>CM048744.1:602728409-605228409 GCA_026315105.1 Locusta migratoria
GACCTAAACATACCTGACGACTGGCCTAAATCTGAACTATTTTTATTGAATTATACGGCAAAAACATCTAGTTTACCAACAATTACTACGTCATTGAAAGGTAAAAATAATTGTATTAAGCTCTTTTCAGAAAAAAAGGAAATTGTTAAGAGCCTATTTTATGTGATAAAATCATGACAATTTCTTGAGAAACGACATTGCCAATATTATCCGGCGGTATGTGCATGGCCTGTATCTTTCGCCCATCTACAACCCTGCGTCCAACGGTCCCGTTATGACGAACGCCAGATTCTGGAAGAAAACATTTTTGAGTGGCTATTATCGTACATGAATATTTAGTTTTAGGGTTTATCAGCGTAAAAACACTGCTGCCAATCGGAAATGCAACATGAAGAAGGCTCGGAGATATCATAGACAAATTTATTTCGGAGATAACGTTGTACAAAGATCACATGATTGAAAATACAACCTATGCGAAGTAAGGGAGAAAATGAAATACGAGGGATGTTCAAATGAAAAGGTACGAAACGACACTGTGGGTATAATTGAAGTCTTTATTCAAAAGTATTGAGGCTCGGTAGAGTGCCAGTCTATGAGGCAATGTGAAACACTGCCCTCTGCCACTGCGTTTGTTTACAAAACGTGCAACCGAACACGAGTTCTGTAAGAAGCAGAGCAAAATTAAAAGTGTATCTTTGTGTGTTTCCCATGTATAATTTTATAATAATGTTGTAAAAGTGTGTTCTCCCCCCTCTCCCTCTCTCGTTCTCTCTCCCCCCCCCCCCCCTGCTGTTTCACCGAGTGAGGTGGCGCAGTGGTAACACACTGGACTCGCATTCGGAAGGATGGTGGTTCAAATCCACCTTCGGCCATCCAGATTTAGGTTTTCCGTGATTTCCCTAAATCACTGCAGGCGAATGCCGGGATGGTTCCTTTGAAAGGGCACGGCCGATTTCCTTCCACATCCTTACCCAAACCTTCCGAGCGTAAGCTCCGTCTTTAATGACCACGCTGTTGACGGGACGTTAGAACTCCAAGCTTCCTTCCTTCCTTCCTTCCCCTGCTGTTTTCTCTCTCATTTACACGCCTTTCAGTGTCTCTTCTGTTGTCTATACGCAAATTTTCAAGAGATTCTGCTTAATCCATTCTATATACCATGAATTGCAATTACATCGTGCTCTATTTCTCACTTTGTTACAAATTCTCAATTTATAATTCCTTTAACTGTGAAATTTAATGTGCTTTTTCTGTTTCTTCTTATTCCCCCCCCCCCCCTATGATTTGTTCATGTTTTGTCCGATATGTGTCCTCCTTTAGATGAACGCCCAACGATTTTGAGATTCTCATACTTTGCCTGTGTATCATTATACTCGAGATCAATTTTTTTTTTTTTTTTTTTTTTTTTTTTTTTTTTTTTTTTTTTTTGCGTCAACCTCAGCATTGCACATGGTGCCATTATCCATGCTATTTCACATACATTGACTACTGGCGATAACTCGTCCTAAAATTTTCTTTTTAAAATTACCTATTCTTAGTGTGATTTGCCCATGTTTTACGAAAAAATGTAATATGTAAAACAAGACACACTCGTGTAAAATTAATATTTACGTTGTTTTCTGTACATTAAAGTTTAATAAGCATTATAAAAAAAATCCGAAGGTTGCGGGTTCGATCCCCGCCAGGTCCTGGAATTTTTTTAACTGTCACTTTCCACTTCTTTCACTTCTCGCGATGTTGCTGATGTGAAAAAAAATCGAGTAGCACCGTGGTTCGGAATTCATGTTGAACTGTGGGTCCCCCTGTAACTGGCTGGGTAAGTCAGTTCGAAAGTCAGAGGTATATATATTTCGTATGCGAGCTACAAACAGTATATAATAAATTCACAAATTATAAAATAATAATGTCTACACATCTTTACAATAACATATAATTCATGAAAATTATGTACAAGAATAGTATGAACAACTTCATATCTCGTTCTTCCAGAAGTCTATATATGCCATTGCTGTACTGCTGCAGGTCATCAGGTCTTGGGCTGTGCACGCTCTTGGGTGATTTACTTCCGAACATTCCAGCAGGTGGTCCACGGTCTGTATGTTTCCGCACGAACATAAAACACTTTCACCGATTCTCCACTTGTGCAAATTCTTGTTGCATCTACCCATTCCAGACCGCAGTCTGTTCACAGTCTTCCATCTCTGTCAGTCAAGTTCTGCGCCTGGTAGCAGCGCCTCCTCGGCATAGTTGGCATGTCCTTGTTGCTCCCGCCACAATTTTATTCTGCTAGTTCTTGGTGGGTCTGCGAGTGGTTCCGTTGAATGTAGAAAACTGCTTCTTGATTTAAGGCGTTTTGGTACAGTTTGGTAACCATGTAATGGGTGACGGTCTTTAAGCTGTTTTGATCGTTCGATGCTGCTCTGTACCGATCGTCGGACCTTTGGTGGAGCGATTCCTGATAATGAGTATAGGTGTTCAACTCTCGTAGGTTTGAGACAGCCAGTGATAAGCCTACAGGTCTGATTCAGGACAGGGTCCAGTTTGTTTGCATGACATGATCGTTCCCACCCAGGACTTGCAAACTCAGCAGCAGAGTAACAGAGCGCCATTGCTGTCGTGCGTAAAACTTTTGCATTAACTCCCCATTTTGACTTGTTAGTTTGCCAAGTAAGTTATTTCGTGTTTGGACTTTCGCCTTGCTCTTTTCAATGTGGCGCTTAAATGATAGTGTCCTATCAAGGGTAACTCCCAAGTATACTGGCGAAGGGCAGTGTTCTAATTTTGTGCCATTCCACCAAACATTCAGTTCCCTCTTTGCCTCTCTATTGTTAAGATGGAATAGGCACGTCTGAGTCTTACTTGGATTGGGCTTCAGCTGATTCTTATTGTAATAAGAAGGTAACGGCATACCACCTTCAAATAAGTCCGTGCCCCGTAAATCACTGTGGTGTTCAAACCAATATTCGGACTGTTGGCTGTTTTACCTTTCTTTTTATTCAAAAGTAATCACCAGGGGCCTGAGCACAACTATTGCACCGTTTAACGAGCCGAAGGATTCCCTGTTCTCACAATTCCTGTGGCTTTCACAAGAGTCAGTCCTTTACTGTATCCTTTAGTTCGTCGTCCAAGTTGAAGCGCTTACCTATGAGATATTTATTTTTTAGCAAACCAAACAGATGGAAGTAACAGGGCGACATGACGAGGCTGTATGGCGGATGCTCAAGCTGCTCCCACTTGAACTTGGTCAGTGCAATTTCTGTGACCCTGGAAACGCGTGGACGCGCGTTATCATGAAGCAGAATCCCTCCCTCCTTGAGCAGCCCATGCCGTTTGCACCTGATGGACTTGCGTAGGCTACGCAGTGTCTCACAGTACAAGTCACCGTTACATGGCTTTTCCGCATTCGAGGATTTCTTTGAGTATCGGATCTCGGACGTACAAAAAGACGGCGAGGGCACAGACTCGAATTTATTAAGGGGAGGTGAAGACGCATACTTTGCGTCCCCATATGTCGCACTACGCTATCCCACAGCAGAATATTTACATTTCAACCGGTCTGGTTGTTAAGAGGTTTCGTACCTTTTCATTTGAACACCTCTCGGGAGTATTAGGTGTTACTGCCATTGCTGGCTATAACCGCTGCTACGCGACTAGGCACTGAATCAGAGAAGCTCTGGACGTGTTGCGATACCGTAGTTCATGCTGCTTCAACAAATCGTCAAGCCGGCCGCGGTGGCCAAGGGGACTGAGGCGCTCTACTCACGGCCAATACGGTCGGGGGTTCGAATCCCCCCCTCGGGCATGGATATTTGTGCCGTCCTTAGTCTTAGCTAGTCCATAAGTAGTTTGTAAGCTTAGGGACTGATGACCCCGTAGTTAAGTCCCATAAGTTCTACAAACATTTGAACATTTTTGAACAAATCGTCAAAGTTGATGCGGTGTAGCGATGGGTGGTCAATCCCCAGACAATAGTTCATCACCCAGACATTTTTGGCAAACGAGTGATCCGGAGAACAATGAGCCCAAGGCAGCAATGAAATCCGATGGGCAACAAAGTACATTTGAACACTGCCTGCCGCGTGTGGTCCAGCATTATCCTTATCAATGTGGCCGTCGGCTGGCTCCGAAAGTCTTACTGCCTCATTGATTCACGGACACCAGGAGACGCTCGGAATCTGACACAGTAGGGCACCCTTTTCCTTGTTCTCCTTTTTACGATCTTTTTAGGGGTATATTTAATTTCCTCCATTTTTCGGGTAGATTTGGTTTCATTTTCGCTCTGGGTACACATTGTCAGCGATTAGAATCTCGTGTTCTACAGCTCAGGGATTTCTGGGTTTGGTGAGGACAGATTTAACGATTGGCCCTTCGGCAGTTTTGCCTTTGAGGGAATGTGAGATTCTTTGTATGCTTGTACTGAATTTGTTACATTCTGACAAATGTTCAAATCTTTGTAAGGCTTATATGACTTAACTGCGGGTTCATGAGTCCCTAAACTTACAAACTACTTATGAACTAGCTTATACCAAAGACAACACAAACATCCACGCCCGAGGGGGATTCGAACCCCCGACGAGGAACGGCCTCGCGCATATTATCTTAGAGCAACAATGCACTCGGCCGCTCCGCCGCGGCACGTTTTGGCAAAGGAGCCTTTATGTTATAGAAGGTTCTGTTTTATTTCGTCGTTGTGCATGTACGGGTTGCCGCGGTGGAATGGCCAAGCGCTCTAAGAGCCTTGCTGAGGAATGGGTGGTTGCTCCCCTTCGAAGGTTCGAGTCCTCCGTGTGTGTGTGTGTGTGTGTGTGTGTGTGTGTGTGTGTGTGTGTGTGTGTGTGTGTTGTCCTTTGCTTAGTTTAAGTAATTTGTAAACCACAGAGGTCCCATCGATTTACAAACATTTGAATTTTTTAAGGTCGAGTTTACGGGTCGGTAAGAGGCCGAATAAAAGAATAACGCGGGCGCATGAGAAATATATATAAATGGGAATTCAAGTCAGTCATCACGGTGTCGTCAGTCTCTAATCGCGTTGTGGCACATTCGTGATGTCTCGGTAGAAACAGTAACGTTTCAATCCCGATTCTGCCTGCACTATCTCAATCGTAGGTTTACAGCCTGGAGAGAGTGTATCGCCATACTGGTATCGGTTTACAAAAAATGTTTAAATGTTTGTAGAGCTTATGGGACTTAACTACGGGGTCATCAGTCCCTAAACTTACAAACTACTTATGAACTAGCTACAAGTAAGGACGGCACAAATATCCTTGCCCGAGGAGGGATTCGAACCCCCGACCGTAGTGGCCGTGCAGACCGTGACTGAAGCGCCGCAATCCCCTTGGCCACCGCGGCCGGCTATCTGTTTAAACTGGCGCACTCCTGTAGTACGTACCATTCATCAGGCAGTAGAGATGGCTACTGTTTCGTGGTTTCGAAACAATGTTTCGATACGCGAAAAGGTTTCCGTGTTACAAAACAGCCATGTAACGGTTTCGAAACCATAGTGTTTCATTCTGCTAGGTTTAGGATCACAATCACGGTCGATACTGAAAACGTTTCGTCCTGTCCGTTTCACTGTTTCAAAACGGCCGTGTTTCAGACCAATAATGCATGAAGGCGGAACCGACGAAGTGTATCGAAACAGTAGTGTTTCATTTTGCTGAAGTTCGGCATAGACACACAATTTACCACCATATGAACAATTTTAAGAGTGTCAAAAACTAATATATAGACGTGAGTCTGCAGCATACTTTTTATCAAGGTAGCTATAATTTATGCATTTTGCTTACCTCTATTGTAGTGCCTAATTTCTAAAGGTGTTGCATGTACTAACCTAGTACTGATTTTTAATTTAATTTTTAATAATGATCAGATTACTGAAATCAAGATTCGTTTCTAAAGCGACTGATGTATTCCGAAATGATATAATGTCTGCTTTATAAACGCAAATTTCAATAAAATAACGCAAACTAATTGCAATGAAACATGCAGTAAAATTCTACGTTTATCTGTCTATTTACGGTAATCATATTAGAAACATACGACTACTTCCTTTTTTTTAAATATGGGACAACATAAAGCATGAAATGACATATGATAAATCTAACATAATGTGCCGCATTTGACATATGTCGTTTTTATATTTGCATAATACGAAAGTTTGAACGATCGGTGAAACCGCTAATTAAATACAACTACAAAACTCGAATTTTTAAATAAGGTTTATTATAGTTAAGTATACAACAGTGCGAAAAAACGCAACCCTTTCCAAAATGTTAGTTCAATAAATTTAATGTTACAATACGCCCTTTCGGTATCACATATAGGATGGCACAAACAACACCAATCGAAATTAGGCACTAGAATAAAGCAAAATGTATTAATCATAGCTACCTTGATAAAAACCAGCATATTAGACATAAAAACGACAGTCCTCAGCTAATGGGATAGCAGGAACGTCACTTATTGCGAAAGCAGTGTACTTGGTACAGAGGTAATATTTTACGTACCACACCGACGGCCTCGCATGATTATGTTGGCTACATCAACACAACGGCAGAAAATCTTTGCCAAGATGTTAATATTCTTAGAAATCCACATAGAATGATCTTTTTAGTATTTCGTGCAGAAGTGCAATGAAGTAAATAAATAATGCCGCTCGTGCTCTACGGTTGACAGGTTCCTCTTGTACCCTTACGTACTCAGTAAAAGTAATTGTCTTCCCTAAAAGGAAGTTTACACAACCTTGCGTTCTCACACGATTGACTAATGCCAACGTCACATGACTGCCAACATTATCAAGCGAGACCCCCAGGACGGTAAGTAAAATTTAACCGGCGTAGGAAGTACAAAACTGCCGCGGTATCTAACAAAGTTTAAATTTTTCTCCTATAGTTGCTGTTATCGCACTATGTTTGTGTTTCTATAGCAATACTTATAGAGTACATCTACATGGGATACTCTGCAAATCACATTTAAGTACCCTGGCAGAGGGTTCATCGAACCACCGTTATACTATTTATCTCCCATTCCATTCTCGAATAGCGCGCGGGAAGAAAGAACACCTGAATCTCTCCATTCGAGCTCTGATTTCTCGTATTTTATTCTGATGATCATTTCTACCTATGTAAGTGGGAGTCAACAATATATTTTCGCATTCGGAGGAGAATGTTGGCGATTATAGTTTCGTAAGTAGCCCACGCCGCAACGATAAGCGCCGTTGTTGTAATAATTCCCATCCCAGATCCTGTATCATTTCCGTAACGCTATCTGTATCGTGACAATACGAAACGAGCTGCTCTTCTTTGGACTCTTTCGATGTCCTCCGTCAAACCCACCCAATAAGGATCCCACACTGGTTAGCAATACTCCAAAAAAGGACGGATAAGCGTAGGTATGCAGTCTCTTTAGTAGTACTGTTGCATCTTTTATGGGTTCTGCCAATAAAACGCAGTCTTTGGTTCGCCTTTCCCACGACATTATCTACGTCTTCTTTCCAGTTTAAATCTGAAGTAATAGTAATTCTTAGGTATTTTATGTAGTTTACGGCCTTCACTTTTGGATGATTTATGTTGTAAACAAAGTTTAACGGATTTCTTTTCGTACTCTTGTGAACGACTTCACACTTCTCATTATTTAGACTCAATTGTCAATTTTTACACCAAACTGATATCTTATTCATATCGTTCTGCATTTGGTTTTGATCTTCAGATGACTTTATTAGACGATAAATGACGGCGTCATCTGCAAAAAACCTAAGCGAGCTGCTGAGATTTTCTCCCACATCGGTTATGTGGATAGGGAACAGCAGAGGACCAATAACACTACCTTGTGGAACGCCGAATATCACCTCTGTGTTTTAGTCGATGCCTTACCATCGATTACTACGGCCTGTGTCCTCTGACAGGAAATCCCCTATCCAGTGGCAAATTTGGGGCAATATACCATAACCACGCAATTTAATTAAAAGCCGTTGGTGAGGTACGGTGTCAAAAGCCTTATGGAAATCAAGAAATACGGAATCGATTTGCAAACCCTTATCGATAGCACACATCACTTCGTGTGAGTAAAGAGCCAGTTGTGTTTCGCATGAACGATATTTTCTAAATCCCTGTTGACATTGGATCAATAGAGCATTCTGTTCGAGATAATTCATAATATTTGAATACAGGATATTTTCCAAAACCCTGCTGCAAATTGTAGTTTACTGGGTTACTCCTACTGCCTTTCTTGAATATAGGTGTGACCAGTGCAACTCTCCAATCTTTTGGTACAGATCCTCCTTTGAGAGAGCGGTTGTATTAGGCTGCTAAGTAAGGAGTTATCGTTTCAGCATAATCAGATAGAAATCTAATGGGTACAAGGTCCAGACCAAAATACTTGTTCTTGTTGACGGATTTTAGTTGTTTCACTACTCCGATGATATCTACTTCTACTTTACTCACTGACGATGGTACAAAAAACAGGCCCACAATATAACAAAACACACAATGTTTCATTGTTTCGAAACCTCACACTGTACAGTTTCAATTGTTCCGAAACCGTCAGATGTTTCAGTTTTCCCATCTCAATCAGGCAGCATTACACCTCTGTAGTGTTGGAGCCTGATGCACTCCCATAGCTTTGTAGCTTCCAGACGGCCACTTTGCAACAGGATAGTGCGCCACCACGGTTGGCACGCCAAGATTTCTTCGTCGCCCATACTGCACTCCTTTGGCCTACAGCTTAGGTCTTCGTGGCAAACGAGTCCGCTCCAGTCCTGAATCCCTGAACCAGTACACCAATAACCTGATGACAGCTGATCTGGTAGAGAAGCAAATAGCCAGGGCCACTTCATATTCCCCCCAACCCCAGAACCTCCCACAGAGTGACCCTAAAAGTGCCCCTCTTGTCACTGGATACTTTCCGGGATTGGAGCGGACTAATTGTGGCTCTCCAGCAAGGATACGACTTCCTTAAATCCTCTCCCGAAATGAGATCCATCCTTCATGACATCCTTCCCATTCCATCGAGAGTCTTTCCACCGCCCACCTAACCTTCGTAACCTCTTAGTCCATCCCTATGAAATCCCAAAACCACCTTCCCTACCCTCCCGCTCCTACCCATGTAAACGCCCCTGGTGTAAAACCTGCCTTATGCATCCTCCCACCACTACTTATTCCAGTCCTGTAACCCGGAAGGTTTACACAATTAAGGGCAGAGTCACTTGCGACAGCACCCACGTGATTTACCAGCTGACATGCATGCACTGTGAACCGTTCTATGTGGGAATGACCAGCAACAAACTGTCCATTCGCATGAACGGTCACAGACAGTGTTGGTTGGAAATGAGGATCATCCTGTGGCTAAACATGCCTTGGTGCACGACCAGCACATCTTGGCACAGTGTTACACTGTCCGAGTTACATGGATACTTCCCACTGACACCAACCTTTCAGAACTCCGGAGATGGGAACTTGCCCTTCAACATATTCTCTCTTCCCGTTGCCCACCAGGTCTACCTTCGTTAGTTTTAAATTCCCGCCCACCATTTTACAACTTCTTTACCTCTGTTCTCTGGACAGAGGCCCTTCCTCGACTGCATCTTTGTACAACTTCTTTGCATTTTGCATATGTCTGCCTTGATGTGTGTGCGTGTATATGTGTGTGTTTCTTTACTTATCCTTTTTCCCCCCAAGGTAAGCCTTTCCCGGGATTGGAATGACCCCTTACCCACTCCCTAAAAACCCTCATCCTTTCATTTCCCTCTCCTTCCATCCTCTTTCAGAAGAAGCAACCTAAGGTTGCGAAAGCTCAGTTTTGTGTGTGTGTGTGTGTGTGTGTGTGTGTGTGTGTGTGTGTGTTTATTTGTGTGTGTCAAATAACCGATGTCTTTTCGCCTTGTAAGTCAAACTTCCTTTACTTTTTATAAATACTTTTACGAACATGAATGTGTCTCTCTCTCTCTCTCTCTCTCTCTCTCTCTCTCTCTCTCTCTCTACTTGTAAAACCATACCATAAATAATAGATTTAAATAAACTGAGTGCCAAAGAGGAGGAACAAAGAACAGGTAGACAATTTCAAGTACCTAGGGTGTATTTTCTCACAGGATGGCAACTTAGTGAAAGAACTTGAATCAAGGTGTAGCAAAGCAGTGAGTGCTCAGGTAAGATCTCCTTTCTTCTCAAGAAGGAAGTCAGTACCAAGACTAAGTCAGCAGTTCACCGCTCTATCTTTCGACCAACTTTGTTGTATGGGAGTGAAACCTGGATGGATACAGGTTACCTTATTCATTAGATTGAGGTTACGGTTTTTATTACTGGTGCTATGCTCCACACTGAAAGGCATAGCAGTCTCTGATAATAATTTTCTTTGAATATATTACATTATGAATATTGAAACGTAAGCCAACCCACATTATTTACAAAAACTATTTACAAAATAGCGAGATGGTACTGAGAAACAACAAAACATTAATGAAGCATCACTTTTCTTTCCACGATTGTTACACACCAAATTGCTATGATTTTGGCGCACACATTTTGTGCATTTACAGCACACTGCCTTTGTTGTTCTGTTCTATGAATCAAACACGCTGAACGCTCTCTCTTCTGATGACCCATCGTGATGGTACTGTTGCTTCTGCTGATTTTAAAGGATAGTAATGAACTTCTCCATATGTAAATATAGGTTATTCCGCGTCAGTTGGACCAGTTTTCGGGATAGTACCCGTTCGATCATTTCAGAATCTAATGACAGTTCTTGAATAGGTTCAACAGTATCTTGGATGGATGTGTAACAGAATTTCAGCTCCAGCTCGTTTGATTCCATTTCATCAGCCGCTTGTAGGTAGGTGTCCCAAGTAAATATATTGCCTTAGTGACGTTGTTCTGGAATCTAAGGAAGTATTCGAGCAGACAGCCAGTGGAATAAATTGGCACGACCTTGGGACTACATAAAGCTGATCAAAAAGTAGATCTATTTAAGTTGTAAAAAACTTCATGCGCATTTCCCAGCCGCCAAACATTGTTATGCAAGAAACATACTGCCCGGGGTATAGCATTATAGTTAAAACACATTTGCATAATTTGCTTTAAGTGGTTTACCTGTTAACGCTGCAATACCATTGCAATCTCTGCTTAGCTCATACTATTTAAGCCAATAGGATTTATCTGGTAATTTTCCTGTCGTCTCATAAAATCTTACTACTTTTAGGAACTAAGTTTCCTGGTTGAACTGAATTTATAACAAATATTATGCATGAAAAGTTGTCAGTTACAACATATCGGAGACGTCGGTAACGTGTGTGTGAGTTGTGCCTGTGTGACTGTATTAATACGTATTAGCGCTTTCTCTGATGAAGCCTGTAGCCGAAAGCTATAGTTGCGTTGAGTGCGATTGCCTTTTCTACGAGCCTGTTTGCGGCTCTGTCATCACCTTTATGGCGAGTTTCAGTCTGGCCTCATTATACAACAACGACAACAACAACAACAACAACAATAGTAATAGTAATAATAATAATAATAATAATAATAATAATAATAATGCATCGCACACAAACCTTATCTGTGAATCAGTCTATCAGTAAACACTGGATCAAAATCTCTAATAATAATTCCTGACATCAGTAACACGCAGACAGAAAAACTCGACGAGTATATCAATTTAGTATTAGGTATGCCTTCTAAAAGAACACACGCTTTACTAGTTTACGATGCGCGCTCAAATTTTTAAGCCGATATATAACTGTTGGGAAAGGTGGAATTAGATAAGGAAGTAATAATAGTAGAAACCTGCATCACTATTTTATAGGCACCGAAGCTTTTTGTAACTAAGTGACCAAAGGCGTAACTAGAGTTACTAAGTAATAGGTACAAATAACACCTTGATGTTGAAGCCCTTTTGATCTGTTTTCTCTTAACAAATATTTCATTTATTCTCTACGGGTATCTGTCTTGAGAAAAACACATGTTTTTGTTTTTATGTACACCCATACATGTATCGCTACACTTGTACCATCTTCGGTGGGTCTTTCTATTGTTTTAAATACTTTATAATTTGTACAGGTCATATTAAATTAGTACTTTTAATTAGAAAACTATAAAAAAAGACCGATTGTAGAGAAACATACAAAGGCCCTATAATCCGTGTCACGATGTTTCTCCGCGATGAACTCCGAAATTACTCGACGGATCTTAACGAAATTTTGCACAGAGTGTATCTCGACAAATAGTCTCAATATTATTTTCATTGTAAATTAAATGTTTTATCTATGTTGACTACGTATCCAAAAATTTGCTCTAATCGTCAACTTGTAAGTCTGGACTAGCGGCAAATTTCTTGGTTGGAGAACTCGCTGATATAGCGGATTTTTTCACATTGAGTTTTAACCCCGCCTCTCTCAACGATGTGGAGTGTAGCTAGAAACGAGTGCTTCGGATTCCACGTAGAACTGTAATTCCCCTTTTTCCCTGTTGGATAACTGGGGTAGGTTAAAGAGATGTTAGGCGCCGAAGTGGAGTCCAATCAAAATTCTTGCACCAGCTCACTGAGCCACACGAAATTATTATTATATTAGATTTTGGATGTTTCCTTGATGCTACAGTTTGCTTCACATTACATAACTTTCCAAATTTACATAAGACATAACCGGGCTTTTCAAATGTTTCGTGTATTTTATTTTATTCAAATTTTGCTATTACTGTGTTTTAGTCTCGCTAAAACTCAAGAAAGGCTTCACCGATTTTAATATATCTATGTTCTGTTCGCTTTAATAAAGGGGTGCTTCAGAAATAATAGAGCAAAACCCAATGTAACAGATGAAAAATCGAAATTGGTAACTTTGTAAGAGGGCCATCGTTACTTCGAATTAGATTCGTATTTTATGCACTGACATAACGTTCATCGGACTGCGATAAAATTTTGCACACTTCGAGCTTCGAAACAAGACTGTCTAGTTAATAATTCGCACTTTACGGCAGATTTTGACACCGTCTGATCGACAACTATGAATTTTTTATATCCAGGGAAGGAAAAGGATGAACAGAGACAGGAGGAGATGGCAGAGAGCGGGGGAGATAAAGACAGAGGTAGGGGGATGTATCGAGGGAGACGTAGGTAGCCAGAGGAAAAGGGAGGTGGAAATGGGCAGAGCACGGAGGAATACGGGAGTGACTGAGTATTGGAATAAATAAATACCAGAGCAACTGTAACTAATACAGTGGGAAATTAACAGTACAAAAATGTAAGAAGCAAAAAGAGATGGGGGCACAGGACGGGCAGAAAGATTCAGAAAAATGAGTGTGGGATGTATAGCCACTCCCCATGTATATTTAGCAATTGAAAATCATTGCTGGATTCGCTAGTATGTGTATTATTTTCTAACTAAACATATGACATTAAAATAGCTTTTAAAAACTAAAGTATTTTCTATTGTTCAATTTAAACGTATAAAAAGATCCACTGAAAATGATTCAACTGTAGCGAAAGGTCTATATAGTGTCCCAGCACCCTGCGTACTGTAGCGCCGTGCTGCAGTGCGCGCGGCCGATCGCCGTCGGGGGTTTGAGTCCCTCCTCGGGCATGGGTGTTTGTGTTGTCCTTAGGTTAGTTTCCCTTCGTTCAAGTAGTTTGTAAACTACGGATTAATGACCAAGCAGTTGAGTCCGCTATATTTACACACATTTACACATTTGGTGTCCCAGCTATCTGGCTCACCCAAAATATCTCTGGAACAACAACAGATAATGTAAAATGACTTCCACCGGTATCAATGTAAGGCTGGGGCGCATGAATGTACATATTTTGAAACATTCTACAACGAAAGCATACGTGTTTTTTAACACAAACTTATGTTTTTTAAATGAACACCCTATATAATTTCTTCAGCAATCTATAACATGACAAATCACATAAACAATAGCGTTGATTGCATCGTAATACGCCAATTACATCCCAAGATATTTCGAAGCGAAGTTGACGCTTGAAATACGCAAAACACGCGGCTAGCACATGTCCTGAACAGCATGGGGTTCTCGCCTGAGTGGACGTGCTCTAGCCGCGCGTTTCGCGTATTCCAAGCGTCAACTTCGCTTCGTAATATCCCGGGATGTAATTGGCGTATTGCGATGCAATCAACGCGTTTATGTGATTTGTCATGTTATAAATTTCTGAAGAAATAATACAGGGTGTCAATTAAAAAACACATATGCTTTCGTTTTAGAATGTTTCAAAATATGTACATTCATGAGCCCCAGGCTTACATTGATACCGGTGACAGTCGTTTTAGAACAGCTGTTGTTGTTCCAGATATATTTTGGGTGAGCACGATAGCTGGGACACCCTGTACGTATATAAACAATGCTTTGCGCAAAGCAGATCCCCATAGAGCAAAAAACGAAATTAAAGCTCTGTGGAGCACAGTTATTTATACAACAACAAATTATTTGCAGAAGTCGCAATGCACCCGCAAACGGGAGGAACCGAGTTGCAATCTCTCGATACATCCAAAACCCAGTTCTATACCAGTCACTGTGAGCTTATGTTCCTACTGCAATAACACCGTCAACGGTTATAAACACATTGTGGACGTAACCAAATTAAGATTCGGCTGTCACCAATTGAGTCAGGAAAACGAGGTCCTAGCCTCCCTCGTCCTGTGCAAAAGAATTAGTAGACAACATCGCGCCTCTTATCTTCCGTTGGTTCAAAACGTTTAAAAGTTTGTAAATCTATCGGACCAAACTGCGTGGTCTTCAGTCCGTGGCTTACAAACTACTTAAACTAAGGTAAACTAACCTAAGAACACACACACACAACCATGCCCCAGGGAGGACTCTATAATCTCCGACGGCGAGCAACCGCGCGCTCCGTTGGTTCCAACGTAGACTACACACAGAGGTGACAAATGATGGCACATAGTGATATGCGCAGATACAGAAGACGATAGTATCGCGGGCCAAGGTATAAAAGGGCGATGCGTTGGCAAGGCAGACATTTGAACTCCGGTGATTCGTGTCAAACCGTTTCCGGCGTGATTATTATCCCATCACGGTGATAAGCAGACTTTGAACGAGGAATTATGCTTGGACTCAGGGGACATTCCATTTCGGTAATCGTTAGGGAATTCAATATGCCGAGAGTCACAATGTCAAGACAGTACCGAGAATAGAAGACACGGGAAACGCAATGGCGGACGACCTGCGCTTATGAGCAACTGCGTTTGCGTAGAGTTGTCGGTACTAATCACAGAGGAATATAAAAAACAGAGAGGCTATCTATGCGGCTCCAGCGTTCTGGGTGGCAGCACCAAGCAACACTGCCGCCATATTTTGTAACGACAGCAGCCGAACATTCAAGATGGACAGATGCAACAAACGTTGGGAAATCATATGGTTTTATTATAGGCACTATTTAATCTTGTTTTGATTGGTAATAAATCATTTTCAGACTATGTGTGCAGTGTTCAGTTGTACTATTTGTAGTGATAAAACAGTAGGAAAGTTTTCATTTCTTACCGTCCCTTTACGTATCTTTCATACTTAGGAAGCAGATTTTCTTGTTTTTCAAGTTCATCTTGAGAGGCAGCCGCCCTAATTGAAGTACGTCTTGGTACTGCATTTAGTGTGTGCATTTGTATCGTTAATGAATGTGTGTGCCCAGAAGAAAATTACTTGTTAAACAATAACTGCCATAAAAAAAGGTAAAGCAGGCAACAATCCGAAGGTTGGTTTGACCACCACAGTGCTTTACTAGGCATGGTCCTGTTTGGAGGTGGTATGCCGTTGCCTTCCTCCGACCTTTGAACCGACTTACCCAGCCAGTAATAGGGGGACCTACAGTTTAACGTGGGTTCCGAACCACGGTGCTACTCGGTATTTTTCACATGATCAATACTGCCAGAGGTGAAAGAAGTGGAAAGTGACAGATATAACTGCCATATGGGCCATGAATGTACATAAACTATAACTATATATATTCCTTTGAAAAGCAAAGGCTAACACAACGATGGGTGACCAATGTAAGACTGGAACAAGTGGTGGCCTACTCAAAAGTAGTTATGTATGCTGTTCTTGTCTCACAAGTTTGAGTATATGCCCTTTCCTCACAAACACAAATCCTAACACAAAACGAGAGTGAACATTACAGTGACTACTCGCGTTAGAGCTGCTGAAAGCTTTACAGAAATCATGACGCCAAAATTTTCCTCAACAGCATGGAGAATAAAGCCTTATAATCAATTTTTAAAGTGTTTATGTACATCTACTGACTGCTTTCCCTATAAATATCAACCAATTACATAAATACATTTCTTTGACAGACACGTAAGTGAGAAGATCCTTGTGTGGATCTCGCTTCAATCCACAAAAGTCAAAGGTGCACTAACTGTGGTATCTACACTGTAATTACACAAATGGGCATGTTCACCTTAAACTTACGAGAAAAATGCAGAATTCCTAACATCGCAAAAATCTTGCTTTGATATCTCAAAGTACACGAAAAACGCACAGCCGGCCGCGGTAGCCGAGTGGTCTGCGGCGCGCCAGTCACGTTCTGCACGGCGACTGCGGTCGGGGGTTCGAATCCCCCCCTCGGGCATGGATATTTGTGCCGTCCTTAGTATTACCTAGTTCATAAGTAGTTTGTAAGTTTAGGGACTGATGACCCCGTAGTTAAGTCCCATAAGCTCTACAAACATTTGAACATTTGATTTGAATTTGAAAAACGCACATTATATTTGGAAATTATTTCCCGCAACGCGTCGTGCGGGCGATAAATAAGGAAAAATATCGATCGGAGGATGATGATGATATTGTGAGGCACACGGAACCATATGACTGCGTGGTAGTAGACGATTGCATCACTTAGCATGACGTTACAAAACATGGCGGGTAAGTTTTCAATTGGCCTCAAAGATGTCGGCGCCTATGCCAGTCTAGGAAGTTTATATAGGTCGTTGGTACTAACAGACAAGCAACACCGCGTGAAATAACCTAAGAAATTAATGTGGAACGTACGAAGAAAGTACGCTTAGGACAGTGCTGCGCAATTTGGTATTAGTGGCCTGTGACAGTTGACGGACGACTGGAGTGCCTCTTCTGGACTCCTGACCGTATCAGTTAGACCCTAGGTGACTGAAAACTGCAACTTGGTGAGATGAGCCCACATTTCAGTTGGTAGGGATAGAGTTGGGCCAGACCCACGAAGCCATGGACTCAAGTTCACTGATTGGAAATAGTTATCTTCAGCTACTTGGAGACCATTTTCAGCCATTCATGAACGTCTTAGACCAAAAAAACCACGGAAGTTTATGGATGACAATGGGCCATGTCATCAGACTACAATTTTCGCGATTGGTTTGATGTACATTCTGGACAATTCCAGAGGATAACTTGACCACTCACATTGCCCGACATGACTCCTACCTCACTTCCCGCCCCGGCAACAATTTCACAAGTTACTACGGTCGGATACAGAGATAGCATCTCTCAATATTCCTGCAGGAAGTCGCTTCATCCATGCCACGCACAGTTGCTGCACTTTGCTACCACTTAGTTCTTGAAATAACAGTTATAGAGATACAAGTACTCTTCAAAGGAGCTTTCTTTCTGTTCTATTGTGCACCCCATACTGATTTCGTCCATCATTTTTGTATTTTTCGGACCACTGCTCGTGTTATGCATAGTTTTCACATTGATAATTTCGATGTAGCTGTGTTTCAACGTCCTGGGATAAGTAGTCAGAAATTTCAAGGGACCGTTAAAGAGTGATCTTTATGTAGATTTCTGAACGGTCTTCCTCGTCGTTTTCTCGCATCAGTCAGACACAAGCCCCACAGTTTTAATGCCAGTTAATGGTTGTTTGCGAATTTATGAAACGTCAAGTAACGCCGAATTCGGCTGCAGCTCTTCTCACCTTTCGCAACGCGCGAAGCTCGCGTAAATATAGGAACGGCACCACCGTCAAAAACAGAAGTGTCATTCCCGACAAATATTTGGTCTAACTCAAAAACTAAATTCAAATTAACGAGGGGACACTTCACTTACACAGACGAGGATCTCTGTTTAATCTTTCAACAAAAAGCGACTCCAATACTGCACTTCTTCGAATCCAGACTGCTTAAGGTCTGAAATGCTTCAGATAAAAAAATTAAATTTTATTACGTGAAAAAGACTCTGTGCAATAAGATTGCAGCATCAATGACAATAGGTGGCTCTGATGATATTTGTTACCATCCATTATTAATTTAAATGTTAGGAAGTCCTATCTGAAATCATTTGTCAGTACTGTAGCAGTGTACGGGGCCGATAAATTATGATAGAAGATTCTGAAATGTGGTGCTACAGACAAACGCTGCAAGATTAGATAGGTAGACTGCGTTACCAATGACGAAGTACTGAACAGAATTGGGGAGAGAAATTTCTGGCATATCTAGACTAAAAGAAAGGATCTGTTGGCGGGACCCTGAGATATCAAGCAATCGTCAATTTAGCATTGGAGGGAGTGTGTGAGAGATAAAAATCTCAGAGGGAGAACGAGAGACGAATACAGAACAGGTTCAAAATGATGTTGTCGTTGTTATTCAAAGGTGAAGATGATTGCACAGGATAGGGTAGTTTGGAGAGCTGTATCAAACCACTCTGGACGACGACCACGACAAAACAACAGATTTGACTGATATGCATCAAGTTTATGTTCCCACTTCCAAGTAGCCTATTCACAGTTAATGACTCACCATTTACACACACAAATGAACGTAAATTAGAGCTATTGGAAAAATAATTTTAAAAGGTAATGTGAATATTTGGAATGTACTGGAACACGATCAATTCTATGGGTGGATATGGCAGTGAACTGACTGAGATAAAAATGAAGATTAGCAGTCCACGACAACACTGTTCACTTCATAAACAAAAAACCTCCTCAACAGAAGTTTGAAATTACATGTTGCACAGTTCCTCGGCCTGTATCAGGGAATGAAGTGGTGACGTTCAATTATTCACCCCCTCTGAAATTCTCAAGCCTTAAACTTATTATTCTTCGGTTATCAGTTGAAAAATAGGTACTTCTAGTTCAGCGCGATAAAAAAAAAAAAAAAAAAAAAAAAAAACCACAACATCGGAGACGGGAAGTCTGACGTCGTCAACAATTATATCACAGTACAAAGAATAAAAGATTCATACTATACGTGCGGCATAAAGACGTAAAATCGGACTAAATCTGTTACCAACAAGACTGGAGAGGAAAATAAGAGGAGGAACTGTGAGAAAACATTGGGAAATGGGTGGAATAATTACATCAACTGTCAAGTTCGGTAACGAAAAGGAAAAAACAGAGTTTCACATCCTATCGACATAGATGTCACAGACGATGCACAAGCTTGATATGAGGAAGGAAGAATCCCCGCATTCGCTTAGAGAGCTTTAGAAAAACTATATTCATGTAATAGTTCCTGTAGATTATATAATTTCGTTTGTCCAAAAAAATTATTTTACTTGCGACCAGTTTCGGTTTTAAACCATCATTTTGGCTGAACAAATTTTAGTTTGTAGTCGTGTTGTGATGTATATGGATCGAACTATTTTTTTAGAATTCTGATATGGTTTAAATCCTTCATATCTTAAGGAGTATTCGATATATTACTAAGACGAAATATATATGTAATTGTCCTGAAATTTTTTCAGCCAAACGATGGTTTAAAACCGAAAATCGACGCAAGTAAAATTTTTAAACAGCAAAGTGTCAACCCGGTCGGACCTCGGATTTTTTCAGTCTGCACTTTAACTCATCCTTCGCCTCTCAACGATGTGAGGAGTCGCCAGAAACGACACGTGGTTCTGATTCCACGTTAAGCTGAAGGTCGCCTTTCCTCTGTAGGATAACTGGGGTAGGCTAGGGACACGCAAGTCGCCGAAGTGGCGTCCAATTGAAAGACTTGAGCCACACGACATTATTATTATATGCATTTCGTAAAACAGTTCCAGTAGCTGACGTGTGTAATTCGTGCACTTGTGAAGTGTTGGTAACGGTGCAAATTGTGCGTCACGGAACGGGGAAGCCTGCAGCTGTCTCGGAGGCGCAAATGTTTCGAAAGCAAGGCGCTGTAGCCGCGGTCGCTGAACGAGGATTCCCCGCGACAGTTTCTCAGTACAGTGCGGAGACGCGCGGCTTACACGTTCCGCCGCTGGAGGCGCGCACGTCGCCAGGCACTCATAAAACGCGCCAGCGGCGTATCTCGAACTTAGTAGTGTGTTCGCCTATCAGGCAGTGCGTAGCAGTGTACCAGTGGACGCTACTGGGTAAGTGGAACACTGTTACCGAAGCAAGCCACGCAAAGCACCGATGCGCTTCGCACCATCTAATGGCCACCCATGTTTACTCAGTAAGCAGCACCTCAACAGTCACTCGGGAAATAGCGATCGAGCTTCTGGAAGGCAAAGCAACTGACATAAGAGAGGGCGGGACGCCTTTAAAAAGTCTTTTCTCTGCTCCAGTGCAACTGCTATCGCAGCAATACCAAGCTATTACGTACATGTCACCAAAATTAAAATTCTGAAGCACACTGCACTTCCGTTTACAACTTTTTCCGTCTAGTAGTTTGTACACAGGCGCTACAGCCGAAGGACATTAAATACTTAACTCTCAGCATGAGAAGGGTATCAGCTAAAATGAGTGTATGCATCGTTAACCTACGATAGTATGTGTGTTACCAATCACGTTTCTTCATATCTGCGACATTGAAAGAAATATGTCAAGTGTCACCGTGTGTAAACAACGAAATGTGTCAAGCGTAGCCACTGCGTGTAAACAACGGAATATGTCAAATGTCACCACTCCCCGTAAACGAGTACTTTATGTTTTATTATTATTATTAAATAAAATTGGGTATCATCATTATAAATGAAATTTCGAGAAAGTGGTGTGTTCGTAATTTGGAACTTGGTGCTCGGACTTAATTTTGAATTGTTTAAGAAAGCTACTCTTAATGCAAAACTCTCATTGTTTTGCGACTTCTTTTTTTTTTTTTTTTTTTTAATATGTCTTAGTCGGAAGATGGGTTTGGTGCAGATATACTTACTGGTATAACTTGTACATGCCTATTCAGAACTACTCCAACCTACACCCATTCGTATCGGCTTGCAACCGTAAAGACTTAAAGATGTACGTCAAGTCCAACTGTGACGAGAAGGCGTTTTACTACATTCCTCTAACTTTATGTTTCAAGAATACTCTTAAGTACTACCAGCATTAGTTAATTTGGCAATGAAGCAAATCGTTGCACACAACTGCATAAGAAGCCGCAAGTGTATTACATAAACAATGGTCATTTACATCTTTCGCTGCAGCTACTATATATGAGAAATCAAAAAGTTTTCGAAAGTAGGATATACGAAAGATAAATGCATCAGATAATGGTGTGTGTGTGTGTTTGTGTGAGAGAGAGAGAGAGAGAGAGAGAGAGAGAGAGAGAGAGAGAGAGAGAGAGAGAGAGAGCAAAAACAGCTCTGGAAAAGAAACACTTCTGAAAATGAAAAGTATTGTGTGTTTCATCCCTTTAATTATACCCAAATCGATCAGCCAAAATACAATTGAAATCTGTGGGCTCCTGGATTCCAAATATACCTATAACATTGCATGAAAGAACAGTGATCAACGAAGGAATGAAGATTATCGTTCCATCAACAACAAGTCATTAACGAAGGAGCACTCGCTCGAATTGTTTTTGTTGAGGATGGGGACGGAAATTGGCAGTGTCTTTTGAAAGAAACCATCTCGGCATTTTCCTGCAGCGATTTTGGAAATACCTAAATCTGAATGGCCAAGGCGGGTTCGAACCATCGTCCATCCGAACTTGAGTCAATGTGCCAAACAGTGACGAAGTTGAACAACAACGTTGAGCCGCCTCATGTTTTGTTTATAAAGTCAGGGCGCATGCGATTTTATAGTATATGGCATAGGTTCAGAAAATAGTATTCTACAATGGTCACTTCTTGTCTACCAGCTATCAAAACGTTATCAACTAGCATCATAAGAATGTATTAATGCAGACAGTTTTATGTGGACTGTAGAAACATATATGAGGAAATGTATTACAGGTACAGTTAAATGCAGATTATAAGGAATACGGGAGGAAAAGAAGGTTAAAACTGGGCGACTTGAAACGGAAAATCGAGAAGTACAATCTAGAAATGGCGAAACTGCAGAAGGCGACAGAGTGTTTTCATTCTTCCAATTACATCACCTCGCTTATCTCTGATCTTATATCTAGTATCCGCTACAACTTAATGAACTTTCAATTATATGTTTCGAAACCGATTCTTTGTTGACCGCTTGCCTCTCAAGGTAGCTCTGATAACCTAGTGGACTGCATTAATGTCACAACTTCACAACAATGATTCGATTTCGAGTCCATGTTCGAACTTCGTTACTTTGGTATCAAATGGTTACCACATATTACTCCAAGTGAATTAAGGGAATCTTCCCTTATTTCATTCATCCACAGGAACAGAGGTCCAATCTCTAATCCAAAATCGCGTTAACGTGGAACTGAGCCTTTCTCTGCCACGAGACTTGTCTGTTTATGTTCAGGTAAGTATTAACTTCGCAATTTTCCGGATCTTTTTGTTACATTAAAATACCACATCAGGCAGACTAACAAGTTTTTCTGGAGATGGTTTTTGATCCGGATCTGATCCAAACAGAGCGTCAACATTCAGATTTTTCACCAGTGCCCATTGCTCCCCAACAAAACTTTCGTAGGACCAAGAATTCTTTACATACAAAGCACAAGAAAACTCAGATAAATGATTAAAATACGTCCATTTTTATTCGATATACTGCGATTTAGCATTATCATAATGCACTGTTCCGATATCTTCTAAACTGTGCTGGGCCTCGACGAACGTTTGTTAACTTTGTCCATCAACATTCTTTAAAGAACTTCCTCGTGTAAATAGAACCTTAATTAGAAGATCCATTTTCTAACAGTGGAAAAGTAATGTGTTATAGCATGATAGCACTGTGGTGCGTTAGCAAGTGGAAAAGTGATTCGTTAGTGTTCTAGGTAAGACGTTAACTATTTTGTTATCTGACCCTACATTTTGTCGAGGAACTTTTAGATCCCTATGACACATGGGGTACGGTGAAGGTCCCCGTGATAGCCGACGAAGTGTAGCAACATATCTTGAAATGAATGGAAATTAGTGATGTCCTGTGTTCCAGGTGACAGTCAATAGATACGAGACAAGTAATGATGAGTATCAATTTGCAGCCCTATTATGGAGTTTTCTGGTGTTCTACAGGAGTTCGAATCCAGCTAGCGAGAACACAGAATAGTAAAACTCCCGAAGAAAACGATTGGGTTGGTCGTCGAAATATTGTGCAGAAATGAAAACAAGATGGCAGAACATCCGAAAGCTGACTTAATATCTATCGGAATAAGATATGCCCGTACAGGTCCTTTGTCAATGACGAAATTCAAGTTAGTTTTGCACTTCGCTATTCCACACGTAAAAATTGCGACTTATGCTTTGTACAAAGCACGGAAATCTGTGGCGGTGTTCGGTGAGTTCACCATAATCACAAAAGGTATTCGGGGTTGTTAACACTGTCGTGTTTCCTACTTTCGATCCATTCATTCATTGCACTACAAACTACACCTGGTCAACGTCACAAAGTATGAGTAAAGAGTGATATAACTGTCCTTTTAAGTAGAACTACTGGACATCTTGCCCTGAAATGTGTGTGACGTCACGGCTTTGCTTCGTCGAGTACTCCCCATTTAGTATTGATCTCACACATTCCAAAAGATGATCTATTTGCTGAGCTGCCAAGACCGAGTTTCAGACCCTGCCTCTACTTGCTTGGAAACTTAGGATACAATGTGATACAGTGATTATATAGGCAAGTAATTTGTTGACAAACTCAGCCTTTCACTACAAGGTTCTAAAAAAATAATTTCCTTGTAAGTTTCAAGAAGACTTAGTCTGCAATAAATACTTCCTTAAACTATTTTAGTGTGCCCCGGGGGGGGGGGGGGGAGGGGAGGAGGAGTGGCCAAGCGCATTGCGGCGCTATGCTTCGGTGCGCGAAGCCGTTCCCTGTCGGGGGTTCGAATCCCACCTGGGGCATGGATGTGTGTGTCGTCTTTAGTATAAGGTAGTTCATAAGTAGTTTGTAAGTTTAGGGACTGATGACCCCGCAGTTAAGTCCATTAAGCTTCACATTTACAACTATTTTAGTGAACTTGCTTAAGCGAAATGTGGAGATATTCTCCAATCGGGCGTAATCTCTGTAAAAGCCGATATCAGTCCTCAAAATAACCACAACAACAACGAGATTGGTTTACGGATGACGTGTTCAGAGTTACCGATTTCATAATATTACTGAGGGGAGGGGGGGAGGAAGCAAAAATCATTGTATAAGATAAAATGTTTGGCAGAAAACTTTGTATTTTAAAAAACACAGTCTCGATCGCAAGAGAATTTTTGTTGTTGTTGGGCAACCGGTTTCAGTCTGCTTGTGAGACCATCTTCAGGCCGACTGCGATACAGTAATATTACAAATATTAATAAGGATATTCAGAATACGATAATATAACTATAAAAAGTAAAATAATAACAATGTAAAAGGATATACCCATGGTCGCCGATTGTGGGCGGGTCGGGAACTGTTGGCTATGGAAATCAATTGCGGAATACTGCAGTAACGGTCGAGTTTGTATATGGCCAGCTCAGCCCCTCCTCCCCCCCCCCCCCCCCAAATGCGGCATTACATTATTGAGAGTCAATCATGTACTTATTCATAATTTTGTTGTTGTTGTCTTAGAGGCTACAGTTATAATATTAAAAACGGGGGATAAATATATAAGAACATACAGATCATTACACTCATGACTGGTAATAATTTACAGAAAATAGTTTTGAATAAAGATTAAAAACATTTGGTGTTATTAGTTCTGTTAGCTAGCTGTCCTCTATGGGTACTTGAAGATTCTTGCTGGGCATATTGGTGCCGGAGACAGTAATACTTCATTGCTACTGCAATGGCTTGTGCGTACCGATAGTTGCACGCCAGCACTGCTCGTCGCAGCACTCGTAGCAACGGTCAATGCGTTGATGCTCTGGAGAGAATCGCCATATTCTAACTGTGATTCATAATTATGTTCATCAATTGCCACAGTTTGATTCTCGGCCCTAGACATTGGCACCGTCACTCGTAACAACTGTGCACAGGGATGACAGTCTTTGAATAGTTATGAAATGAAGTTGCCATCCTATTTGACAGGCGACATGAATCGTGTCTCAAAGGAATACATTAGTATCCATACAATGTGTGTTAGATTATTTAATACAACAAAGTAGGTAACTGTTGTTGAGAATAGCTTGTCAAAATTATAAATCAAATCTGAACATTCAATTGCTGATTAAAGGAATGTTAAAACATAATACAAAATGTTCAGCGCCAGCAAATCGTGCGCCGAAGTGTCGCTTGGAAGCAGCGATTTAAGCCGCCGCTGGCGGCGCGAGGGCCACGTGCATCTGGTGAGGCGGCAGCTGCCGTGAAGAGACTGCCTAGCCTCGCTTGCGTCACTTGACACTGGTGACGCACTGGCCGTCAATTCAGGTCCCTTCGCTCTGCATTCTCACGCCGCTGCGTTATCGTACGTAACGCGTCTGCTCGACCGACAGGCTGCGCTTCCACACCAATTACGAGATTTGCGAGCCGGGCCTACTATCGAAAACGGAAAAAACAAGAAATATACGGTACGAACGAATTAGAAAAAGAGAATGAGTTTTCAGATATTTTGTCGAGCAGTTCTTTCCACTTTTGCACAATATTTTGATAACCGACCCAGTCTTCTTCTACAGTTACTGCGAACTGTGTGTGTACTCAATTCCTGGAGCTCTCTCTCTCTCTCTCTCTCTCTCTCTCTCTCTCTCTCTCTCTCTCTCTCTCTCTCTCACACACACACACACACACACACACACACAATAATAATGATAATAATAAAGTTCTGTGGTATTCTATACTACGATGAATTGGCATTTTAAAGTTATACTTCTTCCGATTTCTTGACAAACAATTTACTTCTTTTGCATTCTAACAGGACCTAAAATGAAATTTCTTGGTGTACTTTCAAATTCTGAAGTCAGTAGGGGTAAAATATAGGGAAAGGAGAGTTATTTACTACTTGTACAAATGCCAGACCGCAGTTATTAGACTCGAAGGGCATGAAAGGGAAACATCAGTTGGGAAGGGAGTAAGACAGGGTTGTAGCCTTTCTCCGATGTTATTCAATTTGTACATCGAGCAGACTGTGAAGGGAAGCAAGGAAAAATTTGGAATAGGGATTAAAGTTCAGGGGGAAGAAATAAAAGCGTTGCGTTTTGCTGCTGATATTGTAATTCTGTCAGAGACAGCAAAGGATCTGGAAGAGCAGTTGAATGGAAGGGACAGTGTGTTGAAGAGAGTGTATAAAATGAACATTAACAAGAGAAAAACAAAATAATGGAATGCGGTCTTAGAAAATCAGGCGATGCTGAAGGAATTAGATTAGGTAACGAAACAATGAAGGTGGTAGATGAGTTTTTTTACTTGGGTAGTAAAATAACATGCGATGGTCGCAGTACAGAAGATATGAAAAGCAGAATGGCAATGGGAAGAAAAGCATTTTTGAAAAAGAGAAATTTGCTAACATCGAATATTAATTTAAGTGTAAGGAAGTCTTTTCTGAATGCATTTGTGTGGAGTGTTGCCTTGTACGGGAGTGAAACATGGACGATAAGCAGTGCGGACAGGAAGAGAATAGAGGCTTTTGTAATGTGGTGCTACAGAAGAATGCTGAAGATTAGGTGGGTAGATCGTATAACTAATGAATAGGTACTGAACAGAATTGGTGAGAAAAGGATGTTTTGGCATACCCTGACTAAAAGAAGGGATCGCTTGGTAGGACACATTCTTAGACATCGAGGAATCGTAAATTTAGCATTGGAGGGAAGTGTGTGGGGTAAAAATCGCAGAGACCAAGAGACGCGTATAGTAAGCAGATTCAAGTGGATGTGGGTTGCCGTTCTTATGAGGAGATGAAAAGGCTTGCTCAGGATAGAATAGGGTGGAGAGCTGCATCAAACCAGTCTCGGGACTGAAGACCACAACAACAACAACAACAACAAAGCAACAACAACAGCTCATTATGTATTAAATCTTATTAAGTAAGGTGCATGACTCCTTGCATGAATGCAAGCAAGCATGCACCATATGTGGCTTGCTGCACACGAGATCATTTCACCACAGTGGTCTCATTTAAATTTCTCCCGTGGATTTAGTGTTTGGTCATGACCACCTCGCACAGCTCTAGTCAATTTACCCCAAGCATGATGAATTGATTTCACATCAGGGGAACAGCGGGCCAATTCAGTTGAGCAATACTGACACGCCTGATGAAATCGTTTACGATGACTACACGATGGACGTGGGAAGATGTGGAGAATATTACCCCTGGATGGTGGAGACCTGAAGCTTGCCCCCTCATGAGCAACATTGGTGTCCGAAGCCACCACGATACCCACCCAGATCATCGTTGATCCGCCCCCTCGCTATATTCGATTTAGGGCATCCTGTGGCGTCCAAAACTACCACGATCCCTTCACACACGCTGTCGACGCTCATCTGGTATCAGACACATGCGGCATTCATTTATGAAGAGACGTTTACGCCAATTCCCAATAGTCCATTCTTGGTGACTGGGCCTAGCAGTACGGGCGCAGCAAGGACTCTGGTTTTAAGGGCCGGGCCCTCTCCATGGGCGTCAGAAATGCAAGGAGTCGTTTAGTCTGGTTTGATACTTGTTTCCTTGTGAACCTCAGTGTCATTGTGGCAGTCTGCGCAGCGTTCCTTCGGGCGAGAAATCGCCGTTATCGGTCGTCTGTCGCAGTTGTTGTCCAAGGGCGACCAGTATTCATGAAAACTACTTGTAGCTCCAAAACGATTCCAGAACATTCCCCAATCCCTCTGACTCAAGGCCAACCCCCCTTTCAACTTCTCTCGCTGACAGCCCTTATTGACAGAATGCACTAACCCGTGTGCAATTAAACGTTGATATTATTCTTTTCGCTATCGGATAACGCCCATAAAATGTTTACGAACAGCCTGTACTGTTCCAACAGTATTCTATGAAAGTACGGATGTTACTACCTCACATTCAACGCTTTCGACGGATGGGTAGAGGTAAGTTTGTTCATATTTTATGACCGTTCAAAGGAAAATTTTTTATGAATCGTGTCAACGTATATCCAGGTGGTATACACAGGTGATGCAAAATTTATTTTTATGTGTGTGCAGCAGGAAAACTCTTAGCACCTGAAGAAGACGGCTGGGACTTTCGTCCTAACATTGTGTGGAAAATGAAACAATGACTCGGCACAACACCTGAAAACACTACTATGCCATCGCACCGAGAAAATTTGAAAGATCAAATCTGATACGAATGTACTTCGATTCCAGACATCTTCTCGAGAAAACCCTTTTGTACATAGAAAAATACAGGCATAACCGTTCCACCAAATAACATCTATTACAGTTTTTTTTCGGGCAAATTATACGCTTTGCACAATACTTGGACAGCTGTTACTTTTCCGTCGTGCGGCAGCGCCGCCACATCCCACCGACAAGGAAAAATCGCGGGAACGAAAATGGCTACATTCTTTTATACCGATCTTAACATATCAGCATTCAAAAAATGCAGCATCTTGATTAATTTTTTTAAATAATTTTATCTTCTTATGGGATGTAGCGTACTTTTTTAGGGTATGGTCCAGCTGAAATTATGAGTCATTATCGTCAAAAGGAAAACGCCAAGATCGCAGTTTTATTCATTAATTTATTGACTACCTGTTTGGAAGTGCTATGTCATCAATCTGGTCGTATAAATTATACAGGTGGTCATTTTTTTATGGAGGTTAAACAGAAGGAAGGAAGCTTAGGGTTTTACGTCCCGTCGACAGCGTGGTCATTAGAGATGGAGCTTATGCTTGGGGTTTTGGGGAAGGAAATCGGCCGTACCCTTTGAAAGGAACCATCCCGGCATTTGCCTGGAGAGATTTAGGGAAAACCTAAATCTGGATGGCCGGAGGTGGATTTGAACCACCATCCTTCCGAATACCAGTCGAGTGTCTTACCACCGCGCCACCTTGCTTTAAAGAGAAAGTGCAACATTTCATTTAGTCAAAATATAAGATATACAAGTTGACTAAGTGCAATGTCGCACTTTCTATTTAACCTCCATAAAAAATGACCACCTGTACAATTTATTCGATCAGATGATGATGGAATAGCTCATCGTAACCGCTCGTCAATGGATTAATCATACTTCGATCTTGGTGTTTTCTTTCTGAAGATAATTAATCAAATCAGTTCGCCTCCATCCTGCGATGTCAGATAATGAAAATAAGACTGTTTACATTTATTTATTTTTCACGCCAAAAACTCGCGTGCTGCCATAACCAAAGTACACTAATTTATTTAGTTAATTTCGCAATCTGTTGGCCATTTGACGAAAGCAACAATTTCGAGATTTGTTTACAACCTCACTTTCTAATTTTCACAGTTGGCGAAGATGTCGACCAATGATACTTGCTGTTAAATTATGTCACGATGTCATCGATAATACGGTTTCCATTACGGTCTTTGACATACACTATTACGAATGTACAATGTTAGTAATCGCATTTTTGTCATTCCTCACTCATGAATATGTCATTTGTTAAATGGAGTCATTCGTGTTGCATGTTTTTGCATGATTTGGACAAATGTTATTTTTAGCCTTTATACTACAATGAACTCTTAACGTTATCAGCCAGATAAGAGTTATGAATGATATATTTACCTAAACTGTTTTATACCTTGTAAGTATTCACATACCAATAACGTTGACATGAAGCCGCGTTTCACGCCACGGATTGCGCGACCGCTCCCGTCGGAGGTTCGAAACCTCCCTCAGGTACAGGTGTGTGTGTGTGGGGGGGGGTGAGGGGGTTCCTTAGTGTACGTTAGTTCAAGAAGTTTGTAAGTCTAGGGACCGATGACCACTACAGTTCGATCCCTTAGGTTTACAAACATTTGAACATACTAGATGACAATCTTATTTCCTTCTAGTGTGCATTAATTGCTTCTATTCTGTTCTTTCGTGTATGTGTTCGGTGGCTATGTTTACGTTTTTAATAAAGCAGTTGTTGGGTTTTAAAATGTATTTCATAAAATTAGTTTTACGTCTGTGAATTTAGAATTTTTTCGTAAATCACCGCAAAAACAATTGGAATGGAGGATTCTTTTTCCCTTCGCGCTGGAGCTGTGAACATTTAACCCCATATTTCATTAGAAATGTATATTACAGGATTTCCATCGATGGCTACTTCAGTCAAATCTTTCGCGATGAAGTTATACCTTCATTATATCGATAAAGTCAGTATTATTTCCTCTTTTTCAAAAATACGAAAAGTATACTTCCTTTATGACATTCCCATGAAGTTCTGACAATATTTGTCTGTATGGTATCACTAACCGTATGAAACACTATTACAGGCGATCGATTATGAAAGATGAAATTAAAAACTTAAGATATTGTAGAAAGATATACAAAAGCCAAGATCGCTGATCATAAATTTTTATTTACGACGACCGGTTTCGCGGAACTATGTCAGCATCACCTGGTCAAATAAAATCGTTTTAGAAGGCCATAATCTTGTAATGTCAATCAGTTGTTATATAACAATTTACAGTGCATAGGTGCACTATGTCATTATAATAAAACATAGTTATCACTGTGAGTGACAATAGCACAATTGAGTTTGCTATTGTCACTCACTGTGATAATTATGTTTTATTATAATGCCAGTGCACCTATGCACTGTAAATTGTTATATAACAACTGATTGACATTACAAGATTATGGCCTTCTAAAACGATTTTATTTGACCAGATGATGCTGACATAGTTCAGCGAAACCGGTCGTCGTAAATAAAAATTTATGATAAGCGATCTTGGCTTTTTTTTATATCTTTCTACATCATCATAATTGCATCGCCTCTTAGAACGCAAACCAAATCAAAAACTTAAGACATTGATTGGACAAACAATCCTTGACGTGGCTATGATAAAAACCAGTTCTCTGAACTTTTCCTCTTGTTTACATGCCAGCTCCAGGTGGTAGCTACAAAACCAGCGCGCACATGCCTCGCGCCCACACCGTTAAAATTATCTGCCTAAACGGCTGGGCGAGGAAACACGAGCCTATAGCAAGCGATACTGTTGTCTCAACAACATACGTACAGCAGCGTTTCCACGTAACAGACTCACGTTGCATTTACCACCAAGCCGCGGCAGGCTAACTGTGCGCGCTGAGGCGCCCTGCTGCGGTGCACGCGGCCGTTCGCCGTCGGGGGTTCGAGCCCCCCCTCGGGCATGGGTGTTTGTGTGGTCCTTAGCATAAGTTAGTGTAAGTAGTTTGTAAGCCGAGGGACTAATAACCCACGTAGTTCAGTCCCTTAGATTTACAAACATTTGATTTGATTTACCACCAAAACCAAATTACTCGTTCATGCGACATTCGCTCAACTCTATAAGCAGGTCATAAAATTTACTATTGCTATTTGCTGATCTAATCTCTTTCTTGCCAATGCTTAACACCTCTTCGACTTTAACGTCAGCATTAACTCAGTTTCTATTAAGTTTGGCAACGGTGCGCGTACTAACACTGCAATGATATACGGAAGTTACTTCAAATTGACAGGACTGACAAGGAAAATACATGGGCTCAAACTAACATATCTGTACGAACGTTAGCTTACAGAATCTCTACGTACACGTCAATGTGCTGGTGGGTGTCGTTTTTATGCAAAACTCTGCAATCATGCTCCAGATAGCACTGTAGACGCCATACGTAATGCAGATATCTTAACTATAACTGATGTAATAATCATCGTACATGTTCTCTAGCGTATTGTCATCAAAAGCCGTGATGATAGTTGCAACTTTAACCTTCTCGGAAGACTGTTGGTATTCACTGCCACTGCTTCCATCGCCTCTTCCCGCACTTACCGTAGCACTACCGCTTGCAATAGTTGTTCGTCATTATCATCCCTATTATCATCATCACGTGTTAGTGTTACAACAGTATCTAACTTTTGATCGTATTTCTGTACCATAACAGATACGAGAAAGCACGCGAATGATTCATCTTCTACACTAATACCATCTTCACGAAGAAGGGTTCTTCGTAACTTCATCTCAATCAATCGCAATACATTAGCAGGATTTATTACCAATCGCCACCCCATCTGACGCCTCACCACACAAATAACGTCACAAAACGCAACTTCGGAGGCACACTGCACCGTCCCTACTGGTGAACCGACAGGTCAAAGTGCAATGTGGCATGGCACACGGAGAGTCATGTAACGGACGATTGCAAAGTTTTGCAGATGCGGGAGTATCACTAGTGTAATAAGGGACCTTTACATTATCTCACATACGATTTTGGTGTATATGTATTTGTTCGAGCCCAAGTACTTGTGAGATTCGGAGCTTTTTAACTCCGTCTCTTCGCCACTATGTGCCAACCGCCTTACCCGTGTCTACGGTTAGTATAAAGTCATCGGCATTTATGTAGCGTCACACAGAGCAATGCGGTCACCCAACGAGAAACTGCTTCGTTTGCCCAAGTCTGTAAAGTGATGTCTCCTCAAATTGCACAAAACTAGAAGATTTTAATGCAGACGAAGAGAATAAGGAAAAATGGAGGGACAAAAAGTACAGGTAAGTGAACTTTGACCACTGACCGACTCGACCCTTATTAGAAATTCAGATGTTCTATTTAAAAACACAGTGAATAGAGTTGGTCGGTATGAATGGTCTATCTGGTAACCAAACGAAGTGATGCATAAGAAAATAGCAGGTCATCTGTCCCTAAACTCACAAACTACTTATACTAAAGACGACACAAACAGCCATGCCCGAAGGGGATTCGAGCCTCCGACGGGGAACGGCCTCGCGCATCGTAGCGCCTCAATGAGCTCGGCCGCTCCGCCGCGGCGAGAGAAGGTTTTTTTTTTTTTTTTTTTTCCTCCTTCCCGAGTGTGCATGACTGCTGTACAATACCACAATACCACCGCGTTTAATTTGTTTTTCAAGATCATCAGTTCAACAAATATTTTTGCCTCAATTGCAATACAAACAGCTGCGGTTTCGTAGTCGTCTTCTAGCTCACACACGAATGTAGCGGAAGCATAACAAAAGCATCTGATTTTTCTGTTTACTTCAAGCTGGATGAATTTTTTTCATCCTAGCAAACCAAAATCTAGAAAAGCAATGTTAGGAGAAATTGTGAACATTGGAAATCGACGCTGCAGATGTTTCTTCACTGTATAAAACCCATACTGTGTATGCAATAGGGGCATCTTTCGGCCCATGATTTTTTATTTGCCACCTGAATGCCAGGAACAGCAAGCAAAGTATACTACGATTTATTACCTAGTTCGCCCGCATGTATACTTCATCTACGTCAAATATTTCATATCATCTAAATAAATAAAAGGAAGTCGGATTAGTTACACTATTTATAACTCAAGAACGGATGGATCGATTTCAATGAGGTAAGATATGTTGGATTCTTCTCTGCCCCGAAGACCACAGAAACTATGAAAAGGTCGGTAAAATCAAGAGGGAAAAAAAAATAGAAAAAAGTTCATATTCTCTACTCAACATTTCCTTTTTCTCGACTCAAACTAAACAAAGAAAAATGAGCGAGGAAATGTTTGAAACGATTTTAATTTGCACAAAAACTTACTCTATCTAAACATTTATTATGAGCTGCGTGACAGAACATATACAGCAATGCATTTGTTTTTGTTTAATGTTGTCAATTATTTGTTCTGAAGAAAGTTTGTGTTGTGCGAGTGTTATTGACAAATCTTGTTGTGCGAGTATTATTATTAACAAAACCACGAAAAAGGAGACCTTATCTTTCCCAGCACAGCCGTAACACAATTAGGCTTCGAAACATTAACAATCAACATTGGTCTCTATACTACAAACTTCAGCCGCCAGAGCGTACCAGCCACAGATGTTCATATTTAGTTCCTTGCCAAATTCAAATATGGCTGCTTTGCAATGTTACTAGAGCAAAAAAAAACACCCCACGCTTCAATTCCAGTACCATACAACTCTTACGTCCCATATTCACGTAATATTCAAAACAAGAAGTAAGCAAGCCCTCTAGTCATTTATAAACTAATGGAAATTATTTTGCCAAATTAAAACATGGTGGACTACGCAAAATAATGTGTGAAACGTGTGAATGCATAGGTACGCTGCAGTTCAGCGTTCAGAGGCAAAGTAATGCATCCAGGTTTTAGAGAGATCACTGGAATCACCCACTGAAGAAGGACGCGAAATCGAACAGGAAGAGCGCCGCTTTAGTATCACCCTGCTTCGTACTTCTCAAACAAAAGGCAAAAAGCCCATGAAATGGCTTGATTGACTAATTGCACTGGTAACAAATTCGACAGTTATCGTATTTAGGAAGGTTTTTAGTAAAGAAAATCAACCCCAGTGCAACCCATGCAACAAAATACATAGCTTCAATAAAGCAAATGTCTTGGTGACGCGCAACTTTAATATTTGATTTTTGAACTTTTATTGATTTCCTGTGTGTTTTCGAAATAAAATATATAACTTACTTTTGTTACGTTAATAATATCCTTAATTGGGTTTAGCTAAAAGTTATGATACTCATTGTTTGCCGATACGAAGTTCGCCGGATCAACTAGTTTATAATTAATGTGACTTAGTTGTTGTAACATCTTTTGGCATAACAGCGTTTCTCAACCTTTTCTCTTTAGGGATACACGAAAACGTTTTAAACATTCGCGACACTAGTACATTGTTTCCAGAATGAAACTTTCACTCTGCAGCGGAGTGTGCGCTGATTTGAAACTTCCTGGCAGATTAAAATTGTGTGCCAGAACCGGCACTCGAACCTGAGACCTTTGCCTTTCGCGGGCAAGCGCTCTACCACTGAGCTATCCCGACACGACTCACGATGCCGCCTCGCCTCCTACTTTCCAAACTTCACAGAAGCTATCCAGCGAAGCTTGTTAGACTAGCACTCCTGGAAGAAAGGATATGGTGGAGACATGGCTTAGCCACAGCCTAAGGGATGTTATACATTGTTGTGTTTTCCTAGATGAAAAAATACAAGCAACTGCATTATAGCAACTGCTAAATGGGTTATTCCAAGAAACTACTTTGCAATATTTTTTCGGTTTTAGATATATTACCCACGGAAGATTAGAAGACATTAAAAATCGCACGACGCACCTGACATACCAGTGTTACGACACAGAGGTTGAGAAATGCCGGGGTAGAACATCGCAACGATTTACTGCAAATGGTCTTATTTGAAATGGAACGTAACAGTTTCTTGAAGCAGTGCTGGATTCAAAAATACAGCACAACTTCGTATATTTCACACAAACGAAGATTTCTTTTCTATATTCTTTCATCGAAGGAGGCATTAAAACGGAGCATAATCTCGGATTGTGGATGGATTTGGAAAATTACCTGTCAGATTTTGTAAAGGAATTGTCTTCACATTCGTTTTAAGAGATTTGAGAAATCCCAGAAAACCCGGACGTGCATTCCCAGACAGACATGAACATTGAATACAGATTCACAAAACACCCAACGGTTCATTACTTCCACACAAATAAAACACTGCCAGAAATTTGGTTCCAGGGAAAATATCACCAATCGAGGATCTAGTCCTGAACATTTAAAGATAACAATTTAAAGTTCATCTCTTTCGGACTCAAATTTTAATTGAGTACAATACATAGTCTTTTAGATCAATTTACATACCTATCATAGCCGGTACTCGAAGAAGAGACTAGGACAGGAATAACAACGCACATCACGTACCATGAATTCTAACCCAAACATAATGTAAGCCGTTACTCGAGTCAAGATACAATCCTTTTAGCCACAACACAAAGTCGCGGTGAATAAACAGCAAACAAACGTGCACGAGGCATCGAAATGCCAGTTCTGAACAACACGCGGTAAGTATTTTTGCCTCGCATCCTTGTGAGTCAATTGACGCCCCTTGTGTATCCTCAGAAGGAATCAACAGGACAAACAGCAGACAAATAGCAGCAACCCAGGCTCCCAGCACTGTAGTAGGCTAGACACGTAATATTCAAAGGGAATATAGTGTCGTGTTTATTGCTTTCAGTTGTAGCAAACATTTCTCCGCAACAGGCATTAAGGGAAAAGCTTTATTTCGCTATCAAGTAAACTTAACGCATTGCCAAATCATTACAGCAGTTTTTTACTGGCGGATGTTCGGTACACGTTCTCTGTAAGACAGTGAAACGTAACGACCTGCGAAAAACTCGAACTACTCTTTATCAGATAAAAGCGTGTGCTGGCAGAGATAGACTATAATTCAAATGAAGGTTACTTGCCGACAGAATGTTTATCAACCCTAGTCTTCGCCAAGTAGCGCCGGTCATATTGAGTTGTTGATGACAAACAGGATGACTGCAAGGTCAAAGTCGTAGGCTTATGTTGAAAACCTCTTATATCGGAAAAGTTACTCATGATTTTGTCACGTAAAATAGTTGTCTATCAACAAATATGGTTTCTTTCTTCCTCACTCAAGTGTAACAAAGATCATTTACCTCTCGCTGGCGAACTAATTATTAAGAAACCGGTTTTTTCTACCCGATAATACAATGAAATGTTTGATTTTTTTTCTTTTCTTTTCTTTTTCTCACATACATGTTTTCAATATAATCATGCCACGAGTTTTCCTTCAGGGAAAAACACTTTCTTTTGTTTCGCACTTCAAAAAGTACCCTCCCTTCCCCCGGTTTTCGAAAATACATCACTTCGAAGCAAAGGGCTCCGCCAGATAACATATTTATTTATACCCATACCAATTCTGCCTGCACTCTGATACGTAAAGCATTTTCCACGTTTTCTTTACTCTTTTGGAGTATTAATAAATAGTATGGGGGTGATCTGAGAAGGTATGCATTATACTCCCACAGGTTTCTGGTGATTTTGTGAAGTACCAACAGTGGTATACATTCAGGGCGAAAATAAACAACAGTAGCAGAATAAAGTACGACGAAAAGACCCAAATTGTTGATTAAATGATATGTCGATTCTCGGAGGAATAAAATTAAATCTTTAGACTACGTCGATTAAGTGGCTTCTTAACTATAGGAGATTAATTTACGCCCCAAATTAAGAACTCTTATTTATGATACGTTTAGGTTACATTAAATAGAACAATCAATCAAACTTCATTCTCATTTGCTATGGTTCACTTGAGAGAAGTTTATGGTACTGAGAGAGAGCACTTATTAACGTCTTTTCACATCAACAAAGAGATTTCACACAAATCCAGAACTCTGTTTCTCACAGATGGGCAAAGATCCGTGTAATTATTTATTCCAATCTTCTGTTACGCCATTTCCTTTACCCTACTATCTCTGTTCCCTGCCCCCTCCCGCTGCGCCTTGCACCATGCAGTTGTGTATAAGAAACCTATTCCATTAAAAAATACCTCCATGTGTCAAGTTTCAAGGTAATCGGTCAAACGGTGTAGAATTCTATAGTAATGTACTCCCGTCATGCACCTTACGATGGCTTGCAGAGAATTAAAATCTTCTGCATGAAAGCATTCATAAATTTGCCAATTTTCATGGACATCGCTCAATCGGCGTCAAAGTCTGCTGTAAGGAATCCTCTGTAGACAGTGATCTTCCTCTTTCTTTGAAGGCAAAGTGAGCAAATTTTCTCAGTAAGGCAATAAAACTGTAGTCGAGGCAAGGCGAGTCGCGACAACCGGTCCTATGTGCGTTCAGATGTTTGTAAAGCTATGGGACCAAGCTAGTGGTCACCAGTCCCAAGACTTACAAACTACTTTAACCACACACACCCATGCTCGAACCTCCGCCGGGTAGCAGACGCGCACGCCGCAGCAAGGCGCCTTAGAGCGCGCGGCCACTGCAGCGAGGTCCCGTGTGTGTGTCTGTGACTGTGTGTGCTCTTTTCCTGACAAAGGCTGTGGTCAAAAATTACTGTGTGTCAACGAGCGCTAATGTGCATCTCAGCAAGCGTCTTTACGGCGAGTCACAACCTATCCCCGTCATATTATTGGCATTCCAAACTGGGCTTCTCATATCTACAAGTACTTTTATCTTTGAGTCTATCTGGAGATTATCTTTGTGACACTAATGATCGTCGGTAAAGTGTGAATGACGCAAAAGAACAGAGAGGTGGTATTAAAGTCTGAATGACGAAACCTGGCAATAAACGTGTTACGTCGAACGAATGTAATTATAAACGCAATTTCGCATGTACGACCTAGTTCGTAAGTCAGAGTTTGTAGCTTTTCCTAGGAGTATTTACTGCTTCATTTTCCGCAGATTTTGCTCGCCACGCTCACTCACTGCCAAACACCAAGAACAAATCACCATAGTGTACAACGCGAGACTCAAGACTACTCTCATGCATAAATGCTATTAGTGTGCAATGGATAGTTTTGGTTACAAAATTAAATATAAACATTTCTAACGGACATAAATGTGACCTTCTGACTTTGCAGTCATAAATACGAGCCCCCTTCAAATCAAGATTAGTGTGAAACTACGAAGAGCTGCCGGTATGAATAGCGTCATGTGACGGGAACCTATGGTGACTTAGCACCATTTTGTAACATTCATGGCCTTAATGATGAAGAGCAGTATTGACTACATTCGGCTACGAAACAAATACGTTAGCTGGTGAAAGGAATGGGATCGAAATTCCGTCTGGCCACTTAGTCTCCCCCCCCCCCCCTCTTTCGTATAAATGTTCAAATGTTTGTAGAGCTTATGGGACTCAACTACGGGGTCATCAGTCCCTAAACCTACAAACTAGCTTATACTAAAGACGGCACAAACATCCATGCCCGAGGTGGAATTCGAACCCCAACCGCAGCGGCCGTGCAGTTAGTGACTGGCACGCCGCAGACCCCTCGGCCACTGCGGCCGGCCCCTTTCGTATCCCTAAAAAGCAAAATCAATTGCGAGATCGTTTCTTTGAAACGGGCAAGGCCAATATTGCTATCCCATTCATCTTCTAGTAGCTATTGTGCGTTGCCCCAAATACCAAGTAATCGGCGGGATGTTCAAACCGTTCGGTTTTCAGTGAGCTCCAGTACAGGCACTCATGTGATCAGCGCCAACAGGGTGTCTCCCATGGGCGTGGTGCAGTTGAAATAATGATTCATCCGACCATATCTCGTTCCGTCGTTGTTCAAGTGTCCATCCCTGGTGATTGACGACAAATACAAGATATTGTGCCCGATGACGTTTAGTGGCAGATACCACAAGTTCCTACCGGGAGATGTGTCCAGCACGTCCTCTGTTCAACCGAGCCGTTATTTTTTCACTGTTGTCCGTCACCATCAACGATCACTGTCATTGTTGATGGCTAGACAGCCGGTAGTTCGTCTCTTGTAGTGTGTAACACCCTCATTCAGTCATTCACGATACACACTGGACACGGGTGAAAGTGTTTTCAAATGTTCAAATGTTTGTATAGTCTATGGGACTTGTTCAAATGTTTGTATAGTCTATGGGACTTAACTACGGGGTCATCAGTCCCTAAACTTACGAACTACTTATAAACTAGCTAATACTAAGGACGACACAAATATCCATGCCCGAGGGGGGATTCGAACCCCCGGCCGTAGTGGCCGTGTAGACCGTGACCGGAGCGCCTCAGTACCCTCGGCCACCGCGGCCGGCGGGTGAAAGTGTAAAGCCGAATTTCTGTACCACTGGCGAAATCGAAAATCACATCCGCAGCCCACCGACCATCACAGCCTGTTCGAATGGTGTCAGCTCACGGCAACGTTTCATGTTACACAAATCAATTGCACAGCCACGTTTCAGATCTCATATAAAAGTATGGGGGAGAGTGGTACGCAAAAGCTATCTTCAGGTGTACCGAAGTCAGTCCTAACGCATGCAGTAGCATTCAGTGCATCTAACGTCGTATACGTGTTACCCTGTCCAAGATCTCTAAGAACTATACCATATAATCCGAGGCACCCATTTCCTACTAATGAAAAAATCTAAAGTGGTCAACTGATATCGAAGATAGCAATAACAACAAGACTTTCTAGGTGGTATAGTAACTACAATGAGAGTTTTTGACTAAAAAGACAACAGTTAAATTACAATTCAAGATCTCTTTTAGAAGGATCGTAATGAAAAAAGAGGGTAGGTGACTGGACGAGAAAACTAATAGTTACTAATAATGTATTCTGGTTACCACACTTGAGATGGACTTATGAGCTTTATATTCTAAATGAATCGACGAAAAGTACGGGTATCTTTAGTCAATAAACAAAGGACGCATATCTCTGTGCCCAGTTAGAAGATAGTGGCGTGGTGAAACAGCAGCTTACCGTTATGTCAATATATACTACTTAAGAAGACCAACCCTATACTGTTCCGGGAGGATGTCAGTCAAGAACACAATTGTATTGAAAAGTACTGTATATTCTTCCCGTTTTGACCATGCTAACCGTTTTCGTTGGGCGAAATTTAAGACTTATCAACGAGAATGTTGATGTACGTGTGAAATGCATTAATAGCTTCTGGCAAGTTGGCAGGCTGCGGTTACACAACTCTGGACTTGCAGACTGAATGAAAGATATGGATAGAACGATCGAGACTATTTTGGAAGTGAAGGTAAGTAAAATTCATTTCCCAATATAAAAAGTAGACATTTAAAATACACTAGCTTCCACTGGCAACAAAATATCACTAATTTGAGAAAACTAAGCAATACTGCAACTTTACTAGTTTATTATCACAATTACGTATTTCGTAAGAACAGCACACAATCCCAGAACATCGTCAACTTGGTCTACTGCTCGTACGTATCAGGCAACAGTGAACTGCAGGATAGATCTGCTGGAGTGAGGCAGGAAAGCAAATTTTGTAGAACGGCGTCGACACAACGTGTGATGGTTATGTTAATATGTAGACAACTTTAAAAGCACAGGCCACAAGATAGCTGGTCGCTGAGGTTATTTTCTTAAACTTAACAAATTCACAGAAATCGCTCACGTAAGTTAATTAGATCCGCGCGCTATTTACCAACGATACTATTATTTATAATTTGTTGTTCTGTACGAGTAGTAAACTTTCGCTCCCTTATTTTGCACTTCTTTTATGCATTATTATCCCTTAGCTCCACTTTAAAAGCTGGCAACCCAAACTGTAGCAGAAGTGATAATTCCATCCTACACGAGTGAACAAACAAGAGTTGTCTGTGGGAATATCTTAATAAAACAAAAACATTCAGTGCATCTAATGATCACGTGAACTTGATCCGGAATGCATCTACAGAAGGCATGTCAATATTTCTTCCCTGCTCCAGAGAGATTCACAGGGCTAAGAGCAGCTAGGGAGACAAACTCTGCCGTATTTCCCGAGTTCTCCCGTATTGAAGCAACTATTTTTTCCCCTTTTAATCCTCCCGGCTCTCATATTGACTACTTCTCCTCCCGTATATTTTGTACGTGAACTCGAAATTTCCTGACAGACAGACCTCGAAATACTCTAGACTACTGTCAACATCTAGCGTTTTACACATTTATGCTTCTGCGTAAATGAGGAGCGATGAAAAAAGAATTACATAGCCCATGCGTCTAGAGGGGTAGTGATGGAAGGAATGTTTCCTTGCTTCTCAGCCAGTACTGGCAACACACGGATGCGCTCGTCTCGTACAGTATAAACAACTCACAGGAGTAATAAGGACGTGCTAAAGCGGATTATAAAGACGTTCATCTCTAAACACACTCGTTATGTGATTTACTGGCTACTACTAATTGGCTCACACAGCACGGAACGCTTGGAAAGAACTGGTAATGATAGATCGCTAACGTTGACAGCAATAGAAAACAGAGGACCCAGGTAAATGATTTCAAATGTTTCAAAAATGTTCAAATGTTTGTAATTCTACCGGACCAAACTGCGTGGTCATCAGCCCGTAGCTTACAAACTACTTAAACTAAACTAACGGGCAACACACACACCCATGCCCCAGGGAGGACTCAAACCTGCACGGCGAGCAACCGCGTGCTCCGCAGCTATGTGCTTTAGACCGCTCGGCTACTCCACCGCGGCTCAAATGTTTCAGTTTACTCTTTTCGTTCCTAAAACAGAGTATGTGCAGTGAGCTGTTGGTTGCAAAAAGACATACAGCTTTAAATAAATTTCGTTGTGGAATAAATATACTAAAAAGGTAAAGCAGTCAACAATCCGAAGATTGGTTTGAACACCACAGTGCTTTACTAGGCATGGTCCTGTTTGGAGGTGGTATGCCGTTGCCTTCTTCCGACTTTCGAATTGACTTACCCAGCCAGTTATAGGGGGACCTACAGTTTAACGTGGGTTCCGAACCACGGTGCTACTCAGTATTTTTTCACGTGAGCAATACTGCCAGAGGTGAAAGAAGTGGAAAGTGACAGATAAAAATCCTAGGACCTGGTGGGGATCGAACCCGCGACCTTTGGATTTGTAGTCTGGCACTCTACCAATGTGCAACCGAGGCGCACTAAATATACTAAGGAGCAGAAATTAATAATATCCAGTTCCTTGAATAGATTTTGACAGGTATAGTGTACTTGAATTTAAACCTCAAACGAGTCTTGACACAAGCTTTTGGACTAAAGAAAAATCTGTTTTTGCAGTTACTCTCAAACATAATACACTATGACTTAATAAAAATAATCCGAACATGACGTACTTCTTTAATTTGTAGCTGCAATATCACTGATCGCAAGCATGTAGTCACGTAGTCATCATTGTGCACTTCCCTTAAACTTCCCTGGAAATCACGTCAGATGTCGACCATCTGTTTTAACTCCACGATGAAATGTGGTAGCGCTCAAGAGCGGCCTACCACGTCTGCGCCTTTGGCATTGTTTTCAGACTGACACTGCTTCCATACCGCAGCTCTCCAGGACGCCTCCTCTCTGAATACCTACTTCGCGACTGCTACATACGTCCATTTGAAGCTTCGAGGCTTGGTCTCATAGATCTATTTTTAGCTACCACTTTTCCCTCCAGTACTACTGATCCATACTTCACTGTCTTTTTCTTCCCAATTCTATTAATTAGTTCATCAGTCATTTGATTTATCCATCCGTTCTTCAGCATTCTTTATTCTACTCATATGTGGGCTGCTGGTCGTCCACGTTTCACTACCATACTAGAATACTCACCAAATCGTCAGAGACACTAACATTTCAATTTATTTTCTCTGTTAAACATTTTTCTTATTACTGTCTGGTTCCATTTTATATCCTCTATTACGTCACCGTCATTTATTTTTCGCGCGCGTCCACACACACACACACACACACACACACACACACACACAAGGCACGTCTAGAAAGTAAGTTCCGTTTGGTAATAAAATGAAATTGTACACAGATACAGAAGAAATTTTTATTGCACAAAATTCTACAACTGTTAAACCACTTTTCCACTAACTGCCGAAATTATGCAGGCATTTGTCATAGCGTGGCACCAGGTTTTGTATACCTTCTTCATAGAAATCTTCCGCCTGTGTCTTCAACCAGTTGGAAACAATTTCTTTCAGCTCGTTGTAATTGGTGAAGTGATGACCGCCAAGGAGAGACTTGAGATGTCCTGGATCTTGTCATCATTCGCGTGAACCAGTTGTTCTGTAACCAAAGGTGGACGCCCACTTCGTTCTTCATCGTGCACGTCACTACGCCCGCCATTGAACTGTCGGACCCATCTTATCATCGAATCACTCATCGCATTTGGTCCGTAAACATCGCAAATTTGTCGCTAAATTTCACTTGGTTTCACTTTCCTCGCATTCAGAAACCGAATCAACGACCTGATTTCACAGGCGGCGGGATTTTCAATCAACGCCGACATTCAAAAAAAGCACAACAAAATGTTCAAATGTTTGTTAAGCTTATGGGACTTAACTACGGGGTCATCAGTCCGTAAACTTACAAACTACTTATGAACTACTTACGAACTAGGACGGCACAAATATCCATGCCCGAGGGGGGATTCGAACCCCCGACCGTAGTGGCCGTGCAGACCGTGACTGGAGCGCCTCAGTCTCCTCGGCCACCGCGGCCGGCAAAGCACAACAAAGCGTACGTAACTGACAGCGATCTCCAAATGGCGCACGTTCTTCTTCTTGAAACACATCGTCTACATCGCATGTGCGGAACTGCAGTCGCAACGCTGCAGCGGAGATAAATTGAAACGGAACTTACTTTCTGGACGCGCCATAATTCTTTTGCTGTAGTTATATTTTTTCTGGGTATTTATTTTTGGCGTTGCTTAAGTATTCATTATAAACGGTATAGGTTATTTTGGTAATTTCAATGGACTGAAGAAAGCTTTTAAAACATATTGGTTGAGACGTTAACACGGTATTATGCAGTTGGAGCGGTGGCCAGACCGGACAGCGTACAGCAAACAGAGCACGCGTGTCGGCGGAGGCAGCGCATGCGCCTGAGGCCAGAGGCGGCATTCACATACAATAGAGCCAGTCGAAAGCACCCGACCGGAAGTGTTGACACCCACACTTCTTAGCGGCTCTTTTCAAAGGGTAGTCCCGAGCACGACCGCTCTATATATTTGACATGTGTTTCCTGAAGCGGTATTTATACTCTGCTCAACACAATTACGGGATCCGGTGAGATATACACTACACATACAGTAACAAATTTTATTCAGACATGCGCTACAATTGTAATTTGCGTATGATACGCCTCGGTTGCACAGTGGTAGAGTGCCAGACTACAAATCCAAGGTCGCGGGTTCGATCCCCGCCAGGTCCTAGGATTTTTATCTGTCACTTTCCACTTCTTTCACCTCTGGCAGTATTGCTCATGTGAAAAATACCGAGTAGCACCGTGGTTCGGAACCCACGTTAAACTGTAGGTCCCCCTATAACTGGCTGGGTAAGTCAGTTCGAAGGTCGGAGGAAGGCAACGGCATACCACCTCCAAACAGGGCCATGCCTAGTAAAGCACTGTGGTGTTCAAACCAATCTTCGGATTGTTGACTGCATACATTACATTACGGTACGATATTTTGCTATCTCAACTCTTTAAGGTTTACACGGCGTCTACTTAAAGCGAGGCACCACGGGGCTACCCGCTACCACAATAGTGAAAAAGTCATTCTCGTTTCCCTCTAATATGGTGTGTGATCACCTGGAACGGCCAGAACAGTTGCACACCTGCGATTATCAATCAGATCTTGAGGGTTATTTGTCCATTCTTCAATGAATGCTACATAAACTCTGCAACCGTTATGGGAAGTGCTGGTCTGGCTGCAATGTGTGCACCCCAGACATGTTCAATCAGTTTAAGTCCCGTGAACAAACGGGCCAATCCATTCGTTCAGTTCCCTTAGCTTGAAGCATGTTGTCCACCGGTGCACTCTGTGCGGACGAGCGTTATCGTCCACCAGAAGGGACCCATCTCCTATGGCACCAGTGTAGGGCACAACAAAAGGTCGAAGGATCTCGTCTCTGTACCTCTGATCAGTCAAAGCGCTATTCTGAACGACATAGAAGCCCGTACGTTCGCCAATACTGATTCCTGCCCACACCACTCGTCCACCACCATGATATTCTGATGTTTCCTGCACATAAGCAGGACTGTATCGAGTTCCATATTCTCTCCAGATGAAGAAACGGCGCGGTGGAGTGGCAGAGCGCTCTAAGACGCCTTGCTATGGAGCGGGCGGTTGCTCGCCGTCGGAGGTTCGAGTGCTCCCTCGAACGCGCGTGTGCGTGTTGTCTTAGTTCAAATCAAATGCTTGTATAGTCTATGGGACTTAACTACGGGGTTATCAGTCCCTAAACTTACAAACTACTTATGAACTACTTACGAACTAGGACGGCACAAATATCCATGCCCGAGGGGGGATTCGAACCCCCGACCGTTGTCTTAGTGTAAGTTAGTTTAAGTAGTTTGCAAGTCGTTCATGAGGGAACGACGACAGTCCGGCTGAACACAAAATCTTGATTCATCTGTGAACAGAATCTTGATGTTACTCCGCCCATTTTCTACGGGCTAAACTGTGTCGTGATTTAAATGGGACACACGCCATAGGCCTCCGTGCATAGGTCACATTCAAAGGTCCAGATCTATGAGCGGCTGCTTACTGAATAAAAATATACTTCTCATTCCTATGACTTTCTCAGCTATTTCATATGCTCAAGTTTTAAAAATAGTTGTCTTTGATCATTTGTGACGATAATGCACGTCCTGATGCTGCCTGGAGGGTGCATTGGTGCTAAGTTGTATTCAGCCTCCTGTCTCGACGAACTATTGGAGTGTCCCGAAGTGTAATTCCAGAAACTGGTCCCGATTTCAGACAACACGAACATAAAAAGAGGCAAGGTCAAGGCACTTAGAAGACTCCGTTCATTTATCCTCCAGTTTCTCATTATAATTACAGGTAAATTTCGCCAATTATTTAAAAAGATTAATTACCAGTAAATGTAACCTTGATGGCTGCTTCACTGAACTAAAAAAACCCACGAGATAGTACACGACCGCCATCATTAAGAGGGATCGGACCGAAAGAACAATCGGGTGCCTCGCCAATGGTAAACAGCCTCATGTTTCTGCTGCTTATAAAGTGAAGAGGAAGCATTCTCTGAACCCGCAGCAAATCATACACATTTTTTTCCTGGTAGCAGGTGGCGGAGAGGAAGAAATCTGTGGAGAACGGTTCCAGCGACTCTGAGAACCTGGTTTCTGCACTTTATGTTGGTTACCAGTCAAAAAATGCATTGCACACCTTGTACCGAGATTTCCACAAAATTACTTAAACGTGTATAACATATTCTATTCATTTGTTTATAGCTTCGTTTTAAGTCAGACTGCTTTTAATCGCCCATCGTCCAAAACTATGGGAGGGTAGACATTAACTATCACATCGAAAAAATAAAGTTACGTAATTAGTTTGTTTGCAGATACATATCAGCAGTACTGATACACATGGACATTTTCTCTTGGTTCTTTAAACTCACTAAGCATGCGTTTATGCAATGATTGGCGTCTATCTACAATGGCGTGAACTGAAGCATTACGAAACGGAAGTTAAGTCACTGTTACAAACACTTCTGCTTCCGAGTGCATCAGTTTTAACCTCAACTTTCACCACTGTTGACCACAATAGCATCTGTACCACAGTACGTAATCCTAAGCCACGCTGAAAAGATCGTATCAAACGATGAGATGTGTTCAACAGCATCCGCCTCAGAGCCAACAGTCGTTCAACGCAAACACCGGCTGCTGGGATATTCAGCGGTTGTGTCCGTGAACTTTGGCACAGCTAACAAAACGCTGCGCCCGTAATGACGTCAATGTCAAGAGCACTGCCCTGATCGCTGACAGTTGGAGGTTGCAAAACAGGCAAACGCGACGAACCGCTAATATGGTGCCATTTTAACACATCAGCTTCACTACTACTACTACGATGACGAGGAAAAACCATCGGAAAGTACGAAATTTTCCTGATTAGATTAGCCAGTGTAGCATACGATACACAATGTGGGAATGCCCAGTGGCGGTGGGAATTATAGACCACGTGCCGCCGTCATTTACATCACTGTGTAGCATCATTGGCAAGGCCACACACTCAAGGAAGAATGTTTTATCAGAGCAGACATTCCTATTTCAAGTGCGAGTAAAATTCCAGAAATCGGAACCGGCTAGTCAACAGTTCTCACCACATCACCCACACCACGTTTTCTACTTTCAAGCATTGTTCACAGGAAACGGGAGTTAGATTTCAAGTGTTAAACGACGAATAGCGATACTATTCCTGCGTTCCGTTATTTCAACGCGCACAAACAACCCAAAACTTGTCTTAATACACACACTAATAAAACAGGTTTTCGAACTTCAAATGACATTTGACATTTACTAAATCTTTCGTGTCTTGAATCCAGACACGCCAGTCTCATCTCGAGGAGGATCCATTCAAAGGGGGGAACAGAAAATGCAACAACTGATAGAAACTACAGGAATAGTATACTATCATACCGGACGATCGGATCATAACGGTAAATGAAAAAGCCGACGTCAGAGGCATGTCTTAGAGCATGGCACAATTCATTACAATAAAAACCTTCTGCAAATATTTGCGCAAGATTGGTGTTGAATCCTGATCGCTCAAATATTACATAATTTCCGAAAAAGCTATTCAATTATAATAATTAGGCATGTTGTTGCTGAGATCTTTAGACGCGACTTCATGAGGGTTTCCCTCAGTATAAATTGTACAGGTCTGTCGCCACTTAATTATTCGATGACGCCACAAGGTGACGAAAGCACCTCGCCGAAAATTTTGCAGTCATGCGAAATTATTTGTGTCTGCCAAGCTTATCATATGAGGATGACGATGAGATGATGTGCTCGTCAGTCTGAAGACTGGTTCGATGCAATTCTCGACGCTACTCCATCCTGTGCAAGACTCCAACTCCGAGGAAGTACAGCAACTAACATCCATTTGGATCTAAGCCATACTTGTTTCTTGTTCTCCCTCAGTGTCCCTCTCCCCTCCCTCCTACCCACATATTCACCTGCGTGAATACTCAAAATGCGCAAGAAATTTCTCCACCATTTTAGTACCACCTCATTAGTTACGCGATCTAATCTTCAGCTTCTCTCGTAGCATCACATTTCAAAAGCTTCTGCCCTCTTCTGATAAGAACTGCTTATCGTTCACGATTCGCCGCGTGGGAATGCCCGTGTCGTCTGGAGCACCACGTTACGGATCACGCGGCCCTTTACGTCGGAGGTTCGAGTCCTCCCTCGGTGTGTGTGTGTGTGTGTGTGTGTGTGTGTGTGTGTGTGTGTGTGTGTGTGTTTTGTTCTTAGGTTACTTAGTTTAAATAGTTTGTAAGACTAGAGACAGCAGTTTGGTCCCATAAAATTACAAACATTTGAACATTTGTTCACGATTAATTTCCTTATTAGGGTACACTTACCACAAAAGCCTTTAGTAATAGACTTCCTAAAACTTAAATTATATTTAATGCTAACAGATTTCTCCTTTATAAATTCTTGTCTTGCTATTGCCATCCTACATTTTATATCCCCTCTGCTTCTGCCGCCATAGTTTTTTTTTTGCTGCCAAAACAAAACTCGCCTATTACTTTTATAGTCTCATTTCCGAATCTAATTCCCTCAGTAGCGTTTGATTTAATTTAACTACATTCCATTAACCTGTGCTACGCTTTTTAATGTTCATCTTGTACCCTTCTTTCAGTCCAATGCCCATTCCATTCAACTGCTCTTCCAGATCCTTTGCTGTCTCCGACAGAATTACAATGTCATCGGCAAACTGCGGTATTTATTCTTCTCTCTGAAGTTAATGCACTTTTCTAATTTCTCCTTTCTTCCCTTCACAACTTACCAAAATCTACAGGTTGAATAACACTGGGAATATGCTGCAGTCCTGTCTTACTCTCTTCCCATCCACTGCACCGCTTTCGTACCCTTCGACTCTGAACTACCGCCTGGTTTCTTTACAAATTGTAATTAACTTTTCACTCCCTCTGTTCCTCTCTACCTTCCTAATTCCCAAGAGTGTATGCCAATCAACATTTTCACAAGCTCTTTTCCTATCTGCAAATGCTATAGGCGTAGGTTTGCCTATCCTTAACGTAACTTTTAAGATAACTCTAAAGGTCAGTAATAAATCGTGTGTTGCAAGATTTCTGAGGAATACATATTCATTAGGTATAATAAAATTATTTATTCCAACATAGCAGACCGATGTATTACTTGATGTGTTGGATTGTAGGGGTGAAAATCAGTTTTTAGAACATTGGAAATTTCCTGGGCCTGTTTCTTACTGTACTGTTATGGTTATTCACCACTCCACACGAGAAAAACATATCAATGGACCATGAGATCAACTATGTTTCCTTGGTGGATACTTCCAGTTGTTCAGTCCAGTTGCAAAAATATTTCGACTATCGAACCGGTTGCCCGCCTCAAGTTCACACTTGTGGGTCATATTTCACTGCGACAGAAGTGTTTCTAATTCTGACTTCTACTGTCTATATTGTATCGTCGCTAAAAATATCCCTTCCATCAAAACAAACATAGCGTCTCTGATGAGACAGATGTCCTATGGTGATAATTACGCTGCTACGTTGGCTCGACCGTTGCGAGAAAGTTCCCGAATAACTCGAAGCCAAGGTCATGAAATCCCCTGTGATTATACACGTGCATGCTGGAGTAAAACAACGACTACGGCGAAACGTCGACGGACTAGTTTTTCTCCAAAAGCATTTAAATCATCTGCAGTGAACTCAAGCTGCACCACACGACCGGTATTAGGTAATCGTAGTTCGTCTAGAACAGTCGGAAGCAGCTCGGAAAAAAGTAAAGACAATAGGATGGGACGAAAGCGTCCATGCGTACGCTCAACCTACTGTATGGAAATACGAGCAGTGGCTGTTTTCTCACACCTTATCCAGGAGTTAAGGAGTGTTGTTACACCGTGCCTCTTTATCCATTGTCGATATAGAGCGCTACATTACGACTGCATTGAAATTCTGTTGACCAAATTTCTGCTAATTTGCTAAATAATTTTGATTTTATTACATATGTAATTTAAACTGCCTTCCGCTTTTATCGTTAAGTATAAGTGAAACCTATAAATTCGGGCTCTCTCAGATGGTACCGCAGCGTTCACGAATGGAATATGGATAAAAGTGGGGTATACTATTATACTATCAGCCAGAACAAAGTACTAGGTCTAGCGTCTTAAAGATGTCCAGACTTGTGGAATTCTGGAATTACGCCTGCAAAAGAAAAAGAAAAGAAAAGCGGAGAAGAAGACTTTCAACAACAGCAAACTTAGAACGCTATCTTACGTTGGTTTTAGTGTCCGAAAGTCTTAATTCATTTACACCCTAATAAAACCTAAAAATGCATACTAATAAAAATTGCAAGGAAAAATTATACCTTTCGTTAAGGTGAGAAATTTCAGTTCTGAACCCACCAGCGAGTAACAACTTTGATGGCGACAACCTCTTTATCTGAAAATGAAATAATTTCCTTTCCTCCTCCCTGTCACTGTTCGAACAATATCTTTACACATAATACCATATCAAATTGTTTAATAGAAAAATACATACCAGAACCATAGTTACAGTCTAGCACTTCATTTTTGTGTAACGTTGTCTTTTTGCTGAGAAGTACCACTTATGAATGGTCAAACTCAGAGGAGGTCCATTCACAGATATTACCAGCAAATCCTCCAGTGGATCTGCCTTCAACCAAGTCCTGTACGCTGCATATTTGATACTTGTTCTGCTAATACGTTTTCCGTGCCATGTCTGGTTGAATTCTAGCGGGTGAATCAGCTGACGATGTGTAAAGATGTTTTGTAGGATTACATAAAATATGTAGTAGTCGAACGCGGGAACTGCGACAGCTTTCAATACTTAAAGAACCCGTCACAAAACACTAACCACGTGAATCTAACACCTCACTAACCCGCACAGCTCTGCGCATTCGCGAATCTGGCAGCTTGGAAGCGCCAGAAAGAAATTTCGAGTAGTCTGCTAATCAGATTGCTAGCTGTCATCGCTTATACAGGAAACATCCACGCCTCAAATAGACAGAAGCAGGAGAATGCGCAGCTTATACACAGCTCTGCACATGCGCGTGAATCCGCTGACAGCTGCTTGAACAAATCGAAAGTGTGTGGAAAAGGTATGGTAGCCGTATTGTCAAAACAAAACTGGCGTCCAATGAGATCTGCTATTTGCACGAATACCAACCAAGGATGTTAAAAAATTAAAAATAGTGATACGACTCTGAATAATGTAATAATTGTAGCAGTCTAGATCGCAAAATATTTATTTTATTGTGATGACTGGTTTCGATCAATAGAGATCATCCTCAGCGACGAAATGATCTGACGAACTTTATTGATCGAAACCGGCCATCACAATAAAATGAATATATATATATTGCGATCTAGACTGCTACAATTATTATATTATTCAGAAAATATTTTGATCGCTGTTACTTCCCAGAGAACAATGTTCCATAAAATATTAACTGGTACGACTACCTGGAAATGTAAGCCTGCCTTATTCATAAATATAAATTCCGCTTACCTCTTCAGGCTTGTACAGTTCAGAACCTAGCTCCAGTGCTTTTAGAAAATGAAGTTTATATGGAAGCCCAGATCGCCAGCTGCCAATTTTTGGTCGCCAATGGCGAGCTAGCGACCGTAAATTTCGCACTCTGCCTTTTGTCTCATGCGATGTTGGTGCAAATTACCAATCAGTTAGGTTATTTAGGCCTGTTATTGTTTGGATATCTAGTACATTCAATATTATGTTTTAAATAAGTTAAAAGCCGGGCGCGGTAGCCGAGGGGACTGCGGCGCACCAGCCACGGTCTGCACGGCCACTACGGTCGAGGGTTCGAATCCCCCTCGGGCATGGATATTTGTGCCGTCCTTAGTATTAGGTAGTTCATAAGTAGTTTGTAAGTTTAGGGACTGATGACCTCATAGTTAAGTCCCATAAGCTCTACAAACATTTGAACATTTTGAACTAAGTTAAAAACTTCTAAAACACTTCTGAATTCTAAACTGTCACCCAGATTTTCTTTCCTGGATCAAAGTACCAAAATTTAGACATATCTACACTGTCGGAAACGTAATTAACACACCTAAAAAGGTGACCTCGATTTTGATACGATGAAAGCAGATGCCAACTGGAGGACAGTAGCTGTACTGATAGTGGTTTCAATGTCTTCCGCCAACAGTCAGGATAGTGACAGCTGCCAGGACGCCATCTGTGAGTACCCTTTAACAGGGAATGTTTACAGTCGCAAGGCTCAGACAGACACCAACGTGTGAACTAAATGGCGCCGTGCGTAGGAGATGCACTCCAGCTTCCTTTCAGTATGCTGAGAATGTTCGAAAAGGGTCAAATTGTGGCGGGATGGAGCGCGACCCCCGCCCTCGAAGAATACTTTGCGGCCCACCTGGGGATCGCGACGCACGCACAAGCTGAAGAACGCTGCCACAAAGTGCTCTAGAGCATGCGGCGTGCAGCTGTCTGTGAACTTCCCATCTCTCTGCCTGCCTCCTCATCCCTGCCCTATCTCTCTACATCATTTCCTCCCTCCTCTCTGACCATCTCCTCCCACCTCATCCTTCTCTCCATCTCCTGTTTACCTCGTCGTGGCTATTCAAACTAAATTTAAAATTTAGACACTTAGTTCAAATGTGGTCACGATGGCAAGTGACCAGAGAGTTACACTCCCAGAAAATTAATCGAAATTGTGAAACCAATAAATGACATCTTTACATACGTTATTACGTCGTTTTGACTTCCAAAGCTGAAATTATCATGGTCTTAGTAGTGGCACGGTAGTTATCAGGTATGCATCTGTTTATGGAAATGAAGCGTCGCGGTGGGACGGCGAAACGCTCTAATGCGCCTTGCTGCGGAGTGCACGCCTTTTCCCGTCGGAATTTCGAGTCCTCCCTCGAGATCGCGCGCGCTTGTGCGTATTTGTCCTCAAGTAGTTTGTAAGCCTAGGGACTAACAACACAGTAGTTAAGTTCCATAGACTTAAAGACATTTCTCATTTGAAAATGAAGCATTTAAACACAAAACTCCCTAGAACGCGATTTCACAAAACATTGTTACTTTGGTATGTTATTTATACCATAGCACCTGATTGGTACGAAAATCATTAGTTAATAACCTTCAGTTTGTGATGTTCACTCATTATTATTATTATTATTATTATTATTATTATTATTATTATTATTGTGACAGCTACCGATTTTAATACGTGATAGAGAGAAGCCAACATCAAGGTTATAGATATGAAGGCCTCTACTTCCATGCACCACTCTTTACAGCTACTTACATATATTATACTTATTTTGTGCACATCTATGACAAAGCACTTTTCGAATTATTTAAGTTCCAGTCCCTGTCCTTGCACAATAAATATAAAAAATGGTACTTCAATTTTCCTAAACACAATTCTACATTTCGGAACTTCCATGACCTCATGGCAATGAGCGTATGGCTTCCTTGGCCGGGAGAACCCTTGCGGGTTTGTTCGGCCCCCTTAGTGTAAGTCTTTTTATTTGACGCCGCGTGGGCGACTTACGTGCCAATGATGATGATTAGGGCAACACACAACACCCAGTCCCCTGCCGGGAATCGAACCCGGGCCTCCTGCGTGATAGTCAGCGACGCTACCGCTGAGCTACGGAGGCGGACTCCATGACCTCAAATGATCTAAAACAAATTATAATACTAAACAACAAACAAGAATTGCATTAAAATTTAAAAATGTACATCAAAAATACATTCTGCACCAGCAATTTTATGCCGAAATCCTAGTATTAGTACTAATACAATTTTGCGTTATAACAACTTTAGATATCTACAACTACTACATCTACACCCACACTCCGCAAGCCACCTCACGGTGTGTGGCGGAGGGCACTCTGCGTTCCATTGTCACTTTCTCATAATCCAGACGCGTATGGTGCGCGGAAAAAATGATTGCCTGCATGCCTCCTAATCTCATCCTTGTGGTCGCTTCGCGAGATATACGTAGGAGGAAGAAATATATTGGTTGACTCTTCCATGAAACGTACGCTCTGAAGTCCGTACCGCTATGCAGAAAGTCTCTTGCAGCGTCTGCCACTGGAGCTTCCTAATTAACTCCGTGACACTTTGGCGTTTGTAAAAATGAGGCCGTAGCGAAGCGCGCTACTCTCCGTTGGATCTTCTCTACGTCATATATTAACCGAACCTGGCACACATCCCGTACTGACGTGACCTAACGAGAGTTTTGTAACTTTGTGACAATATGGTCACTATTAGAGAAAACCACGGATGTCCAAGTCTCCAATAACTGTGCTCGTGGCGTTATACATAGCAGTTTCAATTGGCACAGGATGATGGAAACAGCCAACAAGGTCTTTAAGGAAACGTTTGCCTCACGTATTTAGCCGTACTGTATTTTATTAAACCTTGGAGTATGCCATTTTGACGTAAAGAAAAATTTAAGGTCTACGAAAACAATGTGAACCTAAAATAGCGTCAGTTAATAACGCATCAACGCTGTAGTATCATAGCCTATACAAAAGGCACTTCAGACACGTGTTTCCAGTAGCGTAATGGATAGTAAAAGATTTTGGAGGCAAAGTACGTTATTTAACAAGTTCGTGTTCCCCGCTAGAAATTACACAATTCCTTTTCTGTTGTGTTAAAAAAACTCAGTCTTAGCCTTTATTTGCCCCTTTTTTTGCCTATTTAATTTTAAAGGATTTGGTTGGTGAGGAAATAAGCTTGCAGCTTCAATTGCTGCGAATGAGACGAATAGCAACAACATTTAAAATCGGGCTTGCCAAAAAAAATACGGATATGTCACGATTTTTCGAGGATGTGGTTGGGCAGAAACATAATATCAATGCTCAAATTGTGTCATCATCCATTTAAAGAATTCACAAAAACTACACATCGGAAACCAAGACGCAGAAATCAAACATTCCACAAATAGTACACACTTTAAAATAGTCTAGTACACACAAAAGCGTTTCTTACATTTTTCGGGCCTTGCGGAATGGCCGCGTTGTCTATGGCGTCATGTTACGAATTGGGCGGCCGTTCCTTTCAGAGGTTCGAGTCCTCCCTCGGGCACTGTGTGTGTGTGTGTTCCTTAGTGGAAGTTTAAGTAGTTTGCAAGGGTAAAATTTTACGACGCTTCTCGCCGGGCTCGAGTGCTTATGTTGGCAACAGATGATCAATGAAGTGTAGAATTGCGTTAATGTCTTTCACGAGGTACAGAGCAAATTAATACTGTACCTGCTCTATGGTAGACAGGTTCTTATATGTACCCTTTGTCCGTTCAAAAAAAATTTCGTTTTAATTGAAGTTGTCACGAAAAAACATTTATTGGGCATCTGAGTTGCCGTCATTACCATTGGTTACCAACATAACCACTGCAGCCCAGCGAGAAGCGTGGTACAATTTAACCGTTTGTTAAGTCTAGGGAATGGTGACCATAGCAGTTTGGTCCTGTAGAAAAGCTCTTAACCGCTAACAGATACTCCCGTAAAGTTGAATAGCTATGAATCATTGCATCATAAATCGTGCAGCACAATCTCCGCGCCCACTGTTACTTTGAACGCTATGTAAGCGATTTCTTTGACGCACTACATTCGCAGAAGCAACTCATTGTAATGTCTCGGACTTGCAATAGCAGGTACTTCAAAACAAAATACAAATAGTACTCAAAGGGTTACAACAGTTCAGCAAAAGAGTTCCTTTACTGTATTAGTATCTGTTGTCGACATGAATCGGTGTATTTCCGTGAAGTTTTCACACATACTTTTAAAATTTTAATTCGTTCAGTTAAGCTACTATTATTCTCGCCCACAGATTGCTGAAACGTTATGTCTCCAGATTCCACCACTAAACGCAATGCTCAGCAAACACTACCGTAATTGGTGTGTTCGCAGAGTTTTGCTGTGCGGCACTACGCTTTGCGCCACGAAATTATGTTCCGCCCAGAAGTCCAAACTTTAGAAGTACGGTTTGTAATAGGACGCATTTTAATTGTTTAACTGTACGGTAACAATTTATATTTGATTTCAGAAAAGTAGTTGCAACGGTGACCATCTGTTCTAATTGCCAATGATTCGAGAAATGGTATAACCTGTCTGTAACAAGATTCTATATCTTTGTAACCCCGTGGGAATAGCAACATGGTCTAAAGCGCCTTGCTACTGTTTGCGCGGTCGCTCCCCGTCGTAGGTTCGAGTCCTCCCTCGGGCATGGGTGTGTCTCTTGTCCTTAGCGTAAGTTAGTCTTAGTAATTTCTAAGTCTAGGGATCGATGACCTCAGCGGTTTGGTCCTTTAGATTACAAACATTTGTGCCAACGGAGCATAAACTATGATTCGTTAAGGGTGGGCAAGAAAATCGGCTCGAAGGAAGCATCACAGAAAACCTAAATCTGGATGGACCGAGGCGGATTCGATCCGCCGTCCGCCCGAATCCAATAAATTCAAAATTACTCTTCTCACTTGGTACAGACAACCCAAAAGCGCACTGCTCACTTTCAGGCCATATTTTGGTACACAGTCAAAAAATTTATTCCTTTTCATGCTGAATGGAGTAAACAGTGGATTTTCCTTGTAATGGGCATTGAAACTAATAAGAAACAACTGTGATCGTCCGTTCCAGTGTCTTGCGCAACGACTTGAAATTTTCTTTAGACGTCAGATGAACATACATGTAAGTAAATTAATATGTTTCAAAAATGAGTACAAATGGCGGAAGGCGAGATTTTAGACCTTCCATTACTGACACTGCCCATTTTCTCGGCAAATATCAGTACAAACACCGTTTTCAACAGTTATAGTAGTGAAAGGTAAAGCAGTCAACAATTCGAAGATTGGTTTGAACACCACAGTGCTTTACTAGGCATGGTCCTGTTTGGAGGTGGTATGCCGTTGCCTTCCTCCGACCTTCGAACTGACTTACCCAGCCAGTTATAGGGGGTTCCGAACCACGGTGCTACTCGGTATTTTTCACATGAGCAGTACTACCAGGGGTGAAAGAAGTGGAAAGCAACAGATAAAAATTCTAGGACCTGACGGGATCGAACCCGCGACCTTTGGATTTGTAGTCTGGCACTCTACCACTGTGCAACCGAGGTAGTAGTATTCAAATGGATATCCCTCCCAGAAAGACGTGCCACCAACGACGTGCTTTCAGCGCCATTGTGGGGAGCCTCGGCAGATGGCACAAGACAAAACACGAGAGGAGCCGCGTCCTCGGTAAACACGTTGCGCAGGGGCAGGGACGGCGTCACCGTCGATGCCAGGAGAAAGCCGTCAGCGACAGGAATGCGTCTGCAGGCCGCTGAGGATCACCAGTACTGAACGAGTACCCAGTTTTCTCGCCCAAGGCGATGAGCGCGGCCCTTACCGGAAGCTAAAATAAATGACTGGCTCGAAATGATCTTGCTCATGTTGAGCATTATAGACGATTATTTATTACTAGCTGAAAACCCGGCGTTGCCCGGGTATTTATTTATTTATTCGAGCCTTGAGTTAATACTTTTCCTATTCACTCTCTTTCTGGCCATCTCCTTTTTTCTAAAAACATGTTACAAAAAATGTTCAAATGTTTGTTAAGCTTATGGGACTTAACTACGGGCTCATCAGTCCCTAAACTTACAAACTACTTAGGAACTAGGACGGCACAAATATCCATGTCCGAAGGGGGATTCGAACCCCCGACCGTAGTGGCTGTGCAGACCATAACTGGAGCGCCTTAATCCCCTCGGCCACCGCGGCCAGCCATGTTACATTTATCAGAGAACGCATAAGAAGTAAGAAATCACACGTAAAAATGCACTCGTTTTGAAGAATCGAACTACGAAATTCAACAATAATGACTGTAATAATATCACGGACCGATCACTTGATGTAAAGTGCGAAACGTCAAATGGATATTTTTTAAAGAGATGTATTAAAATAAACGTTTTTACTGCTTATTTATTCTTATATTTCCTTATTTGTATGCTTATTCTTACAGAGAAAGAGCTGAAGACATTGTAGTACGCATAGACCAAAGATATGATCTGTGGCAACACGTTTCGCTGTATGTAACATCCTTGCTATAGAGTAGCAAACGTCATCGCTGGCCTTCAGTCCGGTTTTTGTTATTATTATATATAATTTGAAGACTTTCAACCACCATATCTTCCACCCCCTTATACCTATCGGCATGGAACTGCTATGGTGTACAACGGGAGACTTTGGACAACAATTACACACAGGCCATTCGTTTGCGTTCTGTACTTTTCGCTGCAGAGCGAAATATTAACATACACACACACGTAGAATTTTGTATACACCGATAACTTTCCATCCCAATATACTCTACACTTTAATCATTATCAACCCTCAAGCAACAATGCAACCATTAAAACCATTTTCAAATCTTAAATACAATTTTCAAAGAGTAATTATTTTCCGCATTTCGCGTTATATTCTTCAAATTACTAAATATCTATTAGATCGCCATAAAACCGTGCCTTAAGCCTTCCCTGGGTAGACATTAGTAACAGTACAAATTTTTAGCTATTTATGTCTTGTGGTTCAGACGTGATAGACGTACACCGAAAAGACATTCACATTATAGATATAGATAGATACATCAAAAAATCAATCGCCGTGCGTTAGTTTCGAAGAAAAGAAAATAACATACCAATTTGTATGTCCCTTTCATACAGAGGCGGCTTAGAAAAATAAGGAAAATCGAAAGTAACAGATGAAAAATCGAAATTCGTAATTCTGCACGACCACTACTTATTAGATTACGATTTTAATTGTGCAAATGCAGCTTGCAAAACTTCATATGCAGATTCTTTTATTTGAAAACAGCAGTGTAACTGGATCCCAATCTGCATGTATGCATTGGAGCCCCCCCCCCCCTCCCAAACCAGACAACCCTGCTTTGAACAATATTTTGAAATCACACACTCTTTCCAGGCCACACAGGCAGCAACCAAACACTTCATGGTTCAGTCCCAATAACATCCATCCAATTCTCAGGTCGTGTAGAATCTGGTATTGGATGCAATAAGTCAAAAACAATTCCCAACACTTCCGCAAACAAATGCCCCATACGGGACAACAAATTTACAATCCACACGCCCGAACAGTGAATTCTCAGTACAGGGAAGCACGTGCGTCACACCTGCCGCATTTTTATCTCCTCCCCCTCCTCCGCTACAGCCGCTGCAACCAAATCAAACATCTACTGACCACCAACAGCTGAAACCTTGTTCCGCTCTACAGCACCCCGCCACGTAACTTACCTCAACAGCCAGCAGCTACCTTGCATGTCTCTTCTGAATATCAAAGCTGCTGGACACCAAATCAGCATGATATAACAACAATTTATGGTAATCCTTTTCCACCACAATACCATAGGTTATACGACAAGTGCCAATTACTGAACAATTGGTAAATCATATTTACACCATAATCTTGAAGATACTTCGGCAAGTAAATCCGACGATACAACCCACGTCCTCCATACTTGATATGGGTATCGGAGACCTTATTCTTTCGACGCTCACTTCATCTTCTGTTCTAAATGGTTAACACTATTAAAAGAATATTACAATGGAACGCACATTCGGTGAGATCTAATAAGGAGTCTACTTCACTGTCTTAAGGCACTCGACATTACAGTGTTCGTATAGAAACATGGTTACATCTGTCTCAGCATTTTTCAGTTCCTGGTGATCACTTCTTACGTAGTGATTGCGAGGATGACTATGGAGGTGTTCCTATCTTAATTAAACATGGGATTGAATACATGCCAATCCACTTATTTCCTTGTGAGGAGAGTATCAATGCAATAGTTGTTACTTTAAGGATTGCTGAACGCAATATTAACCTCTTGTCAAATACCGACCATCAGACAAGAGTGTTACTTCTGAACAATTGTGTGGATTGATCGGCAGTATTGAGCATCCAAAGGTAATAACAGGTGATCTCAGTGTACATCATTCCCTTTGGGATCCAGCCTATACTGATAGAATAGGAAGACTACTTGTGGAAGTATTCTTACAATACTGAATGATGGAACACCTACTCGAAACACTAGGCCAGGTCAACATCATAAACAACTGAGGTAACATTTATATTGGTTTTTGGCAACTGAATTCATAAAGATATAATTTGTGTTTAATTAATTCATGTTTTATTACTTTAGTGTAATTTATAAATGAGAATTGTGCTTGTCTACAACTGATAATTGTATTCAAATATGTATTAAAGATTGGCTGAATGGGTTATGCCCAAAGGCCATAATAATAATAATAATAAAAACCACTCATCCAGCCACCCACTCAGTGCTGGAATTCTTGTAAGCCTTTGCCCCTTATGACAGCATTTTGATTTTTCGATTTCAGATGTGTCAATGGCCTCAGTCCTCTTCTCACCCCCAATCGCTGTAAATAGCAGGGTGTCACATCATATCCTGTTATCTTACAGGAACTTCAAGCACTTTTTCCCCAGGGTGATCTTTCCACTAAGTTGTCTATCACCTTCATTATGGCAAACAATGTTCTTTTCCAGGTGGAAACAGAACCTGCCATGTTCTTGCAAAAACCTCCAAACATATGTTGGCCCATCCTCATTGCAAACGGTAGTTACATTCAAGGCCAATTCACAAACACTTCCTAAAAGATCATACAGCTGTCCACTTGCTTGTCACTGATACTCAGTCTAGATGCCTTTTCAGTGGGGAGTCTCCATCTTTGAGGAGATTAAGATGATCTACAGTACAGTTTCCTTCCAGGTGCCTGAGAACCTTAGGTATAGCCTTCATTCAACCTGGCACGAGATATGCCATAGACTTTCAGGATCACACCTTGTGATGCCCAGACAAAATGCCACACTGCAAGTGCTCATGCCCTATTCCCTATACAGACGACTTTTTTTTTTTTTTTCCTTTAAATTTATGGGACTAAACCACTATGGTCATCAGTCGAGGACTGGTAAGCAAAAATTTGTTTGCCTACATGGAGCTGTGCTTGGACCACAACCCTGGGGGTGGTCAGGAAGACAAAAGGCTCAACCCAGTTTTCAAATTGATTGTCAATGCCCAGGCACAAGTGGAAACCTACCCCATTCCTTGACACACGGACATCCTCACAAAGCTTTTAAGTGTTGTATATTTTTTTAAGAAAAATCTTGCTTATGCTTATTTGAGATCTCATTAGATGAGGAATAGCACGCAAATTCGGTCATCACCATTCTCTTTAGCTTATAACACGTTTTCCCATAGTGTTGTCTGTAGAACACTCATATTCTCTAACAAACTATTAATAAAGAAAGTGGTTGTTTCTCGACATTGATTAAAATTTTTTATTGTGATTTTGGTGTTAATTATGATTTAAATTGGATGTAACCAATGAATAAAACAAGTTTTTCACATATGAAAAATTATTAGCTTTTAAAATAAATTAGGTGATCTGTTAAATTACTACAATTTTCGAAGGGTTTAATCAGAGAAACAGATTGGGAACCCCTATTTTATATAAGAATTTAGCTTTTGGAGTCTCTTTTAATCTTCCATTTCTTTAGAGATATCTTGAACAGTCCCTGCTTCTATGAACTACCTTTAACACCTTGACTGCCAGCCATGTGAACTATTCCACACCTTAGAATGCCAGACGTTCTGCTGAGCTGCACTTGCTTTCCTTATCTTCTGTCCGGCATAACGAATTGTCTGCTCTTTGAAATGAGCAACAAGGTCTCCGTCCACAAAATATGAAAAGAAATCAAGAACTTTATAAACAGCATCTAAGTCATATACAACTCTGACGCCGAGGGCCCCACTAGAAACGTCTATACTTCGCAAAATGTCTGTACACGTCCACCACTCTGTAGAATCACTATGATTCTTGCTGTGCCATCCCTCTGTCCGTTCATTTACCTACTGAGAGACCGCACAACATTTTCTACATGTGCTGTTTTATACAATGAATACAAGCAGTCTGCTGATTCCGAAACTAAATTTACAAGATCTATATGCTGTTTTAGATCCTAGATTTACCAAGTAAGGCATTTAAGATAGATCTAGCCCGTTAATAAACTTGCTTTTGTGTTTAAAGCACGAAAATGAAGATCACATCAAATGACATCGGCATTCAACAGAAATTTCCGTATTCCGTCAATTGAAGTGATTGGCAGTGAAAGTGTTAAAACTTAGGTGTCGCAGGTGCTACAAATCAGGACCACCAGCACAATTTCTGTATCCCCATTATTATACCAGCTGAAAAATGCTCCTGTTGGAGCACAAAATAGGCAAATATATTTCTATTTAAAAGCCTCTGACAGAAAAATTGGGAACCAGCTGCCCCAGGCTTCATTCTGTTTTCTTAAAAAGAATCTCTTCAGTCACTATAGTCTCCTCTCTACCCACATCCTTGTGGATTGTATGACTGAGCTTGTAACTGCTCTGAACTATGCTTTGTGGTGAGGGAATAGGAGGAGAGGGTAAGGGGGTACAGGAAGGTTTCATCATGGCGGTGGGGATGGATACTTCACAGCCTTGCGGAGAAAGTATGTACTAGATGGGTGGAATGAGATGCAGCTTAGGAATGGAGTGGGGAGGTGGGGGAGGCGAGGAACCATAGTTGAAAGCCTGGATAATTTCGGGATCGGATAATGTACAATGGGGGCCGAAAAGATTATCTGGCCTGAATAATTTTATGTCCAAAGATAGAGGATTGTCCATGGCCAAGCTTATGAGTGCGAGCGTTGCCAACTCCGGTAGTTTGTGCAGCTTCAGCTTGCTGTTTACATCATCAAATAGAAGCAATACAATAGTTGAGATACAATATACGTCAAGATTCAATCATTACACTTTAACTCGTGTATTTTTTATTTTGGAAAACATTATTTGAACACACAGAAACGGTTGAGGTATAAGAATTCCACATAGGTACATTTACTACAACCGCTTCTCACACATGTTTCATTGGGCAAGTGGATAGGCTGATGGTGTATGAATGCAATGGGTGTGTGTTCGAATCCCACTGGAGTCTATTTTTTTAGACATCTTGCAGGTAATATTTTAAATATTAATTCACAAAAAATTATGCAGTTGTGGGTTTTTATAGATTTTTAGAACATTCATTTTTATAATACTCTAATCTTTAATCAGACAGACAAGTGTACAGTAATAATATTGAAAATGGATGTATTTTGTTTGTAATTACTTCGACCGCTGTGTGTGTGTGTGTGTGTGTGTGTGTGTGTGTGTGTGTGTGTGTGTGTGTGTGTGTGTGTGTGCGTGCGCGGGCGTGTGCGTAGTTTTCAGCTAACAGAAACGTATCATCTGATTAGCATATGTTTATAGGTCTACTTCAAAGTTTGCAAGGACATAATGGCTTTCTTTGAAAACGGTGTTTGTGCATCTGAGGCAGGACGTCATTATGGTGTTGATGCTTCCACAGGAAGGAGATGGATCAGACAATTCAGATATAATATTAAGGTAAGTAGATGTCCAATACCTGGAAGACCACAAGTCTCTACTCAAAGAGAAGATGATGAATTTGGTCAGTGCGGCCCAGACTGCTTCTTTCTCAAACATCCGGGAACTAGAGAGCGCTTCACAATTCCCGGGCTCGTCGAAAACTGCTCTCAGATAATTAAATGACTATGGAATCAGGTCCCATTATCTGATGATAGAAACTTGGACAGACTGTAAATTGTGAGTTCCTGGTAAAATGTCAATTGGAGGAAATTGAGTTTACAAGCAAAGGTCCTGTTCTTGTTTACATCATAGATAGGCAACTATATGATGCCCGCTAGAAGTGGGCACATAAGTGTGAAATATTGATGCTGGATGTCTTATGGGTGCAGGAACCTTTGAACAAATCCAATACACTTTCAATTCAGTATGCTATGAACATTTGCTTGAAAATGTAATCATACCTAGAGCTCAACTTCAATACCCCAAAGGATGTCTCATTTAACCCGCATGATAATCATCCATCGCACACCAGCATTAGGATTGCGAGCTGGTTACAAAGGAGAGAGAACATTATTCAATGCCTACCATTACCTCCGAAGTCACCTGATCTCAATCCCATTGACAATGTATGTTCTAAACTCAAGAAGAATATTACGCCTATCTACTGATACATTTATCTTTGCTTAACACTGCAGATTCACCAATGGCAGTTGAAGTAATTACAAATACATGCATCCATTTCCAACATTTTTACTATGGCTATCATTTGTCTCACCATTTAAAGATTAGGCTATTACAAGTTTGACAGTATGAAATCTAGAAAAGCCTATAATTGCACAATTCGTAATGAATTAATGTTAAAAAATATAACCTGAACTGGTATAAATAATAATTAACTGCAGTGGTACTCCAACTGGTGCCCCTTGTATTCGTAAACTGTAAGGAGCATTTTGCTCTAGTAAATCTACCCATATGGAGTTCTTATACCTCAACCGCTTCTACATGCTTGCAAGTTTTCCAAAAATAAAAAATAAAATAAAAGAATGGTACACGAGTTAGACTGCCATGAATCTTGACATATACAGTAACTATTACATTACGTCTATTTGATGATATAAACACCAAGCTGAAGCTCTGAAGAGCACTAGCGTTGGTAACACTTGCATTTCGGAACTAGGGCATGCGCAATGATCTGTCCTTGGACTTTAAATTATTAGGGCCAGGTAATCCTTTTGTACCCCACTGTACAGTAAGGATAAATCCCATCTGTGAAGTTCAGAAAAGCTGTTAGCTGGCGGGAGGATACAGATGGCCAGGGTTGTGAAGCAGCCATTGAAATTGAGCATATGCTCTGCTGCATGATATGCCATAGGGTGATCATATTTTAATTACTGTGTTGATGTTGGAAACAGATGAAAATGGCAGTGGTGTGATGTTGTCTTTAACTAAAAGCATGGTTGTAACTAATCATGGTATTTAATGACATAAGCTGTTTTCTTACTTGGGATATACAAATGCATTTCCATCCCTTTCTTTTAATATTCTGTTTACTCACAATACAACACAACAGCTAACGTTGACAATGATAATCTAGTGTCCGGGCAAGGGTACATACAAGAACCTGTCAACCCTTATTTAACTGATATGTAAAATTTTACTTAAGCCACAGATTGAATGGAATAATACTTTCTGGCCTATACATAGGAAATAAACTTGAAGGCAGTATTCTAGAAATGGAAGACGAAGTGGAGGAAGATGAGATAGGAGATATGATACTGTGAAAAGAATTTGACAGAGCGCTGAAGGATTTGAGTTGAAACAAGGCCCCTGGAGGCGATAATATTCCATCTGAACTGCTGATGTCATTAGGAGAGCCAGTCATGAAAAAATTGTTCCACCTGGTATGCAAGATGTATGAGACAGAGGAAATACTCTCTGACTTCAAGAAGAATATCATAATTCCAATTCCACAGAAATCAAGTGCAGATAAATGTGAAAATTACAGAACTATCAGTTTAATAAGTCATGGTTGCAAAATACTAACACAAATTATTTACAGAGAAATGGCAAAACTTGTGAAATCCAACCTCGGGGAAGATCGGTTTGGATTTAGGAAAAATGTAGGAACATGAGAGGCAATACTCACATTACGACTTATCTTAGAAGATAGGCTAAGGAAGGGCAAACCTTCGTTTTTGGCATTTGTAGATTTGGAGAAAGCTTATGAGAATGTCGAATGGAATACACTCTTTCAAATTCTGAAGATAGCAGGGGTAAAATATAGGGAGTGAAGAGAGATATTCAATTTATACAAAAACCGGACAGCAGTTATTACAGTCGAAGGGCAAGAAAAGGATGCAGAGGTTGGGAAGGGAGTAAGACAGGGTTGTAACATTTCCCCAATGTTGTTCAATCTGTACATTGAGCCAGCGGTGAAGGAATACAAGGAGAAATTTGGAGAGGTAATTAAAATGCAGGGAGAAGAAATAAAAACTTCATGGTTTGCGAATGACATAGTAATTTTGTCAGAGACTGCAAAGGATCTGGAAGAGCAATTGAATTGAATGGACAGTGTGCTGAAAGGAAGATATAAGATGAATATTAACAAGAGTAAAACAAGGGTAATGGAATGTAATGTAAAAAAATCAGGCGATGCTGAAGGAATTAGATTAGGCTATGAGACACTAAGTAGTAGATGAGTTTTGTTATTTTGGTAGCAAAATAACTTCTGATGGCTGAAGTAGAGAAGATATAAAATGCAGAATGGCTATGGGAAGAAAATAGTTTCTGAAGAAGCGAAATTGGTTGACATCCAATATTAGTTTAAATGTTAGGAAGTCCTTTTTGAAAGCATTTGTCTTGAGCGTAACATCGTATGGGAGCTAAGTGTGGATGATAAAGGAGTTCAGACAAAAATATGATAGAAGCTTTTGAAATGTGGTGCTACAGACGAATGATGAAAATTAGATGGGTAGATCACATAACTAATGAGGAGGTGCTTCACCAAATTGGGGAGAAAAGGAATTTCTGGCATATCCTGACTATTTATTTATTTACTTATTTATTTTGGTTTTAGGGCGCACAACAGCTGAGGTCATTAGTGCCTGAATCAAAACTGAGATATATCGAAGGTAAATGAGCCTATATGAAGACAGAAAAATTAAAGGGTAAAATAAAACAAGAGGAAAAACTAAATGTCCTTTGATAGATTGGGCAAGTTGATAAAATTCAAGACTCGAGCAACAGCTTCCAGGGTATTCGGTAGATTCAGTGCAATACGAATAGGAGTAAAATTTGAACAAGTAAATTAATAATAATCATAAATGGAACATTTTGTTGTCAACATTTGCTTACTACACCATCACCATCCTACACAAAAATTAATCACATCGCAATTCGTTACAACACATGACAGAGGAACACATCAAACATTCTTCTACTTCCTTTCTTTCTTATAATTACTTTTTCACATCACAATTAACCCAGATAGTATTGATGACCTTGAATCACCTCATTCCATTGCAGATCAATTTCAGATTGTATTGTGGTTTGCAAAGTGGTTGGATACAGTTGTGAAGTTGAGGTTCATACAGAAGAGATTGAAGACTTCCTCATAGTTGTGTTCATATTTCTTGAACATTCTTTAATTTTTGTGTCATTTATATGTCTATATATTATCTTAAATGTCTTTTAATAATAATGATTCATCAGATTAAAATCCTAAAACATTCAATTTGACATCCTTCCAGAAAAACAGGTAATACTGCAAAACCACTGGTGTGATAGTGGAAAAGAAAGAAAGAAAAAAAGAAAGAAACAATTTTAATGTTTTTCTGCAGTCATGTAAAGGTAGTTTATACTTTTTGAATATAAATAAATAAAACCAAAAGTAGTTTCAACCTATCTGAGTTAAAGCTGGCAAAATTCAGATTGGTTACAGAGCGAGGTGATGCACTGCAAAGACACTGGACTTTCATTCGCTCATTTGAGAGGATAGTGGTTCAAACACACCTCCAGCCATCCACATTTAGATTTTCTGTGTTTTTCCTAAATCACTCCAGACAAATGTCAGGATGCTTCCTTTGCAAGGACATGGCTGATTTCCTTTCCCATCCTTAACAAAAAATCGAAGTGTGAGCTGTCAAAGGGACATTAAGCCTTCGGATTCCTTCCTTCCAATTGGCTGCCAGCATCTGCTCCATCACTGATTGCCTCATTTCCAGCCATTCTTATCTGTTGATAACATCATGCTAGGCCACCAACACAGTAAGTAAAATTTAATCTTACTTTGTTACAGTGACTGCAGTCCAATATGCACCATACAATGCAGCCACAGTTACATTATGCATTTTTTTCCTCAGAGGGTGGTACTGTTTCTTTTAAGTCTTGCCCTAGAACACACTCCCACTATAGTTACTGTTAATGTATGCAATTCACTTCTCTTGCTGACTCACCTTGTAAAGGATGCGATATGGCATTGTACACAATGGTTCAGTATTTTAATCTAGAGCTTACTGACAATGTGTTTACTTACAGAAAGGCAAATAGCAACAGGAAGCAAAGTTGTTTCGGGCGACCTACCCCTGCTGAAAACAACCACAGCATTCGATGTTTGCAACAGTGTTTCACTATTTGCCTACGACAGGGTCATTCAAGGAAGCAGAAAATAATGAATGAACCCAAAATGTTCGGCTGGCAGACTTCAAGGAAAATTTGATTAACACTGCAGAAGGTGACTGCCATTTCAGTACTAATCAGTTGGCTTGCCAGTGCACGGACAACCATATGAAATATATCCATGAAAAGTGTTACCACACTTATCACTCACAGTGTGTTCAGGGCTTACTAGCAACAGACTTTCCACATCAGGAGCAGTTATGTCACAATTCCAGGATTTGATTTATCCATCTTATTCACATATGAGGCCATCATTTTTCTGGAGTGGTATTGTCAACTTCTGTGGGATAGTATGCAGAACCTCCAGGGTATGGTGACAACAAATCAGCAACAGTGCTGACAAAATGTGTGGGCTGAGATATTTGGTGATCATATTTTGGGAACAGTCTTCCTTCCATATCAAACAAACAGGAATTATCCATGTTTCTTAGAGGTGACTTTGCATCCCTTGCTGGAAGAAGTCACACTGATGATTCAAAGGGTTATGCAGCTGCTATGTGATGGTGGTCCATACCACTTCGCTGTTAAGATCTGGACGCATCTCAAGCCTACCTTCCATGGTTGATGGGTCAGACAGGTAGATCCAGATGCATAGTCTACTCGTTCACTGGATCTCAACCCATGAGATTTCTGGTTATGGGACTATCTCAAAAGTATCATGTATATAAAGCCCAATGTAGCATATTCACACTGCCTTTGACACTGTTCACGTGCAGCCTGGTCGATGTGAATGTGTGAGACAATTTGCTACACACTGGAGCATGGAAACCATTTTCAACATGTACAGTAACTGTGGCTGCATGGTAGAGCACGTATTAGACTGCAGTCTCTGTAACAAAGTATGATACAATAAATGGTCTCTAGCATAGAATCCATGCATGTCCAGACATAAGTTCATTACACCTGTTTTTGGTCCATAATCCCTAGAGTTCGTAAGCAGTGAAAAAAATCACCCTGTACAAGACAAACTCTGTAGTCGGTACAGATAAGACAACTTCTTTGCACCTTTGTATGCTTTGAAACATTTATATACAGGTATGAGGAATAACAAAGATAAATAATTTGTCGTTTCTTGAGAGAAGATAAAGACAGTACGATGTTCAAAAACAAATTTCTTTAGAGAATAGTTTTCTTAAAATGCAATAAGTATTTCCTAATATCCAACTGGAAAGACGTGGACACACTGTGTGTGTGTGTGTGTGTGTGTGTGTGTGTGTGTGTGTGTGTGTGTCATTTAATAAACCAATATTTGAAACATGCGAGTTGAGAAAAATTTTACCTACCATCCTGGCGGTCTCAAGTGATTATGTTGGCAACATCAACAACATGGTAGAAACCTTTGCCAATATGTTAACATTCTTAAAATGACTTGATTACTGTTTCATAAAGTCCACGAAGTCAATAATTGATGATGTTCCTGCTCTACGGTTGTGAGGTTCTTCTGTGTACACTTGTCTGCTCAGTAAAAGAAATTGCCCTTGTAAAACAATGAGTACAAGGCCCAGACATTTGTGCTGTCATGCGATTGGCTAATGCCAATGTCACAAAACTGCCAACATTACCAAGTGAAGACACAGGATGACACATAAAATTTAACCCGCAAGTCATCAGAAACTATGCAGTGGCCAACTATAGAATTATGAATGAAATACTTTAAAATGCTCTTTGTCTCAGTAATGATTCATGTCATTTAATTCCACTTTAATCTGATAGCTAAATTTTAATACAGTTCAATAAAGATAAACAAAATCAATGGTCAATGTGAAGCCCTTAAAACCAAATAATACTTGCAATAATGTTGCTTATTGAGATTGCAGACAAAATGTGCTCAAATATAAATTAAAGATATGATAAACTTACCATGTGTTTCATGTCCTTCTGAACATATGTTCGAGCCTGGACGATGGCCAATTTCTTCTCTTTCTCTAAATCCTCAAGTAAATTCATAAGCACTTTTTCACTGTACTTTAAAGAATACACACTCATGTCCATTTCGGTTACACTCACTTTCTTTTCCAGTGTACCACCAAATTTAACTAACATTTCACCATTTTTTCGAGAATATGTCACAGCAGCTTTGCCCTGTTGGCGTAACCAGTGAATGGCTACTTCCAAATCTTTCATCTTCCCAGTGAACTGACAAATGCAAGCAACTTCTTTCAATTCCAGTAACATTCCTTTCTGGCTGTCTGTTATAGATGACCACACAAATTCAGCATATGCCTGTAAAATAATTTTACTTCATAATGGAATCCGCCAATAATTTTGTGTTGTAGATTACAAAATTAATAAATATTTCAAGAGAAAAAATAACAAAGGAGGAAATTTACTTGATAAATTAATTCCTTATAAAGAGGCAGTTTTAAAATATATCTATAATACCTCAAGATAATAATATCATTCAGATTCCAGAGCTGCTTTAGACAAGACAGCAAGACAGAAGAGAGAGAGAGAGAGAGAGAGAGAGAGAGAGAGAGAGAGAGAGAGAGAGAGAGAGAGAGAGAGAAAAGAAGCTAGCTACGTAAAGGTTGAAGTTGGTACTTGGTTTGCCACTTTATTCTTAAATCAGTTCCCATAAATTACATTTCTGAGCCCTTGACTGTATCTTCCTAGGAATGTGCCAAATTTTACTCAGTACCTCAAACATTTAGGACCACTTAAAAGTACGAAAGATGTTTAGAACTGTCATTGCCTGTAAAATTTATTTTCATCTTCTACAAATACATGGTCCAAAATTTCCCACTTAACTGAAGTAGGTTCACATTAAAATTCCCCTTTATTAACTTTTTGTTGCTTTTTCTACAATATGGAAATATGTTTAGAGAATGAAATTTTACTCCGCAATGGAGTGTGCTCCAATCAAACTTCTGGGCAGATTCAAACTGTATGCCTGAACTGAATTCAAGTATACAACCTTTACATATTATGAGTAAATAATCTATGAACCGAGAGCTTTGCAGACATGACTCCCAAATCACCTCCATGACAAAATTTGGGTCAACAAGCTCGAGATGGAACCCGTTGGCTTTGACATATGATATCATACCTGAGCTAAAGACAATAGTTTGTTTACATGCAAAACAGATTATAGATTTTATGTTTTAAAAAGTGATCTGTAGCTTCTCTCTGACAGTGAGGTATAGGTTAACAGAGAGGTTTTATTTCTTGCGAGTCAGTGCTGAAGGTGCAAATATATGGGCCGAGGCCTGTAATGGATGGTACATTCTGTTGTTGTAAACTGTAATATACAAGGATAATCACAAATTCTTAATCATCTACAATACATAAGTATTATGATTTTATCCCATATGTTTGTAATTGTTGATAGAGTTTGTTTTACTACTTGGTATATCTACATAGTGTATCTTGTGAGACTCATATGGAGTTGGTCAAGGCTGGTGGATTGTATCCCAGTCTTCAATTAAGCCGAAAATTTTATGTGCAACAGTGGCAGTGTAGTGTGCTGATGTCGGCAACAGATGAATGCTCACATAGAATGAAGGGATTAATTTTCTTTTGTTGACTTTGAATCAATGATAATTCGGCTAAACAGCAGAGTCTGTTGCCCACGCTCTGCAAATGTTGGCAATACCACAGCAGTCAACCATAGAGCAGGTATATGTTTTATTTATTTCGTGATCTGCACAAAACAGTGATCATTTTAAGTAAAAGTTAGGTTAGAAACGATCTATTTACAGTTGCCAACATACGTGCCATGCTAAAAACATGGGCATCAGACTCTGCAGTTTTACCGATATTTCTGCTCTATGGTTGACAGGTTCTCATATTGCCATTGTTCAGTGAGTAAATAAATTATCCTCAGAGAGTGAACATTTCATTTTCAACATTAACACACTGCACTGTTGATGCTGTGAGTAAAATTTAACCACCCCTACAGGTTTATTTTGCTAAGAACATCTCCAATCTTTTTAACTTCAAAGAAGCTGTCTTGACTACCTAGCAGTTAATTTTACAACAACATTGGGCACAATTTTATGAAGCGACAGCACCCACGACATCATCAACTTCTCAGAAAATCTGTATTTCAGTCATAACCAACTGCAAATAATCAATGTTTCAATTGATTAGTGTTTTTAATTTGATTACAGGGCTCATAAAAATTGTACCAGGTAATTTAGAAGTAGCAGAGCAAATCACATTTGCGGCCTACTACCAGAACATTTCGAACACACAAGCATTGCAGTGACATTGTTGCTTTTTCACTCTCAACAATTTCAGCCGTAGTTTTAGGTGCCTGCCTAACCACACCCATTACAATTTTGACATACCCATAAAAATATTCAAGTATCCTAGGCAATCGGAACAGACACCTACAGTCTACGTCGTCAAAAATACCTTGATTGCTATACAACATGCCGAAGCCATGGTCAAAACCAATGGCCGGAATTATGCCCTATTAAATTTCCATAACATTGTCTGTTTTCTTTCTTATGTTCCTGCATTTCTGATAACCCTCTCATATTTCAATATAGCTTAGTTATCTTCTCTTGCAGACATTATAACATATATTCATATACTATATTTCTATAATCTATTTGCCTCGGATAAAAATTTAGCATAAACTGTCAGATTATGTAACTTATGTCTCATTTATCACCCTTTTTAGCCAAATATAATGTAGAAACATGAAGATAGGTCCTACAGAAGAATTTCTGTGTACACTACAGCCTGAAGCCACACACCCCTCTCCCCTTCCCGTTCATTTTTCACAATATTAGTTACCCAAATTGGTACACTGATGTCCTACCTATTATACACTATAGCAGTATTGTGTGTCAATGAAGGAAATCTGTACTATACATTTTAGCATAGTATGTTGGGTATTTTAGCTCTGTAGAAAGATGATCATGCACAACTAAATTATAAATACATGGAAACTGAAACGGAATAGGAGATTACCTGTGTTGAAGCAACATGAACATAAACTTCCTCCTTAAAGAATGAAGGCCACACAGTCTCCTTAACAGCTTTCAAAGTCTTTTCTAAAGGCCTCTTTAGTAGTACATCAGCAGCCCACAGTGCCCACGAATCACTTGGAACATATGTGAAGTCTGAGTATAACATCAGCTGCCTGTGCCTGTATTAAAAATACATATATAAAAGTACAAGAAAACTGCTAATTGTACAGCAAAAATCAGGTAAACTTGACAGATATAACATAAACGACTATGAGAACTGATTCCCTGCAATCATCAGTAGTTTTATTTACATATCCTGATAAAACATCGATAGATTTCAATTTGTCCTATTTTCTTCAGATTATGACAGAACCTAATCAGTCTCTAGCCTGACACTTTAACAGAATCACAATTTTACTATATGACTATTCTTTTAATAAATCTGTCCTCAGACAGGTATCAATTGGACATCCTCTGTGTGTATCTATCTTGTACATTTTCCATTTGTGTGTAAGTTCTTCCTTTTTTCGCTCCACAATTGCCTGTAGTACATAAATCCTACATAACATATGCCCCGACTGATATGATTTCCTACTCCTCTCAGCAGACCAAATAATAGTAGTTCCGAAATACACCTCCTTTATTTTTATGCAAACATACAATTCTACTCTGACAGACTAATTTTAACGGGTATCAGCTTTAAATATTTTATGTCATCAAATACATGGAGACAGAAAAGCATGGCGTCTTTACATAGAAAAATATATAATATTTGAGTCACCTCATCATTTCTTCTACGACGGCATCAAAGCAGGCGGGGCTTATGCCGTTTCTGAGAAATGATCTCTTCAGTTCATCCAATGTGAAGGTGTGACGATGATGATGAGAACACCATGTGTCAATAACAGGTTTCCAGAAAGAAATTTTATCTATCCGATCCAATGGATTCACATCTTTCGGTCGAATACTAGAGTACAAAGCAGTAATTCGCACATTGTCACTCCAACATTTTGGTAACTTATCTGGCGGCAAAGGTGGTTCGGTTTCTAACACCATCTTAGCGTAATAGCACAACCAATCAGCTGACAACTCTGCTACACTCTTCGAACGTATCGGTGACTTTCAACTCTACCGCTCATAAACTAAACAAACTTCGTATCAAACAATAACAAAGTCTTTGACAAACTCAAACCAAGGAGGTTAACATTACATCCAAAACAATTGAAGACGCAGTGAGCTCACCAAAGACCTTACGTCAGAGATTTTCTTAGCCAGAGAGAACTTATCTTTGGCGTATCTACAGAGAGGCGCCTACCCGAAGCAGAACAATGAGACAGACGGAAAGATATCTCTGCGTCAGACAGGCACAAAGAGCTCGGTCAAGGCCAATTCACGTCACGTCAAGTTGCATTTCTCCATCAGTACACTTATTTTTAAAAGGTCTTTGTCAGTACATTTATGTTGTACGAGCTTGAATCTAAGCTCGTTGCTATCCTATACCCGATGTTTAGTTGTTATGAGTGGCGATCTGTTATGTAGAAAGTCACAGTTTAATAATGGAATTGAGGAAACAACAACGTCAAATGTTATTGATGACAAAAGAAAACATTGCAATACATGCTTTTGGTCAACTTAGTGTGGTAAAGTGCTGGGAAGTGAAATAACTTTTGCAAAACATTGGCAACTATTTTCAAGCGAAAAAATAAACATACGAACACATTAAACAATATTTATAAGAGCATAAATAGAGCCGGTTTACTTTATCTTTTTTCTTCTATAAATAGTGTTTTTAAATAATAGTTTTATTTCTCAGCCCTTCTCATAAAAGAAATTGGACAAAAACACCAGTTATGAACTCTGATATGGCTATAAATAATGTTACTTAATTCTTTAAAACAAAAACCACGATCGGACATTTTTATTTCCTGTTATAATTAGTTTAGATGGTTGATTAGTGTTTATCACTTATTAGTATTTCTCGTCTCAGTTCTTTACGAAATGAAATTGAGTGCTGTCAGTTGTTGAGAAACAAATAAAACCTCTAACAGGAACGTTTACACTATGATTTGTATCGGCACATGTATGAGATAAATGTATACGCAACTTTCCCACATGTATTGCGATTTGTATGAGCTGCAAAGTATCCATCTCATAGATGTATAGAGCGTGAGTTTACACTTGTTGATTTGTATCACTGTGCGATAGCTTCTGATGGGGATTTGGAGGATTTTCCAGTTTATGTGCTGGTGCGCTTGTCTTTTGGAAGATGATAGGAAAAAACAGCGCAGGAAACGCAGCTGGTGGCAAAGAGAGTTTCTTCGCAAGAGCGTTACTTACGGTGCTTTCACAATGCTCGTTCAAGAATTAACACTAGAGGATAGTGTGTATTTTAGGAATTATGTTACTATGAGTATGGATGATTTTTGCAGTTTGTTATCTATTGTGGCTCCTCTTGTGTCCAAAACCAACACAAATGTTCGGGAAGCGATTCCACAAGACGATCAGTTGGCTGTAACACTCCGTTTTTTCGGTCACTGGGGATTTCGACGTTAATGTAACTGTATAGAATATCAAAAAGTGCCATATGCGACATTATTTTTCTTGTTTGCGAGGCCATTGTGCACGTTTTAACCCAAGAAGTGAAAGTAAAATTTTCATATATAATATGCTATAAAATAATTTCATGCACCTGGCACATAAAGAATTTTTAATTCTTATCCCAGCGGCCTCACGTGATAATTTTGGAAATTGATGCTGAATGACGACAATCATGTGTCTGAGACGTTGGCATTAGCAATTGCGCAAATGTTTTGTCATATTTACAGAATATACAACATCAACTGCGAATGGGCACTCGAAACTGGGTCTCCTGCTTTGTAGGCATTTGCGCTGATTACATTGACCAGTCAATGTTTTGTTATCAAATTTTCCTTTTATGAGGGCAATTACTTTTACAGAGTGGACAAGGTACTACAAGTACCTGTCAACCAGGAACAGCGACACAAATTTTCTACCGCATCGTTGTTACCAACATATTCATGCGAGGCCGCCAAAATACGAACTAAAATTTTAACGGCACATACATTTTGCAACCTTTTTTCTCAAATATTACTAAAAATAGTTTAGTTTTCAGTTCCTTGGAACGACTGAAATGTTTCACACTGTAATAAAATATTAAAATCTGTAAGAACACTTTGGGCACAGTACAGATATCCAAGACCATCAATTTGTATTAAGCTTTATTGTTACTTCACAGACATATCAGAGGGATGTTTTAACATTTATACATTTTTTTAAACGAAGCATATGTAATGGTCTATCTGAGACTGCATTAGCCAGCCGCAGAGGCTGAGAGGACTGCGGCGCATCAGTCACAGTCTGCACGGCCACTACGCTTGGGTGCAGTTCCCCCTCGGGCATGGATATTTGTGCCGTCCTTAGTCTTAGCAAGTTCATAAGAAGTTTGTAAGTTTAGGGACTGATGAGCCCGCAGTTAAGTCCCATAAGCTATACAAACATTTGAGACTGCATTAATCAGTTCCTCGTTTGCCTCTTGCAAACATTTGTATATCCCATTCTGCAGTCAACGTTATTTTGCTTCGACCAAGAAGTCATGGCAAATTTAAAAATAAATAATACTATCCGAACATAACACACGACAAAAATACACCTCCACAAGCGACAGTCGGCACCTCCAAAACTCAAACAGCCGCCAAAGAGCCAAGTAGCATGTGCTACTTTTGCCATTTGTCAGAATAAATGGCAGACGCCTAGGCGACAATAAATAATAGAGCTGTGCGCGCGCGAGTTCTACGAAATGTCGCTCATACATGTCGCGTATATGGCCGAAAAGCGATATACAAAAAGTAAACGCGACTTGTATGAGCTGAAGGGTCCGCATACAAGTTCTGTGGATTTTTGTAAAGGGTTATGTATCGCAATATGTTTAATTGAAACGTTGCTCTACATGTCGCGATACATGTATCCCAGTGTAAGTGTACCCAACTTGATATGCTCTACTGATTCTTCACATTGTTGGGAATTTAAAGACAAGCCTCTGTCAAATGATCCAAGCTATATTAAGTTTTAGGTACAGAACACCAATAAAGGGGTTAGGGGTGTTTTCCATTAAAAAGAAACTCGCGCCCTGGTAGTTCGCTATTCGAGAATCGTTTAATAACTTCGTATATCGAACTCTATCGCTAAATCTCGGGTGTGCTCGATCTGACCCTCAGCACAGTCGATGTACTTAGGTGAAGTAACGAGACGATAACCATAATGTTACAAGACGAATCGGAATGTTGGCTTTTCTATCAGACTGGAAAATCCGATGGAGGGTGCATATGTTAAGATAACCTCTGTTCGGAACGGATAGTACCGTATATTTAATATTATACTGTTCAAGATCATATGATATGAATGAGTCGTAAATCAATGAATTATCTAGCCAAATTGCCAAACTTCTACAATACAGTATTTTTTTCCTAGCGACACTGTATAACTTTGAAGCATACCAAAAGTTCTCAAGTTACCTCAGGGCAAACAATTCTGTTTCCCGACCTGGGTTGCTACAGTATTTCAAGTTACATCACTGTTGATGAATCATTGATACCTGACAAAAAATACTTCCAACTCAGAATTTTTTATACCAACGAAAATAAAAATTAATAATTCTAATTGCACCTACAAAACTCCAAAGGGCCAAAAATTTTCACGTCAATAGTCATAAGTTTTTATTGAGTCAGTTGGAAATACATAGTCCTAATCTACATAGGCTCATGTACGTCTGTAAGTTGACAATGTATTATTAGAAGTGGGCTTGCGGTCCCTAGGAACAATCACGTGTTTTGACTTCGTTATTGTGTCGTAAAGCGGCATAATGGCGAGCATGTAATGGTTTGGACTTTGGAGGGAGAAAGACAAAAGAGCAATGGCATGTGTCGTAAGCTTGTCTTCCGATAGTTTGTTTACGTGCTATACCACAGAGATGAAAGCAGATAAAATAGGTACGTGACTGTAACAGTCTTATTATCGAAAATTTCTTACGTAATGTAATGTATCCGAACGTGCATGTTTCATCATTTGTTTTGGAAAGAAAATATTGCCCCTTGTACCTAACATGTATATGCAATGGACGGGTGGGGAAAGGGTCAAGGCAACTGTATTACATAAATGTAGAGTTGTTGCTAATCATCCTTTGGCGAGATGCAGTCTGTTGACTTTATCATCCTTTTGCCGGACATTCGTATATCTAGTTGGCCTACAGATGAAACCGAGCTGACAAATTCTGGATTCGGAATTGGTGAGCGTCGGATTTCAGTTATAGCTTGTGCTTTACATGTTTGAATGAGAAAAGAATAATAACAAATGTATGTTGTATTTTTTCCCCTCTGGCTTTACAGATTTCTTCTGAGTCACCTTACACTATATTTAGCAGGTGTCATACTCTTTTCTTCCCTTGCAAACGTGATTATTATGACACGATTGATGGGGTCGCCGCTTTTTAAGAGAAACCTGAAATACTGGGTCCGTATCATTGGTGGAATGTAGGAAGACTGGGAAACACTGCTTATGGTGTTGTATAGGACTTTGCTGATTTTGCTCGGTGCTGTTATTTTATAGTTAATGGAATGCACTTTATTGAATATATTTGGGCATGAAAATGCGCATTTGCCTGGATTATGGGTATGACTATGTTGGTTATACATGCATTGTTTGTTTTCATCTGGTCAGTTCACTACTCATTGACAAATTTCATTTCTTAATTAACTGTTCAGTGATAATGTAAATAATACGAAATTTAGTAGGCAGTATTCACTCCAATATTCCGTTAAATGTACGGTTTTCCTGTGCATCAGGACACGTTTAAAGTTTGTTGGTCTCATTCACGATCTGTATTATTGTCAGATTCTCTCTGTCTTGGTGCAGCATTTATTGTGTAGGGCCTAATACAGAAAATAATTTTAGCTATTTAGTACATAGGGCTTTCACTCATTTCTTTGAGATATTATTTTCCTGAATGATTTGTCATAGGCATGAGTCATGTTTATTGTTGAGAATAAATTGGGTAGGTCCTACTGCTGGCAACAAACAAAGCCGATTCTGCATATTCCTGCATTCCCGTCTTGCCTGCATCAAGTGCCAAGTGTAGGCTACATGAAAGCTCCGACTTTCACCTCTATTTACAATCAATTTACTGTTGGTGTGTAACCAAACTACCTACTGTCATTAATGTACATTAATACATTTTCAATGTCAAATGTCAGTCCTGAACCACCACCACTCCACCCTCTTCCCCTCCCTATAGTCCCATCTCCTACCCCCACCCTTTTTCACTCTTGACATGGAACATACAAAAAGGAGGGAAAAGAGGATGGATAAATAAACACATTCATTAGTGTTGCATATTTTCATACTGGTAATTGAAGAATGAGTTTTCACTTTACCATGGAATGTGCATTGTTGGAATTTGACAAATGAACTGTTCTGAGCTGGGCCTTGAGCCTAAGACTTTCCTCTATTGTGGACAGTACAAAAGTTCCATGTTTGAGTCATGTTGGCAGGATGTTTTCATCTGCCAGGAAATTTCTTTTCTATGGTTATCATTTACTTGCCAACTGTTGTAAATCTAATTCATTCCACATTTATGCTATGGTGACATTTAATGCTAAACAAGTAAACTAGTGTATAAAGAAATGGCTTCTAGCACAGTAGACTGTTAAAACTTTGACGCTTCTTGTCGGCTTCCAGTGCTTATGTTGGCAGAGGATGAAAAATGAAATGTAGAATTGTGTTAATAATATTCGCGAGCTACAGAGTAAATGTTAATGCTGCTTGTTTCACTCACAGCAAAATTAATACTGTATCTGCTCTATAGTTGACAGGTTCTTGTATGTACCCTTGTCCGTTCAGAAAAAATAATTTTCATTTTTATTGAAGTTATCATCTGAGTTGCTGCCGCTTCCATTGATGTCAACATAACCACTGGAGCCTGGCGAGAAGTGTCGTACAATTTAACCCAGTAGACTTAATTCAGTATTACATCACTTGCAGACTATAGGCCTAAGCCGTTTGATTGTTAACTGTGGTTTCACTTGAAAGAATGGTCGAATTTTTATAGGTATGTTTTTAACTTGTTCATATTATTTGTAAATAACCAACCGTATCTCTCTCTACCATCCTAGTAGCCTTGTGTGATTATGTTGGCAACTTCAACAACATGGTATGAAATCTTTGCCAAGACGTTAATATTCTTAGAGATCCATGTAGAATGATTTGTTTTGTACAGACCATGGAGTAAATAAATAATCCTGTTCCTACTCTAGGTTGACAGGTTCTTGTATGTATCTTGCCCGCTAGTGAAATTAATTGTCCCCATAAAATGAAGATTTCTTAACAAAACATAATTTGCATTGTCATGCAATTGGCTACCAGTACTGCCAACGTCACAAGATCGCCAATGTTATCACGTGAGGCTCCCAGGACTGTAAGTAAAATTTAACCTCCCATATTGACATAGATAAGAATTAATCTATATCCATTCTATTTTGTTGTTATAACATCTTGGACATTACTAATAACAGTAATAGTAATAATAATAGTAGTAGTAGTAGTAGTACAATTTTACTTATGGCAGCAGAGGTGTAGTGAGCTGATGCTGACATTGATTACTGAATATTCTTTGAAAATCCAGTCACCTAGAATAAGAGGAATAATCTTTCGTGCTGACCATGGAATAAATAATTAATGTTGCTCCTGTTGACAGATTCTTCTACGTACCCTTGTCCATTCAGTACATTAACTATTCTTGTTAAGCAAAGATTTTGTTGGCAACTTTAGTACACTGTACCAGTAAAATATAACTATCCTGTATATAACAGGACAGTTTATGACTCACTGCAAATACGTGATGACGAGCCGTTACAGGAACACAAAAAACACACATACATACAACACTTTCAGCTATCAGCCATGGCCTTCTTCAGAAATAGGAACATTCAGGCATTCACATAGGCACACAACTGTCATCTCTGACTGCCGCACTTCTTTATTGAAAGTAGATGGAATCATTGCCTCTATGTACATTTTACAATTCTTGATAGGTCACACAGAGGAATATGTAGAATCAGCTTTGTTCACTGCCAGCAGCACCCAATTTATTCTCAACATTAAATGACTCATGCCTATGACAAAATAAGAAATATACAGGAAAATAATCTCACTAAATTTCTGAAAAACTTGCACATTTTAGATCCTTTCCATAGAGTGCTGCTTTTTGGCTGTCAATGTAATTATTATTATTTTTCCTATCTAGTATAGTATATTGTGTGTGTCTCAGATTTCTAGTTTGCGCTCAGTTGCCGATTGATGAAATTATTAAATTCTACTAACAAATGTGTTAGTAACAGTGTTATATTCCCCCCTCCTCCTGCACTTAAATTTATTATTCTGTAGGGTAGTGCAGTTATTACCTGCATTGTTAACACTAAGTGTTGAAATTTTAGTCTGAATACTAATCCAATACCAATGAATTTTGCGATATTTACATTTCAAGGCTGAGACATTTGGAAAGTGAAATCATGAGCCAGTAAATTTATGTTGTGCCCAATTGAAACATATATTTTTAAATGGGCTTAAGTCACCTGACACACATTTTTGGGAAATCGAAAGCGGGGGGGGGGGGGGGGCAACCCTGTTTAAATCTTGAAAGTAGGCCTACTACTTATTTGCATATTTTGGCAGATTTTTATTTAATATGATACAAATTCGATTTGTTGATAAAAGACTGGCTTTACAATGTAATTTTAAAGTAGTGGAATTAATTGTTAAAAGTTGCAAATCATATACTCCTTTTTATCCATATTATTGTTATCAAAGTAAACACTATAACATATACAGTTCTACATTTTACAATGCACAATTCTACATCAAAAATCAATATTTCACAGTCCATTTACTCATTGTCTCAGCTGTTGTTTTCTACAGGCTACTTCATAATATCTTCATAGAAAGGCATGTGTTCGTCAGGCAGATAACACTGATTTTTCCAAGTGTTTTATTGTATTGGACTTAATTGGAACATTTTCTGATGGGTAGGCTGGTTTATTTGGCTCAGTCAATTGGCCACATTGGAGTCCCAGAAGAAAAGTGTGACTAACAAGTCCATTGTCGTAGAAGCTATAATGCAACCCAATCTGGTACTATGAAAAATAAAATGATAGATGTATACTGTGCTTTTGTGAGTCTTTATACTGTGTATGAAAAATACATTAATAATAAATTGTCTTAAATAAAATGCATCTTTCTCTTGAAGTTTTGGTAAAAAGACATTCTGCATGAAATCGAAAGACAAAGAAAGAATGTGGTCTTCTTATATCCCTGCTTCTGATTTATCATGAAGAAGCAGCTCTGTCAGAGTTCTGCGCATCACTCCACCATTTAGTCGAAGAGACTTTGGCAGAACATTTAGCTCCTCACACATGCAACATGTATCTATTGTGGCCTTCTGAATTTATAATTAAAATTGTCTCTGAAGAATGTCCAGTACAAGTAATAACTCACTCATTGTACGATAAAATACTCGGTAAACAGTAATGCCAATATATAATGCAATGCACGTTTAATAGCGTGGAAAACAAGGACAACAAAGAACAGCAATCCAAACCTTTGCAGCCTATTGTTTCATTCTCAACACCGACAGTAATGCCATCTTATGGTGTGTGGTTAGAAAGCATTACAGATATGCAACATTTGTTTTTGCCGCCATCTATGTTTAATTTGCAAAAGGGCATGGTCAAAACTTTTGATTTGTCTTCTTTAAAAGGGGAGAAGTCATTGACAGATGCCTCTATAAAACCAACTGTTTTTCAGTATCTTATTAAATACACATTAACTGGGGTACTGTAGCCCTTTTGATGCTAGTCGTTGCAGCTACATACGAAGTATCTGAATCTATAATACACTAAAAATCACCAAATTGCTGACTTATGTCCATTTAAAAATATCCGATTCAATTGGGATACTTTTCCACTGGTTTTATGATCATTATATAGTCTTTTTTTAGATTATTATGAGTACAGTGAGCCAGGCAATATTCCATAGATCTCTTAAAAGCTGACCGAGCAAGGTGGCGCAGTGGTAACATGCTGACTCGTATCCGGGAGGACGGTGTTTCAACTCCGCCTCTGGCCATCCAGGTTTAGGTTTTCCGTGATTTACCTAAATCACTTAAGGCAAATGCCAGGATGGTTCCTTTCAAAAGGCATGGCCAATTTTTTTGCTTTTCCTTATCCAAAACTCCGAGCGTTAGCTCCTTGTCTAATAACCAATCTGTGGATGGGACGTTAAACCCTAAGCTTCCTTTCCTTCTCTTAAAAGCCAACTATGGCCAGTAGTCAAAATGAAGCACATATTCACCCATTGGATTAAATCATTATTCAGTTTGCACATTTCCCACAGTACATGGCTGAAAAGCACAAATCAGGGTAATCAGGTAAATGCACCATTTCTTGATTCACAAAAGAAAAAAAAATCTCAGTACCATTGCAGTGCTTAGTATGAAAGTAGTACTATATTAAGTACTACATGCAATTTGTGACTGTATTGACATTACCGGGGTATCTATCTAGAAAACTATAAATTATCTCTGTAACATAAACGTAACTGCTGTTGCCAGGGTTAAGAGGAATAGTTGATACTAGTAGTCAATTATGACCAGAGACATAACATTAATGGCTGCAAGGAGGTCACCTTCTGATGTGTATTATCACACTTTGGTTGTTACTTGGTGAGCCAATTAATATGAAAGCAAAACTTACTCTGATGACTGACTGTCCTTTAGCTTAGTCTGTTTACAAAAGCCGCTACTCACATGTAATTATAGTTGCCATGCTGTTAATGAATGTTGTTAAATGTTACATAAATCACTGTTCAAAGCTGTTATCTATCATTGAAGATTTGTTATCTCCCATTGCCACCACAAAGTTTCTTACCTTTCATCCTGTAGTGAAATGAAAGTTGTGGTGGCTGTGTGTTTTGCGGTTACACTCATATCATATTTTTACACAATTACTTCATCTCACTGCTTTGGAACATGTCATCTCTCTGGTGCTTTCATTGGATGCTTATGTCCAACAGAAGACCCATCCCTTGTTTCACCTTTACAGATCATTGCAAGTGCTACCAACATTGATCCTCAGAACACGTAAGTAATAGCATTTCCCCTGTTCTAGATTCTTACCTTTTGTTCATTTCATAAGACTCAGATACTACTTGAGTTCATTTCTCATGTGTTCTTTTCAAAAAGAAAAAAAGCCTGTTTTGCATGCTGGATGTACCAAAATTTGCATGTGAATGTTTCAGACACATCTGTAATCCAGACAGAGTTCTTTCCCAGTGTTCTCTCCTTAACCAAAAAAATCTGCTGGTTACATGGGACCACACAGCTGTAAGAACTGCCTACGTGGCCGTATTATGGCTGATACAAACAAAAGCAAATGTGTAGAAAATGGAGTATCTAGTGATGTAACACAGAATGGATTTGGGGATATTGATGGAATACCTTGTAAGTCGAGTCTTTTGATTTACTATAGCCTTTTTTAGTATAACTTCTTCATTGATGATTTATACTGTTGTGAAAAGCTGTTACACTTTATTCAAATCAATAATCAAAGTATGCATTAGATCTGCAGGAAACTAACTTCCAGATTCCATTGGTGGTTTGTGTAACCTGTTATTTTCTAAGTGACAACATTATGAAAAGGACAGATTGCTACACATGTTATAAATGACATATTAGGCTAATTGTTGTTATGGCCCATCCATGTGATGCCCTTGGCGGACGTATATATTGCAAATTTATTGAATTAAGTGAAATGGTATTGCACTTACACTCACACATCCACTTACCTTTGCCCAATGATTTAATTAAAATACACTAATCATTTGAAACATTGATCATTTATGTTGTCTTTACATTTCAAGGTGAGAGCACCGATGACCGTTTGTAAAGTTTTACTGCCCATTGAGTTACAAATAGGCACGATCAAGGTTGCCCAACAATTAAGCTTTCACAAAGAGCCTTCTTCTGAAATAGAAAACACACACACACACACACACACACACACACACACACACTCTGCAGTATCCAGCATCTGGGTCTAAAGCTTAATTGTTGAGCAGTCTTTTTCATTGTGTATATCTGCGACATAACTTGTCATCTATATGCAGAGTAGCAATCTTCCCTTTTCAAAATATCTGTTTCTGTGAATGGGCTGCTGTATCTGAATAATCATTTTCATTGTATTCACATAGTAAATTAAATGTCCAAACACTTTTCCATCGTTATAGCCAAATTAATTTGGAAGGGGGGGGGTGGTGACGGACAACCAAACTTAAAGCTAAGTTGCGAATGATGATTAAAACCTTGCGGTGATGCTTCATGTTAGTTCAATATTTGTCAACAATGTGAGGTGTTATTGAGGAAGATATATGCTGCTTTCCTTAAATTTAGTTTTAAGAGATAATTTAACAATTTAGAGTCCAGGTTGGAATGACAATACTAGAGGATAGGTGGCAACACACCATAAAGATGATTATTGAGCCACTTACCGACATATAGAATAGACAATCATATTCACACAACTTAAATTTTTGGCCACAGTCTTCATCAGGAAAAGATACACATACATTCAGACAATGGCCAGACATAACTGATACACGCAAAAGATGGTGGCAATATGTCAATCAGTTATGTTTGAGTGATTTTACGAATGTATATGTATCTTTTCTCATGAAGTCTGTGACTGATAATTTAAGTTGTATGAATATAATTGTTTATTTTATGTGCCTGTATGCAGCTCACTGAACATCTTTATGGTGAGTTGCTACCCATAATTTAAAAAATAATTGTTTCATATGCTGACTAATGAAAGAGTAATATCTGATTTGATTTGTTTGTACTGTTCACCACTCATAAGTGTGTTATAAGGTGAATAGCAGTCATTTCTTCCCTTTCCATTTCTGTTTTAAAACAATACCATCTTGAAGCTCTTGTTAAATGTTTTTAGTAATATGTTCAGCACCAAGTGTTCCTGAAGGTATTTTCAATAGGAATGGGATTTCCCATCGGAGTATCTCTCTCTCTCTCTCTCTCTTTCTGTTTTTTTTTAGGGAAGTGACTTATTGCAGATGTAACAAGTAAGGGGAGAGGTTGGGTTCATTGGAAGATATTCATATTGACGTGGTGTATTTGTTTTCGGTTAAATTTTACTTATAGCCTCAGTGGTATAGTGTGCTGATGTTGGCAATGGTATGTTCTTTTTTTGAGGATAATTAATTTATTGACCGTGCAAGATTACGTACAAGTCCTGTCAACCATAGAGCAGAAACAGCAGCAATTAAGCATTTCATTGTCAATATGAAAAATGTTTCCTCTCAAAGTATGCGATTAAGTTTTCAAAGAGCATTTCAGGGTTGTTGCCACTATCAGCACGTTATTTTGCCAAGGCCATAAGTAAAATTTTACTTTTTTTTCTCTTCTTTAGCAGCATAGTTGCCTAAACATCCTCAAACTTGGTATCCTCCTGATATTTCTTTTTGTTAATAGGCTCTTAGTGTTGAACACTTACCAATTTAAATTAAAGAGAGACATTTCCAAATGTTTCGCAAATAATGTTTATTTTGTCACTAACTGACCTACAGCTTCCTAGGCCATCTTCAAGTGGAAGATGATGTAAAAAGGCAACAGCCATTTAGTGACCAACTAAATAGTTTTTTTCAAAACTTTAGTAACAGTTTCTTTTAATATTGTTACATGTTGCGGCAAATACTGCCAGAGAAGTAAATTAATTAATTTTGTACAAGTTTAGTAACATTTTTGAAAACAAAATTACTATAAAGTTTTTGTTGCTGCATGCAATTGTCAGTATTAGATGACTCATTCCTTATACTCACTACTACAGTATTATCAGTTCTTGTCATATCCTACTGTACCTGGAAATGGTTACTCACTGAATTTCTTGAGATGTACCAGCTATTTTTCTCTGTTAATCCAATTTTTCATTTTGCCCTGCAAAACAAAATTTGACTTTTTTTAAGGCCCTTGTCAATGAAAAATATGAGAGAAGCTGCATCCTTTTAGATGCAATTTTGAATTGCTTTTACTGTGAACTGCCAGTAAAAATGAACCTCATATTTCTCTATCACCTGGCATTGTTAGTTTTTTTGGTGCTAGTAATAAAAATTTTAATTCTTTTTAGGTGTTGTTCTAGGTTATGTCATTAATTTTGCACAGATTTTAGACATAAGATTTGATAAATGCCGATGAATAATGAATTTCCTGGTTTACTTTTAATCCTTGCCAATGCAAAGCTTCTGTGATGAAAGAGTTGACAAATGCTCTTGAAAGTAATTGTTGGTAAAATATAGAGTGGGCAAAATTAAACTGGAACATATAATATTTATAAGACTGCTATGCTACTGACTCCTTTTAACAAACAGGAGAAATGTTTATCACAGAAAATGCTGGAATCCAGTTCACTGGATCAGTGAATTGCTGTTCCATGTCTGTAGATGAACATCTCCTGCATACTCTGTCCAAGTACTTCGCTGCTTCCTTACATTTGAGTGAATGAGAAGAGCCAACATTTTTACTGGTCAATTAAATACAATACACAATGATTCTCACAGTAAAACTGTGCAGAACTATTCACACAAGAGTTTAAAACTACAAGTATTGTGGCAAAACAGCCAGCAAAGTCTGCAATGCAAAACTTGGAGGCAAAATGACTCATAAAAGAAATGTCCAAAATGTTCCTTCAGGGAAGGGAACAAAGTTTGATGAATTTTCAACACCATTTGACATTGCAAGTGATAATTGAGTGTGTGTCATATCAAAACACTATCAGCAGGGACATACAAATTTACTGTTGTGTATGAGTTGAAGCATCCAGACAAACCAGCGATTAATAACATTTTCTCTGGTTTATAGCCAAGTCAAGGTGTTAAAAATCTGTGATCTTTTGGCTGAATGCACTTTGGCTGTTATCAGTGGGTGACTTATGTATGCATGCTACCGTCTTCTGGACATCACTGGCACTTAATTCAGCACCATGTATGGTAATGTTTACACTGTGTATCTACCATGGCAGTTTCATCCTTCCAATGGTCTGGTGCCAAGCTGTTTTGCAGGCTTCTGATTTTATCTCTGGTATTGTCAAAATGTTTGATTTGATCACTTCTTTCATGATGCCACCCCAGAAAATATTTGTCCATCTAATGACAGATGTCTCATTGAATGTAATTTGGCATCTTTTCTATCAGTATTTATTGCCCCAAAACCATCTATTCTAATAAACTTGCTTTTAGAGTGAAGTGGAACAAGGGCTTTTCAGTCCTCAGTCTTTAATTTCTTTAGAAGAGGCCTAGTTCAGCATGTCAGGATATGTGAATTCAGACCCCATCCTCCATGATGCACCATGAAATCCCTGTCTGTTCTCTGAAGAGCTGTTGCATAATCTCAAAATGCAGATGTCACACACATTGTAAAACAATTATTTTATACAACCATTAATGGTGACCAGCATGCTCACTAACTTTTTAATCCATATGGTATGTGCATCAACTCACAGAAAATGAATGACTGTGTGGATATTTTCTGCAAGAGTGAGCAACAGACCCACTGCCTGATTTTGTCATTAGTGCTGAGTTGTTGAAATAGCAGCTACCACTTGCAGTTAAATTGGTTTTATTATAAAATTTTTGGACACTTAATGAATACCAATGGTTCTTCCCAGTATAAAAGTTTTCAAAATTTCTCACATGTCCCATTTATGTCCCATAGAAGTTTTGGTATGGTTGTTCCTTTAGATGAAAATAGTGGTCCGGACTTGCAGTAACATCTTATATTTTAATCTGTTCATTGACAATTATATTAACTCATTTGGTGCTCTTTGTTTTGTTTTAAAGTATGTTGTATATTGTTTGTATTGTTATTTATTATTCTGTAAAAGTCCTAAACACACGTTTTATTGATCATGAATGCTCAAGTGGTAACTCTCACTGGCTATTCACTACCCATCCAAAACCGTAAAATAACTGTCACTACAAGAAGGTTCAACATACAAAGCATAGAATCATTTTATTGTAAAGCAGAACACATTTAATTTAACTATCAACCACACTAGAGATTTACAGGACAACTTCAATATTCGAGAGTACAAGGAATGTCTTCAACTACCACACACTAATTTTTGACTGAGACAAGTTTTTAGAATGAGACTGCTTTTATAATCACTGGCCAAGAGGCAATGGCACTGCTGCGGCCAGGCCGCCATCTGGCGGCTGGTCGCATGCACACACTGTGGTGTGCACCACGGAGTTTACAGGACACATTTAATCATCTGTTGTTAAGAGAAAAGTGGGAAGAAGTTATACTGCTGCAGGACACCATCAAAAAGTTTGAAAAGTTCTCTGGTACTATCAACCATTACTTTGAAACAGCATTTTTTCCCAATACACGGGTATTAAAGAACACAAAAGCAGAAACATGGATAACAAGAGGCATAAAAATTTCAAGCAGTAAAATAAAAAAAAATCTTTCTCATTTACAAGAAAAATCTCACCATACATTCATATATATAGGAAAGTTGTACACAAGGCAAAAATATGCCTAATGACAAATTACATATAAATTAGAGTCAGAAAATAAAATCAAAGTAATCTGGAAATTAATAAAGCTAGAAGGAAACAGTAAAAATAAATATCACAGTGGGCTGTGGCACCAAAAGAATTACTATCCCTCAACAGATTGCATTTCTGTTCAGATGGTAGTGTGCAGACAATAAAAAAATTGTTAGTGAATAATCAGCGACATAGTACAATTAGTCACCAAAACAGAGTCAATGCTTCTCTCCGTTCAATCTTTCTCTATGAAACAAAAGAAATCTTACATGCAGCAAAATTCTTCAATTAAGTGTCCTTTGGAAAAGATAATTTTTCATGAAAGAAAGAATTAATAATATTGCAGCAACCCTTGCAGATATAATAAACCATTCTTGTTAGGAACCTTTTCTGCCTGCCTTAAAATTGCCGGTGTTCCTTATCCATAAAGAAAGGTGACAAAGCACATATAGAAAACTATAGTCCAGTTTCTTTGTTGTTAAATTTCCCCAACTCATTGAAAGAAGCTGGTCGTGGTGGCCGAGCGGTCTGCAGCGTGCCAGTCACGGTCTGCACGGCCGCCGCGGTTGGGGGTTCGAATCCCCCCTCGGGCATGGATGTTTGTGCCGTCTTTAGTATAAGCTAGTTCATAAGTAGTTTGTAAGTTTAGGGACTGATGACCCTGTAGTTAAGTCCCATAAGCCCTACAAACATTTGAACATTTGAAAGAATCATGTACAACAGATTAAATGGAGTTTATAGAGGGAGACTTTCCTGGAAGGAAAAATATGTATAAAGAATGGAGCTCATTGAAGTTACCCAAAGCACAGGCTCATTGACAGATACAAAAACTCAAATAAAAACACACACAAACACAAAAATTCAAGCTTTCGCAACTGTCCTTCTACTTCCAGAATTGGAATGACTCCTCATCATCTCCCTTAAAACCCACAGCCTATCCTTTTCCCCCTTCTTCCTTCCTCTTTTCCTGATGAAGCAGTCAACGGTTGTGAAAGCTTGAATCTTTGTGTTTGTTTGTGTTTTTATTTGTGTTTTTTGAATCTGTCAACGAGCTTGTGCTTTGGGAAACTCAAATGATCTCTATTTTTTATACAGATTAATGGAGCTCTTTGAAAAGAGTAAGATCATCTCTGAAGCCCAGCATGGCTTAAAGAAAAAACAAATCTATGACTAGTGCCATTTTTACAAAATGCTCTACAAGCAGTGGACAAAAAACAAAATGCAGCTGGTATTTTCTAAGATCTAGGCGAATCTTTTGACATCTTAGACCACAAATTCTGCTGGAAAAGCTACAAAAGTATTCTTAACTAAATTGCAGCTCTATACATGTTTCTTAGATGCAGGAGAAATAAACAGTGGAGTCCCTCAAGTATCAATATTAGGGCCTATCCTTTTCCTTTTACAGTTTTAAATACCTTGTTTGCAGACAACACTAGTACCCTTTGTACAGGGAAAACCCCTATGAACTACAAATAAATATAAATAAACTTACAGTCTGGCTAATTCACAACTTTGAAGCAAATAAATTAATAAGAAATATGTCTAAAATGACATTTCTAAATTTCTGCTTCAAGGGGGAAACATCCAGTTCTTCTGTGACAGTAAACTCCAGTGAAATAAGACCCTCAATTGAAACAATTTTGTTTAGGCATTTGGCTTCAAAAAGATTTTAAATGGCAGACACACATAAGAACAACAAATGCAACACTAAACAAAGTTTGCTGCCCATGTTCACTTGAACACATAACAAGTTTCCATACTGTTTGAATTGCACAGAATTTTATAGTATGAATTCATATTCTGGGGTAGTTCAGCTGTTAGTTTAATCATATTCGTGACTCAAAAAAGAGCAATCCACCATGCACAACAAGCCCTATGACAGGCCCCACTTTCACGATTCTTCAATCCTCCCATTCCCCTGCATTTTTATACTAGAAACATGTAAATATACTAGGAAAAATTAAAGACATAAATAAAAATCTGAATGTACATGACTTGGACACCAGACAAAAAGAAACTCTCCATGTTCAGTCAGTAAGGATATCAGCCTTTAAAACCTCCACTACAAATAGTGCTTCACAGATGTACAATAGTCTGCCACACTATTTTGCAAATCCCTTAGGGCATTCTTGTTAGAACACTGCTTCTGTTCAGTGGCAGAATTTTTGGACCATGTGAGGGACAATAGACTTGAAACTAGACTATGACAAAGCAGTTGGTGTTCTTAAAGCAAAATCTAACAGAATTTAATCTGCTGCACTATTAAATTTATTTTGAGGTTGTATGTAACCAGTGGTGTGTGTGTGTGTGTGTGTGTGTGTGTGTGTGTGTGTGTGTGTGTGTGTGTGTGTGTACAAGTAAAAATAACATCCCATAATCTGTAGAGATTTTTCTGGACGAATAAAGAATTTGAATATGTCTCTTTAATTCTAAATACATAAATAGGCCTATGCATTAGACTGATACTCATTGTATGTCCTGCATTTCTTCTATTTAAGCTATGCCGTGGTTCGGAATGGATATTGGTGGGACATTATCAAAATTAGTGTATTTCGAACCAAAGGATATCACCCCTGATGAAGCTGATGCAGAAGTTGAAGCATTGAAAAACATCCGAAGATATCTCACTAAGAATTCTGCTTATGGGAAGACGGGACACAGAGATACCCATTTGCAAGTGAGTAATACTTTGAGATTTTTCTTATAATACACTTCATTTTAATGACTGCATAACGACTTGAGCCATTTGGAACCTTCCCTCCACCACCAGTTTTCCTGAACTGTGCAATTGATTTTCTATGGTGCTGAAATCATCCTGGCCTCCACTTATGGCAACATAGTGTCCCCACACACCGGATCTAATAGTTCTTTCCATTTCTATCCTGTAAATCCTTCTAATTAATATCTTCTCCCAACTGTCTCCCACTTTTCACTACTTCTCTACACCTTGTCTTTTTACCCCTCCCTACCCTCCTCTCACTCTGTTCCAAAGCTGCATCTCATATTTCCACCAGTTGAGCACTTAAGTACCTACTTGCTTAGTCAGGTAGTGCGCATATTTCTTCCTCCACCCTTGCCAGGAATCCTTCACCCTCCTCCCCATCCCCCTTTTCAAATTGCAGTTTCTGGTGAAGCTGCACTGTGGGCGCAGCAGTTGAAGATGACTGTTTTGTGTGTGTGTGTGTGTGTGTGTGTGTGTGTGTGTGAGAGAGAGAGAGAGAGAGAGAGAGAGAGAGAGAGAGAGAGAGAGAGAGAGAGAGAGAGAGAGAGAGAGAGAGAGTTCTGACTATGTGATTGTGTGTCTGCTCTTTTTTCTTTTGTAGAAGGCAGTGATAAAAAGTTCATAGTGTGCGAGTGTGATTGTCTTTTCAATGTGCTCATCTGTTGGTTGGCAATGATCTTTACACAGAGCCACAACTTTTCCTCATTATGTTATTCATATTCCAACCTGCACCTTCTATTGATGGACCAGTGTTTCATTACAGGTGGCAGAAGGCTGACTACAATATTGTTGATTCCGTGTACGTTGAAGCGTGTGGCGTTCAGCAGTGATAGGATATTCAGTTACAGAATGGATCAACTTGCTTTTATTCACTGTGGGTTTTGGTAGTTATATTGCTTTGTGCATTTCATTGAAATTCTTCATTTACATTTATAGTTATAATATTTACATTGCGATTGCGGTCTACAAAGACATCTGCAAGGGCATGAAGAGCATATTTGCAGACCTTGCAGGAGAATAACATACATACATAGAAAGGTTAGTTATGGTCCTGTAAACACAATTTCATGCATATATGTTTGTTCAAACCCGAATACTTCCTTTTTCAGTGTCAGCTTGCAAGATTGGCAACAATGACAAGCACAGTGGCATATATGGATCAGACATTTGAAGTAGGTGACAGGTCCAGAGAACAGGATGGCCAACAGCAATGCTGTCTGATGAGAGAAAATCTCTTGAACAGTCCATTATTCCCTTGAGTTCGATAAATTTTGTAACAAGAACAACAAACTATAGCGTTCTCTCATGTTTTTATTGAGACGTCAGCATCAGCAAATTATACTGACATTTGGCTAGTTTAACCATCATATACTCTCTGCGATGACCAAGAGGATCAAACCAAAAGCCAGTAAGGGACTGGTGAGAGAGAAAATTTGTTAACCAGCTGAATATTAGAAAGTGTTCCAGAAACCTGCTTTCACTTCATCTGAAGATCTTGTCCTGTCTGTTAGTGGATTCCTTTCAGACTGGATGCAGCAGCAAACCATGGCATGTCAAACTTCCTGGTTCCAGTGTCTTATACATCAGTCATCACTAGGAAACACATTTGATGGTCGGACTGTGCTGAGTTTCACAGATAAACCACTCAGTGTATCCGGGATGTCAGTAGTCAGTGCTGTTGATCAAGGTATCTCCAATCTGACCTCTGTTTTTCAGTCTGTGTTTTTAACCCATCCTTCACCTCTCAAGGATGTGAGGAGTCACCAGAAATGACACTGGTTTAGACTCCATGTTAAGCTGTAGGTCCCCTTTCCCTGTTTGGATAACTGGTGTAGGCTAGGGACATGCTAGTTGCCTAGATGGCATCCAGTTGAAAGACTTACACCAGGCCAATAAGCCACATGAAATTTATCTATCTTCTAAATGAAACTATAATAATGGAAAGTCCAGGTTGGAATTAATAATATAGTAAGGACAGTTTACAACTCACCGCAAAGACGTGGCGACGAGCTGGGACAGGCACATAAAAAAGACACACACATACAACACTTTCAGCTATCGGCCATGGCCTTCTTCAGAACTTAGAACACTCACGCAATCATACAGGCACACAACACACTCATACAACCATCACCTCCGGCTGCCGTACTTCGAATCACGCTCTGCAGTGAATCGGGGACGGGAGGAGTGGGGAGGGGAGGGAAGGGGGATAGGAAGGTTACGTCAAGGTGGTGAGGATGGGTTAGATGGGAATAATAAGATGCAGCTTAGGCAGGGAGTGGGGAGGGAGGTGAGGAGAGAAAATAAAATAACCGTCTGGGAGACTTCCCACCGAAACCAACCTTTCGGCTTATTCTCTCCTCCTGTTGCCCACCTGGTCTCAACCTCCGCTAAATTCAAATTCCCGTCCACCATCTTTAGCATATTTGCTTCGGTTCTGTGGACAGAGCCTCTGCCTCAAGTGGTATCTTTGTCCAACTTCTTTGCTTTTTACAAATGTCTGTCTAGGTGTGTTTGCGTTTGGATATGTGTGAGTATGTGTGTGTATTTGTTTACCTTCCTTTTTTCCCCCCTAAGGTAAGTCCTTCCACTCCTGGGATTGGAATGACTCCTTTTCCACTTCCTTAAAACCCATATCCTTCCCTTTCTTCCTGTTTTCCTGAAGAAGCGACCAACGGTTGTGTGTGTGCTTGTATGTGTGTTTGTGTGTGATTTTATTTGTGTCTGCCGACGAGCCTATCCTTTGGGTAAGTCATCCGTTTTCTATTTTTTATATTTATTTAACTGATCTCTTAGACATCTTCCCCATCAGTAATAACAAGGTTGGAAACACTGTGACTTAATCAACATCAGTCGGAAACCACTTTGCAAATTGCGGTTTTTTCAGAGAAAATTTTTTCTCTTTCTTTGTGTAAATACATGTCTGAATATTTTTTTTTTTGTTTCTTTGACAGTCGGTTCTATTATTTCATTGTAACCTAATAGCCCCACATTAGCAGGAATTCAGAGTTTCATCCTGCCTTCCCAATATTTGATGTAATCGCAGTTGGTGCAGAAAAGTCGTCAATTTTCTTCCCATCAAGTGAAACTGCATCCAGTAATGTTGATTCGTCATATGAAGTATGATCAGAAGATAATATAAACTGATCTTCTTCATGATCACTTTCCATCAAAATCCAAAAAAAAACTTCATCTTCAATCAGTTCAGACATTGTGCTCAACCTCCGAAAATTGGCACACGTACCAAGACAAAAGCATTCGAAAAATTGTAACCTGCACAAAAATAAAATAAAAATGAAAACTGCTTCAGCATGTACCTAAAGAAGATATGACACTGCCACCTAGCAGCCATCTTTCAAACTGCATTGGCAGAGACGATAAATGCAATAAAATAGAGTAGGTTGCATATGACATGGCTCACACTGAGTGAGTGGTCAGCAGTGGACGGCATATGCCGTCGCACGCGCTTGAGGGATTAAATATAACATTGGCCTCGGGAGAACAGAAATATATAAAAAACTGTGGAAGTTTGGGAAGTCATTGGTCAGACACATTGCACTGTGAGAGAGACATGCGACAAACAAATGTCACACAAGATTGGTTTCATCAGAAAAATCGTCTGTAGGTGAACACAGTACTGACTCGGGACACTGTATGAAATATATGGAGACCGAGATCTTTTCCGTTTCCACCTGCTGGGACTCCATAATTAACAGAGACATGGAATTCCATCTTATAAAGCATGGGAACTGGCCTTTTCGGTGCAGTGGCATTATTGGCTGCAGACAAATGATATCACCAATCGATGCAGATGGGTAATTGAAGCTAAGATGCATAAGTCACGCACTCATTTCTCTCATGGTTTGCACACAAGGGTTCTACAATTAGTGGCCGCTCTTGCCAGTTCCACATCTGTGCAGACCATCAGTGACCCGTTTACCACTCCTCTGGTAGAGGGCACTCAATGTCAATAATGTTCTGGTGTCACTGACATCACAGCAGCAGCAGTGCCTGTGCCATGGTAACAACCCTGTGTATATTTGGGAAGCAGAGTAGCCACACCGTCATTTTCACCTGAAGATGGCGAGCATCTGCCTTTCTGAAATATTGGGTGGTTATTACAGTACAATAAGATGTAACTTAAATTGATATTTGATGTTAACAAATTCCTCTTTTTCAGATACACTTTTCTTTCATTGCCATTCTGTATTTTTATTTCTGCACTGCGATCATCATATGTTATTTTAATGGTCAAATAACAAAATATATTGTTAGTCTTTATTGTCTCATTACCTAATCTGATTCCTTCAGTATCACCTGATTATCTTAGACTATATTCCATTACCCTTGCTTTCCTCTTGTTAATGTTCACCTTATGTGCTCCTTTCAAGACATGTCCATTTTGTTCAATTACTCGAGTTCGTTTGCTATCTCTGACAGAATAATCACAATGTCATTGGCAAATGGAACTTTAATTCCTTCAAATTTCTCCTTACTTTCCTTTATAGTCTGCTCAGTGTACAGATTCAATAACAGTGGAGAAAGACCACAGCCCTATTTTACTCCCTTACTGACCACAGCCCTATTTTACTCCGTTACTGACTGCTGCATCCCCTTTATCCCTTCAACTTTAAATGGTATCTGGTTTCTGTACAAATTCAAAATAATCTCTCGTTCCCTATATTTTACCTGTGCTGACTTCCGAATTTGGAAGAGTGTATTCCAGTCAACATTTTCAAACGCTTTCTTCAAATCTACAAAATTTAGAAATGTAGGTTTGACTTTCCTTAACCTATCCTCTAAGATAAGTTGTAATGTATTGCCTTGTGCGTTCCTTCATTTCTTCTAAATTGAAACTGATTTTCCATGAGGTCGATTTCTAGCAGTTTTATGATTCATCTTTTAATAATTTGTGTTAGAATTTTGCAACCATGGCTTATTAAACTGAGGGTTCTGTAATTTTCACACCTTTCTGCACCTATTTTCTTTGGAAATGGGCTGATTATGTTTTTCAGTGCTCTGTCAAATTCTTCTCTCAGTATAGTATCTCGAATCTCATCTTCAGCCACTTCATCTTCCCTTTCGAACTTACATTAACCTCTCTCCATCATATGCAACTCACTTATTCATTAACCATTTCTCATCCTACCTTAAGGGAAAGTGTTTGTGTGTTTGTGTGTTTGTGTGTGTGTGTGTGTGTGTGTGTGTGTGTGTGTGTGTGTAATCTTCCCACTTAGAGTTATTCTGTTCACTTTTCGATCTATCCTCTTGAGTTTGCCTTGGCATAGCATGGCAGAGTATTTATCATGCAACATCTCTGAAGAACAGCATCTCTGATGTCCGCATTCACCTATCCCTACCTAAGAATGTAGGCTGTGAGTAACTTTGCCCTTCTGTTTTCTTTCTCTTCCCTCCTCTCCTACCTGACACTGAAAATACTCATTTCCATAAGCTAGTGGAAACATTTAGTTTTGTCTTCATTTGTGTCTTTTTTTGTGTGTGTGTGTTGCTATTGGCGGTACCAGACTTAGGTAAGTGCTGGCCAGCCACTTTATCTCTTTTGAACAAGAATTTCACATTTCTGTAGAGAATTTCTGTAAGATTAATTGAATATCATTTCACTGAATAACTTAAAACTTGTTCCAGGAAGGTTGTAAAGGTATTTTTTTGAGAAGTTTCAGAATGGATCATTTTAATATTCTGTACTTATGTATCATTATCTGTACACAGATGGATAATGTTATCATCAGGAAGAGGAAAGGAACATTACATTTCATCAGATTTCCAACTAGTGAAATGGGTAATTTCCTTGCCTTAGCGAAGGCGAAAGGCATGGCAACCTTAGTTACAACAGTGTGTGCCACAGGTGGTGGGGCATACAAGTTTGAAAATAATTTTCATCAGGTATGTTCATTTTCTTATTTAAATATAGTGAGACTGGAAATCAATGTGATGTTGTTTGTTGAAAATTAAACATCAATAATAATAATAATAATAATAAATAATAATAAATAATATCTTAGACCTTAGAGTAGCTGACAGTCTGAGAGATTAATTAAACATGGAAGTAGAAGGCAGACCTACAATGAATCTGTGTTTTGGATAGGTTGTATTTAATAAAATCAAATAATTAAAATGATACTTATATGATCACTGTGTACAGTTGGTCACAGGAATATAAGAATGCACTTTAACATGCTGCAGTAATTGTGTGAATACTGTTTCATTAACATACTTCATCACTACTTATAGTTTTTGAAAAATTAAAACTATCAATCTCTCTTTAAAAAGCTGCTCTCAGACAGAATATATATCACATGGATGCTGAAGAGTAAGACTACTAAGCAGTGTGTTTCGTAATTGTATCCCTTTATTGTGTAATAGATCAGTGGAGGAATTGACATTGGAGGCAAGATCCTGAATTTTGGTGAACAGTTATTCTGATTTCTTTCACAGTGCCTTACGTTGATTAGGATGTATACAACCTGGAACAATCAGGAGATTCAGGAAACATTCGGAAAGGATCTGCTAATAGCAGAATGTGTCAAAGGATTTAGAATTAAGGCTGTGCAATACTTCGTAACATCAAACTGCTTCTGATGAGTGTGATATCTGTTTCCATTGCTACCTGACCATTAGAAAAGCTTAGAATAATGGTTTTAGAAGCATTTCTTAAAATAAATAAATAATATATATATAAATATATAAAATAGATAAAGATTACTCACCAGGCGAAGGAGCTCAGGTGTGATAGTAGCACAAATAAATAAAACACACACACACACACACACACACACACACAAACACAAGCTTTCGCAACCTAGTTGCTTCTTCAGGCAGAAGGGAAGGAGAGGGAAAAGGAAATGATGAGGGTTTTAAGGGAGGGAACAAGGAGTCATTCCAATCCCGGGAGAGGAAAGACTTACCTTGGGGGAAGAAAAGGAAGGTAAACAAATACACACCCCAGATATCTCTGAAACAACTTTCACAGTCATGAATGTACGACAAGGGCTTATGAAAGTAGGTACTGTGAGACAGTCTAAAATGTAAAGAAATATTATTTTCAATGCAAACTTATGTTTTTTAAATGGATACCCCATATTATTTCTTAAGCAATCAATAGCATGAAAAATCACAAAAATAATGGCATTGGTTGCATCACAATATATCAATTACATCCCGAGAGACTGCAAAGCGAAGTTGACATTTGAAATACATAAAGCTCACAGCTCATGCATCCTGAGACTCAAGCGAGACTCGCATTTGACTCTCGGACATGTGCTAGCACCTCATGTGTTTCAGACGTAAACTTCGCTTCATCCGGATGTAATTAATGCATCGCGATGCAACCAATGCCATTCTTTTTGTGATTTTTCATGCTATTGATTGCTTAAAAATAATTGCTTTAACAGTGAGAAAGTGCCAAGAATTTCATAAATGACTGTTTGACTCGCAAACCAAACGTAACACTTCATTATTAAAAATTTCAATGCAACATTTAAGTCCATTATATCTTAAAGGATAGCAGACATTGAAGTAGACCAAACTTCACAATTGGTTTATCATATTTATTTTAGTTATGCAATAACAATGGCAAAAAATGTAATTATCCTGAAAGTAATTACAGAAAATGAAGATAGCTAATTGGGAGTATGTAAATATTTGTGTGTCATGTGTTTCACTGTGTTATTTGGTTTGCACCTAACAACATTCTATAAAATTGTGACACATTCGAAATAAATAGCGAAATATTTGTGACAAACAAGATTACAAATGTGATGGCACAATTAAAGCTCTTCTATTGGATGCCATCTGAACAAAATTCTTCAGAATCGTAACATATTCACAAAAAACAGCAAAGTATTTTATAGAACAAACAAATTATGCTTGTGTCAACACGAAAAAATTGAATATACATTAGCTGCATTTACAAAAGAGAGAAAGTGAGTAACTTTTGTGTCCCAACTTCGTCGCCGCTTTTATGTCCCAGCCTCGTCGTAGGTGTCGGTGGCCGAGTGGAATGAGACCGACACGCTGGTGCAGGTACGGAAGGGAGCAGCCAGAAACTATAAACACTCGAGTAAATTAGAAAGAGATATATATTGCACAGAATGTAACATTACTTAACTTTTACATAGTACTGCAGAATGTTGATACATAGTTGTTAGAGGCCTGCCTAGTGCCTGTACAATAGCAAAGTCTTCAATTGTGCCTATCTGATTACGAAGGTCCTAACTGGTTGCTAGCTCAGTCCGAAGTGACCGGTGTCTTTCCGTGGTGGCCACGAGCGGGGTTGCAGCAGAGGGCGCTCGTGGCTGTCGTCGTGAGAACGCCGCGCCGTGCGTGCATGGCGGCGCGCGGCGAAAGTAGGTGGCGCGCACTTTGTACTTGTGCGACACCACACCCCTCCCCCCCAAACCGCCGCGCCGTCGTGGCGTAGGGCTGAGGGCCACGGCGACGGCACTGGGAGGAGGGCCTGGGTGGGGGCGTTACTGGTGGGACGGGCGTCGTAGCTGAGGCTGGGATCGAGACGCCGTCTGCACCCCGGCATCCGCCCTGCGATCCTCCAGGGAACCCACCGAAACCTGGGGAAGGGCGCACCCCCCCCGCCCAGAGGGAGCAGGTCATCTTCTTCTGAGGTGCGTGGCCCAGGCGGCGGCGGCACGCACGGTCCCGGAGTCCCTCTCGGTGACGCTGTCATCTGCGGCGGCGACAGCGGCGGCGGCGCGTCGATCTCCATCGGGACGATCTCGTAGTCCGGGGACGAACGATGTGGTTGTGCTCCCTGGCGGTGAACTGGGTCTGGAATTAAGAAACCAGAGACAGGATCGCGCGGCCTATGCAGACGCAATTGGTTTGCGTGGCGCCGCAGCTCCGACCCTGTGGAAGAACGTACAACATACATATTGCGACCGAGCACGCGCTGAATGGTGCCCGGCATCCATGTCTTCTTGTTGCCAGCAAACACCCTGTACAGCACCGGCGTAGAAAACTGAAAACGCGTAGCGCCATACGAACCGACTCGGTGCGTGGGAGGCTGCAGCAGATGAAGGAGAGTGCGGTGACGGCGGCCGTGTAGCAGCTCGGCAGGAGACGGGCCGTCACGTGGCATGCACCGATACGTAGACAGGAAAATTTGAAGAGCTTGCTGCCTGGAGTGCTGACCTTTCATCTTCTCCATGTGAGACTTGAATGTTCGAACGAAACGTTCTGCTTCACCATTGGACTGAGGGTGAAAAGGTGCAGTGGTAATATGCTGAATGCCATTCACACGACAAAACTGTTGAAATTCCACACTAACAAACTGAGGTCCATTGTCACTGACGATAGTTTCAGGCAAGCCTTCGATGCAAAACACTGATGTTAAGGCACTGATTGTACTAGAAGCTGTCGTTGAGTTCATGGCAATCACAAAAGGAAACTTGCTGAAAGCGTCTACAACAATTAACCAGCGCGTATTCCAGAAAGGTCCGGCAAAGTCAATGTGTAAACGTTGCCATGGTCCCTTGGGGCGTGGCCAGTCTGAGAAACGTTGCGGAGGAGTCGCCTGATGCTCCGCACAAACAGTACACTGTGACGTCATGCTCTCTATCTGAGCGTCCATACCAACCCAGGTACAATGACGTCTGGCCAATTGCTTTGTCCTAACAATACCCCAATGTCCTTGATGCAGGAGGCGTAACACTTCTCGTTGCAGGAAACGAGGAACAAACACTCTTGCTTGGTCGTTGTCGGTATGCAACAACAGTACACCCTGACTTAAAGATAATGCATGACGTTGTGCAAAATAACGTCGAACCAGAGGCCGATCAATGTCTTTGGCTCTGGCAGGCCACCCTGAGCGAACAAAACGTGCTACCACACTTAGGTCTGCATCCGCAGCTGTTTCCTGTGCAACCCGTCGAGAGTTCAAAGGGAATCAAACATGCATCACTGAGTAGTGCACACTTTAAGTTGGTAAAGGCAACTTGGCAATCTTTAGACCATACAAAAGGAACTTTCTTCCTACGTAAGTGATGCAGTGGAGCTGCAATCTGAGAGGCATTGGGAATAAATCTGAAATAATAGTTAAGCTTTCCCATCACTGCTTGCAATTCATGCACATTCTTAGGAGGAGGCAAGTCTTTGATTGCTCGAAGATGTGACTGTAAGGGATGAATTCCTTGGGCATTAATCACATGGCCTAGGTACTCTATTTCAGTTTGAAAAAACGAACACTTTGCTTTATTACAACGTAGACCTGCTGCAGTCAAAACTTTGAAAAGGCACTCCAGGTTTGCTAAATGTTCTTCAACTGTACGTCCGGATACCACAATATCATCTAAATAGTTCGAACAACACGGTACAGAAACTGTCAGCTGTTCCAAAAAACGCTGAAAAATAGCGGGGGCGGAAGAACTGCCAAAGGGTGGGCGTTGAAATTGAAAAAGGCCCATGTGAGTATTAATGACGAAAAACTTTTTGGACTCGTCATCAAGTGGAATTTGTAAGTATGCCTCTGCTAAATCAATCTTGGAAAAGAAGTGAGACTGTCCTAATTTGTCCATAAGTTCCTCAGGTCTGGGCAGAGGGCAAGTGTCTACAATTGTTTGACTGTTCAGTGTTGATTTGAAGTCCGCACAGAGACGAAGTTTTCCTGACGGCTTGGGTATAATTACTATAGGCGAGGCCCACTGACTCGCAGAAACAGGAGAAATCACCCCACTATCTTGCCAACGTTTAAGTTCTTCGGCAACTGTATCATGCAATGTGATAGGCACTGGTCTAGCTTTACGAAATTTTGGAACTGCAGATTCTTTTAAAGTTACATGTGCCACGAAGTCTTTTGCACAACCTAGTTCCAGCGAAAACAAGTCACTATATTTGTCACACAATGCATTGATTTTATCCTGAGGCACTATTGACGAAATTTGAAGCACATCTCTTTGAATTGATAAACCAAACAAGTCAAAAGCATCTAGTCCAAAAATGTTCTGTGTCGATTTGGCCTGAAGAACTACAAAAGCAACTGTTTTTGTTACACCTTGAAAAGAGGCGGGCAGGCTACATGTTCCTAGCACGGGAATATTTTCACCTGTATAAGCTGTTAACACCTGCTGTGACGGCGACAATTTTGGCGAACCCAGAAGTTCATAAGTATCTTTATTAATTAATGTAACAGCGGAACCAGTATCAAGCTGAAATTGCACAGTCTTATTTTCTATGGAGAGATTTACAAAAAGTTTGTGCTTCTGGCGCACGACAGGTGCGCTAATGTGGGCAACGTCTGCTACGGTTTGTTTACTGCGCTTGCGTTTGCGCGGGCCGCGTAGTGAAGGAAGCGGCTCAGACTCGGCATGCAGGGGATTAACAACACTGTCACTAGATGACACTACCGCCGCATCGGCGTCCGCGCAAGCCTGCGAAGCTACTCCAGATTTACTAACTACTGCACTACACTTTTGAGTAGCTACTTGATGTCTACTGTCACTAGCTACACAGTACTGGGCACTATTACAAGGAGCAGTTGCAGAAGGCACTATTTTCACTACAGGAATGCACTGTTCATAGTCATTTTGCTTGTCCCGAACCCTTTTCCGTTGCATTGTTTTACGCGCTCGTTGGCGCTTGCTACGTGGTGCACTATATAGTTTTGCAATAGGTGCAGAAGAATGTTCTTGCATTTTAGAATCAAGCAAAGCACTGTTGAATTCCACAGCGTGTATAACATTTACTGTATGCACTGCTCTCGCCCTGTGCGAAGCACCGTGTCCAACGTTACTGTTCTTTGAGTTTTTAATTTGCATACACACAGACTGCACATGTCCCGATTTGCCACATTGATAACAGGTTGCGTTGCGACTAGGGCAATGAGCACGCTTGTGGCGAGACACACACTGGGGGCAAGACTTACGAACATTTTTCTGAAATGAGCGTTGGCGCCCTTTATGCAAATTACTGTGTCTAACACTACGGGGCGACCTTTGCGTCGCACTTTTACTCTGGCTACTGTTCACTGTCTGTTCAGCACGGCCGGTAGAAAAATAAGAATCACTAGTGCTATACTGAGAACTACGGCTAGGAAAGCGTCCGTTACGGCGCACTGAATTTACACTGTGGCTTTGCATTTCTACATCTGCTAAGTCAAAAGTATCATGCGCTTCTATAAGCTGCAGTATACTGTCTAATGAAGGGTCTGACTGTTTTAGAATTGCTGCCCTAATTCTGGGGTCCTGAATGTTCTGCGTAATAGCATCTCGCAACATAACGTCACTATAAGAAAGTCCACAAGAGCAAGTAAATTTACATTGGCGGGTTAAACCCTTCAATTCCGTAATCCACTCTTGGTGTGACTGCTGCGGTAATTTTTTAAGTCTGAAAAATCGGTACCGCGCAGCGGCTACGAGAACTTTCCTCTCGTAATGAGCATTCAGAGCATCTACAATTTGTTCAAAGTCTACATCACGAGGAGATGCGTTGGGGAATAGTTTCTGCAGTAACACAAATGTTGGAGTTCCTACAGTCGATAAGAAAAGGTTCTTCACTCTCTGACCTGTAATTTGATGAGCCGCGACGAGTTCTTGAAACTGCGCGAAATAGTCACTCCATTCTTCCTCACGTTCGTTGTACTGGCGAAACGTAGGAAGCGTTGCGGCGGCAGGTGTGGGCTGCTGAAGCGGCGGCTGTTGTTGTTGGTTAGCTGCTTGCGCCGCGAGCTGGGCCACCGCCTGGAGTAGCTGGGTAATTTGCGCTGTCTGTAACTGAATAATTTCCATTAAGTTTGGGTTCGGGGTAGTGGCCATGCTGACCGATTAGGCGCCGCGCATACAAGTAAATTATAACAAAACACAAATGCAATATGAAAGAGGACACTCTGCAACAAAAAAGTCCACAAAACACGTAACAAAATATCTTCCCCCAAAATTGTTATAATAAGGGTGGGTGGGCGGGAGCAATTTTTTGCGTGCTCCGACTGCTGCTGCTGTAAGCGGGCTGGTCCAAGGTTCTATCACTCCTCGTCGCCACTTTTGTGTCCCAACTTCGTCGCCGCTTTTGTGTCCCAGCCTCGTCGTAGGTGTCGGTGGCCGAGTGGAATGAGACCGACACGCTGGTGCAGGTACGGAAGGGAGCAGCCAGAAACTATAAACACTCGAGTAAATTAGAAAGAGATATATATTGCACAGAATGTAACAATACTTAACTTTTACATAGTACTGCAGAATGTTGATACATAGTTGTTAGAGGCCTGCCTAGTGCCTGTACGATAGCAAAGTCTTCAATCGTGCCTATCTGATTACGAAGGTCCTAACTGGTTGCTAGCTCAGTCCGAAGTGACCGGTGTCTTTCCGTGGTGGCCACGAGCGGGGTTGCAGCAGAGGGCGCTCGTGGCTGTCGTCGTGAGAACGCCATGCCGTGCGTGCATGGCGGCGCGCGGCGAAAGTAGGTGGCGCACACTTTGTACTTGTGCGACACCACAGTAACAATACTCCCACTCTATGTAGCTCCATAATGTTGTGGAGTTTGAATAGTGGCTGGTCGAGTTGTGATTCAAAATATTTATTTATTCACCAGCAGCTATAAATTGTGATTGATCTTTATTGTTTTATTGGTAAACATCAATAACAGTTTATGCTTGTTGGTGAATTATAAATTTTTTGAAACACAACATTCTCACTGGTTCTTGATCAGCCGTTCGTGCTTTATATCAACTGTCTTGACTTCACCGACATCAACACGACAACGGAAGTGCATTTTAACCACTGGAAGTAGTATGCCAGTTTATGAAGCATTTGTCTTTTAAAGAATTGACACATTTAGCTTTTAGCAGGGAAAGTATATTGTAAAAAAAGTGCATTTCATCTAGGAAAAAAGTGAATTTTTAAGCCGGAAATATGGCAATTATTTTTTCTTGACCACATATACCCCCTGTTGATGAAATATTAAAATGCACATTGTTGAAAGTTCATTCATAACTGCCCATAATTTTTAAATACAGGTAGATAATTATTTATTTTTCCCCCCACAGGAGCTGAACATGAAACTGGCAAAATTTGATGAGTTGGATTCACTTATTAAAGGCATGCTTTACATAGAAGCAAATAACCCTAATGAGTGTTACTATTGGGCAGACCCAACAGATGATGATAAATGTCAGAAACGGTTATTTGATTTCAGCAACCCATATCCATTCATGGTAAGTTATGTTTTGAATAATTTGACTTTTTTATGAACTTGGTGAGAGAATAAATATATAGTAGAACCTCATTTTTACACTTTTCAAGGTACTTCAGTAAAATGGTGTAAAATGCAGGAAAACATAAAATGCAGGAAATAATGTTTTAAATGGTAAAATATGTTTACTGGATCAGCCTTGCATTTTTGTAGTTTACTTGCGATATATGTACTTAATAGGCATCTAAATACTCGCCAGGAAGTTTATTTTTCAATAAAGGTTATCGAAATTTTTACTATTTTAAGCGCAGGGCAGAACTGGTAATTTTATGGGAAGTAGAAATTTTTGACGTAATTTCGTTCATTATAATCGAGGATGCCGCTATTTTAAGTGCGAAGCAGAACTGTTGATTTTATGGGAAGTAGAAATTTTTGATGTAATTTCATTCATTATAATCGAGGATGCCGCTGCTGGGTTTCAAAATTACCTGAACCTCTTCGATAGATGTCGTTTCGATGCTGCTGCCAGGCTATGTAACACATCTTCAAAATTACTGCCTTTTACCGGCGTTAATTATTATTTACATAGTAAAACTCCTAAAGTTCCGTTCTTTTTGAATTTTTCGATGTTTCACATGACAATATTAGAGAATTTATTCACGTTCTCGAGTGCAAACATATGCATAAGTATTTTTGTGATGTTTGTATAGGATCGGCATCTTACACTATTATTGCTTTTTTGCGGTTGTGGGTGTTATGATACCCAACTTTGACAGATAAGGTTCTTTCTGAATCAGAAATATGTATCACAAAAACAATGCAACTCTTTATTCTCACATCAACAAAGCAACTGGTTCTGATTGTTTGAGTACACGCCAGCCAGCAAAGATGCTTGTGGAAAGAGGAACTACATCGCCACAAATCGACGCGTCATAAGTCAAATAGCTACGTACTGCCAACAATGATACGTGAAATATATGTTTGAATAAATGCAAAGTGTCAAGAAACTAGACTGTGAATAATTTTTAAGCACTATACTTCTAGGGGAAAGCCATGCTAGCATCAATTTATGTAGATTATGTCATTTTTTATTCATGAACATGCTTTTAAAAAGCGTAAAATGCGGAAAAGTGTAAATATGTTAATGCAAAAACGAGGGTGAATTAACATTGTGAACATAGGACATTTGACAGGGCCGACAAAAAATGGTGTAAATGGTGGGAAAACGTAAAAACGAGGTTTTACTACATATGTAAATGTTGCAGTTTATGTATTGAGCATAATTACTTGTTTTCTCTGAAGAAGATTCTTCTCCTTTCTTTTTAACTTTTTATTACCACTTGGAATTTAATTTTTTATACAGAGTATTATGTTTTGTGGTAATTTCAATTGGGAATATCCATATTGTGATACTTTTCTTGTGACTGTTAGTTTCCATTTTATTCTGGTACCAACCTGTATAAGCTTATCTTACTAACAGAGTATTCAATAGGAATATCAGTAATGGAGGATAGGTAACAAATCACCGTAAAGAGTCTCGCTGAGCTGCTGACAGACACGAAAATAAATAATCAGATTCACACAACTTAAATTTTTGGCCATGGCCTTTGTCGGAAAAAGATACACATACATTCAAGCAATCACTCTGACAACTATACACACCCAACTATCATGTCCAACCACTCCAGCGACACAAGCATTTAGACTGAGAGTGTGGTGGGGATTGGAGGACCCGGATGCTAGGTAAAGGTGGGGATTGTAAGTTCCACTTTGCATGATGGATTTTAAAAGCGCTGATAGGTGGGAATTTGAATTTTGGCAATGAATACAGTGAAGGGTGGGAAATGATAAAAGGGAGGTGTAGAGGAGTGTGGGGAGGGAATGGGGGGATTTGAAATAAGATTTTTTCCTTATTATTCTTATCATTTCAAATCCCCACACTCCTCTACACGTCCCTTTTATCCTTTCCCGCCTCTTTCCTTCGCTGTATTTATTGCCACAATTCAATCATGCAATGTTGAACATTCCATCCCCATCCTTCCCCCTCCACTTCCCACATCGCTCACAGTCTAGATACTTGTGTCGCTGGAGTGGCTGGCATGAGAGTTGTGTGTGTACAGTTGTCTGAGTGATTGTGTGAATATATGTGTTTTTTTTCTGACGAAGGCCATGGCCAAAAATTTAAGTTGTGTGAATGTGATTATCTATTTTCGTGTCTGACAGGAGCTCAGTGAGCCTCTTTACGGCCTCCCATTATTGATATTTCTAACAGAGTATTCACTAACAGATATTTAAGATTCATAGACAATAGGTTTCAAATGATGATGATGATGTGACTGAATAAAATGTATGAGTGAATGTAAATATATCTAATGAGAGCTTTCACACCATCTGCACCCCGCAATAAATACATGTTAGCTCCAACCGGTTGAATGATGATACTGCGCCCCCAATGCCTGCGGCCATCGTAGCACCTGAAAAGGACAGATGGATTTGCGCAATACTATGACAGGTTCTGCAGAGCAGGCGTCATCTGTGGTGGGTGCATGAGATGCAGCAGTGTGTGGTACCGGCATCCGTGCAACTATTGCAAGCGATAGTCCTTTGTGTCGCTAGGAGCAGTAGGATGCAAATAAATGCAAAAGGGGTTGTTCCCACGTATGGTGGTACTTGAGCTTTGCCATCTGTGACTTGAATGTCCTCACAAAACGTTCAACTTCACCATTTGATTGAGGGTGGAAGAGAGCGCTGGTCGGTTGGTGAATGCTGTTGGTTAAAATTCCCTTGACACAAACTGTGGGCCATTGTCCATCACTATCAGTTCTGTTAGACCCTCGATACAAAAAAGTGCATTATGGGATGGGCACTGATTTCGTCTATGTTTTGAAATACATTTCAGACAGGACTTAATATTGGCTTGCTTGCAGCGAGGCTGTGACTGTTTACAGGAAATACGGTGCAACTGCGCATGACATGAGCGTTGACAAGTTTGCTCGTGGGCAAATACAATACAATTTGTTTGTCTTGTGCTATGGTACAAACATGGGCATCTTGAAAACTACTTGCCGCAAAGTCACACACGTCCTGATACTCAATTATTTTAAGCACTTGTTCAAATGAAGGATTAGAATACTTAAAGATTTGTTCACGGATTCTTGAGTGTGACACACTCCTAGTAATCACATCACATATCATTAAATCTGAATAATACTTGCCACAGTCAAAACAAAATTTACACTTCCTAGTTTAAGCCTTGTACTTCTGTAACCCACTGTCTATATGATTGTCCTGCCAGCCTACAACAGTTATAGAACTCAAATCTATATGCTGCAACATTGACAGTCTGATCATAATGATTAGAAATTGCCTGCACTGATTCTTCAAACGCCACTTGTTCTGGGCGAGTTATGGGGAAAAGTTTTACACAGAGCTGATAAATGTTCACTGCTACTTGGGATAAGAAATAAGGAAGCAACACAGTCCCTTGTATTTGATCCACCGCTCCATGGCTCTGGAATTGCACAAAATATTTGTCCCAATCTTCTCTGTGCTCACCAGACTCTCAGAATGATGGCAATATTGTAGGCTGTGTGGTAAACCTGGCTGGGATTGAACCGCGACCTTTAGATTTGTAGTCTGGCACTCTACCACTGTGCAACTGAGGCGCACCAAGCCAACACATACAGATTAATAATACTTTGCTTCCAGCTGCACTATCCCTCGCAGAAGAACAACACACTCAAAACTTTCATACACAGGGCATAATTCATTTCAAACTAACAAAATCTGAAGGCAGAGCTGCGGCACCTGGATGACGTCTTTCACGAAAATGCAACTAACTGATTTGAATGGACTTACAATGCAAAAGTCCAAAGAGTGTCACAGGAAGATTAAAACACAGAAGAAAAAGACAATAAAGAAGATGGTTTTCATGCCATATATTGATGATATATGATTAAAAACTGCCAGACTATCATTAAAATCTACCACAGTTTTCCTCCCACCAGCCAAAATTTGAGGCATATTAGGAACAGTGAAAAATTACTTTGGTGCCCAAAAACTGGAATGTAATAACTTCCGTGTGAATGCAGAAAGATTTATATTGGATAAATAATCCACAAACTTGAAGTTAATTGTAAAATATATCAGTTCTGACCCACTTACTGCATGAAAACAAGTTTGCAATTGCAGAAAAATGCAGTGTAAATAGACGAACAATGGATTACGAGTGAACAAAAGTCCTGGCTATCACCAATAAATTTTGGGACTCCAGTTTCAAAGAAACAATTGAAATCTGCCTGTCCAATAATATAATCAGCAGGGAGACAGTGTCCCAAGTGAGTAAGGTATGAGAGCCATTATTAAGCTTCATCGAAGCAGAACATGATGTCCAGATGTGAGGTGCAACAGTGATAGTGTGCTCCAAATCAACTGAGACTCCTCCTATTCCCCCAACTATTACAGCTGTCATGTCCACCCGCCACCAAGCTTGGCATGGAACCAGTTGGCCTAAGCTCTGGTCTGTGATCTGGCAGATATTGTTTTCCACTTTTCCCTCCTCCATCTCAGACTTTCTCCCTAAATATTAGTTTTCAAAGTCCTGTTATAATTAGCAATGTTTCAGTTAGAGCTGTTCTTATTGCTTCTCTGCTGCATAGAGGAGCAGGTATTTTTGAAAAGTTAATTACCTTGTGGAATATCTGAAGTATTTGTTATCAGTGTTTGTGTTGTTTTGAAACTGTAACATAATGTAATTCTAATAAATACTTGAGTAATAGAATGTAGATTAATTCCTCGATTTTTCACAGATAGTAAATATTGGATCAGGAGTGAGTGTTTTGGCTGTCTATGGACCGGATAATTACAAGAGAGTATCGGGAACAAGGTACAAAATAATTTTTTTTCTTTCTGTGAAATTCCCACTTTTGTGTAATATGTTATTTTTGGAAATCGTGCCACTTTTTCATAAATCATATCTTAGTAATGTACAATGTTAACATTATGCAACATCATAATTCATGTAATGTAATTTCAAAATTGTATTTTTATTTGCTTGAAGATGTTCATGGTGTGAGGGATATTTAAAGTGCCTCTTCTGACCATAATAAGGAATCACACATTTGTTATAGCCCAAAATTATCTTATGTAGCTGTACTTAGGAAAAATGTGAAGATGTAGCTTATAACAATCTAAAAAGAAAGAAACCATTTCAAGCCTGGGAGAGGAAAGACTTTCCTCAGGGTAAAAAGGATAGGTAAACAAACACACCCACCCACACACATACACGCACACACACCAAGGCAGACATATGCAAAATGCAAAGAGGTTGGACAGAGATGCCAGTTGAGGCAGAGGCTCTGTTCAGAGATTGGAGGCAAAGATGTAGAATGTTGGGGGGGGGGGGGATTTCAAACTAATGAAGGTTGAGACCTGGTGGGCAACGGGAAGAGAGAATATGTTGAAGGGCAAGTTCCTATCTCCGGAGTTCTGAAAGGTTGGTGTCAGTGGGAAGTATCCATATAACCCGGACGGTGTAACACTGTGCCAAGATGTGCTGGCCGTGCACCAAGGCATGCTTAGCCGCAAGGTGATTCTCATTACCAACAAACACTGTCTGTGTCCGTTCATGCCAATGGACAGTTTGTTGCTGGTCATTCCCACATAGAACGCTTCACAGTGCAGGCATTTCTGCTGGTAAATCAGGTGGGTGCTGTCAAAGGTGGCTCTGCCATTAATTGTGTACACCTTCTGGGTTACAGGACTGAAATAAATGGTGGTGGGAGGATGCACAGGGCAGGTGGTTACATGGGTAGGAGCCGGAGGGTAGGGAAGGTGGTTTGGTAATTTCATAGGGGTGGAGTAGGAGGTTAGGTGGGCGGTGGAAAGACATCTCGGTGGATTAGGAGGGATGTTATGAAGGATGGATCTCATTTCGGGACAGGTTTTAAGGAAGTCATATCCTTGCTGGAGAGCCACATTTAGAGTCCACTCCAGTCCTGGAAAGTAGCAAGTGACAAGAGGGGCACTTTTAGTGTCCCTCTGTGGGAGGTTCTGGATGTGAGGGGAAGAGGAAGTGGTCCTGGCTATTTGCTTCTGTTCCAGATCAAGAGGGTAGTTGCAGGATGTGAAGGCTGTCATCAGGTTATTGGTGTAATGGTTCAGGGATTTGGGAATGGAGCAGACTTGTTTGACAAGAAGACCTAAGCTGTAGGGAAGGGACTGGTGGATATGGAGTGGATGGCAGCTGTCATAATGAAGGTACTGTGGTTTGTTGGTGGGTTTAATGTGGATGGCAGGAGGATCTGCATCAAATTGACGCATGGTGCAGGGAATGGCAATTAAAGCTCAATGTAGACAAGTGTAATATGCTGTGAATACATATAAAGAAAGATCCTATACATTTAGCTACACTATAGCAGGTCAGCATCTGGAAGCAGTTAATTCCATAAATTATCTGGTAGTAGTCATTACGAGGGATTTAAAATGGAACGACCATATAAAATCAATCATTGGTAAAGCAGATGCTAGACTTAGATTCATTGGGAGAATTCTAAGGAAATGCAGTCCGAAAACATAGGAAGTAGGTTACAGTACACTTGTTCGCCCACAGCTTGAATACTGCTCATCAGTGTGGGATCCATACCAGGTGGGATTGATAGTGGAAATGGAGAAGATCCAACAGAGAGCAGCGCGCTTTGTTACTGGATCATTTGGTAATCGTGAAAGCGTTACGGAGAGGATCGCTAAACTCCAGTGGAAGACTCTGCAGGAGAGACGCTCTGTCGCTCAGTATGGGCTTTTGTCGAAGTTTCGAGAACTTACCTTTACTGCGGAGTCTAGCAGTATATTGCTCCCTCCTATGTATATCTTGTGAAGAGATTGTGAGGATAAAATCAGAGAGATTAGAGTCCACACAGAGGCATACCAACAATCCTTCTTTCCGCGAACAATACGTGACTGGAATAGGAGGGAAAATCGATAGTGGTACTCAAGGTACCCTCCGCCACTCACCGTCAGGTGGCTTGCGGAGTATGGTTGTAGATGTAGATGGATGTTTGGAGCTGGCCATTGGATAGATGGAGGTCGACATCGAGCAAAGTGGCATGGGATTTGGAATAGGACTAGGTGAAGCTGATGGAACCAAATGAGTTGACGTTGCACAGGAAATTCTGGAGTTCTTCTTCACTGTGAGGCCAGATCACTTTCCTCGATGTCGACCTCCATCTATCCAATGGCCAGCTCCGCACATCCGTCCACATTAAACCCACCAACAAACAACAGTACCTCCATTATGATAGCTGCAATCCCAAAACCTGTAAACGTGTTTATATCATGAAAAAACTAAGCTTTATGCTGAGAAATTAAGGAAACGTTAATATTGATACAGTTCCGCCTACTAGTTGCCGCCTCCTAGTGGTCTGTGAAGTCACCAGTACTTCAGCCAATAACAGAGCGGTTTTGATCACCGTGATCTAATCGTGAAATTAAATGGTTTTCAACCTTTAATTAATAAAATAGCTTAAAATAAGAGATGTTTTGTAAGAATATGAGCAGAAATGCTATCTGAATGTTATAATAATTCAGGGGGCGGAAGGAAGGTAAAGAAATACACACACACTCACACATTTCCACAAGCAAACACACCTAGGCACAAATCATATACAATGTATTATATTATTATATGTATATGTTTCTGGAGGAGGAGGTGGGATGGCAATAAAATATCATGTTCTGAGCTCCATTAGTTTGCTATGCTACTGAACATGTTTTGTTTAAAGCCTTTCTTTCAATGATATATGCTTTTTATCTTAAGTTTAATTGTATGTATCATTGTGAGAGAAAAGAGCTTTCAAGGCTGAAAATTTTATAAAATATTAGTTTTTTAATTATTTTATAGATGAATGCTGTTCAACTTTTATACTGTTTTTAATCAACAAATATATATAGGCTTGAGAAAATTAAATTATTTATATGTTTCAGCTTAGGTGGTGGTACATTCCTAGGACTTTGCTGCCTACTGACAGGCTGTAATTCTTTTGAGGAAGCCATTGAACTTGCGACTGGTGGAGACAACACACAAGTGGATAAACTTGTCAGAGATATTTATGGTGGAGATTATGACAGGTTTGGACTTCCTGGAGACCTTGTTGCTAGCAGGTGATTTAAACTGAAGTGTAATTGAACCATTCCTTTACCTTAAAAAGAAAGAAAGAGGAAAGAGGGGAAAAAGTCACATACCACATAATTTCATAAAAATATGCGGGGTTTTGGGCAACTATTTTTTGTAGTTTCTATGGGGGTCTGATTTTTATTTTGTGGGTTCATTCTCTTTTTGGAAATGATGATTTTTACTTGTTTTGTGAATAAGAGGGGCAACTGTAAAGTACACAGACCACCCAGTAAGGCCTCCTTTTTCAGGTAGTGCCCATTAGGAGCAAATACTTTTGTCGTGGGTTTTGCAGGCCCATTACATCATCCTTATAGAGTGTTTCTTCCTGTATGGCAAAAGAAAGAAATAAGGAAAGGGAGCCGCCTCTACAGAAGCTATGACAGTGTCATCTAATTGAACATGAGTTCTAGCTAGGTGTTCCTTGAGTTGATGAAAGAGATTGGTAGGTAATTAAGCAACCTGGAGCTGCAGGACTCGATGGCAGATATTTCAATGACAGATGTGTGTGCAGGTACATTGTCAGATAAAAGAGCCCTCATTTTTGTTAAGAAACGGGCACAATTTTCTGAGTTGAACTTCTTGGGGTGGGTGAGGAGAGCTGATTCCACAATTTCAACTGAGCCTATCTTGATTATATCCTGGACTGCAGTGACATTTTCCTCCAAAAAGCCATTTCTGTTCTTCCACTACTAGGTGCTCTTGGACAGTGGTATTAACCCACTTGATTTCTGCTATCTTTTTTTCCAAAGTGGACTAGAAATGAGACTGCATCTCGTTGTTTCCTCCATCTCATTATGTGTCTTCTGTGCACTCGTGCTCTTTTCCAGCAGATATAGTATGATTATATGCTTGCTCTCTTTATCCTTTTTCAAAATTTGTACACACTGCACCCTTCAAACTCCAAATATCTAAAAAGATGTAAATAAAAAATTGCTAAATTGGCATTTGGTTAGGACAAGTATTTCATGGGTGAGCTGAGAAATTTCCAGTCACCTCTCATATACAATATACCCCCCCCTCCCCTTTTTGCAGTTATGTAGCTGTGTGTCATATTACGGTGACTGCTGTATTGCTGTTGAGAATTATTTTTAAAATTATCATACATTTTACAGTAATTTCAAAATTATTATTTCCATTTTTTTCTTGTTCTTGGATTGGCCAACTAAGAACTCCTTGCCAATTTTAACCATTATTTATCATCCTTTCCTTCTTGTGCTCTTTCCTTTTGCCACTACATTTTATAATGTGTTCACATCAAACCTTTCTTTTTTACTCTTCCATCTTAGAATCCTTCCATAGTCAATATTTTTTCACTTGACACTTCTCTGTCAACTTTATACCTGCCTTATTTTTCTCATTACTTCTGATATGTTTTTCTTGTTTCAATCAATTTCATTATGTATTTGCAACCTCTCATAGTTTATCATGAATCTAATATTTTCATAATAATTCATCTCTCTATTACTTCTTATTTGTCTGAATTATAGTTGAATACTAGACATTATCTTGCAAATAGTCAGTCTGCTCTCACTACTGTGTTGTAAGAACTTGATTTTTAAATTTTACTTGTCAAAATATTTGGTTATGCCATGTGCCATTTGCATTTTAGTAGTCCTCTACTGTAAACCATTGTCTTGAATATCTCCTAAAGATATACTTTTTAACTTTTTCAATTTGAGCCATATCTCTTCACAGAAATTTTGGCAAGTTGTTGTGTTTAATATTGGTTCTACCTCCATGAACCACGGACATTGCTGAGGTGGGGTGGCTTGCATGCCTCAAGAGTCCAGATAGCCTAATTGTAGGTACAGTACAGTGGGGATTAGTGAATTTTGGTGGAAAGATGAATAGGATTTCTGGCCAGGTGTGTCCATGGTTATAAATACAAAAACAGTTGGAGGTATTACAGGAGTAGGACTAATAATGAATAAGAAAATAGGAATACAAGTAAACTACTGTAAACAGCCCAGTGATTGCATTATTTTGCGTGGAACATGATTCAGTCTTAAAAACACTTGGTTTAAGAAATATGAGAAACAGTTGTATACGTGGAAGAGACTAGGAGACACTTTGAAGGCACCAAGTAATGGTAAGACATAGATTTCAGAACTCAGTTTTAAACTCTAAAACATACCTAGGGGCAGATATAGTCTCTACATCCATACTGTGCAACCCACCTCACAGTGTGTGGCGGAGGGTACTATGCGTACCATTGTCACTTCATCCCATTCTAGTTGTGTATGGTTTGCAGAAAAAATGATTGGCCATATGCCTACGTGTGGACCCTAATCTCTCTGATCTTATCCTTGTGATCACTCTGCGAGATACACAATTAGTAGCAATATTTTGGTTGATTCTTGGGTGGTGGGATTCTGGGTTGTGCTGAATAGGTCAGGCGTCCACTACACACACAAAGTGGCTATGTGGGTAGTGGGGGCTGTGTGGCATGGACTGGGCAGTTTTTTAGGTTAGAGGTCCTCGAGAACACACAACGGGTTTCAGTCTCAAAGGGTACAGGTCAAAGATAGAACGAACACAGATCTAAAAATCATTGGTCTGACGTTTGTAAATTGTCGGAGCTGTGTGGGGAAAGTACCAGATCTCCAAGTGCTAATATAAAGTACCGAATCTCAAATCATTGTAAGTAGCAAAAGCTGACTAAAGCTTAGCAGAAATGTTTAAGAAGGGGCAAATGGTGTTCAGAGGGGATAGATTGAATAAAACAGGTGGTGGTGTATTGATTGCTTTCACAAGTGGTTTATCTTGTAGTGAAGTTGTGAGTTGGTATGGGTAGAGTTTATACCTGACAACCCAAATAAATTAAAAATTGAGTCTTTTTACTGACCCCCTTACTCAGCCTATTCAATTTCAGAAATGTTAAAAAAAGGTAGGACCAAATTTCAAAAATGTTCTCAAAGCATACAATTTTAATTGGTGAGTTTAACTTACCCTCAATTTTGTTGGCAAAAATGTGTGTTTAAAACTGGAGGTAAGCATAAAACATTGTCTGAAATCATACTGAACATGTTCTCCAAATATTATCTTGAGCAATAGTTCATGAACCTACTAGAATAGTAAATGGTTGGGAAAACATACTTAACCTCTTAGCGACAAATAATCCCGAGCTAATAAAGAACATTAAAACAGGCACAGGGATTACTGAACACAGAGTTGGCATAGCGAGACTAAATTTCGGATGTCCCAAATAAAATAAATGAAATTTTTGAGGATAGGTTGCTTAATCGCCACAAACACATCTGATGAGTCGCAGAAAAGCACAAATAATAGAATAGAACTTCTGTTAAGTCCTTTGTCAGTTAAAGAGACACAAACATAAACACTCACACAGACAAGACCGCCATCTCTGGCCGCTGTGACCAGTGTGCGGTACCCAGCACGGCTGAGGCGAGAGCAACCAGTGGTGGGGGTGAGGAAGTGGCAAGGAGGGGGAAGCAGGAGGTGAGGGAGAGATGCACGGCGTGGGTGGGAGAATGACTGCTGTCTGACGGATAGTGCTGAAGGAAGGAAAGGAACTGAAATGTGTGGTGGGATGGGAGATGAATGTAAGGATAGAGCGTGGACAGGAAATGGGAGGGAAAGGTGGTGGAGGCAGGAGCAAGTGAAGGTTTAGGTCTGGGGGATTATGGGAGCATAAGATGTATGGTAGGGAGAGTTTCAACCTGCGCAATGCAGAATAGCTGGATACATAGAATAGGATGATACATATGGCACAGGCTGTGTAGCAGTCATTGTGAACCACATTATGCAGCACTGCATGTTCTGCAGCATTTGGTGTAGCTGTCTCCTGGCCACAGTTTGACGATGGTCACTCATTCAGATATACAGCTTGGTTGACTGCTTTTACAGGTTGCCCTTCCTTTTATGGAATATGAAATGACTGTGTCAGGACTGGAGTAAGTGTTGATGGGATGTTGGATAGGACAGGTTTTGCATCTAGGTCTATTGCAGGAATATGAGCCATGGGGCAACGGGGTGGGAGCAGGAATGGAGTAGGGATGGACAAGGATATTATGTAAGTTTGGTGGGTGGCAGAATACAACTAGGGAGGATATTGGGTAGGTTATTTTTCATTTCAGGGCAGGATGAAAGGTAATCAAAACCCTGGCAGAGAACATGGTTTAACTGTTTTGGTACTGAGTGATACTGAGTCACAAGAGGGTTGTTCCTTTGTGACTGGATGGTGGGTGTGGGGGAGCTGGTGGGTGACTGGATTGACAGGGTCCATGAGATCTATTTCTGGACAAGATTTGGAGAGTAATGGTGGTCAGTGAAAATCTCAATGAGGGTTTTGGCATATTTAGAGAGGGACTGCTTTTCAATGTAGATGTGTGACCACAGGTGGCCAGGCTGTAAGGAAGGGACTTTTTAGTGTGGAATAGGTGGCAGCTGTCAAAATGGAGGTATTGTTGATGGTTGGTAGTTTTGATGTGGACGGAGGTACTGATAAAACCAGCTTTGAGGAATAGCGCAATGTCAAGGAAGGTAGCTCATTGGGTTCAGTAGGACCAGATGGAGTGAATGGAGGAGATGATGTTGAGGTTTTGAAGGAATGTGGATAGTGTGTCCACACCTTCAGTGCAGATTGTGAAGATATCATCAATGAAGCTGAACCAGATGAGGGGTTTGGAATTCTGGGTGTCAGGTAGAATTCCTCTTGATGCCACATGAACAGGTTGGCGTAGGAGGATGCAGTATGGATGCCCACGGCTGTACCACAAATTTGTTTGTAGGTGATGCCTTCAAAGAAGAAGTAATTGCAGGTGAGGATGTAGTTGGTTAAGGTAACTAAGAAGGATGTTGCGGGCTTGTAGTCAGTTGGGTGTTGTGAAATGTAGTTCTCAACAGAGGCATGGCCATGAGCATTGGGGATGCTGGTGTAGAGGGAGGTGGCATTAACTGTGACAAGTATGGTACGAGGTAGTAAAGGAACAGGAACTGTGGAGAGTAGGTGGAGGATATGGCTGGTATCTTTTGTATAGGGCGGTAGGTTGTGGGTAATAGGCTGAAGATGTTGGTCAACAAGAGCAGAGATTCTCTCGGTCGGGGCACCATAACCAGCCACAATGGGATGTCTAGGGTGGTTGGGTTTATGAACTTTATGGAGCATGTAGAAAGTGGGGGGTATGGGGTGTAGGAGGGGTGAGGAGAGAGATTGACTCTGAAGAGAGGTCTTGGAATGGACCTAAGGATTTGAGGAGGAGATCCTGTTGGGTTTTTGTGATGGAATTATTGCAGCAGGGTGTGTAGGTGGAAGAATGAGACAGTTGCCGGAGGCTCTCTGTGACACAATACTTGCGGTCTAAAACCACAGTGGTGGAGCCTTTGTCAATGGGTAGGATCACAAGGTCAGGATCAGTTTTTAGGTTGTGGATAGCATTTCTTTCTGAGGGTGTGAGGTTGCTATTCATTTTGAGGGATTTGGGGGAAGAAGGTGAGACCAGGTTAGAGGTTAGGAAATTCCGAAACGTTAGAAGGGGATGATTTGGGGGTATTACTGGTAGATCTCGACTGGGTGGAGGAATGAACTGGCTCAGGCAGTGTTCAAAATTGGTGTTGGTATGCTTTTAAATGGTGGGGTTGGTAGTAAAATGGTATTTACATTTTAAGGATTGGGAGGAGGAGAGAAGATCCTTAATGAGTCTGGCTTGATTGAATTTGAGAGTGGGGCAAAAGTTAAGGCCTTTGGAAAGGACTGACACTTCTATGGGACTAAGGGTTTTTGAGGAGAAGGTCATGATGGTGTATCTAGTCTGTTTAGGTTGTGGATTTTGTGTCATTTTGTGGGGGAGTTTCTGAGGGTGTGGTAAATGTAAAAGGTCTGCCAGGCAAGGTTTGTCTGCTATGAGGGGCTGTGGGGTATGTTTGGAGGCTGTTGTTGAGGGGGTGGATAATGGTAACCCAAAATGGGAGTAGGAGGTGGATAGGTTAGAGAGGTTGTGAATGCTGCTCTAGCATTTGGAGGGCAAGGGCATTGATCTGGGAAATGGGATGCAAGTAAGTATTTGGGGTTGCAGAGCAAGAGAATTTTTCAGATGGAGGTGATGCTGAAAGGCTGTTTGGACTTGGTTTTCATGTTTTTTTAGGATTAAGTTGGTAAATCTATCGATTGACGTAATCTGAACAGGTGGAGGTTATTGTGGAGGGAGCGATTACAACCAGAAATGGGTAATTTAATGGTTAAGGCATTTGGGGGATACCATAAGCTAGGCAGCAATGTAGGAATAGGATGTGGGACTGGGTTCTGGCTAAGAATAGGGAAACTTTTCTGTATTGGCACAGATAGAAGGGACAAGGATCCATGGTGGGGTATATGCTCAGAAACTCAAGATCATGAATCAGCCTCTACATGAGTGTTGAGGTATGCAAATAAAACAAAAAGACTGCAAATAATTGCATGAGAAATGCATAACAACACATAGGAATACATGAAAATCCCTCCGGAAAGCATGAAAACTGGTGGGAGTGCATGGAAAACTTGTAGGAATGTGTAAAGAACTAAATCTCATATGCTACAGATGATCAAAAGAGTGAATTTAAAATTAGGCTGCCTTTTGTTGTAGCATACACTACGCACTAATTACACCTTTTCTCGCTCTTGTTTACCTTAAACTGAAGTGGTGAGGCATACATAAACATATATCCTGTGGGATTGGTGTTCCATTCTTTGTCTGATGTCTCAAATTAAATGGTTTGTTTTATTTCTTTAAATGACTTAACTTTAGGCCAATGCTGCAAACAATTATTCAACAAAGATGTTCTCCATTCCTTTTCTGACTTCACCTGATGTGTTACTTCTTTAATGACCTTTTACTCCACTGGCTTCAACTTTCCTTTTTTCCTTTTATTTGTGTTAACAAATTTTTATTGTTACATTAAAAGAACTGTTGTCAGTATCTGATGAACTTTACTGTTCTCTCATACCACTACAACCATCGAATGTCTTCTATTAGTATTCTTTGAATGAATTGTCAGAATCTTCTCAGTGAAATTTGACTTGTCAATTAATTCTATGTTTCTTCTCACACAAAAATATATATAATTCTAGATGGATTTCATGTTCAACATTTTGGTTTTAGGATAAGTGTTTATTAGCTTCATGAGCCTAATGGATTTTAACTAAAAATTAATTATGTAATTTATGCTTTCTACACAGTTTTGGTCATATGAACTCCAAAGAAAGGCGTGCCAATGTGTCAAAACAGGATCTAGCTCGAGCTACTCTGGTGACAATAACTAATAACATTGGCTCCATTGCTCGTATGTGTGCAGTTAATGAAAAGATTGATAAGGTAAAGTGTCTGGTGTTATTCATTACATAAATAAAATAGAAAAAAAGATTAAAGATAATGAAAATTCCTGACTGATGTCAATGTGTAAAATTAATTATTTAAATTATAGATATTGACTTCCTTATTTCTCAATTCCAGGTAGTCTTTGTTGGAAATTTCTTGAGAGTAAACCCCATATCTATGAAGCTGCTTGCACATGCTATGGATTATTGGTCAAATGGGACTCTAAAGGCACTCTTTCTAGAGCATGAGGTACTGTCTATAAAGTATTGCACTTGTCATTTCATTCTTCTTTCTATTTTTACATTTTATTTGTTGGTGTAGGAAACATTGGTAACAATGTTTAGTATATCTTTCATTGAGACATCATAATACAATTTTTTTTATAAAGGAACACACATGGAGTAGAGTAGCATAAATACTAAGTTAATGCAAGTAATTATGAATACATTTTCTTTAATTTCATTCAAAAATTTGCCTTATAAAACGAAAAGTGTTTTAAGTAAAAATTTATGCACAGACATTTTCTTTGGTGGGATATATTCATTGAGCCATTTTTGTTATAGTGTACATTTTTGGTTTCAGTAATAGGAATGAATGAATCCTCTTTTTGAAATCTGCTAGTTCCTGAATGGAACCAAATTCCTACCCACAAGTGGTCACCATGGCTGCTAATCAAATTGCCCTGTCTTCAATCCCAGAGACAGCTTAAATTTTGAGTAAAACTGATCAGCTAATTTGGCTAAAGACTTCTGAGAGTCAGTGTTGTTCAGCTAATGGTCATGTTAAAGGGAGAAGAGTATTTGTCAGATATTCTGTTAACTTGTAATCAAATAAAGCAGGAGGCATACATATCATTCATTCCTGTGAGCCTGGAAAAATATCATCAATACTATCCAGAAGACAGCAAGACAGAAAGAACTATTTCACAGTCAGCTTAACAATAGAAACAGCTAAGTTGCTGACAAGAACAGTGTACAGAAGGATGGAAAAAAAGTTTAGTATGTGTGGATTGATGATTAGTTGGACTTTAGGAAAGGTAAAGGCACATTGGACACATTTTTGACATTGTGCTTGATGATAGAAGCGACAGTTTATAAAAATAAAGATATTTATAGGATTTACCAATCTAAGAAAAGTATGCAACATGTTTGAATTATTAGAAAATAAGTATAAAACATGTGATTTACAGTGTGTAGAAGAAGCAGTAAGCACCAATAATAGTTGCCAAGAATTAAGTACTTTGATTAAAAAGGGCAGTGTTATTCAACACTTGCTTTCCAATATACAGGGGTGATAAAAAAGTATACACACTTTGATGTGTACATCATGTATTATCATAAAGTAAATAAAAATTAAAAGGTTGAAATAAGTCCTCAAACTGTAATCCATCAGCCTCCAAACATGTTTGAGCACGAGGACGTACATTGTTGCTAACATCTCTCAGAGTAGCTATATGAACCATGAAGCACCGGAGCATTAATTGCTTTCTCAACGTGAACATACGAATTTCGTGGGGGCCATTACACACAGTTATGCTTGTTTACCATCCCATTTAATTTAAACTGTATCTCATCAAACCACACTACAAAATTTGTATCTTTTCAACCTGCATGAGGTGCCATTCATAAAACAGATCTTCTGTTAGGGTTCCCAATGTTAATTGTGTGTAACAATGGTGATATGTACATCTACCTGGCATACTCTGGAAATCACATTTAAGTGCCTGGAAGAGGGTTCACCGAACCACCTTTATAGTATTCATCTCCAACTCCATTCTCTAATAGCGCACGGGAAGAAAGAACACCTGAATCTCTCCGTTTCAGCTTCGATTTCTCGTATTTTATTCTGATGATCTTTTCTACCTGTGTAAGTGGCAGTCAACAATATATTTTCGCATTCGGAGGGGATGTTGGCGATTGGAGTTTCGTAAGTAGCCCACGCTGCAGCAATAAGCGTCATTGTTGTAATGATTCCCATCCCAGATCGTGTATCATTTCTGTAATGCAGTCTCCCCTGTACCGTGACAATACAAAATGAGCTGCCCTTCTTTGGACTCTTTTGATGTCCTCCATCAGACCCTCCTGCTAAGGATCCCATACTGGGCTTCAATACTCCAAATAAGGATGGACAAGTGTAGTTTATGCAGTATCTTTCCATCTTTTAAGGTTTTTGCCAATAAAACACAGTCTCTGGTTAGCCTTTTCCACGACATTATCTATTTGTTCTTTCCAGTTTAAGTCTGAAGTAACAGTAATTCCTAGGTATTTCATAGAGTTTATGGCCTTCCCTTTTGATTGATTTATCTTGTGAACAAAATTTAATGGATTTCTTTTCATACTCATGTGGACGACTTCACACTTCTCATTATTTAGTCAATTGCCAAGTTTTACACCATAGTTATATCTTATTTAGATCGTTCTGCAGTTGTTGTTGATCTTCAGATGATTTTACTAGATGGTAAATGACTGTGTCATCTGCAAACCACCTAAGAGAGCTACTTAGATTTTTCCCCAAATCATTTATGTAAACAAGGAACAGCAGAGGACCAATAACACTACCCTATGGAATGCCCGATATCACCTCTGTTTTACACGATGCATTACCATAGATTACTACAAACTGTGTCCTCTCTGACAGAAAAACCCCTATCCAGTTGCAAATTTGGAGCGATATACCATAACCTAGCAATTTGATTAAAAGCCATTTGTGAGGTAGGTGTCAAAAAAGCCTTCTGGAAATCAAGAAATATGGAATCAATTTGAGAACCCTTGTCGATAGCACTCATCACTTCATGTGAGTAAGGAGCTAGTTATGTTTGGCATGAATGATATTTCCTAAATCCGTGTTGACCTTGGGTCAACAGATCATTCTGTTAGAGATAATTCATAATATTTGAATACAGGATATGTTCCAAAACCCTGCTGCAAATTGACGTTAATGAAATAGGCCTGTAGTTTAGTGGGTTACTCCTACTGCCTTTCTTGAATTTAGGTGTGATCTGTGCTACTTTCCAATCTTTTGGTACAGATCCTTCTTTGAGAGAGCAGTTGTATATGTCTGTTAAGTAAGGAGCTATCGCTGCAGCATAATCAGATAGAAATCTAATGGGTATACAGTCCGGACAAGAAGACTTGTTCTTGTTAAGTGATTTAAGTTGCTTCACTACTCCGAGGATAACGTTACTCATTCTGGCCTCTGTTTGTAATTCGAAATCTGGAATATTGGTTTTGTCTTCTTTGGTGAATGAGTTTCTAAAAGCTATGTTTCGTAACTCTGCTTTAGTAGCGCTGTCATCGGCAGGATCACCATTACTATCATGCTGTGAGGGTATTGTTTGTGTTTTGCCCCTAGTATATTTAACATATGACCAAAACATCTTTGGGTTTTCAGTCAAATTTTGAGAAATCGTTTGTTGTGAAAAGTATTGTAGGCATCTTGCATTGAAGTTCTCACTAAATTTAAAGCTTCTGTGTAGGATTGTCAATCCCGGAGATTTTGTGTTTGTTTAAATTTAGCATGACTTTTCCGTTGCTTTTGCAAGAGTGTCATGACATGTTTTGTGTACCAAGGGGGTGGGGGTCACCACCTTCTTTTATTAATTTATTTGGTATAAAACTGTCAGTTACTGATGATACCACTTTGAATTTGAGCCACATCTGGTCTACACCTACGTTTAGTGTTAGAAATGGGTGGAAACTGTTGTTCAAGAAGCAATGTATTGTATTTATATCTGCTTTCCTGAGCAAATATACTTTTTGTCTATTTTTGGTAATTTTGGGACTGTCGATATTCAATCTCGCTATGACAGCTCTGTGTTCACTAATACCTGTATCTGTTTTGATGCTCGTTATGAGCTCAGGATTATTTGTTGCTAAGAGATCAAGTTTGTTTTGACATCCATTTACAATTCTAGTTAGCTCATGAACTAATTGTTTGAAGTAATTCTCAGAAAATGCGTTGAGTACAGTTTCGCAAGATGTTTTATGCGTACCTTATGATTTGAAACTATAATTTCACCAACAGATTGAGGAGGATTAAAATCACCACCTACTCTTATTGTGTGTGTCAGGTAAGGTAGGTAAAGCAGTCAACAATCCGAAGATTGGTTTGAACACCACAGTGCTTTACTAGGTATGGTCCTGTTTGGAGGTGGTATGCCATTGCCTTCCTCCGACTATGTGTTTGCAATTAGACACAGGTTTTCTTTGAACCTTTCTGCAATTGTATCGTCAGAGTTGGGGAACCAGTATTTTGTTTAATCTATCCTTTCTGAACACAGTTAGATCTTTTGCAAATATTTCTGCTGAACTTATTTCTGGCTTAAGCCAACTATCACTACCTATAATGGTGTGTGTTTCAGTGCTTTCTATTAACTATTAATGTTTTCAGTGCCAAGAACACAAAAACTACTGTCATGATGCATCAAAGGAAGACTACACTGTTTTTTAAAATGCGAATTTGAATCTAATATGCATGAGAGCACTGTGTAAATTTACAATTTGAAACAAAAATGCGCAGACAAAAATCAAAATACTATATGTCGCTTCTAATCAGAAGCCGGTTTCACTTACAGAATATAAATGAGGCGTCTGCTGCTTATCTGCCGGCGACTAAACAGACACTGATATGTAAAATTTCCATTTTTTTCTGTGTAAAATATGACATATGTTAACCCTGATCACACCTGTTAAACATGTCTATTGTGATGTCAGTTTTCATACTCACCATGTGGAAGAATAGATGAAGCTTCTCTTGATACATTGTCTCTTGTGCTTGTCCTTTACTATTCTATCAGTTACAAACTTATTGTGAAGACGAGCAATGCTTAATAGTTCAATTCCATATTGTTGCCTCATTTGTCATAACGCTTCACTGATATTAATAAACTTCCAGTACCATTTCAAAATGCTTTTCCACTGCTCGAAAGTCAGATGTACTTTCTCACTTTCACTACTACAATAGTACTGCCATCTGTCACAGAACACCTCTAAACACTAAGCCAACTGTTAATACAACTTAACCCTATAGAAAATTTGATCTAAAACGAATGATTACACAGTCTTAAAGGTTCTATACTTTTTTATCATCCTTGTATTCTCAGATGATGCAAGACAGTTATAAAAGAGAGATTTGGTAGTGGGCTTTAGTATGACAATATATCAACTATAAGATAAGCCAACGAGATTACTATTCTCATTGAAAGTGAGGAAGAATTAGAGTTGTTTAATTGAATGAAGATTATGATAATAACAGAACAAAGATTAAGAGAAACTGAAGAAAGACAGAAGCAATGGGGACTAGCAGAAATGAAGGAATTTCTATCTTTGAAGCAAATAACGTAGGTCGGGTAAGCAGGGGAAAAGGAAAGAAGCACAGAGATCTCATTAATAGTCATTGAAACCTAGTGATATTGAATATAAACTTAATTTGAGGAATAAATTTCTGAGACTATGTATTTGGAGTATAGCAGTATATGGAAGTGGATCATAACCTGTGGGAAAATTGGAAAAGAAGAATATTGGTGTTACAGATTTGTTACTGCAAAAGGATGTTTATATATGAAAAGAGAAGATTCTTCACAGAATAAGTGAGGATATAAAATGTGGAAAACACTGAAAATATGAGGGATTGGATAATAGGACATGTGTTTTGGTACTTTGAGTTGTGGGGGGAACGACCCCCCCCCCCCACACACACACACACTTTTTTTGTGGAAAAACTGGCAAGCTGTACTCTATATACACATAATTGAAGAATGAATTAGTTTACAAGTAGCCTAGAACTGAAATTGTTAGCTCTTCAGTTTGATGTATTATACTTGAAATGACAGGATTTGTTTGTGTTTTGAAGAAAGAGATACACTGTATAACTTTTTGTGTCATTTTATGTTTTTGTAATTTTTTCAGGGTTACTTTGGTGCTGTTGGCTGCCTGCTGCAATTCGATAACAAGATTAGCTGAGCACTAGTTTTTTTCTGCTAGGCTAAGAAAAAAGCACAAGCATTCCTGTGATGTATGGAGTCTACACTCCTCCCCCCAAAAAATTCCAGAAACTTAGATTAAGTTATGTAATATATTTGTAAATACCTAATATTATAATTGCCCGAGTGATATGGAGAAACTTGTTATTCTCCATTAATGCCAGAGTATTGCAGCTTTGCATATTGCACATTTGAAATGAACCACGCACTATATTTTTTCAGTACTAAAGTACATTTAATAGTTAAAAACTGGTGTTTTTGAGAACAATATATACTGGTAATGCTGTCATATTTATAGCTCCCATACGCAGTTTATTATAATTTCTTTAACAATGTTCAAGGCACATGACAGAACCATTTTACACATTATGATAGTAATTTTTATACCTTATATGGTAATACTGTGCAATACCAGTGGAATCCATTGTTCGTGTAAATGAACTCCTTAACTTCTCATTATGAGAATAGAAACAGTGGTTGTTGTTGAAAGTTACTACAAATGTTAAGCAGTATTTATTTTATCTGTGTGACTGTTATTCAGCGAATGTCACATTATTTTTGTGGGAGTTAGGATATTAAAAATATATACATATATACTGTGATGATGCCATATTTCCGAGTATTGTTGCTTTCATGTAATGATGCAGTTTCATATTTTTATTGTGTAGTAATACTGTTGTTACTTAGAGTGTGTTATAAATATCTTGTACAGTCATCCATATGATATCTCTGATGTTTTTATTCAAAGCCTCTTTTTTAAGTTTGAGACTTTGTATTTGTATGTATTAACTGTGAAAGTTTGTCTTATTTATTGATTATTTTATGGGAGATGAATTTGGCATCGAAGAATGTGTTAGAGGGTAACCCATTATATTTGTAAATATTATATAGTATATGAATGGTTTTGTTTATATTTTTATGTAAAATTTTGTATAAATATTTTATTGTTGAAATATAATTTATTGTTATTAAAAATATATATCCAATTTTAATGGCTCATACCATATTAAATAATATGGAACTCCTTAACTTCTCATTATGAGAATAGGAACAGTGGTTGTTGATGAAAGTTACTACAAATGTTAAGCAGTATTTATTTTATCTGTGTGATAAAAGCTTTTATGTTATTCTTTTACTCAACTGTACTTCTGCTCTAGGAGCTAGGATGCACCCACATGATGCCTTTGTTCAAATTTATGCATGTGTTTACTTTTGAACAGCTCAGTCACACATGATTGGTGCATGCATGATTTTTTAACAGAAGCAGGTGCATTTATTGTATTGCTCACTAGGTTTGGGGAATATCTCTTGTGTTAGGTAGACAATGCACATCATATTTTTTTCTGCATTTGGTCTAAATTGCATTATCATATACATAAATAAAATACTCACAATTAGAAACTACAATACTTTTGTCTCATTGAAGCTTTGGGGGTATCTGCTTTCGTGCAATATTATCCTGGGGAGATGATATAAAAAGAAATATATACTTCAAAAACTCTTCAAATTATTTCCATTACATGCCATTTATTACAGAATATCGTCAACATTGCTCCAAACATCTTCCATGACTATTACTCGTACAATTGCTGATTTGAGCTGAGGGTGCTGCAAACTGTTGACATGTTCTGATATTGGTTGTTCGAATGAAGCACAAGCGGTATAGTTGCACTCAATTACAATGTACTGATAACTTGGTTCCTCAGCTGAAGCAGATAAAACAGATGTACATTCTGTTAACACATTCTTGTTCAGATAAACAACCCAAATGAAAAATAAGAATATAAAATATTCACCGCAAAGACAAGGTGACGAGCTGTGATGGGCACATACAAAGGACACATACATACTACACTTTCAGCTATCGGCCATGGCATTCTTTAGGAAATAGAACATTCACCCAATCACACAACACAGTCATACAATCGTCACCTCCAGCTGCCGCACTTCAAATCGCACACCACAGAACGTGATCTGAAGTGCGGCAGCCCTAGGTGACGATTGTATGACTGTGTTGTGTACCAGTGTGATTGGGTGAATGTTCTATTTTATGAAGATGGCCATGGCCGATAGCTGAAAGTGTTGTAAGTGTGTGTCTTTCGTATGTGACTGTTGCAGCTCGTCGCCATGTCCTTGCGGTGAGTTGTAAACTGTCCTTATTACTATAGTATTAACTCCAACCTGGAGTTTCCATTATTACAAGAATATAAAACGGTCAGACAAAACAGCAGTGATTTAACAGGACAACATTACATTCGCATTTAATGTGTTCTTCAGCAGGAAAGCATATGAAATAAAAAACAACTGCATTGTTACTATTGAATAACTGAAGTGGTGTGTAATACATTTGCTTTTAATACATTCTTCTACAAAAAATAGCACAAAATTAAAACTGTTGTTTTACAACGTAACAAAGAGTTGGTTGTGTAGCTGATACAATACATTTGCTGTTAATACATTATTCTACAGTAAGGCATAATAAATTAAATCAAATACAAATTTTTGTGCATGATCTAAAAACTAGGAAGAAGAAATCCCTACTAAGAGGATTGATGTTTTGAAACCATTATTATTCGCTAGTGCAAGTTGGTCATTCACCCTGGTGAGCCCTTCTTTATGAGTAAGTGACGGGAAAACATTCGAAATTTTGCACAAATCTCGAGAACCTTAAAACAGAAAAGACTTTCGGATTCTGATAGCTGGTGAAGTGCTTGTTTATGAATAATCAATTATTCTTGATTTAAAGTGTGTGGGTCCTAATCCATCCACATACTTCAGATTTTTTTCATTTCAAAATGTGTGGGCAATTCTAACATTACCACAAAAAGCTTTTTCAGTAATGAGACAAACGGAAAAGGAATAAAAAAATCATATTTAGAGCACTCAATCAATAAAAAGTGTGATCAAAGTAATTTAGATAAAGATATAAAAAATAAAAGAACATTGAAACACATTATAAGGTCTGCACCTCTTGCACATTAGGCAGTCGAGATGTCCACTGCATTCTTCTAGCTACTAAAACAGACATTCTGTGGTAAAGATTCGGAATCTTGCCCAAAACTGTAACTACTCACTGAATGTGTGGTTTAAAAAAGTAGATTGTAATAGGACCAAACAAATGCAAAACTGCATTTGGTATTAACACACCATTACACAAACCTGTGTGGGGAAATAAAATGTTTTATAATCCCATAGTTAACATGTAAAGCATTATGTGGCAAGATGCAGCATAACAATATGCACAAAACTTTAAACCATATATGTAAGAGCTGAACACCTGGCTCCTCAGCACACAATTCTGTCTCACCTGCTGACTTGGTGGAGCTTTTGCTGATGTCTGAAGCAGCTGTCTCTGTCGACTCTGAATCTGCCTCGTCAGGTACGTCCTCAGAACCACAAGACAAAATTTCACTGTCACTGTCTGGTTGAAACAGGATAATTACACACTCAGTAGCTTTGTCCATCAGTGTAACTGTATACCGGTATTTGTCCCTAATAGAGGAAGTAGCCTGGTAGAATTTTGTACGGGACATGATTTAATCATAACAAACAACTGGTTTAAGAATCACAATAGAAGGTTCACTTTATACACTCTCTTCAACACACTGACCATTCCATTCAACTGCTCTTCCAGGTCCTTTGCTGTCTCTGACAGAATTACGTCATAAGCAAAACACAATGTTTTTATTTCTTCACCCTGAACTTTAATCCCTATTCCAAATTTTTCCTTGCTTTCCTTCACCGCCTGCTCGATGTACAAATTGAATATCATCGGAGAAAGGCTACAACCCTGTCTTACTCCCCAACTAATGCTTCCCTTTCATGCCCTTTGAGTCTAATAACTGTGGTCTGGCTTTTGTACAAGTTGTAAGAAACAATCCTTTCCCTATATTTTACCTCTGTCAACTTAAGAATTTGAAAGAGTGTATTCTAGTCAACATTGTCAAAAGCTTTCTCCAAATCTAGAAAAGCTAGAAATGTAGGTTTGCCTTTCCTTAATCTATCTTCTAAGATAAGTCATAAGTGAGTATTGCCTTTCGGGTTCCTACATTCCTCCTGAATCCAAACTGATCTTCCCCAAGGTCAGCATCTACCAACTTTTGCATTCTCCTGTAGGTAATTTGTGTTAAAATTTTGCAAGCATGACTTATCAAACTGATGGCTCTGTAATTTTCACACCTGTCTGTGCCTGATTTCTTTGGAATGGGGATTATTACATTTTTCTTGAAGTCTGAGAGTATTTCGCCTGTCTCATACATATTAAACACCAGGTGAAATAGTTTTGTCACGGGTGGCTCTCCCAGAGGCTTTAGTAGCTCTGAGGGAATGTCATCTACTCCTGGGGCCTTGTTCCGACCTAGGTCTTTCAGGGCTCTGTCAAATTGATCTCTCAGTATAGTATCTCCTATTTAATCCTCATCTACTTCTTCTCCCCTTCCTACAATATTGCCTCTAAGTTCATTTCCTTCATAGAGCCTCGCTATATACTCTTTCCACCTTTCAGCTTTCCCTTCTTTGCTGCAAACTGGTTTTCCATCTGTGTTCTTGATATTCATAGAGCGTTTTTCTTATCTCCAAATACCTCTTATTTTCCTGTAGGCTGTATCTATTTTTCCCCTATTTGTACATTTTTCTACATCCTTGCATTTGGCTTTTAGCCACTCCTGCTTAGCCATTTTGCACTTCTTGTCAATCACATTTCTTACTCGTCTGTACTCCATTTTGCTCGTTTCATTTACTGCATTTTTATATTTTCTCCTTTCATCAATTAAATTTAGTATTTCCTGTGATATCCAAGGATTTTTTTGTAGGTCTTGCCTTTCTACCTATTTTGTCCTCTGCTGCCTTCACTATTCCATCTCTCAATGCTACCCATTCCTCTTCTACTGTTTTATTTCCCCCTGTTTCTGTCAATTGTTGCCTAAAGCTCCCACTGATATTCTTAAGAACGTTCCCTCAATTTATCCAAGTCCCATCTCCTTATTTTCCTACCTTTTTGTAGTTTCTTCAGTTTCAGCCTACAGTTCATGACCAATAGTTATGGTCAGAGTCTACATTATATCTGCCACTGGGCATGTCTTACATTTTAAAACCTTTTGGTGTCTCCTGGTCTCTTCCACATATACAACCTTCTTTTGTTATTTTTAAACCAGATGTTTGTTATGATTAAATCGTGTTCCGTGCAAAATTCTCTTTCATTCGTTCTGCCCAGTCCATATTCACCTACTATTTTTCCCTCTCTTCCTTTTCCTTCTACTCCTGCCATTTCTTCTCTTGGGTGACTTCAATGCCCACCACCTTCGTGGGGTGGAAATGAAACCATGGGCCGAGGTAGAGATGTTGAGAACGTTTTGGCACAGCTTGACATTTGCTTTCTAAAAAGTGGAGGCCACACACAATTTAGTGTTTCACATGGCACTTACTCAGTCATATACCTGTTTATTTGTAGCCTGAGCCTACTCCCATATCTTACTTGGAGGGTCCATGAAGACCTTTCTGGATGCGACCATATCCCCATCTTCCTGTCGCTCCCGCAGTGTGCACCTACAGGGCGCCTGTCACAACACTCTCTCTTTAGGACAGACTGACTGTCTTACACCTAAACTGTTAAAGTAACATTTCCGCTCTACAAAATGTTGATATCGCTTTTGATCAAGTCACAAGGGCCATTGTTTCTACTGCTGAGGCCACAGTCCTGAAATCCTCTGGTTTGCTCCATTGTAAGTCGGTGCTCTGGTGGACACTGGAGATTGATGAGGTCCTTCATTGAACATCATCAGGTGCACCAGTACCACTGGTGTCACTCTTCTTTAGAATAGCTGATTGCTTTTAAACAGCTCCGGGCCCAAGTTCGTTGACTGATACAACAGAGTGAGCAGGACTGTTGGGACGCTATTGGGTCTCAGGCTTCCCCATCTCAGGTGTAGTCCCAGCTTAGACTAGCCTTTTCGGACACTGTCCACCAGCAGAAATCCCCAGTCTTTTGCATTCAGGGTACTCTTTTGAATGACCCAGCCGCTATCGTGGAGTACATGGCAGTAAATTACACTCGTAGCTTGGCAGCTGCAACTTACAATGCGGACTAACGCACCCTGAAAGAGCGGGTCGAACGACGACATTTATCTTTTTGCACACATGTGAAGGAAATATACAATGCGCTGTTTAGCAAGTGGGAGTTCAAAAGTACCCTTGCTGCATGTCCAGATATCTTCCCAGCGTTCACAGCCAATTCATTCATTACCTTCCAGTGGACTTTCAACACAAACTTCTCCCCCTGTTCGATTGTCTCTGGGTATAAGGTGTTTTCTCATCCCAATGATGAGATATCATTGTCATCCCATTGGTGAAACCTGGCATGGATCCACAGGAGGCTGATAGTTACCACCTGATCAGCCTCATTAACATTCTGTGCAAACTCTTTGAATGTATGATGAGTCGGCAGCTTATGTGGATCCTGGAAGCCCAGGGACTTCTCTCCCCACAACAAGGCGGCTTCTGCCAAGGCTGCTCTGCTATTGACAACCTAGTATTGCTGGAGTCAGCTCTTTGCACTGCTTTCATGAGGCGTGAGCACCTGGTCATGGTCTTTTTTGATCTTGCTGCGGTGTTGCTGCGGCTTTAGGATCATCAGTCTGGTCTCCCTTGTTTGCCAATGACTTTTATCTATATTTTATTTCCATTACTATTGGCGTTACTGAACGGCAGCTGCAGGGAGCCATCTGAAAGGCCCTATCTGGACCACTGCCCATGGTTTCAAGTTCTCATCTCAGAAAACCTGAGTAATGCACTTCTATTGCCATTGGGTAGTTCACCTGGACCCAGAGCTATACTAGAATTTTCAGAGCTGTCAGTATTTTGTAAGCTGTAATGTTTTTAACTTATTTATTTTTTATATAATGACTAAGTGCAATGTTGCACTTCTTATTTTATACCCAATTTTTTTTAACAAGATGACCAGATTATAACATATATGTGACCAGATGATGGTGACACAGTGCACCGAAACTGGTTGTCATTTAATAAATTGTTAGTGTGTGATCTTGGCTTGTCCTTTTGAAAACTATAAAACAATGATATACATCACATAATGAATGTTCTTGTTTAAACCACATAGTAAGGTTCCTACACTGCCCCTATCTTATACTCCAATTATGTTTGTGGAGATTGTGGAATCGAATTGTGGGGACTGATAACCTTTGTTGTTTAGTCCCTTTCAAAATCAAACCATGCATTAATTTGTGCATTTAACACTGAGCAGATGAGTATGATTATATCTCCCCTTCTCAGTAACTCTAATAAGCCTGTAATGCTCGAGGTGCTGCTGACATGCGGAGTAAAATGTATGATGGTACTAACTTGTGCTTCAGGTTCAGCACCACCTCATATCTTGCAGTCTCTGCTGTCCAAGTATTCTTCCCTACATACCAGTACCAACAAACCATGACCTGAAACTCCCAAGTGCAGTAAGACACAGCCCATGCACCAGTCAGTACAAAGGCAGAGAGCAGACAGAGGCTAAACAATGCTTGTGCTTCTACATAACCTGTACCTTTGTTTGACATGGAGTACATACATGAAAATAAATTACACCAATATAGAACTGACTTGAAGCAAAAGTAATACTTTACATTTTTTCTCTACTGAAATTTAACGTTAAAAAACCAGACTGATCTTAACTCATAAATCTTTAGAGCTCAAAAGAAAATAATCTAAGACATGCCTACTATACTCCGTTCACTGAAACGAAAGACGGACTGTAAACACACCAAGGTGCATGGACTGGGGGTGAACAAAGAGGGATTGCTCACTCAGTGTCACCTCATCTGTTTCAGTTGTAAGTTCGCTGTGTGTTTTGTTACATAGCAGTGATATTAGAAGCCGAACACATTTAAAATTCATGTTTAATAATCTATAAAATTTGGGCTTCTGAAAATTACCAAATCTCCATATTTGTTTGCTACAACAAGCATTTCGTCATTTTTTGGCAATTCGTTATGAAGAAACATTTGTGTACTTTTCTTCACATCACATTTATTTCAAAGTCATCATCACTTTTCTAGAAAATTCTGTTGTGATTATTTATTTATTCAAGGAGTGTGTGGCTTTGTTAAATACAGCTGTTTTTCACAACAGTAATGGTCATTGTCTGTTCTGGATAGCATAGCTTCGTTTTATACACACTAAGACCTAGAGTTTCTCTGAAAAACTTAATGATTTCTTCTATGACCGCTTCTCATGTGGACTCAAAATTGAGGATGACATAATGAGTTTACTCTTACTGATACTAATGAGAGAATAAAGAACAGAGACAATGAATGCTGGATGTGATTATAAACACTAATACTTCCGCCACTATTCAGTAACTGATCCTTCAAGATGAATTTTACAGTTAGCATCTAATATCATTGCTATACAACACACATAATGGCTTTACAACTGAAGCGGATAACGCTACACTGAGAAAGTGCCCCCGTTTTGTCCACCCCTGGTATGTGCCTCTGTATGTTTACTGTCTGTCTCTGGTTTCGGTGAACGGAGTATAGAAACAAATCGAACATTTCACTGGTAAGATATAAAATGTTATCAGATGCACTGTTATGTTCTTAGCATGTGCAATCTTATATATTAAAGACTGAATACCAAAACAGTTGAAGATAAATTTTGATAGTAATAAAGAGAAAGGATAAGTTGCAGCACCAGAAACTGAAAATAACATATTGATGCTACATAACTTACGAGACCTAGTGCATTTGTCACGCAACGAGTGTATGTCATCCTGAGGTATACAAAATGCAATTCATACCGTAAATATACAATGGCACATCTTTCTTATTGCATGTACAATTTCAATTCTGTTACATTTCTTATTCCAAACAATTTCCCTGACCTGGGATATGCTAACCTATGTAAATTTGGATGTGGCTAATGTAGATATCAAAGAATTTTTTTAACTCATTAGTTATTGACTTTTACCTCTCCTGTGCTGGAATGAGGACCATCTCTCCAATGTCAAGGTGTGTAGATTTTAGCCACTTGTCAAATCTCCTTTTTCTGATATATCCTTGTTCCTTTCATATTTCTCCTATCTCTTCTCTCTCCTGTGCGCATAATCCTTTACAAGCAGGAAATTCTATCAACTCACTAATCATGTTTGGTTGCTTCTTTCCGTGAACTATCTCATAAGGACAGAATCCCGTTGCTGAGTGCTGTAGTTATTAAGCACCTCCTCAAAATTTTCAACATGCTTAATCCTGAAGAGTGGTTTTTGCTGCAGTAAGTTCTAAACAATCTTCCAGTCTCCCTCATATATCTCTCTGCTGGATTGCTTGATGGGGGGTGTTGTGACAGTGTGTCGTAAATTCAAATCTACCGTCACACACGGTGCATGAAAAGTAATATAGGGGCACTATGGCCACTAGACAGCTCCATCTAAGTGAACCGGGGCTCATCTGCGACTCAGTGGAGCATGAACCATGATTCAATACACTCGATGTAAAGAGGTTGTTTTCTTGTGCTTATAAAGTTATAACACTTTAAGCGGTGATGAGGTGTGATATACTCTACGCGTTGTCGTCGGCAGTGTCATAATGGATATGGAGACTTTAGACCTGCTATTGCATATGCTCATTGAGCAACAGACTGCCCTAGTAGCATCATTATGTGACTTATCACAATGTTTGCGTCAGTTGTGTCGACATTGTTGTCTAGTTGGACTGCACTGTGTTCTCTGCCTCCATTCCCTCCACATGAGTTGTTGTTGTTGGTTTTTACGGGACTAAACAGTTAGGTCATCAGTCCCCTCCATACGAGGAAGTTGCAGAAGAATGCTTTTCATAGTCCTCCCATACTTACTGCAACTTCCTGCGGCAATGTTGACGCAGTTGCTTTTCATAGTCCTCCCATTCTTCTGCAACTTCCTTGTATGGATTTCTCCGAAAATGTATCAACTATTGTCTCATCTACGCAGTCTGCAGTAGTTGTCTTTTACTGAAATGTGTGACATGCTCTCCTAAAATTATCATAACAACACCCATGTTGTTGCTTCGTGGGTGGCTTTTTACAAGTGCCGCTAGCAGTCTCATCAATTGTACTGTACATGGGCCATGGAATTACAGGACCTTAGTAGGAAATGTCAATTTGTTACGGATGTGCATCATGAGTCTTATGCCGATTCCATGGTTAGAAATGCTATACTTAGGTTGGATCTAGATAAGGAAGTCCAAAAACGAGCCCTCCAGCTCCCGAACCCCTCTTTATCTATTGAGTCATATGAAGCGTCAATACTCGTCTGGTCGAACATAAAAGGAATTGCCGCCTGGGGCACACGGAGAAATCGGCCATAGCGGAACATGTATACAAGAAGGCAACCATGAAATTAAATTTAATGAGACTAATGTCATCTCAAAAACTTCTCACTATCATGCGCGCACATATAGAGAAGCAATCGAGATATATAAACATCGCAATAATTTTAACAGGAAAGATGAAGCTGTTAAATTAGACAGAATTTGGAAGGCTTTACACCAGCGAAATGACAATTGATTCTTCTCTGCCAAGAATGTTGGCAATACCAGAGATAGTGTCGTAGCCGACGTCACGTGATGTCTTGTGGTGCCCTCTACATTGCCTATATATACGGCGCTCCCTCAAGTTCTCATAGTAGTTCGCTACTCTACCTCTGAAGATGTCTTCCGCAGCCGAAGATGAAACGTTAGGGGAAAGTTTTATAAATCGACCACGGCTTATGAGCCCGGAAGTTTTAAATGAAGATGCATGCTGTTATTGAAGATGATGACTCTGACCCTGTTATGACTTTAGTTATCTACTTTCAAATACTGGCAAGTTATACATAGATATTCAGGTCCTTGACAAAAATATTCACATGATGGTCGACACAGGTTCTGCTTTCACTCTCATTAATTCCCACGCGTACTTGGAATTGGGTTCTCCGCTGTTGTCTCCTGTCACGTGCAATTTGCAGACATACAACAAACAGAAAATTCCGATTATCGGCCAGTTTGAGGCATCCACTTCTTACAAGTTGGTTGTTCGTTCTCTTACCTTTCATGTTGTTGATCATGAAGGAATGGAAAACTTCTTTGGATATGATGCCTTTCAAGTTTTTTGATTCTCCATTACAGAAGATGTACATCTGATATCTGATGACATTCCTTGCACTCGGTTAAATGCAATGTGTGCAGAATTTTCCTCAATTTTCTCTCCCGGCCTGGGCCACACTGTTGATATTGAGGCACATATAACGCTCAAACAGGCGCCCCACTCGAAGTTTTCCTTGCCCGGCCACTTCCAGGGACGTTATGTGACCCATTCAACGCTGAATTAGATAGGTTGGCGTGTTTGGGGACTTTCCTGCCTGTTACTTCTAGTGAATGGGCATCCCCCTCATTGTGGTTTGCAAACCCAATGGAAAGTTGTGGTCGTGTGGTGACTTCAAAAAGACCCTCAATGCCCAATGGCTTGTTGATAACTTACCCGCTTCCTCGTCCTGACGAGTTGTTAGCCAAACTTGCGGGCGGAAAATTCTTCTCCAACATTCATTTATCGGAGGTATATCTCCAGCTGCCCTTGGACGCAGATTCCAAAAAAATTCTCGCTTTAAACACTCCTTTTGGCCTGTATCAACATCAACGGTTGCCATTCGGCGTTGCCAGCTATATTTCAGCGTTTTTTAGAACAGCTGACAGCTTCCGTACCTGGTTGCATAGACTATCAAGATGATATTGTCGTTAGGGGTGCTTCCATGGATGAACACCTTGCCAATCTTCGCACGCCTTTTCAAGTTCTCCTGTCGGCGAGGTTGAAGTGTAATCTCGCTAAATCTCAATTTTTTCCGTCTTCTGTTGTGTATCTGGGGTTTCAACTGTCACGTGATGGGATCCGTCCCTTAACTCGGCACGTTGATGCTATTGTGGCACTCCCAGTCGTCTGATGTTAGAGACCTTCAGGTATCTCTTGGCAAAATTGCCTACTATCATAAATTCCTTCCTTCCGCGGCTGACGTGGCTTATCCCTTGAATCAGCTGCTCCATAAGAACATTCCTTTCACTGGACTGTCGAATGCAAACTTGCGTTTGTCCACCTCAAAGATCAACTTCAGTCGTCACTGTGTAGCTACGTTTTGCCTGGGCGGCAATTCGTGTTGGCCACAAACGTGTCCGAACATGGTGTTGGGGCTGTCCTCGCACACCGATAAGACAATGGATCAGAGCGGCCTATTGTTTATGCTTCAAAGAAGCTCAACGATGCTCAAAGGCGTTATTCTCCAATTGAGAAAGAGGCACTTGCCTTCAAAAAATGTCAGGTTTTCTTGTACAGTTCCAAGTTTCATCTCATCACCAACCATAAGCCTCTTGTCTCCTTGTTTCATCCTTTAGCATCGCTTCTGGATAAGTCTGCATACAGGTTGCAACGTTGGACTTTATACTTGTCTCGTTTTCACTATGAGACTCATTACCACCCCACGGCCCAGCATGCAAATGCTGACGCCTTATCGCGGGTGCCTATGGGTCTTGACCCCGTTTTCGACCGCGATGAGCTACTCTGTTTCCATGTGGATGAGGACGAACGTCGTGTGGTTGATGGTTTTCCAATTGCCATGTTGCTTCTGCCGCAGCTGACGACCTGGAACTATATAAGGTGATTAGGTTCATTCAACGAGGGTGGCCTGACAGGCCCTCTGGCAAGGCATCTGACCCTCTCCATAACTATTACACCTTGCATCTGCGAGTGTCTGTGTGTGTGATGGGGCATTTTCGAGGGTAGTGGTTCCTGCTTCTCTGCGTCAATGTTTTTAGCTGTTACTTCAGGGACATTGGGGCGTTTCCAACACTAAAAATAAATCTCCCAGACGTGTTTACTGGCCAGGAATTGATGCGGACATTTCGTGCATGGTCGCCCTGTGTACCAAATGTGCTCAACAACCAACAGCCCCCCAAGCTGACCCTTTCCCGTGGCCTGCACCAGTCTGCCCGTGAGAACGGCTCCACGCCGATTTTGCTGGCCCCTTTGTTGGTACCTACTGGTTTCTCGTCATTTATGCTTATTTCAATTTTCCTTTTGTGCTTCACTGTGCATTCCCTTCCATTGTGGCAACGACAAATGCATTGGCAAAGATTTTCGCCCTTGAAGGTCTACACTCTACACTTGTCACAAACAATGGTCCTCAGTTTTCCTCACAGGCTTTTGCAGATATCTGTTCCGGCCTCGGTTTCCGTCATGTCATAGCGCCGCCCTTCCATCCGCAGTCGAATGGGGAGGTCGAGTGACTTCGTCGCACATTCCAGGATCAGATGAAGAAGTTCCTCACTGAGTTTTCTACGGAAGATACTTTACTCTCTTTCTAAGTTCTTATCGATTTACGTCCATGGGTGATCACAGCCGGCCGAGCTCTTACATGATCGTCAGCCACGTACATTGTTACATCTTTTTCTTCGACAGTCTCAGGATGTTCCTCAACCTCCTGACAAGTTGGAGGTACGTGATTCTGTTTGGGTACGTGGGTAAGTTTAGAGGCCGTCGGTTGTGCGACATACATACTGATAAAAGAATGGTTGTTCGCCATTTTGACCAGATACGTCTGCGGGTGGTGGAACTGCCGTTGTCGACGTTGTCTCCACACAGGATTTTTCATACTGCTTCAGAATTCAATAGACGCTATTCTGAGTCCCATCTTCACTTCTCACAACTCCGAGCACCCATCATATTCCTACAGAAGATGTGTTTCCGTCACATGAGCTGACTGTGCGGGGAAGTGTGCCAGCATCTCACTCGCATGCACCAGAGGCATCGCAGCTGTCACCCATCATTCAGTCCCGGGGATGCAGATTTCTCCGCCACCTGCAGCCAATACTTCAGAGATGTCACCCATAATTCAGTCATGGGTCCATGTTCTGTGCAAAGTGCTCCGCCTGGGGCACTTTCACCCATACGTTCGAGTGGCACCACGTGACTTGTCCGCAACACGTCAAGAGCCACGGATGCTTCCGCACTGTACAACATCTCTGCAATGTGAAATGAATTTACCAAAGGGGGAAAAGTGTTGTGACAGTGCGTCGTAAATTCAAATCTACCGCTGCGCGTAAGGCTACGGCCACACTTGCGTTTTCTGGAAGCTGGACGCTCGGCGTCTAAAGAAGCAGCTTCAAACGTCACCTGGTGGTGGTCACATTCGACTGCGTATATAGCTTTTTTCAGGCATCCTAACGACCAAAGACGTGAATGTGTCAGTAGCGTTTCAGACCTGTCTGTCAATAATTGAGAACAGATCAGAGAGGAGAAAAATCAAACTGCCACACAACAAACTTGAAGAAAATAATACTGTAAAGTGCATATATTGTGACTTGTTGTACTTACTTAATTCAAATGTTTAAATGTTTGTTAAGCTTAAGGGACTTAACTGCGGGGTCATCAGTCCCTAAACTTACAAACTACTTATGAACTATCTTATACTAAAGACGACACAAACATTCATGCCCGAGGGGGGATTCGACCCCCGACCGTAGTGGCCATGCAGACTGTGACTGGCGTGCCGCAGACCGCTGGCCACTGCAGCCGGCCCTTACTTAATTTAACAAATGTAATTCACCAGATGTCTTTCATAAAATTTAAATATTTTCTTGTATTTTTGATCTTTTGTACTACCCTAATTATATGTTTTTCCTACAGTTACCTTAGACTTCCTTTGTTCCTTTGACCATGTTGTCCCAACCTTCAGCAACAACTTTAGATATCACAGCTAGTCAACCGTTTCTTCTTTTTGTCTGTTTTTTTTTTTTTTTTTTTTTTTTTTTTTTTTTTTTTTTTAATTCGCATTTTGAATGTCGTATAAAACAGGTAGAGCTTGAACTTATAATTCGTTCGCTATCAAGTTCAATTTTTTCCATCTCACACATCGAAAAAACTGTAATAACGCTTGACTAGACACACTACTTTGTGTTGACACACTGCAAAGATACTATTGAGTCCACTTTGGAACGCAACGTGAGAAGCGTCTTTTGACGCAGGGAATGGACCCTGGACCATCTGACTAGCGACTGACCTTGAGCACAGAGTAACATATACAGAGGAGCAGCCCCCCCCCCCCCCTAAACCACTGTCCTACGCTTCCCTCATAGTTCCATAAGATGCTAGCAGGTGTCAGGCGGTTCGCTGGCTTAGGGTGCCTCTCGCACGTCAGAGGGTAGCGTGGAGGGGAGGCTGAGGGGAGAGCTCGCGCCGCCTGCCACGAGGCCACGGCTGTGTTCGGCGTGCCAGCGTTTGAGGGGAGGCGGTGGTGGGGACAGCCGCTAGCTGCCGCCTGCTTTGGCCAGTTTAAAGAGCTGCTACTGACTGCAGCGCCATCATGGGACATCTTACGGAACTGCTGGAAACCCTCCCTCCCCGCACCCCGGAGCGTAGGACCGGGCCCTTACGGAGGTTTCCCGTCTGTATATATTTGTCTGTGCCTTGAGGATGCGCCCTCCCGTCGGACGTTGGCAGAAAAATACGCTGTGCGTGGCCACTGCCAGCCTCCTCCACCCTGCCTATAACAGTGGCGTCTTCAAGCTGAGTGTTCAGCTTCAAAAAATCCAAGTGCCTAATGCGCGCAGGGTAATATAGGAGCGCTACGGCAACTAGACAGCGCCGCCTAGTGACCAGGGGCTCGCCTGCAACACAGCAGAGCACGGCAGTCTGTAGTGAACCGCAATTCAACACACTCGATGTAAAGAGTTTGTTTTCTTGTGCTAATAAACTTATAATAGGTGGTATGCATAAATTAGTATATGCTTGGTGTTCTCTTCTTCCACGAACAATTTTCAGGTTTTAGCTGTGATTTGAGTGCCATTATCCGATATTACACATTTTGGCATGTCCACTCTCTGAAAGTAATCATTCCTAATTTTGCCATTTATACTTTTGTTAGTGGCCTTTTTGAGAGGATATAACTTTACAAATTTTGAGACAAGATCAACCACAACAAATAACGTCAAACGGGGTGATTTCGGACACCGGGGTGATTTCGGACAATGTGGTTTATCTTCTCTTTCCCGCTGCATAGCACCGACTTAGCGCTAATTTCCACTTCCGCGCGCTGCTTATTTTATGCCCGAGGCTCTAATTCCCGCTTGGATCCATTGTTTACCTACGCAATAATAAGTTGGACAGTCTCATTGTCGAAAGTTCTCGCTGTGTTATGGAGCGGAAACTTTCTGTTGTTGCGACTGGCGGAAAAGTATTGTAGTTTCAGTTGCCAACGAGACAGTGTTACCAACTCGTACGATGTTTGTGCGGGCATACGATAATTTCACTGCTTGTACGATAGTGCCTTGTATGATACTGGTCAAACATACGATAATATCTTTTTGGCTGGAGATACCAATTAAACTGTGCATATCAAGAACACTTGGCAATGCGAATTGTCGATACAACTAAGGTAAGTGAAATTACACTAAACTCATCATTACACTTACGTCACTGTAATAATGATTACTACTTTGTACTGTTACTACTATTTCACGCAGTGGCGTAACTATGGGGGGTATGAGGGAGATAGAACCCCCCCCCCCCACAGAACCCGGAAAAAAAAGAAAGGAAAAAAAAGAAAGAAAAGAAATCGTATAACAACAATCTGGTATACCCAGAACAACCACCTCTGGCCGTAATAACGGCCTTGATACGCCTGGGCATTGAGTCAGCCGCGGTGCAGTAGCCGAACGGTCTTAGGCGCCTCGCTGCGGAGCGCGCGCTTGCTTGCCGTCGGAGGTTCGAGTCCTCCCTGGGGCATTGGTGTGTGTGTGTTTGCCCTTAGGTTAGTTTAAGTAGTTTGTAAGCTACGGACTGATGACCACGCAGTTCGGTCCGATAGATTTACAAAAATTTGAACATTTTTGCCTTGAGTCGAACAGAGCTTGGATGGCATGTACAGGTGCAGCTTCAACACGATACCACAGTTCATCAAGAGTAGTGACTGGCGTATTGTGATGAGCCAGTTGCTCGGCCACCATTGACCAGACGTTTTCAATTGGTGAGAGATCTGGAGAATGTGCTGGCCAGGGCAGCAGTCGCACATTTTCCGTATCGAGAAAGGCTCGTACAGGACCTGTAACATGCGGTCGTGTATTATCCTGCTGAAATGTAGGGTTTCACGGGGATCGAATGAAGGGTAGAGCCAGGGGTCGTAATACATCTGAAATGTAACGGACAGTCTTCAAACTGCCGTCGATGGGAACAAGAGGTGACCGAGACATGTAACCAATGGCCCCCATACCATCACGCCGGGTGTTACGCCAGTATGGCGATGACGAATACACGCTTCCAATGTGCGTTCACCGCGATGTCGCCAAACACGGATTCGACCATCATGATGCTGTAAACAGAACCTGGATTCATTCGGAAAAAAATGACGTTTTGGCATTCGTACACCCAGGTTCGTCGTTGCATACTCCATCGCAGGGGCTCCTGTTTGCGATGCAGCATCAAGGGTAACCGCAGGCATGGTCTTCGAGCTGATAGTCCATGCTGCTGGAAACGTCGTCGAACTGTTCGTGCAGATGGTTGTTGTCTTGCAAACGTCCCCACCTGTTCAGGGATCGAGACGTGGCTGCACGATCCGTTACAGTCATGCGGATGAGATGCCTGTCACCTCGACTGCTAGTGATACGAGGCCGTTGGGATCCAGCACGGCGTTCCGTATTGCCCTCCTGAACCCACCGATTCCATATTCTGCTAACAGTCGTTGGATTGCGACCAACGCGAGCAGTAATGCCACGGTACGATAAACCGCAATCGCGATAGGCTACAATCCGACCTTTATGGTATGCATTTTTCCTGCTTACACATGGTATCACACAACGTTTCACCAGGCAACGGTGGTCAACTGCTGTTTGTGTATGAGAAATCGGTTGAAAACTTTCCTCATGTCAGCACGTTGTAGTTGTCGCCACTGGCGCCATCCTTGTGTGAATGCTCTGAAAAGCTAGTCATTTGCATGTCATAGCATCTTCTTCCTGTCGATAAAATTTCGCGTCTGTAACACGTCATCTTCGTGGTGTAGCAATTTTAATAGCCAGGAGTGTACTTTCTATTTCTGTTTGTTAAAAAAAAAAAGAATCTCACGGGATGGTATGTGGATGTGTCAATGTTAATGGATCACTATTTATTGTAAAAAGTAATGACATATCAATCAAACGTGCTAACGTGCGATATATATCGCTGGCACTGATGCCACTACTTCGATGTACACTGTTCCTTGGAAATTACCATAATTTTTTTCTATTAATGAGCCATCCGCATACATAATGACCCATTATATATGCGGATGATACATCCATCATATCAAGCAGTAGTACAACAGATGAAATGTGTGCACAAATGACACAGAGCTGGGAAAATGCAGATAAATATTTCAGACGAAACAACCTGTTTATAAAGGACAGTAAAACTAAGTACATGCAGACCCAGGCTATAAAAACAGCTACAACTCAAAGCTTAAGTCTCAAGTTGGGTGACTCACTGCTGAAGGAGGTTGCTAGTTACAAATTTTTAGGTGTGGAAATAGATAAATATATGACTTGGGAACATCACATACAGAAAATATGCTCAAAAATAAGTTCAAATGTATTTTAATGAGAAAAATGTCCACCACAGTGAACAAAGATATGTTGCTGAAAATGTACTACGGGTTGATCTTCCCGTATATATCATACTGCATTGTGATATGGGAAGGTGCTGCAGATGTGCATATCAGAAGACTTTTGATACTGCAAAAGAAGGCCATTAGATGTATCACTGGAATCCCGTCAGGGCAATCCTGCAGAAACAAATTTACGGAACTGAATATAATGACAGTGCCATCGTTATACATTTATGAAACCATAATGTTCGTAAAGTTAAACTGCAGTGCAACATTAAATGGGAACATCCATGAATATAATACAAGGAAAAGAGATGATTACTATATAGAAAGTAAACGGTTACAATTAAGTGACAAAGATCCAATAAACGCTGGTAAAATTCTATACAACAAGTTGCCACAGTGCATCAAAAATATCAGCAAAATACAGGACTTTAGAAAAAAATTAAAGTCATATCTAATTCTGGCCAGTCCATATAGTGTTAAGAAATACATAGAAAATTTTCAGGCAGACTGCCAGATGGTAGGACAGTGTAATTAAGTTGCCTGTGGAACTGTCATGTAATCAATCATTAATTATAGGATGTACTTTCTCAACAGTAAATTATAAAACTAAACAAAGAATATATATATACATAAGAATATGGTGCAATAAGGATGACTTGTGAACTTAAGAAACACTATGTAAGTTTAATTGTACTGGAGAGCCCTATGTATCGTATTGAATGAGTATAACAAATTGTAACCTCTGTACATAGACAAACTTTATGTTTCAGTAATGTGTAAATATGCAAGTAGGCCTACTGAGTATGCTCTGTGTTAGTATGAAAATATTTTAGCCTGATTTGTACAATGATGCAATGTAATTAATAAAATAAAGTATGTAATGTGGGGGATGCCTTATGCAGCTAGTAAGCTGTCCAAGGGCTAATAAATAAATAAATAAAAATTACTACTACCATCATATCTTAGGAGAAGATTTTGCCGAGAACCCGAAAAGTTTCTGGTTCTTTGTAAAGTCGGTTAGCGGATCAAAGGCCTCCCGTCTCTAATGACCACGCTGTCGAAGGGACGTTAAATCCTAAGCTTCCTTTCCTTCCTTCAAAGCCCTCTATCCAGTCACTTGTTCATCATTCTAGGGTGGTGAAAGAAGACAGAAAAAACAAGGCCGAAGTTTTAAATTTAAGACTTCAAATATCATTCACACAGGAGGACTACGCAAACATACCTTCATTTGATGGTCACACTAACTCCCAAATGGAAGACATAGTAATAGACACAGCCGATGTAGAAAAGCAGCTGCGAGAGTTGAAAATAAACAAGTTGCCATGCCCAGATAGGGCCCCAATTCGGTTTTGTAAAGAGTACTTTGTGGCACTGGCTCCTTACTTACCTTGCATTTATCGCGAATCTTTGATCCAGTTCCAATCGACTGGAAAACGGCGCAGGTAACTCCCATGTATAAGAAAGGCAAAAGAACGGACCCATTAGCATTGATTTGCTGTAGATTTCTTGAACGTATTCTCAGATCTAATACAGTAAATTTCCTTGAGACGGAAAAGCTTCTGTCCAATCATGAGCACGGCTTAGGAAGCATCGATCGTGCGAAACTCAGCTTGCCTTTTTCTCTCATGACACCTGGAGAGCTATGGATGATGGGCAACAAGTGCATTGCATATTTCTCAATTTTCGAAAGGCGTTTGACACGGCACCACACTGCAAACTGCTAACGAAGGTACGGGCATATGGAATAGGTACCCAAAGATGTGAGTGGCTTTAAGACTACTTAACTAATAGAACCCAGTACGTTGTCCTCGATGGGAAGTGTTCATCAGAGACTAGAGTATCATCAGGAATGCACCAGGGAAGTGTTATAGAACCGCTATTATTTTCTAACTATATAAATGACAGAGTGAGTTGTAACCTGCGGCTGTTTGCAGATGATACTGTGGTGGACAAGAAAGTGTCGTCATTGAATGACTGTAGTGAAATGCAGGATGACTTGGACGAAATTTCTAGGTGGTGTGAGGAATTTCAGCTAGTTCTAAAAGTAGGAAAATCTAAGGTGATGAAGATGAGAAGGAGAAACAATTCCATAATGTTCGAATGCGGCATTAGTAGTAAGCTGCTTGACAGAGTTACGTCAATTAAATATCTAGGCGTAATGCTGGACAGGGCATTCGTGGGGAAGGCGGATGGTCGACTTCGGTCCATTGGGAGAATTTTGAGAAGATGTGATTCATTTGTAAGGGATACGGCATATAAAATGCTTGAACGACCCTGTTTTGAGAATTGCTCAAGTGTTCGGGATCCCAACCAGATCGATTTGCGCTTTTCTCGCTACCAGATTCGTCACTGGATTACGTCGGTGAAATGTAGATAGTAGAGAATCTCAGTATATGTAAGACTGCGTCGTATTGCCATCATAGCTTCAATGACGCGAACTCACGAAAATGTACCACAAGATGACGTCGCTGTTACCTCGAATGCCTCCGCAGTATCACTTCATTGGTCTGAATGTCACCAGTCCACATAAAACCGAAAGCCGCACTGATATAGGACGTTGCCCGACCTACAAATTTTTAGTGTTTCCTGTTATTTTGGCCCAAAATGTCGTAATATACTTCAAAATCTCGTGAATAACATCGAGGCATGCCAAGGAATTATTTCATGTCTAAAAACTGGAGTTACTGACGTCCAATATTTTCAAAATGTGTATGGTTCAAAAATGACCCAGATGGTACTATTGATATAACAGATAATCTTTTCTTACTTTTAGTAGGCGTACGTGGATGAAGTTTTAGTGAGTTCTACAACTCCATAAATGATTAAAATTCACGAGAGAGTTTGGTGCTGCAATGAATATGGAGGCGGGTAGAGTACTCGAAACACCCCGATGGGTCAAAAATGACCCACGTGGTACTTCTAGTGTTAGTCTGCTGTAACTGCTGGATGAGTATTAACATCTGGCTGGATAACTCCATTTGGTCTGCCATTGTCAAATCAACTATGTCAACAAGCTATCCTATAAACTCATCTGCACACTTGGCCAGATTCGAAAGGGTTCCTCATCACAAAATTAACTATTATGTCCGTAAGTTGCAGCCAGTAAAATACCCAATTACCGGTACTGACTTTATTCTCATTTAATGCTAATACAAACATTTCCCTGGTAGGTAAAGGAAGCAGAAAGCAGTTCCCAGATGAGGTCTACAATAAATAAAACACTGTTCTGCTTACAAGCAGAAATTATAACCCTCAAATTATAGTCATTGTTTATCACCATAAAGGTATCGGCGTTGATTGGGAAGGTATAAGCCGGCCGCGGTGGCCGAGGAGACTAAGGCGCTCCAGTCACGGTCTGCACGGCCACTACGGTCGGGGGTTCGAATCCCCCCTCGGGCATGGATATTTGTGCCGTCCTAGGTCGTAAGTAGTTCATAAGTAGTTTGTAAGTTTAGGGTCTGATGATCCCGTAGTTAAGTCCCATAGACTATAGAAAGATTTGAACATTTTTTTTTTTTTTTTTTTTTTTTTTTTTTTGGGAAGTTATCAACCACCATCAGTTGCACTAGAGTTGTGAGAGGCGAGACATCTGGAATCGAGTAGCTGATGGAGTGCAGTCATGTCACTTCATGCAGAGTATCCGTAACTGACTGGCCAGCCAATGGGGCACGGTCCATTGTCTCTTCACAGTGTATGTATTCACTTATGAAATTTGTTATTAACAATACGACTCCATTCAAAAGTAATAGCAGCGTGCATAGCTACAGCACTAGCAGAAAGGGAGATATTCATTATTGAAGGTTAAATTTAACTTGTGAATTTTGCAGCCACAAAAGTCTTTGGTCACTAAGTAGCATAAAAAATCTGACAGATAGCCAACTAGTATTTAAAAAGAAATTAAACGAAACTTCTGAATGACAACTGCACTCCTGGCCATTAAAATTGCTACACCACGAAGATGACGTGCTAGAGACGCGAAATTTAACCGACATGAAGAACATGCTGTGATATGCAAATGACTAGCTTTTCAGAGCATTCACACAAGGTTGGCGCCGGTGGCGACACCTACAACGTGCTAACATGAGGAAAGTATCCAACCGATTTCTCACACACAAACAGCAGTTGACCGGCGTTGCCTGGTGAAACGTTGTTGTGATGCCTCTTGAAGGAGGGGAAATGGGTACCATCACATTTTCGACTTTGATAAAGGTCGGATTTTAGCCTATCGCGATTGCTGTTTATCGTATCGCGACACTGCTGCTCGCGTTGATCGCGATCCAAAGACTGTTAGCAGAATATGGAATCGGTGGGTTCAAGAGGGCAATACGGAAGGCCGTGCTGGATCCCAAAGACCTCGTATTACTAGCAGTCGAGATGACAGGCATCTCATCCGCATGACTGTAACGGATCGTGCAGCCACGTCTCGATACCTGAGTCAACAGATGGGGACGTTTGCAAGACAACAACCATCTGCACGAACAGTTCGACGACGTTTGCAGCAGCATGGACTATCATCTCGGAGACGATGCCTGCGGTTACCCTTGACGCTGCAGCACAGACAGGAGCGCCTGCGATGGTATAAGCAACGACGAACCTGGGTGCACGAATGGCAAAACGTCCTTTTTTCGGACGAATTTTGGTTCTGTTTACAGCATCATGATGGTCGCATCCGTGTTTGGCAACATCGCGGTGAACGCACATTGGAAGCGTGTATTCGTCATCGCCATACTGGCGTATCACCCGGCGTGATGGTATGGAGTGCCATTGATTACACGTCTCGGTCACATTTTGTTCGCATCGACGGCACTTTGAACAGTGGCCGTTACATTTCAGATGTGTTACGACCCGTGGCTCTACCCTTCATTACATTTCTGCGGAACCCTACATTTCAGCACGATAATGCACGACCGCATGTTGCAGGTCCTGTACGGGCCTTTCTGGATACGGAAAATGTTCGACTGCTGCCCTGGACAGCACATTCTCCAGATCTCTCACCAATTGAAAACGTCTGGTCAATGGTGGCCGAGCAGCTGTCTTGTCACAGTACGCCAGTCACTACTCTTGATGAACTGCGGTATCGTGTTGAAGCTGCATGGGCATCTGTACCTGTATATGCCATCCAAGCTCTGTTTGTCTCAATGCCCAGGCGTATCAAGGCCGTTATTACGGCCAGAGGTGGTTGTTTTGGGTACTGATTTCTCAGAATCTATGCACCGAAATTGCGTTAAAATGTAATCATATGTCAGTTCCAGTATTATATATTTGTCCAATGAATACCCGTTTATCATCTGCATTTCTTCTTGGTGTAGCAGTTTTAATGGCCAGTAGTGTAATTCTACACTTTATATGACTTTTTTTGGAAAAAACTTAGTAATCTCGCTGAAAAGCATAAAAAATAAAAAGTAAAAAGATCCTTCAAATATTGATGTACAGACACCATTAATTAAAGTGATATGTTCCACATCACTGCGAAATGTTTTATGTATGATCTATGGAAGACGTATTAATCTAATCTAATCTAATCATAGCGACCGGACAACCAGCTACGCAGAGATCGCGTTGCTGACTGGCTGGCCACCGGGGCACAGCCCACTACCTCATAACGGCCAGGCAGCCCACTCTGTGTGCCGTGACATGACTGCGCTCAGGCCTTTCTTTAGACGATGTTAGCGTTGCAGCCAAAGCAACTACACGGCCTGTCTTAAAGTACGTCTTCCTCTACACCATATACTTTAATTCTGCCTCATGTTCCGTGTGAAATGCGTATCAAATTGCCAGTGCTGTCCTACATCGGAATAGCGCCCCAGCAAAGAACGCGAAAAGGAACAATTCCGCCTTGTTCCTCAGGCCGAGGTGATATAAATATCAACATAATACAATTCCTTGAGACAACATTGCTCGTTATACCAAAGGTATTAAACATAAGGAGAGGCCTTGAATTAAAATTTATGCTTTGGCCAGGATTCGAACCCGTGACCTCCAACTTGCTAGGTAGCTGCTTTAGACCACTCAGGTAACACAGCGTTGCAGCCAAAGCAACTACACGGACTGTCTTAAAGAACGTCTCTCTCCACACCATATACTTTCATTGTGCTTCATGTTGTATTATTTTTTGAGACTGAGACTAGTTTGAGCCGTTGGTCGCCTTGCATTATATTGCCCGCCGTATCTGTGGTTACTAGCATCGTAACTGGACTCGCCATAGAGCCCAACCCCAATACAGGGCTGACAGCACTCTTCGTTGTTGTTGGTTTTTGAGGGGACTAAACAGCTAGGTCATCAGTTCCCGCATTCTTTGCTGGTGCCTGCCCTCGCGGGCCAGTGGTGGTTTGACATCCCGAACGACTCTCTCTCCTCCTTCCTACAGACGTTGGACCACTTGGGCGATTGGCCGGCTCATTGGCGGTTTGGCGTGAGGAATGTCGGCAAATCTGTCTTGGCTATGTTGAGATTTAAGTTCGAATCCACCTGTTTGTTTTATGCTACACTGTTGTACCAATGGTTGCCGTTTTGCATTGCGTTTGCAACTGTGTTTAACAAATGGTTTTTTACGGTGACGTCATGCTCTTTCGGTTTCTGGTGGTTGTTCCGCAGGTGCCGTCGCATATTTTTACGGTTCAGCATTTTTACCTCCGTCCGAGTTATCTGTACTCGAACGGGCAAAGTTAACAGGTTTGCTTTCCTCATATCATTTGTATTTCCTTTTAGTGCATTTCACCATTTAGCATTGTTTTTGAATGTAGTTGTTAATGTTGTTAAGTTTCTGTAGAATGTGCTATCTTTTATCAACCGTGTCGGCAGTCTCCCCGGCTACCTGTTTAAAATTATGGCACATTGCAATTTGCTCTGCCCTTGGCAGTGTAGTATCTTGTTTATGCCTTGTAGGGCACGTACCAAAACTGTAATTGTCCAATTATTCTGAGCTATGGACAATCCAGCTCTGAGCTAATAGCATATTCTAAAGAGACCGTAACCCATCTGCCTTAGCGGTTGTCGCTCTCATCGTGCACCTGAGTGTTACGTGAATTCTATTTTATTTACTAAATTGTAAGGCCCTCGTTACAGAGCCAGATTGCGACAATTTTGAAAGTACCTGAGTTGTTTGTCGGGTGCAATAAGAGGTGGCTACTTCCCGTAGCGCAATTTGTACATTTAAAATTATTGTAAACTTCCAAATGTTCAGTCTTCAACTTTGACAACCTCGATTATTGTAAAGTAATTCTTTAGAATGTGCCACTAAGCCCTTGAAATTCTTGGAAACGTGCCGTTAAGCCCTTCAGGTTTTCGGCTTTGCTTTACGTTAATTTCATTTTCATGTTCTTTCTATTGAAATAATATCAAGTTCTATCTAATATTCAGTAAAGCCACCAGCTTTAGTTCATGTGCTCTGTTTATATATAGTTTAGCACTCGGTGATCTTTAAAAATAATTATCTGAAATGCTGAGTCACCTAGAATATTTGTTGTAACTGTCAAAACATTACTTGTTTGTTGGGTGCTATGAAGGTGACTACTTTCCGTATCGCAATTTGTACCTTTTATAATTATTGTAAATTTTCAAATGTTCTGACTTTAACTGTGACAACCTCAATTATTGTAAAGTCATTCTTTGGAATGTGCCAGTAAGCCCTTTTGATTCTTTGAAATGTACCACTAAACCCTCCAAGTTTTCGGCTTTGCTTTATCTTAATTTCATTATCCTGTTCTTTCTAATGCAATAATATCAAGTTTTATCTAATATTCGATTTATTATCCAATAAAGCCACCAGCCTTAGTACATGTGTTCTGTTAAATAAAGTTTCTATTTGGTGATCGTAAAATTACTGTCTGGAAAAATGTATTCTTCGATTCCATTTCCTCTTCCCTTTCCATAAATTTCTCAGGCCAACCTTAATCATACCTAAGGTACCAGGTACCACAGTTGAACGTAGTCAGTGTGAGAGGAAGTGTCACAGCGCAACGGAGCAATTTGTAAACACCAATTTCTGCTACAAACTGGGGAATCAGGTGACTTCTGGTGCAGGTGGATGGGAGGGAAGCCGTGAGCAGAAAATGTGTTTACGTATGGATTGAACGCTTCCGTGAAGGCAAGGAAACAACTGAGGATGACGTTTAGGTCGGCCATGTACTACTTGAACAAGTTGATAAATTTACTTATGCAGCCAGTAGGATCACCAAGGATGGAAGGAGCAAAGCAGAAGTAAAAAACAGAATTACTCATGCAAAAGCTGCTTGTGACAAAAAGAAAAAGATCTTATCTTTTAAGTGCATAAGTCTTCAAGTCAGGAAAACGTGTCTGAAGTCTTACGTCTGGAGTGTAAGATGCTATAGCTGTGAAATATGGACTCTGGGAACGGAGGACGAGAAGAAGCTAAATTGTTTTGAAGTGTGGTGTGCTCGATGCATGCTAAAAATAAAATTGATTGATAAAGTTACAAATGAAGCGGTTTTAAAAAGAGCGGGAGAAATGTGAATCTTGAGGAGACTGACTGTTTAAAGAAGAATTCAACCTACAGATCTAATGAGACGTGAAGGACTCCTGAAAGCAATAGCAGAGGGATTTGTCGGAGAGAAAAGACCAAGAGGAAGACCAAGCCACAGGTTCATAGACCAAATCATGAAAGATGTGGGATGCAAGACCTATGAAGAATTGAAGAGAAAAGCTGAAAAACATTGAGGATGGAGACTTGCTGTCATCATGACTGCTACAAACCAATCCTTGGACTTGCAGATAAACCGATCGCCGGTCGCAGTGGCCGAGCTGTCTGGGTCGTGCAGGTCACGGTCTGCACGGCCGCTGCGATCGGGGGTTCGAATCCCCCCTCCGGCATGGATGTTTGTGCCGTCTTTAGCATAAGCGAGTTCATAAGTAGCTCATTCGAAACGTTTGATAAACCGATCAAGCTTGCCCCTAGTCAGTCCGGGACCCGCCTTGCGATCCTAGTGCACTGGTTGCCTATGTGGCTGGCGCTTGGCCTCGTTACATTACAGATCACACCGAAACATGATTTGCGAAGGAAAGCGACAGTAACCGATTCTTCGGCTCATATTATAATTTCAGCCGAAACTGAAACCAAAACTTACGTAATTAAGATTTCGATAAATTTACGTTATACCGCAAATCACTAGTTTTGCCACAATTTGCAAGATACTGAACTAAGCCTTCTTGAGTGGGTGTAAGCCTTACCAGGAGTCCGTAGAAGTTGACACAGGAGGCGTACAGATTTACTGACCTAAACTTTCCACCCGGCAGTTGTGAAGATTAAGTCATTCACTCTTAAAGCCGAATACCGTGAAACCATGTCGTTTACCCTCAAATTTCTCGTAGCGCTTTGCATTCCAGAAAAGAAAGTGCAAAGCAGAATATCTGAAAATATACGAAGTTGTTGCGAGTAGGTATTATCGTCAAAAATCCTTACGATACGTTTATTGCTGACGAAACTGTAAAAACAAGTAACATTAACACTGTACTCTAACATTCAAATGTAAAGAAAATTGTGGAGCTGCATGACAGACTCATATTTTGTATTGGTGTGGTGTCTATTCTTTCGGACATGGGGGTTGAGAGTCGTCAATTAATGTAAAATGCGGACTGAAGACCAGCGAAACGTTTTTCTGTAAAGAGAAGCGTCGAATAAGGAGAAATAAAAATAAGTGCAATTTGATAAGTAAAAATAATGTTAATATATATATTTTATATAAATAACAAACAGATATAAATAAATATACCACAAAAAACCCATCGATGCGGATATTTGCAGCTAGTTTCTGAATAAGAATGGCAACATACATCCGTTTAGCCAGCCGCAGTGGCCGATCGGTCTGCGGCGCGCCAGTCACAGTCTGCACTGCCGCTACGGTCGGGGGTTCGAATCCCCCCCCCCCTTCAGTCATGGATGTTTGTGTCGTCTTTAGTATAAGATAGTTCATACGTAGTTTGTAAGTTTAGGGACTGATGACCCCGCAGTTAAGTCCCTTAAGCTTAACAAACATTTAAACATTTTTGAACACATCCATTTAAACCTGATTACTGCATTCGTGCCTCGGTCTCCCTCTGCAGTTTTTACGCCACACACTTCCCTCCAATGCTAATTTCAAGATTCCTAAATGTTTCATAATGAGTCCAACCAATAGATCTTTTCTCTTAGTCAAGATATTCCAGAAAATTCTTTTCACTCCAGTTCTGTTCAGCACCTCCTTATTACTTACTTAATCTACCCATATAATCTTCATCATACGTCTGTAGCAGTACATTTCAAAAGCTGCCAACATATTTTTGTCTGAACTCCTTATTATCCACGTTTCAGTCCCATACATTGCAACACTCCACACAAATGCTTTTAGAAAGGAATTCCTAACATTGAAACTAATATTGGATGTCAACAAATTTCTCTTCTTAAGAAATGCTTTTATTCTTATAGCCAGTCTGCATTTTATATCTTCTTCGGTCATTTTGCTACTCAAACAAAACTCAGCAAAAAAATGTTTCAAATGTTTGTATAGCTTATGGGACTTAACTACGTGGTCATCAGTCCCTAAACTTACAAACTAGCTAATACTAAGGACGGCACAAATACCCATGCCCGAGGGGGGATTCGAACCCCCGACCGTAGTGGCCGTGCAGACCATGACTGGAGCGCCTCAGTCCCTTCGGCCACCGCGGCCGGCACAAAGCTTATCTACTACCTTTATTGTCTCGTTACTATACCTGTCTGCTCAAGGGTTGGAATTTAGAAAAATAATAGAGAAAATAAATCGTATTGAAAATACCATGAAATAGATTTGCATTGATATATAAAATACGGATGGGTTCGCATATAACACTATAATACGGCATTTACGGAAAGGTTCGCAGAAAGCACTACAATACGGCATTGAAATAGATGTTTCGTTTTCTACGCAATATGGAGGTATCTATAGCTGAAAACAATTATCAGCGGTACAAAAAAGCAGTAATTAACGTCTGAACGCAGTAGAGAGAAATGAATAAGTATGCGCAGTCGACTGTGCGTTATTCTGTCACTTCCATAATAAATCTTTGAACAATTCGGACTTAGCTGCGACAAAAAATTATTCCAGGTTCTTTAATGAATAACAAGAATGGTAGTTACAGATAAATGTAAATGATTAAACATTTAATATGATATATACTGCTCACAATTATGGATCAACCGTAATGGCGCCCAAACGCTTATCACACATTAGCTACACTCAAGGAAACTGCTGAGGTTAAAAAAAACCTGAAATATTCTTATTTAGTGACTTAATTAAAATATTTATTCGAATTTTGGCAAGCACACTCACATAACTCCGTATTCGACGGAAAGAAAAAGATTCCTTGTTCACAATATTCACAAATCAAGCTAAGACTATTGAATACGATCGCGTCACTTTCCCCTAAAGGAATAATTGCCTATTAATCAGCGATAAAAGGAAAGAGAAGGCGGGCCAGGGATCTCTATACAACCTATACAACTCTAAGCATAGAACTGCAGCGTGCCTACACATTCAAATGTTTTGCTCATGATTTTACATTGCTCGCCAGGTTGAAATTGGCAAACGAATTTCCATCATACAACAACTCCCATACGGAAAAAACAGCCAAGATCTCTCTTTAAATGTTTGTAAATTCATATGTTTGTAAATCTATCGGAGTCAACTGCTTGGCTATTAGCCCGTAGCTTACAAACTACTTAAACTAAGGTAAACAATGGAGAGTAAAAGGCACAGAACATTTGGGACAACCAGACCCGAAGAAATAGTGTCTAATAAGGAACTGGTAAAGGACTCCTTGCACTGTTCAAAGGCATTGGTTGGCTTTGCTAGATATATAGGGAGCGATACCGCACAATAAACTTAGTTTCGGTGTGGGCAGTGGCGGGTTGGACCAAGACTGTTTTGGCTTCCCTGAGAAAATCAAATCAAATCAAATCAAATCAAAAGGTAAACTAACCTAAGGACAACACCCATGTCCAAGGGGGATTCTAACTCCCGACGGCGAACGGCCGCGCGCACCGCAGCACGGCGCCCCAGTACGCACGGCCAATCCATCGCGCCCCCCCTTTTTTTTTCTTTTTTTCAGTCTTTTATTTACTGACTACCGGTTTCGATGAACTAAGTCATCGTCTTCAGATCAGCATTTCCGTTTGGGTTTATTTTTATTTATTTATTTACTTTAAACTCACTTAGATCGCCTCCTTTCTGCAATGTCACGTAATAGTAGAATTTCCATCAGTTTGTTTTTGACAAATAATTGCTTGCTTGCTTCCTGTTTTGCAATGTATCGGGATCGTATGGGAACCGAATGAAAACGTATTTTCTTTTAGTATCCAAATGACATTTCGTAGCAGCCATATTTTGACAAGAAACAAAATTTTAGGATTTATAGTTGGTATGCAGCAGAAGTTTAACATTCAAGTAGTATAGAATCAATGAGGCGGGCGAAATTACTGTTATCTCTGCCCTGATGCCAAATATATATTATGCTACACTCCAGACATATGCTTTCAGAAAGTATTTCCTAAGATTAAAATTAATATTGGATGCCAACAAATTTCTCTTCTTCCGAATAGCCTTTCTGCATTTTATATCCTCTTTACTTCAGCCATCAGAAGTTATTTTGCTACCCAAATAACAAAAGTCATCTACTGCCTTTATTGTCTCGTTACTTAATCGAATTCCCTCAGCATCACCTGATTTTCTTGAACTACATTCCATCACCCTAGTTTGTTCACTTTATACTCGCCTTGTTGTATAAATAATACAGTTTACTTTGAAATTGTACTCAGTTGATTGTGATCTACCGATTTACGTCCCATTTGGGTAATTCTTTAGTCGTGTGTCGTGTTTTCTCTTAGAGCGTATGCCGATGTATTAGTGAAATGTATTACAGCTTTCCCGAATCTACTACGAGCTGTACGGTGGTACGTTTTCCACATATACGCATCTGCGCATTTGCTGTGCCGAGGCAGGCAATTACAAGCGCTTTTCATGGGAGTGAACATCATTGTTTCAACAGGTGCGCGGGAGAAATTGGAATCATGTGTATTAAGGAAGCGGAGTAGATACGCGCGGAAACGCTACTGCAGTGGCGGACGGAGGGGCTCAAAGGGCAGCCGAGAAAATTACACATCGCCGTAACTATTCCGCGCGCGAAAGCAACGCGGCGCGCGTAATTATGTTCCCTTTGTGGCTGCCCCACACACTGTCTCCTGCCCGGCAGCGCGCTGTGCAGTCATACAGGAGACACACTTCAGCGAAACTCGCTGACAGGCATTTCACGAACAGGAGAATAGAAATGGAAAAACATTCCCCACAAATTTTATTTAAAAACATAATTCTAATAATTGAACACTTGAAATAAAAAAAATCGCACTGACGTGTTCAAAGGCCCACTTTAGATTTTTGGTTTTATAAGTTTTTGCAAACATTTCGGACCAAAATAATAATCTAAATAATAAAAAACTAAATAATAAAATTCCAGAATGAAACTTCACTCTGCAGCGGAGTGTGCGCTGATATGAAACTTCCTGGCAGATTAAAATTGTGTGCCGGAACCGGGACTCGAACCTGGGACCTTTGCCTCTTTCGCGGGCAAGCGCACTACCGACTGTGCGGCGGCATCGTGAGTCGTGTCGGGATAGCACAGTCGGTAGTGCGCTTGCCCGCGAAAGGCAAAAGTCCCAGGTTCGAGTCCCGGTTCCGGCACACAATTTTAATCTGCCAGGAAGTTTCATATCAGCGCACACTCCGCTGCAGAGTGAAGTTTCATTCTGGAAACATCCCTTAAACTGTGGCTAAGCCGTGTCTCCACCATATCCTTTCTTCCAGGAGTGCTAGTCTTGCGTTTTTGCAGGAGAGCTTCTGTGAAGTTTGGAAAGTAGGAGACGAGGTACTGGCGGAAGTAAAGTTGTGAGGCGGCATCGTGAGTCGTGTCGGGATAGCACAGTCGGTAGTGCGCTTGCCCGCGAAAGGCAAAGGTCCCAGGTTCGAGTCCCGGTTCCGGCACACAATTTGAATCTGCCAGGAAGTTCCAAATAACACTACAGCTAACACCTAGAAATCATGATCTGTAATCTCATACTATTGATAGCCTTTGTTAACTGATGCTAATATGGCATTTGTAGACATTAGATTATCATTAATCTTACGAAGAACTGCGTGTTTTTGTTAATTCTTCAGTGCGCCATTGCTTTGAAATGACAACGTGTAAGTTACAATAAGAAAATCATCAAATACGCGACACAAGATGGCGTATGGCGCAGAGACTTCTGGGCGAGGAATGTCACGTGACGTCTGCGAACGGCTGGTTTTCGTTAATTCAATGGAGGGTATCAAAAGTCCGTTATTTTTGCAAATATCTCTCAAACGATACGAGATATGAAAAAACACAAGGGAACAAAGTTGTAGAGAATTTTCTCCTCTACAAATTCGGTTATTCAATTTTCGCGTCAGATGCACGATTTCCTTGCAATTAAAATTAAATTACAAACGGATTTTTTTTGGTATTACTACCGTATTTCTTGTCCGAAATATTTAATAAAGCGAGGTTCTGGTCTCTGGTAGCCAACAATTATGTCTATAAAATTTGGTGCCGATCGGTTGAACGGTTCGACGTAATTAGTGGGAACACGCTACAGCCAGACAGGCATCGTCAAATCACCGCTATTTTTGCAAATATCTCTGCAACGATACGAGATATGAAAAAAAAAAACATAAGAGAGTAAAGTTGTAAAGAATTTTCTCCTCTACAAAGTCGGTTATTCAATTTTCGTGTCAGATGAACCGTTAAACCGTTATTTTGATTTAAATTTCGAGCTGTCAAAAGACTATTGTAAAGGCCCACTTTTAGTGTTACTACCGTAACCTAAAGTGGGCCAAAAACGCTGTGACAAATTAATGAATTAGAGAAAAATGGGATTTACGTATACTAGGTAGTTAATGCTCATAAATACGGTATTAAATGTATTATTTTAATGTTAGGCATACTACAGATCTAGTTTCCAAAGGAAATTTCAAACACTATATGGTAACACTGAGGAAACTTACTGAATACTGCGCTACCGTTCGCCTAGGTTGGAACCTTTAGGCCCACGCTTCGGAAGTCGCTAGTTGCAGATGACACTGACTCCCTTCTTCAGAACCTGTTTATTATTATTATTATTATGTGCCAGTGTGAGGGACTGATGACCTAGCTGTTTAGTCCCCTTAAAACCAACAGCAAAAACAACAACCAGTGCGATTTTCTTTAAAGTTCAAATGTTTGTAAATCTATCGGACCAAACTGCGTGGTCATCAGTCCGTAGCTTACAAACTACTTAAACCTAGGTAAACTAATCTACGGACAAACACACACACCCATGCCCCAGGGATGACTCGAACCTCCACGGCGAGCAACCACGCGCTCCGCAGCGAGACGCTTTAGACCGCTCGGCTACTCCACCGCGGCTACACACTAGCATTCAAGTGGCGAAGCGCTAGTGTGTACTCAATAACTTCACACTCTGGTCCTGTAATCTTCTACGGTGGTCAATTATTTGTTCATTTATTTTCTCTCTTTCTGGCGCCTTTATGTTTGCTGTGTGTAGTGGGAGTAATTTACTAGTCCTTTTATTTTTTATTTATTCTTACATGTCATAAGGGTGTGTCTCAGAATGTATTGTTTGGTGAATCTACAGTATGTGTCTTAGATGACTATTTTCTTGTTGTTCTTGGGAACTGTATTCATTAGCTGTTAGGCGCTGTCCCTGCCTGCGGAAGGCAGAGCTGGGCTGCAGTTGTCGAGGGAGGCTGGTCACTGGCGACACGTTTATGGGGGTAGTTTGTGAGGTGGGACCTGTCTGTTGGTAGGCTCACTACCTGAAGTGGCTGCACTCTCTAGAAAACACTCGATAATTTACCACATCCCTTTTAGATAGCGGGCAGTGTGGGCCACGTTTCATGGGGTTCCTATCATCACACCTCTCGGGAGGTTATCTTTTAAATATCCGTTAGCATTCCTTGTCTGCAGAATTACAGTCAGGGGCTGACTCGGGCTATGTTTTTTCAGCGTGATATACTGCGTGGCGTCCTGTGGAATTTCGGCGCGCAATGGATTCTCTTGTCTGATGTTTCGTGTCCGCTTTCCACTTTGCTCTTTTATCTGTGGCTATTTGGGCTACAAGCTCGCTAGATAAGACTTTAAATTCCTTTTAGAGCAAAAGGCTGGGAAAAGATGGGCGTGTGCAATTTTCGAAAGAACTGTTGGGTGGCGTCCTCCGGAGGCGATCCAATTGGCTCCATTTTTGTAGGCGACAGGTCTAGCTATCTGTCATAGCTGCTTATCCATCTCATTGAACGGAGGGTTAGAGCTCTCCAGTGATTCGTATATCGAGTTTAGGGGGGGGGGGCGGTGACGCCCAGTTTTTGGTGTGGGCGGACGAAGAGTGGAGACACTTCTCATGTAGGCTCCAGCTAGTTCGGACGTCTTGTTTCAGATAGGACCTGAAGAGTTTATTCGTTCTTCTGGGCTGGGTCCTGAGCGTTTGATGAACTTTAGTTTTCTGAAGTATCCGTCTGCAGCGGATCGCGGACAGGAACTCAGTTGCAGTTCGCTTTGTGAAACAGCTGTGTTTTGATATTCTTGTTCGGTCGAGACTTGAGATTAGACAGCCACCATCGTACTGGCCGTACCGACGTACTAGTGGTTTATGCAATTCCATTCTGGGAACACTTGTGCTGAATACTCACGTTTTGCACTTGAGTTTGTGAGTGTATGTCCTAGCCGACACCTGAAGCATTTACCTGACAACTGCTCTCTGCCATGATAGTGGGGCTGTTATAGTTAAATGTCGATACTGCTTCATAGATCGTAGTGAGATTCCCAGGCGGAAGAATTTATTCTCTTTCAGCTCCACTCCTTCAACATCGTCCAGTCGCCAGCGAGATCCAGCTTCGACAGATCAAGCTGACTCAAGGTTATTGGTAAAGTGTTGCTCGCTATTTGCTAGGGTTGTTTTATATAGTTGCAGTAATCATCCATCGGTGTATATGTGCGTGCGTATGTTGGATGTCGACTTCTCTTTCCAATAACGAATATCTTAGCGCCTCTGTCCACCTTTCTATTTTTTCACGATAGGACAAAGCCACATGTATAGCCAGATATTTCACTGTGTTGATTAATTTAGTGCTAGAAACTTTACATGTAAAAGTTACGGCTCCATTTATTTCATTCCTATTAGACTACGTATTTTGATTTGTAAACTTATTTGTTAAAACTCAGACAATTTGCTGGTCACACATGTATACCGCGGTGTTAACCGATTTTACTGCATTTGATTTCCTTTATATAAATATGTGTTTCCATTTGTAACCCATTGCTTGACTACACTTTTAACTGTGATTTAATTTACAAAATCATTTACACTAATTGTTAACTATCCCCTGAATTTCTGTTTGCTTTAATGAATAAATGTATTTGTTTAAGTCATAAATTTACTTTTCTTTACAAATTCCTAATTCGCTATTTTGAAGGGGTCATTAGATAGATAGATAGAGGACTGTGTATATTATCTGGTGCACTCTGATCAATTATCTCGCCACCGTGGTTGTAGATTTAGGGTGTTGAATCTTTTCCATGTTTTTAATAAAAATATGGTGGCGACTCATGTTATTAACATTAATGAGGATTATATTTAAAATTAATTTGCATATCTGTGATATTGCACATTTGCATACCAGTGGACTGTCTCGGACGAGTAAAAATGTATCCCCTTGGTGGGGTAATCCCTCCCTTTTTGACGCGACGTCATACAATCTTGGACGCCACGTTATGCTGTGATAACGCATAGTTATGTCGCTGTGGATATACATGTAATTACCTCCGAAACTGATCTGTCAGGTTATGTGAGTGTCAGCAAATCTTGTCCTACTACATTTGTACCATTAGTTCTTAGTTTCCTCATTTTTCTCATCCTGCCCCACCCCCACGTTAATTAATTCAAATGATTGTAGGTAATCTCAATATATTAATATGTACTGATAAACTGAACTGATAAATAATTTTAAAATTTCAAAAATCAAATGTTTGTAGAGCTTATGGGAGTAACTGTGGGGTCATCAGCCCTAAACTTACAAACTACTTATGAACTAGCTAATACTACGGACGACACAAATATCCATTCCCAAGGGGGGATTCGAACCCCCGACCGTAGTGGCCGTGCAGAACGTGACTGATGCGCCGCCCGCAGACCGCTCGGCCACTGCGGTCGGCAAAAAATTTCATCAGGATCGGAATACAACTGTAGAATCTGACGAAGTCCAGATGCAAAGTATCCTCTGTCATACACCATCCAAAATTTTATGTGACAGTGACCTCCTTCTTGTTTTGAAGGTCAAGTGTCCAAAATGTCATGAAGATTTTAGGACGAATAAAGTGTCTTTATTCGCATGTTGCATGATGCCACAGGTTTTCAACCGTATAATTGTGTATGACGTCATACACAAACTGAACTATATGTCGTAATCACTCCTTATCCGTAAGACAATTGTTACCTCATGGAAGTACTATGTGTACCAAATTTGGTTGAAATCGGTACAGTGGTTTAGAAGTAGATGTCGAATGATGCAGCACTTTGCCGCGCATTTCTTTGTTTATTACGTCATATCTCCTATTTGTCGTACAGGTGCCTATCACCATCGCGAAAGTGCAAGCAATATGTTGCAAAGTTTGAAACTCGCCCTCTGTTCTATTGACTGTTAACTAGCCATGTTGGTGAAGTTAACAATTGACTGCTTGCTCACAAAATCTAATTACGGCGATGTTCATACAGCGGCGGAAGTATACAGTTCCCTTAAGCAAAACTCTGATTCTATAAGTTAAGCAACAGTTCTACCTTTACTGTAATCTGCACACAATTAAATAATGATCTGCACTCATGGCAACGGAAACGCAACTATTATCTGCACCAGAAGGGAGCAGAGACACGAGATACATGAACAAATTACCCCACATTAATCCAAAATAAATGCTAAGGGGAGAATTTAAATTAGCGCAAAAGGATTATAGTTTAACAAATTAATTTATTGTTCAAAACAAGAACAACAAGGGGGAAGACCATTTTTTTTAAATACAATAAAAAAAACACACCTTACAAAATATTCACAATTACATGGCCCTAAAGTTGCCCACCTGCAAAGTTGAGTACAGGTTAATTATGATCACGTTTCACAGGGGGGAACGGAGGAATGCAGCACATTCACACACAAATTCATACGCCAAGCCATGCAGGTACTTACCAAGCACCTGACACCAATACACCAAGACGACAGCCTAGCAATGTGGAGAATGCAGGTCGAAGGTTCACTCGCGCACAATGAAATAATACTTCGCTTCCATAATGTGTCAAGCTAGTGTCTTAGGCTCATGATAAAGTATCAGAAACAAACGCACTTGGTTTAAGACCACAAAGTGCGGTGTACAGATGGAATTTAAAGTTTCCCTAGAACTTCTAACTATACATTAAATCAAGATTTCATTAAATAATATCTAAAAATGGTCGCTCTGGTGTTCGTTTAGCACAGGGAGAAGGTAACTACAGAAGGTTAAAGTTGTTAGTTCAATACAGCACTTTACTAAGTCGGAACACAAAATATGCAAAAAGTTAACAAAATCAATTTCTAAGAGAATAAGATCGCGAAATATATCATGTAACCATTCTTTCTGATCAGAGGAGTGATATCTATTAGATAAACAAGGTTACAGATTGCTACGGCACAATACAAAGTTCGGTCACAAAAATTCAGAGAAGTGAAATAATTCTATTTCATGAAAATTAAAACCACGATATACGTCGTGCCACAGTTCTTTCTACACAGAGGAAAAAGATCTATTTAATGGTAATAACCACGACAGGGAACTGTGAGATTACCGCCCAATAGAAATGCTGGTAAATTAATAGCATTTGATAATTAAACAGTATGAAGTTCACTGCAAACATTGAACATGCCAATGCACTAAATGTTACACAATTTTAATCTTATTAATTATGGTAGCAATGTATGTACGCAGTTGGGTGACAACATTTATAGTTAGGCCAAAGATAGAAATTCTCCACGTTGAGATTTGCTGTGTGCTTGTAGCAGACGGGAGGCCAGCGAGCAGGCCGACATTGGTGGCTTCTTCCAGCTTAGGATTTTCCAGTTTTCGTTTCCGGTGAGGGGAGAGGGACAATGACGAGTGTCAGGTGGAGTGCAGTGCACAGCGTGAAATAAAATATTCTAATACTACTGGCATTTGAAGTAATACGATGCAGTTAGGAACCTTTAAGGCCCTCATTACAAAATAGCCTGTTGATAAATAAACAATACATTAGCTGATATAGTCACATCTGGCGTAATATGTTTAATTGACAATGAAAAGTAATAAATTACCAATGAATACAAGACAGTTACACAACTAGCATGGCAATGTTTGTATATAAAAATAATATATTAACTATTTCTCATTTTATTTTTAATTAATCTTGTGTATTTTATCTTGAAGTATTCAGTTAAATCACTTATCTGTGACATAAGAAATTGCACGATTATGATAAATAGTACAAAGGATGTTTATACCAATATAAAAACCTAAGAAGACAATTTATTTAATGTGTAGTGTAATTATTTTGATTTTAAGTAAAGTTTTAGAAATGTATTGGCTGAGCGCTGTACGTTGGCAAATCGGTTAGAACAGCTCACATGGGGAAGTTGATGACGTAGGGGAAAAAACCCCGGCAGGTGAGCTTTTGGCACGCATGCGCGCGAGGGCAGGAAGTGACGGAGTCGGGAGCATGTGGGGTAGTTGGCCGGGCGGCGTCACGCTGCAGCAGTCGGCAGGTGGATCGCGAGGTGGAGGTTATAGATTTGTCTGTGGCAATCGCCACGTGTGGTTGCTCGTAGTAGACTGCACCAAGTTGAATCGAGTGCTACAGAGTGTTGTGAATATTTAGCCGGTGGAACAAGGTGTGCATCGCATTGAATTAAAGTGACTGTGAATTGTTAATGTAACATGTGTCGTCACATAGGCACGAACATAAACGGTGTTTGAGACAGCCACATGGTGCGAAAACAATTTACGACAAATATTCATTTTTGTCTGGGGGCTCATGAGCTATAACTTTATTTGATAAATGTGTCGACGTACAGACGTATCAGCCACAGGGTTCTAATATTGTGTAATAAACAACATAAAGTGAACTTTCACGTGTTTTCAAAAATAGTAGTTAGTACACCCTTTTCTCTCATGAACTAGATTTTATTATGAATTTGTTTTGTTAATCATATGCAGGGAAGGAAAGCTGCGAACGTGTGATATCATCCCCTAGAAAACGAGTCAAACAGTCGCAATCACAGTTCCAGTGTTTTTGCATGTTTAGGAATTTGGTTCGCAGCTGGTGGTTGTGAGTTTTAAAAATTAAGCTTTCTCTATTTTAAACTCTCACCCCGACCTTCACTCTCGCATTTGGAGGCTCGTTACGGGATAAGTTCACGTTGGACTTGCTCGGGCGGAGAGATTACGGTGTGTATAGGACAGTGAACAGTTACGAACAGTTGCAAACAAGTGCGCGGATGCGACGGACAATTTCAAGTGTGTGTGGCGGTTGGCAGCAAAGAGCGGGATAAATTCACACCGGTTTTGCTCGGACAGAGGAGTAGGGTGTGCGTAGGACAGTGATAGTGGACAAAACAATTAGCATAATCGTGGACGATACGCGAACGCGTCGCGCGTTTAACGACGGTTGGTGGCTGGCAGAGTTCGGGCGCGGGCATCCGTAACCGGCGATCGACGGCGCATCGGCCCGGCAGCAGTGAGCGGCGGCGCGCGGGATCCACGCACTCAAATTTCATCTTCTGCAACGGACGGCAGTGATCGTGGGGACTTCGCAAGTCGTCATCGGAGCGTCAGGGCCCAGCAGCTTCGATTCTACAAAGGATAAGGGATGCAGTGAGGACATATTCCAGCCACAGCTTCTACAACAGACGGCAGCGAGCATTGGGGACGTCGCAGCTCGTTGCAGCAACTTCTGGATTAAAAGATAAGTAAAGCAGCTGGCGCTATAAATTCTTGTGTGTTGATCAAGCTTTCTTGTGGCACCGATAATGGAGCACGTTTTTAAAAAGTCGCCAAGCGACGTAGATTCAGAGAGTAGCATACCAGAAAGTCCAGAGAGGGTAAATACTGGGGGAATGTTGTTGACACCGGAGATGATCGCAGCCATGTTAGCGAGTTTTAGCTCAAAGTTAGAATCAAAAATAGAAAATTCAAACTCACATTTAGAATCAAAAATAGAAAATTCAAACTTACATTTAGAATGAAATTTAAGATCAGAAATAGGAACTGTAAGAACAGAAATAGAAACTGTAAAATCGGAAATAGAAACTGTAAAATCAGAATTGAAAGCAGACTTTAAGGCAGACATTGGGGCACTACAAAATTCAATGTTTGCATTAAAGGCAGAAATAATCACAGACATTGACGAAAAGATAGGAAGTCTAACAGAACGGTTTGAAAATAGGGAAAAGGAGATACATGTCAGAATTGGTGCTATTGAGACTGAGGTAGGAGGCAAGTTAGATGCTGTGAAACAAATATGTGATCACAGGAATGAGGGCACTATGCAAGTGTTGGCTGAGGTTGACAAGAGGATAGTGGCAGGTATTGAGGAAACAAAAACTTCGTTGTCAGGAAAATTAGAGAATACAGATTTGCATTGGCAGTTAATTCACCATCCCACAGATTCAGCTGAGAATTTCATTGAATTTGTAGAAAAGATAGACCAGGGTTTAGTTATGGATCGACAGTTCAGGGGGACACAACATGTGAACCACAATAAAAACAGAGGCAGTAGAAATGTGGGCCACAACCAGGGAAACCACAATAGGCAGAGGAATTTAAATGAAAATTGGAGAGGTAACAATAACAGAAGAGACAACTGGGATAATAGAAGCCAGAGGGAAACATGGGAAAATGATAGGAGAAATCAAAGGCAGGAAAGTGGAAATAGGAATGGGGATAACAGTAGGAGAGAAAATCAGAGACAGAATCAGGGAAACTAAGATTTGTTCCAAATGAGGTCCGTTTTGGGACAAGGAGCTATTCTAATAACAGGACCAGAAGATGGGATAGCAGGGGATCAAATGACCATAATTACAGTAGGAATAGAGATGGGGAGAGAAGGGAGGAAAAACTATGTCACATGGACAGAGATAAGGATAGGAAAGAGGAAGTAGGAGTTCACAAAGGCAAGGATAAAGAAAAGAGGGAAGAAAACATAAATGGAGTAAACAAGGAAAGGGAGAAAAGAGAGGAAAGTATATGTCAGATGGATGCTGTTATAGGTAGTGAGGAAATTTTTGGGGATTGGTTCATGCAACATGACAAAAGAAAGGCAAACAGGAGGAGAAAGGATAGGAATGAGAACAGTAAAGGGGAATATGATGTGCGAAATTTATTCAATAACAAATGTAAGGAGGATGACAATAGTGTTGGGTTAGCCTTACTTTCGGATAGGTCAGAGGCACAAGTGTTGACTGAATGTGAAAGTATGAATGTAAATATTGATGGTACAGGAGCCAGCATAGATGTTGTGGAATGTATGAATGAGAGTGAATGTTTTTCTAAATTAAATGTAAATAAATGTGGTCCAGTAGAGACAATAAATGACACTGGACCTACTGTAAATGTTAATATAAATGTGAAGATCTCTGAGGAAGGCCAAGTTGACAGTGTAGATGCACAAACTAGAAATTTAATTGGGAAAATAAACTGGATTAGGAAGTGGGCGCCAGATGATTGGCTATTGCACAAATATGATTACTTGGACAGACTAGGCAAACAATATAATAAGGAACAGAATTATTACAATGTGTTGAAAGAGTTTGTGAATAGGGACAATGAGCATGATCAATTAAGGGGATTAGGCATGTGTACCCAAGATCATGATGAGATAAGTGAGGGACTGAGAGTTGTACAGGAGGGGTTAGGTGATGAGGAGGAGAAAATACAATTTTTTATGATTCATAATAATGAACAGTGTCATGAAATGGATATTGATGGGTTAAAGTGTGTGAATTGTGGGGAGTACTTGTGGAAAGCACATGAGGCTGATGACAGGGATGCAAATTTAATCTCACACCAGCAAAATATATATATTTTTTTGTGCGAGGGGGTAGGATTTATATTTATGTTTGTAGGTGTCATTATGATAGAAGATAAAATTCTCTATAACATTATTTTGGTAGTATTATATGAGCTTTAAGATATATTTTTGACACAGGCAGGTTGTTTTTTTATTTGATGGAGTAATACTCCAAGTAGGCCACATATTCTCTTGACTGTTCATCTGAAGCTATGGCTGATGAGAGAGCAGGCATGGTGGTTTGGGTTGATCTGATAATGACTAACACCAGCCACTTTGAGTTCTTAATTCTGTTGATTTGCGTGTTACTGTACATGTCTCAATGCTTAGTTTCAATTGCACCAAGTCTGAATGGCAGATGGGTGGGATACTAATCCAACCGAATCCTGGTGTCCAGACAAACTTTTTTCTATGTTGACTCATGAGTGCCTTCTGCTCTTCCTGTTCCATGTAGGGTGCATATGACGTGCGTGAACAAGAACGCTTGATCCAGTGCCATGAATCTAAGCTGCAACAGAATGTTGGTTGAAATGACGGAGACATAGGACCATACACCATGGACCAGAGTTGCTGCAACGATGACTCTGGGGTTCTCAGTGTCAAAGTGGTGAGAGATTTCCTTTAAACAAGTGGAGTGTACACCATCAAAAGTTTTTATAGTGATAATTTTAGTTTTTCCATGTAGGACAAGATCTTCTAAAGACTAAAGGTTAATACTATTATAAATTTGGTGCCAATTCTGTATATAAACAACAGGCACACTTAAACTTCATGGATGTAATTAGTTATAAGGATTCTTTTCTTAAAAATATGCACACACTATAAGTGGTCGTAATGGTACAAATATTGGGAAATTTTCTCACTGCCTTGTTTATTTTTATTTATTTATTTATTTTTTGTTGCATTAGTTGAGGTCATAATTGGTGTAGTGTTTGAGTCAATCCGATCCAATAATTTGGTAATTTTAAATTTTGCTCATTTGACAGTATTAATTTTGGTGCTACTTGCGCCATCCTGCACATGGTTTTGATGCCGTAAGTGGGAGTATTGTGAGATTACCACCCAATAGAAATACTGGTAAATTAATAGCATCTGATAATTAAACAGTATGAAGTCCACTGCAAACATTGACCATGCCAATGCACTAAATGTTAGACAATTTTAATCTTATTAATTATGGTAGCAATGTATGTACGTAGTTGGGTGACAACATTTATAGTTAGGCCAAAGGTAGAAATTCTACACGTTGAGATTTGCTGTGTGCTTGCAGCTGACGGGAGGCCAGTGAGCAGGCCGACATTGGTGGCTTGTTCCAGCTTAGGAATTTCCAGTTTTCGTTTCCGGTGGTGGGAGAGGGACAATGACGAGCGCCAGGTGGAGTGCAGTGCACAGCATGAAATAAAATATTCTAATACTACTGGCATTTGAAGTAATACGATGCAGTTAGGAACCTTTAAGGTCCCCATTACAAAATAGCCTGTTGATAAATAAACAATATATTAGCTGATATAGTCACATCAGGTGTAATATGTTTAATTGACAATGAAAAGTAATAAATTACCAATGAATACAAGACAGTTACACAACTAGCATGGCAATGTTTATTTATAAAAATAATATATTAACTGATGACATAAAAGTTTTCTGGGTATGGTACCGCGTCATGATGTAAGGCTATTACTTAAATAACCAACGTTTCGGCCAACGTTAGCCAGATGAAGGCCACTGTAACGTTGGCCGAAACGTTGGTTATTTAAGTAATAGCCTTACATCATGACGCGGTACCATACCCAGAAAACTTTTATGTCATCTGACTCTGGCCGTGGAAGCCTACGTAATTATAATATATCAACTATTTCTCATTTTATTTTCAATTAATCTTGTGTGTTTTATCTTGAAGTATTCAGTTAAATCACTTATCTGTGACATAAGAAATTGCACCATTATGATAAATAGTACAAAGGATGTTAATACCAATATAAAAACCTAAGAAGACATTTATTTAATGTGTAGTGTAATTATTTTGATTTTAAGTAAAGTTTTAGAAATGTATTGGCTGAGCGCTGTACGTTGGCAAATCGGTTAGAACAGCTCACATGGGGAAGTTGATGACGTAGGGGAAAAAACCCCGGCAGGTGAGCTTTTGGCACGCATGCGCGCGAGGGCAGGAAGTGACGGAGTCGGGAGCACGTGGGGTAGTTGGCCGGGCGGCGTCACGCTGCAGCAGTCGGCAGGTGGATCGCGAGGTGGAGGTTATAGATTTGTCTGTGGCAATCGCCACGTGTGGTTGCTCGTAGTAGACTGCACCAAGTTGAATCGAGTGCTACTGTGTGTTGTGAATATTTAGCCGGTGGAACAAGGTGTGCATCGCATTGAATTAAAGTGACTGTGATTTGTTAATGTAACACATGTCGTCGCATAGGCTCGAACATAAACGGTGTTTGAGACAGCCACATGGTGTGAAAAGAATTTGTGACAAATATTCATTTTTGTCTGGGGACTCACGAGCTATAACTTTACTTGATAAATGTGTTGACGTACAGATGTATCAGCCACAGGGTCCTAATACTGTGAAATAAACAACATAAAGTGAACTTTCACATGTTTTCAAAAATAGTAGTTAGTACATCCTTTTCTCTTATGAACTAGATTTTATTATGAATTTGTTTTGTTAATCATATGCAGGGAAGGAAAGCTGCGAACGTGTGATATCATCCCCTAGAAAACGAGTCAAACAGTCGCAATCACAGTTCCAGTGTTTTTGCATGTTTAGGAATTTGGTTCGCAGCTGGTGGTTGTGAGTTTTAAAAATTAAGCTTTCTCTATTTTAAACTCTCACCCCGACCTTCACTCTCACAGAACACACTAATCGGCGCACACGTGGGCCGACAAGTACACAGATTACAAGCTAGAATGGACAATTTTCGGGGGAAATTATCACACTATACTCACTAGGAGACACATTAGCAAATTAGCTATACCATTATTAACCACTCATGTGCACTGAATGATGGAAAAGCTGAAGGTTTAGTACGATGTCGTCCACATGTTCTGTCGACTAAGTACGGACAGTATAGGCATTGCGAGTCCTCGAAAATATTACAATTCAACTACGATAAGATCACAAAAGGCATTGAACACATTTAAACAGGTGGAGAAATGATTATAAAGTGCAAGAACTATGCTAACGAAACCCCATCAGAGCTTCGGAATTAGATTCCAGCAAGAATCGACATAAAATTAGCAATCCTGTATGAAACTAAGCAAAATCTCACTACTACACATAGTGTAGCTGCTACTCCCGGCATTAAACTCACGAAAATGCATAAGTACGACTATGGAGCCTGAACTAAGTCGATCCACGAGGCCACAGCAGAACCAAACCCAGAGGTATTTACCCTACCAGGAACCAAGAAGCGAATGACTAGCTCTCTTGACCGCTGCCTTGCCGTTAGAGGAGAGTTAGTGGAGGGGAGCCCAGAGAGTGTCACCGTTCGTCAGGCAGGTAACCTGACCAACTCCCAGCCAAGGAGGTTAAGAGCAAGCTACATTAGGAACCTTTGCTAAGACTGGGTTCAGCTCAGCAGTTGGCAAACCTACCTCTCGCCCAGAGACATTCAACGCCCAGCGTTTGAAAGAAACGATGACACAAAACAGATGAGGTGAGCCTAGAACTTGCTAAACTTTCATAAAAACAAAGTTTCATTCATTTTGTGGAAGCCAGGGCCAGTGGGAGTACATCACAGTACACACTACTATACGTTTGGGGCCTCATGTACAACAGACACTTAGAATTTTACATACAGATAAAATTAAATCAATATATAATGCCTGGTATCTCGCATATTGCAAGTGGAGTGTCTAGCTACACTCAAAAACAACAACAAAAAAACAAAAAAAAAAATGTTGAAGCTCATCAACATTTGTTCAAGGTGAGTCAATTAAATGGAACACGTTATGTGGACGTGTTTCAAGTTTCATTACAATCGGTTGAACAGTATGAGCGCACACAAAATATGAACTCACAAACATTCATTTTTATATATTAGACTAGCTGAAAACTCGGCGTTGCTTGGGACTTGTTGTTGTTGTTGTGGTTTTCAGTCCGCAGACTGGATTGATGCAGCTCTCCACGCTACCCTGTATTGTGCAAGTCTCTTCATCTGAGAATACGTGCAGAAACCTACATCCTTTTGAATCTGCTTACTATATTCGTCCCTCGGTTTCTGTCTACGATTTTTACCCCACACACTTCCTTCTAATGCTAAGTTGACAATTCCTTGATGTCTCAGAAGGTGTCCAACTAATCTATCCCTTCTCTTAGTCAGGATATGCCAGAAACTCCTTTTCTCCCCGATTCAGTTAAGCAGCTCCCCATTAGTTACATGATCTACACATCTAATTTTCATCATTCGTCTGTAGCACCACATTTCAAAAGCTTCTATAATATTTTTATTTGAACTCCTAATCGTCCACGTTTCACTCCCATACAGTGCTACACTCCAGACAAACGATTTCAGAAAGGAATTCCTAACATTTAAATATTGGATGTTAACAAGTTTCGCTTCTTTAGAAACGATTTTATTCCCGTAGCCATTCTGCATTTTATATCTTCGTTACTTCTGCCATCAGAAATTAGCTTCCTACCCAAATAACAAAATTCATCTACTACTTTTATTGTCTCTTTACCTAATCTAATTCCTTCAGCATCGCCTGATTTTCTGACATTGCATTCCATTACCTGCTTTTTACTCTTGTTAATGTTCATCTTATATCTTCCTTCCAAGACACTGTCCATCCCATTCAATTGCTCTCCCAGATCTTTTGCGGTCTCTGGCAGAATTACTATGTCATTGGCAAACCGCAAAGTTTTTATTTCTTCTCCCTGCACTTTAATGCCCTTTCCAAATTTCTCCTTCCGTTCCTTCACTACCTGCTCAATGTACAGATTGAACAACATTGGGGAAAGGCTACAACCCTGTCTTACTCCCTTCCCAATCTCTGCGTCCCTTTCTTGCCCTTGTCTTATTTTTGTAGAGATTGAATATAACTCTTCGCTCCCTATATTTTACCCCTGATACCTTCAGAATTTGGAAGAGTGTATTCCATTCGACATTGTCAAAAGCTTTCTCCAATCGACAAACGCTAAAAACGTAGGTTTCCCTTTCCTTAGCCTATCTTCTAAGATAAGTGGTAATGTGAGTATTGCCTCTCGTGTTCCTACGTTTCTCCTAAATCCAAACTGATATTCCCCGAGGTCGGATTCCACAAGTTTTTCCGTGCGTCTGTAAATAATTCGTGTTAGTTATTTATTCCAATTTCACATCCTCATCCCTTCTCTCCACCTCCTCTTTCCTTTGTCCATCTCCTCCTCTCCGTTCTCTTTGTTCATCTCCTCTTCTTCCCTCTCTCTGTTCGAAATGGCCTCATCTCTGTGTCTAACTCCTTCTCCACGTACTCAGTCCATTTATTCCTCCATTTATCAGTGAAAATTTGTTAATTTTAATGGTGCTCAGTGAAATGATGTCTAAGTTACTCTCCAAATGAAATCTTAAGTGGACAATTAAGTGTTGTTTTGAGGGTGCAGTGTGCCAAATTTTATCGAGATTGGAATAAACCCGTAAATTTTGTCGAAGCCCGCAAGTAAAGTACCCTCCGCCAGGCACCATACAAAATATTATGCATGCAGTGACCTTCCTCATAGTTTGAAGCTCAATTGTGCAAAATGTCATCAAGATCGAAATACAAATGTAGATTTTGGCAAAGTACATTGGTTAAGTATTCTCTGCGACATCCCATACGAAATTTTATGTAGATTGTGACCTTACTCTTGTTTTCAGTCAAGTGTTTAAAATTTCATGAAGATTGGTGGATAAATTAAGTCTAGTTATTCAAATTTCCCATTATGTGGTTTCAATATCACTTCAATATTATGCAAACTAATCTTTCACGAATGTCCAAGCAATATGTTGACCAAGATTCATCACAATAGAATTAACGGTACAGACTTGCATTCTGGAAGGTGGTGGTTCAAATCCAGCCATATGTATAGTATCCTCCGTCATTCACTATCTAAAATTTTATGTGACAGTGACCTTCCTCTAGTTTTGAAGGTCAAGTGTCCAAAATGTCATGAAGATTTTACGATGAATAAAATGCCCTTATTCTCATGTCGCAAGATGCCACAGGTTTTCCACCATATAATGGATCATGACGTATCTCCTGAACTACAATATGTCGTAAGCACTTCTTATCCCTAGATCAATTGTTACCTCATGAAAGGAATATATGTACCAAATTTGATTGAAATCAGTACAGTGGTTTAGAAGCAGATGCTGCACTTTATCGCGAATTTCATTGTTTATTACGTCATATCTCCTAAACTATCTGTCGTACAGTCATTTAATGATGCCTATGACCAAGTGCAAGCAATATGTTGACGAAGTTTCATCACAATCGATTGAACGGTACGGCAACGCATAAAATACGAAGACACAAACATTCATTTTTATATATTAGATTATGTCGCTCTCTGATGTGCGTCTCATCAGTCGGCAAGATTCAGCACGGCCAGAAGTACCTCTGAAGATGTCCAGCGAAGCTGTGGACGAAACGTTCGGAACAGAAATGTTTCATGGGCCACGGCCATACAACCCGGAATAATCGTCAACATTTATGACATCCAGTCGTGAAAGCCTTCATTGTATTCCTCATTAAGTTGTTAACATTAAATTCTTAATTTTATTTATTTGGATCTGGAAATAGACAATTACCAGGTTGGCGAGCACTACTATTTGTGGAATTCCCCTTTCAGTAGATGAAGTTACTATATTTTAGTAGTGTACAGGTTTAAAATGAACACGAACTTTCGTTGCACGAGATACTCGTCCATTACAAATCCCATATTTTATTTGTTTCAACTTAGGAACCATATACGAATTCAGTGTTTCCTTCCTGGAAATCGTTTCATCTACCGTGGAGCTCGTGGAATAATTTCCGGTACGTGAGCACGGCCCGCGGGTGTAATTCTGCGTTCTGAATCTCCATTTTGAAGGAAATACGTCTTTCTGTCGCTGCAACTGTGTACTCCGTCCATATGGCTGCATGAGAATTGGTATCATTCGTCAGACGACTGTGTCTCTGAAGCAGTGGAATATTAACTGCTGCATTCACGGTTTTGTACAAAAGAGAGCGAGTTATATGAGCAATTTCGAACAGCCAGTAATCGAACTCGTAATTGCCACCGTTAGTATAGCATGTTAAAAAGAGTTTTTTTTTAATTATATTTACGTCAATTCCTCTGATTGAATACTACTGCAAAAATGTTTGTAAATTAAAAAGTTTATTTTTTTTATAAGAATGTGGCGGCTCAGACTAGGTGCAGGAATTGCCGTTCCAGGCAGAATTGTTTGGGTGCAGAATGTTGCTGAATATTTTGGACCAACTGCGAACATAGAACTGTAGAAGTATAGATATTTCTACGATAAAATTATTTAGTTATTTTCTACAGGTCTATAACCAGTAATCATAGTTTCTTGAAGAAAAACTGCACAGTAATTTATCTGCTGTCGAATCTATGTTGTCGATTTTGACTTAACGATAATTCCTATTTTTCGTCGTGGGATTATTATTTATGAGAGACCGTGCAATTGTGTATACTTTTTTATTGTGTATACAAACATAGAGGCGATAAAACCGTAAGGTATATGTAGAACAGATAAAGTGTACATGTTAAAGGCCTGGTCAATAAGTGGATGAGTATTAAATTTGCCGTAAGCCAAAATATATAATTTAAAAAAATGTATATAAGTTACTGCTGTAACGATCTCAAAAGGTGAAATGCCGTGCGATATTGTCGGTTATCACTGAATATATTCGCAGTGTGGAGTTATTAATCTAAAGTTACACATATCGATTAAAAACAAAGTCTGGCATGGTAAGTATATTTGTAGCATACAAAAGTTTAAGTATAGGAGGATACTGGCTTACTTTATTTGATAATTGTTGTTTTGTACTCTTAAGCATGCAGCAATCAGTTTATATATATAAAGGAAAAATAATAATCTAGCTACTGACTGTCACTTTCTACAACTTATACAGCCAGTTTTTGTAGGCTTTTGGATATTTAAGAACAGTGTTCTGTATTGTCTAAGACACATGGATAAATTACTCGAAAGTGCAATGCATGTAGTCGAGTAGCGGTGGTAGCTGAGGCATCAGAGACTTTTTTTGTAAGAAATAAACAACAATAAAATTTTCTAGTTTTGCTAAATCTTGACGTAGTTGTCAACCGTGTCATGTCCAGATAACTTCATACACTGCACACCGCTTGTTTCTTTCAAATCTCTCTACATCTGTGTCTCCTTATCAGCATCAACGACTCTCTATATTACTTCCAGACAGTCCACACAGAGGCTTGAGAATGACTACAGAAAAGTCAGTATTATACTATTGATTATCTTTATCAAAAATTTTTAAATGTTTGTAAAGCTATGGGACCAAACTGCAGTGGTCATCAGTCCCTAGACTTACAAACTACTTTAAGTTTTGCTAAGGACAATACACACACTCACGCTCTAGGGAGGACTTGAACCTCTGACGGGGAGCAGCCGCGCACTTCACAGCAGGGTGTCTTAGGGCGTGGGCATGGCCATTCCCGTGTGACTTACCTTTATCAGTGCATTGTTTTCTCTGTACATAATCCGACACGAAAGTCATAGTGAAAGGTAGTTTATAATTTACCCTATCATAAATTATCACACTACTCTGCAAAAATTTAGTAAGAGAGAGGTAAAGCAGCATAATATTAGTTTGGTGCCTGTTTCGTAGCGTTTTGCATCTTGGTACCTGGTTGCTGTGGGTTTCATAATCGACTGGCATTTTTTATTTGCAAGTTCACTGTTAGTATTTGTGTTTACATCTCGTCATTTCGTCGTTTGCAGATAGTGAGTGGAGCTCTAGGCGCTAGAAAATGGATGCAAAGTGGAAAAATCTGAACGTTATCGACTTATTCTTCTGTTTCAGTTCAATAGAGGAGTGATGGCATCAGAAGCAGCCAGAAACAATTGCGCCATGTATGAGGGTAATGCACTTGTATATTTGTCCCAAGGGAAGTAAAGAAATTTATGAGGCCAAAATAAAGAAGATACACCTCATACAAATAACTGCGCACATCCACAAATACGCACATCCACAGAAATGTATCTGGTGGAACAGTGACTGTGGCGTCAGCGTAACAGCCGTGCGCACTAAGGTGCCTTAGGTCGCGTTTATAGCCCACTAGCTGAAAACCCGGCTTTGCCCGGGTATTTATGTATTTATTCCTGCCACTTTCAGGTGTATATTCATGTGTATAAGGGCTGTATGTCTGTAAAATGTCTTGAGAATACAATAGTAATAGATTAGTAATAGATTAAAACTTGGTGCATGATGGGACGGTTTTCCATGAACGTTACTGTTTATGTGCTCATATCTCATGAACTACGTGTCGAACTGTGATACAATTTAGGAGGTACATTCAACTATAAGTGTGTATACTGTCTGTAAAATTTCCTGCGGCTGCAATTTGTAGTGTACAAATTATAAATTGTAATATCGTACTGAATGCCGTAGTTGTACTCCATAAACAGCGGAAAAGTAGTAACCGAGAAAATTTTTTCCTTTCATGATTTTGCTATGGTTGTCAGCGGGAAAAAGTTTAATAAAGGTTTGAAATTATGTTTAAAGTATGTTGCAAGTCGCTAAGTACTGTCATTCTCCGACAGTAAGTGAATGGAGTCTCGTCGGAATATGTGGCAGTTTCTTGCAATTCCTATTGTTTATGACGTCATATCTTGTGAACCATGTGTCGTACGTGATTATTAACCCTGCAACAATTGTTATAATGAATGTGTGCACCAAATTTGGTTTAAATCGCCCCAATGTTTTAGGAGAAAATGAGCAGTATTGTCGCTAAATACAGCAGTTTTGGCACATATCATTGTTTATGACGTCATATCTCGTCAACTATGTATCGTACGTGAGTCTTACACTTATGGCGACCGTCCTCCTGGACTGAAGCTTACGTGTACGAAATTTCATAAAGATTGGAACAAAACATACAAACATACGGACACTCTGCTTTATGTATTAGACAGTTGCTCAGCAGCGGAGCAACCGCTGTGATTTTGCGGAGACACTGCTCATCACTCACACAGCAGGTGTTTCAGCCGCAGTGACTTTGAGCAGACTGTTCCCACCTGGCGGCCAGATATATGGCGCACCTAACAGCCCTGTTAGCCGCCTTGTAAGCGGTTTGGAAGTGCAGCCGCTGGTATTCTGACGCCGCAGCGGAAGAGCGGAGGGGCCGCCGCCGCAGCCGCGCCTATAAACAGGGCCCACGCTGCCTTAAGAGAAACAGCGCACTGACATACCGCCGCGGTTGCTCTGCCACGGAGCAACTGCGGGCTATAAACACGGCCTGACTGCGGGCGCGCGACCGTTCACCGTCGGAAGTTCGAGACCTCTCTCAGGCATATGTGTGTGTGTGTGTGTGTGGTTTTGTTGTTAGGATAAATTAGTTGAAGTAGTTTGTAAGTTTAGGAACCGATGGCCACTTTACAAACATTTGAACAGTGACTGTGGTCATGGCCCCCACATTCCATTGGGGGCCCTGGACACAGAATCTGAAACGGTTACTCCCCTCTCTCTGTTTTTACTGTTGTGTGGAGTAGTTTGTAATTGCAAATTTATATCTTAATCATGCTCTTTTTAGAATCTACTTAAACTTGGAATAACAAAGTATACATTTGATACGGTAAGCTTCATTTATAAAATAATTTTACTTTGAGACTTTACTTTCCAATGGCAACAGCAAGCCTGTAGATCGGGAGGGGGGGGGGGGGAGGATCAGCTAATTATGAAGTATATTCCTTTGATGGACGAGAATTCTCGCATTCATTGTGCACATCTTGTCAATTCGTTACTTCACGATAACTACAGTGCAAGATTAGAATGGCCTACACGTTCTTCAGACATGAGTCCCATCAAACATACCCTGGGGTACATTGAAAAAGTCGGTTTTTGACGTCCCACCTACCAATCTGGGAGATCTACTCCAAAGTACCTTTGAGAAGTTGGATTTTGAATTTTGTATGTGAACATACTTTTGTACACAAACAACGAATAATGAAATAATGTATTTTTATGTTTTTATGTAAATATTTATTTATAATTATTTGACCCGCTTCGTTACTCTTGTGGTCTAACGCACCGCTTTCCGAGAAGGGGAGTCATACCGGCCCCAGTTCGAATCTAATCGGCGGATTAATGAAGGGGTTCAGAGTGCCGGCCAGCCTGATGTGGTTTTAGGTCGTTTTCCACGTCCCCTTAGGTGAATACCGGGCTGGCACTCAAGTCCCGCCTCAGTTACACGATTCTCAAAGATTTCTTAACACTTTACACGTACACACATGTAACACTGTACATAAACATTTGGGAGACACATTTCCTCCTGGGGAACATGGGGTGGCGACAGGAAGGGTATCCGGCCACCCCATAAATAGCCTATTAACACGCCAAATCCGAATCCAATCAAGCTGACCCCGCATGTTATGGTAACATGGCGAAAGAGACAGAAGAAATATTTATTTAGAACTATTAAGACATAATTGTAGTTGTTTTGTATTTTTAAATGTAATGCAACAGGACTTCTAAGCTGAGCTGTAAGACAGGAGAATAAACTGTGAGCTGCCAAACTCAGCATCTAACTAGCAAGTCGAGAATATGCCATGGACCGCAGGCACCAAGGAGGGATATTGCTGTTTTGGATCGAGTGCAAGTGATCGCGTAAGCAAGATAGAACATGTGAAAGTGAAGCTAGGACTTATTGTCTATATCATCTATTATTCCATATAGCGCCAATAAAAATGTGTTTTCTCACTGTAACAAAAGTTAGATAAATTCAGGGACGTCACTGCGCCGATGACTTTTTGTTAGTATAACGTGATTTTCGCAGATTTTTTATTTCATAATAATGAACGGAAAAGCTCTGCTGACAAATGATTTGTGTATACGAATATTTTTTTTCCATTGAGGTTAAAAGGGCGTTATACAGGGTGTTTCACTAAGTGTGTTTGCTGTTTGCCTCTGTAACTTATAAAATAATACGTGACAGGAAATTTTAATGCGGTAGGTCAACACAAGAAGTCTATTGTATCTATTGTATCATTTTCCAAAGAGTTACAGCACAAAGATATAATTTTTAAATGGAACAATAGTATTTTCTATCAAGCATTGGAATCGTTGAAACCAGCTGCGTCCAAATCAATTTAAACTACATTCCTATCACTGTTAGTTTGGGAGCTACAACCCTTCAAAGTTTCAGGGGCAGATAACACAAACGCTGTGCATAATACAATGCGCCTTCTAAATGTGGTGCGGCCGAGTTGTACCGTCGCTGGTGTCACGGAGCGAGAAGCTTCCTCGATGCGCTGTTAGACTGCCGACTGTCGCCGCACACGGCCGTATACCCGACAGTTGGAGCCACACAAACAACCGGGGCTCAATATACCACAGTTACTGACATCGGATGACGGTGGCATACACGAACGAGTACGTTGACATGTTGCTGATGCCACTAAAGGAGCCACGGCATATGCCGTGAGATATCCTAGGCGAAGAGCCCCGGCAGCCATTACGTTCTTACGTGCCCAACAATGACTTCGGGAAACAGGCAGCTAGGTAATGCACCGCAGTAACAGACGAAGACCTGCAAGAAGTGAGGAGACGGAGGTGTTTGTTTTGCTGCACTACACCACGATCCTCATGCCATCCTACGAGCCGTTGCTGCAGTCGCTGCTGTCAGTCTCACGTCTGTGTGGCAGTTTAGTCCCCTTTAAACACCTAACACCAACCAACCAACCGCCTGTCACTGACCTAGGAGCTGCTTAGGAACGATTTCCGTGCAAGAGTGACGTTCTGTGAGTGGACCATACGTAATTTCACGCTGGAGTCTTTACAAAGTGTTATGTTCTCTGATGAGTCCACGTTCACAAATTATGGTGCAGTGAATCGCCATAACATGAATACTGGGCCGCAGACAATCCTCGGTGGGTACAACCTGTCGACCGTTAACGTAGGTGGTCTATTAACGTGTGGTTTGGAATCCTTGGGGATGAAATCATCGGTCCACACTACTTCCCAGGTACACTGACAGGTGAGTTATATCGCGCTTTTATAGCCGACAGTTTGGGGGGGGGGGTCTCCTTGAACATGTGTGTCTACACACGAGAGTCCATATGTGGATGCAGCACGATGGTCACCCAGCCCATTCTGCGTGTGCTGTTGTGGAAGAACTAAACAACAGGTTTGCAGGAAGATAGTTGGGGCGCCATGGTCCTCATTCATGGCCCGCAAGGTCGCCCGATTTAACACCAGTAATTTCTTTTTGTGGGGATATCTAAAGTATCGTGTTTACGTCACTGAGCCTACATCCCCAGATGATCTAAAACGGCGCATCGAGGATGCATGTCGCTCCGTCACACCGGCGATGTTACATCTCGTCCGCAGATCCTTTCAACCGCGCATTGCATTAAGCATTGAGGAACATGGACACACATTTGAACATCTCATGTAAATCAACTTCCCACCGCCATAACATCCATCACCCACCACACAGCCATGTATTATGTACAGCGTGTGGTATCTACCCCTGAAACTTTGAAGGGTTGTAGCTCCCAAACTAACAGTGATAGGAATATGTAGTTTAAATTGATTTGGACGCAGCTGGTTTCAACGATTCCAATGAACGATAGAAAAAAACTATTGTTCCATTAAAACAATTATATCTTTGTGCTGTAACTCTTTGGAAAATTATACAATAAACTATGTTCATAGCTCCGCAGAAAGTGTAACATATCTTGTGTTGACCTACCGCATTAAAATTTCTCGTCACCTATTATTTTATAAGTTACAGAGGCAAACACACTTAGTGAAACACCCTGTATAGTCGATTTCATTATTTGATATTGTTGGTTGTTCTTGTTACAGATATAAAAGATTAATACAGTATAATATTACTGAAAATAGTATAACTGAAAGATCAAAAGACTGCTAACACGTTTAAGAGTAGGATATTTTGTGGTAAATTTGTTCATATTCAAAAGTTAATGTGATGTTTAATGAGTAATAGATTTTTCTAATTACGAAAAAATTTGAGATAGAAATGTTGATGGGAATTCTTCTCCTTGAAGAAACACATGTAAAGTTAATTTAGATTTCTGAGATTTGGATTCGGAACATTTATGAGTAATAACGTAGCGAAGCTCTTGAGAGATGGCAAGCATAATCATTTCAAGATTGGGGCAAAGTTTCTTATTCTCAAAATTGGGTGTTGTCTTCGAGTATAGACCAATTTTGGAAATCTCAGAAGGAAGGGGGATGTGTGATATTTCTGGCTGGAAGCCTCTAACTTTCGTTTAGAGCAAGTCAGAACAGAGCTGTATGCAGCCGACACAAGGTGGTGTTAGGTACAGTTGGCACTGTTTGCGTGGGAAAGGCTACCTAAAGTTTTAGTACTCTGCCGTGACTGATCACTGCAGATGGATGCTAGGCGTCAAAACTAATATTTTGTCTGCTCAAAATCTTAATAATATATAAATCAAGGTGTTTGTGCCTATATTTCACTCTGCTGCCAAAACTACACATCGGAAACGAATAGTGTTTGCATGTGGTAGTAGATGTCAGTCTCTCATTGCGCGCTACCGTGGTAGAGGGTTCATAACGGGTTGGAAGATATGGGAGTTGAAAGTTACCGACTTATATAAAATTCTACGTGTGGGTGTCAATATTTTGCTCATCAGCAAAAACTACGCAATGGAGGCGAACAATCTCTCTGTGTTGTTGTAGTACAAAGTCTTCCGTTGTACTACCGCATCGATAGCTGTAAGACAATGGAAGATATAGTTGTTGAAAGTCGTCTCCTTATATAAAATTCGGACTGAAGACCAGCGATGACTTTTGATACTATAATAGCAAAGAGTTTATATACAGTGACACGTGACCAGTGATCTCTATACAAACTGGATGTATAACTCTGATGTCTGAGCATAGAATTGCAGCGTGCCGGCACATTCATATGTTTTGCACACGATTGCGCATCGTCCGCCATGTTTAAATTGGGCAAACGAGTTTTCATCAGTTATTATGTGACAAAGAATTGCTTGCTTACCTCTTCATTTGGAATTTAATTCAATATTCGATGTTGTAGGCTGATATGGGAGCAGAATCGAAACATATTTTCTTCTCTTTTTCTTGAAATGCTTCTTAGCAGCCATGTTTGAATTTGGCAAGAAACTAAATATGAATATCTATGGCTGGCACGCTAATACAGCTGAAGTTCAACATCCAGAGTGTATAGAGATCAATGCACGTGACGCACATTCTTTAGTTGTTTTTCTGCAACAAGTGTACGAATAAAGAAGAATAAATGCATACGGCATTTTGAAAAGAACGAATAAAAAAGAATAAATGCATATTGAAGTATGAAAAGCAAATCTACCAAGAAAGATGCCAAAGCGTAAAAAAGAAATTTCGCGGTCTCGATCCGTTTCTAAAAGACGGAAAACGGCCCTGAAAAGGCGATATAAACTAGAAATTTGTAGACGATGTTTATCTACACTGTAGGCATAAACTATTTTTCCATAATTCCATCCGTAAGGGGGTGCAATAGGGGATGAACGATTTTTTGAAAATGCGTTGCTATTAAGGCAATTTTGAAGCAAGAAATACTAAACTTCGGATTTAGATTTTTGATTGGAAATTTAAAAACACGTCTTCGATATTTTTGGAAATTCAACCACTAAGTGGGTGAAATAAGGGAAAATCTTTTAAGGGTGCTACTAAGACTATTTTGATGCCAGAAATGCGAAAATTTGGCTTTGGAACCATGGTTATAATTAAAAAAAATGTGTTTCGGTATGTTTTGAATTCTGTCATCAATGGTGCAATAGAGGATGGCAAATATACTTGATTAGGAAAGCATTTTTAAAGCTAAATGTATGAAAATTTATGTTTAGAAGTAGAAACAACCAATGCAGACCCTTCAGTCTATGTGTGCGAAGCAACAGGAGCTAGTTAGTGGCGGTACACCGATGCTTGCGGCCGTTCTGTGAATAACGCTACGGACTTTGCAGACGCTACGTGCGCGGGCTGTTGGCGGCGGCAGCGGCGGACCGCGCCGGCGCCGCGCCTTCAGTTAGCTGGGCCTCTAATTGCAGCCATTTCGCGCAGCCGCAGTTGCCGCGCTGTTCCACCACGCATGCCGGCGACGCCAAATTAATATTCGCGATGCGGTCCGCTCGTCTCACTGCGCCAAAAAGAATGGGAAACGACTAAAAAAAAAAAAAAAAAGTTGGGATCTTTGTGCGTCCCGCGCATTGTAGGAGACTCGCCGCGATTTTGTGCTCAAGGCAATCAACTGTTGCAGGGGACGAACGCTGCCAGTTATCAACTTACTTTCTGACGTAAATGCAGAACAAGAGAGACCACTAGCGCATATTAAGTCTCTAGAGCCGGAACCTTTTTTCCAAGGAAAGTGGGTAAAAAACCGAGCGGTTTAGTGGAATTACAGCATATTCAGAAATTATTCCCTTGTGAACGTTTTTCATTTATTCTAAATGTACTTCAGTATCTTTGGCAGCGAGATCTCGCGACGCCGTTGTTCGTATTTCATTGGATACGTAATCGATTTTCACATTTAAAGTATTTGAAAGTAAGATATCATAGAAACAAATATTATAAAATAAGAGAATCGAATAAACTTTTGAATGAATTTCTTGCATTTTTCGGTCGATTAATTAATACGTCGCCAGTTGATTATAGCTCTACTACAAAATAGAAAACACCACTTCCTCACGTTAAAGTTCGATTTTTATTATACTTCAAAGACTCGGAGAAGCTTCACCGTAACCTCGAACAGCTTATTACATTTATTATTATGAGCAGGTGGTGGTTTTTAGACCACCAGGTACTGAAAATACTTTACATTGCACATCATTTTAAATTTTTTTTTTAAAAATTTTTATAGATGTTAATTTCAATGTGAAATACGAGGGTCGCTCCAAAAGCCGCGGTGGAGTGGCCGAGCGGTCTAAAGCGTCTCGCTGCGGAGCGCGCGGTTGCTCGCCGTGGAGGTTCGAGTCCTCCCTGGGGCATGGGTGTGTGTGCTTGTCCGTAGGTTAGTTTACCTAGGTTTAAGTAGTTTGTAAGCTACGGACTGATGACCACGCATTTTGGTCCGATAGATTTACAAACAACATCGCTCCAAAATATATATAATTTTCATTCTGCATGTTTGAGACTTTTACATTCATCCCGTTTACAAGGGCTCCCAAAACCGGATTTCGTAAACTGATTTCCCAATTTCGCTTTTGCTTGGTCATGTAAACACACCAAAATCGATTCTGGAAATCCGCTACTCTAAAGCGGTTTTCCAGTTCCACAATCTATTTTCGTGCCCATGTAAACCGTTTTTGAAGCGTTCCTGGCTTGTCAGATTGTGTTTTCTTGTTAAGAATTTTCGGCACATATCGACAGAGTAATATTTTCTAATGTGAAATTAAAGGTATAAATATTAGAGTCAACATGAATCTGTGTATTTAAATAAAGAAAAATAGCGATTGTCTGAATAAATCAGGAACTGAATCAGCTGTTTTTCAGCCACCATATTAAGTGGGCTAGGAAATCCGATTCAGGCTATAACCATGTAAACATGACAGCGAAAAACGGTTTTCGAAATTCGGTTTTCGTCTTCCGGAAGATGTGTTGCATGTAAACGTAGTGAGTGTGTAGATTCATCCTTCCCCCCGCTTGTTTTCAAACTTAGTTCAAGCTGTTCCCGTGAGTGGCGCCGTCACAGCATGTCTTCAAGACGGATCCTACACTTGACGTTCGTCAGAAGCAACGTGCTGTCATTGAATTCTTGTGCTGTGAAAACGAGACAGTGGGAAACATCCACAAGAGGTTGAAAAAGGTGTATGGAGATGCTGCTGTCGATGACAGTACAATTAGTCGGTGGGCAAGCAGGTTACGTGATGAAAGTGGACACGGCAATATTGAGGATTGTCCTCGCAGAGGCAGGCTTCGTACTGCACTAACTCCAGACAATGCGCAGAGTGTTAACGAATTGGTGACTGCTGACAGACGCATCACAGTGTCACGTTACGTTGTGATAGGGCAAGGAACTGTTTGCAGAATAATGAAAGTGTTGGCGTTAAAAAGGTTTGTGCCAGGTGGGTTCCCAGAATGTTAACAGTGGCTCACAAAGAAACACGAAAAACGGCATGCAGCGAACTTTTGGAACAGTACGGGAATAGTGAAGATGAATTTCTTGGAAGAATTGTGACAGATGATGAAACAATGCTCCATCGTTTTTCAACAGAGACGAAGAGGCAATCAATGGAGCGGCATCATGCAAACTCACCCAAAGAAAAAAAAAATTCAAAACGACACCTTCTCCTGCTGAAGTTATGGCTACGGTGTTTTTCGATTCCGAAGGACTCTTGCTTGTGGACATCATGCCACTGGAATCACCGTAAATTCTGATGCATATGTGACGACACTGAAGAAACTTCAAGCTCGACTGAGTCGTGTTCGACCACATCGGCAAAAGCAGGATGCTTTGCTGTTGCACGACAATGCACATGCACATGTCAGTCAGAAAACCATGGAAGCGATCACAAAACTCGGATGTACAACTCTGTAACACCCGCCTTACAGCCCTGACCTGGCTCCATGTGACTAACATCTCTTTGGGAAACTGAAAGACGTTCCTCGTGGAACAAGATTTGAAGATGTGCACGCTGTTAAACAGTGGCTCCAACGTGTTGGTCCAGAACTTTACCGTGGCACTGGTTCCAAGATGGCGTAAGGCAGTTGAGAGAGATGGGAATTATGTGGAGAAATGAAAATATTGTTCCTAAAGGATGTATCTACACACTGTAAAACTTTCAAGGAAGCTATTAAATCCTGTGCTAAGGCAGCTGTGATATTATGCCCTACCAAAGAGTTTCTGTAGTAAAGGATAACCGCCGGCATTTCCTACATTATTCGTCTCCTTGCTTTCATTGACAGCATATACCGCGACGCACGAGCTGTGGGGTGCAGGAGAAAGCAGCCGCCCATTAAGCCTTTACGTTCTGCACTGGAACATGAAAGACGCCTGATTAAGGCCTACGCCCTAGGGTCTTTCTTTTTTTTTTTTTTCTTTTTGATTGGGTGCAAAAGAGGATTGTCTATGGACTGTCAAAGAAGTTGCGATCGCAATTGTAAAACAGTAATGGTTTGCATTTAATGGTTCTTCTTCACTTTAGGTATTAGACGGTAATTGTCTGTTACGGTACCCCTCTCTGTCGGGGTCTTTGTCTCTCCTTCCACGGCACTTACAATTTCTTGCCTTTGAGGCAAGTCTCGCACTTCTCACTCTGCGTAGATATTCGTACCTTTTTTTCGATAATCACGAATTTTATCACTTAGGCTAAATAAAGATTTGCAGTTCTTCTCCAAAATCTTCTCAGCTTGTCTTCTCTTGTGCAACCTTTAACTTCTCTCAGGAATGCAATTTCTTGTACCTAAATACGGCTTTCTTGCTTCTTGGTAATCAACTCAGGTCTCACTTCCATAGAGCAGTATGAAACGTATATCGATTTTATAGATCTTAATTTGAGTGACATTTCGGGTTTTGATTTTAGGGTTTTTGCTAGTTGTTCCACACACACTGCTGAATTTATTTAGCTTAATATCTTTGCTACAGCCATGTCACCTCACATCCGAGGCAATTGAAATGGTTTACTTACTCTAAAATTTTATGACCTATCACTGTTTTGGTTCTAATTGATTCTTTCCCAGTGAAAGCCAATGACTCAGTTTTTTTTCTTATGAGATTTCCACGTCAAATTTTGCAGTACTTGTCCTAAATCTGACTAATCAACATAATAAGTCCAGTTTTACCCCACAATCTACAGACACCAGTACATTAGTACTGGTCCTAATTCTAACTATGCAACATAATAAGTCCATTATTACCCCACTAACTAAGGACAGCAGTATCTACATCTACGTCTACATGGGATACTCTGCAAACCACAATTAAGTGTCTGGCAGAGGGTTCATCGAACCACCTTTATGCTATTTATCTCCCAGTCCATTCTCGAATAGCGCGCGGGAAGAAAGAACGCCTGAATCTCTCCGTTCGAGCTCTGATTTCTCGTATTTTATTCTGATGATCATTTCTACCTATGCAAGTGGGAGTCAATAATATATTGTCGCATTCGGAGGAGAACGTTGGTTATTGGAGTTTCGTAAGTAGCCCACGCCGCAGCGATAACCGCTGTTGTTGTAATGATTCCCATCCCAGATCCTGTATCATTTCCGTAACGCTGTCTCTCATGTATCCTGACAATATAAAACGAGCTGCCCTTCTTTGGACTCTTTCGATGTCCTCCGTCAAACCTACCTGATAAGGTTCCCACACTGGGCAGCAATACTCCAAAAAAGGACGGAAAAGCTTAATGTATGCAGTTTCTTTAGTAGTTCTGTTGCATCTTTTAAGGGTTCTACCAATAAAACGCAGTCTCAGGTTCGCCTTTCCCCGCTTACGTTTGAAGTAATAGTGATTTCTAGGTATTTTGTGGAGTTTACGGCCTTCGGTTTCGATTGATTTACCTTGTAAACAAAGTTTAACGGATTTCTTTTCTTACTCATGTGGACGACTTCACACTTGTCATTATTTAGCGTCAATATCCAATTTTTACACCATAGTGATACCTTATTCAAATTGTTCTGCAGTTGGTTTTGATCTTCAGATGATTTTACTAGACGGTAAATGACGGCGTCATCTGCAAACAACCTAAGAGAGCTACTTAGATTTTCCCCTAAATCGTTTACGTAAATAAGGAACAGCAGAGGACCAATAACACTACCCTGTGGAACGCCCGATATCAATCCTGTTTCATCGATGCTTTACCATGGATTACTACGAACTGTGTCCTCTATGACAGGAAATCCCCTATCCAGTCGAAAATTTGGGGCGATATACCATAATCACGCAATTTGATTAAAAGCCATTTGTGAGGTACGGTGTCAAACGCCTTCTGCAAATCAAGAAATATGGAATCGATTTGCGAACCCTTGTCGATAGCACTCATCACTTCGTTTGAGTAAAGAGCTAGTTGTGTTTCGCATGAAAGATGTTTTCTAAATCCGTGTTAACCGTCGATAGATCACTCTGTTAGAGATAAGTCATAATATTTGAATACAGGATGTGTTCCAAAACACTGCTGCAAATTGACGTCAATGAAATAGGCCTATAGTTTAGTGGGTTACTCCTACTGCCTTTGTTGAATACTGGTGGGACCTGTGCAACTTTCCAATCTTTTAGTACAGATCCTTCTTTCAGAGAGCGATTGTATATGGCTGTTAAATAAGGAACTATCGCTTCAGCATAATCAGATAGAAATCTGATGGGTATACAATCCGGACCAGAATACTTGTTCTTGTTAAGTGATTTTAGTTGCTTTACTGCTCCTATGATATCTACATCTATGTTAGTACTAGACCAGATTCTGTACATGCATCATAGTAAGTCCATTTTTACCTTGGTCAGTGGTTCTAGTAATGACACGATGAAGTGTCGAATGGTAGCAATAAAATTCCATACCTTAACGGCTGAAGGAGCTCCATTATTTTAACTTAATAGTACAGCCGACGTCCCTCGCCATATTTCTTAGAGACAGGCTTTTTTCTTGATTAGATGTATGGTAGCACCCCTCAAACTACTCGTATACACTTCTTTTGAAGAACTGTCTACTGGTGTGGTGTCTACTGTGATGGAATAGACGCCCAACCAACACACACACACACACACACACACACACACACACACACACACACACGGCGCGTTTTTTAAGTAAGTTCCGTTTTGTTGTAGACACTAGTAATTCGCGCACGTACGGCAACGCGTGCGTGCGTCGTATACCGGCATGCCTCGGGAACAACTGTGCTCAGTTTCAGCACTGTAGCTAACCTGTACGGTTCTGTTCTGTGCTTTCAAAATGTTTAAGACTATCAACGCGCCCGCCGCGTGTGAGGGTCGCTCAGTGGTATGGTTTTTGTCACCAAGGAATCTGTCTGCTGCAGAAATTCATCGACAGATTTGCGAAGTGTAAAGTGGTACTGTCATGAGTAAAGGCAAAGTGCGTAAGTGGGTGCGAGAATTCAAAGACGACTGTGACAACGTCCTATGATGAGCACCGCTCCGGTCGCCTATCTTCGATTACAGACGATTTGGAGGTTTCAGCTGAAGCGAGGATTCGTGAGAACAGGAGCTTCACAATAAAATGTCTCTTAAACGAATTTCCAGACGTGTCGAGATCGCTACTTTACAAAACGGCAGTGAACTCTTGGCTATCGGAACACGCGGCAAGATTGTATGAAGAGGATATTTTAAAATTGGTGGAGAGGCATGATGTTCGAACAAACTTGGCAACTATGTCGAAAGTTAGAGTGAAGTATGTACTTTCTGAAAATAAATTTTCTTTTTTGAAATAACCTTTCGTTGTGTACTTCCGTTGAAACGGAACGTACTTAAAAAACGCGCCTCCCTCTCTCGCCACACCTCTTCCCCCGCCCTCTGTCCATCTCCTCGTCCTGCCTCTGTTTATCTTCGCTTCCTCGTTTATCTCATCCTCGTCTTTTTCTCGCGCCTTTTCCCACTTTCGCTGGGTCGGTGTGAACGACTATGGAATTCAAAAATGTTCAACTACGGGCTCATCAGTCCCTAAACTTACAAACTACTTATGAACTACCTTATACTAAAGACGGCACAAATATCCATGGCCGGCCGCGGTGGCCGCGGGGACTGCGGCGCTCCAGTCACGGTCTGCACGGCCACTATGGTCGGGGGGTTCGAATCCCCCCCTCGGGCATGGATATTTGTGCCGTCCTTAGTATAAGGTAGTTCGTAAGTAGTTTGTAAGTTTAGGGACTGATGACCCCATAGTTAAGTCCCATAAGCTTAACAAACATTTGAACATTTTGAAATAACCATGCCCGAGGGGGGAATCGAACCCCCTACCGTAGTGGCCGTGCAGACCGTGACTGAGACTATGGAATTGCCGTGACTAATTTTAAGGTGTGGCCGAATGCATTTTCAGTGTCATCTCTTCATCCGCCTCACTATGAAAAGTCACATGTATCATCTTTCGTGGTAAATACTAATCAGTGTAAAATCATTTTAAATGTTTTTTCTGCCATGCTCCATAGGGTAGCTTGCTGAAGGCCAAGTTTAACCAAGATCGGAATAAAATGTAGGTTTTGGCGAAGTTAGCAAGTTCAAATGTTTGTATAGCTTATGGGACTTAACTACGGCGTCATCACTCCCTAAACTTACGAACTACTTATAAACTACCTTATACTAAAGACGGCACAAATATCCATGCCCTAGGGGGAATTCGAACCCCCGACCGTAGTGGCCGTGCAGACCGTGACTGGAGCGCCTCAGTGCTGGGGTTGTCATCGAGAAAAAGTTTCCTAAAGGTTTGAAATTATGTTTACAGTTTGTTGCAAGTTGATAAGTGGTCTTCTTCTCAAATAATGAACTGATAAAAAACACTATCACATGCCTTAAGACGGGGGAGTTTTCATTGTTTATGACGTCATATCTCCTGAACTATGTTATCGCCCCTACCGCAAAATCCTTTGTTATCTTACGTCTTCTGCCTATAAACTATATTCCTGACAAATGTGAGCTTCATAGGTGAAGTAGTTTTCGAGATCTCGTGTTTAGTGAGTGAATGACACCATCAATAAATATAGACTTTGGTCAGAAATCTGTATCAAAAGTAGAATATTCAAAAATTTTAGGTGTATCCGTTGATGGGGGGTTAAGCTGAAAAAAAAAAAAAAAAAAACAAAAAAAAAAAAAACATTTAAGATCTGTTGAAACGTTTGAGTTCAGCAACTTATGCTATTAGGGTTGTAAGAAGATTGCCTGTTGGAAGTCGTCAAATAATCTCAAAATTTTGAATGCGTAATAATATACTCTAGTAATAATAATTTCGTTATTGAATGTTGCATCAAATCACAACTAATGGGGGCAACAACACTTTCACAATGAAAGTTAAAATTTTGAATAAAAAAAAGATATTAATTAACTTGAAACAGTCACTATGGTAATTAATTAAGTTTGGCCCTATCTGACTTAGCATTGACTACAGCCTCCAACTAGCACCTCTTACGATTCACGAACAGCACAACTTCACTAATAAATGTGTAAGAATTCATGTAGTGGTGATGGCGTGTTCGTGTTATAATCAAAATTGTAATAGCAGATAGACTCTGATTGCAATGATAATAGCTCAATACAGTGAAACTCCGTGGTGCAATGAGCTTCACAAATACTACAGTCAAAGTTCTCAATAATTTTGATATTATTGTTTAAAGCATTCAAGTTCCTTATAAAACTTTACGTAAACTTTTTTTTTTAATTGGTTCCAGGGCCTGGTTAGCGTACGCGTGTAACTGGCTGAGCAGAGTTTGGCATTTAACGTATTTCATAAAAAAATTACTTCAGTCAAATCTGGTTAATCAACTATAATACTTTGACTACTGTTAGCCTGGTTACTTTCTACATAAATGAAACCAACTTTACTTTACTTGCAAACTCTCTTGCACTCTCTTGTACTATAATTACTAGTCTCTGTGTTGTAACACGTTTAGCAACTCTTTAATTTGAAAATGATTGAACTTGTTAGTCAATTTACAGGCTTGCATAATCAACATAATCTAATAATGGTGATAATGGGGTGACTACAACTACTTACAAAATTAAGACTGGTTTCAAAATAAGTCATGTATAATTGAACCAAAGTTTTGATTGGTTTGACACTACATTTACATGCATACAAAATAAAATGTTACAAAAGTACTCATCTGCTTTCGTCGTCTTCGTCGTGAAGTCCATACAAGGCAGACACGATTACAATAGGTACTCTTACTACAACAACGATCACACTCGGTGACAATAGACTTGATACCAAACAATTACTTTTCTTGCACACATGAATGAACATTATTCTTATCACTTTCGAGTATAAATAAACTTGTTTCGCACTTCCTTCAATACATTAAACAGTACGCCTCTCAGGCTTAGTGCAATTGCATTAAACTCGCGTCACACTGCGCCTACCGTGCCTCTGCACCATCAACAAAACATTTATGTTTTTACTATAGCGAGTCCGCTCCGCGACTACATTTATGTCTTTACTTTGGCGAGTCCGCACCGCGACTGCATTTATGTCTTTACTTTGGCGAGTTCGCACCGCAACTGCTTCAGCAGCGCGACACTCACAGCTACACTTCTGTACCAAAGACAGTCTTTACAACAGGTTCAACATTTTCTCTGGCGCATTGCCACCTTACAGCATAAGAATGTCCGTGCATTCATGTGGGCTTACACATACAGTATATGTTTACACTAAATGATCCAATATAGAAAATGTCGTCACATAAGAAATATATCTAGCATACAAGAAATGAAAAAAAATAAAATGAAATAAACAAATTTAAGACAATATATACATTACGTTAAATCAAACTGTAAGATACACCGACGGGTGTACTCTTACAGGGTAATTGCAAATTTTGGTGATATACGTCTCAGTAAATTAGCTTACTGTGCCTATTTTCATTCTCTGCTTTCGTATGGCATCATTTTCTGGAGTAATTCATCATTGAGTTAAAAAAAAGTATTCATTGCACAAAAGCGTGTGAATAGAATAATTGCCGGAGCCCATCTAAGATCATCCTGCAGACACTTATTTAAAGAGCTAGGGATCTTCACGGTAGCTTCTCAGTCTATATATTCACCTATGAGATTTGTTATTACCAGACCCACCGAATTCGAAAGCAATAGCAGTGTACATAACTACAATACTAGGAAAACAAATGATCTTCACTATTCAAGGTTAATTCTAGCTTTGGCACAAAAAGTGGTGAATTATGCTGGCACAGGCCGCGGTGGCCGAGGGGACTGAGGCGCTACAGTCACGGTCTGCACGGCCACTACGGTCGGGGGTTCGAATCCCCCTTGGGCATGGATATTTGTGCCGTCCTCAGTCTTAGCTAGTTCATAAGTAGTTTGTAAGCTTAGGGACTGATGACCCCGTAGTTAAGTCCCATAAGTTCTACAGACATTTTTTTATGCTGGCACAAAAGTCTTTGGTCACCTACCAAAGAGCATCAAAAGCCTGACAGATAGCCAACAAGCATTTAAAAATAAATTAAAAGAATGTCTGCATGGAAACTCCTTCTTCACTATAGATGAATTTTTAGATATAATTTAGTAAATTTAGGAAAAAAATTTAAAAAAATAAATAATAAAAGAATTATGTCATGTAATATTTAGTACAAAGTAATAATTTGTAAAGACGCCTTTCATTAACCTGACACGTTTCACATCATTGCGAAGTGTCGTATTCATGACCTATGGAACAAGTACTAATCTAATCTAGTGAATGAGTCTCCGTGAAACAAAGACGTGCATGTGAGTCTGCTCCGCCCTTGTCCCGCAGCTGCAGCTGCAGATAGATAATAAAGGCGGCCTGGCGCCGAGGCAGCAGCGCGGGCGTGCCGTAATTAAACGGCGGCCTGTCCGCCAGGTTTTAATTAAGTTGTTGGCGCCGAAACATCTCAAGTGCGGCAGCCAATCGCGACCCACCACAGCGCAGTCTGCAGTGCACTGCCGCAACCACACCCAGGCGGCAGGCAGCGCTGCAACGGGAGACAGCTAAAATCCGACCTTTTCCCTCAGATCCTCTCCGTAAAACAAAAAGCAGATCTCAGACTGGTGACATGATCTGACGTAATTTGAACGCTCGCGTTAAGCCGTCAGCACACTGGCCGTACATTCGAACGTGAACGTTTCGGCCGAGGCCGATGAGAGAGACAGGCCGCGGCGCGCACGTCATATCACGTGATCAAGTGAGGCCTGTGCCGGCGCGATCGCTAGCGGATTGGCCGGCCGGTATGAGGCAGTGGGCTGTGCCCCAGCGGCCGGCCAGTCCGCTAGAGCGCGCGCCACGTAACTTGGCGGGTGGCCTGGCTCTTCTGCGCAGGTAGCTGTGAAGTGCTGGTTCAAAATGTTCAAATGTTTGTATAGCTTAAGGGACTTAACTACGGGGTCATCAGTCCCTAGATTTACAAACTACTTATGAACTACTTACAAACTAGGACGGCACAAATATCCATGCCCGAGGGGGATTCGAACCCCCGACCGTAGTGGCCGTGCAGACCGTGACTGAAGCGCCTCAGTCCCCAGTCACCGCGGCCGGCTGAAGTGCTGGGGGAAGCTGCTGTTGCAGCGTAGCCGGACTGTGCGCCAGCTGCTGACTGCCGCTTAGCTTTAAAGTTACGGCCGCATACAAGCGCAAGGAAATGTCGATCTGCGAGTCTTGAATACACACGGCTGTATAAAAAGTGTAATGCAGAAAAACAACGCTCGTTTGATTGTTGGGAAAACTGCGGCGCATTTACGAGTATTTATGAGTCTCTTTCTCTTGTACATGATAGGGCATAATTTTCTGAGCGGCACAGAAATTCATTTCGTAGCTCAGTCGATTAACACGAAATATCTGTAAATTATATACACAGTTCGTCTAGGGACACTAATCTACCCATTATTACTGAAAAACCGCATTAGACTTTCACGACAGATTACGAATTCAAAGTAAATTAATTGTGAAGATAAAAAAGTGATAAATTAGAAATTGACAAATCTTAGATTTTTCCGTTAATTATATCTTCAAGTCTGGATTTTTCGAAGCAGTTATTAAAATACTTTATCAATGACTTAAGTGACATATCACATGGAATGATAGAATAATTGTACATGTTTGGCATTGTACAAGACAAGGAGACTATCTAAAAACGTTACGAGCGACACATGTTCAGTCTTCGTAGACTGATGCCCATCAAAGCAACGTGTTTCACATTTCGTGATTTATTACTACCCGCTGACCATGCTGTCTTGCAAGTTCATCTACTGCGTAAGTGCGGTATTTGGGCTCGTATGCATTTAAAAGCATGAGCAATTCTGCCCTGGTTTCTGACTCACTGTGAGGAATTCCATTAGATGTTAGCCACGAAATAATTTCGTCCTTTCTGGTATTTGAAGTAGGAGCTCTGTTCACTTGCACAGAGTGCACACTTGCATTGTCCGTAACGATAACAGAATTCTCGGCCAGGTTTAGAAGCAGTTGACTTGTAAACCACTGACTGAAGACTGCATAACTCATTTCAGAATGGTAGTCTTCTGAATGCTTCGTCTTTGATGACTTAATATTAATTTACTTTCAGGTATGAATCCTGTTTCTGCCAAAACCAGTTGTCGCTCCGCACAGTACGATACGGACTCGAGCGCGCGCAACGGCTGACTGACGGCTATTGGCCAGCAGGTCACGTGACGTGACGTAGGCCTACCTGTGCTTCTGCGCATCCAGACCTCACCCGCCAAGTTACGTGGCGCGCGCCGGCTCAGTCCATAGTCTATCACAGACAGTCGCGAAACTCTCTAGGAAAAAAATTGCAGCTGAAGCGATACTAGCGCTCCAAGCGGCCAGTAGGGAATAACAGTGGAATGGCATGATGCAAGCTGAAAAGTTGCCGTTTTTAATGCTGTTACTTTCATATTTCCTGGTCACTGAACGTTTCTGTGAACTTTCTAATACAATTACGAAAACATCATTAAAGTAATATCACTGCTTCTGTTAATGGCAGTCTATAATTTAAGAAACTGTCAGAGCAGTGTAATTCATACAGTTCGCAATACCCGAGTCATATTAATATCGTTCGAAACCTTTTGAAAGCAGAAATGAATTGCAACCTGATGTACTGAAGTATATAAAAGGAACTGATTAGCCGGCCGCGGTGGCCGAGGGGACTTAGGCGCTTCAGTCACGGTCTGCACGGCCACTACGGTCGGGGGTTCGAATCCCCCCTCGGGCATGGATATTTGTGCCGTCCTAGTTCGTAAGTAGTTCATAAGTAGTTTCTAAGTTTAGGGACTGATGACCCCGTAGTTAAGTCCCATAAGATTTACAAACATTTGAACATTTGGAACTGATTATGATAACGTTCGCATTTTCGATGCGTACTGACATGTTGCACGACTTTCAGCGAATTTCGGACATTGTAATGCTTTGAAAAGTACACACGAATTTCACACTGTAGGGCACTAGATTCTACATCGTTGTTTAAACCGTCTTTTCACCTTGTGGGCAGCCGCAAAACGCGCGTACATTCTGCGCTGCCTCGCTCTTTCCACAGTCCAGACGAATGCAATCATTCGTTGCAAAGGAAAGGCGGTAATAAATAAAAGTACATGTCTGGTAAGAGTGGACTGTATTTGTGAGAAGCGCTACATTCTCTGGCAGAAACACATGCGTCCGAACAGGTTGGCGGTCACCGGCCGAGTCCCCCCGCCGGCCCAGTGCCGGCCGTTTCATTGTGCGAGGGCCGGCAGGAGCAGGTAGCGGCCGCCCTTACCTGCAGCCACAGCGTCCGGTCGCTGCTGCGCCCTTGTGGCGCCTCGCACCGGTACCGAACCACAGAGTAACATATCATATACAGAGACGCAGCCCCCTCTAAACCACTGTCCTACGCTCCCGTCGTAGTTCCGTAAGATGCTAGCAGGTGTCAGGCGGATCGCTGGCTTAGGGTGCCTCTCGGACGTCAGAGGGTAGCGTGGAGGGGAGGCTGAGGGAAGAGCTCGTGCCGCCTGCCACGAGGCCACGGCTGTGTCCGGCTTGCCGGCGTTTGAGGGGAGGTGGTGGTGGGGGCAGCCGCTACCTGCCGCCTGCTCTGGCGGCTGCTTCTGCCCTCAGCGCCATCATGGGACATCTTACGGAACTGCTGAAAACCCTCCCTCCCCGCACCCCTGAGCGTAGGACCGGGCCCTTACGGAGGTTTCCCGTCTGTATATATTTGTGACCGAACACACCTCGTCCTTGCTTCTGTGCAATTCGTGTACAGTACCTATCATAAGCTACTTGGCAGGAATCAAACTGAATATCTCCAAGAATGTGACGTTCTAACATTAACAGCTTATATGTGGGCATATTTATTTGTAGCTACGTATTCACTTTATCAAACTAGTAGGTAACCGACAAAATGTTAGTATACATTTTTGTGAAGCTGAGGTACGAACCTAATGCAGTCATTCATACATTACTTTTATTCAGCAGTAATATAATGAAATAGTGGTCAAGTATTTGCGTTTCTCATTAACACCAGAAGTTTGGACGTGAATGAATTTTTAAAGATTTACTTCAAAGCCTAAAAGTACAGCTAACCACAGTAAACGAACACCTGTTATTCATAACATTATTCTGTTACTTCTGAGCATCCTTTGCAAATGAGAGATTTCGGAATTATATTTTTGACAGTTGCTACAATTTGTAGCGCCACAAAAGCTCGTAAATACGAAGTTATTTTGAAAATGCTGCTTCAGTCCAAATACACATTAGTCAATCGCTTCGCGGTGTGATTTTACGACCCGGCGCTGCAATCGCGAAGTTTCAGAAAATCACTGGGAGTTTCGCGACTCTTATGTTCGACTCTGGCTCAGGCCTCACTTGATCACGTGATATGACGTGCGCGCCGCGGCCTGTCTCTCTCGTCGGCCTCGGTTTCGACATTCTGACGTCTCAACCTGGGAAAAGTAGTCTGGGCACTCTCTAAACGTGCAGAGCAATATCTGGCATATCAGATAGTCTGATAGTGGTTTAGTTTGTGGACCAATGAGATGAAAAAACGCTATCTACGTCATTTGATGCAATGTGCCAAATCGACTTTTAGTAGAAGTTTAGAAAGGTGAACAGGTGGGGCTTAACAGTTTTGACATACTTGCAAAACGACATATTGACCATAGCTGTTTAGTTTTCATCTCAATGCTACCGGTTTCGGTTAGTTTACCATTTTTAAGCGTTAGCACCGAGCGAGGTGGCGCAGGGGTAACACACTGGACTCGCATTCGGGAGGATGCTGGTTCAAATCCACCTCCGACCATCCAGATTTAAATTTCCCGTGATTTCCTTAAATCACTCCAGGCAAATGCCGGGATGGTTCCTTTCAAAGGGCACGGCCGATTTCCTTCCCCATCCTTACCCAAACAACCCGAGTGTAGGCTCCGCTTCTAATGACCACGTTGTCGACAGGGCGTTAAACACCAAACTTCCTTCTTCCTTCAAACTGAGTATGTAGCAGTTAGCCACTGTGGAAATATCGATAAGCAGTACAGTAATGATGGCAAGTACTTATTTTACAATTTTGCATTTTTGTGCTAAACTTTGCTAACGCTAGCAAATGGTAAACTAACCTAAACCGGTAGCATTCAGATAAGAAAATAAACAGCTATGGCCAATATTATGTCCTTTTGCAATTTTAAGAGTACATGTCATTTTAGAGCCAAAAAATTCTCTCTCTCTCGAAAACCCGTCGTTATCTCTACAATTCGTTAAAAAAAAAAAGTCTCATATTGCCGCTTAACAATTTTCGAAGACATAACGGAGAACTGTGATGATTGGGATGCTTTTCGTTGTTTGCGTTGAGGTTTTCTCAATGATATTACGTCACACAGATATATTTTTTGATACAGTAGAACAGAAGACACTAGTCATAGCATGCCGTAATAAAGAGATTGAAAAATTTCAGCTTTTGCTTGTTTCGCAGAGAAACGATTTCGATGCACTATGGGAAGAAATAATATACAACACAGAAGTAATTTGTCCACCAAGAGAACTTGTATTAACAAAAACGAAATAAGACGACTGTGTTTTGAGATTATAGACAACATATCCAATCAAATATCTGGCAGGTTTGGGTCTCTTACTAAGTTGCAGTTCATGACTGTTCTAAGCGAAGAGAAATATTTGTCTCACAGCCGAAATTTGCTTGACAGTTTACTAGATAAACTTAACGACAGTCCGTATTGTGAACTGTTCGATTTTGTAAAGTTGATAAATGAGTTGATCGCTTTCTATTCAACAGAATTTGAAGAGACGCCTGTGCGTTAATTTGTACCATATATAAACGCCAACAATATCCACAAAATTATGGGCGAAACCTACCAAAGCGTCTCCTTAATACTGTCAATACCTGTTTCAACTGCAGCAGTGGAACGTTCTTTTTCGGCGTTAAGAAGAATTCATTATTATATACGGGTAACGCAGGCTCGAGAGAGATGAAGTCCACTTAGCATACTGACAATTGAAAAAGAACTTCTTCAAAAAATTAAAGTGCTTCCCACATTTTACGAAAATGTTATACGGGATTTTATCACACAAAACAGAGGAGCAGAATTCTTATACCAGTAATTACAGTGTGATAAGGAATGCATTCTTACCAGTACGATATTATTTTGTTCTTGCGACTGTGAATCTACTGCTTTCGTAACTGATGAATGTAAGTATTCGAACACAACGAAGAAAAATAAAAAACCTGTCTGACAGGATTCGAACCACAGACCCTAAGGTTAGAAAACCACAACGCTATCACTTTTTGTTTTGTTTTGTTTTTTGTTCGAAACAACTGAGCTACAACTACAGATGCTACTTGTGATCTAATTATTGGTACTTGCAAAACTTCAAAGTCGATTTTCTCGAGAATTTTGAGAGTTGCGTCGAATTGCTTTGGATGATTGTTATTTGAGTTCTGAATTTTACGTACCATAAACATAAAAAAAATCTAAAATCCGACACCCATGTGGTCTCCTTGTAAGAAAATCATCAAATACAGAAAGCAAGATGGCTTATGCAAAAAAAAGTGTTTCGGGCAAGGAATGTCACGTGACTGATTTCCAAACGCCAAATGCACGCTGGGTTCCATCCAGGCTATAGTCACTTCTCCGACCGCCAAATAAATGCTACTTTCCTTGCAGGGTGTAGGCACTCGTACCAGCACAGGCAAAGAAGATAACGTTGAACAAAATAGCAAGACAAGACAGGTGACAATATTTTAACGGAAAAATGTAACGAAAATGTGGGAGAGATAATAAAATAGTTTAAAGAGTTAGAAGTTCAAGAAAGAGTATTTTTGCCAAAAGCTAAACTCAAATATCAAATAACTTAGGATGTTTGTTAAAATACGATCAGAAAGAATGTTCAAATGTTTGTAGAACTTATGGGACTTAACTACGGGGTCATCAGTCCCTAAGCTTACAAACTACTTATGAACTAGCTAAGGACGGCACAAATATCCATGCCCGAGGGGGGATTCGAACCCCCGACCGTAGTGGCCGTGCAGACCGTGACTGGAGAGCCCCAGTCTCCTCGGCCACCGCGGCCGGCTAATCAGTTCCTAATCAGAAAGAATATTACGTGCTGGTTGCATAAATATTGTCACAAGAATAGAGTCGTAATCGCATCGCCCATAATTTTTTAATATTTACATTTTCAATTGTATATATTTTATATATATTTTTGACGACGTTACAGCGTTCAATGAATGAAATAAATCGCAATTTGCAATCAGTTATGGCTTCACTGTACTAGGATTAGACGGAATCCCGGCCGGGCACAAATTTTCATTCGCCGCAGTTTGATATTCCATCTAAACCTAGTACAGTGAAGCCATAAATGATCGCAAATTGCGATTTATTTCATTCATTGAACGCTGTAACGTCGTCAAAAATATATATAATCGTATACAAGCCGAGGCTGGGCTCCTGACGACAATTAATTGTGTCTCGAAACCTCACCGAGCGAGGTGGCGCAGTGGTAACGCACTGGACTCGTATTCGGGAGGGCGGTGGTTCAAATCCACCCCCGGCCATCCAGATTTAGGTTTCCCGTGATTTCTGTAACTCACTCCAGGCATATGCCGGGATGGTTCCTTTCAAAGGGCACGGCCGATATCCTTCCCCATCCTTACCCAAAACTCAGAGCGTTAGCTCCGACTCTAATGACCAAGTTGTCGACGAGACGTTAAACCCTAAGCTTCCTTCCTTCCTTCCTTCGAAACCTCATGGTCTCTTCTCCCTGATGCGGGAATACAGTATTGTGGCTGCGAGCATTACAGAACAAGTAGGCTGTGGTATAGGAAAGAGACAGCGTGGCGAATGGAGATTTGGGTGTGACGGGAGACATGCAGGGAAGAGTCCTCTGCAGTCGGGCTGGTCACTCTGTCCTCGGTTGCGGAGTGGTCAACACGTCTGCCTCGTAAGCAGGAGATCCCGGGTTCGAATACCGGCCGGGCACAAAGCTTCATTCGCTGCAGTTTGGTATTCCATGTAAACCTAGTACAGTGAAGCCATAACTGATCGCAAATTGCGATTTATTTCTTTCATTTACATTTTCATTACTTTTGTCCGAAATTTTGCAAATGAATCATAAAACCACAAGAAAATTGAAAGTGGGCCGTAAAACACGTCCCCTTTGCCTTGAGCAGTTTCAGTTTTTCTTTGGCGAAAAGCGATGTCATATTGCAACCACTGACGGTATGAGGAACAGAATGTTTTCAGTACTCGTGACAGCTTGAAATTGAGGGGGCTGTAGATTGCGAGTCTTTGTCTGCTTTTGGCTGGCGTCAGCAGAAAAAATATGGGGGAGAATGAAGCTGAAGACTTCAGAAGCACAAGAAGGTCGATGTTCTCGGCAACGATAATTACACAGCCAGAGTGGTTTGCAATGTCGACAGGTTAGTTACAGATTATTGGCGTTATCAGTAGCTGACGCCTGATGCCTGCTGAGGGCATCAAAAATACACACGCAGACAAATGTGTAATTACGTTACTGCCAACGTTGAAGCAACAAACTACCAGAGAATGTGTGACTCGGCAATTGAAGGAAAAAGATTGAATATTGTAAGTAACAATTCTACAGAAAGAAAAAAAAATGTTGATTGTTATACCATGTGTTTTATATTATCTTAAAAGCGATATTTCCTTACCAGCAAGGTTATTTTGTCACTTTTATTTGTCATGCCTCATGACATTTTTTTTTTTTTTTTTTTTTTTTTTTTTGTATCAAACTGGAAAGTTTTCAGATGCTGCACGTTTTATAGCAGCGAAGGGTGTATTTGGTAACCTAGGATTCTGGTACAGACGTCGAGATACTGGGACTGCGTCGTTAGAGAGGCCATTGAAATTCGCACAAGTGACGATCTCATAAACCGTGACTGTGGCTATAATCTTAGCAAAGCTTGGGAACCAGCGACTGGGTTAATTAAGAATAAATCTAGCAAACGTAACGAAGTGACGACCACGGCGGACAGAGCCCTCACACCGCCGTCATCTCAGACGCCGCCGCAATCGGTTCCACTGCGCGGCCGCGGCGCGGGGCGCGGACCGCGGAGGGGTCGCTCCGCGGGCCGAGGGTATTTAAATGGCCCGCTACCGGGCTAGAACCCAGTTCCCTTCGAACAGCCGTGGCGTGCGGATCTCCGTGCCGGCGCGTTTCCAGGAGCTCAGTCCGTCAGTTCACCTGATGATGGCGACATGTTTGATCGCCGAAATATTGTGCCCGTTGGACACTATAGACCGGCAGTACACCCGTGGATATTTTGATTATGAAATACGCCGGGAGAAACTGAAGAATCACTTGCCTTTTTTGATTAAATGCTTAGTTTCGGGGGAATTAAAAAGAAAAGTGGGTAAAACTCAAATTATTCCTGCCAGAGGTCTACTTGAGTGATTAAAAATTTTCCAGATTTTCACTGATTGTTGGAAGGTTATCCCCTTTTTGGAGCTAATTTCACTGCCCTAATAGTAATTATAATGAAACTACGATATATAATGTTGTAGCGACTTGCTTCGCACATTATTGATGGCTGTGATGGAGAGCTGCTATCAAGTCTAACGTTAGTACAGAAAACTTCGCGTATTCGGTAACCGAATACCCAAAAGGCGTCTCTTAATCGATTTTACCTCAGCACGTTTAATTTAATGCAAAATAGCTTCTCGAGAATTGTGCCCGTAATTAGCCACGAGTTCAGTAACAAGTTCCGCGAATGTAGAAGCAGAACGGATTCCGGGTAGTGTGCTGTAATGCATTGTAGCAGGAGGAGAAAGGTGAACCCTCAACACTAGACGCGATGAATGGGAGAGAGAACGGCGGGCCAGTACACACGACACGCTGTGCGTATTGTAGCCACTCTTCCTGAGCCGCCTGGGCTCCCTGCTTTGTGTTACGCGGGTCATCGTTGCGTTTTGTTTCCTATGCTTCGCCCTCGCTTATTAACTTGACCGGGGGATGGCGCTCGGTGTGAGGCGAAATCTCCGCGCGCGGGCCGCGGCGGCAGTGGGCGTTGGGCACGTGTGGAGAGAAGGCGAGCCGGCTTTGCGAACCGCCCCGGAGTTGTTGTCGCAGAGGAGTCAAGCGCTTGGCCACTGGAGGGCGGCTGCCTGTCGGTACAGCTAGAGGGGGACTTGAGTGGAAGACGCCAGTGGCAAGTGTCGTGCACGGGGTTTCGTGTGTACTGAGTTCACGCTCCTTTCCCTCCTATTGCTTGCTGCTTTACAACGTCACGTACGAGTAGAGGGGTTTCAGTGGGTCAGAATGATACTGGGCCAGCTTCGTCAACGGCTCAGAGTGTGTTTAATGGTATTCACCCTAATGTAATCATTTATCCAGAGGTTAGCACCACAGAGTGCGTATTAAATTTGTTGTTGTAATTGAATTGCGTGTAAAATTTTTTTGATACTGGCCCCAGTTAGCAAGGATTTGAATGACCACGTTGTTAAATGTTTTGTGTAACTATTTGTCCAGAGGTTAGTCCCACAGAGTGCATATGTAAGTGTTGGTTGTATCGTTTCTGTAATGTTACTTGGCCTTTACCCTTCCACTCCCTTACCTTACCAATCCCTAATTTCCCGTTATCAATTGGCTTTAGTATGCACTCTGTGGTGCTAACCTCTGGATAAATAATTACATTCAACATTTAACTACGTGGCCTCTCAAGTCCTTGCTAACAGGGGCCAGTATCTGAAAATTTTACACGCAGTTCAACAGCAAATTTAATACGCACTCTGTGGCGCTAACCTCTGGATAAATAATTACATTCAATATTTAACTACGTGGCCTCTCAAGTCCTTATTAACAGGGGCCAGTATCAGAAAATTTTACACTCAATTCAATTACAACAAGACGTTCAACACGCACTCTGTGGTCCGGTCTCAATTAGTCCTTCCATTCTTAGGGAGAATTGGAAGCGAGCCCGGCTAAATATCGAATTGGCACATCGTGCCAGGCTGCTAGGTATAACCGTGGGCGGCACCTATCTAAGAGTAGCGTAGGGGATAAGGTCTTTGTTCATAACCTCCTGCTGGGCAAGGGCGGTCCTGGGCGCTCTAGTAACTTCACCCCCCGTTATATCGGGCCTTGCACCATTGTACCTATATTGAGTCCAGTCAATCTATTAGTGAGGCATGACTCTTCTCGCAGGGAATTTCGGGTCCATTTAAACCGTATTAAGTTTCCCCAAGGGGATCGAAAGGGGTGATGCCCCCCACCTTTCTTTTGCGTTGAGGGGGGGGGGGGGGGAGGTTGAGCCGTCTGGGCTCCCTGCTTTGTATTACACGCGTCATCGTTGCGTTTTGTTTCCTATGCCTCGCTTATTAACTTACAAACTACTTACGAACTAGCTAACACTAAGGACGGCACAAATATCCATGCCCGAAGGGGGGATTCGAGCCCCCGACCGTCGTGGTCATGCAGTCCTCTCGGCCACCGCGGCCAGCGATAACTTTCCATCCCAGTATACTCCACCCTTTTATCATTATCAACCTTCAAGCAACAATGCAACCAATAAAACCATTTTCAAAGAGTAAAGTTAATTTTCAAAGAGTAATTATTGTTCCGCATTTCGCGTTATATTCTTCAAATTACTAAATATCTATCAGATCGCTATAAAACCGTGCCTAAAACCTTCCTCAGGTATAAATTAGTAACTGTTTAAATAATGAAGTCTCTGCATCTTGTCATTCGGACGTGATAAGCGTACACCGAAAAGACATTCACATTAATATATATATATATATATATAGATAAATAGCTATCCGATCACCATAAAACCGTGCCTAAAGCCTTCCCTGGGTAGACATTAGTAAGTGTACAAATTTTTAGCTCTTTATGTCTTGCGGTTCAGACGTGATAAACGTACACCAAACAGACATTCACATTTATAGATATAGATTATTATTTACACAGATGTACTGAAAATGTGCTTTTGCACAATATCTTACTTGTATCTAGGTATATACCCTTGTTCTTCGTCTAATTATATTTGTATGTATGCTGTTGCCATATTTTTTTCTTTATTGGATTCCACGCCCCATGTGGGGTATGCTGGCAGCAGCTTCTCGCTGCTCTGCAGCTGAGATATGTACAAATTGGTACAATATGAACATAAATAGTCTTAAAGGAGCAAAAAAGTAGAATTAACACAATGAAGGCGATTTAAAAGTGAGACAATTACAGGAGACAAGGAGAATTAAAAAACACATAGTCTGAAAATAAAAGAGCCACAGTGGTAAAAAAAACACACTTATGTAGAATAATAAAAGCCATGGTGAGTAAAGTAACACTTGACGACACAAACAGGTCAGCGAGGCACAGAATTGAAACACATGGCAACTCGAATATTCGGCCTGATCGGCAGCTGCTGAAGTACTAAAACACCACTTGAGCACGTAGCACAAACACTGGTACAACACTAAACGGCGCACTGTTAAAATTTGTCGACACAGGGGCCCCACAGTGGGAAAAGGAGGAGGAAGGGTAAGCATGGTGGGAGAAGGACAGGAGGGGTGAGGGAGAGGGAGGAGGGGGGAAGGCGCAAGGACTCACCATAGGAGGGAGCTGGGAGAGGAGAGCCAAGCGTGGGAGGGGACAAGGATAGGCAGGGGGTAGGAAGGGAGATGTACAAGGGGATGGACTAAGGTTTAAAGGAAGGGCAGACATTGGGATGGAGGGCGTCATCCGGAAGAGGGAGTTGACGGAAGTTGCCCTCAGAGAGGACGCGGAGAGTGTGAAGGTGAGGGAGGGAGGGATAATAAGTTATTGGTGTGGCAGAGGCCGAGGATGCAACAAGAGGTGGGAGTCGACTGGACTGTGGGATTCAATTTTAAAGGCCACATAACGGAGGTGGAGCTGTTATAGGAACTTCAGAAGGTGAGGAAAGGGAATCAAGTCGTATAGGTTCCATGTGGGGGACGGGAGGCGGATACGGTAAGCAAGGTGGAGGGCATGGCTTTCTAGGATTAGGAGGGATTCGTAGTGGGTAGGGGGAGTAGAGACCCAGGCGGGATGGAAACAACAGAGGATAGGATGAATGATGTAACGATAAGTGAAGAGAATAATGGTGGAGGGGTTAAGGCCCCATGTCTGGCCAGATAGGAGCTTGAGGAAGTTGAGGCGGGAGAGAGCTTTTTCATGGATGGATTAGAGGTGCGATTTTCAGGAGAGGGAGCGGTCAAGGGTTTTGGTTTGCAGGATGGGACGGCCATGGAGTGTGACGTAGAGGTCACGGTGACGGAAGGAAGGGGTGATTGCCTGGGATTTTGTGGGGTTGACAGTAAGGATTTACTGGTTGCACCAGGATGAGAATTCAGAGAGATGTGACTGAAGGAGGTGTTGGGAGAGGGTGAGGGAGGGGGCGATGGCAATTAAGGCGGTGTCATCAGTGTATTGGAGGAGAGCTGTTGCCATACGCATATGCTATAGATAAATAAATACACCAGATCTGTAATTAAGATGAAAGGAATGTAAACTTGTTGTACAACACCAAAAAGAATGATTTAAGGCATAAATAAAATTACAAGATATTTAAAAATATTCACTGATCTAAATAAATAAAAAATAAAAAAAATAAAAGAAAAGACCTCGGAACTTGCGAAGTAAAAAGATCAGTGTCAGTAATAAAATCTCTACATAGTAGGGGATCAACTGAAGTTACCGAGTATTCCGCAAGCTGCAGCTGAGTACCAAGACATTTGAATTTAACAGTGAAACGGATTTATGTTATATATTACAGGATACCACATGTCATTACATTCTTTGACGAAATAAAGAGCCATGGTTTACTCATAATGCAAAATTAGAATAGCAAATACGATTTTACAACCGTTACTACCTGTCAATTTAAAAAAATTTAGCCGCGGTGGAGTAGCCGAGCGGTCTAAGGCGCCTCGCTGCAGAGCGCGCGGTTGCTCGCCGTCGGAGGTTCGAGTCTTCCCTATGGCATGGGTGTTTGTGTGTTGTCCTTAGGTCAGTTTACCTTAGTTTAAGTAGTTTGTAAGCTACGGAATGATGGCCACGCAGTTTGGTCGATAGATTTACAAACATTTCAATATTTCATAACGTGTAGGCTTTCACGGCCGGCGTCTTCAGAAGTTAAAACTTCCGGGCTGAGAGGCCGTGGTCGAACAGTAGAAATTTCTTCCCCTAACGTTTCGTCGCCGGCTGCGGGCAACATTTTTGAAAAATATTTAATACAAACGGTCCAGGTGACTTTTTCCATTGCAGTAATTAACAATTGTATTGAATATTTATACAGGGTGAGGCACTTAAAACTGCTCCTCTCTCAGCTCGCTCCTATGGTGAGTCCTTGCTCCTCCCCCCACCCTCCATCTCCTCCTCCCCTCCCGTCCTTTTCCCACAGCGCTTCCCCTTCCTTCCCTTTTCCCTTTTCCCAGTGCGCCGTTTAGTGTTGTGCCAGTGTTTGTGCTACGTGCTCAAGTGTTGTTTTAATACCTCAGAAGCCGCCGATCAGGCCGAATATTTGAGTTGCAGTATATTTTAATTCTGTGCTTCCTCGAAATCCTGTTTGTCTCATCAAGTGTTACTTTACTCATCATGGCTTTTATTATTCTATGTATGTTTTTTACCACCGGGCTCGGACTATGTGTTTCTCAATTCTCCTTGTCTCTTGTAATTTTCTCACTTTTTATTCTCCTTCATTTTGTTAATTCTACTTTTATTTTCTCCTTTAAGACCATTTATGTTCATATTGTACCAATTTGTACTTCTCTCGGCTGCAGAGCAGCGATGAAGCTGCCGCCAGCCTGCCCCATATGGGGCTTGAAATCGAGTAATAATAATAATAATAATAGTAATAATAATAAACTTAAAACTGTTTTTCAGAATATTTGAAAAAATACAAATCGGATTAAAAAGAAATTGCAATAAAAAGTTGTTGACCTCCAATAGGAACATCTATTAGCATAAGGTTCGACGCCCGTCCTACCCCCACTGCACTTCCTCCTGAGAGGCGGGTGTCTTTGAAATCTTAGGTAGGAACCCCCATTTTTGTTGCAGATTTCGATTCTCCAGGAAAAAAAAAAAATGTAACTTTTGTATGAAACCACCAAGGTCGTACTATTGTAAGAGCAGCAGTAGTAAGTCATACATATACCACCGCGCGGATAAAAGTGACAGTAGTTTCCAACCGGTTACATACAGCGCGAGTATGGGTACGCACACTTGTAGCCCCACTCAAGCCACAGTAGCGACCTGCACAGCTTGACTGGTGCACTTGGAATGGCGGGCCTCAGTCTTCAGCGATGAAAACAGATTCTGCATGCGCACGAGCGACGGTGATTGGCGCGCACTATTTAGACCTAGCGAGCGCTGTCTCCTAGAGTGCATTCGTCCAAGAAACATTGGTTCCACCCAGACCTTGTGGTCTGACGCATAGTAAGCTACAAACCTCATTCATCTTTGGTGTTTGTGGAAGGAAGGCTGTCCAGTGTTCGGTACGTGCAGAATGTTGTAAGCCTCTTCTCTTATCATTCTTAGTACAAGAGAATGCTCGTCCACACACTGCACGTGAAACTTACGGTGTTCTTCAAGACATGCAGAAACATTCTTGGTCCGCATGATCTCCAGATTTGTCTTCAGGTGAGCACGAGATGGGGCGGCATTTAACACGTGGGATTCATCTACCGAAAACTCTTGCAGGTACAGCAGAAGTGAAATAATGCCGTCAAAGGTAGTATTCGCAATCTATATTATCGAATGGATGCTAGAAACAGCACCTGCATAACAGTCCGTGTAGGCTACACCTTGTACTAATACGGGCGTTTCAGTACAATAATTCTTGAGTGCGTTGAAAATCATTACAGCCTACTGTGGACTCTGTTTTCATTTGTTATTTAAATGAGGGTACTAATGGAGACATGTGTACTTAAGTGAAGCTTTTTCTGTGTAATTTAAAATAATGATTACAATATGGAAAAAGACAGTTCAGTTAAAATCGCTTCAAAAACACTTTAATAACGTTTGAACACGACGTAGGAGACAATGATTGTTAACATGGAGAACTTTCACATACAGTAATAGTTGATGGACCTGCTGTGGAGTGGTAGATGGACGGAAAGAGGGTTGAGAGATAGGATAGTGGTGGAGGATGGAGGATTGCTGAGGGATAAGGGAATGGAAAGTGACAAACTCTGAAGAGTTGGGTAAGGTGGGGTGGATACACAGTTGATGTGATCGATATATGTCGGGAGAGAGAGAAGGTTGATATTTCTTGAGAGACGATGTAGTGGGTTTGCAGCTGGAAGATTGGAAGAACGAGTAGGGACGAGGTTAGAATGCATGGGTCTGTAGTGACGTATACAACGAATGATTTGCGCAATAAAGGATGGGGTGGCTTTGTATGCACGAAGGTCAGTGGAAAGCTGTAATTAGAGCTCCCAATTGTTTTAATCTGACCTTTCTGTTAAATGGTTAGTAAATGAGGTTTCTACATGGCTGGGTGGTTTAAGGTATTTTAGTCTGTTAGTAGTCATACGGACATAAGTGGTGAGATAGACGTCATGCAGAAAGTATGGATTTTGGACAGGTTTGCGCTGATGAGCCATTGGCTACCATAGGAGGAAAACTGATTAACATGTTTGTGGAGGAAGCATTGGGATTTTTGAAGTGTAGACTACAGGGAGAGGAATGTGTTGTCATCAGCATATGGAACTGGGGCTGGAGGAGACTGTTTGGGCATAGGGCACTTCTGCTGCAGAATTGAAGGTACAGGCATTGGTTTTGTCAATTGGGACAAAGGATGAGCGATTAGAAACGTGCCACGAGAGAAAGATGATATTAAAAATTGCCATGTCTTTTTCAAAGATGAATATGTAACAGGCAAAAATTAGTTACAGTTGAAAACACTGAAAGGCTCCTATATAAAGTGAAAACCTCTTTTGTGTGTATTATAAGCTGCTTTATACTGAAACGTACTATTTTTCTTCGATATGTCAGATGACCTTCGGAGTATGTGAACATATTGACCAGCTCGTGTGCTTGCATCTCTGGCACTGCGACGCTAGTAACATACAGTGGTAGTCAGAGAGTTGATGAGTTGACGACACAGAGGAAGGACCTCTGGAGGTAAAGCAGATCGTTTCTTTCTTACTGGCGTGGCTGCTAAAATGGTTGGTTTCTCTATGTCGGTAGCAGGAAGTTATTTTAGTTTGATGCCCTTTTATCTTGAATGTATTGGTAGTGAAATTTAAAATTTGTTTCTGTAAAAATTTGTTATTTGACTCCACCAACAATACTGTCATGCATAGGCATGGTCAGAGACAGTATCTCCGGGGTTCAAACGCCTCCCGAAATTTTGACGCAGCTAACAAAAAGTTGCATCACTCTCCATCAGGATAAAGCCAGCCTACATTTTGCCAAGACTGGGAAGCCGTTAAATGCTCCACACAGTCCCGATTTCTCCACATACAATTCCCATATTTTTGGAGCCCTGACGAAAGACATTCATAACCAGCGGTACGTTTTGGAGGAAGAGGTGCACACCTGATCCTGTAGCTAACTGCTAACATCGAGAAATTGACCGTCTTGTCTCACAGTGGATTAAATGTATCAACAGTTATTGTGATTGCTACTGAAATAATGAGCACGTTACTTAGTTTTTTTCCCAGGTGCCTTCTTTAAATATTTCTGCTCCTTATAGATGAGTGTGACGTGCCAGTTCTTCAATCACTAGAAGCAATTCCTTGATCAAGAAACCCACGGTAAATTATGATAAAGAGGGGGACTAAAACCAACGGAGATTATGTTTAGAAACTATTAGGCTCAGGAGCTTCACTGTGCTTTACATATTTGACCTGTTTCTCAACACCACTATTAGTAATTACAACGTGAGTTATCAATATTTCTTGATGTTCATGTGTAAATGAGTCAAGGTTCCCATCCAGTCAAAGAGTATCTGTACTTATTTTTTATTTTATTTTATTTATTATTATTATTATTATTATTATTATTTTGGCTACTGACAGATTTTACTTACCACAAAAATTTGAGTTGGGGAGTGCTTCTCTGATAAGGCTTCAGAAGACATTGAAAGCTTCACGCACTTCGTTTCTGATTGCCATCCGTATTTTGATCCACATTTGCCTATCAACATGATATGATTTGCCCTGTCTCTGTTTTGGAGAATACATAGGTTTTTATAATGTTTCTATACCATTTTAGCTGTCTAGTATCCAGTCGTTTGCAATGAAAAATAATACAATAAGTACAGTATTAGTGCCGTTTGCAGCTCTTTTAAGAGTACGCGTCATTACAGTGTCCATTCATTGAAAACCCATCCAGAAATCATATTCTGGCTAAGCCTAGGCGCCATGATTGTACATCCTTCAGTGGAAATATAGATCAGTTAAAATCATACAACTGTTATTGTCTTCTTTATTAAAATATTTCACGTAGTTAGAATTTTTTCTCCCTGAACATTTTTTTTTGTTCAGTGTCATATACTGATTGTCAGAGCAGGAAATGCTTAACAAGGTCAGGCACAAGTATCAGAACTCCACTTTGTCTTTTTCTTATAATGAGTGTTAATTTAAATTAGCCACTGCGCTTCTGCTGTCAGCTGAGTCAGTTTCGAGAGTAGCGTTATTCACGAGGTAAATGCCAAAAGACACACGCCCAAAGTTATAAAGTATTTGTCGACAATCAAAGGATGTTCCTTTCTCACACAAAGGTTCATTTGGTTCTGATTTCAAGAGGATATTATTTTCTTTTCAATAACACGAGGTCTGCTTTATTTGCGTGTCACAGAATAAAGTTACCTTAAGAAAAGTTTAATGTTTGTAAATCTGACTCAACTGCTTGGTTGTTAGTCCATAGCTTAAAAACTGCTTAAACTAAGGTAAACTAACCTAAGGCCAGCACAAACACTCTGTCAGAGGGAGGACTCGAACCCCCGACGTCGAACGGCCGCGTACACCACAGCACGGTGCCCCATTGCACACGGTTAATCCACCGCGGCCAATATTAACTTTATCTCAGATTGTTGCACAAGGCCTTACCTCAAAACTGTCAAGTCATAATGGATAAAAGTTTTGAATTTTATAAGAAACTTTAAACTTCAGAATATCTTTATCCACACTACTCTAAACTCGACAATTATTAGGTATTTTTGATGGGTACCTTTCAACACACAAAAGATGAAACCATCTAAAAAACAGTGAACATGGATTGCAGTAGAAGCTGCACCTGCACATGGAAAAAGGGGTTGGCTAGAAAGAAAGTGTTCGATAATGTGTGATGGGGTTTGTTGGGTAGGGAATGATAAGAAGATAGTAAAATTTGGATGAAAACAGGGAGGGGGAGAAAGATGATGAGGTATTGGGTGGGGCGTATGTGGTGGGCCAGGGAAGCGAGAGAGGGATAAAGAGAAAGAGAGAAGGAATGAGAAAGGGACGGTAGCAGGACAGGGAACGGAATCCCTGATATATAGGAAGGGATTACAGTTGGTAGGATGGATAAATATCGGAGCGGATTTCATTGTCTAGGATGGGAAGTCAGTTGCGTTGGGGTGGGATATTGGCTGTGTGAAGGTGGAGGGATGGTGGGATGTGAGGGAAATGTCGCAGCAACATGCTGGGGTTGATCATCAGAGGGGAAACAATGATTATTGGATTCAAGTTTGTGGGTAATATAGAAGTTGCAGAGATATTCGATATGGAGGAAGAGGAGATGGTACAGGATCCTCATAGAGAGGGTACAGGGATGCCGAAAGCGAGGTGATTGCATTCGATGATTTGGAAGGACTTTTAGAAATTTGGCGGGGTGGATATCCAAACAACAATGACATAGCATAGGATGGGTCCGATCAAGTGTTTGTAGGTGTTAAGAATAGTGGAGGGATGTAAACCCCAAATTCGGCAAGATTAAAAGTGTTAGTCCGTTGTAGGCTTTTTGTTGGATGATTAATAGGTGAAGTTTCCAGGTTGGCTGTAAGTCGACAAGTTCAGTGTAGTAGTGAGCTGGATAGTGTGATCATAAATGGTAAGGTAGAAGTCGTGGGGCCAGAAGGTGTACTCGGTTCGTCCTATAATTATTGCCAGGGTACTCGAAAGGGTTCATCTTGAGGAGCCAATGGCTACATCAAGAGATGTGCTGACTAAGGTGGTGGTGGTGTCAGACGTGTAGCACCATCCAGCCATCCAGGTGAGGTGGGAGTTTCACTGGGTGTTGGCAAGTGGTCATTATGATGTATCTTGCTAGCATTGTCGCATTTGTGAAGAAACGTACACTATGTGATCAGAAGTATCTGGATACTCCCAGAAATATACAAACATACTTTTTCATATTAGGTGCATTGTGCTGCCACCTACAACCAGATACTCCACATAAGTGACCTCAGTAGTAACTAGACACCGTGAGAGAGCAGTATAGGGCGCACCGTGGAACTTACTGACTTCAAACATGTTCAGATGATCAGGTGTCACTTGTGCCAGAAGTCTTTATGCGAGATTTCCACACTCCTAAACATCCCTAGGTCCACTGTTTCTGATATGATAGTGAAGTAGAAACGTGAAGAGACACGTACTGCACGAAAGCGTACAGGCTGACCTCGTCTGTTGACTGACAGAGACCGTCAACAGTTGAAGAGGGTTGTACAGTGTAATAGGAAAGCATCAATCCAGAGCATCAGACAGGAATTCCAGACTACATGTGGATCCACTCCAAGTAGTATGACAGCTTGGTGGGAGGTGAGAAAACTTGGATTTGATGGTAGAGTGTCTGCCCATATGCCTCACATCACACAGCTCAAGGCTAAACGATGCATCGCTTGGTGTAAGGAGCGCAAACATTCGACGACTGAACAGTGAAAAAACTTTGTATGGGGTGACGGATCACGGTGCACAATGTGGCGATCCGATGGCAGGGCGTGAGTATGGCGAATGCCCGGTCAACGTCATCTGCTAGCGTGTGTAGCACCAACAGTAAAATTCGGAGGCGGTGGTGTTATGGTGTAGTCCTTTTGACATTACAGATACAGGGGAAGCTGACTGTTTCCATGTGAAAGGCTTGTTTTGCCAGGCTGTTGGGTTCCCCAGCCAGCCGGCTAACAGTTTAGACCTAGTGAATGGGATACAGGTAATCAGGGTTTTCCTAATGTGCTCGGAAACTGGAAACGCTCTTGGCTGAGTGAGGGCGGCTATTCCAGATTGCAACTGAAATACAATGTAGCCACAATCATTATTCTAAAAATCCATTTAAAATCAGGGAATGATGATAAGGCAAATATAATTATATGAATAGATTCAGGAGACTTGGGAGAATCAAACACCGTAATTACAATTTAAATATCTCTTACACATAAAGAGCCGAAAATCTCAGTACTATAATAATAATAATGTAGACTTATATTTACAATTATTGATATTTAGTGTTTATAAGTAACAATTTAAGAAGCAAATGGGCAGTATTGCACCACACTATCTATCTAAAAAGACGTACCACGATATTTCTGTATTCTTTCAATAAACTTTATTTTACTCTCTTGTTCTGCTTTTTGTTGAGGAAGTAATATTCTTGTATCAGAACATAGATTCCACCACGGAAACACAAAACATGAACCCAGCAAAGTGCATTACATTTATATATGTGTTTTATTATATTTAATATTATTATTAGTCAAAGTTCGTTTTATGTCGTAGATTGCCACTTAAATATTTCATGGCCGACTAAAAATAGTAGAGATGTAGCAGATAATTTATATATAAACAATTATATGTATTTGTGGACAAGAACTGAATATATTTACACAAAAAGCCATGATAAATTAAATATTAATTGTGTAACTATATTTCGACGGCGGCAGTGTATATAAAGACTGAGACGCTACCTGAGCAAAGAGCTTCAGTCTCAACCGGTTTTAGTATTGTTAAATATATATTTGTTTGTTAAATGTAAACAACATTTATAGGGAGGTGGTCAAAGCATTTAGTTCTGTCATTTTGAAATGTATAATATTTTGGAAGGGAAATTATATTTTAAAGATGAGGCGTTAGGATTTGCGGAAGGATACGATTTGGGAGCATTATATTTTAAAGATGAGGCGTTAGGATTCGCGGAAGGATACGATTTGGGAGCAGAGAGAGCACGCTTTCGAACGCTTGGGAGGGGACTCGTAACTCGGACACGGTGGTGAAAGGTTGTGACGCGTTACGAACTTGTGATTTGAAGAGATAGGCATGCGTGGACTTAGAAAATTTACGGGACTGTAACTGCAGATTTTTGTCGCTGGTGAAAAGTGATAAACTATGCACGGTAGTAGGGCTGTGGAACTGTGATAACTCAGCAATCGTGTACTTGTGTGATGACTAACTGTGTTTTATAATAAATACTGTAATTAATCGCGGATTAATTTGGAACCACAATGTTCCATGGACTTCACTAATTTACGAGTCATAATTTGGAACTTTTACTCTCGAGTGCATGTGATACTTATTGTTCCTCTCATGAACAATAGTAGCCGGCCGCGGTGGCCGAGGGGACTGAGGCGCTCCAGTCACGGTCTGCACGGCCACTACGGTCGGGGGTTCGAATCCCCCATATGGCATGGATATTTGTGCCATCTTTAGTGTTAGCTAGTTCATAAGTAGTTTGTAAGTTAAGAGACTGATGACCCCGTAGTTAAGTCCCATAAGCTCTACAAACATTTAAACACACATTAGGCCAGTGGCGGTTGGTTATAATGTGCTAATGTGCTGCAGCACACTGTAAATATATTTCTAAAGTTATGCCATTTCTCTTCGAATGCAAGCGAGATATCGCTATAAAATTACGTCCTTTCTCTTGGAATACGAGCCAGATATCACAATAAAATTATGCCAATTTCTTTCCAATGCGTATTAGAATGCTAGTAATAAGGATGAAAACGCATTTTGGAGCGCTCTCGCCGCGATAGCTGGAAACCAGCTCCGTGTGCTGAAGTGGGATTCAGCCGCACTGGTTCGTGCGCAGAGAGGCGGCGCAGTCGTCTGTTCGCTAGTGCGCATGCGCAGACGTGACGTCAGGCCTGTCGGCACATGTGTGCTGAGACCGACTGCAGCACCAGATTAATATTTCTGTTCGCGCTGCGTGTAACGGCTGCGGAAGAATATTATATGACGAATATTGCGGCGTACAGAGTCAAATAGCGCGCTGGCTGAGGCGTCTTGCGCATTGTCTCTCAAACCTACCTGTGAGAGGCTCGTATTCAAATACCTCTGAGTCTAAATTTTTAATTTCTGTAAATGAAATTGAGATGTTTTAAACGTTATATTTACTATCTGCAGTGAATACATGCAGTTGGCAGCGCTGTTATAGATTCCCCAGAAGGTCTTGATTTGATTGATTTGATTTGATTCTTTCAGGGAAGCCAAAACAGTTTTGGTCTAACCCGCCACTGCCCGCACCGAAACTAAGTTTATTGTGCAGTATCGCTCCCTGTATGTCTAGTAAAGCCAACCAATGCCCCTGAACAGTGCAAGGAGTCCCTTTACTAGTTCTTTATTAGACACAATTTCTTCGGGTCTGGTTGTCCAAATGTTCTGTGCCTTTTACTCTCCAATGCAATGCATTCGAAGATCAGATGTGATGAGTTTCATCACCGTCATCACAGATCCTACATTTAGGGATCCCACTGTATGTAGGTGTTTTTTGAAATTCCCATGGCCTGTCAGCAATCCAACCATGAGTCTAATCTCTCTCCTGTTCAGACCCAGGATTTCAGAGCTTCTTTTAAAACAAGGCTTTGGCATCATTACCTTGCCATGTTTTTGTTGATGGACTTTGGTCCAATATTCTACGTGCTGTCTTCTGAGCCAGTTACGTAGCTCCAATTAAATCATTGCCTTGGTGATAGGACAGGTTCCGGTCCAACAAATGGAGTCTCTGCCCCCATTCTGGCTAATCTGTCGGCATGTTCGTTGCCAGTGATCCCCGAGTGGCCAGGGACGCACAATAGGTTTACTCTATTGCTTTCCCCTAGCTCCACCAGAACCCTGTGACTTTCTGCAACAATTTTAGACCTTGTTGTAGGAGCTGCCCCTGAAGGTCTTACTATCAATACAGTATTAATTGATATTTAATTAAAGTCAATCATACAAAGGTTGACTTTTTGTTTTGGTATATTTTGTTTCCTGTTTATTTTTGTAATATTGTAGCACACTGGTCAAATTTTGTACGAGCCGCCACTGCGTTAGGCAGGAGTTATAATGGACGGACGACTTGCCCCTTGGTGGCGGGTGTGTCCTTGGCGCGCTGGCCGCCTGCTGGCCCCAGTACAGAGGCAGAGCAGCGGCAGAGCAGAGGCAGAGCAGAGGCAGCCGCGATGCAAATCCGCGCGGCCGCAGCTGGCGACAGCGCGGGCAGGCGCGTGACTGCGGACGGCCGGCGCATGAATATTGCATGCGGCGCATTGTTGCCGCGCAAAGTAGCCACAGCTGCCGCCCGCGCCGACACTTGTCCTGTGGGTGCGGGCAGCGCCGCCACTCACAGGCTCCGCGTGCATCTCCTGGCGCCAAATTTTTGACTCGACCATTGTCACTGCCATTAGACTAGGGCGCCCAAATATCACCTACCATTTTTGAATTGAAAGGTAGTCTCTGTTGAAAATTATTATATTTATTTCTCTTTAACGCGTTTCGCGCTTTTGGCGCATCATCAGAACACTGCAACAGGGAAAATATACAAACATGTCAGTTTCATACCGCTGGCCTATCCACTACAATATCAGGAAACAATGAATTGGGGGCGTGAACACACCTCAGAAACAGCTGGATGGCATTAGTTGGTGTAAAAGCACACGATGCCCAGCATTTTGGACTGGATAAAATCTGAGGATTTAATGAAAAGCATCATCAAGTGTTATAAGAGGTGGGACAAAAAGTTCCTAAAGTGGGAATCAGAGATTTTAAAAAACAATCGTGAATGGACAGGGGTAATCAGAGCGAGTATGGAGATGTATAAGTTCACACACGAGCAGCGTTGTGATGGATAGGTCCGCGTTCGCAGAATGAATATCGATACATCACATCAGCAAACGTTACTGCACGGACATCTGATGGTCAGATGGCGTGAGAAAAGCGCAATATAGCAAACGCCGCTAGGCAGTGCTGATAAACGCTGACTAGCGTGACTAAGATTTGGGGCGTTAAATTTGAATGATAATCTCGATCAACATGGTTGCAAATTATTAAAGGATGGAAGAAATAACAATGAATAGTAGAGATGAAGTATAAAATACTTGTAAATTAGAATGGATGACAATAATATTGATAATTTATGTTAGTAAAATAATCATAAAATTATATAGCGCTTGTGTTGTTGTTTTGGTCTTCAGTCCGGAGACTGGTTTGATGCAGCTCTCCACCCTACTCTATCCTGAGCAAGCCTTTTCATCTCCTCATAAGAACGGCAACCCACATCCACTTGAACCTGTTTACCATACACGTCTCTTGCCCTCCCTCTGCGATTTTTACCCCACACACTTCCCTCCAATGCTAAATTTACAATTCCTCGATGTCTAAGAATGTGTCCCACCAAGCTATCCCTTCTTTTGGTCAGGGTTTGCCAAAAATTCCTTTTCCCACCAATTCTATTCAGTACATCTTCATTAGTTATTAGTTCATTAGTCTACCCACCTAATCTTCAGCATTCTTCTGTAGCACCAAATTTCAAAAGTCTCTATTCTCTTCCTGTCCGCACTGCTTGTCGTCCATGTTTCACTCCCGTACAAGGCAACACTCCACACAAATGCCTTCAGAAAAGACTTCCTTACACTTAAATTAATATTCGAAGCAAATTAATTATAAATGTATCCAGTCACAGAACAATAAAACAAATATGGTTAAAATATAGAATAAATGAAGTTGTGTCAGCTGGGTGGTGGTTCAGTTACACAATCGAGCTCAAGCTAAGACGACAATTTGGTGGCGAAGGAGATGGGGAGCACTTATTAAGGGGGAAGGGGGATTGTGAGTTACAACTTACAATAAGGGGATCAGGTAACGTTTTGTAAAGCTGACATCATTATGTCATAATAGTACTGATTTTTACTTGTCACTTTGGAGTAACGTATATCACTTACCATAATTATTTCCTTGTCTATGAAATCGAGCTTGAAAGTAAATGAATATTACTAGAAACTGTACTACTTTGGGTTCAATGGATTAATTTGCTACTACGAGGGGGAGATTCCTCTTTCGACTGTGGTCAGAGTTGCGCATGAAAGGAAAAAAATAGAATGAGAGATTAAAGATAAGACATATCTTTATTTTTCTACATAATTTCTAAGTACCTTGTTATCAAAAAGTCAGTATAAATTTGAAAACTTAATAAATCACATTTAACACAACATTCTACTAGAATAAGCGCGTGTTTTGTGTACATAATTTTAAGTATATATCATATATTAATTTATATAAATTTTATAATGGATGATCGTTGATACGGAAAATCGCAAAAGTAATATACATATAGGTTTTATACCATATATTCAAGAAATATGTACTTAGAAACCTTCCTGTATTACAATGCAACGTTGTGTCAAAATTTCAAAGGAAACGGGCAATGTAAATAGAGAGCTAAAAATTGACACACATGCTTGGAATGACATGGGGTTTTACTAGAACAAAAATGTCTGACAGATGGTGCTTCATCTAATCAGAAAAGCAATAATTAGCATAACAAATTAAGACAAAACAAAGATGATGTTCTTTACAGGAAATGCTCAATATGTTCACCATCATTCCTCAATAATAGCTGTAGTCGAGGAATAATGTTGTGAACAGCACTGTAAAACATGTCCGGAGTTATGGTGAGGCATTGGCATCGGATGTTGTCTTTCATCATCCCTAGAGATGTCGGTCGATCACGATACACTTGCGACTTCAGGTAACCCCAAAGCCAATAAACGCACGGATCGGGGTCCGGGGACCTGGGAGGCCAAACATGACGAGAGTGGCTGCTGAGCACACGATCATCACCAAACGACGCGCGCAAGACATCTTTCACGCGTATAGCAATTTCTTTTTGTTCTAATAAAACCCCATGTCATTCCAAGCATGTGTTCCAATTTTCACCTCTGTATCTACAATATTCCGTGATTTATTAAGTTTTCAAATTATACTGACTTTTTGAACACCCGATACATTGAGACATTTACCATACCGCTCTATAAGCTTCAAAAAGCCTTCCAGCAAAAAAAAAAAAAAAAAAAAAAAATAAAAAAAAAAAAATAAAAAAAAAAAAATAATAATAATAATAATAATAAAAATCAGGGAGTTGAATACGGAAGAAGCATTGCATCCCAGAAAACGGTGAGTACCACTTTACTTGCAGACGGAGTGCATTTGAACTTCTTTCGGACAGGTGATGATGGATGTTTCCACTCCATGGATGCGGCCTTCTATTCGGGCGTTTAGTGGTGGACCAACGTTTAATCCCCCGTCACAATCCGAAACAGAAAGTCATTGCTATATTCATGGTCGACCTCTACCCAGTGGTGTATCGAGATCTTGCACGTGCGCGTTCACCTGCTGCGTCGTCTTATGCCCATAGCTGTTCAATGCTTCTTCCGTATGCAACGCCCTGATTCTTTTTCCAGGACGGCTTTATGAAGCTTATAAACGTTTGATAAATGTCTCAATGTACCTGGAATTTATGCATAAAAATAAAGATATGTCTTATCTTTAATGTTTCGTTCTATTTTTTATATACATAACCCTGTCCACTGTCACCAGGGGAAACTTATTCTCGAAATCCCCCTCATAAATATACGCTACTCTTGGTTATTTTACAAAACTGACGATCTGTTGAAAGGAAATATTCCGAGAGTTTGTTTCTAATACTGATTGCCTCTGCCACGACGGAATAGCCGTGCGCACTGAGGCTCCACGCTGCGGTGCGCGCGATCGTTCGCCGTCGGAGGTTCGAGTCCTTCCTAGGGCACGGCTGTATGTGTTGTCCTTAGGTTAGTTTAACGCAGTTTAAGTAGTTTGTAAGATAGGGACTAATAACCAAGCAGTAAAGTCCCATGGATTTACAAACATTACTTAAAGCTTCCGGGCTGAGGTGCCGTGGTCCATACATAAAACTTTCCCCTGACGTTTCGCCCTCGTCTGCGGAAGGCATCCTTGGAGGTAGCGGCGTACTGTAACGAGAGCGCGAGTGAGCGTCGTATATATAGGCAAAACGGAGGGCGCTGCTGTCAGTCACGTGGTGTCGGCTGTGCTGTGGTCTCTGCTATTCCCAACCTCCTCGATTGAAATTAATCGATTGTCATGCTGTTTCTGCAGTGTTGACATCCATATCTTATCAAGTTTGAGACCTTCTTCTTTTTTGTTAAAATTATTTCGATGTTTAAAAATCTCAATGGCCTCTCTATAGAAACGCGCATAATAATGCGACGTCTTTGCTATGACGGACGTCTCGTTAAATTTTATTTCGTGGTCACCTTCTTGAGACACGTGTTCCGCTACAGCCGATTTATCAGTATGTCCGAGGCGGCAGTTCCTTTTGTGTTCGCCCAGACGAGTGTTGACACTTCTTTTAGTTGTACCTATATAAACTTTTCCACTACTTCAGGGGATTTTATAGACACCTGGTGAAGCCAGGGGGTGTCGCTTATCTTTTGCAGATCTTAAAATTCTTTTTTTTTTCGTGGTTGATCTGAAAACAGTTTCCACATCGTACTTGCTTAAAATTTTTCCAATACGATCAGTGACCTTACTGATAAATGGTAGAAAAACTTTCCTCTTGCGTTGTTGTCGTTCCTCGTCCGTCCTGGTTGTCAGTCTAGGGCGTAGTGCACGATCTATCTCCCTGTCTGAATAGCCATTCTTCTTAAATGTCACTCTAAGATGTTCAATCTCATCGTCTAAGTGCGCTGGTTCACAAATTTTGTGGGCCCTGTCTACTAATATCTTAATCACGCCTCTTTTTTGTCATGGATGGTGGTTAGAATCTTTTTGAAGATAACGATCAGTGTGTGTGTCTTTTCTATAGACCTTATGACCCAATGATCCGTCCTCTCGTTTAATAACCGTCACATCTAAAAAGTTCAGTTGACCATTGGTTTCATGTTCCATAGTGAATTGAATTCTAGGATTGATGCTATTCAGATGTAACAGGAAGGCATCCAGCTCCTTTTCGCCGTGTGTCCATATAACAAATGTATCGTCAACGTAACGATACCATTTGGCTGGTCTTTTTCTGGCTGTCAGCAATGCCCGTTGTTCAAAGTTCTCCATGAACAAGTTAGCAACAGCCGGACTAAGAGGACTGCCCATGGCCACTCCGTCAATCTGTTCATAAAAAACATTCTTATACTGAAAGTAAGTTGTTGTGAGGTAGGGTTTGAATAATGCCACAATGTCACTAGAAAAAATATCCGCTATGCATGCGATAGCTTCGTTCACTGGGATCATGGTAAACAACGACACCACATCAAAACTGACCAGGATGTCATCAGGGTCTACACTTAATTCCTTTATAATATCGATAAAGTGACATGAATTTCTTAATGTGGCTATCATTTCCGCCAACATATGGTTGCAGCAACGAGGCAAGGTGTCCAGCTACCTCATGGGTGGGAGACCCTGTTGCACTGACTTTAGGTCTCAGAGGAACCAGCTGTTTATGCACCTTCGGTAACCCATAGAGTCTGGGCGAGTAAGCTTCTGCTTTACAGAGATGCTTCTTGTCGTCTGAAGAGAAAGAAGACGCTTTAATCAATTGGTTCGTCATTTTTAGAATCTTCGATGTCGGATCGTTCTGAAGTTGTTTTTAATTGCTGGGATCCAAAATGTCCATGATCTTTTCATGATAATCTTCGCTCTTCATTACGACGGTAGCGTTGCCCTTGTCTGCAGATAGTACGATGATGTTTTCATCTGCGTTGATGTCCCGCCCGAGAATTATCCTCCATTGTGCCTACCATCCTTTAAGTAATGACGACACCTGCCGTGAAAGCCTTCATTCTATGATTTACAAACATTTTTTTGCTTACCTCTGTTCCTGCTATCACCCACACAGCATGTGTTTAAACATGAAGTACCACATATTAATTTAGCTTTTGTAAATGGATTGAAACCAGGTATAAACGAATTATTTTATGTAAACACTTACCTGGTAATTCCCTCGACACACTGCAGGCTGTAAGAATGAGTGACACAATCCCCAACACTCCAGATGTCATACTGTTTACGCTGTCACTTTTAGGAAGCTTGCAGCTAGTATTGACTGTGGCAAACACTCAAATTTACAACGCAAACTTCATAGGTTGCATGGATACCAGTATCAGAATACGAATAGGCGATATTGGCGCAACGGCAATATTTAGTACACCTACTCTATATGAAACACTGATGATAATTGTGCTACTGCAGAAATTAATTCAGAATACGGCAAGAATCAGAAACTGCAATATCGAGAGAACTTATTCTGTGATTTCCAGGAGTTCTTTGAGTTCCAGTTCCCAATACGAAATCTGGAGAGGATTAAACAAAATATTCTGTACAGTCGAGATTAAAAGTATGCCGGCCGCGGTGGCCGAGGGGACTGAGGCGCTTCAGTCACGGTCTGCACGGCCACTACGGTCGGGGGTTCGAATCCCCCCTCGGGCATGGATATCTGTGCTGTCCTTAGTTGAAGCTAGTTCATAAGTAGTTTGCAAGTTTAGGGACTGATGACCCCGTAGTTAAGTCCCATAGACTATACAAACATTTGAACATTTTGAAAAGTTAGTACACTGTCTTAGAATTTTTCCAGTTCACCCAAAATTTATTATTTGCATATGGAGCACATCAAATAGTACATCTACACATGAATATACGGAAACACCATATTAATGCACGATGCAGCCTCCACAGGTGGCAATTAGTGTTGCCGACAGTGGGTCCACATGAGTATACACAGTGTAAAAGAATTGTAAGTGCAAGTAACTTTTGTGTTTTTGACTGTGGTTCAAATAAATTTGTTTGTCTTCTCAACAACGTAGTGATCTGTGTAGAGAACCTGTTAGACTATACTGTTAATTTGGACTTATCTATGGACAAATTTCTGAGAATTAACAGTGAAGTGTCGTTTTGAGTGCTTAACTTAGATATTGAGTACCTCTGCGACCTATCACCTTCTACGATTTTTACCCCACAAACTTCCTTATAATGCTAAGTTGACGATTCCTTGATGTCTCAGAATATGTCCCACCAACCTATACCTTCTCTTAGGACATTCCAGAAACTCCTTTTCTCCCCAATTCTGTTGAGCACCTCCTCGTTAGTTATGTGATCTATCCATCTAATCTTCATCATTAGTCTGTAGCACAACATTTGAAAAGTTCTAACATCTTACGGTCTGAACTTCTTATCGTCCACGTTTCACTCCTGTACAATGCTACACTCCAGACAAATACTTTCAGAAAGGACTTCCTAACATTTAAATTAATATTCATCAGAAGCTTTTTTCTCTCCACAGCCATTTTGGATTTTATCTCTTCTTTACGTAGGTGGTCAGAAGTTATTTTGCTACCCAAATCACAAAACTCATCTACCAGATTTATTGTCACATTACCTAATCTAATTCCTTCAGCATCGCCTGATTTTCTGAAACTACATTCCTGTACTCTTCTTTTATTCAATGTTCATCTTATCTCCTCCTTTCAAAACACTGTCCATTCCGTTCGACTGCTCTTATAGATCTCTGACAGAACTACTACGTCATCGGAAAAACGCAGTTTTTATTCCTTCTCCCTGAACTTTAATTTCCTATCCAAATTTCTCCTTGCCTTCCTTCACAGCTTGCTCAATGTAGAGATTGATCAACATTGGGGAAAGGCTACTACCCTGTATTACTTCCTTCCAAACCACTGCATCTCTTTCATGCTCTTCGATTCTAATAAGTGCTGTCTAGTTTTCAATATAACTCTTCACACCCTATATTTTACCTCTGATGACTTCAGAATTTGAAAGAGTGTAATACAGTCAATATTGTCAAAAGCTTTTTCCAGATCTACAAATGCTAAAAATCTATGTTTGTCTTTCCTTAATCTAAGATAATTCGTAATGTGAGTATTGCCTGTCATGTTCCTACATTTCTCCTGAATCCAAACTCATCTTCCCTGAGGTCAGCTCCTACCAGCTTTTCCATCTTTCTGTAAATAATCTCTGTTAAAATTTTGTAACATAGACTTATCAGACTGATGGTTCTTTAATTTTCACATTTGTATACGCTTTCTTTCTTAGGAATTGGAATTACTATATTCTTATTGAAGTCAGAGTGTATTTTCCCTGACTCATACATCTTGCATACGAGGTGGAACAATTTCATCATGACTGGCTATCCCAAAGATATCCGAGGTTCAGTTTTGTTCTGGTAACGAAGATTTTAGAAGTTAAGGATTGCGTGTGATGAAGAGAACACCGATTAGTAGCAACAGATATCAAAATGAAATAATGGTTCGCCAAGATCCCAAAAGTATTTTTATTTACATTGACGAGCGGTTTGCTGAACAGAAAGGTATCTCGTCTATGGAAAAGTGGGTCCTTTGTGAGTCGAAACCTGTCGCCACCAATCTTGGCAAAACAATCTTTCATTTTTAGAATAATGTTTTTCACTCTGCAGCGGAGTTTGTGCTTCCTGGCAGATTGAAACCGTGTGCCGGAATCGGGATTCAAATCTGGGACCTTTGTCTTTCGCCGGCAAGGGCTATCGCGACCTTTTTATTTGGGTTGCCCGGTCCATTGCGGACGTCTGTTCGTCTTTGTTCCTTGTTCATCGGTTCAGTTTTTTTATTATTATTAGAGAGACCATTAAGCCATCTCACTGGGCGTGCCATGATAGACTGAGGTATCCCAGCATGCTTCACGGAGCGCCTTCACACCTTTTCTACAACAAAGAAAGAATGTCATGGAACAACCACGAAAATACAATCTACCCAAGGAAAAAAACAATAATAATAATAATGAGTCGCGGTGGAAAGGCCGAGCGCTCTAAGGAGCCGTACTGGGTAGCACACCACTGCACCCGACGAAGGTTGGAGTACTCCTTCGGGCATAGGCGTGTTTGTTTTCTCGTGTTGGTTTGAGTTAGTCTAAGTAGTTTTTGAGCTTTGGAACTGCCACAGAAGTTAAGTCCCATAGCTTTACAAACATTTGATTTTACTAATAGTAATAAGTGTAACGGGCTTCTTCTGTATGATATGTAAGGAACGAAAATATATGTTGGGGATATTGGGTGAAAGGTTTTTATTTTATTGAAGAAAATAAATGTTGTTTTACGTATTATTAACTGTGGTGGTTGTTAATGTAATGTTTGAGCAACATAACAAACCTGATCTTAATTTCGTGGTCGGTTACGTTAAACTCGTGATTAATGCAAGTGGTGTAGTTAAATTTTGAAAATATTTAGCAAGACAATTAGTGTAATTAACAAATACTATGGCCCTATCTGACAAACGTTTCAAAAGATCACTTTCCTTACAAAATCTCCTACAGAGACTGTGCACACACAGATAGCAGAAATTAACTTACTCCGTCTGTGCTATGCGTACGACTTAATTAGTACGCTAATGGCAATGATAATTTAGAAAATTATGAATAGTAGGATTTTTAACATCAAGTGATTGGCGAGTGGGTGCAGTCCAACCACTATAGTCAGTATCTAATAAAATTAATTCACTTAAGCAAGTAGGAAATTTAAGTAAATCAGTCTTAATTGATCCTATGCATACGGCAATTGTACGAGTTTGGTTCTTTATAGGATAGATGTGGCGGTGACTGTTGTTGTTGAACTCAGTGCAAAACGAAATAGATAAATTATTCATTAATCTGTAATCATTAATATGTTGATAATATATTGAGGATTGTCATACTAATCATGAGTGGTTAATTAGTTGTTCAAATAAGATAGCAAAAGTACTGTCTAATGTTCCTGTATTTAAACAAAATTTAAACATGCATTCTCAGTAAATTACAACCAATAGCATTTAACTTATCTTATTTATCAGTCCAGCGACGTGGTACTCTGCAGTCATATAAATGGTACATAAATTCATACAGATATCATTTTGATGGTGGCTCCTCCTTTGGCAGCTTGCTAGCAGTTCGTCGTGATGCTTCGCGAATCGCGTAATTAATCGCCACCGTTAGCGTCCGCGATGACGCTACCGCGTTTCGGACGTCTGGGACGGCTACCGAACACGTAACGAATTTCTGCCTCAGCAGAACGAACGAATAAATGTTTCATTAAAATCAATTCTTACTTCACTTATGTTCACTGATTTCACATAAACTTTGCCGGCCGCGGTGGCCGAGGGGACTGAGGCGCTCCAGTCACGGTCCGCACGGCCACTACGGTCGGGGGTTCGAATCCCCCCTCGGGCATGGATATTTGTGCCGTCCTTAGTATAAGGTAGTTGATAAGTAGTTTGTAAGTTTAGGGACTGATGACCCCGTAGTTAAGTCCCATAAGCTTAACAAACATTTGAACATTTGAACAAACATAAACTTTCATATCGTTGCATTTATAACAAATTAGAACTTTCACTTTGTTTTAACTTTATTACCTATATTGTTTAAGCACTCCGCGGACCGCATACGAACGTCTGATCTACGTCACGGGGCGGCAGATACTGCTGCTTGCCTGCTCTCCCACAGGGGAGCGCTGCTATACGATAGTCTCTGACCTGAGGAGCCATATCGATAACTGTTCACAGAGAAATATTTTACATTGACAAAACATAAGAAGTAATCACAGTCATATAGAAAACATAAAAGTACAAATAAAATAAAATAATATATACATAAAAATTACAATGCAGATAATAAATAAATGACAGAAAATGTTCACAGTTAAGTTACCTACATACATTGTGCATCACGATCATTAATTAAGTCACATAAGAAGTTAATTACTACATATTCACTATAAACAGGTTCAAACCAATAATATGCTCAAAATGAAGCTCATTCCTCGTTATAATGTAAGGCTTACCTTAAGGTTTACCTTACAGATATTGATTTTATATTGATTTTTTGTTTTGTTTTTGGTGGCCAATTTTGGAATTGGATCTCTTTTTTGGTTTAAATTGGAATTAGTTTTAGAATGGCTTAACTTCTTCTTGCATTTAGTTATGGAAGTTCATCATCAATGAATTGTTTCTAACTTTTACTTGGCTTTCCTGTGTGAAATGTAGGTTGGTGTGACTGATGCGCCTTTCATAATAAAATACTGTTTTATTTAGCTTGAAGTTGTGCGTCGTAATTATTGTTTCTGGGCCTATGTGTTAACTAAAAAAAGAAACTTTTTTGCAATGACTGAACATGAAATTCTGTCGCTCGGGCGCTTGTAATTTGATAAAATAGTATTTAAAATATTATTTTTTAAATCCCGGTAGTTCATTTATGTCGAAGCCAGTTACAAAAAGGTATTGTATATGCCTGATTTTTACCATTAATTGTCCTTTCGTAGGATTTATTTAAAGTTCCTTTCAATCGTAAACGGTAAATTATTTTTTGACAGACACTAATTTTAGCGATGTATTTCAAGTCAAAAATATTGGTATATGAGCCCTTTTTCCAGTAATCATAGTTTAGCCGAGGGAACTAAATACTTGAATAATCGTTTAAGACACTCCTTAAGATTTCACTGATTCTATACTCTCAAACTGACACAGTTACAAGAAAGAGATTTGAACATATCGAAGACTAGACACAGAGAGAGCGAGTAACCCGACTGTGGGTACTATTTATATTCGTATTCAGACAAAAGATAACTGTAATATAAGATGTTTTGACCATCTTACTCTATGGACATTACTATTCTGAATTACATAAATGGTACTTGATTTCCCACCCCCAAGAACCACAGACATTGCCGAGGTGGGGTGGCTTGCGTGCCTCAACGATACAGATAGCCGTACCGTAGGTGCAACCACAGCGGAGGGGTATCTGTGGAGAGGCCAGACAAACGTGTGGTTCCTGAAGAGGGGCAGCAGCCTTTTCAGTAGTTACAGGGGCAACAGTCTGGATGATTGACTGAGCTGGCCTTGTAACATCAGCTAATGTGGCTTTGCCACACAGCTACTGCGAACGGCTGAAAGCAAGGGGAAACTACAGCCGTTACCTTTCCCGAGGACATGCAGCTCTACTGTATGAACATATGATGATGGCATCCTCTCGGGTAAAATATTCCGGAGGTAAAATAGTCCCCCATTCGGATCTCCGGGCGGGGACTGCTCAGGAGGATGTGATCATCAGGAAAGACAATACTGGCATTCTACGGGTCGGAGCGTGGAATGTTAGATCCCTTAATCGAGTAGGAAAATTAGAAAATTTAAAAAGGGAAATGGATAGGTTGAAATTAGATATAGTGGGGATTAGTGAAGTTCGGTGGCAGGATGAACAGGATTTCTGGTCAGGTGAGTACAGGATTATAAATTCAAAATCAATTGGGGGTATCACAGGAGTAGGATTGATAATGAATAAGAAAATAGGAATGCGGGTAAACTACTATGACCAGCACAGTGATCGCATTATCATTGTCAAGATAGATACGAAGCCAACACCGACAACAGTAGTACAGGTTTATATGCCAACAAGCTCTGCCGATGATGAGGAAATCGAAGAAATATATGAGGAGCTAAAGGAAATTATTCAGACAATTAAGGGAGAGGAAAACTTAATTGTTATGGGTGACTGGAATTCGGTAGTAGGACAAGGAAGGGAAGGGAGGATAGTAGGTGAATATGGTCTGGGCAAAAGGAATGAAAGAGGAAGCCGCCTGGTAGAATTTTGCACAGAACATAATTTAGTTATAATAAACACTTGGTTCAAGAATCACAAAAGAAGGTTGTATACGTGGAAGAGACCAGGAGACACCGGAAGATACCAGATAGATTTTATAATGGTAAGACATAGATTTCGGAACCAGGTTCTACAGTGTAGGACATACCCAGGGGCAGATATTGACTCTGACCATAACTTGTTGGTTATGAACTGTAGGCTGAAACTAAAGAAACTACAAAAAGGTAGGAAAATAAAGAGATGGGACCTGGATAAATTGAAGGAACCTGAGGTTCTTAAGAATTTCAGAGGGAGCTTTAGGCAACAATTGACAGAAACAGTGGAAAATAACAGTAGAGGAGGAATGGGTAAAATTGAGAGATGAAATAGTGAAGGTAGCAGAGGACAAAATAGGTAGGAAGGAAAGACCTGCAAAAAATCCTTGGATATCACAGGACATACTAAATTTAATCGATGAAAGGAGAAAATATAAAAATGCAGTAAATGAAACAGGCAAAATGGAGTACAGACGACTAAGAAATGAGATTGACAGGAAGTGCAAAATGGCTAAGCAGAAGTGGCTAGAAGGCAAATGCAAGGATGTAGAAGAATGTATAAATAGTGGAAAGAGTATATAGAGGGGCTCTACAAAGGAAGTGAACTTCGAGACAATATTGTAGGAAGGGAAGAGGATGTAGATGAAGATGAAATAGGAGATACTGTACTGAGAGAAGAATTTGACAGAGCCCTGAAAGACCTAAGTCGAAACAAGGCCCCTGGAGTAGATGATATTCCCTCAGAGCTACTGAAGTCTCTGGGAGAACCAGCCATGACAAAATTGTTTCAACTGGTGTGTAAGATGTATGAGACAGGTGAAATACCCTCTGACCTAAGAAAGCAGGTGCAGACAGGTGTGAAAACTACAGAACCATCAGTTTAATAAGTCATGGTTGCAAAATATTAACGCGAATTATCTACAGGAGAATGGAAAAGCTGGTAGAAGCTGACCTCGGGGAAGATCAGTTTGGGTTTAGGAGAAATGTAGGAACTCGGGAGGCAATACTCGCTTTACGGCTTATCCTAGAAGATAGATTAAGAAAAGGCAAACCTACATTTCTAGCTTTTGTAGATTTGGAGAAGGCTTTTGACAATGTTGATTGGAATAAACTCTTTCAAGTTCTGAAGCAAGCAGGAGTAAAATATAGGGAACGTAAGGTTATTTACAACTTGTACAAAAACCAGACAGCGGTTGTCAGAGTTGAAGGGCATGAAAGGGATGCAGTGGTTGGAAAGGGAGTAAGACAGGGTTGTAGCCTTTCTCCGATGTTATTCAATTTGTACATTGAGCAAGCTATAAAGGAAAGCAAGGAGAAATTTGGAGAAGGAATTAAAGTTCAGGGGGAAGAATTAAAAACATTGCGTTTTGCCGACGACATTGTAATTCTGTCAGATACAGCAAAGGACCTGGAAGAGCAATTGAACGGAATGGACAGTGTGCTGAAAGGTGCATATAAGATGAACATTAACAAGAGCAAAACTAGGGTAATGGAGTGCAGTGTAAGAAAATCAGGTGATGCTGAAGGAATTAGATTGGGAAATGAGGCAATAAAGGAGGTAGATGAGTTTTGTTATTTGGGCAGTAAAATAACAAATGATGGTCGCAGTACAGAGGATATAAAATGCAGAATGGCAATGGGTAGAAAAGCGTTTTTGAAAAAGAGAAATTTGTTAACATCGAATATTGATTTAAGTCTAAGGAAGTCCTTTCTGAAGGCATTTGTATGGAGTGTTGCCTTGTATGGGAGTGAGACGTGGACGATAAACAGTGCGGACAGGAAGAGGATTGAGGCTTTTGAAATATGGTGCTACAGAAGAATGCTGAAGATTAGGTGGGTGGATCACGTAACTAATGAGGAGGTACTGAACAGAATTGGGGAGAAAAGGAATTTCTGGTATACCTTGACTAAAAGAAGGGATAGATTGGTAAGACACATTCTTAGACATCGAGGAATTGTGAATTTAGCGTTGGAGGGAAGTGTATGGGGAAAAAATCTCAGGGGAAGACCAAGAGATGGATACAGTAAGCAGATTCAGACAGATGTAGGTTGTCGCTCTTATGTGGAGATGAAGAGGCTTGCTCAGGATAGGGTATTGTGGAGAGCTGCATCAAACCAGTCTCCGGACTGAAGACCACAACAACAACTTGATTTCATTAAAATTTTGAAGAATACTGACTTTCTGCCTCGTAAAAATAAATAAATAAATAAATAAATAAAAATAAAAATAAATAAATAAATAAAAAAGGTAAAAATTGCGATTCTAATGCTATGTCCGCGATGTAGTGTTGCATAAGCAAACAAATAAAGTCGGTAGAACGCTTGTCCGCGAAATGCAAAGGGGTCTGGTTCAAATCCGGGTTTCGGCACATAATTTTAATCCGAACGGAAGTTTAATATTTCCTTTTAACTGAAGTAATATCGCTTTCCTTATGAGGAGCAAATTAAGCGAGAAATTATTTGAGGCATCTGTAGCGTCTTTGAGCTCAATCTGCAACTTATCTTGTAATTCAGAACGTGTTCTTGTACTCAAGGATGGAGACAGAAAAGGGGGGACCTTCCCAGGAACAACTAAGCTATTTATGAACAGTGGAAAATGTCAGGCTCGAGACACAATTACGCTCTGAAGACAAAGTTAGCTCTAGAGTGCAGCCTCCAACAAGTTGTCACAAAAAAAAAGGAAGGAAAAAAAAAGCGTCCGGACAGCGGCAGTGCTGTGGCTGAATGCTGGGGAAAAACGCGAACACAGGGCCCATCAATAGGGCACGGAGGCGAATGTCGGCGCAGAACAATGCCCCCGCCGTAACAATACAACAGCTCGGGGCGGGCGGGGCGGCGCTATAAATTTCTCCTTGGCATACACGATTATTAAATGAAGGGGACAAATATTGGGTTAGCAGACTGGTTTTGAAATGCCGCCGCCCGCCGCCCTGCGCACAATGGAGTTTATTCCATTTATCTCGGAGTGCGCGGGCCGCCGGCGCGCTCCTCAATATTACATCCACCTTGAGCTCGTGCCAACTGCTGATAAAAACGAAACCCGGGCGCGCACAAAAAGGGCCCCGCATAAATATTCGACAGCGTTAAGTGGTCCTCCCATTAGGCCGCGGTATGCAGCGGCGAGGGGCCGACCGCAGCTGAGGAGCCCGATACAGGAACTCACCGCCGCCTACGACTTGCGTTCCCGCCGATCCCGAAATGTAATTGCTGCGAATAAAAGCTCGAGGCGGCGGCGGCGGCAGATTGGAGCCGCTGTGACAGTAACTGACGTCGTTTCGTCTGGAAGCGCCGGGGCACCCGCATCGACCCGGCCTGCTCTCTTTTGAAGCGGTTCTCAATATTTTCCTCTCTCTCTCTCTTCTCCCCCCCCCCCCCCCCCGGCGCACATGCGAGAAGGCTGCTTCTTATGCCACCCCTTTACATTTCTTTCGTCCGTTGGTGGCCGTTCGTAGAAGATCAAAGGTATTCAGTTTCTATATTAATGCTTATTATCTCCAATTAAGGATGTCTTTCAACTCTTTATCATTAAACTAATTATTACATCAGTAAAACGGGTAAACTGAAATAGGAAAAATCGATGTGATTGGTTGTTAAAAAAGGGGTAAAAACAACACGTTCATTTCTACTTTAAAAAGAGCGAGAGTGAAACGATCGGTCTAAGGCGTTTCGCTGCGGAGCGCGCGGTTGCTCGCCGTCGGAGGTTCGAGTCCTCCCTTGGGTATGGGTGTGTGTGTGTGTGTGTGTATGTTGTCCTTAGGTTAGTTTACCTTAGTTTAAGTAGTTTGTAAGCTACGGACTGATGACCACGCAGTTTGGCCCGATAGATTACAAACATTTTTGAAGGTATTAACCATAAGAAGAGGCATTGAGTTAAAATTTATGCGGTGGCCGGGATTCGAACCCGGGACCTCCTACTTACTAGGTAGGTGTTTTAGACCACTCAGCTAACACCACTTTGTAGCCAAAGCAACTACACGTCTCCCTCCACACCATATACTTTAATTCTGCCTCATGTTCCCTGTGAAATGCGTATCAAATTGCTATTCCAATGTAGGAGAGCCCTGGCAATTTGATACGCAAGCTGAGCCAAACACCTTTCGAACAAGAACGAACAAATATAATCAGCGTCCGCAACGAGCAGAACTACTCATAGAAAAAAAAGTTATCTAAAACACCTACCTAGTAAGTAGGAGGTCCCGATTTCGAATCCCGGCCACCGCATAAATTTAAATTCATTGCCTCTCCTTATGTTTAATACCTTTGGTATAATGAGACGCGACCGGGAGCGCTCACTTTAGTTCGCGGCTCTACCGCGAACTAGTTCGTTCTTTTGGTTCGTCCGCTCCCAGTGACGGCTGAGCGGCGTGATCTGCGCGTGCAGGTGGAGGGGGAAGTTCTCCCACCTAGCTGCTTTATGCGCTTGCTGCTTCAGGCGCTAACGATATCACGCAAACCAAAAGAAACAGTTTGTGGATAATTTCTCGCGTTTAAGTTTAGAGTTATCTCTATACCTTGTCATTTTGGAATTTATTGGTCAGATATTGTAGAGTGCAGAATACTTCAAAACAGAAATTTTGTAGCACTGAACTATGTAATCTAGCAGGCAGACGCTCACATCGAATGGCTCTCTTCAGCAGAAGGCAAACACGTGATTTTTAATTCTGCTGCGCACCCTCCCGCTATTGCCCGTCGGTCTTCGGAAAAGAATGCAACGAACTAAGAAGCCAGATACGTTTGGCATAATAGTTCGCGACCGATGGCAGATATTTTAGTTCGCGACCGATCGTGTATATTTTAGTTCGCGACCGATTGCCCATATTTTAGTTCGCGACCGATCGCGCACATTTTATTTCGCCACCGATAGCTCTCCTTTTAGTTCACAGCTCGGCCGCGAAGTAGGTCGCTCTTTTTAGTTCTTCCGCTCTTTTTGGCGTTTGCTACCGCTACTAAAAGAGCTCTTTATTTTGTTATGACAGCTTTTTTATATAATGATGAATGGCAGTGAACTATGAACCTACAGCTGAGTTGCATCTCAGCTCGAAATGACTGTAACTGGCAGGAGGAAATCACGCGATTTTGCGCGCTCTCGCGTCATATAGCTGTTCCCCGTCAGTCATCGGAAAAGGAGCGGACGAACTAAGAGGCGAGGGATCTGCGAACTAGTTCGCGTAGTTCGCCTGTGGGAGCGCTCTTCCGAACTAGTTCGTTCGCGAACTAAACAAGACTACTCCAGGCCTCTCGTTTTGAAGGGCCTCCAAATACCTCGATAGGACTCTGGCCTCCAGTTCTGGGGGTCTCCAAATCCTGAAAGCTATATTTTTGAGAATGTCCCGTGTTTCTCACCCTGGAAGCCTCCAGATCTCAAAAGGTACTTTTTTATAGTCATACATGTATATTGAAGTGGACGGGGGGGGGGGGGGTCATTCTGTTTTGCCGCCGCTCCGGGCCTCCGATAACCTTAAGGTGGGATTCCCATAGCTGCCAACCTTGAGAAGAGACTGTCAGTAATAAATCGACAGACCCATGAGGAGGACGAGGGTTTGTGGGTCATACGAGCGTCCTTCCAAGAAAATTTTTAGAAGCCCTATTTAGACAATTAAATGGTATATTTATAACACTCTCCGTTCATAAATATATTCCTCGAAAAGGAAGAATTCTAAATGAATAGGATCAGGTTAGAAGGAATAAAGCAAAAAAAAAAAAAAAAATAAAATAAAATAAAAATATATATATATATATATATATATATATATATATATATATATATATATATATATATATATATATATATATATATTTGTAAATACCGAGGGTGACATAAAAACATTCCTGCAATTTTCAAACAGTTGTCTTCAAGGAAAGTTAACAGTTGCAGAAGAAAGAAATAAGTGTGCAATTCCTTGCATTTATGAAATAACAATATAAAATCATTAGCAGGTAACACTATATACCAAATGATTTGGTTTTTAAAACAACGAATAAACCAACCTACCCCAATTAATGTCACATCTTGCCAAAATATTATAACTCGTATTTATTTCTAGCGGCACAACACTGCTATAAAAACGAAAGAAGGCGGAAAAAGAAAGAAAGAAAAAACAGTGAAAACTTTTCTCTTCAAAAACCAATTGGCTACTTCTGACGCCTGATAAAACACGTGGACTGAATTTACGTAGCTCTTGCTTCATTTGGTAGCTATGGAGGAGAACAGGCGGGACTTTTTGCAGTGAAAATGCTATCGTTAACGATTCCTACAGCTCTTCTACGTACTCAAGAAGAAAATCATTGCGATCAATAAAACTTTCCCTAGCATTATGATTAGTACCTATTCCGATTTTCTTAAAACATATTTAAAATGTCTTCATTCCGTAATTTTTTTACGAACTTCCCGTAACTCCATAAATAAGATGATATATCCGTAACAATTACGGACAATCCGTAATAGTTGGCAGCTATGGATTCCTATGACGCGTTTGACGCGTGCGTCTGTCGTTGTGCGTGACGTAGTGCGGTGACGCATAACTGGCGATTCCTACAGGGCGGTGTTTAGTTGGGCTGCTGCGTCTGCTGGGGCTGCTGAGTGAGCGCGGTTTGTTGTTTTATCTGGAGTTAGAACACGCTGAAGGTGAAGAAATTCAGTTTCGGCTATGTGAGAGAAATGCTGAAACACATCCGATTTACATCACAAGAACTGAGGAAGGTTGTTTTGAACAACTCTTCAATCGGAAATTTAGCGAGTATTTCAGGCTGAACATAGCGCAGTTTAACTATGTTCTCGATCTCGTCAAAGAAGGTATCAGGAAAGGTTCCTCTCTAAGATATCTATACCAATCAGGCGATGCTGAAGGAATTAGATTAGGTAACGAAACAATGAAGTTGGTAGATGAGTTTTGTTACTTGGGTAGTAAAATAACATGCGATGGTCGCAGTACAGAGGATATAAAATGCAGAATGGCAATGGGAAGAAAAGCATTTTTGAAAAAGAGAAATTTGCGAACATCGAATATTAATTAAGTGTAAGGAAGTCTTTTCTGAAGGCATTGCGGAAGTGAAACATGGACGATAAACAGTGCAGACAGGAAGAGAATAGAGGCTTTTGAAATGTGGTGCTACAGAAGAATGCTGAAGATTAGGTGGGTAGATCGCATAACTAATGAAGAGGTGCTGAACAGAATTGGTGAGAAAAGGAATTTTTGTAAGTTTAGGGACTGATGACCCCGTAGTTAAGTCCCATAAGCTCAACAAACATTTGAACATTTAAAAATCGCAGAGGGAGGCCAAGAGACGCGTATAGTAAGCAGATTCAAGTGGATGTGGGTTGCCGTTCTTATGAGGAGATGAAAAGGCTTGCTCAGGATAGAGTAGGGTGGAGAGCTGCATCAAATCGGACTGAAGACCATAAGATAACAACATAACACCAGATGAAAAACTAGCTTTAACTTTGCTGTATGTACACAGTTTACTTAGAGATGCATTCTCGTACAAAAATAAAGAGCCTCATTTTGAATTAAACAGAAGTGAACCACTATCTACTGAAAAAGTTGGACAATTAGCAAGGAGTGGCGGTGATGCAAATGCTGATGGATTTCCTGTGCGAGATTCATTTACAGAATACTTCAAAAGCTGTGCAGGTGCAGGGATAACACTGTGGCAAAGTGATGAAGTTAACAAAACTCAGTAGGCTTCCAAATGCTAGCGTTACTGCATAATTTTTAAAAAAATTTGTATGTACATTATAATAAATTGAACTTTTATTACGTACATCAGGATTTGGTATTCACATTGTTTACACTTCATTATTATTATAGTAACTGAATATTATGTGGGACGATGCTACTTACTCTTGTTTATTACAGTATGCATAGTATTCCTGACCACTAAGTAATTATGAATAAACAGAAAGTATATAGCACTTTTCTTAATTGTTCTTTCTCCAAGCATTATCCTACACAATTTGGTCCTTGTTTACTGAAAACGATACATTGTAGATACAAGGAAATTTAGAAACCATTTCCACCAGTTTCTCATCTTCCGTTAACAGTACTTTTCCCTCGAACATGCGGTCGTGTTCTCCTTTGCGGGTGCGTCTGGACTGCTCTCAAGACCAGCTAGGCCGCAGCCGCACGCGGCTGTAGCATCAGCTGCATACGGCTGACGCAACATGGGACACAGTCCGCCGGCCGTGGTGGCCGAGCGCTCTGCGGCGCGCCAGTCACGGTCTGCACGGCCACTACGGTCGGGCGTTCGAATCCCCCCTCGGGCATGGATATTTGTAGCGTCCTTAGTGTTAGCTAGTTCATAAGTAGTTTGTAAGTTTAGGGACTGATGACCCCGTAGTTAAGTCCCATAAGCTTAACAAACTTTTTTTTTTTTCTATTTTTTTTTTTTTTTTTTTTTTTTTTTTTTCTTTGCAACCGCATGCGTCAGACGCTGCATAGGAATTGCATAGTAATCCCACCATTTAGTTTGCCACTGACTCCAGACGGCAACCGCCAACAAAAGTGTTGCGTAAAGCTCGTGACAGGAGTCGTTACTGTTTTAAAGAAGATGACGTCTCCAGTTGTGAAGAATCACTCTCCTTACCTGATATTAACCTACGTTCACATGATGGTTGTTTTGCAAATATGCTAAGAGCGGCGAAGAGAAGATTAGTAGAATCAATGTTAAATAACTACACACAGAATCGTGTAATTTATACAGAAAGAACTGAAAGTGACATGTGAGAACGATTTATGAGAAGGAATCAGTGTGGATGAGCGTGAGCTAGAGAACGAAAAAGGAATTAGTCGAACCTTGCGAAAATCGTGAAAAGAGAGAACTTATCGGACAAATTTTTTTACAGGAAGATTCACTCTTTAACTTATGGGATAATGAAAATGACTAGTAAACGAACGAGAAATACTTCACAAGGTTTAACTCAGACATTCCGCCACTACTGCTTCTGAGCTAGGTGATCTGTAAAAAATTCCAATGACCAAGTTTGAGCCACTTTTCACGTTGAATTTCACCCATATTATTTCAGATTCTGAATCTATACTAATTTCACTCGGTACAATCGTACTCTTTGTCGCTATAAACAGGACTCTCCCTACAAACCTATTTTTGGGGTACACATTCCGGTCACAGTTTAGAATTCTATTACTACTGATATCAGGTTTGAGACAGATTTCCAACCCTAGTACTATACGGGCATTGAGACTATCTAAAAGCGACAGCAGTTCTGGGAACTTTCCATAAACCCCCCTGCAGTTAACTATTACCATAATTTCCTTCCATGTTCTATTGTACCGAGTGCTACCTTGTCAGGAATCAGTAAGCATCTTAAAGGGGCTAATGTCAAAAAAAGGAAGAAAAGAAAACACCACATGTGTGTGCACTCCACACATACTCCGCTACGCAAGCAGTCTTGTTCTGTGTGCAGTGCGCGCCTGACCTTTTCAGGGGGATCCTAAATTTCTCCGCCGGATAGTGGTGGTCGAGAAATTTGCACCCAAGATCACCACAGAATCGCCTGAGCCTCTGATTTAAGCTTTCCACTCTGCTCCAAACCAAAGGCCCGCAGTCGATTCTGGGAACGATGCTCTAAATGGACAGCTCCCCTTCTACGCCGCGAGTGAGGCTATCTGTCTTAACCAAATCCGCCAACCGCCTGAAGGAGCCGAGTATGACCTCTGACGACAGGAGTCGTTGGTGCCGACAACAGCAACGATCTGCAGCCGGGTGCGCCCAGTGCTGTCTATGGCCGCCGGCAGGGCCTCCTCCACATCTCGGATGAGCAAACAGAGTACACGCTGGGTTTCTTGCCTGCCCTTACCGGCACTTCCCTAAGGGGCTCCATCATGTCTAATAATGACTAGCAAACCCACCCTATGCGTCCTGACCTCTGAGAAGGATTGGCCACTGCCGAAACAGGCAAGGCAGCCCGTGCTGACTCAGGTATTATCAGCAGCGGACATCTACATCTACAATCGTACTCCGCAAGCCACCCGGAGGGTACCCTGAGTACCATTATCGGTTCTCCCTCCTATTCCAGTCACGTTCACGGAATGAAAGATTGTCGATATACCTCCGTGGGCTCTAATCTCTCTGATTTTGTCTTCATGATCTCTTCGCGAGATATACGTAGGAGGGAGCAATATACTGCTAGACTCCTCGGTAAAGGTATGTTCTCGAAACTTCGACAAAAGCCCGTACCGAGCAACAGAGCGTCTCTCCTGCAGTCTTTCACTGGAGTTTATCGATCATATCCGTAACGCTTTCACGAATACCAAATGATCCTGTAACGAAGCGCGCTGCCCTCCGTTGGATCTTTTCTATTTCCTCTATCAACCCCAACTGGTACGGATCCCACACCAGTGAGCAGTATTCTAGTTGTGGGCGAACAAGTGTACTGTAACCCACTCCCTTTGTTTTCGGACTGAATTTCCTTAGGATTGTTCCAATGAATCTAAGTCTGGCATCTACTTTACCGACGATTGATTTTATATGGTCGTTCCATTTTAAATCACCCCTAATACCTACTCCCAGATAATTTATGGAATTAACTGCTTCCAGTTTCTGACCTGCTATAGTGTAGCTAAATGATACAGGATCTTTCTTTCTGTGTATTCGCAGCACATTACACTTGTCTACATTGAGATTCAATTGCCATTCCCTGTACCATGCGTCAATTCGATGCAGATCCTCCTGCACTTCAATACAATTTTCCATTGTTACAACCTTTCTATATACTACAGCATCATCCGCAAAAAGCCTCAGTGAACTTCCGATGTTATCCGCAAGGTCATATATATATATATATATATATATATATATATATATATCGTGAACAGCAACGGACCAGCGACACTCCCCTGTGGCACTGACATCACTCTTACTTCTTAAGACTTCTCTCCATTGAGAATGACATGCTGGATTCTGTTAACTAGGAACTCTTCAATCCAATCACACATATGATCTTACTTTGTTCATTAAACGTCTGTGTGGAACAGTATCAGCAGCGGTGGAATAGCCGAGCGGTCTAAGGCGCCTCGCTGCTGAGCGCGTGGTTACTCGCCGTCGGAGGTTCGAGTCCTCCATGGGGCATGTGTGTGTGTGTGTGTGTGTGTGTGTGTGTGTGTGTGTGTGTGTGTGTGTGTGTGTGTTGTCCTTAGGTTAGTTTACTTAGTTTAAGTAGTTTATAAGCTACGGAATGATGACCACGCAATTTGGTCCGATAGATTTACAAAACATTTTAACTGTATCAAACGCCTTGCGGAAGTGACGTGTAAGAGGAGAGTCTTACCATCGGTTCTCGATTTCGCCTTCTGTCCAGATGTTCGTGATGCCTGTACAGTTCGACAATCACCTTCAGGCAACTGTCGACTGGTAGAAACGTTGAAACCTATAGACTTAGTGGCATCAGCTATCAGACATTACGATAGGCCCCAGAGGTACCCCAGGAATCGCCTCTGGTGCCAGGGTGAGACTGCAGCATATGACAGCGGCCTGAAGACAGTTGACCGTCGCCAACACAGCCTCCAGATGCTTACGAACAGCACCCACCGCCTCTTCAATCTGCATACAATGGTGCAGTCACGAGCCATCTCTGTCAAGTTACTTAAAATTACCGTATGTAGCAAAACAACCCAGAATAAAGCTCTTGAAAAGAAGAAGTTTGACTAGTAATAAAAACCCAAAGAAGTTAAATTATGCTACTTAGAGCTCTTAAAGGGGTTATAATGGCAGCAGCTGGCACTAGACTGACTGGCTAACTAGTTGAGGCAACGTTTTCTGACTTGTTTTGAAATACACAAATCACAGACGAAAAGTCTATACCATACTGTTTACAAAAAACGCGAGAATACAGAAGCACTAACGAAATTTAAGATATTGACTAGTTATGAAAAGGCAGACAAGTTAAATTTTGTTAGAGCTCTTGAGGAGTGAACTGTCTGTTCTGGTATAAAGGAAACTGTTGGGTACACGAAAATCATCTTAATACTGCTCTGAAGAAACATGGTTAGTCTCACATTAATCTTTCTACTTTATTACTGCAAGAGATTTATTGCATGACGTTCTTTAGAGTTCTTTGCGAAGGGTACAAATAGAAATTCACAATTTCAAAAAAAACATTGTACGGATTAAATAATACAGTACCTATACTATTTGGTGAAACAAAAACTATACTTTCTAGGCCACGGGGATAATTCAGGCTGTGTGAACAAAGAAAATTACATGCAGTTTCTTCTTGTAAATGCCGAGTGGATTTCTCCGTCCTCCGTTCAGTGAACATTTAGTAACGTACCGGCAAAAAATCAAAATGATTTAATCTACATACATCTACATAGATACTCTGCAAATCACATTTAAGTGACTGGCAGAGGGTTCATTAACCACTTTCATAACTTTTCTCTACCGTTCCATTCTGTAATAGCGCGCGGGACGGAAGAACACCAAATAGTTCCGTTTTCGATCTGATTTCTCTTATTTTATTGGGATGTCTCCCTAAGTTGGTGATGTTTCCAGAGATGAAATCTGTAATGATACTCAGAATTTATAATACATATTTTATGGCTATTATGCATAGCATATAAAACCAATGAATCTCAGTTATTAATTTATTCCGTTACTTTTCAGCTCCTCAGAAGAAAATTACTGATACGATTTCTTGGGTTATGTGGGATGACAGCTGACAGAAATGCAACAGCTCCTTCTTATAATCTCAATCAAATAATGTAACAAAACAATTGTGGGGATAAACTCATAGACCAAACGTATGATGGTACTGCCATCATGAGAACTCAACTGACTCCAAATGAGGTACTGGAAAAAATGTTTTAATGAAGGGGGAATCACCATTTTAGAGCTGTAATTTATGTATTGTAGATGAATTTAATGAGTAGATATACAGATATGTACGAATGAGCATTTCTGGTCTCAACAATTCTTTCCTCCGCGCGGGAATAGCCGAGCGGTCCAAGGCGCCGGAGTTTGGAATCCTAATTACCGCAGTAGTTTGGTCCCGTAGATTTACAAACATCTGAACATTTTTGCACGGTTCTTTCCACTACATCATTTGTCGAGAGATGAGTCGCACCCCTGAAGAGGATAGATACCTACTGCTCGTACATAGAATTAGATAACTGACTTCCTCTATTAAGACAAAACAATTACGGCCGCGTGGGAGTGGCCGAGCGCTCTAACGTGCCTAGGGTTGCCAGATTGAACTCGAGACAGGCCCAGAGACCAGACGTGCCCCCCTCATTTTTTTTTTTTTTTTTGGGACTTAACTACGTCGTCATCAGTCCCTAAACTTACAAACTACTTATGAACTAGCTAAGACTAAGGGCAGCACAAATATCCATGCCCGAGGGGGGGATCCGAAGCCCCTACCGTAGTGGCCGTGCAGAACGTGACTGGCGCGCCGCAGTCTCCTCGGCCACCGCGGCCGGCTTTCCCCCCCCCCCCCGTCCCCTCAACTGCGACCAACTCCCCCCCCCCGGCCCCGCCAACCAGGATTACACGTGGATTCTAAAAAAAAGCCCTAAATCATCTCCACCCTCCCAGTAAGATCGAACTTAGATATCGTCTCTTCATTTCACTGTTATTACTCACTAATCTGAGTTAATGTAAGCTTGTTTGTCCACACACGATTCGAGTATTTCAAAAATTGCCGGTAAACTGATAAACAATGAACGAACGAACACAAATAATATACGTCGCCAGTTGACACGTTGCTGCAACAGTGTTTGATTAATAATGCGCTAGCCGATTACTACCGACGCAACAATGAAAAGTTTTCAGAGGAAGAATAGAAAAGTAGCGTTTTGTTCCAATAAGAAATTGACATAAAAAAAACATAAAAAAGTCAAGATGAAGGTTACATTCAAGCCCGGAGATGAGAGTCATTGGCCCGTAGACCCGGAGAATTCATTTGAAACCCGGGCACTCCGGGCGGCGCCCGGAGATCTGGCAACCCTAGAGGTGCCATGCTGCGGAGTGCGCTGCTGGAAGTTTGAGTTCCCCCTCGGGCAACTGTGTGTGCATGTGTGGGTTGTACTTAGCGTACGTTAGTTTAATTTCAGCGACGATGACCACTGCACGTTGGTCACTTTACTAACATTTGAAAAAATTACTTGCCATGGTCTACGAAGCAATAACAAATTTTGGCACAGGTAAGACGGTTGAATGTAGAGTTCTACCAAATCCAACAACTTCTCCTGTAGCCAATTTTTGGTTTCTCATAAGTTTGAGTTTAAATATTTCTAACGTTATTTGGCGATTAGTAATAAGTTTCAGTAGACGAAAGTGTTAACCTGTTATACCATAGACTCCTAATTAAACGATACTGCCTTGGATAATATTATATAGATACAATATTAATTATTTACCTGCGAGAGAATAGGTATTTAATAAGTAATGGCTACAGCCTCTAACGCGATTTGTTAAATGAAGCAGGCGTTTTTTTTTTTTTTTTTTTTTTTTTTTTTTTTTTTTTTTTTGAAGCGAGATCTTTTTCTGTATGGTGCATATGTTAGGAGCAGTTGGGTCGATAACATAATTTTGTAACAAGTGGTTTCAATCCAATTATGATGACCAATTTCCGTATTCTATTGGCATCATCATCTGACCTTCAATATTGAGTTTTAAAACTGGTTGCAGAGAGTATATATAAAATAAACAAGTTTTAAACATAAATTTTGAATGTCAGATGATACTACAGAGCATCGAAACCGGTCATCATAATTAAAATAAAATCTGCGAGATTGGCATGGATCCATTTGTCACTAAAATCTGATTAGCAAATGGGGATAAGACGCTTACCTACGACAGTTTGTCTTTACAACAGAGTTCACATCTAGCACCTTAGTTCTTCAAAGGATCAACAATGTCATATAATCACTTCTAGTTTTCGGAGTAACTGTACACGTATTTCGTTAGTAACAAATTTGGATTTTATTTTAATTAGCCCATATTTCAGTCGGCATTATGTTATAAATTTCAAGCTTACAGGGCAGAGCTCACACATCAATTTCATTTTATTCCCTAATATACACGTTGATACATAGATTCAGCACATCTAGGGATGCAAATATGGAATCAGCAAGTATGACAGTATCCTTTAAATTTGTCTGCAAATTCGTATGTATTTTTGGACCTTACTGTTTGTAAAATGTCTACAGCGTTCTTAATCTTTGTGCTAGTGTAGCATTAAACGGAGCTGCAGGAGTCAGTGGCGTAACTATAAGGGGGGGGATGAGGGGGATAGAACCCCCCCCCCCCAGACCCCGAATAGAAGGAAAAAGAAAGAAAGAAAGAAATCGTATAACAGCAATCTGGTAAAGGTAAAGATTGGAAACTTGGAGTGTTTTTACCATAAGCTTTCATTGGATGGGAGTGAATTAGTTTCTTCAACGGGAATGGTAGATGGTAATCTGTCTGGAAACTGACTAAAATTTTGCTCGTCAAGCAGATCTATCCCCCCCAAAGCCAAGTCCTAGTTACGCCACTGGCTCCACAATAGTATAACAAATCTCGCTTTTGGGATTAATAACATCTGATATAGCTCTGTGTGTGGCATCTCTGTACTTCTGTGTGTGCAATATCTCTATATATCTTGAGCTAAGTTCTTTGACCATAACATATGCCTGAATGTAAACATTGCGATGTTTGGAGTGACAGTTATAAAGTGTACTGTGACGATGTTTGGAGTGACCGTTATAAAGTGTACTGTATACTGTGCAAAACCTGAAACATGGGAGTGCAAATTAGCATCATGTTACTGTTACTACAATGTTCTCAACTAATATCCATGAGAAAAGTACGAACACGAACTGGATACTTTACTTATATGTGAGTACACTTATAGCCTTATCACAAATCGCTCCACCACATACCATACTTGTTTTATGTATATGTATATCTATATGATACCTGTGTATGTATAACTGTATGATAAGCACAAAGTAATTTACGGTTTCTTTAAAACAGTCAACAACACTGAATATAAACACCTGAAGATGGGCACAAGCCCGAAACCGGTAGTGTTTTAATAAACCGCCAATAATTGTGACTGGTAGCGGATTTTATTTCCACAACCTTTAAGTAACAGTCACGGAGTTCAACATCCATAATGGATAAAATTCACTTAATATACTAGGTGTTAAAGACGTTTTCTTGGTTGGAGAACTGTGTGAAGGGTGAGAGAGAGAGATAGTAGATGAGCTTGTATCCAGTGGGAAAACTCCGCTCCTATTGCAAGTTGAGATCTGATTGGCTCCCGCCTATACTAGATGTCCACCAAAACTTTAAGCTTCTTTTATTAATATTTAACGTTCCTATGTCTATTAAAAATTATCTGTATACTTTCTGTAATGCTTTTGTGCTAAGCTATATTTCGGTTAATTCAAAGATTTAATTATTTGTATATTTTGTAATAAGTTGAACAATGTTAGTCTAGAAGTTTCGCTTGGCGCCAAAACGCCACTATAAGTATTAGAAACACGAAATCAAATGATAGGGAATGAGCTTCACCAGTTCTTTGTAATGATTCAATGTAAGTAGACAAAGACTATTACGACCTTACATTGATGTTAACAATGCTTAAAATTCTGACAGTTCTACATCTACATGGGATACTCAGCAAATCACATTTAAGTGCCTGGCAGAGGGTTCATCGAACCACCTTTGTACTATTCATCTCCCAATGGAAATGAGCGTATGGCTTTCTTGGCCGGGAGATCCCTTACGGGATTGTTCGGCCGACTGAGTGTAAGTCTTTCTATTTGACGCCGCGTGGGCGACTTACGTGCCAATAATGATGAGGTGATGATGATGAGGACAACACACAACACCCAGTCCCCTGCCGGGAATCGAACCCGGGCCTCCTGCGTGGTAGTCAGCGACGCTTCCACTGAGCTACGGAGGCGGACATTCATCTCCCATTCTACTCTCGAATAACGCGCGGGAAGAAAGAACATCTGAATTTCTTTGTTCGAGCTCTGATTTCTCGTATTTTATTCCGATGATCATTTCTACCTATGTAAACGGCAGTCAACAATATATTTTCGCATTGGGAGGAGAATGTTGGCGATTGGAGTTTCGTAAGTAGACCACGTTCTCATTCATTTGTAAACAGATAACACCTGAGGATGCAACTTCTAGTTGCGAAACCGGTCGTGTGCGTCCTTCAATAAAGGAATTTAACAGTCGCAGTGGACATGTTCTCATAAAAAATTATGGAATCTTTCGACTGTGGTTGCCCTACATATAAAGTTTTAAGTTTTAAAAAGTTGGGTTTCTTTCGGATAAGCCTGGCATCTCCTGAGAGGAACCAGAGAATTTTGTGACGCTAGTGCGGTTTCCTTATTCTAGGCCGACGACTTTTTCATGGGTGGTGATTCTCTTTATCCGGTAAGCCACTGCAGAGGTCCCTGCCGGCGACCTGTGGCGCGGCGGTAATGCTCTTATTATACGCCACATTGTCTGGCCGCTCACAGAGCCAGCGCAGGCGCGCCGCTTCCGCCGAGGCCAGGCCACGCTAAGAGCCGCAAAAAATGGCCGCCATGAGCCGCCCTCGTCTGCGCCTTCCGTTGTTTCTGCTCAGGCCAGCCGACCGTCGTTACTGGCCAAGCAGTCGCTCACACAGAGAGCTTTTCCACACTCTTTGTATTCCCACCTCTGTGATACACTGCACGAAATAAGAATTATGTGGAAATTTTGTCAGCAATCAGTCGTAAAAATATATTTATTTATTCGCAAATCTACATTTCGACAAATGTGTGGTCATTATCAGTGCTTAAAAACAAATACAATACTTAAAACATCTTGACCTCCATGTTGGAAGTTGCTTTCACACAATGGTCGAAATGTAGATTTGCGAATAAATAAATATACTTTTACCACTGATTGCTGACAAAATTTCTACAAGTCAAATACAGTCGCGGAGCACAATTTCCACCATGGAATCAAGCCTGATAAATAAGAGTTAGTACACTCTCTTAGTATTTTCCAGTTCATTCGAGATTTATTGCTGACATAGTGCATAAGGAGTATATGAGATGACTGCATTTACAGATCAATAGCGTAAGCAGTACTGACGTACTAACTGTAGGTGCATGCTGAAACTCTTACACTATGTAATCAAAAGTATCCCGACACCTAGCTGAAAATGACTTACAAAGTTCGTGTCGCCCAGCACTGGTGATCCTAGAATTCAATACGGTGTTGTCGGTGGCAGACTAAGGCTGTCGGAGGCCCGGGGCGGCGGCAAAACAAAATGAGGCCCCCCCTCCCCGTCCACTTGGAAATACATGTATTATTATAAAAGAGTAACTTTTGAGATTTGGAGGTCCCCCCTGGACGAGAAGAAGGTGATAAATTTAGAAAAATAGCTTAAGAGGTTTGGAGACCCCATGACGAGAGACCAAGGGCACTAAAAAAAAGTGCATTTGAGGTATTTGGAGGCTCCCCAAGACAGGAGGCCCGGGGCGGTATCACGTTGGCGACCAATTGCCACGTTCACATGTGCTTGGCAAATTATAGTTACGTTGTGATTTAGCACGTGTGTACTATTTCAAATTCCCGGTGCCGACCTGTTTAAAAAATACAAAACGAAGACAGTAAAAAATAATAAAACTAAAATATCTTCAGGAGGTGCCGGGGGGCTTCAGCCCCAATAGCTCCCCCCCCCCCCCCCTCACTGCCTGTGGCACTACTTGGATGCATGCGCTAAACAGGACATTGCCGGCCGCGGTGGCCGAGGAGACTGAGGCGCTCCAGTCACGGTCTGCACGGCCACTACGGACGGGGGTTTGAATCCCCCTCGGGCATGGATATTTGTGCCGTCTTAGTTCGTAAGTAGTTCATAAGTAGTTTGTAAGTTTAGGGACTGATAACCCCGTAGTTAAGTCCCATAAAAGAAAAGAAAAAACACAGGACATTGCTCGTATGGTGTATGAGGTACACGCAAACGACGACCATCACTTGCATTCAGGCGAAATCGGGTTTCATCGATGAATACCATGGCCCGCCATTTTATCTCCCAAGCTTTTTTTTTCAAGATATCCATATTGGTCACGAATTGCAGCTGTGGCGTAAATTGACGGATTATAAAAGAATTGCAACCAGCTACTTTTTTGGATTTTTTAAAATTTAATCCAGAACTAATTTTCGAGCCACTGCAAGCTCATCTTCAGTGGATATTTTGCAGGAACATTTATCTTCCGCTATGTTGCTGTTGTGGTCTTCAGTCCGGAGACTGGTTTGATGCAGCTCTCCAAAATACCCTATCCTGAGCAAGCCTCTTCATCTCCACATAAGAACGGCAACCTACATCTGTCTGAATCTGCTTACTGTATCCATCTCTTGGTCTTCCTCTGCGGTTTTTACCCCACACACTTCCCTCCAATGCTAAATTCACAATTCCTTGATGTCTAAGAATGTGTCCTATCAATTTATCCCTTCTTTTAGTCAAGTTATGTCAGAAATTTCTTTTCTCTCCAATTCTGTTCAATACCTCCTCATTAGTTACGCGATCCACCCACCTAATCTTCAGCATTCTTCTGTAGCACCATATTTCAAAAGCCTCAATCCTCTTCCAGTCCGCACTGTTTATCGTCCATGTCTCACTCCCATACAAGGCAACACTCCATACGAATGCCTTCAGAAAAGACTTCCTTAAGCTTAAATCAATATTCGATGTTAACAAATTTCTCTTTTTCAAGAACGCTTTTCTACCCATTGCCATTCGGCATTTTATATCCTTTGTACTGCGACAATCATTTGTTATTTTACTGCCCAAATAACAAAAACTCATCTACCTCCTTTATTGCTTCGTTTCCCAGTCTAATTCCTTCAGCATCACCAGATTTCCTTACACTGCACTCCATTACCCTAGTTTTGCTCTTGTTAATGTTCATCTTATATGCACCTTTCAGCACACTGTCCATTCCCTTCAACTGCTCTTCCAGGTCTTTTGCTGTCTCTGAGATTGTTACAATGTCGTCGGCAAAACGCAATGTTTTTAATTCTTCACCCTGAACTTTAATTCCTTCTCCAAATTTCTCCTTGCTTTCCTTTATAGCTTGCTCAATGTACAAATTGAATAACAATGGAGAAAGACTACAACCCTGTCTTACTCCCTTTCCAACCACTGCATCCCTTTCATGCCCTTCAACTCTGATAACCGCTGTCTGGTTTTTGGAAAAGTTATAAATAACCTTACGTTACCTATATTTTACTCCTGCTTGCTTCAGAATTTGAAAGAATTTATTCCAATCAACATTGTCGAAAGCCTTCTCCAAATCTACAAAAGCTAGAAATGTAGGTTTGCCTTTTCTTAATCTATCTTCTAGGATAAGCCGTAACGTGAGTATTGTCTCCCGTGTTCCTATTTTTCTCCTGAACCCAAACTGATCTTCCCCGAGGTCGGCTTCTACCACCTTTTCCATCCTTCTGTATATAATTCGTGTTAATATTTTGCAACCATGACTTATTAGACTGATGGTTCTGTAGTTTTCACACCTGTCTGCACCTGCTGTCTTTGGAATGGGGATTATAACATTTTTCTTAAAGTCTGAGGGTACTTCTCCTGTCTCATACATCTTACGCACCAGGTGAAACAGGTTTGTCATGGCTGGTTCTCCCAGAGACTTCAGTAGCTCTGAGGGAATATCATCTACTCCAGGGGCCTTGACTCGACTTAGGTCTTTCAGGGCTCTGTCAAATTCTTCTCTCAATACAGTATCTCCTATTTCATCTTCATCTACATCCTCCTCCCTTCCTACAATATTGTCTCCTTTGTAGAGCCCCTCTATATACTCTTCCCACCTTTCAGCTTTCCCTTCTTTGCTGAGAACTGGTTTTCCATCAGTGTCCTTGATATTCATAGATATGTTTCTCTTATCTCCAAATGTTTTTTTTATTTCCCTGTAGGCTGTATCTATTTTTCCCCTATTTATACATTCTTCTACATCCTTGCATTTGCCTTCTAGCCACTCCTGCTTAGCCATTTTGCACTTCCTGTCAATCTCATTTCTTAGTCGTTTGTACTCCATTTTGCCTGTTTCATTTACTGCATTTTTATATTTTCTCCTTTCATCGACGCTTAGCGTTACACATTAACAAAATATAAACAGTGCCCAATGCATAACTTGGTTACACGTACACCTACAATAACAACACAAACATTATGACAGCATATATCTACACTTATCGGAATATAAATGTTCCTGTAATCCACTGAAGATGAGCCTGCAGTAGCTCGAAAACTAGTTCTGGATTGAATAAAAAGCATCCAAAAAAGCAGCTGGTTGCAATTCCTTTATAATCCGTCAATCTCTCAAGTTATCCTCTGACGGCACCAGTCGATCCATGCATGTCGGTGCTGTAGCGTGAGTGGAAGGAGCGAGTTATAGGTGTGTGTGTGTTAGTAACCGGCCTCAAAAAGCCTCTTATCTGTGATGTGGTAGCTGTAAGATCTACTGACGCCATTACAATAAGACGATCTTGTAGGAAGGCTGCGCTCATGGACGTCCAGAAGCTCGTCTACGCGTGCGAGAAATTCATGTGGCCATTACACAGCTGACGCAATACTTCCAACTGTATAGCAGTTATTCCACGCCTTCACTAGGATACCTATAACTTTACCCCCTTTAAACTCGCTCGGTTAGCTGTAGGAAGCGCTGGCTCGTCTCCGTAGTATGGCGCCTTTTATCTTCGCGTATAAATATCAGTCTGAGCCTCACGGCTGTAAACATTTCCTGTTAACGGGTGCACACAGATGGAGCTCTGGCAGAATGGCGTCACGGTATATTTTGGCGGTCGGCTTTGGAACTATTATCAGCACATATACTACACCCACAGACATATATTACTAAACTGGCAAACTTGCCTCTATGACTGAAGCGGTGATGTATGTATAACCTGGATGTACCGGGTGATCAAAAAGTCAGTATACATTTCAAAACTTAATAAATCACGGAATAATGTAGATGTAAAAATTGACACACATGCTTGGAATGACATTAGATTTTATTAGGAGGAAAAAAAAAAAAAAAAAAAAAAAAGTTTTAAACGTCCGACAGATGGCGCTTCATCTGATCAGAAAAGCAATAATTAGCATAACAAATTAAGACAAAGATGATGTTCTTTTCAGGAAATGCTCAATATGTTCACCATCATTCCTCAACAATAGCTGTAGTCGAGGAATAATGTTGTCAACTGTAAAGCATGTCCGGAGTTCTGGTGAGGCATTGATGTCGGATGTTGTCTTTCAGCATCCCTAGAGATGTCGGTCGATCACGATACACTTGCGACTTCAGGTAACCCCAAAGCCAATAATCGCACGGACTGAGGTTGGGATCTGGGTGCCCAAGCATGACGAAAGTGGCAGCTGAGCACACGATTGTCACCAAACGACGCGCGCAAGAGATCTTTCACGCCTATAGCAATTCTTTTTTTTATTCTTTTGGTTCTAATAGAACCCCATGTCATTCCAAGCGTGTGTGTCAATTTTTACCTTTCTATCTACATTATTCCGCGATTTATTAAGTTTTTAAATTTATACTGACTTTTTGATCATCCGATATAACTCTGGTATCTCAGCATAGAACCACAGACTAACATATACAGTGCGAATAATATCGTTTATATTGATTTTAACGCACATTTTATATTAGGGAACGTATGTAGTGTCATAAAATAGGTAATAACTTAAAACTAGCTCCACTTTTGTCTTTCTTAGCTTTCCTGAGATTCCTGACACGGTGCGAAACGGTACATTGCAGCACAGTTTGTTTACAATTATTTTGTAACCTTGTAACCTTTACTGAGTAATTCCATTTGCTATTAAAATATAAAGACGGCCAGAAAACACCAAAAGATCTGCTCTTTGGCAGAAAGACGTCACATTTTTACTCAAGAACGTTAACGTTTCTTCACTACAATGCCAGTACAATCGGTGAGGGTGGAATTTAGGAAATGAATATAGAATGCAATAACTACAGAATTTAACATACCAAATCAGCCACCACAATTGTAGCTGAAGGAAAAAATGTCACTGACGTGGCAAGAGAAGGGGAAAAATAAACAATCAAACTGTTTTAAACAAATAAGAACCCGATCCCACAAACGTTATTACAGCTGATCCACAAACGCCAAGAATCTTCAAGACATTGTCTTCTTAAGCTAAATTAATCACAATGAAAAGAATATGCGCGTATGAGAAAGAAGTGTGAAGCCTGAAAATGTTCGAATCATAAGACTTTATAACGAATTGATACATGTCAAAAATCTCTTTGTCATATTAAGAATAGATCAAAATAAAAATTTGTGTTTCTCTCATGTTTATATTCTACTTACTTTCGGAGGAATAAACTGCAGACGTACACATATTCGGAAGTATTGGATCATGATGTTCTTCGTTATACCACTGAATGTCTGTTGATATTTTACTAAAGCTTGCACCGCAAAAATTATACTATTTCGTTAATTACGTACACAAATAATTATAAACAAACATCACTCTTTCGGCGGCTTTCCCACCGCTAGGAGCGCTAGTGTCGTTCCAACTGACAGTTGGTATCAACATTGCAGTGAGCATCGCGACTGTATATGTTGTTAGACTGTGATAGTACTGTAGCGTGCCTCACATTCATAAGTTTTGCACACGATTTTGCGTTGCCCGCCATGTTGTAATTAGTCAAACGAATTTACACCAGTTAGTACGTGACAATTAATTGCTAGACTACCTCTGGCTTTGAAATTTATGTCAATATGCGAAGTGAAAGACTCGCGTGAGTACAGAATCGAAACGTATTTCCTTTCGTTTTCTTGTAATACTTCATAGAAGCCATGTTGTAATTAGTCAAGAAACAGAATATGAACATCTTTGGCTGACACGCTCAGAAATCTGTATTTCAACATCCAGGCACTACAGAGATCAATGGACTGAAGCGACGTCGCCAACTTGCTGTACCTCACGTCAAAAAGTTGCCGTATAGTACTACTATGATTTTCTGACAAGAAATGACATTCTAATCGTAACTAGTTGGTTTAAACACGCTTTGGATTTGAGCGGATATTTCCGTAGTAGTTGAATTATGTAACATATACATCGTGTCGCGGACGACATTCCCTCAGAACTACTGAAGTGTCTGTGAGAGCCAGCCATGACAAAATTATTTCACCAGACGCGTAAGATGTATCAGACAGGGGAAATGCCCTCAGATTTTAAGAAAAATGTAATAACCCCCATTCCAAAGAAAGCAGGTGCAGATTAGGTGTGAAAATTACAGAACCATCAGTTTAATGTCATGGTTGCAAAATTTTAACACGAATTATTTACAGAAGAATGGAAAAGCTGGTAGAAGCCGACCTTGGGGAAGACCAGTTTGGATTCAGGAGAAATGTAGGAACAAGGGAGGCAATACATTACCACTTATCTTAGAAGATAGGCTAAGGAAAGGAAAGCCTACATTTCTAGCTTTTGTAGATTTGGAGAAAGCTTTTGACAATGTTGATTGGAATACACTCTTTCAAATTCTGAAATCAGCAGGAGTAAAATATAGGAAACGGAATGTTATTTACAACTTGTACAAAAACCAGACAGCAGTTATCAAAGTTAAAGGGCATGAAAGGGATGCAAAGGTTGGGAAGGGTGTAGGACAGGGTTGTAACCTTTCCCCAATGTTATTCAATTTGTACATTGAGCAAGGTATAAGGGAAAGCAAGGAGAAATTTGGAGAAGGAATTAAAGTTCAGGGTGAAGAAATATGAACCTTGCGCTTTGCCGATGACATTGTAATTCTGTCAGAGACAGCAAAGGACCTGGAGCAGCAATTGAACGGAATGGACAGTATGTTGACAGGAGCATATAAGATGAACATTAACAAGAGCAAAACAAGGGTAATGGAAAGCAGTCTTAGAAAATCAGGTGATGCTGAAGGAATTAAATTAGGTAACGAATCAATAAAGGTGGTAAATGAGTTTTGTTACTTGGGCAGTAAAATAACATATGATGGTCGCAGTATAGATGATATAAAATGCAGAAGGCAGTGGGAAGAAAAATGTTTTTCAAAAAGAGAAATTTGTTAACATCGAATATTAATTTAAGCATAAGGGAGCCCTTTCTGAAAGCATTTTTGTGGAGTGTTGCCTTGTATGGCAGTGAATCGTGGACGATGAACAGTGCGGACAGGAAGAGGATAGAGGCTTTTGAAATGTGGTGTTACAGAAGAATCCTGATTAGGTGGGTGGATCGCGTAACTATTGAGGAAGTATTGAACAGAATTGGGGAGAAAAGAAGTTTGTGGCATACCTTGACTAAAAGAAGGGATCGATTGGTAGGACACATTCTTAGACATCAAGGTATTGTGATTTTAGCGTTGGAGGGAAGTGTGTGGAGTAAAAATCGCAGAGGGGGCCAAGAAACGAATATAGTAAGCAGATTCAAATGGATGTAGGTTGCTGTTCTTATGAGGAGATGAAGAGGCTTGCTCAGGATAGACTAGGGTGGAGAGCTGCATCAAACCAGTCTGCGGACTGAAGACCACAACGACAACAGAAACATACATCGTGAATCGTGTTCATAAACACGCTCCCTATAATGAAGAATATTTAAATCAGATTAGTAACTTGTATCAAACTGAGAATATTCGGTTCATCAGACAAACAACTGTCGTTCCGATGATGACCATACGGAACAGGCCAGGCAGCCAGATAATAATATTACGCAAGAATCACGAGGCTCGGTCGCGACGCGACACGGCAAACTCACCGCGTACATTCAGAAAATATAATAACGGAACAGACAGAAATTCATAGTCAGGACTCACAGCAAACAGACACGGATACGTTAGATTCTGGTTTATTTAAATTTCCGCTAACAGATCCTGTAATGCCTTCCTCTAAAATGAGTGTTGAATTAACAGGCATGAACACTACACAAATGTTAATACAATGTTCAAAAATTTTCAAAACAAGAAGAAGAAGTAATGACACTTACAGAACAATAAGATCGGAGGTTCGCTCAAATTACAAAACAGCAGGAAGAACGTGATTCTAATCTTAGGGAATAAATTGTACAAATGAGGCAAGAGATGACACAAAGCGTTGGACAACAAATGCAAACTCTGTCCATATTAAAGAGAACTAACTAGTCTCCAAACCAGAGACTCAGATGTAGAACAGAAAGACGAGAACTTTAATTCAAATATTTCTTTGTAGCAAATCTAGCTAAAGACAAAAAGAGATACTCGCGAAAATAGCCAATCTTGTGCCCAGGCCGTCACACAGGATTATGTTTCGTGAGGGAGGGGGCGGCTAAATAGGAAAGCTAAATATATATAATTCGGGAAAACCAAGTATTATTTGTATGTATTATGTGTGTATGTATGTCTGTGTTTTTCCCCGAAATTTCCATGTTTTGGAAAACTTTCCCCAAATTTTTCTTCATACAAATGACAATTACGAACATAAGAAACTAAATCCAGCCATTTCTGTCAAGCCATTCTCACTAATGGTATTTCATACATGCGACACTCGATTTGTATTTGTATAAATATAACGAAGATAGGTTGCAATTCACTGCCGCAGATTCACATAGAAATGCCACTCAGATAACGTAACTTTCAGCCACAGCTACAGACACAGCCTTCATTATAAATGCACACATACATTCATACAGCCACAACTGACGTCTCCGGTTAGCGCGCTCTGACTTTAGATTCTTGACTAATGAATACTGTGGCCAGAAGCTTAAGTTGGGTGTACATATATTTTATTTGTGCTTGTCTGTGGCTTAACAATCGTCTTTACAGTGAGTTGCAACTTATCTGCATTATATTTATGTTAATAAAAAACAGTTCCCGCATGTATGAGGTATCATTACCTGATAACGGTTTCACAGAATTAGCTGCGTATATTTTGCTGTGTTCGTAATTATCAGAACAGGTTTGTATAGAAACAAAATTCAGAAAAGTTTCGAAGAAAATTTAAAAATTGGAGAAAAAACTAAAGAGCTTTTTTTCAGTATGTTTGTTGTATGAAATGTAATTCACGATTCAGACGTTGAATCTGCGTGATTCTCTTTCTCTTAGAACAGTTTCCAGAAAAAAAAATTCTCTCACAATAATAGCCGGCCGCGGTTGCCGAGAGGACTGCGGCGCGCCAGTCACGGTCTGCACGGCCACTACGGTCGGGGGTTCAAATCCCCCCCTCGGGCATGGATATTTGTGCCGTCCTTAGTGTAAGTTAGTTCGTAAGTAGTTTGTAAGTTTAGGGACTGATGACCCCGTAGTTAAGTCCCATAAGCTATACAAACATTTGATTTTTACAATAATAATAATAATAAAGGTCGGAAAATTTGGTGCATGGCAGATGTTATCTTGCAATAAGCTTCGACATTCTTTTACTGATCACCACGAGGTATAACAGATATTGATAATTTTTCATAGATAGAGGGAAAGAGAAGATGTACAGACAGAGGAAGAAGATAGGAGGTTAACGTAGAGGTGCTGCGGAGGTGACAGGTGGAAACAGAGACGGGGGAGATGAGACTGGCAAAGAGAGAGTGGAGAAAGGTAGGGTCAAGCAAGAGATGAAGAGATGTAGAGAGGGGCAAGAGGAAACAGATAGATGGAGTGGAGGTGTAGGAGAACAATCAGAGTAAGCTGGCTATAGGAAATAATTATACAACTCACGAAATGTTAATGCCCATTGCGTGTACATTACATGTACCATTATTTATATCATTGAGGTAGTGAGTGGATAGTGAGTAGAGTCAGGTGTAGATGGACTAACAGAAAACTGTAACAAATAAATGCTCTGAAGGAAAGAAGAAAAAAAGTCATTTTATCACCAACAGTTTCGATGAATATATTAAAAATATCAACAAATTACTGTCAAAACAATGAATTCTGACATAATTCCGTGATAAATAATTCACATGAGTGAGCAATCTTTTTTGCAACAGAGGCAGCTCACTAATTTGAAATCCGATTTGTTTCCTTTCAGTAAAGTGAGGATCGTGCTAAAATTTCTTTGTGTCAAATTTTAGGAAAGATTAGATTAGTTGAATCTCTTATAGATAAATTGACTTAATGAATGACAGATACAAACACGCTATGTAACATTATATTTGATATATTTTTGCTAATTGCACTTCATATTTTATTCATTAAAAATGGCAGCCATACGATGCCGGAGTGAGTCACTACTTTGTAATCTAAATACAGATAGCCAATACTGTTTAAGAGTTGTAGTTTGATTTTCTTTCATCAGTTGAGTTTGGGTTGCAATATTTGACTTTCTCAAGACAGTGGAGACATAAAAAATCATTACAAATAATATTAAATTGATATCAAAACATTTCACTGTGTCATCCAGAACATCCTTAACATTAAAATATCTCTCAAATGGAGGTTTATTAAAAAAAAAAACCCTCTTGATATTCTGTCATTAATAGGCGAAAAGGAGACATTGCCTAATCTGGACATTCTACTCCGCCCTTCTGTTTCACTCTATGAAACTGCATAGTTTATTAGGTTATTATTTGGGTACACTACATAAAAAATTTGAAAAACACAAAGCTGCACTTTGAATTTTAGAGCCTCGGAATTTGCTGGATAGTCTGCTGTACGTCTTCTATGAGTACACACTCTTCAAGTGTTACTAATTTACCTCGGCTTATCCTCAATGAATTACCCAGGTCGTGCTTCCTCTTGCAAGTTCATTGTAAGATCAGAGGGGCTGTCCATGTTAGTTATATTGAGTGGATGTATACAAACTCTGCTCGATGTTGTGATTCGGAACCCTAGTTACTTTAATTTAGAGACGTGCCTCTTCTGCCTCAAGTCGGCCGCCTTGACGTGCTAATCCCCTTAATCTATATCTATAAATATGAATGTATGTTCGGTGTACGCTTATGACGTCTCAACCACAAGACATAAAGAGCTAAAAATTTGTACAGTTACTAATGTCTACCCGGGGAAGGCTTTAGGCACGGTTTTATGGCGATCGGATAGCTATTTATCTATATATCTATATCTATAAATATGAATGTCTGTTCGGTGTACGCTTATCACGTCCGAACGACAAGACGCAGAGTTGAATATTTATACATTTACTAATTTATACCTGAGGAAGGTATTAGACATGGTTTTATAGCGATCTGATAGATATTTAGTAATTTGAAGAATATAACGCGAAATGCGAAATCTCGGTTGATAATGATAAAAGGATGGAGTATATTGGGATGCAAAGTTATCGGTGTACATAAAATTCTACGTGTGAGTGTGTTAATATTTCGCTCTGCAGCGAAAACTACAGAACGCAATTGAATGGCCAGTGTGTAATTGTTGTTCCAAGTCTCACGTTGTACACCATAGCAGTTCCATGCCGATAGCTATAAGGGGGTGGAAGATATGGTAGTTGAAAGTCGTGAAATTATAAAAAAATTTAGACTGATGGCCAACTATGACGTTTGCGACTCTATAGCAAGGAGGTTACATACAGCGAAACGTGATGCCACAGACCGTATCTTTGGTCTATGCGTGCTAGAATGTCTTCAGCTCTTTCTCTGTAAGGATAAGCATACGAATAAGGAAATATAAGAATAAATAAATAAAGCGGTAAAAAGGAAATTGCAGCATGTCACCCATCTTATTCAATTTATATGTAGAAGTGGCTCTCCGAAATTGGAAGAACAGCTGCAGAGGAATGGGAATCACAGTCAACAATGTACAGATATCTTCATTAAGTTTTGCTGACGATCAAGCCATTATAGCACAAGATGATTATGACCTTGAGTTCATGATACGACGATTACATCACGAATACAACAACTGGGGGCTACAAATGAGTCTCTGGTGGTGAATAGTGATGCTAAATTTGAAGGAAACATCAATGACGAAACAGTTATGAGACAGGTAGAGAAATTTAAATACCTCGGGGCACATATTGATAAAAATGGATTGGGGTACACAGAAGTAAAATACAGTATAAAGCAAAGCAGAAAGGTGTTAGGGTGTTTGAATCCTTTTTGGTGGGATAAGAATATTTCCAACAATAATAAGAAAAGAGTAGGTAAGATAATGGTTGAATCAGTGCTATGCTATGGATCAGAACTATGGATATTAAACGCGGATCTCAAAAGAAGACTAATAGCTGTGGAAATGGACTATTTGCGTAGGAGTGCCAGAATATCAAGAACCGAAAGAAAAACTAATGATGAAGTAAGAGCTAGAATGAAGGGAAGTGATACAGTGATAGAATTGAAAGAAAATCACTGAAATGGTACGGACATATGATGAGAACGCCAGATCATCGGTGGGCTAAGAAAGTTTACGAATGGAAACCAGCCGGCAGGCGTAACCGCGGAAGACCAAGACGCTCTTGGACAGACCAGATAAATGGAGCGATGGAACATCGCGGCATCGACAAGAAAGAAGCGCTGGATAAAGAGGCTTGGCGGAGGATAACAGGAATACGACAAGATGTTGTTATTAATTAATCTTTCAAAAAAATGTTCAAATGTTTGTTAAGCTTATGGGACTTAACTACGGGGTCATCAGTCCCTAAACTTACAAACAACTTACGAACTACCTTATACTAAGGACGGCACAAATATCCATGCCCGAGGGGGGATTCGAACCCCCGACCGTAGTGGCCGTGCAGACCGTGACTGGAGCGCCTCAGTCCCCGCGGCCACCGCGGCCGGCAATTAATCTTTGTATTAATTAATCCTGTAATAATAATAATAATAATAATAATAAAGGAAATTTCTTTTAATACATCTCTTTAAAAAATCGATTTGACGTTTCGCGCATTACATCAAATGTTCAAATGTTATGGGACTTAACTACGGGGTCATCAGTCCCTAAGCTTACAAACTACTTATGAACTATCTAAGACTAAGGACGGCACAAAATCCATGCCCGAAGGGGGATTCGAACCCCCGACCGTAGTGGCCGTGCAGACCGTGACTGGAGCGCCTCAGTCCTCTCGCCCACCGCGGCCGGCGCATTACATCAAGTCATCGATCTGTGATATTATTACAATTATTGTTGAATTTCGTGATTTGATTCTTCGAAACGAGTGCATTTTTACGTATAATTTGATCCAGCAATACGCGAGCGGAGCCGCGGGTTTAAGCTAGTTGTCATATAGTTGGGGCTGAAGTAGAAACTACGGAAGAATGACAAGTCCTGAGCAGCGCGAGTAGCCCCTTTTGCGGCGCTGGCAAAATAAAGCGGTCCCCGGGAGCGATGCGGCAGGTGTGTGCCTGGGCGGCTCATCGCTTAATAATGGAGCAGGCTATTCGGCAGCGCGGCGGCCATGAATAATTGCGGCCGGGCAGAAGAGAGCAGCGATTGCCGCTTAGCGGCGCACATTCTCGCGGCCGCGTTTAAGTGTGCTGCCTGCCCAGGCGGCCGCGTTAAACTTTAACCCGCGAGCGAAGGCGCCGGGCCCAGGGCGCTAGCGCCGCGCCTAATTGTGTTACGCCTGCTGCCGACCTGTTCATTAGCCGCGGGCTGTAATTAGCATCTATCCTGGCGTTTATCTCGGCGCGGTTGTGGGAGCACGTTAGTCCCACTCCAAAGCAGCCTGTCGCCTGCGATTGTGAGACGTGGAACACGTATACAGCTAAGGGGGCTGGAAAAACACTCATTAGAGGCTGATGCTGGGACAAATATCTTGGAAAGGACACCTACAGATAGTTTAATGCTTTCGGTAGCTTGAAGCCTGCGCCTAATTATCATGTACATCTACATGGGATACTCTGCAAATCATATTTAAGTGCCTGGCAGAGGGTTCACCGAACCACCTTTATACTATTTACCTCCCATTCCATTCTCGAATAGCAGGCGGGAGGAAAGAACACATGAATCTCTCCGATCGATCTCTGATTTCTCGTATTTTATTCTAACGATCATTTCTACCTATGTAAGTGGGAGTCGACAATATATTTTCGCATTCAGAGGAGAATCTTGGCGATTGGAGTTTCGTAAGTAGCCCACGCCGCAGCGATAAGCGTCGTAGTTGTAAAGATTCCCATCCCAGATCCTGCATCGTTTCCGTAACGCTGTCTCCCCTGGATCGTGACAATGCAAAACGAGCTGCTCTTCTTTGGACTCTTTAGATGTCCTCCGCCAAACCAACGCCACCTAGATACAAGGCCTGTGCGCTTCCTGCCAAGAGTAGTCACAAGACAAACAAACAATTTGTCTTTTGTACTGTTGTGATGAGTTTGGGTATACGTGCACGTTACACAGTGTGTCTCAGAATGTTCTAAATGTTATTCATGTGATTCTCCGTGCAGATTTTTGCTGGTATGAGATATTTATAAACTTTTAGTGAGATATCTTACCGATACCGGAATCGGACGATTCATATTAGGCATTTTGTCTCATACAAGCAAAATTCAGCACAGAGAATCACATAAACAACATTGAGAACATTCTGAGACACACCGTGCAACGTGTACGTATTCCCAAACTCAGCATGACGCCACGTAAGACAAATAGTTTGCTTGTGTTATGACTACTCTTGGCAGGCAGAGCACAAGCTTTGTATCTTAAAAAAGGACGGACAAGCGTAGTGTATGCAGTTTCTTTAGTAGTTCTGTTGCATCTTTTAAGGGTTCTACCAATAAAACGCAGTCTCTGGTTCGTCTTTCTCAAGACATTATCTACATGTTAGTTCCAGTTTAAGTCTGAAGTAATAGTAATTCCTAGGTATTTTGTGTAGTTTACGGCCTTCGCTAATTATTTAGTGTCAATTGCCAATTTTTACACCAGTGATATCTTATTCAAATCGTTCTGCAGTTGGTTTTGATCTTCAGATGATTTTTACTAGACGGTAAATGACGGCGTCATCGCCAAACAACCTAAGAGAGCTACTTAGATTTTCTCCTAAATCGTTTATGGAAATAAGGAGCAGCAGAGGACCAATAAACTACCCTGTGGAACACACGATATCACCTCTGTTTTAGTCCATGGCTTACCATCCATTACTACGAACTGTGTCCTCTCTGAAAGGAAAAAAAATTGGGGCTATATATCATAACCACGCAATTTGAATAAAAACCGTTTGTCAGGTACGTTGTGTCCCACTTAAACATTTGACTCCAATTTTCTCTGGAACGACATCAGATATTGAAAAACTACTTTCACAGGCATGAAAGTGCTGAAGGGGTTTATGAAAGTAAGTACTATGAGACAGTCCAGCAGGGGAAAAAATATTTCCTTTGTGCCAAGCGGTCAGCGGCGCGTCATTCACAGTCTGCACGGGGGTTCGAATCCCCCCTCGGGCATGGATATTAGTGCCGTCTTTAGTATAAGGTAGTTCATAAGTAGTTAGTAAGTTTAGGGACTGATGACCTCGCAGTTAAGTCTCTTGAGCTTAACAAACCTTTATTTCCTTTGCAATCACTAACATGAAAATTCACACACAGAGTGGCGATGGTTGCATCATAATAAGTCAATTACGTCCGGAGAAAATGCGAAACGAAGCAGACGTTTGTATTACATGAAGTGCGCAACTATTGTCGGCATCACGTATGAGATCCCAGTGTTCAGCCGTTCTGCGCATCCCCCTCCATTACCGCACTGGCAGCCAATAATATTCATCCTCTAGGCGCCATGCCTGACTGGCCGCGAGTTACGCAATGTTTCTCCAGTAGGCACAACTGCTGGCGCTCGGCCGTAGCTCCTTCCCTCCACGCTTCTACAATCGCTCCACCTCTATGTGCGGAAGCGCCTTCCTACATGATGCCAGCTATTGTGCGTCCCGAGATTCGAGCGAGACTCTTGGTGGGGATTCAGGAATCGCTAGGTGCGGGCATCATTTATTTTAAACCTCAATTTCGTTTCGCATTTTCTCTGGACGTAATTGACTTCCTACGATGCAACCAACGCCATTGTATTTTCTATTTTTCATCCTACTAACTGCATAAGAAATAATACACAATTTTGTTCTGTAGATAATAATTTTTACATTTATTGAGGACAATAGCCAAGATCACCTCACACAAATAAACCCTCACTCGGTACAGTGATTGGAGACGAAGTAGATGGTACGGTCGGGTCAGATCTCACCTGCACTTTTCTCGATGAGGTTTGTGTAGATATATGTATACAGTAAGTATTATTATTGAACACAGAAATGTTTGTAAATCTATGGGATGTAATTACTCTGGTTATCAGTCCGTAGGTTCGACTTCCTGCACGGAGTGGGTAGAACAGTGTGCCGGCCGCGGTGGCCGAGGAGACTGAGGAGCTCCAGTCACGGCCTGCAGGGCCCCTAAGGTCGGGGTTCGAATCCCCCCTCGGGCATGGATATTTGTGCCGTCCTAGTTCGTAAGTAGTTCATAAGTAGTTTGTAAGTTTAGGGACTGATGACCCCGTAGTTAAGTCCCATAAGCTTAACAAACATTTAAACATTTGGTAGAGCAGTGTAGGGTAAAACTGAACCGCTGGGTCGGATCCGACCCGCACTGTACCGTTTGAGGGTAAAATATCAAAAGCCTCATGTTGTAATGTAGCGTAATCTAATGTAATGTTATGTGGTCACTAACTTTAACATCACTCTACAGGGTGAGGCTTTTGATACTTTGTTTGTGTGATGAAAAGCGAACAACAATGTTGGTGAATAAGTGTGTGTATAAATGTTTTTATGATGTGGTGAATGAAAGGAGGATCTGAAGACAGTAGTTGAATCTGCCGAAACCGCTAATCCAAATAAAAATTAAGAGCTATTTTTTCTGTTGTTCTTAATAAACTGATTGAAAGGATCGCCCCCCCCCCCCCCACGCAATCTACATCTACATCTACATAGATACTCTGCAAATCACATTTAAGTGCCTGGCAGAGGGTTCATTAACCACTTTCATAACTTTTCTCTACCGTTCCATTCTCTAATAGCGCGAGGGAAGAAAGAACACCTAAATCGTTCCGTTCTCGATCTGATTTCTCTTATTTTATTGGGATGGTCATGTCTCCCTAAGTAGGTGGGTGCTAGCAAAATATTTTCACATTCAGAAGTAAAAGTCGGTGATTGAAACTTCGCAAACAGAACACGCCGCAATAAATAACGTCTTTCTTTTAATGATTTCCACCGCAATTCGTGCAACATTTCCGTGACGCTTTTCCCCCCGTAACGTGATAAAACAAAACGAGCTGTTCTTCTCTGAACCTTCTCAATATCTTCCGTCAGTCCCACCTGGTGAGGGTCCCACAAGGGGCAATAGTATTCCAGGAGAGGACGCACAAGTGTGATGTAGGCAGTCTCTTTGGTGGAGCTGGTGCATCTTCGAAGCGTTCTGCCAATGAAACGTAACCTTTGATTCGCCTTCCCCACAATATTTTCTATGTGTTCTCTCCAGCCAAAGTTGTTCGTAATTGCAACTCCTAGGTATTTGGTAGAATTTACGACCTTAAGGTTTGACTGATTTATCGTGTAATTGAAGTTCAGCGGATTTCTTTTAGTGGTCATGTGTATTACTTCACACTTTTCTTTATTTAGTGTCAATTGCCAATTTTCGCACAAAGTAGAAATTTTGTCTAAATCGCTTTGCAGTTGCTTTTGATCCTCTGTCGACTTCACTAACCGATAAACGACAGCATCATCCAATATGACAAACTTTTATTTTTTCCGTTTTAGACTGTCACATAGTACTTGATTTAATAAGATTAATTATGCAAATTCTCCTCAGTGATGATAATTAGTTTTCGAAAGAGATAGATTAGCTGGCCAGTACTTACCTTTGTGCTGTACCGCCGATGGTGACACAAATGAAGAAAAAAGAAAAATGACAAGCTTTCGGAACATAGTTCCTTCTTCAGGGGGGAGAGAAGGGAAGAAAAAAGGACTAGAATGGAAGGGGAAGATTATTCACGGCCTAGGTCATGAGGATGGTAGACTCTGCCATAAGCTCATGCCGTTGAAACTCATTTCTGAATATCTATTGTTCCATAGATATTTGGAGTGAAAGGTTGAAGTGGGACACCCTGTGAACACTGATAGAAAGCACCAAACACAGCTAAAGATAATTTTAGTGACATGAAGGCTGCTACTAACTAACAGCATGATACCAAGCACCTAGAAGACATGTTTAAATTTCAAAGTAACTTGATACACGTTGAAATCATCGACGTGTACGTACGGTAGTGTCCAAATTAATTATTCGGAAGAAGCTCATGCTTTATAACGAATTAAAGTGTATTAGCTATAACTAGGGCTTAATATTGGCCAGAAACGTCGAAATTATGCACACGTTCCGTATATTTGTCCTCATAAATCCATTTTTGGTAACATGTACAGCAATGTTTGATCTATTTTTGAACACAGTTAAACCAAAAGAAATGAGACCCTTGTCGCATCGTGGGATCAACTGTTGTCTTCCTGTGTCGTGGAAGTGTGCCGCCTGTGAACGGAGCCATCGTATGGCAGTCGTGTTCAGCTCTTACTGTGAAGCAATGCGGAAACTGCGGCGTGCCTACTCATTGCTCGTCCCTATTCGACTCGGCGCACAGCCATTGTTTTGCAGAAGTTCGGCTGGGGACTGTTTGACCATCCAGCTTACAGTCAAGATCTTGCTCCTGGCGATTTCCGCCTTTTCTCGCACGTTTCCGGCCAGCGTTTTGACGACGACGACGAAGAGCTGGAGACAACTGCTACACTCTGGTTCCACTGACAGGCAGCCAGACTTCTACGACGAATGTCTCAATTCTGTTGGTGACTATGTCGAAAAATTGTTCAAATATTGCTGTACCTCTTGCCAATAAAGTTATTCATGTCACTATGTTGTCTTCGTTTTCAAAGAGTAGTGTGATCTTATGTACACAAGTCTCCATTATACAGATAAATTTTATAAATCTTTATTTTCAAACAGTATCATAAATTATTTCTGACTACGGTGTATTAACTATATAAGTACTAAACATAGTATTATACGACTTTACTGTGAAACAAAGATGTCACTTTATCGTGTCTTCTACTTAACTTTTACATAATATTTGACATTTTTGTCGACAAGCTCTTACATATCAATATCAACAATAATCCAATTCCTTGAGACATACATTGTGTCATAATACCAAAGGCAGAGTATACAAGGAGATGAACGTTGAATTAAAATTTGTGCTGTGGCTAGGATTCGAACAAAGGACCTCCTGCTTAACAGGCACGCTTTAGACTTTTCAATTTTTTATTATTCAGGTGGATCGATGCTTTGTGGTCGTTTGTTCATGGTTGCTCTTGGTTGTTCGCTGATATTTTGCTCAGGTTTATTTATTTATTTATTTTTATTATTACAGAGGGGGCTTTGAGCCATTTGTCCGGGCGCGCTAAGCCATGGCGCCCAGCTCCATTCAGCTAACACAGCACTGCAGATAAAGTGGCTACTCGGATTGTCTTAAAGCAAGTCTCCCTCCACACCACATACGTCAATTCAGCCTCAATGTTCCCTGTGATACGAATCAAATTGCCAAGGATCTCCTGTATTAAAATAGCACCCGAGCAAGGAAAGTGAATGGGAACAATCCCGCCACGTTCCTCAGGCAAAGATGATATAAAGTATCAGCAATAATGCAATTCTTTGAGACGTGCATTGTCTCATTGTACCAAAGCTATTGTGTATAAGTATCGCTCCAACGAAACCTTGTGTACCATACGTAATTCTTACTTTGTCGGGGCCCCCAGCACAATGTATGTCTCAAGGAATTACATTATTGTTGATATTCATATCATCTTTGCCTGGGGAACGAGGAGGGATTGTTCCGATTTGCGTTCTTTGCTGGGGTGCTATTGCAATACAGGAGAGCGTTGGCAGATTTATGCGTATTTCATAGGGGAATACTGTGGCAGTATGTGGTGTGGAGGGAGACGTACTGTAAGGAGTCCTTGTAGCCGTTTTATTTGCAATGCTATGTTAGCTGCATGGTTTAAACCATCTGTTAGTATGCAGAAGGTCTTGGCTTCGAATCCTAACTACAACATATATTTTAATTCAACGCCTCACCTTATATAATTATCTTTGTTACATATTAGTTTGTACTTTACATCTACTGCATCTTGTACAGCTGACGTGAACTATTACGGGAAAAATGATGTGGTTATTGCAACACACCTGTGGAGAATACTACTATTATGTTATTTAGTACTATACATATGTACTTTTTGTTGTTAACATAAGACAGATTTAATGCTATTCTATTTGAGAGATCCTGCCAGCAATTTCTTTTAAGATTATGATGGAGGCATGTCTTATATTTAAAACTGTGATGATTTGGTAAATATGTTTTGTTTTGGTGTATGCAGTCTGTTTGTGTAATTTTATAGATCAGAAAATGTTGTCTAGATGCATCGAAACCGGTCATCAATCTAAATAAATAGCGATCTTGGCTGGAAACCCTTAGAAACTTATTCCAGATTGCCCTAACGAACCCAAGTATTCCATATGAAACGCAACAGCTTCATAAGTCGTCTCGATTTGGAAATTAGAAAAGGACGCAAAATCTGCTATGCTAAAAAGCTGGTGTAGTTATTGGTCTACGTACAAGACTGTGCGTAATGGCGTCAGCGCACACCACTACTTGCTGCAAATTCCACTTGTTTAGAGACGCGAAGCAATTCTGAACGCCTACAACAAAACATCACCATCTACTTCACGCACACGCTACTCAAGACTACTTTGAACACAAATATGTATAGGGACTAGCAGTCAGTATTTAATGTAATTCAAGAGACAGTAAATTAGTTTTAAGACAGTTTTAAGAATCAGTGTCCGAAGGCATTAACCACATTCACTTTCCTTGCCATCGTAGACACAATTCAAGTGTTTAAATGTGTTCTAAAGCTTAAAGATTACCGTGTGCATAATTTCAAAAGTTTCGTATGGCTACACAAGCCCACGGAAGTACTCAAAATGGCGCAGTAAGTGTCCGCCATTATTCAATTAAATAGTGAAACAGTCGCTACGGTCGGGGATTCGAATCCCCCCTCGTGCATGGATGTTTGTGTCGTCTTTAGTATAAGGTAGATCATAAGTAGTTTGTAAGTTTAGGGACTGATGACCCCGCAGTTAAGTTCCTTAAGCTTAACAAACATTTGAACATTTGAAATAGTGAAAACATAACTAAATATCAATTGGTCGCATTAAGTGATATCTTTTAACGTAAAGTCAAAATCTTATGCTTTTTAACCCTTTCAGACCTGGCGTCCAATATATTGGACACTGTATTGATTTTAGAACACTATACTATTTCGCTTCATTTTGAGGCCTAGTGGCCTGTTTACTGGACGTCTGTCGCTTTTAGTTTCGAGCTTCTTGCTGTCATCTGTCACCAGAATGGCGTGCTGCAATAAAAAACAGTCAACATGGGGGACCCATTGCGGAGTGCGTCAGACATATCAGTAGTTCAAATTATTTTATTTCTTAATTTTTGAAATTTGCACAATTTCCACTTTGCGATATAAGTTCCACAATAAATACGAAGTGAATTACATAACTGTTGACTTCTTATTTTATATCCTTAACTGCTTTCCAGACCTGGTGTCCAATTTATTTGACTTTTTTATTTTTGAAACCAAATATGAACATTTTTAATTTTGTTCAATTTACAATAGACAAGATATCATTAACATGAAAAAGTAGAAGAAAATGTCTTATTCTATTTTTAAAATAATTCAGGACTGAAAGGGTTGAACAATTAAACAAAATTTGCTTTCAGTATAATTCAATATTGATTTGCGTAGCAAGACTACAATAATTAATGATTTTATAAGAAGTATTAATTAGTCTGCAATCTTTTTCAGGTGCAGTAGTTTCAATAGTATACTAAATTCATTCAGCTAATTTATCTGCAAACTAAATTTGTACGGTTTTTGGACAGTAAATTTCTCACTTCACTTAAAATCAACCATAACAATATCTTTTGCTCCAGCAGAGCTGGTGACCATAATTATTTTTCTTAACTCAAAACCAATTTCAGGAGGATTAACTAATGTGAGTTACCAGTATCATCTCGGCAATGTTGCTGCTATGAACCCGATTGGAAACTAGTAGAGAAGGTAGGCAGTGGAGTATTTATGTCTACAGTGTGTTGAATAGGAATCGAGTCCTCCACTCATGCTCATTGCAGTGGTAAGAAGTTCCCATATTTTATAAAAGAATTCCTTATTAAAATCTGTAGGTTAAATGGGTCAAAATTAATATCTATACGCAGAAAGATAAAAGTAATTAAAGCATTTGTTGCATTTTGTCAATGTTAAACTACATACGAGGGTTGGAACTTAAATAGTGGCAACACTGCTGTGGAGGCACTATGCAATGAAATCTACCATTGTCGCTGAAAGCACACGCTGTAGACATACCTTCCTTATCTCCGGGCAAATGGACTCGCTCGTCCAACGTCACCGGCGTGCGCACTCAAAATGTTCAAATGTTTGTTAAGCTTATGGGACTTAACTACGGGGTCATCAGTCCCTAAACTTACAAACTACTTCTCAACTAGCGTATACTAAGGACGGCAAAAATATCCATGCCCGAAGGGGGATTCGAACCCCCGACCGCAGTGGCCGTGTAGACCGTGACTGAAGCGCCTCAGTCCCCTCGGCCACCGCGGCCGGCAGCGTGCGCACTATCGAGGGAAACACAGTTACTATGTTTTCGAAACAGGAACAACGGCAGACCGTCGATGCACCGTATTACTGTTCGTTTTTGGAGCATTATTTTGCACGACAATGCGCGGGGGCAAACAGCGCAAGCTGTGGCTACTCTGTTCCGTCTATGGGACTGGGAAGTACTGAACCATTGATCATACTCTCCGTACTTAAGGCCTTGTGACTTTGATTTGATTCTGAAGATGAAGGAACCACTTCGTATCATTCGTTTCAGAACGGTTCCAGAAATTCGACAGGTAGTAGACAGCTTCATTCACACAATCAACAGAACAGGCTCTGCTAACGGTATACTACGGCTTCCACATCGCTGGTTACGAGTTCTACACTATGCTGGTGACTACTTTGAAGGACAGTAACAAGTGCAAACATGTAAGACTTTTGTATCGGTTGTGAATAAAAAATGTTCAAATGTTTGTAGAGCTTATGGGACTTAACTACGGGGTCATCAGTCCCTAAACTTACAAACTACTTATGAACTAGCTTATTATAAAGACGGCACAGCCGATCGCGGTGGCCGAGGGGACTGAGGCGCTCCAGTCACGGTCTGCACGGCCACTACGGCCGGGGGTTCGAATCCCCCCTCGGGCATGGATATTTGTGCCGTCCTAGTTTGTAAGTAGTTCATAAGTAGTTTGTAAGTTTAGGGACTGATGACCCCGTAGTTAAGTCCCATAAGCTATACAAACATTTGATTTTTGAAGACGGCACAAACATCCACGCCCGAGGGGGGATTCGAACCCTCGACCGAAGCGTCCGTGCATACCGTGACTGAAACGCCGCAGACCGCTCGGCCACTGCGGCCGGCCCGTTTGTGAATAATTAGTTGCAACGATTTAAGTTCCAAGCCTCGTACATACGAGGGGGAGTTGGAAAGTAAGTTCCCATGTTGACTGTGGGCAGAGTTGTGTATGAAAGGAAAAAAAAATAGATTGAGACATTAAAGGTAGGACATATCTTTATTCTTCCACATAATTTAGAAGTATATTAAGACATTTGTCAAACCGCTGTATCAGCTTCAAAAAGCCTTCCAATAAAAAATCAGGGCGTTGCATACAGAAGAAACTTCGAAAGACTCTGAGCGAAAGACACAGCAGGTGAAGACGCCGATATACCAGTATTGCTCACCTTCTTCTGGGACGCCCGAGGAGATTGGGGGATGGAACCATCAGTGCTGTGCGGTACTGTGCACTCTGTCGAAATTGAAAGAGGTGATCCGGAAAAACGGCATGGCCTTCTCAGAACTAGTGTTCTGCTGTTGGATGACAATGCGAGACCAAACTCGGCTACACATTGCAACTCTTGGTTGGGAGCACCTACGCCATCCGCCATACAGTTAGGATCTCGCACCTGGAAGGCTTTTTTAAGCTTATAATGCATTATGACAAATGTCTCAATGTACTTGGAAATTATATAGCAAAATAAATATACAGAGTGTTTCACTAAGTGTGTTTGTCTCTGTAACTTATAAAATAATAGGTGACGGGAAAGTTTAATGCGCTAGGTCAACACAAGAAGTGTTACACTTTCTGCGGAGCTATGAACATAGTTTATTGCATCATTTTCCAAAGAGTTACAGTACAAAGATATAATTTTTTAAATGGAACAATACTTTTTTCTATCATGCATTGGATTCTTTGAAACCAGCTGCGTCCAAACTACGTTCCTATCACTGTTAGTTTGGGAGCTATAACCCTTCAAAGTTTCAGGGGCAGATACCACACGCTGTACATAATACATGGCTGTATTATGTACAGCGTGTGGTATCTGCTTCTGAAACTTTGAAGGGTTGCAGCTCCCAAACTAACAGTGATAGGAATGTAGTTTTAATTGATTTGGACGCAGCTGGTTTCAACGAATCCAATGCACGATAGAAAAAACTATTGTTCCATTTAAAAAATTATATCTTTGTGCTGTAACTCTTTGGAAAATGATACAATAAACTGTGTTCATAGCTTCGCAGAAAGTGAAACATATCTTGTATTGACATACCGCATTAAAATTTCCCGTCACCTATTATTTTATAAGTTACAGAGGCAAACACACTTAGTGAAACACCCTGTATATTGTGCTGTTATGACTCCGTTTCATTAATTCTTCAGCGATTCAGAGTTCTGATTACAAATGGCGTTTTTGATGACAAGTATGATTTTCCACAATCCTTATTACCTTGTTCAAAGATATTGAAAGTTCGATGAGCAATAACGTCTCTGCTATTGGCACTCTCCAAACCTGCTAATGCCTTCAAAGTAGCTCCAGTATCTTTAATGTCTCATCCTATGATAGCAATGAAGGAGCCTCCCCGAAGATTGCGACAGCAAGATAAAAAACAAAAACCGCAATCGGGCGCACCCCGGGCAACGTTGATACATCAGCGGCTAATCCTTCAACAACCGGAACGGACTTCTGAGAAAATGAAGACCAATAAGACCGCATCAAAACGGTCTTTTCCAAGGCCACTTGTGACGATAGCGATAAACATTGAAGGAATATCGAGAGATAAAGAAGTTTTATTATCTGACTTGTGTAAAGAATACCAATGTGACTTCCTCCTGATTCAAGAAACCCATCGGGGCATTACAAAACCTTCACCCAAAATAGACGGAATGAAAAAGATCCTGGAGAGACCACACGAACAGTACGGTAGTGCCATTTTCGTGAGGCCAGGAATCAATGGAATCAATGTCACATCTGCATCACTGACTGACAGGGATGAGGTCGAAATATTAACTGTTCGAACTCAGCAGTATAGCGTTACCTCTGTGTACAAGCCTCCAGACTCTACTTTTATCTTCACTGAGCCTGATAACTTCAGTTACCAGGACATTAATTTTATATTGGGCGATTTCAACTGCCAGAGCACTGCATGGGGTTATAAAGAAACCAACTACAGTGGAGCGGAACTAGAGAAATGGGCTGAGGTACACGACCTACTACTCATACACGACCCGAAACTGCCAAGTTCCTTTAACAGTGACAGATGGAAGAAAGGATACAATCCTGATAACATCTTTGTCAGCAAAAAACTTGCAGCTCAGTCTGAAAAATTGATTGGGGAGCCAATTCCCCATACGCAACATCGGCCCATAATTTGCACGGTCAGCGCAGTTGTTAAGCCTGAACAAGTTCCTTTCAAAAGAAGATTTAACTTTAAAAAGGCTAACTGGAAGAAATTCAGAGAGATTATTGATTTAGAAGTACCAAAAATCCCTCCACGACCTGAGATGTATGACTCTTTTGTCAGTCTAGTTCAGAATGTGTCTAGGAAGACAATACCGCGAGGATGCAGAACATAGTATATCGCCGGACTCTCTGAGGATGCAAAGCCATTACTGGAAAGATACCAGAAGCTCTTCGATAATGACCCATTTGATGATGAGACTCTTTTAGCAGGCAATGAACTCATGTCAGTCATTGCAGAGAACCGCAAAGCCAAATGGCGTGACCTTGTCGAGAACCTGGACATGCAAGTAAACAGTAGGAGGGCTTGGAAACTGCTAAAGAACCTCAACGGTGACGCCACAAAGTCAAATGATAAATTTACTAACGTCACTGCAGACCAAGTCGCCACCACACTCCTCCTGAATGGCAAAACCCGTGGCAGAAAATACCACGAACCATTAACGCGTGTTCTGGCAGAGGAAAACCATCACCTCAAGGCACCATTCACAATGTCAGAACTTACAGCAGCTATTTCCAGCCTGAAGACTAACAGAGCTCCTGGTATCGATGAACTGAGAGTCGAGCAAATTAAAAACCTCGGCAGTAATACCCTACAGTGGCTGTTAGATCTGATGAATGCATGCGTAGAAAGGCTTCACATCCCAAAGATGTGGAGGAAAGCCCGCGTGGTTGCTCTTCTGAAACCGGGAAAGGATCCTAATGAGCCGGCCGCGGTGGCCGAGGTGACTGAGGCGCTCCAGTCACGGTCAGCACGGCCACTACGGTCGGGGGTTCGAATCCCCCCCTCGGGCATGGATATTTGTGCCGTCCTAGTTCGTAAGTAGTTCATAAGTAGTTTGTAAGTTTAGGGACTGATGACCCCGTAGTTAAGTCCCATAAGCTTAACAAACATTTGAACATTTTTTTGATTGATCCTAATGATCCAAAAAACTTCCGTCCTGTGTCTCTTTTGTGTCACTGCTTTAAGATCTTGGAACGCCTGACGTTAAGTCGCATAGAAAACGTCTTAGAACAACAGATAATACCACAGCAGGCAGGTTTCCGACAAGGCAAATCATGCTGCGGTCAAGTCCTCAACCTGACCCAACATATCGAAGATGGTTTTGAGAGAAAAGAGATCACGGGAGTGGCATTCATAGACCTTACAGCTGCATATGATACCGTAAAGCATCGGAGGCTCCTCAAGAAAGTATATGATGTAACAAAAGTCTATCATTTAACATCACTGATTGCTACTTTCCTGCAAAATAGGAGATTCTTTGTCTGTCTCCAGGGTAAGAAGAGCAGGTGGAGAAATCAGAGGAACGGCCTGCCTCAGGGAAGCGTCCTCGCTCCAGCTCTGTATAATATATACACAAATGACCAACCAGTGCCAAACACCACGCGCCAATTTATGTATGCCGATGACACTGCAGTTGGAGCACAAGGTACGAATTTTCTGGATGTAGAGGAGAAATTATCCAGTACCTTGGAATCCCTCTCCCAGTATTATGAGGCAAACTACCTACGACCGAACCCTTCCAAGACTCAGGTCTGTGCTTTCCATTTAAAGAACGCGGAGGCAAATAGGGAATTGAATGTTACATGGAGAGGTGAACGACTCGCGCACTGTCCGACGCCCAAATATCTCGGTGTCATACTGGACCGCACACTGACCTATAAACATCATTGCAGTGCCACAAGGGAAAAAGTCTCAGCGAGAAACAACATCATCAGGAAATTAACTAACGGATCCTGGGGTGCAAACCCAAAAGTCCTGAGAGCCTCAGCCCTTGCGCTTAGTGTGTCAGCTGCGGAATACGCCGCTCCAGTATGGAGTTCGTCAACACACGCGAGGAAAGTTGACACCGCGGTGAATGAAATGGCACGAATTGTGACTGGGTGCCTGAAACCAACACCAGTACACAAGATGTACTTAATTATGGGGATCGCACCGCCCAATGTACGACGTGAAATTGCTGCCGAAGCTGAAAAAACGAAGCAAGAAAAGGACATGCATCACCCTCTATATGGACACCAGCCTGCTGACCGACGGCTTCGTTCGAGGAAGAGTTTCCTGTCATGTACCCGAGCACTGGAAGGGTCGGCCGCAGAAAACCGTATTGCAAGGTGGGAAATGGATTTGAGAAGCCCGTATGAAGCAGCAAAAGAAGAACTGGCACCTGGTGGAGACCTGCCATAGACAGTCTGGAGAACCCTGAACCGTATGAGGGTAGAAGTGCCAAAGTGCAAGACAAACATGCAGCGATGGGGCTTCCTAAAAGAAAATGAGAACACTCTGTGTCTTTGTTGTGCTGTACAGGATCCTCAACACCTGCTTATCTGTCCATATTTAGAAAAGCCCTGCACAATGGAAGACTTATGGGAGGCTAACGACAAAGCCATATTGGCTGCTAATTTTTGGAAGTTAGAAGTCTAGTTCCGGACACGGAAAGTAAGTAAGTAAGCTCGTGTTACATACCGTGAAGTACAAATTGAGGTGTTTGTGCCTATATTTCACTCTGCAACCAAAACTACACATAGGAAACGAATAGTGTTTGTATGTGGTAGTAGGTATCTCCCATTGTACACTATGGTGGTTAAGGGTTGATAACGATAAGGGGGTGGAAGATATGGAAGTTGAAAGTTACCGACTTATATAAAATTCGACGTGTGATTGTCAATATTTTGCTCTTCAGCAAAAACTACACAATGGAGATTTGCTCTTCAGCAAAAACTACACAATGGAGACGAACGACCTCTCTGTGTTGTTGTTGTACAAAGTCTCCCGATGTACACCAAATCAATGCCGTGTCGATAGCTATAAGAGGGTGGAAGATATAGTGGTTGAATGTCGTCAGCTTATATAAAATTTGGACTGAAGACCAGCGATAACATTTGATACTATAGTAGCAAAGAGGATATATACACCGAAAAGTGATGTAAATTCTTTTTTTTCTGCAACAAACGTACGAATAAAGAAAATTAAGTGGATATTGCAGTTTGAAAAGTAAAACTACCAAGAAAGATGCCAAAGCGCCGGCCGCGGTGGCCGAGGAGACTGAGGCGCTCCAGTCACGGTCTGCACGGTCACTACGGTCGGGGGTTCGAATCCCCCCTCGGGCATGGATATTTGTGCCGTCTTTAGTATAAGGTAGTTGATAAGTAGTTTGTAAGTTTAGGGACTGATGAACCCGTAGTTAAGTCCCATAAGCTTAACAAACATTTGAACATCTGAACATTTGATGCCAAAGCGAAGATAGAAATTTCGCTTTCTCGATCCGTTTCTAATAGACAGAATACGGCGCTAAAAAGTGAATCTATAGGCGATAGAAACTTGAAAATTGTAGACATTGTTTATGTTACACTGTAGGCATCAGCGATATTCCCATCCGTATGGGGGTGAAATAGTGGATGAACGTTTTTTAAATACGTTGCTATTAAGGGAATTTTGAAGCAAGAAATACAAAACTTCGGATTTAGATTTTTGATCGGAATTTTAAAATCACGTGTTTCGATATTTTTGGAAATTACACCATTAAGGGGTGAAATAAGGGAAAATCTTTTAAGGGTGCAACTAAGACTACTTTGATGCTATAAATGCGAAATTTTGGATTTGGAACCATGGTTAGAATTATAAAACATGTTTTTCGGGATGTTTTGAATTCTGCCATCAATGGCAAGTTGTATCAAAATAGTTGATTAGGAAAGCATTTTTAAAACTAAATCTATGAAAATTTATATTTAGAATATACTATTTTTTGGTATTATTAAATTTAATGATGATAATGGTAATAAATAAAATATTATTACTATTACTGAATATTACAGAATATATTGCTGAATATATTTTTGAAGGTAAGTTTAACTTTGTCGCCAATGAAACATTGAAAATAGTTCCTGTAGATTATTTCTTAATCACTTATCTTAAGTATACAAATTCATCTCATAGCCGACGATTCGTAAATTTTATGCCATTATTAGATAGCACATTAAATAAAGAACACCATTTTCACTAATAAAATTTTAAGGAACTATATTTGCTGCACTTTAAGACACCTTTCATACAAATTGAGCGTCTTGTTCAAACAGCAAAAGACAACTAACTAACTGGTTTCAATTATTACAAAACATATGAAAGTATCATGTCAGAGTTATTAATATGCATCATGCAACTATTATATTTTTAAGCTCTTAAGATCTATGTGTTTAAAATAAGAAATCAATTGAGCCACCCAGTAAAACTGCTCCTCTCAAAACAGTTTCTTCTTGATTAGGCTCAGACCATCGTCACAGATGATATCAGCTGGATAATGAAGGAGAGTTGCATCTGTGTATTCATCAATTCACTCTACTAAACCAGACTTTTCAAATTTTTAGTGATGAATAAAACATAAGGGTTCATTTTAATTCAAACTAATATATTTCACAACGTCTAGGCTGTTTAACAGTTCTCAAATAATCTCCTGATACTACATCAGTTCTGAGTCCATAACTCAATACAGCAGTCAATAACAAGGGAGAATATACAGGGTGAGACAGCTAAGTCATAACACCCCTTGTGTCGCCCCAACCGTAATTGATACAAATATGCCGTTTGGACAGGGGCTACTGGAATACAAGACATTTCGTGTTTGCAGTAAAAATAACAGCAAACCAGTTGCAAATTAAAGTTTAATAAACTTTACCGCGGTTTCAATTGATATAATCAATCTTCTTCAGAAGGTACATGGACCTACAGTGAATAAGTAACTCTCAAGCTATGTACAACAGTGTTAAAACCGTAGATTGTTACCTATAAAATTACAACAAATGTTAGTTTACAGGAAACAAGTAGGTCCATGTACCGTCTGAAGAAGATTGATTTATATCAATTGAAACCGCGGTAAAGTTTATTAAACTTTAATTTGAAACTGGTTGGCTGTTATTTTCACTGCTTTGAATTACCGTTGCTGTATGCAGCCATGTTTAAAATTTCATGTTTGTGCTATTTTTTATGAGGGCATCATTCGTTGTTTGATTATTATTTTTTTTTATTGGAAGCGTATGTTAAATTTTAGCGTAACATTTTGGGTTTAAAAAGACGGTTTCAAATATGTAAATGTCATAATATTTAGGCGATTAGTTTTTGAGACACAGCTATGTTACCATATGGTATTCGTCCATCGAAGGGACGTTGTTTGTGTAAGGACGGACTCGCGATGTTTACCGTGTAGTGTACACAGCAGGAACGGTCGCATTGGACAACGCCGCTTCGAAGGCCGAATACGATAGGAGAACATATCTGTGTCTCAAAAACTATTCGCCTAAATATCATGATACACGTATATTTGAAAACGTCTATTTAAACCCATTTTGTTACGCTAAAATTTAACATAGAGTTCCATTTTAAAAAAGACGGCCTCATATCTCTGTAATAAAAAATAGCACAAACATGAAATGTGATGTATTCAAGTAGCCAGTTCTCTGCAATTCAGTGTCCAAACGGAAACTTTGAATTTATTACGGTTGGGGAGATACAAGGGTGTGTTATGACGTACTCTGTATATCATGTCCGTGGATCTCTCACAGAACTCAAATATATATTTCTTCTTAGCAACAGAGATTGTGTGCCGGCCGCGGTGGCCGAGGGGACTAAGGCGCTCCAGTCACGGTCCGCACCGCCACTACGGTCGGGGGTTCGAATCCCCCCTCGGGCATGGATATTTGTGCCGTCCTAGTTCGTAAGTAGTTCATAAGTAGTTTGTAAGTTTAGGGACTGATAGCTCCGTAGTTAAGTCCCATAGACTTTACAAACATTTGAACATTTGAACAGAGATTGTTCTTGGTGCAGATCCACTTGCTGACTATCTCTGGCACTTGTCATGTCCGGAAGTCCACCTCGACAAACGAATTATCCGGGACAGTACTTGTCCTTGTAACTTCTAAATTACCCCAAATATAAATTATTTCGTCATCTTGGGTCTGTCAGGAGAAATGTAGGTAACTTGTTACACTACGTAGTAGATTGACTTACACATACAGGGTGTTACAAAAAGGTACGGCCAAACTGTCAGGAAACGTTCCTCACACACAAAGAAAGAAAATATGTTATGTGGACATTTGCCCGGAAACGCTTAATTTCCATGTTAGAACTCATTTTTGTATTTTCGGATGAGGCTCCATTCCAACGTGATCAAATTGTAAATTTTCACAATCAACATGTGTGGGCTGACGAGAATCCGCACGCAATTGTGCAATCACGTCTTCAACACATATTTTCTGTAAACGTTTGGGCAGGAATTGTTTGTGATGTTTTGATTGGGCCTCATGTTCTTCCACCTACGCTGACTGGAGCTCGTTATCATGATTTCATACGGGATACTCTACCTGTGCTGCTAGAACATGTGCCAAGTACGACACAACATGTGGTTCATGCACGATGGAGCTCCTGTACATTTTAGTCGACGTGTTCGTACGCTTCTCAACAACAGATTCAGTGACCGATGGATTGGTAGAGGCGGACCAATTCCATGGTCTCCACGCTCTCCTGACCTCAACCCTCTTGACTTTCATTTTTGGAGGCATTTGAAAGCTCTTGTCTACGCAACCCCGGTACCAAATGTAGAGACTCTTCGTGCTCGTATTGTGGACGGCTGTGATACAATACGCCATTCTCCAGGGCTGCATCAGCGCATCTACATCTACATCTACATACATACTCCGCAATTCACCGTAAGGTGCGTGGCGGAGGGTACACTGTACCATTACTAGGCATTTCCTTTCCTATTCCACTCCCAAATTGAACGAGGAAAAAATAGAATGCCTATATGCCTCCGTACGAGCTCTAATTTCTCTTATCTCTGTGATATTTACGGGAAATGTAAGTAGGCGGCAGCAAGATCGTACCACACTCAGCTTCAAATTCCGGCCCTCTAAATTTCCTTAACAGAAATTCACGAAAAGAACGTCGTCTTTCTTCCAGCGATCCCCAATTGAGTTGCCGGAGCATTTCCGTGACACTCGCGCATTGGTCGAACCTACCGGTAACAAATCTAGCTGCTCGCCTCTGAACCGCCTCTTTGCCTTCCTTTACCTTCCTCAGGGATTCCATGCGACGGAGGATGGATGCATGTATACTCGCTAACGGAGGACATTTTGAACATTTACTGTAACAAAGTGTTTGAAGTCACGCTGGTGCGTTCTGTTGCTGTGTGTTTCCATTCCATGATTAATGTGATTTGAAGTAATAAAATGAGAGAAATAGAAAAAGAGAAGTTCAAAATGTTCAATTGTTTGTAGAGCTTATGGGACTTAAGTACGGGGTCATCAGTCCCTAAACTTACAAACTACTTATGAAGTACCTTATATTAATGACGGCGCAAATATCCATGTCCGAGGGGGGATTCGAACCCCCGACCGTAGTGGCTTTGAAGACTGTGACTGACGCGCCGCAGAAAGCTCGGCCACCGCGGCTGGCAAAGAGAAGTAATAAAATGAGCTCTAACTTGGAAATTAAGCGTTTCCGGACACATGTCCACATAACATATTTTCTTTCCTTGTGTGTGAGGAATGTTTACTGAAAGTTTGGCCGTACCTTTTTGTAACACCCAGTATATGATAAAAATACGAAGTCGAGTTTTTTTCTTCGTAAATCTATTGCCTCATTCATAAACGTGAATGAACTTTATATCCTTTAGAAACAATTCACGATTAATATTTTCTGCTATCCGGACGCCGGGTTCGGTTAGACATACATAATTGTTTTTCGGGACCGGTACGGGAATGTGGCAGGTGTTATCACGCGAGGACGTGGCTGCAGAGCTGGATGGGAGCGCGCGCCGTTCCCTGGGGCACATAGGGGAGAGGCTGGTGGAGGCGTTGCTGCCTCCTGAGGGAGGCCAGTAATTACAGCTCTGGTGCTCGCCCCCGTCAATTAACAGCACCTCGCCTGGCCTCCCTGGTCTGATGCGCCGTATCGTGGCACGGTGCGGTGCTCCGTGCCTGTAATACCGACACCTGCTTTTTGCCGTCGCGAGTTAGCGCGCAGCCTCGTTACGGCCCGCCTGCCCCTCAGTTGTTTTAACCGCGTTAGCCGCGCTCACAGCCCAGACACGTCTTATTGCTAGCGGGCCGCAGGGCACTGCCTCCGCTAACAGGCCAAATATCTCTCACCCCACTTCCCTCCGATTTAGCGGTGAGTTGCCGCGGTGGATAACTCGTCAAACACTGAACACAGATCGCGCACGTAAACAGGGACGTGTCGTGTAAGAACGTAGCCTTTCGCTGTCGTTATAGTTAAAAATTAAAATTCTTCTGAGCTACTTGCTATGATAAAACATTTCCAACGTTTCGGATCCGTCTCACAAGGAAAGTACATGGGCTCGAACAAACATATCTGTATGAACGTTTGGTTACAGGATCTCTACGTGCACCTCAATGTGCTGGTGGGTGTCGTTTTTCTGCAAAGCTCTGCAACTATGCTCTAGATAGCACTGTAGATGTAATTGTAGACGCCATAAGTAATGCAGCTATCTTAACTATAAGTTATGTAATAATCATCGTACATGTTCTCTAGCGAATTGTCATCAAAAGCCGTGATGATAGTTGCAACTTTAACCTTCTTCCTGAAAGACTGATGGTATTCACTGCCACTGCTTCCATCGCCTCTTCCCGCACTCACCGTAACACTGCCGATTGCAATGAGTTGTTCGTCATTATCATCCTAATTATCATTATTATGAGTTTGTAATAACAGCATCTTACTTATATTTGTGTACCATAACCGATAGGACAAAACATGCAAATGATTCACCTTGCCGGCCGCATGGCCGAGGGGACTAAGGCGCTCCAGTCACGGTCTGCACGGCCACTACGGTCGGGGGTTCGAATCCTCCCTCGGGCATGGATATTTGTGCCGTCATTAGTATAAGGTAGTTGATAAGTAGTTTGTAAGTTTAGGGACTGATGACCCCGTAGTTAAGTCCCATAGACTATACAAACATTTTTTTTATTCACCTTCTACACTAATACCATCTTCACGAAGAAGGGTTCTTCGTAACCTCATCTCAACTAATCGCAATATATTAGCAGGATTGATTAGCAATCGCCGGCCGGCCGCGGTTGTCGAGGGGACTGCGGCGCGCCGGTCACGGTCTGCACGGCCACTACGGTCGGGGGTTCGAATCCCCCATCGGGCATGGATATTTGTGCCGTCCTTAGTGTTAGCTGGTTCATAAGTAGTTGGTAACTTTATGGACTGATGACCCCGTAGTTAAGTCCCATAAGCTCTACAAACATTTGGACATTTGGATGTGACGCTTCACCACACAAATAACGTCACAAAACGCAACTTCGGAGGCACACTGCACCGTCCCTACTGGCGAACCGACAGATCAAAGTGCAATGCGGCACGGCACACGCAGAGGTCTCTAACGGACGACTGCAGAGTTTTGCAGATGCGGGAGTATCACTAGTGCAATAAGGGATGTGTTTGTTTGAGCACAAGTACTTTCCTTGTCAGTAGCCTTCCTCAGAGAATTTCGCAACTGTGAAAAAATGAAGGAAAATAGAATCTGTGAACGGTCCGAGCTGAGAAACATCCAGTAAGTGGCTGTAGACATGGCGTAATTGATATGTGGACATGCTGTTCGACGGTGACGTGGGAGATCTGTGTTCAAATCTGTCTCATGCTACATATTTTTGTATTTCTCAATATTTTGAACCGTCCATTTGCTGTGCTTGCGTTGACTTTTCCAGTGTATTAAATATAAGAAGAGGCATTGAATTGAAATTTGCGTTGCGTCGGTGATTCGAGCCCAGATTCTCCTATTTACTGTGCAGACGCTTTAGATCGCTCAGCTAACACGGCGTTACATACAAAGCGACTACATGGCCTGTATTTAAACACGTCTCCCTCCACACAATGTACTTTAATTCTGCCTCAGTGTTTCCTGTGAAATACGTATCAAATTGCCAGGGCTCTTCTATCTGTGAATAGCACCCCAGCAAAGAATGTGAATGCAACAATCCCGCCTTGTTCCTCATGCAGTGGTTATACAAATATCAACAATAATTCAGTTGCTTGATACAAAAATTGTCTCGTTATACGAAAGGTGTTAAATATAAGGAGAGAGAATTAAAGTATGTGATGTGGAGGGGGAGTCACTCGAAGACAGTCCGCGTAGTCTCTTTGTCAGCAACGCTATGTTAGCTGAGGTGTCTAAAGCGCTTTGGTATTTGTCTCAAGCAACTTAATTATTGTTGATAATTATATCACCCCTGCCTGAGGAACAAGACGGGATTGTCCTCATTCACGTTCTTTGCTGGGGTGTTATTCCAATGTAAGAGATCCTTGGCAATTTGATACGTATTTAGCAGGGAAAATTGAGGCAGAATTAAAGTATGTTGTGTGGAGGGAGACGTGTTAAAGACATTCTCTGTAATCGCTTTGTCCGTAGAGCTGTGTTAGCGAGCATTGGCATCGCAGCAAGGCCGAGAAGGCAGATCACGGAGAGCGGAAGGACGCGAAGAAAAAAAAAAAAAAAGTCTAAAGAGCCTGCCCTACTAAGCAGGAGGACCTGGGTTTGAAACCCGGAAACAGCACAAATTTTAATTCAACGCCTCTCCTTATATTTAATACCTGTTGCATATCTCGACAATGTTCGTCTCAAGGAACAGAATTATTGCTGATATTTCCGGGTGTAATAAATGATGACGTTCTTCTCGGGTCGTCCACCGGATAATGTTATCTTGAGGCAATATTTCAACATACCATGTGAGTAAGCCAAATGCATTTGGCTTGTCCTTTGAAATAATGTGTCAAGATAAAGCCTTTATCCTGTTGCAAATCTGAGAAGAATGTCATCTGCCCATTCGCTCATTGACATCTCTGTTCCCTTTTTTGTAGCATTGTTGATGGTCATATTATACGTTCATCGTAGAATATGACTCAAATGGTTACCATTGCGTACTACGCCTGATATAACAGTTAGCAGTTTATTGAAATAAGGCAATAAAGGTTCCTATTTAATTATTTTTGAAGCGTTTCGCAGTTTTGGAACGTCTTCAGATCATATAAAAGAGATGCGGGGAACCAACATCAAAAATGCAACGAGTAAAAATGCAAAATTGTTTTAGGACAATCACGTCGTCAATTTTAAATTATAATTAGTGGCAGCTTAAACTGATGTTGCTCGCCACACCTCTTTTATAAGCTCTGATAAAGTCACAATAATAATGAAAATATTTTAGGAACCATGACTGTCCTATTTCAATAAATACGAGATATACGATCAGAATATATGACCGTCGCAAGCAAATGTGATGAATACTGAGTGCAGGCAAAGTTCCCCAGGGACCTGAAATAGGAATGAAAACAACAATAAACTTGGTTAGTATGAAGAGATGTTCAGACTGCTTGAACACATGAAGGAAAAAAAGAAATACATTTTGAAAAAGAAGAGAGAAAACAGTGTGATTATGAAACTGTTTCGTTCAACTGTTGCGTTTTAATCCTTTCTTTGCGAGTAATCACACTCATAGGAACACATAAATTAAGAAAGAGGCGTAAAAGTTGGTGCGTCGATAAGACATTTCTACCAATGTCGAGTGACAGACAAGACGTATTTTCCGGGATAGGATTCTGTTGACTTGTAGGCTTGTTATCAAATGTTTCTGTCTCCCATTCGAGAGCCATTTCGCTTCGGATGATAATAGAGCAGTTATGTAGTACGGACGTCACGCAACAACCAACTTTGTTTGTAATCCTAGGGACCAAACTGTCAATGTCATCGGTCGCTAGACCTACAAACTACTTAAACTTACCCATGTTAGGGACAACAAAACATCCATGCCCGAGGGAGGACTCGAACCTCCGACGGGAATGGCCGTGCAATCCATAACATGACGCCCAGACCACGCGGCCAAAAACAGTGTCTCAAATTTGAATATAGCGAACAGACACGTCAATGATCGGAGTGACAATTCGTAAAGTTGTGAAAAACAAAAAATAAAAATGCAGAGAGCGATGGGAATTTGGACATGGAACTTCAGCGTGGCTGTCCTGCAAAATGACTACCGAACTACGACTGGAGTGCGCCTAACATGACCTACATGCCGCACATCCTGTGCGTGGAACGTTAATCGTTCCTGTTTCGCTTTTTTCTTCACACCCCTCCATAGCTTTTTCCTGTTTTCATGCTTGTTCCGTGTTCACCTTTGACGTGCTATTCACTGCGTCAGCTTACCGCCAAGTCTGAAAAGGGTGCTTTGTAAGTGCCTGTCACGCTGGAAATTTCAATCTCTTCAACGTTGTCGACGATGACATCTCCAAGACACGCAAACACACTATAAGTTGAAGTGGTAATAAAATCATAGAATAGCGATATTAACAGATTCAGATTGCGGTACGATCGCGTACACGGGGTGTAAAAGACGATTGCATTCAGATAGCTGTCATGTCTTATCCGGTGATTCATGTGAAAAGCTTTCCCACGAGATTAGGGCCGCACGTCGGAAAAGGGCTTTGAACACGGAATGCTAGTTGGAGCTAGAGAAATGGGACATTTCATTTCGGAAATCGTTACGGAATTCAGAATTTTGAGATGCAAAGCTTCGAGAGTGTGGCGAGAGTACCAAATTTCGGATAGGGTTTTCCACGCAGTGGCCGACGGCCTTACAAGACCGAGGGCGTCATCGTGGTCCCATTGCTAACAGACAAGCAGCACTGCGCGAAGTAACAGCAGTATGGGACATACGACCAACTTGTCCGTTAACACAGTGCAGCGATGACTCATACGACAGACTCCAGTCTAACATAAACTGCCTACACAGCATCTGCTGGTCTCATGAACACATCTGTTGAGACACAGGGGTCTGGAAAGCCTTCGCTTGGTCACTTGATTACCGATTTCAGTTGGTGAGAGAACGCTTCGAGTGTATTTCGATGATACTTCAAAAGTACAGTTCTTCATCCTTTTCTGCCACACATGATATTTGGTTTGCGCACTTGCTAGACCAGGTGAGCTGTCTGAAAACCCAAAAATGACGATGGAAACATATCGAGTATTCCACTCGCTGGAAAAATTTCAAGATTTACTAATTACACTTAGCTTCTCTTACATTTTAACGACTTTGACGACGATCCACATTGTATTAATTGAAAAAATGGGTTTAGCTCTATAAATTAAAGAGAATAAAATATTTCAATACTTTTATAGCTTTAATTTTGCTGTCTGGCAACCGCCCCAAAGCAAATATAATGTGTGCTGGAAAGCGACGGCGAACTGTACTCATGAAGCACCAAAGAAATTATAAGGTATCGTATATTGATATTATGTAAAATATCACATCACAAGTTATGTTGTTGATGTTAATTGGTCATAAAACATAGATTATGGAATGTGGAATACGTATTTCATGATTAGATGCAACGTGACATGGGTGTGTGTGTGTGTGTGTGTGTGTGTGTTGTTCTTAGGATAAGTTAGTTTAAGTAGTTTGTACCCGAAGTTCAGGGACCGATGACGACCGCAGTTAGGTCGCAGAACTTTACAAACATTTGAACATTTGGAACCTGACAGATGACAGGTAAGGTCATCAAGGAAAGAAGCGGTGGGGACGAATACGATCTTCGCAGCTCACGTGAGGTCGAAATGGGTCTCCCAAACACAAATACCGCAACTTTCCGTTCAGGTAGAAAGAGCTCATCTGGGGCATCCCACTTTTTTCATCTTATCGGAAACGTCCCACGAAGGTAATGTGGAATTATGTCACGTGAGGTAGAACCGTCACCATAATAAAAGCGGTCAAGGAGTTTATATTGTCAGCAGCAGTAACAGCAGAATGGGTCGGAAAGATCAGTGATTGCTACATGGTCTAGTCGGTATAGGTGATCTCATCAACAAATTCACGCGAAACATTCCAACTCTTCTACTGCTTTTCAGGTCGCATGTTGATGATATGATTGTGAAGTAACAAATGTGATGAAACAACCATTTCTAATCCAAAATCAATTAGAATGACTGACTGACTGACGATCAAGGACCGTCGAGCACTGAATTAAAAAGAATCCAGTACAACGGTCAAATATCTCTCCATAAGTCACACAGTTCTGAACCCAATGCTAAGCGATATATTGTGTCATGTAAAGAGCGACTCAACTGCGCACTGCCTGACGGAAGACGAGTGCTTTGGAGTGCTGAATCACGTCGTACTCTGTGTTCGTTTACTGGAAGGGCTTGGGATCAGGAAATGGAGAATCTTACCTGCCAACGGTGAGGAGAGCGTGTTATGGGATGGGGTGATTTTCATGGTTGTGGCGTGGTCCTTTCGCTGTGCTTAAGTAAACGCTACCTGCAGCAGGAAAGAAAATAATTTTACTCATAACACATCAATTAAAATTACGAAATCAGTCTCTTGTTGAAAAAAAAAAGTTTTTCTCCGGTATCCAATTTGAAAAATGCACTATCGCTCCATTACTCTTAGGGTTCCATCTCTTGTAATTTTTACTGTACGTTAGCAACAATGCAGAGTAGATAAGTTGACGTTATACATAAGTCTCCTGATATTATTAAACAAGTAATACAGCCGTGATGCTACTTATGGATCATATTCTTAAACAAGTAATACAAGTAATACAGACGATCCATCTAGTATACATTAATAAGTTCATATACTGTACTGTATCATAAAACTACTGAAGCAATATTCTTGTTTTCATGTTTTCTTTGTCGACAGCTGGGCATCTGGAGGGTCCCTGCCATTGCCAACGTGCATGCTTCGGAGTGTAGCGGTATTTCTACAACAAGTAGAGATCTTTCTTGAGTTACTTGGTGCTCCATGAGATCTTGGCCTTAGACGGACAAGATATCGTCTGAAATTCAACATTTTCCTACGCAAAAGACGATGCTCTGTTTCATCAACTGCAGGCCGTCGTTCACTGCGTTGACAAAGGTGAGAGGTAAAACCTGAGCGGCATTTAACATTGCACACTCTGTGGATCAATATTGAATTTCCTGAATACCTGGTATCTGTATGTAAATATATCAGTCTAATGAGAAGGTTATGTGATCCACAGATAGGTATTTCTACAGATCTTTCAGCTTTGTAGGGTAAAGAACGTAGATCAGCCAGAACATTTCTACCAGCGGCGTAACAGCCGCTATGTCCACTTTTGACACTGGTAACAATTGTGGACGCGTCTTGGCATGGAAGCAATGAGGCCTAGAAATATTGCTGGATGTAGCTGCCACGACATCCGCACAAAGTCGCCTAAATTCCGAGAAAGGGGGAGGGAGGCGATGAACTCTCACGTAAAACTGAATCACATTCCAGTTGTGTTGGAGGGCGTTTAGATCTGGCTAGTTTGGGGGCCAGCACATCGATTGCAACTCGCCAATATGATTTTCGACCCAATCACTCATACTACTGGTGTTGTGACAGGGCTTATTATCTTGTTGAAAGCTGGCACTTCTGTTGGGAAATATAATCGTCATTTATATAATCGTGTCAGAAACATACATACTTTAGTACTTATATAGAACAATAAAAACAAGGCAGTAAAAATACAAAACAAGGTAAATCGGATCACTAGTACTATAAACATTATCATTTCTGAGCATAATATAGCATACACAAATGTAATTAAATATGGCGCGACCAGTTTGCAGCCACTTCACATGCCTCTCTGGTAGCGTCAATCACATTTTCGGGAGAGCGTCTAGTCGGACATAATTGGTATTGAAGAAAATGGCTCATTGCCTGGTCTTCGCCACATACACATAGGATCGAATCGCAAGAAAGTATCCGTCTTTACGTGTTGATCTTCGCTCTTCCAACTCCTGAGCACAGTCTGTTAAGCGTGTTCCATGCTGACCAGCTTTCCTCGTGATCTTGAGGGAGGGTTTCTCAGGAGAACATCCATCCTGCGAGGTGACTAGATCTACAGCGCCATGAGTTCACTCTCAAGTTTGATAGTGGTTCATTGAGGCTTTCTGTTGAATGGAGGAAGCTTTTTCTTGACCTGAGCCTTTGGTTTGCTGGTTGGTATCCATATGAAGTGTGGGTCGCAAGGTTTAGCGCTCTAGTTTCCTCTAGTCTGGATGTACAGTCACGGCGGCGTGTGGCACTTCTGACATAATAGCTAAAAAGTCAGTAAAAGTAGATTTGCTCTCGAACGTGCCGCTACTGCGTCCTCCTACGACCACGACCTCCCGAGCAAGACGGTGCAACCTCCCAGGGGGGCGCCACCCACAGGTTCAGAAACACTGGACAACCTGATCAATGTATTCTCGCTGTAACAAAGTCAATAAAATGCATGCTTCTCAAAGATGATTGTCATGCACTTTTATGTTAAAACAGTGTTTTTCAGTACTAGACAAGTTTCGGAGTTACCCTCTGTTGCGGCTGCGGCTCAGCAGCAATGGCGGAAGACAAGCGCCTGCCGTAGCCGCAACCACAATAATATCACTGCTAACACGGTTGCCGAAGACTAAGGGGCTCAACTCGGGCATCTCTAGCACGACTCGAGGAAAACAAGGATGTCTTCGATCAAAGATACATCCAATGAGAGAGGTGCAACGCCTACCGATACTAACGGAGAATTATTTATTGCAGTATTGTTACACCACACTACGACGTCAAGAGTTCGCCTTCGCCTTCGGTCCTGTCGTCGTCAAGATGGAGAGCATCGTTCACCTAGCTGACATCTGCTGCCGCTTACCGACTTTCTTGGTTCCTACTTGTATATGGACTGCTTGCCTCTAGGTTAAAGACCTCGGCTGCCTCTGGACTTCGTCTGGTAAACGTACGTCCATATTAACTTGTATTCTTGACCTCAGAGAAAGCTTTCCATAGCCAGGAGTAAATGGTGTTATCATTCGAACTTACAAAGAGACGACGACTATTCGTCTTCGCCGGATTCGTCCAAATTTATGGTACATGTAGGGCGTGGAGAGACCCCAAGTGGGAAATCCAGATGCCCAATCGTTTAGGAAATAAAAGGAATTTTGATACGCAATATGGAACTTATGAATTGATTCTGTAAAAATATGTTTAACAAACGGTGTTTGCCTCAGCGGTAAGGTATCTTATTCGTCTTTTAAGTGTCGCGGGTTCGACCCCGACCACCTGCAAATATTTTTGTGCTCCTTGGCAATGCATCACCGTAGTTCGCTGCTGGACTATGCGATGAAAGAAGCTGTTTTCAGAATGTCAATCAAGTTTCTTTTTCTATGGAGACAAAAGTTTGTGACTCAATGGAACATAACTACTCTGGTCATCTGGCCATAAGCTCATAAAACTAGTTAAACTAAATTATGTTAAGGACAACAAATGCACCCACGACCGAGGGAGGACCCGAACCTCCGACGGCGAGCAGCTGGCACTCGGCATCTAGGCGCCTTGGAACGCTCGGCTACTCCACCTCGGCTCCATGCAGACATAGAAAAAAAAAAAAAACCACAAGATGCAGGCAGATTTATTGCTTTTCCTGTATCACCGATGAATATGACACCGGCATACGTAATTGATCAGTTGCATAAGAACTGTAGTATCTATTGAAATAGACGCTGTTCCAGTTAACTGAAATCCCTTTTTAAATGTTTGCCGTCAAGAACTTTGATTCTATGCCTATATTTTTTCTGCTTATATAAATTTATAAAATAACCTATATGATGTTCCGGTTGATTGTGACGTCATCAGTGTACGCATTGCCAATGAGCACAAAACTATTTGCAGCCGGGAGGAGTCGAACTCGCGATACTTTCTATACGAATACGATCTCTTACCGCTGAGCCAAATACCGCTTCCTAAACACTTTCTCAAAGGGAAAATAAATAAGGAGCATATGGTTGTATATCCGTATTAAAATTCCTTTTATTTGCTAAACGCTTGGCTGTTTGGAGGTCCCACTTGGAGAACTTCCATGTTCCATAACTGCCTATAAGTGTCATAAATTTGGACCAATTCGGCGGTGACTAGTAGCCGTCCCCTTCTTGTCAGAGGGAACTTGTGTTTCCTGACGATATTGTGTAAATCTATGGTTCCTTTACTGTGAACATAGCTTTGTGTCAGTAAAATCTGGTGTCACAAATTCTCGTGTGTGGTCAGTTACTACTTCATCCCATGCTGCAACCGATCTGTGTGCTGTATTAGTAAGGTATTGAAGTTATATTGAGCAGACTGCAGACAAAATTCCGCTGCGACGGTTCAAATTAATGTTTCTCGTGTTTTTCCTAAATCACTTCAGACAGGTGCGACGATCATTCCTTTGCATTTTTTCCCTCTCTTCCCAAATCACGCATCTGTTTTGTCAGCAATGAAATCACTGTCGGCGTCGTTTAACGGCACTCCTGCCTGTTGTCTCCTGACTCCAACAACGTGTAGGGGAGCGAGCTTTCCCTAGTCTCTCGTATACCAGTGGAATATCACTGGATGTGTTCCTGCTGTATGGCGACACTTGTAAACGTTTGCGCGACTGGACATGACATCCGCATCAGCATGACGTCAGCGCTAGAGAACAGCTGCATTTACGAGTAACTGCACAACTGCGCGTAATATTCAGCAACACACTGTTAATGCTACAGAAATATAACTGATCTAAAACGCTGGGAAATGTGCTTTTACGATTGAATTTTATCGAATTCACAAATTATCAACAGAAAACGAAATTTTTCAGTGAAAATATAAAAACGATGTAGATTAACTGCCTCTTAGAATTTTGGTACAGTGTTAGTACGCAACAATTTAGTTATTAAGCAAGACGATGAAGCTGTGCCAAATTTCAGGAATATTGCACAAATAGAAAAGCACAGAAGGTTAGAATAGGAAAAATTCAGCAGTCGTACTCCAATCTCGGTTGCCGTTTGAAAAAAATTATACAAGTCGAAATTGTCAAGATATGTAAATGAAAATTTTATTTAAAATTCGTCTCAATACGTGCTTCGTGGAGAAAAATCTGCGATTCTGTATGTTTTTAACTTACAGAGATATCAGTACTCTTTTTACAATAAAAGAGGGCTGCAATAGCACCACTCACAAGCGTCTCCTAATCAAACTGCGTGCTTATGGAATGTCGCCACAGTTGTGCCATTGGCTCCGTGATTTCGTGTCAGAAAGAACACAGTACATTGTAATTGACGGAAAGTCATCGAGTAGAACAGAAGTGATATCTGGCGTTCCCCAGGGAAATGTTACAGGGCCCCTACTGTTCCTTATTTTTATAAACGATTTGGGAGACAATCTGAGTAGCTCTCTTAGACTGTGGATGTTGCTGTCATTTGCCGGTTAGTAAAGTCACCAGAAGATCAAAAATAGCTGCAACATAATTTAGATAAGTGCATGGTGCAAAAATTGGCAATGACCCTTAATTATGATAAGTGTGAAGCCATCCATATGACCATGAAAAGAAATCCGCTAAACTTCATTTATACGATGAATAAGTCAAAACTACAGGCCGTAAATTCAACTAAATACCTAGGAATAACAATTACGAACAACTTAAACTAGAAAGAACACGTAGAAAATATTGTAGGGGAGGCGAACCAAAGACTACGTTTCTCTGGCTGTACAGAATCTGTGTTGTGTTTATTCTGTGCCGAGTTTATTCTGTGCTGACTTGCCTTCTCCTTGAAGTATAAACTCTTTGATGGAGAAGAGACTGATTAGAACAATGTTGTTTGAAGTTTTGTTTCATGTATTCAATATATCCAGCTACATTATTTTTAATTACAATGTTTAGGAATGTATATCTTGAACATTATTTCTGATTTTACAACTATGCTGTATATTTCGGTATGTGAACAGTGCCTTTAATATTATTATAAACATATGGGATACTGCTTGTGTTGATGTTTTATGCATACAAAAATATTTTGGTCCTCCGGGCCGGATACATAGCAGTAGTTGTGATGAAGAAAGGTAGTAAGTGAAGTGTTACATCATTATTAAGAAATTATACTCGTGAAGTGTCTATGCCAGCATATTAAGGTCATTGCACCGCTTCAACAAGGCCATTCATACTTATTATTAAGCAACGCTGGCAGAACACTTGGAGGATGGAACAGTTCTACTAAAGGAGCTGCCTACACTACACTTGTGCGTCCTATTTTGGAGTTTTGCTGCACATTGTGGGATCATACCAGGTGGGACTGACGGACGGTTTAGAGAAAGTTCAGAGAAGGGCAGCTGTTTTGTATTATCGCGATACAGGAGAGAAAGTGTCACGGAAATGGTACACGAGTTGGGATGGATATCATTAAAAGAGAGGCGTAATTCATTGCGGCGAGATCTATTTGCAAGATTTCTTTCAAAAAATCAAATGTTCAAATGTTTGTAAAGCTTATGGGACTTAACTACGGGGTCATCAGTCTCTAAACTTACAAACTACTTATGAACTAACTAAGACTAAGGACGGCAGCAATATCCATGCCAGAGGGGGGATTCGAACCCCCGACCGTAGTGGCCGTGCAGACCGTGACTGGAGCGCCTCAGTCCCCTCGGCCAACCCGGCCGGCAAGATTTCTTTCACCAACTTTCTCTTCCGAATGCGAACATGGTTTATTAGCACCCAATTACATAGGAAGACATAATTATCAAAATAAAATAAATCAGATCGAAAACGGAATGATTTAGGTGCTCCTTTTTTCCACAGCTGTTAGAGAATGGAATTGTAGAGAAACATCAAAACATGGTATTTATACGGTTATTTTCGATGAACCCTCTGTCATGCACTTCAATGTGACTTGCAGAGTATTTATGTAGATGTAGATAAGTGCGTCGTCGTTTGGCGCCCGCGGCGCGCGTGTATAAAAAAACTCTGCACGTACACGGGGGCAGTTCACATCAAGCCAAGATTTCGTGGATCGCGCGTCAGCCGAGAGAAGCAGATTACGCGTTGCCCCCATAGTTATCTAAAAGTCTGCGTGTCAAGTGTTGAGAATTTTTCCACTTCTGAGGCGAGCATTATTGACTGTAGCTATTTCATAATCGAGACAGTAAAGCTAATTATTCGGCAGTTCGCGTTGAAGACGTATCTGAACTGTTTCGTGTGCTGTTTAGATAGCAACCATAATTTACTAGTGCAAGTACATTCATTTTTTTCGTAGTTCCCGAGTCGTCTGAATTTCATAGAGATTAGGGAAATTCTATTATAGTTTCGACGAGCTAAAGTTGTAAGGTGTCAGGAAATTTCACCACCTTGCATGCTGTGTTTAGGTATTAATAATTAATAAGGAACATTTATTTATAACGTAATTACTGGTATCACTTTGATTCCGGATAATCTGAACGCAAAAAAAAAAAAAAAAAAAAAAAAAAAAAAAAAAAAAAAAAACCATGTAGGAAAAGCGGAAATATTAATGTTGACTAGATCACTGGGAAAACTGGTTGATTCTGGTAGGCGACATTAAATATTAAGAATATTGGCATGTAGTACTTTTCTTGTGGTTGGAAACAAGAACACAGCCAAGTCAGTGAGAGAGGCCGGGAAGCGGCTAGGGGAGCCTGCGGTGCGGCTTGTTGACCAGCTAGTGCCAGGTCACAGGTTACTGTCCGGCCGAGGAACGCTGGCGACGATACTATTGGCAGATGATTTCAACCGCCAAACGGTTGAAATGCTCTAGAACATTCTAGAGGCTTCTAGGACGTGTTCGTAAGGACGTAATGGCGGGAGTGAGAGATTTGAAGCCATAGCTGTGATTGGCTGTTAAGAATACGGGCTGAAGAGACTTGTGGCTTGCTGCAAAGTGAGTGAGTGATTCGGTTAGCTGCGCTCGTGGTGCGAGGACGTAGGTGGCCAGTTGCTGGCAAAGCGTCCAGTGACTTAGCTCACAATTAGTTGCAAGTGCAGACTGCATTGCTTGAAGTATTCATATTTGTTTCTCAGTGAACAGGGGTACAAAATTATTACTTCAGTACATTGTATTTGCATTTCGAAGTACTCATTTACAAGCTTACAATTGAACTTCTCTTGTGCTGCTGGCCAGTGAGGCAAGCAGTTGGCGAGAACTTAGGAGTTCACTGTGTAGCCACCTTCTCACAGCTTCACGTCGTGCTGACCCGCCCACGGTGGCCAGACGCCGTTCGTCTTATGAGAGCAGTAGAACGGATTAATTGCTAATTTGTGATATACGCACATTGCATTTGCTATAGTGCAGTTAAAGATAAATGTACCTGGCTTGTGAGCGTGCACGGGTGGCCGAGTGGTTATGGCGACCGCTCGCGGAAAGCGGGAGACCAGGGTTCGAGTCCCGGTCTGGCACAAATTTTCATATGTTGCAGATCGTTTGTCCATCTTACAGGAGCAGCAGACGGCGGAAAATTTCGCGACTTGCGAAGTATATACGTGGATATATTTATCTCTGCTGATGATCACCACCAACGTCTGTTCCCTTGGAACAGGTGTAATAGTAAACATTAACGCCATGACAGACTTACGGCGGTAGAACTGTGTCTCTCTCTCTTGAGGCACTCACACTATAATGTGTTCCAGCATGTGAGGGAAAGAGACAACTACAACATATTGGGTTTGGCCGGCGAGCGTGCACGGGTGGTCAAGTGGATAAGGCGACCGCTCGCGTAAATCGGGAGAGCCGGGTTCGAGTCCCGGTCCGTCCCAAATTTTCATGTTTTGCAAATCGTGTGTCCATCTTTCAGGAGCAGCAGACGTCGCGAAATTTCGCGATTTGCGAAGTATATACGTGGATACCTTCCAATACTTGGCTGTACTCCTGAGCTTCTGGTTGTATACGTTACCTAGTTGGATAGCGATTTTTAATTTCAAAACAATTAGCATATCCTCAGTATCAACCATTTTTCATAATAGGTAGAGGTTGTGCCATCCTTGTTAGAAATTCATTTCTTTTGTATCATCAATATTCCTGAGTTTGTGCACCGTATTTTTTTTATAATTAAATTCCCATAGAGAACATTGAATCCTCTGATTTCTTATTTAGTAGTATTGGGAATCCCAGCTATCCTTAGTGATAAGAAATTGCCTAAGACTGAAACCAAGTATTTTTGTATGCAACTTTGGGCAATGAAGAGGAGCAATTCATATTTATTTTCATAATGATACCGTAAGGCTGGTGAAGCACAAGCAAAGTAGCGATAGGGTCGTTTAATACAATTTCACCAATTTCACTAGCTGACTGAGGGTTAAGAGTATTACGTTCGCCATCGCTTCCTGGCAATCATAACATTAATTTTCAGGTTCTAGAAAAGGCAGCGGTAGGTAAAAATCACGCGCAATAACAAAGAAGTGAGTAGCCTAATATCAAACCTCGACATCTGACCTAATGGTCGAAATTTAGTTAGTAGTCGATCCTAGACGAAGTTTTTCCGCTCTTTTCATTGGTGAAATACGTTTTTTCCAAAAATTGACGTAAATGTGATAAATCACACATTAAATTTGACTGTCCATATCAAAAGCGGACACCTACATAAGAGCTTGATATCGAATTCGGACACTTGTTGAATGAAGCAGTGTGCACGAATGGGAACACAGTATATGATCATGTGACCTGGGAAATCAGCCGTGGAGACAGTATGTGCAAGGTACTAAGACGTATTAGCCCGTATTTTAGTTTTTTAGTTAATTTTTAGAATATATTACTAATAACCGTATTAAAGCGAGTAAATTGGAACATAATGTATCACCAGCGTCCGAAGGAAAAGCTAGGAAGTGGTTGAGACAACAGGAAAAGTGGAAAACAAACGTTGAAAAGAAACAAAGGTAAGACTAGCTTGTAAACTACAGTTCTATTGTAAGGTGTACTGTACGAGATTATCACTTGTTGGAAAGAAATAACGTAAGGATGTTTACGGAAAAATCTGGCGACAGTTGCATCAGACCTTATGCTAATAATTTTAGAGATTTTTGTATATAAAATTGAAAAGATTTCTATGATTATTGTAGTTTTCATTTTTCCAATATGTAATAGAGTTCAGAATTTAATATTTTCCACTTTATGTCGAGATTCCTATAATTTCCCAGATTATACACCTGTAAAAGATTCTCTTCAGCAATAAACGAGTCTCTTTGTGAAAAAAAACAGACATCTGAAAGCGTGTTCACATCAAAAGCGGACACCTACACGTTTTGGTTTCAAAGACGGGCATCTAAATTTTCAAACACAATTTGAAGGTGCTTGAGTAATCAAATTGATATTATTGATAAATCTGAAGCATTGAATTAAAATTTGTGGTGCGGCCGGGAATCGAACCCGGACCTCCATGCTTACTAGGCAAACGTATTAACCGTTACACTACCACACCACTAACGATTAAGGTGCTTTGGAATAGTCTAAGTACGATTTACCTCCACGTCACAAACTTTAATTCAGTTTCTGTGTTCCAAAGATAATTGCCACTACTGCCAAGGCTCTCCATGCAGCGGAATAGCACCTCGGCAATGGACATATTCGAACAATCCTTGACATTTTTAAACCGAAAATCCGTCTCAGGGATTGTTTATTTGTATTAAATTGATATTTATATCACCTTAACAGGATTGACATTTTTAAACCGAAAATCCGTCTCAGGGATTGTTTATTTGCATTAAATTGATATTTATATCACCTTAACAGGATTGTTCCAATATGTCCATTGCCGAGGTGCTATTCCGCTGCATGGATAGCCTTGGCAGTAGTGGAAATTATCTTTGGAACACAGAAGCTGTGACGTGGAGGCATAGACAAAGGTAAGATAGACTGCGCGTGACGTCATTATACTGAAACCAACATCTAAGTCACGTGACTCGGTGCAGGAAGCCCTGTTCATCATTACAAGCAGTGTGAAATGAAGCTGAAAGTCGCAGTTCCTCTCCTTACTAGTGGAAATTAAGCGTAGATTTCGACATTAAAACGTCTTATCGTATTCTTAATACACATTCAGTAGCACAATGGGCGTTCTCCGTAACTCGCAATATCAATGCAACGGTTACAGTTTTTACTTGTGCCTAGATGATATGTATTGACAGTTCTTTTTATAAGCAGCAGAACTGCAGTGAATGACTGTTTTGTTGTACTGTGAGTCGTTTAGTTTCTAGCTTACACGGGAGACGAAATACTAGTTTGACAAGCAACATCAGTTTTCATACGATTCCTCGACAATAAATGTGAGAAGTTTTGTCATGCTTTTATATATTCCTGAAATCGGATTGCATCCATAATATCTGTTATTAATACAATACAAGCGTTTATATTTTATGACTTTTTTCACATACAGTGCAGGCAAAACGTAAAGCAAGAAAAATATTGGCTATTTACATTAAAATAATAATAATGTGATCAAAAATTAATGATGTGCGACACAATAACTGGTTTTAAATGGATAATAAACAGTCTGTATTCATCTTCAGCGTTGTGGAACTCGATTAATGGCAGATCTGCACCAGAAATTATTTACTTGCTGACATGTATACTCAGTTATGACGCGCTGAAATAATCTTCCATTAAAATAATCACATTGGTCAGTTGTTACAATAGTAAAAAATTCATAATGCAACACATACACATTGAGGATCTGTAATTCTGTTGCTTGTAAACGCAACTGGCAATAATTTTCGCCTGGTCACATGTAAAAGCGATAATGACTGCATTAATGTCAGTAATACCGAGAAATCATGTTAGCTTAATATATTGCATGTGTAATAGGAATACGAGAAGTCGTATTATTGTTAAAATCAACGCTTGACTTCCCCTGTAAAATAGAAACACTGTGGTTCGTAATGACGAAGCCTCAGTCACCTGACTCGGGGCAATTAGATGTTGGTTTCAAACTACAACACAGCAGAGATGGGGACATGCGCAGTCTATGTTATCTTTGGTCTATGTGTGGAGGGAAATTGTACATAATCGTTAGTGGTGTGGTAGGTTAACGGTTAAGACGTCTGCCTAGTAAGCATGTAGGTACGGGTTCGATTCCCGGCCGCACAACAAATTTTAATTCAATGCTTGAGATTTATCAATAATGTCTTTGACATATTTGGGACGAGAATCCGCCTCAGGGATTGTTTATTTGTATCAAATTGGTATTAGCCACTTCCAGGTATAACTCCTCGAGTATTGAAGTCAATAATGCTGAAATCAGCTTATAAATGTATTAACTCTATGTTTCGCAATAAAAAATGACGTTTATCTCAGTTTCTGGCAAACGACGGATGTCCGGCTTCGGTAATAGGCTACTCAATTTACGACGCGGTACAAAACAGCATCAGCGACAGTAAGAATGAAAGCAACGCGCCGCCCGCCAGGCGTCCGTCGCGGCAGTTGACCAGTGGTCGGAGAGCTCCATTAGCGGTGACGTCACAGCCCTGGCGATCGGCTTTGGCGCGAGTGGCGCAGCCGCAAATGAGTCCGCAAGAGCAGCTTTCAGCGAGAGCCGGCGTGTGTGTGTGTGTGTGTGTGTGTGTGTGTGTGTGTGTGTGTGTGGCACTGACCCCACCCCTCGCCCTGGTCCCCCGTCGGGCCAGCAGGCACGGTCAGTGGTAAAAATCTGCGGGCCCTCATTAATAGTGTATGAAGGGGACGAAGGGCAAGGCTGCGGCGCTGTGCTAATTGTAGGCGGTGTGGGGGCGGGTGCGGGGGCGGAGGCGGCTCAAACGCCTGCGCTGATCACCGCACCGGCCCAATTAGGCGGCGGCGCTCCTCAAAATGCTAATCTGTGATCCAGTTATCCGCCGCCGGCGCCCACACGTCTGAGGCCGGCCACGCCGCTGCCCCTGGCGGTGCTCGCCGCGGTCATCCGTCGACACCGAAGCCACTCATCACACCCCCCCGCCTACTTACGCTCTTTTGCGGGAGCGACGTCACAGCCCCGCCTGAACAACGACAATACGATGCGCCGCGTTCATAAACACTCGAGATTGTATATCGATATCTAAATAGGTTTTTTTTAAGGAATTCACCGCCATTTAACTGAAATACTGTTTATTTCCACGATCAGGTTTTGTCGCCGACCGCAGTGGCCGAGGGGACTGAGGCGCGCCAGTCACGGTCTGCACGGCCACTACGGTTGGAGGTTCGAATCCCCCTCGAGCATGGATATTTGTGCCGTCCTTAGTGTTAGGTAGTTCATAAGTAGTTTGTAAGCCATACAAAGATTTGAACGTTTTTGAACAGTTTTTGGCCTTAGGGCTTAGCAACTACTATGTATGTTGTTGTGGTCTTCAGTCCGGAGACTGATTTGATGCTGCTCTCCACAATACCCTATCCTGAGCAAGCCTCTTCAACTCCACATAAGAACGGCAACCTACGTCTGTCTGAATCTGCTTATGGAACCTTCTCTCGGTCTTCCTCTGCTGTTTTTACCCCAAAAAATTCCCTCCAACGCTAAATTCACAATTCCTTGATGTCTAAGAATGTGTCCTCACAATCTATCCCTTCTTTTAGTCAAGATATGCCAAAAATTCCTCTTCTCCCCAGTTATGTTCAGCACCTCCTCATTAGTTATGCGATTCACCCACCTAATCTTCAGTATTCTTCTGTAGCACCAAGTTTCAAAAGCCTCTACCCTCTTCCTGTCCGCACTGTTTATCGTCCATGTTTCACTTCCATGCAAGGCAACACTCCATACAAATGCCTTCATAAAGGACTTCCTTAGCCTTAAATCAATATTCGATGTTAACAAATTCCTCTTTTTCAAGAACGATTTTCTACCCATTGCCATTCTGCATTTTATATCCTCTGTACTGCGACCATCATTTGTTATTTTACTGCCGTGGTGGAGTAGCGGAGCGGTCTAAAGCGTCTCCCTGCGGAGCGCGCGGCTGCTCGCCGTGGAGGTTCGAGTCCTCCCTGCGGCATGGGTGCGTGTGTTGTCCTTAGGTTAGTTAATATAGGTTTAAGTAGTTTGTAATCTACGGACTGATGACCACGCAGTTTGGTCCGATAGATTTACAAACATTTGATTTGTTATTTTACTGCCCAAGTAACAAAACTCCTCTACCTCCTTTATTGTTTCGTTACCTAATCTAATTCCTTCAGCATCACCTGATTTTCTTAGACTGCACTCCATAACCTAATTTTGCTCTTGTTAATGTTCATCTTATATGCACCTTTCAGCACACTGTCCATTTCGTTCAATTTCCCTTCCAGGTCCTTTGCTGTATCTGACAGAATTACAATGTCGTCGCGCAAATCGCATTTTTTTTTAATTCTTCACCCTGAACTTTAATTCCTTCTTGAAATTTCTCCTTGCTTTGCTTTATTGATTGCTCCATGTACAAATTGAATAACAGTGGGGAAAGGCTACATCCCTGTCTTACTCCCTTCCCAACCACTGCATCCCTTTCATGCCCTTCAACTCTCACAACCGCTGTCTGGTTTTTGTACAAGTTTTATATAACCTTACGCTCAATTTATTTTACTCCTGCTTGCTTCAGAACTTGAAAGAGTTTATTCCAATCACCATTCTCAAAAGCGTACTCCAAATCTATAAAAACCAAATATGCAGGTTTGCCTTTTCTTAATCTATCTTCTAGAATAAGCCGTAAAGTGAGGATTGCCTCCCGTGTTCCTACATTTTTCCTGAACCCAAACTGATCTTCCCCGACGTCGGCTTCTACCAGCTTTTCCATCCTTCTGTAAATAATTCGTGTTAATATTTTGCAACCATGACTTATTAAACTGATGATTCTGTAGTTTTTCACAACTGTCTGCGTCTGGTTTCTTTGGAATGGAGATTATAACATTTTTCTTAAAGTCTGAGGGTACTTCGCCTGTCTCATACAACTTACACACCAGGTGAAACAATTTTGTCATGGCTGGTTCTCCCATTTATACCATTATTTAAAAAAAATCATTATTTAAATTATTAATAGGCAATTTAATTTACAGATGTAGGGTACATTACAAGAAGCATGAGTCGGTGGTTACTTGCATAAAACTCTTTAGACATTTTTTAAAGTCATTGTTATGGCAATAAAATCGTTAGGACAACCTGATAAGTCCATGCCATTAACGTAAAATAGGTGCCACATTTGTACCCGCATGTTTCTTTAGTATAATTATACAGAAATGTGTTCGTTATAACGTTACAAAAGCAGGTGGTTGATGTATAGAGGGCGGTATGTCAAAGATTATTACAAAGATAATTACAAACATATCCCAGCATATTCTAGATTCGAGTGGTATGTCTGGCACCTATTTTATGTTAAATCCTGTCTGAAGAGTTGTACGTAACTAACCACCAACTCTAGCTATTTGTAATGTACCATAAATCTGTAATTTATATTGCCGTTTAATAATTTAAATATTTTTTAAATTAATGGTATTCACATCACTTGATAATGGCCTAAGGCCGAAACTTGGTGGTGGAAAAAACAATATTTCAGTTAAATGGCGATGAATTCCTTTAAAAAGTTTTACATGACTGATGCCCAAGATGCGTTGAGGTACCTCTAGAAGGACCAAGTAGCAACTACTCACACTTGCAAGAAGTAAGTGTGTAAAATAGGGGGACGGTACAAATTTTTTTGTCGCCATTATTTTCAGTGGTTTGATGGATCCGCTACGAATTCATCTGTTGCAATCCCTTCATATCACAATAGCACTTCCATACTACCTTCACGGTTATTTGGTGAATATAAAAGATCCTGATCAGAAAAAACGTGTACACTGTGTTTCATATAACCAACACAGCGAGCTGATAGTACATTGTCTTCAATCATCAGTCATATGACTGGTTACGCTATCGACAAGGGAACTCAAATTAATCCATAGACTTCCGGTAGGCTTTTAACACCATACCTGTCTTCTGATCAAATAGCATCCTTACGGAAAATAGCCATAGCTGTGCCATCGAATTCGTGATTTCCTGTCAGAAAGGATACAGTACGTTGTAACTCAACGGAAACTCATCGAGAAAAACATAAGTGTTGTCTGGCGTTCCACAGGGAAGTGTTATAGAGCCAATTCTGTTCCTTGCCCTTGTTTGAACATTTTGAACAGTTCGCTGATAATGCTGTCATTCATCGGTTAAGTAAGGGTACCAGAAAATCAAAAGTCAACCATATAAGCGCTAAAGGAAATTCGTTAAACATGATTTACACGATAAATTAGTCTAGATATCGAAGAATTCTTCGTGAAACATCTTTCACCAACTTTTTCTTCGGAATACAATTTTGTTAGCAAACCGAAAGATTTATGAGTTCCCTATTCCCTCGTGCTTTTAGAGAGAGAGATACTGTAGAGAAATATAAAAGAGATTGGATGGACCGTCTGCCATGCACTTCGATGTGACTTGCAGAGTATTTATGTAGATACAGAAGATGTAGATGCAACCCTCCACGATTTTTATGTTAAGGGACCAAATTGTTGGGTTATCGACCCCAAAATTTGCTTAAAGTAAGTTAGGCTAAAGAGAATACGTACACGCTCATACCGGAGGAAGGACTCGAATCTCCGACGCGAGTGGTTTCGCAATCCGTGACACGGTGCCTCTTGATCAGTATAACAGCAATATAAAAAAATGTGTTGCCTTGAAATCACTTTCATTGTTTTATTACGATTTGGGAAGAGGGGAGAGTCCCCAGACTTTTTTTCCCCCCAGGGGTGTCCAAATGAAAAGGTACGAAATGTCTTACAAGCAAACCGGTTGAAATTTGAATATGCCCTTTGGTATAATGTGATGAATGTAGTGTCCGGCCTCGGGCTGATTGTGCGTATGCCCGTGACGCAGGAGAGAAGCAGGCAGTTGTGTGTTCCGTCTAACTGACGCAGCAGTGCGTGTGAGATCATCATGACTTTCACATTGCAAAATTCGACCATCGAGGAGCAGTGAAGTGTTACCATCTTTCTGACTGTGGAAGGTATTAAACCGGCCGATATTCATCGCCGGATGGTGGTAGTATTCCGGAGAGACTGTGTGTCCGTTTTCGTGAAAGCTGAAAGTGTTTGAGTGATGACCCAAGATCAGTATAGGCAATCAATGTAACCACGTTAGTACTCATCGACAGGGTGAACGACTTGGTGAAAAGCTATCGGCGTGTCACAATGCGAATATTGGCAGTATTGGAACAATATGGACAATTGTGCACCGCTGTTTGGGTAACCAGGAGGTGTGTGCGCAATAGGATCCGAAGCAGCTCAGCGAACCGCAAAACGGCGTATAGGACTAGCACTGGAACACCTGTTCCAGAATCCGTGCTTTCCTCGAGCGGATTGTCACCGATGACAAGAGCTGGTGCCATCACTTGGAACTAGAGACAAAGCGCGACAGCATGCAGTAGAGGAATGCGTCACCTTCCCCAAAAAAACTCAACGCTTTGCCTTCTGCAGGAAAGGTGCTGCTCACTGTCTTTTTCAAATTCCCAGGTCCGATTCTCATCGAATTCCTCGAGCACGGAAAAACCATTAACAGTCTCGTGTACTGTGAGACACTCCGTAGGCTACGCAAACGGCCTGGGCTGATTACGCTGGGAGTGATTCTGATCCATGATAACGCGGGTCTACGCGTCTCCGTGGTCATACAAAGTGTACTGGCCAAGTTCAAGCGGGAGCGACTTGAGCATCCGCCCTTCAGCCCACTTATGTTGCCCTGTGACTTCCATCTTCTTGGTTGGATAAAAAAACATGTCACAGGGAAGCGCTCCAACTAGGATGACGAACTGGGAGACACTGAAGAGGACTGGCTGTTGTCACAGCCACTGAAATTATGGGAACAGGGAATTCTTCGACTGGTTAAACATTGGGATAGTTGAGCACAGGCCTCTGGTGATTACTTTTGAATAAAGACTTCAATTATAGCCACAGTCTCGTTTCGTATCCTTTCATTTGCACATCCCTCGTACTTGTAAAGGGGTCACATATGCAAAAATGTTGAAAGAAAAACTGTTTTAGCTTATCATTTCAGCTGATTTTCAAACCGTTTTCTAGCTCCACATCACACAAATTTCTTTTCCAATTCTCTCGCTGTTCATGATTTGCTAATATCTAATGTTACGCTTCAAACGAACATTCTCAGAAATTTTCCTCTCGTTGACTTGAACTGAAATGAATTTAACCAAAGAACTTTGCCACAGCGTGGTCTACAGCAGCCCGCAACTCTTCCGTACCGGTGCACCACTCCACTCTTTGCCCGCAACGAACTGGACACCGGCAGACAGCACTTATCAGAGGGCGTCAAAGAGAAGCAGTGTCTGGGAGGGTACTGAGACAGGGTATAGCCCTTCCCCAGTGTTACACAATGTGTACACTGGGCAAGATGTGAAGGAAACAAACGAGACGTTTGGAAAAGGAATCAAAGTTCAGAGAGGAATAAAAGCTTTGTCAGAGATATCAAAGCACTTGGAAGAGAAATAGAATGGAATGGACATTGTCCTGACGTAATCGAATAAAATCCGGTGGAAATTAAATTCGGAAACGAGACAATGAAGGTACTAGATTAATGTTCAAATGTTTGTTAAGCTCAAGGGACTTAACTGCGGGGTCATCAGTCCCTAAACTTACAAACTACTTACGAACTACCTTATACTAAAGACGACACAAACATTCATGCCCGAGGGGGGATTCTAAACCCCGACCGTAGCGGTCGTGCAGACTGCGACTGGCGCGCCACATTAGAGAATATATGAAATACACAATGGTAATGGGCAGAAAATAATTTTTGAAGAATTAGGTAGGCTTATGAAGTATTTTCTGATACGAGGACTGTAAACAATTCAAAATCTTTTGATGTGTTACTGAAGATGGGATGGATAGATCGCGTAACTAAGGAACTAAACAAAATTGGCTTTTCTCAGTTAAAAGGGATCGATTAGTGGTACACATTACGAGGAATAAGCAATGTTGTTTCGGGGAAGGGGCGGGGGAGGTAAAAATCGCTTTTACCAAGAGATAAAGAGACTTGCAGAGTATAGAGTAGCATGGAAACTGCATCAAATCAGTCTTCGAAGTGGGAAACACGGCAACAACATATGATTTGTGCATACTGTATTTCGTTGATTTACTTGCTGTACACGTTCTTAGTTTGTTTATTCCATTCAGCAAACCTTATTTGACACTACGCGCCCTGTCTGCTACCTCCCTTCCCACATTAGTGTGCTGCGGGTTGCCGGTCACGCCTGCAACGCAGCTGAGTCAGACTGGCAGCTGTCCGTGAGAGTCGGAAGCACGTCTTCTGCCACATCTCCCAAAGCTGCAGTGAGTCACGCGGTCATCTCATTCAACCGGATTCTGTGCGGATTATAGCACACGGCTTAGGGCTACCGAGTAGTTTCACTGGCAGCCTCATCACGACTGTCTTCATCAACTGCTTCGGACGCCCAAATGTTCAATACCGGGACTCAAGTAATGGGTTATTAGTCCGTAGATTGCAAACTACTTAAACTGAGGTATAACTTAAGGACAACACATACACCCATGCCCGAGGGGGGGGGGGACTCAAACCCCGGACGTCGAACGGCCGTGCGCACCTCAGCGTGGCGCCCCAATGGACACGGCTAATCCGCCGCGGCCGCTTCGGACGCCAGCGTTCAATAGGCTGTAGCTGTGCATTGTCATACAGTGAAGGCTTTCACGATCGGATTCTTCCTCGTCGTATGGCCGTGATTCATGAAACGTTTTGTTTCTGACGTTTCGTTCAGAGCTGCGCTGAACATTCTCAGAGGTGCTCCTGGAGATGCCAGTCTTGCCGACTGACGAGTCGGACGTCGGATAGCGGCTTAAGCAATATATAAATTGGGCGGGCTGAGATTCACACTTTAACAGCAGAGATAATCTTTGTCAAAGATAAAACTGAACTGTCGATTGCCATCGGTCTAAGTTTTTTTTAAAGAGAAAAATGTACCTAAATCGAGGAGTCACGGTCCATACATCGTTATGATTCATCGCTTCTTCCTTTATGTTAAAATCATCCTCATGATTATGTACTTCATTTACTTCTATATACATACGTGGATAATAGGTCGTTGTTGATCAAATTGTAGTTTCGGAAAACTGCACTTCACGATTGCCTCATTTAAGTGCATGATCAGCCGCAGCTGATTTTCCGGTCTTCCTCAGCCGGAAAATATTTCTGTGTTCATTAGTCTTGTGTTAAAGCTTCTCTTCGTAGTTACGAAGCATACCTTTCCACAAGTACACGGAATCTTATACAATCCACATACTGACAGAAGAGAGTGTTTTGTTTTTTTTTGTTTTTTATTTTTATTTTTTTTTTATTTCATGGACCAGAGTGCTTGATTTACCTTCTTGTTTGCCCAAAAAACAGATTTGGTATTATCTTTCAGTAAAATCTTCCCAATCTGATCATTAATCTTCCCCATCCTCTTCAGTCCCGAGCACTTATTGGAAATGTAAATGAACTACTTTTGTGCTATTTGGTTTACTTTTATGTTAATTAACAATAAATTGTTGTCCACAAAATTTTAACAAGCATACTGATTTTTTTATAGTTAGTATCACATACGATACCTCGGGACTTGAGCAGGGCAGTTATCCACACAACTATGTAGTTTCATGTTGCTATATTGCAAAAAGAAATCGTCATAAACATTTCACTTATAGTTCTTATTTGCTGTAGCATTTAATAATATTTCAAAATACAAATTTGGTATCAAAACTTTTCATAATGGTAAGTAAACAACAGAAATGTTTCATAGACCACGGCCAAGCAACCAGGAAGAATCATTAACAATTACTCGTTATTGTAACCAGCACAGCCGATTACCACATCGCTGTCTGAACGCAGGCAGAGACGGGGTCACTTCAGTTAGGTCTGTAGTGTTTTTATGTTGACAGTGCTAATAATCTTATGAGTTGCTTTGTTATACTCTTTTTGGGTTTCCCGTCGGATGATCAAGTCATCTAGATATGTCAAGTAGTCAAATGGGTTTCTTATTATTGTGTAGTGGTTTCAGAGCAATTAAATGGCGCAGTCGTTAGAACTGCTTACCTCAATAGCAGAGACTACTCGTCACCATTCGATGTATATACTGCATAGTAGGATTGTGTATTTGTCTTACCACCTTTTTCTTGCGTACACTACCTGGAGTAGATGACATTCCCTCAGAGCTACCGAAGTCTCTGAGAGAATCAGCCATAACGGAACTATTTCACCTGGTGAATAAGATGTATGAGACAGGCGAGATACCATCAGGCTTTAAGAAAAATGTATAATCCCCATTCCAAGTGGTTGCAAAATGTTACGAATTATTTACAGAAGGATGCAAAGGCTGATAGATGCTGTCTTCGGGAAAGATCAGTTCGGATTCAGGAGGAATGTAGGAACACGACTATCTTAGAAGGTAGATTAAGGAAAGGCAAACCCACATTCCAAGATATTGAAGATTTGGAGAAAGCTTTTGACAATGTAGATTGGAATACACTCTTTTAAATACTGAAGCCAGTAGAGGTGAAAAGTATAGGGAACAGAAGATTATTTACAACTTGTACATTAACCAAACAGCTGTTATTAGAACTGAAGGGTGTGAAAGGGGAGCAGTGGTTGGGAAGTCAGTAAAATAGGGTTGTAGCTTTTCTCCAATGTTATTCAATTTGTACAATGAACAAGCTGTGAAAGAAAGCAAAGAGAAATTTGGAGAAGGAATTAGATTTCAGGGTGAAGAAATAAGTCCATTGCGGTTTGATAACGACATTATAATTCTGTCTCAGGTCGCACCTGATGAAGGCTACGAGTTAAGTAGCCGAAATATTGTGCAGAGTAGACACTGACAGCCGGCAGAACACCCGACTACCAATCATGTCATTATGGGATTGTTTTCCTACTCATGGCCATCACCTTACATTTTTCTACATTGAGAGCTAGCTGGCATTCTTTGCACCAGCTAGAAAGTTTGTCTAAGTGGTCCTGTATTCTGTTACAGTAAATTAAAGACGAAACCCTCCCATACACCACAGCATCATCAGAAAACAACCGCTAATTACAAGTTACACTGTCCATCAGATAATTTATATAGATAGAAAGTAATAGTTGTCCTATCACACTCCCCTGGGTCACGCCTGACGATACACTCGTCTCAGATGGACACTCGCCGTCGAGAAAAACGTACTGCGATCTATTATTTAGGAAGTCTTCCAATCAGTTACAAAGCTGTGAACCTATTCCATAAGCTCGTATCTTCGTTAGCAGTCTGTAGTATGGCACCGCGTCAAACGCCTTTTTGAAATCGAAGAAAACACAACCCGCCTGTTGCCCTTCATTCATGGCTCACAAGATGTCACGTGAGAAAAGGGCAAGCTTAGTTTCACATGAATGAAGTTTCCTAAACCCGTTCCGTTTCATAGAAAGAATCTTTTCCGTCTCCTGGAAATATACGATATTCGAACTGACAATATACTCCAAAATACTACAGGAAACGGATGTCAACGATATTGGCCTGTAATTATGTGGATCAGTTCTCTTTCCTTTCTTATAAACGGGAGTCACCTGCGCTTTTTTCCAATCACTAGGAACTTTGCGCTGAATTAACGATTCGCTATAAATGCAAGCTAAGTAGGGGGCCAACGGCGCAGAATACTCTTTGTAAAACTGAACTGGTATTCCACCCGGACCAGCAGACTTTTTCGTATTTAGCTCTCTCAGCTGCTTCTCTATACCGGAAATACCTATTACTGTCCTCCATTTCGGAGTTAGTACGTTAATCAAATGATGGTACAGTTGTCCGGTCCTCCTGCGTGAAAGATTTCTTAAAGGTAAAATTGGGAACTTCAGCTTTCCGTTTGCTTTCTTCTATTATTGCCCCGGAATGATCAACGAGTGACTGGATAGTGAGCTTTGACCCGCTTATCGATTTTACATAGGATCAGAATTTTTTCGGATTCTTGGAAAGATCTTTTGCTAAGGTATGGCTGTGGTAATTATTGTATGCTTCGCGCATCGATCTTCTTATAGATGCACGAATCTCTACTAACTTTTGCCTGACATCATTTACGTGTTCTTTTTTGAACCGAGAGTGCAACAGCCTTTGCTTTCCTAGTAGCTTTCTAAAATTATTATTATATCATGGTGGATCTTTCCCATCCTTAATCGACTTTACAGACACATATTTCTCTAACCAATTATTTACAATGCATTTAAATTTAGTCCACAGTTCCTCTACATCCATTGTACCGGAACTCAACGATGTCCATTCATTCGCTAAATGCGATCCTAACAATTGCTTATTGGTTCTTCCTAACAAAAACACGCTCCTAGCCTTCTTGATTGGTTTATGAACTTTGATCACAATCGACGCTATGACGACATCTTGATCACTAACTCCTGTCTCTACACAGACATCGATAATACGGTTGGGCCTGTTTGTAGCTATAAGGTCTAAAATATTTCCATTGCGTATGGGTTGCCGGTTTAACTGCTCAAGACAGTTTTCGGAGAATGAGTTCAAAAGTAGCTCGCAAGACTTCTTGTCTGTACCGCCTGAAATGAAACTAAAGAGGTCTCAATCTATTTTCTTAAGGTCGACGTCTCCTCCGACTAATATTGCATGGCCCGGATACCTACGCACTACGTGGCGTAGACTTTCTTTGAATGACTCTATAACTGCTACAGCAGCACTGGTAGGGGGCGGGGGGGGGGTGTTAGGTAAAAACATCCAACTATTAACTTCTCTTAGACCTGTTATTCGTACCCAGATAACTTCAGTTAATTTCAATCTCGACCTCAGTAGAAACAATACCTTTGTCCACGGCGATGTACACTCCCCCTCCAACTGCGTCCGATCTGTCTTTTCGATATACATTTCACGCCTCGCTAAATATTTCTGAACTTGCCACATCATGATTTAGCCAGATTTCGGTGTCTAAAACCATCTGAGCACAATAATTTTCATGCACGGTGACAAATTGGGGAACTTTGTGCTTAATGCTTTGAAAGTTCACGGCTAATATTTTGTTAGGCTAATCGAATTTTTGTGCTGAATTCGGCCGGAATTCGCTGTCTGAATGTTGACTGGTGAATGCTCATCAGAGCTAGCCTAAATAATAATAATAATAATAATAATAAAAATGTGCACTCTACAAGAACTCTGTGACCATTTACCGAACTTTTCAGACGCAATTTGTAACATGTGTCATGTTATCGAAATGAAATTCTGAATCCAGTTGCTATACTGTACATATGTGCAAATATGTAATTTTTTTATTTTTATTTTGAAGTTAGTTCCCCTCTTTTACATCTTTGCCTGTGGCCTTTTTGATTTTAATTAATTAATATCTTACACACTTTCACCAAACACGTCTAGTGGAACTGTCTTAGGGATGCGCCTGACAGCAGTTGAAAATGTGACGTGTTAGTTATGAAGACGTGCCGATAAGTATCGAACAGAATATCGAAATCTGTACTTTTTATGGGGAAGGGGGGAGGGGAAAGAAGGGATTCTGGGTTGCATGATTGAATAGATGGGTACCGGTACGTCAGGATTAAGAACTGTGGATAAGGTTGCCCTTGACTCAATCTTGTCATCAGCAAATTAGAGTGGATACTTCTTAGTAGAGGTATGCCTTACAAAATCGTTTATCGTTACTAGCTCAACTGAAACACTGCTGGGTGATGTAACATTGTCTCCTTGCTCGGGAGCTATATATTTGCTAGGGCTGCCCGAAACGCCGCACGGTTGTTTAACCGTAAATTATTTGTTACCGGCCGCGGGCAGAGGTCTGCGTGAGAGCAAATGCACAGTTCGTCTAGAAACGAGAGTTCATCACGGTAAATCCCCGTCGGACATAATCAGGAATAAAGCGCACGGCGACGCACTGCGATACAGCGTTCGTCACTTGAGCAGTGTCAAATCCGATTGCATTTGGCTATGACGGAGGGCTTAATGCCGTTTAATTCCATTTCAATTAACCGGCGCTTGTGCAGACAACTGAGTGACGCGCTGATGACATTCTGGGCAGCGGCGGGGGTGGGGTTTGGCCGTGCTGGGGGGGGGGGGAGGAGAGGGCGGCAGCTCCACACGTCCCAAACTGTGAGCACGCCAACACGCAACGCTCATTACTGGATATCCCTCCGCATTTCCTTCTAATGCTGAAAAATATTTAACTGCCAACTGTGCGCCTGATATAAAATTTTTATCAACCCCAAAAATACGGTTGATGATTTTAATATTTCACTTTTTGTAATTTTTGTCCATACCAGTACGACTCTTTGCTTTGAATCTGACTAAATTATATGTCGAAGAAACTTGACCAATAGTTAAGAAAGAAAGATGAAAATGCGAACAAAATTCTTCCCTTTCAAAATAATCGCCACTGGCCGCAATTAGTAAAGTTTACGAGAGTACTCGAGACAGAGAAATGTTGTTCTGAAGTCTTTGTGAAGTGACTCGACCACAACGTGTGTGTCTGTATATGCGTGCTTGCCGCGCGTGCACATTTGTGTATGTGTGTGTGTGTGTGTGGGGGGGGGGGGGGGGGTAGGGGGGTCATTGGGTGGGTATTGCACAGTTGATTCCGGGAAATACCCAAATGTCTGGTGCACCCCAAATTACGTTCATATCTTCTGCTTGCCCAAAACTTCGTCGGTGATGGCTTGATTACTGTTAATATCATTCTTAAGAATAAAAACTGCCCGAAGTCACTTCTGCCCTTTGTTGTGGTTCGACTATAAGTACAATAATGTACCGGGTGATCAAAAAGGCAGTATAAATTTGAAAACTTAATGAATGACCGAATAATGTAGATAGAGAAGTAAAATTTGACACATATGATTGGAATGACATGGGGTTTTATTATTATTATTATTATTATTATTATTATTAATATTAATAATAATTTCAAAAAGTCAAATAATATCCGACAGATGGCGCTTCATCTGATCAGAAAAGCAATAATTAGCATAACAAATTAAGACAAAGCAAAGATGCAAAGATGATGTTATTTACAGGAAATGCTCAATATGTTCACCATCGTTCCTCGACAATAGCTGTAGTCGAGACTAATGTTGTGAACAGCACTGTAAAGCATGTCTGCAGTTATGTTGAGCCACTATCAGTTCCGATCGGAATATTCACTTGAATGCCAGTCTTGTCTAACAACTGTATTACAGCAGCGATGCGTACACTGTTACCGAAACATTCAACACCGGACTAATCGAGGATAAAACTTGTGACCTAGCGGAGTTTCAGTAGTGAGAGCTTGTCACCTGCTGCGACTCTCATTAATGTTTTTACTCCGTCATTTTCTTTTGAACAGTTTCTTTTTTGGTTCTAATAAAACCTCATGTCATTCCATGCACGTGTGTCAATTTTTATCTCTCTTCTACATTATTCCGTGATATATTTTTTCAAATTTATACTGACTTTTTGATCACCCGGTATATGAATGAAAGTTTTAGGTAGCTGACGAAAAGATATGGCAGATGTTTGGCACATTTTACCTAATTTTGGATCACCTTACTTTTTTTCTTCCATATAGTTTTGTTTACTCTTTGTATAATTTTAGTGATTAGACAGAATATGATTGTTTCTTTCAAAGTATATACAATTGGGCCAATATCGTTTTTTGGTTTCCTAAAATCTTTATCCGTTATCAATATACACCAGAAAAACGACAGTTGTACTGAAAGACGACGTTCCGACCGCTATGAAACTTAACTTCTGATTTTAATAAATCTACTCGGCGAGAACATTTTCTTTCTGTACATCTTACAGTATGATCACTGGTATGGGTTTATTTTATTTTCGTTAGTAGTCACCGTTACTGTGCAGCATGAAATTAAGTAAAGTACTGTAACAAACTTTAAACAGAGGTTGTTGTGGTCTTCAGTCCGCAGACTGGGTTGATGCAGGTCTCCATGCTACCCTGTCATATACAAGCCCCTTCATCTGAGAATACGAATGGAAACCTACATCCTTTTGAATCTGTTTCCTGTATTCCTCTGTCTTCTTTTACGAGTTTTATCCTTCTAAGTTGACGATTCCTTGATGTCTCAGAATGTATGCCTCCAGCCTATCCCTTCTCTTAGGATATGCCGGAAACTACTTTTGTCCCCAATTCTGTTAAGCACATCCTCATTAGTTACGTGATCTACCCATCTAATTTTCATCTTCCGTCCCCCAGTCAAATGCAACAGCATTGAACAACTTCAGAAATGCCTTGTTACAGGAGACGATTTCGGCGTTCACGCCTACCTGTGTATAAGAGTGTAAATACCATTGACTTTAATCCTGTAGAATCAGGTGTTAGGAGTACTGCCCAAGAGGAGATTTTGCATGGTCCGATTACTTTTGTGGGAGCCAGATTTGATTTCAGTATAAAAAGCCTTGAAGTAACTGGGGGCTCTGGATGGCTTACTGTAGCGATTCGTCGCACAAGTGATACTAAAAGGGTGGCCTTGAATTCTTTCCCGAGAGGGACATATTGCATTTCGGACCTGGAGTATTGCAGAGGTACCCAGAAAAGCTGGTTCTTCTAATTTTGTAGGTGATAACAATTTTGTCTGACTTCCTTATATCCACATTACTATTCCATACAATGCTATGCTCCAGTCAAATGCTTTCAGAAAGGACTTCCTAACATTTAAACTAATATTGGATGTCAACAAATTTCGTTTCTTCAGAAACTCTTTCCTTCCCGTAGCCATTCTGCATTTTATATCTTCTTTATTTAGGCCATGAGAAGTTATCTTGCTACCTAAATAACAAAAATCTACTACTTTTATCGTCTCATTACCTAATCTAATTCCTTCAGCATCGCTTCATTTTCGGACACTACATTCCATTACCCTCATTTTACTCTTGTTCGTGTTCATCTTGTATCTTCCTTTCAAGACACTGTCCATTCCGTTTAATTGCTTTTCTAGGTCGTTTGCTGTCTCTGACATAATTACTCCAAGGTTTTCATTCCCTCTCCCTGGACTTTAATTCCCTCTCCAAATTTCTCCTTGCATCCCTTTACTGCTTGCTCAATGTACAGATTGAACAACATTGGGGAAAGGCTGCAACCCTGTCTTAATCCCTTCCCAACCACTGCGACCCTTTAATGCCCTTCGACTCTAATAACTGCAGTCTGGTTTTTGTATATGTTGAATATATCTCTTCGCTCCCTATATTTTACCCCTGATACCTTCAGAATTTGAAAGCGTGTATTCCAGTCAACATTGTCAAAAGCTTTCTCCAATCCACAAATGCTAAAAACGTAGGTTTCCCTTTCCTTAGCCTATCTTCTAAGATAAGTCGTAATGTGAGTATTGCCTCGCGTGTTCCTACATTTCTCCTAAACAGGTTGCTAACAGATTGTCCGGATAAAAAACGTAACACGAAGAGTTTGCATATTGTAGATTTTAGCTCATACATAGAACGTAGAAATTCAGAGGGGATATCCAAATTTTATTTAAAATTGAGAGCACAACAATACGTCGTTGCGTTCTTGAGGAACTGCATTCATATTCGGCGGACGATCCTGAGTTGCTGTTGAAGCTGATTTTTCGGCGTTTACGAAATAGTATTAAGAGGTCCAGATCACTGCTATAATTAATATTTTTATTAATCAAAATATCCACGGGTGTACTGCCGGTCTATAGTGTCCAACGGGCCCGTTGCCCGTTAGACACTATAGACCGGCAGTACACCCGTGGATATTTTGATTGTCAAATCACAATATTTTTATTTATTGCACACCAGCTGTTTCAGCAGTGAGCCATTTTCAACTGCCTGCGATTATGTAAGAATAACAAATTACTTTTTGTGTATTGCAAATGACTAGTTACATACGTAAAAATTTTCTACTTACAGCTATGATGGTCTAGCGTCATATATAACATCTGGCATAACTGTTATTATATAATCACACTTTATAGAAATATGTTATTTGCATTTAGCTAATGTACTTTTTGCAGCCTGAGATGTTAATTATATCTTAATTTTATTTTTTGTATAAATACGTTTAAAAAATGTAACCAAGGAGGTTAGAATAAAGGAAGGTGGCATTATCTATGCAGAGCACATACGTCAGTTGAAGCCTGCCCGCCATCTTGGTCAGTGCTGGATTGCTATTTCTGTGTTAAAACTATGAGTTAAGTCGACCTTCTTACTGTTAGTGCATTGATCTGACAGTCACTGCGAAGTATGTACTTTCAAACAATATAACAAACAGCATATTATATTCGAAAACTTAATTTTTAACGGCTAATTTGCACTTGTTTAACACGTTGTACATCAAGGCAAAACCGTCGAACGGGTTATTACTGTTTTAAGTGACAAATAACATTAGCTCTAAAACAATACGAACACTTCTCCAAAACTTAGCAATATGGCGGAGGCAGGCTTCACTTTTTCAGCCTACAGGCGTCTCCCTGCATTCTAAACGCCTTGAATGTAACAGTGTGCCAAAGATGTTATACAATGTAAATAACTATGATACCAGAGATGTTTAATAGGTCAGAGGATTATTTTATTAGCTATTTATCATAGCTATCGTTAGTTTGTTGTTATGTACTCAGCCTTTTTCGTCGATGAAGTCAATAAAGATAACTAAATTATTTTTATGTTTAAATCCGTGTGTTCATTAAGCACTTTGGATAATTTTTAGTATCTCGACCTCTTCCAAAATATTTATTACTGGTTCCTTTGGAACTTTATGTAATATCGTCAGTGCACTCTCGATGTTTTGAGTTGAAGGTAAAATTTTACTACGCTTCTCACCGGGCTCCAGTGCTTATGCTGGCAACAGATGAACAATGAAGTGTAGAATTGCGTTAATATTTTTCACGAGCTACAGAGTAAATGTTATTGCTGCTCGTTTCACTCGCAGCAAATTTAATACTGTACCTGCTCTATGGTCGACAGGTTCTTGTACGTACACGTGTCAGTTTAGAAAAAAAAAAAAAAAAAAAAAAAAAAAAAAAAAAAAAAAAAAATAAATAAATAAAAAAAAATAATTTTCGTTTTAATTGCAGTTGTCACGAAAAAACATTTATTGGTCATCTGAGTTTCCATCATTACCATTGGTGCCAACATAACCACTGCAGCTCGGCGAGAAGCGTCGTACAATTTAACCGAGTTGAATGGTTTTCATTTTTAAGTGTATATAAAAACTTGACAGGTTGTTTTCGCTTATTCTGATGTGTTAGCGAAATCGCGTGACGAAATTACGTCCCGTCTGACCCACATAAAAGCTATTGCAATTGTTACATGTGATTTTGTAGATTCCTGATGCCTGGTATGGAGAATTTCTGGCAGTTGCGAAATGCAGTTTTGTTCTTAAATCGTTGTTGGTGCGAAAGGCGAATTTCATTCTTGTGTTTTTAGTTTGTTAATTTTAGTGGAAATTTTACGTAAATATATTGTGGTATGTATTTAAATTTAGTACGAATTCTGTTTTCTCTAACAAGTCGGATATCTTTGTGCACTCTGTCTTCATTTGGTGTTAGGTGTTTGTTATATAACTGTGTAATAATTGTAGGATCAAAGTTTACGACATACTTATCACGCCATTTTTAGACCACTATTCTGTGAAAAAAAAAAAAGTTTTTGAACATCGCTCAGTCGGGTATCTTCTATCAATAAATGTCATAATTTTTCTCTCTTATTCTTCTTCGTAGCTTGAATATTAATGTATGGAAGCATATAAATATACTATAAGATAGTTTAGTGATCTACAGACCTTGTATTATACAATCAGCCCACATTGCTGTTGCAAGAAAAGAAGGGAACCAGCTTAAAAATAATCTCAGAGCACAAAAAAGCGAATCTGCTGTTTAATGACATATTAAAGTTTTAAGCGAAGACAGTTACTAAATATTGATAGCTTTTATTGGCACATTGTCGTTGGCACAATAAGCTTATTTTGGCTATTAAACGCCATCCTCAGGTGTTTTGCAATTATAATAACACACATTTTACGAAAGTAATAATACTATATGTTATGCTATATTTAATTTTGATTTAAATGTACTTTTACTTGTATAATTACGTAGGCTTCCGCGGCCAGAGTCAGATGACATAAAAGGTTTCTGGGTGTTGTACCGCGTCATGATATAAGAAGGCTATTACTTAAATAACTGACGTTTCGGCCAAGGTTACAGTGGTCTTCATCTGGGTATACTGATGTGTTCTGGTTGTTACTACACTTTATATTTACTTTCAATTAGACATTACGTCATAATTCTTTACTTGGCTTAAAAGTTTAAATATGTCATTAAAATACATTTTAACACTGTGGGCCTCACAAAATTAAGTTGTCGAATGTGTTGTTGTTTAAACTACAGAAATTTTGTAATGGGGACAGATTCGGTTTTTATTTATTTATTTGTTTATTTTTGAGACACGAAACAACCGAGTGAGACGATGGGAGAGAAACGACAGACTCAGTTTGAAGGGGAATACAGACTGGACAGTCATGTTGAAGTCGGTCCCGGTGGTCTTGGGGTAAAGCTCTCGCCTGGAAACCGAAGGGTCGCGGGTTCTAAAGGTCGGACCTCGGATTTTTTAAGCCTGCGTTTTAACCAAACCCATTCTTCACCACTAAACGATACGAGGAATCGCCAGGAACGACACGTAGTTCGGATTCCACATTAAGCTGTAGGTTCCCTTTGGTTGGATAACTGGGGTAGGCTAGGGACACGCAAATCGCCGAAGTGGCGTCCAATTGAAAGACTTGCACCAGGCCAATGGGCCACGAAGTCATGCTGGAAGAGAGACGGTGGCAATAAAAAACAATATGGATGGCGATGGTAGCAGTGGTGACGAAAGAAAGGAGATAGTGTAAACGCAAACAAAACATTTTGTACACTTCCCATGCCGTATATAAACGTGGCAATGTTAGGAGCTAAAAGCACTAGAAAACCATCCCAAAAGGCATATGAAGATAGGAGACAACGGTGACTGAAGAGACAGCCAGCAGATGTGAGCAAGGAAGGGACAGTGGCAACGTGGGAGAAATAGAATGGGACACAGACAGTGGTAAAGAGACAGTGAAAATGCCAAAGAAGGAGACAGTGGTAAGGGAGCGAGAGAAAGGGACGAAGACAGTGACCGTGGGAATGAAAAACATATGTAGACAGAATCAGTAGAGGGGCTGCTGTGTATGCAAGCTTCTCTACGATGAGTATAATAATTTAACATGTGTGTGTTAACACTTTCATTAGCAGTGTTGTTTCTCGACAACAACGTATTCAAAGCTGATTTATTCCGTATTTTGTGTATCAGCCCTTAAAGTCGCATTGTTTTTGATGTACGAAATGCTTCTAGTACGACATTTTGCCGCTTGGTACGATGTGTAGCCACTTCTGAGGCATTAATCTATCCATTTTGGAGGTTGTGTTACGTTGCCGTCTGTACGTGACTGTGAGAGTGAGCGTGAGTGTGGTTCCTGTTATTTTATTTCAGCTACTGTAGCTCAGTAACGAGCAAGGGTGTTCATCGGACATTCAAAAGTGCCACGATCCCCCTGAAAATGTCCTCCGCAGTCGGGGACGAAACGTTGGGTTTCCATAATAAATCCATAAGACCACGACATAATAGCCCGAAAATTTTTAGTAATTTTGACCTTTCCGGCCGTGAAACTTTACATTTTACAACACTTATTTTGATGTTTAGTGCATTGCATTAATACAGAAAACACTGAATTTTAATTTTTCCAAAGCTGAATTCATATGTGGGAATTATAACGTCACAGCTGCGTCCACCTAATCCTCGATGGGCGAAGTTGCCGTTATATTCTATTTGCTGTTTAATAATTTAATAATTGTTCCAATGATTTGACGGTATGGGATGCGGACAATTACTAGGTTGATCCATAACAATAAACTTTGTTAACTTCCTTTATTATGGGACGATAAATGTTAAAAACTCTTCCTTTAAATACACTGATTAAATAACCGCGTGCCACTACGATGAATGTCTACAAGTCCACACTGAAACATTTCAATATGCAACTGCAACCGAAACTGATATGCGATACGACTGAAGGGCAAAAACTTTAGCCATCGCTAATCGCGGGTTACGGACGCACTGCCAACATGCTACTGCCCCACTCTGCGGTCGGCGGGAGACTACCGCACACCGGACAACAAACAAGAAACATTCCAACCTAAGCATTGTCGCCCAGCAGCTATCGCTGCACGCCAACGATAACTATCGTTCGACCAAAACGTACCAAAGAGGTTACTAAGCTAAAACCTTGAATCCTCACAGAATGAAAGGGTTAAAAGAGAGCGAATATGTTCGGAGACCAAATTTGTGGTGAGACAGAGGACGGAGGTAGCTGGCTTCCTAGCTTTCTGTCAGAGTTTTTAAAACTAGGACATTTGCCTTTTTCATGTACTGGCAGGTGCATTTTTCATCTGGTATTTATTACGACCGATGTCATCCACTCCAGCTTCCTTTTAAGTAAATATTTTTGTAAATTCTTTTTTTTATGACATCTGTTATATACTTTTCTAGATGTTTAATACATGTCTTACTGCGTCAGACTTTTAACGTTAGTATCTGGGCGTTACAAGGGACCGGACGCTTCCATACAAGCAATACCTCTCAAACACTGCAGGGAAGACCAACATGAAACACAAGTTCAGTGGAACAGGCTGGGCAGCAAACGCGACATCAGCTCTTGCCTTGATCTGTCCAGTTGCAGAATACTATTGCCGTGGTGGCTTTTCAGTGCACATACTTCAAAATTTGATACCCAACTGAATAATACCACGAGTGCAATCTCAGGAACCATCAGATCGACACCCCTTAAAATGGTTACCTGTTTTATCCAACTTCCATCGCGATCACATACGAAGAAAACTTGCTCTTGTAACAGAATGGCTGGATTGCCGCAGTAATGCTCAAGTGACCTTACACCAGGGCTCCAACCCACAGAAACCGAGGAGAGTCCAGTCCAGAAATCCATCATGGAAGGTACTGCAAACACATTTTGATGACGATGAGATCTGGCATGAAAAATTGACCTCTTCAAATCCCTTGTAGAGCTCCTACTGAATTCAATTTACCGAGAAGGGAAACAATCAGGACAAACCGTGAAAGGTGAAAATTCCGCCTTCACAAGTGTGAAAAATCTGAAGACCCATTCTGCGAGCGTGGTAATCTGCCTCAGACATCCAACACGCCCAAAAAGAAGATTCAGTAGATGTATTCAAGAACTGCAAATAGTTTTGAATGTTGACCTGTGATAAGTATATAAAATTCTAAGAAATATGTTTTTGTAATGCGTCCTTGTGCTGCCATACGAAATAAAATATGAACTTTGGATTATACCTTTCGAAAGCGAACAGTTAAACATCTAGTTTTTGTTGTCTCTGGAAGCCATTACGCAACCTGAAAATGGCTAGCATGTTTCTGGATGCGGGATAGCCTTTTAGTAAGACAGATAATCTGGAAATACACTTATTATATAAACTTCCACCTGTTACCGGACACTAAGATAAAAAGAAGCTTATGGCAGTGAAACGAACTTATATCTAGCTGCATTGGTGGACCACGTATCTACGAAGATACGAATAATAAAACATTTAACATTATATTTCGTGTGGGATCAGTTTTCATTATGTGATACACAGCCACATTCTGTCAGCATTAAACGTTGATTTACTTCAATGTAATTGGTTTTTGAGCGCCAAACTTCGTTTGGTTGTAACTCTTTCCGTCCTACTTTAATTCTGTTGTCAACTGTTCGCACAGAATTAGTAAAATTGGTGGAATACGTGTTGGCATAAGCTATACTCTGCTCATTTCACAGATAACATAATTTTTCATGCAGCACACAAATAAATCAGCTACCCTTTTGATTTACTCTCTTTTTCAACGCTTCCACTGTTCTGCTCACCACCGGCCGAGTCACATTCAAATGTTAATTTCAGTTTTTTTTTTTTTTTTTTTTTTTTTTTTTTTTTTTTTTTTTTTTTTTTTTGACGCTGCGAGAGGCCATCACATAAACTCTTGTGGTCTGTGCCTCTGGGGGTGATAACTTAATTCCACAGCTTGCAGCAGCCAGCACTTCGCGAGGTTTTTATTCCATTTCACACTGAACACCATCAGGAAAAACATTCAAGTGGACATGGGGGCATCGGTTTCACTTATATTCTTTGGATCCTGTCAGGTGTAGACACAATTGCCATCAGAATAGTTAAAATTTAATCCAGATCGCAGAATTGTTGTTTTTATTTCATGATCGGCTTCAGTCAATGTAGACTAGATGACTACCACCATGGTGGTCATGAAATAAAAACAACTATTATGCGATCTGGAAAGTTTTTTGTTTTAACAATTATGTTAAGATCGCTGTTTCTCCATTATGCTTTATAGATTATTTGTTTGATATAGATATATTACCACGTGACTAACATTTTACAGAAGTCGTCATGGCTAAACCGTACAGTTAGGTGAGGTATGGTAGCAATATCATATTATAAAACCTTTGGGTTTCAACGGTGTAGTTGATTGCCGTCTGCCATATTGTATTGCAAATAATTTTGGCGGAATTAATCTCTAATCTACCTAGATCAAAAACACAAGAGCTGTTAGATATATTTGCAAAAGTTGCACACTACACTCAAAGTATCATGCGCAATTGTTCCAAGGACTGCTGAAATCCTGTATTTCTTAAAACACTTTCTGAAGAAAAAATGTTTCTTCAATCTAACGATGGGAATCACGTGTTTTTAATGAAACATCTACTCTCGGGAATCTGATCAACATATTACATGAGTATCTCATACTTTGCAATATATCATCAGATCAGTTCTCGTACAGCAATGGTCACAGCCAGAACAAACAGTCAGTCATATGAAAAGAGTTATTTCTAAGAAAAATTGTCCACAAATTCCTTAAGCTATAAACATGGATTTGCCCTACCTTGGCCTATCAGGATCAGCATTATCTCTGGAGTTGCTACAATTATTAAAAAACCCAAACTGATATTCCGTAAGATCGGCTTATAACGGTTTTCCATTATTTTGTAAGTAATTCTCTTTACTATTTTAAATCATGACGTATTAAACTGACAATTGTGTTGAATAACACGTCTCCATATGTTTCCTTTGAAACTGAAATGATTAAGAAAAGGTAGAGTAAGACGAGAAATCATTAATTTAATGCGGTTGTAGAAATAGAGCAGCAAATACAAGTCTTGCCTAACTAGCGAATAACACTCTACATGTGCTACAATATGAACTAAAGCCCACCGTCATCATTTAGCACTGACGCACTATCATTTATGATTACGCACGTGCTGGCTGTAATATTCACTGCACCGAAACAGCATCTGAAAGACGTGTGATAGATTTTTCCAAGCTGGTTTCAATTTTCTCGCATACTATAAACCATTCTGTTTCTTTAATGTAAGTTGACGAATTTACTTTGCGGACAGGATGACGACACGTCATCTTTCCCAAAGAATTCGTACTCATTTTAATGAGATTTTCATACTAAATTGCAGTATTGAGCGTGTGTAGCGTGTGTAGCGTGTATAAATAAAGGACAAACAGGCAGAAAAGGCCACAGAAAGGCAGGAATCGATGACCATTGTACCGGAGGTACAGAATGATGCAGTGGTGTATGCAGCTTCGAAGAGGAAGCAGAGGAAAACGTTATCCTCAGTATACATCACAAACAGAAGCAAAACGAAAGCCAAATAAATATAAAAGAAAAAAGCAGGAAATCGAATAACAAATAGGGGACCAACGGGAGAAAAAAAAACAAAAAAAAACAGCAGTGCTTAATACCAGTAACTACACTGGAGATGACGACGCCGATCATGATTCATCAGAGCAGAACACTGTGAAATCAGAAATGACTGCGTAAATTAGGGATTGTGTAGCTGTTCATGCTGTCATAAATGGGCCCATGTTGCTTGTACCGAATTCACAGCGGCAGATACGAAGCGCAAAACAAATGTATGTCATTTCTATGCTTAAAATGATTTTTTTATGATTAAAAAATTGTGTTTTCCTTTGTCAAATTACCCGCCGGCATTCGTCACCTTACCCGTAAACGAGGGTAAGATAACGAGTTTGACATAATTAAAAAAAAAAAAAAAATCAAAATAATCGCCGTAAATGTTAAATTTAGGAAAACTACGAAATCTGTAGTTGGAAACAAAACTCTAAGATTTCTGTGAAGTCTTCACGTAGACATCAAGTCTAAAGTAAAGAGATAAAAGAATTAGGAACCTTACTCTCGTCATCTTACTCTCCTTTTCCCTAGATACTTTTTAATGTCAGAACGTTTATTGGCTGTTTCATACACGTGTCACACCATGTTTAATAGTTGTGTTGTGGTTGGCCTTCTCCAGGATCAAGAGGTGTGAGGGAATTACGTCTACTGCAGAGGCCTCGTTTCAACTTAGGTCTTTCAGTGCTCTGTTAGTTTCTTCCCTTTCTTCAAAACTATCTTAATTTCCATTGTAGAAATCCACTGTATATTTCACTTTTCAGCTTTCCCTTCTTAGTACTGATTTCAATCTGATGCTTTATATCCATTCCATTGGTATTCTTTTTCTAAACGCCTATTTAATTTTCCTGTAGGCAGTATCTATTTTCCCTTAGTTACAAATGCTTCTAGGCATATATATTTTTGCTGTAGTCCCTCTTACCTAGCCTTTTGTACATCTTATCAGTCTCATTTCTTAGACATGTACATTATTTTAATGAATTTTTATATGTTTTTCTTTCAGAAATATATTAACACATGTGTAACAAAATTTACGCACTTAAAAAAAAAGAGCCTGTTACTGTTACTGTGTAAATTTCGTTACACATGTGTTAACCATACAAGAAGCGAGCACATTGGCAATTTGTTACATCTCTGACATACCTTGTTCTCTACGTCTGTTACATTTTATCTTTGACTTGTTGTATTACGAAATAGTACCGTTTTGATTTACGTTAAGTGTAGGAACCCCTTGATGTTGTCGTTATCACTATCACTTTTAACTTGTACTTTAATTGGTTTTATAGACATGACGACACTGTCAACTTATTCAGAAAATGTATAAAACAAAACTGCTCATGTAATTTTAAATGCCTCGAAGATGGGACACTCCCGAAACCGGTAGCACAATAAACTAAATTTTACATGACAGCAAAGTGTACAGTGTTTTCTTGAAATATATCGCTGTCGACGATCGCCATAAACAAATGCTGGATATTGCACTCATGAAAAATTGCCAAATATCCCTCAAGAGCTGATTGATAACCTCATACTGTCCACGCCACGCAGGTGTGCAGCTGTACTGGCCGTCCGAGCTGATTAGAGGACAACGAGAATGATTTTTTCACTATTATGGTAATTCCATGATGTCTCGGTCTAAGTAGACGCCATGTAAACTTCAAGTAAAGAGTTGACACAGAAAATATCGTACTGTATGAGACACAAATTACAATTGTAACCAATATCTGAAAATAATACTTTACCATATGTATATTGCGCATGATATCTCACCTTATCCCCGAATAGTTCTGAGCAGTGCATGTAATAACAGCTATAGATACTATACTCACTAACGTTCTCGTTGTCATCATGTGCATCGCCCATTGGTCTTTCCAAGACACGCCGTACCTGGAAAGTTCCCTCGGTTATTAAACGCATCTCTGTACGTCAAAAACATTCGGAGAAGGTAAACGTCGCATTGGAAAACGTTGTGAATATAGCCATCGATCCTCGACCGTATTGCATTACCTCTCCACACAGTTTAGTATCATATCCGTGCAGTATTCGCTGAAGTACATAACACTTGTTAGCTGTTCAATTACAAACAGTTTGGTTCGACAGATTTACAAACAAACAATTACAAACAGACGGCTATGCGACCTTTACCAGAGCGAAATCAGGAGGAAAACGCACACAGGTGGTGGCGTATCTCAGTGGAGGTAGGCTTGTACGTGTACTTTCCTTTGATCAGCAGTGACGAGGCAACCCTTCTTGCACTAAGCTATGCGTGGAACATGAAACTACAAAGGACAGTGCGTGTGGACCGCCCGGTGCAGCTCTATTGTAGTTGCCGATACCAGCGTTTCGTACTTTCTAGAGGAACGTTTGCTTCTTGTACCTAGAATTCATCTATATAGCTCAACAGCAATATCAGATGTTTGTATTTTCTACGGGAATGTTTAGTGTCGGTAGCTAGAATTGACCTGTTGTGCTCTTCAGTCCGGAGACTGGTTTGATGCTGCTCTCCACCCTACTCTATCCCGAGCAAGCCTCTTCATCTCATCAGAACGGCAGTCCACATGCAATCTGTTTACTGTATTTGTCTCTTTGTCTCCTGCGATTTTTACCTCACATATTTCCGTCAAATGCTAAATTCACGATTCCTTGATGTCTAAGAATGTGTACAGGACTTGATCTTTATCCTACGGATGATAGGAAAATTATACAACCCATCCCAGTGTTGCATAAATAAAATGGGTTGGAAGCGTTGTCAGGATGGAAGGCGGAGCGGTGAAGGCTTGTGGGCGCCCTAGGAAAGGGTGGCTGAATGGCAAATAAAAGATAGAGTTAAAGTTAATATTTGGTATATTCTGAAATATGGGATACATGGCGGGACTCGCCCTGGGGTCGGATGCAATGAATGAATGCCAGTCTAAACGGATTAGAAAACGGAAAAGATTATGGTTACGGTTCACATAGTTGGTGGCTGATGCCGAACAGCCGCTAGGCGGGAGCTAGGCTGAGCCTCTGGAGTGCGTCTGTTCTGTCCGAGAGCTCAAACTGAAGAGAGCGAAGGAACTCCTTCTTGCACCTCAGTGTCCTGCAGCAGTAGCACACGTGATCAAACGTGGGTGTCTGCTATTGGCTCCACGGTAGCATGGAAACGTCAGTAGTTTCAGCACGGACGCCAGAAGGGTGGCGTGATTTTAGAATCAGCATTCAATACTGGTTCTGTCCGCCTCTGTCCTGCGAGGTGGACAGACTTGGTCACGTTGTCAAGGCGTATGTCGCAGTGGAAGAACACTTGTAAAACTTAGGCGAAGTTTTGAAATAAATTTTTGAATTTTTTCCCTAACCTATTTTAGACTGGCTGGTCATCCTGTACAAATGTGTCCTACCAACGCATCTCTTCTTTTAGTCAAGGCGTGCAACAAATTCCTTTTCTCCCCAATTCTGTTCAGTACCTCCTTATTAGGTACGCGATCCACCCACCTAATCTTCAGCACTGTTCTGTAGTACCACATTTCAAAGCCTGCATCCTCTTCCTGTCTGAACTGTTTATCGTCCGTGTATCACTCCCGTACAAGGCAACAATACATACATCTACATCTACATACATACTCCGCAAGTCACCGTAAGGTGCGTGGCGGAGGGTACACTGTACCAATACTAGGTATTTCCTTTCCTATTCCACTCCCAAATGGAACGAGGAAAAGAAGAATGCCTATATGCCTCCGTACGAGCCCTAATTTCTCTTATCTTGTCTTTGTGATCTTTACGCAAAATTTAAGTAGGCGGCAGCAAGATCGTACTACACTCAGCTTCAAATTCCAGCCCTCTAAATTTACTGAAAAGAAATTCACGAAAAGAACGTCGTCTTTCTTCCAGCGATCTCCAATTGAGTTGCCGGAGCATTTCCGTGACACTCGCGCATTGGTCGAACCTACCGGTAACAAATCTAGCTGCTCGCCTCTGAATCGCCTCTGTCTTCCTTTAAACTGATCTGCTGCGGGTTGTACAAGCGGTCTCCGTTACATGTGAAGTACATCTTCCCAAAATTCTCCCAATAAACCGAAGTGGGCTTTCCGCCTTACTCACAACTATCCTTACATGTTCGTTCCATTTCATATCGCCCTGCAATGTTACGCCTAGATATTTGAACGACGCGACAGCATCAAGAAGCTCACTACTAATTCTGTATTCGAACATTATAGGATTGTTTTTTCTACTCATGCGCATCACCTTACATTTTTCTACATTGAGAGCTAGCTGCCATTCTTCGCACGAACTAGAAATTTTGTCTAAGTCATCCTGTATGCTATTACAGTCAGTTACAGACGACACCCTCCCATACACCACAGCATCATCAGCAATCAGCAGCAAATTACAACTTACTCTGTCCATCAGATCATTTATATAGATAGAAAATAATAGCGGTCCTTTCACACTCCCCTGGAGCACGCCTGACGATACACTCGTCTCTGATGAACACTCGCCGTCGAGAACAACGTACTGCGTTCTATTACTTAGGAAGTCTTCCAGCCAGTCACAAATCTGTGAACCTATTCCATAAGCTCGTATCTTCGTTAGCAGTCTGCAGTGTGGCACCGCGTCGAACGCCTTTTTGAAGACGAGAAAACACAATCCGCCTGTTGCCCTTCATCCATGGCTCGCAAGATGTCATGTGAGAAAAGGCCAAGCTGAGTTTCACATGAACGATGTTTCCTTAAACCATGCTGATTCATGGAAAGAAGCTTTTCCGTTTCAAGGAAATTTACTATATTCGAACTGAGAATATGCTGTAAAATTCTACATGAAACTGATGTCAACGATATTGGCCTGTAATTGTGTGGGTCAGTTCTCTTTCCATTCTTATAAACGGGAGTCACCTGCGCTTTTTTCCAATCACTAGGAACTTTGCGCTGAATTAAAGATTCGCGATAAATGCAAGCTAATTAGGGAGCCAATGCCGCAGAATAGTCTTTGTAAAATCGAACTGGTATTCCATCCGGACCAGGAGACTTTTTCGTATTTAGCTCTCTCAGCTGCTTCTCTACACCGGAAATACCTATTGCTATGTCCCCCATTTCGGAATTAGTACGTTGAACAAATGATGGTATATTTGTGCGGTCCTCCTGAGTGAAAGATTTCTTAAAGGTTAAATTTAGAACTTCAGCTTTCCGTTTGCTTTCTTCTATTACTGCCCCGGAATGATCAACGAGTGACTGGACAGTGGGCTTTGACCCGCTTATCGATTTTACATAGGACCAAAATTTTTTCGGGTTCTCGGAAAGATCTTTTGCTAAGGTATGACTGTGATAATTATTGTATACTTCACGCATCGATCTTTTTATAGACACACGAATCTCTACTAACTTTTGCCTGTCATCATTTGCGTGTTCTTTTTTGAATCGAAAAATGCCTTCAGAAAAGACTTCCTTACACTTAAATTAATATTCGATGTTAACAAATTTATCTTTTTCAAAACGCTTTTCTACCCATTGCATACTGTATTTTATGTCCTCTGTACTACCACCTTTATTATTTTGTTACCTAATCTAATTTTTCCAGCATTACTTGAATTTCTTAGACTGCATTTCATTACCTATATAGCTCAATTATAGTTATCCATACCAGCACTTCGTATTTTCCAAAGGAACGTTTGAAATCGGTAACTAGATTTGACCTATATAGGACAGTTCTATTTACTGATACCAACTCTTCGTCTTCTATAATAATAATAACAATAATAATAATTATTATTTTATACAGGTATCGTTGGAATTGCTAATTCTACTTACTAATTAGAAGATTTGTTCTTTCGATTTTTTAATATTTTCGATTTTTTCATGCTGCCAATAAAGAATTCCTTTTTTTATACACTTTTATGTTTCCAATTAGTTTGTCTCCACTCAAAAGCTCGACTTTCCCACGATAGCCCCGTTATATTTGATTAATAGTGTTGAATATTTGATAATATTCTGATTTTTTATGTACTTTGATATACGTACGTACTAATCTTTCAATGTAAACTTTGGTTCTTTTAAGCAATATTACGTAATTTTATTTAAGAACTGTTGCAGTTTGATATTTATCTTCTTCGCATTCCTTAATTCAATTTCATGTCATTGGAAAATACTTAAATGTGTGCACATTTTATTGTAATAAATTCCTTCATATGCCATATTCGATTGTTTAAGATTCAGCGTTATATTCGTCAAATAAGTATGTACTGTCTGTGGATCAGATATAACGTTATTGCTGAAAGCTGACGGGTGGTATCAGACACTACAATTCCCTTATTCTCAGTGGATCAGATATGACGTCATTGTTCAAAGCCCACGGGCGGGATGGGACATCAGAATTTATCCGAAGTATGTACAATTACTGTGGTCATCGGGTCATAGCCTTACGAACTACTTAAGCTGACTTATGCTAAGAACATCACACACACACTGATGCCTGAGTGAGGACTCGAACCTCCGACTCGAGCGACCGCAAGGTCTCTAACGTGGCGCTCGAGATTGCACGGCCAATCCAGAGCGGTGCTGATTTTCTCTTTGACGCAGAAGTGAATTACAAATGCACATATAAATATTGAAATACACAACGACGAGCTATTTTCTTAGTTTTTTTTAACAGTTGCTGCTATAAGAATTGCTATTCTATTGGTCGTAAAAATTAATTACTGTCAGTTGTCAGTATATAAAAATGATTCTAAAAAGGCTTTTAGGTTCCTGCGATAATCTCATAGCTGTTGAAGTAGATTAATTTTACAACATGTTTTCGCCATTACATGTCATGTAATTCCATATAAAGATAGATGTGGCCAAGCCTACGTGGTATGGAACGGGCGTGCCCACTAGAGGGCATCACGTGTTAGAGACATGAATCTGGCGGTTATGCCGGCGTCGACGTAACAACAGAAATACCAGCAATATACAAAAATAAATACAAATAAATGAAGGGCAATGAAATACAATGTCTATTGAAAATGAAATTTACATAATATATTTTAGAAAACATTGATTTTTTAAAATATAAAGGTTTCATTGCGCGTCTTCATGCGGGTGCCATGAAAATTAGATTAGAGGCCAGTAAAGTACATGATGCCTAATTGAAGGCACGATAAAAGGTCAACAGAAAGGGCCTTAAGCAGTTTCATTTTAAAACAAAATCTAAATACAAAAGTGAACCCCGCATTAGCTACAGGAGCAAGCCATTTCAAAAACATCTTCAAAAAACAACAAAAATAAAAATATAAAGAAACGAACACCAAGGATAGCGGTTGTGATAATTTCCTTTTGAAAAACAAATAACGCCACAAAAGTGGATTTCAGGCACGTGACAAAGGAATGCTGCCATGACGACATTTTGTCAAAATGAAGCGAAATTCATAAACACGCTATTAAAAAAAACCGAATCCTGAAAATTTGATTAAAAAAAAACCTGTCCCTTGAGCCGCTAGCTTGCTCGTTAAACAGTTGATCTTGTAAAGTGTACCTATGTGAATATAGCCAAATTTCAAATCCTCCAGAATGTGTAAAGATATTCCTTTATTCTCAAAACGAAGAATTGGCAAGTTGTTTTTAATGTCAAACAGTTGAAGATTATTACGACGCAGATTGGAATCTACTACGCTGCCACTACTGGGATAGCTATGCTTCCTGTATCCTAAATTAAAATAAATAGTTTACTTTCCACATCTATGAGATTTTACAACAATTTTTCATTTTGGATCATGATAGTTGCATACCTCTACCAAGACTCCGAGAATTTTGTGTAGACTATGGTTGATTTTCATTTTATTTTTTTATTTGGGTGGGATGATGGGAGTTCATACGTGAATGATTTTAGGTTTATTTCACAGTGCGTCCTTTTCTCTGTCGGCTATTAACACTCCTTTATTTCAGCAATTGTTTAAACTATAAAGTGGAATTTTGCCTGGCATATCAAGATTTACGGCACTTAGGCAGTACAAAAATTTTCGCTTTCTAATGAGTACGGCGGTTTTTCAGACTCGCAAACTAAACTCAAAACTTGTAGGGTACTGTAAACGCGAGCTACTTGAGCCCTGGGGGCTAACTTGAGCCAACACAGAGAAAACGTTGTTTGGTTCTCTGCGCACTCTCAGCATCAGTATAACGACGTACTTTACTGCTTCGCAGGTAGGCGGCAGCACTAAGCAGACCATAGCGTGAGTCTAGGAGGTTTGGGAAGTCGCCACACATGTTTGTTGTTATTTCACTCTGCAAACTTTGTATAGATATCAAGAATGGCCTAAAACTGGAGGTAAGTGCATATATTTCATATGTAGTTTATCATCGAAGCCAACTGAGGACTGTTCATGTCCTGCATAACTCATTAATTGTACAATATGTGGTTAAGTACAACTGCTACACTTTATCTGCAAATATGGGTTACTTGAGTCCATGGGCCATTGACCGTTGGAAGCAATCAGATGCAGGTAAAAGAATGCTGTGCTTCCAAAGGATCAGTTCCCAATGCTGTTGCGAACTGTTTTAGAAGAAATTGGTCCAAACATGAAGAGCAACCTAAAGGCAGGTTTCAAGAAATATGGATTAGTACCTCTAAATGAAAATCAGATCATATGCCGTTTGCCAAATCAAGGCAAATCCAAGGCGAATGTAGACTTGTCTATGATTGGGGATGCATTTCTTCAATAACTTCAAGAGAAGAGGGCGAGTTTGTTACATCTCTACTAAGAAGAAAAAACTCCAAGTGCTACCTGGACAGAATATAAGTGCCACCTGGACAGAATATAAGTATGTCTAATTTCTAATCTACCAGTAACATCAATTTGAGATCGGGAGGTGAAAGTGACATCAGCCTCCAAGGCATCTGAAGGAGGCTTGCCAGGTTTGGGGATCACAAGAATACAAGAAGTTTTCCACAGGTCGAGGAAGAAGCCAGTGTAGAGGATGACATTGTGTAGGGATGTTAGGACAGTATGGAAAGAGTCGGGGCGACCACGAAGGTACCTGTAGGTTAAGCGGTCGTGGCTGGGGGCGTTGTTGCATTTTATTCGTAGTGTAAGTTGAATCTCAAGGGCGGTAATAGGCGTATTAAGTTCTGAAGAAGGGATGTGGTCTAAGTATTAGAAGCCAGGGGCGAACGGAGGGGAAAGAAGGAGAGTCAAATCTGAGATCTTCAGGAACGTAAAAAGCGTCGGGAAGGTGGGTGGCGAAATGTCCAGCCTTCCTGGCATTGTCGGGAAAAGGATGGTCATTGTGGAGGAGAGGGTAGATGGTGGCAGGGCGACTGCCAGGAAGGTGATGGAAGGGTTGCCAGTACTTGGAGGAATATATGGAGAGTGAGGCATTAAGACGGGTGCATGAGTGTCGCCAGGACCGGCGTTTTTTCGCGGCCAAGAGGTTCCTAATATATCGTTGGATTTGCCGGTGGTGTTGGAGTGTATCCAGCTCACAGATCCGCAGGAACGAGCGATAGAGGCGGCGAGGTTCATGAAGGAGGAGGAAGGCCTGTGGAGGGAGGATGAGGCGGTGGGGATGGATGGCTTTAGCATGAACGGCGTCAGCAACCGTCTGGGGAAGGAAGGATGAGGTCTGTAACTGCATTGGTGTGGAGAGACAGAGGGTGGCTAGCGACCGAGGTGTCTATGGAACGACGGTAGGCATCCCAGTTGGCGCGGGAGTAATCATGAACCAGTTTAGGAGGGGGGTTAGGATGGGGAGCCCGATCAGGACGGCCGCGGGGCTTAATGGTAAGGAGTACAGGGGCGTGGTCACTGCCAATGAGGTCAAGGAGGTTGGGAGAGGCAAGGACGATGTCGGGCGTAGTGTTGCTTTCGGAGCGCATAGGGCGAGGGAGGGTAACGGTGTCACCCTGAAGTGAGGCAGAAAACTGACGCCACCGCCGGAGTTCACCAATGAGACGGGAGGCAAGGTAAAGGTCGGCAGCAATCACATAGGTCGTAAAATTGTGGTCTACGTGGGAGAGGAAATCATAGTGGAGGGGAACGTGACTGCGGATGTAACTAGTGGCCAGGGTGCTGGTGAGGGAGGGAAGAAAGAGGCTGAGGATGAGGTGCTTGGTGGGATCGTTTAGGATGTAGCCGGGCAGGAAGGTGCCAGAGGTAGCCAATGCCACTCCACCTTGAGCAAGGGAGGGGGGCAATTGTAGGGTGTAGGGAGTGGTCTGATGGAACGATGGGGTTGAAGGAAGGTTCCATGGAGGAGAACGGCATACATGCAGTGTTGGGAGAGGGTGTGGAAGAAAAGGTGCTTGTTGGCAGGGAGGTAACGGACATTGTGGTAGAGGATGGTGTGGGGCGGGCGGGCCATGGGGAGATGCGAGGGGGGTAGACGGAAAAAAGGTTACAGGTGTACTTTATACAAGGGTAACTTGCCGGGAGAAGCTGAAGTGGGAGTGGTTGCGGGAGAAGGTGGCGATGGTTTCCAAGTGGAAGACGGAACAGGTAGCGAGGGCGATCTGTTGGAGGGCGTGGGGAAGTGAATGTTTTGGAGGGCTGTGGTGACGACTCGGATGACGTCCTCTACAGTCATGTCATTACCTTATGGAAATGTATGTATTGTGTTTTATCAAAGTTTAATAAGAGTCCATCTTCAGAGAACAACTTCATAATTTTGTGAAACACATTATTTACAATTTCATCAATTAACTCTTGTTTGTCAGGGGTGATTTCTGTACTTGCACCGTCAGCAAACGGAACCACATTTACATCGTCATGTTCGAACAAAGTGTGAGGGTCGTGCACAAAGTAAGCTTATTTTCTGTTTCTATCCGCGGCAGAGCTACGACCGCAGTTCCGAGCATGCGCGACACTTGCTCTGGCTCAAGGAGAAGAAAGGTACGCCATTTTCAGATCGCTGCTGCCGACTTGTCCTCTGTAGTGCTTCTTTATAATGTCAGCCGTCGTGACCTAGGATGGACACACTCCGTCTTCGAGCCACTCATACATCTGGGAACCTATAACGTACTCTCGTACCTTCGCTAGGAGTCTGCAGTGGGGTACCGCGTCAAATACTTTGACTCTTCATTCATGGTTGACAAAGCAAAAGAGCATGCTGAATTTCACTGGAAATTTCTTAAACAGAGCTGATGCATGGACAGAAATATTTCGTCTTACTGAATTTACTACTTTGAAACAGAATAAAAGTGTGGCATATAGGGGAAAGTCGGGTAGCCCCGGACGGCGGGTAACCAAATGTTCAAATGTTTGTGAATCTATCGGACCAAACTGCGTGGTCATCAGTCCGTAGCTTACAAACTACTTAAACCTAGGTACACTAACCTAAGGACAACACATACACCCATGCCACAGGGAGGACTCGAACCTCCATGGCGAGCAACCGCGCGCTCCGGAACGAGACGCTTTAGACCGCTCGTCTACTCCACCGCGGCGGCGGGTAACCGCGGACGTTTCAATTTCTAAGACACCAAGCACGTTGTGCTGGCAAGACTGCATTTGAAATGCTCACCCTGTGGAGTAAAAACACATGCAAGTCAGTTGTGGCATAGGCACCGAGCGAGCTACTCGCAATGTGTATTTTGTTCGCGCAAAAATTTTTCGTCGTTCCTGTTTAACTTCGTTGGCGGTTTTCACCCATAAGAAGAGTTTTTGAAATTAGTATTTGATCTTGCAGAAGCTCTGGAAATCCCTCATAGATTTAATAAGGAGAAGGGTCATCTCCATATAAAAAGAGGTTTAGTAGAGAGAAAAGTAAATGCAATAAAAAAGACAAGCCGAAAAAAAAAAACGCAAATGCACTAAAGAAACGTTCATGGCAAAGACAAATATTCAGTCTCTCCGCAGAGGACCAAGGAAAAGAGACAGAATGCATCAAATGCGGAGAAATCTTCGAAGAAGACTGTGTTCAGTGCTATAACTGCAAGGACTGGTACCATGAAAACTGATTTTATGTAGATGCTTGAGGTATTTATTGCAATACCACTGAATGCTATGTCCGGGGCTACCCTCCAAATTTTTAGTACCAATAAACTGATTGAAAAGTTTATTTAAGATAGTTCATAAAAATTATTATCTATGCTTAGTTCTAAGTGATATGGTTTCATTTTACGATGAAAGTTAACACAAAAAAATTGTTTATTGCTGTTGTATTAGCAATTCATTTTTGTGTCCGTTCCTACCTGACCTTCTCCTAACGTGCGGGAAGCTTTGAAGTGACAATTTTTTTTATTCCTAACTAGTTGTGGAAGTGCCTGCAACTGACGGGGTGAGTTCGGCCTTGTTACAGATTCGCTGCGGCAATGTCTTCCTCCTAGCAGACAAGGCTGTTCCTCGCTACGGTCGTGAAAACTGCGTATTGTTTACCGGGACTCGTTTAGGCGGGAGAGCGGTACTAGGAACGAGAAACAGGGACAATCGCGGAGATTACCTGCCGCCGGAGCGTCGCAACCTCGGGCAAACTGCGCGCCTCCTTTTCGCGGCGCCTTAATGAGATGGCGAGACGCAGGAATTAAGCGCCGCCCCACCCGCAAAAGTTTTATGTTCCGGCCGGCTGCGGCTCCTCGGCTGCGAAAATACGCAGAAAAACGCGCGCTTCCGGCACATTAAAGAGAAAGGCGAGGCGGCGCAGATAAGAGGCCGCGCCCGCCACCGCGCCAGGAAGGAAGCCGCAGATAGCGCAGCGCAGCGCGCGACCCGGCCCAGCAGTGGTAATGAGGCCGCACACGTCACCAGCGGGAAATTGAATCGCGGGACCACAACAGACGCAGGCGCCTCATGTACACGCCGTCTAGCGGGAATCTCTCTCTCTCTCTCTCTCTCTCTCTCTCTCTCTCTCTCTCTCTCTCTCTTCATTCACCTCCAGCTCTGAACGCGAAGTTAAACTAATGGCATTTTTGACAGCATTTCCAGGTCGACTGCTAATAACAGATATCCCCTGGTGGCACTCAAAACCGTTTTTTCCTGGAGCCATAGACACAGTGGCGTAGCTATGTCACCAAGGGCCCCGGGGCAAAAATGACATTGGGGCCCTCTAAACACTAATACTATACAGATACAAAACTACTTCATCATCAGCTCCTTACCGCCCACTGGAAGACATAATAAGGCAAACCTAAATATTATTAAGTAAATTATTATGTGTCACGCAGCAGATAATATTTAATCGTAACATAATTGTGAAAGTCTGATTGTTTGTTATGCTGTCATGCAAAAATTACTAGGTGATTTGGATGAAATTTTGCAGAGGGATAGAGATGGAGTAGTACATAAAGATGAAAATGCCCCGTCGGATATTTTTCGTCAGCGGTGACAGCAGGCGGACTTCTGTCAGTCCCGACAACTCACTCCCGCTAAACTACTGCGCTGTTATCTCATTTCGTTGATAGCCCAGTCAAAGAAGGAAAATAGGGAAAATATTCATGTAGGATGGTTTCAGCATCCCAGTGGAAGGTTAAAAAAATTAAAAATTTCGATGCTTTACTGTAACTTTTTTCCGATCGTCGGTCACGAAGGCCGAGGGACCCCTGGAGCTCGGGGGCTCCGGGGCACTGCCCCGCCTAGCCCTATGATAGCTACGCCACTGCATAGACACATAACGAATTCCATCCTACGACACCAAAACTGTGGTGTCGCACAAGTATGAAGTGCGCGCCACGTACTTACGCTTGGTTGGTTGTAGTTTTTGAAAGGGACTATCAGTCCCTTGTTCCAGTCTTAGAGCTAAAACATTGTGTTAAGCGTTACGATGTATATGCTTTAACACGTCAAAGTTTAAAAGGAACATGTAAAAAACGAAGGGTTGACATAAATATAAAGAAGGGATAAAAGTACTGGGACAGGACAAGAGTGTTTTTGCTGGGTGAGTACATAAATATAAGTATCACATCCAGCCACTCTGTACACATTAAAACACCTATCTAATAGACTTAGGCAACATATAAATGACAGACACACAAGAGACTTCAAATGGATTGGTACAGTCCACACTCACGAATAAAATTTAAAACACTATCAACCATGGAGGCATTGTCAGCTAAAACAAGAGTCAAGGCGTCAGGGATATTAAATTTCCGTCGCTCTGCGGCTAAATTGGGGCATTCCACTAAGACGTGGGCGACTGTCATAGTCGCATCACAGCGACACTGAGGATGGTCCTCACGACGCAGAAGGTGTCCATGCGTCAGCCAGGTATGGCCGATACGCAGCCGGCAAAGGACCATCGCCTCCCTGCGAGAAGCCCGCAGTGAGGACTTCCATGAAGCGGTGGAGGGCTTTACAGTGCGGAGCTTGTTTGGTTCGGTCAAGCTCGCCCACTCACAGTTCCAAACCCCAAGGACCCTGCTACGTAACTGGGATCTGAGGTCTTTTTCTGGTAGGCCAATATTCAGAGCCCGTGAAGTGGTGGCCAGTTTGGCCAGCTGATCAACACGTTCATTACCTAGGATGCCTATGTGGCCTGGCGTTCCGATGAAAGCGACAGAATGGCCTGACTCGCCAAGTGCGAAGACAGCATCTTGTATTGCTCGTACTAAAGTGTGCTTGGGGAGAAACTGGTCGAGGGCCTGTAAGCCACTCAGGGAGTCGCTGCAGGCTCTGAGGTGTTCAAGAGCTCGTAAAATAGCGACCAGCTCCGCAGTGAAGATACTGCTTCTGCAAGGCTGTTCAGTATGGTCACCACAAATAAAGGCATACCCAGCATGAGCATCCGCGGCGCGGCGTTATTACGTCAGCCACGAGCGCCCTCTGCTACAACTCCGCTCGTGGCCACCACTGGACGGCATCGTTCACTTGGGGATGAGATAGGAACCAGTTAACACATGGGAATCAGATTGGCACCAGTCAAGACTTGGCTATCGGATAGGCACTAGAAATCATCAGTAGGCAGGCCACTATCTATGTATCAGTATTCTGCAGTCAAGAACTATGTATAAGTTAAGTATTACTGTCTCTATGAAAAATATATTTCGTTCTAATTTACTCTAGTGTCTCTAGTTTCTGCTGTCCAGCTGGCTGCACACCTCCGTACCTGCACAAGCGTGCATCCTTTATTCCTGTGTCGGTCTCTTTCTACTCGGCCACCGACACCTACGACAACCGGCGGACAAGACACAAAAAGCGGTGGCCGAGGGGACTGAGGCGCTACAGTCACGGTCTGCACGGCCACTACGGTCGGGGGTTCGAATCCCCCCTCGGGCATGGATATTTGTGCCGTCCTTAGTGTTAGATAGTTCATAATTAGTTTGTAAGCTTAGGGACTGATGGCCCCATACTTCAGTCCCATAAGTTCTACAAACATTTGAACATTTTTAGAAACAAAAAAACTTCCCTGCCTTTTGGAAGGCGGCCAAGATCCTGATCACAAAATTACTGACTCTTCAGTCTGCTGAGTTCGCTCAGTAAGATAGTTGAGAAGTTAATTCTTAAACGTTTCACTAGGCGCTGCATCATCAATTCCTTCACTAATTTCCGTGTCCGGTCTGTCAGCATTTCGAAAAAGTAGCAGTTGCGATAGCTTTGTCATTTCCTTCGTAGACATCTTTTGCATTGGTTGTCCAGGAGGGGGCATACAAGTAGGTGGCTTGCATCTTCATCAGCCCCACAGTCGCAAGAGGTGTCTGCGCTCGCTGGAAGGATTCCCCATTTCTTCAGGTTGCTCTTGCATCGGGGGACATAGAAAATATTGTGGGGAAGGCGAACCAAAGGTTACGTTTCTTTGGCAGAACGCTTCGAAGATGCACCAGCTCCACCAAAGAGACTGCCTACATCGCACTTGTGCGTCCTCTCCTGGAGTACTGTTGGCCCTTGTGGGACCCTCAACAGGCGGGACTGACGGAAGATATTGAGAAGGTTCAGAGAAGGGCAGCTCGTTTTGTCTTATCACGTTACGGGGGGGAAAGCGTCACGGAAATGTTGCACGAATTGGTGTGGAAATCATTAACAGAAAGACGTTATTCATTGCGGCGTGATCTGTTTACGAAGTTTCAATCACCGACTTTTAGTTCTGAGTGTGAAAATATTTCGCTAGCACCCACCTACTTAAGAAGACATGACCATCCCAATAAAATAAGAGAAATCAGATCGAAAACGGAACGATTTAGGTGTTCTTTCTTCGCGCGCGCTATTAGAGAATGGAGCGGTAGAGAAAAGTTATGAAAGTGGTTAATGAACCCTCTGCCAGGCACTTAAATGTGATTTGCAGAGTATCTGTGTAGTTGTAGATCTAGATGTAGACGCCCACTCAGGCGGTTGAGGGACCTCCATACAGGTTATTGTAGGCCTGAGCCAGGAACTATTTCTTATTTCGGCGAAACGTCTGCACGCAGTGAGCTCTTCCGTCTCACGGACGATTTGCCTCTGGTGCTCCTTCTAGTGGCGCAGTCCTACCAAGGAAACTCTTGTGGGATTTAAGGCGAGATCGTGGTGACCATACAGAGGATGTAGTTGGTCAGTCTCCTGCTTTGTTCTTTTATTGTCTGCAGCAATGGCCATCCGGAAATGGGTTGAATTAATTAGTACATATAGGTAACCAAAATCGTCATGCTTCAGGTAATAGGTTTATATATGCACAACCATGTGAATCATCAATCAGTAAAAGATCAATGTTTCAATGCATTATGAACACAGATACAGAATGCATTTTTTGCAGTACTCATGTAACATTCCATCATAGCTTGAGCACCAATGAAGTTACTGATCTTTCGTGGTGACATATAATAATAAAGAAGGTAAGGATCGTTGATGTTGAGATGTTACATTGTATAAAGCTCAAACATGTTATAAAGTTGGCTGCAAGTTTCTATTTCACATAGTTTGTAATGCTGCTTTCGTATGAAAATGGGTGTTGCGTATTAAAGTTGAGGTTGTGGACCGCAAATGAAATTTTTCCAGGTAGTGAATTATTTTTAAATGAAAATACTGAACAATTTGGACAAGGAAGGGACAATTTAAACAAAATTATTGGATTCCGCCATTAAATGGTAGCGGTCGTGACTTCGGTAGCAAATACAACACCAGAAAGCAACATTACAGAAGAAGTCGACGGAATCTAAATTTTACCTTATTGGGAGCTGGTACTAATATTTCGGTCATATTCTGTAGTGATTCTACCCGAGATGGCTGAAATATCACTTCGATAAATTGATGCTGGGATTGTGCGTTTCGTTTACTATTGTTCTATGACAGTGTTGAAAATTAATCAAGATAGTCGCCAAAAATTGCAAAATTATCGGACTTCATAAACAGCGCGAAGATTTTTCTGCAGGCATTAAAATGTAATAAACCATTCATAGACACGAAATAAATAAAAGTTGCACAGAGAATGTTCTAGTACAATCGCGAAACAAATCGCAACAATACCCGAGCATCACTTTATGAAGTACTGGATCTGCTGAAAATAAATAACTTTATAATTAGTGAGAATGGAGAAGGGATTGTAAGTAAGATATTTCAAATTAACTGTGGGGGTTTATTGAAATTAATAAAAAAGGAACTAAGCTCACACTTACAATAATTAGGCAAAATGCTGGAACATGTCAGAATACATCGAGGAGAAGACAGTAAGTCACGAACAGTTCCGCTCTCTCCCTTCAGCTTGTTGCAAAAAAAGTTGAACGTGACAGCTATCAAATGTTTATCGATACGCTGGCAGGGAGAGGGCAGCGGGGATCCCTATCCTACACACGTACAGCAAGTTCACGATACTCAAAAAGTTCAAATGTTTGTAAAGCTTATGGGACTTAACTGCGGGGTCATCAGTCCCTAAACTTACAAACTACTTCAGAAGTCAATTATACTAAAGACAACACAAACCTCCGACGCGGGAGGCCGCGCGAACCGCAACGTGGCGCTCCAGACCGCTCGGCTATCCCGCGCGGCTTCACATGCAGCATACGTTTTCCGACTGGCAGGTATTCTTCGTTAGGTGACCCTGCTATCAGAAGGATGGTTTTATTTCGATAGCAGTACGCGGTCATAACGTTCTGGTTGGTGGACATTGACAAGGAAATTCTTGGAAACTAGAATATTTCATGCAACTACGAATTCGACGTATGTAAACACTTCGATCGTTTCAGGGACCGGAAATCGAACTCTCATTTCCAGCTTGATTCCAGCAGTCACCTTAACCATTTAGGCTATCCGGGCACGCTTCCCTTCCAACCCAAATCCTCACCTTGTAGCACACAACGATTTTAGCGCTCCCTGCTCATTATTTCCTCATGCTCAGTGGCTGTACTGGCTTCCCGCAAAGGATCGAGCATATTAATTCGACCGCATTGAAACTGTCAATCCCCTGTTGTGGGCGTTATATACAATTATTGATATGCTGTCTGTTCTTTTGTTGACATTAACGGCCGTAATTTTACGTATTGGAAATATTCAAACATTTACCGTTTCAGGGGATTGAAATATATTCTATAACAAAGATGAAAATTTATGATGGACCGGTATTCTAACCCGGATTTCCCGCTTCCGGCCAGCGGTAGCCTGTTTTTTTTTTTTTTTTTTTTTTTTTTTTTTTTTTTTTTTTTTTTTTCCTTCATGTAGATGGATTCTTTGCGGTCGTTTTGCTTCTGGATTGTTCGTTGAGTTTTAGCTCAGTTTTTTTATTACAGAGACCATCGAGCTCCCCTGACCGAGAGCGCTGAGCCACCGCGCCCGGCAAAGATAACTGTGTTATTACCAATGACGGTGCCGTTTGGCATGTTTGGGCGTTAGGTATCGACTGGGGTCTGTAGGTGGCGCAATTTGGGCGACTTGCGCATCGATGATGATGACGACACAACACTCAGCCCTCAAGTGGAGAAAATCTCCGACCCGACCGGGAATCGAACCCGGCCGCCCTGCGTGGCAATGTACCACGCTGTCCACTCGACTACGGAGGCGGGTACGAATTAGGCTATCCAGGCACGCTTCCCCTCCAACCGAAATTCTCAACCTGTAGCACACTGCGATTGTAATCCGAAAAGAACAGATGCTGTATAATAATTGAATATTTGCTCCCAACAAGCAATTGAAAATTTCGCTCGATTCCTTGCGGGAATCCAGTATATGCTGCAAGCAGGAGCAAATAATGGGGAGGGGCCACTTCGATCGTAGTATGCTACAAGTTGAGAATTTTGTTTGGAAGGGAAGCGTGCCTGAATAGCCTAACCGATGTCCGGCGTGCTAGCTCAGCGCGTTCGGTGGGAGGGCTGCATGGTCTCTGTAATAAAAAAAAATCGCACTGACGTGTTTTACGGCCCACTTAAGATTTGTAGTTTTATAAGTTTTTGCAAATATTTTAAACCAAAATAATAATGTAAGCAATAAAAAATTAATTAATAAGAGTGCCTGAAACCCTTTTAGGAAAAATGTTTTTAAGTAGTGGCGGGATATGAACCACTGATCGTCTGCTTCACAGTACAACGCATTGGCCACTACGCTAAGGCCAACACTTAGGAGCTGCGTTCTTTAATCTCCTACTATTGATGGTCGTTGTTAACTGACGCTAATATGGCATTTGTAGACACTAGATTATCATTTATCGTACGAAGAACGACGTGTTTTTGTTAATTCTTCAGTGCGCCATTGCTTTGAAATGACAACGTGTAAGTTAAAATAAGAAAATCATCAAATACGCAACGCAAGATGGCTTATGCCAGAGAGAGTTCTGGGCGAGGAATGTCACGTGACATCTGCAAACGGCTGGTTTTCGTTAATTCAATGGAGGGTGTCAAATATCTCCAACGATACGAGATATGAAAAAAAGGAAACAAAGTTGTAGAGAATCTTCTCCTCTACAAATTCGGTTATTCAATTTTAGCGTCAGATGAACGGTTTATATGCAATTAAAATTACATTACAAACGACTTTTTGGCTCACTTTAGGTTACTGTAGTAACACTAAAAAAGGGCCTTTGCAATCGTCTTCTGAAAGCTTCAAATTTAAATGAAAATAACGGCTTAACTAACCATCCACCTGACACGAAAATTGAATAACCGAATTAATCGAGGAGAAAATTCTCTACACCTTTGCTCTCTTATGTTTTTTTCAAATCTCGTATCGTTTGAGAGATATTTGCGAAAATAACGGAGATTTGCACCCTCCATTGAATTAACGAAAACCAGCCGTTCGGAGATGTCACGTGACATTCCTTGCCTAGAACACTCTGGCATACGCCATCTTGCGTAGCGTATTTGATGATTTCCTTATTGTAACTTACACGTTGTCATTTCAAAGCAATGGCGCACTGAAGAATTAAAAAAAACTTCGTTCTTCGTACGATAAATGATAATTTAGTGTCTACAAATGCCATATTAGCATCAGTTAACAACGGCCATCAATAGTATGAGAAGATTAAAGGGCCCAAGCTTTGATTGATAGTTGTAGCGTGCCGGGCGCCGTAGCTCAGCGGTCAGAGGGCTGAACGCTCTCTGTAATAAAAAAAAAGCTGAGCCAAAGAACACGTAGAACCAAAACGAACAAACAGAATCAGCGTCCACAAGGACAAAAACTACCCGTAAGGGAAAAAAAAAAAAAAAAAAAAGTTGCCTAGTGGACAAGGCGTTGGACTGAGACGCTGAAGGTCAGTGTTTGGAACCTGCCACTTCTTAAATTTTTCTTTCCTAAAAGGCTTTCAGGCACTCTTATTAATTAATTTTTTATTATTTACATTATTATTTCGGTCCAAAATGTTGGAAATAACTTATAAAACTACAAATCTAAAGTGGGCCGTAGAACACGTCAGTACGATTTTTTTGGTATTACTAACGTATTTCTTGTCCGAAATATTGGAAAAAGCGAGGTTCTGGTCTCTGGTAGCTGACAATTATGTATGTAAAATTTGCTGCCGATCGGTTGAACGGTTCGATCTAAACAGTGAGAACACATTACAGCCAGACAGACGTCGTCAAATCGCCGTTATTTTTGCAAATATCTCTGCAACGATTCAAGATATGAAAAAACCATAATAAAGCGAAGTTGTAGAGAATTTTCCCCTCTAACAATTAGGTTATTCAATTGTCGTGTCAGATGAACGGTTCGGTTGTAATTACAATTATATTACAAAGGGCTTTTGTTGGTATTAGTACCGTATTTTTTGTCCGAAAATTTTGAAAAAGGGAAGTTCTGGTCTCTGTCGGCCTACAATTATGTCTGTAAAATTTGGTGTTGATCGGTTGAACGGTTCGTCTTAAAAACGGGGAACACGTTATAGACAGACAGACATACATCCCAAAATCGCCGTTATTTTTGCAAATATCTCTAAAACGAAACGACATATGAAATAAATAAATAAAAAAAACCATAAGGAAGCAAAGTTGTAGAGGATTTTCTCCTCTACAAATTCGGTTATCCAATTTTCGTCAGGTGGATGGGTAAGCCGTTACTTGTATTTCAATTTCGAGCTGTCAAAAGACGAGCGCAAAGGTCCACTTTTAGTGTTACTACCGTAACCTAAAGTGGGCCAAAACTGTATGATAAACAACGAACAAAAACGAGCGCACGTACGAAGCGGACCTTAAGAGCCATTAAAAAAAGTTGTTATGGAGACCGTTGGCTCGAAGCGGACAATTCGGGTTCGATCCCGGTCCATCACCAATTTTCAACTTTGTCATTGAACATATTTCAATGCTTTGAAACGGTCTAAGTGTTTAAATATTTCCAATTTGTAAAATTACGGCCGTTAATGCGAACAAATTGTGCCTGTTCTTAGAACATGTCCGAAAAGAAAAGGACAGACAACGTATCAATAATCAGATTACTCCTTTTTTAAATGTTGCTTCATTGGTGTATTTTATGGGATGATGATACATTTGAATTTCCACCTTGAAAGACGACCGTCTGTCGTCTTCCATATATTTTTTATAAAACTGTAATTTATTTGATGTCGCTAGATTAGCATTTTGTTAAAACTAGAACGCCACTCTTTTCGAGGCATGAGGAATAGCATTTTCTATATCTATAAATGTGAATTTTTGTTCGGTGTATGTTTATCACGTCTGAACCACAAGACATAAAGACCTAAAAATTTGTACAGTTATTAATGTATACCCGGGGAAGGCTTTAGGCGCAGTTTTATGGCGGTGTGTGTGTGTGTGTGTGTGTGTGTGTGTGTGTGTGTGTGTGTGTGTGAACGTCTATTCGGTGTACGCTTATCACGTCCGAACGAAAAGATGCAGAGACTTAAATATTTATACAGTTACTAATTTATACCTGAGGAATGTTTTAGGCACGGTATTATAGCGATCTGATAGGTATTTAGTAATTTGAAGAATACAACGCGAAATGCGGAACAATAATTAATCTTTGAAAATTATATTTAATTACAGAACACAAACGAATGGTCTGTGTGTAATTGTTGTCCGAAGTCTCCCGTTGTACACCATAGCAGTTCCATGCCGAAAGCTATAAGGAGGTGGAATATATGGTGGTTGAAAGTCGTCAAATTATTAAAAAAAATTCGGACTGAAGGCCGGCGATGACGTTTGCGACTCTATAGCAAGGAGATTACATAAAGCGAAACGTGATGCCACAGATCATATGTTTGGTCTATGCGTGCTACAATGTCTTCAGCTCTTTCTCTGTAAAGATAAGCATACGAATAACGATATATAAGAACAAATAAATAAAGCAGTAAAACAGACATTTCTTTTAATACATCTCTTTAAAAAATCGATTTGACGTTTCGCGCATTACATCAAGTGATCGATCTGTGATATTATTACAATCATTATTGTTGAAGTTCGTGATTGGATTTTTCGAAACGCGTGCATTTTTGCGTGTGATTTAATCTACCAACACGCGAGCGGGGCCGCGGGTTTAAGCTAGTTATTTCATATTTTAAAATATTAGTTTCTGAAATGTTAGTTAATATTGCTAGGATTTTGTTACTTTAATAATTTATTATTGTATTTATGAATGTGGCAATAAGTACGGCTTCTCCGCTACGCCACCGTCCCTCTGAGAATGTATACTTGTTTTACTTTTAAGTGGGTGTGCGAGAATCTAATGGCTGTCAGAATGTGGGTAGTAATAGCTCACTTTGCATGGTTCTCTCTGGCTCAGAGTCAATAGTTAGTCGCTACCAACCTCTGCTGCTGGTGCTACCAAAAAGGTTTCTACACCCTTTGGTTACAAGCCAGTCAACGAGTCCTCTCCAGGGGCGAGTCTCACGTCCCCACCACCGCTGTTTCCTGGGTTTTACCAGTTTCCGGTATCTTCGCGCCTCCTGGCCGCTCGGTCTTCACTTTGTGCTGGGATCGTGGTGAGGTAAGGTTGGTTCTGCTCTTGTGTCCGCGGAGATGGTAGCCATCCCTAGTCTAGCATGTTTAACTTAGACTCTTGAACTTAGATTCATTTTTCGGAATATTTTGTTTTAGTTTTTCAGTCCAGTTATTCCCAAAAGATAAACGCGGTGTTACTAGTTGCAGTTTGATAATGGCCTGGTATATTCAAACCTTTAGTGATTATGCAGCGGTGTACGAACTCTGTGTAAATTCTTTCTAGCTTTGTGGGGCCCGATTACTAACAGACGATATGTTCCTTTTTCGTACAGTGCATGTAAAATCTTTCTTATCGTTTTCCTTCCGTGAGTGGATATGTGTTCCACATGGTTGGTTCTTAGAATAAAGCCTTCAACTTCCACTATTATTTGTTCCATGCCCATCAGGCAAGTAACTATGCATGTATCTTTCTGATTTCCACTAACATTTCGCGATCTTCTCTCCCCGCCTATTTTAATTTTGCTGTTTCTTCTCCGAACTTGTAGTATGCACTCAGTTTTTGTCAGTAAATTTCTCTGAGCCTTGTACAAGCTCTTTCAATGGCTTGCTTATGAAATTCTATGTATTTTTAAGGGTTGCATGCCGTAGTTTTTATTCTCCCTTTTCCGTCTTTGTAAATATTTCACTTTTCTGGTTTTTGAGACTGGACTTCACCGTCTCGGTAATCTCTCCCTATCGTGCGTAGTTGCACTGCATACTTTTGCTTTTGTAATTCTAAACTTTTCAATGGGTTGCATGCCGTAGTTTTTATTTTTCTGACTTTGTACTTATTTAACTTTTCCCAGTTTTGAGAGTGGACTTCTTTCGTCTCTGTGAACGCTCCAAATCGCATATTGCTGCATTTCAGTAGCTTCCGTATGAAATTCTAAGCCGTTCTAGGGGTTGCATGCCGTAGTTAATTTTCTTTATTTTTCGGAAATTGAATTTATACATTTTTATCGAACTCCGACTCCAGGGGTTTGCAGCTAGTCACCTGAATTCACGCCACTTCTCACAAAACCAGTGCCTAGATAGTTTACTCTCAGATTGCAACTTAAGAATCCGCCTTGAGTTTGTGTAATGAATCCTATTTTTAACCACTTCACTTTCAGTGGAGTGCGATTATGTAACGTATCCGTGTGTCGCCGTTAGCGTGTGTGTCCGCTGTCTAATCTAAATGCAACTTAACTTTGCTACACTCACGCACCATCTCAGGCACTACAGACCAGAGCCATCTTCGCAGTTTTGTTGTATATTGTGTTGTGTGGTACCTCCGGGTTTGCTGAATTTCGCCTACGACAGCAGCGCCTGCTTCTGCCTCGTTTCAGCACGCTGATTTTGGTGGGTTTCGCTGTTGCATTGCGTGTGAGTAGCGTTAAGTTCTGTGTACTTTATATTAAATTCAATGCTGGGCGTCGTCAGTATTAGATATGTAAATTGAATGTATTTTTATTGTATTAACAAAATTGGTTCCCCATTTTGCTTGCGTTCGACCTGAATAAACAAGTTAGGTTCAGTATAGTTTTGACTTACCTATAAATTGTAGTTTTCGAACAACTTCCTCCTTTTATTTAATGTTGTTTTTCACCAGTGCTGAGAACAAGCTGAGATGCAATTTTTTATGTTTAAGTTCGTTTCGCCATAAATGTTTTTCTTAGCCACCTTTTTGAAATAACTTTAATTCTGGCGGCTTGTTTATTAATACCTGTGTGTAATTTCGTGTGAGCTGCTACGTATATTGGCCACTGTATCGTTAACTTCCTGTTATTAGAGTAATTATAACCAAGTCAGTTCTCAATTTGGGCCAGGGAACAAGGTTTCGCAGCAGGGAGTAGCCGGTACTACACACGGACCTTTTGCTAATTTTAGTGCTAAAATGAAGCTTTTGTATAACAGTAAACTCTTAACTAGGTACCTCCTACGAGAATTAAGCTTTTATTTCGTACAGTGGCCCACTTTTAACCTTTTTCTTGCTGAAGCGAAGACACACAGTGCATATTTTCTGTCCCTCCCTTCCTTCAACAGTGTGGCCTTTTCGAGTCTATAATCTGGAGTCCTTAAAGTCTAATTTTCCTTTCTTTCAGTAAAGTAATTCCCTTACGACGACTGTTACAGTTAAAAGTGTGGCGACAAATTAATTCGACATGCTAGTCTCAAAACAATGGCTGTGAGTCACAAGAAGAGATTAACTGGCACAGCGTAAAATATGTAGAGACATTTATCACAGCGTGAAGGGGATTTATTAGCATTAGGTCTCGTTAATAGCTGAGCTTACGTCGAAGGGAGAATAATCTCGATTGCTAATGAAGAATGGAATCTTGTTAATGTGTAAATTTTATTTCTGTCGTTGTGAAAGGAATAATATCAAGATTCCAGATAATAATGCAAACCAGACATTTCATAAGGGGAACAGAATGGAATTAAGAAGCTGCTACTTTATGTATGTATTTAACTTCATTCTTACGTGTTACATTAATAAATTTCGCAATGGAGCTTATTGCAGTTTATTTGACGCATTGTCAGTATAATTTTTTTTTAAATATTGGCATTTTAAAACTTTCAATTAGTGTTATATAACTAAAAATTCTTTTCACCCCGTGTGTTGATGCAAATTTTGATACCGAAAATCGAATGCATCGTGACTTAATATCGGATATAAGATACTTGTAGCGCTTACTCTTCTGTTCTCGTCGTACATTTGAGTTAAAATCTGCCTTTCTACACATTACCTCTTTCAAGCATTAATTAAAGTTTTCTGTCGGTATCTAGTGAACAACCTTTCTTTCCTATACCTAATATATAAAAAAGATTGTTTTTAAGTTTGTTCGTATTTTATGCGCTGCCGTAACGTTCATCCGATTGCGATGAAACTTTGTCAACACATTGCTAGCCCGTTTGCGTAGTTTATAGGCATAAATTAGCTCTGGAGATGTAAGGTCATAAACTATGACGTACATGGTAGGACCAGGTACTAAGGCTACTCTTCTTCTTCGTGGATGGATCACTTAGGACGAAGCGGAATCAACATTTGTTGGCTTTCCTTTTTGCCCAGTATTCCTGAATACGCAACGAATGAGCTTGTTTTCGTTGTACAGACCACGTATGTCGGTTACTTTTTATCTCTTCTTCTTCTTCTTCTTCTTCAAAAACCTGTGAATTAATGACTTTTCTTTTTAATTTCAGTCGTATAGTTTGGAGATTCATGTTCTACAGTTATTTTTCTGCCTGATTGTATCAGTTCGATCTAGTAGTTTTGTTCTTTAAAAATATACGGATTTTGTGCATTAACTTGTTGCCACCTATTAATCAGTCTTTTATGAAAGAAAATAGTTTAATGCTGCTTTTGCGCTTTTACCTCCCAAAGATTGAGGCCTAATTGGGAGAAGCACACCTAGTGGGTTGCTCGATAAAATCGGAGGTTTTAAGTCAAAGAGCTAAATTGCTGCACATTAAGTTGTTCCTGTGATTTTGCAGCGAAATAGCTTATGCCCTGACTGTAATTGCGAGTTACGAAGTATACACATTAAATAAAAGAAAAATTAACTAATGAAAAGAGTTTTATTGAAATCTCTGTAATTGACGTAAAATACACCAGAGAACTATGTCGAATAATTTTTATTGAAGTTAGTAATATCAAATGAACGGAACGTGGTTCTACAATTAACAATCCTAATAAAGACAGAATTAAAATCCTATGAAAATGCAATAGTGATAGATGCTTTAGAAGACTCGCAATAGGATCCACAAAGGTAAAAGTTCATCAAAGATGATGCTCTATAAACTAAGCCCACTTCGTGCTCACGAAAACTGAAATATTCCCCAGGTAAAAAAAAAAAAAAAAAAAAAAAAAAAAAAAAAAAAAAAAATCAGTGTTCAGCTAGACGATTTACAGATCAACACACGTGAGGTAGAGAGCAGGAATTCAAGGAATTCATGTCTGGTTCAGTCTTAACTCCGTAATGCAAGCAGAAAAAGTTAAATTTCTGAACTGGAACCCATTTAGACGTCACGAAAGATAAAATCCCTCAGATAGTTAAAGCAGTCCAGCGGGATTCACGACCGAATATATCACAGGTTACTTCAGCCACGTCTGCCTTCTTCGAGATCTCTTCGTAAAGTTCTCAAGTATCGCTCCCTTGAGCTCTCGACTCAAAACTGTCTATCTCCATATAAATTCAACTTTATTCTATCACTGACTCTCATTGGAAGATCTCCACCAAAAATAAATGATTCCCCCATTCGAAAGAGACGATTTGACTCGACCACTTTCCATACTTAGCTTTTGTATTATATCAGTATTCAATAAATTAGTGTTATTTACGTTCGGTACCACTCAGAGAATTAATAATAAGGATACATAATCAATTGATCATAAATAAACGGGTCAGCATTGTTGCACACGTGTGCTTACGTTAAGTGATAGCAAAAATGTGCTGAAATGTTGGTTAAACAAATACTAATGCCACCTTGATATGAACGTCTGTGGGCGCTCTCCACTGGTTGGGTGAACCTGACCACTTTTAAAATACATTGGTTGTAATCAACATTTAAACGAAATTAATGACAAAATAGTGAACTATTGATTCAAATCAAATGTTCAAAGCTTTGTAAACCTATTGGAGCAAACAGTTATGGTCATCAGTCCCTAGACTTACAAACTACTTAAACTAAATTACACTAAAGACAACACACACGCACGTCCATGCCAGAGGGAGGCCTCGAACTTACGGCGGGAACGGCCGCCCAGTCCGTAGTATGAGTCTTAGCTAACCCGGCCATTTCGCGCGGCAAATATTCATTAAATAACTACACACAAAAACAACATAAGAGGCACATATTTGACTAATTGTGATCAATACAACTATGTGACAAACAATACAAAAGACATAAAATCATAATAGATCAAGTTCCGTTTGGTTATGTAAAACAAACGTGTACAGTAAAAATATTTATTGTACAAAAATCTACACTTGTTAAACTACTTTCCTACATAGCTTCGAAATTTTGTAGGCACTTGTCATAGGCCGCGGCGGAGCGGCCGAGCGCACTGAGGCGCTATGCTACGATCCGTGAGGTCTCCCCCCGTCGGGGTTCGAATCCCCCCCTCTGACATGGATGTTTGTTCTGTATTTAGTATAAGTTTAGCGACTGATGACCTGGCAGTTAAGACACACAAGCTTTAATAAAAAATTAAATAAATAAATAGATAAAAATAAACACTTGTCATAGCATGGCACGAGTTTCTGTATGTCTTCTTCATAGAGGTTGCCACCTGTGTATCCAACCATATGGTGACATCTTCTTTCAGCTTTATCGTTGAAGTGTTGACCACCAAGGACAGATTTTAGATGTAAGAACAGATTAAAGTCGCTAGGAGCGAGATCCGGGCTGTGCGGAGGTTGATCAAACTCGTCCCAGTGAAATTCCAGTAAGAGTTGTTTGGTCACATTTAACGTGTGAGGTCGGGCATTATCGTGGAATAAAACAACACTTTTTGACAGTAATCCTCGGCGCTTGTTCTGTTTTGCGCGACGCAATTTCTTAATGGTCTCGCAGTAACCATGTTCATTGATTGTTTAGCCTCGTGGTAAGAAATCAATCAGCAAAATGCCTTTTCTGTCACAAAACCGGTGCACATGACTTTTCGAAGTGTCAAGATTTGCTTAGGCTTAACCTTCGTTGGAGATGAAATGTGCCTCCATTCCACTGATTGCCGTTTTGTTTCAGGAGTGTCGTACGACACCCAAGTGTCATCACCCGTGACTATCCGAGAAGGAAAACCATCGCCTTCTTCACTGTAGAGTCTAAAAAACTGAATTGCACTGCCCATCCGTTACTGTTCAGTAAGAATTTTGGGTAACCAACTTGTATAAATATTTCAAAATTTCAGTTTTTCAGTAACAATTTCATGAATTAGTGATCGTGATATTTGCGGAATTTCCATATCAAGGGCACTAAGTGTAAACTTACGATTGTGCTTAATCTTCAATTGTGTGAACCAGTTAATCAGTAACCATAGACGGGCGTCCACTTCGTTCTTCATCGTGGATTTGATCACATCATTCAATGAACCTACTGACTCATAGCATTTGTGCGTAAAACTCGCAGACTTACCGATAAATTTCCTTTGGTTTAAATTTCTTTACATTTAGAAAACGAATCACAGATCTGAGTCACACGCGGCAGCATTTTCAAGTATGGCTGACATAAATAAGCTCTACGAAGCATACGTCGGCAGCAGCGATCTGAAAAATGGCGTACATGTCTTCTCCTTGAGTCAGAGTAACTGCCACGCATGCTCGGAACTGCGATCGTAGCGCTGGCGCGGATAGAAATAGAAACGGAACTTACTTTGTGGACGACCCTCGTATTTTCAATTTCAAAAACGGTAAACAACTTAATAATTTATGGGTACTTAGAATTTTCACAGTTTTAAAATGATTCATTCGAACTAAATAATGTATCAGATCATAGCACAGCACTGTAGTTATCACATTCAAAAGCTACACATCTCTAACAGTTATTGATCTACTCGTATTATCAGTAGGTGCTATACCGGCCATGGAGCGCCTCCTGTCGACAGGCAACAAGTATGCTACAGTGGTGTACCGGAAAACACTCAAAGAATTGTACAAATGTTACAAGCTTATTGGATTTGACTGCGGTGTATTCGGTCCCTAAACTTACCAACTACTTATGTACTAGCTTATACTAACACGGCACTAACATCCATGCCCGAGGGGGGGGGGGGGGGGGGGAGATTCGAACCCCCGACGGGAAACGGCCTCGCGCATCGTAGCATAGCGCCTCAGTGCGCTCGGCCGCTCCGCCGCGGCCACCCTCAAAGTTTGCAACATGTCCGCGTAGGAATATCCAGCGACAGTGCTCTCGGCCAAGAAGACTGGCCCATACTATTTTCGACGTGACTTGGCAAGGTCCAAAAACACATTTACCTTTGGAGAATCACGCTCAAATTCAGTACATTCGTATTGATGCTTTGTACCTCACATTCGAAAAATATGCCTGTTCACTTTCCCATTAATGTGAAAAGTGACTTTGTCGCTAAAAATTAAGCTATCAAAAATGCCAACCCCATCTTCATTCAATTGATGCAACTGCGAGAAAACGCAAAACTCTTTTCTTTGTCTTTCTGCACTAGCTCCAATTTGATGGTTTCCTATACAGCTTCTATCGCAGGACTTTCCACATTGTCACTGGAGCCATTTCGAGTTCACGGGATGCACGACGCACCTTCATTGTACTCCTCATGAATGTCTCTCGTGCGCGTTTCACATTCATTGGCTTCTCTTTTGTGGGCACGAATTTGTTGTGCTAGTGAGTGGTAAATGGCCATCCTTGTTGGTGGCTTATTACAGTACATCCTTTGAACAGATGTAGCACACTTGTTTTTGTCGAACTCCAACACACAGAAAGCTCGCTCCGCCTCTGAACTCACCATATTTTCGGCTAGGGCTGATTATATACAAATTACCAAATTACTCTGTGGCGGTATACGAGGCGTATTTTTAAGTAGGTATCGTTTTGAAATTTAAAAAAAAAAGGATGTGCTAAGATATCTCAATAATTTTATTTTTACATGAAAGCCTGTACCTTAATCTATTTTTCTGCATAATTTCCGTCAATATTGAGGCACTGGTCATAACGTTGTACCAGTTTTTGAATACCTCCTCACAGAAGTCTGCCGCCTGACTTGTTAACCACTGCCTCACAACTGTTTCGACTTCGTCATCGTCTTGAAGATGCTGACACTAAGAGAAACATTAGGAAAGATATCCCGCAAGGAGGAAATCGTAAATCGTCTGTTTTCTCTCACCAAACTTTCATTAACGACCGAAGGACGCCCACTCCGTTGTCCATGATGCACATTTGTGCGGCCATCTTTAAGTTCTCTCACCCACTTTCTTATCATTCCATCACTCAATGTTTTCTCCGTAAACTGCACTAATCTCACGATGAATATCGATCGCTTTTAGGCCCTTAGCACTAAGAAATCTTATAACAGCCCGTACTTCACAGTCGGTGGGACTCACGATTATCGGAGGCATTTTAAACACTCAGTACACAACGTAAACAAGAAAGAATCAGACTGTAATGGCGTCAGTGCGTAGACAACAGATGTTGTCACTACCCAGTGCGCATGAGCAGAAAGCCGACCGCAGCGCTGCGGCCGCTGCGGCCGATTTTTGCAGTCGGCCTCTTACGGGATTGTGGAGCCTTGAAGTACAGGGTGATCAGTCCTCAGCACAACCGCCTTTGCGGGGTGCGACTCGCCGGCGATGGCAGCTGCGGTGCCCGCTTAGCGGGCCGCCCGCCGTCTGCATTAAATACAATACGGATTGGCGTGCGAATTATTTTTGACATACATAATACATAACTCGCCTTTATTACACAAGGAGGTTCTGGAACTGCCTCCCTTTGTTGTTAGAGTATTTCTGACTCCTGCTGAGGAAGATGCTCATTCGAGTGTAGATTTAACCCCGTGCGATTTTTATCTGTGGGGAGCATTAAAAGAGAAGGTGTACAGATCAAATCCCAACACTTTAGATGAAGTAAAAACAAACATTCGTCATGAAATCCCTGCAATTTCTGAGAGGGAACTTCAGAGTGTAACGAGTAACTTCCTCAGCAGGTGTCAGAAAAACTCGAACAATGAAGGGAGGCAGTTCCAGCACCTCTTTGCGTAATACAGGTGAGTAATAAACTTTTCTGTCTAACTGCTCTTCTTCAGGAAACAGTTAACAATAATATACAAATAGAAATACTAAATAAAATTCGCAGTAGATTCAACGGATTAAATGGTCAAGAAGTACAGAGTATATATAGCTTTCTCAAAAAGTGACGAAATGTGAAATATTAATACGCTACTCTGCTGCATACTGATAAAATAACGAATTCTACAATTTTGTGTAGTATTTGTATTTGTATATTGTTCTTAACTGTTTCTTGAAGAAAAGAAATAATTGCTCAAACCCGGTTGTAAATAAATCTGAAACCTTTCAATTGGTAGCTGTTTAGTTTTCCAACCTATAAAACACAGTTTCTGCAATTTAATCTTACGATTAATTTTTTGAGTTTTTGCAAACATTTCGGACAAAAATAATAAGAATATAAATAATAAAAGATTATGAACAATACAATTACGACTCTACTATTGAGATAATATCTATTCACTCAACACGTAATATTCTCTCTGACCGTAATTTAACAATCAGTCAAAATTATTTGATTGAGTTTAGCTTTGACAAACACACACATTTTTGAATTTTTATCTCTTTTTAATATCTCTCCCATATTTTCATTATCTTTTCCGTTAAAATATTATCACGTGTCTTGCCGTGGTAGTTGGTACATTTCTTGTACTGTTTGACAATGACCACACTAATTCTCCATTTTGTTACATACATTTCGCAAAAACACATTACTTCAAAATATACGGGACGCTTAAAAACGAGACAACAAGCGTCCCGTATGTATTTTGTTGGGATAACGGGAGACTTGGGCTAAATAATGGACGAACCCGTAAAAACGGGACGCCTGGTCACCCTAGGCTATGCCGCGGGAGGTCATGTTGCCGCTTGCCCTCGTATTATAGCTGCGGCTAGGGAAGGGTGGGACTACCGCTGTGATGTGCTGACAAGGGAACCTCCCCATTGCTCCCCCCCCCCCCCCCCCCCTCAGATTTAGTTATAAGTTATCGCTGTGGATGGTCGTGAAAAACTGAACACAGATGAATCGAGAAAACTGGAAGAAATTGTGTGTAACTATGAAAAATATAAGCAAAACAGAAAAACTGAACGGTCCAGGCGAAGATAGGCAACGTCGAGCAAGTAGTAAGCGTAGGAGCGTCATGGTCCTGTGACTAGCGTGAGGAGCTGTGGCGCGACAAGTCCTTGGTTGAAGTCTTCCCTCGAACGACAATTTCAATTTTTTTTTAATTTTGCAAAATTATGATCTGTCCGTTCGTTCACTGATGACTCTGTTCGCTGTAATCAGTTTAGTGTCTGTGTTTTGCGACCGCACAGCAAAACCGTGCGACTAGCAGACGAATGGAAGTGCCTCAATAGGAACCTAAAACATTTGATCGCAAGGTGATAGATCAACCGATTCCTCCAGATAAAAACACGTCTGATGTATGCTATACGACACTGGTGACGGTATGCGTGTCATATGACAGGAATCTCTTATCGATCCACCTAACTTGTACACTTGGTGAATCGGTAAAGAGATTCTACCTTTCCCGATTTAGATTTGCTTATGTATATGGTACTCACCCCCTAAAAAGTGATGAAAACATTAGAGTTTGTCACATAAACTGCAGCAAATGAATGCAACAGTTTCACAGTCGCACAGTTTTCCCAGAGCTCTGTCACAACATATGTTCAGATGAAACTTTTCACTTTGCAGCGGAGTGTGCGTTGATATGAAACTTCCTGGCAGATTAAAACTATGTGCCGGAACCGGGACTCGAACCTGGAACCTTTGCCTTTCGCGGGCAAGCGCTCTACCGACAGAGCTATCCCGATACTACTCACGATGCCGACTCACAAGTTTACTTCCGCCAGTACCTCGCCTACTACTTTGCCCGCTAAAGGCAAAGGTCCCAGGTTCGAGTCCCGGTTCTGGCACACAATTTTAATCTGCCAGGAAGTTTCATATGTTCAGATGTTTGATTAGACTTAGCGTCCCCATACTGCATCGCAGTTACCTCACCTCTGGCGGACGGAAGAACCGATAATTTTCTGAAACTGAAAGAAACTAAAATTTTCGCCTGTGTGATGTTTCGAACCAAAGGCTTCTTGCTCCGTAGCACTTCACGCTAGCCACAGGACCACATGTCCTAGGAACAAATCTTAAATATTTTCAGAATGAAACATTTCACTCTGCAGCGGAGTGCGCTTGCCCGCGAAAGGCAAAGGTCCCAGGTTCGAGTCCCGGTTCCGGCACACAATTTTAATCTGCCAGGAAGTTTCTTAAATATTTTGTTTATATTGATTGCTTAGAAAATTTATTCATTTCTGGCTGCACACAGACATTTGAACCATGATTTTTTTGGTTTTCTTTAAACTTAATTGTGAGATTTTGAAGGTTGGAAAGAGTTTCAGGACTTTGCCATTTGAACTTTACTATTTTGTGCTTCCTTTGTTACAATATGTGTTTGTATGAAAATACGAGTAACTTAGGAAACGTTTACGCTTTAACAGGATTGTAAAATCGTAGTAGCAAACAAATCAAATGTTCAAATGAAGCCGGCCACGGTGGCCGAGGGGACTGAGGCGCTTCAGTCACGGTCTGCACGGCCACTACGGTCGGGGGTTCGAATCCCCCTAGGGCATGGATATTTGTGCTGTCCTAGTTGTAGGTAGTTCATAAGTAGTTTGTATGTTTAGGGACTGATGACCCCGTAGTTAAGTCCCTTAAGCTTAACAAATATTTGAACATTTGAACATTGTTCAAATGACTGTAAATCTATCGGACCAAAATGCGTGGTCATCAGTCCGTAGCTTACAAACTAGTTATACGTAGGTAAACTAACCTAAGGACAAACATACACACCCATGCCCCAGTTAGGACTCGAACCTCCACGGCGAGCATCCGCGCGCTCCGCAGCGAAGTGCTTTAGACCGCTCGGCTACTCTACCGCGGCAGCAAACAAATCCTGTGCCGTTCAGTTAAGTATTTAAACCATGTTGATATTCCATATATGTTTCGCCTTTGCTGTATCGCGCTACTATGGCGCGCCCTGCAGCTTTCTCTGCTCACTTAAATCATCGAAGATTGACAGTTCATGATTTGAGTACCCTGCCCTGCAGCTGTCGCGATTCACGTGAATCAGGGAAGTTAGCGCGACGCAGGACTCGTCAGCACGCCAGATGTTTCGTGTGTCGAAACTGAGTCGACTCACTAGACTCTGATGATCCGTATGTTTCGAAACAGTGAAATGATCCAATTGCTTCAACGCATAACTAAATGTGTGTCGAAACAGTGAGACGATCAACTAATCTCTAATGATCCGTATGTTTCGAAACAGTGAAATGATCCGAACTGCCCATCACTACTAGCTATATCTCCAACGTATAACTAAATGTGTGTCGAAAGAGTGAGTCGACCAAATAGACTCTAATGATCCATATGTTTCGGAACACTGAAATGATCCGAACTGCCCATCACTACTATCTATTGCTCCAACATATAACTAAATGTGTGTCGAAACAGTGAGTCGACCAACTAGACTAATGATCCGTATGTTTCGAAACAGTGAAATGATCCAAACTGTCCATCACTACTATCAATTGCTTCAACGCATAACTAAATGTGTGTCGAAACAGTGAGTCAACCAACTAGAACTATGTTTCGAAACAGTGAACTGATCCGAACTGCCCATCACTACTATCTATTGCTCCAACGTATAACTAAATGTGTGTCGAAACAGTGAAATGATCCGAACTGCCCATCGCTACTATCTATTGCTCCAACGTATAACTAAATGTGTGTCGAAACAGTGAGTCGACCAACTAGACTCTAATGATCCGTATGTTTCGAAACAGTGAAATGATCCGAACTGACCATCAATACTATCTATTGCTCCAACGTATAACTAAATGTGTGTCGAAACAGTGAAATGATCCGAACTGCCCATCGCTACTATCTATTGCTCCAACGTATAACTAAATGTGTGTCGAGAGTCGACTCACTGCAGAGCCCTGCAGCGATCGCGATTCACGTGAATCAGCGAAGTTAGCGCGACGCATGTCTCGCCAGCACGCCAGATGTTTCGTGTGTCGAAACAGTGAGTCGACTCACTAGACTCTGATGATCCGTATGTTTCGAAAGAGTGAAATGATCCATACTGCCCATCACTACTATCTATTGCTCCAACGTGTAACTAAATGTGAGGGGGTCGTGCGATGGGAAGGTCGCTTGTGAGTGCCGTGGCAGTGGGCAGTGAGTGGTGCGCGCCCAGAACAGTCGGCACTGGACGCCTCCCCCAGCAGAATTTATACGGGCAGGCTTGCTGCCGCTGCGGCTGCGGCTGCTCTTATCTGCGTGCGGCCGCGACACCCAGGATTAATCGGGGCACGCCCCCAGCGCCCCTGGCGGCGGCTATCGGCGGCGCCCCGCGGTTCGTTCCGCCCCTCGCAGAGGGTGCCTGGCCGCGTAAACGGGGATAAGCAGGCAGCGCGCCCTACCCGCCGCCTGCCGTATACATTAGCGGCCGCTCCATCCATCACCATAATTACGGCGGGCAGCGCCATCTGGCGACACGAGGCGCAGATCGCCGCGCCGCCCCGCGCGGTCAGCCGCTCCCGGGCCGGAAGACGCCGTCTGTCTTTCAGGAGAGCTCCGCCTCCCTCCAATGTCGCCAACTCTCGAGGGATGCCGATGGGAATTCCGTGTTCTATAATATGGACAGGATATCACCAAAGCGTGGCCATAACGGCTAGCAGATACGTATACACTTATGCCGTCGGCACACGGAGCGTGTGTCTGAACGTGTGTGGTCGACGTGGCGAGTCCACCGAGCGGCTGAACGCTCGGAGACGGCGCGACTTGAGCATACGAGACGTGTGCCTCAACGAGCTACACGCGACCGCAGCGCGCTCCAGCGACAGTTGTCCGTGGTATCAGTTGCTGGAATCACACTTTTTACCAAATCAAAAGAGTGGAATTCCTATGGTTGCGTAGCCTTTCCCGGCGTAATAACTGATAATATTCATCTCGGGTATGCAGCCGGATACCGTCGTCAACTAGACACGATATTTCGGCAGACCAACTGGCTGCCATCTTCAGGTGAGTGTGCTAATACACTGACTCGCCGGAAACTGTTTCCGCCGTGTATTAGCGCTCTCACCTGAACATGGCAGCCAGTTGGTCTGCCGAAATATCGTGTCTAGTTGACGACGGTATCCGGCTGCATACCCGAGATGAATATTATCAGAGGAATTCCTGCTTTACCTCTATTGCTCCGCTTATTTCCGCGCTTGTACTTATGTTCGTTATGTTCTGTGATAGTCCTAAATAAATAACAACAAAATACCTAGGAACATAAGACTCTTATAAAAGTTGCATTTTGTGTCAATAAGTGCAGCGAATAATAAAAGTTCCATGAAAAACTGTGCGATATAAAATTAGAATAGGCCTTCACAACACGAAGATTATTGCCAGAGTCTCGCTTTTCAGTAAATCTTCAAAATATCATGCTTCCACGGGCAATGTTTACTATTCAGTAGATGAATGTTAATAACGTGTAAAATGCAATACGTGAAACATTAAGTTCGTATTTTACTCTAAGTGAGGTGCAAACTTTCTTGTTCATAAAACGAATCCAACAAACTCACTCCTCAGAGGGTGCGCACTTATGTTTACATAGCATCGAATATTATGCAATATACTTCAAAGAAATTAATAGGAAAGTCTTTTGAATCTATAAGAAAACCGAATAAAAAAAGAAAAAAAATACTTGCTTATGTGAAGCCTTGAACCAACACCATAACCTCTGTTAGCTTCACACTCCACGACTTGCCCCCTAGACTATTTTTTTTTTCTTGTTCTTCAGGTTGATCTATGATGTGCGATGCGGTCGTTTTTCATTGTTCGTTCTTGGTCGTTCGTTGATCAGTTGGCTTATCTTTTTTATTACAGAGGATGTTCAGCCCTCTGACCGGGCGCGCTGAGCCACGGCGCCCGGCGTGCTAAGGCCAGTTACATTACCAATGCATCCTAAACTACGGTATTAGACATATCTTATATGCTACTGGATGATATGTCGGTTATTGAGATGTAATTACAACAAATGAGACAAAGAACTATTCGTGTTGTTAGATCTTGAGTCCGCCTTGCCTTGAAACGGCAGATTTCTGTAATACGGAAATTTTTTAACCACGTATAAGACGTTTCCAGTCATTTATTCCAACAAATAGTACCTTAATGGCCGGTTTCCCAGAGATTCTGAATTTACGCAGTTACTTTTACTTGCTATGAAATGTCATACATTCATAAGACCCAAGTTATAATCATAAAACCCACGAAATACGACGGCCAGTATGGCGTCTTCGTCTCTCTACCGAAAAGAGCTGCCCCCCTCCCCGGATAGCCACGTGGTGTGACGTCGGGTGCGTTCTCCCACCTTATTGGTGATCGTCCAGACGCTCGTTGAGAATATCTGGCATGCTTGATACTGCCCCACACGTTGGAAAAACCTCGCCAGCGTGCGGTTCGCTCGTTGTGACGTCAGAAACTCGCCACGTTGGCCACACTCGTTCAGATACACGCTCCGTGTGCCGACGGCTTTACATACTCCGTAATCCAACCGAAGCTGCGTGGCGGAGGGTACTCACGACCGTTACTAGTTACTTGCTTTCCTGTTCTACTACAATACAGAACGAGGGTAAAATGAATGTATGTATGCATTTGTACGATGCCTAATCCCTCTGATTGGTGGCAGTAGAGTCATTGTGCAGTTCCTTTTAGATTCCTGCCCTCTAGGTATCTTCAACAATGTTTCTCGAAAAGAACGTCACTTTCCCTCCAGTGACTCCCATTTAAGTTCCCGAAGCATTTCAGAGACACTCGCACATTGATCGAACCTACCAGTAACAAACCTAGCTGCCCGCTTCTAAATTGCCTCTTTATCTTCTCTTAAACCAGTGTTTTTTAACCTTTTAGAAAGCGCGACCCCCTTTCCGAGTAAAAATGTCCTGTGACCCCCCAGGCCCTTAATGTCAGTGATTCCAAAAGCAAAGTATTTTTCTTTCTTATGTGTATCTAAGATCTGTATAGATAGGTTCGCCATTTAGTATCGCACATGGTGCAGGCTCCCCAGAATCCGATAGCCTGCTTGCGTTGATTGAGGTCAACGAGGGATTAGCCCCCTAGTTGAGCGACACTACTGCCAGGGTCGGACATCGCAGTACACTGTCAGACAGTTTCGAAATGAAAACTGGAGTCCGACAAGGGGATGGACTTGGATGAGGTCTTGGTCTTCGATTAGGTAGTGATTCAAATGTTCAAATGTTTGTAGAGCTTATGGGGTCATCAGTCCCTAAACTTACAAACTACTTATGAACTAGCTAACACTACGGACGACACAAATATCCATGCCCGAGGGGGGATTCGAACCCCCGACCGTAGTGGCCGTGCAGACCGTGCTGGTGCGCCGCAGTCCCCTCCGCCACCGTGGCCGGCGGATGAGGTAGTGAGACAATGGAGACAACTAAATAGTAATATGACGATCAAAGATGTACAAGTAGAGTACAAGGTCAAACATACTGCAATTGTGGACTGCGTGGCATTCGCAGATGACATGGTACTTTTAAATGAAACAGAACAAAAGGCAAGGACAGCACTAAAATTGTAGCTGAAGTAGAAAGAAAAGGTTGGACTAAAGATTGCATATAATAAGACCAAGACATTGAATACTGGGTCGGACTGGAAGATAGATGGACAAGTGGTTAAGAGAGTCGAGAGTTTTCGTTATTCGGGATAGAAGATAACTGGTGTTAACTGTAGACAGAGCACAGCTCTTGCAGGAGCTTCGGTACGCAGTGAAAACAACATATGGCAAGAAAAATCTGTCATGAAATGTCAAATTGTTACACTACAAAGCAACTGTAAGAAATGCTGCACTGTATGCATCAGAAACGGTCACACGCCGTAAGAGAGCTTGTATATAGTTGCAGAAGGAGGAGCGGAAAATTTTAAGAGACATATGGGGCACTAAAAAAGATGGCGATATCTGGAAACACAGAACACGAGAGGAACTGTACGAAGATTTTGAACCTGTATCGAGCGAGATACGGAAAATGAGGTTACGATTTGTTGGGTACATCATGAGGATGGACGATGAGAGATTGACTAAGAAGATATGGAATGCAACATGTCATGCGGTGAACAACTGGGTGAAGGAAGTCAGAGATTACTTGAAGACTTTAGGAATAAAAGAAAGGAATCTGCAAGCACTGGTGCAGGACAGGTCATCATAACAGAAGAAGAAAGAAACAGAAGAAGCGAGAGAATGAAGAGGTATTGGGAAGAAAGAATCGTGCTAAACAAGCCACACGTGATTCTGAAGGGTCCTAACGAAGCAGAAGAAGAAGACGAAGAAGATCTGCATAGATATTCACGTCTGGTTGAAACTGCAGTAGCGGAAGCAAATCAAAATGAAAAAAAAAAAAAATACTTCATGACTACTATGACAACAAGCATTTTATGTTTGGTTTTGCTTTCATCAATAATAAATCTCATTGCGTAAATTGTGGTGACGTGTTTTAATGTTTGAGTATGAAACTATAAAACCTCATACATTACTTCTTAATATTTCAAGGATATTCATAAACTATGGATTTCTTCGAAAGTATACTGAAAAGCATTAACAACCAACAAACTACTATGACACAGTTATAAAATAATATTTCTATTATTTGATTTAAAGTAATACTGCTTTGAAAACTCATTACCAGAATAAAACTGCTATGATCCAGTAGACAAAAAAGGTATTTATATGTAATGATGAAAAATAATATTATGTTATTGATATTTGTTGTTCTGGCACAACAATATCTGAACATGTGAAAGTCAAACAAGAAGATTGCGACAAGCGTAAATAACTGTAACAGTACTGCACTAAGGCTGTGCAGTCGCTTAATTAACACAAGTCATCGTGCTTATGGAAATTCTCCCCAATTGTGCGATTGGATTCACGATTTCCTATCAGAGAGGACACAGTTCGTTGTAATTGACGGTAAGTCATCGAGTAAAACCAGTGATCTCTATACAAACTGGATGTATAACTCTGGTGTCAGAGCATTGAATTGCAGCGTGCCTGCACATTCATATGTTTTGCACACGATTTCGAACTGTCCGCCATGTTTAAATTTAGCAAACGAGTTTCCATCAGTTATTACGTGACTAAGAATTGGTTGCTTACCTCTTGACTTGGAATATAATTCAATTTTCGATGTTGTAGGCTGATATGGGAACGGAATCGAAACATATTTTCTTCTCTTTTTCTTTAAATGCTTCTTAGCAGCCATGTTTGAATTTGGCAAGAAACTAAATATGAATATCTATGACTGGCACGCTAATAAAACTGAAGTTCAACATCCAGAGAGTATAGAGATCAATGAGTAAAACAGAAGTGATATCTGGCGTTCCCCAGGGAAGCGTTATAGATCCCCTACTCTTCCTTGTGTTTATAAACGATTTAGCAGACAATCTGAATAGCTCCCTTAGACTGTTCTCGGAAGAAGCTATCGTTTATCGGTTAGTGAAGTCAACAGAGGATCAAAAGCAACTGCAAAGCGATTTAGACAAAATTTCTACACGGTGCGAAATTGGCAATTGACACTAAACAAAGAAAAATATGAAGTAATACACGTGACCACTAAAAGAAATCCGTTGCACTTCAATTACGCGATAAATCAGTCAAACCTTAAATAGAAAATATTGTGGGGAAGGCGAATCAAAGGTTACGTGTAATTGGCAGAACGCTTCGAAGTTGCACAAGCTCCACCAAGGAGACTGCCTACATCACACGTGTGCGTCTTTTCTTGGAGTACTGTTGCCCATTGTGGGACCCTCACCAGGTGGGACTGACTGAAGGTATTGAGAGGGTTCAGAAAAGGGCAGCTCTTTTGTTTTATGACGTTACCGGGGTGAAAGCGTCAAGGAAATGTTGCACGAATTGGGGTGGGAATCATTAAAAGAAAGACGTTATTCATTGCGGCGTGATCTGTTTGCGAAGTTTCAATCACCGACTTTTACTTCTGAATGTGAAAATATTTTGCTAGCACCCACCTACTTAGGGAGACATGACCATCCCAATAAAATAAGAGAAATCAGATAGAAAACGGAACGATTTAGGCGTTCTTTCTTCCCGCGTGCTGTTAGAGAATGGAACGGTAGAGAAAAATTATGAAAGTGGTTAATGAACCCTCTACCAGGCACTTAAATTTGATTTGCAGAGTATCTATGTAGATGTAGATATAGAAGGTGGAAAAATAACTTTATTGTTCGCGTTTTGGTCGGCCCATCGTCAGAAATCAAAAGGGTCACTTTTGATGTCTGATTAAGGGCCACCTGATACGTATCACAACAATGCCTTTTCCCACCTACGAATGACTTGTTGATTAGTCGACTTCTACGAAACCGTGTCATTTGCGTGTGGCACTTCTGCCATAATAGCTAAAAAGTCACGAAAAGTAGGTTTGCTCTTTAACACGCCCATACTGCATCCTCCTGCGACCGCGACCTCCCGAGCAAGACTCTGCGACCTCACAGGGGGGAGCCACTCACAGGTCGAAAAACACTGCTTTAAACTGAACCAAACACTTGAGCAAAACTCAAAACGGGGTCCTTTACAGGCAAATCACATCTTCCCAAAATTCTCCCAATAAACCGGACTGTCCTTATATGCTCGTTCTATTTCATATCGCTGTGCAGAGTTAGGCATAAACATGTAATTGACGCGACTCTCAAGCAACACGCTACTAATGCTGTTTTACAACTTCACGGGCTTGTTTCTCCTACTCATCTGCATCACCTTATATTTACATTTAGCTCTACTTGCCATTCTTCACTCACCTAGAAATTTGTCCAAGTCATTCTGCCATTCAACGACGACACCTTCCGTAACACCACAGCATCATCAGCAGACAGCCACAGATTGCAACTCGCTCTGTCCGTCAGATCATTTATATAGATAGAAAATAATAGCGGTCCTATCACACTCCCCTGGGGCACTCCTGACGATACAACGATGAACTCTCGCCATCCAGAAGAACATACTGGGTTCTATTAATTAAGTAGTCTTTGAGCCACTCACGTATTTGGGTACCTATTCCATATTCATGTACCTTCGTTACCAGTCTGCAATACGGTACCGTGACAAACATCTATCTAAAATCGAGAAATATGCAGTCTGCCTCTTGCCCTTCATCCATAGCTCACAAGTTGTCATGAGAGAAAACGGTAAGCTGAGTTTCGCATGATCGATGCTTCCCAAAGCCGTGCCAATACATGAACAGAAGCTTCTTCGCCTCAAGGAAATTTACTATATTAGATCTGAGAATGTGTTCAAGAATTTTACAGCAAACGGATGTTAATGATGTAGGTCTGTAATTTCGTGGATCCGTTCTTTGAGCCCTGCAATTTAAATGATAGCAGTTCAGCTTAGTTACAGGAAAAATCACACTGAGGTGGGGAGGTGGCTACTCGTTAATTTAATACACCCACACAGGTAAAACACATGAGCTGACTCAAAACAGGAAGGAGAGGAATAAGGTGCCCATCGGTCAACAAGAACTACAGCTCTGATAGGAAGGGTGTTACACAAACGGAAAAAACGCCAAATTACAACCGCGAGGTGGTGATGCCTCACAAAGTAAAAAATTTCTGCAACGAGAACGTAAAAAAAGGAAAACAAAGCTATACAACAACCGCCCGTGCATATGCGAGCCAACAGAGGGGCACAAACCAGATAAAATCTCCAGTTACATTAACCAAGTTTACGTATACAGAGTTCTTGGTACTCAGAGAAAAGAATAAGCGGCCGCGGTGGCCGAGGGGACTGAGGAGCTCCAGTCACGGTCTGCACGGCCACTACAGTCGGGAGTTCGAATACTCCTTCGGGCATGGATATTTGTGCCGTCCTTAGTCTTAGCTAGTTGATAAGTAGTTTGTAAGTTTAGGGACTGATGACCCCGTAGTTAAGTCCCTTAAGCTATACAAACATTTGAACATTTGAAAAGAATAATTCAGTTGAACCGAAGTAAAAGTTTGGTATAACACATGAATAAACAACTAACGACGTATACACAGGGAACGACGGCCCCTGGGGATTGACCACCGATCCTGATAAAGTAACACACACAAATTTGAGGAACAGTTACTTATCTATTTCTTACTCCACGACAAGTACAGGCGCCCTCGCGATGGTGTAGCAGGAGTGACAACTAACGACAGGAAACATTTCATAGACACCGGATGAAAAGCGGCTGGAACGACGCGAGGCGCAGCCGTGGCTGAGTGCGGAGTACTCTAGCAGCTGTTGACAGCTCCGACGCTTGGCGAGGGACGGACGCGGTGTCGCACGGCCGACATGAACGCGACCACACAGCCGGGAGACGAGGTAAACAGCCCGCACCGAGGTGCTGTTATAACTTGACAAACAGGACTCTCCGGACCAACCCTTTCAGCTCATGGCATGCAGGGCTCCCCACGGACAGACAACTTCGATGCACACGCCGGGCACGGCCATAAACGGTCCCTTAATCAAAATAACTCGACCCTGGCTAAGCCATGCATCGTATCACACTCACTGCCTGATGCCCTGTCCGCTCTACCGACTGTCTCAGCGGGCCACCGTAGCGCCATACACGCCAAGGAGAACACCAGTGAGAAGACAATCGACGCGCGATAGATCATACACCGCCAGTAATTAAATCGAAGAAACAGGATTTGGGACGGCTCAACCTTCCCCCCCCCCCCCCCCCCCCCCCATTATTCAAGAACCCACACGCTAGCGGGATGCAGTGGCTTGAGAAGTGACAAACTTGACCTGATTAAGATGGACCTTATAAAGTTTGTTGGTGGTTAATTCCCGAACTAAGGGATTAATGGCCCCCAGAAGTTTCAATATAGCACACTAGCTAACAACCCATGACAATCAGTGGCTAAAACCCATCCCAAGTAAGATGAATCAAGACATAAATCCAAAAGCATCATCAATAGTAAGAGCCAAAACACAAATAACAAATTAAAATCAAAAGAAGACACAACGGTTTAGATCAAAAGAAGTTGACACGGCTCAACCATGTCTCTTGCTGTCTCTGACAGAATTACAATGTCATCGGCAAACCGCCAAATTAACATGCTTTACATCTATAACAATAATATGTAATTCTGACATCTGTTTGTAGCGCAGTAGCTTCTGTATTTTATTTACAGTGGATTATATCTGAAGATGACAATACATTGTCACCGAAACCGGTCATTTTAAAAATAAACTATTGCGGTCTTAGGCTGTTTAATTAATTCATATTGTTATAACAGATCGATGAACTCCCACAACAACGTTTTCTAAAATTAAAATTTATTGTTCGAATGATAAGTTAAAAGTGGGCCACTGTACGAAATAAAAGCTTAATTTTAGCACTAAAATTAGCAGAAGGTCCGTGTGAACTACCGGCTACTCCCTGCTGCAAAACCTTCTTCCCTGGTCCAAATTGAGAAGTTATTTGGTTCAAATTACTCTAATAACAGGACGTTAACGTTACAGTGGCCAATATACGTAACAGCTCACACGAATTACATACAGGCATTGATAAACAAGCTACCACAATTAAAGTTATTTCATAAAGGTGGCCAAGAAAAACATTTATGGCGTAACGGAACTTAAACACAAAAAATTGCATATGAGCTTCTTCTCAGCACTGGTGAAAAACAATATTAAATGAAAGGGGAAGGTGCTCGAAAACTACAATTTATAGGCAAGTCAAAATTATACTGAACTTAACTTGTTCAGGTCGAACGCAAGCAAAAATGGGGATCTAATTTTGTTAATACAATAAAAAAGCATCCCATTTACATAGTCTAACACTGACGGTGCCCAGCATTGAATTTAACATAAAATACACAGAACTTAACCGCTACTGGGGGGAGGATTTACAAACAACTCTCACTCGCTCACACACACGCAATGCAACAGCGAAACTCACCAAAATCAGCGTGCTGAAACGAGGCAGAAGCAGGCGCCGCTATCGTAGGCGAAATTCAGCAAACCGGGAGGTACCACACAACACAATATACAATAAAACTGCGAAGATGCCTCTGGTCTGTCGTGCCTGATTTGAGATGGTGCGTGAGTATAGCAAAGTTAAGTTGCATTTAGATTAGAAAAAAAAAAAAAAAATGTTTGTAAAGTCTATGGGACTTAACTACGGGGTCATCAGTCCCAAAACTTACAAACTACTTATCTACTAGCTTATCCTAAGGACGGCACAAATATCCAAGGCCGAGGGGGGATTCGAACCCCCGATCGTAGTGGCCGTGCAGACCGTGACTGGAGCGCCTCAGTCCCCTCGGCCAGAGAAGTAGCAGAATTCAGGTGACTAGCTGCAAACCCCTGAAGTCGGAGTTTGGACCCAAGTGGTTCCGAAAAACGATAAAAATGTATAATTTCAATTAAAAGAAAGAAAAAATTAACTACGACAATCCCTAGAATTTCGTGGAATTTCATAAGGAAGCTACTGAAATGCAGCAACATGCGATTGGGAGCGTTCACAGAGACGGAAGAACGAATGGATATTCGTTGGATGTATACTGTTTCATCCTCTTCCGCCGGGCGCGGTGGCCGAGGGCACTGAGGCGCTTCAGTCACGGTCTGCAAGGCCACTACGGTCGGGGGTTCGAATCCCCGCTCGGGCATGGATATTTGTGCCGTCCTAGTTCGTAAGTAGTTCATAAGTTAATAGAAATAAAGAATCCCTGAGACGGATTTACGTCTCAAATATGTCAAAGACATTATTGATAGATTTGAAGCATTGAATTAAAATTTGTGGTGCGGCCGGGAATCGAACCCGGATTATTTCTATTAATTGATATTTATATCACCATAACAGGATTGTTCCACCATGTCCATTGCTGAGGTGCTATTCCGCTGCATGGAGAGCCTTGGCAGTAGTGGCAATTATCTTTGGAAAAAGAAGCTGAATTAAAGTTTGTGTTGTGGAGGGAAATCGTTCATAGACTATTCCGAGGCGCCTTAATCGTTAGTGGTGTGGTAGTCTAACGGTTAAGACGTCTGCCTGGTAAGCATAGAGGGCCGGGTTCGATTCCCGGCCGCACCACAAATTTTAATTCAATGCTTCAAATCTATCAATAATTTATAAGTAGTTTGTCAGTTTAGGGACTGATGACCCCGTAGTTAAGTCCCATAAGATTTACAAACATTTGAACATTAAACGTTAAAAACCCGGAAAAGTGAAGTAATTACCAAGTCGAAAAATAAAAACTATGGCATGCAACCCATAGAAAAGAATTACAAAAGTAAGCGAATGAAATGCACTACACGCGATAGGAAGCGATTACAGTGACGGATGAAGTCCAGTCTCAAAAAACCAGAAGAGTGAAACTACGGCATGCAAACCTTAGAAATACATAGAATTTTATAAGCAAGCTATTGAAGGAGGTTGTGCAAGGCTCGGAGAGAATTACTGACAAACACTGAGAGCATACCACGAGTTCGGAGAAGAAACAGTAAAATTAAAATAGGCGGGGAGAGAAGATCGGGAAATGTTAGTGGAAATCAGAAGGATACAAGTATAGTTACTTGCCCGATGGGCATGGAACAAACAATAATGGAAGCTGTAAGCTTTGTTCTAAGAACCAACCACGTGGAACACATATCACTCACGGAAGGAAGTGATAAAAAAGATTATACATGCACTGTACAAAAATGAACATATCGACTGTTAGAAATCGGGCCCCACAAAGCTAGAAAGATTCTACACAGAGTTCGTACACCACCACATAATCACTAAAGGTTTGATTATACCAGGCCATTATCAAACTGCAACTAATAACACATACACCGTATTTCTCTGTTGGAAATAATTAGATTGAAAAACTCGATCACATTTCCGCGCAGGATTGGAAAAATATCCCGAAAAATGAGTCTAAGTTAAACATGCTAGACATCGAATCGCTAGCATCTCCGTGGACACAAGAGCAGAACCAATCTTACCTTACCACGATCTGAGCGCAAAGTGACCACCGAGTGGCCAGGAGGCGCGAAAGCTACCGGAAACTGGACAAAAACTATGAAAACAAAGGTGGTGGGGAGAGAAGATCGCGAGACTCGCCCTGGGGACGGCTCGTCGACTGACTTGTAACCAAAGAGTGTAGAAACCTCTTTGGTAGCATCAGCAGCAGGTGTCGGTAACGACCAACTATCGACTCTGAGCCAGAGAGAACCACGCAAAGCGTGCTATTACTACCCACATTCAGACAGCCATTAGATTCTCGCACTTAAAAGTAAAACAAGTACACATTCTCACAGGGATAATAATAAATTATTAAAATAACAAAATCCTAGCAATATTAACTAACATTTCAGAAACTAATATTTTAAAACATGAAATAAAAATGCTATCCCTCATGCCTCGAAAAGAGTGGGGTTCTAGTTTTAACAAAATGCTAATATAGCGACATCAAATAAATTAAAATTTTATGAAAAATATATGGGAGACAACAGACGGTCGTCTTTCAAAGTGCATCACAGTTCCTGTTGCTATTTTACTATTGTATCTAATTTTCAAAGTGTGGGGCCTGCGTCACAATGTATTTTGCAAATCCTCTCCATCCAAATTTACATAGCTACATTTAAGTCTTGTAGATTTATAATCCTCTTGTCCACAATCTACTGTTGCGTCTGATCTTTTAATGATAGTTTCTGTTGTCATTTTGTTATGTTTTATTTTTAGGACACATTCTTAGACATCAAGGAATCGTGAATTTAGCGTTGGAGGGAAGTTTGTGGGGTAAAAATCCCAAAGGGAGACCAAGAGATGAATACAGTAAACAGATTCAAATGGATGTAGGTTGCAGGTCTTATGAGGAGATGAAGAGGCTTGCTCACGATAGAGTAGGGTGGAGAGCTGCATCAAACCAGTCTCCGGACTGAAGACCACAACAACAACGTATTTTTTTCGTTTCTATCTTATCACTGTATGATCTTTTTTTTTTATATGTGTATCACTGTTCTTTTATTATTTTGGAGCCTTTAGTCCAATATTAGATTGCACTCGCTCTTTGTAAATGGCACTTTCTGTGTTTTTTAGACGGAATATTTTGGATATGTTCATATCTAATTTAAATATTTTACGATGATTCATAAAAATTATTGTGATTATCGTTTCTGGCCTTATTCGTTCTCACTCTCTCTCACCTGCTGTATTATATTGTTGTTTGTCACTACTTTGTTCCCTAAAATCTGTCCATTCTTACAACTCTGTCAATCAGTTTACTCGACGACTATCATAGTTTGTTTATGGTTCTTTATTCTCGAATAATTAGTTCTAAGCGTTCGAAGCCAATGCCCGCTTTCATATTTTTGTCGCACAACGTTCGCGCCTGCCCCCCCCCCCTCCCCGCCACCTTTCTCTGAGTTGTCCATTTCCCTTTCGGCAATCTAATCAGTTCTTCTACATCTACATACATACTCCGCAATTCACCGTTAGGTGCGTGGCGGAGAGTACACTGTACCATTACCAGGAATTTCCTTTCTTATTCCACTCCCAAATAGAAGGAGGAAAAAAAATGCTTATATGCCTCAGTACGAGCCCTAATTTCTCTTATCTTGTCTTTGTGATCACCACGCGAAATGTAAGTAGGCGGCAGCAAGATCGTACTACACTCAGTTTCAAATTGCGGTCCTCTAAATTTCCTCAACAGAAATTCACGAAAAGAACGTCGTCTTTCCTCCAGCGATCCCCAATTGAGTTGCCGGAGCATTTCCGTGACACTCGCGCATTGGTCGAACCTACCAGTAACAAACCTAGCTGCTCGCCTCTGAACTGCCTCTATGTCTTCCTCTAAACTGATTTGCTGCGGGTCCCAAACACTTGAGCAATACTCAAAACGTGGTCGAACAAGCGTTTTATACACGGTCTCCTTTACAGGTGAAGTACATCTTCCCAAAATTCTCCCAATAAACCGAAGTCGGCTGTCCGCCTTACTCACAACTGTCCTTACATGCTCGTTCTATTTCTTATCGCTCTGCAATGTTACGCCTAGATATTTGAACGACGCGACAGCATCAAGAAGCTCACTACTAATGCTGTATTTGAACATTATGGGATTGTTTATCCTACTCATGCGCATCACCTTACATTTTTCTACATTGAGAGCTAGCTGTCATTCTTCGCAACAACTAGAAATTTTGTCTAAGTCATCCTGTATGCTATTACAGTCAGTTAAAGACGACACCATCCAATAGATCACAGCATCATCAGTAAACAGCCGTAAATTACTACTTCTCTGTCCATCAGATCATTTATATAGATAGAAAATAATAGCGGTCCTATCACACTCCCTTGGGGCACGCCTGACGATACACTCGTCTCTGATGAACACTCGCCGTCGAGAACAACGTACTGCATTCTATTACTTAGGAAGTCTTCAGCCAGTCACAAATCTGCGAACCTATTCCATCCTGGTGAGAGGAACTGTAAAAGTAGTTGTTTTTCTTTCTTTTTTGTTATTTTACTCCCTCTCACCCCCACCCCACACCCGTACACTTTTTTATGGAGGTTAAATTTTGCTCCGTCCCTGTATAATGTTCTCTTTATTGTTGCTATCATTATTTAGTACCAGCTGAGATGCTGCCTCAGTGCGTTGTAATGGCTGACCCGACGGCGTGGTCTAATTTAACAAGTGAGTCGCCTCTAATTTGTGGCAGTGAAGCATAGCTTCCAAATAAAAAGTATTTTTTTTCCATTACAAAGTATGACCTACAGGAGCGCACAATGGAGATGTCGCAAACCGGAAGTGCCAACTACACCGGGACCACCTACTAACTAATTTTTAAGAACGACTATTAATCTCTGTACTTATACATTTCTTACAAAAAACTTGAAAAACGTACTTTTTTATACCTATGTTTACGCTTTTAAAATAAGTATAAGCTCGGAATTCATTTTTACTTCTATCTGCAAAATCTAAGAAATTATTTAAGGTTTGAGTGGGTAAACAGTGCTGTTCCATCTCCGATTCAGCAGAAAACTGTACAAATATTCGTTAAACACATTACATTATTGCTCTCCCTCTAGGGGAATAGTCAGTATTTATGGCTAATCGCCGCGGCGAAGCGGCCGAGTGCATTGTGTCGCTATGATACGATACGCGAGGCCGTTCCACGTCGGGGGTTCGAATCCCCCCTCGGGCATGGATGTTTGTGTCGTCTTTAGTATAAAGTAGTTCACAAGTAGTTTGTAAATTTAGGGACTGCTGACTTCGCTGTTAAGTCCCATAAGCATTACAAACATTTGAATGAAACATTGCGAATAACTTGAAGTAGTGCTAAGGGATACAGTGTTGCGTTAATAAGTATAAATTGAAGACGCGAATCTCAAAAAAAAAAAAAAAAAAAAAAAAAAAAAAAAAAAAAAAAAAAAAAAAAAAAAAAAAAATCACCTGGTAGCAGTAGCAGAAGCAACTAGAATGATTTTCATCGGGATACTGCTTCAGGGAGGCGAAAAATATTTCGCAGAAAAACGTTTAAACTCGAGTTATCTCGGGATAATCAGTTATATGGCTAAGTAAGGAATATGGAGGTATACACCAGACCCCTGTATCGCTTCCGTCGGGACAGGAACCACAACGCTAATCTAATAACGCAGGAATTTAAGCAAATGATGAAATAAATTTTGATTCAAGCGATCAGTCATTCCGACCTCTAAACGTGAATGGAAAGAAAAGTATGACAAGTAGTGTAATGGAAATACCCTCTTCCACGCACTTAATAATTTGTAGAATATAAGCATACTGGCAACTGAACAAAAATCAGTAGTTTCAAATATTGTGGAGTAAACGACAGAAATCAATATTAACTTTAAGTTTTGTTTTTGCATCAATAGAGAGAATAGTAATGCATACGTATTTGATACCTCATCCATGTGTATTTATGGTGGAAGCTGCGAGGCATCTCATTGGCTGCTGGCTATGACAGGTGCCTGCTATTCGGCCAGCAAACACATCCACCCAAAATTCATTAATGTTGCTTGTTTGAAGTGTGGCAATAATTACAGTCAGTCACTCGCTTACTGGTCGGTATGTATCCAACGCGCTAGTACAGGGATAGCTGAGCTAGTGGCGTCGCTTTCAACATTCACTTTATAAATAAATGACGCTATTACTTTCTGAACCGTATTTGTAACTTGTCATGCAGCTAAGAAAGATGATCGTATTTATTTACAATAAGACTTTTCATTTGCGCAATTTTTGTTTAGTGTAGAAGCTCTCTCGTTAGTGTCACAGTGGCTGCCTTTACAATTGAGAATCGAATAATGAATTTTATGTTGGACCGTTTTTCATAATTTTGAAATTCTGGTAATAGTATTAACTGAAAGAGGATCATACCAGTCGGTTTTTGCCAACTTGATGTTTATACTTACCGTTCAACGTTTGTTACTTAAACTAACACTGTTCCCGTAGGGCGGAAGATATGCATAATTAATTTTTCAAATGATGAAGTATCAAACCTCAAAAAGTAATCCATGATTCATCACAATTTTAAAAATAGCCCTTGAGTTTTATGCAATGAACAGTCACGTAAACTGAGGCAAACAATACTAACGGACACAAATGGACGCTGTTGAGATGCTCACATTTACGAGCCTAGCAACAACTTTCGAAGCGCATATTCGTGCAGAGATGTATTCAGTATTTTTAACTAAGTCGCAGTTCTCGACATCATCCTCAGATTTCTGCAGTCTCTTCCCGGTCCGAGCTCTGTCCGTATTACAACTTCTAGCGACATCTTTCTAATACTTGGCACTGTTTCTAGCCACAGGTGCCGCTGCTCGCCGTCGGAGTTTCGAGTCCTCTATCGGGTATTTGTTGTCCTTTGCATAAGTTAGTTTAAGTAGTTTGTAGTCTTAGGGACTGATAAGCAGAGTAGTTAAGTCCCATAGATTTACAAACATTTTAACTTCTTGCAGCAAGAATCCTGAGTGAATTGCTCTTACCGAGAATCTGAAATTACAGGCAAGGCTTTCGTTTCTCCCTTTATCGTGTTTCTCCTCGATCATTGTACACAGCTAAGGTTTTCAAATAATAATGGTTTTTAAAGTAAACTTCAAATCTGTTTACCCATAAACAATATGGTCTATGGATGTTAATGAAATGTACGTGTTGTGTCTAAAACCTTCGCTTAATGGTGTAATATCTCAGCGACAACTTATCGCATGTGTGCGTGCATGGCCATGGATCTTCATAGACTTGAGCAGAATCGATACACAGCACGCACTGCATGTCACTGGCAGTGTAAACAGACTGCGACCAGTAGAACGAAGTGTGAGCCGAAGTGCCAAAGCACAGTGGAGCAACGTCCAAATATCAAGTTTACACAGCCAATGACATGCAGTGCACCCTGTGTATCGATTCTGCACGAGTCTATAAAGATCCATGGCCATGCATGCACATGGGCCAAACTGACGTTCAGATATGATACTAATCGCCAAACTTTTACACACAACATGTATGATAGGAAATATAATAGTGAAAGACTTATATCATGCATTTTAACTACACCCTTGGCCATTAAAATTGCTACAACACGAAGATGACGTACTACAGACGCGAAATTTACCCGTCAGGAAGAAGATGCAGTGATATGCTGTGATTAGCTTTTCAGAGCATTCACACAAAGTTGGCACAGTTGGCTGCTGGCTGCACCTACAACGTAGTGACATGAAGGAAGTTTCCAACCGATTTCTCACACACAAACAGCAGTTGACCAGCGTTGCCTGGTGAAACGTTGTTGTGATGTCTCGTGTGTGGAGGAGAAATGCGTACCATCGTGTTTCAGACTTTGATAAAGGTCGGATTGTAGACTATTGCGAATGCAGTTTATCTTATCGTGACATTGCTGCTCGCGTTGGTCGCGATCCAATGATTATTAGCAGAATATGGAATCGGCCTCGTATCACTACCAGTTGAGATGTAACGGATCGTGCAGCCACGTCTCGATCCCTGAGTCAACAGATGGGGACGTTGGCAAGACAACAACGATCTGCACGAAAAGTTCGAAGGCGTTCGCAGCAGCATGTACTATCAGCTCGGAGTTACTCTAGACGCTGCATCAAAGACAGGAGCGCCTTCGATGGTGTACGCAACGACGAACCTGGTGCGCGTATGGCAAAACGTAATTTTTTCGAATGAATCCAGGTTGTGTTTATAACATCACGATGGTCACATCCGTGTTTGGCGACATCGCGGCGAACGCACATTGGATGCATGTATTCGTCATAGCCATCCTGGCGTATCACCCGGCGTGATGGTATGGGGATGTCACTGGTTACACGTCTCGGTTACCTCTTGTTCACATCGACGGCACTTTGAACAGTGGCCGTTACATGTCAGATGTGTTACGACCCGCGGCTCTATCTTTCATTCGATCCCTGCGAAACCATACATTTCAGCAGGATAATGCACGACCCCCATGTTGGAGGTCCTGCTCGGGCCTTTCTGGATACGGAAGATGTTCGATTGCTACCCTGGTCAGCACGTTCTCCAGATCTCTCACCAATTGAAAACGTCTGGTCAATGGTGGCCGAACAACTGGCTCATTACAATACGCCAGTCACCACTCTTGATGAACTGTGGCATCGTGTTGAAGCTGCATGGGCATTTGTACCTGTACACACCATCCAATCTCTGTTTGACTCAATGCCCAGGCTTATCAAGGCCGTTATTACGGCCAGAGGTGGTTGTTCTGGGTACTGATTTCTCTGGATCTATGCACCCAAATTGCGTGAAAATGTAATCACATGTCAGTTCTAGTATAATATATTTATCCAATGAATACCCGTTTATCATCTGCATTTCTTCTTGGTGTAGCAATTTTAATGGCCAGTAGTGTAAAACGTGAATTGACAGGCGATCATACTAACGGTTAATGGCAGTGAACGGTATTTAATGCGACAGGACACGGTGGCCAAGCAGTAGAACCAGATCTTAAGGTCACGAGATTAACTCATATTGGATACCGACGTATTTCAGTCTTTCATAAGGTAGCCCTAACTTTCGAGGTCACAAAGCAGTCTGTAGTAATGCTGATTTGAAAGTGTTGTTTTGACAGCCCAGAAAAAATATTAGCTGCTAATGACCCTGCATGTGCATCACTGGGAATACAGAGGACCAGTCTCTAGTAATGCTGATTTGAAAGTGTTGTTTTGACAGCCCAGAAAAAATATTAGCTGCTAATGACCCTGCATGTGCATCACTGGGAATACAGAAGACCAGTCTCTAGTAATGCTGATTTGAAAGTGTTGTTTTGACATCCCAGAAGAAAATATTAGCTGCTAATGACCCTGCATGTGCATCACTGGGAATACAGAGGACCAGTGTCCGGGAGCTGAGAGGTTCGCGCCCACAAGATCTAAGGCGAATTCTACGACAGATATTTCAGATTCATATGCATGCTTTTCACATTCCATCATTCCCAATCTGCCATTACATCAATTTGATTCTATTACGAGTGAATACCTAATTGAATGTCCTACTCGATTATTAACTCTCATGGATATCGCCTCCGAACATGATGGTGCGAACCATTGTGGTCAATGTGGCGCGTCATTCTTCACTTGGTGTTCACGATGCAAGTTTATTGGATACAGACTATATCCATTGATAGATTTATGCTTAGAAGGTTGATCTCTGCATCACCATTTTCTGTCGCCCTCCTGATCCAGTGATTCGTTAGCTGCTAAAATATTTCCTGTGACAAATGTTTTCACTATCATACGAGCTTCATTACGAACTGAAGTTTCCATCTCGTGCTCGAGGAGAAACGTTACGATTTGCCAAGACCAGACGTGATTCGACTATCACCTTAAATTACACGTCCCCTTTCTCATGTTGGGGTTCAAACGTTCAAACGTTTTTAAGCTTATGGAACTTAACTGCGGGGTCATCAGTCCCTAAACTTTTAAACTAACTTATACTAAAGACAGCATAAACATCCATACCCGAGGAGGCGATTCGTACCCCTGGCGGGAAACGGCCTCGCGCATCAGAGTATAGCGCCTCAATGCGCTCAGCCACTTCGCCGCGGTCCATCTAGGGGTAGGTTAGGGACTCCCAAGTTGTCGAAGTGAGGTAAACGACTTGCGCAAGGATGTTGAGCTACACTGTAATTAATATGGCCACTATAGGAAACAGTTAAAGGGCACCGGAAACAATACTGAGCATATTGTTACATCATCTGTAGTGCAATTATTTGTAACATAAGAGAAACAAGCGAGACCGCACCAGACCCGTTGTATAGGGTATTTTAAGCGGAAGCGTCCACTTTTCATTTCATTTTGTACCTAATGCACTGTTAACGAGGCATGATGAGGATTTGTTCCATGCCGGGTGTCCTTAGCAGCGGTGATAATTAAGACTGTGTGCGACACTGCTGAAAAACTATGCAAATGTTCCAGTAATTTAATAGGCGAGGGGGAACGAGAAAATAATAGGGGTTCATCTGGGTGAAGAAGGGGCAGGGAGATGGCTTGCGAAGGGTGGGATTTGCCATCTGGGAAAAGAAGGATTAATGCCCAAATTGCTGTATAAAGCCGCTTTTATGAAGTCTAATTGTGATGATAATAATGTTGGATTTAGGGCATAATCATCAGCGCCTTACTGGATTTCATCACAAACAAGTTTTGGGCTGTACTAATACGATTCTCAATAAATACATATAATGAGTTTTTTATCGACGCAGATGTGATTTATCATCTTCATATATATCTTCTTAATATATAAAGCAGAGAGTCCGTATGTTTGTGTGTTTGTTGTTGTAAATTTATGAAATTTTGCACACGTAAGCTTCAGTCCATGAGGACGGTCGCCGAAGTGAATGATCATGTACAACATATAGCTCACAATATATTACCCAATAAAAAATAAGATGCACGAGAAACTGATGCCTTAAGCGACAATGCTGCTCATTTTCTCCTGAACCACTGGACCGATTTCAACCGAATTTGGTACACACACACTGCACACACACACTGCAGCAATTGTTACGTCGCGGTAAGGAATGCGTGTACCAAATTTGGTTGAAATCGGTCCAGTAGTGTAGGAGAAAATGAGCAGCATTATCGCCAAATGCAACAGTTTCTCGCTCATCTCATTGTTTATGACGTCATATCTCGTGAACTATGTATCGTACATGATTCTTACAGTTACTGCGACCATCCTCGTGGATTGAAGCTTACGTGTACAATATTTCATAAAGATGGAAACAAAATTGTAGATTTTTATGCAACAGGTACACACAAACATACGAACACTCCATATATAAGACTAGCTGAAAACCCGGCATTGCGCGAGTACTTATTTATTTGTTGACGCCATTTTTCAGGTATATATTCATTTGTAAAAGGGTTGTTTGTCTGTAAAGTCTCTTGGGAATATAATTAGTAGTAAACAAGTAATAGATTGAACTTGCTGCGAGATGGGGCGTTTTCCATGAACGTTATTGTTTATGTGCTCATATCTCATGAACTATGTATCGTGCTATGATACAATTTAGAGGGTACGTTCAACTTTATGTATGTATATTGTCTGTAATATTTCCAATGGCTACAATTTGTAGTGTAAAAATTATAAATTGTAACGTGATACCAAATGCCTTAGTTTTACTCCTTAAACAGCGGAAAAGTCGTAAGAGAAACTTTTTTCCTTTCATAATTTGCTATGTCTGTCAGTGAGAAAAAGTTTAATAAATATTTAAACTATGTTTAAAGTTTGTTCGAAGTCGCTAAGTACTCTCATTCTCATGTAGCGTATTTATAATGTTTCGCTGCATTATGTGACAGTTTTTTGCGATTCCAATTGTTTATGACTTCATAACTTCTGAACCATGTGGCATGTGTGATTCTTAACCCTGCATTAATTGTTACCTCACGCTAAGGAAGATTCACATACGACACATGGTTCAGACGATATGGCGTCATAAACAATAGGAATCGCAAAAAACTGCCACATAATGCGCCGAGACTTTATAAATACGCTATATGAGAGTGAGAGTACTTAGCGACTTGCAGAAAATTTTAAACATAATTTCAAGCCTTTATTAAATTTTCTCTTGCTGACAACCATAGCAAAATTATGAAAGCAAAAACGGATCTCGCCTACTAGTATTCCGCTGTTTATGGAGTAAAACTACGGCGTACGGTATAATTTCTACATTACAAATTGTAGCCGCAGCAAATTTTACACACAGTATACACACATATAGTTGAGTGTACCTTCTAACTTGTATCACAGTACGACACGTAGTTCATGAGATAGGAGCACAATGACAGTAACGTTAACAGAAAACCGCTCCATCACGCACCAAGTTTTAATCTATTACGTCTTTACTACTAATTGTATTCCCAAGAGATTTTACGGACATACAGTCGTTATAAAAATGGATACATACCCGAAAACTGGCAGGAATAAATAAATAAGTGTCGCCGTAAGTGTAAGACGCACGTACAAAATATAGTTATGAAAACTGGCAGGAATAAATAAATAAGTGTCGCCGTAAGTGTAAGACGCACGTACAAAATATAGTTATGACGTCATAAACAATGAGATGCGCGAGAAACTGATGCCTTAAGCGACAATGCTGCTTATTTTCTCCTATGCCACCGAACCGATTTCAACCAAATTTGGTACACATATTCCTTACCGTAAGGTAACAATTTTTGTAGGGGTAAGTACTTCTTACACACATGGCCCTAAAGATATGACGTCATAAACAACAGGCATCGCAAAAAACTGCCACATTGTGTGATGAGTCTTTATTCAAACACTGTATGAGAATGAGAATACTTAGCAACACACATTAATCGTAATTTCAAACCTTTATTGCACTTTTTCTCCCCGACAACCACAGCAAAATGTAGAAAGCAAAAAAGGTTCTCTCCTACTACTTTTCCGCTGTTCAAGGACTAAAGTATTCGGTATGACAACTTATGATTTCTACACTACAAATTGTAGCAGCAGGAAATTTTACAGACAGTATACACACACACAGCTGAATGTACTTCAGAAACGGTATCACAATACGATACGTTGTTCACGAGATAAGAGGACATAAACAGTAACATACATGGAAAGCCTCCCTTTCACGCACTAGGGTTTAATCTATTACTTCTTTATTACTAACTGTATTCGTAACAGATTTTACCGACACGCAACACTTATAAAATGAATATATATCTACAAAATTATACAATTTTACTACAAATAATTCAATAAATATGAGATAGTATATACTGCGATGGGTGAAAAGCTTTCACATCATGCACAATTTTGTAATACATTTACGTGTTTACTACTAACACACTTTATATTGCAGTCAGCTGAAAGAAATTACTGAAAGCTGATAGTGCTGTTGAGAACTGTGAACCAACTGTGAAGCGTACTCGGCTGTAGGCGAAAGCAAGAAACTTTTATAGAGCCACAGGGAAGAGAATGAAACAGTGTACACCCAACGAATACCCATTATTTTTGTCAGCTCTATCTTTTGACTCCAAGAGACTGTAGTTTCGAGACTTGTATATTCTATTAAAGAAAACAGAGGGCAACCAATTAAATACTGCAGAGTAGTTATGACATCCCCATGTTTCTCACACGGACAACTACATTTCGCTTGCTCAGGTGTGGGCTTCCCAAAGAAATTATTCATACTATATTTTGGAGAAGTAACCATATTATTTATAATCAATTTTGAATTAAATAAATGTTTTAAGGTTACATATCATTTGCATCTAGATGACTACATTTATTTTTTGGAAACTACAGTTATTATTTTGCACTTTATGCAAGACAGCCGTATTTATTGAATACTCTCCCATATATATGACATGTTATTAGAAAAAGGAGATGGGCAGAAAGAGAAAGGATATCTGAAGTACTAACTCGAAGTTTGAACAAATAATTAAATACATGAGCAACTCAGTTACCTTAAAGGGTATTAAAATACACGTATCATTGCGAAAATGTTACAGTATGTTGACAGAGACCACTAATTTCCGCTGATAAACACTTTAGGTGGCATGCTCGACGTTACGCAAATTTTAAGATGCGGTTCTCATGTTTCGCACAGGCATGGTCGATTGGTTACAATAAAAAAAGTGAATAAAATATGTTATATTGAAAGTGGTGTTCTGCAAGCATCACATATCGCTGGATCATTCTGAGTAAAGAGAAAACTGTGTTAATGGACAGCTCCCTGTTCGTAATCTGGTGAGAATTACTTCCATCACCGGTGAGGTTTTCATTGAATTGCTCTTCTACACGTGTTCTAGTTGAACATCAGTAGACAGTATTGCACTTGTTATCGACTGTAGTATGTATATAGTTAAATCCCTTGCATCCACTCTAGCAAAGGAACTCCTATTCATAATTACATCATGATGCTCCCAACTTTTTGTTGCGGAGATGCGCTCAAAACTTCCTCCTCTTGATAATACGATTTATCTAACACAATTATGATGCATATTTTAACGTAGACGGGTCCGTAACTCACAAAGGAAAAAAAATTAAAAAATCACTATACCCTAATTTGAGAACAGTAGAACAGGAAAGTCAAGATGTGACAAAACTGAATTTACATACAAAATTTATAATTACGTACTTCTGAAGCAGAGTGATACAATACATCAACATAATTAGGCCTGTAGTAATAAATAGACGCAGAACGATTTAAATTTTACCAACATTCATAACGTTCAACCACATCCGAGATTGGTAAAAACTACAGATTACTTAAGAATTGTTAGTACAAACCTTGTAAGCAAGCACCTTCGAATATGACTACATAAACTACATCCCCATAATAATTGTTGGTGGCCTCTTCAGCTTTGCTGCTTGATCGTGTATGAATTTTAAAATGCTTTAGCAAAACTAAAGAGATTATCAACATTCACAATTATAAATTAATGAAATGCAGCAACCAGTTGCTTGTGGTTATATATTTTTAACTTTAACGACTGGTTTCGGGCGCTTGAGTGCCCTTCTTCTGGTCTATTTTTGTACTGTTGCTTAATAAATATACATGCTAGTAGTGGAATCAACGCTAAGTGCAAAGATTATGGAATGAATGAATTGAATTGTTATTCATTCCATAATCTTTGCACTTAGCGTTGATTCCACTGCTAGCTTGTATATTTATTAATGAATGAATGGAATTGTTATTCAATCCATAATCTTTGCACTTGGCGTTAATTCAACTACTAGCATGTATATTTATCAAGCAACAGTACAAAAATAGACCAGAAGAAGGACACTCAAGCGCCCGAAACCGGTCGTTAAAGTTAAAAATAAATAACCACAAGCAACTGGTTGCTGCATTTCATTAATTTATAATCTGAACAGTTGCTGAAATAGGTAAAATACTTCTTCATAATTATGAATTTTGTATAATAAATTTCCAATGAAACTTTACCTTCTTATTGTTTTCCGAAACAGTTTACAGGACAGTAAATATTTCAATCTGGTGGTTTAAGCCAGAGCAGGGCTCCCCAACGTGTTGTCCGCAGGCTCTTTCTAGGGGGTCCGCGGCCACCTCTCACCAAATCGTGCAAAACAATGAGTAAAATTATTGAATAAAAATGTCAAAATAAAATTCAGCACTATTTTTTGTGTGTGTGAAAAACATATGTACTTTCACTTCAGGTCGTATTCCCAAGCAGCCTTTGCGGTTCCTAAGTGAGAACGCATACACAGTCTAGTGACGGAGAATGCGGCTTCTCAGATCGAGTGTTTCGCAACAATACGGGCGTTGTTGACATGTGATGCCGATGACATTGTAATTATATCAGAGACAGCAAAGGACCTGGAAGAGCAGTTGAACGGAATGGAAAGTGTGTTGAAGAGAACGTATAAAATGAACATTAACAAGGGCAAAACAAAAGTAATGGAATGCGGTCTTAGAAAATCAGGCGATGCTGAAGGAATTAGATTAGGTAACGAAACAATGAAGGTGGTAGATGAGTTTTGTTACTTGGGTAGTAAAATAACATGCGATGGTCGCAGTACAGAGGATATAAAATGCAGAATGGCAATGGGAAGAAAAGCATTTTTGAAAAAGAGAAATTTGCTAACATCGAATATTAATTTAAGTGTAAGGAAGTCTTTTCTGAGGGCATTTGTGTGGAGTGTTGCCTTGTACGGGAGTGAAACATGGACAATCAGTGCGGACAGGAAGAGGATAGAGGCTTTTGAAATGTGGTGCTACAGAAGAATGCTGAAGATTAGGTGGGTAGATCGCATAACTAATGCAGAGGTACTTAACAGAATTGGTCAGAAAAGGAATTTTTGGCATACCCTGACTAAAAGAAGGGATCGCTTGGTAGGACACATTCTTAGACATCAAGGAATCGTAAATTTAGCATTGGAGGGAAGTGTGTGGAGTAAAAATCGCAGAGGGAGACCAAGAGACGCGTATAGTAAGCAGATTCTAGTGGATGTGGGTTGCCGTTCTTATGAGGAGATGAAAAGGCTTGCTCAGGATAGAGTAGGGTGGAGAGCTGCATCAAACCAGTCTCCGGACTGAAGACCACAACAACAACAACAACGGGCGCTAGGTGCGCTGAAACCTTTTACGCATGCGCGGTGCGAGTTTTGTCGACCAATCACGGCGCTCGCTGGCACGTATGCTGCCCCAGGCGTAATTAAATATTAAATTTGCCTTGTCAGTGCACTACCTTGACCAGTTTATTACTTCTAACATGGATCGGTGGCTGAAGTCAGGATCATTGAAGAAGGGTGCAGTATCTCCATCGCCTTCACAACAAGGGAAGCTTCCAGTTCAAATAAATGAAGAGGGAGGACGACCAAAGGAAGACCAATCACAAGAAGTTCCACAGCCGGATTTATTATGTGAAAACGCTGCAAGTACTCCATTGGTTGCAATATCCTGTGGAAGTGGAATAACCAAGGAGCGTAAGTACAACGAAAGATATTTAGAAATGGGCTTTATGGAGACAAAGGAGGGTAAAGCTCAGTGTTTAATTTGTGGGCGAGTCCTTCCGAACAGTTCAATGACTCCAGTTAAATTGCGCCGTCATTTTGAAGGTTCTCACCCGGATTTCTAAGCCAAATACATCGATTTTTTTTCAAGAGTGCTGAACTAGCTCCTCCTCTGCTTTGCATGAAAACTCATGCAAAAACAATTAACGAAAATTCATTAAAAGCTTCTTTCTAGGTTAGTTATCGAATGGCAAAAACAGGCAAAGCTCATACCATTGCAGAAAATCTCATAAAGCCGTGTGATAATGATATTGTTTCTTGCATGCTGGACGAAAACGCGATAAAGCTTATATCTTCGGTGCCATTATCAAACAATACTGTCAAGAGACACATTGTTGACATGTCAAATGATGTGAAAGACGCTCTTGTTTCACGCATCCAACACAATTAATTTTCTCTGTAGATAGATGAATCCACTGATGTTGCAGGATTAGCGATTTTATTGGCTTTTGTCCGTTATGAATACACTGGATGTTTTGAGGAGGACCTCTTATTGTGCAGACCACTATCTGCTAACACAACAGGTGCTGAAATATTCTGTCTATTGGATGATTTTTTAAGGACTAACGAAGTTTCATGGTCTAATTGCATAGATGTGTGCACAGATGGTGCAAAAGCTATGACGAGTCCTACAGTCGGAGCAATAACGAAAATAAAAGAAAACGCCAAGAATTGCAGCAGTAGTCATTGCGTTCTCCACAGATACGCTTTAGCTACGAAACAAATGCCTTTTTCGTTCAAGAAAGTTTTAGAGGAATCCATTCAGATTATTAACTACATAAAATCAAGGCCGTTGAAGTCAAGGCTTTTCACAATACTGTCTGAAGATATGGGAAGTCTTCATCGTTCTCTGCTTCTCCACACGGAAGTGAGGTGGCTCTCACGTGGGAATGCACTCTCTCGGTTGTACCAATTAAGATTGGAAGTCTTAGCTTTCCTTTTGGAGCATAACACCAAATTAGCAGACCTTATTAATGACGAAAATTGGCAGTGTATACTTGCCTGTTTGTCAGATATTTTCTCCAAAATGAACGAAATGAATATTTCACTCCAAGGACAAAGTGAAACAATAATTGCTGCCATCGACAAAGTTCGAGCATTCAAGAGGAAAATCAATTTTTTGGCACAGAGTGTCGAAGATGGGGAGTTCGAATGTTTTCCTCTTCTCAAGGAGTTTTTGAAAAACAAAACATTGACGCTTGGGAACAATTTGTTTCATCAAATCCTGGAACATCTCCCAAGCTTGATGTCATTGTTGGAGCATTATTTCCCAACAGCTGAAGATGAATAGCTGCAGAAATACAACCCATCACTGTATCCAAAAAGCCGAACATTCTTTGATCAAATGAATATGACTTGTTGATAGAAATTGCCACAGGCCCTACCTTGAAATCAAGTTTTGATATTGGCGGTTACTCGCCCTTTTGGATCCGTTTGAATAACAAGAAATACATCCCCTTTGTTGAAAAGGCAAAACGTGTACTTCTTCCGTTTGCCACAACATACATGTGTGAATCTGGATTCTCGATCTGTGCTGCCCACAAAACTAAGTACCGAAGCTATCTAGATGCGGAACCAGACATCCGTCTCCAGTTGTCAAGAATTGAACCCAACTTTTCAAAAATGTGTCAGGAGAAGCAACATCAACCATCACATTAGGGTTCCATTGTTATTGCTACAGTAAAGAAGAAAGCATTTTTCTTCGTAGATGCTCAGTGAATGTACCTGAACTATAACTGTGTAGAAATTTTGTTTCTGTCTTCTATCATTTACAATTAATTGAATTCTGTTGGCATTAATATTTTTATTACGAAAATTAAAATGATCTCTAAAGCGAATTTCTTTTCTTTACAATATATTCCGTCCTCTCAGTTAAAAATATGGCCTGCCTATATGTCAATTACAATTACTTGCTATTACTCTGACACTAAATTGTGGCACCTGGCTGTGAGCTTAATCAAATGAGGACTTTTCACGTGCCACCTTGTAAAAGGTAAACCTCCTTTGCCAGAATTGTTTCCTTTGAGAAAAAGTCTTACATTATGTGAAATGCTTTGTCTTCTTATATAAAAATAAGAGAGTCTGCTTCTTTGTTTTCCTAATTTGTTTACTGCCAATTAGTAGTTTAAGTTGTCAGCTGCGGCTAAACTTATGCCAGCTACCAACTGACAGTACACTGTTGCAACGACTGCTAGCTGCCGGCTATGGACTCACAGCTGCCGTTCAGTAGTTACGCAAAGACGTAAAAATAACGAGAGTTTCCGAGCCGTTTACATGGGCACGAAAATCGATTGTGGAACTGGAAAACGGATTTATAAAAGCAAATTTCCAGAATCGATTTTGAAGTGTTTACCTGACCAACCTAAAGCGGAACTGGGACATCGGCATACGAAATCCGGTTATACAGTGGGAATTTAAATAGGATCGTTAATTTCAAGTTGTTTTCATTCATCTCTAAACCATAGCCTATTGATACTTCGGGAGGGGGAGGGGTGAAGGGGGTCATTGGAAACATGGCACTTGCATTAAGAAGCTTTCAGTTCACATGGGTTTCGCTCTGAAATTTAAAGTTACTATGCTCTTGACCAGGGGCGTATATAATATCCTATATTTGCACTGCTCTTGACTGACTAGGGGTCCGCCATGGATTTTCGACTGAAGAAGGGGTCCGCCATCTTTTTCAGCTGAAAAAGCTTGGGAACCCCTGAGCCAGAGGATTATCTACCATTGCAAAGTTACCAACCTTAGAAAACACTTTTAAATAATATACACTTATTGCAGATATATACAATCTAAGAAAAATAAATAAATAAGTAAATAAAAAAAAGGCTCACCATGAAAGAATTATTATGGGACGGAAGTCGGTGGAAGTGATGTGCATGTGCAGACAAACAACGGATTACAATTGCAGAAAATGTTTATTCAAGAGAAAGAATTTCTAAAATTTATTGAGGAAGGCAACAAAAGGTTGGCCCACTATTATGCAAGCAGTTATGCAGCTTTATTGATAGAGTTTTTGAACGTCCTTTTTCTTTTGTACGTACAATTTCTTTCTTAATTTTTCAGCAGTTCTTTTGAGTAACGATGGTGTATGTCTCTCATGTCAGAAAAGGTGGTTGTTGATTGTTTAATACAAGAGCATTAGGTAAGTAATCACAAGGTATTTAAATCACAATGTTTAGAAAATTTCTGACGGGTTCGCTAAGTATGATGTTGGCGACGGAGGTCTCCCTATTGTGGACGATGCTCGCTCGTACTCGCTCGACTGCGCTTCATCCTTATTATACCGACACTGTTAGATCCCAGTGACCTATTTAAAGGGTAAGCATTACAGCAGATGTACAATTATTCGTATGCTAATTTTGTCATGATAGTTATTCGTGCTGTTTAAATATTCGAAATTAAAATGTAAAGTATCGCAAATGAATAGCACACACTACAAAAGTAGCCTACGAATATTTGTAGATTTGATATAATGAAAACGCGATCCACTACTGGGTCGCGATCCACAATCTGGAAGTCAGTGATCTAAGCAAATGAGAAGAAAAGCAATAGAGAGAAAAGAAAAGAAAAAATGGAAAGTTTCACAGACCACCTTAGTCATTATGAAAACCTCCACACAAGTTTACTGTTGCATTAAATTTCAGGCAGCATAAATTCGATCCGCACTCTGCAATTTTTTGTACATGCAATACAACCCGCAGAGACAAATCTAGAAATGGGGCGAAACAAATATGTTAAGGGCGATTCGACTAGCCAGAAAGAAAACTATCTACACTGGACAAAACAATTAGGAGATCATCTGAGACACACCACTGGCCATTAAAATTGCTACACCTAGAAGAAATGTAGATGATAAACGGGTATTCACTGGACACATATATTATACTTGACATGTGAATACATTTTTACGTAATTTGGGTGCATAGATCCTGAGAAATCAGTACCCAGAACAACCACCTCTGGCCCTAATCACGGCCTTAATACGCCTGGGCACTGAGTCACAGACCTTGGATGGCGTGTACAGGTACAGATACCCATGCAGCTTCAACACGATACCACAGTTCATCAAGAGTAGTGACTGGCGTATTGTGCCGAGCCAGTTGCTCGGCCGCCATTGACCAGGCATTTTCAATTGGTGAGAGATCTGGAGAATGTGACCGAGACGTGTAAACAATGGCACGCCATACCATCACGCAAGGTGATACGCCAGTATGCACCCCATACCATCACGCCAGGTGATACGCCAGTATGGCGATGACGAATACACGCTTCCAATGTGCGTTAACCGCCATGTCGCCAAAGACGGATGCCACCATCATGATGCTGTAAACAGAACCTGGATTCATCCGAAAAAATGACGTTTTGCCATTCGTGCACCCAGCTTCGTCGTTGCGTATACCATCGCAGGCGCTCTTGTCTGTGATGCAGCGTCAAGGGTAACCGCAGCCATGGCCTCCGAGATGACAGTCCATGCTGCGTGATGACGTGGCTGCAAGATCCGTTACAACAATGCGCATAAGATGCCTTTCATCTCGACTGCTAGTGATACATTTGAATATGAAATAATTAAATGCTTTAACCACCTCCCTACAAATGTTGTTTACAGTTAACAAACAAATATATAATTATCAATATTAAAATAGGTTGGTTGAGACTGAAGCTCTTTGCTCAGGTAGCTATTAAGCGTGGCGTCTCGCGGTTCATATATAGTTAGACAATTAATATTTAATTTATCGTGGATTTTTATGCAAATACATTCAGTTCTTGTCCACAAATAAGTACAATTTTTGTATATAAATTATCTGCTGCATATCTACAATTTTTAGTCGGACATAAAACATTTAAGAGTCAGTGTACAACATAAAAAATGGTTACTAAGAATAATATTAAATATAATAAAATACATTTATATATAAAAGTAATGCGCTTTGCTTGTATTTCTGCGGCGGAAACTTTGTTCTGGCACAAGAATATTACTACGTCAAAGAAAAGCAGAATAAGAGAGTAAAATAAAGTTTATGGAAATAATACGGAAATAATGTTGTACCCCTCTTTAGATAGGTAGCATGGTGCAATGCTGCCCATTTGCTTCTTAAACAGTTACTGATAAACGCTACGTATCATTAACTGTAAATATGTCTTATAATACTATTATTATAGTACTGAAATTTATGGGCTTTTTATCTGTAAGAGATATTGAAATTGTAATTACGGCGTTTGATTCTCCCAAGTCTCCTGAATCCATTCATATAATTATATTTGTCTTATGATCATTCCCTGATTTTATATGGATGTTTAGAATAATGTTTTGGCTATATTGTATTTCAATTGCAATCTGGGATAGGCGCCCTCTCTAATCAAAGACCGTCGTTTCCTGTTTCCGACAGATAGGGTTTTCCTAACGACGTGTATTCCATTTACTAGGTCCAAACTGTTACCTTGCCGGCTGGGGAACACAACATCCTGACAAAACCAGCCTTTCTCATGGAAACGATCAGATTCCTCCTTTATCAGTTATGTCAGAATCGGCAGAATAAACTAAAATGGTTCGAAGTCTTTCTGTCGGTTTTACAGCAACGGAGATTGTGGTAATAACAGAACATTGCTGCAGAGGGGACTGATTTTCACTTGTGTTTACCAAACAAGTTACACAAGCAGTTGGGTTCAGGTAGTGCAGAGAGCAGTTAGTACAATGCAACAACAATGTGACTACCTTAAGACATGGCATGGAGAGCCATAGGAAAGTTGGAAGCGTGACAGACGCGGAAGTGGAGTGTATAAAAGTGTAATTTCCAGGACCTGGATGCGGTTTCAGACAACAGGACTGTTAAAAGAAGGGAACGCCAATGTCGTCCACGGGCAGCATCAGCTCCGGTTAACAGCCCTTCCGCAGAGGAGGCTCAAACTACTTATGAACTACTTACGAACTAGGACGGAACAAATATCCATGCCTGAGGGGGGGATTCGAACTCCCGACCGCAGTGGCCGTGCAGAGCGTGACTGGAGCACCTCAGTCCCCTCGGCCACCGCGGCCGGCTCTGAATGCAACTCAGCTGCAATGTAGCCTCCAGGCAACATCAGGAGGCGCAATATCAACACAAATTCAGAAATCGCCTTCGAGCCACTACGCACGCAGGTCTATGTTGTGCGTCCCGTTAAAACCACGACACCATTTAGCGCACAAAAACTGTGCTTAGGAACATCAGTATTAAAGTCGTTGCAAATCGCGCTGGGTTCTGTTCAGAGATGAGTCAAGATTTTGTGTTGAACGGTCTAATGCGCGCAACTTTGCTGTGGTGTAGTCTTGTACAAACTTCCAACTGATTTTGTTGCGCTAGCTATCTGACAGTGTACCCGTGGCGCCAAATTCAGAAATCGCCTTCGTGCCTCTACGCACGCAGGTCTATGTTGTGTGTCCCATTAAAACCACGACACCATTTAGCGCACAAAAACTGTGCGTAGGAACATCAGTATTGGAGTCGTTGCAAATCGCGCTGCGTTCTGTTCAGAGATGAGTCAAGATTTTGTGTTGAACGGTCTAATGCGCGCAACTTTGCTGTGGTGTAGTCTTGTACAAACTTCCAACTGATTTTGTTGCGCTAGCTATCTGACAGTGTACCCGTGGCGCCAAATTCAGAAATCGCCTTCGTGCCTCTACGCACGCAGGTCTATGTTGTGTGTCCCATTAAAACCACGACACCATTTAGCGCACAAAAACTGTGCGTAGGAACATCAGTATTGGAGTCGTTGCAAATCGCGCTGGGTTCTGTTCAGAGATGAGTCAAGATTTTGTGTTGAACGGTCTAATGCGCGCAACTTTGCTGTGGTGTAGTCTTGTACAAACTTCCAACTGATTTTGTTGCGCTAGCTATCTGACAGTGTACCCGTGCCGCCAAATTCAGAAATCGCCTTCGTGCCTCTACGCACGCAGGTCTATGTTGTGTGTCCCATTAAAACCACGACACCATTTAGCGCACAAAAACTGTGCGTAGGAACATCAGTATTGGAGTCGTTGCAAATAGCGCTGGGTTCTGTTCAGAGATGAGTCAAGATTTTGTGTTGAACGGTCTAATGCGCGCAACTTTGCTGTGGTGTAGTCTTGTACAAACTTCCAACTGATTTTGTTGCGCTAGCTATCTGACAGTGTACCCGTGGCGCCAAATTCAGAAATCGCCTTCGTGGCTCTACGCACGCAGGTCTATGTTGTGTGTCCCATTAAAACCACGACACCATTTAGCGCACAAAAACTGTGCGTAGGAACATCAGTATTGGAGTCGTTGCAAATCGCGCTGGGTTCTGTTCAGAGATGAGTCAAGATTTTGTGTTGAACGGTCTAATGCGCGCAACTTTGCTGTGGTGTAGTCTTGTACAAACTTCCAACTGATTTTGTTGTGCTAGCTATCTGACAGTGTACTCGTGGCGCCAAATTCAGAAATCGCCTTCGTGCCTCTACGCACGCAGGTCTATGTTGTGTGTCCCATTAAAACCACGACACCATTTAGCGCACAAAAACTGTGCGTAGGAACATCAGTATTGGAGTCGTTGCAAATCGCGCTGGGTTTTGTTTAGAGATGAGTCAAGATTTTGTGTTGAACGGTCTAATGCACGCAACTTTGCTGTGGTGTAGTCTTGTACAAACTTCCAACTGATTTTGTTGCGCTAGCTATCTGACAGTGTACCCGTGGCGCCAAATTCAGAAATCGCCTTCGTGCCTCTACGCACGCAGGTCTATGTTGTGTGTCCCATTAAAACCACGACACCATTTAGCGCACAAAAACTGTGCGTAGGAACATCAGTATTGGAGTCGTTGCAAATCGCGCTGGGTTCTGTTCAGAGATGAGTCAAGATTTTGTGTTGAACGGTCTAATGCGCGCAACTTTGCTGTGGTGTAGTCTTGTACAAACTTCCAACTGATTTTGTTGCGCTAGCTATCTGACAGTGTACCCGTGGCGCCAAATTCAGAAATCGCCTTCGTGCCTCTACGCACGCAGGTCTATGTTGTGTGTCCCATTAAAACCACGACACCATTTAGCGCACAAAAACTGTGCGTAGGAACATCAGTATTGGAGTCGTTGCAAATCGCGCTGGGTTCTGTTCAGAGATGAGTCAAGATTTTGTGTTGAACGGTCTAATGGGCGCAACTTTGCTGTGGTGTAGTCTTGTACAAACTTCCAACTGATTTTGTTGCGCTAGCTATCTGACAGTGTACCCGTGGCGCCAAATTCAGAAATCGCCTTCGTGCCTCTACGCACGCAGGTCTATGTTGTGTGTCCCATTAAAACCACGACACCATTTAGCGCACAAAAACTGTGCGTAGGAACATCAGTATTGGAGTCGTTGCAAATCGCGCTGGGTTCTGTTCAGAGATGAGTCAAGATTTTGTGTTGAACGGTCTAATGCGCGCAACATTGCTGTGGTGTAGTCTTGTACAAACTTCCAACTGATTTTGTTGCGCTAGCTATCTGACAGTGTACCCGTGGCGCCAAATTCAGAAATCGCCTTCGTGCCTCTACGCACGCAGGTCTATGTTGTGTGTCCCATTAAAACCACGACACCATTTAGCGCACAAAAACTGTGCGTAGGAACATCAGTATTGGAGTCGTTGCAAATCGCGCTGGGTTCTGTTCAGAGATGAGTCAAGATTTTGTGTTGAACGGTCTAATGCGCGCAACTTTGCTGTGGTGTAGTCTTGTACAAACTTCCAACTGATTTTGTTGCGCTAGCTATCTGACAGTGTACCCGTGGCGCCAAATTCAGAAATCGCCTTCGTGCCTCTACGCACGCAGGTCTATGTTGTGTGTCCCATTAAAACCACGACACCATTTAGCGCACAAAAACTGTGCGTAGGAACATCAGTATTGGAGTCGTTGCAAATCGCGCTGGGTTCTGTTCAGAGATGAGTCAAGATTTTGTGTTGAACGGTCTAATGCGCGCAACTTTGCTGTGGTGTAGTCTTGTACAAACTTCCAACTGATTTTGTTGCGCTAGCTATCTGACAGTGTACCCGTGGCGCCAAATTCAGAAATCGCCTTCGTGCCTCTACGCACGCAGGTCTATGTTGTGTGTCCCATTAAAACCACGACACCATTTAGCGCACAAAAACTGTGCGTAGGAACATCAGTATTGGAGTCGTTGCAAATCGCGCTGGGTTCTGTTCAGAGATGAGTCAAGATTTTGTGTTGAACGGTCTAATGCGCGCAACTTTGCTGTGGTGTAGTTTTGTACAAACTTCCAACTGATTTTGTTGCGCTAGCTATCTGACAGTGTACCCGTGGCGCCAAATTCAGAAATCGCCTTCGTGCCTCTACGCACGCAGGTCTATGTTGTGTGTCCCATTAAAACCACGACACCATTTAGCGCACAAAAACTGTGCGTAGGAACATCAGTATTGGAGTCGTTGCAAATCGCGCTGGGTTCTGTTCAGAGATGAGTCAAGATTTTGTGTTGAACGGTCTAATGCGCGCAAATTTGCTGTGGTGTAGTCTTGTACAAACTTCCAACTGATTTTGTTGCGCTAGCTATCTGACAGTGTACCCGTGGCGCCAAATTCAGAACTCGCCTTCGTGCCTCTACACACGCAGGTCTATGTTGTGTGTCCCATTAAAACCACGACACCATTTAGCACACAAAAACTGTGCGTAGGAACATCAGTATTGGAGTCGTTGCAAATCGCGCTGGGTTCTGTTCAGAGATGAGTCAAGATTTTGTGTTGAACGGTCTAATGCGCGCAACTTTGCTGTGGTGTAGTCTTGTACAAAATTCCAACTGATTTTGTTGCGCTAGCTATCTGACAGTGTACCCGTGGCGCCAAATTCAGAAATCGCCTTCGTGCCTCTACGCACGCAGTTCTATGTTGTGTGTCCCATTAAAACCACGACACCATTTAGCGCACAAAAACTGTGCGTAGGAACATCAGTATTGGAGTCGTTGCAAATCGCGCTGGGTTCTGTTCAGAGATGAGTCAAGATTTTGTGTTGAACGGTCTAATGCGAGCAACATTGCTGTGGTGTAGTCTTGTACAAACTTCCAACTGATTTTGTTGCGCTAGCTATCTGACAGTGTACCCGTGGCGCCAAATTCAGAAATCGCCTTCGTGCCTCTACGCACGCAGGTCTATGTTGTGTGTCCCATTAAAACCACGACACCATTTAGCGCACAAAAACTGTGCGTAGGAACATCAGTATTGGAGTCGTTGCAAATCGCGCTGGGTTCTGTTCAGAGATGAGTCAAGATTTTGTGTTGAACGGTCTAATGCGCGCAACTTTGCTGTGGTGTAGTCTTGTACAAACTTCCAACTGATTTTGTTGCGCTAGCTATCTGACAGTGTACCCGTGCCGCCAAAATCAGAAATCGCCTTCGTGCCTCTACGCACGCAGGTCTATGTTGTGTGTCCCATTAAAACCACGACACCATTTAGCGCACAAAAACTGTGCGTAGGAACATCAGTATTGGAGTCGTTGCAAATCGCGCTGGGTTCTGTTCAGAGATGAGTCAAGATTTTGTGTTGAACGGTGTAATGCACGCAACTTTGCTGTGGTGTAGTCTTGTACAAACTTCCAACTGATTGTGTTGCGCTAGCTATCTGACAGTGTACCCGTGGCGCCAAATCCAGAATTCGCCTTCGTGCCTCTACGCACGCAGGTCTATGTTGTGTGTCCCATTAAAACCACGACACCATTTAGCGCACAAAAACTGTGTGTAGGAACATCAGTATTGGAGTCGTTGCAAATCGTGCTGGGTTCTGTTCAGAGATGAGTCAAGATTTTGTGTTGAACGGTCTAATGCGCGCAACTTTGCTGTGGTGTAGTCTTGTACAAACTTCCAACTGATTTTGTTGCGCTAGCTATCTGACAGTGTACCCGTGGCGCCAAATTCAGAAATCGCCTTCGTGCCTCTACGCACGCAGGTCTATGTTGTGTGTCCCATTAAAACCACGACACCATTTAGCGCACAAAAACTGTGCGTAGGAAAATCAGTATTGGAGTCGTTGAAAATCGCGCTGGGTTCTGTTCAGAGATGAGTCAAGATTTTGTGTTGAACGGTCTAATGCGCGCAACTTTGCTGTGGTGTAGTCTTGTACAAACTTCCAACTGATTTTGTTGCGCTAGCTATCTGACAGTGTACCCGTGGCGCCAAATTCAGAAATCGCCTTCGTGCCTCTACGCACGCAGGTCTATGTTGTGTGTCCCATTAAAACCACGACACCATTTAGCGCACAAAAACTGTGCGTAGGAACATCAGTATTGGAGTCGTTGAAAATCGCGCTGGGTTCTGTTCAGAGATGAGTCAAGATTTTGTGTTGAACGGTCTAATGCGCGCAACTTTGCTGTGGTGTAGTCTTGTACAAACTTCCAACTGATTTTGTTGCGCTAGCTATCTGACAGTGTACCCGTGGCGCCAAATTCAGAAATCGCCTTCGTGCCTCTACACACGCAGGTCTATGTTGTGTGTCCCATTAAAACGACGACACCATTTAGCGCACAAAAACTGTGCGTAGGAACATCAGTATTGGAGTCGTTGCAAATCGCGCTGGGTTCTGTTCAGAGATGAGTCAAGATTTTGTGTTGAACGGTCTAATGCGCGCAACTTTGCTGTGGTGTAGTCTTGTACAAAATTCCAACTGATTTTGTTGCGCTAGCTATCTGACAGTGTACCCGTGGCGCCAAATTCAGAAATCGCCTTCGTGCCTCTACGCACGCAGGTCTATGTTGTGTGTCCCATTAAAACCACGACACCATTTAGCGCACAAAAACTGTGCGTAGGAACATCAGTATTGGAGTCGTTGCAAATCGCGCTGGGTTCTGTTCAGAGATGAGTCAAGATTTTGTGTTGAACGGTCTAATGCGCGCAACTTTGCTGTGGTGTAGTCTTGTACAAACTTCCAACTGATTTTGTTGCGCTAGCTATCTGACAGTGTACCCGTGGCGCCAAATTCAGAAATCGCCTTCGTGCCTCTACGCACGCAGGTCTATGTTGTGTGTCCCATTAAAACCACGACACCATTTAGCGCACAAAAACTGTGCGTAGGAACATCAGTATTGGAGTCGTTGCAAATCGCGCTGGGTTCTGTTCAGAGATGAGTCAAGATTTTGTGTTGAACGGTCTAATGCGCGCAACTTTGCTGTGGTGTAGTCTTGTACAAACTTCCAACTGATTTTGTTGCGCTAGCTATCTGACAGTGTACCCGTGGCGCCAAATTCAGAAATCGCCTTCGTGCCTCTACGCACGCAGGTCTATGTTGTGTGTCCCATTAAAACCACGACACCATTTAGCGCACAAAAACTGTGCGTAGGAACATCAGTATTGGAGTCGTTGCAAATCGCGCTGGGTTCTGTTCAGAGATGAGTCAAGATTTTGTGTTGAACGGTCTAATGCGCGCAACTTTGCTGTGGTGTAGTCTTGTACAAACTTCCAACTGATTTTGTTGCGCTAGCTATCTGACAGTGTACCCGTGGCGCCAAATTCAGAAATCGCCTTCGTGCCTCTACGCACGCAGGTCTATGTTGTGTGTCCCATTAAAACCACGACACCATTTAGCGCACAAAAACTGTGCGTAGGAACATCAGTATTGGAGTCGTTGCAAATCGCGCTGGGTTCTGTTCAGAGATGAGTCAAGATTTTGTGTTGAACGGTCTAATGCGCGCAAATTTGCTGTGGTGTAGTCTTGTACAAACTTCCAACTGATTTTGTTGCGCTAGCTATCTGACAGTGTACCCGTGGCGCCATATTCAGAAATCGCCTTCGTGCCTCTACACACGCAGGTCTATGTTGTGTGTCCCATTAAAACCACGACACCATTTAGCGCACAAAAACTGTGCGTAGGAACATCAGTATTGGAGTCGTTGCAAATCGCGCTGGGTTCTGTTCAGAGATGAGTCAAGATTTTGTGTTGAACGGTCTAATGCGCGCAACTTTGCTGTGGTGTAGTCTTGTACAAAATTCCAACTGATTTTGTTGCGCTAGCTATCTGACAGTGTACCCGTGGCGCCAAATTCAGAAATCGCCTTCGTGCCTCTACGCACGCAGGTCTATGTTGTGTGTCCCATTAAAACCACGACACCATTTAGCGCACAAAAACTGTGCGTAGGAACATCAGTATTGGAGTCGTTGCAAATCGCGCTGGGTTCTGTTCAGAGATGAGTCAAGATTTTGTGTTGAACGGTCTAATGCGCGCAACTTTGCTGTGGTGTAGTCTTGTACAAACTTCCAACTGATTTTGTTGCGCTAGCTATCTGACAGTGTACCCGTGGCGCCAAATTCAGAAATCGCCTTCGTGCCTCTACGCACGCAGGTCTATGTTGTGTGTCCCATTAAAACCACGACACCATTTAGCGCACAAAAACTGTGCGTAGGAACATCAGTATTGGAGTCGTTGCAAATCGCGCTGGGTTCTGTTCAGAGATGAGTCAAGATTTTGTGTTGAACGGTCTAATGCGCGCAACTTTGCTGTGGTGTAGTCTTGTACAAACTTCCAACTGATTTTGTTGCGCTAGCTATCTGACAGTGTACCCGTGGCGCCAAATTCAGAAATCGCCTTCGTGCCTCTACGCACGCAGGTCTATGTTGTGTGTCCCATTAAAACCACGACACCATTTAGCGCACAAAAACTGTGCGTAGGAACATCAGTATTGGAGTCATTGCAAATCGCGCTGGGTTCTGTTCAGAGATGAGTCAAGATTTTGTGTTGAACGGTCTAATGCGCGCAACTTTGCTGTGGTGTAGTTTTGTACAAACTTCCAACTGATTTTGTTGCGCTAGCTATCTGACAGTGTACCTGTGGCGCCGAATCCAGAATTCGCCTTCGTGCCTCTACGCACGCAGGTCTATGTTGTGTGTCCCATTAAAACCACGACACCATTTAGCGCACAAAAACTGTGCGTAGGAACATCAGTATTGGAGTCGTTGCAAATCGTGCTGGGTTCTGTTCAGAGATGAGTCAAGATTTTGTGTTGAACGGTCTAATGCGCGCAACTTTGCTGTGGTGTAGTCTTGTACAAACTTCCAACTGATTTTGTTGCGCTAGCTATCTGACAGTGTACCCGTGGCGCCAAATTCAGAAATCGCCTTCGTGCCTCTACGCACGCAGGTCTATGTTGTGTGTCCCATTAAAACCACGACACCATTTAGCGCACAAAAACTGTGTGTAGGAACATCAGTATTGGAGTCGTTGCAAATTGCGCTGGGTTCTGTTCAGAGATGAGTCAAGATTTTGTGTTGAACGGTCTAATGCGCGCAACTTTGCTGTGGTGTAGTCTTGTACAAACTTCCAACTGATTTTGTTGCGCTAGCTATCTGACAGTGTACCCGTGGCGCCAAATTCAGAAATCGCCTTCATGCCTCTACGCACGCAGGTCTATGTTGTGTGTCCCATTAAAACCACGACACCATTTAGCGCACAAAAACTGTGCATAGGAACATCAGTATTGGAGTCGTTGCAAATCGCGCTGGGTTCTGTTCAGAGATGAGTCAAGATTTTGTGTTGAACGGTCTAATGCGCGCAACTTTGCTGTGGTGTAGTCTTGTACAAACTTACAACTGATTTTGTTGCGCTAGCTATCTGACAGTGTACCCGTGGCGCCAAATTCAGAAATCGCCTTCATGCCTCTACGCACACAGGTCTATGTTGTGTGTCCCATTAAAACCACGACACCATTTAGCGCACAAAAACTGTGCGTAGGAACATCAGTATTGGAGTCGTTGCAAATCGCGCTGGGTTCTGTTCAGAGATGAGTCAAGATTTTGTGTTGAACGGTCTAATGCGCGCAACTTTGCTGTGGTGTAGTCTTGTACAAACTTCCAACTGATTTTGTTGCGCTAGCTATCTGACAGTGTACCCGTGGCGCCAAATTCAGAAATCGCCTTCGTGCCTCTACGCACGCAGGTCTATGTTGTGTGTCCCATTAAAACCACGACACCATTTAGCGCACAAAAACTGTGCGTAGGAACATCAGTATTGGAGTCGTTGCAAATCGCGCTGGGTTCTGTTCAGAGATGAGTCAAGATTTTGTGTTGAACGGTCTAATGCGCGCAACTTTGCTGTGGTGTAGTCTTGTACAAACTTCCAACTGATTTTGTTGCGCTAGCTATCTGACAGTGTACCCGTGGCGCCAAATTCAGAAATCGCCTTCGTGCCTCTACGCACGCAGGTCTATGTTGTGTGTCCCATTAAAACCACGACACCATTTAGCGCACAAAAACTGTGCGTAGGAACATCAGTATTGGAGTCGTTGCAAATCGCGCTGGGTTCTGTTCAGAGATGAGTCAAGATTTTGTGTTGAACGGTCTAATGCGCGCAACTTTGCTGTGGTGTAGTTTTGTACAAACTTCCAACTGATTTTGTTGCGCTAGCTATCTGACAGTGTACCTGTGGCGCCGAATCCAGAATTCGCCTTCGTGCCTCTACGCACGCAGGTCTATGTTGTGTGTCCCATTAAAACCACGACACCATTTAGCGCACAAAAACTGTGCGTAGGAACATCAGTATTGGAGTCGTTGCAAATCGCGCTGGGTTCTGTTCAGAGATGAGTCAAGATTTTGTGTTGAACGGTCTAATGCGCGCAACTTTGCTGTGGTGTAGTCTTGTACAAACTTCCAACAGATTTTGTTGCGCTAGCTATCTGACAGTGTACCCGTGGCGCCAAATTCAGAAATCGCCTTCGTGCCTCTACGCACGCAGGTCTATGTTGTGTGTCCCATTAAAACCACGACACCATTTAGCGCACAAAAACTGTGCGTAGGAACATCAGTATTGGAGTCGTTGCAAATTGCGCTGGGTTCTGTTCAGAGATGAGTCAAGATTTTGTGTTGAACGGTCTAATGCGCGCAACTTTGCTGTGGTGTAGTCTTGTACAAACTTCCAACTGATTTTGTTGCGCTAGCTATCTGACAGTGTACCCGTGGCGCCAAATTCAGAAATCGCCTTCGTGCCTCTACGCACGCAGGTCTATGTTGTGTGTCCCACTAAAACCACGACACCATTTAGCGCACAAAAACTGTGCATAGGAACATCAGTATTGGAGTCGTTGCAAATCGCGCTGGGTTCTGTTCAGAGATGAGTCAAGATTTTGTGTTGAACGGTCTAATGCGCGCAACTTTGCTGTGGTGTAGTCTTGTACAAACTTACAACTGATTTTGTTGCGCTAGCTATCTGACAGTGTACCCGTGGCGCCAAATTCAGAAATCGCCTTCATGCCTCTACGCACACAGGTCTATGTTGTGTGTCCCATTAAAACCACGACACCATTTAGCGCACAAAAACTGTGTGTAGGAACATCAGTATTGGAGTCGTTGCAAATCGCGCTGGGTTCTGTTCAGAGATGAGTCAAGATTTTGTGTTGAACGGTGTAATGCACGCAACTTTGCTGTGGTGTAGTCTTGTACAAACTTCCAACTGATTGTGTTGCGCTAGCTATCTGACAGTGTACCTGTGGCGCCAAATCCAGAATTCGCCTTCGTGCCTCTACGCACGCAGGTCTATGTTGTGTGTCCCATTAAAACCACGACACCATTTAGCGCACAAAAACTGTGCGTAGGAACATCAGTATTGGAGTCGTTGCAAATCGCGCTGGGTTCTGTTCAGAGATGAGTCAAGATTTTGTGTTGAACGGTCTAATGCGCGCAACTTTGCTGTGGTGTAGTCTTGTACAAACCTCCAACTGATTTTGTTGCGCTAGCTATCTGACAGTGTACCCGTGGCGCCAAATTCAGAAATCGCCTTCGTGCCTCTACGCACGCAGGTCTATGTTGTGTGTCCCATTAAAACCACGACACCATTTAGCGCACAAAAACTGTGCGTAGGAACATCAGTATTGGAGTCGTTGCAAATCGCGCTGGGTTCTGTTCAGAGATGAGTCAAGATTTTGTGTTGAACGGTCTAATGCGCGCAACTTTGCTGTGGTGTAGTCTTGTACAAACTTCCAACTGATTTTGTTGCGCTAGCTATCTGACAGTGTACCCGTGGCACCAAATTCAGAAATCGCCTTAGTGCCTCTACGCACGCAGGTCTATGTTGTGTGTCCCATTAAAACCACGACACCATTTAGCGCACAAAAACTGTGCGTAAGAACATCAGTATTGGAGTCGTTGCAAATCGCGCTGGGTTCTGTTCAGAGATGAGTCAAGATTTTGTGTTGAACGGTCTAATGCGCGCAACTTTGCTGTGGTGTAGTCTTGTACAAACTTCCAACTGATTTTGTTGCGCTAGCTATCTGACAGTGTACCCGTGGCGCCAAATTCAGAAATCGCCTTCGTGCCTCTACGCACGCAGGTCTATGTTGTGTGTCCCATTAAAACCACGACACCATTTAGCGCACAAAAACTGTGCGTAGGAACATCAGTATTGGAGTCGTTGCAAATCGCGCTGGGTTCTGTTCAGAGATGAGTCAAGATTTTGTGTTGAACGGTCTAATGCGCGCAACTTTGCTGTGGTGTAGTCTTGTACAAACTTCCAACTGATTTTGTTGCGCTAGCTATCTGACAGTGTACCCGTGGCGCCAAATTCAGAAATCGCCTTCGTGCCTCTACGCACGCAGGTCTATGTTGTGTGTCCCATTAAAACCACGACACCATTTAGCGCACAAAAACTGTGCGTAGGAACATCAGTATTGGAGTCGTTGCAAATCGCGCTGGGTTCTGTTCAGAGATGAGTCAAGATTTTGTGTTGAACGGTCTAATGCGCGCAACTTTGCTGTGGTGTAGTCTTGTACAAACTTCCAACTGATTTTGTTGCGCTAGCTATCTGACAGTGTACCCGTGGCGCCAAATTCAGAAATCGCCTTCGTGCCTCTACGCACGCAGGTCTATGTTGTGTGTCCCATTAAAACCACGACACCATTTAGCGCACAAAAACTGTGCGTAGGAACATCAGTATTGGAGTCGTTGCAAATCGCGCTGGGTTCTGTTCAGAGATGAGTCAAGATTTTGTGTTGAACGGTCTAATGCGCGCAACTTTGCTGTGGTGTAGTTTTGTACAAACTTCCAACTGATTTTGTTGCGCTAGCTATCTGACAGTGTACCTGTGGCGCCGAATCCAGAATTCGCCTTCGTGCCTCTACGCACGCAGGTCTATGTTGTGTGTCCCATTAAAACCACGACACCATTTAGCGCACAAAAACTGTGCGTAGGAACATCAGTATTGGAGTCGTTGCAAATCGCGCTGGGTTCTGTTCAGAGATGAGTCAAGATTTTGTGTTGAACGGTCTAATGCGCGCAACTTTGCTGTGGTGTAGTCTTGTACAAACTTCCAACTGATTTTGTTGCGCTAGCTATCTGACAGTGTACCCGTGGCGCCAAATTCAGAAATCGCCTTCGTGCCTCTACGCACGCAGGTCTATGTTGTGTGTCCCATTAAAACCACGACACCATTTAGCGCACAAAAACTGTGCGTAGGAACATCAGTATTGGAGTCGTTGCAAATTGCGCTGGGTTCTGTTCAGAGATGAGTCAAGATTTTGTGTTGAACGGTCTAATGCGCGCAACTTTGCTGTGGTGTAGTCTTGTACAAACTTCCAACTGATTTTGTTGCGCTAGCTATCTGACAGTGTACCCGTGGCGCCAAATTCAGAAATCGCCTTCGTGCCTCTACGCACGCAGGTCTATGTTGTGTGTCCCATTAAAACCACGACACCATTTAGCGCACAAAAACTGTGCATAGGAACATCAGTATTGGAGTCGTTGCAAATCGCGCTGGGTTCTGTTCAGAGATGAGTCAAGATTTTGTGTTGAACGGTCTAATGCGCGCAACTTTGCTGTGGTGTAGTCTTGTACAAACTTACAACTGATTTTGTTGCGCTAGCTATCTGACAGTGTACCCGTGGCGCCAAATTCAGAAATCGCCTTCATGCCTCTACGCACACAGGTCTATGTTGTGTGTCCCATTAAAACCACGACACCATTTAGCGCACAAAAACTGTGTGTAGGAACATCAGTATTGGAGTCGTTGCAAATCGCGCTGGGTTCTGTTCAGAGATGAGTCAAGATTTTGTGTTGAACGGTGTAATGCACGCAACTTTGCTGTGGTGTAGTCTTGTACAAACTTCCAACTGATTGTGTTGCGCTAGCTATCTGACAGTGTACCTGTGGCGCCAAATCCAGAATTCGCCTTCGTGCCTCTACGCACGCAGGTCTATGTTGTGTGTCCCATTAAAACCACGACACCATTTAGCGCACAAAAACTGTGCGTAGGAACATCAGTATTGGAGTCGTTGCAAATCGCGCTGGGTTCTGTTCAGAGATGAGTCAAGATTTTGTGTTGAACGGTCTAATGTGCGCAACTTTGCTGTGGTGTAGTCTTGTACAAACTTCCAACTGATTTTGTTGCGCTAGCTATCTGACAGTGTACCCGTGGCGCCAAATTCAGAAATCGCCTTCGTGCCTCTACGCACGCAGGTCTATGTTGTGTGTCCCATTAAAACCACGACACCATTTAGCGCACAAAAACTGTGCGTAGGAACATCAGTATTGGAGTCGTTGCAAATCGCGCTGCGTTCTGTTCAGAGATGAGTCAAGATTTTGTGTTGAACGGTGTAATGCACGCAACTTTGCTGTGGTGTAGTCTTGTACAAACTTCCAACTGATTTTGTTGCGCTAGCTATCTGACAGTGTACCTGTGGCGCCAAATTCAGAATTCGCCTTCGTGCCTCTACGCACGCAGGTCTATGTTGTGTGTCCCATTAAAACCACGACACCATTTAGCGCACAAAAACTGTGCGTAGGAACATCAGTAATGGGGTCGTTGCAAATCGCGCTGGGTTCTGTTCAGAGATGAGTCAAGATTTTGTGTTGAACGGTCTAATGCGCGCAACTTTGCTGTGGTGTAGTCTTGTACAAACTTCCAACTGATTTTGTTGCGCTAGCTATCTGACAGTGTACCCGTGGCGCCAAATTCAGAAATCGCCTTCGTGCCTCTACGCACGCAGGTCTATGTTGTGTGTCCCATTAAAACCACGACACCATTTAGCGCACAAAAACTGTGCGTAGGAACATCAGTATTGGAGTCGTTGCAAATCGCGCTGGGTTCTGTTCAGAGATGAGTCAAGATTTTGTGTTGAACGGTCTAATGCGCGCAACTTTGCTGTGGTGTAGTCATGTACAAACTTCCAACTGATTTTCTTGTGCTAGCTATCTGACAGTGTACCCGTGGCACCAAATTCAGAAATCGCCTTAGTGCCTCTACGCACGCAGGTCTATGTTGTGTGTCCCATTAAAACCACGACACCATTTAGCGCACAAAAACTGTGCGTAGGAACATCAGTATTGGAGTCGTTGCAAATCGTGCTGGGTTCTGTTCAGAGATGAGTCAAGATTTTGTGTTGAACGGTCTAATGCGCGCAACTTTGCTGTGGTGTAGTCTTGTACAAACTTCCAACTGATTTTGTTGCGCTAGCTATCTGACAGTGTACCCGTGGCGCCAAATTCAGAAATCGCCTTCGTGCCTCTACGCACGCAGGTCTATGTTGTGTGTCCCATTAAAACCACGACACCATTTAGCGCACAAAAACTGTGCATAGGAACATCAGTATTGGAGTCGTTGCAAATCGCGCTGGGTTCTGTTCAGAGATGAGTCAAGATTTTGTGTTGAACGGTCTAATGCGCGCAACTTTGCTGTGGTGTAGTCTTGTACAAACTTCCAACTGATTTTGTTGCGCTAGCTATCTGACAGTGTACCCGTGGCGCCAAATTCAGAAATCGCCTTCATGCCTCTACGCACACAGGTCTATGTTGTGTGTCCCATTAAAACCACGACACCATTTAGCGCACAAAAACTGTGCGTAGGAACATCAGTATTGGAGTCGTTGCAAATCGCGCTGGGTTCTGTTCAGAGATGAGTCAAGATTTTGTGTTGAACGGTCTAATGCGCGCAACTTTGCTGTGGTGTAGTCTTGTACAAACTTCCAACTGATTTTGTTGCGCTAGCTATCTGACAGTGTACCCGTGGCACCAAATTCAGAAATCGCCTTAGTGCCTCTACGCACGCAGGTCTATGTTGTGTGTCCCATTAAAACCACGACACCATTTAGCGCACAAAAACTGTGCGTAGGAACATCAGTATTGGAGTCGTTGCAAATCGCGCTGGGTTCTGTTCAGAGATGAGTCAAGATTTTGTGTTGAACGGTCTAATGCGCGCAACTTTGCTGTGGTGTAGTCTTGTACAAACTTCCAACTGATTTTGTTGCGCTAGCTATCTGACAGTGTACCCGTGGCGCCAAATTCAGAAATCGCCTTCGTGCCTCTACGCACGCAGGTCTATGTTGTGTGTCCCATTAAAACCACGACACCATTTAGCGCACAAAAACTGTGCGTAGGAACATCAGTATTGGAGTCGTTGCAAATCGCGCTGGGTTCTGTTCAGAGATGAGTCAAGATTTTGTGTTGAACGGTCTAATGCGCGCAACTTTGCTGTGGTGTAGTCTTGTACAAACTTCCAACTGATTTTGTTGCGCTAGCTATCTGACAGTGTACCCGTGGCGCCAAATTCAGAAATCGCCTTCGTGCCTCTACGCACGCAGGTCTATGTTGTGTGTCCCATTAAAACCACGACACCATTTAGCGCACAAAAACTGTGCGTAGGAACATCAGTATTGGAGTCGTTGCAAATCGCGCTGGGTTCTGTTCAGAGATGAGTCAAGATTTTGTGTTGAACGGTCTAATGCGCGCAACTTTGCTGTGGTGTAGTCTTGTACAAACTTCCAACTGATTTTGTTGCGCTAGCTATCTGACAGTGTACCCGTGGCACCAAATTCAGAAATCGCCTTAGTGCCTCTACGCACGCAGGTCTATGTTGTGTGTCCCATTAAAACCACGACACCATTTAGCGCACAAAAACTGTGCGTAGGAACATCAGTATTGGAGTCGTTGCAAATCGCGCTGGGTTCTGTTCAGAGATGAGTCAAGATTTTGTGTTGAACGGTCTAATGCGCGCAACTTTGCTGTGGTGTAGTCTTGTACAAACTTCCAACTGATTTTGTTGCGCTAGCTATCTGACAGTGTACCCGTGGCGCCAAATTCAGAAATCGCCTTCGTGGCTCTACGCACGCAGGTCTATGTTGTGTGTCCCATTAAAACCACGACACCATTTAGCGCACAAAAACTGTGCGTAGGAACATCAGTATTGGAGTCGTTGCAAATCGTGCTGGGTTCTGTTTAGAGATGAGTCAAGATTTTGTGTTGAACGGTCTAATGCGCGCAACTTTGCTGTGGTGTAGTCTTGTACAAACTTCCAACTGATTTTGTTGCGCTAGCTATCTGACAGTGTACCCGTGGCGCCAAATTCAGAAATCGCCTTCATGCCTCTACGCACACAGGTCTATGTTGTGTGTCCCATTAAAACCACGACACCATTTAGCGCACAAAAACTGTGTGTAGGAACATCAGTATTGGAGTCGTTGCAAATCGCGCTGGGTTCTGTTCAGAGATGAGTCAAGATTTTGTGTTGAACGGTGTAATGCACGCAACTTTGCTGTGGTGTAGTCTTGTACAAACTTCCAACTGATTGTGTTGCGCTAGCTATCTGACAGTGTACCTGTGGCGCCAAATCCAGAATTCGCCTTCGTGCCTCTACGCACGCAGGTCTATGTTGTGTGTCCCATTAAAACCACGACACCATTTAGCGCACAAAAACTGTGCGTAGGAACATCAGTATTGGAGTCGTTGCAAATCGCGCTGGGTTCTGTTCAGAGATGAGTCAAGATTTTGTGTTGAACGGTCTAATGCGTGCAACTTTGCTGTGGTGTAGTCTTGTACAAACTTCCAACTGATTTTGTTGCGCTAGCTATCTGACAGTGTACCCGTGGCGCCAAATTCAGAAATCGCCTTCGTGCCTCTACGCACGCAGGTCTATGTTGTGTGTCCCATTAAAACCACGACACCATTTAGCGCACAAAAACTGTGCGTAGGAACATCAGTATTGGAGTCGTTGCAAATCGCGCTGCGTTCTGTTCAGAGATGAGTCAAGATTTTGTGTTGAACGGTGTAATGCACGCAACTTTGCTGTGGTGTAGTCTTGTACAAACTTCCAACTGATTGTGTTGCGCTAGCTATCTGACAGTGTACCTGTGGCGCCAAATTCAGAATTCGCCTTCGTGCCTCTACGCACGCAGGTCTATGTTGTGTGTCCCATTAAAACCACGACACCATTTAGCGCACAAAAACTGTGCGTAGGAACATCAGTATTGGAGTCGTTGCAAATCGCGCTGGGTTCTGTTCAGAGATGAGTCAAGATTTTGTGTTGAACGGTCTAATGCGCGCAACTTTGCTGTGGTGTAGTCTTGTACAAACTTCCAACTGATTTTGTTGCGCTAGCTATCTGACAGTGTACCCGTGGCACCAAATTCAGAAAGCGCCTTAGTGCCTCTACGCAAGCAGGTCTATGTTGTGTGTCCCATTAAAACCACGACACCATTTAGCGCACAAAAACTGTGCGTAGGAATATCAGTATTGGAGTCGTTGCAAATCGCGCTGGGTTCTGTTCAGAGATGAGTCAAGATTTTGTGTTGAACGGTCTAATGCGCGCAACTTTGCTGTGGTGTAGTCTTGTACAAACTTCCAACTGATTTTGTTGCGCTAGCTATCTGACAGTGTACCCGTGGCGCCAAATTCAGAAATCGCCTTTGTGCCTCTACGCACGCAGGTCTATGTTGTGTGTCCCATTAAAACCACGACACCATTTAGCGCACATAAACTGTGCGTAGGAACATCAGTATTGGAGTCGTTGCAAATCGCGCTGGGTTCTGTTCAGAGATGAGTCAAGATTTTGTGTTGAACGGTCTAATGCGCGCAACTTTGCTGTGGTGTAGTCTTGTACAAACTTCCAACTGATTTTGTTGCGCTAGCTATCTGACAGTGTACCCGTGGCGCCAAATTCAGAAATCGCCTTCGTGCCTCTACGCACGCAGGTCTATGTTGTGTGTCCCATTAAAACGACGACACCATTTAGCGCACAAAAACTGTGCGTAGGAACATCAGTATTGGAGTCGTTGCAAATAGCGCTGGGTTCTGTTCAGAGATGAGTCAACATTTTGTGTTGAACGGTCTAATGCGCGCAACTTTGCTGTGGTGTAGTCTTGTACAAACTTCCAACTGATTTTGTTGCGCTAGCTATCTGACAGTGTACCCGTGGCGCCAAATTCAGAAATCGCCTTCGTGCCTCTACGCACGCAGGTCTATGTTGTGTGTCCCATTAAAACCACGACACCATTTAGCGCACAAAAACTGTGCGTAGGAACATCAGTATTGGAGTCGTTGCAAATCGCGCTGGGTTCTGTTCAGAGATGAGTCAAGATTTTGTGTTCAACGGTCTGATGCGCGCAACTTTGCTGTGGTGTAGTCTTGTACAAACTTCCAACTGATTTTGTTGCGCTAGCTATCTGACAGTGTACCCGTGGCGCCAAATTCAGAAATCGCCTTCGTGCCTCTACGCACGCAGGTCTATGTTGTGTGTCCCATTAAAACCACGACACCATTTAGCGCACAAAAACTGTGCGTAGGAACATCAGTATTGGAGTCGTTGCAAATCGCGCTGGGTTCTGTTCAGAGATGAGTCAAGATTTTGTGTTGAATGGTCTAATGTGCGCAACTTTGCTGTGGTGTAGTCTTGTACAAACTTCCAACTGATTTTGTTGCGCTAGCTATCTGACAGTGTACCCGTGGCGCCAAATTCAGAAATCGCCTTCGTGCCTCTACGCACGCAGGTCTATGTTGTGTGTCCCATTAAAACCACGACACCATTTAGCGCACAAAAACTGTGCGTAGGAACATCAGTATTGGAGTCGTTGCAAATCGCGCTGGGTTCTGTTCAGAGATGAGTCAAGATTTTGTGTTGAACGGTCTAATGCGCGCAACTTTGCTGTGGTGTAGTCTTGTACAAACTTCCAACTGATTTTGTTGCGCTAGCTATCTGACAGTGTACCCGTGGCGCCAAATTCAGAAATCGCCTTAGTGCCTCTACGCACGCAGGTCTATGTTGTGTGTCCCATTAAAACCATGACACCATTTAGCGCACAAAAACTGTGCGTAGGAACATCAGTATTGGAGTCGTTGCAAATCGCGCTGGGTTCTGTTCAGAGATGAGTCAAGATTTTGTGTTGAACGGTCTAATGCGCGCAACATTGCTGTGGTGTAGTCTTGTACAAACTTCCAACTGATTTTGTTGCGCTAGCTATCTGACAGTGTACCCGTGGAGCCAAATTCAGAAATCGCCTTAGTGGCTCTACGCACGCAGGTCTATGTTGTGTGTCCCATTAAAACCACGACACCATTTAGCGCATAAAAACTGTGCGTAGGAACATCAGTATTGGAGTCGTTGCAAATCGCGCTGGGTTCTGTTCAGAGATGAGTCAACATTTTGTGTTGAACGGTCTAATGCGCGCAACTTTGCTGTGGTGTAGTCTTGTACAAACTTCCAACTGATTTTGTTGCGCTAGCTATCTGACAGTGTACCCGTGGCGCCAAATTCAGAAATCGCCTTCGTGCCTCTACGCACGCAGGTCTATGTTGTGTGTCCCATTAAAACCACGACACCATTTAGCGCACAAAAACTGTGCGTAGGAACATCAGTATTGAAGTCGTTGCAAATCGCGCTGGGTTCTGTTCAGAGATGAGTCAAGATTTTGTGTTGAACGGTCTAATGCGCACAACTTTGCTGTGGTGTAGTCTTGTACAAACTTCCAACTGATTTTGTTGCGCTAGCTATCTGACAGTGTACCCATGGCGCCAAATTCAGAAATCGCCTTCATGCCTCTACGCACGCAGGTCTATGTTGTGTGTCCCATTAAAACCAGGACACCATTTAGCGCACAAAAACTGTGCGTAGGAACATCAGTATTGGAGTCGTTGCAAATCGCGCTGGGTTCTGTTCAGAGATGAGTCACGATTTTGTGTTGAACGGTCTAATGCGCGCAACTTTGTTGTGGTGTAGTCTTGTACAAACTTCCAACTGATTTTGTTGCGCTAGCTATCTGACAGTGTACCCGTGGCGCCAAATTCAGAAATCGCCTTCGTGCCTCTACACACGCAGGTCTATGTTGTGTGTCCCATTAAAACGACGACACCATTTAGCGCACAAAAACTGTGCGTAGGAACATCAGTATTGGAGTCGTTGCAAATCGCGCTGGGTTCTGTTCAGAGATGAGTCAAGATTTTGTGTTGAACGGTCTAATGCACGCAACTTTGCTGTGGTGTAGTCTTGTACAAACTTCCAACTGATTTTGTTGCGCTAGCTATCTGACAGTGTTCCCGTGCCGCCAAATTCAGAAATCGCCTTCGTGCCTCTACGCACGCAGGTCTATGTTGTGTGTCCCATTAAAACCACGACACCATTTAGCGCACAAAAACTGTGCGTAGGAACATCAGTATTGGAGTCGTTGCAAATCGCGCTGGGTTCTGTTCAGAGATGAGTCAACATTTTGTGTTGAACGGTCTAATGCGCACAATTTTGCTGTGGTGTAGTCTTGTACAAACTTCCAACTGATTTTGTTGCGCTAGCTATCTGACAGTGTACCCGTGGCGCCAAATTCAGAAATCGCCTTAGTGCCTCTACGCACGCAGGTCTATGTTGTGTGTCCCATTAAAACCACGACACCATTTAGCGCACAAAAACTGTGCGTAGGAACATCAGTATTGGAGTCGTTGCAAATCGCGCTGGGTTCTGTTCAGAGATGAGTCAAGATTTTGTGTTGAACGGTCTAATGCGCGCAACTTTGCTGTGGTGTAGTCTTGTACAAACTTCCAACTGATTTTGTTGCGCTAGCTATCTGACAGTGTACCCGTGGCGCCAAATTCAGAAATCGCCTTTGTGCCTCTACGCACGCAGGTCTATGTTGTGTGTCCCATTAAAACCACGACACCATTTAGCGCACAAAAACTGTGCGTAGGAACATCAGTATTAAAGTCGTTGCAAATCGCGCTGGGTTCTGTTCAGAGATGAGTCAAGATTTTGTGTTGAACGGTCTAATGCGCACAACTTTGCTGTGGTGTAGTCTTGTACAAACTTCCAACTGATTTTGTTGCGCTTGCTATCTGACAGTGTACCCATGGCGCCAAATTCAGAAATCGCCTTCATGCCTCTACGCACGCAGGTCTATGTTGTGTGTCCCATTAAAACCAGGACACCATTCAGCGCACAAAAACTGTGCGTAGGAACATCAGTATTGGAGTCGTTGCAAATCGCGCTGGGTTCTGTTCAGAGATGAGTCACGATTTTGTGTTGAACGGTCTAATGCGCGCAACTTTGCTGTGGTGTAGTCTTGTACAAACTTCCAACTGATTTTGTTGCGCTAGCTATCTGACAGTGTACCCGTGGCGCCAAATTCAGAAATCGCCTTCGTGCCTCTACGCACGCAGGTCTATGTTGTGTGTCCCATTAAAACCACGACACCATTTAGCGCACAAAAACTGTGCGTAGGAACATCAGTATTGGAGTCGTTGCAAATCGCGCTGCGTTCTGTTCAGAGATGAGTCAAGATTTTGTGTTGAACGGTCTAATGCGCGCAACTTTGCTGTGGTGTAGTCTTGTACAAACTTCCAACTGATTTTGTTGCGCTAGCTATCTGACAGTGTACCTGTGGCGCCAAATTCAGAAATCGCCTTCGTGCCTCTACGCACGCAGGTCTATGTTGTGTGTCCCATTAAAACCACGACACCATTTAGCGCACAAAAACTGTGCGTAGGAACATCAGTATTGGAGTCGTTGCAAATTGTGCTGGGTTCTGTTCAGAGATGAGTCAAGATTTTGTGTTGAATGGTCTAATGCGCGCAACTTTGCTGTGGTGTAGTCTTGTACAAACTTCCAACTGATTTTGTTGCGCTAGCTATCTCACAGTGTACTCGTGGCGCCAAATTCAGAAATCGCCTTAGTGCCTCTACGCACGCAGTTCTATGTTGTGTGTCCCATTAAAACCATGACACCATTTAGCGCACAAAAACTGTGCGTAGGAACATCAGTATTGGAGTCGTTGCAAATCGCGCTGGGTTCTGTTCAGAGATGAGTCAAGATTTTGTGTTGAACGGTCTAATGCGCGCAACTTTGCTGTGGTGTAGTCTTGTACAAACTTCCAACTGATTTTGTTGCGCTAGCTATCTGACAGTGTTCCCGTGGCGCCAAATTCAGAAATCGCCTTCGTGCCTCTACGCACGCAGGTCTATGTTGTGTGTCCCATTAAAACCACGACACCATTTAGCGCACAAAAACTGTGCGTAGGAACATCAGTATTGGAGTCGTTGCAAATCGCGCTGGGTTCTGTTCAGAGATGAGTCAACATTTTGTGTTGAACGGTCTAATGCGCGCAACTTTGCTGTGGTGTAGTCTTGTACAAACTTCCAACTGATTTTGTTGCGCTAGCTATCTGACAGTGTACCCGTGGCGCCAAATTCAGAAATCGCCTTAGTGCCTCTACGCACGCAGGTCTATGTTGTGTGTCCCATTAAAACCACGACACCATTTAGCGCACAAAAACTGTGCGTAGGAACATCAGTATTAGAGTCGTTGCAAATCGCGCTGGGTTCTGTTCAGAGATGAGTCAAGATTTTGTGTTGAACGGTCTATTGCGCACAACTTTGCTGTGGTGTAGTCTTGTACAAACTTCCAACTGATTTTGTTGCGCTAGCTATCTGACAGTGTACCCCTGGCGCCAAATTCAGAAATCGCCTTCATGCCTCTACGCACGCAGGTCTATGTTGTGTGTCCCATTAAAACCACGACACCATTTAGCGCACAAAAACTGTGCGTAGGAACATCAGTATTGGAGTCGTTGCAAATCGCGCTGGGTTCTGTTCAGAGATGAGTCAACATTTTGTGTTGAACGGTCTAATGCGCACAACTTTGCTGTGGTGTAGTCTTGTACAAACTTCCAACTGATTTTGTTGCGCTAGCTATCTGACAGTGTACCCGTGGCGCCAAATTCAGAAATCGCCTTCGTGCCTCTACGCACGCAGGTCTATGTTGTGTGTCCCATTAAAACCACGACACCATTTAGCGCACAAAAACTGTGCGTAGGAACATCAGTATTGGAGTCGTTGCAAATCGCGCTGGGTTCTGTTCAGAGATGAGTCAAGATTTTGTGTTGAACGGTCTAATGCGCACAACTTTGCTGTGGTGTAGTCTTGTACAAACTTCCAACTGATTTTGTTGCGCTAGCTATCTGACAGTGTACCCGTGGCACCAAATTCAGAAATCGCCTTAGTGCCTCTACGCACGCAGGTCTATGTTGTGTGTCCCATTAAAACCACGACACCATTTAGCGCACAAAAACTGTGCGTAGGAACATCAGTATTGGAGTCGTTGCAAATCGCGCTGGGTTCTGTTCAGAGGTGAGTCAAGATTTTGTGTTGAACGGTCTAATGCGCGCAACTTTGCTGTGGTGTAGTCTTGTACAAACTTCCAACTGATTTTGTTGCGCTAGCTATCTGACAGTGTACCCGTGGCGCCAAATTTAGAAATCGCCTTAGTGCCTCTACGCACGCAGGTCTATGTTGTGTGTCCCATTAAAACCACGACACCATTTAGCGCACAAAAACTGTGCGTAGGAACATCAGTATTGGAGTCGTTGCAAATCGCGCTGGGTTCTGTTCAGAGATGAGTCAAGATTTTGTGTTGAACGGTCTAATGCGCGCAACTTTGCTGTGGTGTAGTCTTGTACAAACTTCCAACTGATTTTGTTGCGCTAGCTATCTGACAGTGTACCCGTGGCGCCAAATTCAGAAATCGCCTTAGTGCCTCTACGCACGCAGTTCTATGTTGTGTGTCCCATTAAAACCACGACACCATTTAGCGCACAAAAACTGTGCGTAGGAACTTCAGTATTGGAGTCGTTGCAAATCGTGCTGGGTTCTGTTCAGAGATGAGTCAACATTTTGTGTTGAACGGTCTAATGCGCACAACTTTGCTGTGGTGTAGTCTTGTACAAACTTCCAACTGATTTTGTTGCGCTAGCTATCTGACAGTGTACCCGTGGCGCCAAATTCAGAAATCGCCTTAGTGCCTCTACGCACGCAGGTCTATGTTGTGTGTCCCATTAAAACCACGACACCATTTAGCGCACAAAAACTGTGCGTAGAAACATCAGTATTGGAGTCGTTGCAAATCGCGCTGGGTTCTGTTCAGAGATGAGTCAAGATTTTGTGTTCAACGGTCTAATGCGCGCAAATTTGCTGTGGTGTAGTCTTGTACAAACTTCCAACTGATTTTGTTGCGCTAGCTATCTGACAGTGTACCCGTGGCGTCAAATTCAGAAATCGCCTTAGTGCCTCTACGCACGCAGGTCTATGTTGTGTGTCCCATTAAAACCACGACACCATTTAGTGCACAAAAACTGTGCGTAGGAACTTCAGTATTGGAGTCGTTGCAAATCGCGCTGGGTTCTGTTCAGAGATGAGTCAACATTTTGTGTTGAACGGTCTAATGCGCGCAACTTTGCTGTGGTGTAGTCTTGTACAAACTTCCAACTGATTTTGTTGCGCTAGCTATCTGACAGTGTACCCGTGGCGCCAAATTCAGAAATCGCCTTAGTGCCTCTACGCACGCAGGTCTATGTTGTGTGTCCCATTAAAACCACGACACCATTTAGCGCACAAAAACTGTGCGTAGCAACATCAGTATTGGAGTCGTTGCAAATCGCGTTGGGTTCTGTTCAGAGATGAGTCAAGATTTTGTGTTGAACGGTCTAATGCGCGCAACTTTGCTGTGGTGTAGTCTTGTACAAACTTCCAACTGATTTTGTTGCGCTAGCTATCTGACAGTGTACCCGTGGCGCCAAATTCAGAAATCGCCTTCGTGCCTCTACGCACGCAGGTCTATGTTGTGTGTCCCATTAAAACCACGACACCATTTAGCGCACAAAAACTGTGCGTAGGAACTTCAGTATTGGAGTCGTTGCAAATCGCGCTGGGTTCTGTTCAGAGATGAGTCAACATTTTGTGTTGAACGGTCTAATGCGCACAATTTTGCTGTGGTGTAGTCTTGTACAAACTTCCAACTGATTTTGTTGCGCTAGCTATCTGACAGTGTACCCGTGGCGCCAAATTCAGAAATCGCCTTAGTGCCTCTACGCACGCAGGTCTATGTTGTGTGTCCCATTAAAACCACGACACCATTTAGCGCACAAAAACTGTGCGTAGGAACATCAGTATTGGAGTCGTTGCAAATCGCGCTGGGTTCTGTTCAGAGATGAGTCAAGATTTTGTGTTGAACGGTCTAATGCGCGCAACTTTGCTGTGGTGTAGTCTTGTACAAACTTCCAACTGATTTTGTTGCGCTAGCTATCTGACAGTGTACCCGTGGCGCCAAATTCAGAAATCGCCTTCATGCCTCTACGCACGCAGGTCTATGTTGTGTGTCCCATTAAAACCACGACACCATTTAGCGCACAAAAACTGTGCGTAGGAACATCAGTATTGGAGTCGTTGCAAATCGCGCTGGGTTCTGTTCAGAGATGAGTCAAGATTTTGTGTTGAACGGTCTAATGCGCGCAACTTTGCTGTGGTGTAGTCTTGTACAAACTTCCAACTGATGTTGTTGCGCTAGCTATCTGACAGTGTACCCGTGGCGCCAAATTCAGAAATCGCCTTCGTGCCTCTACGCACGCAGGTCTATGTTGTGTGTCCCATTAAAACCACGACACCATTTAGCGCACAAAAACTGTGCGTAGGAACATCAGTACTGGAGTCGTTGCAAATCGCGCTGTGTTCTGTTCAGAGACGATTCAATAATTTGTGTTGAACGGTCTAATGCGCGCAACTTTGCTGTGGTGTAGTCTTGTACAAACTTCCAACTGATTTTGTTGCGCTAGCTATCTGACAGTGTACCCGTGGCGCCAAATTCAGAAATCGCCTTCGTGCCTCTACGCACGCAGGTCTATGTTGTGTGTCCCATTAAAACCACGACACCATTTAGCGCACAAAAACTGTGCGTAGGAACATCAGTATTGGAGTCGTTGCAAATCGCGCTGGGTTCTGTTCAGAGATGAGTCAAGATTTTGTGTTGAACGGTCTAATGCGCGCAACTTTGCTGTGGTGTAGTCTTGTACAAACTTCCAACTGATTTTGTTGCGCTAGCTATCTGACAGTGTACCCGTGGCGCCAAATTCAGAAATCGCCTTCGTGCCTCTACGCACGCAGGTCTATGTTGTGTGTCCCATTAAAACCACGACACCATTTAGCGCACAAAAACTGTGCGTAGGAACATCAGTATTGGAGTCGTTGCAAATCGCGCTGGGTTCTGTTCAGAGATGAGTCAAGATTTTGTATTCAACGGTCTAATGCGCGCAACTTTGCTGTGGTGTAGTCTTGTACAAACTTCCAACTGATTTTGTTGCGCTAGCTATCTGACAGTGTACCCGTGGCGCCAAATTCAGAAATCGCCTTAGTGCCTCTACGCACGCAGGTCTATGTTGTGTGTCCCATTAAAACCACGACACCATTTAGCGCACAAAAACTGTGCGTAGGAACTTCAGTATTAGAGTCGTTGCAAATCGCGCTGGGTTCTGTTCAGAGATGAGTCAACATTTTGTGTTGAACGGTCTAATGCGCGCAACTTTGCTGTGGTGTAGTCTTGTACAAACTTCCAGCTGATTTTGTTGCGCTAGCTATCTGACAGTGTACCCGTGGCGCCAAATTCAGAAATCGCCTTCGTGCCTCTACGCACGCAGGTCTATGTTGTGTGTCCCATTAAAACCACGACACCATTTAGCGCACAAAAACTGTGCGTAGGAACATCAGTATTGGAGTCGTTGCAAATCGCGCTGGGTTCTGTTCAGAGATGAGTCAAGATTTTGTGTTGAACGGTCTAATGCGCACAACTTTGCTGTGGTGTAGTCTTGTACAAACTTCCAACTGATTTTGTTGCGCTAGCTATCTGACAGTGTACCCGTGGCGCCAAATTCAGAAATCGCCTTCGTGCCTCTACGCACGCAGGTCTATGTTGTGTGTCCCATTAAAACCACGACACCATTTAGCGCACAAAAACTGTGCGTAGGAACATCAGTATTGGAGTCGTTGCAAATCGCGCTGGGTTCTGTTCAGAGATGAGTCAAGATTTTGTGTTCAACGGTCTAATGCGCGCAACTTTGCTGTGGTGTAGTCTTGTACAAACTTCCAACTGATTTTGTTGCGCTAGCTATCTGACAGTGTACCCGTGGCGCCAAATTCAGAAATCGCCTTCGTGCCTCTACGCACGCAGGTCTATGTTGTGTGTCCCATTAAAACCACGACACCATTTAGCGCACAAAAACTGTGCGTAGGAACATCAGTATTGGAGTCGTTGCAAATCGCGCTGCGTTCTGTTCAGAGATGAGTCAAGATTTTGTGTTGAACGGTCTAATGCGCGCAACTTTGCTGTGGTGTAGTCTTGTACAAACTTCCAACTGATTTTGTTGCGCTAGCTATCTGACAGTGTACCTGTGGCGCCAAATTCAGAAATCGCCTTCGTGCCTCTACGCACGCAGGTCTATGTTGTGTGTCCCATTAAAACCACGACACCATTTAGCGCACAAAAACTGTGCGTAGGAACATCAGTATTGGAGTCGTTGCAAATCGTGCTGGGTTCTGTTCAGAGATGAGTCAAGATTTTGTGTTGAATGGTCTAATGCGCGCAACTTTGCTGTGGTGTAGTCTTGTACAAACTTCCAACTGATTTTGTTGCGCTAGCTATCTCACAGTGTACTCGTGGCGCCAAATTCAGAAATCGCCTTAGTGCCTCTACGCACGCAGTTCTATGTTGTGTGTCCCATTAAAACCATGACACCATTTAGCGCACAAAAACTGTGCGTAGGAACATCAGTATTGGAGTCGTTGCAAATCGCGCTGGGTTCTGTTCAGAGATGAGTCAAGATTTTGTGTTGAACGGTCTAATGCGCGCAACTTTGCTGTGGTGTAGTCTTGTACAAACTTCCAACTGATTTTGTTGCGCTAGCTATCTGACAGTGTTCCCGTGGCGCCAAATTCAGAAATCGCCTTCGTGCCTCTACGCACGCAGGTCTATGTTGTGTGTCCCATTAAAACCACGACACCATTTAGCGCACAAAAACTGTGCGTAGGAACATCAGTATTGGAGTCGTTGCAAATCGCGCTGGGTTCTGTTCAGAGATGAGTCAACATTTTGTGTTGAACGGTCTAATGCGCACAATTTTGCTGTGGTGTAGTCTTGTACAAACTTCCAACTGATTTTGTTGCGCTAGCTATCTGACAGTGTACCCGTGGCGCCAAATTCAGAAATCGCCTTAGTGCCTCTACGCACGCAGGTCTATGTTGTGTGTCCCATTAAAACCACGACACCATTTAGCGCACAAAAACTGTGCGTAGGAACATCAGTATTGGAGTCGTTGCAAATCGCGCTGGGTTCTGTTCAGAGATGAGTCAAGATTTTGTGTTGAACGGTCTATTGCGCACAACTTTGCTGTGGTGTAGTCTTGTACAAACTTCCAACTGATTTTGTTGCGCTAGCTATCTGACAGTGTACCCCTGGCGCCAAATTCAGAAATCGCCTTCATGCCTCTACGCACGCAGGTCTATGTTGTGTGTCCCATTAAAACCACGACACCATTTAGCGCACAAAAACTGTGCGTAGGAACATCAGTATTGGAGTCGTTGCAAATCGCGCTGGGTTCTGTTCAGAGATGAGTCAACATTTTGTGTTGAACGGTCTAATGCGCACAACTTTGCTGTGGTGTAGTCTTGTACAAACTTCCAACTGATTTTGTTGCGCTAGCTATCTGACAGTGTACCCGTGGCGCCAAATTCAGAAATCGCCTTCGTGCCTCTACGCACGCAGGTCTATGTTGTGTGTCCCATTAAAACCACGACACCATTTAGCGCACAAAAACTGTGCGTAGGAACATCAGTATTGGAGTCGTTGCAAATCGCGCTGGGTTCTGTTCAGAGATGAGTCAAGATTTTGTGTTGAACGGTCTAATGCGCGCAACTTTGCTGTGGTGTAGTCTTGTACAAACATCCAACTGATTTTGTTGCGCTAGCTATCTGACAGTGTACCCGTGGCGCCAAATTCAGAAATCGCCTTAGTGCCTCTACGCACGCAGGTCTATGTTGTGTGTCCCATTAAAACCACGACACCATTTAGCGCACAAAAACTGTGCGTAGGAACATCAGTATTGGAGTCGTTGCAAATCGCGCTGGGTTCTGTTCAGAGGTGAGTCAAGATTTTGTGTTGAACGGTCTAATGCGCGCAACTTTGCTGTGGTGTAGTCTTGTACAAACTTCCAACTGATTTTGTTGCGCTAGCTATCTGACAGTGTACCCGTGGCGCCAAATTTAGAAATCGCCTTAGTGCCTCTACGCACGCAGGTCTATGTTGTGTGTCCCATTAAAACCACGACACCATTTAGCGCACAAAAACTGTGCGTAGGAACATCAGTATTGGAGTCGTTGCAAATCGCGCTGGGTTCTGTTCAGAGATGAGTCAAGATTTTGTGTTGAACGGTCTAATGCGCGCAACTTTGCTGTGGTGTAGTCTTGTACAAACTTCCAACTGATTTTGTTGCGCTAGCTATCTGACAGTGTACCCGTGGCGCCAAATTCAGAAATCGCCTTAGTGCCTCTACGCACGCAGTTCTATGTTGTGTGTCCCATTAAAACCACGACACCATTTAGCGCACAAAAACTGTGCGTAGGAACTTCAGTATTGGAGTCGTTGCAAATCGTGCTGGGTTCTGTTCAGAGATGAGTCAACATTTTGTGTTGAACGGTCTAATGCGCACAACTTTGCTGTGGTGTAGTCTTGTACAAACTTCCAACTGATTTTGTTGCGCTAGCTATCTGACAGTGTACCCGTGGCGCCAAATTCAGAAATCGCCTTAGTGCCTCTACGCACGCAGGTCTATGTTGTGTGTCCCATTAAAACCACGACACCATTTAGCGCACAAAAACTGTGCGTAGAAACATCAGTATTGGAGTCGTTGCAAATCGCGCTGGGTTCTGTTCAGAGATGAGTCAAGATTTTGTGTTCAACGGTCTAATGCGCGCTAATTTGCTGTGGTGTAGTCTTGTACAAACTTCCAACTGATTTTGTTGCGCTAGCTATCTGACAGTGTACCCGTGGCGTCAAATTCAGAAATCGCCTTAGTGCCTCTACGCACGCAGGTCTATGTTGTGTGTCCCATTAAAACCACGACACCATTTAGTGCACAAAAACTGTGCGTAGGAACTTCAGTATTGGAGTCGTTGCAAATCGCGCTGGGTTCTGTTCAGAGATGAGTCAACATTTTGTGTTGAACGGTCTAATGCGCGCAACTTTGCTGTGGTGTAGTCTTGTACAAACTTCCAACTGATTTTGTTGCGCTAGCTATCTGACAGTGTACCCGTGGCGCCAAATTCAGAAATCGCCTTAGTGCCTCTACGCACGCAGGTCTATGTTGTGTGTCCCATTAAAACCACGACACCATTTAGCGCACAAAAACTGTGCGTAGCAACATCAGTATTGGAGTCGTTGCAAATCGCGTTGGGTTCTGTTCAGAGATGAGTCAAGATTTTGTGTTGAACGGTCTAATGCGCGCAACTTTGCTGTGGTGTAGTCTTGTACAAACTTCCAACTGATTTTGTTGCGCTAGCTATCTGACAGTGTACCCGTGGCGCCAAATTCAGAAATCGCCTTCGTGCCTCTACGCACGCAGGTCTATGTTGTGTGTCCCATTAAAACCACGACACCATTTAGCGCACAAAAACTGTGCGTAGGAACTTCAGTATTGGAGTCGTTGCAAATCGCGCTGGGTTCTGTTCAGAGATGAGTCAACATTTTGTGTTGAACGGTCTAATGCGCGCAACTTTGCTGTGGTGTAGTCTTGTACAAACTTCCAACTGATTTTGTTGCGCTAGCTATCTGACAGTGTACCCGTGGCGCCAAATTCAGAAATCGCCTTAGTGCCTCTACGCACGCAGGTCTATGTTGTGTGTCCCATTAAAACCACGACACCATTTAGCGCACAAAAACTGTGCGTAGGAACATCAGTATTGGAGTCGTTGCAAATCGCGCTGGGTTCTGTTCAGAGATGAGTCAAGATTTTGTGTTGAACGGTCTAATGCGCGCAACTTTGCTGTGGTGTAGTCTTGTACAAACTTCCAACTGATTTTGTTGCGCTAGCTATCTGACAGTGTACCCGTGGCGCCAAATTCAGAAATCGCCTTCATGCCTCTACGCACGCAGGTCTATGTTGTGTGTCCCATTAAAACCACGACACCATTTAGCGCACAAAAACTGTGCGTAGGAACATCAGTATTGGAGTCGTTGCAAATCGCGCTGGGTTCTGTTCAGAGATGAGTCAAGATTTTGTGTTGAACGGTCTAATGCGCGCAACTTTGCTGTGGTGTAGTCTTGTACAAACTTCCAACTGATGTTGTTGCGCTAGCTATCTGACAGTGTACCCGTGGCGCCAAATTCAGAAATCGCCTTCGTGCCTCTACGCACGCAGGTCTATGTTGTGTGTCCCATTAAAACCACGACACCATTTAGCGCACAAAAACTGTGCGTAGGAACATCAGTACTGGAGTCGTTGCAAATCGCGCTGTGTTCTGTTCAGAGACGATTCAATAATTTGTGTTGAACGGTCTAATGCGCGCAACTTTGCTGTGGTGTAGTCTTGTACAAACTTCCAACTGATTTTGTTGCGCTAGCTATCTGACAGTGTACCCGTGGCGCCAAATTCAGAAATCGCCTTCGTGCCTCTACGCACGCAGGTCTATGTTGTGTGTCCCATTAAAACCACGACACCATTTAGCGCACAAAAACTGTGCGTAGGAACATCAGTATTGGAGTCGTTGCAAATCGCGCTGGGTTCTGTTCAGAGATGAGTCAAGATTTTGTGTTGAACGGTCTAATGCGCGCAACTTTGCTGTGGTGCAGTCTTGTACAAACTTCCAACTGATTTTGTTGCGCTAGCTATCTGACAGTGTACCCGTGGCGCCAAATTCAGAAATCGCCTTCGTGCCTCTACGCACGCAGGTCTATGTTGTGTGTCCCATTAAAACCACGACACCATTTAGCGCACAAAAACTGTGCGTAGGAACATCAGTATTGGAGTCGTTGCAAATCGCGCTGGGTTCTGTTCAGAGATGAGTCAAGATTTTGTATTCAACGGTCTAATGCGCGCAACTTTGCTGTGGTGTAGTCTTGTACAAACTTCCAACTGATTTTGTTGCGCTAGCTATCTGACAGTGTACCCGTGGCGCCAAATTCAGAAATCGCCTTAGTGCCTCTACGCACGCAGGTCTATGTTGTGTGTCCCATTAAAACCACGACACCATTTAGCGCACAAAAACTGTGCGTAGGAACTTCAGTATTAGAGTCGTTGCAAATCGCGCTGGGTTCTGTTCAGAGATGAGTCAACATTTTGTGTTGAACGGTCTAATGCGCGCAACTTTGCTGTGGTGTAGTCTTGTACAAACTTCCAGCTGATTTTGTTGCGCTAGCTATCTGACAGTGTACCCGTGGCGCCAAATTCAGAAATCGCCTTCGTGCCTCTACGCACGCAGGTCTATGTTGTGTGTCCCATTAAAACCACGACACCATTTAGCGCACAAAAACTGTGCGTAGGAACATCAGTATTGGAGTCGTTGCAAATCGCGCTGGGTTCTGTTCAGAGATGAGTCAAGATTTTGTGTTGAACGGTCTAATGCGCACAACTTTGCTGTGGTGTAGTCTTGTACAAACTTCCAACTGATTTTGTTGCGCTAGCTATCTGACAGTGTACCCGTGGCGCCAAATTCAGAAATCGCCTTCGTGCCTCTACGCACGCAGGTCTATGTTGTGTGTCCCATTAAAACCACGACACCATTTAGTGCACAAAAACTGTGCGTAGGAACATCAGTATTGGAGTCGTTGCAAATCGCGCTGGGTTCTGTTCAGAGATGAGTCAAGATTTTGTGTTCAACGGTCTAATGCGCGCAACTTTGCTGTGGTGTAGTCTTGTACAAACTTCCAACTGATTTTGTTGCGCTAGCTATCTGACAGTGTACCCGTGGCGCCAAATTCAGAAATCGCCTTAGTGCCTCTACGCACGCAGGTCTATGTTGTGTGTCCCATTAAAACCACGACACCATTTAGCGCACAAAAACTGTGCGTAGGAACTTCAGTATTAGAGTCGTTGCAAATCGCGCTGGGTTCTGTTCAGAGATGAGTCAACATTTTGTGTTGAACGGTCTAATGCGCGCAACTTTGCTGTGGTGTAGTCTTGTACAAACTTCCAACTGATTTTGTTGCGCTAGCTATCTGACAGTGTACCCGTGGCGCCAAATTCAGAAATCGCCTTAGTGCCTCTACGCACGCAGGTCTATGTTGTGTGTCCCATTAAAACCACGACACCATTTAGCGCACAAAAACTGTGCGTAGGAACATCAGTATTGGAGTTGTTGCAAATCGCGCTGGGTTCTGTTCAGAGATGAGTCAACATTTTGTGTTGAACGGTCTAATGCGCACAACTTTGCTGTGGTGTAGTCTTGTACAAACTTCCAACTGATTTTGTTGCGCTAGCTATCTGACAGTGTACCCGTGGCGCCAAATTCAGAAATCGCCTTCGTGCCTCTACGCACGCAGGTCTATGTTGTGTGTCCCATTAAAACCACGACACCATTTAGCGCACATAAACTGTGCGTAGGAACATCAGTATTGGAGTCGTTGCAAATCGCGCTGGGTTCTGTTCAGAGATGAGTCAAGATTTTGTGTTGAACGGTCTAATGCGCGCAACTTTGCTGTGGTGTAGTCTTGTACAAACATCCAACTGATTTTGTTGCGCTAGCTATCTGACAGTGTACCCGTGGCGCCAAATTCAGAAATCGCCTTAGTGCCTCTACGCACGCAGGTCTATGTTGTGTGTCCCATTAAAACCACGACACCATTTAGCGCACAAAAACTGTGCGTAAGAACTTCAGTATTGGAGTCGTTGCAAATCGCGCTGGGTTCTGTTCAGAGATGAGTCAAGATTTTGTGTTGAACGGTCTAATGCGCGCAACTTTGCTGTGGTGTAGTCTTGTACAAACTTCCAACTGATTTTGTTGCGCTAGCTATCTGACAGTGTACCCGTGGCGCCAAATTCAGAAATCGCCTTAGTGCCTCTACGCACGCAGGTCTATGTTGTGTGTCCCATTAAAACCACGACACCATTTAGCGCACAAAAACTGTGCGTAGGAACATCAGTATTGGAGTCGTTGCAAATCGCGCTGGGTTCTGTTCAGAGATGAGTCAAGATTTTGTGTTGAACGGTCTAATGCGCACAACTTTGCTGTGGTGTAGTCTTGTACAAACTTCCAACTGATTTTGTTGCGCTAGCTATCTGACAGTGTACCCGTGGCGCCAAATTCAGAAAATCGCCTTAGTGCCTCTACGCACGCAGGTCTATGTTGTGTGTCCCATTAAATCCACGACACCATTTAGCGCACAAAAACTGTGCGTAGGAACATCAGTATTGGAGTCGTTGCAAATCGCGTTGGGTTCTGTTCAGAGATGAGTCAAGATTTTGTGTTGAACGGTCTAATGCGCGCAACTTTGCTGTGGTGTAGTCTTGTACAAACTTCCAACTGATTTTGTTGCGCTAGCTATCTGACAGAGTACCCGTGGCGCCAAATTCAGAAATCGCCTTCGTGCCTCTACGCACGCAGGTCTATGTTGTTTGTCCCATTAAAACCACGACACCATTTAGCGCACAAAAACTGTGCGTAGGAACATCAGTATTTTAGTCGTTGCAAATCGTGCTGGGTTCTGTTCAGAGATGAGTCAAGATTTTGTGTTGAACGGTCTAATGCGCGCAACTTTGCTGTGGTGTAGTCTTGTACAAACTTCCAACTGATTTTGTTGCGCTAGCTATCTGACAGTGTACCCGTGGCGCCAAATTCAGAAATCGCCTTAGTGCCTCTACGCACGCAGGTCTATGTTGTGTGTCCCATTAAAACCACGACACCATTTAGCGCACAAAAACTGTGCGTAGGAACATCAGTATTGGAGTCGTTGCAAATCGCGCTGGGTTCTGTTCAGAGATGAGTCAACATTTTGTGTTGAACGGTCTAATGCGCACAACTTTGCTGTGGTGTAGTCTTGTACAAACTTCCAACTGATTTTGTTGCGCTAGCTATCTGACAGTGTACCCGTGGCGCCAAATTCAGAAATCGCCTTCGTGCCTCTACGCACGCAGGTCTATGTTGTGTGTCCCATTAAAACCACGACACCATTTAGCGCACAAAAACTGTGCATAGGAACATCAGTATTGGAGTCGTTGCAAATCGCGCTGGGTTCTGTTCAGAGATGAGTCAAGATTTTGTGTTGAACGGTCTAATGCGCGCAACTTTGCTGTGGTGTAGTCTTGTATAAACTTCCAACTGATTTTGTTGCGCTAGCTATCTGACAGTGTACCCGTGGCGCCAAATTCAGAAATCGCCTTAGTGCCTCTACGCACGCAGATCTATGTTGTGTGTCCCATTAAAACCACGACACCATTTAGCGCACAAAAACTGTGCGTAGGAACATCAGTATTGGAGTCGTTGCAAATCGCGCTGGGTTCTGTTCAGAGATGAGTCAAGATTTTGTGTTGAACGGTCTAATGCGCGCAACTTTGCTGTGGTGTAGTCTTGTACAAACTTCCAACTGATTTTGTTGCGCTAGCTATCTGACAGTGTACCCGTGGCGCCAAATTCTGAAATCGCCTTCATGCCTCTACGCACGCAGGTCTATGTTGTGTGTCCCATTAAAACCACGACACCATTTAGCGCACAAAAACTGTGGGTAGGAACATCAGTATTGGAGTCGTTGCAAATCGTGCTGGGTTCTGTTCAGAGATGAGTCAAGATTTTGTGTTGAACGGTCTAATGCGCGCAACTTTGCTGTGGTGTAGTCTTGTACAAACTTCCAACTGATTTTGTTGCGCTAGCTATCTGACAGTGTACCCGTTGCGCCAAATTCAGAAATCGCCTTCGTGCCTCTACGCACGCAGGTCTATGTTGTGTGTCCCATTAAAACCACAACACCATTTAGCGCACAAAAACTGTGCGTAGGAACATCAGTACTGGAGTCGTTGCAAATCGCGCTGGGTTCTGTTCAGAGATGAGTCAAGATTTTGTGTTGAACGGTCTAATGCGCGCAACTTTGCTGTGGTGTAGTCTTGTACAAACTTCCAACTGATTTTGTTGCGCTAGCTATCTGACAGTGTACCCGTGGCACCAAATTCAGAAATCGCCTTAGTGCCTCTACGCACGCAGGTCTATGTTGTGTGTCCCATTAAAACCACGACACCATTTAGCGCACAAAAACTGTGCGTAGGAACATCAGTATTGGAGTCGTTGCAAATCGCGCTGGGTTCTGTTCAGAGATGAGTCAACATTTTGTGTTGAACGGTCTAATGCGCACAACTTTGCTGTGGTGTAGTCTTGTACAAACTTCCAACTGATTTTGTTGCGCTAGCTATCTGACAGTGTACCCGTGGCGCCAAATTCAGAAATCGCCTTCATGCCTCTACGCACGCAGGTCTATGTTGTGTGTCCCATTAAAACCACGACACCATTTAGCGCACAAAAACTGTGTGTAGGAACATCAGTATTAGAGTCGTTGCAAATCGCGCTGGGTTCTGTTCAGAGATGAGTCAACATTTTGTGTTGAACGGTCTAATGCGCGCAACTTTGCTGTGGTGTAGTCTTGTACAAACTTCCAGCTGATTTTGTTGCGCTAGCTATCTGACAGTGTACCCGTGGCGCCAAATTCAGAAATCGCCTTCGTGCCTCTACGCACGCAGGTCTATGTTGTGTGTCCCATTAAAACCACGACACCATTTAGCGCACAAAAACTGTGCATAGGAACATCAGTATTGGAGTCGTTGCAAATCGCGCTGGGTTCTGTTCAGAGATGAGTCAACATTTTGTGTTGAACGGTCTAATGCGCACAACTTTGCTGTGGTGTAGTCTTGTACAAACTTCCAACTGATTTTGTTGCGCTAGCTATCTGACAGTGTACTCGTGGCGCCAAATTCAGAAATCGCCTTCGTGCCTCTACGCACGCAGGTCTATGTTGTGTGTCCCATTAAAACCACGACACCATTTAGCGCACAAAAACTGTGCGTAGGAACATCAGTATTGGAGTCGTTGCAAATCGCGCTGGGTTCTGTTCAGAGATGAGTCAAGATTTTGTGTTCAACGGTCTAATGCGCGCAACTTTGCTGTGGTGTAGTCTTGTACAAACTTCCAACTGATTTTGTTGCGCTAGCTATCTGACAGTGTACCCGTGGCGCCAAATTCAGAAATCGCCTTAGTGCCTCTACGCACGCAGGTCTATGTTGTGTGTCCCATTAAAACCACGACACCATTTAGCGCACAAAAACTGTGCGTAGGAACTTCAGTATTAGAGTCGTTGCAAATCGCGCTGGGTTCTGTTCAGAGATGAGTCAACATTTTGTGTTGAACGGTCTAATGCGCGCAACTTTGCTGTGGTGTAGTCTTGTACAAACTTCCAACTGATTTTGTTGCGCTAGCTATCTGACAGTGTACCCGTGGCGCCAAATTCAGAAATCGCCTTAGTGCCTCTACGCACGCAGGTCTATGTTGTGTGTCCCATTAAAACCACGACACCATTTAGCGCACAAAAACTGTGCGTAGGAACATCAGTATTGGAGTTGTTGCAAATCGCGCTGGGTTCTGTTCAGAGATGAGTCAACATTTTGTGTTGAACGGTCTAATGCGCACAACTTTGCTGTGGTGTAGTCTTGTACAAACTTCCAACTGATTTTGTTGCGCTAGCTATCTGACAGTGTACCCGTGGCGCCAAATTCAGAAATCGCCTTCGTGCCTCTACGCACGCAGGTCTATGTTGTGTGTCCCATTAAAACCACGACACCATTTAGCGCACATAAACTGTGCGTAGGAACATCAGTATTGGAGTCGTTGCAAATCGCGCTGGGTTCTGTTCAGAGATGAGTCAAGATTTTGTGTTGAACGGTCTAATGCGCGCAACTTTGCTGTGGTGTAGTCTTGTACAAACATCCAACTGATTTTGTTGCGCTAGCTATCTGACAGTGTACCCGTGGCGCCAAATTCAGAAATCGCCTTAGTGCCTCTACGCACGCAGGTCTATGTTGTGTGTCCCATTAAAACCACGACACCATTTAGCGCACAAAAACTGTGCGTAAGAACTTCAGTATTGGAGTCGTTGCAAATCGCGCTGGGTTCTGTTCAGAGATGAGTCAAGATTTTGTGTTGAACGGTCTAATGCGCGCAACTTTGCTGTGGTGTAGTCTTGTACAAACTTCCAACTGATTTTGTTGCGCTAGCTATCTGACAGTGTACCCGTGGCGCCAAATTCAGAAATCGCCTTAGTGCCTCTACGCACGCAGGTCTATGTTGTGTGTCCCATTAAAACCACGACACCATTTAGCGCACAAAAACTGTGCGTAGGAACATCAGTATTGGAGTCGTTGCAAATCGCGCTGGGTTCTGTTCAGAGATGAGTCAAGATTTTGTGTTGAACGGTCTAATGCGCACAACTTTGCTGTGGTGTAGTCTTGTACAAACTTCCAACTGATTTTGTTGCGCTAGCTATCTGACAGTGTACCCGTGGCGCCAAATTCAGAAAATCGCCTTAGTGCCTCTACGCACGCAGGTCTATGTTGTGTGTCCCATTAAATCCACGACACCATTTAGCGCACACAAACTGTGCGTAGGAACATCAGTATTGGAGTCGTTGCAAATCGCGTTGGGTTCTGTTCAGAGATGAGTCAAGATTTTGTGTTGAACGGTCTAATGCGCGCAACTTTGCTGTGGTGTAGTCTTGTACAAACTTCCAACTGATTTTGTTGCGCTAGCTATCTGACAGTGTACCCGTGGCGCCAAATTCAGAAATCGCCTTCGTGCCTCTACGCACGCAGGTCTATGTTGTTTGTCCCATTAAAACCACGACACCATTTAGCGCACAAAAACTGTGCGTAGGAACATCAGTATTGGAGTCGTTGCAAATCGTGCTGGGTTCTGTTCAGAGATGAGTCAAGATTTTGTGTTGAACGGTCTAATGCGCGCAACTTTGCTGTGGTGTAGTCTTGTACAAACTTCCAACTGATTTTGTTGCGCTAGCTATCTGACAGTGTACCCGTTGCGCCAAATTCAGAAATCGCCTTAGTGCCTCTACGCACGCAGGTCTATGTTGTGTGTCCCATTAAAACCACGACACCATTTAGCGCACAAAAACTGTGCGTAGGAACATCAGTATTGGAGTCGTTGCAAATCGCGCTGGGTTCTGTTCAGAGATGAGTCAAGATTTTGTGTTGAACGGTCTAATGCGCGCAACTTTGCTGTGGTGTAGTCTTGTACAAACTTCCAACTGATTTTGTTGCGCTAGCTATCTGACAGTGTACCCGTGGCGCCAAATTCAGAAATCGCCTTAGTGCCTCTACGCACGCAGGTCTATGTTGTGTGTCCCATTAAAACCACGACACCATTTAGCGCACAAAAACTGTGCGTAGGAACATCAGTATTGGAGTCGTTGCAAATCGCGCTGGGTTCTGTTCAGAGATGAGTCAACATTTTGTGTTGAACGGTCTAATGCGCACAACTTTGCTGTGGTGTAGTCTTGTACAAACTTCCAACTGATTTTGTTGCGCTAGCTATCTGACAGTGTACCCGTGGCGCCAAATTCAGAAATCGCCTTCGTGCCTCTACGCACGCAGGTCTATGTTGTGTGTCCCATTAAAACCACGACACCATTTAGCGCACAAAAACTGTGCATAGGAACATCAGTATTGGAGTCGTTGCAAATCGTGCTGGGTTCTGTTCAGAGATGAGTCAAGATTTTGTGTTGAACGGTCTAATGCGCGCAACTTTGCTGTGGTGTAGTCTTGTATAAACTTCCAACTGATTTTGTTGCGCTAGCTATCTGACAGTGTACCCGTGGCGCCAAATTCAGAAATCGCCTTAGTGCCTCTACGCACGCAGATCTATGTTGTGTGTCCCATTAAAACCACGACACCATTTAGCGCACAAAAACTGTGCGTAGGAACATCAGTATTGGAGTCGTTGCAAATCGCGCTGGGTTCTGTTCAGAGATGAGTCAAGATTTTGTGTTGAACGGTCTAATGCGCGCAACTTTGCTGTGGTGTAGTCTTGTACAAACTTCCAACTGATTTTGTTGCGCTAGCTATCTGACAGTGTACCCGTGGCGCCAAATTCTGAAATCGCCTTCATGCCTCTACGCACGCAGGTCTATGTTGTGTGTCCCATTAAAACCACGACACCATTTAGCGCACAAAAACTGTGCGTAGGAACATCAGTATTGGAGTCGTTGCAAATCGTGCTGGGTTCTGTTCAGAGATGAGTCAAGATTTTGTGTTGAACGGTCTAATGCGCGCAACTTTGCTGTGGTGTAGTCTTGTACAAACTTCCAACTGATTTTGTTGCGCTAGCTATCTGACAGTGTACCCGTTGCGCCAAATTCAGAAATCGCCTTCGTGCCTCTACGCACGCAGGTCTATGTTGTGTGTCCCATTAAAACCACTACACCATTTAGCGCACAAAAACTGTGCGTAGGAACATCAGTACTGGAGTCGTTGCAAATCGCGCTGGGTTCTGTTCAGAGATGAGTCAAGATTTTGTGTTGAACGGTCTAATGCGCGCAACTTTGCTGTGGTGTAGTCTTGTACAAACTTCCAACTGATTTTGTTGCGCTAGCTATCTGACAGTGTACCCGTGGCACCAAATTCAGAAATCGCCTTAGTGCCTCTACGCACGCAGGTCTATGTTGTGTGTCCCATTAAAACCACGACACCATTTAGCGCACAAAAACTGTGCGTAGGAACATCAGTATTGGAGTCGTTGCAAATCGCGCTGGGTTCTGTTCAGAGATGAGTCAACATTTTGTGTTGAACGGTCTAATGCGCACAACTTTGCTGTGGTGTAGTCTTGTACAAACTTCCAACTGATTTTGTTGCGCTAGCTATCTGACAGTGTACCCGTGGCGCCAAATTCAGAAATCGCCTTCATGCCTCTACGCACGCAGGTCTATGTTGTGTGTCCCATTAAAACCACGACACCATTTAGCGCACAAAAACTGTGTGTAGGAACATCAGTATTAGAGTCGTTGCAAATCGCGCTGGGTTCTGTTCAGAGATGAGTCAAGATTTTGTGTTGAACGGTCTAATGCGCGCAACTTTGCTGTGGTGTAGTCTTGTACAAACTTCCAACTGATTTTGTTGCGCTAGCTATCTGACAGTGTACCCGTGGCGCCAAATTCAGAAATCGCCTTCGTGCCTCTACGCACGCAGGTCTATGTTGTGTGTCCCATTAAAACCACGACACCATTTAGCGCACAAAAACTGTGCGTAGGAACATCAGTATTGGAGTCGTTGCAAATCGTGCTGGGTTCTGTTCAGAGATGAGTCAAGATTTTGTGTTGAACGGTCTAATGCGCGCAACTTTGCTGTGGTGTAGTCTTGTACAAACTTCCAACTGATTTTGTTGCGCTAGCTATCTGACAGTGTACCCGTTGCGCCAAATTCAGAAATCGCCTTCGTGCCTCTACGCACGCAGGTCTATGTTGTGTGTCCCATTAAAACCACGACACCATTTAGCGCACAAAAACTGTGCGTAGGAACATCAGTACTGGAGTCGTTGCAAATCGCGCTGTGTTCTGTTCAGAGACGATTCAAGATTTTGTGTTGAACAGTCTAATGCGCGCAACTTTGCTGTGGTGTAGTCTTGTACAAACTTCCAACTGATTGTGTTGCGCTAGCTACCTGACAGTGTACCTGTGGCGCCAAATTCAGAAATCGCCTTCGTGCCTCTACGCACGCAGGTCTATGTTGTGTGTCCCATTAAAACCACGACACCATTTAGCGCACAAAAACTGTGCGTAGGAACATCAGTATTGGAGTCGTTGCAAATCGCGCTGGGTTCTGTTCAGAGATGAGTCAAGATTTTGTGTTGAACGGTCTAATGCGCGCAACTTTGCTGTGGTGTAGTCTTGTACAAACTTCCAACTGATTTTGTTGCGCTAGCTATCTGATAGTGTACCCGTGGCGCCAAATTCAGAAATCGCCTTCGTGCCTCTACGCACGCAGGTCTATGTTGTGTGTCCCATTAAAACCACGACACCATTTAGCGCACAAAAACTGTGCGTAGGAACATCAGTATTGGAGTCGTTGCAAATCGCGCTGGGTTCTGTTCAGAGATGAGTCAAGATTTTGTGTTCAACGGTCTAATGCGCGCAACTTTGCTGTGGTGTAGTCTTGTACAAACTTCCAACTGATTTTGTTGCGCTAGCTATCTGACAGTGTACCCGTGGCGCCAAATTCAGAAATCGCCTTAGTGCCTCTACGCACGCAGGTCTATGTTGTGTGTCCCATTAAAACCACGACACCATTTAGCGCACAAAAACTGTGCGTAGGAACTTCAGTATTAGAGTCGTTGCAAATCGCGCTGGGTTCTGTTCAGAGATGAGTCAACATTTTGTGTTGAACGGTCTAATGCGCGCAACTTTGCTGTGGTGTAGTCTTGTACAAACTTCCAACTGATTTTGGTGCGCTAGCTATCTGACAGTGTACCCGTGGCCCCAAATTCAGAAATCGCCTTAGTGCCTCTACGCACGCAGGTCTATGTTGTGTGTCCCATTAAAACCACGACACCATTTAGCGCACAAAAACTGTGCGTAGGAACATCAGTATTGGAGTCGTTGCAAATCGCGCTGGGTTCTGTTCAGAGATGAGTCAACATTTTGTGTTGAACGGTCTAATGCGCACAACTTTGCTGTGGTGTAGTCTTGTACAAACCTCCAACTGATTTTGTTGCGCTAGCTATCTGACAGTGTACCCGTGGCGCCAAATTCAGAAATCGCCTTCGTGCCTCTACGCACGCAGGTCTATGTTGTGTGTCCCATTAAAACCACGACACCATTTAGCGCACATAAACTGTGCGTAGGAACATCAGTATTTGAGTCGTTGCAAATCGCGCTGGGTTCTGTTCAGAGATGAGTCAAGATTTTGTGTTGAACGGTCTAATGCGCGCAACTTTGCTGTGGTGTAGTCTTGTACAAACTTCCAACTGATTTTGTTGCGCTAGCTATCTGACAGTGTACCCGTGGCGCCAAATTCAGAAATCGCCTTAGTGCCTCTACGCACGCAGGTCTATGTTGTGTGTCCCATTAAAACCACGACACCATTTAGCGCACAAAAACTGTGCGTAGGAACATCAGTATTGGAGTCGTTGCAAATCGCGCTGGGTTCTGTTCAGAGATGAGTCAAGATTTTGTGTTGAACGGTCTAATGCGCGCAACTTTGCTGTGGTGTAGTCTTGTACAAACTTCCAACTGATTTTGTTGCGCTAGCTATCTGACAGTGTACCCGTGGCGCCAAATTCAGAAATCGCCTTAGTGCCTCTACGCACGCAGGTCTATGTTGTGTGTCCCATTAAAACCACGACACCATTTAGCGCACAAAAACTGTGCGTAGGAACATCAGTATTGGAGTCGTTGCAAATCGCGCTGGGTTCTGTTCAGAGATGAGTCAAGATTTTGTGTTGAACGGTCTAATGCGCACAACTTTGCTGTGGTGTAGTCTTGTACAAACTTCCATCTGATTTTGTTGCGCTAGCTATCTGACAGTGTACCCGTGGCGCCAAATTCAGAAATCGCCTTAGTGCCTCTACGCACGCAGGTCTATGTTGTGTGTCCCATTAAATCCACGACACCATTTAGCGCACAAAAACTGTGCGTAGGAACATCAGTATTGGAGTCGTTGCAAATCGCGTTGGGTTCTGTTCAGAGATGAGTCAAGATTTTGTGTTGAACGGTCTAATGCGCGCAACTTTGCTGTGGTGTAGTCTTGTACAAACTTCCAACTGATTTTGTTGCGCTAGCTATCTGACAGTGTACCCGTGGCGCCAAATTCAGAAATCGCCTTCGTGCCTCTACGCACGCAGGTCTATGTTGTGTGTCCCATTAAAACCACGACACCATTTAGCGCACAAAAACTGTGCGTAGGAACATCAGTATTTTGGTCGTTGCAAATCGTGCTGGGTTCTGTTCAGAGATGAGTCAAGATTTTGTGTTGAACGGTCTAATGCGCGCAACTTTGCTGTGGTGTAGTCTTGTACAAACTTCCAACTGATTTTGTTGCGCTAGCTATCTGACAGTGTACCCGTGGCGCCAAATTCAGAAATCGCCTTCGTGCCTCTACGCACGCAGGTCTATGTTGTGTGTCCCATTAAATCCACGACACCATTTAGCGCACAAAAACTGTGCGTAGGAACATCAGTATTGGAGTCGTTGCAAATCGCGCTGGGTTCTGTTCAGAGATGAGTCAAGATTTTGTGTTGAACGGTCTAATGCGCGCAACTTTGCTGTGGTGTAGTCTTGTACAAACTTCCAACTGATTTTGTTGCGCTAGCTATCTGACAGTGTACCCGTGGCCCCAAATTCAGAAATCGCCTTCGTGCCTCTACGCACGCAGGTCTATGTTGTGTGTCCCATTAAAACCACGACACCATTTAGCGCACAAAAACTGTGCGTAGGAACATCAGTATTGGAGTCGTTGCAAATCGCGCTGGGTTCTGTTCAGAGATGAGTCAACATTTTGTGTTGAACGGTCTAATGCGCACAACTTTGCTGTGGTGTAGTCTTGTACAAACCTCCAACTGATTTTGTTGCGCTAGCTATCTGACAGTGTACCCGTGGCGCCAAATTCAGAAATCGCCTTCGTGCCTCTACGCACGCAGGTCTATGTTGTGTGTCCCATTAAAACCACGACACCATTTAGCGCACATAAACTGTGCGTAGGAACATCAGTATTTGAGTCGTTGCAAATCGCGCTGGGTTCTGTTCAGAGATGAGTCAAGATTTTGTGTTGAACGGTCTAATGCGCGCAACTTTGCTGTGGTGTAGTCTTGTACAAACTTCCAACTGATTTTGTTGCGCTAGCTATCTGACAGTGTACCCGTGGCGCCAAATTCAGAAATCGCCTTAGTGCCTCTACGCACGCAGGTCTATGTTGTGTGTCCCATTAAAACCACGACACCATTTAGCGCACAAAAACTGTGCGTAGGAACTTCAGTATTGGAGTCGTTGCAAATCGCGCTGGGTTCTGTTCAGAGATGAGTCAAGATTTTGTGTTGAACGGTCTAATGCGCGCAACTTTGCTGTGGTGTAGTCTTGTACAAACTTCCAACTGATTTTGTTGCGCTAGCTATCTGACAGTGTACCCGTGGCGCCAAATTCAGAAATCGCCTTAGTGCCTCTACGCACGCAGGTCTATGTTGTGTGTCCCATTAAAACCACGACACCATTTAGCGCACAAAAACTGTGCGTAGGAACATCAGTATTGGAGTCGTTGCAAATCGCGCTGGGTTCTGTTCAGAGATGAGTCAAGATTTTGTGTTGAACGGTCTAATGCGCACAACTTTGCTGTGGTGTAGTCTTGTACAAACTTCCAACTGATTTTGTTGCGCTAGCTATCTGACAGTGTACCCGTGGCGCCAAATTCAGAAATCGCCTTAGTGCCTCTACGCACGCAGGTCTATGTTGTGGGTCCCATTAAATCCACGACACCATTTAGCGCACAAAAACTGTGCGTAGGAACATCAGTATTGGAGTCGTTGCAAATCGCGTTGGGTTCTGTTCAGAGATGAGTCAAGATTTTGTGTTGAACGGTCTAATGCGCGCAACTTTGCTGTGGTGTAGTCTTGTACAAACTTCCAACTGATTTTGTTGCGCTAGCTATCTGACAGTGTACCCGTGGCGCCAAATTCAGAAATCGCCTTAGTGCCTCTACGCACGCAGGTCTATGTTGTGTGTCCCATTAAAACCACGACACCATTTAGCGCACAAAAACTGTGCGTAGGAACATCAGTATTGGAGTCGTTGCAAATCGCGCTGGGTTCTGTTCAGAGATGAGTCAAGATTTTGTGTTGAACGGTCTAATGCGCGCAACTTTGCTGTGGTGTAGTCTTGTACAAACTTCCAACTGATTTTGTTGCGCTAGCTATCTGACAGTGTACCCGTGGCGCCAAATTCAGAAATCGCCTTCGTGCCTCTACGCACGCAGGTCTATGTTGTGTGTCCCATTAAAACCACGACACCATTTAGCGCACAAAAACTGTGCGTAGGAACATCAGTATAGGAGTCGTTGCAAATCGCGCTGGGTTCTGTTCAGAGATGAGTCAAGATTTTGTGTTGAACGGTCTAATGCGCACAACTTTGCTGTGGTGTAGTCTTGTACAAACTTCCAACTGATTTTGTTGCGCTAGCTATCTGACAGTGTACCCGTGGCGCCAAATTCAGAAATCGCCTTCGTGCCTCTACGCACGCAGGTCTATGTTGTGTGTCCCATTAAATCCACGACACCATTTAGCGCACAAAAACTGTGCGTAGGAACATCAGTATTGGAGTCGTTGCAAATCGCGCTGGGTTCTGTTCAGAGATGAGTCAAGATTTTGTGTTGAACGGTCTAATGCGCGCAACTTTGCTGTGGTGTAGTCTTGTACAAACTTCCAACTGATTTTGTTGCGCTAGCTATCTGACAGTGTACCCGTGGCGCCAAATTCAGAAATCGCCTTCGTGCCTCTACGCACGCAGGTCTATGTTGTGTGTCCCATTAAAACCACGACACCATTTAGCGCACAAAAACTGTGCGTAGGAACATCAGTATTTTAGTCGTTGCAAATCGTGCTGGGTTCTGTTCAGAGATGAGTCAAGATTTTGTGTTGAACGGTCTAATGCGCGCAACTTTGCTGTGGTGTAGTCTTGTACAAACTTCCAACTGATTTTGTTGCGCTAGCTATCTGACAGTGTACCCGTTGCGCCAAATTCAGAAATCGCCCTCGTGCCTCTACGCACGCAGGTCTATGTTGTGTGTCCCATTAAAACCACGACACCATTTAGCGCACAAAAACTGTGCGTAGGAACATCAGTACTGGAGTCGTTGCAAATCGCGCTGGGTTCTATTCAGAGATGAGTCAAGATTTTGTGTTGAACGGTCTAATGCGCGCAACTTTGCTGTGGTGTAGTCTTGTACAAACTTCCAACTGATTTTGTTGCGCTAGCTATCTGACAGTGTACCCGTGGCGCCAAATTCAGAAATCGCCTTCGTGCCTCTACGCACGCAGGTCTATGTTGTGTGTCCCATTAAATCCACGACACCATTTAGCGCACAAAAACTGTGCGTAGGAACATCAGTATTGGAGTCGTTGCAAATCGCGCTGGGTTCTGTTCAGAGATGAGTCAAGATTTTGTGTTGAACGGTCTAATGCGCGCAACTTTGCTGTGGTGTAGTCTTGTACAAACTTCCAACTGATTTTGTTGCGCTAGCTATCTGACAGTGTACCCGTGGCCCCAAATTCAGAAATCGCCTTCGTGCCTCTACGCACGCAGGTCTATGTTGTGTGTCCCATTAAAACCACGACACCATTTAGCGCACAAAAACTGTGCGTAGGAACATCAGTATTGGAGTCGTTGCAAATCGCGCTGGGTTCTGTTCAGAGATGAGTCAACATTTTGTGTTGAACGGTCTAATGCGCACAACTTTGCTGTGGTGTAGTCTTGTACAAACCTCCAACTGATTTTGTTGCGCTAGCTATCTGACAGTGTACCCGTGGCGCCAAATTCAGAAATCGCCTTCGTGCCTCTACGCACGCAGGTCTATGTTGTGTGTCCCATTAAAACCACGACACCATTTAGCGCACATAAACTGTGCGTAGGAACATCAGTATTTGAGTCGTTGCAAATCGCGCTGGGTTCTGTTCAGAGATGAGTCAAGATTTTGTGTTGAACGGTCTAATGCGCGCAACTTTGCTGTGGTGTAGTCTTGTACAAACTTCCAACTGATTTTGTTGCGCTAGCTATCTGACAGTGTACCCGTGGCGCCAAATTCAGAAATCGCCTTAGTGCCTCTACGCACGCAGGTCTATGTTGTGTGTCCCATTAAAACCACGACACCATTTAGCGCACAAAAACTGTGCGTAGGAACTTCAGTATTGGAGTCGTTGCAAATCGCGCTGGGTTCTGTTCAGAGATGAGTCAAGATTTTGTGTTGAACGGTCTAATGCGCGCAACTTTGCTGTGGTGTAGTCTTGTACAAACTTCCAACTGATTTTGTTGCGCTAGCTATCTGACAGTGTACCCGTGGCGCCAAATTCAGAAATCGCCTTAGTGCCTCTACGCACGCAGGTCTATGTTGTGTGTCCCATTAAAACCACGACACCATTTAGCGCACAAAAACTGTGCGTAGGAACATCAGTATTGGAGTCGTTGCAAATCGCGCTGGGTTCTGTTCAGAGATGAGTCAAGATTTTGTGTTGAACGGTCTAATGCGCACAACTTTGCTGTGGTGTAGTCTTGTACAAACTTCCAACTGATTTTGTTGCGCTAGCTATCTGACAGTGTACCCGTGGCGCCAAATTCAGAAATCGCCTTCGTGCCTCTACGCACGCAGGTCTATGTTGTGTGTCCCATTAAATCCACGACACCATTTAGCGCACAAAAACTGTGCGTAGGAACATCAGTATTGGAGTCGTTGCAAATCGCGCTGGGTTCTGTTCAGAGATGAGTCAAGATTTTGTGTTGAACGGTCTAATGCGCGCAACTTTGCTGTGGTGTAGTCTTGTACAAACTTCCAACTGATTTTGTTGCGCTAGCTATCTGACAGTGTACCCGTGGCGCCAAATTCAGAAATCGCCTTAGTGCCTCTACGCACGCAGGTCTATGTTGTGTGTCCCATTAAAACCACGACACCATTTAGCGCACAAAAACTGTGCGTAGGAACATCAGTATTTTAGTCGTTGCAAATCGTGCTGGGTTCTGTTCAGAGATGAGTCAAGATTTTGTGTTGAACGGTCTAATGCGCGCAACTTTGCTGTGGTGTAGTCTTGTACAAACTTCCAACTGATTTTGTTGCGCTAGCTATCTGACAGTGTACCCGTTGCGCCAAATTCAGAAATCGCCTTCGTGCCTCTACGCACGCAGGTCTATGTTGTGTGTCCCATTAAAACCACGACACCATTTAGCGCACAAAAACTGTGCGTAGGAACATCAGTATTGGAGTCGTTGCAAATCGCGCTGGGTTCTGTTCAGAGATGAGTCAAGATTTTGTGTTGAACGGTCTAATGCGCGCAACTTTGCTGTGGTGTAGTCTTGTACAAACTTCCAACTGATTTTGTTGCGCTAGCTATCTGACAGTGTACCCGTGGCACCAAATTCAGAAATCGCCTTAGTGCCTCTACGCACGCAGGTCTATGTTGTGTGTCCCATTAAAACCACGACACCATTTAGCGCACAAAAACTGTGCGTAGGAACATCAGTATTGGAGTCGTTGCAAATCGCGCTGGGTTCTGTTCAGAGATGAGTCAAGATTTTGTGTTGAACGGTCTAATGCGCGCAACTTTGCTGTGGTGTAGTCTTGTACAAACTTCCAACTGATTTTGTTGCGCTAGCTATCTGACAGTGTACCCGTGGCGCCAAATTCAGAAATCGCCTTCGTGCCTCTACGCACGCAGGTCTATGTTGTGTGTCCCATTAAAACCACGACACCATTTAGCGCACAAAAACTGTGCGTAGGAACATCAGTATAGGAGTCGTTGCAAATCGCGCTGGGTTCTGTTCAGAGATGAGTCAAGATTTTGTGTTGAACGGTCTAATGCGCACAACTTTGCTGTGGTGTAGTCTTGTACAAACTTCCAACTGATTTTGTTGCGCTAGCTATCTGACAGTGTACCCGTGGCGCCAAATTCAGAAATCGCCTTCGTGCCTCTACGCACGCAGGTCTATGTTGTGTGTCCCATTAAATCCACGACACCATTTAGCGCACAAAAACTGTGCGTAGGAACATCAGTATTGGAGTCGTTGCAAATCGCGCTGGGTTCTGTTCAGAGATGAGTCAAGATTTTGTGTTGAACGGTCTAATGCGCGCAACTTTGCTGTGGTGTAGTCTTGTACAAACTTCCAACTGATTTTGTTGCGCTAGCTATCTGACAGTGTACCCGTGGCGCCAAATTCAGAAATCGCCTTCGTGCCTCTACGCACGCAGGTCTATGTTGTGTGTCCCATTAAAACCACGACACCATTTAGCGCACAAAAACTGTGCGTAGGAACATCAGTATTTTAGTCGTTGCAAATCGTGCTGGGTTCTGTTCAGAGATGAGTCAAGATTTTGTGTTGAACGGTCTAATGCGCGCAACTTTGCTGTGGTGTAGTCTTGTACAAACTTCCAACTGATTTTGTTGCGCTAGCTATCTGACAGTGTACCCGTTGCGCCAAATTCAGAAATCGCCCTCGTGCCTCTACGCACGCAGGTCTATGTTGTGTGTCCCATTAAAACCACGACACCATTTAGCGCACAAAAACTGTGCGTAGGAACATCAGTACTGGAGTCGTTGCAAATCGCGCTGGGTTCTGTTCAGAGATGAGTCAAGATTTTGTGTTGAACGGTCTAATGCGCGCAACTTTGCTGTGGTGTAGTCTTGTACAAACTTCCAACTGATTTTGTTGCGCTAGCTATCTGACAGTGTACCCGTGGCGCCAAATTCAGAAATCGCCTTCGTGCCTCTACGCACGCAGGTCTATGTTGTGTGTCCCATTAAAACCACGACACCATTTAGCGCACAAAAACTGTGCGTAGGAACATCAGTATTGGAGTCGTTGCAAATCGCGCTGGGTTCTGTTCAGAGATGAGTCAAGATTTTGTGTTGAACGGTCTAATGCGCGCAACTTTGCTGTGGTGTAGTCTTGTACAAACTTCCAACTGATTTTGTTGCGCTAGCTATCTGACAGTGTACCCGTGGCGCCAAATTCAGAATTCGCCTTCGTGCCTCTACGCACGCAGGTCTATGTTGTGTGTCCCATTAAAACCAGGACACCATTTAGCGCACAAAAACTGTGCGTAGGAACATCAGTATTGGAGTCGTTGCAAATCGCGCTGGGTTCTGTTCAGAGATGAGTCAAGATTTTGTGTTGAACGGTCTAATGCGCGCAACTTTGCTGTGGTGTAGTCTTGTACAAACTTCCAACTGATTTTGTTGCGCTAGCTATCTGACAGTGTACCCGTGGCGCCAAATTCAGAATTCGCCTTCGTGCCTCTACGCACGCAGGTCTATGTTGTGTGTCCCATTAAAACCACGACACCATTTAGCGCACAAAAACTGTGCGTAGGAACATCAGTATTGGAGTCGTTGCAAATCGCGCTGGGTTCTGTTCAGAGATGAGTCAACATTTTGTGTTGAACGGTCTAATGCGCGCAACTTTGCTGTGGTGTAGTCTTGTACAAACTTCCAACTGATTTTGTTGCGCTAGCTATCTGACAGTGTACCCGTGGCGCCAAATTCAGAAATCGCCTTCGTGCCTCTACGCACGCAGGTCTATGTTGTGTGTCCCATTAAAACCACGACACCATTTAGCGCACAAAAACTGTGCGTAGGAACATCAGTATTGGAGTCGTTGCAAATCGCGCTGGGTTCTGTTCAGAGATGAGTCAAGATTTTGTGTTGAACGGTCTAATGCGCGCAACTTTGCTGTGGTGTAGTCTTGTACAAACTTCCAACTGATTTTGTTGCGCTAGCTATCTGACAGTGTACCCGTGGCGCCAAATTCAGAAATCGCCTTAGTGCCTCTACGCACGCAGGTCTATGTTGTGTGTCCCATTAAAACCACGACACCATTTAGCGCACAAAAACTGTGCGTAGGAACATCAGTATTTTAGTCGTTGCAAATCGTGCTGGGTTCTGTTCAGAGATGAGTCAAGATTTTGTGTTGAACGGTCTAATGCGCGCAACTTTGCTGTGGTGTAGTCTTGTACAAACTTCCAACTGATTTTGTTGCGCTAGCTATCTGACAGTGTACCCGTTGCGCCAAATTCAGAAATCGCCTTCGTGCCTCTACGCACGCAGGTCTATGTTGTGTGTCCCATTAAAACCACGACACCATTTAGCGCACAAAAACTGTGCGTAGGAACATCAGTATTGGAGTCGTTGCAAATCGCGCTGGGTTCTGTTCAGAGATGAGTCAAGATTTTGTGTTGAACGGTCTAATGCGCGCAACTTTGCTGTGGTGTAGTCTTGTACAAACTTCCAACTGATTTTGTTGCGCTAGCTATCTGACAGTGTACCCGTGGCACCAAATTCAGAAATCGCCTTAGTGCCTCTACGCACGCAGGTCTATGTTGTGTGTCCCATTAAAACCACGACACCATTTAGCGCACAAAAACTGTGCGTAGGAACATCAGTATTGGAGTCGTTGCAAATCGCGCTGGGTTCTGTTCAGAGATGAGTCAAGATTTTGTGTTGAACGGTCTAATGCGCGCAACTTTGCTGTGGTGTAGTCTTGTACAAACTTCCAACTGATTTTGTTGCGCTAGCTATCTGACAGTGTACCCGTGGCGCCAAATTCAGAAATCGCCTTCGTGCCTCTACGCACGCAGGTCTATGTTGTGTGTCCCATTAAAACCACGACACCATTTAGCGCACAAAAACTGTGCGTAGGAACATCAGTATAGGAGTCGTTGCAAATCGCGCTGGGTTCTGTTCAGAGATGAGTCAAGATTTTGTGTTGAACGGTCTAATGCGCACAACTTTGCTGTGGTGTAGTCTTGTACAAACTTCCAACTGATTTTGTTGCGCTAGCTATCTGACAGTGTACCCGTGGCGCCAAATTCAGAAATCGCCTTCGTGCCTCTACGCACGCAGGTCTATGTTGTGTGTCCCATTAAATCCACGACACCATTTAGCGCACAAAAACTGTGCGTAGGAACATCAGTATTGGAGTCGTTGCAAATCGCGCTGGGTTCTGTTCAGAGATGAGTCAAGATTTTGTGTTGAACGGTCTAATGCGCGCAACTTTGCTGTGGTGTAGTCTTGTACAAACTTCCAACTGATTTTGTTGCGCTAGCTATCTGACAGTGTACCCGTGGCGCCAAATTCAGAAATCGCCTTCGTGCCTCTACGCACGCAGGTCTATGTTGTGTGTCCCATTAAAACCACGACACCATTTAGCGCACAAAAACTGTGCGTAGGAACATCAGTATTTTAGTCGTTGCAAATCGTGCTGGGTTCTGTTCAGAGATGAGTCAAGATTTTGTGTTGAACGGTCTAATGCGCGCAACTTTGCTGTGGTGTAGTCTTGTACAAACTTCCAACTGATTTTGTTGCGCTAGCTATCTGACAGTGTACCCGTTGCGCCAAATTCAGAAATCGCCCTCGTGCCTCTACGCACGCAGGTCTATGTTGTGTGTCCCATTAAAACCACGACACCATTTAGCGCACAAAAACTGTGCGTAGGAACATCAGTACTGGAGTCGTTGCAAATCGCGCTGGGTTCTGTTCAGAGATGAGTCAAGATTTTGTGTTGAACGGTCTAATGCGCGCAACTTTGCTGTGGTGTAGTCTTGTACAAACTTCCAACTGATTTTGTTGCGCTAGCTATCTGACAGTGTACCCGTGGCGCCAAATTCAGAAATCGCCTTCGTGCCTCTACGCACGCAGGTCTATGTTGTGTGTCCCATTAAAACCACGACACCATTTAGCGCACAAAAACTGTGCGTAGGAACATCAGTATAGGAGTCGTTGCAAATCGCGCTGGGTTCTGTTCAGAGATGAGTCAAGATTTTGTGTTGAACGGTCTAATGCGCACAACTTTGCTGTGGTGTAGTCTTGTACAAACTTCCAACTGATTTTGTTGCGCTAGCTATCTGACAGTGTACCCGTGGCGCCAAATTCAGAAATCGCCTTAGTGCCTCTACGCACGCAGGTCTATGTTGTGTGTCCCATTAAAACCACGACACCATTTAGCGCACAAAAACTGTGCGTAGGAACTTCAGTATTGGAGTCGTTGCAAATCGCGCTGGGTTCTGTTCAGAGATGAGTCAAGATTTTGTGTTGAACGGTCTAATGCGCGCAACTTTGCTGTGGTGTAGTCTTGTACAAACTTCCAACTGATTTTGTTGCGCTAGCTATCTGACAGTGTACCCGTGGCGCCAAATTCAGAAATCGCCTTAGTGCCTCTACGCACGCAGGTCTATGTTGTGTGTCCCATTAAAACCACGACACCATTTAGCGCACAAAAACTGTGCGTAGGAACATCAGTATTGGAGTCGTTGCAAATCGCGCTGGGTTCTGTTCAGAGATGAGTCAAGATTTTGTGTTGAACGGTCTAATGCGCACAACTTTGCTGTGGTGTAGTCTTGTACAAACTTCCAACTGATTTTGTTGCGCTAGCTATCTGACAGTGTACCCGTGGCGCCAAATTCAGAAATCGCCTTCGTGCCTCTACGCACGCAGGTCTATGTTGTGTGTCCCATTAAATCCACGACACCATTTAGCGCACAAAAACTGTGCGTAGGAACATCAGTATTGGAGTCGTTGCAAATCGCGCTGGGTTCTGTTCAGAGATGAGTCAAGATTTTGTGTTGAACGGTCTAATGCGCGCAACTTTGCTGTGGTGTAGTCTTGTACAAACTTCCAACTGATTTTGTTGCGCTAGCTATCTGACAGTGTACCCGTGGCGCCAAATTCAGAAATCGCCTTAGTGCCTCTACGCACGCAGGTCTATGTTGTGTGTCCCATTAAAACCACGACACCATTTAGCGCACAAAAACTGTGCGTAGGAACATCAGTATTTTAGTCGTTGCAAATCGTGCTGGGTTCTGTTCAGAGATGAGTCAAGATTTTGTGTTGAACGGTCTAATGCGCGCAACTTTGCTGTGGTGTAGTCTTGTACAAACTTCCAACTGATTTTGTTGCGCTAGCTATCTGACAGTGTACCCGTTGCGCCAAATTCAGAAATCGCCTTCGTGCCTCTACGCACGCAGGTCTATGTTGTGTGTCCCATTAAAACCACGACACCATTTAGCGCACAAAAACTGTGCGTAGGAACATCAGTATTGGAGTCGTTGCAAATCGCGCTGGGTTCTGTTCAGAGATGAGTCAAGATTTTGTGTTGAACGGTCTAATGCGCGCAACTTTGCTGTGGTGTAGTCTTGTACAAACTTCCAACTGATTTTGTTGCGCTAGCTATCTGACAGTGTACCCGTGGCACCAAATTCAGAAATCGCCTTAGTGCCTCTACGCACGCAGGTCTATGTTGTGTGTCCCATTAAAACCACGACACCATTTAGCGCACAAAAACTGTGCGTAGGAACATCAGTATTGGAGTCGTTGCAAATCGCGCTGGGTTCTGTTCAGAGATGAGTCAAGATTTTGTGTTGAACGGTCTAATGCGCGCAACTTTGCTGTGGTGTAGTCTTGTACAAACTTCCAACTGATTTTGTTGCGCTAGCTATCTGACAGTGTACCCGTGGCGCCAAATTCAGAAATCGCCTTCGTGCCTCTACGCACGCAGGTCTATGTTGTGTGTCCCATTAAAACCACGACACCATTTAGCGCACAAAAACTGTGCGTAGGAACATCAGTATAGGAGTCGTTGCAAATCGCGCTGGGTTCTGTTCAGAGATGAGTCAAGATTTTGTGTTGAACGGTCTAATGCGCACAACTTTGCTGTGGTGTAGTCTTGTACAAACTTCCAACTGATTTTGTTGCGCTAGCTATCTGACAGTGTACCCGTGGCGCCAAATTCAGAAATCGCCTTCGTGCCTCTACGCACGCAGGTCTATGTTGTGTGTCCCATTAAATCCACGACACCATTTAGCGCACAAAAACTGTGCGTAGGAACATCAGTATTGGAGTCGTTGCAAATCGCGCTGGGTTCTGTTCAGAGATGAGTCAAGATTTTGTGTTGAACGGTCTAATGCGCGCAACTTTGCTGTGGTGTAGTCTTGTACAAACTTCCAACTGATTTTGTTGCGCTAGCTATCTGACAGTGTACCCGTGGCGCCAAATTCAGAAATCGCCTTCGTGCCTCTACGCACGCAGGTCTATGTTGTGTGTCCCATTAAAACCACGACACCATTTAGCGCACAAAAACTGTGCGTAGGAACATCAGTATTTTAGTCGTTGCAAATCGTGCTGGGTTCTGTTCAGAGATGAGTCAAGATTTTGTGTTGAACGGTCTAATGCGCGCAACTTTGCTGTGGTGTAGTCTTGTACAAACTTCCAACTGATTTTGTTGCGCTAGCTATCTGACAGTGTACCCGTTGCGCCAAATTCAGAAATCGCCCTCGTGCCTCTACGCACGCAGGTCTATGTTGTGTGTCCCATTAAAACCACGACACCATTTAGCGCACAAAAACTGTGCGTAGGAACATCAGTACTGGAGTCGTTGCAAATCGCGCTGGGTTCTGTTCAGAGATGAGTCAAGATTTTGTGTTGAACGGTCTAATGCGCGCAACTTTGCTGTGGTGTAGTCTTGTACAAACTTCCAACTGATTTTGTTGCGCTAGCTATCTGACAGTGTACCCGTGGCGCCAAATTCAGAAATCGCCTTCGTGCCTCTACGCACGCAGGTCTATGTTGTGTGTCCCATTAAAACCACGACACCATTTAGCGCACAAAAACTGTGCGTAGGAACATCAGTATTGGAGTCGTTGCAAATCGCGCTGGGTTCTGTTCAGAGATGAGTCAAGATTTTGTGTTGAACGGTCTAATGCGCGCAACTTTGCTGTGGTGTAGTCTTGTACAAACTTCCAACTGATTTTGTTGCGCTAGCTATCTGACAGTGTACCCGTGGCGCCAAATTCAGAATTCGCCTTCGTGCCTCTACGCACGCAGGTCTATGTTGTGTGTCCCATTAAAACCAGGACACCATTTAGCGCACAAAAACTGTGCGTAGGAACATCAGTATTGGAGTCGTTGCAAATCGCGCTGGGTTCTGTTCAGAGATGAGTCAAGATTTTGTGTTGAACGGTCTAATGCGCGCAACTTTGCTGTGGTGTAGTCTTGTACAAACTTCCAACTGATTTTGTTGCGCTAGCTATCTGACAGTGTACCCGTGGCGCCAAATTCAGAATTCGCCTTCGTGCCTCTACGCACGCAGGTCTATGTTGTGTGTCCCATTAAAACCACGACACCATTTAGCGCACAAAAACTGTGCGTAGGAACATCAGTATTGGAGTCGTTGCAAATCGCGCTGGGTTCTGTTCAGAGATGAGTCAACATTTTGTGTTGAACGGTCTAATGCGCGCAACTTTGCTGTGGTGTAGTCTTGTACAAACTTCCAACTGATTTTGTTGCGCTAGCTATCTGACAGTGTACCCGTGGCGCCAAATTCAGAAATCGCCTTCGTGCCTCTACGCACGCAGGTCTATGTTGTGTGTCCCATTAAAACCACGACACCATTTAGCGCACAAAAACTGTGCGTAGGAACATCAGTATTGGAGTCGTTGCAAATCGCGCTGGGTTCTGTTCAGAGATGAGTCAAGATTTTGTGTTGAACGGTCTAATGCGCGCAACTTTGCTGTGGTGTAGTCTTGTACAAACTTCCAACTGATTTTGTTGCGCTAGCTATCTGACAGTGTACCCGTGGCGCCAAATTCAGAAATCGCCTTAGTGCCTCTACGCACGCAGGTCTATGTTGTGTGTCCCATTAAAACCACGACACCATTTAGCGCACAAAAACTGTGCGTAGGAACATCAGTATTTTAGTCGTTGCAAATCGTGCTGGGTTCTGTTCAGAGATGAGTCAAGATTTTGTGTTGAACGGTCTAATGCGCGCAACTTTGCTGTGGTGTAGTCTTGTACAAACTTCCAACTGATTTTGTTGCGCTAGCTATCTGACAGTGTACCCGTTGCGCCAAATTCAGAAATCGCCTTCGTGCCTCTACGCACGCAGGTCTATGTTGTGTGTCCCATTAAAACCACGACACCATTTAGCGCACAAAAACTGTGCGTAGGAACATCAGTATTGGAGTCGTTGCAAATCGCGCTGGGTTCTGTTCAGAGATGAGTCAAGATTTTGTGTTGAACGGTCTAATGCGCGCAACTTTGCTGTGGTGTAGTCTTGTACAAACTTCCAACTGATTTTGTTGCGCTAGCTATCTGACAGTGTACCCGTGGCACCAAATTCAGAAATCGCCTTAGTGCCTCTACGCACGCAGGTCTATGTTGTGTGTCCCATTAAAACCACGACACCATTTAGCGCACAAAAACTGTGCGTAGGAACATCAGTATTGGAGTCGTTGCAAATCGCGCTGGGTTCTGTTCAGAGATGAGTCAAGATTTTGTGTTGAACGGTCTAATGCGCGCAACTTTGCTGTGGTGTAGTCTTGTACAAACTTCCAACTGATTTTGTTGCGCTAGCTATCTGACAGTGTACCCGTGGCGCCAAATTCAGAAATCGCCTTCGTGCCTCTACGCACGCAGGTCTATGTTGTGTGTCCCATTAAAACCACGACACCATTTAGCGCACAAAAACTGTGCGTAGGAACATCAGTATAGGAGTCGTTGCAAATCGCGCTGGGTTCTGTTCAGAGATGAGTCAAGATTTTGTGTTGAACGGTCTAATGCGCACAACTTTGCTGTGGTGTAGTCTTGTACAAACTTCCAACTGATTTTGTTGCGCTAGCTATCTGACAGTGTACCCGTGGCGCCAAATTCAGAAATCGCCTTCGTGCCTCTACGCACGCAGGTCTATGTTGTGTGTCCCATTAAATCCACGACACCATTTAGCGCACAAAAACTGTGCGTAGGAACATCAGTATTGGAGTCGTTGCAAATCGCGCTGGGTTCTGTTCAGAGATGAGTCAAGATTTTGTGTTGAACGGTCTAATGCGCGCAACTTTGCTGTGGTGTAGTCTTGTACAAACTTCCAACTGATTTTGTTGCGCTAGCTATCTGACAGTGTACCCGTGGCGCCAAATTCAGAAATCGCCTTCGTGCCTCTACGCACGCAGGTCTATGTTGTGTGTCCCATTAAAACCACGACACCATTTAGCGCACAAAAACTGTGCGTAGGAACATCAGTATTTTAGTCGTTGCAAATCGTGCTGGGTTCTGTTCAGAGATGAGTCAAGATTTTGTGTTGAACGGTCTAATGCGCGCAACTTTGCTGTGGTGTAGTCTTGTACAAACTTCCAACTGATTTTGTTGCGCTAGCTATCTGACAGTGTACCCGTTGCGCCAAATTCAGAAATCGCCCTCGTGCCTCTACGCACGCAGGTCTATGTTGTGTGTCCCATTAAAACCACGACACCATTTAGCGCACAAAAACTGTGCGTAGGAACATCAGTACTGGAGTCGTTGCAAATCGCGCTGGGTTCTGTTCAGAGATGAGTCAAGATTTTGTGTTGAACGGTCTAATGCGCGCAACTTTGCTGTGGTGTAGTCTTGTACAAACTTCCAACTGATTTTGTTGCGCTAGCTATCTGACAGTGTACCCGTGGCGCCAAATTCAGAAATCGCCTTCGTGCCTCTACGCACGCAGGTCTATGTTGTGTGTCCCATTAAAACCACGACACCATTTAGCGCACAAAAACTGTGCGTAGGAACATCAGTATTGGAGTCGTTGCAAATCGCGCTGGGTTCTGTTCAGAGATGAGTCAAGATTTTGTGTTGAACGGTCTAATGCGCGCAACTTTGCTGTGGTGTAGTCTTGTACAAACTTCCAACTGATTTTGTTGCGCTAGCTATCTGACAGTGTACCCGTGGCGCCAAATTCAGAATTCGCCTTCGTGCCTCTACGCACGCAGGTCTATGTTGTGTGTCCCATTAAAACCAGGACACCATTTAGCGCACAAAAACTGTGCGTAGGAACATCAGTATTGGAGTCGTTGCAAATCGCGCTGGGTTCTGTTCAGAGATGAGTCAAGATTTTGTGTTGAACGGTCTAATGCGCGCAACTTTGCTGTGGTGTAGTCTTGTACAAACTTCCAACTGATTTTGTTGCGCTAGCTATCTGACAGTGTACCCGTGGCGCCAAATTCAGAATTCGCCTTCGTGCCTCTACGCACGCAGGTCTATGTTGTGTGTCCCATTAAAACCACGACACCATTTAGCGCACAAAAACTGTGCGTAGGAACATCAGTATTGGAGTCGTTGCAAATCGCGCTGGGTTCTGTTCAGAGATGAGTCAACATTTTGTGTTGAACGGTCTAATGCGCGCAACTTTGCTGTGGTGTAGTCTTGTACAAACTTCCAACTGATTTTGTTGCGCTAGCTATCTGACAGTGTACCCGTGGCGCCAAATTCAGAAATCGCCTTCGTGCCTCTACGCACGCAGGTCTATGTTGTGTGTCCCATTAAAACCACGACACCATTTAGCGCACAAAAACTGTGCGTAGGAACATCAGTATTGGAGTCGTTGCAAATCGCGCTGGGTTCTGTTCAGAGATGAGTCAAGATTTTGTGTTGAACGGTCTAATGCGCGCAACTTTGCTGTGGTGTAGTCTTGTACAAACTTCCAACTGATTTTGTTGCGCTAGCTATCTGACAGTGTACCCGTGGCGCCAAATTCAGAAATCGCCTTCGTGCCTCTACGCACGCAGGTCTATGTTGTGTGTCCCATTAAAACCACGACACCATTTAGCGCACAAAAACTGTGCATAGGAACATCAGTATTGGAGTCGTTGCAAATCGCGCTGGGTTCTGTTCAGAGATGAGTCAAGATTTTGTGTTGAACGGTCTAATGCGCGCAACTTTGCTGTGGTGTAGTCTTGTACAAACTTCCAACTGATTTTGTTGCGCTAGCTATCTGACAGTGTACCCGTGGCGCCAAATTCAGAAATCGCCTTCGTGCCTCTACGCACGCAGGTCTATGTTGTGTGTCCCATTAAAACCACGACACCATTTAGCGCACAAAAACTGTGCGTAGGAACATCAGTATTGGAGTCGTTGCAAATCGCGCTGGGTTCTGTTCAGAGATGAGTCAAGATTTTGTGTTGAATGGTCTAATGCGCGCAACTTTGCTGTGGTGTAGTCTTGTACAAACTTCCAACTGATTTTGTTGCGCTAGCTATCTGACAGTGTACCCGTGGCGCCAAATTCAGAAATCGCCTTCGTGCCTCTACGCACGCAGGTCTATGTTGTGTGTCCCATTAAAACCACGACACCATTTAGCGCACAAAAACTGTGCGTAGGAACATCAGTATTGGAGTCGTTGCAAATCGCGCTGGGTTCTGTTCAGAGATGAGTCAAGATTTTGTGTTGAACGGTCTAATGCGCGCAACTTTGCTGTGGTGTAGTCTTGTACAAACTTCCAACTGATTTTGTTGCGCTAGCTATCTGACAGTGTACCCGTGGCGCCAAATTCAGAAATCGCCTTCGTGCCTCTACGCACGCAGGTCTATGTTGTGTGTCCCATTAAAACCACGACACCATTTAGTGCACATAAACTGTGCGTAGGAACATCAGTATTGGAGTCGTTGCAAATCGCGCTGGGTTCTGTTCAGAGATGAGTCAAGATTTTGTGTTGAACGGTCTAATGCACGCAACTTTGCTGTGGTGTAGTCTTGTACAAACTTCCAACTGATTTTGTTGCGCTAGCTATCTGACAGTGTACCCGTTGCGCCAAATTCAGAAATCGCCTTAGTGCCTCTACGCACGCAGGTCTATGTTGTGTGTCCCATTAAAACCACGACACCATTTAGCGCACAAAAACTGTGCGTAGGAACATCAGTATTGGAGTCGTTGCAAATCGCGCTGGGTTCTGTTCAGAGATGAGTCAAGATTTTGTGTTGAACGGTCTAATGCGCGCAACTTTGCTGTGGTGTAGTCTTGTACAAACTTCCAACTGATTTTGTTGCGCTAGCTATCTGACAGTGTACCTGTGCCGCCAAATTCAGAAATCGCCTTCGTGCCTCTACGCACGCAGGTCTATGTTGTGTGTCCCATTAAAACCACGACACCATTTAGCGCACAAAAACTGTGCGTAGGAACATCAGTATTGGAGTCGTTGCAAATTGCGCTGGGTTCTGTTCAGAGATGAGTCAAGATTTTGTGTTGAACGGTCTAATGCGCGCAACTTTGCTGTGGTGTAGTCTTGTACAAACTTCCAACTGATTTTGTTGCGCTAGCTATCTGACAGTGTACCCGTGGCGCCAAATTCAGAAATCGCCTTCGTGCCTCTACGCACGCAGGTCTATGTTGTGTGTCCCATTAAAACCACGACACCATTTAGCGCACAAAAACTGTGCGTAGGAACATCAGTATTGGAGTCGTTGCAAATCGCGCTGGGTTCTGTTCAGAGATGAGTCAAGATTTTGTGTTGAACGGTCTAATGCGCGCAACTTTGCTGTGGTGTAGTCTTGTACAAACTTCCAACTGATTTTGTTGCGCTAGCTATCTGACAGTGTACCCGTGGCGCCAAATTCAGAAATCGCCTTCGTGCCTCTACGCACGCAGGTCTATGTTGTGTGTCCCATTAAAACCACGACACCATTTAGCGCACAAAAACTGTGCGTAGGAACATCAGTATTGGAGTCGTTGCAAATCGCGCTGGGTTCTGTTCAGAGATGAGTCAAGATTTTGTGTTGAACGGTCTAATGCGAACAACTTTGCTGTGGTGTAGTCTTGTACAAACTTCCAACTGATTTTGTTGCGCTAGCTATCTGACAGTGTACCCGTGGCGCCAAATTCAGAAATCGCCTTCGTGCCTCTACGCACGCAGGTCTATGTTGTGTGTCCCATTAAAACCACGACACCATTTAGCGCACAAAAACTGTGCGTAGGAACATCAGTATTGGAGTCGTTGCAAATCGCGCTGGGTTCTGTTCAGAGATGAGTCAAGATTTTGTGTTGAACGGTCTAATGCGCGCAACTTTGCTGTGCTGTAGTCTTGTACAAACTTCCAACTGATTTTGTTGCGCTAGCTATCTGACAGTGTACCCGTGGCACCAAATTCAGAAATCGCCTTAGTGCCTCTACGCACACAGGTCTATGTTGTGTGTCCCATTAAAACCACGACACCATTTAGCGCACAAAAACTGTGCGTAGGAACATCAGTATTGGAGTCGTTGCAAATCGCGCTGGGTTCTGTTCAGAGATGAGTCAAGATTTTGTGTTGAACGGTCTAATGCGCGCAACTTTGCTGTGGTGTAGTCTTGTACAAACTTCCAACTGATTTTGTTGCGCTAGCTATCTGACAGTGTACCCGTGGCGCCAAATTCAGAAATCGCCTTCGTGTCTCTACGCACGCAGGTCTATGTTGTGTGTCCCATTAAAACCACGACACCATTTAGCGCACAAAAACTGTGCGTAGGAACATCAGTATTGGAGTCGTTGCAAATCGTGCTGGGTTCTCTTCAGAGATGATTCAAGATTTTGTGTTGAACGGTCTAATGCGCGCAACTTTGCTGTGGTGTAGTCTTGTACAAACTTCCAACTGATTTTGTTGCGCTAGCTATCTGACAGTGTACCCGTGGCGCCAAATTCAGAAATCGCCTTCGTGCCTCTACGCACGCAGGTCTATGTTGTGTGTCCCATTAAAACCACGACACCATTTAGCGCACAAAAACTGTGCGTAGGAACATCAGTATTGGAGTCGTTGCAAATCGCGCTGGGTTCTGTTCAGAGATGAGTCAAGATTTTGTGTTGAACGGTCTAATGCGCGCAACTTTGCTGTGGTGTAGTCTTGTACAAACTTCCAACTGATTTTGTTGCGCTAGCTATCTGACAGTGTACCCGTGGCGCCAAATTCAGAAATCGCCTTCGTGCCTCTACGCACGCAGGTCTATGTTGTGTGTCCCATTAAAACCACGACACCATTTAGCGCACAAAAACTGTGCGTAGGAACATCAGTATTGGAGTGGTTGCAAATCGCGCTGGGTTCTGTTCAGAGATGAGTCAAGATTTTGTGTTGAACGGTCTAATGCACGCAACTTTGCTGTGGTGTAGTCTTGTACAACCTTCCAACTGATTTTGTTGCGCTCACTATCTGACAGTGTACCCGTGGTGCCAAATTCAGAAATCGCCTTAGTGCCTCTACGCACGCAGGTCTATGTTGTGTGTCCCATTAAAACCACGACACCATTTAGCGCACAAAAACTGTGCGTAGGAACATCAGTATTGGAGTCGTTGCAAATCGCGCTGGGTTCTGTTCAGAGATGAGTCAAGATTTTGTGTTGAATGGTCTAATGCGCGCAACTTTGCTGTGGTGTAGTCTTGTACAAACTTCCAACTGATTTTGTTGCGCTAGCTATCTGACAGTGTACCCGTGGCGCCAAATTCAGAAATCGCCTTCGTGCCTCTACGCACGCAGGTCTATGTTGTGTGTCCCATTAAAACCACGACACCATTTAGCGCACAAAAACTGTGCGTAGGAACATCAGTATTGGAGTCGTTGCAAATCGCGCTGGGTTCTGTTCAGAGATGAGTCAAGATTTTGTGTTGAACGGTCTAATGCGCGCAACTTTGCTGTGGTGTAGGCTTGTACAAACTTCCAACTGATTTTGTTGCGCTAGCTATCTGACAGTGTACCCGTGGCGCCAAATTCAGAAATCGCCTTCGTGCTCTACGCACGCAGGTCTATGTTGTGTGTCCCATTAAAACCACGACACCATTTAGTGCACAAAAACTGTGCGTAGGAACATCAGTATTGGAGTCGTTGCAAATCGCGCTGGGTTCTGTTCAGAGATGAGTCAAGATTTTGTGTTGAACGGTCTAATGCACGCAACTTTGCTGTGGTGTAGTCTTGTACAAACTTCCAACTGATTTTGTTGCGCTAGCTATCTGACAGTGTACCCGTGGCGCCAAATTCAGAAATCGCCTTCGTGCCTCTACGCACGCAGGTCTATGTTGTGTGTCCCATTAAAACCACGACACCATTTAGCGCACAAAAACTGTGCGTAGGAACATCAGTATTGGAGTCGTTGCAAATCGCGCTGGGTTCTGTTCAGAGATGAGTCAAGATTTTGTGTTGAACGGTCTAATGCGCGCAACTTTGCTGTGGTGTAGTCTTGTACAAACTTCCAACTGATTTTGTTGCGCTAGCTATCTGACAGTGTACCCGTGGCGCCAAATTCAGAAATCGCCTTCGTGCCTCTACGCACGCAGGTCTATGTTGTGTGTCCCATTAAAACCACGACACCATTTAGCGCACAAAAACTGTGCGTAGGAACATCAGTATTGGAGTCGTTGCAAATCGCGCTGGGTTCTGTTCAGAGATGAGTCAAGATTTTGTGTTGAACGGTCTAATGCGCGCAACTTTGCTGTGGTGTAGTCTTGTACAAACTTCCAACTGATTTTGTTGCGCTAGCTATCTGACAGTGTACCCGTGGCGCCAAATTCAGAAATCGCCTTCGTGCCTCTACGCACGCAGGTCTATGTTGTGTGTCCCATTAAAACCACGACACCATTTAGCGCACAAAAACTGTGCGTAGGAACATCAGTATTGGAGTCGTTGCAAATCGCGCTGGGTTCTGTTCAGAGATGAGTCAAGATTTTGTGTTGAACGGTCTAATGCGCGCAACTTTGCTGTGGTGTAGTCTTGTACAAACTTCCAACTGATTTTGTTGCGCTAGCTATCTGACAGTGTACCCGTGGCGCCAAATTCAGAAATCGCCTTCGTGCCTCTACGCACGCAGGTCTATGTTGTGTGTCCCATTAAAACCACGACACCATTTAGCGCACAAAAACTGTGCGTAGGAACATCAGTATTGGAGTCGTTGCAAATCGCGCTGGGTTCTGTTCAGAGATGAGTCAAGATTTTGTGTTGAACGGTCTAATGCGCGCAACTTTGCTGTGGTGTAGTCTTGTACAAACTTCCAACTGATTTTGTTGCGCTAGCTATCTGACAGTGTACCCGTGGCGCCAAATTCAGAAATCGCCTTCGTGCCTCTACGCACGCAGGTCTATGTTGTGTGTCCCATTAAAACCACGACACCATTTAGCGCACAAAAACTGTGCGTAGGAACATCAGTATTGGAGTGGTTGCAAATCGCGCTGGGTTCTGTTCAGAGATGAGTCAAGATTTTGTGTTGAACGGTCTAATGCACGCAACTTTGCTGTGGTGTAGTCTTGTACAACCTTCCAACTGATTTTGTTGCGCTCACTATCTGACAGTGTACCCGTGGTGCCAAATTCAGAAATCGCCTTAGTGCCTCTACGCACGCAGGTCTATGTTGTGTGTCCCATTAAAACCACGACACCATTTAGCGCACAAAAACTGTGCGTAGGAACATCAGTATTGGAGTCGTTGCAAATCGCGCTGGGTTCTGTTCAGAGATGAGTCAAGATTTTGTGTTGAATGGTCTAATGCGCGCAACTTTGCTGTGGTGTAGTCTTGTACAAACTTCCAACTGATTTTGTTGCGCTAGCTATCTGACAGTGTACCCGTGGCGCCAAATTCAGAAATCGCCTTCGTGCCTCTACGCACGCAGGACTATGTTGTGTGTCCCATTAAAACCACGACACCATTTAGCGCACAAAAACTGTGCGTAGGAACATCAGTATTGGAGTCGTTGCAAATCGCGCTGGGTTCTGTTCAGAGATGAGTCAAGATTTTGTGTTGAACGGTCTAATGCGCGCAACTTTGCTGTGGTGTAGGCTTGTACAAACTTCCAACTGATTTTGTTGCGCTAGCTATCTGACAGTGTACCCGTGGCGCCAAATTCAGAAATCGCCTTCGTGCTCTACGCACGCAGGTCTATGTTGTGTGTCCCATTAAAACCACGACACCATTTAGTGCACAAAAACTGTGCGTAGGAACATCAGTATTGGAGTCGTTACAAATCGCGCTGGGTTCTGTTCAGAGATGAGTCAAGATTTTGTGTTCAACGGTCTAATGCACGCAACTTTGCTGTGGTGTAGTCTTGTACAAACTTCCAACTGATTTTGTTGCGCTAGCTATCTGACAGTGTACCCGTGGCGCCAAATTCAGAAATCGCCTTCGTGCCTCTACGCACGCAGGTCTATGTTGTGTGTCCCATTAAAACCACGACACCATTTAGCGCACAAAAACTGTGCGTAGGAACATCAGTATTGGAGTCGTTGCAAATCGCGCTGGGTTCTGTTCAGAGATGAGTCAAGATTTTGTGTTGAACGGTCTAATGCGCGCAACTTTGCTGTGGTGTAGTCTTGTACAAACTTCCAACTGATTTTGTTGCGCTAGCTATCTGACAGTGTACCCGTGGCGCCAAATTCAGAAATCGCCTTCGTGCCTCTACGCACGCAGGTCTATGTTGTGTGTCCCATTAAAACCACGACACCATTTAGCGCACAAAAACTGTGCGTAGGAACATCAGTATTGGAGTCGTTGCAAATCGCGCTGGGTTCTGTTCAGAGATGAGTCAAGATTTTGTGTTGAACGGTCTAATGCGCGCAACTTTGCTGTGGTGTAGTCTTGTACAAACTTCCAACTGATTTTGTTGCGCTAGCTATCTGACAGTGTACCCGTGGCGCCAAATTCAGAAATCGCCTTCGTGCCTCTACGCACGCAGGTCTATGTTGTGTGTCCCATTAAAACCACGACACCATTTAGCGCACAAAAACTGTGCGTAGGAACATCAGTATTGGAGTCGTTGCAAATCGCGCTGGGTTCTGTTCAGAGATGAGTCAAGATTTTGTGTTGAACGGTCTAATGCGCACAACTTTGCTGTGGTGTAGTCTTGTACAAACTTCCAACTGATTTTGTTGCGCTAGCTATCTGACAGTGTACCCGTGGCGCCAAATTCAGAAATCGCCTTCGTGCCTCTACGCACGCAGGTCTATGTTGTGTGTCCCATTAAAACCACGACACCATTTAGCGCACAAAAACTGTGCGTAGGAACATCAGTATTGTAGTCGTTGCAAATCGCGCTGGGTTCTGTTCAGAGATGAGTCAAGATTTTGTGTTGAACGGTCTAATGCGCGCAACTTTGCTGTGGTGTAGTCTTGTACAAACTTCCAACTGATTTCGTTGCGCTAGCTATCTGACAGTGTACCCGTGGCGCCAAATTCAGAAATCGCCTTCGTGTCTCTACGCACGCAGGTCTATGTTGTGTGTCCCATTAAAACCACGACACCATTTAGCGCACAAAAACTGTGCGTAGGAACATCAGTATTGGAGTCGTTGCAAATCGTGCTGGGTTCTGTTCAGAGATGAGTCAAGATTTTGTGTTGAACGGTCTAATGCGCGCAACTTTGCTGTGGTGTAGTCTTGTACAAACTTCCAACTGATTTTGTTGCGCTAGCTATCTGACAGTGTACCCGTGGCGCCAAATTCAGAAATCGCCTTCGTGCCTCTACGCACGCAGGTCTATGTTGTGTGTCCCATTAAAACCACAACACCATTTAGCGCACAAAAACTGTGCGTAGGAACATCAGTATTGGAGTCGTTGCAAATCGCGCTGGGTTCTGTTCAGAGATGAGTCAAGATTTTGTGTTGAACGGTCTAATGCGCGCAACTTTGCTGTGGTGTAGTCTTGTACAAACTTCCAACTGATTTTGTTGCGCTAGCTATCTGACAGTGTACCCGTGGCGCCAAATTCAGAAATCGCCTTCGTGCCTCTACGCACGCAGGTCTATGTTGTGTGTCCCATTAAAACCACGACACCATTTAGTGCACAAAAACTGTGCGTAGGAACATCAGTATTGGAGTGGTTGCAAATCGCGCTGGGTTCTGTTCAGAGATGAGTCAAGATTTTGTGTTGAATGGTCTAATGCGTGCAACTTTGCTGTGGTGTAGTCTTGTACAAACTTCCAACTGATTTTGTTGCGCTAGCTATCTGACAGTGTACCCGTGGCGCCAAATTCAGAAATCGCCTTCGTGCCTCTACGCACGCAGGTCTATGTTGTGTGTCCCATTAAAACCACGACACCATTTAGCGCACAAAAACTGTGCGTAGGAACATCAGTATTGGAGTCGTTGCAAATCGCGCTGGGTTCTGTTCAGAGATGAGTCAAGATTTTGTGTTGAACGGTCTAATGCGCGCAACTTTGCTGTGGTGTAGGCTTGTACAAACTTCCAACTGATTTTGTTGCGCTAGCTATCTGACAGTGTACCCGTGGCGCCAAATTCAGAAATCGCCTTCGTGCTCTACGCACGCAGGTCTATGTTGTGTGTCCCATTAAAACCACGACACCATTTAGTGCACAAAAACTGTGCGTAGGAACATCAGTATTGGAGTCGTTGCAAATCGCGCTGGGTTCTGTTCAGAGATGAGTCAAGATTTTGTGTTGAACGGTCTAATGCACGCAACTTTGCTGTGGTGTAGTCTTGTACAAACTTCCAACTGATTTTGTTGCGCTAGCTATCTGACAGTGTACCCGTGGCGCCAAATTCAGAAATCGCCTTCGTGCCTCTACGCACGCAGGTCTATGTTGTGTGTCCCATTAAAACCACGACACCATTTAGCGCACAAAAACTGTGCGTAGGAACATCAGTATTGGAGTCGTTGCAAATCGCGCTGGGTTCTGTTCAGAGATGAGTCAAGATTTTGTGTTGAACGGTCTAATGCGCGCAACTTTGCTGTGGTGTAGTCTTGTACAAACTTCCAACTGATTTTGTTGCGCTAGCTATCTAACAGTGTACCCGTGGCGCCAAATTCAGAAATCGCCTTCGTGCCTCTACGCATACAGGTCTATGTTGTGTGTCCCATTAAAACCACGACACCATTTAGCGCACAAAAACTGTGCGTAGGAACATCAGTATTGGAGTCGTTGCAAATCGCGCTGGGTTCTGTTCAGAGATGAGTCAAGATTTTGTGTTGAACGGTCTAATGCGCGCAACTTTGCTGTGGTGTAGTCTTGTACAAACTTCCAACTGATTTCGTTGCGCTAGCTATCTGACAGTGTACCCGTGGCGCCAAATTCAGAAATCGCCTTCGTGTCTCTACGCACGCAGGTCTATGTTGTGTGTCCCATTAAAACCACGACACCATTTAGCGCACAAAAACTGTGCGTAGGAACATCAGTATTGGAGTCGTTGCAAATCGTGCTGGGTTCTGTTCAGAGATGAGTCAAGATTTTGTGTTGAACGGTCTAATGCGCGCAACTTTGCTGTGGTGTAGTCTTGTACAAACTTCCAACTGATTTTGTTGCGCTAGCTATCTGACAGTGTACCCGTGGCGCCAAATTCAGAAATCGCCTTCGTGCCTCTACGCACGCAGGTCTATGTTGTGTGTCCCATTAAAACCACGACACCATTTAGCGCACAAAAACTGTGCGTAGGAACATCAGTATTGGAGTCGTTGCAAATCGCGCTGGGTTCTGTTCAGAGATGAGTCAAGATTTTGTGTTGAACGGTCTAATGCGCGCAACTTTGCTGTGGTGTAGGCTTGTACAAACTTCCAACTGATTTTGTTGCGCTAGCTATCTGACAGTGTACCCGTGGCGCCAAATTCAGAAATCGCCTTCGTGCCTCTACGCACGCAGGTCTATGTTGTGTGTCCCATTAAAACCACGACACCATTTAGCGCACAAAAACTGTGCGTAGGAACATCAGTATTGGAGTCGTTGCAAATCGCGCTGGGTTCTGTTCAGAGATGAGTCAAGATTTTGTGTTGAACGGTCTAATGCACGCAACTTTGCTGTGGTGTAGTCTTGTACAAACTTCCAACTGATTTTGTTGCGCTAGCTATCTGACAGTGTACCCGTGGCGCCAAATTCAGAAATCGCCTTAGTGCCTCTACGCACGCAGGTCTATGTTGTGTGTCCCATTAAAACCACGACACCATTTAGCGCACAAAAAATGTGCGTAGGAACATCAGTATTGGAGTCGTTGCAAATCGCGCTGTGTTCTGTTCAGAGATGAGTCAAGATTTTGTGTTGAATGGTCTAATGCGCGCAAATTTGCTGTGGTGTAGTCTTGTACAAACTTCCAACTGATTTTGTTGCGCTAGCTATCTGACAGTGTACCCGTGGCGCCAAATTCAGAAATCGCCTTCGTGCCTCTACGCACGCAGGTCTATGTTGTGTGTCCCATTAAAACCACGACACCATTTAGCGCACATAAACTGTGCGTAGGAACATCAGTATTGGAGTCGTTGCAAATCGCGCTGGGTTCTGTTCAGAGATGAGTCAAGATTTTGTGTTGAACGGTCTAATGCGCGCAACTTTGCTGTGGTGTAGTCTTGTACAAACTTCCAACTGATTTTGTTGCGCTAGCTATCTGACAGTGTACCCGTGGCGCCAAATTCAGAAATCGCCTTCGTGCTCTACGCACGCAGGTCTATGTTGTGTGTCCCATTAAAACCACGACACCATTTAGTGCACAAAAACTGTGCGTAGGAACATCAATATTGGAGCCGTTGCAAATCGCGCTGGGTTCTGTTCAGAGATGAGTCAAGATTTTGTGTTGAACGGTCTAATGCACGCAACTTTGCTGTGGTGTAGTCTTGTACAAACTTCCAACTGATTTTGTTGCGCTAGCTATCTGACAGTGTACCCGTGGCGCCAAATTCAGAAATCGCCTTAGTGCCTCTACGCACGCAGGTCTATGTTGTGTGTCCCATTAAAACCACGACACCATTTAGCGCACAAAAACTGTGCGTAGGAACATCAGTATTGGAGTCGTTGCAAATCGCGCTGGGTTCTGTTCAGAGATGAGTCAAGATTTTGTGTTCAACGGTCTGATGCGCGCAACTTTGCTGTGGTGTAGTCTTGTACAAACTTCCAACTGATTTTGTTGCGCTAGCTATCTGACAGTGTACCCGTGGCGCCAAATTCAGAAATCGCCTTCGTGCCTCTACGCACGCAGGTCTATGTTGTGTGTCCCATTAAAACCACGACACCATTTAGCGCACAAAAACTGTGCGTAGGAACATCAGTATTGGAGTCGTTGCAAATCGCGCTGGGTTCTGTTCAGAGATGAGTCAAGATTTTGTGTTGAACGGTCTAATGCACGCAACTTTGCTGTGGTGTAGTCTTGTACAAACTTCCAACTGATTTTGTTGCGCTAGCTATCTGACAGTGTACCCGTGGCGCCAAATTCAGAAATCGCCTTCGTGCCTCTACGCACGCAGGTCTATGTTGTGTGTCCCATTAAAACCACGACACCATTTAGCGCACAAAAACTGTGCGTAGGAACATCAGTATTGGAGTCGTTGCAAATCGCGCTGGGTTCTGTTCAGAGATGAGTCAAGATTTTGTGTTGAACGGTCTAATGCGCGCAACTTTGCTGTGGTGTAGTCTTGTACAAACTTCCAACTGATTTTGTTGCGCTAGCTATCTAACAGTGTACCCGTGGCGCCAAATTCAGAAATCGCCTTCGTGCCTCTACGCACACAGGTCTATGTTGTGTGTCCCATTAAAACCACGACACCATTTAGCGCACAAAAACTGTGCGTAGGAACATCAGTATTGGAGTCGTTGCAAATCGCGCTGGGTTCTGTTCAGAGATGAGTCAAGATTTTGTGTTGAACGGTCTAATGCGCGCAACTTTGCTGTGGTGTAGTCTTGTACAAACTTCCAACTGATTTCGTTGCGCTAGCTATCTGACAGTGTACCCGTGGCGCCAAATTCAGAAATCGCCTTCGTGTCTCTACGCACGCAGGTCTATGTTGTGTGTCCCATTAAAACCACGACACCATTTAGCGCACAAAAACTGTGCGTAGGAACATCAGTATTGGAGTCGTTGCAAATCGTGCTGGGTTCTGTTCAGAGATGAGTCAAGATTTTGTGTTGAACGGTCTAATGCGCGCAACTTTGCTGTGGTGTAGTCTTGTACAAACTTCCAACTGATTTTGTTGCGCTAGCTATCTGACAGTGTACCCGTGGCGCCAAATTCAGAAATCGCCTTCGTGCCTCTACGCACGCAGGTCTATGTTGTGTGTCCCATTAAAACCACGACACCATTTAGCGCACAAAAACTGTGCGTAGGAACATCAGTATTGGAGTCGTTGCAAATCGCGCTGGGTTCTGTTCAGAGATGAGTCAAGATTTTGTGTTGAACGGTCTAATGCGCGCAACTTTGCTGTGGTGTAGTCTTGTACACACTTCCAACTGATTTTGTTGCACTAGCTATCTGACAGTGTACCCGTGGCGCCAAATTCAGAAATCGCCTTCGTGCCTCTACGCACGCAGGTCTATGTTGTGTGTCCCATTAAAACCACGACACCATTTAGCGCACAAACACTGTGCGTAGGAACATCAGTATTGGAGTCGTTGCAAATCGCGCTGGGTTCTGTTCAGAGATGAGTCAAGATTTTGTGTTGAACGGTCTAATGCACGCAACTTTGCTGTGGTGTAGTCTTGTACAAACTTCCAACTGATTTTGTTGCGCTAGCTATCTGACAGTGTACCCGTGGCGCCAAATTCAGAAATCGCCTTAGTGCCTCTACGCACGCAGGTCTATGTTGTGTGTCCCATTAAAACCACGACACCATTTAGCGCACAAAAAATGTGCGTAGGAACATCAGTATTGGAGTCGTTGCAAATCGCGCTGGGTTCTGTTCAGAGATGAGTCAAGATTTTGTGTTGAATGGTCTAATGCGCGCAAATTTGCTGTGGTGTAGTCTTGTACAAACTTCCAACTGATTTTGTTGCGCTAGCTATCTGACAGTGTACCCGTGGCGCCAAATTCAGAAATCGCCTTCGTGCCTCTACGCACGCAGGTCTATGTTGTGTGTCCCATTAAAACCACGACACCATTTAGCGCACAAAAACTGTGCGTAGGAACATCAGTATTGGAGTCGTTGCAAATCGCGCTGGGTTCTGTTCAGAGATGAGTCAAGATTTTGTGTTGAACGGTCTAATGCGCGCAACTTTGCTGTGGTGTAGTCTTGTACAAACTTCCAACTGATTTTGTTGCGCTAGCTATCTGACAGTGTACCCGTGGCGCCAAATTCAGAAATCGCCTTCGTGCTCTACGCACGCAGGTCTATGTTGTGTGTCCCATTAAAACCACGACACCATTTAGTGCACAAAAACTGTGCGTAGGAACATCAATATTGGAGCCGTTGCAAATCGCGCTGGGTTCTGTTCAGAGATGAGTCAAGATTTTGTGTTGAACGGTCTAATGCACGCAACTTTGCTGTGGTGTAGTCTTGTACAAACTTCCAACTGATTTTGTTGCGCTAGCTATCTGACAGTGTACCCGTGGCGCCAAATTCAGAAATCGCCTTAGTGCCTCTACGCACGCAGGTCTATGTTGTGTGTCCCATTAAAACCACGACACCATTTAGCGCACAAAAACTGTGCGTAGGAACATCAGTATTGGAGTCGTTGCAAATCGCGCTGGGTTCTGTTCAGAGATGAGTCAAGATTTTGTGTTGAATGGTCTAATGCGCGCAACTTTGCTGTGGTGTAGTCTTGTACAAACTTCCAACTGATTTTGTTGCGCTAGCTATCTGACAGTGTACCCGTGGCGCCAAATTCAGAAATCGCCTTCGTGCCTCTACGCACGCAGGTCTATGTTGTGTGTCCCATTAAAACCACGACACCATTTAGCGCACAAAAACTGTGCGTAGGAACATCAGTATTGGAGTCGTTGCAAATCGCGCTGGGTTCTGTTCAGAGATGAGTCAAGATTTTGTGTTGAACGGTCTAATGCGCGCAACTTTGCTGTGGTGTAGTCTTGTACAAACTTCCAACTGATTTTGTTGCGCTAGCTATCTGATAGTGTACCCGTGGCGCCAAATTCAGAAATCGCCTTAGTGCTCTACGCACGCAGGTCTATGTTGTGTGTCCCATTAAAACCACGACACCATTTAGTGCACAAAAACTGTGCGTAGGAACATCAGTATTGGAGTCGTTGCAAATCGCGCTGGGTTCTGTTCAGAGATGAGTCAAGATTTTGTGTTGAACGGTCTAATGCACGCAACTTTGCTGTGGTGTAGTCTTGTACAAACTTCCAACTGGTTTTGTTGCGCTAGCTATCTGACAGTGTACCCGTGGCGCCAAATTCAGAAATCGCCTTAGTGCCTCTACGCACGCAGGTCTATGTTGTGTGTCCCATTAAAACCACGACACCATTTAGCGCACAAAAACTGTGCGTAGGATCATCAGTATTGGAGTCGTTGCAAATCGCGCTGGGTTCTGTTCAGAGATGAGTCAAGATTTTGTGTTGAATGGTCTAATGCGCGCAACTTTGCTGTGGTGTAGTCTTGTACAAACTTCCAACTGATTTTGTTGCGCTAGCTATCTGACAGTGTACCCGTGCCGCCAAATTCAGAAATCGCCTTCGTGCCTCTACGCACGCAGGTCTATGTTGTGTGTCCCATTAAAACCACGACACCATTTAGCGCACAAAAACTGTGCGTAGGAACATCAGTATTGGAGTCGTTGCAAATCGCGCTGGGTTCTGTTCAGAGATGAGTCAAGATTTTGTGTTGAACGGTCTAATGCGCGCAACTTTGCTGTGGTGTAGTCTTGTACAAACTTCCAACTGATTTTGTTGCGCTAGCTATCTGACAGTGTACCCGTGGCGCCAAATTCAGAAATCGCCTTCGTGCCTCTACGCACGCAGGTCTATGTTGTGTGTCCCATTAAAACCACGACACCATTTAGTGCACAAAAACTGTGCGTAGGAACATCAGTATTGGAGTCGTTGCAAATCGCGCTGGGTTCTGTTCAGAGATGAGTCAAGATTTTGTGTTGAACGGTCTAATGCGCGCAACTTTGCTGTGGTGTAGTCTTGTACAAACTTCCAACTGATTTTGTTGCGCTAGCTATCTGACAGTGTACCCGTGCCACCAAATTCAGAAATCGCCTTCGTGCCTCTACGCACGGAGGTCTATGTTGTGTGTCCCATTAAAACCACGACACCATTTAGCGCACAAAAACTGTGCGTAGGAACATCAGTATTGGAGTCGTTGCAAATCGCGCTGGGTTCTGTTCAGAGATGAGTCAAGATTTTGTGTTGAACAGTCTAATGCGCGCAACTTTGCTGTGGTGTAGTCTTGTACAAACTTCCAACTGATTTTGTTGCGCTAGCTATCTGACAGTGTACCCGTGGCGCCAAATTCAGAAATCGCCTTCGTGCTCTACGCACGCAGGTCTATGTTGTGTGTCCCATTAAAACCACGACACCATTTAGTGCACAAAAACTGTGCGTAGGAACATCAGTATTGGAGTCGTTGCAAATCGCGCTGGGTTCTGTTCAGAGATGAGTCAAGATTTTGTGTTGAATGGTCTAATGCGCGCAACTTTGCTGTGGTGTAGTCTTGTACAAACTTCCAACTGATTTTGTTGCGCTAGCTATCTGACAGTGTACCCGTGGCGCCAAATTCAGAAATCGCCTTCGTGCCTCTACGCACGCAGGTCTATGTTGTGTGTCCCATTAAAACCACGACACCATTTAGTGCACAAAAACTGTGCGTAGGAACATCAGTATTGGAGTCGTTGCAAATCGCGCTGGGTTCTGTTCAGAGATGAGTCAAGATTTTGTGTTGAACGGTCTAATGCACGCAACTTTGCTGTGGTGTAGTCTTGTACAAACTTCCAACTGATTTTGTTGCGCTAGCTATCTGACAGTGTACCCGTGGCGCCAAATTCAGAAATCGCCTTCGTGCCTCTACGCACGCAGGTCTATGTTGTGTGTCCCATTAAAACCACGACACCATTTAGCGCACAAAAACTGTGCGTAGGAACATCAGTATTGGAGTCGTTGCAAATCGTGCTGGGTTCTGTTCAGAGATGAGTCAAGATTTTGTGTTGAACGGTCTAATGCGCGCAACTTTGCTGTGGTGTAGTCTTGTACAAACTTCCAACTGATTTTGTTGCGCTAGCTATCTGACAGTGTACCCGTGGTGCCAAATTCCGAAATCGCCTTCGTGCCTCTACGCACGCAGGTCTATGTTGTGTGTCCCATTAAAACCACGACACCATTTAGCGCACAAAAACTGTGCGTAGGAACATCAGTATTGGAGTCGTTGCAAATCGCGCTGGGTTCTGTTCAGAGATGAGTCAAGATTTTGTGTTGAACGGTCTAATGCGCGCAACTTTGCTGTGGTGTAGTCTTGTACAAACTTCCAACTGATTTTGTTGCGCTAGCTATCTGACAGTGTACCCGTGGCGCCAAATTCAGAAATCGCCTTCGTGCCTCTACGCACGCAGGTCTATGTTGTGTGTCCCATTAAAACCACGACACCATTTAGCGCACAAAAACTGTGCGTAGGAACATCAGTATTGGAGTCGTTGCAAATCGCGCTGGGTTCTGTTCAGAGATGAGTCAAGATTTTGTGTTGAACGGTCTAATGCGCGCAACTTTGCTGTGGTGTAGTCTTGTACAAACTTCCAACTGATTTTGTTGCGCTAGCTATCTGACAGTGTACCCCTGGCGCCAAATTCAGAAATCGCCTTCGTGCCTCTACGCACGCAGGTCTATGTTGTGTGTCCCATTAAAACCATGACACCATTTAGTGCACAAAAACTGTGCGTAGGAACATCAGTATTGGAGTCGTTGCAAATCGCGCTGGGTTCTGTTCAGAGATGAGTCAAGATTTTGTGTTGAACGGTCTAATGCGCGCAACTTTGCTGTGGTGTAGTCTTGTACAAACTTCCAACTGATTTTGTTACGCTAGCTATCTGACAGTGTACCCGTGGCGCCAAATTCAGAAATCGCCTTCGTGCCTCTACGCACACAGGTCTATGTTGTGTGTCCCATTAAAACCACGACACCATTTAGCGCACAAAAACTGTGCGTAGGAACATCAGTATTGGAGTCGTTGCAAATCGCGCTGGGTTCTGTTCAGAGATGAGTTAAGATTTTGTGTTGAACGGTCTAATGCGCGCAACTTTGCTGTGGTGTAGTCTTGTACAAACTTCCAACTGATTTTGTTGCGCTAGCTATCTGACAGTGTACCCGTGGCGCCAAATTCAGAAATCGCCTTCGTGCCTCTACGCACGCAGGTCTATGTTGTGTGTCCCATTAAAACCACGACACCATTTAGCGCACAAAAACTGTGCGTAGGAACATCAGTATTGGAGTCGTTGCAAATCGCGCTGGGTTCTGTTCAGAGATGAGTCAAGATTTTGTGTTGAACGGTCTAATGCGCGCAACTTTGCTGTGGTGTAGTCTTGTACAAACTTCCAACTGATTTTGTTGCGCTAGCTATCTGACAGTGTACCCGTGGCGCCAAATTCAGAAATCGCCTTCGTGCCTCTACGCACGCAGGTCTATGTTGTGTGTCCCATTAAAACCACGACACCATTTAGCGCACAAAAACTGTGCGTAGGAACATCAGTATTGGAGTCGTTGCAAATCGCGCTGGGGTCTGTTCAGAGATGAGTCAAGATTTTGTGTTGAATGGTCTAATGCGCGCAACTTTGCTGTGGTGTAGTCTTGTACAAACTTCCAACTGATTTTGTTGCGCTAGCTATCTGACAGTGTACCCGTGCCGCCAAATTCAGAAATCGCCTTCGTGCCTCTACGCACGCAGGTCTATGTTGTGTGTCCCATTAAAACCACGACACCATTTAGCGCACAAAAACTGTGCGTAGGAACATCAGTATTGGAGTCGTTGCAAATCGCGCTGGGTTCTGTTCAGAGATGAGTCAAGATTTTGTGTTGAACGGTCTAATGCGCGCAACTTTGCTGTGGTGTAGTCTTGTACAAACTTCCAACTGATTTTGTTGCGCTAGCTATCTGACAGTGTACCCGTGGCGCGAAATTCAGAAATCGCCTACGTGCTCTACGCACGCAGGTCTATGTTGTGTGTCCCATTAAAACCACGACACCATTTAGCGCACAAAAACTGTGCGTAGGAACATCAGTATTGGAGTCGTTGCAAATCGCGCTGGGTTCTGTTCAGAGATGAGTCAAGATTTTGTGTTGAACGGTCTAATGCACGCAACTTTGCTGTGGTGTAGTCTTGTACAAACTTCCAACTGATTTTGTTGCGCTAGCTATCTGACAGTGTACCCGTGGCGCCAAATTCAGAAATCGCCTTAGTGCCTCTACCCACGCAGGTCTATGTTGTGTGTCCCATTAAAACCACGACACCATTTAGCGCACAAAAACTGTGCGTAGGAACATCAGTATTGGAGTCGTTGCAAATCGCGCTGGGTTCTGTTCAGAGATGAGTCAAGATTTTGTGTTGAACGGTCTAATGCGCGCAACTTTGCTGTGGTGTAGTCTTGTACAAACTTCCAACTGATTTTGTTGCGCTAGCTATCTGACAGTGTACCCGTGGCGCCAAATTCAGAAATCGCCTTCGTGCCTCTACGCACGCAGGTCTATGTTGTGTGTCCCATTAAAACCACGACACCATTTAGCGCACAAAAACTGTGCGTAGGAACATCAGTATTGGAGTCGTTGCAAATCGCGCTGGGTTCTGTTCAGAGATGAGTCAAGATTTTGTGTTGAACGGTCTAATGCGCGCAACTTTGCTGTGGTGTAGTCTTGTACAAACTTCCAACTGATTTTGTTGCGCTAGCTATCTGACAGTGTACCCGTGGCGCCAAATTCAGAAATCGCCTTCGTGCCTCTACGCACGCAGGTCTATGTTGTGTGTCCCATTAAAACCACGACACCATTTAGCGCACAAAAACTGTGCGTAGGAACATCAGTATTGGAGTCGTTGCAAATCGCGCTGGGTTCTGTTCAGAGATGAGTCAAGATTTTGTGTTGAATGGTCTAATGCGCGCAACTTTGCTGTGGTGTAGTCTTGTACAAACTTCCAACTGATTTTGTTGCGCTAGCTATCTGACAGTGTACCCGTGCCGCCAAATTCAGAAATCGCCTTCGTGCCTCTACGCACGCAGGTCTATGTTGTGTGTCCCATTAAAACCACGACACCATTTAGCGCACAAAAACTGTGCGTAGGAACAGCAGTATTGGAGTCGTTGCAAATCGCGCTGGGTTCTGTTCAGAGATGAGTCAAGATTTTGTGTTGAATGGTCTAATGCGCGCAACTTTGCTGTGGTGTAGTCTTGTACAAACTTCCAACTGATTTTGTTGCGCTAGCTATCTGACAGTGTACCCGTGGCGCGAAATTCAGAAATCGCCTACGTGCTCTACGCACGCAGGTCTATGTTGTGTGTCCCATTAAAACCACGACACCATTTAGCGCACAAAAACTGTGCGTAGGAACATCAGTATTGGAGTCGTTGCAAATCGCGCTGGGTTCTGTTCAGAGATGAGTCAAGATTTTGTGTTGAACGGTCTAATGCACGCAACTTTGCTGTGGTGTAGTCTTGTACAAACTTCCAACTGATTTTGTTGCGCTAGCTATCTGACAGTGTACCCGTGGCGCCAAATTCAGAAATCGCCTTAGTGCCTCTACCCACGCAGGTCTATGTTGTGTGTCCCATTAAAACCACGACACCATTTAGCGCACAAAAACTGTGCGTAGGAACATCAGTATTGGAGTCGTTGCAAATCGCGCTGGGTTCTGTTCAGAGATGAGTTAAGATTTTGTGTTGAACGGTCTAATGCGCGCAACTTTGCTGTGGTGTAGTCTTGTACAAACTTCCAACTGATTTTGTTGCGCCAGCTATCTGACAGTGTACCCGTGGCGCCAAATTCAGAAATCGCCTTCGTGCCTCTACGCACGCAGGTCTATGTTGTGTGTCCCATTAAAACCACGACACCATTTAGCGCACAGAAACTGTGCGTAGGAACATCAGTATTGGAGTCGTTGCAAATCGCGCTGGGTTCTGTTCAGAGATGAGTCAAGATTTTGTGTTGAACGGTCTAATGCGCGCAACTTTGCTGTGGTGTAGTCTTGTACAAACTTCCAACTGATTTTGTTGCGCTAGCTATCTGACAGTGTACCCGTGGCGCCAAATTCAGAAATCGCCTTCGTGCCTCTACGCACGCAGGTCTATGTTGTGTGTCCCATTAAAACCACGACACCATTTAGCGCACAAAAACTGTGCGTAGGAACATCAGTATTGGAGTCGTTGCAAATCGCGCTGGGTTCTGTTCAGAGATGAGTCAAGATTTTGTGTTGAATGGTCTAATGCGCGCAACTTTGCTGTGGTGTAGTCTTGTACAAACTTCCAACTGATTTTGTTGCGCTAGCTATCTGACAGTGTACCCGTGGCGCCAAATTCAGAAATCGCCTTCGTGCCTCTACGCACGCAGGTCTATGTTGTGTGTCCCATTAAAACCACGACACCATTTAGCGCACAAAAACTGTGCGTAGGAACATCAGTATTGGAGTCGTTGCAAATCGCGCTGGGTTCTGTTCAGAGATGAGTCAAGATTTTGTGTTGAACGGTCTAATGCGCGCAACTTTGCTGTGGTGTAGTCTTGTACAAACTTCCAACTGATTTTGTTGCGCTAGCTATCTGACAGTGTACCCGTGGCGCCAAATTCAGAAATCGCCTACGTGCTCTACGCACGCAGGTCTATGTTGTGTGTCCCATTAAAACCACGACACCATTTAGTGCACAAAAACTGTGCGTAGGAACATCAGTATTGGAGTCGTTGCAAATCGCGCTGGGTTCTGTTCAGAGATGAGTCAAGATTTTGTGTTGAACGGTCTAATGCACGCAACTTTGCTGTGGTGTAGTCTTGTACAAACTTCCAACTGATTCTGTTGCGCTAGCTATCTGACAGTGTACCCGTGGCGCCAAATTCAGAAATCGCCTTAGTGCCTCTACGCACGCAGGTCTATGTTGTGTGTCCCATTAAAACCACGACACCATTTAGCGCACAAAAACTGTGCGTAGGAACATCAGTATTGGAGTCGTTGCAAATCGCGCTGGGTTCTGTTCAGAGATGAGTCAAGATTTTGTGTTGAACGGTCTAATGCGCGCAACTTTGCTGTGGTGTAGTCTTGTACAAACTTCCAACTGATTTTGTTGCGCTAGCTATCTGACAGTGTACCCGTGGCGCCAAATTCAGAAATCGCCTTCGTGCCTCTACGCACGCAGGTCTATGTTGTGTGTCCCATTAAAACCACGACACCATTTAGCGCACAAAAACTGTGCGTAGGAACATCAGTATTGGAGTCGTTGCAAATCGCGCTGGGTTCTGTTCAGAGATGAGTCAAGATTTTGTGTTGAATGGTCTAATGCGCGCAACTTTGCTGTGGTGTAGTCTTGTACAAACTTCCAACTGATTTTGTTGCGCTAGCTATCTGACAGTGTACCCGTGGCGCCAAATTCAGAAATCGCCTTCGTGCCTCTACGCACACAGGTCTATGTTGTGTGTCCAATTAAAACCACGACACCATTTAGCGCACAAAAACTGTGCGTAGGAACATCAGTATTGGAGTCGTTGCAAATCGCGCTGGGTTCTGTTCAGAGATGAGTCAAGATTTTGTGTTGAACGGTCTAATGCGCGCAACTTTGCTGTGGTGTAGTCTTGTACAAACTTCCAACTGATTTTGTTGCGCTAGCTATCTGACAGTGTACCCGTGGCGCCAAATTCAGAAATCGCCTTCGTGCCTCTACGCACGCAGGTCTATGTTGTGAGTCCCATTAAAACCACGACACCATTTAGCGCACAAAAACTGTGCGTAGGAACATCAGTATTGGAGTCGTTGCAAATCGCGCTGGGTTCTGTTCAGAGATGAGTCAAGATTTTGTGTTGAATGGTCTAATGCGCGCAACTTTGCTGTGGTGTAGTCTTGTACAAACTTCCAACTGATTTTGTTGCGCTAGCTATCTGACAGTGTACCCGTGGCGCCAAATTAAGAAATCGCCTTCGTGCCTCTACGCACGCAGGTCTATGTTGTGTGTCCCATTAAAACCACGACACCATTTAGCGCACAAAAACTGTGCGTAGGAACATCAGTATTGGAGTCGTTGCAAATCGCGCTGGGTTCTGTTCAGAGATGAGTCAAGATTTTGTGTTGAACGGTCTAATGCGCGCAACTTTGCTGTGGTGTAGTCTTGTACAAACTTCCAACTGATTTTGTTGCGCTAGCTATCTGACAGTGTACCCGTGGCGCCAAATTCAGAAATCGTCTTCATGCCTCTACGCACACAGGTCTATGTTGTGTGTCCCATTAAAACCACGACACCATTTAGCGAACAAAAACTGTGTGTAGGAACATCAGTATTGGAGTCGTTGTAAATCGCGCTGGGTTCTGTTCAGAGATGAGTCAAGATTTTGTGTTGAAGGGTCTAATGCGCGCAACTTTACTGTGGTGTAGTCTTGTACAAACTTCCAACTGATTTTGTTGCGCTAGCTATCTGACAGTGTACCCGTGGCGCCAAATTCAGAAATCGCCTTCGTGCCTCTACGCACGCAGGTCTATGTTGTGTGTCCCATTAAAACCACGACACCATTTAGTGCAAAAAAATTGTGCGTAGGAACATCAGTATTGGAGTCGTTGCAAATCGCGTGGGTTCTGTTCAAAGATGAGTCAAGATTTTGTGTTGAACGGTCTAATGCACGCAACTTTGCTGTGGTGTAGTCTTGTACAAACTTCCAACTGATTCTGTTGCGCTAGCTATCTGACAGTGTACCCGTGGCGCCAAATTCAGAAATCGCCTTAGTGCCTCTACGCACGCAGGTCTATGTTGTGTGTCCCATTAAAACCACGACACCATTTAGCGCACAAAAACTGTGCGTAGGAACATCAGTATTGGAGTCGTTGCAAATCGCGCTGGGTTCTGTTCAGAGATGAGTCAAGATTTTGTGTTGAACGGTCTAATGCGCGCAACTTTGCTGTGGTGTAGTCTTGTACAAACTTCCAACTGATTTTGTTGCGCTAGCTATCTGACAGTGTACCCGTGGCGCCAAATTCAGAAATCGCCTTCGTGCCTCTACGCACGCAGGTCTATGTTGTGTGTCCCATTAAAACCACGACACCATTTAGCGCACAAAAACTGTGCGTAGGAACATCAGTATTGGAGTCGTTGCAAATCGCGCTGGGTTCTGTTCAGAGATGAGTCAAGATTTTGTGTTGAATGGTCTAATGCGCGCAACTTTGCTGTGGTGTAGTCTTGTACAAACTTCCAACTGATTTTGTTGCGCTAGCTATCTGACAGTGTACCCGTGGCGCCAAATTCAGAAATCGCCGTCGTGCCTCTACGCACGCAGGTCTATGTTGTGTGTCCCATTAAAACCACGACACCATTTAGCGCACAAAAACTGTGCGTAGGAACATCAGTATTGGAGTCGTTGCAAATCGCGCTGGGTTCTGTTCAGAGATGAGTCAAGATTTTGTGTTGAACGGTCTAATGCGCGCAACTTTGCTGTGGTGTAGTCTTGTACAAACTTCCAACTGATTTTGTTGCGCTAGCTATCTGACAGTGTACCCGTGGCGCCAAATTCAGAAATCGCCTTCGTGCCTCTACGCACGCAGGTCTATGTTGTGTGTCCCATTAAAACCACGACACCATTTAGCACACAAAAACTGTGCGTAGGAACATCAGTATTTTAGTCGTTGCAAATCGCGCTGGGTTCTGTTCAGAGATGAGTCAAGATTTTGTGTTGAACGGTCTAATGCGCGCAACTTTGCTGTGGTGTAGTCTTGTACAAACTTCCAACTGATTTTGTTGCGCTAGCTATCTGACAGTGTACCCGTGGCGCCAAATTCAGAAATCGCCTTCGTGCCTCTACGCACACAGGTCTACGTTGTGTGTCCAATTAAAACCACGACACCATTTAGCGCACAAAAACTGTGCGTAGGAACATCAGTATTGGAGTCGTTGCAAATCGCGCTGGGTTCTGTTCAGAGATGAGTCAAGATTTTGTGTTGAACGGTCTAATGCGCGCAACTTTGCTGTGGTGTAGTCTTGTACAAACTTCCAACTGATTTTGTTGCGCTAGCTATCTGACAGTGTACCCGTGGCGCCAAATTCAGAAATCGCCTTCGTGCCTCTACGCACGCAGGTCTATGTTGTGAGTCCCATTAAAACCACGACACCATTTAGCGCACAAAAACTGTGCGTAGGAACATCAGTATTGGAGTCGTTGCAAATCGCGCTGGGTTCTGTTCAGAGATGAGTCAAGATTTTGTGTTGAATGGTCTAATGCGCGCAACTTTGCTGTGGTGTAGTCTTGTACAAACTTCCAACTGATTTTGTTGCGCTAGCTATCTGACAGTGTACCCGTGGCGCCAAATTAAGAAATCGCCTTCGTGCCTCTACGCACGCAGGTCTATGTTGTGTGTCCCATTAAAACCACGACACCATTTAGCGCACAAAAACTGTGCGTAGGAACATCAGTATTGGAGTCGTTGCAAATCGCGCGGGTTCTGTTCAAAGATGAGTCAAGATTTTGTGTTGAACGGTCTAATGCGCGCAACTTTGCTGTGGTGTAGTCTTGTACAAACTTCCAACTGATTTTGTTGCGCTAGCTATCTGACAGTGTACCCGTGGCGCCAAATTCAGAAATCGCCTTCGTGCCTCTACGCACGCAGGTCTATGTTGTGTGTCCCATTAAAACCACGACACCATTTAGCGCACAAAAACTGTGCGTAGGAACATCAGTATTGGAGTCGTTGCAAATCGCGCTGGGTTCTGTTCAGAGATGAGTCAAGATTTTGTGTTGAATGGTCTAATGCGCACAACTTTGCTGTGGTGTAGTCTTGTACAAACTTCCAACTGATTTTGTTGCGCTAGCTATCTGACAGTGTACCCGTGGCGCCAAATTCAGAAATCGCCTTCGTGCCTCTACGCACGCAGGTCTATGTTGTGTGTCCCATTAAAACCACGACACCATTTAGCACACAAAAACTGTGCGTAGTAACATCAGTATTGGAGTCGAAGCAAATCGCGCTGGGTTCTGTTCAGAGATGAGTCAAGATTTTGTGTTGAACGGTCTAATGCGCGCAACTTTGCTGTGGTGTAGTCTTGTACAAACTTCCAACTGATTTTGTTGCGCTAGATATCTGACAGTGTACCCGTGGCGCCAAATTCAGAAATCGCCTTCGTGCCTCTACGCACGCAGGTCTATGTTGTGTGTCCCATTAAAACCACGACACCATTTAGTGCACAAAAACTGTGCGTAGGAACATCAGTATTGGAGTCGTTGCAAATCGCGCTGGGTTCTGTTCAGAGATGAGTCAAGATTTTGTGTTGAACGGTCTAATGCACGCAACTTTGCTGTGGTGTAGTCTTGTACAAACTTCCAACTGATTTTGTTGCGCTAGCTATCTGACAGTGTACCCGTGGCGCCAAATTCAGAAATCGCCTTAGTGCCTCTACGCACGCAGGTCTATGTTGTGTGTCCCATTAAAACCACGACACCATTTAGCGCACAAAAACTGTGCGTAGGAACATCAGTATTGGAGTCGTTGCAAATCGCGCTGGGTTCTGTTCAGAGATGAGTCAAGATTTTGTGTTGAACGGTCTAATGCGCGCAACTTTGCTGTGGTGTAGTCTTGTACAAACTTCCAACTGATTTTGTTGCGCTAGCTATCTGACAGTGTACCCGTGGCGCCAAATTCAGAAATCGCCTTCGTGCCTCTACGCACGCAGGTCTATGTTGTGTGTCCCATTAAAACCACGACACCATTTAGCGCACAAAAACTGTGCGTAGGAACATCAGTATTGGAGTCGTTGCAAATCGCGCTGGGTTCTGTTCAGAGATGAGTCAAGATTTTGTGTTGAACGGTCTAATGCGCGCAACTTTGCTGTGGTGTAGTCTTGTACAAACTTCCAACTGATTTTGTTGCGCTAGCTATCTGACAGTGTACCCGTGGCGCCAAATTCAGAAATCGCCTTCGTGCCTCTACGCACGCAGGTCTATGTTATGTGTCCCATTAAAACCACGACACCATTTAGCGCACAAAAACTGTGCGTAGGAACATCAGTATTGGAGTCGTTGCAAATCGCGCTGGGTTCTGTTCAGAGATGAGTCAAGATTTTGTGTTGAACGGTCTAATGCGCGCAACTTTGCTGTGGTGTAGTCTTGTACAAACCTCCAACTGATTTTGTTGCGCTAGCTATCTGACAGTGTACCCGTGGCGCCAAATTCAGAAATTGCCTTCGTGCCTCTACGCACGCAGGTCTACGTTGTGTGTCCCATTAAAACCACGACACCATTTAGCGCACAAAAACTGTGCGTAGGAACATCAGTATTGGAGTCGTTGCAAATCGCGCTGGGTTCTGTTCAGAGATGAGTCAAGATTTTGTGTTGAACGGTCTAATGCGCGCAACTTTGCTGTGGTGTAGTCTTGTACAAACTTCCAACTGATTTTGTTGCGCTAGCTATCTGACAGTGTACCCGTGGCGCCAAATTCAGAAATCGCCTTCGTGCCTCTACGCACGCAGGTCTATGTTATGTGTCCCATTAAAACCACGACACCATTTAGCGCACAAAAACTGTGCGTAGGAACATCAGTATTGGAGTCGTTGCAAATCGCGCTGGGTTCTGTTCAGAGATGAGTCAAGATTTTGTGTTGAACGGTCTAATGCGCGCAACTTTGCTGTGGTGTAGTCTTGTACAAACTTCCAACTGATTTTGTTGCGCTAGCTATCTGACAGTGTACCCGTGGCGCCAAATTCAGAAATCGCCTTCGTGCCTCTACGCACGCAGGTCTATGTTGTGTGTCCCATTAAAACCACGACACCATTTAGCACACAAAAACTGTGCGTAGGAACATCAGTATTGGAGTCGTTGCAAATCGCGCTGGGTTCTGTTCAGAGATGAGTCAAGATTTTGTGTTGAACGGTCTAATGCGCGCAACTTTGCTGTGGTGTAGTCTTGTACAAACTTCCAACTGATTTTGTTGCGCTAACTATCTGACAGTGTACCCGTGGCGCCAAATTCAGAAATCGCCTTCGTGCCTCTACGCACACAGGTCTATGTTGTGTGTCCCATTAAAACCACGACACCATTTAGCGCACAAAAACTGTGCGTAGGAACATCAGTATTGGAGTCGTTGCAAATCGCGCTGGGTTCTGATCAGAGATGAGTCAAGATTTTGTGTTGAAGGGACTAATGCGCGCAACTTTACTGTGGTGTAGTCTTGTACAAACTTCCAACTGATTTTGTTGCGCTAGCTATCTGACAGTGTACCCGTGGCGCCAAATTCAGAAATCGCCTTCGTGCCTCTACGCACGCAGGTCTATGTTGTGTGTCCCATTAAAACCACGACACCATTTAGTGCAAAAAAATTGTGCGTAGGAACATCAGTATTGGAGTCGTTGCAAATCGCGCGGGTTCTGTTCAAAGATGAGTCAAGATTTTGTGTTGAACGGTCTAATGCGCGCAACTTTGCTGTGGTGTAGTCTTGTACAAACTTCCAACTGATTTTGTTGCGCTAGCTATCTGACAGTGTACCCGTGGCACCAAATTCAGAAATCGCCTTCGTGCCTCTACGCACGCAGGTCTATGTTGTGTGTCCCATTAAAACCACGACACCATTTAGCGCACAAAAACTGTGCGTAGGAACATCAGTATTGGAGTCGTTGCAAATCGCGCTGGGTTCTGTTCAGAGATGAGTCAAGATTTTGTGTTGAATGGTCTAATGCGCACAACTTTGCTGTGGTGTAGTCTTGTACAAACTTCCAACTGATTTTGTTGCGCTAGCTATCTGACAGTGTACCCGTGGCGCCAAATTCAGAAATCGCCTTCGTGCCTCTACGCACGCAGGTCTATGTTGTGTGTCCCATTAAAACCACGACACCATTTAGCACACAAAAACTGTGCGTAGTAACATCAGTATTGGAGTCGAAGCAAATCGCGCTGGGTTCTGTTCAGAGATGAGTCAAGATTTTGTGTTGAACGGTCTAATGCGCGCAACTTTGCTGTGGTGTAGTCTTGTACAAACCTCCAACTGATTTTGTTGCGCTAGCTATCTGACAGTGTACCCGTGGCGCCAAATTCAGAAATTGCCTTCGTGCCTCTACGCACGCAGGTCTATGTTGTGTGTCCCATTAAAACCACGACACCATTTAGCGCACAAAAACTGTGCGTAGGAACATCAGTATTGGAGTCGTTGCAAATCGCGCTGGGTTCTGTTCAGAGATGAGTCAAGATTTTGTGTTGAACGGTCTAATGCGCGCAACTTTGCTGTGGTGTAGTCTTGTACAAACTTCCAACTGATTTTGTTGCGCTAGCTATCTGACAGTGTACCCGTGGCGCCAAATTCAGAAATCGCCTTCGTGCCTCTACGCACGCAGGTCTATGTTATGTGTCCCATTAAAACCACGACACCATTTAGCGCACAAAAACTGTGCGTAGGAACATCAGTATTGGAGTCGTTGCAAATCGCGCTGGGTTCTGTTCAGAGATGAGTCAAGATTTTGTGTTGAACGGTCTAATGCGCGCAACTTTGCTGTGGTGTAGTCTTGTACAAACTTCCAACTGATTTTGTTGCGCTAGCTATCTGACAGTGTACCCGTGGCGCCAAATTCAGAAATCGCCTTCGTGCCTCTACGCACGCAGGTCTATGTTGTGTGTCCCATTAAAACCACGACACCATTTAGCACACAAAAACTGTGCGTAGGAACATCAGTATTGGAGTCGTTGCAAATCGCGCTGGGTTCTGTTCAGAGATGAGTCAAGATTTTGTGTTGAACGGTCTAATGCGCGCAACTTTGCTGTGGTGTAGTCTTGTACAAACTTCCAACTGATTTTGTTGCGCTAACTATCTGACAGTGTACCCGTGGCGCCAAATTCAGAAATCGCCTTCGTGCCTCTACGCACACAGGTCTATGTTGTGTGTCCCATTAAAACCACGACACCATTTAGCGCACAAAAACTGTGCGTAGGAACATCAGTATTGGAGTCGTTGCAAATCGCGCTGGGTTCTGTTCAGAGATGAGTCAAGATTTTGTGTTGAACGGTCTAATGCGCGCAACTTTGCTGTGGTGTAGTCTTGTACAAACTTCCAACTGATTTTGTTGCGCTAGCTATCTGACAGTGTACCCGTGGCGCCAAATTCAGAAATCGCCTTCGTGCCTCTACGCACGCAGGTCTATGTTGTGTGTCCCATTAAAACCACGACACCATTTAGCGCACAAAAACTGTGCGTAGGAACATCAGTATTGGAGTCGTTGCAAATCGCGCTGGGTTCTGATCAGAGATGAGTCAAGATTTTGTGTTGAATGGTCTAATGCGCGCAACTTTGCTGTGGTGTAGTCTTGTACAAACTTCCAACTGAATTTGTTGCGCTAGCTATCTGACAGTGTACCCGTGGCGCCAAATTCAGAAATCGCCTTCGTGCCTCTACGCACGCAGGTCTATGTTGTGTGTCCCATTAAAACCACGACACCATTTAGCGCACAAAAACTGTGCGTAGGAACATCAGTATTGGAGTCGTTGCAAATCGCGCTGGGTTCTGTTCAGAGATGAGTCAAGATTTTGTGTTGAACGGTCTAATGCGCGCAACTTTGCTGTGGTGTAGTCTTGTACAAACTTCCAACTGATTTTGTTGCGCTAGCTATCTGACAGTGTACCCGTGGCGCCAAATTCAGAAATCGCCTTCGTGCCTCTACGCACGCAGGTCTATGTTGTGTGTCCCATTAAAACCACGACACCATTTAGCACACAAAAACTGTGCGTAGGAACATCAGTATTGGAGTCGTTGCAAATCGCGCTGGGTTCTGTTCAGAGATGAGTCAAGATTTTGTGTTGAACGGTCTAATGCGCGCAACTTTGCTGTGGTGTAGTCTTGTACAAACTTCCAACTGATTTTGTTGCGCTAACTATCTGACAGTGTACCCGTGGCGCCAAATTCAGAAATCGCCTTCGTGCCTCTACGCACACAGGTCTATGTTGTGTGTCCCATTAAAACCACGACACCATTTAGCGCACAAAAACTGTGCGTAGGAACATCAGTATTGGAGTCGTTGCAAATTGCGCTGGGTTCTGTTCAGAGATGAGTCAAGATTTTGTGTTGAACGGTCTAATGCGCGCAACTTTGCTGTGGTGTAGTCTTGTACAAACTTCCAACTGATTTTGTTGCGCTAGCTATCTGACAGTGTACCCGTGGCGCCAAATTCAGAAATCGCCTTCGTGCCTCTACGCACGCAGGTCTATGTTGTGTGTCCCATTAAAACCACGACACCATTTAGCGCACAAAAACTGTGCGTAGGAACATCAGTATTGGAGTCGTTGCAAATCGCGCTGGGTTCTGATCAGAGATGAGTCAAGATTTTGTGTTGAATGGTCTAATGCGCGCAACTTTGCTGTGGTGTAGTCTTGTACAAACTTCCAACTGAATTTGTTGCGCTAGCTATCTGACAGTGTACCCGTGGCGCCAAATTCAGAAATCGCCTTCGTGCCTCTACGCACGCAGGTCTATGTTGTGTGTCCCATTAAAACCACGACACCATTTAGCGCACAAAAACTGTGCGTAGGAACATCAGTATTGGAGTCGTTGCAAATCGCGCTGGGTTCTGTTCAGAGATGAGTCAAGATTTTGTGTTGAATGGTCTAATGCGCGCAACTTTGCTGTGGTGTAGTCTTGTACAAACTTCCAACTGATTTTGTTGCGCTAGCTATCTGACAGTGTACCCGTGGCGCCAAATTCAGAAATCGCCTTCGTGCCTCTACGCACGCAGGTCTATGTTGTGTGTCCCATTAAAACCACGACACCATTTAGCGCACAAAAACTGTGCGTAGGAACATCAGTATTGGAGTCGTTGCAAATCGCGCTGGGTTCTGTTCAGAGATGAGTCAAGATTTTGTGTTGAACGGTCTAATGCGCGCAACTTTGCTGTGGTGTAGTCTTGTACAAACTTCCAACTGATTTTGTTGCGCTAGCTATCTGACAGTGTACCCGTGGCGCCAAATTCAGAAATCGCCTTCGTGCCTCTACGCACGCAGGTCTATGTTGTGTGTCCCATTAAAACCACGACACCATTTAGCGCACAAAAACTGTGCGTAGGAACATCAGTATTGGAGTCGTTGCAAATCGCGCTGGGTTCTGTTCAGAGATGAGTCAAGATTTTGTGTTGAACGGTCTAATGCGCGCAACTTTGCTGTGGTGTAGTCTTGTACAAACTTCCAACTGATTTTGTTGCGCTAGCTATCTGACAGTGTACCCGTGGCGCCAAATTCAGAAATCGCCTTCGTGCCTCTACGCACGCAGGTCTATGTTATGTGTCCCATTAAAACCACGACACCATTTAGCGCACAAAAACTGTGCGTAGGAACATCAGTATTGGAGTCGTTGCAAATCGCGCTGGGTTCTGTTCAGAGATGAGTCAAGATTTTGTGTTGAACGGTCTAATGCGCGCAACTTTGCTGTGGTGTAGTCTTGTACAAACCTCCAACTGATTTTGTTGCGCTAGCTATCTGACAGTGTACCCGTGGCGCCAAATTCAGAAATCGCCTTCGTGCCTCTACGCACGCAGGTCTATGTTGTGTGTCCCATTAAAACCACGACACCATTTAGCGCACAAAAACTGTGCGTAGGAACATCAGTATTGGAGTCGTTGCAAATCGCGCTGGGTTCTGTTCAGAGATGAGTCAAGATTTTGTGTTGAACGGTCTAATGCGCGCAACTTTGCTGTGGTGTAGTCTTGTACAAACTTCCAACTGATTTTGTTGCGCTAGCTATCTGACAGTGTACCCGTGGCGCCAAATTCAGAAATCGCCTTCGTGCCTCTACGCACGCAGGTCTATGTTATGTGTCCCATTAAAACCACGACACCATTTAGCGCACAAAAACTGTGCGTAGGAACATCAGTATTGGAGTCGTTGCAAATCGCGCTGGGTTCTGTTCAGAGATGAGTCAAGATTTTGTGTTGAACGGTCTAATGCGCGCAACTTTGCTGTGGTGTAGTCTTGTACAAACTTCCAACTGATTTTGTTGCGCTAGCTATCTGACAGTGTACCCGTGGCGCCAAATTCAGAAATCGCCTTCGTGCCTCTACGCACGCAGGTCTATGTTGTGTGTCCCATTAAAACCACGACACCATTTAGCACACAAAAACTGTGCGTAGGAACATCAGTATTGGAGTCGTTGCAAATCGCGCTGGGTTCTGTTCAGAGATGAGTCAAGATTTTGTGTTGAACGGTCTAATGCGCGCAACTTTGCTGTGGTGTAGTCTTGTACAAACTTCCAACTGATTTTGTTGCGCTAACTATCTGACAGTGTACCCGTGGCGCCAAATTCAGAAATCGCCTTCGTGCCTCTACGCACACAGGTCTATGTTGTGTGTCCCATTAAAACCACGACACCATTTAGCGCACAAAAACTGTGCGTAGGAACATCAGTATTGGAGTCGTTGCAAATCGCGCTGGGTTCTGTTCAGAGATGAGTCAAGATTTTGTGTTGAACGGTCTAATGCGCGCAACTGTGCTGTGGTGTAGTCTTGTACAAACTTCCAACTGATTTTGTTGCGCTAGCTATCTGACAGTGTACCCGTGGCGCCAAATTCAGAAATCGCCTTCGTGCCTCTACGCACGCAGGTCTATGTTGTGTGTCCCATTAAAACCACGACACCATTTAGCGCACAAAAACTGTGCGTAGGAACATCAGTATTGGAGTCGTTGCAAATCGCGCTGGGTTCTGATCAGAGATGAGTCAAGATTTTGTGTTGAATGGTCTAATGCGCGCAACTTTGCTGTGGTGTAGTCTTGTACAAACTTCCAACTGAATTTGTTGCGCTAGCTATCTGACAGTGTACCCGTGGCGCCAAATTCAGAAATCGCCTTCGTGCCTCTACGCACGCAGGTCTATGTTGTGTGTCCCATTAAAACCACGACACCATTTAGCGCACAAAAACTGTGCGTAGGAACATCAGTATTGGAGTCGTTGCAAATCGCGCTGGGTTCTGTTCAGAGATGAGTCAAGATTTTGTGTTGAATGGTCTAATGCGCGCAACTTTGCTGTGGTGTAGTCTTGTACAAACTTCCAACTGATTTTGTTGCGCTAGCTATCTGACAGTGTACCCGTGGCGCCAAATTCAGAAATCGCCTTCGTGCCTCTACGCACGCAGGTCTATGTTGTGTGTCCCATTAAAACCACGACACCATTTAGCGCACAAAAACTGTGCGTAGGAACATCAGTATTGGAGTCGTTGCAAATCGCGCTGGGTTCTGTTCAGAGATGAGTCAAGATTTTTTGTTGAACGGTCTAATGCGCGCAACTTTGCTGTGGTGTAGTCTTGTACAAACTTCCAACTGATTTTGTTGCGCTAGCTATCTGACAGTGTACCCGTGGTGCCAAATTCAGAAATCGCCTTCATGCCTCTACGCACACAGGTCTATGTTGTGTGTCCCATTAAAACCACGACACCATTTAGCGCACAAAAACTGTGTATAGGAACATCAGTATTGGAGTCGTTGTAAATCGCGCTGGGTTCTGTTCAGAGATGAGTCAAGATTTTGTGTTGAAGGGTCTAATGCGCGCAACTTTACTGTGGTGTAGTCTTGTACAAACTTCCAACTGATTTTGTTGCGCTAGCTATCTGACAGTGTACCCGTGGCGCCAAATTCAGAAATCGCCTTCGTGCCTCTACGCACGCAGGTCTATGTTGTGTGTCCCATTAAAACCACGACACCATTTAGTGCAAAAAAATTGTGCGTAGTAACATCAGTATTGGAGTCGTTGCAAATCGCGCTGGGTTCTGTTCAGAGATGAGTCAAGATTTTGTGTTGAACGGTCTAATGCGCGCAACTTTGCTGTGGTGTAGTCTTGTACAAACTTCCAACTGATTTTGTTGCGCTAGCTATCTGACAGTGTACCCGTGGCGCCAAATTCAGAAATCGCCTTCGTGCCTCTACGCACGCAGGTCTATGTTGTGTGTCCCATTAAAACCACGACACCATTTAGTGCACAAAAACTGTGCGTAGGAACATCAGTATTGGAGTCGTTGCAAATCGCGCTGGGTTCTGTTCAGAGATGAGTCAAGATTTTGTGTTGAACGGTCTAATGCACGCAACTTTGCTGTGGTGTAGTCTTGAACAAACTTCCAACTGATTTTGTTGCGCTAGCTATCTGACAGTGTACCCGTGGCGCCAAATTCAGAAATCGCCTTAGTGCCTCTACGCACGCAGGTCTATGTTGTGTGTCCCATTAAAACCACGACACCATTTAGCGCACAAAAACTGTGCGTAGGAACATCAGTATTGGAGTCGTTGCAAATCGCGCTGGGTTCTGTTCAGAGATGAGTCAAGATTTTGTGTTGAACGGTCTAATGCGCGCAACTTTGCTGTGGTGTAGTCTTGTACAAACTTCCAACTGATTTTGTTGCGCTAGCTATCTGACAGTGTACCCGTGGCGCCAAATTCAGAAATCGCCTTTGTGCCTCTACGCACGCAGGTCTATGTTGTGTGTCCCATTAAAACCACGACACCATTTAGCGCACAAAAACTGTGCGTAGGAACATCAGTATTGGAGTCGTTGCAAATCGCGCTGGGTTCTGTTCAGAGATGAGTCAAGATTTTGTGTTGAACGGTCTAATGCGCGCAACTTTGCTGTGGTGTGGTCTTGTACAAACTTCCAACTGATTTTGTTGAGCTAGCTATCTGACAGTGTACCCGTGGCGCCAAATTCAGAAATCGCCTTCGTGCCTCTACGCACGCAGGTCTATGTTATGTGTCCAATTAAAACCACGACACCATTTAGCGCACAAAAACTGTGCGTAGGAACATCAGTATTGGAGTCGTTGCAAATCGCGCTGGGTTCTGTTCAGAGATGAGTCAAGATTTTGTGTTGAACGGTCTAATGCGCGCAACTTTGCTGTGGTGTAGTCTTGTACAAACCTCCAACTGATTTTGTTGCGCTAGCTATCTGACAGTGTACCCGTGGCGCCAAATTCAGAAATCGCCTTCGTGCCTCTACGCACGCAGGTCTATGTTGTGTGTCCCATTAAAACCACGACACCATTTAGCGCACAAAAACTGTGCGTAGGAACATCAGTATTGGAGTCGTTGCAAATCGCGCTGGGTTCTGTTCAGAGATGAGTCAAGATTTTGTGTTGAACGGTCTAATGCGCGCAACTTTGCTGTGGTGTAGTCTTGTACAAACTTCCAACTGATTTTGTTGCGCTAGCTATCTGACAGTGTACCCGTGGCGCCAAATTCAGAAATCGCCTTCGTGCCTCTACGCACGCAGGTCTATGTTATGTGTCCCATTAAAACCACGACACCATTTAGCGCACAAAAACTGTGCGTAGGAACATCAGTATTGGAGTCGTTGCAAATCGCGCTGGGTTCTGTTCAGAGATGAGTCAAGATTTTGTGTTGAACGGTCTAATGCGCGCAACTTTGCTGTGGTGTAGTCTTGTACAAACTTCCAACTGATTTTGTTGCGCTAGCTATCTGACAGTGTACCCGTGGCGCCAAATTCAGATATCGCCTTCGTGCCTCTACGCACGCAGGTCTATGTTGTGTGTCCCATTAAAACCACGACACCATTTAGCGCACAAAAACTGTGCGTAGGAACATCAGTATTGGAGTCGTTGCAAATCGCGCTGGGTTCTGTTCAGAGATGAGTCAAGATTTTGTGTTGAACGGTCTAATGCGCGCAACTTTGCTGTGGTGTAGTCTTGTACAAACTTCCAACTGATTTCGTTGCGCTAGCTATCTGACAGTGTACCCGTGGCGCCAAATTCAGAAATCGCCTTCGTGCCTCTACGCACGCAGGTCTATGTTGTGTGTCCCATTAAAACCACGACACCATTTAGCGCACAAAAACTGTGCGTAGGAACATCAGTATTGGAGTCGTTGCAAATCGCGCTGGGTTCTGTTCAGAGAAGAGTCAAGATTTTGTGTTGAACGGTCTAATGCGCGCAACTTTGCTGTGGTGTAGTCTTGTACAAACCTCCAACTGATTTTGTTGCGCTAGCTATCTGACAGTGTACCCGTGGCGCCAAATTCAGAAATCGCCTTCGTGCCTCTACGCACGCAGGTCTATGTTGTGTGTCCCATTAAAACCACGACACCATTTAGCGCACAAAAACTGTGCGTAGGAACATCAGTATTGGAGTCGTTGCAAATCGCGCTGGGTTCTGTTCAGAGATGAGTCAAGATTTTGTGTTGAACGGTCTAATGCGCGCAACTTTGCTGTGGTGTAGTCTTGTACAAACTTCCAACTGATTTTGTTGCGCTAGCTATCTGACAGTGTACCCGTGGCGCCAAATTCAGAAATCGCCTTCGTGCCTCTACGCACGAAGGTCTATGTTATGTGTCCCATTAAAACCACGACACCATTTAGCGCACAAAAACTGTGCGTAGGAACATCAGTATTGGAGTCGTTGCAAATCGCGCTGGGTTCTGTTCAGAGATGAGTCAAGATTTTGTGTTGAACGGTCTAATGCGCGCAACTTTGCTGTGGTGTAGTCTTGTACAAACTTCCAACTGATTTTGTTGCGCTAGCTATCTGACAGTGTACCCGTGGCGCCAAATTCAGAAATCGCCTTCATGCCTCTACGCACGCAGGTCTATGTTGTGTGTCCCATTAAAACCACGACACCATTTAGCACACAAAAACTGTGCGTAGGAACATCAGTATTGGAGTCGTTGCAAATCGCGCTGGGTTCTGTTCAGAGATGAGTCAAGATTTTGTGTTGAACGGTCTAATGCGCGCAACTTTGCTGTGGTGTAGTCTTGTACAAACTTCCAACTGATTTTGTTGCGCTAACTATCTGACAGTGTACCCGTGGCGCCAAATTCAGAAATCGCCTTCGTGCCTCTACGCACACAGGTCTATGTTGTGTGTCCCATTAAAACCACGACACCATTTAGCGCACAAAAACTGTGCGTAGGAACATCAGTATTGGAGTCGTTGCAAATCGCGCTGGGTTCTGTTCAGAGATGAGTCAAGATTTTGTGTTGAACGGTCTAATGCGCGCAACTTTGCTGTGGTGTAGTCTTGTACAAACTTCCAACTGATTTCGTTGCGCTAGCTATCTGACAGTGTACCCGTGGCGCCAAATTCAGAAATCGCCTTCGTGCCTCTACGCACGCAGGTCTATGTTGTGTGTCCCATTAAAACCACGACACCATTTAGCGCACAAAAACTGTGCGTAGGAACATCAGTATTGGAGTCGTTGCAAATCGCGCTGGGTTCTGATCAGAGATGAGTCAAGATTTTGTGTTGAATGGTCTAATGCGCGCAACTTTGCTGTGGTGTAGTCTTGTACAAACTTCCAACTGAATTTGTTGCGCTAGCTATCTGACAGTGTACCCGTGGCGCCAAATTCAGAAATCGCCTTCGTGCCTCTACGCACGCAGGTCTATGTTGTGTGTCCCATTAAAACCACGACACCATTTAGCGCACAAAAACTGTGCGTAGGAATATCAGTATCGGGGTCGTTGCAAATCGCGCTGGGTTCTGTTCAGAGATGAGTCAAGATTTTGTGTTGAATGGTCTAATGCGCGAAACTTTGCTGTGGTGTAGTCTTGTACAAACTTCCAACTGATTTTGTTGCGCTAGCTATCTGACAGTGTACCCGTGGCGCCAAATTCAGAAATCGCCTTCGTGCCTCTACGCACGCAGGTCTATGTTGTGTGTCCCATTAAAACCACGACACCATTTAGCGCACAAAAACTGTGCGTAGGAACATCAGTATTGGAGTCGTTGCAAATCGCGCTGGGTTCTGTTCAGAGATGAGTCAAGATTTTGTGTTGAACGGTCTAATGCGCGCAACTTTGCTGTGGTGTAGTCTTGTACAAACTTCCAACTGATTTTGTTGCGCTAGCTATCTGACAGTGTACCCGTGGTGCCAAATTCAGAAATCGCCTTCATGCCTCTACGCACACAGGTCTATGTTGTGTGTCCCATTAAAACCACGACACCATTTAGCGCACAAAAACTGTGTGTAGGAACATCAGTATTGGAGTCGTTGTAAATCGCGCTGGGTTCTGTTCAGAGATGAGTCAAGATTTTGTGTTGAAGGGTCTAATGCGCGCAACTTTACTGTGGTGTAGTCTTGTACAAACTTCCAACTGATTTTGTTGCGCTAGCTATCTGACAGTGTACCCGTGGCGCCAAATTCAGAAATCGCCTTCGTGCCTCTACGCACGCAGGTCTATGTTGTGTGTCCCATTAAAACCACGACACCATTTAGTGCAAAAAAATTGTGCGTAGGAACATCAGTATTGGAGTCGTTGCAAATCGCGCGGGTTCTGTTCAGAGATGAGTCAAGATTTTGTGTTGAACGGTCTAATGCGTGCAACTTTGCTGTGGTGTAGTCTTGTACAAACTTCCAACTGATTTTGTTGCGCTAGCTATCTGACAGTGTACCCGTGGCGCCAAATTCAGAAATCGCCTTCGTGCCTCTACGCACGCAGGTCTATGTTGTGTGTCCCATTAAAACCACGACACCATTTAGCGCACAAAAACTGTGCGTAGTAACATCAGTATTGGAGTCGTTGCAAATCGCGCTGGGTTCTGTTCAGAGATGAGTCAAGATTTTGTGTTGAACGGTCTAATGCGCGCAACTTTACTGTGGTGTAGTCTTGTACAAACTTCCAACTGATTTTGTTGCGCTAGCTATCTGACAGTGTACCCGTGGCGCCAAATTCAGAAATCGCCTTCGTGCTCTACGCACGCAGGTCTATGTTGTGTGTCCCATTAAAACCACGACACCATTTAGCGCACAAAAACTGTGCGTAGGAACATCAGTATTGGAGTCGTTGCAAATCGCGCTGGGTTCTGTTCAGAGATGAGTCAAGATTTTGTGTTGAACGGTCTAATGCATGCAACTTTGCTGTGGTGTAGTCTTGTACAAACTTCCAACTGATTTTGTTGCGCTAGCTATCTGACAGTGTACCCGTGGCGCCAAATTCAGAAATCGCCTTCGTGCCTCTACGCACGCAGGTCTATGTTGTGTGTCCCATTAAATCCACGACACCATTTAGCGCACAAAAACTGTGCGTAGGAACATCAGTATTGGAGTCGTTGCAAATCGCGCTGGGTTCTGTTCAGAGATGAGTCAAGATTTTGTGTTGAACGGTCTAATGCGCGCAACTTTGCTGTGGTGTAGTCTTGTACAAACTTCCAACTGGTTTTGTTGCGCTAGCTATCTGACAGAGTACCCGTGGCGCCAAATTCAGAAATCGCCTTCGTGCCTCTACGCACGCAGGTCTATGTTGTGTGTCCCATTAAAACCACGACACCATTTAGCGCACAAAAACTGTGCGTAGGAACATCAGTATTGGAGTCGTTGCAAATCGCGCTGGGTTCTGTTCAGAGATGAGTCAAGATTTTGTGTTGAACGGTCTAATGCGCGCAACTTTGCTGTGGTGTAGTCTTGTACAAACTTCCAACTGATTTTGTTGCGCTAGCTATCTGACAGTGTACCCGTGGCGCCAAATTCAGAAATCGCCTTCATGCCTCTACGCACGCAGGTCTATGTTGTGTGTCCCATTAAAACCACGACACCATTTAGCGCACAAAAACTGTGCGTAGGAACATCAGTATTGGAGTCGTTGCAAATCGCGCTGGGTTCTGTTCAGAGATGAGTCAAGATTTTGTGTTGAACGGTCTAATGCGCACAACTTTGCTGTGGTGTAGTCTTGTACAAACTTCCAACTGATTTTGTTGCGCTAGCTATCTGACAGTGTACCCGTGGCGCCAAATTCAGAAATCGCCTTCGTGCCTCTACGCACGCAGGTCTATGTTGTGTGTCCCATTAAATCCACGACACCATTTAGCGCACAAAAACTGTGCGTAGGAACATCAGTATTGGAGTCGTTGCAAATCGCGCTGGGTTCTGTTCAGAGATGAGTCAAGATTTTGTGTTGAACGGTCTAATGTGCGCAACTTTGCTGTGGTGTAGTCTTGTACAAACTTCCAACTGATTTTGTTGCGCTAGCTATCTGACAGTGTACCCGTGGCGCCAAATTCAGAAATCGCCTTCGTGCCTCTACGCACGCAGGTCTATGTTGTGTGTCCCATTAAAACCACGACACCATTTAGCGCACAAAAACTGTGCGTAGGAACATCAGTATTGGAGTCGTTGCAAATCGCGCTGGGTTCTGTTCAGAGATGAGTCAAGATTTTGTGTTGAACGGTCTAATGCGCGCAACTTTGCTGTGGTGTAGTCTTGTACAAACTTCCAACTGATTTCGTTGCGCTAGCTATCTGACAGTGTACCCGTGGCGCCAAATTCAGAAATCGCCTTCGTGCCTCTACGCACGCAGGTCTATGTTGTGTGTCCCATTAAAACCACGACACCATTTAGCGCACAAAAACTGTGCGTAGGAACATCAGTATTGGAGTCGTTGCAAATCGCGCTGGGTTCTGTTCAGAGATGAGTCAAGATTTTGTGTTGAACGGTCTAATGCGCGCAACTTTGCTGTGGTGTAGTCTTGTACAAACCTCCAACTGATTTTGTTGCGCTAGCTATCTGACAGTGTACCCGTGGCGCCAAATTCAGAAATCGCCTTCGTGCCTCTACGCACGCAGGTCTATGTTGTGTGTCCCATTAAAACCACGACACCATTTAGCGCACAAAAACTGTGCGTAGGAACATCAGTATTGGAGTCGTTGCAAATCGCGCTGGGTTCTGTTCAGAGATGAGTCAAGATTTTGTGTTGAACGGTCTAATGCGCGCAACTTTGCTGTGGTGTAGTCTTGTACAAACTTCCAACTGATTTTGTTGCGCTAGCTATCTGACAGTGTACCCGTAGCGCCAAATTCAGAAATCGCCTTCGTGCCTCTACGCACGAAGGTCTATGTTATGTGTCCCATTAAAACCACGACACCATTTAGCGCACAAAAACTGTGCGTAGGAACATCAGTATTGGAGTCGTTGCAAATCGCGCTGGGTTCTGTTCAGAGATGAGTCAAGATTTTGTGTTGAACGGTCTAATGCGCGCAACTTTGCTGTGGTGTAGTCTTGTACAAACTTCCAACTGATTTTGTTGCGCTAGCTATCTGACAGTGTACCCGTGGCGCCAAATTCAGAAATCGCCTTCATGCCTCTACGCACGCAGGTCTATGTTGTGTGTCCCATTAAAACCACGACACCATTTAGCACACAAAAACTGTGCGTAGGAACATCAGTATTGGAGTCGTTGCAAATCGCGCTGGGTTCTGTTCAGAGATGAGTCAAGATTTTGTGTTGAACGGTCTAATGCGCGCAACTTTGCTGTGGTGTAGTCTTGTACAAACTTCCAACTGATTTTGTTGCGCTAACTATCTGACAGTGTACCCGTGGCGCCAAATTCAGAAATCGCCTTCGTGCCTCTACGCACACAGGTCTATGTTGTGTGTCCCATTAAAACCACGACACCATTTAGCGCACAAAAACTGTGCGTAGGAACATCAGTATTGGAGTCGTTGCAAATCGCGCTGGGTTCTGTTCAGAGATGAGTCAAGATTTTGTGTTGAACGGTCTAATGCGCGCAACTTTGCTGTGGTGTAGTCTTGTACAAACTTCCAACTGATTTCGTTGCGCTAGCTATCTGACAGTGTACCCGTGGCGCCAAATTCAGAAATCGCCTTCGTGCCTCTACGCACGCAGGTCTATGTTGTGTGTCCCATTAAAACCACGACACCATTTAGCGCACAAAAACTGTGCGTAGGAACATCAGTATTGGAGTCGTTGCAAATCGCGCTGGGTTCTGATCAGAGATGAGTCAAGATTTTGTGTTGAATGGTCTAATGCGCGCAACTTTGCTGTGGTGTAGTCTTGTACAAACTTCCAACTGAATTTGTTGCGCTAGCTATCTGACAGTGTACCCGTGGCGCCAAATTCAGAAATCGCCTTCGTGCCTCTACGCACGCAGGTCTATGTTGTGTGTCCCATTAAAACCACGACACCATTTAGCGCACAAAAACTGTGCGTAGGAATATCAGTATCGGGGTCGTTGCAAATCGCGCTGGGTTCTGTTCAGAGATGAGTCAAGATTTTGTGTTGAATGGTCTAATGCGCGCAACTTTGCTGTGGTGTAGTCTTGTACAAACTTCCAACTGATTTTGTTGCGCTAGCTATCTGACAGTGTACCCGTGGCGCCAAATTCAGAAATCGCCTTCGTGCCTCTACGCACGCAGGTCTATGTTGTGTGTCCCATTAAAACCACGACACCATTTAGCGCACAAAAACTGTGCGTAGGAACATCAGTATTGGAGTCGTTGCAAATCGCGCTGGGTTCTGTTCAGAGATGAGTCAAGATTTTGTGTTGAACGGTCTAATGCGCGCAACTTTGCTGTGGTGTAGTCTTGTACAAACTTCCAACTGATTTTGTTGCGCTAGCTATCTGACAGTGTACCCGTGGTGCCAAATTCAGAAATCGCCTTCATGCCTCTACGCACACAGGTCTATGTTGTGTGTCCCATTAAAACCACGACACCATTTAGCGCACAAAAACTGTGTGTAGGAACATCAGTATTGGAGTCGTTGTAAATCGCGCTGGGTTCTGTTCAGAGTTGAGTCAAGATTTTGTGTTGAAGGGTCTAATGCGCGCAACTTTACTGTGGTGTAGTCTTGTACAAACTTCCAACTGATTTTGTTGCGCTAGCTATCTGACAGTGTACCCGTGGCGCCAAATTCAGAAATCGCCTTCGTGCCTCTACGCACGCAGGTCTATGTTGTGTGTCCCATTAAAACCACGACACCATTTAGTGCAAAAAAATTGTGCGTAGGAACATCAGTATTGGAGTCGTTGCAAATCGCGCGGGTTCTGTTCAGAGATGAGTCAAGATTTTGTGTTGAACGGTCTAATGCGTGCAACTTTGCTGTGGTGTAGTCTTGTACAAACTTCCAACTGATTTTGTTGCGCTAGCTATCTGACAGTGTACCCGTGGCGCCAAATTCAGAAATCGCCTTCGTGCCTCTACGCACGCAGGTCTATGTTGTGTGTCCCATTAAAACCACGACACCATTTAGCGCACAAAAACTGTGCGTAGTAACATCAGTATTGGAGTCGTTGCAAATCGCGCTGGGTTCTGTTCAGAGATGAGTCAAGATTTTGTGTTGAACGGTCTAATGCGCGCAACTTTACTGTGGTGTAGTCTTGTACAAACTTCCAACTGATTTTTTTGCGCTAGCTATCTGACAGTGTACCCGTGGCGCCAAATTCAGAAATCGCCTTCGTGCTCTACGCACGCAGGTCTATGTTGTGTGTCCCATTAAAACCACGACACCATTTAGCGCACAAAAACTGTGCGTAGGAACATCAGTATTGGAGTCGTTGCAAATCGCGCTGGGTTCTGTTCAGAGATGAGTCAAGATTTTGTGTTGAACGGTCTAATGCACGCAACTTTGCTGTGGTGTAGTCTTGTACAAACTTCCAACTGATTTTGTTGCGCTAGCTATCTGACAGTGTACCCGTGGCGCCAAATTCAGAAATCGCCTTCGTGCCTCTACGCACGCAGGTCTATGTTGTGTGTCCCATTAAATCCACGACACCATTTAGCGCACAAAAACTGTGCGTAGGAACATCAGTATTGGAGTCGTTGCAAATTGCGCTGGGTTCTGTTCAGAGATGAGTCAAGATTTTGTGTTGAACGGTCTAATGCGCGCAACTTTGCTGTGGTGTAGTCTTGTACAAACTTCCAACTGATTTTGTTGCGCTAGCTATCTGACAGTGTACCCGTGGCGCCAAATTCAGAAATCGCCTTCGTGCCTCTACGCACGCAGGTCTATGTTGTGTGTCCCATTAAAACCACGACACCATTTAGCGCACAAAAACTGTGCGTAGGAACATCAGTATTGGAGTCGTTGCAAATCGCGCTGGGTTCTGTTCAGAGATGAGTCAAGATTTTGTGTTGAACGGTCTAATGCACGCAACTTTGCTGTGGTGTAGTCTTGTACAAACTTCCAACTGATTTTGTTGCGCTAGCTATCTGACAGTGTACCCGTGGCGCCAAATTCAGAAATCGCCTTCATGCCTCTACGCACGCAGGTCTATGTTGTGTGTCCCATTAAAACCACGACACCATTTAGCGCACAAAAACTGTGCGTAGGAACATCAGTATTGGAGTCGTTGCAAATCGCGCTGGGTTCTGTTCAGAGATGAGTCAAGATTTTGTGTTGAACGGTCTAATGCGCACAACTTTGCTGTGGTGTAGTCTTGTACAAACTTCCAACTGATTTTGTTGCGCTAGCTATCTGACAGTGTACCCGTGGCGCCAAATTCAGAAATCGCCTTCGTGCCTCTACGCACGCAGGTCTATGTTGTGAGTCCCATTAAATCCACGACACCATTTAGCGCACAAAAACTGTGCGTAGGAACATCAGTATTGGAGTCGTTGCAAATCGCGCTGGGTTCTGTTCAGAGATGAGTCAAGATTTTGTGTTGAACGGTCTAATGTGCGCAACTTTGCTGTGGTGTAGTCTTGTACAAACTTCCAACTGATTTTGTTGCGCTAGCTATCTGACAGTGTACCCGTGGCGCCAAATTCAGAAATCGCCTTCGTGCCTCTACGCACGCAGGTCTATGTTGTGTGTCCCATTAAAACCACGACACCATTTAGCGCACAAAAACTGTGCGTAGGAACATCAGTATTGGAGTCGTTGCAAATCGCGCTGGGTTCTGTTCAGAGATGAGTCAAGATTTTGTGTTGAACGGTCTAATGCGCGCAACTTTGCTGTGGTGTAGTCTTGTACAAACTTCCAACTGATTTCGTTGCGCTAGCTATCTGACAGTGTACCCGTGGCGCCAAATTCAGAAATCGCCTTCGTGCCTCTACGCACGCAGGTCTATGTTGTGTGTCCCATTAAAACCACGACACCATTTAGCGCACAAAAACTGTGCGTAGGAATATCAGTATTGGAGTCGTTGCAAATCGCGCTGGGTTCTGTTCAGAGATGAGTCAAGATTTTGTGTTGAATGGTCTAATGCGCGCAACTTTGCTGTGGTGTAGTCTTGTACAAACTTCCAACTGATTTTGTTGCGCTAGCTATCTGACAGTGTACCCGTGGCGCCAAATTCAGAAATCGCCTTCGTGCCTCTACGCATGCAGGTCTATGTTGTGTGTCCCATTAAAACCACGACACCATTTAGCGCACAAAAACTGTGCGTAGGAACATCAGTATTGGAGTCGTTGCAAATCGCGCTGGGTTCTGTTCAGAGATGAGTCAAGATTTTGTGTTGAACGGTCTAATGCGCGCAACTTTGCTGTGGTGTAGTCTTGTACAAACTTCCAACTGATTTTGTTGCGCTAGCTATCTGACAGTGTACCCGTGGTGCCAAATTCAGAAATCGCCTTCATGCCTCTACGCACACAGGTCTATGTTGTGTGTCCCATTAAAACCACGACACCATTTAGCGCACAAAAACTGTGTGTAGGAACATCAGTATTGGAGTCGTTGTAAATCGCGCTGGGTTCTGTTCAGAGATGAGTCAAGATTTTGTGTTGAAGGGTCTAATGCGCGCAACTTTACTGTGGTGTAGTCTTGTACAAACTTCCAACTGATTTTGTTGCGCTAGCTATCTGACAGTGTACCCGTGGCGCCAAATTCAGAAATCGCCTTCGTGCCTCTACGCACGCAGGTCTATATTGTGTGTCCCATTAAAACCACGACACCATTTAGTGCAAAAAAACTGTGCGTAGGAACATCAGTATTGGAGTCGTTGCAAATCGCGCGGGTTCTGTTCAGAGATGAGTCAAGATTTTGTGTTGAACGGTCTAATGCGCGCAACTTTGCTGTGGTGTAGTCTTGTACAAACTTCCAACTGATTTTGTTGCGCTAGCTATCTGACAGTGTACCCGTGGCGCCAAATTCAGAAATCGCCTTCGTGCCTCTACGCACGCAGGTCTATGTTGTGTGTCCCATTAAAACCACGACACCATTTAGCGCACAAAAACTGTGCGTAGTAACATCAGTATTGGAGTCGTTGCAAATCGCGCTGGGTTCTGTTCAGAGATGAGTCAAGATTTTGTGTTGAACGGTCTAATGCGCGCAACTTTACTGTGGTGTAGTCTTGTACAAACTTCCAACTGATTTTGTTGCGCTAGCTATCTGACAGTGTACCCGTGGCGCCAAATTCAGAAATCGCCTTCGTGCTCTACGCACGCAGGTCTATGTTGTGTGTCCCATTAAAACCACGACACCATTTAGTGCACAAAAACTGTGCGTAGGAACATCAGTATTGGAGTCGTTGCAAATCGCGCTGGGTTCTGTTCAGAGATGAGTCAAGATTTTGTGTTGAACGGTCTAATGCACGCAACTTTGCTGTGGTGTAGTCTTGTACAAACTTCCAACTGATTTTGTTGCGCTAGCTATCTGACAGTGTACCCGTGGCGCCAAATTCAGAAATCGCCTTCGTGCCTCTACGCACGCAGGTCTATGTTGTGTGTCCCATTAAAACCACGACACCATTTAGCGCACAAAAACTGTGCGTAGGAACATCAGTATTGGAGTCGTTGCAAATCGCGCTGGGTTCTGTTCAGAGATGAGTCAAGATTTTGTGTTGAACGGTCTAATGCGCACAACTTTGCTGTGGTGTAGTCTTGTACAAACTTCCAACTGATTTTGTTGTGCTAGCTATCTGACAGTGTACCCGTGGCGCCAAATTCAGAAATCGCCTTCGTGCCTCTACGCACGCAGGTCTATATTGTGTGTCCCATTAAAACCACGACACCATTTAGTGCAAAAAAACTGTGCGTAGGAACATCAGTATTGGAGTCGTTGCAAATCGCGCGGGTTCTGTTCAGAGATGAGTCAAGATTTTGTGTTGAACGGTCTAATGCGCGCAACTTTGCTGTGGTGTAGTCTTGTACAAACTTCCAACTGATTTTGTTGCGCTAGCTATCTGACAGTGTACCCGTGGCGCCAAATTCAGAAATCGCCTTCGTGCCTCTACGCACGCAGGTCTAAGTTGTGTGTCCCATTAAAACCACGACACCATTTAGCGCACAAAAACTGTGCGTAGTAACATCAGTATTGGAGTCGTTGCAAATCGCGCTGGGTTCTGTTCAGAGATGAGTCAAGATTTTGTGTTGAACGGTCTAATGCGCACAACTTTGCTGTGGTGTAGTCTTGTACAAACTTCCAACTGATTTTGTTGTGCTAGCTATCTGACAGTGTACCCGTGGCGCCAAATTCAGAAATCGCCTTCGTGCCTCTACGCACGCAGGTCTATGTTGTGTGTCCCATTAAAACCACGACACCATTTAGCGCACAAAAACTGTGCGTAGGAACATCAGTATTGGAGTCGTTGCAAATCGCGCTGGGTTCTGTTCAGAGATGAGTCAAGATTTTGTGTTGAACGGTCTAATGCGCGCAACTTTGCTGTGGTGTAGTCTTGTACAAACTTCCAACTGATTTTGTTGCGCTAGCTATCTGACAGTGTACCCGTGGCGCCAAATTCAGAAATCGCCTTCGTGCCTCTACGCACGCAGGTCTATGTTGTGTGTCCCATTAAAACCACGACACCATTTAGCGCACAAAAACTGTGCGTAGGAACATCAGTATTGGAGTCGTTGCAAATCGCGCTGGGTTCTGTTCAGAGATGAGTCAAGATTTTGTGTTGAACGGTCTAATGCGCGCAACTTTGCTGTGGTGTAGTCTTGTACAAACTTCCAACTGATTTTGTTGCGCTAGCTATCTGACAGTGTACCCGTGGTGCCAAATTCAGAAATCGCCTTCATGCCTCTACGCACACAGGTCCATGTTGTGTGTCCCATTAAAACCACGACACCATTTAGCGCACAAAAACTGTGTGTAGGAACATCAGTATTGGAGTCGTTGTAAATCGCGCTGGGTTCTGTTCAGAGATGAGTCAAGATTTTGTGTTGAAGGGTCTAATGCGCGCAACTTTACTGTGGTGTAGTCTTGTACAAACTTCCAACTGATTTTGTTGCGCTAGCTATCTGACAGTGTACCCGTGGCGCCAAATTCAGAAATCGCCTTCGTGCCTCTACGCACGCAGGTCTATGTTGTGTGTCCCATTAAAACCACGACACCATTTAGTGCAAAAAAACTGTGCGTAGGAACATCAGTATTGGAGTCGTTGCAAATCGCGCGGGTTCTGTTCAGAGATGAGTCAAGATTTTGTGTTGAACGGTCTAATGCGCGCAACTTTGCTGTGGTGTAGTCTTGTACAAACTTCCAACTGATTTTGTTGCGCTAGCTATCTGACAGTGTACCCGTGGCGCCAAATTCAGAAATCGCCTTCGTGCCTCTACGCACGCAGGTCTATGTTGTGTGTCCCATTAAAACCACGACACCATTTAGCGCACAAAAACTGTGCGTAGTAACATCAGTATTGGAGTCGTTGCAAATCGCGCTGGGTTCTGTTCAGAGATGAGTCAAGATTTTGTGTTGAACGGTCTAATGCGCGCAACTTTGCTGTGGTGTAGTCTTGTACAAACTTCCAACTGATTTTGTTGCGCTAGCTATCTGACAGTGTACCCGTGGTGCCAAATTCAGAAATCGCCTTCATGCCTCTACGCACACAGGTCCATGTTGTGTGTCCCATTAAAACCACGACACCATTTAGCGCACAAAAACTGTGTGTAGGAACATCAGTATTGGAGTCGTTGTAAATCGCGCTGGGTTCTGTTCAGAGATGAGTCAAGATTTTGTGTTGAAGGGTCTAATGCGCGCAACTTTACTGTGGTGTAGTCTTGTACAAACTTCCAACTGATTTTGTTGCGCTAGCTATCTGACAGTGTACCCGTGGCGCCAAATTCAGAAATCGCCTTCGTGCCTCTACGCACGCAGGTCTATGTTGTGTGTCCCATTAAAACCACGACACCATTTAGTGCAAAAAAACTGTGCGTAGGAACATCAGTATTGGAGTCGTTGCAAATCGCGCGGGTTCTGTTCAGAGATGAGTCAAGATTTTGTGTTGAACGGTCTAATGCGCGCAACTTTGCTGTGGTGTAGTCTTGTACAAACTTCCAACTGATTTTGTTGCGCTAGCTATCTGACAGTGTACCCGTGGCGCCAAATTCAGAAATCGCCTTCGTGCCTCTACGCACGCAGGTCTATGTTGTGTGTCCCATTAAAACCACGACACCATTTAGCGCACAAAAACTGTGCGTAGTAACATCAGTATTGGAGTCGTTGCAAATCGCGCTGGGTTCTGTTCAGAGATGAGTCAAGATTTTGTGTTGAAGGTCTAATGCGCGCAACTTTACTGTGGTGTAGTCTTGTACAAACTTCCAACTGATTTTGTTGCGCTAGCTATCTGACAGTGTACCCGTGGCGCCAAATTCAGAAATCGCCTTCGTGCTCTACGCACGCAGGTCTATGTTGTGTGTCCCATTAAAACCACGACACCATTTAGTGCACAAAAACTGTGCGTAGGAACATCAGTATTGGAGTCGTTGCAAATCGCGCTGGGTTCTGTTCAGAGATGAGTCAAGATTTTGTGTTGAACGGTCTAATGCACGCAACTTTGCTGTGGTGTAGTCTTGTACAAACTTCCAACTGATTTTGTTGCGCTAGCTATCTGACAGTGTACCCGTGGCGCCAAATTCAGAAATCGCCTTCGTGCCTCTACGCACGCAGGTCTATGTTGTGTGTCCCATTAAAACCACGACACCATTTAGCGCACAAAAACTGTGCGTAGGAACATCAGTATTGGAGTCGTTGCAAATCGCGCTGGGTTCTGTTCAGAGATGAGTCAAGATTTTGTGTTGAACGGTCTAATGCGCGCAACTTTGCTGTGGTGTAGTCTTGTACAAACTTCCAACTGATTTTGTTGCGCTAGCTATCTGACAGTGTACCCGTGGCGCCAAATTCAGAAATCGCATTCGTGCCTCTACGCACGCAGGTCTATGTTGTGTGTCCCATTAAAACCACGACACCATTTAGCGCACAAAAACTGTGCGTCGGAACATCAGTATTGTAGTCGTTGCAAATCGCGCTGGGTTCTGTTCAGAGATGAGTCAAGATTTTGTGTTGAACGGTCTAATGCGCGCAACTTTTCTGTGGTGTAGTCTTGTACAAACTTCCAACTGATTTTGTTGCGCTAGCTATCTGACAGTGTACCCGTGGCGCCAAATTCAGAAATCGCCTTCGTGCCTCTACGCACGCAGGTCTATGTTGTGTGTCCCATTAAAACCACGACACCATTTAGCGCACAAAAACTGTGCGTAGGAACATCAGTATTGGAGTCGTTGCAAATCGCGCTGGGTTCTGTTCAGAGATGAGTCAAGATTTTGTGTTGAACGGTCTAATGCGCGCAACTTTGCTGTGGTGTAGTCTTGTACAAACTTCCAACTGATTTTGTTGCGCTAGCTATCTGACAGTGTACCCGTGGCGCCAAATTCAGAAATCGCCTTCGTGCCTCTACGCACGCAGGTCTATGTTGTGTGTCCCATTAAAACCACGACACCATTTAGCACACAAAAACTGTGCGTAGGAACATCAGTATTGGAGTCGTTGCAAATCGCGCTGGGTTCTGTTCAGAGATGAGTCAAGATTTTGTGTTGAACGGTCTAATGCGCGCAACTTTGCTGTGGTGTAGTCTTGTACAAACTTCCAACTGATTTTGTTGCGCTAGCTATCTGACAGTGTACCCGTGGCGCCAAATTCAGAAATCGCCTTCGTGCCTCTACGCACGCAGGTCTATGTTGTGTGTCCCATTAAAACCACGACACCATTTAGCGCACAAAAACTGTGCGTAGGAACATCAGTATTGGAGTCGTTGCAAATCGCGCTGGGTTCTGTTCAGAGATGAGTCAAGATTTTGTGTTGAACGGTCTAATGCGCGCAACTTTGCTGTGGTGTAGTCTTGTACAAACTTCCAACTGATTTCGTTGCGCTAGCTATCTGACAGTGTACCCGTGGCGCCAAATTCAGAAATCGCCTTCGTGCCTCTACGCACGCAGGTCTATGTTGTGTGTCCCATTAAAACCACGACACCATTTAGCGCACAAAAACTGTGCGTAGGAACATCAGTATTGGAGTCGTTGCAAATCGCGCTGGGTTCTGTTCAGAGATGAGTCAAGATTTTGTGTTGAATGGTCTAATGCGCGCAACTTTGCTGTGGTGTAGTCTTGTACAAACTTCCAACTGATTTTGTTGCGCTAGCTATCTGACAGTGTACCCGTGGCACCAAATTCAGAAATCGCCTTCGTGCCTCTACGCACGCAGGTCTATGTTGTGTGTCCCATTAAAACCACGACACCATTTAGCGCACAAAAACTGTGCGTAGGAACATCAGTATTGGAGTTGTTGCAAATCGCGCTGGGTTCTGTTCAGAGATGAGTCAAGATTTTGTGTTGAACGGTCTAATGCGCACAACTTTGCTGTGGTGTAGTCTTGTACAAACTTCCAACTGATTTTGTTGCGCTAGCTATCTGACAGTGTACCCGTGGCGCCAAATTCAGAAATCGCCTTCGTGCCTCTACGCACGCAGGTCTATGTTGTGTGTCCCATTAAATCCACGACACCATTTAGCGCACAAAAACTGTGCGTAGGAACATCAGTATTGGAGTCGTTGCAAATCGCGCTGGGTTCTGTTCAGAGATGAGTCAAGATTTTGTGTTGAACGGTCTAATGTGCGCAACTTTGCTGTGGTGTAGTCTTGTACAAACTTCCAACTGATTTTGTTGCGCTAGCTATCTGACAGTGTACCCGTGGCGCCAAATTCAGAAATCGCCTTCGTGCCTCTACGCACGCAGGTCTATGTTGTGTGTCACATTAAAACCACGACACCATTTAGCGCACAAAAACAGTGCGTAGGAACATCAGTATTGGAGTCGTTGCAAATCGCGCTGGGTTCTGTTCAGAGATGAGTCAAGATTTTGTGTTGAACGGTCTAATGCGCGCAACTTTGCTGTGGTGTAGTCTTGTACAAACTTCCAACTGATTTTGTTGCGCTAGCTATCTGACAGTGTACCCGTGGCGCCAAATTCAGAAATCGCCTTCATGCCTCTACGCACACAGGTCTATGTTGTGTGTCCCATTAAAACCACGACACCATTTAGCGCACAAAAACTGTGTGTAGGAACATCAGTATTGGAGTCGTCGTAAATCGCGCTGGGTTCTGTTCAGAGATGAGTCAAGATTTTGTGTTGATGGGTCTAATGCGCGCAACTTTACTGTGGTGTAGTCTTGTACAAACTTCCAACTGATTTTGTTGCGCTAGCTATCTGACAGTGTACCCGTGGCGCCAAATTCAGAAATCGCCTTCGTGCCTCTACGCACGCAGGTCTATGTTGTGTGTCCCATTAAAACCACGACACCATTTAGTGCACAAAAACTGTGCGTAGGAACATCAGTATTGGAGTCGTTGCAAATCGCGCTGGGTTCTGTTCAGAGATGAGTCAAGATTTTGTGTTGAACGGTCTAATGCGCGCAACTTTGCTGTGGTGTAGTCTTGTACAAACTTCCAACTGATTTTGTTGCGCTAGCTATCTGACAGTGTACCCGTGGCGCCAAATTCAGAAATCGCCTTAGTGCCTCTACGCACGCAGGTCTATGTTGTGTGTCCCATTAAAACCACGACACCATTTAGCGCACAAAAACTGTGCGTAGGAACATCAGTATTGGAGTCGTTGCAAATCGCGCTGGGTTCTGTTCAGAGATGAGTCAAGATTTTGTGTTGAACGGTCTAATGTGCGCAACTTTGCTGTGGTGTAGTCTTGTACAAACTTCCAACTGATTTTGTTGCGCTAGCTATCTGACAGTGTACCCGTGGCGCCAAATTCAGAAATCGCCTTCGTGCCTCTACGCACGCAGGTCTATGTTGTGTGTCACATTAAAACCACGACACCATTTAGCGCACAAAAACAGTGCGTAGGAACATCAGTATTGGAGTCGTTGCAAATCGCGCTGGGTTCTGTTCAGAGATGAGTCAAGATTTTGTGTTGAACGGTCTAATGCGCGCAACTTTGCTGTGGTGTAGTCTTGTACAAACTTCCAACTGATTTTGTTGCGCTAGCTATCTGACAGTGTACCCGTGGCGCCAAATTCAGAAATCGCCTTCATGCCTCTACGCACACAGGTCTATGTTGTGTGTCCCATTAAAACCACGACACCATTTAGCGCACAAAAACTGTGTGTAGGAACATCAGTATTGGAGTCGTCGTAAATCGCGCTGGGTTCTGTTCAGAGATGAGTCAAGATTTTGTGTTGATGGGTCTAATGCTCGCAACTTTACTGTGGTGTAGTCTTGTACAAACTTCCAACTGATTTTGTTGCGCTAGCTATCTGACAGTGTACCCGTGGCGCCAAATTCAGAAATCGCCTTCGTGCCTCTACGCACGCAGGTCTATGTTGTGTGTCCCATTAAAACCACGACACCATTTAGTGCACAAAAACTGTGCGTAGGAACATCAGTATTGGAGTCGTTGCAAATCGCGCTGGGTTCTGTTCAGAGATGAGTCAAGATTTTGTGTTGAACGGTCTAATGCGCGCAACTTTGCTGTGGTGTAGTCTTGTACAAACTTCCAACTGATTTTGTTGCGCTAGCTATCTGACAGTGTACCCGTGGCGCCAAATTCAGAAATCGCCTTCGTGCCTCTACGCACGCAGGTCTATGTTGTGTGTCCCATTAAAACCACGACACCATTTAGCGCACAAAAACTGTGCGTAGGAACATCAGTATTGGAGTCGTTGCAAATCGCGCTGGGTTCTGTTCAGAGATGAGTCAAGATTTTGTGTTGAACGGTCTAATGCGCGCAACTTTGCTGTGGTGTAGTCTTGTACAAACTTCCAACTGATGTTGTTGCGCTAGCTATCTGACAGTGTACCCGTGGCGCCAAATTCAGAAATCGCCTTCGTGCCTCTACGCACGCAGGTCTATGTTGTGTGTCCCATTAAAACCACGACACCATTTAGCGCACAAAAACTGTGCGTAGGAACATCAGTACTGGAGTCGTTGCAAATCGCGCTGTGTTCTGTTCAGAGACGATTCAATATTTTGTGTTGAACGGTCTAATGCGCGCAACTTTGCTGTGGTGTAGTCTTGTACAAACTTCCAACTGATTTTGTTGCGCTAGCTATCTGACAGTGTACCCGTGGCGCCAAATTCAGAAATCGCCTTCGTGCCTCTACGCACGCAGGTCTATGTTGTGTGTCCCATTAAAACCACGACACCATTTAGCGCACAAAAACTGTGCGTAGGAACATCAGTATTGGAGTCGTTGCAAATCGCGCTGGGTTCTGTTCAGAGATGAGTCAAGATTTTGTGTTGAACGGTCTAATGCGCGCAACTTTGCTGTGGTGTAGTCTTGTACAAACTTCCAACTGATTTTGTTGCGCTAGCTATCTGACAGTGTACCCGTGGCGCCAAATTCAGAAATCGCCTTCGTGCCTCTACGCACGCAGGTCTATGTTGTGTGTCCCATTAAAACCACGACACCATTTAGCGCACAAAAACTGTGCGTAGGAACATCAGTATTGGAGTCGTTGCAAATCGCGCTGGGTTCTGTTCAGAGATGAGTCAAGATTTTGTGTTCAACGGTCTAATGCGCGCAACTTTGCTGTGGTGTAGTCTTGTACAAACTTCCAACTGATTTTGTTGCGCTAGATATCTGACAGTGTACCCGTGGCGCCAAATTCAGAAATCGCCTTAGTGCCTCTACGCACGCAGGTCTATGTTGTGTGTCCCATTAAAACCACGACACCATTTAGCGCACAAAAACTGTGCGTAGGAACATCAGTATTGGAGTCGTTGCAAATCGCGCTGGGTTCTGTTCAGAGATGAGTCAAGATTTTGTGTTGGACGGTCTAATGCGCACAACTTTGCTGTGGTGTAGTCTTGTACAAACTTCCAACTGATTTTGTTGCGCTAGCTATCTGACAGTGTACCCGTGGCGCCAAATTCAGAAATCGCCTTAGTGCCTCTACGCACGCAGGTCTATGTTGTGTGTCCCATTAAAACCACGACACCATTTAGCGCACAAAAACTGTGCGTAGGAACATCAGTATTGGAGTCGTTGCAAATCGCGCTGGGTTCTGTTCAGAGATGAGTCAAGATTTTGTGTTGAACGGTCTAATGTGCGCAACTTTGCTGTGGTGTAGTCTTGTACAAACTTACAACTGATTTTGTTGCGCTAGCTATCTGACAGTGTACCCGTGGCGCCAAATTCAGAAATCGCCTTCGTGCCTCTACGCACGCAGGTCTATGTTGTGTGTCCCATTAAAACCACGACACCATTTAGCGCACAAAAACTGTGCGTAGGAACATCAGTATTGGAGTCGTTGTAAATCGCGCTGGGTTCTGTTCAGAGATGAGTCAAGATTTTGTGTTGAATGGTCTAATGCGCGCAACTTTGCTGTGGTGTAGTCTTGTACAAACTTCCAACTGATTTTGTTGCGCTAGCTATCTGACAGTGTACCCGTGGCGCCAAATTCAGAAATCGCCTTAGTGCCTCTACGCACGCAGGTCTATGTTGTGTGTCCCATTAAAACCACGACACCATTTAGCGCACAAAAACTGTGCGTAGGAACATCAGTATTGGAGTCGTTGCAAATCACGCTGGGTTCTGTTCAGAGATGAGTCAAGATTTTGTGTTGAACAGTCTAATGCGTGCAACTTTGCTGTGGTGTAGTCTTGTACAAACTTCCAACTGATTTTGTTGCGCTAGCTATCTGACAGTGTACCCGTGGCGCCAAATTCAGAAAACGCCTTAGTGCCTCTATGCACGCAGGTCAATGTTGTGTGTCCCATTAAAACCACGACACCATTTAGCGCACAAAAACTGTGCGTAGGAACATCAGTATTGGAGTCGTTGCAAATCGCGCTGGGTTCTGTTCAGAGATGAGTCAAGATTTTGTGTTGAACGGTCTAATGCGCGCAACTTTGCTGTGGTGTAGTCTTGTACAAACTTCCAACTGATTTTGTTGCGCTAGCTATCTGACAGTGTACCCGTGGCGCCAAATTCAGAAATCGCCTTCGTGCCTCTACGCACGCAGGTCTATGTTGTGTGTCCCATTAAAACGACGACACCATTTAGCGCACAAAAACTGTGCGTAGGAACATCAGTATTGGAGTCGTTGCAAATCGCGCTGGGTTCTGTTCAGAGATGAGTCAAGATTTTGTGTTGAACGGTCTAATGCGCGCAACTTTGCTGTGGTGTAGTCTTGTACAAACTTCCAACTGATTTTGTTGCGCTAGCTATCTGACAGTGTACCCGTGGCGCCAAATTCAGAAATCGGCTTCGTGCCTCTACGCACGCAGGTCTATGTTGTGTGTCCCATTAAAACCACGACACCATTTAGCGCACAAAAACTGTGCGTAGGAACATCAGTATTGGAGTCGTTGCAAATCGCGCTGGGTTCTGTTCAGAGATGAGTCAAGATTTTGTGTTGAACGGTCTAATGCGCACAACTTTGCTGTGGTGTAGTCTTGTACAAACTTCCAACTGATTTTGTTGCGCTAGCTATCTGACAGTGTACCCGTGGCGCCAAATTCAGAAATCGCCTTCGTGCCTCTACGCACGCAGGTCTATGTTGTGTGTCCCATTAAATCCACGACACCATTTAGCGCACAAAAACTGTGCGTAGGAACATCAGTATTGGAGTCGTTGCAAATCGCGCTGGGTTCTGTTCAGATATGAGTCAAGATTTTGTGTTGAACGGTCTAATGCGCGCAACTTTGCTGTGGTGTAGTCTTGTACAAACTTCCAACTGATTTTGTTGCGCTAGCTATCTGACAGTGTACCCGTTGCGCCAAATTCAGAAATCGCCTTCATGCCTCTACGCACACAGGTCTATGTTGTGTGTCCCATTAAAACCACGACACCATTTAGCGCACAAAAACTGTGTGTAGGAACATCAGTATTGGAGTCGTCGTAAATCGCGCTGGGTTCTGTTCAGAGATGAGTCAAGATTTTGTGTTGATGGGTCTAATGCGCGCAACTTTACTGTGGTGTAGTCTTATACAAACTTCCAACTGATTTTGTTGCGCTAGCTATCTGACAGTGTACCCGTGGCGCCAAATTCAGAAATCGCCTTCGTGCCTCTATGCACGCAGGTCTATGTTGTGTGTCCCATTAAAACCACGACACCATTTAGTGCACAAAAACTGTGCGTAGGAACATCAGTATTGGAGTCGTTGCAAATCGCGCTGGGTTCTGTTCAGAGATGAGTCAAGATTTTGTGTTGAACGGTCTAATGTGCGCAACTTTGCTGTGGTGTAGTCTTGTACAAACTTCCAACTGATTTTGTTGCGCTAGCTATCTGACAGTGTACCCGTGGCGCCAAATTCAGAAATCGCATTCGTGCCTCTACGCACGCAGGTCTATGTTGTGTGTCCCATTAAAACCACGACACCATTTAGCGCACAAAAACTGTGCGTAGGAACATCAGTATTGGTGTCGTTGCAAATCGCGCTGGGTTCTGTTCAGAGATGAGTCAAGATTTTGTGTTGAAAGGTCTAATGTGCGCAACTTTGCTGTGGTGTAGTCTTGTACAAACTTCCAACTGATTTTGTTGCGCTAGCTATCTGACAGTGTACCCGTGGCGCCAAATTCAGAAATCGCCTTCGTGCCTCTACGCACACAGGTCTATGTTGTGTGTCCCATTAAAACCACGACACCATTTAGCGCACAAAAACTGTGCGTAGGAACATCAGTATTGGAGTCGTTGCAAATCGCGCTGGGTTCTGTTCAGAGATGAGTCAAGATTTTGTGTTGAATGGTCTAATGCGCGCAACTTTGCTGTGGTGTAGTCTTGTACAAACTTCCAACTGAATTTGTTGCGCTAGCTATCTGACAGTGTACCCGTGGCGCCAAATTCAGAAATCGCCTTCGTGCCTCTACGCACGCAGGTCTATGTTGTGTGTCCCATTAAAACCACGACACCATTTAGCGCACAAAAACTGTGCGTAGGAACATCAATATTGGAGTCGTTGCAAATCGCGCTGGGTTCTGTTCAGAGATGAGTCAAGATTTTGTGTTGAACGGTCTAATGCGCGCAACTTTGCTGTGGTGTAGTCTTGTACAAACTTCCAACTGATTTTGTTGCGCTAGCTATCTGACAGTGTACCCGTGCCGCCAAATTCAGAAATCGCCTTCGTGCCTCTACGCACGCAGGTCTATGTATTGTGTCCCATTAAAACCACGACACCATTTAGCGCACAAAAACTGTGCGTAGGAACATCAGTATTGGAGTCGTTGCAAATCGCGCTGGGTTCTGTTCAGAGATGAGTCAACATTTTGTGTTGAACGGTCTAATGCGCGCAACTTTGCTGTGGTGTAGTCTTGTACAAACTTCCAACTGATTTTGTTGCGCTAGCTATCCGACAGTGTACCCGTGGCGCCAAATTCAGAAATCGCCTTCGTGCCTCTACGCACGCAGGTCTATGTTGTGTGTCCCATTAAAACCACGACACCATTTAGCGCACAAAAACTGTGCGTAGGAACATCAGTATTGGAGTCGTTGTAAATCGCGCTGGGTTCTGTTCAGAGATGAGTCAAGATTTTGTGTTGAATGGTCTAATGCGCGCAACTTTGCTGTGGTGTAGTCTTGTACAAACTTCCAACTGATTTTGTTGCGCTAGCTATCTGACAGTGTACCCGTGGCGCCAAATTCAGAAATCGCATTCGTGCCTCTACGCACGCAGGTCTATGTTGTGTGTCCCATTAAAACCACGACACCATTTAGCGCACAAAAACTGTGCGTAGGAACATCAGTATTGGTGTCGTTGCAAATCGCGCTGGGTTCTGTTCAGAGATGAGTCAAGATTTTGTGTTGAAAGGTCTAATGTGCGCAACTTTGCTGTGGTGTAGTCTTGTACAAACTTCCAACTGATTTTGTTGCGCTAGCTATCTGACAGTGTACCCGTGGCGCCAAATTCAGAAATCGCCTTCGTGCCTCTACGCACACAGGTCTATGTTGTGTGTCCCATTAAAACCACGACACCATTTAGCGCACAAAAACTGTGCGTAGTAACATCAGTATTGGAGTCGTTGCAAATCGCGCTGGGTTCTGTTCAGAGATGAGTCAAGATTTTGTGTTGAACGGTCTAATGCGCGCAACTTTGCTGTGGTGTAGTCTTGTACAAACTTCCAACTGATTTTGTTGCGCTAGCTATCTGACAGTGTACCCGTGGCGCCAAATTCAGAAATCGCCTTCGTGCCTCTACGCACGCAGGTCTATGTTGTGTGTCCCATTAAAACCACGACACCATTTAGCGCACAAAAACTGTGCGTAGGAACATCAATATTGGAGTCGTTGCAAATCGCGCTGGGTTCTGTTCAGAGATGAGTCAAGATTTTGTGTTGAACGGTCTAATGCGCGCAACTTTGCTGTGGTGTAGTCTTGTACAAACTTCCAACTGATTTTGTTGCGCTAGCTATCTGACAGTGTACCCGTGCCGCCAAATTCAGAAATCGCCTTCGTGCCTCTACGCACGCAGGTCTATGTATTGTGTCCCATTAAAACCACGACACCATTTAGCGCACAAAAACTGTGCGTAGGAACATCAGTATTGGAGTCGTTGCAAATCGCGCTGGGTTCTGTTCAGAGATGAGTCAACATTTTGTGTTGAACGGTCTAATGCGCGCAACTTTGCTGTGGTGTAGTCTTGTACAAACTTCCAACTGATTTTGTTGCGCTAGCTATCTGACAGTGTACCCGTGGCGCCAAATTCAGAAATCGCCTTAGTGCCTCTACGCACGCAGGTCTATGTTGTGTGTCCCATTAAAACCACGACACCATTTAGCGCACAAAAACTGTGCGTAGGAACATCAGTATTGGAGTCGTTGCAAATCGCGCTGGGTTCTGTTCAGAGATGAGTCAAGATTTTGTGTTGAACGGTCTAATGTGCGCAACTTTGCTGTGGTGTAGTCTTGTACAAACTTCCAACTGATTTTGTTGTGCTAGCTATCTGACAGTGTACCCGTGGCGCCAAATTCAGAAATCGCCTTCGTGCCTCTACGCACGCAGGTCTATGTTGTGTGTCCCATTAAAACCACGACACCATTTAGCGCACAAAAACTGTGCGTAGGAACATCAGTATTGGAGTCGTTGCAAATCGCGCTGGGTTCTGTTCAGAGATGAGTCAAGATTTTGTGTTCAACGGTCTAATGCGCGCAACTTTGCTGTGGTGTAGTCTTGTACAAACTTCCAACTGATTTTGTTGCGCTAGCTATCTGACAGTGTACCCGTGGCGCCAAATTCAGAAATCGCCTTCGTGCCTCTACGCACGCAGGTCTATGTTGTGTGTCCCATTAAAACCACGACACCATTTAGCGCACAAAAACTGTGCGTAGGAACATCAGTATTGGAGTCGTTGTAAATCGCGCTGGGTTCTGTTCAGAGATGAGTCAAGATTTTGTGTTGAATGGTCTAATGCGCGCAACTTTGCTGTGGTGTAGTCTTGTACAAACTTCCAACTGATTTTGTTGCGCTAGCTATCTGACTGTGTACCCGTGGCGCCAAATTCAGAAATCGCCTTAGTGCCTCTACGCACGCAGGTCTATGTTGTGTGTCCCATTAAAACCACGACACCAATTAGCGCACAAAAACTGTGCGTAGGAACATCAGTATTGGAGTCGTTGCAAATCACGCTGGGTTCTGTTCAGAGATGAGTCAAGATTTTGTGTTGAACAGTCTAATGCGCGCAACTTTGCTGTGGTGTAGTCTTGTACAAACTTCCAACTGATTTTGTTGCGCTAGCTATCTGACAGTGTACCCGTGGCGCCAAATTCAGAAAACGCCTTAGTGCCTCTACGCACGCAGGTCTATGTTGTGTGTCCCATTAAAACCACGACACCGTTTAGCGCACAAAAACTGTGCGTAGGAACATCAGTATTGGAGTCGTTGCAAATCGCGCTGGGTTCTGTTCAGTGATGAGTCAAGATTTTGTGTTGAACGGTCTGATGCGCGCAACTTTGCTGTGGTGTAGTCTTGTACAAACTTCCAACTGATTTTGTTGCGCTAGCTATCTGACAGTGTACCCGTGGCGCCAAATTCAGAAATCGCCTTCGTGCCTCTACGCACGCAGGTCTATGTTGTGTGTCCCATTAAAACGACGACACCATTTAGCGCACAAAAACTGTGCGTAGGAACATCAGTATTGGAGTCGTTGCAAATCGCGCTGGGTTCTGTTCAGAGATGAGTCAAGATTTTGTGTTGAACGGTCTAATGCGCGCAACTTTGCTGTGGTGTAGTCTTGTACAAACTTCCAACTGATTTTGTTGCGCTAGCTATCTGACAGTGTACCCGTGGCGCCAAATTCAGAAATCGCCTTCGTGCCTCTACGCACGCAGGTCTATGTTGTGTGTCCCATTAAAACCACGACACCATTTAGCGCACAAAAACTGTGCGTAGGAACATCAGTATTGGAGTCGTTGCAAATCGCGCTGGGTTCTGTTCAGAGATGAGTCAAGATTTTGTGTTGAACGGTCTAATGCGCGCAACTTTGCTGTGGTGTAGTCTTGTACAAACTTCCAACTGATTTTGTTGCGCTAGCTATCTGACAGTGTACCCGTGGCGCCAAATTCAGAAATCGCCTTCGTGCCTCTACGCACGCAGGTCTATGTTGTGTGTCCCATTAAAACCACAACACCATTTAGCACACAAAAACTGTGCGTAGGAAAATCAGTATTGGAGTCGTTGCAAATCGCGCTGGGTTCTGTTCAGAGATGAGTCAAGATTTTGTGTTGAACGGTCTAATGCGCGCAACTTTGATGTGGTGTAGTCTTGTACAAACTTCCAACTGATTTTGTTGCGCTAGCTATCTGACAGTGTACCCCTGGCGCCAAATTCAGAAATCGCCTTCGTGCCTCTACGCACACAGGTCTATGTTGTGTGTCCCATTAAAACCACGACACCATTTAGCGCACAAAAACTGTGCGTAGGAACATCAGTATTGGAGTCGTTGCAAATCGCGCTGGGTTCTGTTCAGAGATGAGTCAAGATTTTGTGTTGAACGGTGTAATGCGCGCAACTTTGCTGTGGTGTAGTCTTGTACAAACTTCCAACTGATTTCGTTGCGCTAGCTATCTGACAGTGTACCCGTGACGCCAAAATCAGAAATCGCCTTCGTGCCTCTATGCACGCAGGTCTATGTTGTGTGTCCCATTAAAACCACGACACCATTTAGCGCACAAAAACTGTGCGTAGGAACATCAGTATTGGAGTCGTTGCAAATCGCGCTGGGTTCTGTTCAGAGATGAGTCAAGATTTTGTGTTGAATGGTCTAATGCGCGCAACTTTGCTGTGGTGTAGTCTTGTACAAACTTCCAACTGATTTTGTTGCGCTAGCTATCTGACAGTGTACCCGTGGCGCCAAATTCAGAAATCGCCTTCGTGCCTCTACGCACGCAGGTCTATGTTGTGTGTCCCATTAAAACCACGACACCATTTAGCGCACAAAAACTGTGCGTAGGAACATCAGTATTGGAGTCGTTGCAAATCGCGCTGGGTTCTGTTCAGAGATGAGTCAAGATTTTGTGTTGAACGGTCTAATGCGCACAACTTTGCTGTGGTGTAGTCTTGTACAAACTTCCAACTGATTTTGTTGCGCTAGCTATCTGACAGTGTACCCGTGGCGCCAAATTCAGAAATCGCCTTCGTGCCTCTACGCACGCAGGTCTATGTTGTGTGTCCCATTAAATCCACGACACCATTTAGCGCACAAAAACTGTGCGTAGGAACATCAGTATTGGAGTCGTTGCAAATCGCGCTGGGTTCTGTTCAGAGATGAGTCAAGATTTTGTGTTGAACGGTCTAATGCGCGCAACTTTGCTCTGGTGTAGTCTTGTACAAACTTCCAACTGATTTTGTTGCGCTAGCTATCTGACAGTGTACCCGTGGCGCCAAATTCAGAAATCGCCTTAGTGCCTCTACGCACGCAGGTCTATGTTGTGTGTCCCATTAAAACCACGACACCATTTAGCGCACAAAAACTGTGCGTAGGAACATCAGTATTGGAGTCGTTGCAAATCGCGCTGGGTTCTGTTCAGAGATGAGTCAAGATTTTGTGTTGAACGGTCTAATGCGCGCAACTTTGCTGTGGTGTAGTCTTGTACAAACTTCCAACTGATTTTGTTGCGCTAGCTATCTGACAGTGTACCCGTGGCGCCAAATTCAGAAATCGCCTTCGTGCCTCTACGCACGCAGGTCTATGTTGTGTGTCCCATTAAAACCACGATACGATTTAGCGCACAAAAACTGTGCGTAGGAACATCAGTATTGGAGTCGTTGCAAATCACGCTGGGTTCTGTTCAGAGATGAGTCAAGATTTTGTGTTGAACGGTCTAATGCGCGCAACTTTGCTGTGGTGTAGTCTTGTACAAACTTCCAACTGATTTTGTTGCGCTAGCTATCTGACAGTGTACCCGTGGCGCCAAATTCAGAAATCGCCTTCATGCCTCTACGCACGCAGGTCTATGTTGTGTGTCCCATTAAAACCACGACACCATTTAGCGCACAAAAACTGTGCGTAGGAACATCGGTATTGGAGTCGTTGCAAATCGCGCTGGGTTCTGTTCAGAGATGAGTCAAGATTTTGTGTTGAACGGTCTAATGCGCGCAACTTTGCTGTGGTGTAGTCTTGTACAAACTTCCAACAGATTTTGTTGCGCTAGCTATCTGACAGTGTACCCGTGGCGCCAAATTCAGAAATCGCCTTCGTGCCTCTACGCACGCAGGTCTATGTTGTGTGTCCCATTAAAACCACGACACCATTTAGCGCACAAAAACTGTGCGTAGGAACATCAGTATTGGAGTCGTTGCAAATCGCGCTGGGTTCTGTTCAGAGATGAGTCAAGATTTTGTGTTGAATGGTCTAATGCGCGCAACTCTGCTGTGTTGTAGTCTTGTACAAACTTCCAACTGATTTTGTTGCGCTAGCTATCTGACTGTGTACCTGTGGCGCAAAATTCAGAAATCGCCTTCGTGCCTCTACGCACGCAGGTCTATGTTGTGTGTCCCATTAAAACCACGACACCATTTAGCGCACAAAAACTGTGCGTAGGAACATCAGTATTGGAGTCGTTGCAAATCGCGCTGGGTTCTGTTCAGAGATGAGTCAAGATTTTGTGTTGAACGGTCTAATGCGCGCAACTTTGCTGTGGTGTAGTCTTGTACAAACTTCCAACTGATTTTGTTGCGCTAGCTATCTGACAGTGTACCCGTGCCGCCAAATTCAGAAATCGCCTTCGTGCCTCTACGCACGCAGGTCTATGTATTGTGTCCCATTAAAACCACGACACCATTTAGCGCACAAAAACTGTGCGTAGGGACATCAGTATTGGAGTCGTTGCAAATCGCGCTGGGTTCTGTTCAGAGATGAGTCAACATTTTGTGTTGAACGGTCTAATGCGCGCAACTTTGCTGTGGTGTAGTCTTGTACAAACTTCCAACTGATTTTGTTGCGCTAGCTATCTGACAGTGTACCCGTGGCGCCAAATTCAGAAATCGCCTTAGTGCCTCTACGCACGCAGGTCTATGTTGTGTGTCCCATTAAAACCACGACACCATTTAGCGCACAAAAACTGTGCGTAGGAACATCAGTATTGGAGTCGTTGCAAATCGCGCTGGGTTCTGTTCAGAGATGAGACAAGATTTTGTGTTGGACGGTCTAATGCGCACAACTTTGCTGTGGTGTAGTCTTGTACAAACTTCCAACTGATTTTGTTGCGCTAGCTATCTGACAGTGTACCCGTGGCGCCAAATTCAGAAATCGCCTTAGTGCCTCTACACACGCAGGTCTATGTTGTGTGTCCCATTAAAACCACGACACCATTTAGCGCACAAAAACTGTGCGTAGGAACATCAGTATTGGAGTCGTTGCAAATCGCGCTGGGTACTGTTCAGAGATGAGTCAAGATTTTGTGTTGAACGGTCTAATGTGCGCAACTTTGCTGTGGTGTAGTCTTGTACAAACTTCCAACTCATTTTGTTGTGCTAGCTATCTGACAGTGTACCCGTGGCGCCAAATTCAGAAATCGCCTTCGTGCCTCTACGCACGCAGGTCTATGTTGTGTGTCCCATTAAAACCACGACACCATTTAGCGCACAAAACTGTGCGTAGGAACATCAGTATTGGAGTCGTTGCAAATCGCGCTGGGTTCTGTTCAGAGATGAGTCAAGATTTTGTGTTGAACGGTCTAATGCGCGCAACTTTGCTGTGGTGTAGTCTTGTACAAACTTCCAACTGATTTTGTTGCGCTAGCTATCTGACAGTGTACCCGTGGCGCCAAATTTAGAAATCGCCTTCGTGCCTCTACGCACGCAGGTCTATGTTGTGTGTCCCATTAAAACCACGACACCATTTAGCGCACAAAAACTGTGCGTAGGAACATCAGTATTGGAGTCGTTGTAAATCGCGCTGGGTTCTGTTCAGAGATGAGTCAAGATTTTGTGTTGAATGGTCTAATGCGCGCAACTTTGCTGTGGTGTAGTCTTGTACAAACTTCCAACTGATTTTGTTGCGCTAGCTATCTGACAGTGTACCCGTGGCGCCAAATTCAGAAAACGCCTTAGTGCCTCTACGCACGCAGGTCTATGTTGTGTGTCCCATTAAAACGACGACACCATTTAGCGCACAAAAACTGTGCGTAGGAACATCAGTATTGGAGTCGTTGCAAATCGCGCTGGGTTCTGTTCAGAGATGAGTCAAGATTTTGTGTTGAACGGTCTAATGTGCGCAACTTTGCTGTGGTGTAGTCTTGTACAAACTTCCAACTGATTTTGTTGCGCTAGCTATCTGACAGTGTACCCGTGGCGCCAAATTCAGAAATCGCCTTCGTGCCTCTACGCACGCAGGTCTATGTTGTGTGTCCCATTAAAACCACGACACCATTTAGCGCACAAAAACTGTGCGTAGGAACATCAGTATTGGAGTCGTTGCAAATCGCGCTGGGTTCTGTTCAGAGATGAGTCAAGATTTTGTGTTGAACGGTCTAATGCGCGCAACTTTGCTGTGGTGTAGTCTTGTACAAACTTCCAACTGATTTTGTTGCGCTAGCTATCTGACAGTGTACCCGTGGCGCCAAATTCAGAAATCGCCTTCGTGCCTCTACGCACGCAGGTCTATGTTGTGTGTCCCATTAAAACCACGACACCATTTAGCGCACAAAAACTGTGCGTAGGAACATCAGTATTGGAGTCGTTGCAAATCGCGCTGGGTTCTGTTCAGAGATGAGTCAAGATTTTGTGTTGAACGGTCTAATGTGCGCAACTTTGCTGTGGTGTAGTCTTGTACAAACTTCCAACTGATTTTGTTGTGCTAGCTATCTGACAGTGTACCCGTGGCGCCAAATTCAGAAATCGCCTTCGTGCCTCTACGCACGCAGGTCTATGTTGTGTGTCCCATTAAAACCACGACACCATTTAGCGCACAAAACTGTGCGTAGGAACATCAGTATTGGAGTCGTTGCAAATCGCGCTGGGTTCTGTTCAGAGATGAGTCAAGATTTTGTGTTGAACGGTCTAATGCGCACAACTTTGCTGTGGTGTAGTCTTGTACAAACTTCCAACTGATTTTGTTGCGCTAGCTATCTGACAGTGTACCCGTGGCGCCAAATTCAGAAATCGCCTTCGTGCCTCTACGCACGCAGGTCTATGTTGTGTGTCCCATTAAAACCACGACACCATTTAGCGCACAAAAACTGTGCGTAGGAACATCAGTATTGGAGTCGTTGCAAATCGCGCTGGGTTCTGTTCAGAGATGAGTCAAGATTTTGTGTTGAACGGTCTAATGTGCGCAACTTTGCTGTGGTGTAGTCTTGTACAAACTTCCAACTGATTTTGTTGTGCTAGCTATCTGACAGTGTACCCGTGGCGCCAAATTCAGAAATCGCCTTCGTGCCTCTACGCACGCAGGTCTATGTTGTGTGTCCCATTAAAACCACGACACCATTTAGCGCACAAAACTGTGCGTAGGAACATCAGTATTGGAGTCGTTGCAAATCGCGCTGGGTTCTGTTCAGAGATGAGTCAAGATTTTGTGTTGAACGGTCTAATGCGCACAACTTTGCTGTGGTGTAGTCTTGTACAAACTTCCAACTGATTTTGTTGCGCTAGCTATCTGACAGTGTACCCGTGGCGCCAAATTCAGAAATCGCCTTCGTGCCTCTACGCACGCAGGTCTATGTTGTGTGTCCCATTAAAACCACGACACCATTTAGCGCACAAAAACTGTGCGTAGGAACATCAGTATTGGAGTCGTTGCAAATCGCGCTGGGTTCTGTTCAGAGATGAGTCAAGATTTTGTGTTGAATGGTCTAATGCGCGCAACTTTGCTGTGGTGTAGTCTTGTACAAACTTCCAACTGATTTTGTTGCGCTAGCTATCTGACAGTGTACCCGTGGCGCCAAATTCAGAAATCGCCTTCGTGCCTCTACGCACGCAGGTCTATGTTGTGTGTCCCATTAAAACGACGACACCATTTAGCGCACAAAAACTGTGCGTAGGAACATCAGTATTGGAGTCGTTGCAAATCGCGCTGGGTTCTGTTCAGAGATGAGTCAAGATTTTGTGTTGAACGGTCTAATGCGCGCAACTTTGCTGTGGTGTAGTCTTGTACAAACTTCCAACTGATTTTGTTGCGCTAGCTATCTGACAGTGTACCCGTGGCGCCAAATTCAGAAATCGCCTTAGTGCCTCTACGCACGCAGGTCTATGTTGTGTGTCCCATTAAAACCACGACACCATTTAGCGCACAAAAACTGTGCGTAGGAACATCAGTATTGGAGTCGTTGCAAATCGCGCTGGGTTCTGTTCAGAGATGAGACAAGATTTTGTGTTGGACGGTCTAATGCGCACAACTTTGCTGTGGTGTAGTCTTGTAAAAACTTCCAACTGATTTTGTTGCGCTAGCTATCTGACAGTGTACCCGTGGCGCCAAATTCAGAAATCGCCTTAGTGCCTCTACGCACGCAGGTCTATGTTGTGTGTCCCATTAAAACCACGACACCATTTAGCGCACAAAAACTGTGCGTAGGAACATCAGTATTGGAGTCGTTGCAAATCGCGCTGGGTACTGTTCAGAGATGAGTCAAGATTTTGTGTTGAACGGTCTAATGTGCGCAACTTTGCTGTGGTGTAGTCTTGTACAAACTTCCAACTGATTTTGTTGTGCTAGCTATCTGACAGTGTACCCGTGGCGCCAAATTCAGAAATCGCCTTCGTGCCTCTACGCACGCAGGTCTATGTTGTGTGTCCCATTAAAACCACGACACCATTTAGCGCACAAAACTGTGCGTAGGAACATCAGTATTGGAGTCGTTGCAAATCGCGCTGGGTTCTGTTCAGAGATGAGTCAAGATTTTGTGTTGAACGGTCTAATGCGCGCAACTTTGCTGTGGTGTAGTCTTGTACAAACTTCCAACTGATTTTGTTGCGCTAGCTATCTGACAGTGTACCCGTGGCGCCAAATTTAGAAATCGCCTTCGTGCCTCTACGCACGCAGGTCTATGTTGTGTGTCCCATTAAAACCACGACACCATTTAGCGCACAAAAACTGTGCGTAGGAACATCAGTATTGGAGTCGTTGTAAATCGCGCTGGGTTCTGTTCAGAGATGAGTCAAGATTTTGTGTTGAATGGTCTAATGCGCGCAACTTTGCTGTGGTGTAGTCTTGTACAAACTTCCAACTGATTTTGTTGCGCTAGCTATCTGACAGTGTACCCGTGGCGCCAAATTCAGAAAACGCCTTAGTGCCTCTACGCACGCAGGTCTATGTTGTGTGTCCCATTAAAACGACGACACCATTTAGCGCACAAAAACTGTGCGTAGGAACATCAGTATTGGAGTCGTTGCAAATCGCGCTGGGTTCTGTTCAGAGATGAGTCAAGATTTTGTGTTGAACGGTCTAATGTGCGCAACTTTGCTGTGGTGTAGTCTTGTACAAACTTCCAACTGATTTTGTTGCGCTAGCTATCTGACAGTGTACCCGTGGCGCCAAATTCAGAAATCGCCTTCGTGCCTCTACGCACGCAGGTCTATGTTGTGTGTCCCATTAAAACCACGACACCATTTAGCGCACAAAAACTGTGCGTAGGAACATCAGTATTGGAGTCGTTGCAAATCGCGCTGGGTTCTGTTCAGAGATGAGTCAAGATTTTGTGTTGAATGGTCTAATGCGCGCAACTTTGCTGTGGTGTAGTCTTGTACAAACTTCCAACTGATTTTGTTGCGCTAGCTATCTGACAGTGTACCCGTGGCGCCAAATTCAGAAATCGCCTTCGTGCCTCTACGCACGCAGGTCTATGTTGTGTGTCCCATTAAAACCACGACACCATTTAGCGCACAAAAACTGTGCGTAGGAACATCAGTATTGGAGTCGTTGCAAATCGCGCTGGGTTCTGTTCAGAGATGAGTCAAGATTTTGTGTTGAACGGTCTAATGTGCGCAACTTTGCTGTGGTGTAGTCTTGTACAAACTTCCAACTGATTTTGTTGTGCTAGCTATCTGACAGTGTACCCGTGGCGCCAAATTCAGAAATCGCCTTCGTGCCTCTACGCACGCAGGTCTATGTTGTGTGTCCCATTAAAACCACGACACCATTTAGCGCACAAAACTGTGCGTAGGAACATCAGTATTGGAGTCGTTGCAAATCGCGCTGGGTTCTGTTCAGAGATGAGTCAAGATTTTGTGTTGAACGGTCTAATGCGCACAACTTTGCTGTGGTGTAGTCTTGTACAAACTTCCAACTGATTTTGTTGCGCTAGCTATCTGACAGTGTACCCGTGGCGCCAAATTCAGAAATCGCCTTCGTGCCTCTACGCACGCAGGTCTATGTTGTGTGTCCCATTAAAACCACGACACCATTTAGCGCACAAAAACTGTGCGTAGGAACATCAGTATTGGAGTCGTTGCAAATCGCGCTGGGTTCTGTTCAGAGATGAGTCAAGATTTTGTGTTGAACGGTCTAATGCGCGCAACTTTGCTGTGGTGTAGTCTTGTACAAACTTCCAACTGATTTTGTTGCGCTAGCTATCTGACAGTGTACCCGTGGCGCCAAATTCAGAAATCGCCTTCGTGCCTCTACGCACGCAGGTCTATGTTGTGTGTCCCATTAAAACGACGACACCATTTAGCGCACAAAAACTGTGCGTAGGAACATCAGTATTGGAGTCGTTGCAAATCGCGCTGGGTTCTGTTCAGAGATGAGTCAAGATTTTGTGTTGAACGGTCTAATGCGCGCAACTTTGCTGTGGTGTAGTCTTGTACAAACTTCCAACTGATTTTGTTGCGCTAGCTATCTGACAGTGTACCCGTGGCGCCAAATTCAGAAATCGCCTTCGTGCCTCTACGCACGCAGGTCTATGTTGTGTGTCCCATTAAAACCACGACACCATTTAGCGCACAAAAACTGTGCGTAGGAACATCAGTATTGGAGTCATTGCAAATCGCGCTGGGTTCTGTTCAGAGATGAGTCAAGATTTTGTGTTGAATGGTCTAATGCGCGCAACTTTGCTGTGGTGTAGTCTTGTACAAACTTCCAACTGATTTTGTTGCGCTAGCTATCTGACAGTGTACCCGTGGCGCCAAATTCAGAAATCGCCTTCGTGCCTCTACGCACGCAGGTCTATGTTGTGTGTCCCATTAAAACGACGACACCATTTAGCGCACAAAAACTGTGCGTAGGAACATCAGTATTGGAGTCGTTGCAAATCGCGCTGGGTTCTGTTCAGAGATGAAACAAGATTTTGTGTTGAACGGTCTAATGCGTGCAACTTTGCTGTGGTGTAGTGTTGTACAAACTTCCAACTGATTTTGTTGCGCTAGCTATCTGACAGTGTACCCGTGGCGCCAAATTCAGAAATCGCCTTCGTGCCTCTACGCACGCAGGTCTATGTTGTGTGTCCCATTAAAACCAAGACACCATTTAGCGCACAAAAACTGTGCGTAGGAACATCAGTATTGGAGTCGTTGCAAATCGCGCTGGGTTCTGTTCAGAGATGATTCAAGATTTTGTGTTGAACGGTCTAATGCGCGCAACTCTGCTGTGGTGTAGTCTTGTACAAACTTCCAACTGATTTCGTTGCGCTAGCTATCTGACAGTGTACCCGTGGCGCCAAATTCAGAAATCGCCTTCGTGCCTCTACGCACGCAGGTCTATGTTGTGTGTCCCATTAAAACCACGACACCATTTAGCGCACAAAAACTGTGCGTAGGAACATCAGTATTGGAGTCGTTGCAAATCGCGCTGGGTTCTGTTCAGAGATGAGTCAAGTTTTTGTGTTGAATGGTCTAATGCGCGCAACGTTGCTGTGGTGTAGTCTTGTACAAACTTCCAACTGATTTTGTTGCGCTAGCTATCTGACAGTGTACCCGTGGCGCCAAATTCAGAAATCGCCTTCGTGCCTCTACGCACGCAGGTCTATGTTGTGTGTCCCATTAAAACCACGACACCATTTAGCGCACAAAAACTGTGCGTAGGAACATCAGTATTGGAGTCGTTGCAAATCGCGCTGGGTTCTGTTCAGAGATGAGTCAAGATTTTGTGTTGAACGGTCTAATGCGCACAACTTTGCTGTGGTGTAGTCTTGTACAAACTTCCAACTGATTTTGTTGCGCTAGCTATCTGACAGTGTACCCGTGGCGCCAAATTCAGAAATCGCCTTCGTGCCTCTACGCACGCAGGTCTATGTTGTGTGTCCCATTAAATCCACGACACCATTTAGCGCACAAAAACTGTGCGTAGGAACATCAGTATTGGAGTCGTTGCAAATCGCGCTGGGTTCTGTTCAGAGATGAGTCAAGATTTTGTGTTGAACGGTCTAATGCGCGCAACTTTGCTGTGGTGTAGTCTTGTACAAACTTCCAACTGATTTTGTTGCGCTAGCTATCTGACAGTGTACCCGTGGCGCCAAATTCAGAAATCGCCTTCGTGCCTCTACGCACGCAGGTCTATGTTGTGTGTCCCATTAAAACCACGACACCATTTAGCGCACAAAAACTGTGCGTAGGAACATCAGTATTGGAGTCGTTGCAAATCGCGCTGGGTTCTGTTCAGAGATGAGTCAAGATTTTGTGTTGAACGGTCTAATGCGCGCAACTTTGCTGTGGTGTAGTCTTGTACAAACTTTAAACTGATTTTGTTGCGCTAGCTATCTGACAGTGTACCCGTGGCGCCAAATTCAGAAATCGCCTTCGTGCCTCTACGCACGCAGGTCTATGTTGTGTGTCCCATTAAAACCACGACACCATTTAGCGCACAAAAACTGTGCGTACGAACATCAGTATTGGAGTCGTTGCAAATCGCGCTGGGGTCTGTTCAGAGATGAGTCAAGATTTTGTGTTGAACGGTCTAATGCGCGCAACTTTGCTGTGGTGTAGTCTTGTACAAACTTCCAACTGATTTTGTTGCGCTAGCTATCTGACAGTGTACCCGTGGCGCCAAATTCAGAAATCGCCTTCGTGCCTCTACGCACGCAGGTCTATGTTGTGTGTCCCATTAAAACCACGACACCATTTAGCGCACAAAAACTGTGCGTAGGAACATCAGTATTGGAGTCGTTGCAAATCGCGCTGGGTTCTGTTCAGAGATGAGTCAAGATTTTGTGTTGAACGGTCTAATGCGCGCAACTTTGCTGTGGTGTAGTCTTGTACAAACTTCCAACTGATTTTGTTGCGCTAGCTATCTGACAGTGTACCCGTGGCGCCAAATTCAGAAATCGCCTTCGTGCCTCTACGCACGCAGGTCTATGTTGTGTGTCCCATTAAAACGACGACACCATTTAGCGCACAAAAACTGTGCGTAGGAACATCAGTATTGGAGTCGTTGCAAATCGCGCTGGGTTCTGTTCAGAGATGAGACAAGATTTTGTGTTGAACGGTCTAATGCGTGCAACTTTGCTGTGGTGTAGTCTTGTACAAACTTCCAACTGATTTTGTTGCGCTAGCTATCTGACAGTGTACCCGTGGCGCCAAATTCAGAAATCGCCTTCGTGCCTCTACGCACGCAGGTCTATGTTGTGTGTCCCATTAAAACCAAGACACCATTTAGCGCACAAAAACTGTGCGTAGGAACATCAGTATTGGAGTCGTTGCAAATCGCGCTGGGTTCTGTTCAGAGATGAGTCAAGATTTTGTGTTGAACGGTCTAATGCGCGCAACTTTGCTGTGGTGTAGTCTTGTACAAACTTCCAACTGATTTTGTTGCGCTAGCGATCTGACAGTGTACCCGTGGCGCCAAATTCAGAAATCGCCTTCGTGCCTCTACGCACGCAGGTCTATGTTATGTGTCCCATTAAAACCACGACGCCATTTAGCGCACAAAAACTGTGCGTAGGAACATCAGTATTGGAGTCGTTGCAAATCGCGCTGGGTTCTGTTCAGAGATGAGTCAAGATTTTGTGTTGAACGGTCTAATGCGCGCAACTTTGCTGTGGTGTAGTCTTGTACAAACTTTAAACTGATTTTGTTGCGCTAGCTATCTGACAGTGTACCCGTGGCGCAAAATTCAGAAATCACCTTCGTGCCTCTACGCACGCATGTCTATGTTGTGTGTCCCATTAAAACCACGACACCATTTAGCGCACAAAAACTCTGCGTAGGAACATCAGTATTGGAGTCGTTGCAAATCGCGCTGGGTTCTGTTCAGAGATGAGTCAAGATTTTGTGTTGAACGGTCTAATGCGCGCAACTTTGCTGTGGTGTAGTCTTGTACAAACTTCCAACTGATTTTGTTGCGCTAGCTATCTGACAGTGTACCCGTGGCGCCAAATTCAGAAATCGCCTTCGTGCCTCTACGCACGCAGGTCTATGTTGTGTGTCCCATTAAAACCACGACACCATTTAGCGCACAAAAACTGTGCGTAGGAACATCAGTATTGGAGTCGTTGCAAATCGCGCTGGGTTCTGTTCAGAGATGAGTCAAGATTTTGTGTTGAACGGTCTAATGCGCGCAACTTTGCTGTGGTGTAGTCTTGTACAAACTTCCAACTGATTTTGTTGCGCTAGCTATCTGACAGTGTACCCGTGGCGCCAAATTCAGAAATCGCCTTCGTGCCTCTACGCACGCAGGTCTATGTTGTGTGTCCCATTAAAACCACGACACCATTTAGCGCACAAAAACTGTGCGTAGGAACATCAGTATTGGAGTCGTTGCAAATCGCGCTGGGTTCTGTTCAGAGATGAGTCAAGATTTTGTGTTGAACGGTCTAATGCGCACAACTTTGCTGTGGTGTAGTCTTGTACAAACTTCCAACTGATTTTGTTGCGCTAGCTATCTGACAGTGTACCCGTGGCGCCAAATTCAGAAATCGCCTTCGTGCCTCTACGCACGCAGGTCTATGTTGTGTGTCCCATTAAATCCACGACACCATTTAGCGCACAAAAACTGTGCGTAGGAACATCAGTATTGGAGTCGTTGCAAATCGCGCTGGGTTCTGTTCAGAGATGAGTCAAGATTTTGTGTTGAACGGTCTAATGCGCGCAACTTTGCTGTGGTGTAGTCTTGTACAAACTTCCAACTGATTTTGTTGCGCTAGCTATCTGACAGTGTACCCGTGGCGCCAAATTCAGAAATCGCCTTAGTGCCTCTACGCACGCAGGTCTATGTTGTGTGTCCCATTAAAACCACGACACCATTTAGCGCACAAAAACTGTGCGTAGGAACATCAGTATTGGAGTCGTTGCAAATCGCGCTGGGTTCTGTTCAGAGATGAGTCAAGATTTTGTGTTGAACGGTCTAATGCGCGCAACTTTGCTGTGGTGTAGTCTTGTACAAACTTTAAACTGATTTTGTTGCGCTAGCTATCTGACAGTGTACCCGTGGCGCCAAATTCAGAAATCGCCTTCGTGCCTCTACGCACGCAGGTCTATGTTGTGTGTCCCATTAAAACGACGACACCATTTAGCGCACAAAAACTGTGCGTAGGAACATCAGTATTGGAGTCGTTGCAAATCGCGCTGGGTTCTGTTCAGAGATGAGACAAGATTTTGTGTTGAACGGTCTAATGCGTGCAACTTTGCTGTGGTGTAGTCTTGTACAAACTTCCAACTGATTTTGTTGCGCTAGCTATCTGACAGTGTACCCGTGGCGCCAAATTCAGAAATCGCCTTCGTGCCTCTACGCACGCAGGTCTATGTTGTGTGTCCCATTAAAACCAAGACACCATTTAGCGCACAAAAACTGTGCGTAGGAACATCAGTATTGGAGTCGTTGCAAATCGCGCTGGGTTCTGTTCAGAGATGAGTCAAGATTTTGTGTTGAACGGTCTAATGCGCGCAACTTTGCTGTGGTGTAGTCTTGTACAAACTTCCAACTGATTTTGTTGCGCTAGCTATCTGACAGTGTACCCGTGGCGCCAAATTCAGAAATCGCCTTCGTGCCTCTACGCACGCAGGTCTATGTTATGTGTCCCATTAAAACCACGACACCATTTAGCGCACAAAAACTGTGCGTAGGAACATCAGTATTGGAGTCGTTGCAAATCGCGCTGGGTTCTGTTCAGAGATGAGTCAAGATTTTGTGTTGAACGGTCTAATGCGCGCAACTTTGCTGTGGTGTAGTCTTGTACAAACTTTAAACTGATTTTGTTGCGCTAGCTATCTGACAGTGTACCCGTGGCGCAAAATTCAGAAATCACCTTCGTGCCTCTACGCACGCAGGTCTATGTTGTGTGTCCCATTAAAACCACGACACCATTTAGCGCACAAAAACTGTGCGTAGGAACATCAGTATTGGAGTCGTTGCAAATCGCGCTGGGATCTGTTCAGAGATGAGTCAAGATTTTGTGTTGAACGGTCTAATGCGCGCAACTTTGCTGTGGTGTAGTCTTGTACAAACTTCCAACTGATTTTGTTGCGCTAGCTATCTGACAGTGTACCCGTGGCGCCAAATTCAGAAATCGCCTTCGTGCCTCTACGCACGCAGGTCTATGTTGTGTGTCCCATTAAAACCACGACACCATTTAGCGCACAAAAACTGTGCGTAGGAACATCAGTATTGGAGTCGTTGCAAATCGCGCTGGGTTCTGTTCAGAGATGAGTCAAGATTTTGTGTTGAACGGTCTAATGCGCGCAACTTTGCTGTGGTGTAGTCTTGTACAAACTTCCAACTGATTTTGTTGCGCTAGCTATCTGACAGTGTACCCGTGGCGCCAAATTCAGAAATCGCCTTCGTGCCTCTACGCACGCAGGTCTATGTTGTGTGTCCCATTAAAACCACGACACCATTTAGCGCACAAAAACTGTGCGTAGGAACATCAGTATTGGAGTCGTTGCAAATCGCGCTGGGTTCTGTTCAGAGATGAGTCAAGATTTTGTGTTGAACGGTCTAATGCGCACAACTTTGCTGTGGTGTAGTCTTGTACAAACTTCCAACTGATTTTGTTGCGCTAGCTATCTGACAGTGTACCCGTGGCGCCAAATTCAGAAATCGCCTTCGTGCCTCTACGCACGCAGGTCTATGTTGTGTGTCCCATTAAATCCACGACACCATTTAGCGCACAAAAACTGTGCGTAGGAACATCAGTATTGGAGTCGTTGCAAATCGCGCTGGGTTCTGTTCAGAGATGAGTCAAGATTTTGTGTTGAACGGTCTAATGCGCGCAACTTTGCTGTGGTGTAGTCTTGTACAAACTTCCAACTGATTTTGTTGCGCTAGCTATCTGACAGTGTACCCGTGGCGCCAAATTCAGAAATCGCCTTAGTGCCTCTACGCACGCAGGTCTATGTTGTGTGTCCCATTAAAACCACGACACCATTTAGCGCACAAAAACTGTGCGTAGGAACATCAGTATTGGAGTCGTTGCAAATCGCGCTGGGTTCTGTTCAGAGATGAGTCAAGATTTTGTGTTGAACGGTCTAATGCGCGCAACTTTGCTGTGGTGTAGTCTTGTACAAACTTTAAACTGATTTTGTTGCGCTAGCTATCTGACAGTGTACCCGTGGCGCCAAATTCAGAAATCGCCTTCGTGCCTCTACGCACGCAGGTCTATGTTGTGTGTCCCATTAAAACGACGACACCATTTAGCGCACAAAAACTGTGCGTAGGAACATCAGTATTGGAGTCGTTGAAAATCGCGCTGGGTTCTGTTCAGAGATGAGACAAGATTTTGTGTTGAACGGTCTAATGCGTGCAACTTTGCTGTGGTGTAGTCTTGTACAAACTTCCAACTGATTTTGTTGCGCTAGCTATCTGACAGTGTACCCGTGGCGCCAAATTCAGAAATCGCCTTCGTGCCTCTACGCACGCAGGTCTATGTTGTGTGTCCCATTAAAACCACGACACCATTTAGGGCACAAAAACTGTGCGTAGGAACATCAGTATTGGAGTCGTTGCAAATCGCGCTGGGTTCTGTTCAGAGATGAGTCAAGATTTTGTGTTGAACGGTCTAATGCGCGCAACTTTGCTGTGGTGTAGTCTTGTACAAACTTCCAACTGATTTTGTTGCGCTAGCTATCTGACAGTGTACCCATGGCGCCAAATTCAGAAATCGCCTTAGTGCCTCTACGCACGCAGGTCTATGTTGTGTGTCCCATTAAAACCACGACACCATTTAGCGCACAAAAACTGTGCGTAGGAACATCAGTATTGGAGTCGTTGCAAATCGCGCTGGGTTCTGTTCAGAGATGAGTCAAGATTTTGTGTTGAACGGTCTAATGCGCGCAACTTTGCTGTGGTGTAGTCTTGTACAAACTTCCAACTGATTTTGTTGCGCTAGCTATCTGACAGTGTACCCGTGGCGCCAAATTCAGAAATCGCCTTAGTGCCTCTACGCACGCAGGTCTATGTTGTGTGTCCCATTAAAACCACGACACCATTTAGCGCACAAAAACTGTGCGTAGGAACATCAGTATTGGAGTCGATGCAAATCGCGCTGGGTTCTGTTCAGAGATGAGTCAAGATTTTGTGTTGAACGGTCTAATGCGCGCAACTTTGCTGTGGTGTAGTCTTGTACAAACTTCCAACTGATTTTGTTGCGCTAGCTATCTGACAGTGTACCCGTGGCGCCAAATTCAGAAATCGCCTTCGTGCCTCTACGCACGCAGGTCTATGTTGTGTGTCCCATTAAAACCACGACACCATTTAGCGCACAAAAACTGTGCGTAGGAACATCAGTATTGGAGTCGTTTCAAATCGCGCTGGGTTCTGTTCAGAGATGAGTCAAGATTTTGTGTTGAATGGTCTAATGCGCGCAACTTTGCTGTGGTGTAGTCTTGTACAAACTTCCAACTGATTTTGTTGCGCTAGCTATCTGACAGTGTACCCGTGGCGCCAAATTCAGAAATCGCCTTCGTGCCTCTACGCACGCAGGTCTATGTTGTGTGTCCCATTAAAACCACGACACCATTTAGCGCACAAAAACTGTGCGTAGGAACATCAGTATTGGAGTCGTTTCAAATCGCGCTGGGTTCTGTTCAGAGATGAGTCAAGATTTTGTGTTGAATGGTCTAATGCGCGCAACTTTGCTGTGGTGTAGTCTTGTACAAACTTCCAACTGATTTTGTTGCGCTAGCTATCTGACAGTGTACCCGTGGCGCCAAATTCAGTAATCGCCTTAGTGCCTCTACGCACGCAGGTCTATGTTGTGTGTCCCATTAAAACCACGACACCATTTAGCACACAAAAACTGTGCGTAGGAACATCAGTATTGGAGTCGTTGCAAATCGCGCTGGGTTCTGTTCAGAGATGAGTCAAGATTTTGTGTTGAACGGTCTAATGCGCGCAACTTTGCTGTGGTGTAGTCTTGTACAAACTTCCAACTGATTTTGTTGCGCTAGCTATCTGACAGTGTACCCGTGGCGCCAAATTCAGAAATCGCCTTAGTGCCTCTACGCACGCAGGTCTATGTTGTGTGTCCCATTAAAACCACGACACCATTTAGCGCACAAAAACTGTGCGTAGGAACATCAGTATTGGAGTCGTTGCAAATCGCGCTGGGTTCTGTTCAGAGATGAGTCAAGATTTTGTGTTGAACGGTCTAATGCGCGCAACTTTGCTGTGGTGTAGTCTTGTACAAACTTTAAACTGATTTTGTTGCGCTAGCTATCTGACAGTGTACCCGTGGCGCCAAATTCAGAAATCGCCTTCGTGCCTCTACGCACGCAGGTCTATGTTGTGTGTCCCATTAAAACGACGACACCATTTAGCGCACAAAAACTGTGCGTAGGAACATCAGTATTGGAGTCGTTGAAAATCGCGCTGGGTTCTGTTCAGAGATGAGACAAGATTTTGTGTTGAACGGTCTAATGCGTGCAACTTTGCTGTGGTGTAGTCTTGTACAAACTTCCAACTGATTTTGTTGCGCTAGCTATCTGACAGTGTACCCGTGGCGCCAAATTCAGAAATCGCCTTCGTGCCTCTACGCACGCAGGTCTATGTTGTGTGTCCCATTAAAACCACGACACCATTTAGGGCACAAAAACTGTGCGTAGGAACATCAGTATTGGAGTCGTTGCAAATCGCGCTGGGTTCTGTTCAGAGATGAGTCAAGATTTTGTGTTGAACGGTCTAATGCGCGCAACTTTGCTGTGGTGTAGTCTTGTACAAACTTCCAACTGATTTTGTTGCGCTAGCTATCTGACAGTGTACCCATGGCGCCAAATTCAGAAATCGCCTTAGTGCCTCTACGCACGCAGGTCTATGTTGTGTGTCCCATTAAAACCACGACACCATTTAGCGCACAAAAACTGTGCGTAGGAACATCAGTATTGGAGTCGTTGCAAATCGCGCTGGGTTCTGTTCAGAGATGAGTCAAGATTTTGTGTTGAACGGTCTAATGCGCGCAACTTTGCTGTGGTGTAGTCTTGTACAAACTTCCAACTGATTTTGTTGCGCTAGCTATCTGACAGTGTACCCGTGGCGCCAAATTCAGAAATCGCCTTAGTGCCTCTACGCACGCAGGTCTATGTTGTGTGTCCCATTAAAACCACGACACCATTTAGCGCACAAAAACTGTGCGTAGGAACATCAGTATTGGAGTCGATGCAAATCGCGCTGGGTTCTGTTCAGAGATGAGTCAAGATTTTGTGTTGAACGGTCTAATGCGCGCAACTTTGCTGTGGTGTAGTCTTGTACAAACTTCCAACTGATTTTGTTGCGCTAGCTATCTGACAGTGTACCCGTGGCGCCAAATTCAGAAATCGCCTTCGTGCCTCTACGCACGCAGGTCTATGTTGTGTGTCCCATTAAAACCACGACACCATTTAGCGCACAAAAACTGTGCGTAGGAACATCAGTATTGGAGTCGTTTCAAATCGCGCTGGGTTCTGTTCAGAGATGAGTCAAGATTTTGTGTTGAATGGTCTAATGCGCGCAACTTTGCTGTGGTGTAGTCTTGTACAAACTTCCAACTGATTTTGTTGCGCTAGCTATCTGACAGTGTACCCGTGGCGCCAAATTCAGTAATCGCCTTAGTGCCTCTACGCACGCAGGTCTATGTTGTGTGTCCCATTAAAACCACGACACCATTTAGCACACAAAAACTGTGCGTAGGAACATCAGTATTGGAGTCGTTGCAAATCGCGCTGGGTTCTGTTCAGAGATGAGTCAAGATTTTGTGTTGAACGGTCTAATGCGCGCAACTTTGCTGTGGTGTAGTCTTGTACAAACTTCCCACTGATTTTGTTGCTCTAGCTATCTGACAGTGTACCCGTGGCGCCAAATTCAGAAATCGCCTTCGTGCCTCTACGCACGCAGGTCTATGTTGTGTGTCCCATTAAAACCACGACACCATTTAGCGCACAAAAACTGTGCGTAGGAACATCAGTATTGGAGTCGTTGCAAATCGCGCTGGGTTCTGTTCAGAGATGAGACAAGATTTTGTGTTGAACGGTATAATGCGTGCAACTTTGCTGTGGTGTAGTCTTGTACAAACTTCCAACTGATTTTGTTGCGCTAGCTATCTGACAGTGTACCCGTGGCACTAAATTCAGAAATCGCCTTAGTGCCTCTACGCACGCAGGTCTATGTTGTGTGTCCCATTAAAACCACGACACCATTTAGCGCACAAAAACTGTGCGTAGGAACATCAGTATTGGAGTCGTTGCAAATCGCGCTGGGTTCTGTTCAGAGATGAGTCAAGATTTTGTGTTGAACGGTCTAATGCGCGCAACTTTGCTGTGGTGTAGTCTTGTACAAACTTCCAACTGATTTTGTTGCGCTAGCTATCTGACAGTGTACCCGTGGCGCCAAATTCAGAAATCGCCTTCGTGCCTCTACGCACGCAGGTCTATGTTGTGTGTCCCATTAAAACCACGACACCATTTAGTGCACAAAAACTGTGCGCAGGAACATCAGTATTGGAGTCGTTGCAAATCGCGCTGGGTTCTGTTCAGAGATGAGTCAAGATTTTGTGTTGAACGGTCTAATGCGCGCAATTTGCTGTGGTATAGTCTTGTACAAACTTCCAACTGATTTTGTTGCGCTAGCTATCTGACAGTGTACCCGTGGCGCCAAATTCAAAAATCGCCTTCGTGCCTCTACGCACGCAGGTCTATGTTGTGTGTCCCATTAAAACCACGACACCATTTAGCGCACAAAAACTGTGCGTAGGAACATCAGTATTGGAGTCGTTGCAAATCGCGCTGGGTTCTGTTCAGAGATGAGTCAATATTTTGTGTTGAACGGTCTAATGCGCGCAACTTTGCTGTGGTGTAGTCTTGTACAAACTTCCAACTGATTTTGTTGCGCTAGCTATCTGACAGTGTACCCGTGGCGCCAAATTCAGAAATCGCCTTAGTGCCTCTACGCACGCAGGTCTATGTTGTGTGTCCCATTAAAACCACGACACCATTTAGCGCACAAAAACTGTGCGTAGGAACATCAGTATTGGAGTCGTTGCAAATCGCGCTGGGTTCTGTTCAGAGATGAGTCAAGATTTTGTGTTGAACGGTCTAATGCGCGCAACTTTGCTGTGGTGTAGTCTTGTACAAACTTCCAACTGATATTGTTGCGCTAGCTATCTGACAGTGTACCCGTGGCGCCAAATTCAGAAATCGCCTTAGTGCCTCTACGCACGCAGGTCTATGTTGTGTGTCCCATTAAAACCACGACACCATTTAGCGCACAAAAACTGTGCGTAGGAACATCAGTATTGGAGTCGTTGCAAATCGCGCTGGGTTCTGTTCAGAGATGAGTCAAGATTTTGTGTTGAACGGTCTAATGCGCGCAACTTTGCTGTGGTGTAGTCTTGTACAAACTTCCAACTGATTTTGTTGCGCTAGCTATCTGACAGTGTACCCGTGGCGCCAAATTCAGAAATCGCCTTAGTGCCTCTACGCACGCAGGTCTATGTTGTGTGTCCCATTAAAACCACGACACCATTTAGGGCACAAAAACTGTGCGTAGGAACATCAGTATTGGAGTCGTTGCAAATCGCGCTGGGTTCTGTTCAGAGATGAGTCAAGATTTTGTGTTGAACGGTCTAATGCGCGCAACTTTGCTGTGGTGTAGTCTTGTACAAACTTCCAACTGATTTTGTTGCGCTAGCTATCTGACAGTGTACCCATGGCGCCAAATTCAGAAATTGCCTTAGTGCCTCTACGCACGCAGGTCTATGTTGTGTGTCCCATTAAAACCACGACACCATTTAGCGCACAAAAACTGTGCGTAGGAACATCAGTATTGGAGTCGTTGCAAATCGCGCTGGGTTCTGTTCAGAGATGAGTCAAGATTTTGTGTTGAACGGTCTAATGCGCGCAACTTTGCTGTGGTGTAGTCTTGTACAAACTTCCAACTGATTTTGTTGCGCTAGCTATCTGACAGTGTACCCGTGGCGCCAAATTCAGAAATCGCCTTAGTGCCTCTACGCACGCAGGTCTATGTTGTGTGTCCCATTAAAACCACGACACCATTTAGCGCACAAAAACTGTGCGTAGGAACATCAGTATTGGAGTCGATGCAAATCGCGCTGGGTTCTGTTCAGAGATGAGTCAAGATTTTGTGTTGAACGGTCTAATGCGCGCAACTTTGCTGTGGTGTAGTCTTGTACAAACTTCCAACTGATTTTGTTGCGCTAGCTATCTGACAGTGTACCCGTGGCGCCAAATTCAGAAATCGCCTTCGTGCCTCTACGCACGCAGGTCTATGTTGTGTGTCCCATTAAAACCACGACACCATTTAGCGCACAAAAACTGTGCGTAGGAACATCAGTATTGGAGTCGTTGCAAATCGCGCTGGGTTCTGTTCAGAGATGAGTCAAGATTTTGTGTTGAATGGTCTAATGCGCGCAACTTTGCTGTGGTGTAGTCTTGTACAAACTTCCAACTGATTTTGTTGCGCTAGCTATCTGACAGTGTACCCGTGGCGCCAAATTCAGTAATCGCCTTAGTGCCTCTACGCACGCAGGTCTATGTTGTGTGTCCCATTAAAACCACGACACCATTTAGCACACAAAAACTGTGCGTAGGAACATCAGTATTGGAGTCGTTGCAAATCGCGCTGGGTTCTGTTCAGAGATGAGTCAAGATTTTGTGTTGAACGGTCTAATGCGCGCAACTTTGCTGTGGTGTAGTCTTGTACAAACTTCCCACTGATTTTGTTGCTCTAGCTATCTGACAGTGTACCCGTGGCGCCAAATTCAGAAATCGCCTTCGTGCCTCTACGCACGCAGGTCTATGTTGTGTGTCCCATTAAAACCACGACACCATTTAGCGCACAAAAACTGTGCGTAGGAACATCAGTATTGGAGTCGTAGCAAATCGCGCTGGGTTCTGTTCAGAGATGAGACAAGATTTTGTGTTGAATGGTCTAATGCGCACAACTTTGCTGTGGTGTAGTCTTGTACAAACTTCCAACTGATTTTGTTGCGCTAGCTATCTGACAGTGTACCCGTGGCGCCAAATTCAGTAATCGCCTTAGTGCCTCTACGCACGCAGGTCTATGTTGTGTGTCCCATTAAAACCACGACACCATTTAGCACACAAAAACTGTGCGTAGGAACATCAGTATTGGAGTCGTTGCAAATCGCGCTGGGTTCTGTTCAGAGATGAGTCAAGATTTTGTGTTGAACGGTCTAATGCGCGCAACTTTGCTGTGGTGTAGTCTTGTACAAACTTCCCACTGATTTTGTTGCTCTAGCTATCTGACAGTGTACCCGTGGCGCCAAATTCAGAAATCGCCTTCGTGCCTCTACGCACGCAGGTCTATGTTGTGTGTCCCATTAAAACCACGACACCATTTAGCGCACAAAAACTGTGCGTAGGAACATCAGTATTGGAGTCGTAGCAAATCGCGCTGGGTTCTGTTCAGAGATGAGACAAGATTTTGTGTTGAACGGTATAATGCGTGCAACTTTGCTGTGGTGTAGTCTTGTACAAACTTCCAACTGAATTTGTTGCGCTAGCTATCTGATAGTGTACCCGTGGCGCCAAATTCAGAAATCGCCTTAGTGCCTCTACGCACGCAGGTCTATGTTGTGTGTCCCATTAAAACCACGACACCATTTAGCGCACAAAAACTGTGCGTAGGAACATCAGTATTGGAGTCGTTGCAAATCGCGCTGGGTTCTGTTCAGAGATGAGTCAAGATTTTGTGTTGAACGGTCTAATGCGCGCAACTTTGCTGTGGTGTAGTCTTGTACAAACTTCCAACTGATTTTGTTGCGCTAGCTATCTGACAGTGTACCCGTGGCGCCAAATTCAGAAATCGCCTTCGTGCCTCTACGCACGCAGGTCTATGTTGTGTGTCCCATTAAAACCACGACACCATTTAGTGCACAAAAACTGTGCGCAGGAACATCTGTATTGGAGTCGTTGCAAATCGCGCTGGGTTCTGTTCAGAGATGAGTCAAGATTTTGTGTTGAACGGTCTAATGCGCGCAATTTGCTGTGGTATAGTCTTGTACAAACTTCCAACTGATTTTGTTGCGCTAGCTATCTGACAGTGTACCCGTGGCGCCAAATTCAGAAATCGCCTTCGTGCCTCTACGCACGCAGGTCTATGTTGTGTGTCCCATTAAAACCACGACACCATTTAGCGCACAAAAACTGTGCGTAGGAACATCAGTATTGGAGTCGTTGCAAATCGCGCTGGGTTCTGTTCAGAGATGAGTCAAGATTTTGTGTTGAACGGTCTAATGCGCGCAACTTTGCTGTGGTGTAGTCTTGTACAAACTTCCAACTGATTTTGTTGCGCTAGCTATCTGACAGTGTACCCGTGGCGCCAAATTCAGAAATCGCCTTGGTGCCTCTACGCACGCAGGTCTATGTTGTGTGTCCCATTAAAACCACGACACCATTTAGCGCACAAAAACTGTGCGTAGGAACATCAGTATTGGAGTCGTTGCAAATCGCGCTGGGTTCTGTTCAGAGATGAGTCAAGATTTTGTGTTGAACGGTCTAATGCGCGCAACTTTGCTGTGGTGTAGTCTTGTACAAACTTCCAACTGATATTGTTGCGCTAGCTATCTGACAGTGTACCCGTGGCGCCAAATTCAGAAATCGCCTTAGTGCCTCTACGCACGCAGATCTATGTTGTGTGTCCCATTAAAACCACAATACCATTTAGCGCACAAAAACTGTGCGTAGGAACATCAGTATTGGTGTCGTTGCAAATCGCGCTGGGCTCTGTTCAGAGATGAGTCAAGATTTTGTGTTGAACGGTCTAATGCGCCCAACTTTGCTGTGGTGTAGTCTTGTACAAACTTCCAACTGATTTTGTTGCGCTAGCTATCTGACAGTGTACCCGTGGCGCCAAATTCAGAAATCGCCTTCGTGCCTCTACGCACGCAGGTCTATGTTGTGTGTCCCATTAAAACCACGACACCATTTAGCGCACAAAAACTGTGCGTAGGAACATCAGTATTGGAGTCGTTGCAAATCGCGCTGGGTTCTGTTCAGAGATGAGTCAAGATTTTGTGTTGAACGGTCTAATGCGTGCAACTTTGCTGTGGTGTAGTCTTGTACAAACTTCCAACTGATTTTGTTGCGCTAGCTATCTGACAGTGTACCCGTGGCGCCAAATTCAGAAATCGCCTTAGTGCCTCTACGCACGCAGGTCTATGTTGTGTGTCCCATTAAAACCACGACACAATTTAGCGCACAAAAACTGTGCGTAGGAACATCAGTATTGGAGTCGTTGCAAATTGCGCTGGGTTCTGTTCAGAGATGAGTCAAGATTTTGTGTTGAACGGTCTAATGCGCGCAACTTTGCTGTGGTGTAGTCTTGTACAAACTTCCAACTGATTTTGTTGCGCTAGCTATCTGACAGTGTACCCGTGGCGCCAAATTCAGAAATCGCCTTCGTGCCTCTACGCACGCAGGTCTAAGTTGTGTGTCCCATTAAAACCACGACACCATTTAGCGCACAAAAACTGTGCGTAGGAACATCAGTATTGGAGTCGTTGCAAATCGCGCTGGGTTCTGTTCAGAGATGAGTCAAGATTTTGTGTTGAACGGTCTAATGCGCGCAACTTTGCTGTGGTGTAGTCTTGTACAAACTTCCAACTGATTTTGTTGCGCTAGCTATCTGACAGTGTACCCGTGGCGCCAAATTCAGAAATCGCTTTAGTGCCTCTACGCACGCAGGTCTATGTTGTGTGTCCCATTAAAACCACGACACCATTTAGCGCACAAAAACTGTGCGTAGGAACATCAGTATTGGAGTCGTTGCAAATCGCGCTGGGTTCTGTTCAGAGATGAGTCAAGATTTTGTGTTGAACGGTCTAATGCGCGCAACTTAGCTGTGGTGTAGTCTTGTACAAACTTCCAACTGATTTTGTTGCGCTAGCTATCTGACAGTGTACCCGTGGCGCCAAATTCAGAAATCGCCTTAGTGCCTCTACGCACGCAGGTCTATGTTGTGTGTCCCATTAAAACCACGACACCATTTAGCGCACAAAAACTGTGCGTAGGAACATCAGTATTGGAGTCGTTGCAAATCGCGCTGCGTTCTGTTCAGAGATGAGTCAAGATTTTGTGTTGAACGGTCTAATGCGCGCAACTTTGCTGTGGTGTAGTCTTGTACTAACTTCCAACTGATTTTGTTGCGCTAGCTATCTGACAGTGTACCCGTGGCGCCAAATTCAGAAATCGCCTTAGTGCCTCTACGCACGCAGGTCTATGTTGTGTGTCCCATTAAAACCACAACACCATTTAGCGCACAAAAACTATGCGTAGGAACATCAGTATTGGAGTCCTTGCAAATCGCGCTGGGTTCTGTTCAGAGATGAGTCAAGATTTTGTGTTGAACGGTCTAATGCGCGCAACTATGCTGTGGTGTAGTCTTGTACAAACTTCCAACTGATTTTGTTGCGCTAGCTATCTGACAGTGTACCCGTGGCGACAAATTCAGAAATCGCCTTCGTGCCTCTACGCACGCAGGTCTATGTTGTGTGTCCCATTAAAACCACGATACCATTTAGCGCACAAAAACTGTGCGTAGGAACATCAGTATTGGAGTCGTTGCAAATCGCGCTGGGTTCTGTTCAGAGATGAGTCAAGATTTTGTGTTGAATGGTCTAATGCGCGCAACTTTGCTGTGGTGTAGTCTTGTACAAACTTCCAACTGAGTTTGTTGCGCTAGCTATCTGACAGTGTACCCGTGCCGCCAAATTCAGAAATCGCCTTCGTGCCTCTACGCACGCAGGTCTATGTTGTGTGTCCCATTAAAACCACGACACCATTTAGCGCACAAAAACTGTGCGTAGGAACATCAGTATTGGAGTCGTTGCAAATCGCGCTGGGTTCTGTTCAGAGATGAGTCAATATTTTGTGTTGAACGGTCTAATGCGCGCAACTTTGCTGTGGTGTAGTCTTGTACAAACTTCCAACTGATTTTGTTGCGCTAGCTATCTGACAGTGTACCCGTGGCGCCAAATTCAGAAATCGCCTTAGTGCCTCTACGCACGCAGGTCTATGTTGTGTGTCCCATTAAAACCACGACACCATTTAGCGCACAAAAACTGTGCGTAGGAACATCAGTATTGGAGTCGTTGCAAATCGCGCTGGGTTCTGTTCAGAGATGAGTCAAGATTTTGTGTTGAACGGTCTAATGCGCGCAACTTTGCTGTGGTGTAGTCTTGTACAAACTTCCAACTGATATTGTTGCGCTAGCTATCTGACAGTGTACCCGTGGCGCCAAATTCAGAAATCGCCTTAGTGCCTCTACGCACGCAGGTCTATGTTGTGTGTCCCATTAAAACCACGATACCATTTAGCGCACAAAAACTGTGCGTAGGAACATCAGTATTGGAGTCGTTGCAAATCGCGCTGGGTTCTGTTCAGAGATGAGTCAAGATTTTGTGTTGAACGGTCTAATGCGTGCAACTTTGCTGTGGTGTAGTCTTGTACAAACTTCCAACTGATTTTGTTGCGCTAGCTATCTGACAGTGTACCCGTGGCGCCAAATTCAGAAATCGCCTTCGTGCCTCTACGCACGCAGGTCTATGTTGTGTGTCCCATTAAAACCACGACACAATTTAGCGCACAAAAACTGTGCGTAGGAACATCAGTATTGGAGTCGTTGCAAATTGCGCTGGGTTCTGTTCAGAGATGAGTCAAGATTTTGTGTTGAACGGTCTAATGCGCGCAACTTTGCTGTGGTGTAGTCTTGTACAAACTTCCAACTGATTTTGTTGCGCTAGCTATCTGACAGTGTACCCGTGGCGCCAAATTCAGAAATCGCCTTCGTGCCTCTACGCACGCAGGTCTATGTTGTGTGTCCCATTAAAACCACGACACCATTTAGCGCACAAAAACTGTGCGTAGGAACATCAGTATTGGAGTCGTTGCAAATCGCGCTGGGTTCTGTTCAGAGATGAGTCAAGATTTTGTGTTGAACGGTCTAATGCGCGCAACTTTGCTGTGGTGTAGTCTTGTACAAACTTCCAACTGATTTTGTTGCGCTAGGTATCTGACAGTGTACCCGTGGCGCCAAATTCAGAAATCGCCTTAGTGCCTCTACGCACGCAGGTCTATGTTGTGTGTCCCATTAAAACCACGACACCATTTAGCGCACAAAAACTGTGCGTAGGAACATCAGTATTGGAGTCGTTGCAAATCGCGCTGGGTTCTGTTCAGAGATGAGTCAAGATTTTGTGTTGAACGGTCTAATGCACGCAACTTAGCTGTGGTGTAGTCTTGTACAAACTTCCAACTGATTTTGTTGCGCTAGCTATCTGACAGTGTACCCGTGGCGACAAATTCAGAAATCGCCTTCGTGCCTCTACGCACGCAGGTCTATGTTGTGTGTCCCATTAAAACCACGATACCATTTAGCGCACAAAAACTGTGCGTAGGAACATCAGTATTGGAGTCGTTGCAAATCGCGCTGGGTTCTGTTCAGAGATGAGTCAAGATTTTGTGTTGAATGGTCTAATGCGCGCAACTTTGCTGTGGTGTAGTCTTGTACAAACTTCCAACTGATTTTGTTGCGCTAGCTATCTGACAGTGTACCCGTGCCGCCAAATTCAGAAATCGCCTTCGTGCCTATACGCACGCAGGTCTATGTTGTGTGTCCCATTAAAACCACGACACCATTTAGCGCACAAAAACTGTGCGTAGGAACATCAGTATTGGAGTCGTTGCAAATCGCGCTGGGTTCTGTTCAGAGATGAGTCAAGATTTTGTGTTGAACGGTCTAATGCGCGCAACTTTGCTGTGGTGTAGTCTTGTACAAACTTCCAACTGATTTTGTTGCGCTAGCTATCTGACAGTGTACCCGTGGCGCCAAATTCAGAAATCGCCTTCGTGGCTCTACGCACGCAGGTCTATGTTGTGTGTCCCATTAAAACCACGACACCATTTAGCGCACAAAAACTGTGCGTAGGAACATCAGTATTGGAGTCGTTGCAAATCGCGCTGGGTTCTGTTCAGAGATGAGTCAAGATTTTGTGTTGAACGGTCTAATGCGCGCAACTTTGCTGTGGTGTAGTCTTGTACAAACTTCCAACTGATTTTGTTGCGCTAGCTATCTGACAGTGTACCCGTGGCGCCAAATTCAGAAATCGCCTTCGTGCCTCTACGCACGCAGGTCTATGTTGTGTGTCCCATTAAAACCACGACACCATTTAGCGCACAAAAATTGTGCGTAGGAACATCAGTATTGGAGTCGTTGCAAATCGCGCTGGGTTCTGTTCAGAGATGAGTCAAGATTTTGTGTTGAACGGTCTAATGCGCGCAACTTTGCTGTGGTGTAGTCTTGTACAAACTTCCAACTGATTTTGTTGCGCTAGCTATCTGACAGTGTACCCGTGGCGCCAAATTCAGAAATCGCCTTCGTGCCTCTACGCACGCAGGTCTATGTTGTGTGTCCCATTAAAACCACGACACCATTTAGCGCACAAAAACTGTGCGTAGGAACATCAGTATTGGAGTCGTTGCAAATCGCGCTGGGTTCTGTTCAGAGATGAGTCAAGATTTTGTGTTGAACGGTCTAATGCGTGCAACTTTGCTGTGGTGTAGTCTTGTACAAACTTCCAACTGATTTTGTTGCGCTAGCTATCTGACAGTGTACCCGTGGCGCCAAATTCAGAAATCGCCTTAGTGCCTCTACGCACGCAGGTCTATGTTGTGTGTCCCATTAAAACCACGACACAATTTAGCGCACAAAAACTGTGCGTAGGAACATCAGTATTGGAGTCGTTGCAAATTGCGCTGGGTTCTGTTCAGAGATGAGTCAAGATTTTGTGTTGAACGGTCTAATGCGCGCAACTTTGCTGTGGTGTAGTCTTGTACAAACTTCCAACTGATTTTGTTGCGCTAGCTATCTGACAGTGTACCCGTGGCGCCAAATTCAGAAATCGCCTTCGTGCCTCTACGCACGCAGGTCTAAGTTGTGTGTCCCATTAAAACCACGACACCATTTAGCGCACAAAAACTGTGCGTAGGAACATCAGTATTGGAGTCGTTGCAAATCGCGCTGGGTTCTGTTCAGAGATGAGTCAAGATTTTGTGTTGAACGGTCTAATGCGCGCAACTTTGCTGTGGTGTAGTCTTGTACAAACTTCCAACTGATTTTGTTGCGCTAGCTATCTGACAGTGTACCCGTGGCGCCAAATTCAGAAATCGCTTTAGTGCCTCTACGCACGCAGGTCTATGTTGTGTGTCCCATTAAAACCACGACACCATTTAGCGCACAAAAACTGTGCGTAGGAACATCAGTATTGGAGTCGTTGCAAATCGCGCTGGGTTCTGTTCAGAGATGAGTCAAGATTTTGTGTTGAACGGTCTAATGCGCGCAACTTAGCTGTGGTGTAGTCTTGTACAAACTTCCAACTGATTTTGTTGCGCTAGCTATCTGACAGTGTACCCGTGGTGCTAAATTCCGAAATCGCCTTCGTGCCTCTACGCACGCAGGTCTATGTTGTGTGTCCCATTAAAACCACGACACCATTTAGCGCACAGAAACTGTGCGTAGGAACATCAGTATTGGAGTCGTTGCAAATCGCGCTGGGTTCTGTTCAGAGATGAGTCAAGATTTTGTGTTGAACGGTCTAATGCGCGCAACTTTGCTGTGGTGTAGTCTTGTACTAACTTCCAACTGATTTTGTTGCGCTAGCTATCTGACAGTGTACCCGTGGCGCCAAATTCAGAAATCGCCTTAGTGCCTCTACGCACGCAGGTCTATGTTGTGTGTCCCATTAAAACCACAACACCATTTAGCGCACAAAAACTATGCGTAGGAACATCAGTATTGGAGTCCTTGCAAATCGCGCTGGGTTCTGTTCAGAGATGAGTCAAGATTTTGTGTTGAACGGTCTAATGCGCGCAACTATGCTGTGGTGTAGTCTTGTACAAACTTCCAACTGATTTTGTTGCGCTAGCTATCTGACAGTGTACCCGTGGCGACAAATTCAGAAATCGCCTTCGTGCCTCTACGCACGCAGGTCTATGTTGTGTGTCCCATTAAAACCACGATACCATTTAGCGCACAAAAACTGTGCGTAGGAACATCAGTATTGGAGTCGTTGCAAATCGCGCTGGGTTCTGTTCAGAGATGAGTCAAGATTTTGTGTTGAATGGTCTAATGCGCGCAACTTTGCTGTGGTGTAGTCTTGTACAAACTTCCAACTGATTTTGTTGCGCTAGCTATCTGACAGTGTACCCGTGCCGCCAAATTCAGAAATCGCCTTCGTGCCTCTACGCACGCAGGTCTATGTTGTGTGTCCCATTAAAACCACGACACCATTTAGCGCACAAAAACTGTGCGTAGGAACATCAGTATTGGAGTCGTTGCAAATCGCGCTGGGTTCTGTTCAGAGATGAGTCAATATTTTGTGTTGAACGGTCTAATGCGCGCAACTTTGCTGTGGTGTAGTCTTGTACAAACTTCCAACTGATTTTGTTGCGCTAGCTATCTGACAGTGTACCCGTGGCGCCAAATTCAGAAATCGCCTTCGTGCCTCTACGCACGCAGGTCTATGTTGTGTGTCCCATTAAAACCACGACACCATTTAGCGCACAAAAACTGTGCGTAGGAACATCAGTATTGGAGTCGTTGCAAATCGCGCTGGGTTCTGTTCAGAGATGAGTCAAGATTTTGTGTTGAACGGTCTAATGCGCGCAACTTTGCTGTGGTGTAGTCTTGTACAAACTTCCAACTGATATTGTTGCGCTAGCTATCTGACAGTGTACCCGTGGCGCCAAATTCAGAAATCGCCTTAGTGCCTCTACGCACGCAGGTCTATGTTGTGTGTCCCATTAAAACCACGATACCATTTAGCGCACAAAAACTGTGCGTAGGAACATCAGTATTGGAGTCGTTGCAAATCGCGCTGGGCTCTGTTCAGAGATGAGTCAAGATTTTGTGTTGAACGGTCTAATGCGCCCAACTTTGCTGTGGTGTAGTCTTGTACAAACTTCCAACTGATTTTGTTGCGCTAGCTATCTGACAGTGTACCCGTGGCGCCAAATTCAGAAATCGCCTTAGTGCCTCTACGCACGCAGGTCTATGTTGTGTGTCCCATTAAAACCACGACACCATTTAGCGCACAAAAACTGTGCGTAGGAACATCAGTATTGGAGTCGTTGCAAATCGCGCTGGGTTCTGTTCAGAGATGAGTCAAGATTTTGTGTTGAACGGTCTAATGCGTGCAACTTTGCTGTGGTGTAGTCTTGTACAAACTTCCAACTGATTTTGTTGCGCTAGCTATCTGACAGTGTACCCGTGGCGCCAAATTCAGAAATCGCCTTAGTGCCTCTACGCACGCAGGTCTATGTTGTGTGTCCCATTAAAACCACGACACAATTTAGCGCACAAAAACTGTGCGTAGGAACATCAGTATTGGAGTCGTTGCAAATTGCGCTGGGTTCTGTTCAGAGATGAGTCAAGATTTTGTGTTGAACGGTCTAATGCGCGCAACTTTGCTGTGGTGTAGTCTTGTACAAACTTCCAACTGATTTTGTTGCGCTAGCTATCTGACAGTGTACCCGTGGCGCCAAATTCAGAAATCGCCTTCGTGCCTCTACGCACGCAGGTCTATGTTGTGTGTCCCATTAAAACCACGACACCATTTAGCGCACAAAAACTGTGCGTAGGAACATCAGTATTGGAGTCGTTGCAAATCGCGCTGGGTTCTGTTCAGAGATGAGTCAAGATTTTGTGTTGAACGGTCTAATGCGCGCAACTTTGCTGTGGTGTAGTCTTGTACAAACTTCCAACTGATTTTGTTGCGCTAGGTATCTGACAGTGTACCCGTGGCGCCAAATTCAGAAATCGCCTTAGTGCCTCTACGCACGCAGGTCTATGTTGTGTGTCCCATTAAAACCACGACACCATTTAGCGCACAAAAACTGTGCGTAGGAACATCAGTATTGGAGTCGTTGCAAATCGCGCTGGGTTCTGTTCAGAGATGAGTCAAGATTTTGTGTTGAACGGTCTAATGCACGCAACTTAGCTGTGGTGTAGTCTTGTACAAACTTCCAACTGATTTTGTTGCGCTAGCTATCTGACAGTGTACCCGTGGCGACAAATTCAGAAATCGCCTTCGTGCCTCTACGCACGCAGGTCTATGTTGTGTGTCCCATTAAAACCACGATACCATTTAGCGCACAAAAACTGTGCGTAGGAACATCAGTATTGGAGTCGTTGCAAATCGCGCTGGGTTCTGTTCAGAGATGAGTCAAGATTTTGTGTTGAATGGTCTAATGCGCGCAACTTTGCTGTGGTGTAGTCTTGTACAAACTTCCAACTGATTTTGTTGCGCTAGCTATCTGACAGTGTACCCGTGCCGCCAAATTCAGAAATCGCCTTCGTGCCTATACGCACGCAGGTCTATGTTGTGTGTCCCATTAAAACCACGACACCATTTAGCGCACAAAAACTGTGCGTAGGAACATCAGTATTGGAGTCGTTGCAAATCGCGCTGGGTTCTGTGCAGAGATGAGTCAAGATTTTGTGTTGAACGGTCTAATGCGCGCAACTTTGCTGTGGTGTAGTCTTGTACAAACTTCCAACTGATTTTGTTGCGCTAGCTATCTGACAGTGTACCCGTGGCGCCAAATTCAGAAATCGCCTTCGTGGCTCTACGCACGCAGGTCTATGTTGTGTGTCCCATTAAAACCACGACACCATTTAGCGCACAAAAACTGTGCGTAGGAACATCAGTATTGGAGTCGTTGCAAATCGCGCTGGGTTCTGTTCAGAGATGAGTCAAGATTTTGTGTTGAACGGTCTAATGCGCGCAACTTTGCTGTGGTGTAGTCTTGTACAAACTTCCAACTGATTTTGTTGCGCTAGCTATCTGACAGTGTACCCGTGGTGCCAAATTCAGAAATCGCCTTCGTGCCTCTACGCACGCAGGTCTATGTTGTGTGTCCCATTAAAACCACGACACCATTTAGCGCACAAAAATTGTGCGTAGGAACATCAGTATTGGAGTCGTTGCAAATCGCGCTGGGTTCTGTTCAGAGATGAGTCAAGATTTTGTGTTGAACGGTCTAATGCGCGCAACTTTGCTGTGGTGTAGTCTTGTACAAACTTCCAACTGATTTTGTTGCGCTAGCTATCTGACAGTGTACCCGTGGCGCCAAATTCAGAAATCGCCTTAGTGCCTCTACGCACGCAGGTCTATGTTGTGTGTCCCATTAAAACCACGACACCATTTAGCGCACAAAAACTGTGCGTAGGAACATCAGTATTGGAGTCGTTGCAAATCGCGCTGGGTTCTGTTCAGAGATGAGTCAAGATTTTGTGTTGAACGGTCTAATGCGCGCAACTTAGCTGTGGTGTAGTCTTGTACAAACTTCCAACTGATTTTGTTGCGCTAGCTATCTGACAGTGTACCCGTGGCGACAAATTCAGAAATCGCCTTCGTGCCTCTACGCACGCAGGTCTATGTTGTGTGTCCCATTAAAACCACGATACCATTTAGCGCATAAAAACTGTGCGTAGGAACATCAGTATTGGAGTCGTTGCAAATCGCGCTGGGTTCTGTTCAGAGATGAGTCAAGATTTTGTGTTGAATGGTCTAATGCGCGCAACTTTGCTGTGGTGTAGTCTTGTACAAACTTCCAACTGATTTTGTTGCGCTAGCTATCTGACAGTGTACCCGTGCCGCCAAATTCAGAAATCGCCTTCGTGCCTCTACGCACGCAGGTCTATGTTGTGTGTCCCATTAAAACCACGACACCATTTAGCGCACAAAAACTGTGCGTAGGAACATCAGTATTGGAGTCGTTGCAAATCGCGCTGGGTTCTGTTCAGAGATGAGTCAAGATTTTGTGTTGAACGGTCTAATGCGCGCAACTTTGCTGTGGTGTAGTCTTGTACAAACTTCCAACTGATTTTGTTGCGCTAGCTATCTGACAGTGTACCCGTGGCGCCAAATTCAGAAATCGCCTTCGTGGCTCTACGCACGCAGGTCTATGTTGTGTGTCCCATTAAAACCACGACACCATTTAGCGCACAAAAACTGTGCGTAGGAACATCAGTATTGGAGTCGTTGCAAATCGCGCTGGGTTCTGTTCAGAGATGAGTCAAGATTTTGTGTTGAACGGTCTAATGCGCGCAACTTTGCTGTGGTGTAGTCTTGTACAAACTTCCAACTGATTTTGTTGCGCTAGCTATCTGACAGTGTACCCGTGGCGCCAAATTCAGAAATCGCCTTCGTGCCTCTACGCACGCAGGTCTATGTTGTGTGTCCCATTAAAACCACGACACCATTTAGCGCACAAAAATTGTGCGTAGGAACATCAGTATTGGAGTCGTTGCAAATCGCGCTGGGTTCTGTTCAGAGATGAGTCAAGATTTTGTGTTGAACGGTCTAATGCGCGCAACTTTGCTGTGGTGTAGTCTTGTACAAACTTCCAACTGATTTTGTTGCGCTAGCTATCTGACAGTGTACCCGTGGCGCCAAATTCAGAAATCGCCTTAGTGCCTCTATGCACGCAGGTCTATGTTGTGTGTCCCATTAAAACCACGACACCATTTACCGCACAAAAACTGTGCGTAGGAACATCAGTATTGGAGTCGTTGCAAATAGCGCTGGGTTCTGTTCAGAGATGAGTCAAGATTTTGTGTTGAATGGTCTAATGCGCGCAACTTTGCTGTGGTGTAGTCTTGTACAAACTTCCAACTGATTTTGTTGCGCTAGCAATCTGACAGTGTACCTGTGGCGCCAAATTCAGAAATCGCCTTAGTGCCTCTACGCACGCAGGTCTATGTTGTGTGTCCCATTAAAACCACGACACCATTTAGCGCACAAAAACTGTGTGTAGGAACATCAGTATTGGAGTCGTTGCAAATCGCGCTGGGTTCTGTTCAGAGATGAGTCAAGATTTTGTGTTGAACGGTCTAATGCGCGCAACTTTGCTGTGGTGTAGTCTTGTACTAACTTCCAACTGATTTTGTTGCGCTAGCTATCTGACAGTGTACCCGTGGCGCCAAATTCAGAAATCGCCTTAGTGCCTCTACGCACGCAGGTCTATGTTGTGTGTCCCATTAAAACCACAACACCATTTAGCGCACAAAAACTGTGCGTAGGAACATCAGTATTGGAGTCGTTGCAAATCGCGCTGGGTTCTGTTCAGAGATGAGTCAAGATTTTGTGTTGAATGGTCTAATGCGCGCAACTTTGCTGTGGTGTAGTCTTGTACAAACTTCCAACTGATTTTGTTGCGCTAGCTATCTGACAGTGTACCCGTGGCGCCAAATTCAGAAATCGCCTTAGTGCCTCTACGCACGCAGGTCTATGTTGTGTGTCCCATTAAAACCACGATACCATTTAGCGCACAAAAACTGTGCGTAGGAACATCAGTATTGGAGTCGTTGCAAATCGCGCTGGGTTCTGTTCAGAGATGAGTCAAGATTTTGTGTTGAACGGTCTAATGCGCGCAACTTTGCTGTGGTGTAGTCTTGTACAAACTTCCAACTGATTTTGTTGCGCTAGCTATCTGACAGTGTACCCGTGGCGCCAAATTCAGAAATCGCCTTCGTGCCTCTACGCACGCAGGTCTATGTTGTGTGTCCCATTAAAACCACGACACCATTTAGCGCACAAAAACTGTGCGTAGGAACATCAGTATTGGAGTCGTTGCAAATCGCGCTGGGTTCTGTTCAGAGATGAGTCAAGATTTTGTGTTGAACGGTCTAATGCGCGCAACTTTGCTGTGGTGTAGTCTTGTACAAACTTCCAACTGATTTTGTTGCGCTAGCTATCTGACAGTGTACCCGTGGCGCCAAATTCAGAAATCGCCTTCGTGCCTCTACGCACGCAGGTCTATATTGTGTGTCCCATTAAAACCACGACACCATTTAGCGCACAAAAATTGTGCGTAGGAACATCAGTATTGGAGTCGTTGCAAATCGCGCTGGGTTCTGTTCAGAGATGAGTCAAGATTTTGTGTTGAACGGTCTAATGCGCGCAACTTTGCTGTGGTGTAGTCTTGTACAAACTTCCAACTGATTTTGTTGCGCTAGCTATCTGACAGTGTACCCGTGGCGCCAAATTCAGAAATCGCCTTAGTGCCTCTACGCACGCAGGTCTATGTTGTGTGTCCCATTAAAACCACGACACCATTTAGCGCACAAAAACTGAGCGTAGGAACATCAGTATTGGAGTCGTTGCAAATCGCGCTGGGTTCTGTTCAGAGATGAGTCAAGATTTTGTGTTGAACGGTCTAATGCGCGCAACTTTGCTGTGGTGTAGTCTTGTACTAACTTCCAACTGATTTTGTTGCGCTAGCTATCTGACAGTGTACCCGTGGCGCCAAATTCAGAAATCGCCTTCGTGCCTCTACGCACGCAGGTCTATGTTGTGTGTCCCATTAAAACCACGACACCATTTAGCGCACAAAAACTGTGCGTAGGAACATCAGTATTGGAGTCGTTGCAAATCGCGCTGGGTTCTGTTCAGAGATGAGTCAAGATTTTGTGTTGAACGGTCTAATGCGCGCAACTTTGCTGTGGTGTAGTCTTGTACAAACTTCCAACTGATTTTGTTGCGCTAGCTATCTGACAGTGTACCCGTGGCGCCAAATTCAGAAATCGCCTTAGTGCCTCTACGCACGCAGGTCTATGTTGTGTGTCCCATTAAAACCACGACACCATTTAGTGCACAAAAACTGTGCGTAGGAACATCAGTATTGGAGTCGTTGTAAATCGCGCTGGGTTCTGTTCAGAGATGAGTCAAGATTTTGTGTTGAACGGTCTAATGCGCGCAATTTGCTGTGGTGTAGTCTTGTACAAACTTCCAACTGATTTTGTTGCGCTAGCTATCTGACAGTGTACCCGTGGCGCCAAATTCAGAAATCGCCTTAGTGCCTCTACGCACGCAGGTCTATGTTGTGTGTCCCATTAAAACCCCGACACCATTTAGCGCACAAAAACTGTGCGTAGGAACATCAGTATTGGAGTCGTTGCAAATCGCGCTGGGTTCTGTTCAGAGATGAGTCAAGATTTTGTGTTGAATGGTCTAATGCGCGCAACTTTGCTGTGGTGTAGTCTTGTACAAACTTCCAACTGATTTTGTTGCGCTAGCTATCTGACAGTGTCCCCGTGGCACCAAATTCAGAATCGCCTTAGTGCCTCTACGCACGCAGGTCTATGTTGTGTGTCCCATTAAAACCACGACACCATTTAGCGCACAAAAACTGTGCGTAGGAACATCAGTATTGGAGTCGTTGCAAATCGCGCTGGGTTCTGTTCAGAGATGAGTCAAGATTTTGTGTTGAACGGTCTAATGCGCGCAACTTAGCTGTGGTGTAGTCTTGTACAAACTTCCAACTGATTTTGTTGCGCTAGCTATCTGACAGTGTACCCATGGCGCCAAATTCAGAAATCGCCTTCGTGCCTCTTCGCACGCAGGTCTATGTTGTGTGTCCCATTAAAACCACGACACCATTTAGTGCATAAAAACTGTGCGTAGGAACATCAGTAATGGAGTCGTTGCAAATCGCGCTGGGTTCTGTTCAGAGATGAGTCAACATTTTGTGTTGAACGGTCTAATGTGCGCAACTTTGCTGTGGTGTAGTCTTGTACAAACTTCCAACTGATTTTGTTGCGCTAGCTATCTGACAGTGTACCCGTGGCGCCAAATTCAGAAATCGCCTTCGTGCCTCTACGCACGCAGGTCTATGTTGTGTGTCCCATTAAAACCACGACACCATTTAGCGCACAAAAACTGTGTGTAGGAACATCAGTATTGGAGTCGTTGCAAATCGCGCTGGGTTCTGTTCAGAGATGAGTCAAGATTTTGTGTTGAACGGTCTAATGCGCGCAACTTTGCTGTGGTGTAGTCTTGTACTAACTTCCAACTGATTTTGTTGCGCTAGCTATCTGACAGTGTACCCGTGGCGCCAAATTCAGAAATCGCCTTAGTGCCTCTACGCACGCAGGTCTATGTTGTGTGTCCCATTAAAACCACGACACCATTTAGCGCACAAAAACTGTGCGTAGGAACATCAGTATTGGAGTCGTTGCAAATCGCGCTGGGTTCTGTTCAGAGATGAGTCAAGATTTTGTGTTGTACGGTCTAATGCGCGCAACTATGCTGTGGTGTAGTCTTGTACAAACTTCCAACTGATTTTGTTGCGCTAGCTATCTGACAGTGTACCCGTGGCGCCAAATTCAGAAATCGCCTTAGTGCCTCTACGCACGCAGGTCTATGTTGTGTGTCCCATTAAAACCACGATACCATTTAGCGCAAAAAAACTGTGCGTAGGAACATCAGTATTGGAGTCGTTGCAAATCGCGCTGGGTTCTGTTCAGAGATGAGTCAAGATTTTGTGTTGAATGGTCTAATGCGCGCAACTTTGCTGTGGTGTAGTCTTGTACAAACTTCCAACTGATTTTGTTGCGCTAGCTATCTGACAGTGTACCCGTGGCGCCAAATTCAGAAATCGCCTTCATGCCTCTACGCACGCAGGTCTATGTTGTGTGTCCCATTAAAACCACGACACCATTTAGTGCACAAAAACTGTGCGTAGGAACATCAGTATTGGAGTCGTTGCAAATCGCGCTCGGTTCTGTTCAGAAATGAGTCAAGATTTTGTGTTGAACGGTCTAATGCGCGCAATTTGCTGTGGTGTAGTCTTGTACAAACTTCCAACTGATTTTGTTGCGCTAGCTATCTGACAGTGTACCCGTGGCGCCATATTCAGAAATCGCCTTAGTGCCCCTACGCACGCAGGTCTATGTTGTGTGTCCCATTAAAACCACGACACCATTTAGCGCACAAAAACTGTGCGTAGGAACATCAGTATTGGAGTCGTTGCAAATCGCGCTGGGTTCTGTTCAGAGATGAGTCAAGATTTTGTGTTGAATGGTCTAATGCGCGCAACTTTGCTGTGGTGTAGTCTTGTACAAACTTCCAACTGATTTTGTTGCGCTAGCTATCTGACAGTGTACCCGTGGCGCCAAATTCAGAAATCGCCTTAGTGCCTCTACGCACGCAGGTCTATGTTGTGTGTCTCATTAAAACCACGACACCATTTAGCGCACAAAAACTGTGCGTAGGAACATCAGTATTGGAGTCGTTGCAAATCGCGCTGGGTTCTGTTCAGAGATGAGTCAAGATTTTGTGTTGAACGGTCTAATGCGCGCAACTTTGCTGTGGTGTAGTCTTGTACAAACTTCCAACTGATTTTGTTGCGCTAGCTATCTGACAGTGTACCCGTGGCGCCAAATTCAGAAATCGCCTTCGTGCCTCTACACACGCAGGTCTATGTTGTGTGTCCCATCAAAACCACGACACCATTTAGCGCACAAAAACTGTGTGTCGGAACATCAGTATTGGAGCCGTTGCAAATCGCGCTGCGTTCTGTTCAGAGATGAGTCAAGATATTGTGTTGAACGGTCTAATGCGCGCAACTTTGCTGTGGTGTAGTCTTGTACAAACTTCCAACTGATTTTGTTGCGCTAGCTATCTGACAGTGTACCCGTGGCGCCAAATTCAGAAATCGCCTTAGTGCCTCTACGCACGCAGGTCTATGTTGTGTGTCCCATTAAAACCACGACACCATTTAGCGCACAAAAACTGTGCGTAGGAACATCAGTATTGGAGTCGTTGCAAATCGCGCTGGGTTCTGTTCAGAGATGAGTCAAGATTTTGTGTTGAACGGTCTAATGCGCGCAACTTTGCTGTGGTGTAGTCTTGTACAAATTTCCAACTGATTTTGTTGCGCTAGCTATCTGACAGTGTACCCGTGGCTCCAAATTCAGAAATCGGCTTCGTGCCTCTACGCACGCAGGTCTATGTTGTGTGTCCCATTAAAACCACGACACCATTTAGTGCACAAAAACTGTGCGTAGGAACATCAGTAATGGAGTCGTTGCAAATCGCGCTCGGTTCTGTTCAGAGATGAGTCAAGATTTTGTGTTGAACGGTCTAATGCGCGCAATTTGCTGTGGTGAAGTCTTGTAAAAACTTCCAACTGATTTTGTTGCGCTAGCTATCTGACAGTGTACCCGTGGCGCCAAATTCAGAAATCGCCTTCGTGCCTCTACGCACGCAGGTCTATGTTGTGTGTCCCATTAAAACCACGACACCATTTAGCGCACAAAAACTGTGCGTAGGAACATCAGTATTGGAGTCCTTGCAAATCGCGCTGGATTCTGTTCAGAGATGAGTAAAGATTTTGTGTTGAACGGTCTAATGCGCGCAACTTTGCTGTGGTGTAGTCTTGTACAAACTTCCAACTGATTTTGTTGCGCTAGCTATCTGACAGTGTACCCGTGGCGCCAAATTCAGAAATCGCCTTCGTGCCTCTACGCACGCAGGTCTATGTTGTGTGTCCCATTAAAACCACGACACCATTTAGTGCACAAAAACTGTGCGTAGGAACATCAGTAATGGAGTCGTTGCAAATCGCGCTGGGTTCTGTTCAGAGATGAGTCAAGGTTTTGTGTTGAACGGTCTAATGCGCGCAATTTGCTGTGGTGTAGTCTTGTACAAACTTCCAACTGATTTTGTTGCGCTAGCTATCTGACAGTGTACCCGTGGCGCCAAATTCAGAAATCGCCTTAGTGCCTCTACGCACGCAGGTCTATGTTGTGTGTCCCATTAAAACCACGACACCATTTAGCGCACAAAAACTGTGTCTAGGAACATCAGGATTGGAGTCGTTGCAAATCGCGCTCGGTTCTGTTCAGAGATGAGTCAAGATTTTGTGTTGAACGGTCTAATGCGCGCAACTTTGCTGTGGTGTAGTCTTGTACAAACTTCCAACTGATTTTGTTGCGCTAGCTATCTGACAGTGTACCTGTGGCGCCAAATTCAGAAATCGCCTTCGTGCCTCTACGCACGCAGGTCTATGTTGTGTGTCCCATTAAAGCCACGACACCATTTAGCGCACAAAAACTGTGCGTAGGAACATCAGTATTGGAGTCGTTGCAAATCACGCTGGGTTCTGTTCAGAGATGAGTCAAGATTTTGTGTTGAACGGTCTAATGCGCGCAACTTTGCTGTGGTGTAGTCTTGTACAAACTTCCAACTGATTTTGTTGCGCTAGCTATCTGACAGTGTACCCGTGGCGCCAAATTCAGAAATCGCCTTCGTGCCTCTACGCACGCAGGTCTATGTTGTGTGTCCCATTAAAACCACGACACCATTTAGCGCACAAAAACTGTGCGTAGGAACATCAGTATTGGAGTCGTTGCAAATCGCGCTGGGTTCTGTTCAGAGATGAGTCAAGATTTTGTGTTGAACGGTCTAATGCGTGCAACTTTGCTGTGGTGTAGTCTTGTACAAACTTCCAACTGATTTTGTTGCGCTAGCTATCTGACAGTGTACCCGTGGCTCCAAATTCAGAAATCGGCTTCGTGCCTCTACGCACGCAGGTCTATGTTGTGTGTCCCATTAAAACCACGACACCATTTAGCGCACAAAAACTGTGTGTAGGAACATCAGTATTGGAGTCGTTGCAAATCGCGCTCGGTTCTGTTCAGAGATGAGTCAAGATTTTGTGTTGAACGGTCTAATGCGCGCAACTTTGCTGTGGTGTAGTCTTGTACAAACTTCCAACTGATTTTGTTGCGCTAGCTATCTGACAGTGTACCCGTGGCGCCAAATTCAGAAATCGCCTTCGTGCCTCTACGCACGCAGGTCTATGTTGTGTGTCCCATTAAAGCCACGACACCATTTAGCGCACAAAAACTGTGCGTAGGAACATCAGTATTGGAGTCGTTGCAAATCGCGCTGGGTTCTGTTCAGAGATGAGTCAAGATTTTGTGTTGAACGGTCTAATGCGCGCAACTTTGCTGTGGTGTAGTCTTGTACAAACTTCCAACTGATTTTGTTGCGCTAGCTATCTGACAGTGTACCCGTGGCGCCAAATTCAGAAATCGCCTTCGTGCCTCTACGCACGCAGGTCTATGTTGTGTGTCCCATTAAAACCACGACACCATTTAGCGCACAAAAACTGTGCGTAGGAACATCAGTATTGGAGTCGTTGCAAATCGCGCTGGGTTCTGTTCAGAGATGAGTCAAGATTTTGTGTTGAACGGTCTAATGCGCGCAACTTTGCTGTGGTGTAGTCTTGTACAAACTTCCAACTGATTTTGTTGCGCTAGCTATTTGACAGTGTACCCGTGGCGCCATATTCAGAAATCGCCTTCGTGCCTCTACGCACGCAGGTCTATGTTGTGTGTCCCATTAAAACCACGACACCATTTAGCGCACAAAAACTGTGCGTAGGAACATCAGTATTGGAGTCGTTGCAAATCGCGCTGGGTTCTGTTCAGAGATGAGTCAAGATTTTGTGTTGAACGGTCTAATGCGCGCAACTTTGCTGTGGTGTAGTCTTGTACAAACTTCCAACTGATTTTGTTGCGCTAGCTATCTGACAGTGTACCCGTGGCGCCATATTCAGAAATCGCCTTCGTGCCTCTACGCACGCAGGTCTATGTTGTGTGTCCCATTAAAACCACGACACCATTTAGCGCACAAAAACTGTGCGTAGGAACATCAGTATTGGAGTCGTTGCAAATCGCGCTGGGTTCTGTTCAGAGATGAGTCAAGATTTTGTGTTGAACGGTCTAATGCGCGCAACTTTGCTGTGGTGTAGTCTTGTACAAACTTCCAACTGATTTTGTTGCGCTAGCTATCTGACAGTGTACCCGTGGCGCCAAATTCAGAAATCGCCTTCGTGCCTCTACGCACGCAGGTCTATGTTGTGTGTCCCATTAAAACCACGACACCATTTAGCGCACAAAAACTGTGTGTAGGAACATCAGTATTGGAGTCGTTGCAAATCGCGCTGGGTTCTGTTCGGAGATGAGTCAAGATTTTGTGTTGAACGGTCTAATGCGCGCAACTTTGCTGTGGTGTAGTCTTGTACAAACTTCCAACTGATTTTGTTGCGCTAGCTATCTGACAGTGTACCCGTGGCGCCAAATTCAGAAATCGCCTTCGTGCCTCTACGCACGCAGGTCTATGTTGTGTGTCCCATTAAAACCACGACACCATTTAGCGCACAAAAACTGTGCGTAGGAACATCAGTATTGGAGTCCTTGCAAATCGCGCTGGGTTCTGTTCAGAGATGAGTCAAGATTTTGTGTTGTACGGTCTAATGCGCGCAACTATGCTGTGGAGTAGTCTTGTACAAACTTCCAACTGATTTTGTTGCGCTAGCTATCTGACAGTGTACCCGTGGCGCCAAATTCAGAAATCGCTTTAGTGCCTCTACGCACGCAGGTCTATGTTGTGTGTCCCATTAAAACCACGACACCATTTAGTGCACAAAAACTGTGCGTAGGAACATCAGTATTGGAGTCGTTGCAAATCGCGCTCGGTTCTGTTCAGAGATGAGTCAAGATTTTGTGTTGAACGGTCTAATGCGCGCAATTTGCTGTGGTGTAGTCTTGTACAAACTTCCAACTGATTTTGTTGCGATAGCTATCTGACAGTGTACCCGTGGCGCCAAATTCATAAATCGCCTTAGTGCCTCTACGCACGCAGGTCTATGTTGTGTGTCCCATTAAAACCACGACACCATTTAGCGCACAAAAACTGTGCGTAGGAACATCAGTATTGGAGTCGTTGCAAATCGCGCTGGGTTCTGTTCAGAGATGAGTCAAGATTTTGTGTTGAACGGTCTAATGCGCGCAACTTTGCTGTGGTGTAGTCTTGTACAAACTTCCAACTGATTTTGTTGCGCTAGCTATCTGACAGTGTACCCGTGGCGTGAAATTCAGAAATCGCCTTAGTGCCTCTACGCACGCAGGTCTATGTTGTGTGTCCCATTAAAACCACGACACCATTTAGTGCACAAAAACTGTGCGTAGGAATATCAGTAATGGAGTCGTTGCAAATCGCGCTCGGTTCTGTTCAGAGATGAGTCAAGATTTTGTGTTGAACGGTCTAATGCGCGCAATTTGCTGTGGTGTAGTCTTGTACAAACTTCCAACTGATTTTGTTGCGCTAGCTATCTGACAGTGTACCCGTGGCGCCAAATTCAGAAATCGCCTTAGTGCCTCTACGCACGCAGGTCTATGTTGTGTGTCCCATTAAAACCACGACACCATTTAGCGCACAAAAACTGTGCGTAGGAACATCAGTATTGGAGTCGTTGCAAATCGCGCTGGGTTCTGTTCAGAGATGAGTCAAGATTTTGTGTTGAACGGTCTAATGTGCGCAACTTTGCTGTGGTGTAGTCTTGTACAAACTTCCAACTGATTTTGTTGCGCTAGCTATCTGACAGTGTACCCGTGGCTCCAAATTCAGAAATCGGCTTCGTGCCTCTACGCACGCAGGTCTATGTTGTGTGTCCCATTAAAACCACGACACCATTTAGCGCACAAAAACTGTGTGTAGGAACATCAGTATTGGAGTCGTTGCAAATCGCGCTCGGTTCTGTTCAGAGATGAGTCAAGATTTTGTGTTGAACGGTCTAATGCGCGCAACTTTGCTGTGGTGTAGTCTTGTACAAACTTCCAACTGATTTTGTTGCGCTAGCTATCTGACAGTGTACCCGTGGCGCCAAATTCAGAAATCGCCTTCGTGCCTCTACGCACGCAGGTCTATGTTGTGTGTCCCATTAAAACCACGACACCATTTAGCGCACAAAAACTGTGCGTAGGAACATCAGTATTGGAGTCGTTGCAAATCGCGCTGGGTTCTGTTCAGAGATGAGTCAAGATTTTGTGTTGAACGGTCTAATGCGCGCAACTTTGCTGTGGTGTAGTCTTGTACAAACTTCCATCTGATTTTGTTGCGCTAGCTATCTGACAGTGTACCTGTGGCGCCAAATTCAGAAATCGCCTTAGTGCCTCTACGCACGCAGGTCTATGTTGTGTGTCCCATTAAAACCACGACACCATTTAGCGCACAAAAACTGTGCGTAGGAACATCAGTATTGGAGTCGTTGCAAATCGCGCTGGGTTCTGTTCAGAGATGAGTCAAGATTTTGTGTTGAACGGTCTAATGCGCGCAACTTTGCTGTGGTGTAGTCTTGTACAAACTTCCAACTGATTTTGTTGCGCTAGCTATCTGACAGTGTACCCGTGGCGCCAAATTCAGAAATCGCCTTCGTGCCTCTACGCACGCAGGTCTATGTTGTGTGTCCCATTAAAACCACGACACCATTTAGCGCACAAAAACTGTGCGTAGGAACATCAGTATTGGAGTCGTTGCAAATCGCGCTGGGTTCTGTTCAGAGATGAGTCAAGATTTTGTGTTGAACGGTCTAATGCGCGCAACTTTGCTGTGGTGTAGTCTTGTACAAACTTCCAACTGATTTTGTTGCGCTAGCTATCTGACAGTGTACCCGTGGCGCCAAATTCAGAAATCACCTTCGTGCCTCTACGCACGCAGGTCTATGTTGTGTGTCCCATTAAAACCACGACACCATTTAGCGCACAAAAACTGTGCGTAGGAACATCAGTATTGGAGTCGTTGCAAATCGCGCTGGGTTCTGTTCAGAGATGAGTCAAGATTTTGTGTTGAACGGTCTAATGCGCGCAACTTTGCTGTGGTGTAGTCTTGTACAAACTTCCAACTGATTTTGTTGCGCTAGCTATCTGACAGTGTACCCGTGGCGCCAAATTCAGAAATCGCCTTCGTGCCTCTACGCACGCAGGTCTATGTTGTGTGTCCCATTAAAACCACGACACCATTTAGCGCACAAAAACTGTGCGTAGGAACATCAGTATTGGAGTCCTTGCAAATCGCGCTGGGTTCTGTTCAGAGATGAGTCAAGATTTTGTGTTGAACGGTCTAATGCGCGCAACTTTGCTGTGGTGTGGTCTTGTACAAACTTCCAACTGATTTTGTTGCGCTAGCTATCTGACAGTGTACCCGTGGCGCCAAATTCAGAAATCGCCTTCGTGCCTCTACGCACGCAGGTCTATGTTGTGTGCCCATTAAAACCACGACACTATTTAGCGCACAAAAACTGTGCGTAGGAACATCAGTATTGGAGTCGTTGCAAATCGCGCTGGGTTCTGTTCAGAGATGAGTCAAGATTTTGTGTTGAATGGTCTAATGCGCGCAACATTGCTGTTGTGTAGTCTTGTACAAACTTCCATCTGATTTTGTTGCGCTAGCTATCTGACAGTGTACCCGTGGCGCCAAATTCAGAAATCGCCTTCGTGCCTCTACGCATGCAGGTCTATGTTGTGTGTCCCATTAAAACCACGACACCATTTAGCGCACAAAAACTGTGCGTAGGAACATCAGTATTGGAGTCGTTGCAAATCGTGCTGGGTTCTGTTCAGAGATGAGTCAAGATTTTGTGTTGAACGGTCTAATGCGCGCAACTTTGCTGTGGTGTAGTCTTGTACAAACTTCCAACTGATTTTGTTGCGCTAGCTATCTGACAGTGTACCCGTGGCGCCAAATTCAGAAATCGCCTTCGTGCCTCTACGCACGCAGGTCTATGTTGTGTGTCCCATTAAAACCACGACACCATTTAGCGCACAAAAACTGTGCGTAGGAACATCAGTATTGGAGTCGTTGCAAATCGCGCTGGGTTCTGTTCAGAGATGAGTCAAGATTTTGTGTTGAACGGTCTAATGCGCGCAACTTTGCTGTGGTGTAGTCTTGTACAAACTTCCAACTGATTTTGTTGCGCTAGCTATCTGACAGTGTACCCGTGGCGCCAAATTCAGAAATCGCCTTCGTGCCTCTACGCACGCAGGTCTATGTTGTGTGTCCCATTAAAACCACGACACCATTTAGTGCACAAAAACTGTGCGTAGGAACATCAGTATTGGAGTCGTTGCAAATCGCGCTGGGTTCTGTTCAGAGATGAGTCAAGATTTTGTGTTGAACGGTCTAATGCGCGCAATTTGCTGTGGTGTAGTCTTGTACAAACTTCCAACTGATTTTGTTGCGCTAGCTATCTGACAGTGTACCCGTGGCGCCAAATTCAGAAATCGCCTTCGTGCCTCTACGCACGCAGGTCTATGTTGTGTGTCCCATTAAAACCACGACACCATTTAGTGCACAAAAACTGTGCGTAGGAACATCAGTATTGGAGTCGTTGCAAATCGCGCTGGGTTCTGTTCAGAGATGAGTCAAGATTTTGTGTTGAACGGTCTAATGCGCGCAATTTGCTGTGGTGTAGTCTTGTACAAACTTCCAACTGATTTTGTTGCGCTAGCTATCTGACAGTGTACCCGTGGCGCCAAATTCAGAAATCGCCTTCGTGCCTCTACGCACGCAGGTCTATGTTGTGTGTCCCATTAAAACCACGACACCATTTAGCGCACAAAAACTGTGCGTAGGAACATCAGTATTGGAGTCGTTGCAAATCGCGCTGGGTTCTGTTCAGAGATGAGTCAAGATTTTGTGTTGAACGGTCTAATGCGCGCAACTTTGCTGTGGTGTAGTCTTGTACAAACTTCCAACTGATTTTCTTGCGCTAGCTATCTGACAGTGTACCCGTGGCGCCAAATTCAGAAATCGCCTTCGTGCCTCTACGCACGCAGGTCTATGTTGTGTGTCCCATTAAAACCACGACACCATTTAGTGCACAAAAACTGTGCGTAGGAACATCAGTAATGGAGTCGTTGCAAATCGCGCTCGGTTCTGTTCAGAGATGAGTTAAGATTTTGTGTTGAACGGTCTAATGCGCGCAATTTGCTGTGGTGTAGTCTTGTACAAACTTCCAACTGATTTTGTTGCGCTAGCTATCTGACAATGTACCCATGGCGCCAAATTCAGAAATCGCCTTAGTGCCTCTACGCACGCAGGTCTATGTTGTGTGTCCCATTAAAACCACGACACCATTTAGCGCACAAAAACTTTGCGTAGGAACATCAGTATTGGAGTCGTTGCAAATCGCGCTGGGTTCTGTTCAGAGATGAGTCAAGATTTTGTGTTGAACGGTCTAATGCGCGCAACTTTGCTGTGGTGTAGCCTTGTACAAACTTCCAACTGATTTTGTTGCGCTAGCTATCTGACAGTGTACCCGTGGCTCCAAATTCAGAATTCGGCTTCGTGCCTCTACGCATGCAGGTCTATGTTGTGTGTCCCATTAAAACCACGACACCATTTAGCGCACAAAAACTGTGTGTAGGAACATCAGTATTGGAGTCGTTGCAAATCGCGCTCGGTTCTGTTCAGAGATGAGTCAAGATTTTGTGTTGAACGGTCTAATGCGCGCAACTTTGCTGTGGTGTAGTCTTGTACAAACTTCCAACTGATTTTGTTGCGCTAGCTATCTGACAGTGTACCCGTGGCGCCAAATTCAGAAATCGCCTTCGTGCCTCTACGCACGCAGGTCTATGTTGTGTGTCCCATTAAAACCACGACACCATTTAGCGCACAAAAACTGTGCGTAGGAACATCAGTATTGGAGTCGTTGCAAATCGCGCTGGGTTCTGTTCAGAGATGAGTCAAGATTTTGTGTTGAACGGTCTAATGCGCGCAACTTTGCTGTGGTGTAGTCTTGTACAAACTTCCATCTGATTTTGTTGCGCTAGCTATCTGACAGTGTACCCGTGGCGCCAAATTCAGAAATCGCCTTCGTGCCTCTACGCACGCAGGTCTATGTTGTGTGTCCCATTAAAACCACGACACCATTTAGCGCACAAAAACTGTGCGTAGGAACATCAGTATTGGAGTCGTTGCAAATCGCGCTGGGTTCTGTTCAGAGATGAGTCAAGATTTTGTGTTGAACGGTCTAATGCGCGCAACTTTGCTGTGGTGTAGTCTTGTACAAACTTCCAACTGATTTTGTTGCGCTAGCTATCTGACAGTGTACCCGTGGCGCCAAATTCAGAAATCGCCTTCGTGCCTCTACGCACGCAGGTCTATGTTGTGTGTCCCATTAAAACCACGACACCATTTAGCGCACAAAAACTGTGCGTAGGAACATCAGTATTGGAGTCGTTGCAAATCGCGCTGGGTTCTGTTCAGAGATGAGTCAAGATTTTGTGTTGAACGGTCTAATGCGCGCAACTTTGCTGTGGTGTAGTCTTGTACAAACTTCCAACTGATTTTGTTGCGCTAGCTATCTGACAGTGTACCCGTGGCGCCAAATTCAGAAATCGCCTTCGTGCCTCTACGCACGCAGGTCTATGTTGTGTGTCCCATTAAAACCACGACACCATTTAGTGCACAAAAACTGTGCGTAGGAACATCAGTAATGGAGTCGTTGCAAATCGCGCTGGGTTCTGTTCAGAGATGAGTCAAGATTTTGTGTTGAACGGTCTAATGCGCGCAATTTGCTGTGGTGTAGTCTTGTACAAACTTCCAACTGATTTTGTTGCGCTAGCTATCTGACAGTGTACCCATGGCGCCAAATTCAGAAATCGCCTTAGTGCCTCTACGCACGCAGGTCTATGTTGTGTGTCCCATTAAAACCACGACACCATTTAGCGCACAAAAACTGTGCGTAGGAACATCAGTATTGGAGTCGTTGCAAATCGCGCTGGGTTCTGTTCAGAGATGAGTCAAGATTTTGTGTTGAACGGTCTAATGCGCGCAACTTTGCTGTGGTGTAGTCTTGTACAAACTTCCAACTGATTTTGTTGCGCTAGCTATCTGACAGTGTACCCGTGGCTCCAAATTCAGAAATCGGCTTCGTGCCTCTACGCACGCAGGTCTATGTTGTGTGTCCCATTAAAACCACGACACCATTTAGCGCACAAAAACTGTGTGTAGGAACATCAGTATTGGAGTCGTTGCAAATCGCGCTGGGTTCTGTTCAGAGATGAGTCAAGATTTTGTGTTGAACGGTCTAATGCGCGCAACTTTGCTGTGGTGTAGTCTTGTACAAACTTCCAACTGATTTTGTTGCGCTAGCTATCTGACAGTGTACCCGTGGCGCCAAATTCAGAAATCGCCTTCGTGCCTCTACGCACGCAGGTCTATGTTGTGTGTCCCATTAAAACCACGACACCATTTAGCGCACAAAAACTGTGCGTAGGAACATCAGTATTGGAGTCGTTGCAAATCGCGCTGGGTTCTGTTCAGAGATGAGTCAAGATTTTGTGTTGAACGGTCTAATGCGCGCAACTTCGCTGTGGTGTAGTCTTGTACTAACTTCCAACTGATTTTGTTGCGCTAGCTATCTGACAGTGTACCCGTGGCGCCAAATTCAGAAATCGCCTTAGTGCCTCTACGCACGCAGGTCTATGTTGTGTGTCCCATTAAAACCACGACACCATTTAGCGCACAAAAACTGTGCGTAGGAACATCAGTATTGGAGTCGTCGCAAATCGCGCTGGGTTCTGTTCAGAGATGAGTCAAGATTTTGTGTTGAACGGTCTAATGCGCGCAACTTTGCTGTGGTGTAGTCTTGTACAAACTTCCAACTGATTTTGTTGCGCTAGCTATCTGACAGTGTACCCGTGGCGCCAAATTCAGAAATCGCCTTCGTGCCTTTACGCACGCAGGTCTATGTTGTTTGTCCCATTAAAACCACGACACCATTTAGCGCACAAAAACTGTGCGTAGGAACATCAGTATTGGAGTCGTTGCAAATCGCGCTGGGTTCTGTTCAGAGATGAGTCAAGATTTTGTGTTGAACGGTCTAATGCGCGCAATTTGCTGTGGTGTAGTCTTGAACAAATTTCCAACTGATTTTGTTGCGCTAGCTATCTGACAGTGTACCCGTGGCGCCAAATTCAGAAATCGCCTTAGTGCCTCTACGCACGCAGGTCTATGTTGTGTGTCCCATTAAAACCACGACACCATTTAGCGCACAAAAACTGTGCGTAGGAACATCAGTATTGGAGTCGTTGCAAATCGCGCTGGGTTCTGTTCAGAGATGAGTCAAGATTTTGTGTTGAACGGTCTAATGCGCGCAACTTTGCTGTGGTGTAGTCTTGTACAAACTTCCAACTGATTTTGTTGCGCTAGCTATCTGACAGTGTACCCGTGGCTCCAAATTCAGAAATCGGCTTCGTGCCTCTACGCACGCAGGTCTATGTTGTGTGTCCCATTAAAACCACGACACCATTTAGCGCACAAAAACTGTGTGTAGGAACATCAGTATTGGAGTCGTTGCAAATCGCGCTGGGTTCTGTTCAGAGATGAGTCAAGATTTTGTGTTGAACGGTCTAATGCGCGCAACTTTGCTGTGGTGTAGTCTTGTACAAACTTCCAACTGATTTTGTTGCGCTAGCTATCTGACAGTGTACCCGTGGCGCCAAATTCAGAAATCGCCTTCGTGCCTCTACGCACGCAGGTCTATGTTGTGTGTCCCATTAAAACCACGACACCATTTAGCGCACAAAAACTGTGCGTAGGAACATCAGTATTGGAGTCGTTGCAAATCGCGCTGGGTTCTGTTCAGAGATGAGTCAAGATTTTGTGTTGAACGGTCTAATGCGCGCAACTTCGCTGTGGTGTAGTCTTGTACTAACTTCCAACTGATTTTGTTGCGCTAGCTATCTGACAGTGTACCCGTGGCGCCAAATTCAGAAATCGCCTTAGTGCCTCTACGCACGCAGGTCTATGTTGTGTGTCCCATTAAAACCACGACACCATTTAGCGCACAAAAACTGTGCGTAGGAACATCAGTATTGGAGTCGTCGCAAATCGCGCTGGGTTCTGTTCAGAGATGAGTCAAGATTTTGTGTTGAACGGTCTAATGCGCGCAACTTTGCTGTGGTGTAGTCTTGTACAAACTTCCAACTGATTTTGTTGCGCTAGCTATCTGACAGTGTACCCGTGGCGCCAAATTCAGAAATCGCCTTCGTGCCTTTACGCACGCAGGTCTATGTTGTTTGTCCCATTAAAACCACGACACCATTTAGCGCACAAAAACTGTGCGTAGGAACATCAGTATTGGAGTCGTTGCAAATCGCGCTGGGTTCTGTTCAGAGATGAGTCAAGATTTTGTGTTGAACGGTCTAATGCGCGCAATTTGCTGTGGTGTAGTCTTGAACAAATTTCCAACTGATTTTGTTGCGCTAGCTATCTGACAGTGTACCCGTGGCGCCAAATTCAGAAATCGCCTTAGTGCCTCTACGCACGCAGGTCTATGTTGTGTGTCCCATTAAAACCACGACACCATTTAGCGCACAAAAACTGTGCGTAGGAACATCAGTATTGGAGTCGTTGCAAATCGCGCTGGGTTCTGTTCAGAGATGAGTCAAGATTTTGTGTTGAACGGTCTAATGCGCGCAACTTTGCTGTGGTGTAGTCTTGTACAAACTTCCAACTGATTTTGTTGCGCTAGCTATCTGACAATGTACCCGTGGCGCCAAATTCAGAAATCGCCTTCGTGCCTCTACGCACGCAGGTCTATGTTGTGTGTCCCATTAAAACCACGACACCATTTAGTGCACAAAAACTGTGCGTAGGAACATCAGTAATGGAGTCGTTGCAAATCGCGCTCGGTTCTGTTCAGAGATGAGTCAAGATTTTGTGTTGAACGGTCTAATGCGCGCAATTTTCTGTGGTGTAGTCTTGTACAAACTTCCAACTGATTTTGTTGCGCTAGCTATCTGACAGTGTACCCGTGGCGCCAAATTCAGAAATCGCCTTAGTGCCTCTACGCACGCAGGTCTATGTTGTGTGTCCCATTAAAACCACGATACCATTTAGCGCACAAAAACTGTGCGTAGGAACATCAGTATTGGAGTCGTTGCAAATCGCGCTGGGTTCTGTTCAGAGATGAGTCAAGATTTTGTGTTGAACGGTCTAATGCGCGCAACTTTGCTGTGGTGTAGTCTTGTACAAACTTCCAACTGATTTTGTTGCGCTAGCTATCTGACAGTGTACCCGTGGCGCCAAATTCAGAAATCGCCTTCGTGCCTCTACGCACGCAGGTCTATGTTGTGTGTCCCATTAAAACCACGACACCATTTAGCGCACAAAAACTGTGCGTAGGAACATCAGTATTGGAGTCGTTGCAAATCGCGCTGGGTTCTGTTCAGAGATGAGTCAAGATTTTGTGTTGAACGGTCTAATGCGCGCAACTTTGCTGTGGTGTAGTCTTGTACAAACTTCCAACTGATTTTGTTGCGCTAGCTATCTGACAGTGTACCCGTGGCGCCAAATTCAGAAATCGCCTTCGTGCCTCTTCGCACGCAGGTCTATGTTGTGTGTCCCATTAAAACCACGACACCATTTAGCGCACAAAAACTGTGCGTAGGAACATCAGTATTGGAGTCGTTGCAAATCGCGCTCGGTTCTGTTCAGAGATGAGTCAAGATTTTGTGTTGAACGGTCTAATGCGCGCAACTTTGCTGTGGTGTAGTCTTGTACAAACTTCCAACTGATTTTGTTGCGCTAGCTATCTGACAGTGTACCCGTGGTGCCAAATTCAGAAATCGCCTTAGTGCCTCTACGCACGCAGGTCTATGTTGTGTGTCCCATTAAAACCACGACACCATTTAGCGCACAAAAACTGTGCGTAGGAACATCAGTATTGGAGTCCTTGCAAATCGCGCTGGGTTCTGTTCAGAGATGAGTCAAGATTTTGTGTTGTACGGTCTAAAGCGCGCAACTTTGCTGTGGTGTAGTCTTGTACAAACTTCCAACTGATTTTGTTGCGCTAGCTATCTGACAGTGTACCCGTGGCGCCAAATTCAGAAATCGCCTTCGTGCCTCTACGCATGCAGGTCTATGTTGTGTGTCCCATTAAAACCACGACACCATTTAGCGCACAAAAACTGTGCGTAGGAACATCAGTATTGGAGTTGTTGCAAATCGCGCTGGGTTCTGTTCAGAGATGAGTCAAGATTTTGTGTTGAACGGTCTAATGCGCCCAACTTTGCTGTGGTGTAGTCTTGTACAAACTTCCAACTGATTTTGTTGCGCTAGCTATCTGACAGTGTACCCGTGGCGCCAAATTCAGAAATCGCCTTCGTGCCTCTACGCACGCAGGTCTATGTTGTGTGTCCCATTAAAACCACGACACCATTTAGCGCACAAAAACTGTGCGTAGGAACATCAGTATTGGAGTCGTTGCAAATCGCGCTGGGTTCTGTTCAGAGATGAGTCAAGATTTTGTGTTGAACGGTCTAATGCGTGCAACTTTGCTGTGGTGTAGTCTTGTACAAACTTCCAACTGATTTTGTTGCGTTAGCTATCTGACAGTGTACCCGTGGCGCCAAATTCAGAAATCGCCTTAGTGCCTCTACGCACGCAGGTCTATGTTGTTTGTCCCATTAAAACCACGACACCATTTAGCGCACAAAAACTGTGCGTAGGAACATCAGTATTGGAGTCGTTGCAAATCGCGCTGCGTTCTGTTCAGAGATGAGTCAAGATTTTGTGTTGAACGGTCTAATGCGCGCAACTTTGCTGTGGTGTAGTCTTGTACAAACTTCCAACTGATTTTATTGCGCTAGCTATCTGACAGTGTACCCGTGGCGCCAAATTCAGAAATCGCCTTCGTGCCTCTACGCACGCAGGTCTATGTTGTGTGTCCCATTAAAACCACGACACCATTTAGTGCACAAAAACTGTGCGTAGGAACATCAGTATTGGAGTCGTTGCAAATCGCGCTCGGTTCTGTTCAGAGATGAGTCAAGATTTTGTGTTGAACGGTCTAATGCGCGCAACTTTGCTGTGGTGTAGTCTTGTACAAACTTCCAACTGATTTTGTTGCGCTAGCTATCTGACAGTGTACCCGTGGCGCCAAATTCAGAAATCGCCTTCGTGCCTCTACGCACGCAGGTCTATGTTGTGTGTCCCATTAAAACCACGACACCATTTAGCGCACAAAAACTGTGTGTAGGAACATCAGTATTGGAGTCGTTGCAAATCGCGCTGGGTTCTGTTCAGAGATGCGTCAAGATTTTGTGTTGAACGGTCTAATGCGCGCAACTTTGCTGTGGTGTAGTCTTGTACAAACTTCCAACTGATTTTGTTGCGCTAGCTATCTGACAGTGTACCCGTGGCGCCAAATTCAGAAATCGCCTTCGTGCCTCTACGCACGCAGGTCTATGTTGTGTGTCCCATTAAAACCACGACACCTTTTAGCGCACAAAAACTGTGCGTAGGAACATCAGTATTGGAGTCGTTGCAAATCGCGCTCGGTTCTGTTCAGAGATGAGTCAAGATTTTGTGTTGAACGGTCTAATGCACGCAACTTTGCTGTGGTGTAGTCTTGTACAAACTTCCAACTGATTTTGTTGCGCTAGCTATCTGACAGTGTACCCGTGGCGCCAAATTCAGAAATCGCCTTAGTGCCTCTACGCACGCAGGTCTATGTTGTGTGTCCCATTAAAACCACGACACCATTTAGCGCACAAAAACTGTGCGTAGGAACATCAGTATTGGAGTCGTTGCAAATCGCGCTGGGTTCTGTTCAGAGATGAGTCAAGATTTTGTGTTGAACGGTCTAATGCGCGCAACTTTGCTGTGGTGTAGTCTTGTACAAACTTCCAACTGATTTTGTTGCGCTAGCTATCTGACAGTGTACCCGTGGCGCCAAATTCAGAAATCGCCTTAGTGCCTCTACGCATGCAGGTCTATGTTGTGTGTCCCATTAAAACTACGACACCATTTAGCGCACAAAAACTGTGCGTAGGAACATCAGTATTGGAGTCGTTGCAAATCGCGCTGGGTTCTGTTCAGAGATGAGTCAAGATTTTGTGTTGAACGGTCTAATGCGCGCAACTTTGCTGTGGTGTAGTCTTGTACAAACTTCCAACTGATTTTGTTGCGCTAGCTATCTGACAGTGTACCCGTGGCGCCAAATTCAGAAATCGCCTTCGTGCCTCTACGCACGCAGGTCTATGTTGTGTGTCCCATTAAAACCACGACACCATTTAGCGCACAAAAACTGTGCGTAGGAACATCAGTATTGGAGTCGTTGCAAATCGCGCTGGGTTCTGTTCAGAGATGAGTCAAGATTTTGTGTTGAACGGTCTAATGCGCGCAACTTTGCTGTGGTGTAGTCTTGTACAAACTTCCAACTGATTTTGTTGCGCTAGCTATCTGACAGTGTACCCGTGGCGCCAAATTCAGAAATCGCCTTAGTGCCTCTACGCACGCAGGTCTATGTTGTGTGTCCCATTAAAACCACGACACCATTTAGCGCACAAAAACTGTGCGTAGGAACATCAGTATTGGAGTCGTTGCAAATCGCGCTGGGTTCTGTTCAGAGATGAGTCAAGATTTTGTGTTTAACGGTCTAATGCGCGCAACTTTGCTGTGGTGTAGTCTTGTACAAACTTCCAACTGATTTTGTTGCGCTAGCTATCTGACAGTGTACCCGTGGCGCCAAATTCAGAAATCGCCTTAGTGCATCTACGCACGCAGGTCTATGTTGTGTGTCCCATTAAAACCACGACACCATTTAGCGCACAAAAACTGTGCGTAGGAACATCAGTATTGGAGTCGTTGCATATCGCGCTGGGTTCTGTTCAGAGATGAGTCAAGATTTTGTGTTGAACGGTCTAATGCGCGCAACTTTGCTGTGGTGTAGTCTTGTACAAACTTCCAACTGATTTTGTTGCGCTAGCTATCTGACAGTGTACCCGTGGCGCCAAATTCAGAAATCGCCTTAGTGCCTCTACGCACGCAGGTCTATGTTGTGTGTCCCATTAAAACCATGACACCATTTAGCGCACAAAAACTGTGCGTAGGAACATCAGTATTGGAGTCGTTGCAAATCGCGCTGCGTTCTGTTCAGAGATGAGTCAAGATTTTGTGTTGAACGGTCTAATGCGCGCAACTTTGCTGTGGTGTAGTCTTGTACAAACTTCCAACTGATTTTGTTGCGCTAGCTATCTGACAGTGTACCCGTGGCGCCAAATTCAGAAATCGCCTTCGTGCCTCTACGCATGCAGGTCTATGTTGTGTGTCCCATTAAAACCATGACACCATTTAGCGCACAAAAACTGTGCGTAGGAACATCAGTATTGGAGTCGTTGCAAATCGCGCTGGGTTCTGTTCAGAGATGAGTCAAGATTTTGTGTTGAACGGTCTAATGCGCCCAACTTTGCTGTGGTGTAGTCTTGTACAAACTTCCAACTGATTTTGTTGCGCTAGCTATCTGACAGTGTACCCGTGGTGCCAAATTCAGAAATCGCCTTCGTGCCTCTACGCACGCAGGTCTATGTTGTGTGTCCCATTAAAACCACGACACCATTTAGCGCACAAAAACTGTGCGTAGGAACATCAGTATTGGAGTCGTTGCAAATCGCGCTGGGTTCTGTTCAGAGATGAGTCAAGATTTTGTGTTGAACGGTCTAATGCGCGCAACTTTGCTGTGGTGTAGTCTTGTACAAACTTCCAACTGATTTTGTTGCGCTAGCTATCTGACAGTGTACCCGTGGCGCCAAATTCAGAAATCGCCTTAGTGCCTCTACGCACGCAGGTCTATGTTGTGTGTCCCATTAAAACCACGACACCATTTAGCGCACAAAAACTGTGCGTAGGAACATCAGTATTGGAGTCGTTGCAAATCGCGCTGGGTTCTGTTCAGAGATGAGTCAAGATTTTGTGTTTAACGGTCTAATGCGCGCAACTTTGCTGTGGTGTAGTCTTGTACAAACTTCCAACTGATTTTGTTGCGCTAGCTATCTGACAGTGTACCCGTGGCGCCAAATTCAGAAATCGCCTTAGTGCCTCTACGCACGCAGGTCTATGTTGTGTGTCCCATTAAAACCACGACACCATTTAGCGCACAAAAACTGTGCGTAGGAACATCAGTATTGGAGTCGTTGCAAATCGCGCTGGGTTCTGTTCAGAGATGAGTCAAGATTTTGTGTTGAACGGTCTAATGCGCGCAACTTTGCTGTGGTGTAGTCTTGTACAAACTTCCAACTGATTTTGTTGCGCTAGCTATCTGACAGTGTACCCGTGGCGCCAAATTCAGAAATCGCCTTAGTGCCTCTACGCACGCAGGTCTATGTTGTGTGTCCCATTAAAACCATGACACCATTTAGCGCACAAAAACTGTGCGTAGGAACATCAGTATTGGAGTCGTTGCAAATCGCGCTGCGTTCTGTTCAGAGATGAGTCAAGATTTTGTGTTGAACGGTCTAATGCGCGCAACTTTGCTGTGGTGTAGTCTTGTACAAACTTCCAACTGATTTTGTTGCGCTAGCTATCTGACAGTGTACCCGTGGCGCCAAATTCAGAAATCGCCTTCGTGCCTCTACGCATGCAGGTCTATGTTGTGTGTCCCATTAAAACCATGACACCATTTAGCGCACAAAAACTGTGCGTAGGAACATCAGTATTGGAGTCGTTGCAAATCGCGCTGGGTTCTGTTCAGAGATGAGTCAAGATTTTGTGTTGAACGGTCTAATGCGCCCAACTTTGCTGTGGTGTAGTCTTGTACAAACTTCCAACTGATTTTGTTGCGCTAGCTATCTGACAGTGTACCCGTGGTGCCAAATTCAGAAATCGCCTTCGTGCCTCTACGCACGCAGGTCTATGTTGTGTGTCCCATTAAAACCACGACACCATTTAGCGCACAAAAACTGTGCGTAGGAACATCAGTATTGGAGTCGTTGCAAATCGCGCTGGGTTCTGTTCAGAGATGAGTCAAGATTTTGTGTTGAACGGTCTAATGCGCGCAACTTTGCTGTGGTGTAGTCTTCTACAAACTTCCAACTGATTTTGTTGCGCTAGCTATCTGACAGTGTACCCGTGGCGCCAAATTCAGAAATCGCCTTAGTGCCTCTACGCACGCAGGTCTATGTTGTGTGTCCCATTAAAACCACGACACCATTTAGCGCACAAAAACTGTGCGTAGGAACATCAGTATTGGAGTCGTTGCAAATCGCGCTGCGTTCTGTTCAGAGATGAGTCAAGATTTTGTGTTGAACGGTCTAATGCGCGCAACTTTGCTGTGGTGTAGTCTTGTACAAACTTCCAACTGATTTTATTGCGCTAGCTATCTGACAGTGTACCCGTGGCGCCAAATTCAGAAATCGCCTTCGTGCCTCTACGCACGCAGGTCTATGTTGTGTGTCCCATTAAAACCACGACACCATTTAGCGCACAAAAACTGTGTGTAGGAACATCAGTATTGGAGTCGTTGCAAATCAAGCTGGGTTCTGTTCGGAGATGAGTCAAGATTTTGTGTTGAACGGTCTAATGCGCGCAACTTTGCTGTGGTGTAGTCTTGTACAAACTTCCAACTGATTTTGTTGCGCTAGCTATCTGACAGTGTACCCGTGGCGCCAAATTCAGAAATCGCCTTAGTGCCTCTACGCACGCAGGTCTATGTTGTGTGTCCCATTAAAACCACGACACCTTTTAGCGCACAAAAACTGTGCGTAGGAACATCAGTATTGGAGTCGTTGCAAATCGCGCTGGGTTCTGTTCAGAGATGAGTCAAGATTTTGTGTTGAACGGTCTAATGCACGCAACTTTGCTGTGGTGTAGTCTTGTACAAACTTCCAACTGATTTTGTTGCGCTAGCTATCTGACAGTGTACCCGTGGCGCCAAATTCAGAAATCGCCTTAGTGCCTCTACGCACGCAGGTCTATGTTGTGTGTCCCATTAAAACCACGACACCATTTAGCGCACAAAAACTGTGCGTAGGAACATCAGTATTGGAGTCGTTGCAAATCGCGCTGGGTTCTGTTCAGAGATGAGTCAAGATTTTGTGTTGAACGGTCTAATGCACGCAACTTTGCTGTGGTGTAGTCTTGTACAAACTTCCAACTGATTTTGTTGCGCTAGCTATCTGACAGTGTACCCGTGGCGCCAAATTCAGAAATCGCCTTAGTGCCTCTACGCACGCAGGTCTATGTTGTGTGTCCCATTAAAACAACGACACCATTTAGCGCACAAAAACTGTGCATAGGAACATCAGTATTGGAGTCGTTGCAAATCGCGCTGGGTTCTGTTCAGAGATGAGTCAAGATTTTGTGTTGAACGGTCTAATGCGCGCAACTTTGCTGTGGTGTAGTCTTGTACAAACTTCCAACTGATTTTGTTGCGCTAGCTATCTGACAGTGTACCCGTGGCGCCAAATTCAGAAATCGCCTTAGTGCCTCTACGCATGCAGGTCTATGTTGTGTGTCCCATTAAAACCACGACACCATTTAGCGCACAAAAACTGTGCGTAGGAACATCAGTATTGGAGTCGTTGCAAATCGCGCTCGGTTCTGTTCAGAGATGAGTCAAGATTTTGTGTTGAACGGTCTAATGCGCGCAACTTTGCTGTGGTGTAGTCTTGTACAAACTTCCAACTGATTTTGTTGCGCTAGCTATCTGACAGTGTACCCGTGGCGCCAAATTCAGAAATCGCCTTCGTGCCTCTACGCACGCAGGTCTATGTTGTGTGTCCCATTAAAACCACGACACCATTTAGCGCACAAAAACTGTGCGTAGGAACATCAGTATTGGAGTCGTTGCAAATCGCGCTGGGTTCTGTTCAGAGATGAGTCAAGATTTTGTGTTGAACGGTCTAATGCGCGCAACTTTGCTGTGGTGTAGTCTTGTACAAACTTCCAACTGATTTTGTTGCGCTAGCTATCTGACAGTGTACCCGTGGCGCCAAATTCAGAAATCGCCTTCGTGCCTCTACGCATGCAGGTCTATGTTGTGTGTCCCATTAAAACCACGACACCATTTAGCGCACAAAAACTGTGCGTAGGAACATCAGTATTGGAGTCGTTGCAAATCGCGCTGGGTTCTGTTCAGAGATGAGTCAAGATTTTGTGTTGAACGGTCTAATGCGCCCAACTTTGCTGTGGTGTAGTCTTGTACAAACTTCCAACTGATTTTGTTGCGCTAGCTATCTGACAGTGTACCCGTGGCGCCAAATTCAGAAATCGCCTTCGTGCCTCTACGCACGCAGGTCTATGTTGTGTGTCCCATTAAAACCACGACACCATTTAGCGCACAAAAACTGTGCGTAGGAACATCAGTATTGGAGTCGTTGCAAATCGCGCTGGGTTCTGTTCAGAGATGAGTCAAGATTTTGTGTTGAACGGTCTAATGCGCGCAACTTTGCTGTGGTGTAGTCTTGTACAAACTTCCAACTGATTTTGTTGCGCTAGCTATCTGACAGTGTACCCGTGGCGCCAAATTCAGAAATCGCCTTAGTGCCTCTACGCACGCAGGTCTATGTTGTGTGTACCATTAAAACCACGACACCATTTAGCGCACAAAAACTGTGCGTAGGAACATCAGTATTGGAGTCGTTGCAAATCGCGCTGGGTTCTGTTCAGAGATGAGTCAAGATTTTGTGTTGAACGGTCTAATGCGCGCAACTTTGCTGTGGTGTAGTCTTGTACAAACTTCCAACTGATTTTGTTGCGCTAGCTATCTGACAGTGTACCCGTGGCGCCAAATTCAGAAATCGCCTTAGTGCCTCTACGCACGCAGGTCTATGTTGTGTGTCCCATTAAAACCATGACACCATTTAGCGCACAAAAACTGTGCGTAGGAACATCAGTATTGGAGTCGTTGCAAATCGCGCTGCGTTCTGTTCAGAGATGAGTCAAGATTTTGTGTTGAACGGTCTAATGCGCGCAACTTTGCTGTGGTGTAGTCTTGTACAAACTTACAACTGATTTTGTTGCGCTAGCTATCTGACAGTGTACCCGTGACGCCAAATTCAGAAATCGCCTTAGTGCCTCTACGCACGCAGGTCTATGTTGTGTGTCCCATTAAAACCACGACACCATTTAGTGCAGAAAAACTGTGCGTAGGAACATCAGTATTGGAGTCGTTGCAAATCGCGCTCGGTTCTGTTCAGAGATGAGTCAAGATTTTGTGTTGAACGGTCTAATGCGTGCAATTTGCTGTGGTGTAGTCTTGTAGAAACTTCCAACTGATTTTGTTGCGCTAGCTATCTGACAGTGTACCCGTGGCGCCAAATTCAGAAATCGCCTTAGTGCCTCTACGCACGCAGGTCTATGTTGTGTGTCCCATTAAAACCACGACACCATTTAGCGCACAAAAACTGTGCGTAGGAACATCAGTATTGGAGTCGTTGCAAATCGCGCTCGGTTCTGTTCAGAGATGAGTCAAGATTTTGTGTTGAACGGTCTAATGCGCGCAACTTTGCTGTGCTGTAGTCTTGTACAAACTTCCAACTGATTTTGTTGCGCTAGCTATCTGACAGTGTACCCGTGGCGCCAAATTCAGATATCGCCTTTGTGCCTCTACGCACGCAGGTCTATGTTGTGTGTCCCATTAAAACCACGACACCATTTAGCGCACAAAAACTGTGCGTAGGAACATCAGTATTGGAGTCGTTGCAAATCGCGCTGGGTTCTGTTCAGAGATGAGTCAAGATTTTGTGTTGAACGGTGTAATGCGCGCAACTTTGCTGTGGTGTAGTCTTGTACAAACTTCCAACTGATTTTGTTGGGCTAGCTATCTGACAGTGTACCCGTGGCGCCAAATTCAGAAATCGCCTTAGTGCCTCTACGCACGCAGGTCTATGTTGTGTGTCCCATTAAAACCACGACACCATTTAGCGCACAAAAACTGTGCGTAGGAACATCAGTATTGGAGTCGTTGCAAATCGCGCTGGGTTCTGTTCAGAGATGAGTTAAGATTTTGTGTTGAACGGTCTAATGCGCGCAACTTTGCTGTGGTGTAGTCTTGTACAAACTTCCAACTGATTTTGTTGCGCTAGCTATCTGACAGTGTACCCGTGGCGCCAAATTCAGAAATCGCCTTAGTGCCTCTACGCACGCAGGTCTATGTTGTGTGTCCCATTAAAACCACGACACCATTTAGCGCACAAAAACTGTGCGTAGGAACATCAGTATTGGAGTCGTTGCAAATCGCGCTGGGTTGTGTTCAGAGATGAGTCAAGATTTTGTGTTGAACGGTCTAATGCGCGCAACTTTGCTGTGGTGTAGTCTTGTACAAACTTCCAACTGATTTTGTTGCGCTAGCTATCTGACAGTGTACCCGTGGCGCCAAATTCAGAAATCGCCTTAGTGCCTCTACGCACGCAGGTCTATGTTGTGTGTCCCATTAAAACCACGACACCATTTAGCGCACAAAAACTGTGCGTAGGAACATCAGTATTGGAGTCCTTGCAAATCGCGCTGGGTTCTGTTCAGAGATGAGTCAAGATTTTGTGTTGTACGGTCTAATGCGCGCAACTTTGCTGTGGTGTAGTCTTGTACAAACTTCCAACTGATTTTGTTGCGCTAGCTATCTGACAGTGTACCCGTGGCGCCAAATTCAGAAATCGCCTTCGTGCCTCTACGCACGCAGGTCTATGTTGTGTGTCCCATTAAAACCACGACACTATTTAGCGCACAAAAATTGAGCGTAGGAACATCAGTATTGGAGTCGTTGCAAATCGCGCTGGGTTCTGTTCAGAGATGAGTCAAGATTTTGTGTTGAACGGTCTAATGCGCGCAACTTTGCTGTGGTGTAGTCTTGTACAAACTTCCAACTGATTTTGTTGCGCTAGCTATCTGACAGTGTACCCGTGGCGCCAAATTCAGAAATCGCCTTCGTGCCTCTACGCATGCAGGTCTATGTTGTGTGTCCCATTAAAACCACGACACCATTTAGCGCACAAAAACTGTGCGTAGGAACATCAGTATTGGAGTCGTTGCAAATCGCACTGGGTTCTGTTCAGAGATGAGTCAAGATTTTGTGTTGAACGGTCTAATGCGCGCAACTTTGCTGTGGTGTAGTCTTGTACAAACTTCCAACTGATTTTGTTGCGCTAGCTATCTGACAGTGTACCCGTGGCGCCAAATTCAGAAATCGCCTTCGTGCCTCTACGCACGCAGGTCTATGTTGTGTGTCCCATTAAAACCACGACACCATTTAGCGCACAAAAACTGTGCGTAGGAACATCAGTATTGGAGTCGTTGCAAATCGCGCTGGGTTCTGTTCAGAGATGAGTCAAGATTTTGTGTTGAACGGTCTAATGCGCGCAACTTTGCTGTGGTGTAGTCTTGTACAAACTTCCAACTGATTTTGTTGCGCTAGCTATCTGACAGTGTACCCGTGGCGCCAAATTCAGAAATCGCCTTAGTGCCTCTACGCACGCAGGTCTATGTTGTGTGTCCCATTAAAACCACGACACCATTTAGCGCACAAAAACTGTGTGTAGGAACATCAGTATTGGAGTCGTTGCAAATCGCGCTGCGTTCTGTTCAGAGATGAGTCAAGATTTTGTGTTGAACGGTCTAATGCGCGCAACTTTGCTGTGGTGTAGTCTTGTACAAACTTCCAACTGATTTTATTGCGCTAGCTATCTGACAGTGTACTCGTGGAGCCAAATTCAGAAATCGCCTTAGTGCCTCTACGTACGCAGGTCTATGTTGTGTGTCCCATTAAAACCACGACACCATTTAGTGCACAAAAACTGTGCGTAGGAACATCAGTATTGGAGTCGTTGCAAATCGCGCTCGGTTCTGTTCAGAGATGAGTCAAGATTTTGTGTTGAACGGTCTAATGCGTGCAATTTGCTGTGGTGTAGTCTTGTAGAAACTTCCAACTGATTTTGTTGCGCTAGCTATCTGACAGTGTACCCGTGGCACCAAATTCAGAAATCGCCTTAGTGCCTCTACGCACGCAGGTCTATGTTGTGTGTCCCATTAAAACCACGACACCATTTAGCGCACAAAAACTGTGTGCAGGAACATCAGTATTGGAGTCGTTGCAAATCAAGCTGGGTTCTGTTCGGAGATGAGTCAAGATTTTGTGTTGAACGGTCTAATGCGCACAACTTTGCTGTGGTGTAGTCTTGTACAAACTTCCAACTGATTTTGTTGCGCTAGATATCTGACAGTGTACCCGTGGCGCCAAATTCAGAAATCGCCTTCGTGCCTCTACGCACGCAGGTCTATGTTGTGTGTCCCATTAAAACCACGACACCTTTTAGCGCACAAAAACTGTGCGTAGGAACATCAGTATTGGAGTCGTTGCAAATCGCGCTGGGTTCTGTTCAGAGATGAGTCAAGATTTTGTGTTGAACGGTCTAATGCACGCAACTTTGCTGTGGTGTAGTCTTGTACAAACTTCCAACTGATTTTGTTGCGCTAGCTATCTGACAGTGTACCCGTGGCGCCAAATTCAGAAATCGCCTTAGTGCCTCTACGCACGCAGGTCTATGTTGTGTGTCCCATTAAAACCACGACACCATTTAGCGCACAAAAACTGTGCGTAGGAACATCAGTATTGGAGTCGTTGCAAATCGCGCTGGGTTCTGTTCAGAGATGAGTCAAGATTTTGTGTTGAACGGTCTAATGCGCGCAACTTTGCTGTGGTGTAGTCTTGTACAAACTTCCAACTGATTTTGTTGCGCTAGCTATCTGACAGTGTACCCGTGGCGCCAAATTCAGAAATCGCCTTAGTGCCTCTACGCATGCAGGTCTATGTTGTGTGTCCCATTAAAACCACGACACCATTTAGCGCACAAAAACTGTGCGTAGGAACATCAGTATTGGAGTCGTTGCAAATCGCGCTGGGTTCTGTTCAGGGATGAGTCAAGATTTTGTGTTGAACGGTCTAATGCGCGCAACTTTGCTGTGGTGTAGTCTTGTACAAACTTCCAACTGATTTTGTTGCGCTAGCTATCTGACAGTGTACCCGTGCCGCCAAATTCAGAAATCGCCTTCGTGCCTCTACGCACGCAGGTCTATGTTGTGTGTCCCATTAAAACCACGACACCTTTTAGCGCACAAAAACTGTGCGTAGGAACATCAGTATTGGAGTCGTTGCAAATCGCGCTGGGTTCTGTTCAGAGATGAGTCAAGATTTTGTGTTGAACGGTCTAATGCACGCAACTTTGCTGTGGTGTAGTCTTGTACAAACTTCCAACTGATTTTGTTGCGCTAGCTATCTGACAGTGTACCCGTGGCGCGAAATTCAGAAATCGCCTTAGTGCCTCTACGCACGCAGGTCTATGTTGTGTGTCCCATTAAAACCACGACACCATTTAGCGCACAAAAACTGTGCGTAGGAACATAAGTATTGGAATCGTTGCAAATCGCGCTGGGTTCTGTTCAGAGATGAGTCAAGATTTTGTGTTGAACGGTCTAATGCGCGCAACTTTGCTGTGGTGTAGTCTTGTACAAACTTCCAACTGATTTTGTTGCGCTAGCTATCTGACAGTGTACCCGTGGCGCCAAATTCAGAAATCGCCTTAGTGCCTCTACGCATGCAGGTCTATGTTGTGTGTCCCATTAAAACCACGACACCATTTAGCGCACAAAAACTGTGCGTAGGAACATCAGTATTGGAGTCGTTGCAAATCGCTCTGGGTTCTGTTCAGGGATGAGTCAAGATTTTGTGTTGAACGGTCTAATGCGCGCAACTTTGCTGTGGTGTAGTCTTGTACAAACGTCCAACTGATTTTGTTGCGCTAGCTATCTGACAGTGTACCCGTGGCGAAAAATTCAGAAATCGCCTTCGTGCCTCTACGCACGCAGGTCTATGTTGTGTGTCCCATTAAAACCACGACACCATTTAGCGCACAAAAACTGTGCGTAGGAACATCAGTATTGGAGTCGTTGCAAATCGCGCTGGGTTCTGTTCAGAGATGAGTCAAGATTTTGTGTTGAACGGTCTAATGCGCGCAACTTTGCTGTGGTGTAGTCTTGTACAAACTTCCACCTGTTTTTTTTGCGCTAGCTATCTGACAGTGTACCCGTGGCGCCAAATTCAGAAATCGCCTTAGTGCCTCTACGCACGCAGGTCTATGTTGTGTGTCCCATTAAAACCACGACACCATTTAGCGCACAAAAACTATGCGCAGGAACATCAGTATTGGAGTCGTTGCAAATCGCGCTGGGTTCTGTTCAGAGATGAGTCAAGATTTTGTGTTGAACGGTCTAATGCGCGCAACTTTGCTGTGGTGTAGTCTTGTACAAACTTCCAACTGATTTTGTTGCGCTAGCTATCTGACAGTGTACCCGTGGCGCCAAATTCAGAAATCGCCTTAGTGCCTCTACGCACGCAGGTCTATGTTGTGTGTCCCATTAAAACCACGACACCATTAAGCGCACAAAAACTGTGCGTAGGAACATCAGTATTGGAGTCGTTGCAAATCGCGCTGGGTTCTGTTCAGAGATGAGTCAAGATTTTGTGTTGAACGGTCTAATGCGCGCAACTTTGCTGTGGTGTAGTCTTGTACATACTTCCAACTGATTTTGTTGCGCTAGCTATCTGACAGTGTACCCGTGGCGCCAAATTCAGAAATCGCCTTAGTGCCTCTACGCACGCAGGTCTATGTTGTGTGTCCCATGAAAACCATGACACCTTTTAGCGCACAAAAACTGTGCGTAGGAACATCAGTATTGGAGTCGTTGCAAATCGCGCTGCGTTCTGTTCAGAGATGAGTCAAGATTTTGTGTTGAACGGTCTAATGCGCGCAACTTTGCTGTGGTGTAGTCTTGTACAAACTTCCAACTGATTTTGTTGCGCTAGCTATCTGACAGTGTACCCGTGGCGCCAAATTCAGAAATCGCCTTAGTGCCTCTACGCACGCAGGTCTATGTTGTGTGTCCCATTAAAACCACGACACCATTTAGTGCACAAAAACTGTGCTTAGGAACATCAGTATTGGAGTCGTTGCAAATCGCGCTCGGTTCTGTTCAGAGATGAGTCAAGATTTTGTGTTGAACGGTCTAATGCGTGCAATTTGCTGTGGTGTAGTCTTGTAGAAACTTCCAACTGATTTTGTTGCGCTAGCTATCTGACAGTGTACCCGTGGCGCCAAATTCAGAAATCGCCTTAGTGCCTCTACGCACGCAGGTCTATGTTGTGTGTCCCATTAAAACCACGACACCATTTAGCGCACAAAAACTGTGTGTAGGAACATCAGTATTGGAGTCGTTGCAAATCAAGCTGGGTTCTGTTCGGAGATGAGTCAAGATTTTGTGTTGAACGGTCTAATGCGCACAACTTTGCTGTGGTGTAGTCTTGTACAAACTTCCAACTGATTTTGTTGCGCTAGCTATCTGACAGTGTACCCGTGGCGCCAAATTCAGAAATCGCCTTCGTGCCTCTACGCACGCAGGTCTATGTTGTGTGTCCCATTAAAACCACGACACCTTTTAGCGCACAAAAACTGTGCGTAGGAACATCAGTATTGGAGTCGTTGCAAATCGCGCTGGGTTCTGTTCAGAGATGAGTCAAGATTTTGTGTTGAACGGTCTAATGCACGCAACTTTGCTGTGGTGTAGTCTTGTACAAACTTCCAACTGATTTTGTTGCGCTAGCTATCTGACAGTGTACCCGTGGCGCCAAATTCAGAAATCGCCTTAGTGCCTCAACGCACGCAGGTCTATGTTGTGTGTCCCATTAAAACCACGACACCATTTAGCGCACAAAAACTGTGCATAGGAACATCAGTATTGGAGTCGTTGCAAATCGCGCTGGGTTCTGTTCAGAGATGAGTCAAGATTTTGTGTTGAACGGTCTAATGCGCGCAACTTTGCTGTGGTGTAGTCTTGTACAAACTTCCAACTGATTTTGTTGCGCTAGCTATCTGACAGTGTACCCGTGGCGCCAAATTCAGAAATCGCCTTAGTGCCTCTACGCATGCAGGTCTATGTTGTGTGTCCCATTAAAACCACGACACCATTTAGTGCACAAAAACTGTGCGTAGGAACATCAGTATTGGAGTCTTTGCAAATCGCGCTGGGTTCTGTTCAGGGATGAGTCAAGATTTTGTGTTGAACGGTCTAATGCGCGCAACTTTGCTGTGGTGTAGTCTTGTACAAACTTCCAACTGATTTTGTTGCGCTAGCTATCTGACAGTGTACCCGTGCCGCCAAATTCAGAAATCGCCTTCGTGCCTCTACGCACGCAGGTCTATGTTGTGTGTCCCATTAAAACCACGACACCTTTTAGCGCACAAAAACTGTGCGTAGGAACATCAGTATTGGAGTCGTTGCAAATCGCGCTGGGTTCTGTTCAGAGATGAGTCAAGATTTTGTGTTGAACGGTCTAATGCACGCAACTTTGCTGTGGTGTAGTCTTGTACAAACTTCCAACTGATTTTGTTGCGCTAGCTATCTGACAGTGTACCCGTGGCGCGAAATTCAGAAATCGCCTTAGTGCCTCTACGCACGCAGGTCTATGTTGTGTGTCCCATTAAAACCACGACACCATTTAGCGCACAAAAACTGTGCGTAGGAACATAAGTATTGGAGTCGTTGCAAATCGCGCTGGGTTCTGTTCAGAGATGAGTCAAGATTTTGTGTTGAACGGTCTAATGCGCGCAACTTTGCTGTGGTGTAGTCTTGTACAAACTTCCAACTGATTTTGTTGCGCTAGCTATCTGACAGTGTACCCGTGGCGCCAAATTCAGAAATCGCCTTAGTGCCTCTACGCATGCAGGTCTATGTTGTGTGTCCCATTAAAACCACGACACCATTTAGCGCACAAAAACTGTGCGTAGGAACATCAGTATTGGAGTCGTTGCAAATCGCTCTGGGTTCTGTTCAGGGATGAGTCAAGATTTTGTGTTGAACGGTCTAATGCGCGCAACTTTGCTGTGGTGTAGTCTTGTACAAACTTCCAACTGATTTTGTTGCGCTAGCTATCTGACAGTGTACCCGTGGCGAAAAATTCAGAAATCGCCTTCGTGCCTCTACGCACGCAGGTCTATGTTGTGTGTCCCATTAAAACCACGACACCATTTAGCGCACAAAAACTGTGCGTAGGAACATCAGTATTGGAGTCGTTGCAAATCGCGCTGGGTTCTGTTCAGAGATGAGTCAAGATTTTGTGTTGAACGGTCTAATGCGCGCAACTTTGCTGTGGTGTAGTCTTGTACAAACTTCCACCTGTTTTTTTTGCGCTAGCTATCTGACAGTGTACCCGTGGCGCCAAATTCAGAAATCGCCTTAGTGCCTCTACGCACGCAGGTCTATGTTGTGTGTCCCATTAAAACCACGACACCATTTAGCGCACAAAAACTATGCGTAGGAACATCAGTATTGGAGTCGTTGCAAATCGCGCTGGGTTCTGTTCAGAGATGAGTCAAGATTTTGTGTTGAACGGTCTAATGCGCGCAACTTTGTGTGGTGTAGTCTTGTACAAACTTCCAACTGATTTTGTTGCGCTAGCTATCTGACAGTGTACCCGTGGCGCCAAATTCAGAAATCGCCTTAGTGCCTCTACGCACGCAGGTCTATGTTGTGTGTCCCATTAAAACCACGACACCATTAAGCGCACAAAAACTGTGCGTAGGAACATCAGTATTGGAGTCGTTGCAAATCGCGCTGGGTTCTGTTCAGAGATGAGTCAAGATTTTGTGTTGAACGGTCTAATGCGCGCAACTTTGCTGTGGTGTAGTCTTGTACAAACTTCCAACTGATTTTGTTGCGCTAGCTATCTGACAGTGTACCCGTGGCGCCAAATTCAGAAATCGCCTTCGTGCCTCTACGCACGCAGGTCTATGTTGTGTGTCCCATGAAAACCATGACACCTTTTAGCGCACAAAAACTGTGCGTAGGAACATCAGTATTGGAGTCGTTGCAAATCGCGCTGCGTTCTGTTCAGAGATGAGTCAAGATTTTGTGTTGAACGGTCTAATGCGCGCAACTTTGCTGTGGTGTAGTCTTGTACAAACTTCCAACTGATTTTGTTGCGCTAGCTATCTGACAGTGTACCCGTGGCGCCAAATTCAGAAATCGCCTTAGTGCCTCTACGCACGCAGGTCTATGTTGTGTGTCCCATTAAAACCACGACACCATTTAGTGCACAAAAACTGTGCTTAGGAACATCAGTATTGGAGTCGTTGCAAATCGCGCTCGGTTCTGTTCAGAGATGAGTCAAGATTTTGTGTTGAACGGTCTAATGCGTGCAATTTGCTGTGGTGTAGTCTGGTAGAAACTTCCAACTGATTTTGTTGCGCTAGCTATCTGACAGTGTACCCGTGGCGCCAAATTCAGAAATCGCCTTAGTGCCTCTACGCACGCAGGTCTATGTTGTGTGTCCCATTAAAACCACGACACCATTTAGCGCACAAAAACTGTGTGTAGGAACATCAGTATTGGAGTCGTTGCAAATCAAGCTGGGTTCTGTTCGGAGATGAGTCAAGATTTTGTGTTGAACGGTCTAATGCGCACAACTTTGCTGTGGTGTAGTCTTGTACAAACTTCCAACTGATTTTGTTGCGCTAGCTATCTGACAGTGTACCCGTGGCGCCAAATTCAGAAATCGCCTTAGTGCCTCAACGCACGCAGGTCTATGTTGTGTGTCCCATTAAAACCACGACACCATTTAGCGCACAAAAACTGTGCGTAGGAACATCAGTATTGGAGTCGTTGCAAATCGCGCTGGGTTCTGTTCAGAGATGAGTCAAGATTTTGTGTTGAACGGTCTAATGCGCGCAACTTTGCTGTGGTGTAGTCTTGTACAAACTTCCAACTGATTTTGTTGCGCTAGCTATCTGACAGTGTACCCGTGGCGCCAAATTCAGAAATCGCCTTAGTGCCTCTACGCATGCAGGTCTATGTTGTGTGTCCCATTAAAACCACGACACCTTTTAGCGCACAAAAACTGTGCATAGGAACATCAGTATTGGAGTCGTTGCAAATCGCGCTGGGTTCTGTTCAGAGATGAGTCAAGATTTTGTGTTGAACGGTCTAATGCACGCAACTTTGCTGTGGTGTAGTCTTGTACAAACTTCCAACTGATTTTGTTGCGCTAGCTATCTGACAGTGTACCCGTGGCGCCAAATTCAGAAATCGCCTTAGTGCCTCTACGCACGCAGGTCTATGTTGTGTGTCCCATTAAAACCACGACACCATTTAGCGCACAAAAACTGTGCGTAGGAACATAAGTATTGGAGTCGTTGCAAATCGCGCTGGGTTCTGTTCAGAGATGAGTCAAGATTTTGTGTTGAACGGTCTAATGCGCGCAACTTTGCTGTGGTGTAGTCTTGTACAAACTTCCAACTGATTTTGTTGCGCTAGCTATCTGACAGTGTACCCGTGGCGCCAAATTCAGAAATCGCCTTAGTGCCTCTACGCACGCAGGTCTATGTTGTGTGTCCCATTAAAACCACGACACCATTTAGCGCACAAAAACTGTGCGTAGGAACATCAGTATTGGAGTCGTTGCAAATCGCGCTGGGTTCTGTTCAGGGATGAGTCAAGATTTTGTGTTGAACGGTCTAATGCGCGCAACTTTGCTGTGGTGTAGTCTTGTACAAACTTCCAACTGATTTTGTTGCGCTAGCTATCTGACAGTGTACCCGTGGCGCCAAATTCAGAAATCGCCTTAGTGCCTCTACGCACGCAGGTCTATGTTGTGTGTCCCATTAAAACCACGACACCATTTAGCGCACAAAAACTATGCGTAGGAACTTCAGTATTGGAGTCGTTGCAAATCGCGCTGGGTTCTGTTCAGAGATGAGTCAAGATTTTGTGTTGAACGGTCTAATGCGCGCAACTTTGCTGTGGTGTAGTCTTGTACAAACTTCCAACTGATTTTGTTGCGCTAGCTATCTGACAGTGTACCCGTGGCGCCAAATTCAGAAATCGCCTTAGTGCCTCTACGCACGCAGGTCTATGTTGTGTGTCCCATTAAAACCACGACACCATTTAGCGCACAAAAACTGTGCGTAGGAACATCAGTATTGGAGTCGTTGCAAATCGCGCTGGGTTCTGTTCAGGGATGAGTCAAGATTTTGTGTTGAACGGTCTAATGCGCGCAACTTTGCTGTGGTGTAGTCTTGTACAAACTTCCAACTGATTTTGTTGCGCTAGCTATCTGACAGTGTACCCGTGGCGCCAAATTCAGAAATCGCCTTCGTGCCTCTACGCACGCAGGTCTATGTTGTGTGTCCCATTAAAACCACGACACCTTTTAGCGCACAAAAACTGTGCATAGGAACATCAGTATTGGAGTCGTTGCAAATCGCGCTGGGTTCTGTTCAGAGATGAGTCAAGATTTTGTGTTGAACGGTCTAATGCACGCAACTTTGCTGTGGTGTAGTCTTGTACAAACTTCCAACTGATTTTGTTGCGCTAGCTATCTGACAGTGTACCCGTGGCGCCAAATTCAGAAATCGCCTTAGTGCCTCTACGCACGCAGGTCTATGTTGTGTGTCCCATTAAAACCACGACACCATTTAGCGCACAAAAACTGTGCGTAGGAACATAAGTATTGGAGTCGTTGCAAATCGCGCTGGGTTCTGTTCAGAGATGAGTCAAGATTTTGTGTTGAACGGTCTAATGCGCGCAACTTTGCTGTGGTGTAGTCTTGTACAAACTTCCAACTGATTTTGTTGCGCTAGCTATCTGACAGTGTACCCGTGGCGCCAAATTCAGAAATCGCCTTAGTGCCTCTACGCATGCAGGTCTATGTTGTGTGTCCCATTAAAACCACGACACCATTTAGCGCACAAAAACTGTGCGTAGGAACATCAGTATTGGAGTCGTTGCAAATCGCTCTGGGTTCTGTTCAGGGATGAGTCAAGATTTTGTGTTGAACGGTCTAATGCGCGCAACTTTGCTGTGGTGTAGTCTTGTACAAACGTCCAACTGATTTTGTTGCGCTAGCTATCTGACAGTGTACCCGTGGCGCCAAATTCAGAAATCGCCTTCGTGCCTCTACGCACGCAGGTCTATGTTGTGTGTCCCATTAAAACCACGACACCATTTAGCGCACAAAAACTGTGCGTAGGAACATCAGTATTGGAGTCGTTGCAAATCGCGCTGGGTTCTGTTCAGAGATGAGTCAAGATTTTGTGTTGAACGGTCTAATGCGCGCAACTTTGCTGTGGTGTAGTCTTGTACAAACTTCCAACTGATTTTGTTGCGCTAGCTATCTGACAGTGTACCCGTGGCGCCAAATTCAGAAATCGCCTTAGTGCCTCTACGCACGCAGGTCTATGTTGTGTGTCCCATTAAAACCACGACACCATTTAGCGCACAAAAACTATGCGTAGGAACTTCAGTATTGGAGTCGTTGCAAATCGCGCTGGGTTCTGTTCAGAGATGAGTCAAGATTTTGTGTTGAACGGTCTAATGCGCGCAACTTTGCTGTGGTGTAGTCTTGTACAAACTTCCAACTGATTTTGTTGCGCTAGCTATCTGACAGTGTACCCGTGGCGCCAAATTCAGAAATCGCCTTAGTGCCTCTACGCACGCAGGTCTATGTTGTGTGTCCCATTAAAACCACGACACCATTTAGCGCACAAAAACTGTGCGTAGGAACATCAGTATTGGAGTCGTTGCAAATCGCGCTGGGTTCTGTTCAGAGATGAGTCAAGATTTTGTGTTGAACGGTCTAATGCGCGCAACTTTGCTGTGGTGTAGTCTTGTACAAACTTCCAACTGATTTTGTTGCGCTAGCTATCTGACAGTGTACCCGTGGCGCCAAATTCAGAAATCGCCTTAGTGCCTCTACGCACGCAGGTCTATGTTGTGTGTCCCATTAAAACCATGACACCATTTAGCGCACAAAAACTGTGCGTAGGAACATCAGTATTGGAGTCGTTGCAAATCGCGCTGCGTTCTGTTCAGAGATGAGTCAAGATTTTGTGTTGAACGGTCTAATGCGCGCAACTTTGCTGTGGTGTAGTCTTGTACAAACTTCCAACTGATTTTGTTGCGCTAGCTATCTGACAGTGTACCCGTGGCGCCAAATTCAGAAATCGCCTTAGTGCCTCTACGCACGCAGGTCTATGTTGTGTGTCCCATTAAAACCACGACACCATTTAGTGCACAAAAACTGTGCGTAGGAACATCAGTATTGGAGTCGTTGCAAATCGCGCTCGGTTCTGTTCAGAGATGAGTCAAGATTTTGTGTTGAACGGTCTAATGCGTGCAATTTGCTGTGGTGTAGTCTTGTAGAAACTTCCAACTGATTTTGTTGCGCTAGCTATCTGACAGTGTACCCGTGGCGCCAAATTCAGAAATCGCCTTAGTGCCTCTACGCACGCAGGTCTATGTTGTGTGTCCCATTAAAACCACGACACCATTTAGCGCACAAAAACTGTGCGTAGGAACATCAGTATTGGAGTCGTTGCAAATCGCGCTCGGTTCTGTTCAGAGATGAGTCAAGATTTTGTGTTGAACGGTCTAATGCGTGTAATTTGCTGTGGTGTAGTCTTGTACAAACTTCCAACTGATTTTGTTGCACTAGCTATCTGACAGTGTACCCGTGGCGCCAAATTCAGAAATCGCCTTAGTGCCTCTACGCACGCAGGTCTATGTTGTGTGTCCCATTAAAACCACGACACCATTTAGCGCACAAAAACTGTGCGTAGGAACATCAGTATTGGAGTCGTTGCAAATCGCGCTGGGTTCTGTTCAGAGATGAGTCAAGATTTTGTGTTGAACGGTCTAATGCGCGCAACTTTGCTGTGGTGTAGTCTTGTACAAACTTCCAACTGATTTTGTTGCGCTAGCTATCTGACAGTGTACCCGTGCCGCCAAATTCAGAAATCGCCTTAGTGCCTCTACGCACGCAGGTCTATGTTGTGTGTCCCATTAAAACCACGACACCATTTAGCGCACAAAAACTGTGCGTAGGAACATCAGTGTTGGAGTCGTTGCAAATCGCGCTGGGTTCTGTTCAGAGATGAGTCAAGATTTTGTGTTGAACGGTCTAATGCGCGCAACTTTGCTGTGGTGTAGTCTTGTACAAACTTCCAACTGATTTTGTTGCGCTAGCTATCTGACAGTGTACCCGTGGCGCCAAATTCAGAAATCGCCTTCGTGCCTCTACGCACGCAGGTCTATGTTGTGTGTCCCATTAAAACCACGACACCATTTAGCGCACAAAAACTGTGCGTAGGAACATCAGTATTGGAGTCCTTGCAAATCGCGCTGGGTTCTGTTCAGAGATGAGTCAAGATTTTGTGTTGAACGGTCTAATGCGCGCAACTTTGCTGTGGTGTAGTCTTGTACAAACTTCCAACTGATTTTGTTGCGCTAGCTATCTGACAGTGTACCCGTGGCGCCAAATTTAGAAATCGCCTTCGTGCCTCTACGCACGCAGGTCTATGTTGTGTGTCCCATTAAAACCACGACACCATTTAGCGCACAAAAACTGTGCGTAGGAACATCAGTATTGGAGTCGTTGCAAATCGCGCTGGGTTCTGTTCAGAGATGAGTCAAGATTTTGTGTTGAACGGTCTAATGCGCGCAACTTTGCTGTGGTGTAGTCTTGTACAAACTTCCAACTGATTTTGTTGCGCTAGCTATCTGACAGTGTACCCGTGGCGCCAAATTCAGAAATCGCCTTCGTGCCTCTACGCACGCAGGTCTATGTTGTGTGTCCCATTCAAACCACGACACCATTTAGCGCACAAAAACTGTGCGTAGGAACATCAGTATTGGAGTCGTTGCAAATCGCGCTGGGTTCTGTTCAGAGATGAGTCAAGATTTTGTGTTGAACGGTCTAATGCGCGCAACTTTGCTGTGGTGTAGTCTTGTACAAACTTCCAACTGATTTTGTTGCGCTAGCTATCTCACAGTGTACCCGTGGCGCCAAATTCAGAAATCGCCTTCGTGCCTCTACGCACGCAGGTCTATGTTGTGTGTCCCATTAAAACCATGACACCATTTAGCGCACAAAAACTGTGCGTAGGAACATCAGTATCGGTGTCGTTGCAAATCGCGCTGGGTTCTGTTCAGAGATGAGTCAAGATTTTGTGTTGAACGGTCTAATGCGCGCAACTTTGCTGTGGTGTAGTCTTGTACAAACTTCCAACTGATTTTGTTGCGCTAGCTATCTGACAGTGTACCCGTGGCGCCAAATTCAGAAATCGCCTTAGTGCCTCTACGCACGCAGGTCTATGTTGTGTGTCCCATTAAAACCACGACACCATTTAGCACACAAAAACTGTGCGTAGGAACATCAGTATTGGAGTCGTTGCAAATCGCGCTCGGTTCTGTTCAGAGATGAGTCAAGATTTTGTGTTGAACGGTCTAATGCGCGCAACTTTGCTGTGGTGTAGTCTTGTACAAACTTCCAACTGATTTTGTTGCGCTAGCTATGTGACAGTGTACCCGTGGCGCCAAATTCAGAAATCGCCTTAGTGCCTCTACGCACGCAGGTCTATGTTGTGTGTCCCATTAAAACCATGACACCATTTAGCGCAGAAAAACTGTGCGTAGGAACATCAGTATTGGAGTCGTTGCAAATCGCGCTCGGTTCTGTTCAGAGATGAGTCAAGATTTTGTGTTGAACGGTCTAATGCGTGCAATTTGCTGTGGTGTAGTCTTGTAGAAACTTCCAACTGATTTTGTTGCGCTAGCTATCTGACAGTGTACCCGTGGCGCCAAATTCAGAAATCGCCTTCGTGCCTCTACGCATGCAGGTCTATGTTGTGTGTCCCATTAAAACCACGACACCATTTAGCGCACAAAAACTGTGCGTAGGAACATCAGTATTGGAGTCGTTGCAAATCGCGCTCGGTTCTGTTCAGAGATGAGTCAAGATTTTGTGTTGAACGGTCTAATGCGTGCTATTTGCTGTGGTGTATTCTTGTACAAACTTCCAACTGATTTTGTTGCACTAGCTATCTGACAGTGTACCCGTGGCGCCAAATTCAGAAATCGCCTTAGTGCCTCTACGCACGCAGGTCTATGTTGTGTGTCCCATTAAAACCACGACACCATTTAGCGCACAAAAACTGTGCGTAGGAACATCAGTATTGGAGTCGTTGCAAATCGCGCTGGGTTCTGTTCAGAGATGAGTCAAGATTTTGTGTTGAACGGTCTAATGCGCGCAACTTTGCTGTGGTGTAGTCTTGTACAAACTTCCAACTGATTTTGTTGCGCTAGCTATCTGACATTGTACCCGTGCCGCCAAATTCAGAAATCGCCTTAGTGCCTCTACGCACGCAGGTCTATGTTGTGTGTCCCATTCAAACCACGACACCATTTAGCGCACAAAAACTGTGCGTAGGAACATCAGTATTGGAGTCGTTGCAAATCGCGCTGGGTTCTGTTCAGAGATGAGTCAAGATTTTGTGTTGAACGGTCTAATGCGCGCAACTTTGCTGTGGTGTAGTCTTGTACAAACTTCCAACTGATTTTGTTGCGCTAGCTATCTGACAGTGTACCCGTGGCGCCAAATTCAGAAATCGCCTTCGTGCCTCTACGCACGCAGGTCTATGTTGTGTGTCCCATTAAAACCATGACACCATTTAGCGCACAAAAACTGTGCGTAGGAACAGCAGTATCGGAGTCGTTGCAAATCGCGCTGGGTTCTGTTCAGAGATGAGTCAAGATTTTGTGTTGAACGGTCTAATGCGCGCAACTTTGCTGTGGTGTAGTCTTGTACAAACTTCCAACTGATTTTGTTGCGCTAGCTATCTGACAGTGTACCCGTGGCGCCAAATTCAGAAATCGCCTTAGTGCCTCTACGCACGCAGGTCTATGTTGTGTGTCCCATTAAAACCACGACACCATTTAGTGCACAAAAACTGTGCGTAGGAACATCAGTATTGGAGTCGTTGCAAATCGCGCTCGGTTCTGTTCAGAGATGAGTCAAGATTTTGTGTTGAACGGTCTAATGCGTGCAATTTGCTGTGGTGTAGTCTTGTAGAAACTTCCAACTGATTTTGTTGCGCTAGCTATCTGACAGTGTACCCGTGGCGCCAAATTCAGAAATCGCCTTAGTGCCTCTACGCACGCAGGTCTATGTTGTGTGTCCCATTAAAACCACGACACCATTTAGCGCACAAAAACTGTGCGTAGGAACATCAGTATTGGAGTCGTTGCAAATCGCGCTCGGTTCTGTTCAGAGATGAGTCAAGATTTTGTGTTGAACGGTCTAATGCGTGTAATTTGCTGTGGTGTAGTCTTGTACAAACTTCCAACTGATTTTGTTGCACTAGCTATCTGACAGTGTACCCGTGGCGCCAAATTCAGAAATCGCCTTAGTGCCTCTACGCACGCAGGTCTATGTTGTGTGTCCCATTAAAACCACGACACCATTTAGCGCACAAAAACTGTGCGTAGGAACATCAGTATTGGAGTCGTTGCAAATCGCGCTGGGTTCTGTTCAGAGATGAGTCAAGATTTTGTGTTGAACGGTCTAATGCGCGCAACTTTGCTGTGGTGTAGTCTTGTACAAACTTCCAACTGATTTTGTTGCGCTAGCTATCTGACAGTGTACCCGTGCCGCCAAATTCAGAAATCGCCTTAGTGCCTCTACGCACGCAGGTCTATGTTGTGTGTCCCATTAAAACCACGACACCATTTAGCGCACAAAAACTGTGCGTAGGAACATCAGTATTGGAGTCGTTGCAAATCGCGCTGGGTTCTGTTCAGAGATGAGTCAAGATTTTGTGTTGAACGGTCTAATGCGCGCAACTTTGCTGTGGTGTAGTCTTGTACAAACTTCCAACTGATTTTGTTGCGCTAGCTATCTGACAGTGTACCCGTGGCGCCAAATTCAGAAATCGCCTTCGTGCCTCTACGCACGCAGGTCTATGTTGTGTGTCCCATTAAAACCACGACACCATTTAGCGCACAAAAACTGTGCGTAGGAACATCAGTATTGGAGTCCTTGCAAATCGCGCTGGGTTCTGTTCAGAGATGAGTCAAGATTTTGTGTTGAACGGTCTAATGCGCGCAACTTTGCTGTGGTGTAGTCTTGTACAAACTTCCAACTGATTTTGTTGCGCTAGCTATCTGACAGTGTACCCGTGGCGCCAAATTTAGAAATCGCCTTCGTGCCTCTACGCACGCAGGTCTATGTTGTGTGTCCCATTAAAACCACGACACCATTTAGCGCACAAAAACTGTGCGTAGGAACATCAGTATTGGAGTCGTTGCAAATCGCGCTGGGTTCTGTTCAGAGATGAGTCAAGATTTTGTGTTGAACGGTCTAATGCGCGCAACTTTGCTGTGGTGTAGTCTTGTACAAACTTCCAACTGATTTTGTTGCGCTAGCTTCCTGACAGTGTACCCGTGGCGCCAAATTCAGAAATCGCCTTCGTGCCTCTACGCACGCAGGTCTATGTTGTGTGTCCCATTCAAACCACGACACCATTTAGCGCACAAAAACTGTGCGTAGGAACATCAGTATTGGAGTCGTTGCAAATCGCGCTGGGTTCTGTTCAGAGATGAGTCAAGATTTTGTGTTGAACGGTCTAATGCGCGCAACTTTGCTGTGGTGTAGTCTTGTACAAACTTCCAACTGATTTTGTTGCGCTAGCTATCTGACAGTGTACCCGTGGCGCCAAATTCAGAAATCGCCTTAGTGCCTCTACGCACGCAGGTCTATGTTGTGTGTCCCATTAAAACCACGACACCATTTAGCACACAAAAACTGTGCGTAGGAACATCAGTATTGGAGTCGTTGCAAATCGCGCTCGGTTCTGTTCAGAGATGAGTCAAGATTTTGTGTTGAACGGTCTAATGCGCGCAACTTTGCTGTGGTGTAGTCTTGTACAAACTTCCAACTGATTTTGTTGCGCTAGCTATGTGACAGTGTACCCGTGGCGCCAAATTCAGAAATCGCCTTAGTGCCTCTACGCACGCAGGTCTATGTTGTGTGTCCCATTAAAACCATGACACCATTTAGCGCACAAAAACTGTGCGTAGGAACATCAGTATTGGAGTCGTTGCAAATCGCGCTCGGTTCTGTTCAGAGAGTAGTCAAGATTTTGTGTTGAACGGTCTAATGCGTGCAATTTGCTGTGGTGTAGTCTTGTAGAAACTTCCAACTGATTTTGTTGCGCTAGCTATCTGACAGTGTACCCGTGGCGCCAAATTCAGAAATCGCCTTCGTGCCTCTACGCATGCAGGTCTATGTTGTGTGTCCCATTAAAACCACGACACCATTTAGCGCACAAAAACTGTGCGTAGGAACATCAGTATTGGAGTCGTTGCAAATCGCGCTCGGTTCTGTTCAGAGATGAGTCAAGATTTTGTGTTGAACGGTCTAATGCGTGCTATTTGCTGTGGTGTATTCTTGTACAAACTTCCAACTGATTTTGTTGCACTAGCTATCTGACAGTGTACCCGTGGCGCCAAATTCAGAAATCGCCTTAGTGCCTCTACGCACGCAGGTCTATGTTGTGTGTCCCATTAAAACCACGACACCATTTAGCGCACAAAAACTGTGCGTAGGAACATCAGTATTGGAGTCGTTGCAAATCGCGCTGGGTTCTGTTCAGAGATGAGTCAAGATTTTGTGTTGAACGGTCTAATGCGCGCAACTTTGCTGTGGTGTAGTCTTGTACAAACTTCCAACTGATTTTGTTGCGCTAGCTATCTGACATTGTACCCGTGCCGCCAAATTCAGAAATCGCCTTAGTGCCTCTACGCACGCAGGTCTATGTTGTGTGTCCCATTCAAACCACGACACCATTTAGCGCACAAAAACTGTGCGTAGGAACATCAGTATTGGAGTCGTTGCAAATCGCGCTGGGTTCTGTTCAGAGATGAGTCAAGATTTTGTGTTGAACGGTCTAATGCGCGCAACTTTGCTGTGGTGTAGTCTTGTACAAACTTCCAACTGATTTTGTTGCGCTAGCTATCTGACAGTGTACCCGTGGCGCCAAATTCAGAAATCGCCTTCGTGCCTCTACGCACGCAGGTCTATGTTGTGTGTCCCATTAAAACCACGACACCATTTAGCGCACAAAAACTGTGCGTAGGAACATCAGTATTGGAGTCGTTGCAAATCGCGCTGCGTTCTGTTCAGAGATGAGTCAAGATTTTGTGTTGAACGGTCTAATGCGCGCAACTTTACTGTGGTGTAGTCTTGTACAAACTTCCAACTGATTTTGTTGCGCTAGCTATCTGACAGTGTACCCGTGGCGCCAAATTCAGAAATCGCCTTAGTGCCTCTACGCACGCAGGTCTATGTTGTGTGTCCCATTAAAACCATGACACCATTTAGCGCACAAAAACTGTGCGTAGGAACATCAGTATTGGAGTCGTTGCAAATCGCGCTGGGTTCTGTTCAGAGATGAGTCAAGATTTTGTGTTGAACGGTCTAATGCGCGCAACTTTGCTGTGGTGTAGTCTTGTACAAACTTCCAACTGATTTTGTTGCGCTAGCTATCTGACAGTGTACCCGTGTCGCCAAATTCAGAAATCGCCTTAGTGCCTCTACGCGCGCAGGTCTATGTTGTGTGTCCCATTAAAACCACGACACCATTTAGTGCAGAAAAACTGTGCGTAGGAACATCAGTATTGGAGTCGTTGCAAATCGCGCTCGGTTCTGTTCAGAGATGAGTCAAGATTTTCTGTTGAACGGTCTAATGCGTGCAATTTGCTGTGGTGTAGTCTTGTAGAAACTTCCAACTGATTTTGTTGCGCTAGCTATCTGACAGTGTACCCGTGGCGCCAAATTCAGAAATCGCCTTAGTGCCTCTACGCACGCAGGTCTATGTTGTGTGTCCCATTAAAACCACGACACCATTTAGCGCACAAAAACTGTGCGTAGGAACATCAGTATTGGAGTCGTTGCAAATCGCGCTGGGTTCTGTTCAGAGATGAGTCAAGATTTTGTGTTGAACGGTCTAATGCGCGCAACTTTGCTGTGGTGTAGTCTTGTACAAACTTCCAACTGATTTTGTTGCACTAGCTATCTGACAGTGTACCCGTGGCGCCAAATTCAGAAATCGCCTTAGTGCCTCTACGCACGCAGGTCTATGTTGTGTGTCCCATTAAAACCACGACACCATTTAGCGCACATAAACTGTGCGTAGGAACATCAGTATTGGAGTCGTTGCAAATCGCGCTGGGTTCTGTTCAGAGATGAGTCAAGATTTTGTGTTGAACGGTCTAATGCGCGCAACTTTGCTGTGGTGTAGTCTTGTACAAACTTCCAACTGATTTTGTTGCGCTAGCTATCTGACATTGTACCCGTGCCGCCAAATTCAGAAATCGCCTTAGTGCCTCTACGCACGCAGGTCTATGTTGTGTGTCCCATTAAAACCACGACACCATTTAGCGCACAAAAACTGTGCGTAGGAACATCAGTATTGGAGTCGTTGGAAATCGCGCTGGGTTCTGTTCAGAGATGAGTCAAGATTTTGTGTTGAACGGTCTAATGCGCGCAACTTTGCTGTGGTGTAGTCTTGTACAAACTTCCAACTGATTTTGTTGCGCTAGCTATCTGACAGTGTACCCGTGGCGCCAAATTCAGAAATCGCCTTCGTGCCTCTACGCACGCAGGTCTATGTTGTGTGTCCCATTAAAACCACGACACCATTTAGCGCACAAAAACTGTGCGTAGGAACATCAGTATTGGAGTCCTTGCAAATCGCGCTGGGTTCTGTTCAGAGATGAGTCAACATTTTGTGTTGAACGGTCTAATGCGCGCAACTTTGCTGTGGTGTAGTCTTGTACAAACTTCCAACTGATTTTGTTGCGCTAGCTATCTGACAGTGTACCCGTGGCACCAAATTCAGAAATCGCCTTCGTGCCTCTACGCACGCAGGTCTATGTTGTGTGTCCCATTAAAACCACGACACCATTTAGCGCACAAAAACTGTGCGTAGGAACATCAGTATTGGAGTCCTTGCAAATCGCGCTGGGTTCTGTTCAGAGATGAGTCAAGATTTTGTGTTGAACGGTCTAATGCGCGCAACTTTGCTGTGGTGTAGTCTTGTACAAACTTCCAACTGATTTTGTTGCGCTAGCTATCTGACAGTGTACCCGTGGCGCCAAATTCAGAAATCGCCTTCGTGCCTCTACGCACGCAGGTCTATGTTGTGTGTCCCATTAAAACCACGACACCATTTAGCGCACAAAAACTGTGCGTAGGAACATCAGTATTGGAGTCGTTGCAAATCGCACTGGGTTCTGTTCAGAGATGAGTCAAGATTTTGTGTTGAACGGTCTAATGCGCGCAACTTTGCTGTGGTGTAGTCTTGTACAAACTTCCAACTGATTTTGTTGCGCTAGCTATCTGACAGTGTACCCGTGGCGCCAAATTCAGAAATCGCCTTCGTGCCTCTACGCACGCAGGTCTATGTTGTGTGTCCCATTAAAACCACGACATCATTTAGCGCACAAAAACTGTGCGTAGGAACATCAGTATTGGAGTCGTTGCAAATCGCGCTGGGTTCTGTTCAGAGATGAGTCAAGATTTTGTGTTGAACGGTCTAATGCGCGCAACTTTGCTGTGGTGTAGTCTTGTACAAACTTCCAACTGATTTTGTTGCGCTAGCTATCTGACAGTGTACCCGTGGCGCCAAATTCAGAAATCGCCTTCGTGCCTCTACGCACGCAGGTCTATGTTGTGTGTCCCATTAAAACCACGACACCATTTAGCGCACAAAAACTGTGCGTAGGAACATCAGTATTGGAGTCGTTGCAAATCGCGCTGGGTTCTGTTCAGAGATGAGTCAAGATTTTGTGTTGAACGGTCTAATGCGCGCAACTTTGCTGTGGTGTAGTCTTGTACAAACTTCCAACTGATTTTGTTGCGCTAGCTATCTGACAGTGTACCCGTGGCGCCAAATTCAGAAATCGCCTTAGTGCCTCTACGCACGCAGGTCTATGTTGTGTGTCCCATTAAAACCACGACACCATTTAGCGCACAAAAACTGTGCGTAGGAACATCAGTATTGGAGTCGTTGCAAATCGCGCTGGGTTCTGTTCAGAGATGAGTCAAGATTTTGTGTTGAACGGTCTAATGCGCGCAACTTTGCTGTGGTGTAGTCTTGTACAAACTTGCAACTGATTTTGTTGCGCTAGCTATCTGACAGTGTACCCGTGGCGCCAAATTCAGAAATCGCCTTCGTGCCTCTACGCACGCAGGTCTATGTTGTGTGTCCCATTAAAACCACGACACCTTTAGCGCACAAAAACTGTGCGTAGGAACATCAGTATTGGAGTCGTTGCAAATCGCGCTGGGTTCTGTTCAGAGATGAGTCAAGATTTTGTGTTGAACGGTCTAATGCGCGCAACTTTGCTGTGGTGTAGTCTTGTACAAACTTCCAACTGATTTTGTTGCGCTAGCTATCTGACAGTGTACCCGTGGCGCCAAATTCAGAAATCGCCTTCGTGCCTCTACGCACGCAGGTCTATGTTGTGTGTCCCATTAAAACCACGACACCATTTAGCGCACAAAAACTGTGCGTAGGAACATCAGTATTGGAGTCGTTGCAAATCGCGCTGGGTTCTGTTCAGAGATGAGTCAAGATTTTGTGTTGAACGGTCTAATGCGCGCAACTTTGCTGTGGTGTAGTCTTGTACAAACTTCCAACTGATTTTGTTGCGCTAGCTATCTGACAGTGTACCCGTGGCGCCAAATTCAGAAATCGCCTTAGTGCCTCTACACACGCAGGTCTATGTTGTGTGTCCCATTAAAACCACGACACCATTTAGCGCACAAAAACTGTGCGTAGGAACATCAGTATTGGAGTCGTTGCAAATCGCGCTGGGTTCTGTTCAGAGATGAGTCAAGATTTTGTGTTGAACGGTCTAATGCGCGCAACTTTGCTGTGGTGTAGTCTTGTACAAACTTCCAACTGATTTTGTTGCGCTAGCTATCTGACAGTGTACCCGTGGCGCCAAATTCAGAAATCGCCTTAGTGCCTCTACGCACGCAGGTCTATGTTGTGTGTCCCATTAAAACCACGACACCATTTAGCGCACAAAAACTGTGCGTAGGAACATCAGTATTGGAGTCTTTGCAAATCGCGCTGGGTTCTGTTCAGAGATGAGTCAAGATTTTGTGTTGAACGGTCTAATGTGCGCAACTTTGCTGTGGTGTAGTCTTGTACAAACTTCCAACTGATTTTGTTGCGCTAGCTATCTGACAGTGTACCCGTGGCGCCAAATTCAGAAATCGCCTCCTTGCCTCTACGCACGCAGGTCTATGTTGTGTGTCCCATTAAAACCACGACACCATTTAGCGCACAAAAACTGTGCGTAGGAACATCAGTATTGGAGTCGTTGCAAATCGCGCTGGGTTCTGTTCAGAGATGAGTCAAGATTTTCTGTTGAACGGTCTAATGCGCGCAACTTTGCTGTGGTGTAGTCTTGTACAAACTTCCAACTGATTTTGTTGCGCTAGCTATCTGACAGTGTACCCGTGGCGCCAAATTCAGAAATCGCCTTCGTGCCTCTACGCACGCAGGTCTATGTTGTGTGTCCCATTAAAACCACGACACCATTTAGCGCACAAAAACTGTGCGTAGGAACATCAGTATTGGAGTCGTTGCAAATCGCGCTGGGTTCTGTTCAGAGATGAGTCAACATTTTGTGTTGAACGGTCTAATGCGCGCAACTTTGCTGTGGTGTAGTCTTGTACAAACTTCCAACTGATTTTGTTGCGCTAGCTATCTGACAGTGTACCCGTGGCGCCAAATTCAGAAATCGCCTTAGTGCCTCTACGCACGCAGGTCTATGTTGTGTTTTCCATTAGAACCACGACACCATTTAGCGCACAAAAACTGTGCGTAGGAACATCAGTATTGGAGTCGTTGCAAATCGCGCTGGGTTCTGTTCAGAGATGAGTCAAGATTTTGTGTTGAACGGTCTAATGCGCGCAACTTTGCTGTGGTGTAGTCTTGTACAAACTTCCAACTGATTTTGTTGCGCTAGCTATCTGACAGTGTACCCGTGGCGCCAAATTCAGAAATCGCCTTCGTGCCTCTACGCACGCAGGTCTATGTTGTGTGTCCCATTAAAACCACGACACCATTTAGCGCACAAAAACTGTGCGTAGGAACATCAGTATTGGAGTCGTTGCAAATCGCGCTGGGTTCTGTTCAGAGATGAGTCAAGATTTTGTGTTGAACGGTCTAATGCGCGCAACTTTGCTGTGGTGTAGTCTTGTACAAACTTCCAACTGATTTTGTTGCGCTAGCTATCTGACAGTGTACCCGTGGCGCCAAATTCAGAAATCGCCTTCGTGCCTCTACGCACGCAGGTCTATGTTGTGTGTCCCATTAAAACCACGACACCATTTAGCGCACAAAAACTGTGCGTAGGAACATCAGTATTGGAGTCTTTGCAAATCGCGCTGGGTTCTGTTCAGAGATGAGTCAAGATTTTGTGTTGAACGGTCTAGTGCGCGCAACTTTGCTGTGGTGTAGTCTTGTACAAACTTCCAACTGATTTTGTTGCGCTAGCTATCTGACAGTGTACCCGTGCCGCCAAATTCAGAAATCGCCTTAGTGCCTCTACGCACGCAGGTCTATGTTGTGTGTCCCATTAAAACCACGACACCATTTAGCGCACAAAAACTGTGCGTAGGAACATCAGTATTGGAGTTGTTGCAAATCGCGCTGGGTTCTGTTCAGAGATGAGTCAAGATTTTCTGTTGAACGGTCTAATGCGCGCAACTTTGCTGTGGTGTAGTCTTGTACAAACTTCCAACTGATTTTGTTGCGCTAGCTATCTGACAGTGTACCCGTGGCGCCAAATTCAGATATCGCCTTCGTGCCTCTACGCACGCAGGTCTATGTTGTGTGTCCCATTAAAACCACGACACCATTTAGCGCACAAAAACTGTGCGTAGGAACATCAGTATTGGAGTCGCGCGCTGGGTTCTGTTCAGAGATGAGTCAAGATTTTGTGTTGAACGGTCTAATGCGCGCAACTTTGCTGTGGTGTAGTCTTGTACAAACTTCCAACTGATTTTGTTGCGCTAGATATCTGACAGTGTACCCGTGGCGCCAAATTCAGAAATCGCCTTAGTGCCTCTACGCACGCAGGTCTATGTTGTGTGTTCCATTAGAACCACGACACCATTTAGCGCACAAAAACTGTGCGTAGGAACATCAGTATTGGAGTCGTTGCAAATCGCGCTGGGTTCTGTTCAGAGATGAGTCAAGATTTTGTGTTGAACGGTCTAATGCGCGCAACTTTGCTGTGGTGTAGTCTTGTACAAACTTCCAACTGATTTTGTTGCGCTAGCTATCTGACAGTGTACCCGTGGCGCCAAATTCAGAAATCGCCTTCGTGCCTCTACGCACGCAGGTCTATGTTGTGTGTCCCATTATAACCACGGCACCATTTAGCGCACAAAAACTGTGCGTAGGAACATCAGTATTGGAGTCGTTGCAAATCGCGCTGGGTTCTGTTCAGAGATGAGTCAAGATTTTGTGTTGAACGGTCTAATGCGCGCAACTTTGCTGTGGTGTAGTCTTGTACAAACTTCCAACTGATTTTGTTGCGCTAGCTATCTGACAGTGTACCCGTGGCGCCAAATTCAGAAATCGCCTTAGTGCCTCTACGCACGCAGGTCTATGTTGTGTGTCCAATTAAAACCACGACACCATTTAGCGCACAAAAACTGTGCGTAGGAACATCAGTATTGGAGTCGTTGCAAATCGCGATGCGTTCTGTTCAGAGATGAGTCAAGATTTTGTGTTGAACGGTCTAATGCGCGCAACTTTGCTGTGGTGTAGTCTTGTACAAACTTCCAACTGATTTTGTTGCGCTAGCTATCTGACAGTGTACCCGTGGCGCCAAATTCAGAAATCGCCTTCGTGCCTCTACGCACGCAGGTCTATGTTGTGTGTCCCATTAAAACCACGACACCATTTAGCGCACAAAAACTGTGCGTAGGAACATCAGTATTGGAGTCGTTGCAAATCGCGCTGGGTTCTGTTCAGAGATGAGTCAAGATTTTGTGTTGAACGGTCTAATGCGCGCAACTTTGCTGTGGTGTAGTCTTGTACAAACTTCCAACTGATTTTGTTGCGCTAGCTATCTGACATTGTACCCGTGGCGCCAAATTCAGAAATCGCCTTTGTGCCTCTACGCACGCAGGTCTATGTTGTGTGTCCCATTAAAACCACGACACCATTTAGCGCACAAAAACTGTGCGTAGGAACATCAGTATTGGAGTCGTTGCAAATCGCGCTGGGTTCTGTTCAGAGATGAGTCAAGATTTTGTGTTGAAAGGTCTAATGCGCGCAACTTTGCTGTGGTGTAGTCTTGTACAAACTTCCAACTGATTTTGTTGCGCTAGCTATCTGACAGTGTACCCGTGGCGCCAAATTCAGAAATCGCCTTCGTGCCTCTACGCACGCAGGTCTATGTTGTGTGTCCCATTAAAACCACGACACCATTTAGCGCACAAAAACTGTGCGTAGGAACATCAGTATTGGAGTCGTTGCAAATCGCGCTGGGTTCTGTTCAGAGATGAGTCAACATTTTGTGTTGAACGGTCTAATGCGCGCAACTTTGCTGTGGTGTAGTCTTGTACAAACTTCCAACTGATTTTGTTGCGCTAGCTATCTGACAGTGTACCCGTGGCGCCAAATTCAGAAATCGCCTTAGTGCCTCTACGCACGCAGGTCTATGTTGTGTGTCCCATTAAAACCACGACACCATTTAGCGCACAAAAACTGTGCGTAGGAACATCAGTATTGGAGTCGTTGCAAATCGCGCTGGGTTCTGTTCAGAGATGAGTCAAGATTTTGTGTTGAACGGTCTAATGCGCGCAACTTTGCTGTGGTGTAGTCTTGTACAAACTTCCAACTGATTTTGTTGCGCTAGCTATCTGACAGTGTACCCGTGGCGCCAAATTCAGAAATCGCCTTAGTGCCTCTACGCACGCAGGTCTATGTTGTGTGTCCAATTAAAACCACGACACCATTTAGCGCACAAAAACTGTGCGTAGGAACATCAGTATTGGAGTCGTTGCAAATCGCGCTGCGTTCTGTTCAGAGATGAGTCAAGATTTTGTGTTGAACGGTCTAATGCGCGCAACTTTGCTGTGGTGTAGTCTTGTACAAACTTCCAACTGATTTTGTTGCGCTAGCTATCTGACAGTGTACCCGTGGCGCCAAATTCAGAAATCGCCTTCGTGCCTCTACGCACGCAGGTCTATGTTGTGTGTCCCATTAAAACCACGACACCATTTAGCGCACAAAAACTGTGCGTAGGAACATCAGTATTGGAGTCTTTGCAAATCGCGCTGGGTTCTGTTTAGAGATGAGTCAAGATTTTGTGTTGAACGGTCTAATGCGCGCAACTTTGCTGTGGTGTAGTCTTGTACAAACTTCCAACTGATTTTGTTGCGCTAGCTATCTGACAGTGTACCCGTGGCGCCAAATTCAGAAATCGCCTTAGTGCCTCTACGCACGCAGGTCTATGTTGTGTGTCCCATTAAAACCACGACACCATTTAGCGCACAAAAACTATGCGTAGGAACATCAGTATTGGAGTCGTTGCAAATCGCGCTGGGTTCTGTTCAGAGATGAGTCAAGATTTTGTGTTGAACGGTCTAATGCGCGCAACTTTGCTGTGGTGTAGTCTTGTACAAACTTCCAACTGATTTTGTTGCGCTAGCTATCTGACAGTGTACCCGTGGCGCCAAATTCAGAAATCGCCTTAGTGCCTCTACGCACGCAGGTCTATGTTGTGTGTCCCATTAAAACCACGACACCATTTAGCGCACAAAAACTGTGCGTAGGAACATCAGTATTGGAGTTGTTGCAAATCGCGCTGGGTTCTGTTCAGAGATGAGTCAAGATTTTGTGTTGAACGGTCTAATGCGCGCAACTTTGCTGTGGTGTAGTCTTGTACAAACTTCCAACTGATTTTGTTGCGCTAGCTATCTGACAGTGTACCCGTGGCGCCAAATTCAGAAATCGCCTTAGTGCCTCTACGCACGCAGGTCTATGTTGTGTGTCCCATTAAAACCACGACACCATTTAGCGCACAAAAACTGTGCGTAGGAACATCAGTATTGGAGTCGTTGCAAATCGCGCTGGGTTCTGTTCAGAGATGAGTCAAGATTTTGTGTTGAACGGTCTAATGCGCGCAACTTTGCTGTGGTGTAGTCTTGTACAAACTTCCAACTGATTTTGTTGCGCTAGCTATCTGACAGTGTACCCGTGGCGCCAAATTCAGAAATCGCCTTAGTGCCTCTACGCACGCAGGTCTATGTTGTGTGTCCCATTAAAACCATGACACCATTTAGCGCACAAAAACTGTGCGTAGGAACATCAGTATTGGAGTCGTTGCAAATCGCGCTGGGTTCTGTTCAGAGATGAGTCAACATTTTGTGTTGAACGGTCTAATGCGCGCAACTTTGCTGTGGTGTAGTCTTGTACAAACTTCCAACTGATTTTGTTGCGCTAGCTATCTGACAGTGTACCCGTGGCGCCAAATTCAGAAATCGCCTTAGTGCCTCTACGCACGCAGGTCTATGTTGTGTGTCCCATTAAAACCACGACACCATTTAGCGCACAAAAACTGTGCGTAGGAACATCAGTATTGGAGTCGTTGCAAATTGCGCTCGGTTCTGTTCAGAGATGAGTCAAGATTTTGTGTTGAACGGTCTAATGCGCGCAATTTGCTGTGGTGTAGTCTTGTACAAACTTCCAACTGATTTTGTTGCGCTAGCTATCTGACAGTGTACCCGTGGCGCCAAATTCAGAAATCGCCTTAGTGCCTCTACGCACGCAGGTCTATGTTGTGTGTCCCATTAAAACCACGACACCATTTAGCGCACAAAAACTGTGCGTAGGAACATCAGTATTGGAGTCGTTGCAAATCGCGCTGGGTTCTGTTCAGAGATGAGTCAAGATTTTGTGTTGAACGGTCTAATGCGCGCAACTTTGCTGTGGTGTAGTCTTGTACAAACTTCCAACTGATTTTGTTGCGCTAGCTATCTGACAGTGTACCCGTGGCGCCAAATTCAGAAATCGCCTTCGTGCCTCTACGCACGCAGGTCTATGTTGTGTGTCCCATTAAAACCACGACACCATTTAGCGCACAAAAACTGTGCGTAGGAACATCAGTATTGGAGTCGTTGCAAATTGCGCTCGGTTCTGTTCAGAGATGAGTCAAGATTTTGTGTTGAACGGTCTAATGCGCGCAACTTTGCTGTGGTGTAGTCTTGTACAAACTTCCAACTGATTTTGTTGCGCTAGCTATCTGACAGTGTACCCGTGGCGCCAAATTCAGAAATCGCCTTAGTGCCTCTACGCACGCAGGTCTATGTTGTGTGTCCCATTAAAACCACGACACCATTTAGCGCACAAAAACTGTGCGTAGGAACATCAGTATTGGAGTCGTTGCAAATCGCGCTGGGTTCTGTTCAGAGATGAGTCAAGATTTTGTGTTGAACGGTCTAATGCGCGCAACTTTGCTGTGGTGTAGTCTTGTACAAACTTCCAACTGATTTTGTTGCGCTAGCTATCTGACAGTGTACCCGTGGCGCCAAATTCAGAAATCGCCTTAGTGCCTCTACGCACGCAGGTCTATGTTGTGTGTCCCATTAAAACCACGACACCATTTAGCGCACAAAAACTGTGCGTAGGAACATCAGTATTGGAGTCGTTGCAAATCGCGCTGGGTTCTGTTCAGAGATGAGTCAAGATTTTGTGTTGAACGGTCTAATGCGCGCAACTTTGCTGTGGTGTAGTCTTGTACAAACTTCCAACTGATTTTGTTGCGCTAGCTATCTGACAGTGTACCCGTGGCGCCAAATTCAGAAATCGCCTTAGTGCCTCTACGCACGCAGGTCTATGTTGTGTGTCCCATTAAAACCACGACACCATTTAGCGCACAAAAACTGTGCGTAGGAACATCAGTATTGGAGTCGTTGCAAATCGCGCTGGGTTCTGTTCAGAGATGAGTCAACATTTTGTGTTGAACGGTCTAATGCGCGCAACTTTGCTGTGGTGTAGTCTTGTACAAACTTCCAACTGATTTTGTTGCGCTAGCTATCTGACAGTGTACCCGTGGCGCCAAATTCAGAAATCGCCTTAGTGCCTCTACGCACGCAGGTCTATGTTGTGTGTCCCATTAAAACCACGACACCATTTAGCGCACAAAAACTGTGCGTAGGAACATCAGTATTGGAGACGTTGCAAATCGCGCTGGGTTCTGTTCAGAGATGAGTCAAGATTTTGTGTTGAACGGTCTAATGCGCGCAACTTTGCTGTGGTGTAGTCTTGTACAAACTTCCAACTGATTTTGTTGCGCTAGCTATCTGACAGTGTACCCGTGGCGCCAAATTCAGAAATCGCCTTCGTGCCTCTACGCACGCAGGTCTATGTTATGTGTCCCATTAAAACCACGACACCATTTAGCGCACAAAAACTGTGCGTAGGAACATCAGTATTGGAGTCGTTGCAAATCGCGCTGGGTTCTGTTCAGAGATGAGTCAAGATTTTGTGTTGAACGGTCTAATGCGCGCAACTTTGCTGTGGTGTAGTCTTGTACAAACTTCCAACTGATTTTGTTGCGCTAGCTATCTGACAGTGTACCCGTGGCGCCAAATTCAGAAATCGCCTTAGTGCCTCTACGCACGCAGGTCTATGTTGTGTGTCCCATTAAAACCACGACACCATTTAGCGCACAAAAACTGTGCGTAGGAACTTCAGTATTGGAGTTGTTGCAAATCGCGCTGGGTTCTGTTCAGAGATGAGTCAAGATTTTGTGTTGAACGGTCTAATGCGTGCAACTTTGCTGTGGTGTAGTCTTGTACAAACTTCCAACTGATTTTGTTGCGCTAGCTATCTGACAGTGTACCCGTGGCGCCAAATTCAGAAATCGCCTTAGTGCCTCTACGCACGCAGGTCTATGTTGTGTGTCCCATTAAAACCATGACACCATTTAGCGCACAAAAACTGTGCGTAGGAACATCAGTATTGGAGTCGTTGCAAATCGCGCTGGGTTCTGTTCAGAGATGAGTCAAGATTTTGTGTTGAACGGTCTAATGCACGCAACTTTGCTGTGGTGTAGTCTTGTACAAACTTTCAACTGATTTTGTTGCGCTAGCTATCTGACAGTGTACCCGTGGCGCCAAATTCAGAAATCGCCTTCGTGCCTCTACGCACGCAGGTCTATGTTGTGTGTCCCATTAAAACCACGACACCATTTAGCGCACAAAAACTGTGCGTAGGAACATCAGTATTGGAGTCGTTGCAAATCACGCTGGGTTCTGTTCAGAGATGAGTCAAGATTTTGTGTTGAACGGTCTAATGCGCGCAACTTTGCTGTGGTGTCGTCTTGTACAAACTTCCAACTGATTTTGTTGCGCTAGCTATCTGACAGTGTACCCGTGGCGCCAAATTCAGAAATCGCCTTAGTGCCTCTACGCACGCAGGTCTATGTTGTGTGTCCCATTAAAACCACGACACCATTTAGCACACAAAAACTGTGCGTAGGAACATCAGTATTGGAGTCGTTGCAAATCGCGCTGGGTTCTGTTCAGAGATGAGTCAAGATTTTGTGTTGAACGGTCTAATGCGCGCAACTTTGCTGTGGTGTAGTCTTGTACAAACTTCCAACTGATTTTGTTGCGCTAGCTATCTGACAGTGTACCCGTGGCGCCAAATTCAGAAATCGCCTTCGTGCCTCTACGCACGCAGGTCTATGTTGTGTGTCCCATTAAAACCACGACACCATTTAGCGCACAAAAACTGTGCGTAGGAACATCAGTATTGGAGTCGTTGCAAATCGCGCTGGGTTCTGTTCAGAGATGAGTCAAGATTTTGTGTTGAACGGTCTAATGCGCGCAACTTTGCTGTGGTGTAGTCTTGTACAAACTTCCAACTGATTTTGTTGCGCTAGCTATCTGACAGTGTACCCGTGGCGCCAAATTCAGAAATCGCCTTCGTGCCTTTACGCACGCAGGTCTATGTTGTGTGTCCCATTAAAACCACGACACCATTTAGCGCACAAAAACTGTGCGTAGGAACATCAGTATTGGAGTCGTTGCAAATCGCGCTGGGTTCTGTTCAGAGATGAGTCAAGATTTTGTGTTGAACGGTCTAATGCGCGCAACATTGCGGTGGTGTAGTCTTGTACAAACTTCCAACTGATTTTGTTGCGCTAGCTATCTGACAGTGTACCCGTGGCGCCAAATTCAGAAATCGCCTTCGTGCCTCTACGCACGCAGGTCTATGTTGTGTGTCCCATTAAAACCACGACACCATTTAGCGCACAAAAACTGTGCGTAGGAACATCAGTATTGGAGTCCTTGCAAATCGCGCTGGGTTCTGTTCAGAGATGAGTCAAGATTTTGTGTTGAACGGTTTAATGCGCGCAACTTTGCTGTGGTGTAGTCTTGTACAAACTTCCAACTGATTTTGTTGCGCTAGCTATCTGACAGTGTACCCGTGGCGCCAAATTCAGAAATCGCCTTCGTGCCTCTACGCACGCAGGTCTATGTTATGTGTCCCATTAAAACCACGACACCATTTAGCGCACAAAAACTGTGCGTAGGAACATCAGTATTGGAGTCGTTGCAAATCGCGCTGGGTTCTGTTCAGAGATGAGTCAAGATTTTGTGTTGAACGGTCTAATGCGTGCAACTTTGCTGTGGTGTAGTCTTGTACAAACTTCCAACTGATTTTGTTGAGCTAGCTATCTGACAGTGTACCCGTGGCGCCAAATTCAGAAATCGCCTTAGTGCCTCTACGCACGCAGGTCTATGTTGTGTGTCCCATTAAAACCATGACACCATTTAGCGCACAAAAACTGTGCGTAGGAACATCAGTATTGGAGTCGTTGCAAATCGCGCTGGGTTCTGTTCAGAGATGAGTCAAGATTTTGTGTTGAACGGTCTAATGCACGCAACTTTGCTGTGGTGTAGTCTTGTACAAACTTTCAACTGATTTTGTTGCGCTAGCTATCTGACAGTGTACCCGTGGCGCCAAATTCAGAAATCGCCTTCGTGCCTCTACGCACGCAGGTCTATGTTGTGTGTCCCATTAAAACCACGACACCATTTAGCGCACAAAAACTGTGCGTAGGAACATCAGTATTGGAGTCGTTGCAAATCACGCTGGGTTCTGTTCAGAGATGAGTCAAGATTTTGTGTTGAACGGTCTAATGCGCGCAACTTTGCTGTGGTGTCGTCTTGTACAAACTTCCAACTGATTTTGTTGCGCTAGCTATCTGACAGTGTACCCGTGGCGCCAAATTCAGAAATCGCCTTAGTGCCTCTACGCACGCAGGTCTATGTTGTGTGTCCCATTAAAACCACGACACCATTTAGCGCACAAAAACTGTGCGTAGGAACATCAGTATTGGAGTCGTTGCAAATCGCGCTGGGTTCTGTTCAGAGATGAGTCAAGATTTTGTGTTGAACGGTCTAATGCGCGCAACTTTGCTGTGGTGTAGTCTTGTACAAACTTCCAACTGATTTTGTTGCGCTAGCTATCTGACAGTGTACCCGTGGCGCCAAATTCAGAAATCGCCTTAGTGCCTCTACGCACGCAGGTCTATGTTGTGTGTCCCATTAAAACCACGACACCATTTAGCACACAAAAACTGTGCGTAGGAACATCAGTATTGGAGTCGTTGCAAATCGCGCTGGGTTCTGTTCAGAGATGAGTCAAGATTTTGTGTTGAACGGTCTAATGCGCGCAACTTTGCTGTGGTGTAGTCTTGTACAAACTTCCAACTGATTTTGTTGCGCTAGCTATCTGACAGTGTACCCGTGGCGCCAAATTCAGAAATCGCCTTCGTGCCTCTACGCACGCAGGTCTATGTTGTGTGTCCCATTAAAACCACGACACCATTTAGCGCACAAAAACTGTGCGTAGGAACATCAGTATTGGAGTCGTTGCAAATCGCGCTGGGTTCTGTTCAGAGATGAGTCAAGATTTTGTGTTGAACGGTCTAATGCGCGCAACTTTGCTGTGGTGTAGTCTTGTACAAACTTCCAACTGATTTTGTTGCGCTAGCTATCTGACAGTGTACCCGTTGCGCCAAATTCAGAAATCGCCTTCGTGCCTCTACGCACGCAGGTCTATGTTGTGTGTCCCATTAAAACCACGACACCATTTAGCGCACAAAAACTGTGCGTAGGAACATCAGTATTGGAGTCGTTGCAAATCGCGCTGGGTTCTGTTCAGAGATGAGTCAAGATTTTGTGTTGAACGGTCTAATGCGCGCAACTTTGCGGTGGTGTAGTCTTGTACAAACTTCCAACTGATTTTGTTGCGCTAGCTATCTGACAGTGTACCCGTGGCGCCAAATTCAGAAATCGCCTTCGTGCCTCTACGCACGCAGGTCTATGTTGTGTGTCCCATTAAAACCACGACACCATTTAGCGCACAAAAACTGTGCGTAGGAACATCAGTATTGGAGTCCTTGCAAATCGCGCTGGGTTCTGTTCAGAGATGAGTCAAGATTTTGTGTTGAACGGTTTAATGCGCGCAACTTTGCTGTGGTGTAGTCTTGTACAAACTTCCAACTGATTTTGTTGCGCTAGCTATCTGACAGTGTACCCGTGGCGCCAAATTCAGAAATCGCCTTCGTGCCTCTACGCACGCAGGTCTATGTTGTGTGTCCCATTAAAACCACGACATCATTTAGCGCACAAAAACTGTGCGTAGGAACATCAGTATTGGACTCGTTGCAAATCGCGCTGGGTTCTGTTCAGAGATGAGTCAAGATTTTGTGTTGAACGGTCTAATGCGCGCAACTTTGCTGTGGTGTAGTCTTGTACAAACTTCCAACTGATTTTGTTGCGCTAGCTATCTGACAGTGTACCCATGGCGCCAAATTCAGAAATCGCCTTCGTACCTCTACGCACGCAGGTCTATGTTGTGTGTCCCATTAAAACCACTACACCATTTAGCGCACAAAATCTGTGCGTAGGAACATCAGTATTGGAGTCGTTGCAAATCGCGCTGGGTTCTGTTCAGAGATGAGTCAAGATTTTGTGTTGAACGGTCTAATGCGCGCAACTTTGCTGTGGTGTAGTCTTGTACAAACTTCCAAATGATTTTGTTGCGCTAGCTATCTGACAGTGTACCCGTGGCGCCAAATTCAGAAATCGCCTTCGTGCCTCTACGCACGCAGGTCTATGTTGTGTGTCCCATTAAAACCACGACACCATTTAGCGCACAAAAACTGTGCGTAGGAACATCAGTATTGGAGTCGTTGCAAATCGCGCTGGGTTCTGTTCAGAGATGAGTCAAGATTTTGTGTTGAACGGTCTAATGCGCGCAACTTTGCTGTGGTGTAGTCTTGTACAAACTTCCAACTGATTTTGTTGAGCTAGCTATCTGACAGTGTACCCGTGGCACCAAATTCAGAAATCGCCTTAGTGCCTCTACGCACGCAGGTCTATGTTGTGTGTCCCATTAAAACCACGACACCATTTAGCGCACAAAAACTGTGCGTAGGAACATCAGTATTGGAGTCGTTGCAAATCGCGCTGGGTTCTGTTCAGAGATGAGTCAAGATTTTGTGTTGAACGGTCTAATGCGCGCAACTTTGCTGTGGTGTAGTCTTGTACAAACTTCCAACTGATTTTGTTGCGCTAGCTATCTGACAGTGTACCCGTGGCGCCAAATTCAGAAATCGCCTTCGTGCCTCTACGCACGCAGGTCTATGTTGTGTGTCCCATTAAAACCCCGACACCATTTAGCGCACAAAAACTGTGCGTAGGAACATCAGTATTGGAGTCGTTGCAAATCGCGCTGGGTTCTGTTCAGAGATGAGTCAAGATTTTGTGTTGAACGGTCTAATGCACGCAACTTTGCTGTGGTGTAGTCTTGTACAAACTTCCAACTGATTTTGTTGCGCTAGCTATCTGACAGTGTACCCGTGGCGCCAAATTCAGAAATCGCCTTCGTGCCTCTACGCACACAGGTCTATGTTGTGTGTCCCATTAAAACCACGACACCATTTAGCGCACAAAAACTGTGCGTAGGAACATCAGTATTGGAGTCGTTGCAAATCGCGCTGGGTTCTGTTCAGAGATGAGTCAAGATTTTGTGTTGAACGGTCTAATGCGCGCAACTTTGCTGTGGTGTAGTCTTGTACAAACTTCCAACTGATTTTGTTGCGCTAGCTATCTGACAGTGTACCCATGGCGCCAAATTCAGAAATCGCCTTCGTGCCTCTACGCACGCAGGTCTATGTTGTGTGTCCCATTAAAACCACGACACCATTTAGCGCACAAAAACTGTGCGTAGGAACATCAGTATTGGAGTTGTTGCAAATCGCGCTGGGTTCCGTTCAGAGATGAGTCAAGATTTTGTGTTGAACGGTCTAATGCGCGCAACTTTGCTGTGGTGTAGTCTTGTACAAACTTCCAAATGATTTTGTTGCGCTAGCTATCTGACAGTGTACCCGTGGCGCCAAATTCAGAAATCGCCTTCGTGCCTCTACGCACGCAGGTCTATGTTGTGTGTCCCATTAAAACCACGACACCATTTAGCGCACAAAAACTGTGCGTAGGAACATCAGTATTGGAGTCGTTGCAAATCGCGCTGGGTTCTGTTCAGAGATGAGTCAAGATTTTGTGTTGAACGGTCTAATGCGCGCAACTTTGCTGTGGTGTAGTCTTGTACAAACTTCCAACTGATTTTGTTGCGCTAGCTATCTGACAGTGTACCCGTGGCGCCAAGTTCAGAAATCGCCTTCGTGCCTCTACGCACGCAGGTCTATGTTGTGTGTCCCATTAAAACCACGACACCATTTAGCGCACAAAAACTGTGCGTAGGAACATCAGTATTGGAGTCGTTGCAAATCGCGCTGGGTTCTGTTCAGAGATGAGTCAAGATTTTGTGTTGAACGGTCTAATGCGCGCAACTTTGCTGTGGTGTAGTCTTGTACAAACTTCCAACTGATTTTGTTGCGCTAGCTATCTGACAGTGTACCCATGGCGCCAAATTCAGAAATCGCCTTCGTGCCTCTACGCACGCAGGTCTATGTTGTGTGTCCCATTAAAACCACGACACCATTTAGCGCACAAAAACTGTGCGTAGGAACATCAGTATTGGAGTTGTTGCAAATCGCGCTGGGTTCCGTTCAGAGATGAGTCAAGATTTTGTGTTGAACGGTCTAATGCGCGCAACTTTGCTGTGGTGTAGTCTTGTACAAACTTCCAAATGATTTTGTTGCGCTAGCTATCTGACAGTGTACCCGTGGCGCCAAATTCAGAAATCGCCTTCGTGCCTCTACGCACGCAGGTCTATGTTGTGTGTCCCATTAAAACCACGACACCATTTAGCGCACAAAAACTGTGCGTAGGAACATCAGTATTGGAGTCGTTGCAAATCGCGCTGGGTTCTGTTCAGAGATGAGTCAAGATTTTGTGTTGAACGGTCTAATGCGCGCAACTTTGCTGTGGTGTAGTCTTGTACAAACTTCCAACTGATTTTGTTGCGCTAGCTATCTGACAGTGTACCCGTGGCGCCAAGTTCAGAAATCGCCTTCGTGCCTCTACGCACGCAGGTCTATGTTGTGTGTCCCATTAAAACCACGACACCATTTAGCGCACAAAAACTGTGCGTAGGAACATCAGTATTGGAGTCGTTGCAAATCGCGCTGGGTTCTGTTCAGAGATGAGTCAAGATTTTGTGTTGAACGGTCTAATGCGCGCAACTTTGCTGTGGTGTAGTCTTGTACAAACTTCCAACTGATTTTGTTGAGCTAGCTATCTGACAGTGTACCCGTGGCGCCAAATTCAGAAATCGCCTTAGTGCCTCTACGCACGCAGGTCTATGTTGTGTGTCCCATTAAAACCACGACACCATTTAGCGCACAAAAACTGTGCGTAGGAACATCAGTATTGGAGTCGTTGCAAATCGCGCTGGGTTCTGTTCAGAGATGAGTCAAGATTTTGTGTTGAACGGTCTAATGCGCGCAACTTTGCTGTGGTGTAGTCTTGTACAAACTTCCAACTGATTTTGTTGCGCTAGCTATCTAACAGTGTACCCGTGGCGCCAAATTCAGAAATCGCCTTCGTGCCTCTACGCACGCAGGTCTATGTTGTGTGTCCCATTAAAACCACGACACCATTTAGCGCACAAAATCTGTGCGTAGGAACATCAGTATTGGAGTCGTTGCAAATCGCGCTGGGTTCTGTTCAGAGATGAGTCAAGATTTTGTGTTGAACGGTCTAATGCGCGCAACTTTGCTGTGGTGTAGTCTTGTACAAACTTCCAAATGATTTTGTTGCGCTAGCTATCTGACAGTGTACCCGTGGCGCCAAATTCAGAAATCGCCTTCGTGCCTCTACGCACGCAGGTCTATGTTGTGTGTCCCATTAAAACCACGACACCATTTAGCGCACAAAAACTGTGCGTAGGAACATCAGTATTGGAGTCGTTGCAAATCGCGCTGGGTTCTGTTCAGAGATGAGTCAAGATTTTGTGTTGAACGGTCTAATGCGCGCAACTTTGCTGTGGTGTAGTCTTGTACAAACTTCCAACTGATTTTGTTGAGCTAGCTATCTGACAGTGTACCCGTGGCACCAAATTCAGAAATCGCCTTAGTGCCTCTACGCACGCAGGTCTATGTTGTGTGTCCCATTAAAACCACGACACCATTTAGCGCACAAAAACTGTGCGTAGGAACATCAGTATTGGAGTCGTTGCAAATCGCGCTGGGTTCTGTTCAGAGATGAGTCAAGATTTTGTGTTGAACGGTCTAATGCGCGCAACTTTGCTGTGGTGTAGTCTTGTACAAACTTCCAACTGATTTTGTTGCGCTAGCTATCTGACAGTGTACCCGTGGCGCCAAATTCAGAAATCGCCTTCGTGCCTCTACGCACGCAGGTCTATGTTGTGTGTCCCATTAAAACCCCGACACCATTTAGCGCACAAAAACTGTGCGTAGGAACATCAGTATTGGAGTCGTTGCAAATCGCGCTGGGTTCTGTTCAGAGATGAGTCAAGATTTTGTGTTGAACGGTCTAATGCACGCAACTTTGCTGTGGTGTAGTCTTGTACAAACTTCCAACTGATTTTGTTGCGCTAGCTATCTGACAGTGTACCCGTGGCGCCAAATTCAGAAATCGCCTTCGTGCCTCTACGCACACAGGTCTATGTTGTGTGTCCCATTAAAACCACGACACCATTTAGCGCACAAAAACTGTGCGTAGGAACATCAGTATTGGAGTCGTTGCAAATCGCGCTGGGTTCTGTTCAGAGATGAGTCAAGATTTTGTGTTGAACGGTCTAATGCGCGCAACTTTGCTGTGGTGTAGTCTTGTACAAACTTCCAACTGATTTTGTTGCGCTAGCTATCTGACAGTGTACCCATGGCGCCAAATTCAGAAATCGCCTTCGTGCCTCTACGCACGCAGGTCTATGTTGTGTGTCCCATTAAAACCACGACACCATTTAGCGCACAAAAACTGTGCGTAGGAACATCAGTATTGGAGTTGTTGCAAATCGCGCTGGGTTCCGTTCAGAGATGAGTCAAGATTTTGTGTTGAACGGTCTAATGCGCGCAACTTTGCTGTGGTGTAGTCTTGTACAAACTTCCAAATGATTTTGTTGCGCTAGCTATCTGACAGTGTACCCGTGGCGCCAAATTCAGAAATCGCCTTCGTGCCTCTACGCACGCAGGTCTATGTTGTGTGTCCCAATAAAACCACGACACCATTTAGCGCACAAAAACTGTGCGTAGGAACATCAGTATTGGAGTCGTTGCAAATCGCGCTGGGTTCTGTTCAGAGATGAGTCAAGATTTTGTGTTGAACGGTCTAATGCGCGCAACTTTGCTGTGGTGTAGTCTTGTACAAACTTCCAACTGATTTTGTTGCGCTAGCTATCTGACAGTGTACCCGTGGCGCCAAGTTCAGAAATCGCCTTCGTGCCTCTACGCACGCAGGTCTATGTTGTGTGTCCCATTAAAACCACGACACCATTTAGCGCACAAAAACTGTGCGTAGGAACATCAGTATTGGAGTCGTTGCAAATCGCGCTGGGTTCTGTTCAGAGATGAGTCAAGATTTTGTGTTGAACGGTCTAATGCGCGCAACTTTGCTGTGGTGTAGTCTTGTACAAACTTCCAACTGATTTTGTTGAGCTAGCTATCTGACAGTGTACCCGTGGCGCCAAATTCAGAAATCGCCTTAGTGCCTCTACGCACGCAGGTCTATGTTGTGTGTCCCATTAAAACCACGACACCATTTAGCGCACAAAAACTGTGCGTAGGAACATCAGTATTGGAGTCGTTGCAAATCGCGCTGGGTTCTGTTCAGAGATGAGTCAAGATTTTGTGTTGAACGGTCTAATGCGCGCAACTTTGCTGTGGTGTAGTCTTGTACAAACTTCCAACTGATTTTGTTGCGCTAGCTATCTAACAGTGTACCCGTGGCGCCAAATTCAGAAATCGCCTTCGTGCCTCTACGCACGCAGGTCTATGTTGTGTGTCCCATTAAAACCACGACACCATTTAGCGCACAAAAACTGTGCGTAGGAACATCAGTATTGGAGTCGTTGCAAATCGCGCTGGGTTCTGTTCAGAGATGAGTCAAGATTTTGTGTTGAACGGTCTAATGCGCGCAACTTTGCTGTGGTGTAGTCTTGTACAAACTTCCAACTGATTTTGTTGCGCTAGCTATCTGACAGTGTACCCGTGGCGCCAAATTCAGAAAACGCCTTCGTGCCTCTACGCACGCAGGTCTATGTTGTGTGTCCCATTAAAACCACGACACCATTTAGCGCACAAAAACTGTGCGTAGGAACATCAGTATTGGAGTCGTTGCAAATCGCGCTGGGTTCTGTTCAGAGATGAGTCAAGATTTTGTGTTGAACGGTCTAATGCGCCCAACTTTGCTGTGGTGTAGTCTTGTACAAACTTCCAACTGATTTTGTTGCGCTAGCTATCTGACAGTGTACCCGTGGCGCCAAATTCAGAAATCGCCTTCGTGCCTCCACGCACGCAGGTCTATGTTGTGTGTCCCATTAAAACCACGACACCATTTAGCGCACAAAAACTGTGCGTAGGAACATCAGTATTGGAGTCGTTGCAAATCGCGCTGGGTTCTGTTCAGAGATGAGTCAAGATTTTGTGTTGAACGGTCTAATGTGCGCAACTTTGCTGTGGTGTAGTCTTGTACAAACTTCCAACTGATTTTGTTGCGCTAGCTATCTGACAGTGTACCCGTGGCGCCAAATTCAGAAATCGCCTTAGTGCCTCTACGCACGCAGGTCTATGTTGTGTGTCCCATTAAAACCACGACACCATTTAGCGCACAAAAACTGTGCGTAGGAACATCAGTATTGGAGTCGTTGCAAATCGCGCTGCGTTCTGTTCAGAGATGAGTCAAGATTTTGTGTTGAACGGTCTAATGCGCGCAACTTTGCTGTGGTGTAGTCTTGTACAAACTTCCAACTGATTTTGTTGCGCTAGCTATCTGACAGTGTACCCGTGGCGCCAAATTCAGAAATCGCCTTAGTGCCTCTACGCACGCAGGTCTATGTTGTGTGTCCCATTAAAACCACGACACCATTTAGCGCACAAAAACTGTGCGTAGGAACATCAGTATTGGAGTCGTTGCAAATCGTGCTGGGTTCTGTTCAGAGATGAGTCAAGATTTTGTGTTGAACGGTCTAATGCGCGCAACTTTGCTGTGGTGTAGTCTTGTACAAACTTCCAACTTATTCTGTTGCGCTAGCTATCTGACAGTGTACCCGTGGCGCCAAATTCAGAAATCGCCTTCGTGCCTCTACGCACGCAGGTCTATGTTGTGTGTCCCATTAAAACCACGACACCATTTAGCGCACAAAAACTGTGCGTAGGAACATCAGTATTGGAGTCCTTGCAAATCGCGCTGGGTTCTGTTCAGAGATGAGTCAAGATTTTGTGTTGAACGGTCTAATGCGCGCAACTTTGCTGTGGTGTAGGCTTGTACAAACTTCCAACTGATTTTGTTGCGCTAGCTATCTGATAGTGTACCCGTGGCGCCAAATTCAGAAATCGCCTTCGTGCCTCTACGCACGCAGGTCTATGTTGTGTGTCCCATTAAAACCACGACACCATTTAGCGCACAAAAACTGTGCGTAGGAACATCAGTATTGGAGTCGTTGCAAATCGCGCTGGGTTCTGTTCAGAGATGAGTCAAGATTTTGTGTTGAACGGTCTAATGCGCGCAACTTTGCTGTGGTGTAGTCTTGTACAAACTTCCAACTGATTTTGTTGTGCTAGCTATCTGACAGTGTACCCGTGGCGCCAAATTCAGAAATCGCCTTTGTGCCTCTACGCACGCAGGTCTATGTTGTGTGTCCCATTAAAACCACGACACCATTTAGCGCACAAAAACTGTGCGTAGGAACATCAGTATTGGAGTCGTTGCAAATCGCGCTGGGTTCTGTTCAGAGATGAGTCAAGATTTTGTGTTGAACGGTCTAATGCGCGCAACTTTGCTGTGGTGTAGTCTTGTACAAACTTCCAACTGATTTTGTTGCGCTAGCTATCTGACAGTGTACCCGTGGCGCCAAATTCAGAAATCGCCTTAGTGCCTCTACGCACGCAGGTCTATGTTGTGTGTCCCATTAAAACCACGACACCATTTAGCGCACAAAAACTGTGCGTAGGAACATCAGTATTGGAGTCGTTGCAAATCGCGCTGGGTTCTGTTCAGAGATGAGTCAAGATTTTGTGTTGAACGGTCTAATGCGCGCAACTTTGCTGTGGTGTAGTCTTGTACAAACTTCCAACTGATTTTGTTGCGCTAGCTATCTGACAGTGTACCCGTGGCGCCAAATTCAGAAATCGCCTTCGTGCCTCTACGCACGCAGGTCTATGTTGTGTGTCCCATTAAAACCACGACACCATTTAGCGCACAAAAACTGTGCGTAGGTACATCAGTATTGGAGTCGTTGCAAATCGCGCTGGGTTCTGTTCAGAGATGAGTCAAGATTTTGTGTTGAACGGTCTAATGCGCGCAACTTTGCTGTGGTGTAGTCTTGTACAAACTTCCAACTGATTTTGTTGCGCTAGCTATCTGACAGTGTACCCGTGGCGCCAAATTAAGAAATCGCCTTAGTGCCTCTACGCACGCAGGTCTATGTTGTGTGTCCCATTAAAACCACGACACCATTTAGCGCATAAAAACTGTGCGTAGGAACATCAGTATTGGAGTCGTTGCAAATCGCGCTGGGTTCTGTTCAGAGATGAGTCAAGATTTTGTGTTGAACGGTCTAATGCGCGCAACTTTGCTGTGGTGTAGTCTTGTACAAACTTCCAACTGATTTTGTTGCGCTAGCTATCTGACAGTGTACTCGTGGCGCCAAATTCAGAAATCGCCTTCGTGCCTCTACGCACGCAGGTCTATGTTGTGTGTCCCATTAAAACCACGACACCATTTAGCGCACAATAACTGTGCGTAGGAACATCAGTATTGGAGTCGTTGCAAATCGCGCTGGGTTCTGTTCAGAGATGAGTCAAGATTTTGTGTTGAACGGTGTAATGCGCACAACTTTGCTGTGGTGTAGTCTTGTACAAACTTCCAACTGATTTTGTTGCGCTAGCTATCTGACAGTGTACCCGTGGCGCCAAATTCAGAAATCGCCTTTGTGCCTCTACGCACGCAGGTCTATGTTGTGTGTCCCATTAAAACCACGACACCATTTAGCGCACAAAAACTGTGCGTAGGAACATCAGTATTGGAGTCGTTGCAAATCGCGCTGGGTTCTGTTCAGAGATGAGTCAAGATTTTGTGTTGAACGGTCTAATGCGCGCAACTTTGCTGTGGTGTAGTCTTGTACAAACTTCCAACTGATTTTGTTGTGCTAGCTATCTGACAGTGTACCCGTGGCGCCAAATTCAGAAATCGCCTTTGTGCCTCTACGCACGCAGGTCTATGTTGTGTGTCCCATTAAAACCACGACACCATTTAGCGCACAAAAACTGTGCGTAGGAACATCAGTATTGGAGTCGTTGCAAATCGCGCTGGGTTCTGTTCAGAGATGAGTCAAGATTTTGTGTTGAACGGTCTAATGCGCGCAACTTTGCTGTGGTGTAGTCTTGTACAAACTTCCAACTGATTTTGTTGCGCTAGCTATCTGACAGTGTACCCGTGGCGCCAAATTCAGAAATCGCCTTAGTGCCTCTACGCACGCAGGTCTATGTTGTGTGTCCCATTAAAACCACGACACCATTTAGCGCACAAAAACTGTGCGTAGGAACATCAGTATTGGAGTCGTTGCAAATCGCGCTGGGTTCTGTTCAGAGATGAGTCAAGATTTTGTGTTGAACGGTCTAATGCGCGCAACTTTGCTGTGGTGTAGTCTTGTACAAACTTCCAACTGATTTTGTTGCGCTAGCTATCTGACAGTGTACCCGTGGCGCCAAATTCAGAAATCGCCTTCGTGCCTCTACGCACGCAGGTCTATGTTGTGTGTCCCATTAAAACCACGACACCATTTAGCGCACAAAAACTGTGCGTAGGTACATCAGTATTGGAGTCGTTGCAAATCGCGCTGGGTTCTGTTCAGAGATGAGTCAAGATTTTGTGTTGAACGGTCTAATGCGCGCAACTTTGCTGTGGTGTAGTCTTGTACAAACTTCCAACTGATTTTGTTGCGCTAGCTATCTGACAGTGTACCCGTGGCGCCAAATTAAGAAATCGCCTTAGTGCCTCTACGCACGCAGGTCTATGTTGTGTGTCCCATTAAAACCACGACACCATTTAGCGCATAAAAACTGTGCGTAGGAACATCAGTATTGGAGTCGTTGCAAATCGCGCTGGGTTCTGTTCAGAGATGAGTCAAGATTTTGTGTTGAACGGTCTAATGCGTGCAACTTTGCTGTGGTGTAGTCTTGTACAAACTTCCAACTGATTTTGTTGCGCTAGCTATCTGACAGTGTACTCGTGGCGCCAAATTCAGAAATCGCCTTCGTGCCTCTACGCACGCAGGTCTATGTTGTGTGTCCCATTAAAACCACGACACCATTTAGCGCACAATAACTGTGCGTAGGAACATCAGTATTGGAGTCGTTGCAAATCGCGCTGGGTTCTGTTCAGAGATGAGTCAAGATTTTGTGTTGAACGGTCTAATGCGCACAACTTTGCTGTGGTGTAGTCTTGTACAAACTTCCAACTGATTTTGTTGCGCTAGCTATCTGACAGTGTACCCGTGGCGCCAAATTCAGAAATCGCCTTTGTGCCTCTACGCACGCAGGTCTATGTTGTGTGTCCCATTAAAACCACGACACCATTTAGCGCACAAAAACTGTGCGTAGGAACATCAGTATTGGAGTCGTTGCAAATCGCGCTGGGTTCTGTTCAGAGATGAGTCAAGATTTTGTGTTGAACGGTCTAATGCGCGCAACTTTGCTGTGGTGTAGTCTTGTACAAACTTCCAACTGATTTTGTTGAGCTAGCTATCTGACAGTGTACCCGTGGCGCCAAATTCAGAAATCGCCTTAGTGCCTCTACGCACGCAGGTCTATGTTGTGTGTCCCATTAAAACCACGACACCATTTAGCGCACAAAAACTGTGCGTAGGAACATCAGTATTGGAGTCGTTGCAAATCGCGCTGCGTTCTGTTCAGAGATGAGTCAAGATTTTGTGTTGAACGGTCTAATGCGCGCAACTTTGCTGTGGTGTAGTCTTGTACAAACTTCCAACTGATTTTGTTGCGCTAGCTATCTGACAGTGTACCCGTGGCGCCAAATTCAGAAATCGCCTTAGTGCCTCTACGCACGCAGGTCTATGTTGTGTGTCCCATTAAAACCACGACACCATTTAGCGCACAAAAACTGTGCGTAGGAACATCAGTATTGGAGTCCTTGCAAATCGCGCTGGGTTCTGTTCAGAGATGAGTCAAGATTTTGTGTTGAACGGTCTAATGCGCGCAACTTTGCTGTGGTGTAGGCTTGTACAAACTTCCAACTGATTTTGTTGCGCTAGCTATCTGACAGTGTACCCGTGGCGCCAAATTCAGAAATCGCCTTCGTGCCTCTACGCACGCAGGTCTATGTTGTGTGTCCCATTAAAACCACGACACCATTTAGCGCACAAAAACTGTGCGTAGGAACATCAGTATTGGAGTCGTTGCAAATCGCGCTGGGTTCTGTTCAGAGATGAGTCAAGATTTTGTGTTGAACGGTCTAATGCGCGCAACTTTGCTGTGGTGTAGTCTTGTAGAAACTTCCAACTGATTTTGTTGTGCTAGCTATCTGACAGTGTACCCGTGGCGCCAAATTCAGAAATCGCCTTTGTGCCTCTACGCACGCAGGTCTATGTTGTGTGTCCCATTAAAACCACGACACCATTTAGCGCACAAAAACTGTGCGTAGGAACATCAGTATTGGAGTCGTTGCAAATCGCGCTGGGTTCTGTTCAGAGATGAGTCAAGATTTTGTGTTGAACGGTCTAATGCGCGCAACTTTGCTGTGGTGTAGTCTTGTACAAACTTCCAACTGATTTTGTTGCGCTAGCTATCTGACAGTGTACCCGTGGCGCCAAATTCAGAAATCGCCTTAGTGCCTCTACGCACGCAGGTCTATGTTGTGTGTCCCATTAAAACCACGACACCATTTAGCGCACAAAAACTGTGCGTAGGAACATCAGTATTGGAGTCGTTGCAAATCGCGCTGGGTTCTGTTCAGAGATGAGTCAAGATTTTGTGTTGAACGGTCTAATGCGCGCAACTTTGCTGTGGTGTAGTCTTGTACAAACTTCCAACTGATTTTGTTGCGCTAGCTATCTGACAGTGTACCCGTGGCGCCAAATTCAGAAATCGCCTTCGTGCCTCTACGCACGCAGGTCTATGTTGTGTGTCCCATTAAAACCACGACACCATTTAGCGCACAAAAACTGTGCGTAGGTACATCAGTATTGGAGTCGTTGCAAATCGCGCTGGGTTCTGTTCAGAGATGAGTCAAGATTTTGTGTTGAACGGTCTAATGCGCGCAACTTTGCTGTGGTGTAGTCTTGTACAAACTTCCAACTGATTTTGTTGCGCTAGCTATCTGACAGTGTACCCGTAGCGCCAAATTAAGAAATCGCCTTAGTGCCTCTACGCACGCAGGTCTATGTTGTGTGTCCCATTAAAACCACGACACCATTTAGCGCATAAAAACTGTGCGTAGGAACATCAGTATTGGAGTCGTTGCAAATCGCGCTGGGTTCTGTTCAGAGATGAGTCAAGATTTTGTGTTGAACGGTCTAATGCGCGCAACTTTGCTGTGGTGTAGTCTTGTACAAACTTCCAACTGATTTTGTTGCGCTAGCTATCTGACAGTGTACTCGTGGCGCCAAATTCAGAAATCGCCTTCGTGCCTCTACGCACGCAGGTCTATGTTGTGTGTCCCATTAAAACCACGACACCATTTAGCGCACAATAACTGTGCGTAGGAACATCAGTATTGGAGTCGTTGCAAATCGCGCTGGGTTCTGTTCAGAGATGAGTCAAGATTTTGTGTTGAACGGTCTAATGCGCACAACTTTGCTGTGGTGTAGTCTTGTACAAACTTCCAACTGATTTTGTTGCGCTAGCTATCTGACAGTGTACCCGTGGCGCCAAATTCAGAAATCGCCTTTGTGCCTCTACGCACGCAGGTCTATGTTGTGTGTCCCATTAAAACCACGACACCATTTAGCGCACAAAAACTGTGCGTAGGAACATCAGTATTGGAGTCGTTGCAAATCGCGCTGGGTTCTGTTCAGAGATGAGTCAAGATTTTGTGTTGAACGGTCTAATGCGCGCAACTTTGCTGTGGTGTAGTCTTGTACAAACTTCCAACTGATTTTGTTGTGCTAGCTATCTGACAGTGTACCCGTGGCGCCAAATTCAGAAATCGCCTTTGTGCCTCTACGCACGCAGGTCTATGTTGTGTGTCCCATTAAAACCACGACACCATTTAGCGCACAAAAACTGTGCGTAGGAACATCAGTATTGGAGTCGTTGCAAATCGCGCTGGGTTCTGTTCAGAGATGAGTCAAGATTTTGTGTTGAACGGTCTAATGCGCGCAACTTTGCTGTGGTGTAGTCTTGTACAAACTTCCAACTGATTTTGTTGCGCTAGCTATCTGACAGTGTACCCGTGGCGCCAAATTCAGAAATCGCCTTAGTGCCTCTACGCACGCAGGTCTATGTTGTGTGTCCCATTAAAACCACGACACCATTTAGCGCACAAAAACTGTGCGTAGGAACATCAGTATTGGAGTCGTTGCAAATCGCGCTGGGTTCTGTTCAGAGATGAGTCAAGATTTTGTGTTGAACGGTCTAATGCGCGCAACTTTGCTGTGGTGTAGTCTTGTACAAACTTCCAACTGATTTTGTTGCGCTAGCTATCTGACAGTGTACCCGTGGCGCCAAATTCAGAAATCGCCTTCGTGCCTCTACGCACGCAGGTCTATGTTGTGTGTCCCATTAAAACCACGACACCATTTAGCGCACAAAAACTGTGCGTAGGTACATCAGTATTGGAGTCGTTGCAAATCGCGCTGGGTTCTGTTCAGAGATGAGTCGAGATTTTGTGTTGAACGGTCTAATGCGCGCAACTTTGCTGTGGTGTAGTCTTGTACAAACTTCCAACTGATTTTGTTGCGCTAGCTATCTGACAGTGTACCCGTGGCGCCAAATTAAGAAATCGCCTTAGTGCCTCTACGCACGCAGGTCTATGTTGTGTGTCCCATTAAAACCACGACACCATTTAGCGCATAAAAACTGTGCGTACGAACATCAGTATTGGAGTCGTTGCAAATCGCGCTGGGTTCTGTTCAGAGATGAGTCAAGATTTTGTGTTGAACGGTCTAATGCGCGCAACTTTGCTGTGGTGTAGTCTTGTACAAACTTCCAACTGATTTTGTTGCGCTAGCTATCTGACAGTGTACTCGTGGCGCCAAATTCAGAAATCGCCTTCGTGCCTCTACGCACGCAGGTCTATGTTGTGTGTCCCATTAAAACCACGACACCATTTAGCGCACAATAACTGTGCGTAGGAACATCAGTATTGGAGTCGTTGCAAATCGCGCTGGGTTCTGTTCAGAGATGAGTCAAGATTTTGTGTTGAACGGTCTAATGCGCACAACTTTGCTGTGGTGTAGTCTTGTACAAACTTCCAACTGATTTTGTTGCGCTAGCTATCTGACAGTGTACCCGTGGCGCCAAATTCAGAAATCGCCTTTGTGCCTCTACGCACGCAGGTCTATGTTGTGTGTCCCATTAAAACCACGACACCATTTAGCGCACAAAAACTGTGCGTAGGAACATCAGTATTGGAGTCGTTGCAAATCGCGCTGGGTTCTGTTCAGAGATGAGTCAAGATTTTGTGTTGAACGGTCTAATGCGCGCAACTTTGCTGTGGTGTAGTCTTGTACAAACTTCCAACTGATTTTGTTGAGCTAGCTATCTGACAGTGTACCCGTGGCGCCAAATTCAGAAATCGCCTTAGTGCCTCTACGCACGCAGGTCTATGTTGTGTGTCCCATTAAAACCACGACACCATTTAGCGCACAAAAACTGTGCGTAGGAACATCAGTATTGGAGTCGTTGCAAATCGCGCTGGGTTCTGTTCAGAGATGAGTCAAGATTTTGTGTTGAACGGTCTAATGCGCGCAACTTTGCTGTGGTGTAGTCTTGTACAAACTTCCAACTGATTTTGTTGCGCTAGCTATCTGACAGTGTACCCGTGGCGCCAAATTCAGAAATCGCCTTCGTGCCTCTACGCACGCAGGTCTATGTTGTGTGTCCCATTAAAGCCACGACACCATTTAGCGCACAAAAACTGTGCGTAGGAACATCAGTATTGGAGTCGTTGCAAATCGCGCTGGGTTCTGTTCAGAGATGAGTCAAGATTTTGTGTTGAACGGTCTAATGCGCGCAACTTTGCTGTGGTGTAGTCTTGTACAAACTTCCAACTGATTTTGTTGCGCTAGCTATCTGACAGTGTACCCGTGGCGCCAAATTCAGAAAACGCCTTCGTGCCTCTACGCACGCAGGTCTATGTTGTGTGTCCCATTAAAACCACGACACCATTTAGCGCACAAAAACTGTGCGTAGGAACATCAGTATTGGAGTCGTTGCAAATCGCGCTGGGTTCTGTTCAGAGATGAGTCAAGATTTTGTGTTGAACGGTCTAATGCGCGCAACTTTGCTGTGGTGTAGTCTTGTACAAACTTCCAACTTATTTTGTTGCGCTAGCTATCTGACAGTGTACCCGTGGCGCCAAATTCAGAAATCGCCTTCGTGCCTCTACGCACGCAGGTCTATGTTGTGTGTCCCATTAAAACCACGACACCATTTAGCGCACAAAAACTGTGCGTAGGAACATCAGTATTGGAGTCGTTGCAAATCGCGCTGGGTTCTGTTCAGAGATGAGTCAAGATTTTGTGTTGAACGGTCTAATGCGCCCAGCTTTGCTGTGGTGTAGTCTTGTACAAACTTCCAACTGATTTTGTTGCGCTAGCTATCTGACAGTGTACCCGTGGCGCCAAATTCAGAAATCGCCTTCGTGCCTCTACGCACGCAGGTCTATGTTGTGTGTCCCATTAAAACCACGACACCATTTAGCGCACAAAAACTGTGCGTAGGAACATCAGTATTGGAGTCGTTGCAAATCGCGCTGGGTTCTGTTCAGAGATGAGTCAAGATTTTGTGTTGAACGGTCTAATGTGCGCAACTTTGCTGTGGTGTAGTCTTGTACAAACTTCCAACTGATTTTGTTGCGCTAGCTATCTGACAGTGTACCCGTGGCGCCAAATTCAGAAATCGCCTTAGTGCCTCTACGCACGCAGGTCTATGTTGTGTGTCCCATTAAAACCACGACACCATTTAGCGCACAAAAACTGTGCGTAGGAACATCAGTATTGGAGTCGTTGCAAATCGCGCTGCGTTCTGTTCAGAGATGAGTCAAGATTTTGTGTTGAACGGTCTAATGCGCGCAACTTTGCTGTGGTGTAGTCTTGTACAAACTTGCAACTGATTTTGTTGCGCTAGCTATCTGACAGTGTACCCGTGGCGCCAAATTCAGAAATCGCCTTCGTGCCTCTACGCACGCAGGTCTATGTTGTGTGTCCCATTAAAACCACGACACCATTTAGCGCACAAAAACTGTGCGTAGGAACATCAGTATTGGAGTCGTTGCAAATCGCGCTGGGTTCTGTTCAGAGATGAGTCAAGATTTTGTGTTGAACGGTCTAATGCGCGCAACTTTTCTGTGGTGTAGTCTTGTACAAACTTCCAACTGATTTTGTTGCGCTAGCTATCTGACAGTGTACCCGTGGCGCCAAATTCAGAAATCGCCTTTGTGCCTCTACGCACGCAGGTCTATGTTGTGTGTCCCATTAAAGCCACGACACCATTTAGCGCACAAAAACTGTGCGTAGGAACATCAGTATTGGAGTCGTTGCAAATCGCGCTGGTTTCTGTTCAGAGATGAGTCAAGATTTTGTGTTGAACGGTCTAATGCGCGCAACTTTGCTGTGGTGTAGTCTTGTACAAACTTCCAACTGATTTTGTTGCGCTAGCTATCTGACAGTGTACCCGTGGCGCCAAATTCAGAAATCGCCTTAGTGCCTCTACGCACGCAGGTCTATGTTGTCTGTCCCATTAAAACCACGACACCATTTAGCGCACAAAAACTGTGCGTAGGAACATCAGTATTGGAGTCGTTGCAAATCGCGCTGGGTTCTGTTCAGAGATGAGTCAAGATTTTGTGTTGAACGGTCTAATGCGCGCAACTTTGCTGTGGTGTAGTCTTGTACAAACTTCCAACTGATTTTGTTGCGCTAGCTATCTGACAGTGTACCCGTGGCGCCAAATTCAGAAATCGCCTTCGTGCCTCTACGCACGCAGGTCTATGTTGTGTGTCCCATTAAAACCACGACACCATTTAGCGCACAAAAACTGTGCGTAGGTACATCAGTATTGGAGTCGTTGCAAATCGCGCTGGGTTCTGTTCAGAGATGAGTCAAGATTTTGTGTTGAACGGTCTAATGCGCGCAACTTTGCTGTGGTGTAGTCTTGTACAAACTTCCAACTGATTTTGTTGCGCTAGCTATCTGACAGTGTACCCGTGGCGCCAAATTAAGAAATCGCCTTAGTGCCTCTACGCACGCAGGTCTATGTTGTGTGTCCCATTAAAACCACGACACCATTTAGCGCATAAAAACTGTGCGTAGGAACATCAGTATTGGAGTCGTTGCAAATCGCGCTGGGTTCTGTTCAGAGATGAGTCAAGATTTTGTGTTGAACGGTCTAATGCGCGCAACTTTGCTGTGGTGTAGTCTTGTACAAACTTCCAACTGATTTTGTTGCGCTAGCTATCTGACAGTGTACCCGTGGCGCCAAATTCAGAAATCGCCTTCGTGCCTCTACGCACGCAGGTCTATGTTGTGTGTCCCATTAAAACCACGACACCATTTAGCGCACAATAACTGTGCGTAGGAACATCAGTATTGGAGTCGTTGCAAATCGCGCTGGGTTCTGTTCAGAGATGAGTCAAGATTTTGTGTTGAACGGTCTAATGCGCACAACTTTGCTGTGGTGTAGTCTTGTACAAACTTCCAACTGATTTTGTTGCGCTAGATATCTGACAGTGTACCCGTGGCGCCAAATTCAGAAATCGCCTTTGTGCCTCTACGCACGCAGGTCTATGTTGTGTGTCCCATTAAAACCACGACACCATTTAGCGCACAAAAACTGTGCGTAGGAACATCAGTATTGGAGTCGTTGCAAATCGCGCTGGGTTCTGTTCAGAGATGAGTCAAGATTTTGTGTTGAACGGTCTAATGCGCGCAACTTTGCTGTGGTGTAGTCTTGTACAAACTTCCAACTTATTTTGTTGCGCTAGCTATCTGACAGTGTACCCGTGGCGCCGAATTCAGAAATCGCCTTCGTGCCTCTACGCACGCAGGTCTATGTTGTGTGTCCCATTAAAACCACGACACCATTTAGCGCACAAAAACTGTGCGTAGGAACATCAGTATTGGAGTCGTTGAAAAATCGCGCTGGGTTCTGTTCAGAGATGAGTCAAGATTTTGTGTTGAACGGTCTAATGCGCGCAACTTTGCTGTGGTGTAGTCTTGTACAAACTTCCAACTGATTTTGTTGCGCTAGCTATCTGACAGTGTACCCGTGGCGCCAAATTAAGAAATCGCCTTAGTGCCTCTACGCACGCAGGTCTATGTTGTGTGTCCCATTAAAACCACGACACCATTTAGCGCACAAAAACTGTGCGTAGGAACATCAGTATTGGAGTCGTTGCAAATCGCGCTGGGTTCTGTTCAGAGATGAGTCAAGATTTTGTGTTGAACGGTCTAATGCGCGCAACTTTGCTGTGGTGTAGTCTTGTACAAACTTCCAACTGATTTTGTTGCGCTAGCTATCTGACAGTGTACCCGTGGTGCCAAATTCAGAAATCGCCTTAGTGCCTCTACGCACGCAGGTCTATGTTGTGTGTCCCATTAAAACCACGACACCATTTAGCGCACAAAAACTGTGCGTAGGAACATCAGTATTGGAGTCGTTGCAAATCGCGCTGGGTTCTGTTCAGAGATGAGTCAAGATTTTGTGTTGAACGGTCTAATGCGCGCAACTTTGCTGTGGTGTAGTCTTGCACAAACTTCCAACTGATTTTGTTGCGCTAGCTATCTGACAGTGTACCCGTGGCGCCAAATTCAGAAATCGCCTTCGTGCCTCTACGCACGCAGGTCTATGTTGTGTGTCCCATTAAAACCACGACACCATTTAGCGCACAAAAACTGTGCGTAGGAACATCAGTATTGGAGTCGTTGCAAATCGCGCTGGGTTCTGTTCAGAGATGAGTCAAGATTTTGTGTTGAACGGTCTAATGCGCGCAACTTTGCTGTGGTGTAGTCTTGTACAAACTTCCAACTGATTTTGTTGCTCTAGCTATCTGACAGTGTACCCGTGGTGCCGAATTCAGAAATCGCCTTCGTGCCTCTACGCACGCAGGTCTATGTTGTGTGTCCCATTAAAACCACGACACCATTTAGCGCACAAAAACTGTGCGTAGGAACATCAGTATTGGAGTCGTTGCAAATCGCGCTGGGTTCTGTTCAGAGATGAGTCAAGATTTTGTGTTGAACGGTCTAATGCGCGCAACTTTGCTGTGGTGTAGTCTTGTACAAACTTCCAACTGATTTTGTTGCGCTAGCTATCTGACAGTGTACCCGTGGCGCCAAATTCAGAAATCGCCTTCGTGCCTCTACGCACGCAGGTCTATGTTGTGTGTCCCATTAAAACCACGACACCATTTAGCGCACAAAAACTGTGCGTAGGAACATCAGTATTGGAGTCGTTGCAAATCGCGCTGGGTTCTGTTCAGAGATGAGTCAAGATTTTGTGTTGAATGGTCTAATGCGCGCAACTTTGCTGTGGTGTAGTCTTGTACAAACTTCCAACTGATTTTGTTGCGCTAGCTATCTGACAGTGTACCCGTGGCGCCTGCGTGGAAGAACCTCACAGCAACATGCGTAGAAGTCAGAGAGATGTCCTTCACCAGATTAAGATATGTTTCTGCAACATTACTCAACCCAACACAGATACATCACCTGTAATCTATATCTAAACATTGCTAGTAAGGACAAATGGGGTACAAATTTGGCGTTACTAGTAAACATGATTTCTGTGTAAGTACTTAATTTATTTAACCAAAAAATTGCGTATTAAAAGAATTTAAATTTTAAAAGCAGATTATTATTTTTTGGATAGAAAGCATGTGGTCTTAGAAGAATAAACAGAATTTTAACTGAACTTTAAGGTAAGAAAACTGCATTCGGCAAAAAATGGCTGAAACAACGCGCCTAAGTTTATTTTAGATGAACAAACAAAGCTGCAGATACGCTCAAGGCTGTTGCACGAAGTGTGTGGTCTAAGCATAAGCATTGCACACATTTGCTGAACTGGATGCAAGCTGGTGCGCCGTCGCTGGAAACAAACCTAACTTGTCTGGTTGGATCAACTTCTGTTGATCGAAAAATTTCCTACATCTCAATGATGTTGAGAACCCTAACAATTCCTAGTCTCGCTACTGGTGTGGTACGCTGATTGCATCAATCAACCCACCGCGATGCCACTGCAATTCGCCCACAGGCGTTAACTATTTCACTCTGTGTGTATTCGCTTCAGAGAAGAAGTAGCTGACCAACACAGCGAATATCGCACAAACTGATTACTCTTAATAAGAGGTCATTTCAGATTTGCTTCCCCCACAGAGCTGCTCCTTTCAGAGCTGCTCCCCCCCCCCCCCCCCCCCGCTCTCGCCACATCAGTGAACTTTCGCCTTCCTGGGATACGCTTTTATCTGGGCCTTAGGCGCTCACACGAACCGGCCAATAACGCACACGCTAACATCGCGTTTCGGCTCGCCCACGCTTCCAAGGTCACCTGCTGCTAACGCAGAGACAAGCGCTCGCGCATAACCAAGTATTGCACCATAATTTGTAAGCATCTGAAATTGTTGTCAAGTACAGTCTGCAATGGTATTTTAACTGATAAATTGGAACCAACAATATTCCCTCAGTGTATATGTATGAACTGTTACTTGCTTCAGCCTCGAGAAAAGCTAGTTATTGCACTCGTGATTTAATTCAGTACTTTGAATAATAATTTCTTTCCAAGCAATAAACAAAGTAATTAACATATCAGATATCACTTGTAAGCAACAAATACAGGTCCTAATATGTAGGACAATCCGTCTAAATGACTTGACTCCTGACAATGGGACATCGTTGTTTCCTCATATGAAGAGAATGTGTAATAGTAAACATCACCATATCATGGTGGTGGACGAATGGTGTGGACAGGAGTAAGAATTGGCGGACGTATGGACGTCTATGTCGTTCAGAATGGCACTTTGACTGCTCAGAGTTATAGAGACGAGGTCCTTCGACATTTTGCTATGCCCTATGCTGGTGCCTTAGAAGATTGGCTCCTTCTGGTGGACGATAACGCTCGTCCCCCCAGAAGTGCACTGCTGGACAACATGCTTGATGCTGAAGGAATTGAACTAATCGAGTGGCCAGCTTGTTTACCTGACTTAAACCCGATTGAGCATGTCTGGGATGCACTTGGCAGACGCATTGCAGCCAGTCCAGCACCTCCCACAGTGGATGAAGAGCTGGCTATTGCACTCATGGATAGATGGTCGCCGGCCGCGATGGCCGAGGGGACTGAGGCGCTCCAGTCACGGTCTGCACGGCCACTACGGTCGAGGGTTCGAATCCCACCTCGGACATGGATATTTGTGCCGTCCTTAGTATAAGGTAGTTGATAAGTAGTTTGTAAGTTTTGGGACTGATGACCCCGTAGTTAAGTCCCATAAGCTTAACAAACATTTGAATTTGATGGATGGTCAAATGTCCTCCAAGAGCTGATTCATAATCTCATACTGTCCATGCCTCGCAGGTACTGGCCGTTCAAGGTATATTAGAGGGGGAATGTACTGTTTAACACACAAATTAAAACTGTAACCAATATCTGAATAAAATACTTTACCATATGTACATTGTGTATCATATCTCACTCGATCCAATAATTGTTTTAGCAAACAGGCATATAGGATACCTGAAGTTTGTTCCGCAGAAACAAAGCCATAGAAAATTGCAAGAGGTTAGGTGCATTTCCTTTCGTGACGTTATAGGAAATAGCTAAGACTTATTTGAATAGTAGAAAACAGTCATTCCCAGTTATTTCTGTAATAGTCCACAATGTTACTGGAAAAGAATTTCACGTCCCGTACGTATTACAGGTCCAGAAGACCACTATTTCCTCCAATAAGAAATTTAGTTTATGTAACTTATATGATAACCTTAGTGACATTTGTGAGATTTTTAAATCTTAATATTAATGATTTCTCCATGTTTAGAATGAAGCTTTTCTGGTTTCAGACGTCAGTCTCTTTCTACACAGTTTGTTCTTTTGTACGATCGCGTAAGTGAGGCGAATCCCACTAATTTCTTCAAAGCTATATTTCCATGCATTCGATACTCTCCCTTTTTTATTTGAAATGAGATAAGAGTTGAGTCGTTAATGAAAGTGTTCAATCGGACGGGAATGGCCGTGCGGTGTGGGGCGTCATGTTACGGATTGCACGGCCGCTCCCGCCGGAGGTTCGAGTCTTCGCTCGGATATGGGTTGGTGGCATAATTTAGTTTAAGTAGTTTTTAAGTCTAGGGACCGATGACGTAAACAGTTTGGTCCCTTACGTTTACAAACATTTGGTTTTAAAGGATTCAAAGAAGAATCGTACGATTGTTTCATCAGGGAAGCTTCCTGGGATGCTGATAGTTTTAGCTTTTTAAGCTTTTTTGTCCACAGCAATTAATTATGAATTCATGGAAAGTAAGTACTAAGACAAGAAACAGTTTTAAACAATACTCATAGAAAAATAAATAGGTTTCACTGGGCATAGCGTGAAAGCATAAGTTCGTAAAAACTTTTAAACATAAAACCACGTCACGGTGTGATAACTAGTAATTCGTTCTAGTCCCTTTCAGTGTTTGAGTAATTAAGCTCGCGCAAATACCGTTTGTTTGAAAATGTTTTATTGTGGCCCTTGAATAACACGTATTTATATATGAAAAACTAGTTATATCTATCTATACCATTGCTAAAACTCTTTTGTAGTATTAGCTGCATTCACTTACAGCAATTTATAGTCTAAATTGCATTTATTGGTATGCTACAAGCCGTCAAACGTTTACAATGCCAGATAGAACACTCAAGCTCAGGTGCTATACAAATTGCGTCATTTTTCAAAGTATTTTAAGAATTATGAAACGGTAAATGGTTTACTGAGAGGCTAATATTTCATACTATCACATGTGAATTTTTGCCCAGAGGTACTACCATCTTAGATGGCTGAACTTCGTGTCCTTCAGATCTTGAGATAGCTCCTGTTCGATTTCAGGAGGTCATTGCCCTGGTGGCAATATTCTAATTTTTAAGATATTGTAAGTTAACCACCCTCCGCTTCCTACCAGTTGCCGCCTTGCTCAGTGATTATTTACGGTGTTAAAAGCAGATGTTATTGCTCTGATAAAATTGTATTGCAACGGATAACAACTTTTTACACACAAAAGATTGCAGCAACTGATAGCATACCGGTGGCAGTTCCCTTACTAGATGAAATTTCTCCATTTATATTCTCGCAATTCCCCATTAAATATTCTCACTCTCCTTTTAATCATTAATTAAGCATAAATGGGACTCAGAATTTCATAAAAACAACTAGAGACGAAATGTTTAACTATTTACACAAGTTTATTAAATTCACTGTACATCTCCCTATCATCATTTTAAAGCCAAAAATACAAAATATTCATTCACTAAATGTATCACCAATGGATTGAGACAAGGTTCGTAACCTTACATTCATACCGCACATTTTTTATTCTCTCATACTGCACCCACGTGGCTATGCACAACATTCCCATTATACAAAATTATTTCCCCGCTGAAATACAGACAGAATTAATACAGTTCCTGATACTTTACCACGGAGGCCACATTCCCATTATACAAAATCATTTCCCCGCTGAAATACAGACAGAATTAACACAGTTCCTGATACTTTACCATGGAGGCCACCATACTCACATCTTTTCTCTTCGACAGCCGGAAACCTTCTCCCTCTCGTGGCCGCTCCCCGTCCTAACCGATCCTCCCGTTCCAGTTCGCGAGTAGCCGCGCCCTCATTGGCTTGTGATCTAACGGGACCTTCTGCCAACCTCCGAATTCTGAAGGAACTCGCAAGTCGCAGTCACTTGACCATCTCATCCCCAAGGAAACCTCTCTGCCACACCCCAAAACTAAAGTTGGCAAACCTGCATCTCTGCCTTCCCAGCCGCGGCTTCATGCACACTTACAGACCCTCACACACACAATCACATAGGGTATAAGAGGAGTTGGGTACTGTGGAGCAAAGCTCCTTATGTGAGCGGTGCTCACTTATTTGTCCTGCAATAACAATTTTAACAAATAATAAAACATTCTTGTCTCCACCTAGTACATCCCCAATTACAGTGGCACTAAAGGCCAAGCACACTTTTACGAAATGATAATCAGATGAAAGTAACGTACACTGTAGTATACAAGGATTTAATGGAATGATACTACAGTATCGTTTCAATATTAGTCTTTATTCCATGTTGACCGTTTTACGTCTACATTGATTACAATGCTATAGTACGTGTGGTTTAATTCTATGCCATCGTGCGGGGTTGATAGATATAGCGTAATCGAGGTGTGTCTAATTTCCGAGAGCGTCTTTTTTCTTGTGTGTCTGACGTGCTCTTGAATTGTTTCCATATTAACCTCCTGGTGAAGCAATCTAATTATCGCCTAGAGAGGAGCTTTAAAATTAGTCTCAGGTAAATGTTTTGTATCCTTTTGACAATTTGGACGTTGATAGGGCAAGCTGTGCCCCTTGATGAGCATCCGTACGTCATAGCCGGCAGTATTGTCGTAATTTGCTTTGTATTGCCATCTAATCAATTGCCAGGAGAGGCGTTGAAAATTCAGTACCCAAACTAACAGTGAAGACCGATAACCCTAGCAGTTTCGTTCTATAGTTACACAAACTTCCAAACTTTGAACAAACAGTAAAATACACTCATGGCCATTAAAATTGCTACACCACGAAGATGACATCTACAGACACGAAATTTAACCGACAGAAAGAAGATGCTGTGATATGCAAATGATTAGCTTTTCAGAGCATTCACACAAGGTTGGCGCGGGTGCGACTCCTACAACGTGCTGTCATGAGGAAAGTTTCCAATCGATTTCTCATACACAAACAGCAATTGACCGGCATTGTCCGGTGAAATGTTGTTGTGATGCCTTGTATAAGGAGTAGAAATGCATACCATAACGATTCCTACCTTGACAAAGGACAGATTGCAGCCTACCGCGATTTCGGTTTATCGTATTGCGACATTGATGCTCGCGTTGGTCGCGATCCAATGACTGTTAGCAGAATATGGAATCGGTGGGTTCAGGAGGGAAATACGGAACGCCGTGCTGGATTCAGCAGTATCACTAGCAGTCGAGATGACAGGCATCCTATACGCATGGCTGTAATGGATCGTGCAGCCACGTCTCGATCCCAGAGTCAACATATGGGGACGTTTGCAAGACAACAACCATCTGCATGAACAGTTCTACGACGTTTTGCAGCAGCATGGACTATCAGAACGAAGATCATGGCTGCGGTTACCCTTCACGCTGCATCACAGACAGGAGCCCCTGCGATGGTGTACGCAACGACGAACCCGGGTGCACGAATGACAAAATGTCATTTTTTTCGGATGAATCCAGGTTCTGTTTACAGCATCATGATAGTCGCATCCGTACGGTCATCGCCATACTGGCGTGTCACCCGGCGTGATGGTACTGGGTGCCATTGGTTACACGTCTCGGTCACCTCTTGTTCGCATCGACGGCACTTTGAACTGTGGCCGTTACATTTCAGATGTGTTACGACTCTTGGCTCTATCCTTCATTCGATCCCTGCGGAACCCTACATTTTATCAGGATAATACAGGTCCTGTACGGGCCTTTCTGGATACGGAAAATGTTCGATTCCTGCCCTGACCTGCTCATTTTCCAGATCTCTCACAAATTGAAAACATCTGGTCAATGGTGGCCTAGCAACTGGCTCGTCACAATACGCCAGTCATTACTCTTGATGAACAGTGGTATCGTGTTGAAGCTGCATGGGCATCTGTACCAAGCTCTGTGTGACTCAATGCCCAGGCATATCAAGGCCGTTATTACGGCCAGAGGTGGTTGATGTGGGTAATGATTTCTCAGATTCTATGCACTCAAATCGCGTGAAAATGTAATCACATGTCAGTTCTGGTATAATATATTTGTCCAATGAATACCCGTTTATTATCTGCATTTCTTCTTGGTGTAACAATTTTAATGGCCAGTATTGTATTAACCACATGTCAAATACTCATACTGCTGGAGCACAGAGCATGAGTACATTGTTCAGGAGTGGAGCAGATGAAAGTAGTTTCGTCTTAAGTTGTTACACCAAATGTTAGTGTGAGACACACAGTATGTTGTCACCTCATAATCTACTCTACTGGAGTCAGCAGAGAGCTGGTAGTACAAATGGCTACAGGAGACGTGAAGAGCTGCTGCACACCAGGAGAACTGCGAACGTGGACTTTGTTTACGGTGCGGACAAAAAAGACTTCTCTCTGGTCTACAAGAAAGCCCATGTTTATTCTACACCTGCTGACTTGGAGACGTAATTGGCTGCAGAATTTTTGCACCATCCGCACAAATGAAGAACCCACCACGCATTTTCCAGCGAACATGCGACTCACCGCTACCTCGGTACCGACTGCGACCCGAGATTCTTGGTAGTCATTTCTGACATTTATCGTTACGTAATTGTGATCGAAACAATAAAGCAATGGATACCATTTAAACGTTCTTTTACGGTGTGTATTTATTTTTGTCTCTTGCATCATCCTTGTTAGTTTGGACACTGCATTTTTGAACACTACGCATAAATAAATATTATTGTCTGCAAAGAGGGTAGTAAAGGTTAGCTACTGGTACCAAAATAAGAAAGTTGAACCTTTGAAATATTTCTGTCGAGGTAATGAAATAGTAAGAGCACAAATATTTGTCCATTTCTTATTAAAGAGAAAGGAAAATTGCATATAAAAACTGATTATGAAAGGGATGATATAAAATGTCGTTTTGAATAGACTTGAGTGGGAAAGTTGCGAACATATTATCCGGTAGGGCTGCTATTAAATTAAGCTGCTGTGGGAATAAAGTAGTTATCAATGCATGCCTGTTTCGCCAAGATTGCATTAGTCAGGTTATCCGTGAAAAGTGCATAGGTTCGAATAATATTTCAGTTTTTAACGAGATATTTAACGTACAACAGAAATGCAGTTTCCTTCAGGTGATCTTCATATCCGTGTAACATCGATGTCTCAGATGCTACCACGCTATTTGACTGTTTGTTCAAAGTTTGTGTAAGTAAAGGACCAAAATGCTTGGGTCATCAGTCCCTAGACTTACACACTGATTAAGGTACCTTAAACTTATACGTAGAACAACACATATGCGCATACTGAAGGGAAGACTCAAACCTACGGCGGGAGTGGCCGCGATATCGCGACATGGTGCCTCAGACCGCGCGGTCGTCTCCGCGAGACTGACTGTTTTTTGTTTTTAGTGGAGCAAATTTAGAAATTTTATGTGATAGTTCATATGTAGATGTCAAATTACAAACTTTATTTTTATACTTACGTAGTGACTTTATGTGACTGATCTATTGACAGTTAACAGTTATGTCAGTCATGTTACATGGGGTTCTATTTCATTCAAATTTTCTAAACGATACCTTTGTTCTCGTAGGTTATGTTATACTACTAGTACGAATTTTGTTTAGTCCCTGATATGTGATTTATTTTTAAGGCTTTTTTTTTGTGGAATTAATTGTATTAAGTAGTATTGTTGTGTGCATGTTTCATAACGATTTCACGTTGTTGGTAGGGGAACTATATTTGCATAGTTACTTTCAGGTTTCAAAATGTAATGCAGTTTAGATTTTCCACTACTAAGTTACACTTCAAATTTGATTGCCGCGTTGGAGTAGCCGAGCGGTCCAAGGCGTTCGCTGCGGAGCGCGCGGTTGCTCGCCGTCGGAAGTTCGAGCCCTCGTAGGGCACGGTTGTGTATGTTGTCCTTAGGTTAGTTTACATTAGTTTAAGTACATCTACGGACAGATGACCACGCAGTTTGATCCGATAGATTTACAAACATTTTAACAAATTTGATTTCCATAAACTGCATTTCTGTTATAGGATAACTTATTCCATTAAAAACTGAAATATTGTGCTAATCTGTGTACGTTTTACAACCTGACGATGACAATCGCAGCGTAACAGGCCTTAGTAATAAACCATTTATTAACACAGCAGAGTCTTTGATCTATCAGCATAATTTCATAATGTCTCTACGATCGGTATTACAGGATCATATTTTGTTCATATCTTTGACAAGGAAGTATCATCAAATATTCATAAAGTTTCTTTGACATGAAACTTTAACGCACCGCTAAAAAGCGGTATTACACAGACGTATATAACTAGACTGGAATGCTGTATACAGTATCACGGGTGTCACTGAAATCTCTCCGCCGTATTTCTATACTATAAACGTGTGAGCAGTCGTATGTGTAATTACGGAAATCAGTTGTAAAAATACGGATGAACAGACGTAATTAACTTAGAGTTTTGATATAATAGTGAATTCGTGTGTTGTATATATCGCTGCAAGTTTTCGTACAGCAAACAGAAGATACATGTAGTAATGAGTTGCGTTGATTTGATGTTTTTATTGATCTGTTACCAATTTCATTCAAATTACGCAATACTTTTAGTAGCATAGTCGTTATAAAAGGGCTATTTGCCATGGATAACACGTATCTTAATTCTTTTGGGTGTTCTTACGAAATCTAGATTCTGCTTTGACACATACAGTAATGAGTCGCATAATTTACTGTTTTTATTAATCGGTTACTAGTTTCGACCAACTTCTGATTTTCTTTCAGTAGTATGACCGTTATAAATGTGCTACTTCTTGTGGATAACACGTATCTTCATTCTTCTGAGTGTTTAGCCGATAACTACAGTGTGCCTTAACTGTAGGAAATAAATTCATCCCATAACGCGATACAATGTATGTGTAAATTCAACTACTACGAAAGCATTACCTCAAATGAAAAGCATGTTTAAATCAACTAGTGAAGCTTACAACGTAATTTCGTGTCAGAAGATCATAGCAATACCATACGGAAAATTTTTAACACGAGGTAAGGCAACATGGCAACTCAGGCTACAGTCACGAGAGCGCGTTTGCCAGTCTGTCTGGTATTACACTGTCGTAATATTTTACATCGCTTTCAAGATAAAAATTGTTGCGCCGCAGGTACTGCCACCACAAATAAATCTGGTGTGCATTTGGACGAAGATACTTTGGTGAAAATGTGGATTTCACGTCGTGACAACAAAAAAATTCAGAAAAATTTGTTGTGGAGCTGTAAGTGGAGGACGACGAGCTATGCATAAATGACTTGAGAGTGGATGCCACAACGTATCAGTATTTTCTCAGTAAATTGGCTCTTCACATCACAAAGCAGAATACGCACATGACAAACGCTATATCTGCAGAAGACAGGGTATCGGCGACACTGCGCTGTCATGCTATTGGAGAGATCTACTCTAGCCTCTACTACAGTGCTCGAATACCACAGTGTGTATCAAACAAAAAACTCCTGAAATGTGTGACTCGTTTAGGTTATCGTGTTATCGCAGTGAATGGTGATTATATGAAACTAAATAAAAGTTTAGTGCACAAAATGGGTATTAAGAACTATTTTTAATAATTGTATAATGATTATGCTCCAATGTGAGCATAAACTTAGTAAATAAATGAAATGCAATTTGTGTTCCATCAACTAAAAAATTTATACAGCTGCAGTTGCTAGATAAGGCGCTGTTTAACGTAAGACACTATGATTAGAAAAAATAATTTTCTTCTTTATTTCGCCTGCTGTACAAGAGGGCCTTATTTTACGGCTGATGACCTTCTCCATTTTCTTACAGCTCTCCAATCTTCCTAACCTGTTAATTATCAGAATGCCTCAAATTATGCAACCCCTCGTCTTACCTTTCTAAATGTTTTAAAGTTTCACATCAACTATGCAGCCGTGTTTACAAACATACAGCCGTCAGATAACATCAGCGATGCTAGCGCCCGAAGCGGTTATACTTCGCATTGCAGTGAACGGAAGACAAACGGCTTTTATAATCAAATCTATAGCGAGACTCAAGATTTGATAATACACCTCTGATGAAAGACGATGTATGTTACAGTACCCAGTTTTTTTAATCGTAAATATTTGACATTTCAACTTGTTATAAAGAATTATGATCATGTAATACCGGCCTATATGACATACGTGACGCAATGGGCCCAGATGACAAAATATATGTTCCTGAGTTCACGAAATTTAACTTCATACATAATGCGGTTGAGTAAATTTAACTCTCGTAAAACACACAACAAATTCTAAATGAGCGGCAAATGCAGTAATAAATTAAAAGATTACTGCATCATTCGAAAATACAAACCAAAATGGCGTGCTGGAAAAATAGAATAATTTGAGGTGCCTCCTGCATCGTCTGCTCAGCCTCGAGTCTGTACAGCCTGCAGTACAGTGCTGCAATAACTAAAAGCTCGTCGCAAACACAGGAAGTGTGCAGTAAGTAGAAGCCCAGTAAAAAAGTCTGGAAAGCAGGGTATGAGCTTCTGAGAAATAACTGTTCACTAAAATAAGTGTCGTTCAGAATTTAGTTAGGTTTGAATTTAGCTAACTGGCTCATAACACACGAAAATTCAGGAAATCTTCCAGAAGTGGTGTTGCTAATAGTTGATCCCTTCTGGCCTGGCTTCATGCACTGATCTGATGGGAGGGATATCTTAAGGCCTTTGTATCTTCTCATGAGGCAAATAGTTTACAACTGCGAGATTTTCTCAAAAAGTTCCAGAACTTGGTCCACATTATATTTTTTAACTTACGTTTTACTTGTTGTGCACGGTCACTTTTGAAATAGTCTCCACCACAATATTGATATTCTGGTCAAAAGGCAGTTTAGACTTCTGGAAGAAGTCTTGGTACGCCTCAAGCTAGATCAACGCAAAGTGCTTTCTGATAATTTTTTCTAGTCCATCGTTGCAAATCTTCGTCCTTAAAACGAAATTTTCAACTTCAGAAAAAAATCTCATTACTAGTTATAATTCTCTAAGCATCACCTCATTCTCAATTGCACTATTATAAGCTCTTCAAAGATTTGGAGCCGATGGTCTTTCAGTCTTATGAGCCGTGGGACAAAACTGGCGGCGGTATTTCCGGACATGATCCAACTGAAATGTTACATTATTCTGCAATCTCTTCTGCATCATTTGATGTGTGTCTAGAAAAGTGAGAGTTAGTTTCACGCAAAATTTAATTCAGCTGTGTTCTCCTTTAACTCTGCCTTCTCGAAATTAGCGAAGTGTGTGACACAATGCTGTAATCAATACATCATTGACCAATAACTAAAAGTCATACAATACTGAAACTTACGGAAGTTACCCAGTCAACACAGGCGTCTGCAGGGGTGCAAGCAGAATTTTTCTCAAAATTGGTGAAAAATTACGAATATTACAGAATCTTTGAACAGACCTCGTATTGTATCTGCTTGTTGACATCTTGGATAGTGGCCTTGGGACCGAGTTTACTTCTGAGATAGTCATCCACGTGTTCAGATACAGGGAACTTGCTGGCCACGCTAACACTCCAAGTAAGCAAGGCATAGGTACTTGAAAGATTTTTACAGGAGACACACCTACAGCACACATACAATAACTAACAACCATTTTCAAGCTCATCACTGAGCAAAACTATTTCAGCTTCAATAGTAAATTCTATTCCCAGCAAAAAGGACTATCAATGGGATCACCAATAAGTGGCCTTCTTGCTGACATATTTATGAGCCATACTGAAAATCAGATATCTGACAAAATAGTAAAGCCACAGAATTATAAAATCACAGAATTGGTACAGATATGTAGATAATGTATTTTCCTAGTAGACAAACCACACACTCACATACATGAACTGTACAATGACATACATACTATCCGCCCACACATACAGTTCACTACGAATTCAGAATTCCCAGCAAACCAACAGTAACCAGTACCATCATGCATAATCATTTTAGTCACCCAATCACACATAATGAATCCAGATTCAGATATATGCTTTACAGATTGAACAAGTACCCGTGAATAAAAAAGGCTACACAGAAGAACTAAACACAATAAAGTAAATAACACAAGAGAATACCTATGACACAAAAACAATAGATAGATTACTCAACAAAATACAGAAACAGTCAACACAAAACCCTAACACCCTAATACAGTCAAACAAAACACAATGCACACCAAATTAACAAACAGTAAGCAACAAATGCCACATAATGACATACAATAACAAAACCACACAGGGAACGTTTTAAAAAGACAAGGACACAATATAGCATACAGAACAAATAACATAAAAACCAACTAACATTGACAAATATGATATCTACCAATGACCCTGCAACTGATGTTTATATAAGTGGACCAAACATGTAGGAACCTTAGGACCAGAGACAATGAGCATTTAAGGGCATTAAAAAACAGCAGCTCCCACTCAGTCTTTGCAGACCATATAAAATCAGAGAATCAACACCCTATATATATATATATATATATATATATATATATATATATATATATATATATATATATATATATAAACTCACATCGGAAGTATTTAATTTTTTAAGTATTATCTACAAAGGTTGAAAATGTTAAAATTTTTACTTGCATTACTTCAAGATTTATTAAAATCAGTACTTTTTATGTTGAAGGCTGTGGATTGCTGTGTTATAAACATTAAATTACGTGTTTGTATTGGTAGAACTGTCAAAAACAGTATCTAATCGTTTCATAGTATAAACACGCGTTGTATGTCGAAGTGGTAACATTTTTCTGAGGAAAAGTGACGAATAGATTGGTAAATCGCTCAAAAAGTAAAGTGTGACGCCAAAACGAAATGTTTTTAAGAAACGTGGGATTCACGGTAATAAATTTTCGAATAGAGGGAAACAATGTGTTCTACATGTGTCGTTGAAGTACAGACAATGAAATACAACCAAACTCGTCAGTACCTAGAAAAATGCCCATTACTCCTTCGAAGATTAAAATAAAACGTTGAGGTACACAGTTTTCTCAAAACGAAAGTGATGTAAATGGTAGGTTAGCTTATATTTTGATAGAGTTCCACATCCTAACAAGAGTGTTAGGTGGATGTGTGTGTTGTAGAATATGTGGAGGGCCAATTAGTTTACATGAAGAGAATGAGGTATGAAATGGACTAGCCAGGAAACGTATCATTGATTGTGTCAATTGCAAATATACTCATTCAGTTTGGAATTCAGGTGAGTGTAAAGATAAATATTTTGACTAAGTTAAGCGTTAGGTGGTTTTATGGATTGAGAGGTATTGGCAAAGGACACACTGCAGCAAAAACAATGTGTGCCATGATGAAGATGCCACGCCAACCTTATAAACTCGACAAGTATGCGTATGCAGGATTTATTGGAGCTGCTGTGGAATCTGTTGTATGTGAGTCGATGAAAGGTGCTGAAAACGAAACCGTCGAAATAAATGATGGTTTGATTGACACATAATAGCTTTTGATGGCACTTCGCAAAAACACGGCTACAGTTCTAAGAATTATGCTGGAAGGCTAACAGATTTCCAGATTTTAACCAACCATTGTTGTAAGTGTAAATGAGGGAATGAAGACAGGCATATCTGTGAAAGAAATTATGAAAAAGTGGTGATATGGAGACCGCCGAACTTCTGAAATTTTTAATAGATCTATGCACTAAAGGGGAGTATGTTACACTACCTTCTTAGGTGATGGAGATTCAAAAGCATATAACGGTGTAGTAGCCGCTTAGTTGTATAGTGAGAAGATTATCACAAAACTGAAATGTGATGGTCATGTTTAGAAGAGGATGGGTACTTGGTTGAAACAAAGTTGAGAAACAAAAAACTTTCTGATGGTAAAACTATAAGAGGCAGGCTGACAGACAAAATGATTGATGAACTACAGCAGTATTATGGAATGGGCATCAGAAATAATACTGAGGATTTGTTGAAAATTAAGCAGGCAATATGGGCTACCTACTTCTATAGACTGTCAACAGATGAAAAACCAGTACATAACCTTTGCCCTCCTGGACCTAATTCATGGTGCAATTACCGCAATGCCCAGTACTCTTTGTAAATTATTGATACCAAAGACGCTACTTTTTATTAAATTATTTAATACGACAGGCCTGTTTCGGCGTGAATGCCATCGTCGGGTGTGCTGTAAAATATACTATTTAATTTAAGAAGATTATTGTACTTTATACATACTTAGGTAGCTCTTCTTACCCTTGTAAGATCGCTGCTTCTCTTATATGTATAGGTTCTTATTTACACACACACACACACACACACACACACACACACACACACACACATATATATATATATATATATATATATATATATATATATATATATAGTTCTTATGTTGTCGATGTTGACAGCTATTTGGACAGATATGTCAGCGATATTACAAGTTTACAATGCAATTATTTCTTTGCTATTATGTAGAGCATATCTGGTCTTATTGGTATGTCAATAGGATGGTTCATTACTAGTATGTAAATGATTAATCGTATATTATTTAGTGGAATTAATTTTGGTGTATTTTTTTATTTTTATGGATCATAATAATTATATGCTTTTCAGTGATTACTTTTAATTTCGTTACAATAAAATCTCTGACGTATTTGTAAATTTCGTTTATCTCTTTGGAAGAATGGTACTAATAAAATTTTCCAAATAACGCTTGTGCTTCATCTAGATTTATTCATTTAAAATTTGTTCAGGATTAACTTGCGTGTGTAAATAAATTTCAACCTCTTCAAGAACGTTCATTATTGCTCCCTTTTGCGTGATATGTAAAATTTCCATGGCCTGCTCTATATTGTCTGCTATGTGTTGTTATTGCTTCAAGTGATGGAGGAAGAAAGTCGACTGGTTGCTATCGCTATTACGAACATGCTCTCGGAAAGGTATTATGAAGCTTCTTCCAGTCTGACCTATTTAAAATTTTTCGCATTGCTTATACTGAATTTTATAAATTCCGGGATTTAAATATATGGATAGTTTTACTTGTGATGAGTGCAGTAGGGTTCTAAGATTATGCCAAGTTTGATATGCGAATTTTATGTTAGTGTGTTTCATTATTTTATTAATTTTGTGAGATATTGTTCATAGATAAGTGGTCGGAATATATACGCATTTTTCTTTTTTAGGTGTTTCTCTAGATAGTGTGATTTTTTTTACAAGTGATTGGTTTATGGGTTTAGTGTGTTTATTATATACGTAAATGACTATTTTAGGGTCAAAATCGTTTCGTTTTGCAATATGTTGAAGGATTTGTATCTCTTTTCATATAGCATCTTGCTCAAGAGGAAGGTTTATTAAACGGTTGATCATAGCATGAAAATATGCGAACTTTTGTGATCTAGGATGACACGAATTTATAATTAATTTATTATTTATAATTTATAATGTTATCTTCTGTTGTTGGCTTTTGGTAAATCTCGAATTTGTGTAAATAACATTTTTATGGTTAGGTCTAAGTAGTTTATGGCTTTATTGTGAATTTTATTTTAGGATGTAGACTGTTGAGGGCTTCATGCATTTGCTGAATGTCGTCATCACCATCAAAGTGTTATCAACATAACGATAATAGTATCTGATTTTAGAAGTTATTGGGTTTGCTATGTAAAAGAATTGTTCTTCCAAATTGTTTAAAAAAATGTCAGCTATTAGCCCTGCAATGCTGCATACCATTGCTACACCATCAGTTTGAGTATAAAATTTATCATTATAATGAAAGTAATTTTATTTTAGAATTAAATTTAGAAGGGCAATAATTTCATTTATATATTCTGAGTCTACTGAACTAACAGAAGAACATAATGCTATGTATAATTAAAATTATTTAGGATAACATACAAAGTACACAAATTTTAACCGTGCAATTAAAAAAAATGTATTTCCGAAAGCAGCGACTGAAATGCAATTATTTTTGTTCAGTAGACTCAGAAAATGTAGATTAGTGTCCTGTAAAAAATTTATGTCAATCGTTATTGTGGTTGCTGAAATAAAGGGAAGCCAAGTCACTAAATTTAACATTGTCGGGATAGGGCGTTCCATGCCCCCTTTAAGACCAGCAATGGCGTGTAGCCCTGTATCATAACGATAGAGGAGAATGATCCCATACAATGAGGAGATATAGAATAACCTTCATCCTAGTACCCTCTTCACTCACTTCTATCTCTGAAACACACACATCTCTCTCTCTCTCTCTCTCTCTCTCTCTCTCTCTCTCTCTCTCTTGCACTCCTACATTTTCTGTCAACAGACAAACGCAACACAATACTCACAGTAAGCACTTAAATTTCGAGCGCAACCCAGCAAAACCAAACATCCCCAAAACAAATGAATAGCTATCAGCCGTATCCATACGCCAAATATCAACATTAGCGCAATGTATACCACCAATAATACGCGAAAAACGTGTAATAAACACACCACAAAGGAAACACGAAAAACCAGTAGACAAGAAAAGGTAAAGGACCGTACGTATTAACACAAATCACGCGTTTTCGACACAAAATTGTATAACATGAAATATAAACCGTCTGTTTTGTCTCGCAGATACCCAAGTGCACAAAAGTATTACAACAAAAAGCAATAAGTACTATACTCAGTTATTTTAACGTCCTTTTAACCTAACAAAAAATGAAACAGTTGTATTTAGGCCTAATTTTGACAAAACTAAGACAGATAATTGTGTCTGCAAACTTAAGCGAACTGCACACAATGTAAAAACATTTAAATGTATCTCAAAAAGACATTTGTACAGTACTATTATAATGTTCTAAACAACGAAAAACAAATTCCCACTAATGATAGCACAAAATGGGCTGAAACATGTATGGGAAAAATAACAAAAATTGAAGTGTCTTGCATACGGTGGAATATATTCACATTAATACCAATAATATTTCAGCTAAATTATGCAGTAAAACCGAGACGTCGTATCATGTCAAGGTAACTTGCCGCAATTTTTTTATTAAGTTGTCTGTCGCAGTATTTTACACTCTTGACTCCCTAGATGAGATTCGTTTCAATTTTCTATGCCTGATGTAATTTTTCTGAGATTAATTGTCTCAGCATTTTCTCCTCCGTTTTACGTATAAATTTATTCAGTGTCTGTATTCGAGTAAATTATCGATACATAACATTCATACATACATACATACATACACAGTCAGACTGGCGTTATAATTGGTACAGCCGAGATAATTAGCGACCGTATTTTGTGACCAGTCTTCCTTCCTCGTCGCGTTGCTGATCGTATGTATTGGCGTTTCTTGTGGGTGATTTTGCCTCTACTGTTGGAAGCTGATACTAGCAAGGAAACATCATCAACTCGACCTCATATTTTCTTGAGAAAAAAAAAAAAAAAAAAAAAAAAGGGCTAGATATCAACCCCAGAAATCGATATCACGTAAAAATTTGGGTCGTTATTCAGATACTACGCAGATGTGGCCTCCTCAAAGTACAGCTCTTAAACATTCGCGCGCTCGGGTTGTTCCTCACTTGGCTCGCTTCACTGCGGCCGCTTAATGCACGAACGTCTGGTACTGCGAGCAGAGTCCAGCACGAGGTTTTGTTCGCGATGAACATTAACCCACAGGCTGTCGTGCGATACCTCCAGGAGCGGTATTGAATGATGACTAATCTGCAACGTTTAAATGTCAAAAATTAGAGGTCTTTAAGGTAGTCACCTGTAAGCACAATCATTTGCAGTTATTAGACGTACTATACACGATAAAAGAAAATATATGGTGCTTTATTTATGCTTTTCCTTATGTCTGGATATAGAAGAAAATAGCTGGTTGACGTTCGGTGCAGATTTACAAGAGGATGACGTCGACTCGTAGTTAAATCCCATAAGCTATACAAACATTTGATGACGTCGACTATAACGACGTTGCCATTTCACCACCGTCAGATTCGTGAAGCACTTTCATTGCTTCAAAGGAGCTTGGGCGTGGAATTCAGGTCGTCAGTGATGGTAAAAGCTGCTTTGATGATTTTTAATCGTCGAATACCACTTTGCCCGTCTCCGTAACAGAAGAATATATGCAACGAGCCGTTTGCGTTTTATACAGCGCGTCACAACTGCAGAGATTGTTTTTCAACAAGCAGTGTAATGTAATTTAATTTTCAATGCCTTTTATGCACATCATTGTGTTGTATGTAAAGCTGACACTATTGAAGTGGAGTAAACTGGAAAGAGTCAAAGTACATATGTTTCATTTTTTAATATTATTTCCTACTCCACTTCCCCAGCTCTTCAAATTTCACATTTCTGGAGACTCACTATTGTCCTTCATTGCACAGTGCCATACTCCGTTCACCGAAACGAGAGACAGGCAGTAAACAGACAGGTGCGCGTGACCAGGGGTGAACAAAAACGGTGCACTCGCTCAGTGTCGCTACTATGTATCAAGCTAGGTGGTTTCATGTTGTAATGGAATAGCGACTACGGTTCTTGGTCGAGTTTTAATTCCCAATTATTAACTTATCCACCAACAGCCTTAAAGTTTATGTTGTTCTATTAAACGTCTGGTTTCGTCATTACATTAATTCTTCTTTATATTTTGTATGACATGACATGGTGTTATGAATACAACACTGATTTGCTACTTAATTTGTATAGGGCTTGAAGATGGTATTAATGCAATACCGAAACTGGTCGTTAAATAAAAGAACATAAGCTTCACGGCTGTTGGGGGATATGTTAATAATTTGGAATTTAAACCTCTGTATCAGGTGTAAAGCGATTGTGTGTTTTGCTATATATCAGTGATATTAAATGCCACAGATATGCAAAATTCATATCTTTTAATAATTCATAGAATCTCTGAAAATTGCCCAAATCTACATTTTCGTTTACGACAATAAGAATTATGTAAAAAAATAAAAAAAATAAAAAAATCATGTACTTTTGTTCGCATCACGTTTCTGTGGTGATGTTTTTTTGGAGACTTCAAAAAGTGTCTGGCCTTGTAATCAATTACCACATGATAAACTGAGGAACGACCAACACCCGTAGATGCAGCAGTTTTTATAACACTATCTGTCATTTATTGTTCTGGATACAACAGCTTCGTTTTATACACATTAATAACTTGATAATTTCTTCTATGATCGCTTCTTGCATTGTTTCAAAATGTAAGATGACATAATGTGTTTACACTTGCGCGATACAGACGAGAAAGAAAAAAAAGAGGTATAATATGAATGGTTAATACTTATGCTGCTATTAAGCAACTGGTCTGTTAACATGAAATTTGTAGCCAGCCTCCAATATCACCCGTCATAAGTCACACACAAGCGCTTTACACCTGAAACGTAAGCGGCGACATTGAGCGGGAGCCCCCGTTTTTCCCACTCCTGGTCACGCGTCTCGCTGTCTTTACAGTCTCTATGTTTACATGGAACACATCTTCCGGAAGACGAAAACCGATTTTCGTAAAACGTTTTTCTCTGTCGTGTTTACATGGCATAGCCCACTTAACATGGCGGCTGAAAAACAGCTGATTCAGTTCCTGATTTAGTCAGCAAAATCGCTATTTTTCTTTACTTAAATACAAAGATTCATGTTCACTCTAATATTTATACTTTTATTTTACATTAGAAAATATCACTCTTTCAATATGTGCCGAAAATTCTTAACAAGAAAACACAATCTGACAAGCCAAGGACGCTTTAAAAACGGTTGCGTTTACATGGGCACGAAAATCGATTGTGGAACTGGAAAACCGCTTTAGAGAAGCGGATTTCCAGAATCGATTTTGGAGTGTTTACATGACCAACCAAAAGCGGAATTGGGAAATCGGTTTACGAAATTCGGTTTTGGGGGCCCATGTAAATGGGGTGAGTCCGACTCTCGTTTCGGTGAACGGAGTATAGACGTTCGGGCATTAAGCGGCCGCAGTGAAGCGGGCCGAGTGAGGAACAACCCGAGCGCGTGAATGTTTAAAAGCTGTAGTTTGAGGAGGCCGCAACTGCGTAGTATCTGAATAATGGCCCAAATTTTCACATGATATTTAGCTCATGCATTTTTTTTCTCCAGAAAATATGAGGTCGCGTTGATGATGTTTCCTTGTAAGGGTTATGCGGCTGCTACTTGATGGTGCTCCATCCCACGTCGCCGTTAACATACGAACGCATGTTAGTCATGGTCTTTAGCACGAAAACCACGCATTTTCGGTTATAAATTTATTAGACCTTTTGTGTTTTTTCGTATGCAGTGGAAAAATGACACTGTATAACCAAAGAGCAGTATTCACAGAATGTGCAGTAAGCAGATCGTCTTACTGTTGCAGGGCCAGAGTATCGCTCGGTATAGGAGAAGGGAGGCACGGCTAGAACGGGGCGGGTATCTGCGGCGCACGTCGCGCGCTGTTGCCACGTTTAACGCACCGGCGCTGCCCCGAAACTTGGCCGGCTCCTCCCGCTCATTCGTTCCTGCTCCTGTTTGTGCAGCGCGGACGTGTTAGAAATATCGATTGTGCAATAGCGGCCGGGTTTAAGTTCCCGCCCGCGCCGAACCGCGAGCAGCATAGACTATCAGGCGCGGCAGACAGCCGCTGGAACACAGCGGAGGCGGCCCAGACCGACACGCCTCCTGACAATGAGCTGCCGGCTTACAAGGGTATCGCATTTTAGAATTTCTTTATATTTATGGTACGTCAAGCTCAAAACTCAAATAACAGTCAGTCAAAGCCATTCGATGCTATTCTCAAAAATCGTCGATAAAACCGGCTTGAAGTTTTGCAAAGTAGACTAATGTACCCATAATTAAAACAGTTCAGCATCTGTTTGTGTAGCTCAGGTGCGCCGGGCGCCGTGACTCAGCGTGTGCGATCAGTGGGCTGTACGGTCTCTGTAATAATCATTACACAAATACGCTAACACGAAAATTGTGGTAGAGATTACTAATTTATTCGTTCAAGAAGGCCAATGAAAGTTACATAATTCGAAAGATTGTTTGTCGTAGATTTCACGAATATAAATATTATGTGTGCATTGTGACGATACTGCCGGCCCTCTCATCTCAATGTTATCGTAGGATACCGTCTGTGTCAGACCCGGAATCGTGTGGTTCAATAGTGATACATTTTCCGTGTGAAGTTACAAACGAAATAGCCAGCCTAGGAATCAATGTAGGACAGTGTCTCGGTGATACTGTGATTAAAACAAGTGATAGATTTCTTTAATTAAGAGATTTGTTTAGATGCTTTCCAGACAGTTCTATAAACAATAGTTTCTTCATTGTACATTATTTGATTAACTAAACAGGCGAATTGTAAAAACTTTTGTAAAGCATAAAGTCGTGAAAATAAATAGCATTGTATATATGTTAGGCTCATAGACAAGCTGTGTTGATCAGCTAATTGTTTTAATTAATGTAAAAGTCGAAATTCCAATATTGTAATTCTTTGTATATACTGACTGACGTGAGATTTTGAACCTATTTTCAGATTTGTGAAGATATTTGATAGTTCAATATATGTTAGGAACATGTATGATGTACTCATTAACTAATTAATTGACATTTAACATTGCCATTTGTTGTCAACAGTAGGATCAGAGATTTCGACTTAAAAAATACGTGCCATGTAAAATTATTGTATGTATAGTTTTCATTTTATATTGTGATTATTTTTGTGTTCATGAAATGTTTTCTATGTGTGTTTGTTAATTGTAAATTAGTATATTTAATTGTTATGAAGAATGGATAATGTAACGTCATTATTGTCGATGTTATGTATTTGCCCCACTGCCTTGCGTGGGGGAGTTCGAATTCTGGCTTTCGCAAAGTGCTTTGGATTCTATGTCAGTCTGTGTTGTTGTTGTTGTTGTACGCAAGTTTGAATTTGTAATGTTTTGGTGGAAAAGCAGTTTGGTTTCAAATTAAAGAAGAATTGAAAAATTGTACATAATGAGTATTTATTTCTACCACGACGCCCCAGGAGAATAATGTTGCAGCGAGCAGAACCCCCATACATCGTAACGTTGAAAAGCTGAGTATTCTGTTTGAAAGTGGTAGAATGAAATGAAATTACTTATACAGCATGTGAACATTTCAGCATTTAACCATTTAAAGAGGTAAAAGGAAGTAGAAATTTTTCTATCTACAGCTTGTATCAAGTTCTACATTCTCCAACAATCAGCTCACTGACTGGCTATTCGCCTTGACCGAAGACGCTGTAGTGCAGCGCATCTGCAGTATTAAAATAACGTATTAAAATAAGTGAATATCGAAACATGGAGTGCTCCCAAATCACTTTCTTGTGCCGTTCAAATGCTTCATTTTCGCAGTGATTAAGAGTGGTTAAAGGAAATTGCTGTTTTCATATGAATGCCGATATAAAGGATGATGCGCCGTAAGAGGCATGTAGTGGTGCACGTGTGGAACTACGAAGTCGACATGTTGTCAGCTCTGGAATTCTGAATATCGCAGTATCGAAATAACGTTATATTTTGGCGTTGTGTAAATATACGATCACCGACATTGTATTTCCATTTCAAATATTAGGCTAATGAAAGTTATATAATTCGAAAATGGCATGAGAAGTATATACTTCCGTTTTTATTTGTTGTTATTGTGTCAGGAATTTTCCTTAACACGTGAAAGATACCGTTTCATATCTCCCAGTGCCGGTTAAATTTTACCAAATATCCTAGCGGCCTCCTATGATAATGTTGGCAACAGATGCTGAATAGTCAGAATCCTGTGAGTCTTCATTGTAACCAATCGCTTGACAACGCTAATGTTTTGTCATGGAATCTTCACTTTACGAGGGCAATTATTTTTACTGAGCGGACGAGGGTACATACAAGAACCTGTCAACCATAAAGCAGGAACAGCATTATTTGTTTACTTCATGTTCTGTACGATACACTAATCGAGTCATTCTATGTGGTTCGAACAAATGGACAAAGATTTTCTATCTTGTTGTTGATGTTTCCAACATAACCACGCGAGGCCGCTGACATGATACGTAAACTTTTACCCCCAGTGACCATTGTAAAGATAATTGGTCGATTTTCGACCACAGGCAATAGTAGTAAAAATAAAAATAATAACAATAATAAAAAGCTGAGCCAAGAACACGTCTAACAACAACGAACAAACACGATCAGTGTCCACAAGGAACAGAACTGCCCATAGAACAAAATAATAATAAAAAATAATTAAATAAATCAAAAGGTGGTATCGTTCTGGCTTCAACATCATAGAGTCAGTGGTTCGCATCCCACTGTGACAGTTTTTTTTTCGTTTCCGAATACAATACTATAAAATTGAAAATGACAGAACAGTGAAAATCACCATTCAATGAATACAGAACACCAGAGACATAAACATCCCTAACACAGCAACACTGCTCTCTTTTGATGTAGAAAGCATCTAGAGCTGCATCCCTGTAAATGAAACTATCAGGCTAATAGGAGAAAATCTAAAAACACACAGGCAGCTACATCTAGAACAAATGCATGAGGTAAGAACATTGTTAGAACTAATAACATAACAAAACTATTTTGAATTCAATGGTGACTACTCCATACAAGAACATGGGCTACCCATGGGTTCACCAATTTCAGGATCACTAGCAAACATCTTCATGAATCATACAGAGAAAATAATATTTGAAGATATAGTAGTAAAGAAGAGTTACATCATCTACTGGTACCGATACATGGATGACATAATATGTATGGTGGACGAACCTAAAAAAAAATTACAACTACATAAAGATATAAATATCATACACAAAAACATAAAGTTTACAATAGAAGAAGAACAAAAAGGCACATTCAATTTCTTAGACATAACAATAACAAAAGAAAACCACAAACACACATCTGACATATTTAGAAAACCCACCACCTCAGACATTATTATACATGCCACTTCAAACAATCCACAAAGTCCCAAACAATCTGCAATAAGCTACATGCTTAATAGACTCAATAGGATTCCCCTAAACACTTCAAATTACCAAAAAGAGCTAACGATTATGAAACAAATAGCACTAAAAATGGGTACGAAGTAACCCTTGTAGACAAACTAAACAGGATAATAAGGACACAGTTGAGGAAAAACCTATACAAACCACATTGACACAGACAAACAGCGCACACAATAAAAAATGGCATACACTGACCTACCACAACAAATTCACATACAAGATAGGTACTATAGTCAAGAAATAAGGCATAAACATTGTCTACAAAACAAGCAACCCAATTCCGAAACACACCCCCAAACTAAAACCAAAAACACACAGAAACTAACAATCTGGTATCTATCAGCTGAACTGTAGAAACTGTGATGTGTGTATATATATATATATATATATATATATATATATATATATATATATATATATATATATATATAATGACTGGCAGAACATTTGACACTAGATACAGAGATCACATCAGAGCTTGGAAGTATGGCATAAACCATTGAATGTTTGCCGACCATCTGAAGCAAGAACACCATAGAAAAAATATGAAAATCTTAGAGACTAGTAGAGACAGACACCTTCTCCCTTTCCAAGAAAACCTCCACATACACAAATCGCTATAGCACAACAAATATTACTAAATGACCAAATAAATATTGGAAACCAAACACTGCATAAAATAATAGAAAAAAATCACATAACACCCTCCCCTTCATGCCCCTAACTATTTCAGTCTACTTCCACATCTCATTCCACAACCCGCTATCAACACTTCACAGCTAATGTCAAATAAAACCACATACCCACCTCTCCGCTAAACATGAGACTCTCCGAACATGCCACACACATTGAAATAAAACTCCCAAACTTGCTCGCTCCCTGCTAACAAGCACTCAGTCTCGTTCTCCTCACTGTTACCCCACATCACAATACTAGATTCAACAAAAAACACAAGTCCCAATTCTCCCTCCCCCCTCTGAACCACACACAAACACACACACACACACACACACACACACACACACACACACACACACACACACACTACTTGCATTACCACCACCCAGAAATTTCAATATTACTATTACTTCTTCACAATGATTATACAGTACCTTAATTATTTAATAAAAGCCAACTGATAAATTTCTCCCCTCTACCAACCACCACCCCACCTCCTGCCCATCACTTTCGTCTTCCATCTCACTTCACATCCCACCTTACCACATCCAACTACCATTCAGTCATCTTTTCCCTACTACTCAACCCCCCATCAATAATAAGAATTAAAAATAAATAAATAAATAAATAAAAGCGTTTCCATGCCACTATTCCACTAAAACATAATTTATTATAAAACATGGAAAAAGAACTACATTCGTGATGTTGGTAACCTCCAATAACACACTGTGCAGACTCAGTCAAAACAAAAACAATCACGTCTGATCTGTGAAAAAGAATTATGGGCAGTGCAAAAGTGACAGTGAAAGTAGTGGGAAAAGACAATGACAACACGAAGAATCGGCGGTACTGCATGAAAAAGACCGGCATTCCATGATGTGAGGCAAAAACAAGTCAAAATTTCCGTAAGTAACAAAACATTAGGCCTACTTTCCGCGTTTCGTTAACAACTGTTTTCGATGTAAAAACAAAACAAACTGTAGATTTCTGTTATTACAGACCACTGAAGATATTTTACTGTCATTAAAACGAAACGCGTCTAGTGAGAAAAATAGCATTTTATTTGTAGTTGCATATACGGAGAAACACCCATTCATAAATATATAAAACATTTTGCGATCTCTATTTACATGTGTATGGTTAGCTGCTTGGAAAGCCTTTAGCAGCTATGGAGATGACTTTCAAGAAACTGTGTCGCAGCGCTTCACAAACTGAACAGTCAAAGAAAATCAAATGTTCAAATGTTTGTTAAGCTTATGGGACTTAACTGCTGGGTCATTACGAACTACTTATAAACTAGCTCACACTAAAAACACAAACAGCCATGTCAGAGGTGGGATTCGAACCCCCGACGGGGAACGGCCTCGTGCATCAGAGCATAGCGCCTCAATGCACCCGGCCGCAGCTAGCAGTTTGGTCCCATAGGACTTGACACACATTTGATTGGGAAGAGTAGAATAATTTAAAAAAAAAATTCTTTATTGTTAATGCTTTTTCATTGGTGTAAGCTTCTGCGGCTGTAGTTGGCAGTCGTGATGTAAGCATCTGACAGGAAATCGGCGCGCACGACAGTTTCATGAAAGTACTTCAACGGCAATATAAGGAAACAAAGTACATACACATCCTTCAGTGTGTACTAATAAAAGTGAGATGCAGTTGGATACGTGATCGATGGGACAAGAACGGTGATTGTTGTCAGGGAGTGTGACCACCTTCGAATTTTGACTTCTGGTTCTGGTCATATATAAAGTGTACTAGCGGCAAAACACAATCAATACCTTCACTAGGTTGACGCAACAGTATAATCGCCAAATGCAGCTTTCCTAAATTCCTTCACCAAAGAGGACGAATCAAATTCTGCAGAATTTAGAAGTAGATATCCCTGGAATTTTAAAGCAATTTAAATCACTCAGCGAAGGCATGTCTCCCGGTCCAGATTGTATACTGATGTGGCTCATTCCAGAGTGTGCTGTTGCCGTAGCTTCATTCGTAGCTCAACAAAGATCCGTACCCAAAGTCCGGAAAGTGGCACCAGTCACTTCAATATTCAAGAAAGTTATTTGGAATGATCTGCCTATATAATTAACTTCGGCTTACTGCAGGTTTTTGGAACATTTACGTTTTCAAACGTTATGAATTATCTCGAAAAGAGCGGCCTATTGATCGATAGATTTGATTCAGAACTGAACGGCCACTACGGTCGGGGGTTCGAATCCCCCCTCGGGCATGGATATTTGTGCCGTCTTTAGTGTTAACTAAGTAAAGGAAGTTGGTGAAAGAATTTTGGCAAATAGATCTCGCCGAAAAAAATCACGCCTTTCTCGTATTGATTTCAACCCTAACTCGTGCATCATTTCCGTGACACTCTCTCCCCTATATCGCGATATTACAAATCGAGCTGCCCTTCTCTGAATTTCCTCTAAATCGTCTGTCGGTCCCACCTAATGTGGAGACGACAATGCGCAGCAATACTCCAAAATAGGACCAACAAGTGTAGTGTAGGCAGTTTCTTTAGCAAAACTCATCTTCTAAGTGTTCTGCCAACGAAACGTTGTCTTTGGTTCGCTTTCCCTACAATGTTTTATGTGTGTTCCTTCCAATTCAAGTTGTTTGTTGTTGTTATTCCGGGGTATTTAGTAGAATTGACGACCTGTAGATCTGATTGATTTTTCGTGTAACTGAAGTTTAATAGATTTCTTTTACTGGCCATATGGATGACTCCACAATCATCATTATTAAGGGTCTATTGACAATTTATGCAACAGGCAGATATCTAAATTATTTTGCTTTACTAACCGACAAACAGTCTAAAAGAGCTACATAAATTTCTCCTAAATCGTTTATAAAAATAAGGAACATTAAGGGCCCTAAAACCCTTTCCTGGGAAACGCCAGATATAACTTCTGTTCTACTCGATGACCTTCCATCAATAACAACGTATTGTGTCCTTTGTAACACGAAATAACGAATCCAATCCCACAAGTGTCGTGATATTCCATACGCACGCAATTGGATTTGAAGAGACTTGTGAGGTACAGTGTCAAAAGCCTTTCGGATATCTAGAAATACGGAATCTATTTGAAATCCATTATCGGAGCACACATCATAGTCCAGTCATTTGGTAGTTTTACCTGGAAAGTTTTGTTGGAGTTTTGAAAATTGGTATACTTATAGATTTTGACCTGCTCTTTTCGAATTTTCACTTTACCACCTTGTATCTTTGCCGCTCGCACCGCCATATTGGAAAAATGGCACCTATAAACAGTTTTTTGACGAATCTCCTTTTCGACGCATTTTACGATGAAAACAGTTGTGAGATAAATTAAACTAGAGAAAATTTCCTACACTTTATGTCCTAACCTTTTTTGTGAAATGAATTGTTTCAGATCAAGAGCGCCGCAAAATCTACTGCAACACCCGTATTGATCTGCGAGTTCTTCCTGTACATAATCGACCAAAATTTCTCGGATAGAAAGTTCTTACGCACTACCCGCAATAGGTTTCTCTTCTTCGAAGTTATCACCTCTTTCCTAGATTTAGTCGTAGGTTTGCTGAAGAACAGTCTCCGTTTCTTCCTCTTCAACACTATCCTGTTGTGGAACTTCGGAATTATGACAGGTACCAGTGCAATTTCCGCAAATAACGGAACATTTTAATCCAGCCTTTCTGCATCCACAAGCTCCCTGATATCCCTTTCTACAGTGAAATCCATTGACTGCATGACGATTTTAGCATTTGAAAGGTGAGCCAATATATGCACGTATACGCGTGTCCTGCCATAATTTTCTCAAATGAATTCGATGCATAAATGGTATTGAAAAGTACTTTCAATCCGCTTCCAACCATCATTTATCCGATGGATCTCATGAACGACATTAATAAATGGAATCCTCCGAGTCTTACTACAACATTACTCAATTTGGAGCCATCACTGCATAAGGATACAGTGTACCGTGCTTTGAAATAAAGAGGCTGCTCAAACGTGACGAAACAAGTGTGCTGATCTACATTTACATCTTCATGGGATACTCTGCAAATCACATTTAAGCGCCTGGCATAGGGTTCATCGAATCACCTTTATACTATTTATCTCGTATTCCATTCTCCAATAGCGCGCGGGAAGAAAGAACATCTGAATATCCCAGTTCGAGCTCTGATTTCTCGTATTTTTTTTTTTTTTTTTTTTTTTTTTCAGATGATCATTTCTACCTATGTAGGTGGGAATCAACAATATATTTTCGCATTCGGATGAGAATGTTGGTGATTGGAGTTTCGTAAGTAGACCACGCCGCAGAGATAAACGTCGTTGTTGTAATGATTTCCATCCCGTGTCCTGTATCGTTTCCGTGACGCTGTCTCCCCCTGTATAGTGACAATACAAAATGAGCTGCCCTACTTTGGACTCTGTCGATGTCCTCCGTCAAACCCTCCTGATAAGGATCCCACACTGGGTAGCAATACTTCAGATGAGAACGGATAAGCGTAGTTCTGTTGCATCTTTTAAGCGTTTTGCTAATAAAACGCATTCTTTGGTTCGCCTTTTCTACGACATTCCAGTTGAAGTCTGATTCAATAGTAATTCCTAGGTATTTAGTAGAGTTACCCCCTTCACATTCGATTGATTTATCTTGTGAACAACGTTTAACGGATTTCTTTTCGTACTCATGTGGACGACTTCACATTTCTCATTATTTAGAGTCAATTTTTACACCATACTGATACCTTGTTTAAATCATTGTGCAGTTGGTTTTGATCTTCAGATGACTTTACTAGACGATAAATGACGGCGTCACCTGCAAACAACCCAACAGAGCTGCTCAGAGTTTCTCCTAAATCGCTTATGTAGATGAGGAACAGCAGAGGACCAATAACACTACCCTGTGGAACGCCGGATATCACCTCTGTTTTAGTCGATGCCTTACCAAACTGTGTCCTTTCTGACAGGAAATCTATCCAGTCACTGTGGGGATATTCCATAACTACGCAATTTGATTAAAAGCCGTTTGGGAGGTACGGTGTCAAAAGCCTTCTGAAAATCTACAAATACGGAATCAATTTGAGAACCCTTGTCGATAGCACTCATCACTTCGTGTGAGTAAAGAGCTATTTGTGTTTCACAAGATCGATATTTTCTAAATCCGTGTTTACATTGGGTCCATAGATCATTCTGTTCGAGATAATTCATAATATTTGAATACGGGATATGTTCCAAGTGACACACATTTTTCAGAGGCAGATAACAGAACAGTTAAAATTGGGTCATGGTTACTTGGTGGTGACTTAATGAAGGGCAAGCAACCACAAATGTTTTCTGGAAGGGAAGTTGCACTGTCACTTGTTTCGTAAGTACACTCCGTCCAGATATGTAAGGCAGGTTAGCCCATTTTCCATAAAGCCACAATAAGTCCCAAACAGACGGCATAATCTCTTTTGGAAACGAACGAGTGCGTAACTCTTCTCGAACGATTTCAATGTAATGGTATCAAATATCCCTACAATTTGGGCAGACGACATTTGCTGTAAGCCTTGAATATTTTGATCTGGAACGATGGCATATCTAAGCGTTATGCATTGGATACCGCCCAACGCGTGAAAAGTATTATGTCCCTCTAATGTCTGCGTATTGAAATTAGCGTTGTCAAAAACAAATTGGGAAAATGCATTGCTGTAGATATCCAACGGTGGGCGCATTATAGCCGAAACTTCAAAAAGCATTGCTTTAGTGTACGAGGATCAATATCCGAGAGATGACAATGTATCTATTAGTCGCCGAAATTCATACTTTTGAAACAAAAATGCTGTTACCCCGACTTGCCTTGCCGACACGAAAGATTGCGGCCTTGCTGCGGTAATTATGCAATGTGCAAGAGAAACACTTTTTTTCTTCCGTTTCTCAAAAGACGCACGTTTGTTTCTCAATATCACATGGTTCAGGAAAACTCCTAGTCTCAGTTATATCGGACTCTACTGTTTAAAAAAAAAAAAAAAATTAATATGATGTTCGTATACCTCGGAGCGAATATCGTCTAGAACGATTGCTGCACCAGTCTTGTTTGCAGTTTTTTCGTTGTACCAGGCTTCAGTAAGTAATTTATACCCTGTGTTTCGGAAGCAAACCATAGGAGCCTTATTGGCAGTGTAGGCAAAAAATATCGTCACCGTATTTTTTGAGGAGATGTGCCTTAACAGTTTTTATTTTTGGGTGGTAATCGCATTCAATTTTGGTCATAAGTTCATCTAGAGAGAACTGACACTCTTCAGAATTATATTCGAGATAAGAGTATCTATACTGCATTTCAGTATCGATTTCGTTTGCACACGGACCTCTTTTTTGATGTCTTCATTCGTTGGCCTTTGGTACAATTTTTTCACGCAAGAGTAGTGATACTGTGTATCGGCTGTGACCAAATAATTCACTTGCTCGAGACGCTTAACAATCGCTCGACCCCAAGTGCGTATGTTTTTCTTTCATTGTAAACTCTGCTGCTTTTTCAGCACCGCACAAAAAGCAATGATTTGTGATTGAGAATTGATGAGGTAGTGATTGATCGTAGTTGTGGATGAGAAGATTCGAGAACGTCTCCTCTATGCAAAAATGCAGAGATTAATTTCCCATTATTGTAGCGTTTGCGACACACATCGTGAACCACTATTGTTGTCAGTCCCTCCAAGAGCCTTTTCTTGTTGTCCTTCCTTTTAGCACTTGATTTATGTTGTCTCCTATCCTTTTCCTTCAGTCACCTCACTTCCTTGCAATGGACTTTCACAGATAAAACAGTTCCCTTCCTCAGGATTCATGGTGCTGAAAATGCGAACGACACTGTAGAACGATGCACTCTTACTGATTTTCAGGCAGAACATTTAAGCTCGGTTGGCAGACATTTCGTGGAAGGGATCCAAAAGTCCCCAGGATAAAGGAAAGAAATCCCGCTATACCAGTGACAGTCCGTGTAACCTCAAGTAGGCCGTAGTAGGCCGGGTTTTCACCGCGCACAAAATTTTTTTCGTTAAGTAGACTTTGCGACACTCGTATGTGGAAGGGTTCCGAAAGACCCCAGGGTTAAGAAGGGAAATCCCGCTATACCTGGGACAGGCCACAGCAGATTAGGTTTTCAATACTCTGAGAATTTTCAGCCACCAGTCGATTTTTTAAAAATTCTTTATTGGCAAATCATGATTTCGGGCAGTAACTGGCCATTATCAATGCATTTGTTTAACTGTAGATGTTATTAATATGGAAAAAAATCACACCACGCAATTAATAATATCTACAGATAAACAAATGCATTGATAATGGCCATTTACTGCCCGAAATCATGATTTGCCAATAAAGAATTTTTAAAAAATCGACTGATAGCTGAAAATTCTCAGAGTATTGGAAACATATCACAGTCTTGGAGCGCAAACCATGGAAAGTACCTGATGAAGACTAGGTTTTGCATCGCTAAGTAAAATATTTTTCGTTTAGTAGCCTTTGCCGCGCTCATATGCGGAAACTATCCATTAAAAAAAAGTTAGGACACAAATTGTAGGAAATTATCGTTAATGTAATTTATCTCATAACTATTTTCATCGTAAAATGCGTCGCAAAGAAGATATCGTCAGTAAACTGTTTTTGGCGCCATTTTTCCAATATGGCGGCGCGTGCGGCAAAATGAAAATTCGTAAAGAGCACAACAAAATCTATAAGTATACCAATTTTCAAAACTCCCGCAAAACTTTCCAGGTAACCCCCTTTTTGGACACGAGTGTGGACTATCACATCATTTGAGTAAAGAGCTAGCTGTGTTTCACAAGAACTACTCTCTCTGAATACATAATGACTATGGGAGAATAGGTCGTTCTCTTTGAGGTGGTTCATAATACTTGAGGAAAGTATATATTTTAAAATCCTGCTGCAAACCGACGTCAGTGAGATTGAACTGTAATTTTGAGGATCACTCCTATTATCTTTCTTGAATATTGGAGTGACCTGTGCGAGTTTGCAGTCTTTGGGTATGTTGCAGTGTTGTACCTACGAGGTGCGTCCAGAAAGTAAGTTCCGTTTGGTATTATTTTCAAATGTTTGTATAGTTTATTGGACTTATCTACGGGGTCATCAGTCCCTAAACTTAAAAACTACTTTCTCTCTTGGGAAACAAGTTTGTTGTTACTGTCAAAGATTTGACGCCAGCAGCAAAAATTTCAAATGGACACATTCCCAAAACTGAATGGTTTCAGAGATAAATAACGTTATGCATATTGTTATTTTCTTTGTTATTCGATTATATAGTCATTGTTTTCAATGGGCCAAAATAATGTAGATGCATAAAAGACGCATAATTTGTTACAGGACACTCGTCTATCAAGTCAGGAAACTGCGTGATATGGGTTTACAAAATCTAAGCAACACAGAATGCACATTGCACAAGACTTTGTCTCTCTTTCTCCCTTCATGCAAACTACAAGTCTTCGAGAAAAATGGAGTAGGATCTTCTTCGCGGAAATTTTATATAGTTTAACTTTGTACAGTAATGCGTTTTTGCTACAGACTGCATATTTCCTGTTATAAGAAAAACACATGTAACATTAAATAAATATCATCTCGAGTACTATTTGAAATAGGACATTAGCCTAGATGGCGGTTTCTGTTGCTTCAGATGATCGTTTCTGTAAGCGAGCTGCAAACTTTATCAGAATACAGGAGTTGAGAGAACACAGAAATGCGCACAGTCGCTTTGTTCGGCACCGTGCGGTTCGCTAAAGGAGTGGGGGGAATAACGAGCAGCGCGCCAAACGGACGGCTCCGCAAGCGAGCGGAGTCGGGAGAGTGGTGGGGAGAGGTGAACCGGTGAACCAGCTAACTCACCGACTCAGTTGGCGGTCGGATCGCCGTGATCGCCGGAGTCGTGCGGAGCAGCGAGCTAGCGGGATTCGGGAGCTGCGCGCTCACTGAACCGCGGTGCTTGTGTGACTTGCCGACTCTCGACTCGCTGCACGCGTTTAAGCGCTCATTTTTTGCAGTTTTATACTTGCACATGGTCTTTACCACATTTATTTTGTAGCTTAGGAAACCTCTGAAGCATATGGCAAGAGGTTTAGGAAACTTCTGAAGCATGTGACAAGGGGTGCTTACGCAGCTCATTGCTGTCACCAGAGGGACTTTTCGGATGGGATGAACTACCACTCTTTTTTTCGGATTCATCCATCACTCACTACTTAGAAGGATCTGGCTCTTTGAATCAGTTCAGATAGCCCATCTCTAGTCTACAGAACTGCGGAAGTGCAATCGCAGCGCTGCAGCGGAGATAAATTGAAACGGAACTTACTTTCTGGACGCGCCTCGTATCTCGCAATCTTACCGTCTGCTCCTGTTCGCTCTCCAGACAGCTACTCCAGTAGGATGACACCCTTTCGCCACGGGCGCAGAGGACGTGTGCAGCACTCTCGAGTATATTTGCGGAGTCTCTCCGCCGTACCTGCGGCCTCTTCCTTAGCACGTGGGGTGTGACTTCACCCGCAGTGGCAGCCGACTCCGCGGCCCGCCGCCGCAGATCCGGCAGGAGGAAAAGCCGTGGTAATTGCCGGGCCGTTAAAGTAATCGCCTTTGCGCCAGGAATCGCCCACTCACCTGGCACTGTCCTCTCTGGTAATGACGGCGCACGAGTGAGCTGATAGTGCCGCCATCTGCGCCGCAATTCTGACGGGCGGACACGTCGGCTGGAAATGGAAATATAAGTGCGTTTGCGACGTCCCGAAATGTTATGCCGGAAACAGGCCGGCCGTGCCATTCCGCCGGCATTAGCCGCCGCTGCTGCAGCGGTAATGCACGGGTAGCTCACGGCCCACGGCTGAAAGGAAACGGATTCCCCGCTGCCGCTGCCTCCCTTTGCCGCGCCTACCTTATGCTCATTTGTCGGAGTGGTTGCGAAAAATCGGAGCTTTTCAGGCGAGCTATCCCTCCGGCAAGAAATGCGCCGCATTTTTTTTTCCTTTTCCTTTTTTTTCCCCTCTGGACTGTAGAGTGCTCTCGGCCGCGCTGATGAAAGGCTCGCTCCATTGACAGTTTCCTGTGCGATGCAAATAGTAGACATCGGCTTTGTTCAGACCGTATACACCGAATCAAACGTGGTTTCTTTATTAAGGCTTTATTTCCGAATTACGGGTAAAGGAAATGTATACTTTGTACGGAACAATCCGTCTGTTTCAAATTTTAGATTTATTTGTGAAATGATAAGTTTTAATGTTACTAGAAAACAAAATTAAAAAATATTTTTAGTAATTAAATTGTTAGTTGCGACGCTGAAGTACTTCAAAATGGGAACCTGCTGGAAGAGGTGTAGCCATAAAACCTAAACAATATTTAAATATTACTGTAATGAATATTTGTAACATCAATGTAGTTTCTCGCATCCTAAGCGTCATCGGTCCTTGTCTATCCAATCTCCCTCCTCCAATCATGCCGACCGCGGGGGCCGAGGGGACTGAGGCGCTCCAGTCACGATCTGCACGGCAACTGTATCCCCCCTCGAGCATGGATATTTGTGCCGTTCTTAGGATTAGCTAGTTCATAAGTAGTTTGTAAGTTTAGGGACTGATGACCCCGTAGTTAAGTCCCATAGGCTATACAAACATTTGAACATTTGATCCTCCAATCATGTTCCTACATTTTCTCTTGAACACTATAATGTGTCCGCAAAGTCTCTCCTCAGCGGCGAGTTCCTCATGTCTCGCCTTCGTAATATGGGCAATAAAATAAGTTTTGACTACTGAATTAGAGAAGATATAGGCCTAACATTGAGAATGCTTATGGGAAGAAAAGCCTTTTCAAAGAAGAGGAATTTATTGACGAAGAGCGTCATTGTAGTTGGCCGGTTTCATGTCTCGAAGGGTGGCAGCACATTCATGTCGTTGTATAAGATAGCGGCCGGGTTTCACTGCTACTGCCTGCAGTTATATTGCGAGATCGGATTCGACATGATTACAATTAAAACAATGAAATTAATTAGCTATATTAATTACAAGAAAATATACTGTGCTAACCATTATCAAAATAAGTGCTGTAAATAATTTCCTCTTTCTTGAGGCCATGATCCAACACGTTTACATTTATTTTCAAATACCTCTACCAATGATTCACGTGTAATCGAATGCAGATATTCAGTTGTCGCTGTCATAAGTGCATGTGTTGTCTTTGGGTCATTATGACAAACAAATGCCGCGGCGGATTAGACGTATGCACTGGGTCATCGTGCTACGGTGCGCGCGGCTGTTCGCCGTCGGGGGTTCGAGGTCCCTCCGGTTTTTTTCTTTTTTTTTCTTTTCTTTTTACAAACACATGTTTTAGTCGCACCCCAAAGTAAATAGTCGTGAAGAGACAAAACCGGAGGGCGAGGGAGCCAGAGCCCATTTGTAATTTTTCTGTATCTAAAGATTTCATCTAAACGTCGTAGGGTTTGGTGTGCTGTATGAGCATAGCGTTGTCTTGCTTGAAAAATGATTGATTTCATATTCGTTCAGCAGCACAATAAATGGGTAAAGTATCTGGGAACAATAGATTTTGGAGGTGACTGTAGTTTCTAAAAATATGGGCCCTATAATTCGCGCTCGTGTTATGGCAAACCTACAGGAGGACAGCCAGCTGGTGTCTGAGAGCAGAGAAACTCCCGTTCTCAACGTGAAGCAGTTTCGGCGGGAGACTAACATTCACGACTCCAGTGGCAAGATTCGCTGAAGTCTGAGGGACGGTGGACTAGACCACATGTTACTCTGTGACTAGATGCACGACGGTTCGCCATGAAACTAGAGCTCAGTGAATAAAATATTTTATATCGGCTGGATATGCAGAGCTTCATCTGTGGGCGCGGTGGCAAAACGTTATTTTCACTGACGAGTGTACGCCTCCGTAGTCCAGTGGACAGCGTGGTAGGTTGCCACGCAGGGGGCCCGGGTTCGATTCCCGGTCGGGTAGGAGATTTTCTCCACTCGGGGACTGGGTGTTGTGTCGTCCTCATCATCATTCCATCATCATTGACATGCAAGTCGCCGAAGTGGCGTCAGATAAAGAGACTTGCACCAGGCAGGTTGAACACGACCCCAGTTAGGATCTAACGGTCATAAAATGCCACACCATCATCATCACTGACGAGTAACCGTTTTCCAAAAGTAACGACGGTCCAAAAGTAGTTTAGAGACCGCAAGTGACTCGCCATCGACGCGAAGAAATGGGCGGATATCCGTTTTCTGTTGTGGTTGGATATCTGCAAGAGGAGCAGCAATTCTTCGTAAAATAGAAGGTACCCTCGACAGTGAGCAGTACACCCACATATTGGAAAATGTTACGCTTCCGTCAGTGGTTATGCAATACGAAGAAGGGAACTTCACATTGCAAGAGGACCATTATCCCGTCAACAAGTCTGCATTTGTACAGCAGCGATTGTCCAGGATGGGCGTCAGCGTCATGGAATGCTGACATGAACACCACGGAGAATATTTGGCCGTTAACTGAGAACTGGCCACGAAACCGGCCAACTACAATGACGCTCTCTGTCAATAAATTTCGCTTCTTCGAAAAGACTTTCCTTCCCATAACCTTTCTGAATGTTAGGCCTATATCTTCTCTATTTCAGTAATCAAACGTTATTTTATTGCCCAGATTACGAAACACACTTAACTAATACTTTTGTTGTCTCGATTCATAACATAATTAATTCAGCAACGCCTAATTTTATTAGACAGGTACGTTTACTTTAAAAAAGTCACAAGCGAACGTAATTCTATTCTTTATCTAAGTTTTTGCTCTTCTTTATTTGATGCCCTTAAGTAATAATCTTCCGCCCTTAAGTAATAATCATCCGCCTTCAGTCAGAGAATCATGATTTATCTAGTCGTGGTTATCCTATTCGGTTATTCTTTCATCGTTGAAGCTGCATTTGCGTTATTCTCATTTACGTATTCTTATTTTCTCATTACCTTATTTCCTACACGAATTCCCTCTTACGCAACCATAAACTACACGTTTGTAAGGAATCTTACCTTTACTGCAAGTATTCTGCATTCATCATTACATTTCTGCACTCAACTCTCGCTTCGACACAACATTAAAGCTAACACTAATTTCATAAAAATTCCGCCAACATGGTGAAAAGAGCACAATACAGGGTTCTTTTAACTATGCCACATCTTTTATATAATCTAAGTGGCTTTTCATTTACCTCTCGATCAAAATAAAAGATCATGTTGTAACCCAAATGTATAAAATTTAACGTTTCATTATATCCGACTCTAATGAATATTTATCTTGAAAGTCTTACTTTGTTGAAGGTCAGGAAATTTTAAGATTGTATTTTGCACATATTTTCTTGGCCGATGTACTACAATCTTCTATTTCTCGTTACTGTGTCAGTTGTAGTTAGTAATAAGTAGTATAGCGATAGGAATGATAGAAACGTTCATTCACAGTTGTTTTCGCCGATTGCAATAACTGCAGTCTGGTCACTAGAATTGTGACACTGCAGTCGTTGGAAATGATGAAAACTTTAAAAATACACCACAACAGAAAATAATTAAAAAAATTAAGAAATACAAAATAAATAATTCACTCTTACACAACTGGGCTTTTTCCACCACAACCTACTATATTTAAGTTTCAGATTGTTTCATGGATTCGTATTTTTTTCATTTTCTGCCGTGTTGAGCTACTGAAGCTCCATATTGCACTTTTTAGCCATCCCGCCCCTAGAAATTACCTTATATTTTTGTTTTTCTCACCATAAACCATCATAGATTTTTAAATTTCCCAACATTGTGTTTACAAGGGAAAGTCTCCTTCGCATCCTCCCTCCTAAGTAAATATGATGAATACTGCATGAAAAAAAATGAAGTAGGTGCAACAAAGGAATTAAAGAGTTGGCACCTCTAACACGGAATATATCTAGTTGACTGAAACGGACATTACGCCACAAACCAGACAAAAAAAAAAAAAAAAAAAAAAAAAAAATTAAAATAATGAACAGACACGTCAGTGCCCAGACAGACAGTGCACAGTTTTGTAAACAATAAAAATATAGGGCGTGAGAGAGATATGAACCCAGATCTGACACACCGCAGCCCAACATAATGATCCCATAATCACGACGTAGTGTGTCTAACTATTCGTTCCATGATGCAATGTTCAGCTCAGACCGTCCACTGTTTCTGTTTTGCTTCTTTTTTTCACAGTTCCGTAAACCTTTTGCCGTTTTCATGCTCGATCAGCGTACACTGCGCCAAATTACCTCTAAATTTGATGGGGGAGTAGTTTCCTTTGTTTAACAGTAGCGGATACTAGAACTATGGGTTTATTCCCATACTACTGTAGTAATCCTGGATAATCTTCCACTTTCCTCCTTATAAAGTCATAGTTAATATATTTGTCAAAATGAGTTTCCTAGGCCAATTGGAGATTGCAGAACTTCTCTGACCGGTCGCCCAGTCTGAGGAATAAAATAAAATTTCTTTGTATTTCATCTTACAAGGGAAACACCAAGTATGGTACAAGTTCAAATGTTTGTATAGTCTATGGGACTTAACTACGGGGTCATCAGTCCCTAAACTTACAAACTAAACTACTTACGAAATAGGACGGCGCAAATATCCATGCCCGAGGGGGGATTCGAACCCCCGACCGTAGTGGCCGTGGAGAGCGTGACTGGAGCGCCTTAGTCCCCTCGGCCACCGCAGCCGGCACTGATGTTTCAGTCGCCATAAAAGTATGCTTAGAAGTAAGGAATAAAATAAAATAATCATGCGCAATACATATTGAGCAATTAACATAAGCTACTATCATGACCAATTACTCAAGCATTAACATAACAGTGGCTATTAAAGCATATTATTATGCGCAATCAATCGTCGGACAAGTGAAAAAAAATTGGTTCCAAGCAGGATTTGAACTCGGGTCGTATGCGAGACAGGCTAGCGCCTTATTAATTACAACACGCTAGAGTCAGGTGCTGCTGGTGACTTAGTACGAGTATAGCTGTTACACGCTGTTACGCGATTTTCGCAGAAACTAAAGCGCATTGGAACAAATCCTTTTAGCTTGGTGGTCTGGAGGAGTTCCCGCACAATATACCTGCTTCTCATCAAAATTCGTTGCCGGCCGCGGTGACCGAGGGGAGTGCGGCGCGCCAGTCACGGTCTTCACGGCCACTACGGTCGGGGGTTAGAATCCCCCTTCGGGCATGGATATTTGTGCCGTCCTTAGTATTAGCTAGTTCGTAAGTAGTTTGTAAGTTTAGGGACTGATGACCCCCGTAGTTAAGTCCCATAAGCTATACACACATTTGAACATTTTTGAAAATTCTTTGGTACCATACTTGATGTTCCCCTTGTTATAGTAACATTTTCTTTAATTCATCCTTCACGTCGAAAGTGATCATTTATTTTTGACACAAAGCTGACTATTGGTGTTTTCCCCCCATAGTTGCCAAAATTTAATCTTCTCCAGTGCTGTGAAAATAGTTACGACTATACACCCTTTACCATTGGAAATCTTATATAGAGAGATTTTTTTCATTATTTCAGGTGTTGCAGTCTTCTTTACGAAATAAAAGGTATAATTCCACACTGTATGTAAGCAATGTGAGGCTGTCCGCAAAGAAATCAATGCGCGATCTCTTAAATAAAAAATCTTTTTTCCCGGCGTCGCTTCTGCGACGAGAGCTTCCATCCTTTCAGCTCCGCCTTTATTCGTCCTTCGACTGCTCTCTGTTGGCTATTTGTAAAAAGGATTGCTGATGAGTGTACTCCTGACATTTCCATCAGGCGCAGCTTCTACGGAGTCGCCAGCAACAGAAGCACGATCCCTTCTTTGCCTGGAATGGAGATTAAATCCGGGCTCGATTTCCGTTCCGGCTCGTAGTCTTAAATTTCTCATTCCACGTACCCTATCCGCTTCTCGGGCAAAGTCATTTCGCTCTCATTTGTGATTGTTTCTTTCGCAGAATATTACTGAGATCCCCGAGATTCGCAGCTACGGGTTCAGTTTGTCTATGTGTATGCGTGTCTGTGTAATTTTTCTTTCAGGTGTTAAATAAAACGCCTTTAACATATTCTGAAACCGCTTTTAATGTGAATGGGTTTTCCAGGCAAAAGAACGAGATATTTCGATAGAAAAGCACCACACAGTTGTCAGAAGGAAACCTCTTCTTAACACAATACCTTTTGAGTATGTTATTCATGTTTCACGTTCCTACAGCTTAACAGTGCTGCGACAACAGTCATGAGGTACAGGTTTGTACACATACAGGTGGTATTAGTACCCCGTACACAGTATATAAAGGGTGGTGCTTTGTAGGAGTGTCATTTGTGCTTCGGCAATTCATGTGACTCGATTTCAGGCATGATAGTGGCCGCATGACACGAAGATTTACAACGTGATACTAGCTAAAACCCTGAAGTACCCGGGTATTTATTTATTTATTCCTGCTTTGAGTTAGTACTTACCCTATCACTTCTGTCTTTGTCCATCCCCCTTTTTTCTGAAAACATTTTATATTTATCGGATAATACATATAAGAAAAAAGGCTGTATTACATAAGGTACAAAATTATACGAGCAGTATCCAAAGAAAGAAAGATAATAATCTAAATATAAATGGCATACAAAATTCACACGATCTCATATTTATTGAACTATATGTTGTAAAATTGTATAAGTTCTGTATGTCTGTAAAATCTGTTGCGAATATAATTAGTAGTAAAGAAGTAATAGATTAAAAGTTGGTGCGTGATGTAGCAGTTTTCCACGAACGTTACTGCTTATGTCCTCATATCTCAAGAACCAACTGTCGTACTGATATACAATTTTAAGGTACATTCAGCTATATGTTTGTATACTGTCTGCAAAATTTCCTGCGGCTACAATTTGTAGTGTAGAAATTAGAAATTGTAACGTCATGCCGAATGCTGTAGTTTTAGTGGACGAACAGCGGAAAAGTAGTAAGCGAAAAACTTTATTTCCTTTCATAATTTTGCTATGGTTGTCAGCGAGAAAAAGTTCAATAAAGGTTTGAAATTATGTTTAACGTTGGTTGCAAGTCACTAAGTACTGTCATTCTCATACAGTGTGTGAATAAACTCTCGTCGCATTATGTGGCAGTTTCTTGTACTATATTGTTCCCAGAATGAAACTTTCACTCTGCAGACAGAGTAAAGCTGGGACCTTTGCCTTTCGCGGGCAAGCGCTCTACCAATTAGCTATCCCGACACGCCTCACGGTCACTCCCCACAACTTCAATTCTGACAGTACCTCGCCTCCTACTTTCCAAACTATATTGTTTATGACGTACCTCCTGAACCATGTGTCGTATGTGGTTCTTACCCCGACAGCATTGTTACCTCACGGTAAGGAATATGTGCACCAAATTTGGTTGAAATAGGTCGAGTGGTTTAGGAGGAAATGTGCAACTGCCGTTTGATGCAGCAGTTTCTCGCGCATCTAATTGTTTATGACTTCATATCTCGTGAACAATGTGTTGTACGTGATCCTAACACCTACGGCGACCGTCCTCATGGATTGAAGCTTACTTGTGCAAAATTTTACATCAGAAGGAAACCGTAGATTTGTATACAATACGTACACACAAACATACTGACAAAATGTTCAAATGTTTGTATAGTCTATGGGACTTAACTACGAGTCATCAGTCCCTAAACTTACAAACTACTTATGAACTACTTACGAACTAGGACGGCACAAATATCCGTGCCCGAGGGGTATTCGAACCCCCGACCGTAGTGGCCGTGCAGACCGTGACTGAGCGCCTCAGTCCCCGCGGCCACCGCGACCGGCAAACATACTGACACTCTTACGCAGGAATACGCGTGGTATGTTTCATTTCGAAAATCTTTAAGACATTCAATATACTTAGATCCATAGTGTAAAAAGTGTATCTAAAGTACAAAATTTCAGACATTACCTCTCACCTTCGGCAACACAGTGTACGTCGGCTTGCATTTAATGACAGACAGCATTGTCGTCTGCGTTGAACTGTCAATGTTGATAGACAAACAATACTACGAGAAAGAAGTGAAGAATGCAGGTCGTACGACGTACGTATCCGCCACGGCAGTGCGGACCAGTTTACTTCTGCATCTACATAAATAATCCGCGAGTTACAATGAAGTGCATGACAGAGGGTTCATTGAACCGCTCTTATTATGTTTCTCTGCAGTTCCATTCTCTAATAGCTCGCACGAAAAAGGAACACCTACATCTTTCTGTTTTCGGTCTTATTTCTCTTACATTATTCTGATGATCATGTATCACTATGTTGGTGGGTGCTAACAAAATATGTTCGCATTTCAAAGAGAAAGTTGGTGAAAGAAGTTTCGCAAATAGATCTCGTCGCAACGATTGACGCCATTCTTTTAATGATTTCCACCCTATATTTTGTATCATTTCCGTGACACTGTCTCCCCTATATTGCAATAATATAAAACGAAAATGTTCAAATGTTTGTAATTCTATCGGACCAAACTGCGTGGTCATCAGTCCGTAGCTTACAAACTACTTAAACCTAGGTAAACTAACCTACGGACAAACACACACACCCATGCCCCAGGGAGGACTCGAACCTCCACGGCGAGCAACCGCACGCTCCGCAGCGAGACGCTTTAGACCGCTCGGCTACTCCACCGCGGCTATATAAAACGAGCTGTCCTTCTCTGAACTTTCTCTAAATCGTCCGCAAGTCCTACTAGGTTGGATCCTACAATGCGCAGCAAAACTCCAAAATATGATGCAGAAGTTTGGTGTGGGCAGTTTCTTTGGTAGAACTTTGGCATCTTTTCAGTGTTCTGCCAATGAAACGTAGTCTTTCGTTCCCCTTCCCTACTATACTTTCTATATGTTCTTTACAATTTAAGTTGTACGTAATTGTTACTCCTAGGTATTTTGTTGAATTTACGGCCTCTAATTTTGACTGATTTTTCGTGTAAATGAAGTATAGCGGATTTCTTTTAGTGGTCATATGGATGACCTCACACTTCTCATTATTAAGGGTCAATAACTAATATTTACACTATGTAGATAGCTTACCTAAATCATTTTGCAGTTGCTTTTGATCATTTGGTTACACTACTAACCGGAAAACGACCACGGGAAAGATAGATACCGCCTACCGGAAAATAAAAGACATATTTGGAGACAAGAAAAGCAGCTGTATGGATATCAAGAACTCAGACGGAAAACCAATTCTAAGCAAAGAGGGAAAAACTGAAATGTGGAAGGCATATATAGAGGCCGGCCGCGGTGGCAGTGGGGACTGAGGCGCTGTTCGAATCCCCCCTCGGGCATGTATATTTGTGCCGTCCTTAGTCTTAGTTAGTTCATAAGTAGTTTGTAAGTTTAGGGACTTATGACCCCGTAGTTAAGTCCCATAGACTATACAAACAAACAATATATAGAATGTCTGTACAAAGGAAATAAACTTGAAGTCAGTATTCTAGGAATGGAAGACGAAGTGGAGGAGGAGGAGATAAGATACTGCGAGAAAAATTCGACAGAGCGCTGAAAGATCTGAGGCGATCTCAGGTTCACAGATTTGTGACTGGCTGGAAGACTTCCTAAGTAATAGAACGCAGTACGTTGTTCTCAACGGCGAGTGTTCATCAGATACGAGTGTATCGTCAGGTGTGCCCCAGGGGAGTGTGATAGGACCGCTTTTATTTTCTATCTATATAAATGATCTGATGGACAGAGTAAGTTGTAATTTGCGGCTGTTTGCTGATGATGCTGTGGTGTATAGGAGGGTGTCGTCTGTAAATGACTGTAATAGCATACAGGATGACTTAGACAAAATTTCTAGTCGGTGCGAAGAATGGCAGCTAGCTCTCAATGTAGAAAAATGTAAGGTGATGCGCATGAGTAGAAAAAGCAATCCCATAATGTTCGAATACAGCATTAGTAGTGAGTTTCTTGATGCTGTCGCGTCGTTCAAATATCTAGGCGTAACATTGCAGAGTGATATGAAATGGAACGAGCATGTAAGGACAGTTGTAAGGCGGACAGCCTACTTCGGTTTATTGGGAGTTCGTTGGGAAGATGTACTTCGCCTGTAAAGGAGACCGCGTATAAAACGCTTGTACGACCACATCTTGAGTATTGCTGAAGTGTTTGGGACCCGCAGCAGATCAGTTTAAAGGAAGACATAGAGGCGGTTCAGAGGCGAGCAGCTAGATTTGTTACCGGTAGGTTCGACCAATGCGCGAGTGTCACGGAAATGCTCCGGCAACTCAATTGGGGATCGCTGGAAGAAAGACGACGTTCTTCTCTTGAATTTCTGTTAAGTAAATTTAGAGGGCCGGAATTTGAAGCTGAGTGTAGTACGATCTTGCTGCCGCCTACTTACATTTCGCGCAAAGATCACAAAGACAAGATAAGGGAAATTAGGGCTCGTACGGAGGCATATAGGCATTCCTTTTTTCCTAGTACAATTTGGGAGTGGAATAGGAAAGAAAATACCTAGTAGTGGTACAGTGTACCCTCCGCCACGCACCTTACGATGAATTGCGGAGTTATGTATGTAGATGTAGATGAAACAATGCCTCTCGGATAGATGATATTCCGTCGGAACTGCTGATATCGTTAGGAGTGCCAGTCATGAAGAAATTATTCCACTGGTATGCAAGATGTGTGACACAGGGGAAATAGTCTCCGACTTCAAGAAGAATATAATAATTCCAATTCCAAAGAAAGCAAATGCTGACAAATTTGAAAATTACAGAATTATCAGTTTAATAAATCATAGTTGCAAAATACTAACATGGATTATTTACAGACGAATGGAAAAACTTGTGGAATCCAACTTTAGGGAAGATCAGTTTGGATTTAGCAGAAATGTAGGAACACGGGAGGCAAAACTCACATTACGACTTACCTTAGAAGATAGGCTAAGGAAAAGCAAACCAACCTTTTTAGCATTTGTAGATTTGGAGAAAGGTTTTGACAGTGTCGACTGGAATAAACTCTTTCAAATTCTGAAGATAGCAGGGGTAAAATATAGGGAGCGGAGAGTTATATTCAACTTATACAAAAACCGGAATAGCGGTTCTTAGAGTCGAAGGTCATGAAAGGGACGCAGAGGTTGGGAAGGGAGTAAGACAGGGTTGTAGCCTGTTGTTCAATCTGTACATTGAGCAAGCAGTGAATGAATGCAAGGAGAAATTTGGAGAGGGAATTAAAGTTTAGGGAGAAGAAATGAAAACTTTGCGGTTTGCCGATGACATAGTAATTCTGTCAGAGACGGTAAAAGATCTGGAAGAGCAATTGAAAGGAATGGAAGTGTCTTGAAAAGAAGGTATAAGATGAACATCAACAAGAGTAAAACAAGGACAATGGAATGTAGCGTTAAAAAGTCAGGCGATGCTGAAGAAATTAAATAAAATAATGAGACAATAAAAGTAGTACATGCGTTTTGTTATTTGGGTAGTAAGATAACTTCTGATGGTTGAAGTAAAGAAGATACAAAATGCATAATAGCTATGGGAAGAAAAGCGTTTCTGAAGAAGCGAATTTTGTTGACATCCAATATTAATTTAAATGTTCGGAAGTCCTTTCTGAAAGCATTTGTCTGAAGTGTAGCATTGTATGGGAGTGAAACATAGACGATAAGGAGATCAGACAAAAAGAAGCTTTTGAAATGTGGTGCTACAGACGAATGATAAAAATTAAATGGATAGATAATGTAACTAATGAGAAGGTGCTTAACTGAATTGGGAAGTAAAGGAGTTTCTGGCATATCCGGCCTAAGAGAAGGGATAGATTGGTGGGACACATTCTGAGACATCAAGGAATCGTCAACTTACCATTAGAGGAAAGTGTGTGGGGTAAAATTCGTAGAGGGAGACCGAGAGACGAATAAAGTAGGCAGATTCAAAAGGATGTAGGTTGCCGAACTTATTCTCAGACGAAGAGACTTGCACAGGACAGGGCAGCGAGCAAAGGTGCATCAAACCAGTCCGCGGACTGAAGACCACAACGACAACAAATGACAGCATCATCCGCGAACAGTCTAAAAGAGCTACTCAGATTGATTCCTAAATCTATATCTATAAATTTGAATGTCTGTTCGGTGTACGTTTATCACGTCTGAACCACAAGAGATAAAGTGCTCAAAATTTGTACAGTTACTAATGCCTACCCGGGGAAGGCTTTAGGCACAGTTTTATGGCGATCGGATAGCTATTTATAGTATTTATATTAATGTGAATGTTTGTTGGGTGAACACTTATCACGTCCGAACGACAAGACCCAGATACATAAATATTTGTACAGTTACTAATTTATACCTGAGGAAGGTTTTATAGCGATCTGATAGATATTAATAATTTGAAGAATATAACGCGAAATTCGAAACAATAATTACTCTTTGAAAATCATATTTACTCTTTGAAAATGGTTTTATTGTTTGCATTGTTGCTTGAGGGTTGATAATAATAAAAGAGTGGAGTGTATTGGGATGGAAAGTTATCGGTGTATATACAATTCTACGAGTGTGTGTGTTAATATTTCGCTGTGCAGCGAAAACTACAGATCGCAAACGAATGGTCTGTGCGTAATTGTTGTCCGAAGTCTCCCGTTGTACACCATAGCAGTTCCATGTCGACAACTATAAGGGGGTGGAAGATATGGTGGTTGAAAGCCGTCAAAGTGTTAAAAAAATGGACTAAAGGCCAGCGATGACGTTTGCGACTCTTTAGCAAGGAGGTTACATACAGTGAAACGTGATGCCACAAACCATATCTTTGGTCTGTGCGTGCTACAATGTCTTCAGCTCTTTCTCTGTAAGGATGAGGATACAAATAAGGAAAAATAAGAATACATAAATAAAGCAGTAAAAAAGAAATTTCTTTTAATACATCTCTTTAAAGAAATTCGATTTGACGTTTCGCACATTATCTATCACTATCAACCAACACGCGAGTGGAGCCGCGGGTTTAGTCGTCTATAAGAATAAGGAACAGTAGGGCCCTATAACACTTCCCTTGGAAACGCCAGATATCACTTCTGTACTACTCGATGACTTTTCGTTAGTTACAACGTAGTGTGTTCTTTCTGACAGGAAGTTCCAAATCCAGTCGCACAACTGTGGCGATATTCCATAAACAAGAAGCTTGCCGTTAGTGGACTACGCTAACGGAGGATCGACTCGGGTGCCGTTGCTAACGATATCGCCTGGTGCGTTTTGAGCTCATGACCATATCGGTTGGATTCTATACTACCTGAACGGCGTGTCTTGCGCTGTTAGGACCCAATTTCAGTTCGAGTATGGTGCAGAATCTATGAAAGCATGAGTTTACATTGACAACAGGGTACATTGCAAGGTGGGGTGGTTCCGTAATGGTGTGGGCTGCTTTACATGGAATTTACTTGGTCCTCTGGCCTCGCTGAACCGATCATCGACTGTAAATGCTTACGTTCAGCTACTTGGATACCAGTTGCAGCCATACATGTTGCCAGACAACAATGGAATTTTTAGGAATGACAATTTGCTATGTCACCAGGCCACGCAATTGTTTGAGAATTGTTTAAATATCGTTCTGAACAGTATCAGTGAATGATTTGGCTTTCCACGTCGCCAAACATGGATTACATGAAACACTCATGGGACAAAATTGAGACGCCAGTTTGTGTTGCACCGGGGACACATTTGCAATTAACGACGGCTAGAGTGTCAGCATGACTCAGGATTCCTGCAGGTGGACTTCCAGCGACTTATCCAGTTCATGCCACGTCGTGTTGTTCTAGTTGCCAGGCAAAAAGCGGTCTGACACAGGAAGGTGCAGATATGTGGCCATTTACGTGGTATTTCATATTTTTATTCTGTAAGATTCCTTGACTATGTTGGGGAAAGATTTATATATTGTCGTGTGAGTAAAGCATAGAGCACATTGTCTGGTGAACAAGTACCCTGTGGGAAAACTCCGCTATATTTCCGTCTAAAATCTGATTAGCTCTTGCAAGTAGTCTTAGTCCGCCAAACCTCCAGCACTTTTATTATGTAATATGTTTCCAGAATGAAACTTTCACTCTGCAGCCTTTCGCGGGCAAAGGTCCCAGGTTCGAGTCCCGGTTCCGACACACAGTTTTAATCTGCCAGGAACTTTCATATCAGCGCACACTCCGCTGCAGAGCGAAAGTTTCATTCTGGAAACATCCCTTAGGCTGTGGCTAAGCCATGTCTCCACCATATCCTTTCTTCCAGGAGTGCTAGTCTTGCATGGTTCGCAGGAGAGCTTCTGTGAAGTTTGGAAAGTAGGAGACGAGGTACTGGCGAAAGTAAAGTTGTGAGGCGGCATCGTGAGTCATGTCGGGATAGCACAGTCGGTAGTGCGCTTGCCCGCGAAAGGCAAAGGTCTCAGGCTCGAGTCCCGGTCCCGACACGCAATTTTAATCTGCCAGGAAGTTTCATGTAATATATCTGTTTATACAATGTATTTATCTTGTATTAAGCTATGTTTCTGTTGCTTAAAAATGTTTAAATGTAAGTTTCATAGAAAGGTGACAGGCATAACACTCTAGAATGGCGTCAAAATGTAGCCACAGGCTACTCCTGCCGTCGTGTTAGGGGCCTCAGACTGATAACATGTATGTCAATCGCGCGCGTGTATCGCATATATTGTAATACAGAATTTTCGAATACTTATGAATGTGTATTACATAGTTGTGGCTTTCTGTATAGGAATAGTGTATTATCAATAAAAGAAGAAAAGCCACTGGAGTTCCGAAATTTCGTATGACAAAATCATTGTAAAATCAAAGCCTAGCCACATTACACCAGTATTTCAGCCTCACGTCAAGAAACAACGGATCCACGACCTGAGTGCTGCTTCTGAGCAGGGGACAACAGCAGCGGAAGAAGTTATCGAAATGTTCAAATGGTTGTTAAGCTTATGGGACTTAACTGCGGGGTCATCAGTCCCTAAACTTACAAACTACTTATGAACTACCTTATACTAAAGACGAAACAAACATCCATACCCCCGACGGGAGCGGCCTCGCTCATCGTAGCATAGCGCCTCAATGCGTTTGCCCACTCCGCCGGGACAAAATGTTATCATGTTAGTGAAAAGAATATATCATCTTCATACGCTGACGAGGAACGAAGTTATGCAGTCCCACATATGCAGTGTATTTTTCTGCCACAAATAGAAACATTGGCACGAAGTGTCTTGGTCACAGGACCGAGGGTAGAAAGAAGGGAAAAAGTTGGAAACTTACTTACTTTCAAATAATTAACTTGCTCGAACTTTAAAGACATTACCTCATCTTTTTGTGGATTTGTCCCGCAGTAGACACCATAGTAAGAGACATCCAAATGTTGAAATGCGTGTAACCTAACGACCAAACTGCTGAGGTCATCGGTCCCTAAACTTAAGAACTAATTAAACCAGGCCTCTCAAACTCGGGTGCTTCGCGAGCACCGGTGGGCGCCGGGGAAAGCACCTGCTGCAGCGGCGGTAGTGTGAGGAACATGAGCGAGGCAGACACAGCGCTGTCATGGCAGTGGTGGCAGGAGGACGTGTTGTCGACGCGCGTAGCGAGGCTAGAGTCGTGTTGTTTGTGAATTATTAAAACCAATAATAATGTTTTTGTACATGTGGCGTCTGTTCCGAAAGAACAGACGTCACTTCTGATCCTGCAGTTGTTATTATTTAATATTCACAGAATATATGACATCAACTGCGATTGGGCAAAGCTGAAAATGTGTACCCAGCCGGGATTCGAACCCGGGTCTCCTGCTTTCTAGGAAGTTGCGCTGACCCTACACCACTGGGGACACAGTGATCACCGCACCTGCAAGGGGAGGGGTGGGCAAGTTTGAAGCCCTTACTCTTACGGGAATTAGTTTCATAACTACGAGTTTGAGTACTGTGGGCAGGGCGAAGCTGGGAATTTGTATCTGACGGGAGGCGTGCTTAGGTAGTCGTTGCAGGTGTCCCCAGTGATGTAGGGTCAGCGCAACTGCCTAGAAAGCAGGATACCCGGGTTCGAATCCCGGCTGGGTACACATTTTCAGCTTTGCCTAATCGCAGTTGATGTTATATATTCAATTAATATTAAATAATAATGTTAAAGCCAATTTGTTTTATAGACAGAAATAATATTTTTATTGTGTTCCTTGTTTTACAAAAATTTTCAACATTCTTTGTTGATCTTTGTCATCGCACTGAACCCACTAACGTCCTCATATTAGTCACAATGGTTTTGGCAGTTGCAGTTCGAAATACAGCCAGCAAAGATACATTATACTTGTCCTTGTTTTTGTTTCGTTAATATTCATAATTCTAAATATTTGTTCATAAAGGAATGTTGCTCAGAACATTGCAACACATTTTATGGCAAGGGCATTAGTCCTCAGGAATTCTTGTTCATCAAAGCCGTAATATAAAAGAGCTTAAATCATTATTGTAATGGTAATAGCGGTCTGTCAAAATTCAATCTTACTGTACGCTGTGTGAGGATCAGAAGAACGTAACTCCATTTCAGCTACTTCACAGGAGAGACGAAAAAAGGTATTTTAAGATGTAAATTTCTTGTTTCAGTGGCATAATATAAACTTTTTTTCCAATAAAATTTATATTACGTCATTGAAACAAGAAATTTTCATCTGAAAATACCTTTTATCGTCTCTCCTGTGAAGTAGCTGAAATGGAGTTACGTTCTTCTGATCCTCACACAGCTCAATTGGAGACTTGGTGGGGCATCCTCTGCGTGCATAGAAAGAGGCACCATAAAAACTTTTGAGTGTAGTTTTCTGTCTTCAAACCTATCTTTAAAATTTTTATGTAATGACCGTGTACTCCCGGATGTGGCCATAAGTACTTAATTTCAAGGATTTTAGAGAGGGCTAATTGTCCAAACTTCCTTCTTGAATCTGGCTTTTAGAAAGCAAAACCTTCAATTTTGGAACTTGCTTACGGTCACACATAATACCGATTAATTTATCTTGCAACGACTTATTTAATTCATCTAAATACCTCATGGCCGGCCGCGGTGGCCGAGCGGTCTGCTGCGCGTCAGTCACGTTCTGCAGGGCCCCTACGGTCGGGGGTTCGGATCCCCCCTCGGGCATGGATGTTTGTGCCGTCCTTAGTACTAGCTTGTTCATAAGTAGTTTGTAAGTTTAGGGACTGATGACGCCGTAGTTAAGTCCCATAAGCTTTACAAACATTTGATTTTGTAAATATCTCATGATGTCTTTCTTAAAAGCGAGGTCAGCGATGCATATGTTGACATGTTTGTAATCGTACGGGACAAAACGTCTGTCGTCATCGGTCCGCAAGCTTACAAAGAACTTAATCTCAAACTGAGGACAAGAGACATACGCATGCCCGATGGAGGGCTCGAACATTAGATGAGAGGTCGCCGATCCTTAATAAGTACAATTTAAAAAATGTATATTTTTGGTTCTCTTTTGGATTAAACATGACGTACCTCTTCAGATAGCGGTAATAGTGCTTTTTATTTAGTAATCATTTCCCTCTGTCTGGTACTTCAATCCCCTCGCGTGTTACGGAATGTTCGTTTTCGTACGGAGGCGTATAGGCACTCTTTTTTTTCCCTCGTTCTACTTGGGAGTGGAATAGGAAACGCCTAGTAGTGATGCTGTGTAACCTTCGCCACGCACCTTACGGTGGATTGCGGAGTATGTATGGAGGTGTAGTGCCGGCGCTTTGATATTTACGGTAGTGTGGCATTTAAGCATTATGGTTTCCCATTAGGCTTAAAGAATCTCCCCATTGAGCATTAAAAATGTTACACATAAATCCGAACCTTTTGTGCTCATACTAAACGTTCGCAAGATAGATTAACAGTGTCCTATTTGATAATAATGAGGACGGATATTCAGCGCATCCAAGAAGACGCGAGAATGAGCGTCGTCTCTGACACACACGTGCTGCGACACGGCGAGGAAACAGTGGTGTGTATGTGTGTGTGTGTGTGTGTGTGTGTGTGTGTGTGTGTGTGTATGTTGCGCGGGGGGGGGGGGGGTGAGGGAGGGGGGAACACAGCACTGGGGCGCGAGCACTGAGTGCTCGAGTTGGAGTCGCCTGACTTGAACTAACATTTGCTTAGGACAACACATACCCATTCCCGAGGGAGGATACGAATCTTCGATAGGGACCGACCGCAGACAAGACGCCTTATACCATGCTGATATAGGAGATGTCCCATGAAATTTGTCACCTCTCGTTATACGTGCCTTCACAGTGTCATCCGTTTCACCATTGGGCCACCGTCACGTCTGTAAGCCCCACATGTTTGGCCCAGTACTCCAAATGGTGAGCCTCATTCCCGATTCTGATAACTGCTGTTAACCTTGTCTCACATAAAAACATGGCTCCAATTGCTTTAGTATTCTTCTCAGGCGGAACTCTAGATTTAGCAGGCTATTTTGATAGTGAGCTTAGGGTCCTACACTCTGATGCGGTTGAATAACGTACTAATCATACTGATTCCATTAAAATATATGGCGACTTTAATTTACCCTCGATATGTTGGCATAATTACGTATTCAAAACCGGCGGCAAATATAAAACATCGTCCGAACTAGTTCTGAATGCTTTTTCTGAAAACTACTTCGAACAGTTAGTTCATGAACTCATTATAATAGTAAATGGTTGCGAAAATACCCTTGATCTCCTAGCAACAAATAATCCTGAGCTGGTAAAGAGCATCAAAACAGATACAGAGATCAGCGAACATTGAATTGTACTAGCGAGACTAATGTCGAAATTTCCAAATGCACCAAAAATAAACGAAAAATATATCTATTCAATAAAGCAGATAAAAATTCGCTTCACGCTTTCCTGAGTGATAGTCTCCAATCTTTCAAAACTAAAAATGCGAGTGTAGATCAGTTGTGGCTTACTTTCAAACACATAATATCAGTAGCAATCGAGAGATTTATACCAAATAAATTAATAAAAGATGGTGCTGACCCCCCGTGGTACACAAAACAGGTCAGAACATGTTGCAGAAGCAAAGAAAAACGCATGCAAAATTTAAAAAGACACAGAATCCACAAGACAGGCAATCTTTTACTGAAACTCGAAACCTAGCGCGTACTTCAATGCTAGAAGCCTATAGTAGTTACCACAACGAAATCCTGTCTCGTAATCTTGCAGAAAATCCAACGAAATTCTGGTCATATGTGAAGTACACTAGCGGCAAAACACAAACAATACCTTCACTACGCGATAGCAATGGTAATACTACCGATGACAGTACTGCTAAGGCAGAATTACTGAACACAACTTTCCGAAATTCGTTCACCAAAGAAGACGAAGTGAATACTCCAAAATTCAATTCAAGAACAGCTGCCAGCGTGCGGAACTTAGAAGTAGATGTTCCTGGAGTAGTAAAACAAGTCACTGAACAAAAACAAATCTTCCGGGCCAGATTGTATACCAACTAGAATCCTCTCAGAGTATGCTGATGCAATAGATACGTACTTAGCTATAATTTACAACCGATCACTCAGCGAAAGATCCGTACCCAAAGACTGGAAAGTTGCCCAAGTTACTCCAATATTCAAGAAAGGCAATAGGAGTGATCCCCAAAATTACAGGCCAATATCATTGACGTCGATTTGCTGTAGGGTTTTGGAACATATACTTTGTTCGAATATTATGTACTACCTCGAAGAGAACGACCTATTAACCAATAGTCAGCACGGATTCAGAAAGTATCGCTCTTGCGAAACACAGCTTGCCCTTTATTCACATGAAGTGTTAAGTGCCATCGACAAGGGATCTCAAATCGACTCCATATTTCTGGATTTCCGGAAGGCTTTTGACACTGTACCCCACAAGCGGCTTCTAATGAAATTGCGTGCTTATGGAATATCTCCCCAATTGTGCGATTGGATTCACGATTTCCTGTCAGAAAGGACACAGTTCGTTGTAATAGACGGTAAGTCATCGAGTAAAACAGAAGTGATATCTGGAGTTCCACAGGGAAGCGTTATAGGTCCCCTACTCTTCCTCGTGTTTATAAACGATTTAGGAGACAATCTGAATAGCTCCCTTAGACTGTTCGCGGATGATGCTTCGTTTATCGATTAGTGAAGCCAACAGAGGATCAAAAGCAAATGCAAAGCGATTTAGACACAATTTCTACATGGTGCGGAAATTGGCAATTGACACTAAATAAAGAAAAGTGAGAAGTAATACACATGACTACTAAAAGAAATCCGCTGAACTTCAATTAAGCGATAAATTAGTCAAGTCTTAAGGTCGGATATTCTACTAAATACCTAGGAGTTACAATTACGAACAACTTTGACTGGAGAGAACACATAGAAAATATTGTGGGGATGGCGAACCAAAGATTAAGTTTCATTGGCAGAACACTTCGAAGATGCACCAGCTCCACCAAAGAGACTGCCTACATCACATTTGTGCGTCCTTTCCTGGATTACCGTTGCCCATTGTGGGACCCTCAACAGGAGGGACTTCGGAAGATATTGAGAAGGAAAGCGTCACGAATTGGGGTGGAAATCATTAAAAGAAAGACGTTATTCATTGCGGCATGATCTGTTTGCGAAGTTTCAATCACCGACTTTTAGTTCCGAATGTGAAAATATTTTGCTAGCACCCACCTATTTAGGGAGACATGACCATGCCAAGAAAATAAGAGAAATCTGTTCTCTCTTCTCGCGCGCTATTAGAGAATGGAACGGCGGAGAAAACTTATGAAAGTGGTTAATGAACCCTCTGCCAGGCACTTAAATGTGATTTGCAGAGTATCTATGTAGATGTAGATGTACATGTCCTCTGAAAATAAGCCTGATTCTGAGTATTACGGGTGACGATGGTTTAGCGTTCTGTACTCTACAGGAAACAAACTAATGATGAAGGTGAATACAATTTAAACTTGAAATGCTTTCTTGGCGTGTGCTGTAACACAAACGCCGCGGTGGAGTAGCCGAGCGGTCGAATGCACCTCGCTACGGAGCGCGCGGCTGCTCGCCGTGGAGGTTCGAGTTCTCCCTGGGGCATGGGTGTGTATGTTTGTCCGTAGGTTAGTGTACCTAGGTTTAAGTAGTTTGTAAGCTACTGAGTAATGACCACGCGCCGCGGTGGAGTAGCCGAGCGGTCTAAAGCGTCTCGCTGCGGAGCGCGCGGTTGCTCGCCGTGGAGGTTCGAGTCCTCCCTGGGGCATGGGTGTGTGTGTTTGTCCTTAGGTTAGTTTACCTAGGTTTAAGTAGTTTGTAAGCTACGGACTGAAGACCACGCAGTTTGGTCCGATAGATTTACAGACATTTGAACATTTTTGTAACAAACGAGTAATAACATGGACAACACAAAGAACTCCAGACGAAGCAACAGGACAAGTGGCGAAAGCCTTACGCTATATAAAAAAACACAAACCAATGGTGACGCTGCGAGTAAATTAAATGCTACGATGAGTACGGATGGAACTAGAGCCGGCGAAGGAGCGGCCTGTCACTGTCCTAGCTGTAAGTGCGCTTCCGCTCTCTCTCCGTTGGTGCGCTTATGAAGCCGGCGCCGCAGAGGGCTGCTCCAGCCACACTGTTCTGATTCGCTGGAGACCGTCAAATGTGGCTTCTCAAGAAGTAGTGTAGTACCACAGTGTCGTATCGCTGGAAGTTTGTTGTTGTGGTTGCTGTTTATGCTCTGCAGGTTTGTTGGTGTGAGCGGCTGGGAGGGAGCTAAGCAACCCACCTGTTTTGCCTGTTGTGCGGGCCCTCTAACGTAAGGGGTCGCTACAACGTGGCTATGTTTATCAGTTACATTTAAATGTTGATATTTTGTTCGCTATTCTAAAATGTATCTAATACCAGTAATCTTCCTCGATAATTTCTGTCAACCGTTGTAAATCCTGTCATACACCACAATATATGTTGAGGATCTAATCTGTACATTTTGTTCCTTTTAGAGGCAGCCAGTGCATGTCCGGACATAACTGGCAGCTGCCAGATGCACTTGAAAAAAAAAAATCCTTGTAAATGAACGTTGAATCGCAACCAAACACCTTCTTATCGCCTGTTAATAACATACCCGCCGAATGCTGCAAATTGTTGTTTGCGGAATACACCACCCTTCAGGCTCCATCACTTAAGTACAGCCAGCATTCGGCAAAAAGTGATGTTACTTCAGCCAACATTCTACAGTGGTCTTTTGCCGGTCCAAATCTTTAAATGAAGATATAAGAATTTTTATAATTTTGGTATGGCATAAAGATCACCGTAAAATTTGACACCACATTTACAGTTGACAGAAGAATATTTTGTATATAATCGTCAGGTTTTCTTTCCTGTCAATTGTAAATCACAGTGCAATGCATTTCTTTAAGTAAAATATTAATGCTGTTGATTATCGTTTAACAAATTCCTGATTTCGGTTTTCTGTGATTTCCCTAAATCATTCCAGACAAATTCCGGGATTGTTCCTTTGAAAGGGCATGGCTAATTTCCTTGTCCATTCTTATCAAAACAGGCCGAACTTGGTCTCCACTGTCGAGACGTTAAAACCGTAAACTTTCTTCCTTTTCATATTATTGTGTTTTATTACTAGCTAAATACCGGCGTTGTCCAGGTATTTACATATTCCACATTCTCTCAGTACATCCTCCCACTCCCTGTCAACCTCTTCCTCCCCCGTGCCTCTTTCCCTCTCTCGGCCTATCTCTTTCGTACTCCTTTTCTCATTCATATCGTCCTCACTCTGTTGATTCCACCTCTTAAGTTCATCTCCTCCTCTCCCTGTCTATGAAAACACTCCTATATCTTTCTACTTTCGGGATGTTCAGTGAATCACTGTCAATGTGTACTGCAGAGGTACTTTATCTCATGCACCATTTGCAGGATTGCGGTTTATAAAAACGCTATCCATGAAAACATAATGATGCTGCAGATGACTGAGGTTCACTTCTTACAGTGCCGGATCTTCATCGCCGATGTTTGCCCCTCCCCCCCCCCCTTTTAATATATTTCCCTTACAAGATCTGCACAATGTCTTACCTCGGCTTATTTGCGCTTTCTTCAGCTTGAGCTGAGGCGTTGGCCTACCAAGTTTCGTTATTTCACACTTCTCTTCCAAGCTTAAAGTTGAATAAATTTTTTCTAATACTGAACGTTGTTCATTTTTCTTTGTTAATAAACATCAAGAACATATGAATGTGCACATGAACACTAAAACACAGCAACTTATTACGCTGTTAAGTGACTTACAAAATGAATATGTTACGATGAAGAGACAAGCTACCTTCGAGTCACATGACACTGTAAGCAGAACGCCCTCCTAACCTTAAGAAGGCGCAAAGGCTGCTCTTCCCCACAAATTAAATATTTGTTACAACAAAGAGTATAAATGTCATTTACCCTCAAAATCGCGCAGAAACGTTATGCGGCAAGTAACAATGTAAAAGTCATTGTTGTTCCCGTATCTGTTAAAACGAAGAGTGTGTTTAAAAATGTCGTTTGCAGTCGGTCTCGAACCCACTTTCTTCGACGGCGCAACGCGATGCCGCTAACCTTGCTACTATTCTTGCTAGCTGGAGAGTAGTGACTTCATTATTATTCGTGATAGGATCTTCTCAAGGCTTTTACAGTTGACGTGTCTTTAATTTATAGTTATAAGATATTTTACCAAATATGACGTGTTTTTGATTAATCTTCAATGCGCAAAAGACAAATATGAAGGGCAGATGTTGCCTTAATGTGGCATTTACGCATGCACAAGGCGAGGCTTATTGTCTTGCTTCGGGAACATTCCTGTGAAACCGCCAGGGCACGAGTAGCCAGGAGCTGGTGTCGCTACCAGCTCCAACGTCAATGTTAAAAGCGGCGTTTGCCCTCGCCCCTCCGTGCCGCGGGAGCGCCCATATACTGCCTCCAGGGGGTTCAGAAGAGAATTTGAACCTCAGCCACGCATGCGAATTGCAACGCTGCGGCCACTGCCGCCTATATTAAGCGGCCGCGCAGCGACTAGTATACGTGCTGTCTACGCGACGTACAACATTTTTCATGCGATAAAAATACATTGAGTGTACATATAAAATGATGTGATAGAAGAACGAAACGAAGAATTATAGTTTAAAAACACTTTTATTTTATTTATTTATTTACTATTTTTCACGACGAGCTTTTTTCTGGGGGTTCAGTGAACACACAGGACGCGCCGCCACAGTTCATGTGTGAACTTCATAACAATTAGTACTACACTGTCGAAGTCTGTTACTTTTAAGATCGGAATAAAACTGAAGGAATGCGTCGAAGATTGTAGTGAAAGTACCCTCCGCCATCTACCATTCGAAATTTTATGTAGACAGCGACTTTCCTCTTGTTTTGAAGGACAAGTGAGCAAAATTTCATCAAGATCGGAATAAAACTGTAGATTTGTTGAATTACAAACAAACAAACACTATTCTATATAAATAAGAAAGATAAGATGAAAGTCGGCGCTTCAATTGGGCGTTCACCTGCCGAAATACTGGCTGTCGTCGAAGACGTCCCAATTATATTCCCGTAAATTGTTCAAAAATGTTTGTAGAGTCTATGGGACTTAACTACGGGGTCATCAGTCCCTAAACTTACAAACTACTTATGAACTAGCTAATACTAAGGACGGCACAAATATCCATGCCCGAGGACGGATTTGAACCCCCGACCGTAGTGACCGTGCAGACCATGACTGGAGCGCCTCAGTCCCCTCGGCCACCGCGCCCGGCCCGTAAATTGTTTGAACATTACATACGGAATAGGTGCAATTTTCAGAGCAAAGGCAATCGCTGCAGGGATTAGTAAATTAGAAATACCATCCGCGCTACCACATTTGGCTTAAGTCATCAGTTGTCACTAATCGTAAAAAAATCGGAAGCCTTTAGGCAATTAACATATAGAGGAGATCAGAGGAATAGCGCCACCTTAAGGGAAACCAGTATTTTACCTTATTAAAGTGTGTCTTTTTCATACAGAATAATGTTGTAGCTTCGCCAGCTAATACTACTTTATTAAAAAAAAAATTTCAGTCATCTATCTTGTTAAGTTTTATTGTTGTGAAAGTATACGCAGTGGCACTATTGCCCTTGGCTCATTTGAAAATTTAGGATAAAGCTACACGATGATTGAGTGATAGTAAATAAGCGTTACAAATGTTGTAATTTATACTTATCACTCCTTTGTATTAGACATTTAGAATGCTTTAAGTACATGTCAATGTAGAATTGGAATGAAAATAGGTTTTATAATTTATACTAGATTAAGACACCGCAAAAGTCAGAAATATAGATTTTGGCACTTACATTCTCTACATTCTTCTGCAAGTGCCCATTTCACAAAATGTAAGCATCTCTATTACACTTAATTTTGCTTAAATTCTGCACCATGGCGTAATTGCCCCAGTTGCAAAATATGGCTAAGGATGACGATTTAAAGCCTACGATTTTGCGAAACAATTAGGTTAGAGACACGAAATCGAAGCTAAATATCTACAGAATACGTTGATATGAGTATTAAGAAGCACTGACAGCCTGTAGAGGTACTTATTTCAGTAAAATACAAACTCTAACATTAGATCCAAAACGTCAGTACTTACAATTCCTTTCACACGATTACTACCTGTCAACAAGACGGGGAATTCAATCTGCCTGCTACACAATGCTGACCCTTTAGGCATGCGAACGTACAGATGATCAGCATCTGTGGTATAAATTATACAGGGAAGTAATAAGGTTTTATTTTTATTTTTATTTTTTTATTTATTATTATTTTTTTTTCAAATTATTGATAATGAAGGGAAGGAAGAAGGATTAGGAAAGGAAGGATTGACAGTGGCTGCATTAGGACATTGGAATGAAAGAATGGCGACAAGTGAAAAAAGTGAGCCGGGCTGGGAATCGAACCCAGGTCCCGTAATCCGGGCTAGCGGTCGCCTTAAACACTCGGCTAACCGCGTTCGCCTCCCGTCTGTCTCAAATTACCACAACTCACACGCTATGACTGTAGCGCCCCCCCCCCCCCCTCAACCTTCCATCCCCTCTTACACTCACCATTACGGATTCCCGTGCGAGGTCGAACGTATGAGCGCATCTGCGGTGAAGTAATTGAAGCCATCGCCGTCGTCGCGCGTAAATACTTATTATATTAGTGTGGTGCCTGTTCTTTTGGAAATGTCCGAAAGAACAGAGACCACACCAATATAATAAGTAATAAGGTTGTGATGTCATACATTTCTTCCCGTTTAATCATACTAGTTAAAATATATATTTGTCTGTGTCACGCACAAGTTCGCCGCCCTACTGTAGTAATAAAGTCATAGTCGGGCCAAAACACGATGATCCCTGGCTCCGCCTACTGGGCTGGGAGACCGCCCCGGGCGCGGTAACTGAATGCAACCATGTTGCCAAGTAGTCAGTTTGAGGGCGGACAGTATAGCTACCGGTCGCTGTTGTCTGAGAGAACTGGCAAAAGTGCACAGCGCAGCCGAACGCGCGCATGCGCAGAGCAAAGCTCACGTTTGACTTGCTCCAATGGTTTTCTGCCGCAGCCGGCGCTCAAAGCCGATTGGCGCAAGCACCGGGGATCATCCTATATCGGCTCGACTATAGCAGATAACTGAAGTCGGTAGCAGTAGTAAACATAAGACACGGTGGCCTTCGTTACACGCTAGGCGAGCTCCGCGCGGTACTTTAAACAGGCTGTGGAGCGTGTCTCTGGCTGGAATTCAACAATACTTGTTCATTGTTACTGATGGTTACGTGGATGTTACCTGAGCAATTTATTTTATTTATTTTTTAATTAGGAAGATTTACAATGATGCAAGTTTTGTGCGACGCTTGAGTAGGGCTCAAGAAGGTCACAAATAAGACACTAGAGACAAAGTGTCCCGACCACGAGTAAGAAGCCAAAGATCAACTAAGTAGACTTGCGCATAATAGTTCGCGATCCTTAGCGCTCACTTTAGTTCGCGGCTCTGTCGCGAATAGTTCGTTCTTTTAGTTCGCCCGCTCCCAGTGACGGCTGAGCGGTGTCGTCTGCGCATGCAGGTGGAGGGAGAAGTTCCCCCGTCTAGTTGCTTCATGCGCTTGCTGCGTGAGCCGCTAACGATATCACGCAAACCAAAAGAAACAGTTTGTGGATAATTTCTCGCGTTTAAGTTTAGAGTTATCTCTATATCTTGGCATTATGGAATTTATTAGTCAGATATTGCAGAGTGCAGAATACTTCAAAACAGAAATTTTGTAGCACTGAACTATGTAATCTAGCAGGCAGACGCTCACCTCGAAGTGGCTCTCATCAACAGAAGGCAAATACGTGATTTTTAATTCTGCTGCGCGCCCTCTCGTTATTGTCCGTTGCTCTTTGGAAAAGAATCCAACGAACTAAGAAGCCAGATACGTTTGGCATAATAGTTCGCGACCGGTAACGCATGTATTCGTTCGCGATCTATCGTGCATATTTTAGTTCGCGACCGATCGCGCATATCTTATTTCGCGACCGGTAGCTCTCCTTTTTGTTTGCAGCTTGACCGCGAAGTAGGTCGCTCTTTTTAGTTCGTCCGCTATTTTTGGCTTTTGCTACCGCTACTAAAGGAGCTCTTTCATTTGTTATGACAGTGTTTTTATATGATGATCAGTGTTGCCCACGCGTGTGCTATTACCCGTATTTTTGGGCAATTAGACATCAAATATTTAAGCAAATAAACCAGTTATTTACACGAATCAGTGATATTATATTCAACTACTGCGCATAGAGAGTACTCGTAGTATTTTATTTTTAAAATGGATTTCTTTATTTATTTAATAGGTCATTGAAGAAACATTACCTACAAATCACGCGATGCTGCACACTCTTGCGTCCTCTCGCTGTTCCCCGTCAGTCTTCGGAAAAGGATCGGACGAACTAAGAGGCGAGGGATCTGCGAATTAGTTCGCGTAGTTCGCCTTTGGGAGCGCTCTTCCGAACTAGTTCGTTCGCGAACTACACAAGACTACAACTAAGCATCGATTACAATTTACAAACACCCTGGTACCTCTCTTTGTCGGCAAAGGTTTCAGTCTAACTCTCATATTCTTTACACAAAGTATTGTATTTTTTAAATTTAGCAAGAGTGACAAAAAAGAAACGTTATGGGATGTGCTGTACCGTGTCGCGCCCAGAAACGGCAGCTGGCTCGGCCAGCACGTCTTGTCTTCCCGCAGCTCGCCACAGCAGTAGGGGCCGCGCGCTCCGGTGGAGGACACCACAGGCACCAGGCCGAGGTGCGCGCAGCCACGAGACCCACTGTATTCTGCAGCCATGTAGTGCCCGCAGACAGCCAATCGCGGGAATGTGTACCTACGCAGCGACGGTATGTAAGCCCGCGCAAGGACCGACACCAATGAGACATCGACGAACACGCCGAGAAGCCGCCAGCTGCCGCCGAGCAGGAGGTCTACATCTACATACATACTCCGCAATTCACCGTAAGGTGCGTGGCGGAGGGTACAGTGTACCACTACTAGGCATTTCCTTTCCTATTTCACTCCCAGATTGAACGAGGAAAAAAGAATGCCTACATGCCTCCGTACGAGCCCTAATTTCTCTTGTCTTTGTGATCTTTACGCGAAATGTAAGTAGGCGGCAGCAAGATCGTACTACACTCAGCTTCAAATTCCGGCACTCTAAATTTACTTAACAGAAATTCACGAAAAGAACGTCGCCTTTCTTCCAGCGATCCCCAATTGAGTTGCCGGAGCATTTCCGTGACACTCGCGCATTGGTCGAACCTACCGGTAACAAATCTAGCTGCTCGCCTTTGAACCGTCTCTATGTCTTCCTTCAAACCGATCTTGCTGTGGGTACGAAATACTTGAGCAATACTCAAGACGTGGTCGTACAAGCGTTTTATACGCGGTCTCCTTTACAGGTGAAGTACATCTTCCCAAAATTCTCCCAATAAACCGAAGTCGGCTGTCCGCCCTACTCACAACTGTCCTTACATGCTCGTTCCATTTCAAATCGCTGTGCACTGTTACGCGTAGACATTTGAACGACGCGACAGCATCAAGAAGCTCACTACTAATGCTGTATTCGAACATTATGGGATTGTTTTTTCTACTCATGCGCAGCACCTTACATTTTTCTACATTGAGAGCTAGCTGCCATTCTTCGCACGAACTAGAAATTTTATCTAAGTCATCCTGTAAGCTATTAAGTCAGTTACAGACGACACCCTCCCATCACAGCATCATCAGCAAACAGCCGCATATTACAACTTACTCTATCCATCAGATTATTTATATAGACAGAAAATAATAGCGGTCCTATCACACTCCCCTGTGGCACGCCTGACGATACACTAGTCTCTGATGAACACTCGCCGTCAAGTACAACGTACTGCGTTCTATTACTTAGGAAGTCTTCCAGCCAGTCACAAATCTGTGAACCTATTCCATAAGCTCGTATCTTCGTTAGCAGTCTGCAGTGTGGCACCGCGTCGAACGCCTTTTTGAAGTCGAGAAAAACACAATCCGCTTGTTGCCCTTTGTCCATGGCTCGCAAGATGTCATGCGAGAAAAGGGCAAGCTGAGTTTCTCATGAACGATGTTTCCTAAACCCGTGCTGATTCATGGAAAGAAGCTGCCCAGCCGCAACGCCGCGCCCCGCCGACCGTCGGACTTGTAGACGCCGCCTGGCCCGGCCTCTGGTCGCTGCCGTCGTATTCTTGCTGAGTATTGAGTGTCCGCACACACGCAACCCTGCTGCACTTTACAGTGTGTAGAGACTCGTAGGAGACTGTAAGGAGGCTACCTCAAGAAGAAACAGTTCAGTTGTTTTACTTAAAGCAGAGACAATTGCGGAAACTGTAAAGCAAGTCTTATCCAGAGGACTCTGTTATATTTGTATTGACCCAAGGAGGGAATTTTTGTTATTTCAAATGTTCAAATATTTGTATAGTCTATGGGACTTAACTATGGGGTCATCAGTCCCTAAACTTACAAACTACTTATGAACTACTTACGAACTAGGACGTCACAAATATCCAAGCCCGAGGGGGGATTCGAACCCCCGACCGTAGTGGCCGTGAAGACCTTGACTGGAGCGCCTTAGTCCCCTCGGCCACCGCGGCCGGCTTTTGTTATTTGTTAAGCGCAAATAAACTCTGTGAGCTGTATTTATTTTGTGCTCAATTCACAATATATAGCAGGATGGGTTTGAACCTCGCCCCCCCCCCCCCCACCCCCACGGTATATCAGCCCCTGATCTCACTGTTAGACATGTAAATAACCGGCCACCAGATTTCCAGCACGTAACGAAGACAGGCAGCACAGCACGGGCAATAAAGTAACACTGGTGGGAAACAAAAGAGTGAGAAGCTGCGGCAGACGTGTTATTAGGGAGCCGGCCGCGAGACAGGCTTCCGGCGAGCGATTACGGGGAAACAGAGCAAAAGGCGAGGCTAGGCGGCTGGCAGACTCGTTTGGGGCGGCTGGCTGGTGGCAGCGGCAGCGGCAGCGGCAGCGGCAGCGGCTCATTACTCTGGTTGTGGCGGCGGCGCGTGACCGGCATGCCGGGCAGGCGGGCCCGCAGCCGAGTTATTCGGGCCTCTTCCATCAGGTTCGCCTCTTTGTTCCCGCGGGAGGGGAGGGGCGCCGGCCGCGTGTATTCCGCGGCCGCCTCTTTGAGAATACTAATACGCCGCTGCTGCTGGGGCTTTCTTCAGGGCTGCGCCAGGCCAGCTGCACTTCCCGCCCTCTCCGTCCCAGGGCGGCCAAGCCTCCAGACGCCACGCGTGACTACAAAACCTCAAAACTTCTATCTGCACAGATAAGAAAAGAGTCCTCTTGACTCCTTTGGTTCCTACGTGTCTTGAATAACAATCTTGAACGTAATATTCACAGGATATATGACATCAACTGCGATTGGGCAAAGCTGAAAATGTGTACCCAGCCGGGATTCGAGCCCGTGTCCCCTGCTTTCTAGGCAGTTGCACTGACGCCTACACCACTGGGGACACAGTGACCACCGCACCTGAAATGCCTACCTAGGCACGCTGCCCGTCAGATAACAATTCCCAGCTTCGCCCTGCCCACAGTACTCAAACTCGTAGTTATGAATTAATTCCAGTAAGAGTAAGGGCTTCAAACTTGCCCACCCCTCCCCACTAACGATAGGATCATTGCCCGTCACCTGCATATTATATATATATATATATATATATATATATATATATATATATATATATATATGTGTGTGTGTGTGTGTGTGTGTGTGTGTGTGTGGCGTCTGTTCCGAAAGGGGTGGGCAAGTTTGAAGCCCTTACTCTTACGGGAATTAGTTTCTTAACCACAAGTTTGAGTACTGTGGGCAGGGCGAAGCTGGGAATTGGTATCTGACGGGAGGCGTGCCTAGGTAGTCATTGCAGGTGCGATGGTCACTGTGTCCCCAGTGGTGTAGGGGTCAGTGCAACTGCCTAGAATGCTGGAGACCCGGGTTCGAATCCCGGCTGGGTACACATTTTCAGCTTTGCCCAATCGCAGTTGATGTCATATATTCTGTGAATACTAAATAATAACAACTGCAGGATCAGAGGTGACGCCACATGTATATATAATCTTGAATGTGTATCTAATATACAAGGTGTCCCAGCTATCTTATCCATCGAAAATATCTCCGGAACAATAACAGCTATTGGAAAACGACTTTCACCGGTATCAATGTACGGCTGGGGCCCATGAATGTACATATTTGGAAAAATTCTAAAACGAAAGCAAATGTGTTTTTTAACATAAACGTATGTTTCTTTAAATGGACAACCTATATTTTTTTTTCAGCAGTCACTAGCATGACAAATCACATAAACAATGGCGTTGATTGCATCGAAATATTCCAATTACATCCCGAGATATTACGACGCGAAGTTGACGCTTGAAATACGCGAAACGCGCGGCTAGCGCACGTCCTGAGCAGCATGGGGTTCTCGCCTGAGTCTCAGGACGAGCGATATCCGCGCGTTTCGCGTATTTCAAGCGTCAACTTCGCGACGCAATTTCTGGGATGTAATTGGAATATTGCGATGCAATCAACGTCATTGTTTATGTGATTTGTCATGCTATGGATTGCTGAAGAAAAAATATAGTGTGTCCTTTAAAAAAAAAAAAAGTTTGTGTTAAAAAACACATTTGCTTTCGTTTTAGAATGTTTCCAAACATGTACATTCATGGGCTCCAGCCGTAAACTGATACCGGTGAAAGTCGTTTTCCAATAGCTGTTATTGTTCCAGAGATATTTTGGGTGGACAAGATAGCTGGGACACCGTGCATAAAGCAGAGTGCCCGTTTGTTTGTACGTATTGCATACAGATCTACAGTATTATTCCAAACTTTATGAAATTTTGTACACGTAAGCTTCAATCCATGAGGGCGGTCGCCGTAAGTGTAAGAATCGCATACGATATACAGTTCACGAGATATGACGTCAAAAACAATGAGATGCGCGAAAAACTGCTGCATTTTGCGACAATGCTGCTCATTTTCTCCTAAGCCATTGGACCGATTTCAACCAAATTTGGTACACACATTCCTTACCGTGAGGTAACAATTGCTGCATGGTTAAGAATCGCATACGGCACATGGCTCAAAAGATATTACGTCATAACCAATAGAAATCGCAAAAAAAAAAAAAAAAAATGCCTTACAATGCGGCGAGACTTTCGAAATACACTATATGAGAATGACAGTACTTAGCGACTTGCAATGAACTTTAAACATAATTTCAAACCTTTATTAAACTTTTTCTCGCTTGAAACCATAGTAAAATGATGAAAGAAAAAAAGTTTCTCGCTTACTACTTTTCCGCTCTGGAATAAATCTACGGCTTTCTGTATGACGTTGCAATTTATAATTTCTACACTATGAATTGTAGTCGCAGGAAATTTTACAGGCAATATACACGCAAGTAGTTGTTTATACCTTCTAAATTGTATCGCAGTACGACTTGTAGTTCATGTGATATGACCACATAAACTGTTATGTTCATGGAAAACCGCCCCATCACGAACCAACTTTTAATCAATTACTTCTTTTCTACTAATTAGATGCCCAAGAGATTTTACAGGTATACAGCCCTTATACAAATTAATATCCACCTGAGAAATGGCATGAATAAATAAATAAATACCCGGGCAACGCCGGGTTTTCAGCTAGTAGTGCATAAAGAAAGCAATTCCTTAGATTGGCCATAGATTTCACCTTTACGTCCCTCTTACATTCCCCTATTCTGCGGCATTGGCCTCTTACTTGTTGTTCTTGTTTTAAGGGGACAATTACTTAGCTTCCATTTATCGCGAATCTACAGGGTGTTACAAAAAGGTACGGCCAAACTTTCAGGAAACATTCCTCACACAAAAAAAAGAAAATATGTTATGTGGACATGTGTCCGCCGGCCGCGGTGGCCGAGGGGACTGAGGCGCTCCAGTCACGGACTGCACGGCCACTACGGTCGGGGGTTCGAATCCCCCCTCGGGCATGGATATTTGTGCCGTCCTTAGTATTAGCTAGTGCGTAAGTAGTTTGTAAGTTTAGGGATTGATGATCCCGTAATTAAGTCCCATAAGCTATACAAACATTTGAACATTTTGACATGTGTCTGGAAACGCTTAATTTCCATGTTAGAGCTCATTATAGTATTTCTCCTTAAATGTAAATTGAAATAATTCGGGCAGATAATTGTCAAAATACCCAATTGTTTCGTCAGTATGTACTGTACTTCCTCGATTCACCGCCAGTTGGCCCAATTGAATGTAGTTAATGTTGACTTCAGTGCTTGTGTTGACATGCGACTCATTGCTCTACAGTACTAACATCAAGCACACCAGTACGTAGCATCAACTGGTTAGTGTTCATCACGAACGTGGTTTTACAGTCAGTGCAATGTTTACAAATGCGGAGTTGGCAGATGCCGATTTGATGTATGGATTCGCAACAACTTCTCAACAATAGATTCGGTGACCGATGGGTTGGTAGAGGCGGACCAATTCCATGGCCTCAACGCTCTACTGACCTCAACCGCCTTGACTTTCATTTATGGGTGCATTTGAAAGCTGTTGTCTACGCAACCCCGGTACCAAATGTAGAGACTCTTCGTGCTCATATTGTGGACGGCTGTGATACAATACGCCATTCTCCAGGGCTGCATCAGCGCATCAGGGATTCCATGCGACGGAGGGTGGATGCATGTTTCCTCACTACCGGAGGACATTTGGAACATTTCCTGTAACAAAATGTTTGAAGTCACGCTGGTAAGTTCAGTTGCTGTGTGTTTCCATTCCATGATTAATGTGATTTCAAGAGAAGTATTAAAATGAGCTCTAACATGGAAATTAAGCGTTTCCGGCTACTTGTCCACATAACATATTTTCTTTCTTTGTGTGTGAGGAATGTTTCCTGAAAGTTTGGCCGTTTTTTGTAACACCCTGTATAAGTCGGCGCACAGTTCCTAGTGATTGGACGAAAGCGCAGGCGATTCCCTTTTATAAAGAAGGTAAAACAACTGACCCACATGATTACAAGCCAATATCGTTGACATCTGTTTCCTGTGGAATTATGGAGCATATTCTCAGTTCGAATATAGTAAATTTCCTTGAGACGGAAAAACTTCTTTCTATGAATCAGCACAGGTTTAGGAAACATCGTTCATGTGAAAATCAGCTTGCCCTTTTCTCACATGACATCTTCTGAGCTATGGATGAAGGGCAACATTATTTTTGTCGATTTCAAAAAGGCATTTGACGGGGTGCCACACTGCACACCGCTAACGAACATATGTGCGTATGGAATAGGTCCACAGATTTGTGACTGGCTGGAAGACTTCCTAAGTAATAGAACGCAGTACGTTGTTCTCGACGGCGAGTGTTCATCAGAGACGAGTGTATCGTCAGGCGTGCCCCAGGGGAGTGTGATAGGACCGCTATTATTTTCTATCTATATAAATGATCTGATGGACAGAGTAACTTGTAATTTGCGACTGTTTGCCGACGATGCTGTGGATTATGGGAGGGTGTCGTCTTTAACTGGCTGTAATAGAATACAGGATGATTTTTGTGGGAAGAATGGCGGCTAGCTTTCTCTCAATGTAGAAAAATGTAAGATGATGCTCATAACTAGGAAAAACAAACCCATAATATTCGAATACAACATTATTTGTGAGCGTCTTTATGCAGTCGCGTCGTTCAGATATCTAGGCGTAGCATTGCAGATCGGTATGAAATGGAACGAACATGTAAGGACAGTTGTGAGTAAGGCGTACAGCCGACTTCGGTTTATGGGAAAATTTTGGGAAGATGTACTCCATATGTATAGTAGACCGCTTATAAAACGCTTGTACGATAACATCTTGAGTATTGCTCAAGTGTCTGCGACCCGCAGCAGATCAATTTAAAGAAAAACATAGAAGAACCTCAGAGGCGACTATCTAGGTTTGTTACTTGTAGGTTCGACCAATGAGCGAGTGTCATGGAAATGCTGCGGGAACTCAATTGGGAATCGCTGCAGGAAAGGCGACGTTGTCTTCGAGAAATTCTGTTGAGGAAATTTAGAAGGCCGAAATATGAAGCTGAGTATAGAACGATCTTTCTGCCGCCCTCTTACACTTCCCGTAATGATCACAAAGACAAGATAAGAGAAATTAGGGGTCAAACAGAAGGATATAAACATTCTTTTTTCCGTTTATTTGTGAGTGGAATAGGAAAGGTAGTGGTGGGAACAGTGTACCCTCCACCACGCACTTTACGGTGGATATATATATATAACAACCACGCATGAGCAGTGCCAAAGGGACGAAGTTGGTAAGACTGCCAATAGGTTCCAGTTATAACACCAGGAAGGAATTACACTGCTTGTGTTCACTATAGTTCTGCCATGCCTAGAATGTCAATTCGGAAGTTTTATCATATCTGGATTGTCACTTTGTGTCGGGAGTGACTCTGATCACGAAAAGTTACCACACATCTCGGAGCGAACCAAAGTATGTTGTTGGACGTGTAGGAGGTACAGAGATACAGATACTGTTGACGACTTGCCTCGCTCTGGCCACCCAGAGGAGACCATAGCAACTGATGACCGCTACTTAAGGATTTCAGCGGGGAGGAATCCTGAGAAGAATGCCACTATGCTGGATTCAAACTGTACGTAATTTGATGAATGACATGCAACATCATCCATGCTGAGGTCCAGCTTTACCAACCAGAAACCACGCACCGCTATTCAGATGGGCCCAACAGCAAGCGGAACTGACTATCAACAGATCAGACTCACATTTGCCTTCAACCAGACAATCGTCTGAGACGTTTTTGTAGACTGTCTGGTCAGTCTGAACGGTTTAAACACACCGTGTAGCAAGTGCAGCAACATGATGTTTCATGCTTTGGAGTGACTTTATGAGGGGCCACACAGGAGTGAATCAAACAACCGTATGGTACAGGGATAACATCATCCAACGTATAGTGCAACCATACTGGTGGCATTTCGTTGAGGGATTCGTGTTAATGGACGACAAATGTCGCGCTCTTCGTGCACATCTTGGGAATGTGTTGCTTCCTGATGACTACAGCGCAAGATGGGAATGGCGAGCATGTTCTCCCGACATGAAACCTATCGAACATGCCTGGGATACATCGAAAAAGACAATTTTTGGTCGAGACGACCCACCATCCAATCTGAGAGTTCTACGCCGAAACGTCGTCGTCGTCTGGGCCAACAGTTCCTTGATGGACTGCTGAACAGTATGCCGCAACGAATATGGGTATACATCACTGCTAGAAGACATGATACTGGGAATTCGCGATACTGGAGTATGCTGCAATCTTCAACACAAAAACCAAATTTCTAGGTTATTCTCATACAACTTGTCAGTTTCTGTTTCCATGAGCACTAAAGAGAAAATAACTGTTGTTTTTGTATAGCTCCGTCCCATTCTTATGTAAAGCTTCATGAACCTCTAGAATGATAGTGTATATACGAGGGTCGTTCCGAAAGTAATGCCTCCTGTTTGTGCTAGAGACTTTGGATGTTCGCAACAGATGTCGTTGGTGTAGTACTGATTCCTGAACTTTCCTCTTCCGTTTGCAATGTGTTCCACTGTGCCGCGTTAGTCGACGCCAGAAGAAGAGTGTTCTAAACTGGACTCTGATGTGGATGCGCATATGACACACCGATGTCTGATTGAGTTCCTCACTGATGAAGGAGTCACGCCGATTGAAAGCCAGTGACGCTTGTTAAAGGTGCATCGAGATGATACAATACACGTGAAGAATGTGAAGCGATTGGTACGGCATTTTCATAATGGTGACACGCCGGACCCCATCGCCCCTGTACAGCTGTTATCGCTCGCAACGAATAGCGTTATAATTATCTCAGCCGGCAGGTAATGAACAGAGAATTATGTTCAAACCTTGATGTCTGTTGTAATGTCTTAGAAAGAAGTAGATGAGTAATGGGCATTGTAACCCATATTCCAAAATCTCATTTTCAGGCTATTTTTAGATCACTTTTCATCACAAACAGCTATTGTCCATATTTCCACCATGATACAACTGATAGTATAATGTAGACTTTCAGGACCAGAAATGTCATGTCTATTAAAATTATCTGGGCTTGTATGCCGTGGTCGGTTCAATTTGTTTACCAAACCCAATGTTTCGTCTCTGTCTGCAGAGGACATCTTCAGGGGGTCTGTAGGATTCGTTCCAGTTGGTGCAACACATCACTAAGCGGAACCAACGTAAACAGCAATACCACATCGAAGTTCAGCAATATATCCTCTGGCTGCATTGAAACAGCCACACAGAAACCATAACAATGAACAGGCCACTGCAAAATCAATGGTGTTTCTACCATTCTTTACAAATGTAACAGAAAGAATTGGGGGCATTTTGACGAAGTGGAATATTTCCATAATTTATAAACCAACCCGTAAGATACAGGAATACCTCAACCCTGTCAAGGATGCTCCCAAACCATTTGATACAGCTGGAGTGTACAGGATCCCGTGTAGTTGCAGAGATGTTTATGTGGGTAGTACTGAAAGAACTGTCGCACTGTCGCAAAACATTTGGAAGAGCACAAGGGCAATTGTAGAAGAGGATAGAAAGGAGAAACGGAACGATCAGCTGTTGTGGAGCTTGCTTTCCAGCCACATAACCACCATATTCGCTTTGCCGAGATTCAAGTATTAGGGGCCACAAGCAGATACTATGAAAGGCTTTACAGGGAGGCAATTGAAATCGCCAAACATCCGAATAATTTCAATCGTAAGTCAACAGGAAATAATAATAATAAATAAAAGCAATATAGGATATAGTGAAGGAGGAGACTGGTAGCACCAGAAAGGTACAGGAGCTAATAGCATTTAGAGCAGATCATACATTAGTAACTGATAAGTGTAGTGTGGAAAATGTTTTTAATAAGCATTAGATTGGTAGGGTCAGTAAATAATGCCCTTGAATATCTAAAACCAGCATTTACAAATAACTTCAGGTACATATGTATGTCACTCAATTCACAACAAGAAATAACTTCCATAATAAAATCCTTGAAAGCAAAGCGCTCTAGTGCTTATGATCAAATAGCAACAAAGATAATTATGGCATTTTCTTTTGCATTAAGCACAATTTTAAGTTTTTTTGTGTAACCAGTATATTAGAACTGGAACATTTTCCTTGGCTAAAATATGTGGATATGAATTTTACCATGATGTGATGTTGTCAGAGATCTAACTAAATGTGATTTATTACCATTTCTCATGTATAATAAATGTATGTTCCATTAATTTCACATTTTGTAACCTTTAATGTATATATTTCATAGTCTTCATGTTATGTATAGGCATTAATCAGTAAATTAAATTTACATTCAAATTTAGGTATATTAGTAATTTTAACTGGACTTCTACTTGACCAATTTTAATTTCTAATTGATTCATATATTCAATACAGTCACTAGTCCCCTCTGTTATTCTTTTTCTTTTTTTGCATTTTATAGGGTCAACTGGATTTAATATTGGTGCTATAGATTTTTTATCATTATTCTTAACATTAATGCATGCATCTTCGTATTTTAATTTTTTGTTAGCTCAATATAATATGATGAACAATTAAGGGGTGTACATTTGTTAATTCCTAATTATAATTCAGTTAACTAATTTGGCATCCATCCTGATCCGCTGTCTTGGAAATCATGCATTGTTTTTAACGAGTATTGTTTATCTTTTGCAATTTTTTTATATGTCTTTCATTTTTTATATCAAGAATCTAAATTCCTTTACTTCATTTGTAGTATTTAATTAGCAATACAATATTAAATTCACTTTTAATCCAATGTGTATTATAAGATTATCTATTATTAGCTGATATACACTAGGTTCAGTTGATTTTGTAGTGATGTATTTAAATTTGATTGTGTTTACACTATTCGTTATATGTAACCTATTTTGAAATGCTTTTTCAATTCAGTGGTAATTATGAATCTTTGTTTCATCATGTTCTTTAAATATATCGTTAGCAAATGGAAATAATGTTTGACAATTTTGAATCAACTGTGATAGGTTTTCAGTAGAGAAATATTTAGTGAAAGACACACACACACACACACACACACACACACACACACACACACACACACACACTCACAAGCTCTCGCAAACACAAAAATGTATTAGAGGAAGACAGGGAAGGGGGTAAGAAATGAGTAGCGAATGAGTTGAGGATGGAGAAGGGGGAGAAGTAAGCAAAGATTTAGAGAATGGCAGGAAGAAATGTTATGTAAGAGGACACATTCCCATGTTTGTAGCTCTGAGGGACTGGAGTTGGGTGGTAGTATGCAGATAGCACAAGTGGTGTGTCATGTGCCAAGGTCCCTTGAAGTTACATTGTAGTTTGCCTGTGCCTTTTCATGCATTCAGCTAATTTGTTGGTGGTCATACCAACAAAAATGTCTCCACAGTGAATACATGTCAGTTGGTAGATTACATGTGTTGTTTCACATGTGGCCCTGCCTTAAATGGAGTAGGTTTTACCTGTGGTGATGCTGGAGTGTGTGGATGTGGGAGGATGCATGGGGCAGTGGGATTGGTTACATTGGTAGGAACCATTAGGTAGACAGGGTGGTTTTGAGATGTTGTAAGGTTTCATGAGGATGTTGCAGAGGTTAGGAGGACAGGGAAAGGTTACTGTGGGTGGTGTGGGAAGGATACTTTTGAGCACTGATCTCATTTTAGGGCATGACATGAGAAAGTCATAGCCTCTTAAAGGAACAATATGTTGTGACATTCCAGTACCAGTCACCCAGTATCACTTAGAATATATGAACTAAATCATCATTTATTCATCCACATTCATGACATTATTCAGAATTTAGTAATAACTGTTATTGATGGAAATGACAATCTAATCAACTTCAGTGATGCTATTGTAACATTTGTTTTACAATTTTATTCTTAATAAATGAACAAAATTGAAAAATATAAATTTTATTAGTTTGCTGTTGCTGAGAACACTACAAATAACCCAAATATTCGCAACAATATGTTGAAATTAAATAATGGTGATGGTTGGATGCATCCTAATTCTGATCAGTTGTACATTAATTTTAGTATTATTAAACATGACGTAACCGATTATCCAATATACGATGTCAAATCTAGTAAAAATCTAATTGTTAATAATATTGTAACACTACTTGGCTTTATAAACATTAAAAATGGAAACAATATATGATCTAGAATAGAGCATTCATTTATATCATCAACTGTTTTGATGCAATTGACTTCATCTTTAGCTGATGGAAGGTCATATAGTTAACAATGGTAAAATAATTAGTAAGAAATATGAAATAATATGTCCTCTAGGAAATTGTAGGTGGTTTTTCAAAGATTACAAAAATTATGTTTGAAGGTGATCTTACTGTATTTTTCACATGGTCTTCAGGTGCATATTATTCTATTTTTAAATGGTCTGATTATAAAAATGAAGGTAAATGCATGGCTGAGGGTAAAATTATAGTGGAGAACATGTAAATTAGAGCACCAATAGTTAAATGTAAATTATGAACTTGAACAATGTGAATTTATGTTGTAAATCCTAAAATACCTCCATTTTTTATGAATTACAGATTTTAGAGCTATCTGGTTTAAGTAATAAGAGAACTTTTGACATATCCATCACAAATTACTACAATTCAATGCTATTTGATATGCCTTATTTTCTATTTCAAACAAATAGAAAAAAAAATATCAGTTAAAAGACTCACCATTGTATGATCATGCAAAACTGTGTAACCTATATTTGAAAAGAGATAGAAATGTAATTATTGCACCACCTGATAATTACTTAAGGGCTTATGATTTGTTTTGTGATTCCAGTTAATACCTGGATCCTGAAGAAATTTGCTACATTTTTTAACAATTTTACTAATCCACTTACTTCTTTAGGTAGTATATCAGCATAACTTACCATCATTTCTCATTAAGAATGTGTATATTCCACACAAATAAATTATACAATGATTTGTAGATATTACTCTAAAGATACTGTTTTAAGCATTTTGGAAAAAAAAATTCATTAATCATAGGGAATGGTAGGCTATTAAGTTACTTGTCAGCAGGAAATACTAAACGTTTCATTTATAAGTATCTTCAAACAGAGTGCATCAAAATATTACCATTCATTATGAAGAACAGGTTGTTGAATTGAATGCCAAAGTGGACCAATAGAAACTTGTGCATTAGTTTCTTCACACACAGTATCATTGTGTCTATCAGCAACACTGCTTTCGCTCTCGAGCTCAGGTGATATGTCATCGTCTTCTGAAAATTGCCGATGTTTGTCTGAAAGATCATCAAATTCTGAGCCATTGTTTAAGAGTTCTTCACAGTTTGACAATTGATGTCTGTTATCCACATTTACTATTTACATGTTCTTACACACTGGAAGGATGCACCCAATAGCACAACAATTAATAAGAAAAACTTCTCCTGTCCTATAGCCATCAATAATGCACTTACAATAAGGTAAACAATTAGAACGCCACTTACAAATGTGAAACACACATTTAAATCACAAATAAATAAGTCTCAAGGGAAGAATGTATGGTATAGGCCTGTCAGATCTTATGATTAAAATGTAGTGAATGCATTTAGTACATTCATCAGCTCCAATGTCTTACAAAGGTAACTTAGTTAAATGGAGATGTTGATATAAGTCTGTATAATTATATAACAAATTAACCAATATGTGATTAATATAACATGTAGAAAAAATATAGTCACACAAAATACTTCTATGAAACTGTGCTATATTCAAAGATAAGATACCAGATGACACTCTTGCATACATAATTATGTAATACCAGTAGAGGTTTTTCTGAAGAAAAGATGATATTAGTTAGGCTATAGTGGTTATATATATGATTCATCTGGATTAGCTAATGTAATTAGTTTTTTGTACATACATTATGTTAGCTCTAATTTGAGCTTCGATATATTCATCAAATTTGCTTTGTTTTCCAATTATTTCAAATGGTTTCATATTTAGAAATAGTTCACATAATTGAATATGTCTTTCAGTATAACACACTTTTATTTTGCGCTTAATATTTAACAAATCAGCTACTTTTGCCTTTCTAAAAATAGTTGAATACGTTAAAGAATTTTTCTACATCCTCCACTTCATATGGTTTAAACATAAGCATATATACTCCATCACTTGTTGTTTTATACAAACTAAATAAATGGTTGTGAAAATATTTATACCTATATTCCTATGATCACTTCCTTTATCAAGAAAACAATTACAGCATCATGTACCATTACTACCCCAAATTAAAAAAATTTTGGCCAAAATCAGGTTGATTAAATTTTGGTAAATCAGGTCTATCCCTGTCTGCCTGACTCCTCCCTCCCCCCTCTCTCTTTCTCTCTCTCTCTCTCTCTCTCTCTCTCTCTCTCTCTCTCTCTCTCTATCTATATATATATATATATATATATATATATATATATATATATATATATATATATATGCTACAAGCATATTGATTCTCAGTTAAGAGGAGATGTGGCATTGAATACAGTGAAGGGAAGGGGTAGGAGAGATAAAAGTGAGGTGTAGAGGAGTGTGGAGAGGGGGTGGGGGATCTGAAACAACTTTCATATGATTAGTGAGTATATTCTCGTCAGGTTTGAATTAAACCCATTTTAATACAACTGGTTTACTGCTATTTATTCTTAAAAGTTTTAACCATGTTCGATATTTAGACACACAAGGGAGACATGTAGACCTATTGGAGTGATACAGAACAATGAATGGGGAAGGATTTGGGGGGGGGGGGGAATAATGTAAGGCATTGGGGTGTAGGAGTGGACACTAGGCTGAGGCCAGGATGGTGGTGAGGCCATTGAATGTCTTGAAGGGTCATCTTCCAGCTGCACAGTTCAGAAGAGCTGGTGGTGGAGGGCTCGGGTAGTAAAGCAGCCATTGAAATCCAGAGTGCTGTGTTCAGCTGCATGCTGCATGCAGTTTGACAGTGGCCGTTATCCTGATGGACAGCTGATTCATCGTCATACCATTGTGCAGCTGAGTTGATGAATCACATGATTGGTTTTGAAAGGGGCCCAACCTCTCACAGGGTACCATAAGCCTTTGACAGGATTGGAATATGAAGTTCTGGGTGGGTGGATTGGGCAGGTTTTGTATTTGGGTCTTCCACAGGGATATGATGCCTGTGCTAAGGGGTTGGGATTGGGAGTGGCGAGGGGATGGACAACGATGTTGTGGGGGTTAGGTGGGCTATGGAACACCACTTTAGGAGGTTCCGAAGGATCTTGGGTTGGATATTATAAATCACCACATATAGACATCAATATTAAAGTGTGTTATGTATATATTTCCCTACTTTCGTGGTTGTATGATGGTGAAAGTACAGGCAATAGCTGATTTTGACGATAAATTATCTATAAATACCCTGATCTACTGAAACAATATTGGCACATCTCGGTTACTGAAAGGTGTGTGTAGATGTGTCCTACGAATGTTTACAGAAGAACAGAAACTCATCTAATTTGCTTAGATTTGCTGGACCAATATGATGGTGAAATAAAACAATGGCGACAAGTGAAAATATGAGCCGGTCTGGGGATCGAACCCGGGTCTCCTGCTTTGGGCCAGCGGTCGCCTTAACCACTTGGCCACCCTTGCTCGCCTCCTGGCCGTCTCAAATTCCCACATGTCGCACGCTATGGCTGTAACGCCCCTATCGTTCATGCCCTCTTACACTCGCCATTTCGGATTCCCGTGCAAGGTCGAAGGTATGACGCATCTGCGGTGAAGTAATTGAAGCTGACGCCGTCGTCGCGTCTAAATACCTATTACTTTGGTGTGGTGTCTGTTCTTTCGAACATGTGCGGGTTCGATTCCCGGTACGGCTCACATTTTCACTTGTCGCCATTGTTTCATTTCAATGCCCTAAAGCAGCCACTGTCAATCCTTTCCTTCCTAATCCTTCTTCCTTCCTCTCCTTTATCATTTATTTGCAAATTGCAATTGGCGGCGAAGCAGGTGTGGTGTCTGTTCTTTCGGACATGTCCGAAAGAACAGACACCACACCAAAATAAGATATACAAGATGGTTTCGCTTCCGGTTCCAGAACAAAATTACCGCCTGAGAAAAACCAGGAATAGGCCTCCTCCTCCCACCCCCTTTATGACGTAATCTAAGTTGGTGGCCAATGCGTGTATTTTAATTTTGAATTTTACGTGAATGATATTGGCAACACCCCAACGTTTTTTTGGAGGGAAACTAGATGAGTCATGACACCAGGACGATGTCCCCGACCCCCCCCCCCTTACCCCGTGAAGTAAATCAAGGTTGCATCTAGCGGGAAATTTGAATTTTCCTTGATCGGTATTGGCAAGAGGCCAAAGTACTTTGACTGTAAAATCTTATAATTTTCACCACTAGATGTTAACTCCCCTTCCATCACCTACTGTGAAACTGGAGAGGTGTTTGCAGATCTGGGAGTGAGGCTGCGGGCTTCAAGGAATTGGGGTCACGATTGGTGGGGGTAAAAGTGTACGTTGACTGGGGCTGGAAATGATATTGGCGTTTGGGTGGTGGGGGAAATGAGGGGAGGGTGTGTTTGTTCGGCAGGGGTGTAGATATTCTTGAAGAAAGGAAAGGTGGTACTAATAGAATTGGGACATTTTGGTTGCCTATTATGAGGATTGTAGGTTGCTAGGGTGGTTAGGGGCAGGTTGAATAGGAACGTAGCAGTGAGCAGGCCCTCCAGAAGCAGTGGCATTTTCTGGTGTAGGTGATGCCTGAATGGAGTGAAGGGGGAAGGAATCAGGGAGGGGGACAGGGGCAGAAGATGGAGGCTGGGGGGCAGTAGCTTGAGGGTTGTGAGGTTTGTGAGGGTGAGAAGGGAGGAGAAAGGAAAAGGGGCTCTACAAAACGTTTCAGAAAGTTCAAATGTTTGTAAATCTATTGGACCAAACTGCGTGGTCATGAGTCCGTATACGAAACGTTTGTGAATGCTTAGAAAGAGGTGATGTATAACATGGTGGTGCTGACTGTGGTGACTCAAAGTGATGACATGATTCAGATGAAGACTTACACAGTGATGAGGGATAACACAAACAGCACTGGATGAAAACATGAAGGGTGTCAGCGTAGGTGTTGGTGTGTGGCTGACAGCAGTGCCCTCCCTCCTCCCCAGTGCGCCACGGAGACAGCTGCGGCAGGTGGCGGTGGGTCTTCTACTCCACTGGTGGGGGCAGCAAATGGTTGAAGGCATACCTGGAGGCCCAGAGCTTTCAGTGAGGTCAGGGACCCAAAGAGGCTGGCCCAGCAGGTCAGACTTAAAATTTTCATGTCACCATTAAATTGTACAGCTGATACTCTAGTTCGCCCAGTGCCAATATATTTCCTGTATTATATCAGTTATAATACAACCATTTAGAAATTTTGTAAAAGAGCAGCTAATTCATCATGATGTTCCCCACAAGAGCCTTATTTCAATATCTTTATTCATTCCATATCTTGCGGTGTTGAATACAGTTTAGAGAGATAACACTTTCTAACGAAATCCTTACTGTAAATACATATGCCAACGATATCGTAGTCTTTCTTCACCTGACCAAGAAATTATCTTTGTTAGGCGTTCATTGTTGAGTCTTTGATCAATGCAGTGAAAAAGCAGTGCAAAAGAGATTTTTTTATCTTTGGAGCTTTGATGGTGTTCTGTAGGCTACAGATGTACAGACATATCTCATCGGGGTCATCGTCAATCAATCCCCTAATTAAATAATAACGCTTAACTAAAAATTGCGGCTGATCAGGATACAATACTGGAACACAAGAAGTGCCAATCAATATATTATTTATTTTCGGTAGTTACATGTTGTGTATGGCATTATATGTTGCCCAATATTCAACCCGCTTACAAAATCAAACAGAAAAGTTATAAACCCTCAGTCACCTTGGGACAAATAATCAGCAGTACAAACGATATATATATCACCTGGGATCCATGAAATGCTTTCAGGACGTTTGTTGATATACTTTTACACCATTGCGAGGGTGGCTGCACTTACCTTGGAGTGAGGAAATTAAATTAAGTGACCTGTACATTCCTGCTCCGGAAATTTGTTTGTGTGTGTCTGTGTGTATTTATCAGGATCGGTGGTCGTTCCCTATGGACTGTCGTTACCTACATCTATGGCTATTGATGTTTACTTATGTGTTGTGCCACACTTCTAGTTCGGCTCAATTAAATGACACTCTTTTTCTCTGTGTAGCAAATATTCAATTTTTTTTATCTGATTTGTGCCCCTCTGCTAGCTCGCATCTGCACAGGCGGTAGTTTCTTTATCTTCTGCTTGTAGACCATTTCCCTCCTTGAGGCATGCCAACCCACAGTTGTAATCTGGCGCTCAGTTCCTTTTAGTATAAGTCCCTTCGTGTCAGAGCTGTAGTTATCGTGGACGGTTGGGCCCCCTACCCCCTCTTCTTCCTGTATGGAGTCAGCGCACCTGTTTTATACGTCGGAGTGTGTATTAGGTTAACAAGTAGCCAGGCGTGTTCTTAAATTAATTTTATATTACATTGGAAGTGTTATGGATTGTCTCGGGGCCTTATTACATTGCTGTTTAAACATGTGTCGCTTGTTATGTTAAAAGTCTGGCCCAAGTGCTTGTGTTTGTGCCTTGGTTTTAGGTAACCTTGCTGGAGCTCTCTTATTATTCTGGAAAGTCCGGTCTCTCCTACTGTGATACATAATTTGTTTACTCTGCCTTTTGCCTTGTAATATCATTGAGTCGGATTTGTTTTTCCTGCTTTAGAATATTGCTTACTATTGTATAATTAAGTAAAGGATTGTTTCGGGCCTTCAGCTCTTTTACTAATTTGTACAACAAAATTATTTTTATGGGCCCTCAGCCTGATTCAGCTGTTTCATTTAAATGTTGGAGCTCACCTTTGCTTAGTTATAGTAACAGGTTGCTTTGGGCCCTCAACCCGTTATTAGTCCATGTTACCAAAAAATCATTTGGTCTGGTCTTCTGCCTGATAATCTGAAGGAGCTGCTTTTACTTAAATTTTAGAGGGCCCTTTTATTGTGTTGTTTTCATTGTATGTTGCTCAGACCCTAAGTCCGTTATTAAGTTACCTAAAAACATTTTTTTAACCTGACCTTCAGACTGATTTACCTGGTTTCATTTAAATGTCGGAGCTCACTTTACTTACTGCTGACTGCATGCTAGATGCCAGCAGCGTTCCACATGAGTCTTTGCCATAGAGTACGATTTCTGAGACATTGCCCGCCACTGACCACAACATTCTTGTAACTACACAAATATTTCGACGGTTCACCGTGTGCACTTTCTTGTGGTCCAGTAACTTCTGTCAAATTTGTGGGTGTTTCTGGTGTACTCGGAGCAGAACTTGTTGCACAACAGACATTCGATGTGGGGTTTGGTTCTTTAACTGAGAGAGCGTCAGACATATCCACGTCAGAGCTGACGGGCTTGGCGCTCACTTGCGGTGCCTCAGACACTGCCGCCGCCAGAGCGAGCACTACGTCATCTGGCGGGGCGGTGACGGCATCAGGACGTGTAAACAAGCGGCTCGCGACTGTTGCGTACTGGGCTCGCTGTCTGCCTGCCGCGTCTACCTCTACAGGTAATTGCACAGGACTCCTGCGCGGACATTGTGCTTTGTAACGGCCAGTTAAGTTACAGGAAGAACAGGTGCGAGGTTGCCCCTCATACACAACGAGGGCCCGGAAGCCACATACATTTATGAAGGACGGTATGTGTTTTTCTAAATCAATTTTGACAGACCTCACACCATTATCTACCTTATAATGCAAATTTCCGCTCCACCGGTCGGTTGTGACTGTGTATATGGTACCGTAAGTGGAAAGAGCATCTTTTATACGACCCAGATCTAATTCAAAAGGCAGCAAATGCACTTTCACGGTTCGGAGACCCAGTCCCGCATATGTAATTGTCACTTTGCTCACCTGGCCTTTGGTTGTCTTGTACTCAGCTGTCCCATTGGTCTTCTCCATGATCTTCCGGCAGCAGTAATCGCCTTTCAGCTTCACCTTGTACACGTTACTGATGAAGTCGTACGCCACGCCGAATACGTCTTCTGCCGGTACATTAAACGTTCCGAAGAACCAGTCATCAAACTCGTAGATTTTCGGACGGTCTATTTCAAAACTGAAACTAAATGTTAACGTACACTTTCTTATTTGAGATTCCATTGCTACACAATCGGTAATCACACGCGCGCAAAAGTAAACAAAGCCGGCGGCGCCGACTAGCTCGCTCCAGCCGCAAGTCCGACCGCTGAGGCGGTGCGGCCGCGAATGAACCGACTGAGCTATCCCGACACGCCTCACGATGCCGCCTCACAACTTTACTTCCGCCGGTACCTCGCCTCCTACTTTCCAAACTTCACAGAAGCTCTCCTACGAAACTTGCAAGACTAGCACTCCTGGAAACATCCCTTAGGCTGTGGCTAAGGCATGTCTCCACCATATCCTTTCTTCCAGGAGTGCTAGTCTTGCAAGGTTCGCAGGAGAGCTTCTGTGAAGTTTGGAAAGTAGGAGGCGAGGTACTGGCGGAAGTAAAGTTTCCTATCAGCGCACACTCCGCTGCAAAGTTTCATTCTACAACAATAATTATTCGAAACTGGGCCCACCAACCCCTTCAGGACTAGAATGAAAATTAATGAAAATTAACAAAAATAGATTTTAATCTTCATAGAGGCTTCACGTATTTCAATAATTGTGTGCATGGCGTTACAGAGGAAACTCCACTTGACATTAGCGACAGAAAGATAATCGGTGGCTTCGCTCCCAACGATAACGATGGTCGCCGAAATGTGAAGAAGCCAACGCTTGGTGGTGGTGTGACTCGTGTCATCCCGCCTTTCCTAACCTTTCCTACTTCTCCGTATTCCGATTTGGAAAGCTGCACTTCGATCCACAGTTTTATGTAGTCATAACATCCGTGTCAGATTTCACTTTAATCTTATGTGGGTAGAGTCTCGCTTATTCAGCATCTGGCGTAATATTGCATTAGGCTGAAAAAAGTACTACAGTAAGCCAAACAAAAGCTTTTCGTCCTCAGAATCAAGTTAGTCATTCAGTAATGCAAATGTATCACTCGCCTGCAGTAGGCCTACATGACTAAATTCTTCTAGTATTATAAGCCGAATAACATGTAAGTGTCCGAAAAATATCAGCATAAAGGAATATGGTCTTTTTCATTTAACCATCTTACGCTATGTGAATTACATTCACCAACAAAAACCGACATTTGCCGTTAATGTCTTTTAATGTGGCAGGAACGTATACCACTGCAAAAAATTCTGTTAACACTGTATAACTAGAATGAATTGTATACAAGCGCTCTTCTCTGGACAGATGGTTAGGTTGTTACGAAAGGTACAGGCGAATAGTGGTCGTTAAAAACATCGGTAATGTCCAAGAATGCTTCAATCTAAGTATCTCGGTCTGAAACGATATACCGAATGTGCATCTCTAATCGATGACGCGGGCTTTGATGCGCGCGATATGACAAAATATGAACGATTACATACTAATTATTTTGACGAGTGGTAATGTAGAGCTGCATTGACGCGAATATTTTTACAGCAGAATCGTGACACATTCATAGGAATTTTCTTAGAAATTTGTTGAATGTCTCTGATGACATGGATACATTGTAATGTAATGTGGCATACGCATTAAGTATCCATACAGTAGACCTGTATATTTCTGAGATGAGCGAGGATAAAACAGTTTTATTTGTTTGAATAAATGACAATTATAAATACGATTTTCATCGCATAATAAATCGCTGCAAAATATCGAAAAGGTACTTCAAGAAAGATTCGCTAAATGGATGAGATAGTTTCATTTTTCCTTTGCGTAGCTTTGAATATGAAGTCTTTTAAATTATAAGAAATAAGGAAAAACTTGACCGCCACTCAAAACCATAGAAACCAATAAAATACGTTCCCATGACTACGAACAAAACATACTTTATAAGTCACGCATGAATAGTTGCGTAATCGATTTAGAGATGCACGTTCTCTATATATCATTTGATCCCAAGCTACTTCGATTGCAAGCATTCTGGAAAATTAGCGAAACATCATTGCCGTTCACCAAACTGACTGGCTTTCCAATGAAATTAAATGTGTATTAACTTTCAGTTTACCACTACTCGCTGACTTTCCAAAATTCTGCAACACTGAGTGTTAAGTAATCGGAATTTACTGGTTACGACGGAATTTGTAGTCCAGAAGACTGGTCTAATTTAGGTTACAGTCTTTGCATTTTATTCCTACATACGCGTCACTGAATAAGTTACTCCTCCAATTTATTTATGCAGATAACGATTCCAAACAGACAACGGTACCCACGTATTTTTATTTTTCCGCTGATAAGCCGTAATGATTCTGCAGCCGAATTATTTCGAAATATTGTTACCGAATTTTACAAATGCGGACGCTCTGCATTATGGGAACGTTGTTACTAGCGTGTTTAACACGGCGTAAAGTTGTTCCAGCGAGTCGCGAAATTTCATAAACTCGCTCGCCGTGATTTCAAAGAGCCATATAATGTTTTTCAGCTGTCAAGAACAGACAAAGCCCGATAATTCACATCAGCGTTGTTACCCGTGAAACCACGACCTCTAATTACAAAACTAATGAAACACGTACCTGAAAAACCGGCAGGGTGTACGGTGTCCGCATTCGTGAACATTTGTTATGCTTATGTCTTATATTGTGTTGCAAAACCACGAACGTAATAAGCAGAAGCGCACATTGGAAACAATACGTATTTATCTTCTATAATTCTTACTTGCGAGAGAAATAATATTAGACCGTGCTTATGTCTTGTATTGTGTTGAAAAACCTCAGAAGTAATGAACAGAAGCTCAAGCTCGAAATAATAATTGTCTACAATATTTAGTACTTGTCATAGTTTAACCCTTATCTTCCTTCCTTCTCTATTAGAGAAACATTACATCGAGCTCTTACCTGCTAGAGAAACAATATATCCCCGCCGTATAAAACGAGATTTATCAAACAAGTTGCTTGGTACATTAAGGATTTAAGTTGACGTTACTGTGCTATTACATCGGCAGTAATATAAATGTCCTATTGATGTCTTTCTGCGGAAAGTTCAGAGAAACAGCTTTAATCCGTCGGAGTGGTACAGAAAGAAATATTCGTTCAAGTAGTAAGTATTCAGGGATAAAGGACAAATTCCAGCAGTTTTTTTTTTCTGTGGGTTCATTTACTGGCATTTTCAATGGGAGTATCAGAAAATTAGTTGAGTTTTTCGTACTTCCATTCGTTCATCCCCTACTGAATAATTTTTGTATTAAAAAACTCCATCACACACATAATCCACTGCGCTAACTCCATTGACCAGACGTGTTCAGAAGGGAAAACGATATTGCTATGTAGTTAAATACCGTTGTTTCTTAGATATTAGCCTCTTGTCTCGTTTCACTGTTGATAGCCTAAACCTACGTCGGTTCAGTCATAGGCTACGCATGGAGTTTTGAATCATCTGTGAATCATACTGTTTCCTTAAAGAGTTCAGGACATCATTTTCACGACTGCCATTATCATGTCATTTACTTTTGTAAATATTTTGCTCCTTATATTTGCCTTATATTGAAAAGTTTCTTGTTCTTCCTCTTAAAAATGGTTTTTTATTTTATCCTCAAAACTGGTTGTGGTAGCCCTATATAAGAAATAAGGTCAGAATTAAGTCAGCACACAAACAGCGAAAAAATACGACATGAATCACTCAGTTATTCCAAATGTAAGCTAAATAAATTACAGATTAAATTGGTTAACTGTCCTTTCCACGGGTCGCCAATTTTTATAATGTTAGTCTGTCGGTGCAATGTTATGGATCGAGAATTTACGGGAATACATGTACTGAATAACTTTATACGTAAAACGGAGAGGAAAATACTGTGAGAATCTTAGAAAATTAGAAAAGGCACAGAAAACTGAAATGAATCTTTTCTGCGGAAACGAGAGTGTATAATATTGTGACAGACAAACGTTATAAAAGTAGTGGGAAGTTACCTTATACATGATGCGTCGGCTCCGTTCTGTTGCATGATTTAGCTGAAATATTGTTGGTATTATTTATGAAGGTAACCTCTCGCTCTAAGGAAAGATTTGGACGTAGTAATTGTTAAATAACCGTGTCACTATCAGGTTCGAACTTCCACAGATTGTTATGAGAAATATTTAAATTTCATGTTTTGGACTTCGTAAGCGTTGAAACTAACATCAGGTGCAATTAAGGACAAAAAACATTATTCATACAATAGTAGATTATCAGATAAAGAAGCAACAGCTACATTATTTATGAAATTGTCGCATGATGGCGTCCAAATCTTTCATTGTTGCGAACGGGCTAACTTACTAACACTAGTAAAAGCGGAGGAAACTGCATCTTACAATTGAAACTATGATTGAAATTTTAAATGAAAGGGGATTTATTCAATAAATAGAAGATTCACACTCACATACGTGCTCGTACATGATCCGAAAAAAAAAATCCGGAGAGCATCCGCTGTTAATTAAAGGGAAGAACAGAAATAGACTAATGGCGTCCAGCCATCTGCTTCCAATTGCAAGAGTAACAAAAGAACGACGGAAAGATAGAGAAGTGCATATTAGTGGGAGCACGCTGACATGCGATGACAATCTTTGCCATATTCCACGCATTATTATACAATGCTGATGATTTGCGCTCACCATATTATACAGATATCTGTATAATATCCTACAGGTGACTATAATGAAAGTTGAGGTACCACTACACGTGAAGGTGGGCTCAATTGTGAACCTACAGGCCGTCAATTCTAATAAATTACGACCAACTTAAATGGGAAAGAACGGAAAGAAAATAATGTAGGGAAGGCGAACCAAAGACTACGTTTCATTGTTAGAACACTTAGAAGATGCAGCAGTTCTACAAAAGAAAGTCCCTACACTATAGTTGTGCGTCCTATTTTGGAGTTTTGCTGCGCAAGATGGGATCCACTCAAGGTGAGACTGACGGACGATTTAGAGAAAATTCAGAAAAGGGCAGCTCGTTTTGTATTATCGCGAGAGAGTGTCACGGAAATGGTACGCGAGTTGAGGTGGAAGTCATTAAAAGAAATACGTTATTTGTTGCGGCGAGATCTATTTGTGAAATTTCTTCCACCAACTTTCTCTTCAGATTGGGAACGTATATTGTTAGAACTCACCTACATATGAGACATGATCATCATAATAAAATAAGAGAAATCAGATCGAAAACAGAAAGATTTATGTGTTCCTTTCCCCGCGAGGTATTAGAGAATGGATCTATAGAGGATCGTCATGAAAGTGCTTCGATGAGTCCTCTGCCATGCAATACAATGTGACTTAAACTGAGGTAAACTAACCTAAGGACATCACAAATACCCATGCCCCGAGGGGGGACTCGAACCCCCGACGGCGAACGGCCGCGCGCAACGCAGCACGACGCCCCAGTGCGCACGGCTAATCTGACTCGGACTTTGTTAATGTACATGTGGAATACGATGGATGAAACAAATCCCGGAAGTGTGATTGTATGTTGAATTTGTCAGAGACAGAACTCTTCCAGATATGGAAACTCTGCCCTTAGAGTGACAAAAATAATGTAAATTGCTGTGGAGAATGTTCCTAATGTTCCTTTGGCGGACCGTTCGACTGGTACAGACACGGCGCTCGCTCTCCACAGAGTTAATCACGTTTTCCTTCACGTCTGGTATCCGAAAATTTGGGGTTCGACCTTCATGTATTTATGCTTGATTAAATGGGGGTCGAAATGCCTTATCTTGCCAATGTTAAATTTGCTAACTTTGTGTACCTTTTTCTCTGGAACTGTTTAAGTGGCCTCTTTTAACTAATAGAATTCAACAGTTCAAATGTTTGTAGAGCTTATGGGACTTAACTAAGGGGTCATCAGTCCCTAAACGTACAAACTACTTATGAACTAGCTAATACTAAGGACGGCACAAATATCCATGCCCGAGGGGGGATTCGATCACCCGATCGTAGCGGCCGTGCAGACTGTGACTGGCGCGCCACAGACCGCTCGGCCACTGCGACCGGCTTTAATAGCATTTTCGAAATTTGAATGTTATTGGTTTAGTGCTTTCTCAAATAAACGTACATGTAACACTAAAAACTGTCGAATGCCAGAAAATACGATTTATGTAATTTATTATGAAAATTCACTAATACCTCTTTTTATATTATCAAAAGAGTCCAGCAGAGTAAACAGGGTCATCTGCTAGTTCTTCTTCTTCACGTAGAAGCTTTCCACTCCTTGCTGCTCGGCAGCTCGTTTTGTATTATCGCGATATAGGTGAGAGAGTGTGACGGAAATGATGCACGAGTTGGGGTGGAAATCATTAAAGCAAAAGCGTTATTCATTGCGGCGAGATCTATTTGCGAAATTTCTTTCACCAACTTTCTATTCAGAATGCAGATATATTGTTCTCGCCTACCTATATAAGGAGACATGATCATAATAATAAGAGAAATAAGACCGAGAACGGAAGATTTTGGTGTTACTTTTTTCCCGCGAGCTATTAGAGAATGGAACAGTAGAGAAACAACATAAAAGCGTTTGGATGAACCCTCTGCTATACACTTCAATGTGACTTGCAGGGTATTTATGTTGATGTAGATGTAGAATGTATTCGAAATTGCCTGACAGATTTCTGAGACTGTTGAACGTCCCAATCGAACAGAAAAAAGGGATTGTCTGTTGGCTGCCACCGGTAAGTAAATATCTTTAGAGAATGATGGAATGAATACACAAGTTAATGAGTGAATAGTGAAAGAAAATATGTTTTGTTAACAGATAGCAACATTGGTGAGAAATAAGTGTGACTGATGTTCTACCGCCAGGCAGTAGTGAGGCTTCGGCTGCTCTTCCAATACTAGGGCGATGCAGCTACAGCAGCCGCCCTGCCTGTGTGGCTTTCCTTGACTTCCCGCTGAGCTCCCGGCAGTCCGCTGCGGCGTGCGCCTCAACTTCAGCCCGCGTTCTGAGATGGAGATGCTTGCGCAGTAGACTTGCACATAATAGTTCGCGATTGGAAGCGCTCACTTTATTTCGCGGCTAGAGCCGCGAACTAGTTCGCTCTTTTAGTTCGTCCGCTCCCAGTGACGGCTGAGCGGCGTGGTCTGCGTATGCAGGTGGAGGGAGAAGTTCCCCCACCTAGCTGCTTCATTCGCTTGCTGCTTGAGCCGCTAACGATACCACGCAAACCAAAAGAAACAGTTTGTGGATAATTTCTCGCGGTTAAGTTTAGAGTTATCTCTATATCTTGGCATTATGGAATTTATTAATCAGATATTGCAGAGTGCAGAACACATCAAAACAGAAATTTTATAGCACTGAACTGTGTAATCTAGCAGGTAGACGCCCACCTTGAAATGACTCATCAACAGAAGGCAAACACGTGATTTTTAATTCTGCTACGTGCCCTCTCGCTATTGCCCGTCGGTCTTCGGTAAAAGAATCCAAAGAACTATGAAGCGAGATACGTTTGGCATAATCGTCCGCTGCTCCTAGTTCGTCCGCTGCTCCTAGTTCGGCCACTGCTCCTAGTTCTTCCGCCCCTTCTACTTCGTCCGCTCTTTTTGGCTTTTGCTACCGCTACTAAAAGAGCTCTTTTTTATGGCAGCTTTTTTATATAATGTATCAGTGTTGCCAAAGCGTGTGATATTAGCCGTATTTTTGGGCAATTTGACATCAAATACTTAGGGAAACAAACCAGTTATTTACACGAATGGGTGATACAATGGTATTCAACTACTTTGCATACAGAGTACTCGTAGTACTTTATTTTTAAAATAGATTTCTTGTGAGTATTGCTCAGATGTTTGGGACACGCAGCAGATCAGTTTAAAGGAAAACATGGAAGCAGTTCGGAGGCGAGCAGCTAGATTTGTTACTGGTAGGTTCGACCAATTCGCAAGTGTCACGGTAATGTTCCGGGAACCCAAATGGGAATAGCTGGAGGAAAGACGACGTTCTTTTCCAGTAATTCTGTTGAAGAAATTTAGAGAGTCGGAATTTGAAGCTGAGTGTTCAAAATGTTCAAATGTTTGTTAAGCTTATGGGACTTAACTACGGGGTCATCAGTCCCTAAACTTACAAACTACTTATGAACTACTTACGAACTAGGACGACACAAATATCCATGCCCGAGGGGGGATTCGAACCCCCGCCCGTAGTGACCGTGCTGACCGTGACTGGAGCGCCTCAGTCCCCTCGGCCACCGCGGCCGGCGAAGCTGAGTGTAGAACAATCTTCCTGTCGCCTCCTTGTCACAAATAAAAGAGAAATCAGGTCTCGTACAGAGGGATATAGACATTCTTTTTTTCTTTTTTCTACTTGGTGGTGTAGTAGGAAGGGAATTGCGTAGTAGTGGTACAGTGCACGCTCCGCCACGCACTTCACAGTGGATTGCGGAGTATATGTAGCTGTAGAACACGGCTGACATCGACGATGCATTGAACGGCGCAGTCTTTCAAAGTTACGTGTGAATCTCCAAGTCATCGTGCTGGCGCAAGAATCCTGTCCACTTGTTTGTACGGCGATGTGAAATGTGTGTCACACACAATACAACGCCCTTTACAACGGCCGCGGTGTAGTGTTCCGTGCGCGACGGTTCTGCCATCTAAACGACGACTCTGCAATTTATTCCTATAAACTTCATGGTCAAACAGCACAGCGGCGGGGTAGGGCAAATTAGATGGGGAAGAGAGGTTTGGGTTGGATTTCTTGGTTGGGACAGGGGGACTAAATGGCTAACGTGATCAGTTCCTCGGGAAGTAAAGAATGAAGGAAGACTGCTTTAGCTTCGGTCCTCGTGCTCGCACGCTCATACGAAAGAATCTCGAGCCTCCTGCGGTTGAGAAAGAGATGGCCCACGGGCCGCCAGTGAGCCAGTGTCGTGGCCGGACCTGCACTACACAGTCCAGAGTCGGTACGTCAGAACTGAGGCAATTACACCGAGGCACCAGTTGGAAAATACCCGACTGGTATATCACCACTGCCTGTTGCGTGAAGATGTTCGCCATTGCCTGCTGTTTATCCTCGTTCGACTGGAAACGCCGACGCTCATTTGAGTGTATATAATGGGAGAGGCTGGGATACCGGACAACCGCCCATCGTGTGACGCAACACGACTAGCACGAAAGATGGAGCATCATTCCACGACCGTGTATTTCGACAGACATACTGCCACATATTCAACGAAAGATGACTGGCGCTGTTTGTCGTTGGTCCTGTTTGAGTACATCGTCGTAGTCCACGTTCCTGCATTTACTGCACCCAACGACAGGAATCCGTCGCCAACGTGCCGGTACTTGAGCACCCGCACCGGAGTCGCTGTACGTGGCGTACACTCAGCAGGAACGTCGTGAAACCTAAACTTTTTCAACCAGTAAATCTATGCAGTATAAGTTCTGTCGAAGCAGAAACACTAGCTCGTAGCGCGCGGCCGTTCGCCGTCGGGAATTCGAGACCCATCGGGCATGGGTGTTTGTCTTGTCCTTTGTTTAGCTTGAAAGCTCGTAAACTGCAGAGGAATTCAGTTCTATGCAAGATACCTTTTGTGTCTTTCTCAACCAAACCTGTTTCAGCACTTATTGCTATCGTCAGTTGTTTCTTTTTTTCCTTTAATTTCTGAAAAGTGTTGTTACATGTTACACCTTTGTGTCGGTCGAATAAACGTTTGACTAACTTATTTACATTTGTCAATGGAGTTTCAAATACACTAACATCTTTCTGCATCAATTTTCGTAAGGTAACACAGGTTTTTCGTGTATTCGTGCTTTTCATTTACAATACATTTATAGAATTTAGGTATATATCGAATGTTTTGAGAATTAGGTTGAACTGTCAGGCATACATTTATTACCGTAGCTTACATGAAATTAATAGCAGAGTTTATATATTGCTTTAATTAAACAAAGACATGCTTTACATCTGCAACAACAAAACGTTTTCATTTTCAAAACCGAATGAATTTATTGTTCTTTCGCCTCGAAATTACAATACAGAATGTACAAGCTATTTTGCGCATTATTTACCTATTGTGCTGTGCTGTTGCTCTCTTTTGTTTGCCTCGTGTTACCATGTTTTGTTCTAATGTTACAATTGTTATTACCAAACGTAAACAACTTTATCGAAACGTTTATGCAACCCTCACAAAACTGCAACATGTGACATCAGTTTCAGAAATTAATGATAGAAAACCCACTGACGATAGCAAAATGTTCAAATGTTTGTCAAGCTTATGGACTTAACAGCAGGGTCATCAGTCCCTAAACTTACAAACTACTTATAAACTACCTTATACTAAAGACAGCACAAACATCCATGCCTGAGGGGGGATTCGAACCCCCGACGGGGAGCGGCCTCGCGCATCGGAGCATGGCGCCTCAATCCGTTCGGCCATTCCGCCGCGGCTGACGATAGCAGATAAGTGTTGAAACATATTGGGTAAAAAAACACAAAATGAGTCTTGCACAATGCGGAATTCCTATCCGGCTCATCTGAACAAGCACGGAAATAAGAACAGCAACATCCACAAGATGATTATAAGCTGAAGTAACTGAAATCTTTAATTAATTAAGAAAATGTGCAGTGTGTCACAATAGCAGATAGTTACAGACAATGGTAGTACGGTTGTGAGAAGGCATTCGATTTGGCATTTGGGAGGACTACGACATACATTATTTTTTTTACGTTAGTAATGTGAAGACAATTGATAATTAAGAATATTTTTAAGTGGAAGCCATCATCTGAAGAGATTCGTTGAAAAGCATCTACATTTACATGGATACTCTGCAGATGACATTGAAGTGTATGGCAGACGATTAATCCAACCACTTTTATGATATTTCATAGTTCCATTCTCTAATAGCTCGCGGCAAAAAGGAACACATCAATCTTCCTGTTTTCGATCTAATTTCTCTTATTTTATTATTATGTCATGTCTCCCTATGTAGGTGGGTACTAACAATATATGTTCGCATACTTAAGAGAAAGTTGGTTCAAATTCAAATGTTTATAAATCTATGAGACTCAACTGCTTAGTCATTAGTCCGTAGCTAACAAACTAGTTAAACTAAGGTAAACTAACCTAAGGGGAACACATACACCCATGCCCGAGGGAGGACTCGAATCCCCGACGGCGAACGGCCGCGCGCACCGCACCGCAGCACGGCGCTTCAGTGCGCACGGTTAATCCGCCGCGGCAGAAAGTTGGTGAAAGGAATTTCGCAAATAGATCTTGCCGCAGCGAATAATGACTTCCACTTTAATGACTTCCACCCTAAATGGTGCATCATTTCCGAGACACTCTCTTCCCTATAAAGCGATAATACAAAACGAGCTGCACTTCTCTTGAATTTTCTGTAAATCGTCCGTCAGTCCCACCTGATGTGGATCCCACAATACTCAGCAATACTCCAAAATAGAACGCACAAGTGTAGTATAGGGCAATGAAACGTAGTCTTTGGTTCGCCTTCCCTACAATATTTTTTAAGTGTTCTTTCCAATTTAAGTAGTTCGTAATTGTTACTCTCAGGTATTTACTTGAATTTACGGGCTCAAGGTTAGACTGATTTATCGTGTATCTGAAGTTTAACGGGTTTCTTTTAGTAGTCATATGGATGACCTCACACTTCTCATTATTAAGGGTGAATTGCCAATTTTTGCACCATGCAGATATCTTATCTAAATCATTTTGCAGTTGCTTTTGATCTTCTGGTGACTTTACTAACCGATAAATGACAGCATCATCCGCGAACAGTCTAAGAGAGCTATTCAGATTGTCTCCTAAATGTTTATAAAATTAGGAACAGTAGGGGCACTATAACACTTTTCTGGGGACCGCAAGATATCACTTTTGTTCTGTTTGATGATTTACATCCGGAGATATGAGTAATGTTGTATAGGAAAGGTATGCAGTGAAACCAGTGGTACTTAGAGATGTTTATGTTTTACAACTTCACAGGTTCGCGCCATTATGAAAATGATACTTAAATCGTCACTTCTGTGTTAACTCAGAGAGAAAGAGACGGGCATACGATGAGGTAGAAACAAAAAGATAGATAGATAGATAGATAGATAGAGAGAGAGAGAGAGAGAGAGAGAGAGAGAGAGAGAGAGAGACAGTAGACGGGAAAAGTGTTTTCCGAGAATGCGGCACAGATAACCGTGCGAGTCGCAGGCCTAATGAAATTCCTCATTGGGCGTGTCCATGGCGGTAATTGCACGAGACAGGGGCGCTAAATTAAGCCCCTGTGAGGCCGGGGCCCACCCCGTTTGTACATACGGCACGCTTCTAGGCCACGTCGCTCAACTTCGCACCCAATAAGGTCAGTGAACAGGGTAGCTGCAATTAGTTATCTAACACGTGCGGGAAAATTTGTCCTCTCGAGTCCGAATCTGTGTAGCATAGCTTGACAACTTTATGATATGTTGGCAGAGTCAACGAAACATTAGCCTCACTTTAAAGAAACCACGTACGGTATACCAAGAAAAAACTGTAGGTATCTTGAGTAGCCAAAAGTGACAAAAAGGAACAGTGGAGAGTAAACGATTCATTATCGAACTTATTTCCTGACTTATATTTGACATAATATTTATTAATAGTTAAAGTAAGTTGTTGAAAAATTCAAATGTTTGTAAATCTATGGGACTTAAATACTCTGGTCATCAGTCTCTACGCTTACAGACTACTTAAACTACCTTATGATAGGGACAACAAATACAACCACGTCTGAGGGAGGACTCGAACCTCCGATTGCGAGCAGCGGCGCGGTCCGCAGAAAAGCACCTTGGAATGCTCGACCACCCCCTCGCGGCATTTAGCAGTTATCACCAACCATGCAAAAGATTGTTTAACTCTTAGCAGAGTGAAAGTCATACCCATTACAGTATCACATATGTAAGCATTCAACGCTTGTCTGTGTGGTAGTGATACCTTTTTCAGTCTTACATTTGTAAATGAGTATTGTAAACACATCTTTCATAAGTAACTTCAGCAGTGCTGCTCATGATGGGCTTACGTAAAGTAATCCAAGTAAATTATAATTTCTTTTTGGGAAGATGCTCACAGAAGTATCGGACCATGGGCAAAGACTAACAATAAAGCTCCTACAAGTGATTACCCGTGTACTTGTATTGCATTGATTCCTTTTTAACTATGATTTTTTTTAGTGTGACATAATTTCTCGAATGTCTTGTAGATAGCATATTCTGGTTTGTTTTACATTTGTCAAATGTAATGATTTACAGTTGTTGAACGTAAGCCGCGGTGGAGAGGCCGAGCTGACTGAGGCGCCTTGCTGCGGAGCGCGCGACTACTCTCCAACTGAGGTTCGAGTCCTCCCTGGGGAATGGGTCTGTGTGTGTCTTGTACTTAGGTGAGTTTATGTGGGAACTAATAACCAAAGCAGTTAAGTCCATAGATTTTCAAACATTTCACCATTATTAATTATTGAACGGAATACGTTAATTACGTAAGTAAGAGCCAGAAAGAACAACTGCTCCACGCCGCGGCGGAGTGGCCGAGAGCATTAAGGCGCTCCCATGCGTGAGGCCATTCCCCGTCGGGGGTTCCAATTCCCTATCAGGCATAGATGTTTGTGCCGTCGTTAGTACAAGCTACTTCATAAGCAGTTTGTAAGTTTAGAGACTGATGACCCCGCAGTTAATTCCCTTAAGCTTGACAAACATTCGAACTGCTCCACGCACGTTATTCTTGCGTTGAGGGTCTACTTTGCAAACGCAACCTGGAGCGCACATACGAAGTACTATGGCCTAGAAGTACGAAAAAGATAAAAGAATTAAGCTGCTGTTGGGAAAGGGTTACCGGTTAGTTCAATCGTGGAAGATGAATAGCCAACTTGCAATCTTGGTCTAGTACAGAGACGTGAATATTTCACTGTGGCTCAAAGTTGTTCTCAGTATCCCAAGTCAAGCTTTCTAGCTGTCGTTGAAATTGATTGCAGTTTTCGGTTTCGTTTGTTTTTAGATAGCAGTGGTAACGCTGTCCGGCTTTATTGAACCCTGCAGTTCTCTCCACACAGACCGAGTGTGCCCTGTTCCAGGCTGGAAAAGACTTTAAGATTATTTGGATATGGATGGAAATCGCGTTCAACACAGTTTACTAAAATACTACATTACAGGGACAATGATCTAAAAAAAAAAAAAACCTCTTACAACATTCCACCTTACAATTAGCACGACCTGTCGTGTCTCTGGAATTCCTTGACCAGCATATCTCACCCACGTTTTACACTCCAGCATGCGCCCTTACTTCATCTTTCAGCTTAGCTGCTGCATACAGTACTAAACATGTTGTCGTCTTAGATATGTCTTCTATACCGTTACAACACTGACTACGAAGTATTGAGTTGCGTTGATTGGTCGTTTAGTATTCATGCCATGATTTTACGTCAAGCTACTGCTTAGGGGGAAACAATCATATAGTGAAAATAATGCGGCTAGTCTTCCGACGGAAGACGTGGCAAAGTGGCATCGCGGATCGCCACGTGCAGAAAAGAAATGTATTTATTTGTATATACTATTTCCAGAATTTTCTACATATTTCTTATATTTGATATACTTTTCAGTTCCAGAAAATTCTTTCTATGTATAAATAGTGGAGCACTTCAGGCAGGAGGCAGTCTGTACTGAGTGTACGCTTGTGTTAGCAATAAGTGTAAATTGTTGTGCTCTATTAACGACCAGCCTTCTAATTCCGGACTACCTGCAGTGTGCAACTTGACACTTTCTGGTGCAGGCGCCGGGTATCCTGCAATAGATCTGCATCATCGTGGCTCCGATTAGATGGCGTAAGAGCCGTCGCTTATACGGACAAGAATCGGAATACAAATGGTATACTTACTACCTCCGTCCGAAGGTCCCATGGATACCAAAACAGCGGCAAGAAATGTTCAAATGTTTGTAGAACTTATGGGACTTAACTACGGGGTCATTAGTCCCTAAACTTACAAACTACTTATGAACTAGCTAACACTAAGGACGGCACAAATATCCATGCCGGAGTGGGGATTCGAACCCCTGACCATAGTGGCCGTGCAGACCGTGACTGGAGCGCCTCAGTCCCCTCGGCCACCGCGGCCGGCAGCGGTAAGACATCAGACACCCATCGGTGTTCTCGGGAGACGCTGGACAGGACCCAAATAAATGACTGAAAGGATTCGACCGAGTCGCCAAGTATAATAGATGGGATCACATTATGTGCTTGGCAAACGTATATTTCTACCTGGACGGGACGGCACAGCAGTGGTTTGAAAATAACAAGGACAAGTTCGATAGCTGGGAAAAATTCCAGATAGAACTTAAGAAGACGTTTGGAGACCACAAGCGGCACGTCCATTTATCAGAAGAGCACTTGAAGAACAGGGCCCAGCGAATGGTGAGTCAACACGTATAAACAGAGTGTTTTGGCCCTGTGTTACGTAGTCAACCCGGATACGACGGAGCCCGATAAAATTTCACACCTGTTGAAAGGCATTGCGGAAGACATGTATTAAGCTCTTCTGATGAAAGACGTTTCGACGACATAAGAGTTTATCCAATGGTGTCAGAAAATTGAAGAGATGTAACAGAGGAGGTTGAACGAAAGAAGTACGACACACTCTCGAATGTTGGCCCTATGGCCGTTGTGGAAGACCAGCATGACTTTGCTTCTCTCATATGACAAATTGTGAGAGAAGAATTGCAACAGTTTATGGCACGCTGGAGCCAGCACCAGATTATGCCCATGGATGTCAGTCCTGTATGTCATGAGGGAGATGACGCTGCTGAGGAAGAGGTATTTCAAAGATAAGCGCCTGTCAGCCCCGTCAGTCGCGTGAAAATGGCCTCGGCCTACTATGACTGACGTCGCAGCTGCCAAACGGCAGCCTAGGAACCAACCGACGCGGCCACAGCCAAATTCTCCGGCAACTGTGAAGCCTCGCAGGAGGACAGATATCTGGAGGACAGAAGTCAACACACCATTGTGTTTTCTTTGTGGGCTTCCTGGACATGTCGTGCGATACTGTAGGGAGAGAATACGAGTATTTGACAATTATTATGCCGCAAGACGCCAACCACCAGAGCAGTCCTTTCAATGGCGGTCAACTGCAGACGATTACTGTCGACCTATGGGGCGAAGCACGTCGCCGTATCCTAGACGTGGCCGCTCTCCAACACGCCGCAGCCGTTCACCGTCGCCTTACAGAGATACAGGCCGCTCGCCTAGCCACTGTGTTCAGGGAAACTAGGCGAGGCGACCGTCTACGGAGGTGAGGCCGCCGCAGATGAAAATCCTCCATGGACGTCAGTCGCTAAGATGTCGGGAAATCTCATTGTGGTCATCATCGACGTCCAACCTGTCCGGGCACTTGTCGATTCAGGAGCTGCCTTCTCTGTGTTGTCGAATGACTACCGCCGCAAACTAAAGAAAATAATGTTCCGTGAAACAAGAGCAACTGTGCTGAAGGTCGCAAATGGAAAATACCTCCGACCGGCAGGAACATGTGTCGCATGAATAACTATCAACAACAAGACGCAGTCGTTTGAATTTGTCGTTTTATCAGAATGTAACCATAACGTCACCCTCGGATGGAACTTCCTTCGGGCATCCCAGGCTGTCACTGACTGTGGAAGATCTGAGCTACAAATTGCGGAATCCGTTCCGACGCCTACACGTAACATGAATTTCACTGGAAGGTTGTTTGCTGTCGAGAATGTTGAGATCCGATCATTAACAATGCGACGAGTTCCAGTCAGCAACCGAGAGACCCGGTTGGACGGTGAAGTGCTTGTCGATCGCAAAATCATAACAGTCTAACGAAGGAAATCTACACAATAAACCTATCATAAGCATTACAATTGGTCGAGGAGAACTTTGGATCACTAATTTTCACGAGCACTCGCAACTCATTCCCAAAGGAATTGTGTATTGTAGCACCTGAACCAGTCCAGGATGGTGAGCTCAATGTAATCGAGGAAGTCTCATGCTCTGCTGTTACTGCCGACAACGCATCAGAGGAAACTAGTACGGCATTGCATATAGGGCTCGGTCTGACGAAGGAACAACGTCAGCAGGTGTTAACAATACTACACCAATTTTCAGGTGTATTCCAGGCAAGGCAGGAGAAGAGCCAGATAAAGCGGTCTACGATAAAACACCGTGGGATCATGCACCAATTAGCTAGCGTTCGTACAGAGTGTCGCCAGCTGAAAGACGGATAATTCGGGAAAAAGTGGCAGAGACGGAAGCATGTGCCGCAATTACCTCCAGGTCATCTGGTACCAATTCCATCTGCAGCAGCTCCATTCCACCGGATTGGAATCGACCTTGTAAGTAGGTTTCCGAATTCGACAACCAGTAACTGATGGATAATAGTCTGCATTGACTACCTCACCCGCAACGCTGTTACTAAACCCGTGCCGACTGCAGAAGGTCAATAGATCGCTAAATTCCTAGTAGAAGACATTATTTTGAAGCAAGGTGCACCACGTGTTATGAAATCAGATCGAGGAAAGGTATTCGTGTCAAAACTACTATCAGAGGAAATGTCACGTTGCGACATTGACCACAGACAAATGCATACCATGCATACCATGCATACCATCCTCAGACAAATGGTCTTACAAAACGTTTCAACAAGACGTTAGCAGCTATGCTGTAGATGTACGACGATGTGGAGCAGAAGGATTGGGATACAATTCTGCCAGTCGAGATATTTGCTTATAATAAACCACGGCAAGACACCACAGGCTTCACGCCGTTTTTCCTGCTCCATGGTCCTGATACTACGATGGATACGCTGTTTCCGTTCCAACCGGACGACACCCAGGATGACTATGTTAAACAGCTCATCACCAGGGTCGAAGAAGCAACACAGATGGCTCGCATACGGACACTGGACGCCCAGGAGAAGGACCTCCGGTGCTATGACGACAAGCACCGACATGTTGTGTACATTCTAGGAGATTTGGTATGGATTTTTACTGCTGTACGGAAAGTTGAGCTAACGGAAAAGTTACTGAATCGATACTTCGGTCCGTATCGTGCAGAACTGTATATGGAAGTAAAGAAAATAAGGAAGACTTTAACTCGCTGCCGACATCGGTATCAATAAAAACAAACCAAATTCGGTAAGTTTCATGGACAATGATAGAAAATATTTGTGGCTTTTCAAGGAGCAGTCCAGCATTTGCGTGGAGCGCCCGAAGAAATCGCAGCATAGCTGCGGTAGAGTGGCTGAGGGCTCTAAGGCACCTAACTGCGGAGCGCGCGGTTGCTGTCCGTCGGAGGTTCGAGTGATTGAATAAAAAAGAAAGTAAAAAAAAGCGTATGTGCTTGATTACACTATGAAATCACTGATTGTATAAAGTGAAATACAGACAATATGAAAAGATTGTATACTATCAGTGTTGATAATGCCTATATTTCACACTATACAATCCGAAATTTCAGATATAATCCGAGATACATTCACAATTTTTAATATTTACACTGCCTACATTTAATCACTATTATTTCTTTCTGTTATTATCGATTTTTATTCAGATACCTACCTGCGGATATAACGAAATGTTACTTCTTTGCATATTTCTATTCATAATAATTGGAATCATGTATATTTTATGGATTTTTTTTTAGTTTTTGGAGGAAAATTTGACATGACTTCATTTGGCGTCAGTGGCAGAAAGTGTTTACTACTAATTTAGACATTTTACAATAATTTATTAGTTAAATTTTTAATTATTTTGTTTCCTTTACCTTCATGTAATATTTTGAAAGTTTTGCTGTTTGTGCTCTAACTTAGACATTGAACAACAATAAATATTTTGTAAATGCATTGTATCATGACGCTCCTCCGTTTCCTTGAAGCAATGGTAGCCAAACTAGCCGCAATGACACGTACAATAAAAAAATAAACAAAATAGAATATAGCAAATGCACACAGAAAATAGAATGCAAAATAATATTAAAAAGTACAAAAAATACTACAACTTCTTTATTATATACTATAAAGATAAGTGTGGAACTTTTATTTTGCCAGCCAATTTGGCCGAGCGGACAGCGGCGCGCGAGTCACATTCTGCACGGCCACTACGGTCGGGGGTTCAAATCCCCCCTCGGGCATGGATATTTGTGCCGTCCTTAGCATTCAGAAGCTATAAGAGAAATCGTCATGCTTGGCTGTTCCATATTTCGAGGTATATATTTAAAATCAGGAAATATATCAGCAAATTATTAGCTAGTTCATAAGTAGTTTGTAAGTTTAGGGACTGATGACCTCGTAGTTAACTGCCATAAGCTCTACAAACATTTGAACTTTTATTTCAATAAATGTATTATACTATCTTTGTTTATTATTTAAATTTTCTTTTCACTAATAATAAAGAAAGATTGACTAATAGAAATTATTTAACTCAATACAATATGTAAATTAATTTTGGAAAGGCCTGCAGTGTTGTTTATAATTTTTGGTCAAATTGTTAGGCTGAGAGTAACAGACAAAGATGATGATGCCATGTGGCATCATTTGGGCTGGAAAGGGCTAAACGGCTAGTGTGCTTTCTAAATGAAATATTTATACAGCTGCAGCGGTGTTTTCTTTTAATATGATATTTTTTCGTTGTTCGGGTGTCGTACCTAAAAAGCTATCTGCCTTAAATGTGAATGGTCGGAAGCGAATTTAAGCCACCGTCCTTTTGAATGCGGATGCAGTGGAGTAATCGCGTATCATGCAGTACGTTTAGCGCAGAATGCAGCTCTGTTGGAAGGTAGGAGACCAGATTTCAGATTTATGTATGTGGATATAGCGGCGAAAAGGCGATATCCCTCCGGTTACTGGCTCTTCCCCCGGCGCCGCACGCCTTACAGAGCCGGGCTGGTGGGCGTGTCACACAAGCGTGAGGCATCGCCGCTCTTTAACTCAGCTGCGTGTTTACAGCCTATTGATATTCTCCCCGACCACAATTTATCCGCCTACTCTTTCCCGCTACTATGTTTCTTCGCCAGAGTCGAAAGTCGCCAGCGGCAGAAAAAGATGAACGGGACTAAAAAAAAAATTATTTTTTTATGTTTCCTCCAGGTTTTCATAATATATTACATCGGGGCGAACTGATTCTTGCGCGCGGATTTAAAAATGGTACGAGAGTACGGAGCATAAATCAGAGGTGTCAGTACGGTGGGGTGGGGGGTGGGAGGAGCTGTGGCTGGCTGGGGCTGAGCTGGGCGTGGTTGGGCCGCTCGGCGCCAGATGTCAGCCCCGGCGGGGGCCACGATCGATAAGTTCAGAGGTGGCCGATCCGCTCGCTGCACCCGGCTGACCGCCGCGCCGCCTCTATAAACATGACCACGCCGCCGCGCGGCTCCAAAAATGTGTTTGTACAGCTTATGGGACTTAACTACGGGGTCATCAGTCCCTAAACTTACAAACTACTTATCAACTAACTAAGACTAAGGACGGCACCAATATCCATCCCCGTGGGGGTATTCGAACCCCCGACCGTAGTGGCCGTGCAGACCGTGACTGGGGCGTCTCAGTCCCCTCGGCCACCGCGGCCGGCAGGGACTGATGACCCCGTAGTTAAGTCCCATAAGTTATACAAACATTTGAACATTTTTTGGCTCATACGCACTAGATTTTGGTGCACAGATTCCAGTGGAGTATCCTATCTGTATACTCCCTATTCCATTCTCCGAGGCCACCACAATATCGCGAGAATACCTTTTGATAGTATCTTAATCTACGTAACTAATATTGAAGGCTTACTAAATTAATAAATTTAACCAAGCACCTAAAGCGGCAATTATTTACACTTACTACAGCCTTATTAGATCTTGGAATACGGATGACATCTACAGCACATACATCTAAAATCCTTAGCACTGAAGATAATGTTACTAATATTCGTAGAACTTGCCCTAGCAACCATTAGGACTCGTTCGTACCAAGAACTCAATCTATGACCATTAGAAGTCAGAACTATATGAGTTATCAGATTTCGGAATATACAGATAAACCAGGGAAACCGACACGGACATGGATATTTGTGCCGTCCTAGTTCGTAAGTAGTTCATAAGTAGTTTGTAAGTTTAGGGACTGATGACCCCGTAGTTAAGTCCCATAAGCTTTACAAACATTTGAACATTTTTGAAACCGACACAACGGAGTTCTTCAAACTACCAACAGCGAGATTAAATTTTCCTACATTTACATAACCGTAGCCACCAAGCGCCAAAATATGTACTATTGACCAATTGCATTCAGTATCACACAGCTTTAAAGTAATCTATAAAGAAGAGGAGTTATTACATCATCTAAGAGAACCAGGTCACTAATGGATCACAGAAGTCATCTTCTAGTGATCATCGATGGAATCTCAGAATGACGGCACAAATATCCATGCCCGAGGGGGCATTCGAACTCCCGACCGTAGTGGCCGTGCAGACCGTGACTGGAGCGCCTCAGTCCCCTCTGCCACCGCGGCCGGCGCGCTGCTTCCCTCACTTAACGCCGCGGTGGAGTAGCCGAGCGGTCTAAAGCGTCTCGCTGCGGAGCGCGCGGTTGCTCGCCGTGGAGGTTCGAGTCCTCCCTGGGGCATGGGTGTGTGTGTTTGTCCTTAGGTTAGTTTACCTAGGTTTAAGTAGTTTGTAAGCTACGGACTGATGACCACGCAGTTTGGTCCGATAGATCTACAAACATTTGAACATTTTCTCACTTAACACACACCTCTCCCGATGCCGCTTCTTTTTCCCTCTAACACTACGTTTACGTACAACACATCTTCCGGAAGAGGAAAACCGATTTTCGTAAACCGTTTATCGCTGTCGTGTTTACATGTCGCAGCCTGAATCGGATTTCCAATCCCACTTAACCCTGATAATATTCATCTCGGGTATGCAGCCGGATACTAGACACGATATTTTGGCAGACCAACTGGCTGCCATGTTCAGGTGAGAGCGCTAATACACTAACTCGCCGGAAACAGTTTCCGGCGAATTAGTGTATTAGCGCTCTCACCTGAAGATGGCAGCCAGTTGGTCTGCCGAAATATCGTGTTTAGTTTACGACGGTATCCGGCTGCATACGCGAGATGAATATTATCAGTTATTACGCCGGGAAAGTCTACGCAACCACACCACTTAACCCTGGATTGCTACACTTATTTTCATAGACGGGTCTGCTACACTGGGGTACAGGTGTACCCCAAATAAAAACGGATTTTTAAAATGAATAAAAAAATTTTATTTCAAAGTAATACATTAACATTTAACTCACACTTAAGAAAAAAAAAGAAAAAATGCCCAGAAAGAAAAAATTATATTAATGAGGACATGAAGAACACACTTTTCGTTGATGATCCAAACAAATAAATTTTTTACAAATAGCACATTTAACTCTTGATTTTCGGTCTCGAGCCCTAGGGCAGAAAATACACCGTCTACTACATCTACATCTACATAGATACTCTGCAAATCACATTCAAGTGCCTGGCAGAGGGTTCATTAACCACTTTCATAATTTTTCTCTACCGTTCCATTCTCTAATAGCGCGTGGGAAGAAAGAACACCTCAATCGTTCCGTTTTCGATCTGATTTCTCTTATTTTACTGGGATGGTCATGTCTCCCTTAGGAGGTGGGTGTGGATTCTGGAACCTCTTGGGCTTCTTCTTCCTTTGGCAGTTCTAAAATACCACTGGTGGTTTGACGGAGATCTCGTGTTAAAGTTGGTTTTTCCAAACGCCTTAACATTTGTGGTCGCATCAAATCTATAGCCAATTTCTTCAGGTAAGATCTTCTGTTTTTAAATATTTCCATATTATCTGCAGAATCTGAAGTGAAGAGCATACACTGTATTTCAAGAATATCCTCCTCCTTTGTAAGATCAAAAGTCTGTTTTCGGGATGTCATTTTATTTCACCTAAAACAATTGCGGATAATATTCGGTTATCCACTATAATTCTTGGAAACAATCGGTACTAGCATTGTTGTAATGTCTTTGTTGCGAATAAGTATAAATATTCCATATTTTACATCATACTTACGAACCTGAAGAATCTTGGTTCTAAAATTTCGTACAGCGATTATGCTCCACTGGGGTGCACCTGCACCCCAAACATTAAATAACGTGAAAAGTATAAACCCTATTGACACTTTGATGGTCACACCCGTACTGACTTGTTAAGGCATGAAACTACTGGGAAGCGCAGAACTTCAACGCTATCTGTTGGCCACTAGCTACACTTAATAGAAGCACTGGGGTACAGGCGTACCCCTAGTAGCATTCCAGGGTTAATATGGCGACTGAAAAACAGCTCCTGATTCAGTCAGCACAATCGCTATTTTTCTTTATTTAAATACATGCTCACTGTACTATTTATAATTTTATTTCACACTAGAAATAGTCACTCTGTCCATATGTGCCGAAAATTCTTAAAAAGAAACACAATCTGACAAGCCAAGAACGCTTCAAAAACGGTTTCGTTTACATCGGGCCGCGGTGGAGTAGCCGAGCGGTCTGAAGCGTCTCTCTGCGGAGCGCACGGTTGCTCGCCGTGGAGGTTCGAGTCCTCTCTGGGGCATGGGTGTGCGTGTTTGCACTTGGGTTAGTTTACCTAGGTTTAAGTAGTTTGTAAGCTACGGACTGATGACCACGCAGTTTGGTCCGATAGATTTACAAACATTTGAACATTTTTTATTTACATGGGCTCGAAAATCGACTGTGAAACTGGAAAATCTCTTTACAGAAGTGGATTTCCAAAATCTATTTTGGAGTGTTTACATGACTAACCAAAAGCGGATTTGGGAAATCGGTTTACGAAATCCGGTTTTGGGAGCCCATGTGAATGGGGTGAATAAGTTCCTCTAACACCCAGCCGCGGTCGACTGGCCGCGCGCTTCGAGGCGCCTTGCTGTGGAGCGCGCGGTCGCTCGCCGTGGGAGGTTCGAGTCCTCCCGCGGGCATGGATGTTTGGGTTGTTCTTAGTATAAGTTTAAGTAGTTTGTAAGCCCAGGGACTGATGAACGTATTAGTTAAATCATTTACAAGGAGACCACATAAGAATCTGATTTTTGAAGCTAATATATAAAGCAGAGTGTCCATATGTTTGTTCGTCTTGCATACAAATCTACAGTTGTATTCCAATTTTTATGAAATTTTGTACACGTAAACTTCAATTCATGAGGACGGTCGCCGTAGGTAAATCACATACGATATATCGTTCACTAGATATAACGTCATAAACAATGAGATGCGTGAAAAACTGCTGCATTCTGCGACAATGCTGCTCATTTTTTCCTAAACCATTGGACCGATTTCAACCAAATTTGGTACATATATTCCTTACCGTGAGGTAACAATGGTGTCGGAATAAGAACAGCATACGACACATGGTTTAGAAGATATGACGTCATAAACAATAGGAATCGCAAAAAACTGCCACATAATGCGGCGAGACCTTATAAATACGCTACATGAGAATGAGAGTACTTAGCGAGTGGCAACAAACTTTAAACATAACTTCAAACCATTAATAAAACTTTTTCTTGCTGACAACCACAGCAAAATTATGAAAGGAGAAAAGTTTCTCGCTTACTACTTTTCCGCTGTTTATGGAGTAAAACTACGACATTCGGTATTGCGTAGCAATTTACAATTTCTACACTACAAATTGTAGCCGCAGCATATTTTACAGACATTATAAACACACATAGTTGAATGTACCTTCTCACTTACCTCTTAATATAAATCATACTTATTTTAATCATATGTATTTTAGACCTGGTAGCTTTAGAGAGGCATTTGCTTTTAACGTCGACTGTGCAAAATTTTATCGCAATCACATGAATGGTATTGATGTTTCATAGAAAAATCTCTTTCTACTTTTTCTGTATTTTTCCAATTTTCCGGGAAACTTTTCCAAATTTTTATTTCATAAGAACGTTTCTCTTGCTTTGAACATCAAATATGCAAAATTTTATCGCAACTAGACGAATGATAATGATATCCAATTGAAAAAAGCTATTTCAGATTCTCGCGAATTTCCAAATTTTCCGGGTAACTCTCCCGAATTTTTAGTTCATAAGAACTTTCATCTTTCGTTGAACGTCAAATGATCAAAATTTTATCGCAAGCGGATGAACGGATCTCAACTTATAGTATTGAGTACTTTTAGAAACACATTGAAAAAGAAACTTGGTTCGAATTTTGCGACATTCCTTTTTAATTGTCTCTATTTTTTTATTGACAACTTTTCCAAGACCATAATGAACAAAACAACAAAAAAATTACCCCTCTCCGTCGTACGAATAGTTTATAGTGCTGAATTCAATCAAAGACACATTGAAAAACGCATTTTCAGTTTTTCTCAAATTTTCCAATTTTCCGGTAGATTTTCCAAAAAACGTTATTTCATACAAACCTCGTCCTGTCAAGCCGTATTCAAGTGATGATCTAACAACCATGTGGCAATTTATTCGTAGAAAAAAATCGCTTTCAGTTTTCCCTAAATTTTCCTACTTTTCGGACGATTTTTCCAAATTTTTATTTGATGCAAACCTTCATCTTGCATTCAACATGAAAAGTACAAAATTTTATCGCAATTGGACGAAAGGCATTGATAGCTCACTGGAAAAAGCTGTTTCAGTTTTTCCCGATTTTCCTCTTTTTCGGACAACTTTTCCATATTTTATCACCGTTTAAACCCTCCCTGGACTTACACGAATATTTCAAGACTACAATTAGTCAAATTGGTTAACCCGTTCTCGAGTTTTACCGAGACTAACGAACAGCAATTCATTTTTATATATATAGATTTTTGGGATTTCTAATTATACTTGTTGTGTCAGTTTCTGTTTATGTGTATGCAGACGAGTTGAAATCCTTGTCGTCACCTAAAACGGTGGTTGAGTAGGGTAGCCATTACTATCTAGGGGATGGCTATCCAAATACGCAGCTCTTTCAAACTGAACACTCAAACACTACTGTCAAGAACTAATAGTGAAGCCAATACTGAAAAAAATTGTAGCCTACGATTTTTGATTGACTATCATTATTAACAACCTTCCATAAAGTATAGAAAATTACGAATAAACAAAAGCACGTGCACTTCTCGTAAAATTACCATTAGATATTAAAATAGTGTATGTGTTAGAACACTACGGAAAAAAAATTGCCATGGCAGGATTCGAACCACAGACCCCAGGGTTGGCAGGCCAGAACGCTACCATCTGAGCTACACGAACAGAGGTAGGTACTAATTTACTTTTTGATAATATATCCGTGTATTTTGCGAAACTTGAAAGTCGATTATCTCGAAAATGTTTGAGAGTTGTGACGAATGGCTTCGGCTGGTTGTTACTTAAGTTATGAACTGCACATACCTATGTTGTCTCCTCGTTAGATTTACAAATATTTTAATTAACACCCAAACGTCAAGATGTCAGTCAGATGGTATCAAACGCTGTAGATCGGCAATCAATCAAAACTCCGATACAACTCGTGCTATGCGCTGTCGTCCAGGAGAATGTGAATGAACTATAATAATAAGTAACACCTGACCTAGGGAGTGCCGGAAAAGCATAACTGTGAGAGCAGATTATATAGACCTCCTGTACACAAGTTGGTAGGTTTTACGTTTGTTATACCGAAAGTGCTGCGTTCAAAAAATGTTCAGATGTTTGTAAATCTATCGGACTCAACTGCTGACTTATTAGTCCGTCGCTTACAAACTACTTAAGCTAAGTTAAACTAACCTAAGGAGAAACACACACATCCATGCCCGAAGTAGGATTCGAACCTCCGACGCGGGGGGGGGGGGGCTGCGCGATCGGTGCCCTGCTCAAGGGAACTACTTTTTTAATGTAGTACGCTGGCAACTGTAGTATTGGGAAACGTGTTCCTGACATGTAGAAGAACTGTTCGGATTTTACAGCACTGTGTTATCGGCAGTTTGCTTATGCTTCCTATATTTCAAAGTAGCAAACCCGTTGAGTATATTCGTAGATTCAAGGAATATACAGAAGCAATCGAAGAAAAGGAATAAAGAAACAACTGTACCACATCTGTGGAAGTATTAATAGTAATAATACTGTTGATATAATAATATTCTCCCGCGTCAGAGGTTCGAATCCTCCCTCGGACTTGGATGTTTTTGTTGTCTTTAGTATAAGTTAGTTCATAAGTAGTTTGTAAGTTTCTTCATTCTTATGCTCCGATTGTGTGTATGAGTGTTTATTGTGTGACACTACGAATAAACCAAACAGGATTGCTACTTTGAAATAAGCGAAGCAAATGAAATGAAGTTAAAGTTTGTTAGTTTGTTTTAATCACTGAACCTAACTGATCATGCAATTGTCTGATACACTTTAAACTGTGATATTGCAACGTAAGTAAAGAAATTGATTTCAATAAATATTTAATACTGCCCTTTACAGTGAAAAATTTCGTAGATGTGAGTTGGCTAACTTTGCTCCAAGAAATTTAATAAAAGGGTTCACTAAAAATTACATTGGCTAGTGTCAGTCTGAGTGTGGTATTAAGGGTGATAAATTAATTATCACTACTTTGACTATTGCGTACCACGATAAAATGGACGTCACAATGTAACTCACTTCTAATATTCCCAACAAGAGTTAATTATCTAGTTTCAATATTCACACAAAATCACTTCTAGGTTAGCCGCTTACAGTCTGTTTGCTCTGTGGACCTACCTCATGTAAATCAATGTTATGGAAATTAATGAAAACTCCATCCAGGTCCGTAGTTCACACTGAAAATGAAATGTAGTTTTCAAAATGAAATGCCACGATCGCACATTAATAATTTATTCAATGACGACCGCTTTCGGTGAACTGTGTCACCATCATCTGGTCACAAATATATTTTACAAGCTGGTCATCTGCCAAAAATATAAAGGACAAGCAAGAAATAACGTAAGAACATCAAACAATAACATACATTTGGGATTAAGAGGCACTTATCCTATCTTGTTAAAAAATTGAGTATAAAATAACAAGTGCAACATTGCACTTAGTCACTATATAAAAATGCACAAGTTGAAAAGATGACAGATTACAAAATTCTTCTAGGAGACAGAAGGGGTGGCAATGGGCAGTCCTCCATCACAGTTGGTGGCCAATCCTTTTATGGAGAGATTTGAAGAAGAGTCACTTACATCGGCCCTGGATCCACCGAAATGCTTTTCCAGATATGTCGATGACAACTTTGTTATATGGCCTCATGGAAGGGAGAAACTTGCTGTTTTCTTGGAACATCAAATTTACGATGGAACTAGAGTGGGGTAGACTACATTGGACTGTCGATGACTGGAAACAGGTTGCCTGGTCTGAGGAGTCAAATGTATCGATCGCATGGGGCCGACCTCATGAATCCATGAACACTGCATGTCAGTAGGGGCAGTTCAAGCTGGTGTCGGCTCTGTAATGGTGTGGGGTGTGCACAGTTGGAGTGATATGGGAGCCTAGATATGACCGTTACAGATGACACGTACGTACTATAATACAACAGTTCAATTTATCTAATAGATACCAAAAATAAATTAACGTAATTTCTCATAAATCGTAGGAGACAGAACGACGCCATAATTAGCTAACTTCTTTGGAATATATACTTACATTATCTTCGATTCACACATTTTTAGATGTTTAAACATGACACGTTCTATTTGTACTAAGTTATAATGACACTTTATATAGTGTTCTGTTTTATTAATAACAATATGTAGTAATCTATAAATACCTGGTAAAAAGTGCGATGTCAAAATGTTGCTAATCTCGATGGTTTCATAAAAGTAAATGTTGCTAACATGTACTCATTCTTGATTTTGCACCGGGAATCCGATTTTAATACTGTCACAAATTGATGTAATTGCACTTGGCTCATTTCGACAATGCCTGTATTTTAATCTATATCTATAAACGTGAATGTCTGTTCGGTGTACGTTTATCACGTCTGAACCACAAGATATAAAGAGCTAAAAAATTGTACAGTTACTAATGTCTACATGGGGAAGGCTTTAGGCACGGTTTTATGGCGATCGGATATATATATATATATATATATATATATATATATATATATAAATCCGAACGAAAAGACGCAGAGACTTGAATATTTGTACAGTTACTAATTTATACATGAGAAAGGTTTTAGGCACGGTTTTACAGCGATCTGATAGATATTTAGTAATTTGAAGAATATAACGCGAAATGCGGAACAATCATTAGTCTTTGAAAATTATATTTACTCTTTGAAAATGTTTTTATTGGTTGCATTGTTGATTGAGGGTTGATAATGATAAAAGGGTGGAGTATATTGTCATGTAAAGTTATCCGTGTATATAAAATTCTACGTGTGTGTGTGTTAATATTTCGCTCTGCAGCGAAAACTACAGAACGCAAACGAATGGTCTGTGTGTAATTGTTGTCGGAAGTCTCCCGCTGTACACCATAGCAGTTCCATGCCGATAGCTATAAGGGGGTGGAAGATATGGTGGTTGGAGGTCGTCAAATTATATATATATATATATATAAAAAAAAAAAAAAAATTGGACTGAAGGCCAGCGATGACGTTTGCGACTGTATAGCAAGGAGGTTACATACAGCGAAACGTTATGCGTGATACAATGTCTTCAGCTCTTTCTCTGTAAGGATAAGAATAAATAAGTAAAGCAGGAAAAAAGAAATTTCTTTTAATACACCTCTTTAAAAAAATCGATTTGACGTTTCGCGCATTATCTATCATAATCAACCAACACGCGAGCGGAGCCGCGGGTTTACGCTAGTTTATACATAAAAACATGGATGCAACAACACATTTAAAAACACACGCTTGTTACCTCAGTTATAAATAGAACAAATCACTTTCCAATATATCTGTCAACATCAGACAAAGCTCTAGTCTTTAAATGTGCTAAATATTGAAATGTCTTGTTAATTGTGTGATTGTTTAAACTTATTTAGTTCAGAAAATTCAAGATGGATGACGGATTTTGTCACTGCTTTATAAGGAATTTTGCAGAGGGATGCAGTCAGACTGCTTTAAACATCGGTTGTCTGACAACGTGTTGTTGTTTGGTTCTGGAATGTGCAAAGAATACGTCACGAAAGACAGTCTTGTTAACTGAAGTGTTTGGACTATCTTTGAATTGTTTATAGTAAAAGTATTCATTACAAAGTGTTTTTGATTATTATTAAAAATTCACCAGTGCATAATCAGAGATACATTGGAACTTTGGAGAATCATACAACTTTTGACAACGAGATCAGCCAACAAATAAATATTGAGCCAAGATCGCACACTAACAATTTATTAAATGACGACCGGTTTCGGTGCACTGTGTCACCATCATCTGGTCACATATATGTTATAATCTGGTCATCTTGCTAAAAAAAATTGCGTATAAAATAACAAGTGCAACATTTCACTTAGTCACTGTATAAAAAAATTCATAGTCACTATATAAAAAATACAAATTTTGTAAGCTGCCATGTTTTAACTTATGTATTTTTGTATATAGTGACTAAGTGCAATATTGCACATGTTATTTTATACCCATTTTTTTTTTAACAAGATGACCAGATTATAACATATATGTGACCAGATGATGGTGACACAGTGCACCGAAACCGGTCGTCATTTAATAAATTGTTAGTGTGCGATCTTGGCTTGTCATTTTGAAAACTATAAAACGAATTGATCACCTCCAGACCAGACTATGTCAGGTAATCTTAAATAAATATTGATAGTTTGATCATCGAGATTCGACTTCTTCATATCGAACGTCTCTGCTCCACGACATCTCCAGTGCCATCTTCATAGATTTAATCGTTGACAGGAGCACTTGCAAACAATAACAATATGCACAGGAATTAGAGGTTCGTTTCACTACGCATCCTGGCTGATCACCTGCATCCATTCATGTCCATTGCGTATTTCGACGAACTTGGTCAAATCCCGCAGGACATTGTGACACGTCAAGAAGTTCTATAGAGTGGCTCCAATAATACCGTTCTAAGTTTCAACTTCTCCACTAGCCACCAAAATCTCCAGAATAGATCATCATTATGTCTGGGACGCCTCGCAACATGTTGTTCCGAAGAGGTCCATGCCACGTGATGTTCCGTCACTTTTGCGTGCTCGCGGGGGCCGTAAACGATGTTCGGCAGGTTTTCCGTTTTCTTTGACTCTTCAGTGAACTTTATACTGGTTCTTCTTTTCGTGTCTCATTTCCACCGGTTGCCCTGAGTGTCGGTGGCCGAGTAGAGAGAGAGACACCGACACAGGGAAATAGAATGCACGCGTGTGCAGGTACGGAGGTGACCAGCCAGTGGGACAGCAGAAACTAGAAACACTAAGCTAGATTAGTATAAGAGATGTATTTCATAGAAATAATACATTACTTAACTTGGAGAGCAGCAGACTAGTACAATGCTGATACATAGTTTAGATAGAGGCCTGCCTACTGATGATTCCTAGTGCCTATCCGATAGGCAAGTATTAACTGGTGCCTATCTGATTCCCAAGTGAACGATGCAGCAATCGTGGCCACGAGCGGAGTTGCAGCAGAGGGCGCTCGTGGCTGACGTCGTAAGAACGCCGCGCCGTGCGTGCATGGCGGCGCGCGGCGAAAGTACGTGGCGCGCACTTCAAACTTGTGCGACACCACACTTCTACTAAAAACTAAGTTTACTGTTTAATCTTCTATTTCAGGACTTACTCAATTTTTTTCCACTTAATCTCCTAAAACGTTTTGTATTACTGCGTTTACGCAATTCTTTCATAATTTCTGTATTTCGCAATCTGTTGGTTATTTTGCATCGTTTTACACTAGGGTGAAGTTGTACCCTGCTTTCTTGGCGTTTGTACATAACCCATGATTCACTTCCATAAACAGAAACTGGAATTGCCATTTTCGTATAAAATTTCCAGCGTTGTTCTTTCCCCGTTTGACAGTTTTTACATCTGTTCGATGTTACGCGTATACTCCCAAACACCGCGAATTTCTTCTCTATCTCTGCGTCATACTCATATGTGACAACGTAACCTAAGTAGTTAAAATGTTCTATTATTTTGTTATATACATTTACGTCCGTACAGGAATCTGTCCTCCAACGTTCTCTTCAAAATACTTTCATTACGTGTGAGCTGTCAATTTAGCTGTTGAAAACACTTTTCTGAAAACGAATTCAATCGTAGTACACAGGGCTGCTAGTTTGTACCGCCTGAAATGAAATAACAGTCTTCGCAGTGTATATTTGGTAGGTTAAGCCATCATCAAATAATAGTTCAATAGTTCATCTTCCGAGTATCTTCACGCTACTGTGCGTAGAGCTCTGACGGTGGAACTGGGCGTCCGCTAAAATAAGCTGCCATTCACTTGTTTTCTCCTAGTATTGTTATACTTCACAAACACTCTCGACCTCCGTAGAGACAATTTTTTGTCGACTGCAGATATCACAGCCCCGCTTGCCGTGCGCAAATGTCTTTTTTGCTATATATTCAAAGCTTCACTAAATACGAGTATTATATGAGTTCTTTCCATGCCAATATTCACTCAGCTCTCTCAAGGATAATTTCAACGCAACAAATTTCCTGCAAAGCAATAACTTGGGAAACTTTGTTGCAAAAGCTTTGGGAATTTACTGCTAATATTTTGACAAAGTATGATTCATTTGAACGTGGCCTGATTTCGGTATCTGCATGTCGGCTTCCGAGTTTTCATCAAAACACGTCAAACTAACACCCAGTGAAAAGAAAAATAATGTGCACATAACAAGAACTCTGCTAAAGGAAGTCTTACAATTTCTCACACTATAACATAGGCTCAGAAATCAGCGCATAGGACCGTGACGGAATCGACGAAGACTTTGTTGAAAACTTCGACTCGGCACAAACGCATAGGTACCCCATCAACCCTGCGAAAAAGGCCGCAGATTGTGGATTCTGCTTGTGCCCCATATGCGAGGCCAGCCAACTCTTTCAGCCACGCGTATGATTTTAGAACCCAAGTGACATGCGTCTTTGGTGCCGACGTGTGCCACAAGTAGGACACGGCTGCGCTCCATAGATTCAATAGCGACAGGAAAGGCCGCGTCCACTGTTAAGCCCTTTTTAAACGATGAACGAAAGTGAACAAGATAGATGATAATCTACTGAAGCGTTTCTAGCGTACTAGCTCTGAACTACAAACTCATGCAAGATCTTGTGGCAGCGTGTTTAGACGATAAACGTAGACAGTAATACCCGATGTTAAAAGAGAGGTTATGACTGTCGATTTGTTATGTATATAGTTATAGTTGTTATAGTTTAATACTGGAATTGAGGAAACACCACTAAATGTTATTGACGGCCAAAGAAAACCTTGTAATGTATGTTTTTGATCAATTTAGTGTGGTGAAGTGCTGGGAAGTGAAACAACGTTTCAAAACACCGAAATCTATTTTCAAGCGAAAAAATAAACATATGAACACATCAAACAATATTTATAAGAGCATAAATAGAGCTTGTTTACTTTATCTACTAAGATTTCCAGCTGACTTTGTTAATAACGTCATGCAGAACTTAATTTTTGTCCTTCATTTGGACTGATTTTTTCATTTAAAATGTTATTTAATGAAAATTGCGCCATCAAATTACAATCTTGTTCAAATAAATAATTGGCTTAAGTCTTTTCTGTTACAATATTGCAAAACAAACCATTTTTCGGTTTCAACTACACTTTTAAAAGGACGCTCAAAGGAGAAAAATATTTATGTCGTCATGAAACATTTGCAATTTACCGCTAAACCAAAGTATAATAATAAAGACTAACAAGACACATTTGCGTGCAGACCGTGTAAACCTCGAATATAATATGAAAATCGCGAGACGAAAATAGGTTAACTTGCGAGTCGCGACGTTAGCAGACGACCGTTCCATCACAACATTCTTCTTGAGAACTCGTTGACGTGAGGTGTCGGTCCGGCGACGGACAGTGTGAATTCCGCCATTAGAAATACATTGTGGAATACATTCTTATCATAAACTTCGACAAAACCCAAAATATACGTAAATATGCAGGAAAATAGCGAACAATCTGGAGCGGTGACTGCAGCAGACAGCTGCTAGTTCGCGCATGTGCAGTGAACCCACTAGTACCGAATTTAGAACTCGACTTATTTCTTTATCGCTATGATTATCGCGCTTCGATACAAGTGCGATCATACTAGTGCACCCGTTCAAACGACAGACGGCCGCCATTACCGCAACTTGTTATCAATCTATTACAATGAAATAAATCGCAATTTGCGATGTTATGGCTTGACTGTATGAGGTTTAGATGGAATACCAAACTGTGGCGAATGAAAATTTGTTCCCGGCCGGGATTCGAACCCGGGATCTCCTGCTTACTAGGCATACGCGTTGACCATTCCGCCACCGAAGGCACAGTGACCAGTCCGACTTCAGAGGACTCTTCCCTGGACGTCTCCCGCCACACACAAATCTCCATTCGCCACACTATCTCTTTCCTATACCACAGCCTATTTATTCTATAATGCTCGCAGCCACAATACTGTATTCCCGCATCAGGGAGAACAGACCTTGAGGTATCGAGACACAATCTATTACAAGTTCGTTTATCGTTCAAAACGGGCTTTAGGATGAGGACTAGGGATGGCAGTGTGAAGCGCGGCGACTCGAGCGCACCGAGGATTCCCGGCACTAAAGCGATTCTCGAGAAGATGGCGAGAAACGACGCTGCGGCGCGTGCCGCTGTCCGGCGGTTGAGTGGGGCAGCGCGACTCGTCACGCCAAGTGCTGCGGTTTATTTGCAACGCTCGCAACTCGCTGTGATTATCATTAAAATACGGGCCTTGGACACACGAAAACCAAAGTCGCGGAACTGGCAGTACTTAACGGAGCATGAAGACGTCTGTTACGAAGCTCCGTAGAGTTGCAAAAAATACAACAGGCATGAAAAGACATTCAAAATTACGCAGCATATCTAGCAAACAAGCATGTTCATTAATATATTAATAAAAGTCAGATAAAATACCCAGCTATTATGTAATCCAATAAAATTTCATCGAAAGAAATTGAGAAAAAATGTGGGATATTGCGGAATGTCGGAAAACAGTAATTTTTAATTTAGATTTATTAACATTAAAGATCTGCATCTACATCTACATGGGCTACACTGCAAATCAGATTTAAGTACCTGGCAGAGGGTTCATCAAACCACCGTTATACTATTTTATCTCCCATTCCATTCTCAAATAGCGCGTCGGAAGAATGAACACCTGAATCTCTCCGTTCTGGCTCTGATTACTCGTATTTTATTCTGATCATCATTTCTACCTATGTAAGTGGGAGTCCACAATATATTTTAGCATTCAGAGGAGAATGTTGGCGATTGGAGTTTCATAAGTAGCCCACGCCGCAGCGATAAGCGCCGTTGTTGCAATGATTCCCATCTCAGGTCCTGTATCATTTCCGTAACGCTGTCTCCCCTGTATCGTGACAATACGAAACGAGCTGCCCTTCTTTGTACTCTTTCGATGTCCTCCGTCAAACCCACATGATAAGGATCTCACACTGGGCAGAAATACTCCACAAAAGGACGGACAAGCGTAGTGTATGCAGTTTCTTTAGTAGTTCTGTTGCATTTTTAAGGGTTCTGCCAATAAAACGCAGTCTCTGGTTCGCCTTTCCCACGATATTATCTATATGTTCTATCCAGTTTAAGTGATGTAATGTACTTCCTAGGTATTTTATGGAGTTTACGGCCTTCATATTTGATTGATTTATCACGTAAACAAAGTTTAACCCATTTCTTTTCGTACTCATGTGGACGACTTCACACTTCTCATTATTTAGAGTCAACTGCCAATTCTTACACCATACTGATATCTTATTCAAATCGTTCTGCAGTTGGTTTTGATTTTCAGATGATTTTACTAGACGGTAAATGACGGCGTCATCTGCAAACAACCTAAGAGAGCTACTTACATTTTGCCCTAAATCGTTTATGTAAATAAGGAACAGCAGAGGACCAATAACGATACCTTGTGGAACGCCCGATATCACCTCTGTTTTAGTCGATGCCTTACCATCGATTACTACGAACTGTGTCGTCTTTGAGAGGAAATCCCTATCTAGTCGCAAAATTGGGGCCATATACCGTAACCACGCAATTTAATTAAAAGCCGTTTGTGAGGTACGGTGTCAAAAGCCTTCTGGAAATCAAGGAATACGGAATCAATTTGCGAACCCTTGTCGATAGCACACATCACTTCGTGTGACTAAAGAGCTAGTTTTGTGTCGCATGAACGATATTTTCTAAATCATGTTGATCTTGGGCCAATAGATCATTCTGTTCGAGATAATTCATAATATTTGAATACAGGATATGTTCCAAAATCCTGCAGCAAATTGAAGTCAATGAAATAGGCCTGTAGTTTAATGAGTTACTCCTACTGCCTTTCTTCAATATAGCTGTGACCTGTGCGACTTTCTAATCTTTTGGTACAGATCCTTCTTTGAGAGAGCGGTTGTATATGGCTGTTTAGTAAGGAGCTATCTCTTCAGTATAATCAGATGGAAATCTAATGTGTATACAGTCCGGACCAGAAGACGTTTTTGTTAAGTGATTTTAGTTGCTGCACTAATCCGATGATATTTACTTCTACGTTACTCATTACGGCATCTGTTCGTAATTCGAAATTTGGAATAATGGTTTCGTCTTCTTTGGTGAATGAGTTTCTAAAAGCTATGTTTAGTAACTCTGCTTTAGTAGCGCTGTCATCGGCAGGATCGTCATTACTATCACGTAGTGAGGGTATTGTTTGATTTGACCCCAGTATATTTAATATATGACCAAAATCTCTTAGGGTTTTCAGTCAAATTTCGAGAAAGAGTTTCGTTGTGATAAGTATTGTAGGCATCTTGGTAAATTTCGATCTTCTGTGTAGGATCGCGAATCCTGGGGATTTTGTGTTCGTTTAAATTTAGTATACCTTTGCCGCTGCTTTTGCAACAGTGTCCTGACCTGTTTTGTGTACCAAGGAGGATCACCTCCTTCTTTTATTATTTTATTTGGTATAAAACTGTCAATTGCTGTCGATACCACTTCTTTGAATTTGAGCCACATCTGGTCTACACCTACATTGTTAGAAACGAGTGGAAGCTATCTTCAAGAAGCAATGTATTTTATTTCTATCTGCTTTCAGGAACTAATATACGTTTCGTTTATTTTTGGTAACTTTGGGACTTTCGATATTCTATCTCGCTACGACAGCTCTGTGTTCACTAATACCTGTATCCGTTTTGATGCTCGTTATGAGCTCAGGATTGTTTGTTGCTAAGAGATCAAGTGTGTTTTCACATCCATTAACAATTCTAGTTGGCTCATGAATTAATTGTTCGAAGTAATTCTCAGAGAATGCGCTGAGTACAATTTCACACGATGTTTTATGCGTACCTCCTGATTTGAAAATATAATTTCGCCAACAGATTGAGGGTAAATTAAAATCTCCGCCTACTATTATGGTATGAGTCCGGTACCGTTTTGTAATTTGACTCAGGTTTTCTTTGAACCTTTCTGCTATTGTATCGTGGGAGTCGGAAGGCCGGTAAAAGGAACCAATTATTAACTTCTTACGATTTTCGGGTACAACCTCTACCCATAATAACTCACAGGAACTATCAACTTGAACTTCGCTACACGAAAGACTACTTTTGACAGTGACAAACACGCCTCCACCTATTTTGTTTAATCTATCCTTTCTGAAAACAGTTAGATCTTTTGCGAAAAATTCTGCTGAACTTCTTTCCGGCTTGAGCCAACTTTCACCCGCCTACAATGATGTGTGATTCGGTGCTTTCTATTATCGCTTGTAGTTCTGGTACTTTCCCGACACAGCTACGACAATTTACAACTGTTATACCGATAGTTCCTAGATCTGCATTTCTGTTGTGATCCACCTGCACCCTTTGAGATTGCCCATTTTGTTTTTCAAATTCAAATGTTCAAATGTTTGTATAGCTTAAGGGACTTAACTACAGGGTCATCAGTCCCTAAACTTACAAACTACTTATGAACTAGCTAATACTGAGGACGGCACAAATATCCATGCTCGAGGGGGTTTCGAACCCTCGACCGTAGTGGCCGTGCAGACCGTGACTGGAGCGCCTCAGTCCCCTCGGCCACCGCGGCCGGCTTTTGCTTTTCCCCGAAGCCCTCTATCCTAAAAAGCCGCCCAGTCCACGCCACACAGCCCCCGCTACCCGTGTAGCCGCTTCCTGCGTGTAGTGGACTCCTGACCTATTCAGCGGAACCCGGAATCCCACCACCCGATGGCGCAAATCAAGGAATCTGCAGCCTACACGGTCGCAGAACCGTCTGACTCTGACTCAGACCCTAAACTCGGCTCTGTACCACAGGTTCACAGTCGGTCCTGTCAACTATGCTGCAGATGGTGAGCTCTGCTTTCATCTTGCAAGCAAGACTGGCAGTCTTTACCACTTCAGATAGCCGCTCCTGAGAGGATCTCTTCAGATCCGAAACGACACACATCATTGGTACCGACGTGAGCCACCACCTGCAGTTGCCTGCACCCCGTACCAATCATGGCATCCGGGAGGACCCGTTCCACATCTGGAATGATTCCAGCCGGTATGTACACGGAGTGCACGTTGGCCTTCTTCCCCTCCTTGGCAGCCATCTAAGAGGCTCCATCACCCACCTAACGTTGGAGCTCCCAACTACAAGCAAATCCACCCTCTGTGAAAGCCCGGATCTTGCAGGCTGGGTGGTGACCTCAGAGTGAGAGACACCATCCGACTCAGGAACTTCGTCCTGGACAGATAGCGCCTCAAACCTGTTCGCAAGACGAACCGGGGAGGCCTCGCGATCAGTCCCCCGGATTGTCTTGCGCCGCCTGACACGCACTGGAGCGACCTCCCACGCAACCACAGGTGGGGAGTCTGCCTCACTGCTAGCAGTATCAGGGCATGTCGCTGCTGCAGGCCGATCGGTGGAGATGACGGGAGTCCGTTCGGTTCCCACTACCGGCCAACAACAATGACGCCCCTCGATCGCAGCCTCCAGCTGTGCAACAGAGGTTAACACAGCTTGAAGCTGGGAGCGAAGTGTCACCAGCTCAGACTGCATTCGCACACAGCAGTCACAGTCTCTATTCATGATTATAGTGCCGAGAAAACAAAAACTACAGTCGCGACGCGCTCAAAGGAAGACTACATTGTTTGTTAAGCGGTAACCCTGTTTCAAAACAAAGACAGACGACTGTTGCGACGCGATTCATACGGCGGAATAATACACTAATCAGATATTTAACGCGAATAGGAATCAAATAAAAACGCGAGCACACGATAAATTTAATGGACTGAAGGCAAAGTGCACAGAAAAGTCAAAATTAACACTATCCAAACTGTTGAACAGAATTAGGACATAACAACCAACAGTCAGTGTTGTGCTTGTAAATTGTGTTGGCTGTGTTGAGAAAGTACCAGAGCTTAAGCTGAATTAAGGATGGAAGCTTAGGTAAGCCTACGTAATGCTGGCTACTACTGTCAGCTCTGCCGATTTTTTTCTACAGTTAGTAAATGTACCTAAAGAGTTTTTAGGTGTAATGTGTTGTAGCATTTTTCTCTCATTACATGCGGAATGCAAAATATCCATGTTTTTGGTAACAATGAAGTTCTTGTTTCGTGTAAAATAAGTGTTTTAAAATAGTCCTATGATTTTTGTCCTCTGAGAATTATTGTCCAACAACCTTTTTTTTTTTATTTTATTTTTTTTTTTTTTTTTTAATAAGAATAACATTTTTGTTTTGTGTGAGCTACGTGCTCTTCGATTACAGTCCTATCATTTCTGTTTTTGAGATGTTTTCTTTTACTGATATTTTCAGTTCCCCAACAGGTGGGCGGGCTGCCTGGATCGTGCAAGCACCTCTTCAGCCAAGAGATTATCACTAATTATTGATAGTCATGTCCATAAAAATAGAAGAGAAAAACAGGCTTTGTCGATGATTTCAGTTTCCCCCTCCTGAAGGTCTGAGATACATTCTGAAATTACTTCATTTCGTAATAATAATGTTATTGTTTCGTGTGATATAAGTGTTTTAATTCATAATGGTCCTATGACTTTTGTCTTCTGCAAACATTCTAAAACTACTACTAATTCAGTTTTTTCCTTGCATGTACGGAAGACAACGATTACGACTGATATGTCGCAATGCTTTCTTGTAGAGTACTTTGGCTCAGTCTCCAGACAGCGCAACACTGTCGACAACTTCTCGAGGGTACGAGAATTTCTCGGACGCGCTAATAGCCCACCCCTTTGAGGACTACTGGCAGACATATCGACTTGTGAAGGCGCCTTCACAAAACGAAAACACAGGACACAAGTGACCAGATGATGAAATGTTCAAATGTTTGTATAGCTTATGGGACTTAACTATGGGGTCATCAGTCCCTATACTTACAAACTACTTATGAACTATTACTAATTACGGCACAAATATCCAAGCCCGAGGGGGGATTCGAACCCCCGACCGTAGTGGCCGTGCAGACCGTGACTGGAGCGCCTCAGTCCCCTCGGTCACCGCGGTCGGCACCAGATGAGGATACCCTAAATGTATCGAAACCGGTCGTCAGGAAAAATAAATCATTATTTGCGATCTTGGCATTTTAATACTTCAAAGTAAAGAAATCGCCGTCCTACAATGCAAAAATTAAATTATACTGATAGTTCTTGAGAGGTAGGAAAAAGGTCATCCAGCCTTATTAGTAGCACAGAAGGTCTAATTTCGACGTGCTCAACTTTCTGAAGTCGCCTTCGCCTCCAGTATTCATGTCTAACTAGTTGATGCAAACTGAAGTGGTCCAGACTTGGCAGAACTGATTGAGGTCGTTGGCACTGTGAGCTACAGTGAACACAGTGGCTGATATTAGATAGTACACCTTCCAAATAACAGAGCAATACTTATTTCGTTTAAATAAATTGTATAGCTTATGGGTCTTAAACACGAGGTCATCAGTCCCTAAACTTACAAACTACTTATGAACTAGCTAATCCTAAGGACGGCACAAATATCCAGGCCCGAGGAGGGATTCGAACCCCCGACCGTAGTGGCCGTGCGGACCGTGACTGGAGCGCCTCAGTCCCCTCGGCCACCGCGGCCGGCACTTCTTTCGTCTTTCAGCTACCAACCGAGAGGTACCATTCCACAGCGATGCAGCGAGATCACACTTCTGTCCCACGACTGGATAACGTATGGCTTGCAATCGCCGGCAACAGGTAGCCGTGGCATTAGGTTTTGCCTTTTGCGAGGAGTTACATAAAAAATCCTGCACTGAATATTTCATTCTGACAACGACCTTGTTTGTAAATTCTCTTTCAGTTACGTAGTTTATCGTGTGTTAGTAGAGGTTCATTTGACTTGCCAGTCAGTATTAAATTAATGTTGGTGGAAATCATTTTAATATAAAGCCTCATAGTAGGTTAGTGTTTTAGATTTTGTTTGTTTCTGAACACTGATGTTCATTTGAATGTAATTTTATAATGGCTGCTTGTGAAGTTTTTAATTCGGGATCTGTGCCGTTTGCAATAAACTTATCACTCAGAAAGGTTGTTTTTATTTTTTTTTAACAAAATAATTCTCTTTTTGGAAGGAAAAAGCAATTTATATCTGTAACTGTTATCTGATGTTTCTGCGAGACACGAGATTATGAGAAGTTGCGTAATACGTGGCGAAACTAGAAATTAATAACTGTAAATATTCTGTTATTAGCAGATTATTGTTCAGTATTATCATTTTTTAACAAACAACATGAATGATTCAGATGAAAAATGTTCAAATGTTTGTAAATCTATCGGACCAACTGCGTGGTCATCAGTACGTAGCTTACAAACTACTTACACCAAGGCAACTAACCTAAGGTAACTAACCTAAGGTAACTAACCTAAGGTAACTACCTCCGCAGAGAGACGCCTTAGACCGTTCGGCGACTCCACCGCGGCAGATTCAGATGATTTTTGAGGCTCAGCCACACCTGTCCTTCATGCCTCTCGTAACAGTTCCCATAAAATCTTTCATTTGGTGTTACCATCTTCCATATCCAGTAAAACATTAATTTTGCAATCCCTGCCAGGATACCTTCCCATTCCAAATCCCTGTAATCACCGTAATCACCAGAACCTTGCAAACTTGCAGAGCTCAGCGGATAAACCGCGAGCATTTTTAAAAATACTCTAAGAAGAATTATTGCTGTCAGCTGATTCCTTCCATATCTTTTATCATAATTGCAAATAGAACAAGGATTAAAATAAAAACGATAATTTTTTATTGAAACCAAATTTTTTAAATATTGGTATTATTTTAGTAGTGTTTACATCTGTTTTGTACCGGTAATCTTATCCCACCAAAGCAAGCTCTCCACCCAATACACACAAACACATGACGAAGAAAACAGAGGTGAAGTTTTGGAACAGCTCGAGCGAGGCAAGCTTCGAAAAGAGTGTCGAGGAGTGGGAGTTTTGTCAAAAATTGCATAGCTTAAGGGACTTAACTACGGGGTCGGCAGTCCCTAAACTTACAAAGTACTTATCAACTAGCTAACACTAAGGAAGCACAAATATCCATGCCCGACGGAGGATTCGAACCCCTGAAGGTAGTGGCCATGCAGACCGTGACTGGGGCGTCGCAGTCCCTCGGCCAACGCGGCCGTTACGTAGCAAAAAAAAAAAAAAAAAAAAAAAAAAAAAAAAAAAAAAAAAAAAAACCTAACTGGATACCGGTCTGTTACATTTGGAAGACGTCCACAGGCTCTAACGTATGTAGCGCTATACGCGGACATTAGAAAACACTGTAAAATAGTCACGCGTAAACAATAGCAAATATTAGTCAAATAGCGATAGGAAATGGTTATAATGCGAGTTTAATAGCTGGGCTGGATATCGTCCCTAATGACCACGCTTCGATGGGACGTTAAACTCCAAGCTACCTTCCTTCCTTTCTAGGTTGGATAACGCGTTAGGACACAGGAACCAAAAAACGTAGAAATCCTCGTGGAAATTGAATTATGCCGGCTTTCGAAATTAACTCATATGAACTGACGAGATTATTTAACAAGAAACGTAAAAAAAGCTGCCTCTAGGACGGACAACAAACTAGAGCAGAGATTGAAACATACGACTCACGCTGGGAGAACTGGATGGCGTGAACGAGAGTTTAAAATCAAAGGTCTGCTATGTGAAATGAAGTATGTGGAGCAAACGGCAAGAAAAGTTAAAGTTTGATTTAAAGAACAAAATAATAGAATGCATCAGCTGTGGCCGAACACCTTAAGATCGAACAATATTCGTTGGATAGCTTCAATGTCTGCATGAGGATTATTTGCTTTGAGTTCAAAGGATAGTTGCTATCTAATTTTGAGCAAGTTGAGATTTTTTGTGCGCCTAAAAACGAGCTAAATGAGAAGAAAGACTGTCTAAATAGTATTACTGGGTCCGTTTTGGCAATGTTCTTCTTGAGAAGAGCGACCTTTTCTATTTCATTTAGTGACGTCAGGTTTTAGTATTTGCTGATTAATTTGGGAATGTATACTGTATGCGGTGGCTTTGATTTTATTGCATAGATTTGAAGCACAGTGTCAGGATAATAGGAGGGTGTTCAAATGAAAAGATACGCAACGACACTGTGGGTATAAGTGATGTGTTTAATCACCATAGGCCTGAGCACAACTATCCCACTGTCTAACTAACCGAAGCATTCTCTGTCCCCAGAACTCCTGTGGCTGTGACAAGAGTCAGTCCTCTACTGTCTCTTTCAGTTCGTCGTCCGAGTTGAAGCGCTTCCCTTTGAGATGTTTTCTTTAGCTGACCAAACGGAAGTACAGGGCGACATGTCCTGACTATAGGACGGATGCTCAAGCTGCTCCCTCTTTAACTCGGCCAGTATGTGTGACCCTGGAGACTCGTGGATGCGCGTCATCATGGAGCAGAATCACTCCCTCCGTGAGCAGCCCAGGCTGTTTGCTCTTGATGGACTTGAGTAGGCCACGGAGTGTCTGACAGTACACGTCACTGTTAGTGGTTTTTCTGTGCTCGAAAAATTCTATGAGTTTCGGACTTCGGACGTCGAAAAAACGGTGAGTATTGCCTGCTGAGGATACAGCCTTGAATTTTTACGGGGAGTAGACGACGCATGCATAGATTCTCTAGATGTCGCACTACTTTATCCCGAAGCGGCATATTAAAATTGCAATCGGTTTTTATGTTAAGACGTTTCGTGTCTTTTCATGTGAACACAGCTGTATAATCTTCGATTACCAAAAAATATTCAAAAATGTTTGTAAATATATCGGACTCAACTGCTCGTTTATTAGTCCGAAACTTACAAACTACTTAAACTAAGTTAAACCAACCTAAGAAACAACAGAAACTCCCCTGCCCGAGGGGAGACTCGAACCCCCGAAGGCGAACGGCAGCGCGCACCGAAGCACGGCGCCCCAGTGCTCACGGATAAATAGGAATAAGCGTCTTATAACATTATTCTTGTTGTTGTTGTTTGTAAGGCTTATGGGACTTAACTACGGGGTCATCAGTCCCTAAACTTACAAACTACTTATGAACTACTGACGAACTAGGACGGCACAAATATCCATGCCCAAGGGGGGATTCGAACCCCCGACCGTAGTGGCCGTGCAGACCGTGACTGAAGCGCCTCAGTCCCCTCGGCCACCGCGGCCGGCTATAACATTCTATAATGATACTCATCCTCCCAGGAATCTCCACAAGCATTATTCATGTTGGCGATAAAACTAAGCCGGCCGCAGTGGCTGAGCGGTCTGTGGTGTGCCAGTCACGGTCTGCATGGCCGCTGCGGTCGGGGATTGGAATCCCCCCCCCCCCATCCTCTGGCATGGATGTTTGTGCCGTATTTAGTAGAAGAAAGTTCATAAGTAGGTTGTAAGTTTAGGGACTGATGACCCCGTCGTTAAGTCCCATAAGCTCTACAAACATTTGGACAATTTTATTTATTTATTTATTTATTTTTTGATAATACTAAATAGACTTTTAACATATACGATACCGGCACTGTAGGAGCTTTACTATTTGATTTAAGCAGAACAGTCGTAAAACTATGAGATGTGTACATGAACTCAATATTTATGAGGTGATCAGTACAATTAACTTCGTGACAATTAAGTACTAGGGATTATCAAGTATAGTGAGACAACGTGATTAGGGATATCATATCGATATCATTTGCAAAAATAAAAGGACAGCTATAATGACTGCGGTAAGTACATTAAACAGGCTAATATTCATATATAATTAAGTAGAAAGGACTCTTAATTCTAATTACGACTATAAAACAATGCATGATCGATCTATTTCTGGCAATTTATAAAACGTTAGCTGTTTGATAACTATCGTTACAATTTGCTAATATGAACCATTTCTAATCCTTATCTGAGAATTGCACGTCCGTTTGTCAAACATCTGTAAATAACTAAACGCATGATTATGTAAAATTTTGTAAATTGAACCTTTGTAAATGTTTATAACAATTTCCACAATCGCTGAAATGAGTTTAATTAGTTCTTGTAATGGGTATTGTTGGTTAGGTCTCTTGTTATGGTTCACCAAGACACTAAAAAGAAACGTAAGATTTTATCATATATAAGTACACTCCTGACCATTAAAATTGCTACATCATGAAGATGACGTGCTACAGACGCGAAATTTAACCGACAGGAAGAAGATGCTGTGATATGCAAATGATTAGCTTTTCAAAGCATTCACACAAGGTTGGCGCCGGTGGCGACACCTACGACGTGCTGACATGAGGGAAGTTTCCAACCTATTTCTCATACACAAACAGCAGTTGACCAGTGTTGCCTCTTGAAACGTTGTTGTGTTGCCTCGTGTACCATCACGTATACGACTTTGATAAAGGTCGGATTGTAGTCCATCGCGATTGCGGTTTATCTTATCGCGACATTGCTGTTCGCGTTGGTCGCGATCCTATGACTGTTAGCAGAATATGGAATCGGTGGGTTCAGGAAGGCAATACGGAACGCCATGCTGGATCCCAACGGCCTCGTATCACTAGCAGTCGAGATGACTGGTCATGCCTGTAACGGATCGTGCAGCCACGTCTCGATCCCTGAGTCAGTAGATGGGGACGTTTGCAAGAGAACAATCACCTGTACGAACAGTTCGATGACGTTTGCAGCAGCATGCACTATCAGCTCGGAGACCACGGCTGCGGCTACCTTTGACGCTGCATCACAGACAGGAGCGCCTGCGATGGTATACGCAACGACGAACCTGGGTGCACCAATGGTAAAACGTTGTTTTTTGGATGAATCCAAGGTCTGTTTTCAACATCATGATGGTCGCATCCGTGTTTGGGGACGTCGCGGTGAACGCTCATTGGAAGCGTGTATTCGTTATCACCATACTGGCGTATCACCTAGAGTGATAGTACGGGGTGCTATTGGTTACACGTCTGGATCACCTCTTGTTCGCATCGACGGCACTTTGAACAGTGGCCGTTATATTTGAGATGTGTTATGATCTGTGGCTCTACCCTTCATTCGATCCCTGCGAAACCCTACATTTCAGCAGGATAATGCACGACCGCATGTTGCAGGTCCTGTTCGGGCCTTTCTGGGCACGGAAAATGTTCGACTGCTGCGCTGGCCAGCACATTCTCCATTCTCACCAATTGAAAACGTCTGGTCAGTGGTGGCCGAGCAACTGGCTCGTCACAATACGGCTGTCACTACTCTTGATGAACTGTGGTATCGTGTTGAAGCTGCAAGGGCAACTGTACCTATACACCCCATCCAAGTTCTGTTTGACTCAATGACCAAGCGTATCAAGGCCTTCATTACGGCCAGAGGTGATTGTTCTGGGTACTGATTTCTCAGGACCTATGCTCCCAAATTGCGTGAAAATGTAATCACATGTCAGTTGTAGTATAGTATATTTGTCCAATGAATACTCATCATCTGCACTTCTCCTTGGTGTAGCAATTTTAATGGCAAGTAGTGTAATCGACTTTTTAAAACAAATGTTTTTTTAATGTAATTTATCTAACTTTGCTAATCTGTGATTGTAACTAACATGTCATGTATTGTTCAATAATGTCTGCTATAGTACCCTTTGTTTACGAGGATGTAGCCTTTGAACATGTGCGATGTAGTGCCAGGGCTTTCTTTCAATTTTTAGTCAGGTTTTCCCTTTTGGACTGCTCTTGAAGTCATGAAACTACTTTAACAACCTTGTGGAATAAGTGGCTCGATATGCAAATTACACGAAGAGTTGTTTGGAGTATTTATTTCGTATTACGAATATTTCCCCAGGATAGTATCGCACGAAAACAGATAACCCTAAAATTTCACTGACCTGAAAGCTAAGTATTATATTATCTAGAGTGCATTTTTTATTTATGTTTGCTACCATTCAGCAAATTTCAGCGTAGACCAAGAGCAGAAAACAATTACGACTGGAATTAAAAAATATTTCATATCTCTCGAGATACAGGCACAATTTGTTTGGGAAGGCAGGTATTAAATTTTTTTCAAGACATCTCTCGGGGACTGGATGCATCGCGCTTCCTAGGCAGTCTCATTGCTTCGAATGCCAACGAGTGGCGCTGGCCAGATGGTTTTGCGGTACCAGCGCCTCCGCCGCTGGAGGTGCGGCAGCGATCGGCGGCATCGGCTGGAACTTGTCCAATATGGCGGCGGCGTTTTAATTACGACATTCCTGGGAGGCGCGCCGCGCCTTCTGGCGGCCCGCGCCCTGGCCATTGCCTCGGCGGCACGCGCTCGCCAACTTCATTTGAGGACAACGCGGCGCCACCGCTGAAGACCGCGCAGTGGAACCGCTGTCCTTCGACACAGGAACTACGTCAATTTGTTTTTACACTGGTCAAAACAGTATGGGGTAAGTTGAGTTATCTAGGTTCGGAACTATTGTCATCGGCAGATTGAATTCCAATAAAAGAAACAATCAACATCATAAATGAAAACCTCTTACAATACAGGAAAATTTCTAACGTACGAAATTAATAATCTACTAACAACTATTTTGACACATAACTATTTCGAATTCAATAACAAAATGTATACTCAAGCCGACGGTGCAGCCATGGCAAGTAGCATAGCAAGTACATTACCAGACATCTTTCCAAATAACCTAGAAGATAAGCTATTCACATCTGTGCAACATATTTTAAACAAATTATTTATTACTACCTTTATGTAGATGAAGAGACACAAATAATTTATCACCCTCTTAACAACCTACACCAGAGTTTTCCAAACAGGATGTCAAGACTCCATAGGGTGTCGCGTAGTAGTATCAAGGGTCTCGAGAGTCTAACATAGACTCTAAACAAAGACTTGTCATAAAATAACACAAAATATTCCTCTCTTCATACTACCCTGAAGACTCGCCTGCAGCTAATCATCCTTCTCTTCATTCAGTGCACCACAGATCTCGTATTAAAGGAATGATCGGCGCACATTAATTGCGCGCTCATCCGCTAGGCGGCAGCTCTGCTTCAGGAGCAGTAGACAACAGGGTTCATTCAAGCAGCTGCCAGTTCCCAGATTCCAGAAAACTGCGCATGCGCAGAGCTGCTGCTGATACTCGAGAACAGCTCTTCCCATGCGCAGTTTGCTGGAACTGGCAGCTACTTGAACGAACCTTCACTGTATGCTTTTCTTCTCAAAAAGCTGCACCTGAGCGTTTTTTAATGGATTTATCAAAGCCACGTCAACCTCGATAGCGTTACTTACAATTAAATATCAATCAATGACACAGTGGCCATAAAAGCTGTCACAGATTGTAAAAGCAGTCACGATTGTCAACTAAATCTATTCAGTAGCGATGTTTAGTATGGAGTATGACCGGGTGGTCACGGTCTGCACGGCCACTACGGTCGGGGGTTCGAATTCCCCCTCGGGCATGGATATTTGTGCCGTCCTTAGTCTTAGTTAGTTCATAAGTTTAGGGACTGATGACCCCGTAGTTAAGTCCCATAGACTATACAAACATTTGAACATTTTTATGGCCGGATGATTAACGGAGAGTAGTATTTTAAATGCAGTGATCGTTGGTTCGAACCTTGGTATGCGTTAATTTTTTTTTCTCTGAGTTTCCTGTATGTAACAGATTCTGGGACCAGAAATGGCATTCATATTCTTACTTGTCACAAATATGTATTAATTTTTTCCGAATATGTTGCGATTCCGAGGTCGTGGTGAAGCAACAACCTAACAATAGAACTTAAATAATAATTCATAACTTGTCATAAATACATTCTATTTAGTTCTGAAAATAATGTGATAATATTGAACTGAAAGGGAACAGTCACTGTGCTGTGTTAATCAGAAATCCGAGCAGCTAATTTCCAGATGCTGCTTTCAATCGATCAAAATGTTCAAATGTTTGTTAAGCTTAAGGGACTTAACTGCGGGGTCATCAGTCCCTAAACTTACAAACTACTTATGAACTACCTTATACTAAAGACGACACAAACATCCATGCCCGAGGGGGATTCGAACCCCTGACCGTAGCAGCCGTGCAGACCGTGACTGGCGCGCCGCAGACCGCTTGGCCACTGCGGCCGGCGGCTTCAATCGATCCAGCAAAACCTTATCTGTTCCTGACATGTACACACGACAGCGAAAAACGGTTTCCGAAATTCAGTTTCGTGTTTCGGAAGTTAGGTTCGCATGTAGAAGAAGCAAGTATTACTGTGTGAGTTAGGCATTGTTGTCTGCGGTGTTACTCTGTTGTACATCTCCATAGTTCCTAATGTTTCCTTGTCTTGAGATGAGTGTACGTAATTACTGCAGTCAGGATCAACATTAAACATGCCAATGCGTACGAGGATTACAGTTTCGTTTACAATCTACATTTAAGCGATACTTTATTCCCCCCCGCCCCCCGACAGAACCATCTAAATTCTATTATATCTATTTATATTAGTGAAAGGGTGTCGCGCAAAACTGTAAGCTATATAAGGGTGTCGCCATGAGGGAAAGTTTGGAAAGCACTGACGTAGAGGAATGGCTTACTTTCGAGACAGGAACTATGTCAATTTGTTTTTATACTGGTCAAAACAGTTATGGAGTGAGTTATCTAGGTTCCGAAGTATTGTCATTGGCAGATTGAACTCCAATACACGAATATTCAAATAAAAGAAACAGCCAACATCATAAATGAAAACCTCGTACAATACAAGAATATTTCTAATGAATAAAATTAATAATCAACTAACAACTATTTTATCACAGAACTATTTCGAATTCAATAACAAAATGTAAACTCAAGCCGACGGTGCAGCTATGGCAAGTAGCACAGCAAGTACATTACCAGACATCTTTCCAAATACCCTAGAAGATAAGATCTGAACAACATATATATAAAACAAATTATTTATTACTACCGTTATGCAGATGAAGACACAAATTATTTATCACCCTCTTAACTCCCTACACCTTAATATAAAAATTCACAATAGAACAAGAAATAAATTATAAATTTTTTAGACCTTACAGTTACTAAAAAACAAACAACGCAACTTCGGAATATACAGGGCGAATCTAAATTCGCGCACTCGGGCTTCGCAGCGCGATTCCTCACAAGCTAGCAATAAAAAAATGTCTGTCACAAAATTTCGTCCTGCGCATATTTCCAGTAGTAAGTGGACGTCGAAGATTGAGATGGGTGCGTGTTCCATACGTCAGTGTGCTTCAGAATTACACCACTACATCAACAAACGTCTAGGGGATACGGGAGGTGTCTTGAGGAACAAAGTGAGCATAAAAACGCACGCCCGGAAACGTCATCCATTGCGTCGAAGTTACTGGATGGGATGTCTAGCGACAGGAGCTGGTGCCTCTAACTTAAATGCTGACTCATATCATCCCATGTCACATAAAATAGAATTTTTAAACTCAATGATTAGTAGGATGATCAGTTTACCACTAGAGAAAGCAGCAATTGATAAAAAATTACAATATTTTAATACATAGCATTCAGAAACAACTTTAATCCTGAGATTGTCACTCAATTGTATAAGGTAAAAATTACGCCAAAAGAAGGCCTAACACTCAAAGACATCCACCTAGCTAAAGAAGACAGAATAGGTAGTAAATTTAAATACATACTCGCATACTTCGGTAAAATATCCAAGAAAATTAACGAAGTTTTCAAAAACAACAGAATTAAATTCGACTTTCGCATTAATAACAATTGATTATACTTCGCATCCATCAGAAATTCCCCATACTTAGAACCAGGTATTTATAAAATCACGTGTGACAACTATAACAGCTTTTACATTGGTCATACAGGACTCAATTTCGTCACAAAATTTTGTGAACCCGTAGGTTGTTCCATGCTTCCAAGCTCTGAAGTCTTTCTTGTAGCTGATGTGAAACTTTCTGCCTGTTTGCCCTACAAAGCTGACATGACAAGCTTTACGCTGTAGTAGTGTATTCCAGCCTTTTAATATATGTCTGTGTTTTTCGTCAGATTTGTGGTGTATTTTTGAATAGAATTATCTGTTATGCATGCTTTGTTTACGCCCGATACCGGCAACCGTACTCTCAAATGAAACTTCCTGGCAGATTAAAATTGTGTGCCAGAACCGGGACTCGAACCTGGGACCTTTGCCTTTCGCGGGCAAGCGCTCTTCCACTGAGCTACCCCGACACGACTCACGATGCCGCCTCACAACTTCACTTCTGCCAGTACCTCGCCTCCTACTTTCCAAACTTCACAGAAGTTCTCCTGCGAAACTTGCAAGACTAGCACTCCTGGAAGAAAGGATATGGTGGAGACATGGCTTAGCCACAGCCTAGGGGATGTTTCCAGAATGAAACCTTCACTCTGCAGCGGAGTGTGCGCTGATATGAAACTTCCTGGCAGATTAAAATTGTGTGCCGGAACCGGGACTCGAACCTGGGACCTTTGCCTTTCGCGGGCAAGCGCTCTTCCACTGAGCTACCCCGACACGACTCACGATGCCGCCTCACAACTTCACTTCTGCCAGTACCTCGCCTCCTACTTCTCAAACTTCACAGAAGTTCTCCTGCGAAACTTGCAAGACTAGCACTCCTGGAAGAAAGGATATGGTGGAGACATGGCTTAGCCACAGCCTAGGGGATGTTTCCAGAATGAAACCTTCACTCTGCAGCGGAGTGTGCGCTGATATGAAACTTCCTGGCAGATTAAAATTGTGTGCCGGAACCGGGACTCGAACCTGGGACCTTTGCCTTTCGCGGGCAAGCGCTCTTCCACTGAGCTACCCCGACACGACTCACGATGCCGCCTCACAACTTCACTTCTGCCAGTACCTCGCCTCCTACTTCTCAAACTTCACAGAAGTTCTCCTGCGAAACTTGCAAGACTAGCACTCCTGGAAGAAAGGATATGGTGGAGACATGGCTTAGCCACAGCCTAGGGGATGTTTCCAGAATGAAACCTTCACTCTGCAGCGGAGTGTGCGCTGATATGAAACTTCCTGGCAGATTAAAATTGTGTGCCGGAACCGGGACTCGAACCTGGGACCTTTGCCTTTCGCGGGCAAGCGCTCTTCCACTGAGCTACCCCGACACGACTCACGATGCCGCCTCACAACTTCACTTCTGCCAGTACCTCGCCTCCTACTTTCCAAACTTCACAGAAGTTCTCCTGCGAAACTTGCAAGACTAGCACTCCTGGAAGAAAGGATATGGTGGAGACATGGCTTAGCCACAGCCTAGGGGATGTTTCCAGAATGAAACCTTCACTCTGCAGCGGAGTGTGCGCTGATATGAAACTTCCTGGCAGATTAAATTGTGTGCCGGAACCGGGACTCGAACCTGGGACCTTTGCCTTTCGCGGGCAAGCGCTCTTCCACTGAGCTACCCCGACAAGACTCACGATGCCGCCTCACAACTTCACTTCTGCCAGTACCTCGTAGTTTGACTTTTAATACTGGACTGCGTGAATGCGAAAGTGATTTGGACGACGTGGCTTTAGTGAGGTGTGTACACTGTTCTCTCGTCACTTTGTTTTAACCACTTCATCAAAATCCCGCCTCTGCACTTTGAGAACTAATAAAAGCGCTTTCAGGTGTGTGGTACGGCTGTACATCTGTGTTTTATGCCATTATAAGTGCTTTAAGCAGAGAGAGATTGGCGCTGCTGATCGATTATATGATGATACACTGACGCATTTAAATTACACATAAATTCATTAAATGCATCGTTGACCATCATCTATTTATTAAATCCTTAAAAATCGACTAGTATCGGTCGTGGATCATCATCATAGGTAAACTACACAAAAGTACAGAATAAAGGTAATTAATGAACGCAATAAAAAAGAAAATAAGAAGCAAAATAGCACACAATAGGATGGAAAAGTGGAAGTATCATGACTACTTAAAATAGTGTTATAAATACGTACAAGGTATTAAAACAGATTAGTCAAATGCATTAAATGAAATAAATCTGGCCGAAAACAACAGGAGTCAATTTCACTACAAATACAATGGCCATACTAGACTATCCTATCAGTCAAAAACATAAAAGACGAGAATGGACTGGATAATAAGTTCACTGTGCTAATTTCTTGAGTCAAAGACCATCCAAACCTATGCTATCGGAATTTGATAGTACAATTTCAGAGTTATTCTTAAAGGGTGTACAGTATCTTTGGCTGAACATCTTTGGTTACAGCCTAAGTGCGTTCATCAATAAGTTTTTAAGAAACGGCAGCATATGAATAATTTACAACAACAAATAAAATGTGGTACAATCAACAAACTTTATTACAGTTTCCAATATTAGACGCTATCCACATAAATACGTCGTGTTACCAGTGACAAAACGAGGGTGATCGTCATCTCAAAAAGGATTACATTATAACAAGATCGAAGATTATATAAACAACCTTACCCCCACTGTTATGCAGAGTGAGTCTAATATATAAGAGGAACATTAAAACTACCAATATCTTAAATACCAGTATGGAATAGATCGTAAATACAGAGTCTTAATCGTTGCAAAACTGTAAATAGATACTGAATGAGATTACAGGACAGAGTTTACTATAGGGCAATAATTTTAAATTTTACTATTTTGGAATTACAATGCTTCCTGATATAAATAATAAAGTATGGCATACTTGAGGATACTTCAAGGGAGCTATCTTATGTAGTAAATATAAAATTTATAGAATTTTGAAAATAACAGGTAACGTATAGATAAATAAATCATGATCCTAAAGTTTAATGTCCTACTGAAGAATATTGCATGTTATAGCATAGGTTTGTTATGACATAGACCTGGAACAACATGTCACTTGTGCACATTATTAATTAGTCGATATAACAATGTAACAAATAAACAACTTTAATGTACAATTTTATAAAGGCATTAAAGTAATAGAGTTCTTTAGAAGAAAAAGTCAGAATAGTATTAAATACAAATAATATTGCATAAAGAAAATGCAGCTATCAAACAGAAAAATGAACACATACCTTATAAAATACGTTTAAAATCACACTACATCATGTTGTACATAATTCGGTGTAACAGTAGTTAACATAATAGTGTAAATAAAAATATATTATTAAGGGATACGTAAGAAACACTGCATAGATGATGTACTTAGACAAACAGAAGGAAAGTGTTTACAGTGAAGGATCACATTAGTTTTTCTTATTTTGGTAACAAGACAGATGATAAGTCTTTAGCGAACTTTAAAGCAGACTGTTACTAGATATCTCTAGTCATGTCATCGGTACTCTGAAACATCATAACACACAGTTTCTATGAAAGATATACATTCTTCGCATTCTATAAACCACTGCTGATGCATTTGGTAGTTTAAATAGAATTTAATAGAATCAAGTATGGATAAAATACACTAGATTTCTTGCAGGTAGCTAAGAAAACACCAGTTATTGATCTCACAACTTTTGTATTGAAAATTTGATTTCTGAGTCTTGCTTTAAGTATTATAGTTCCATTATATGTAGAAAATAATTCCCATTAAACCTGATAAAATTATCCTTAAATTTACTTCTAGGATCTGAAAATTCACCCTAGTTTCTTGTAAAATTAATTTCTGTAATAAATTGCGCCCTAGTTTTCTCTAAGCTAATACAGTAAGCCTAATACAATATAACATCGCTTGATACTGTACGTTTTTCCAAATGATTCTTTCTCTTAGAGATTTATCCTCAACCTTATCACGGCTTCAGTGCTACGATAATTCCCAGTAACATGTAATTATTTAATTATTTGAATTTTTCTTGGGTGCTTGACAGGACATGATGTAATATTGCAAAAGGAAGATAACTACCAAATGTTCTCCAAATAACATTTGTTTATTTATTCGATCTCTAACCCGTTTCGGCTTCCTAGACCATCTTCAGGTGACTGACAACTGGATGGCGCAGACATATGAGGATATTAACATAGAAGATACGAATTTTTACTCTGGAATGTACTACATGAAATGCTTACAGACACTTTGATTTAACGTTATAGATGTTCCTTGTTGAACAAAATGCTGTGTTTAGCCTTTACGGAGACGAAAACCGTTTGGTGACCGAATAAATATATAAATATTATTTTTCAAAATTTTTTGCAAATGTTTTCCTTTTGTGTAATTATTCGCTTTATCCGTTTCCTCATATTCGACACAGTATGCGGTTAACATAATTTAATGAGGAAGTGGAGATAAACACAATTAAAAACATCGAGGTAATTGTTATTCCTATCTCTCGGTCATTTTTTAAATTTCTTTAGTTATCAGTCAAGTCAAAACAAAGCTTTATTCGACCTAAATCGGAGAAAGATAACATAAAATTTCCATAAATTTGGACGATTATCAGTATAGTACCCTCGATATCAGAAGCGTTGGAGACTACTAGCGAACTTCCGTAACATTTGCAAAGTATCGCTCAAGTATCCGCACAGCAGCTATATTACTTAAAAAGACTGAAAGCTCAGATAAGTCTGGGTAGATTCGAACGTACAATTTGAATGCCGCTTGGTTACAGCATGACATAAGATACTCCTAATTTCCATAGCTACCTTGTTTAAATAATGTAAAATTTATCGAACAGGGAATTATAGTGGATGGAGAGATACCTAAATTAAAAGTCCAAAGAATCTTCTTGGAGCAGAATAAAAAGTCTGTCTGGAACGCCCCGAAGCTTCGCCCTCGGTTCAAAACATTTCTAGATTAACTGTCTGTCAGTATTATGTGTGTAATCAAACAATGGAATGTCTAGTTTGGAATCTCAACAATATTGTCAAAAGGGTTGGACAGATGGCAGACATGTCGAAAACATTGTCGTGCCTACCATTCTTACGGTTAGTATCACGATTCTTAATGGTATTTGGCTATTACATATAGTTTTATCGGAAGTAAGAGTACACTAGCTGTTGGCCTTGCTAATAATATGGTTTTAATTAATTTGGTATCAGCTGAAGCACTAGTAATTACTTATAATTTCACCATATGATACTTCTGACCAGTATCAAATGACTTCATATTGTTTTAGGACATGAAGTGTCAATAGGTACTTTACCACAATCTCAACCACTAAGTCTGATGTTACATTACTTCATTCGAATGTTCAATAATTATCGATCGTGACTGTGGAGTGGGACTATTTCTTCTCCACATTATTGTTGTTTTTTCACGACGGATTTTGCCTCGGCGTGATTTACGCAATAATTTCAGCCCCCGATACAGCAACTGCAATGTTTATGACCTCTTCTATTCTTGCTGCGGCGTGACCTCTTTATTCGAAAAAATAATCGCAATTGGAAATCAGCCGTCACTTTATGGCAGCATTAACACTGAAAACAAACACAATTGGAATCGCGTGATTAATAGCGCATCGTTACGTTATAATCGTGTCAAAAACGTTCACAACATTTCTGCATTATGCTTTCGTAATATGTTAAACCGTTAACACATTATACGCGTAGTTTCTGTTGTGAATACTAATTTTCGCGCAAATCACCGACATATAACAACCAGTGAACTATCTGACACCGTACTGAAAAACAAGCACAGAGAGACGTGACATTAGGTGTCTAGAAAAGAAGAGAAATAATGAGAATACCACAACAGTATAGTTTTAAAAAATATTTAGTACCCTCAGCTGCAAATTACCACAAACGGTTACTAGTTCGAGACACATCTTAATGATCATCTTCAGATGTAATTAATCATGTGTTGTGAGAAATAAAAGTACTACCAAAAGCTGCAAAATAAGACGAATAGCAGGTCTGTAATAGAATTTCGCCAGAAAGCGTAATTTAACCGTAGATATCCCTGGAGTATTAAAGCAGCTTTCACCACTTAACAAGTGTATGTCTCTTGGTACAGATCGTATACCAATGAAGTTCAAAGTATGCTGACGCAATAGCTCCGTACCTTGCTATTATATACAACGGCTCGCTCAGTGAAAGTGCCGTATCCAAAGACTGGAAAGTTGCACAGGTCACTCCAATATTCAAGAAAGGTAGTAGGAGTGATCCGCAAAATTACAGGCCTATATCACTGAATATATTTTGCGGCTACTCCACCGCGGCTATTATGAACTACCTCGAAGACAACGATCTATTGACCAATATTCAACACGGATACAGAGGATATCGTTCTCGTGAAACACAGCTTGCTCTTTAATCACATGAAATGATGAGCGCTATCGACTTCCGATCTCAAATCTATTCCATGTTCGTCGATTTCCACTTTTGACAGTGTACCTCACAAGCATCTTCTCAATTTGCGTACTTGTGGCTTTGTAACGTCCTTATATTTGATATTTTGGTTGGTGGTGGTAATTTATTTGGTTTATTGTAGTGCTTCGGTATTATAGAAGCGACATCAGCGGTAGTGCAAGCTTTCGTCGTCTTCACATAAAGATTCAGTAGGCACGTAAAATTTTTATTTGCGGCATACGTCGGTTCTTTAAGTTGGTACACCTGCTATTATTTCATATATTCAGTTATGGATGCCTCTGGTTTAACTTTCCGTAGCCTAACACAGTTTATGGATTATATTTTAACTGATGAAGATAGACTCTGTGATCTCAGGGGCTTGTTTTAAAAATTATAAATTCTTTTTGTAATATAATCTTTTCTTTCCCGGTAGTTCCATTTAACGAAGCATGTCACATTCACTATTCTTTACCTATAAAAGTCATAACATTTTAATTATTTTTAGTCACTTTGATTCACGGATAAATCAAAGATGTTATTTTTAAAAGTGGGAAGGTCAGGTGCTAACTACTGTTGATATGGTCGACACAAAATTTTAAATTAATATTTCTCCTATATTTCACCTTATGCAGAGATTTACAAAACACTGTCAAAGTCACACGATATATTTTATATAAGCAGTTCTCTATAGTTCATTTCACAAAATGGCAGTTTGATATTCTTGGCAAAATTTAAAATTATTCCTATTTTTTGGACAAGTTAAAGTTATTTGATTTAATGTTTGTCAATGAAAAAAACCTTTTTAGCAATGATTAATATTTTCTTGACTATTACGTTCCTAACGGGAAGCAGAATTTTTTTAAAATCCGTAGCCTATCCCAAATTAAAGTCCACAGATATTATTTACGCACTCGCGTATAAGTTCGATTTAATTAAGCCTTTTAAATAAATTCAATCATAGTAAACCAGAAGTTCGGAATAATTTCCCACCTATTTATTTCAGATACAACCACAAAGACTGAGTGAGATCTTATCGTTACGAGCAACAAATTCTGAGAGCTGTTAACGTTGGGAGAAACAAAGACTGAGAGAGCGAGTAGCTATACTGCGGAACTAATTATACTACTATTGCGACAACAGATTACTCTGATTTACGGTGTTTAGACTCGGTTACTCTGAGACTGTACTGTTTCGATACTTCAAAGATATATTGACTGTTACTGAAATTTTGACAAATACGTAAAAATTCGGCCTCTTACAAATTATTAGAATTGAATATGGATGAAAATGGCTAGTTTGTGCTATGATTGCGATGTAGTGTTACAGCGTATCCCACAGTTGTGCAACTGAACTCGAAATTTCCTGTCAGAAAGGACATAGTACGTTGTAATTGTCACAAAGTCATAGAGTTAGAAGTGACATCTTGTGTTCTCCAGGGAAGTGTTACAGGGTCCCTACAGTTCCTAATCTTTATAAACGATTCAGGATAAAATGGTAAGTAGCAGCTCTCTTACACTGTTCGCAGATAATGCTGTCATTTATCGGTTACTAAAGTCACCAGAAGATCAAAAGCAGCTGCAAAATGATTTAAAAATGATACCTGCATGGTGCGACAATTGGAAAATGGCCCTGAACAATGAAAATTGTGAAGTCATCCATATGACCTCATATGACCCTATAAGAAATATATTAAGATTCTTTTACACGATAAATAAGCCAAATCTTAAAGCCATAAATTCAACTAAATACCTAGGATTTGCAATAACGAAGAACTTAAATTGGAAAGAACACACAGAAATTATTGTAGGGAAAGCGAGCCACAGGTTACGTTTTATTGACAAAACACTTATCTTATAAAAATAGTCTACACTACACTTGGTCGTCCGATTTTGAAGTACTGCTGCACTTTGTGGGATCCCCACTATGTGGGACCTTGGATGGTATAGCGAAAGTTCAGAGAAGGGCAGGTCGTTTTGTATTATAGCGATTTAGGGGATAGAGTGTCACAGAAGTAATGCAGGAGTTGGGGTGGAAATGATTAAAAGAAAGGCATTTTTCGTTGCGGTGAGATTAATTTGCGAAATTGATGGCACCTTTTTCTTCCGAATGAAAACATATTTTCTTAGCACCCATATGTTCATGTTAATAAAATAAATCAGATCGAAAATGAGTATTTATGTAGATACGACGATATGTTGTCCCTATGAAGTACTGCGTTTCTTAAATGGATACTAAAGCACCTTTTTCTTCCGAATGAAAACATATTTTCTTAGCACCCACATGTTCATGTTAATAAAATAAATAAGATCGAAAACGAGTATTTATGTAGATGTAGATACGACGATATGTTGTCCCTATGAAGTACTGCGTTTCTTAAATGGATGCTAAAGCACTATTGCTGTCCTCTCTTTGAAATGTTACAGCATAAATACATGTTTACTGTATGATACCAGAGCATTTTTCCTATATCGGCGTTAAGTACCCCATCAATAGCAAAATAAATTTAGTAGGGCGCTTTGTCGCAAATAAGGGCGGTAAAGATGCCTCGAAAGTCTTAAAATGTTCAAATGTTTGTATAGCTTATGGGACTTAACTACGGGGTCATCAGTCCCTAAGCTTACAAACTACTTATGAACTAGCTAAGACTAAGGACGACACAAATATCCATGCCCGAGGGGGGATTCGAACCCCCGACCGTAGTGGCCGTGCAGACCGTGACTGGAGCGCCTCAGTCCCCTCGGCCACCGCGGCCGGCTCGAAAGTCTTAGGCTGGTAAAAAGCGCGCAAGTTTGGTCATTAGGAGAGGAATACTGTGCAGTCTCGACAGCCTGGCACCATTGCTGTCAATCACAGTGAACCTTCACAACAACGTCAGATACACTGTCAGCCTGAACCTTGTGAGCACCTACCCACTATCGATATAAAACCGTCCAGGCGGTAGCAGCCTCACCTGGCGAGCAATGACTGTCAGACACGCGCGCATTGCCTGTGCGTGTGTAGAATGGGGAAGGCGTGCGATGTAGCTGATACAAGCTTCCTAGGGTTTATTTGCGGACGGAGAAGTTAGTACTGATTCCTCCCACAAGTCCCCTAAAACCTCCGCATCCTTGCGGATGCTGTTGCGTAGCAGTGTGCGTTTGTACCGCCCTACAGTACGCACGAGGTGCCGTAGTTGCTGTCCATGTCGTTATGGAAAGCATAGAGTTCTGACTAACCTGTTGTCTTCTATAGTTGTGTCCCCAGTTGTGTCTCATATTTCTTCAGTTATCTATTCTGTCATAAACTCATATTTAATTATCTTTCGTGACACACTTTAAGATAAATTAAGTCATATATATCCGTTTCCTAATTGGGTCACTGGCCCTTCATTCATTGACAATACTGTTTATTGTCAATAGATGTTATCTCTATTCCCATATTAAAATTGGCAACACATGCCATGTCTAATATTTAATACCTTACTGTTGGCAAATAGATGCCACGTTTATATTCATTGGAATAGGCTATACATAGCTTGTCATAGTGTTTAATATTTAATGCAAAATGCAGATCACAGAAATCAACAGAAACCATTTGCTGCATAAAGGCAAAATATAATTCCGACTGACGGATGGTTGCTTTCATTGACAGCTGATGGTGAAATTCCATTATGTATGATGTACATATTCCATAGTATATGATGTTTATCGCTCTGATGTGATATGATTTCGTGAGGTTTATGTGGAGGCGAAACAGGTCAAAATATCATATAATTACTCATATACTTATTCATAGATGTGTATGTGTAAGAGCATAGGACAAATGTATTTCAAAATGGTGCCATTTCTGCTACTGTGTATTCCTAATTTATAAAAATTGTAGAGTGAGGCACACACTGCGTCCCCTAACTATTTTCAATATCCCACAAATGACGACTTCACTGCCGCCTGAAACACCATATACATCATCATAATGTGTCGACTTCCAGGCCGGATCTACCAGTCACCTGTACTTGACCCTTTCTTACCACTTCACTTCTAATAATGAGCCTATTTCTTATCACCTTCATTCCTAATAACGAACCTATTTCCAGGCCGAATTTATCAGTCACCTGTACTTGACCCTTCTTATCACCTTCTCAAAACTTGCTTAAAACTACACATAGCAGACCATACACCTCGTTTCTCATATCATTCATAATAAAACCATGTTTTCCATTGCCTATGTCCAACAGTCATCTTCATTAAGTTCACTCACCTGTTATTGCGCCGTCCTCTTCTCAGCGTCATATATTATCTTATAAAAATCAGAGTAAACAGTATTGGAATAAAATAAAATAAAAAATCCTTCAATTAATGTAGTCAGCTGTTTTCAGTGTTATGTTTCGTTCTGAGATCTGTGTCTGCCACCTAACTTTGCAAAGGTAACTCGTGCTATGCAGATGTTTACTGCTGAGTTACAATATTTACCATGCTCCAAAATTGTTACATACACACATTAAGCCAAATTCAGTACGTATTAAGTCTGTAAATCTCGTATTCCTGCTTACTCATGTCAAATACTTTTTTTTTATTTTTTATTTTTATTTTTTTTTCGTCTAAATTAGTTTTTACCTGCAATCAGGTGTTTGGATAGAGAAGAAAGTATAGGCGATAGAAAAGAGTTCAGACTGAATAGTAAGAGGAAGAACTAACAGCATGAAAGGAAAAGAAATAAGCTGCTAGTTGACTATGGTACCTGGTAGGCGTCAGTTACCTGGCAAAGCAAAGAGCGCTATTGCCCCTGAGGTATGGATAGAGAAGAAAGTAAAGACGATAGAAAAGAGATCAGACTGAATAGTAAGAGGAAGAACTAACAGCGTGAAAGGAAAGGAAGTAAGCTGCTAGTTAACTAGGGTACCTGGTAGGCGTCAGTTACCTGGCAAAGCAAAGAGCGCTATTTCCCCCTGAGGTATTTGTACCAATTTGTGTATGAAGTCAGATGTAGATATTTTCAGACCAAAAGGCAACATTCTGAACTGACAACACCTTCCTCCATATGTAAAAGCAGTGTATTTGCAACAACTTTCCTTTACAAGTGTTTGCCAGAAGCTAGCAGTCAAATCCATGCTTGTTAATATCTTGACTCCATGAAACTTCTGAACAAGTTCCTCAATTATTATGGACCTGACTTTAAATTTATACTTGTAGTCTTTCATGCGACCTTGAGTGTGTATATATTTTTGTGTGCTTTCAGACCAATACTGATTGAGAAATGCAGTGATAAACTCCTGATATGTTTTACAAATGTTTATAGCTCCTGTTTCCCACGAAATTGCATCTTCAAACCTACACACAACGGTTTTCATCTTTTGTTGTTCTGTCATGTTATTAGGAATAACACCATCGAACTGCCTGATGAAAGCAACAGGATGTACATTACCTGTGTTTGAAAAATTTTGAAATTTGTATGAATAAGGATCATTTGCAACATCAACTGTGTTACCTTTCTTACGTTCTTGTTCCACCCACGCTTCATGTTTTCTCCTAAGTTCATTTTCAATGGTGCTAATATTTTCTACTAAATCACCTGACTCGGGCAGCTCATTCAGTTTCTGCTCGATCTCTGTTAATTTATTGGGAGGTGCATTTGCATTACTTCTACATGATGTGCCTACCTGTGACACTTTATTGTCAATTAATGCTACATTTCTGTTCATTTTTTCGATGTCTGATTGCTGTGACAGATATCCATCTTTACATGTTATACTAACGCTAACCTGGTCCTTCCTCAAACACACTACATTATTTGTAACTGTATACAGTGTGTCACTATTAACCTGTAATCTTTCGTTAATTTCACTTACTTCAGAGTCCGTCCTGTGCACAACGTCATTTTGACAATTTTTCAAATCTAATTGTTTAAAACACTTGTCTGTTTTTTCTTCATTATTAATTACCCTGTTTTCCCTGGAATTTATTATTTACACTAGCCATTGGTGTACGTATTTCCTCTATCGCACGGTCTAATCTTTCATTGTTTTGATGAAGTTTTGCTATTAACTTATTAATGTTTTGTTTTTGTTCTTCTTTGTTTTGATCTAATTTTGCAAGCATGTTTTGACTTAATTTAGCTATCATGACGCGAAGCATTGATATACTATTGTCAAAACCAGTTTCATTCTCCCCACTACTTTCTTCTGGCAACATATCAGCTGAAGTTGTGCTACGTCTTCTGTCACTTGATACCTCCATCTGCTCCTCTGTTATGCAGGCGCCAGACACATTTTCTCTGACAGCTGCATCCAGATTTACCACGTCAGTATGGTTAGGAGCGACAGATTGACAAACTTGTGTATCTCTCTGCACGTCACTTACAACATTTTCAACAGCACTTTGTTCTACATTATGTGTGCTATTGATCTGATTAACATCCATATCCTGGACAATATTAGATTGCAATTCACTCATATTCGCTACTAAATATGGACTGATATTGTCACCCTGCATCTGAGGTTGTTGACCTGAATGATCATTGCCTCTATTTTGAACACATTCTCTGTCCCTACTTCTGAGAGAATACCTGTTTTTTCATATCTAATTTACTTTTTACGCTAGTTTTTCAATTCAAAATTTTACTAACAGATATACACAATTAATTATAATTTACAGGAGTTGGCACTTACTCCCGTTTTTCCTCGCGTCGCGATGTGCAGTAGTTGCGACGTGAAGGCTGGTGGTTGTAGCTCCGTTAATAGATGGAGTCGTCGTCTGCCGCTGCTGGCGATGTTTACGGCTGTTCCTTTCAGGCGCCGCACCCCTCTTCTGTCTGCTATGGCGCTGAGCGTGGCTGTTCCGTCGACGTGCCCGGTGAGGTGTTACGACGCCGCCTTTCTGTAGCTCGTCGATTCTTGAAGTTACGTAATCCAATGGACCGCGAAAACTTGCACTTGCTTTAAACACTTTTTCACACCACTCGCGTACTTCAACTGCCTGATGGTCACTTGATTTGTAAAATTCTTGATGTCTAACAGTTCGCGAATTACTTCCACCGTTTATCGCCTCACTGTATCTGTTTATTTCGTTCCGAAATGTTGTTCCCCGCAAGGGATGCCATGTACAAGCTTCCTAGGGTTTATTTGCGGACGGAGAAGTTAGTACTGATTCCTCCCACAAGTCCCCTAAAACCTCCGCATCCTTGCGGATGCTGTTGCGTAGCAGTGTGCGTTTGTATCGCCCTACAGTACGCACGAGGTGCCGTAATTGCTGTCCATGTCGTTATGGAAAGCATAGAGGTCTGACTAACCTGTTGTCTTCTATAGTTGTGTCCCCAGCGCAGAAGACAGCACACAGGTCGTTGGTTCTTCTACAGCATACAAGTGAGGCTAAAGTTCTTTATGATGGAAGCATAATAAGCGACTCGCGAGATTTTTAATTGTCAGGGATGCCATTTATTAAATAAATAATTAAAAAATTAGCAACTATTGTTAATATGATACGGCCTATGCTGCCCATAGTTCATGTTGAGACCTCGACTGTTATCACATTTACGCAAAATCTTTACTCATGACCGGCGCGGTCCGGCGCGTATAGTGGTCAGCTCGAGACTGAAACTGCGGCGCGTTGCGAGAGGGCACCTGACGCTCTATTTCGCGCCAAAACCGAGCCGTCGCGCGCCTTCTGCAAAATGGCTCTTCTCTTGTTAGATTAAGAGAAGACAACTTAAACTTTTTAAACTGTCCTAACCTAGCCTGTCCTTGAGAGATATTTATAACAAATCCTGAGCTCTGAATAATTAATATTAAGTTTATAATAAACAAAAGTAATTTCAAAAGAAATCACGTGACGTGAAATGCAGCAGCCAATGCGAGGAGAGCACCAGTAACATAGGCGGGCTTTCCCACGGGAACCAGCACCTACTGCGCCATATGCTACTGCTCCCCACCCCACATTTCAACATATGCTGCACTGCTGTCTTTCTTCCGCGTTTAAGGCACGTACAATGTTAGCAAAGAAACGGCCAGCGGCCAGAAATATGAAGTGGCAACAGGCCAGGAATATCACACATCCCCTTCCTTCGGAGATTTCCAAACTTGGAATGTTCTCAAAGACAACAGACAAGTCGGAAATAAGAACCCTCTAAATTTTGAAAAATAGTGCCCATTATCTCTCAAAAACTTACATAAATATTGAAACCATTACCTCTGAATTTCCCCATCTAAATCAACAAATGATTACACAAAAAGTATAGAAACATCAACATTACAACCCTGCCTAAATTGAACTTGGGCAGCAATGAATTAACTAACTTTACAATATATTAAACTACATATAAATACTGATATATATCCTAAATATCATTCTGAAAATACACACACAAAAACTCAAAGTTACAAATTACTTAACACATGCTATGAAATTGTGCAGAAAATAAACGATTGAACAATAGATAAGTAACACTGAATAATTACAGGAAATACAGCACGCTTAAAGCCTCTCAATAGTTATGATTTGAAATCGGCGCATTGCGTCCATGTTTACAAAATTTATTGGCACTTGCCATTTGAATATCTGACATTTAGACTTTCGGTTCATGTCCGCTTATAACACCAACTAAATTCTCGACACATTGCCGTCCATCAATTCCACCACAACACATAGTACATAGCCTTACACACTGACAAGGAGCCTTCGGACTCGGAAATTCAGATTAGGATGAGACTTCGCATGTGTGTTTTATAAGTCAAGGATGTCCACTCATAGACGTGTAAGTTAACCCTTAAGGTAAGCCTTACATTATAACGAGGAATGAGCATCATTTTGAAACATATTATTCGTTTGAACCTGCTTATAGTGAATATGTAGTAATTAACTTCTTCTATATGACTGATTACTTGTTATGTTTAATTTGTCAATGTAAAATATTTCTCTGTGAACAGTTATCGATATGGCTTTTCAGGTCAGAGACTCTATCGTATAGCAGCGCTCCCCTGTGGGAGAGCAGGCAAGCAGCAGTATCTGCCGCCCCGTGACGTAGATCAAACGTTCGTACCCAGACCGCGGAGTGCTCAAACAATATAAGTAATAAAGTTGAACAAAGTGAAAGTTATAATTTGTTATAAGTGCAACGATATGAAAGTTTATGTGAAACCAGTGAACATAAGTGAAGTAAGAATTGATCTTAATGAAACATTTATTCGTTCGTTCCGCTGAGGCAGAAATTCGTTACGTGTTCGGTAACCGTCCCAAACGTAGGAAACGCGGTAGCGTCATCGCGGGCGCTAACGGTCGTGATTAATTACGCGATTCGCGATGCATCACGGCGAACTGCTAGCAAGCTTCCATTGGAGGAGCCAACATCAAAATGATATCTGTATGAATTTATGTACCATTTATATGACTGCAGAGTACCACGTCGCTGGACTGATAAATAAGATAAGTTAAATGCTATTGGTTGTAATTTGCTGTGAATGCATGTTTAAGTTTTGTTTAAATACAGCAACATTAGACAGTACTTTTGCTATCTTATTTGAACAACTAATTAACCACACACGAGTAGCATGACAATCCTCAATAATGCATGACTAATATGTCTACACAATTTTACAATCAAGTGAGTGTCATTAATTGTTAGAGACAATTTTGCTAAAATTGATGGTAGAAGATAACAGACAGTTGACTTAATGAATAATGTTTCTACTTCGTTTTGCACTGAGTTCAACAGTAATGGCCACCGCCACATCTATCCTATAAAGAACCAAACTCGTACTAATGTCGTATGCATAGCGTTAATTAAGACTGATTTACTTAAATTTCCTATTTGCTTGAGTGAATTAATTTTATCAGATACTGACTTTAGTGGTTGGACTGCACCCACTTGCCAATCAATCATTTGATGTTAAAAATCCTATTATTCATAATTTTCTAAATTATCAGTACCATTAGCGTACTAATTGAGTCATACGTATTGCACAGACGGAGTAAGTTAATTTCTGCTATCTGTGTGTGCACAGTCTCTGTAGGAGATTTTGTAAGGAAAGGAAAGGTGAGTGATCTTTTGAAATTTTTGTCAGTTAGGGCCATAGTATTTGTTAATTACACTGATTGTCTTGCTTAATATTGTCAAAATTTAACTACACCATTTGCATTAATCACGAGTTTAACGTAACCAACCACGAAATTAAGGTCAGGTTTGTTATGTTGCTCAAACATTACAACAACAGCCACCACAGTTAATAACACGTAAATCAAAATGTATATTTTTTTTACCTCCACTCTCACACTTTCCTTCAATAAAATAAACACCTTTTCACCCAATATTATCAACAAATATTTTCTTTCCTTACAGACGTTTTAAGGCGCACTATCCAGAAAATTCCGAGAAAAATGGCTCCAAAATTTTTAAAGCGTATTGCATATACGGCAGATTCCATTGGCAGAGAACATTTGCTGTAGCACGGTCGAATAGAACAACATGAACCGACGTCCTTTCATTCTTATGTTGTGTAATTACCATAGGGAGGAGTTACCATATTCTGTGCAAGATGCGACCCTTGTCAGTAAAACTGCGAGGCATGTACCTCTACTGTCAGTCGCGTAGGAAAAGATATTCGCGTTGCTTGTGTGTGGATGCATATATTTAATCATCTTTGTTGCAAATGGATTGATTTCACTTACGCGACAACTTCAGCAGTTTCCATCTCCACTGTACTGCAGTAGCTCTGATACTTCTCTAATTTTAATTTCCGATTGATTTCTTTTACATTTCTCTTTACAACTTGTTAGTAAGTGTATCTATTGAGGTTCATTGACTAAGCTAAGCTAGTGGTGAAATATGAAAATTTGCAGCTGAGGCGGTTAAAATAAAAATTTGTTTTAAAAATCAATATTTACGAATGAAATGCATCACGGCTAGTGGGGCTTCTATTAATTATTATTCATAGAATATATGACATCAACTGCGATTGGGCAATGCTGAAAATGTGTACCCAGCCGGGATTCGAACCCGGGTCTCCTGCTTTCTAGGCAGTTGCGCTGACCCCTACACCACTGGGGACACAGTGATCACCGCACCTGCAAGGACTACTCATGCACGCCTCCCGTTAGATACAAATTCCCAGCTTCGCCCTGCCCATAGTACTCAAACTCGTAGTTTAACTAATTCCCGTAAGAGTAAGGGCTTCAAACTTGCCCACCCCTCCCAACTAACGATAGGATCATTGCCCGTCACCGGCATATTATATATATACATGTGGCGTCTGTTTGGAAAGAACAGACGTCACATTCTGATCCTGCAGCTGTTATTATTTAATATTCATAGAATATATGACTTCAACTGCTATTGGGCAAAGCTGAAAATGTGTACCCAGCCGGGATTCGAACCCGGGTCTCCTGCTTTCTAGGCAGTTGCGCTGACCCCTACACCACTGGGGACACAGTGATCACCGCACCTGCAAGGACTACTCATGCACGCCTCCCGTTAGATACAAATTCCCAGCTTCGCCCTGCCCATAGTACTCAAACTCGTAGTTTAACTAATTCCCGTAAGAGTAAGGGCTTCAAACTTGCCCACCCCTCCCAACTAACGATAGGATCATTGCCCGTCACCGGCATATTATATATATACATGTGGCGTCTGTTCCGAAAGACCAGACGTCACTTCTGATCCTGCAGTTGTTATTATTTATTATTCATAGAATATATGACATCAACTGCGATTGGGCAATGCTGAAAATGTGTACCCAGCCGGGATTCGAACCCGGGTCTCCTGCTTTCTAGGCAGTTGCGCTGACCCCTACACCACTGGTGACACAGTGATCACCGCACCTGCAAGGACTACTCATGCACGCCTCCCGTTAGATACAAATTCCCAGCTTCGCCCTGCCCATAGTACTCAAACTCGTAGTTTAACTAATTCCCAGCATTGCCCAATCGCAGTTGATGTCATATATTCTATGAATAATAAATAATAACAACTGCAGGATCAGAAGTGACGTCTGGTCTTTCGGAACAGACGCCACATGTATATGGGCTTCTATTAGTTTGAAATTCTGACGGAGTACTCCTCGGCCACCGTCAAATGGTGACTGTCACGTGGATGGCACAACCGTTCTCGTAACTACAGCTACGTGACTGCCCGCAATATCACTTGGCTTGGCTTCAAGACAGCCGCGCCCATCTCGACCTCCACTGGCTAGGTGTATTTAATAATCCGTACTTCGTCGAATACAATACTGCTTTCGTTCCTGCAACTACTTCTCAGAATGCGGAAGTGTGAAACACTGCTGGTGCTCTACACGGCGCTTTTGCGTAGCGCGCGTGTGCTTTTTAACATAAAACTGACCACACCCACCAATTTTATACAGTATTAGCATTCTGCAGGCAACATAATGTTTCACCGGTATAATTAATTCTCGAGTTTTTGCTTGTGGCTTCTGTAGAAGCCGGATAATCTTTCCTGTTAGCGAGAGACCGCGTTGTGTCCTTACCGGCACCCTTCTATTTGAGAGTGTATCATGAAAGGATTTGCGATATTTTATTTCTTTTATTTTCGCTATATGGTCTTTTACAGACCCATCGGCTTAATAAGTCATAGTTGCAAAATCCTAATGCCAAGTATTTACAGAAGAATGGCAAAGCGGGCAGAAGCGGACCACGGAGACGATCAGTTTGGATTTAGAAGAAAGTGACTGAAAAGCCGGCGTTGCTCGGGTATGTATCTGTTTACTCCTGTCTTGAGTTTGTACTTCTCCTATCCCGCCTGTCGCTGTCCATCTCCTTTTCTCTAAAACCGTTATATATATCGGAGAATATATAAGGCATATGTACAAAGTTATAAGTGCCGTATCCAAACAAAGTGAGATAGCAATCAAAAGCGAGCTTGCACACGGAATTTCCAAAAACAAACTAGGGAAAAACACACTATTTTGTGCAAGGTGATACAATTTTATCAGTTATACCTTTCAGTTGGCTGGAGCCCTCAGTGCAAGAAAAAAAAATCACCCATTCACAACCTGTGTTTGCTTGAGGCTCTGAAGTGCGGCTGTAGACCCTATTTCATTATACAAAATTGCTGCATCGTTTTTAGGGGCCAACCATACCTGCAGCAAAGTCCCCAAAATGTTTAGCTTTAAATATAAGCAGGCAGGAACAAAAAAAGCGTAAACTACACATTCACTTTTAACTAAATTGATGTTTATCCCACCCTAATATCCGTCAGTGAATATTTGGTACACCTGACTTCAGAGCAATGCCGAGTTCCTTAAGACTGCCAAAAAATGGAAACTTGACTCAATAGTTTGTAAGTCGCACAGTCGCTAAATAAAAATTGAATTCTAGCAACAATCGTGAGAAACACTAAATTCAACTGTCACAGAATATAGTTAGAGTCCACAAAGCATCACTGAAGACTTTTCCCAAGTCCCACAAACGCAGAATAAAACCAATGTTCTCGAAGCACCACAGAACAAATATTTCTAAGTTCCACACAAGAACACTTCGCTGAAATTTTACAAGTCCTCAAGCGACTCCACAGTCACCCATCGTAACGACACGTCTTGTCTGTGAAACCGACGTTAACAGACTGCCTCCAAAAAGCCAAAATGGCCGCCTTAAGTACCCTCGCTAACATCTCTGAAGTAAAATCAGTATCTTATTTTCACAAAATTACCTCTTTTACATAAATTACAAATGAAATAAATACATGTGACGATTTTAATGGAAATTTTTCGCTGAAACAGAATATGTAATCAAAAACATTGTATATATCGTAGTCTTTGCATTATCAAAAAATTAAACTTTTCTACCTTTGCTTTTTCAGTATTTAAACTTAGATTATTCACTGTACTATTGACCTGTGGATTCATTAACTATTTACTTAAGTCTAGGTTACCGTACTGCCGCTAATAATACAATTATTAATGTTTATTTATTAAAATCCAGTTTTTATACCTGGAAACCATGTTACTGGCCTCTAATTCAAATCTACTGAATTTGCGCAAAAAACGAAATATACATCTTAAGAGTACTCACGTAGATCTATGATTTAACATCCTCTACATGATATTTGGTTAAGCCTTTTTCAAGATATATCGTTTACAAAATCGTTACTTCATAATGACTTCTGATTTGCTATAACTCAAAAACTATCAAAGTGACAGGGGGCGTGTTTATATGAGTGCATCCGTTTACTCTTTATCTATAAATTGAACCTATGCGCTCCTTTGTATCATACATGTATCAATAGTTATTAATTTTATGTGGTTTATTGAATATTTCTCCAAGGTCAAACAGAGATTCTCCCAGCGATCGCCATTGAGTCTCATAACGGCCTGGATTTTCCAGTCATGTGTCTATAAACAAAACGAGCGACCAGACGCTCGTTTGACAGGTGAAAGGTGCCGCTATTGACTAACCCCTAAACAACGACGACTCAGTGGCTGTCAAAATGCATCACGATTCCCTCGCATTTGCGCGGTTTAGTACAGAATTGCAGACTTCAAGTGTCCCCACGAAGCTGTCCCCTTACATAACGACGTATAAAATTCTTGCGATCTCATATTTATTGAGTTACATGTTGTACAATTGTTTAATTTTTCGGGTATTGTTCATTTGTGTAAGTGCTATATGCCTATAAAATCCTGTTGCGAATACAACTAGTAGTAAAGAAGTAATAATAAAACTTAATAATAATGGTGCTGTTTTAAATGAACGTTACTGTATATGTGCTAATATCTCATGAACTACGTGTCGTACTGTGGTACAATATTGAAGGTACATTCAGCTATATGTGTGTGTATAGTGTCTGTAAAATTTCCTGCTGCTACTATTTCTAGTGTAGAAATTATAAATTGTAACATCATACCGAATGCCGTAATTTTAGCTCACGAACAGAGGAACAGTAGTGAGCGAGAAACATTTCTCCTTCCATAATTTTGCTATGGTTGTCAGCGATAAAAAGTTCAATAAAGGTTTGAAATTATGTTTAAAGTTGGTTGCAAGTAGCTAAGTAATCTCATTCTCATATACTGTTTCATGTGCGTTTTCTTGCAACTTGACTTCATGTCTCCTGTACCGTATATCGGATGTGGTTCTTACCATTACAGAATTGGTACCTCACGGTAAGGAATATGAGTTCTAAATTTAGTTGAAATTGGTCCAGTGGTTTAGGAAGGAATGTGCAACATTGTCGCATAACGCAGCAGTTTTTCTCGCATCTCATTGTTCATGACGACATATCTTGTGAATTATGTGTTGTACGTCATCCTTATAGCTACCGTCTTCATTGATTTAAGCTTAAGTGTGCAAAATTCCATAAAGATTATAACGAAACTGTAGATTTTTATGCATTACGTACACACAAACAAACACAATGAGACTCTGCTTTATATATAAAGATGTAGGAATACGCAAAGTAGTCTAACATTAGGATTATATTAGAAAATACACTAAGGAAAGGCAATACTACATTTCTAGCTTTTGTAGATTTGCAGAAAGCTTAATTGGAATACATTCATTCAAGTTAAGGAGTCGGCAAGGAACAGAAGGTTATTTCCAATTTGTGCAGAAACCAGACAGCAATTATAAGAGTCGAAGGGCATGAAAGGGAAATATTGTCATTCAATCTATACATAGAGCAAGCTGTGAAGGGAAACAAGGAGAAATTTGGAGAAGGGATAAATTTCAGAGCGAAGAAATAAAAACGTTGTGTTTGCCGATGACATTACCGGAGATAGCATACGACCTGTAAGAGCAATTGAAAGGAGCGTATAAGATGAACATTAACAAGAGCAAAACAAGAGTAATAGAAAGTAATCTAAGAAAATGAGACGAAGATGAAACAATTAGATTAGGTAAGGAAACAATAAAGGTGGTAGATGAGTTTAATTACTTGAGCGGTAAAATAACATACGATTGTACCACTACAGATGAAATAAAATGTAGAATGGCAATCGGTAGAAAAGCTTAGCTGAAAAATAAAATTTGCTAACATCGAATATTAACTCAAGTGTTAGGAAGTCTTTATGAAGGCTTTTGTGAGTACTGCTCCTCGTACGGTACGGTAGTGATACGTGGACGATAAATAGTTTAGACAGGAAGAGGATGAGGATACTTTGGATGGCAGGGGAACCAGATCTGTCATTGACTATATAACAACAGAGCAGGAATTTAGAAAGGCAGTCAAGGACACACGTGTTTTCAGTGGGTTCTTTCATGATCAATATTTGATCTGCAGTGAAATTGATTTTTTTAGGCCAAAAGCGACGAAAGTCAGTTTTATAATGTAGAAGGATAAGAGTGAAGACGCTTCAGGACAAGAATATCAGCAAAAAATACATAATAATGATCTCGGAAAGATACGAGTTAGTTAAATGTAGTCACAGTCTGTGGACAAGGTACAGGGACACACTACTGGAAGTGGCTAGATAATGTCTTCGAACAGTAGCGTGTAGAGGCAGGAAGAAGCAGACAGGTTAGTGGAATGACGCTTCAAGGCAACCTGTAAAAGGAAAAAAAAGGCATTTCAAAAAGGGCTCCATACTAGAAATCGGGAAGACAGAAAAAGTTATGTTACCTTCCGAATTCAAGTATGGGAAGCCTTTGAAAATAAGTTAAAAACTTCGGGTGAAGCGCGATAAAACCATTCTGGGGCATAATTAGCAGTCTTAACGGGGAGAAGAAGGAATTAACAGGTGTCTTGGACAGGTCAGGAAAGCTGCTAGTGAGTACTGTGGTTAATGTCGGCAGATGGAAGGAATATTTTAAAGAGTTGCTCTACGTAGATGAAACGTTAAGCGATGTATCAGATTTTGAGGTACAATCTGATAGGAATGATGACGGAAGCAGGATAACTTTGAGGAAGAGGGAATGGTCAATAGATTGCAGTACGTCAAATACAGCGGAATGTCAAATCTCAGATGGTTTCACAGGATAACTGAAATGCCATGTATGTCGGGACAGGTCCGTCTCACTGGACGAAAGCAGTAATCTCACCAATTTTCAAGCATGGAAACAGTCTAAGAACTACAAAGGTATCTCTTTAATTAGCGTCGTGGGTAAAATCTTCTTAGGTAATGTTGAAAGGAGAGTGCGAGTATTAGTGGAAGACAAGTTAGATGACAGTGTGGGTTTAGGCCTCTTGGGATCATATTTTTAGCTTACGGCAGATAATAGAGAAGTGCTACGAATGGAACAGGGATGTTTTATAGATCTAGAAAAGTCTTATGACCGTGTTCCTAGGAGGAAACTATTGTCGGCTATAGAAGATTATTACTGAATTCATCATTGATGGTGGAACTGGGACTGTGGCTGCTCAAGATTACGTAGGAAGTAGGATACGAACAGCGACGAAAGTCAGGTCCATAATGTGGAAGATTATGGAATAGGAGGAAAACTTCTGCAGGCAATTAAAGATGTTTACGTAGACTGTTAGGCAGTAGTTAGATTTGAGTGCATGGTTCAGGGTAGTTTCAGGGGCAAGAAAAGGCTGTAATATGTCACCACTGTTCATCTAGCGCGTGGAACTTCGAGGTCGACACATTAACAGCAGTGGAAATGAAAACATCTTAGGAACGATTTCTTCGCATCGCTACTTCACATATTATACCGAAAGAATAACTTTGCGGTCATATGCTGCTGCTACCAGAGAATTCAAGTAAGTTCCTTATTTTTAATTACTTCCATTTGAATACCTTCCTCGTTATATGGAAAATATATTTGTTTTAGACTTTGCGGAAAAGGGGTACGCTAATGGGTCCGAGTGAAAGAAGTAGGGCCAGACAGACAATTTTTGGACATCATTTTATAAATACGCGACGATGAAAATTGAACTACTGATTTTTAATATCGGTTACTATAATAACTAAAACATATCTGCTTCCGAGAACATTTCCCTATATTTTGACAACCATCTGTAGTACTCTGTTCTCTTCTGTTGATTGCTACACTTGCTTCATTTGACCCATCATATGACTGCAAAACCCCTAAATACCTCCAACAGATCTCAAATATACAGCATTGCTGTTTGCTCAGTAAAATCCAGTTTTAGTAGATCCGTCAATATATTGTACAATATATTGCAGAACATTCAGTGTTATCTCCAGATGGTCAGTAATATTGTTTGTTTTGGTCTTCAGTCCGCAGACTGGTTTGATTCAGCTCTCCACGCTACCCTGTCCTATGAAAGTCTCTTCATCTGAGAATATGTATGGGAACCTACATCCTTTTGAATCTGCTAACTGTATTCGTCCCTCGGTCTCCCTCTACGATTTTTACCCCACATACTTCCTTCTACTACTAAGTTAACGATTCCTTGATGTTTCAGAATTTGTCCCAAATCTATCTCTTTTCTTAGTCAGGATATGGTAGAAATTTTTTTTTTCCAAATTCTGTTGAGCACATCCTCGTTATTTACGTGATCTACCCTTTTAATACTCATCATTCGTCTGTAAGAGCACATTTCAAAAGCTTCTATCATCTTTTTGTCTGAACTCCTTATCGACCATGTTTGACTCCCACACAAATCTACAATCCAGACAAATGCTTTCAGAAAGGACTTCCTAACATTTAATTTAAGATTCGATGTCAACAATATTCGCTTCTTCAGAACCGTTTTTCTTCCCATAGCCATTCCGCATTTTATATGCTCTTTACTTCGACCATTAAAAGTTATTTTTCTACCCAAATAACAAAACTCACCAACTACTTTTATTTTTGTCTCATTACCTAATCTAATTCTTTCAGCAAAGCCTGATTTTCTAACTCTACATCCCATTACCCTTCTTTTACTCTTGTTACTGTTCATCTCATTCCTTCCTTTCAAGACACTATCCTTTTCCGTTTAATTGCTCTTCTAGTTCCTTTTCTGTCCCTGACAGAATTACTAAGCCATCAGCAAACTGCAAAGTTTTTATTTTTTCACCCTAAAATTTAATTCCTTCTCCAAATTTCTCCTTACTTTCCTTCACAGCTCGCTCAATATACAGATGGAACAACAACGGGGAAAGGCTACAACTTTACCTTACTCCCTTCACAACCACTGCGACCCCTTCATGCCTTTCGACTCTAATAACTGCTGTCTGGATTTTGTACAACTTTTATATAACTCTTCGCTCCCTATATTTTACCCCTGATGATTTCAGAATTTGAAACAATGAGTTGCCGGCCGCGGTGGCCGCGGGGACTGAGGCGCTTCAGTCACGGTCTGCACGGCCACTGCGGTCGGGGGCATGGATATTTGTGCCGTCCTTAGTTTAAGCTAGTTCATAAGTAGTTTGTAAGTTTAGGGCCTAATGACCCCGTAATTAAGTCCCATAGAGTCTACAAACATTTTGAAATTTTTTTTGAACAATTAATTCTAGTCAACAACGTCAACATATCCAGATCTACAAATGTTAAATACATAGGTTTCCCTTAATCTATCTTCTAAGATACTCCGTAATGTGAGTATTGCCTTCCGTGGTCTACATTTCTCCTACATGCAAACTGATCTGTCCAAGGTCGGATTTCACCAGATTTTCCATTCGGCTGTAAATAATTCGTCTTAGTATTTTGCAACCACGACTTATTAAACTGCTAGTTCTGTAATTTTCACGTTTTTCTGCACTTGTCTTTTTTTTTTTTTTTTTTTTTTTTTTTTTTTTTTTTTTTTTTAGGAATTGGAATTACTACATTCTTTTGGATGTTTGAAGTTTTCCCCTCTGTCTCATACATATTGCATACCAGGTGGAACATTATTTCATGAGTGGCTCTCCTAACGATATCAGGAACTCAGACGGAATATCATCTACTCCACGGGCCTTGTTTCTATTCCAATCTTTTAGTACTATGTCAAATTCTTCATGCAGTATTATGTTGACAATGCACAGAAGGGCACAGAAATTTCCACGTCGGCTTACAAGAAATGATTTATTCCCATACTCCATACGTAAATGGAATCTAGAAATAAACAAACATTGTATAATACAACTTCTGCCAAAATTGCACAAGGAATTGCGTACTTAAATGTAGATATATTAACAGGTTACTTATGTTACCGGAACCAGTCACAAATTGTTTCACAAATGATAATATTGTTTATTTAGCCACATATTTCGAGGCTATTCTAGCCACTATTTTCAGGTTATTTTCGCATTTTGTAATGCTAGAATAGGATGAAGATGAGGCGTAGCATCGAAACATGTAGCTAAATAAACAATATTTACAGCTATAAAACAATTCGTTTGCGGTAATATAAGTAACCTGTTAATGTTAGCCGGCCGCGGTGGCCACGGAGACTGAGGCGTTACAGTCACGGTCTGCACGGCCACTACGGTCGAGGGTTCGAATCCCCCCTCGGGCATGGATATTTGTGCCGTCCTTAGTATAAGGTAGTGGATAAGTAGTTTGTAAGTTTAGGAAGTGATGACCCCGTAGTTAAGTCCCATAAGCCTAACAAACATTTGAACATTTTTTTGTTAATGTTAATTCTTCACATACAGTCACGGTCGGAAAAAATGTCATTATGGATTAAAATTTTAACTTACAAGGAAAGTACAACGGCTCGAACAAACATATCTGAATGAACGTTTGGTTACAGGGTCTCTACGTACACCTCAATGTGCTGGTGGGTGTCGTTTTTCTGCAAAGCTCTGCAACCATGCTCTAGATAGGACTGTAGATGTAATTGTAGACGCCATACGTGATGCAGATATCTTAACTATAATTTATGTCAGAATCATCGTACATGTTCTCTAGCGAATTGTCATCAAAATCCGTGATGAAAATTGCAACTTTAACCTTCTTCCCGAAAGACTGTTGGTATTCACTGCCACTGCTTTCATCGCCTCTTCCCGCACTTACCGTAGCACTACCGCTTGCAATGAGTTGTTCGTCATTATCATCCCTATTATCATTATTATGAGTTTGTAACAACAGTATCTAGCTTATGCTCATATTTATGTACCATAACAGATACGAGAAAGCATGCAAATGATTTATCTTCTACACTAATACCATCTTCACGAAGAAGGGTTCTTCGTAACTTCATCTCAACTAATCGCAATACATTAGCAGGATTAGCAATCGCCGCCCCATCTGACGCTTCACAACACAAATAACATCACAAAACGCAACTTCGGAGGCACACTGCACCGTCCTTACTGGCGAACTGATAGGTGAAAGTGCAATGCGGCATGGCACACGCAGAGGCCTCTAACGGACGACTGCAGAGTTTTGCAGATGCGGGAGTATCGCTAGAGCAATAAGGGATCTTTACATTATCTCTCATTCGATTTTGGTATATATGTATTTGTTCGAGCCCAAGTACTTTCCTTGTTAGATGTAGTTCCTATTAACTATAATTGGGCCTTTTTACATTCAAGCAAACTGCCAATGGTGTCGATGGGGCTGTCATCTTCCAGCATTAGTGCAGCTCGCTGGCCTTGTGTGCACCCATTGCAAATAACGTCACCACTCGCTGCAAGCACGTCGGAAACACACGACAAAATACTGATTCCACCCCGACACGTCAAATGTTTGTAAAGCTTATGGGACTTAACTACGGGGTCATCAGTCTCTAAACTTACAAACTACTTATGAACTACTTACGAACTAGGACGGCACAAATATCCATGCCCGAAGGGGGATTTGAACCCCCGACCGTAGTTGCCGTGCAGACCGTGACTGAAGCGCCTCAGTCCCCTCGGCCACCGCGGCCGGCCCCGACACGTCGGTGCCTGTAGACCTGCATTAGCGCCGCTCTACGATGTAAATACGCTGTATTAACGGCCTCAAACGGAAATGATCAATCTGAAGAGGAGTCGAGTTCCAGTCTTCTTGGGAAATAAATTCAGATAACACGATTTCATGTAATGCTCTTCAACAGTGCCTTACCAATTCTCATATAATTCAGATTGACTTCGCTTTATAAACGTGCTGAAAGAAGTAGGAAACTATGTTAAATAATTACTGAGTGGGTCCTGTATAGTGCAATAATACAATGATCTGTCTACCCGTATTATACGAAAAGAATGACGTAAACCGTGCTAGACAGAAAGCAGAAAATCAAGTTACGGAAGAAGTTGAAAAATTTAATTTTTTACAGAACGCGCTTGGTTTACGGGTGGAATAATTAGATGAGCATAAAACGTTTTCAATACTCTCATCTGTTAGAATTTTATAATGAAGTTAAGAACCCTTTGTATCGAGAGTTGCATCATATAGGTGCGAGGTGTGGAACATAAGTCAGAAATTGAGAGAAACTTTAACACAGCTCATAACGGAAACTGTAAATTTTACCCCTGGAATAAAAGGTAGTTGTTGCGTCTTGTAAATCGTTTTACTCTGTTTTTGCTCATTGTTTCGACACTCTTTGCTTATGGAAACTCCCTTAGAAGCTGCAAATATCACAGCTTGACTGCGTAAGAACATGATGAGAATCCCATGAGGAGATAGTGGAGAACAGTGTTTCGTATCAGATCGATACTTCTTTATGTTCTGTTAACGCCACAGTTAACAGTTGTCCGATGCTAAATATTTTCTGCCAGGACTTTAATAAATTCTATATTTCTTCACAATCAGGAGTCACAAAAAATTAATTAATATATCAGTATCTGGTGCTGTCCTCTATGCAATCACATAAAACACACACACACACACACACATACACAGACAGACAGACACAAAGCAAAGACAGGACAAACACATACTCAAAACCTAAATAACGCATCAGAACTGTTCATAACCTAAAAATACTGATAAATGTAAATATCAAATATTGTAAAACATAATCATGTATATATTTACAGGCCACTGATGATGCCTATCAAATGAAGGCGACATGCATATGGCAATAAAATATTTTATTAAATCAGTTGCATAGACAGATAACCGAAATACCTACACTATAATATTATAATATAGCAATTGGGGGAAAAACAGGACAAAAGGAACTAAAAATGTAAATACAAAGACGCTTGTGCAACTTACTTGACCTAAAGTGATTCATAATTGACGAGAACTGCTACCATATATAGGGTGTTTCACGAAGTGTGGCCGGCCGGGGTGGCCGAGGGGACTGAGGCGCTCCAGTCACGGTCTGCACGGCCACTACGGTCGGGGGTTCGAATCCCCCGTCGGGCATGGATATTTGTGCCGTCCTTAGTATAAGGTAGTTGATAAGTAGTTTGTAAGTTTCGGGACTGATGACCCCGTAGTTAAGTCCCATAAGCTTAACAAACATTTGAACATTTGAACACTAAGTGTGTTTGCCTCTGTAACTTACAAAATAGTAGGTGACGGGAAATTTTAATGCGGTAGGTCAACACAAGAAATGTTACACTTTCTGCGGAGCTATGAACATAGTTTATTGTATCATTTTCCAAAGAGTTACACCACAAAGAATAATTTTTTAAATGGAACAATTTTTTTCTATCTTGTGTTGGATTCGTTTAAACCAGCTGCGTCCAAATCAATTTAAACTACATTCCTATCACTGTTAGTTTGGGAGCTACAACCCTTCAAAGTTACGGAGGCGGAGGCTACGAAAATGTAGCTCACTGGCTGAGTGGCTAGCCCGTGGAGCACGGCCCACTGTCTCGTGACCACCAGCTACGCTTTCGTAGCCTCCGCACACAAAACTTTGAATGGTTGTAGCTGCCAAACTAAACGTGATAAAAATGTCATTTAAAATTCTTTGTACACAGCTGGTGTCAGAACTTCCAGTGCATGATAGGAACAATCATATATAAATACACTTTCATATAAAAATACACTTTCTAGGTATTTTTACAATCTGTTTATTGGCTAACAATACGAGTCCTTGACTATCAATCCATTCTGTGAAAACCGCACATCAATCGCACTTTCTGTTTCCGCAATATTTGCGGTGCAAGTGTTCGGTGATTCACCCTGTATATATATATATCTACATTAGTGACCCGCCCGGCTTCCCATGGGTGGAATTTATATTCTCAATCAAAATGACGTCTAGACCATGTCTTCCGGCGGGCCTTCCAAATCGTCACACAGTGAGGCTGAAATTTGCAGACTATGTTTACCCGTACTGTAGGCGTCGTTTAAGAAGCAATTTTGAATATCCCATGCCTAAGTGGGGGGGGGGGGGGGTGGGATGGAGATGAATACTTTATTGAAAATATGCTGGTATTAATACAATTTTGAAGCTACATCTACAAAAATATCGGGTTTAGATTTTTGGTAGTAATTTAAAAAGCTACCCTCATGAACCACAGACAACACAGAGGTGGGGTGGCTTGCGTGCCTCAACGATACAGATAGCCGTACCGTAGGTGCAACTACAGCGGAGGGGTATCTGTGGAGAGACCAGTAGCCTTTTCAGTAGTTTCAGGGGCAACAGTCTGGATGATTGACTGAGCTGGCCTTGTAACATCAGTTAAGGTGGCTTTGCCACAAAGTTACTGCTAAGGGCTGAAAGCAAGGGAAAACTACAGCCGTTACTTTTCCCGAGGACATGCAGCTCCACTGTATGAATATATGATGATGGTATCCTCTTGGGTAAAATATTCCGGAGATAAAATAGTCCTCCATTCGGATCTCTGGGCGGGGACTACTCAGGAGAATGTTGTCATCAGGAAAGAGAACACTGGCATTCTACGGATCGGAGCGTGGAATAGTAGATCCCTTCATCGGGTAAGGAGGTTAGAAAATTTAAATAGAGAAATGGATAGGCTGAAGTTAGATATGGTAGGGATTAGTGAAGTTCGGTGAAAAGAGGAACAGGATTTCTGGTCAGATGAATATAGGATTACAAATAAAAAATCAGTTGGGGGTATCACAGGAGTAGGACTGATAATGAATAAGAAAATAGGAATGCGGGTAAAGTACTATGAGCAGCACAGTGATCGCATTATCATTGTCAAGATAGATACGAAACCAACACCGACCACAGTAGTAGAAGTTTATATGCCCACTAGCTTTGCAGATGATGAGGAGATCGAAGAAATGTATGAGGAGGTAAAGGAAATTATTCAGAAAATTAAGGGAGAGGAAAAATTAATTGTGATGGGAGACTGGAATTCGGTAATAGGAAAAGCAATGGAAGGGAAGATAGTAGGTGAATCTGGAGTGGGCAAAAGAAATGAAAGAGGAAGTCGCCTGGTAGAATGTTGTGCGGAACATAATATAGTTATAACAAACATCTGGTTTAAGAACCACGACAGGAGATTGTATACGTGGAAGAGACCAGGTGACACCGGAAGGTACCAGATAGATTTCATAATGCTAAAACATAGATTTCGGAACCAGGGTTTAAACTGTAAGACATACCCAGCCGGCCGCGGTGGCCGCGGGGACTGCGGCGCTCCAGTCACGGTCTGCACGGCCACTACGGTCGGGGGTTCGAATCCCCCCTCGGGCATGGATATTTGTGCCGTCCTTAGTCTTAGCTAGTTCATAAGTAGTTTGTAAGCGTAGGGACTGATGACCCCGTAGTTAAGTCCCATAAGTTCTACAAACATTTGAACATTTTTGAGACATACCCAGAGGCAGGTAGATTCTGACCATGTCTTATTGGTCATGAATTGTAGGCATAAACAACTGCAGAAAGGTAGGAAAATAAGGAGATGGGACCTGGACAAATTGAAGAAACGTGAAGTTCTAGAGAATTACAAAGGGCGCTTTAGGCAACAATTGACGGAAATAGAGGGAAATAAAATAGTAGAAGAGGAATGGAATACTGGCGAATTAGTGAAGGTAGCAGAGGACAAAATAGCTAGGAAGGCAGACCTACAAAAATCTTTGGATATCACTGGAAATACTAAACTTAATCGACGAAAGAAGAAGATTTAAAAATTCAGTAAATGAAACAGGCAAAATGGAATACGGACGACTAAGAAATGAGATTGACAGGAAGTTCAAAATGGCTAAGTAGGGATGGCTAGAAGGCAAATGCAAGTATGTAGAAGAATTTATAAATGGGGGAAAAATACATACTGCCCACAGGAAATTAAAGGAGACATTTAGAGAAAAGAAAAGCAGCGCTATGAATATCAAGAACTCAGGGAAAGCTGAAAGGTGGAAATAATGCATAGAGGGCCTCTATAAAGGAGAGACAATATTGTAGGAAGGGAAGAATAAGTAGAAGTATGAAATTATGATAAATCCATTATTTATGTAATAATGGTTTACGTGACGTTGCATTTGGGTACCTCACATCTCAACTGAAGTCTATACCGCAAATTACAGGTATTGGAAGTGCCAAAGTTGCAATTTTCGAGCCATAGTATTTGAAATTGTGTACAGTAGAGAGGTGCGAAGTGAAAGATAGAAAGGCATACTGAAGAAGCATGGTGAGTAATCCCAGACGCCTCTGTAAGGTTGGCAATGAAGTAGTCTATGGTTATTTACAGTTTATCAATTTATCAGTTATTTTGTAAATCTATGGGATTCAACAGCTTGGTTATTAGTCCATAGCTTACAAACTACTTAACCTAAGGTAAACTAAACTAAGGAGAACACAAACACCCATGCCCGAAGGGGCAATCGAACCCCCGACGGCGGACGGCCGCGCGCATCGCAACACGGCGCTCCAGTACGCGTGGCTAATCCGCCGCGGCTGGTTATTTACATTTACAATTAAGTGAAAAGTGAATATGAGTGCTGTAAATGCTTAAAACTATGAAAAATAATTTTGGGCAGGTGTTTGGTACAAATACTCCACGGTGCGGCGGTTCGTAATGTGGCAGAGCGATCCGTCACTACCAGGCGCACATACGTCATCGTGTGTAGTTCAGCAACGATGTTGGTTCAATCGGTCCCGTCAGTCCGGCCCCTCCTACATCCAGCTTAATGTCATGCCTTGCTCTTTACCAGAGTAACGCCATATCAAACAACAACACGTGAGTGATTCAGTGTTAACACCTTCGAAGCATTGGCTTGTTAGTACGAGACTGGGTCCCCCTGCTCCAAAAATCCTGTACACGTGCGGTGCTGCTGCACATGTGCAGCCGGCCGCGGTGGCCGCGGGGACTGAGGCGCTCCAGTCACAGTCTGCACGGCCACTACGGTCGGGGGTTCGAATCCCCCCTCGGGCATGGATATTTGTGCCGTCCTTAGTATAAGGTAGTTGATAAGTAGTTTGTAAGTTTAGGGACTGATGACCCCGTAGTTGAGTCCCATAAGCTTAACAACAACAAACAGCACATGTGCAACTTCCGGGTTACGGCGTGCACTCCGCTGTGTTCGCCTCTCGTGTAGTGCATGTTTCTACCTACAGGCGTCGTCAGGGGTAAACGAGTCTCTGTGTGTTGCGCTCAACGAGCTTAAATTTCAAAGAGTGGCGATAGGTCCGCCACGTTTGAGGCAAATTGAACTGGCGTCCGCCATGTTATTTGGGGTATCGGCTGACTGCTGGTATGCCACGCCGATTAAAGAATTTTACCTATTTACAGTTGCACGTTTTAAATATACGGATGTGGATCAAGTTCTGTTAAATATTATCGAAGCTTCGAATTGATGAGTCTGTAGTAAATATCCTAAAAATGCGATAATGAAATTTCATCAACCTATCAGAATTACAGTTCCAATGCGAAATATAACAGTTATCCGAGGTTTACAATAGCAACGAAAGTGCCGCTGTGAAAATATTTGCGTTGTTTATAATGCAAATACGTGGTCTCAACGAGCTGCGAAACATAGAGTGAACAGTAATTGTTATGACGAACAATCTTTAGCATAGATTTCCATCTGCTGTTAATGTGTTGTAACAACTGCTTTCATAAAGTCTAGTATACACTTATCTTGTGTTAGACCTATTTGGTCCATAAACTTGTAAAATTGCTATTAAAGGGTTTGGTTGTAGACTTTGGTGGACGAAATTTGAGTACAAATACGAAAGTGACAACAAAATACTGTAGTTAAAAATGCGTCTAGGTCATCTGCCGCAAAAGCATTCTACGTCGAAATAACGTGTCGTTAATAACGTCCATTGTTGCCATACTGAAACAAGTAACGTTTGGTTCGTGAAATTTCAGTACAAAGACGAAAGTGACAACTGAATATTGCAAAAAAATGCGCCTAGGTCAGTTGCCACAAAAGCATTCCACGTCGAAATAACGTATCATTAACAACTTTCGTTGATGCCACGCTGAAATAAGTACAGATTTGTCGCAAAGAACACAGACATATACAAGTGGAAAAATTCTGGCTGCCACTACTGCTTCCACACCTTGCACTGGTTGCAGGTCTACCATGCTCGATCGGGTACTATGTACAAAAACTGAAAATATTTTTAAAGAAGGTGTAGACACTCAAAAGTGTAGTTTCATCAACCACACGAGCGACAGAAGAAGAAATATCTCAGGAACACACTAACACCAGGTAGAAAACTGAGCATTTTTTTATGGTGTGAACTTCAAGGGAATTGCAGGGTAGGTCGTGTGAAGCTTCACTCTTAGGGCAGCTAAGTGTCATTAGTCAGGAATTTTGTTTGACTATAGACAGACTGAGATGAAACAAAGCCAAACATTTGACGTTATTACATGCAGTACTTGTCGTTTTATCACTTCGATTTGTACATTTAAATTCTGAACACACTTTAGGCACATTTCAGCAGCAAAATCGTACAGTAAATACACACTAAATACAGTATATACTAAATACAACACTTCAAGCTCAACAGCAACATACGATTGACAGACTACTGTCAAGTGTACTGACTACCAAAAATATGGCGTCCGAGTTTCCACAGGTTGCCGCAAAGAGCGCTGTAACTCGTGTGTCAGACACTCTATGAAATTTAAGCTCGTTGGTTGCGCTCTTGATGGTACCGTATAAATCAGGAAGTGCAGCCGTCGCCGTTCATTGTGTTCACATGTCTAATAACTCGCTTCCTCACATGTTCGCACCTGTGCAGCGTTTCCGCACCTCAGATCAATGTGCAACATTTCGCCGGCCATGCTCTAGTAGTTGCAAACAAGAAACGGATCTTCACTTTCTATATAATCCAGACCTTCCCTTTCAGCATCTTCTTTGTGAACTATTTCGATGTTTTCAGAGCTAGAACTCACTCCCACACTGCCTCAGAGCTGAACTGACAAAACAGGATCGTTCTGTTTTAATTTCACGTGTATTCTTCGTTGTGATATAGATACGTCCAAACAATGTGTTTTTTCCTCTACACCCGTCCATGATGTAGAGGAGTCGGTAGCTCGCCAGTTCTGTCACAGTGGGCTACGGATTTTATTCACTGACAACGAGACCTTTCCGCCTCCGAAATTCGGTTTGGGATGAGACTTGACGAGTTACTAGTGTGCGTTAAGGGTGTCTACTCATAGAAGTTTTAAAGCGCACTATCCAGAAAATTCCGAGAAAAGGGGGCTCTTAAGTTTTGAGTCATCAAAATCGTCAGTGAAAGATGAGCTGCAGCACAGTCGAGTTGTTTATGTGGTAGTGCTTTCGCCTGTCATATGGACGACCCAGCTACATACTATATTCTCTGCTTTTCCACGAAGAAATAGGTTCCCGAATTTAAAACGAATATTTAAAGTATTTCCACAGCTTACAATATCACGTAGTTTTATAATAAAATTGGAGTGACAATAGTATTCAGTTCATTAATCTACGTAAGTTAATTGTAAGATTCATTTGGAATTATTCGAGATTTTTAAATTTTCATCGACTGCAACCATCGTTTCATAAATAACACCGCACTGTGCAGAATTTCTGGGCCAGAGAGACACAGTTTCGTATTAACAAGCTGATGCTTCGATAGTGTGAACAGTGAATCACTGCCGGCCGCGGTGGCCGAGGAGACTGAGGCGCTCCAGTCACGGTCTGCACGGCCACTACGGTCGGGGGTTCGAATCCCCCCTCGGGCATGGATATTTGTACCGTCCTTAGTCTTAGTTAGTTCATATGTAGTTTGTAAGTTTAGGGACTGATGACCCCGTAGTTAAGTCCCATAGACTTTACAAACATTTGAACATTTGAACAGTGAATCACTCACGTATTGTTGTTTGATATGGCTTTACTGAGCTACTAAAGTATCTGGGAGAGCCAGCCATGACAAGACTATTTGAACTGGTGTGTAGGATGTATGAGACCGGCGAAATGCCCTCAGACTTTAAGAAAAATGTAATAATCCCCATTCCAAAGAAATCAGGCGCAGACAGGTGTGAAAATTACAGAACCATCAGTTTGATAAGTCATGGTTGCAAAATTTTAACACGAATTATCTACAGGAGAATGGAAAAGCTGGTAGAAGCTGATCTCGGGGAAGATCAGTTTGGATTCAGGAGGAACATAGGAACCCGGGAGGCAATACTCACTTTACGTCTTATCTTAGAAGATAGATTAAGAAAAGGCAAACCTACATTTTTAGCTTTTGTAGATTTGGAGAAAGCATTTGACAATGTTGACTGGAATACACTCTTTCAAATTCTGAAGTCAGCAGGGATAAAATACAGGGAAAGGAGAGTTATTTACAACTTGTACAAAAGCCAGACCGCAGTTATTAGACTCGAAGGACATGAAAGGGAAGCATCAGTTGGGAAGGGAGTAAGACAGGGTTGTAGCCTTTCTCCAATGTTGTTCAATTTGTACATCGAGCAGGCGGTGAAGGAAAGCAAGGAAGAATTTGGAATAGGGATTAAAGTTCAGGGGGAAGAAATAAAAACATTGCGTTTTGCTGATGACATTGTAATTCTGTCAGAGACAGCAAAGGACCTGGAAGAGCAGTTGAATGGAATGGACAACGTGTTGAAGAGAGCATATAAAATGAACATTAACAAGAGCAAAACAAAAATAATGGAATGCGATCTTAGAAAATCAGGCGATGCTGAAGGAATTAGATTAGGTAACGAAACAATGAAGGTGGTAGATGAGTTTTGTTACTTGGGTAGTAAAATAACATGCGATGGTCGCAGTACAGAGGATATAAAATGCAGAATGGCAATGGGAAGAAAAGCATTTTTGAAAAAGAGAAATTTGCTAACATCGAATATTAATCTAAGGGTAAGGAAGTGTTTTCTGAAGGCATTTGTGTGGAGTGTTGCCTTGTACGGGAGTGAAACATGGACGATAAGCAGTGCGGACAGGAAGAGACTGGAGGCTTTTGAAATGTGGTGCTACAGAAGAATGCTGAAGATTAGGTGGGTAGATCGCATAACTAATGAAGAGGTACTGAACAGAATTGGTGAGAAAAGGAATTTTTGGCATACCCTGACTAAAAGAAGGGATCGCTTGGTAGGACACATTCTTAGACATCGGGGAATCGTAAATTTAGCATTGGAGGGAAGTGTGTGGGGTAAAAACCGCAGAGGGAGACCAAGAGACGCGTATAGTAAGCAGATTCAAGTGGATGTGTGTTGCCGTTCTTATGAGGAGATGAAAAGGCTTGCTCAGGATAGAGTAGGGTGGAGAGCTGCATCAAACCAGTCTCCGGACTGAAGACCATAACAACAACAATGGCTTTACTTTGGGAAAGAGCAAGGCATTACATTAAGCTGGATGTAGGAAGGGACGACGGACTGACGGGAGCGATTGCACCAACATGGTTGCAGCACTACACGCGATGACGTTTGGCGCGCATGGCAGCCACATTACGATCCGCTGCACCGTGCAGTATTTGTACCGAAATCCTGGCCAAAATTATTTCTGATAGTTTTAAACATTTATAGCTTTTAACTTAACCCTAAACTACTTCATTGCCAACTTTATAGAGGCGTCTGGGATGACTCGGCATGCTTTTTCAGTTTGTCTGTCTATCTTTCAATTCGCACCTCGCTACATTACACAATTTCAAGTACATTGGCTCGAGAATCGCAGCTTCCATTACAGATTTCAGTTGAGATGTGAGGACACGAATGTTTCTCTTAAGGTAGCCAAATGCGACGTCACGTAAACCACTGTTACAGATATAATGGATTTGTCATCATTTCAATCTCTCGAACTATATGTGTTCTATTCATACTTCATTAAAATTCAATTCAGATGATAAATATTAGATAGAAGCATTTACTGAACCTCTTTCAGCATTTGGGCACCTTTTTTATTTCACCAAATTTGTTTTCCATACTCTTTAACGTCTCATCTACTGATCTATCAGGTGATTCCTTAATTAATTCATGTAAGGCAAATCTAGTAAATTCCATTTCCATTTTCAGTGGCTGCAAATCGAAATAATAGTTACCTGCAGTATAGCACTAAATTTACAACTGTTATCTATCGAACTATGAAACGCACTGGCTCAAAACAAAACATTTTAATAGCGCCACAAGAATCCTGAGTCCGGTGAAACTCTATGCTCTTTAGTTGACTTTCTGAACAGTGCCATCTAGGTGTCACTGCGTGAATGCCAAAACCTAATAAATAATATATACTGCAGGGACGAACTCCAGCGCTTACCTGAAGTAACGTCAGGCTATTATAGCTGTATTTAACAGGAACAAATCATGTGGGAACTAGTAAATGTCGACTCATTCCACACTTCCAACAAAATAGAAATTTTGTTTCCTGTACTAAGTATTATATGCTTGATGTGAATACTTTTTCCACTTTATCTAATGCAATTAAAAATATAGAAAAGAATGTCGTATGCAGTTTTAAAGGTACTAATAAGTAATCTTTTCTATGGTATCATCAGTTATACAGTCTAGATGTTTAGAAATAAGCTTACTTTTAACATAAATGTTTAAATGTTTGTAAAACTTATGGGACTTAACTGCAGGGCCATCAGTCCCTAAACTTACAAACTACTTATGAACTAACTTATACTAAAGTCAGCACAAACATCCATGCCCGAGGGGGGGATTCGAACTCCAACGGGGAACGGCCTCGCGCTTTAAAACACTCGGCCGCTCCGCCTCGGCACTTTTACATAAATACAGATGATAGTATTGGTAAAATAAGACTGATTCGTGACATTTAAACACTTATAAATGAATATATCGTATGTTTGCGCAGTTTATTATTTACTTAATGCGCTTTCAGTTACTGTAATTTAGAAATGGTATGACAAGGCTTTACACACTTTTAAAACCGATTATCAAATAGCAACAATGTAGAATATTGTTTAACTCAACTTCGGAATGTTTTTGGTAAGGTATGGTGTATTAAATGAAGACATTTGTATAAGAAGCTGTTACCTATATGTAAGACGCAAATCTGTTCCAAATTGGAGCCATCATTTAGTAAAGCCACAAAATATCGAGATTTAAACTGATAACAGAATCAAAAAACTCGTCGTCTGGCAGAGAAAGCCATTCTGTTGAGTGCAGTAAAGTGCTTAAATAAATTAGTGAAATAAAATACAGTAATAAATGAAAGTGAATAATACTTTAAGTAAAAATGAAAACTTAGTTCAGTTCTGAGAGGCACGGTCGAGTAAACCAGCAGACCTGCGCCGCATCCCGACAGTGCGTCGAACAGCTGATTCAGCACGACACTGTCCCGCCGAGTATTCACGTGTGGCAACAAGTCCATCACTCTCTCCACAAGAGGAAGCCGTTGATTCAGCGATCAGGCCATCGACCGACAACCTCACATGAAACCACAGACTGTGAAACGTGATCGTCACGAACTTCTAGAAGCAACGAGAGCAGAAGCCAATAACCTAGTATATCGGACTCCAGAGCACGTGACGATCGCTCTTACTAGAATTGTACAACGTGATGACAGAAGACAACGACCCCGAAGATCGTTCACCTCAAGCCAGTTCCATCAAATAAATACCACAGCCAAGAAGAGACGCCACACAGAGTGATGGAGTTAGTAACGTCAGCTTGGCAGAAGCGGTGTTATCAGCGGCAGCAGCAGTAGAGAAGTGGTGTTTTAGTTATGATCAGCCACCGGCAGTGACAGTTGGAGTTGAAGATAGAAGAAGGAAGAATCTGGTCGCCAGTTCAGCGTTCCGAAAGATCAGCAATAACAGTGGTACTCACCCAGGATGACTGGCCGGAACGGTAGGATGCGGTCTGGTCATAAGAGTCACCAGTGATCGCAGTCCAAGGTTCTGCCACTAGAAGATTTCAGCCTGAAGACTGTCGGTTCGACCTCAGGGCAAGGGCGCAATACCTCCATGCTGCGACGGTACCGCTGTTCTTAGCACACCACAACATTTTTAGAATATGGAAAAATTCCACAGCACCGCCACGAGGTAAATCCGAATAATTCACGGCCTGTTAACGCCCAGTACTAGTTTCGACAGCAAGCGCTGCTCTACTGGCCAGCGAGAAAGAGATACGTCTCCAGCGTAACCGCAGATCTACGGCTGACGCTGCGAAGCGCATCATCCCCACCGTGTGCCTTACCGCCGCTGACACTCGCCGAGCCAACTAGTTCAAATGTTCAAATGTTTGTGAATCTATCGGACCAAACTGCGTGGTCATCACTAACCTAAGGACAATCACACACACCCATGCCCCAGGGAGGACTCGAGCCTCTGACGGCGAGCAACCGCGCGCTCCGCAGCGAGGAGCCTTAGACCACTCGGCTACGCCACCGCGGCTCCAACTAGTTCACAACAAGAATAATGTATGGTGTAATCGTTTAATAAATGGGTTTTGTGTAAATGCTGTTTGATTTACGCCTCATACCCGAGCCAAGGAAATTCCACATCCCACATGCTTATAAGATTCTTTGTAAAATGCTATCCTGACAATAGAATGTTAATTTGTAGTTAAAACTTGCCATCCTGACAATAGGGCAATGCATTTACAGTTGTTGTTAAGAGTTCAACTAGTTCACAACAAGAATAATGTATGGTGTAATCGTTTAATAAATGGGTTTTGTGTAAATGCTGTTTGATTTACGCCTCATACCCGAGCCAAGGAAATTCCACATCCCACATGCTTATAAGATTCTTTGTAAAATGCTATCCTGACAATAGAATGTTAATTTGTAGTTAAAACTTACCATCCGGACAATAGGGCAATGCATTTACGCCGGCCGCGGTGGCCGAGGGGACTGAGGCGCTCCAGTCACGGTCTGCACGGCCACTACGGCCGGGGGTTCGAATCCCCCCTCGGGCATGGATATTTGTGCCGTCCTTAGTGTTAGCTAGTTCATAAGTAGTTTGTAAGTTTAGGGACTGATGACACCGTAGTTAAGTCCCATAAGCTTAACAAACATTTGAACATTTTTGAATGCATTTACAGTTGTTGTTAAGAGTTCAACTAGTTCACAACAAGAATAATGTATGGTGTAATCGTTTAATAAATGGGTTTTGTGTAAATGCTGTTTGATTTACGCCTCATACCCGAGCCAAGGAAATTCCAAATCCCACATGCTTATAAGATTCATTGTAAAATGCTATCCTGACAATAGAATGTTAATTTGTAGTTAAAACTTACCATCCGGACAATAGGGCAATGCATTTACAGTTGTTGTTAAGAGTTCAACTAGTTCACAACAAGAATAATGTATGGTGTAATCGTTTAATAAATGGGTTTTGTGTAAATGCTGTTTGATTTACGCCTCATACCCGAGCCAAGGAAATTCCACATCCCACATGCTTATAAGATTCTTTGTAAAATGCTATCCTGACAATAGAATGTTAATTTGTAGTTAAAACTTGCCATCCTGACAATAGGGCAATGCATTTACAGTTGTTGTTAAGAGTTCAATATTTAACAAAGCGGTAGGGTTAGTTCATTAGATGACAAAACCCCTCTCAAATTGATAATAGAACGCTTCTTCACTTGATGTTAGAAGTGTCTACCTTCACTTAGCCTTTTTCAATTCTGCAAACGGGGCTTGGAGCTGAAAATTTAGTTATCCACCCACCATTTAGTCAGTTATTATACAATGAATTTTCTACATTTGTTTGGCAAACTTTATTTTTCCTTTTTTCGCCTGGATATCGAGATAAATATTGCACTGTGTGCCATTATCAGCAGAGTGGACTGTGCGTGAAGTCATCAAAATGTTTGTAAAGCTACCTGACGAAACTGCTACGATCGTCAGCCTCTAGACTCACAAACTACTTGAACTAACTTACACTAAGAGTAAGACACACACCCATGAGCGAGAGAGGACTCTAACCTTCGGTGGAATGGGCCAGCCGTTCCTAGCATAAAGCCTAAGGGCAATAACGCACTGTACAACGTCCCGCCACGGTGCGCGGACGTCGCCGCTGATCACAGCGTACTTCCCCGCCAGCAACACCGTCTAGAAGACAAGGCCTCACACCTGACTCGCTGGCCGCAAGGGTTGCCCAGCGCCTCGTAGCGGCCGGCCAGTCAAAAAATGTTCAAATGTTTGTAAATCTATTGGACCAAACTGCGTGGTCATCAGTCCGTAGCTTACAAACTACTTAAACCTAGGTAAACTAACCTAAGGACAACACACACACCCATGCCCCAGGGAGGACTCGAACGTCCACGGCGAGCAACCGCGCGCTCCGCAGCGAGACGCTTTAGACCGCTCGGCTACTCCGGCCAGTCAACTTGTGTTATTGGCCTTTCCGGGGCCACCGACAAAGACAGGCTGTGGCGCGCTCGTCATGTTACGTGGTCAAGAGGGGCTGCGTCAACGCGATCGCTAGCTCATTGGCTGGCCACTGAGGCACAGCCCAATGTGTCATAACGGACAGCCAGTTAGCTAGCGATCGTGTTGACCACGTGGCGTGACTTGCATGCGGCGGCCTGTCTTTGTCGCTGGCCTCGGGCCTTTCGGTGTGACGTAGGCACATCCAGTTGTGAGGCTTTGTCTTATAGGCGGTGTTGCCTGCCAGCCGCCTCCAGGCGCGGTTCTGCGATTTGCGCGCCCTTCATTGCTCTCTGTCTCTCTGAAAGCCACGGTTGAGTTCTTCTGTCATCTGTTCTGTGGGTCCGATTCCAGTGCTTGTTCCCTCAACCTTCCTACAGGAATGCGGTGGGAAAACGTACTTATATTACTGTTTGTTTGGGTTGTTGGAAATTAAAAAGAAAAAAAGAGTGTGTGGAGGGTGCTGGTTTGGCTCTCTGTACGATTTTTGAGAGAGGAAAGATGCCATAGATGCAGAAAACATGTACTGCAAGAAAAAGTCGCTTTTCACAGGTTTATGGGGCATTAAGAAACTATGAAGATACATTTTTAACTGCAGCAGGACGTCAACGTCTTAGTTCGACGAACTACTTCCCTACGTCAGAGGCACAAAAACTAGAATGATGATAAACTTGTTGTCGTCTGTAGACCCTAAAAATGCTGCTTGTAACAATTAGTGAGAATGTTATTATTCTGTTTAAATACTTTAATACTATAAGGTTTCACTCGATGAAATACATACATCAACGCAACAAAAATTTTCATTGAAACTTTATACTAATTGTTTACATTATTAAGTATGTTAAACAGTTAATTATGGCCACTTGCTTGAGAATGATCGTACAAATGAGAGAACTTCCTGTAGACCTTATTTCTTCAACATTTTCATTCACATTTGAGTAACAAATTGGTGGATAGGCACTATTTATGACACTAGTATTTTGTGGACAGATCTGGAGTGACGTTCTCACTTACCAAGATTCATCCCTGATTACTTTCACGATATTAATTTTCTTTATTAGCTTCAGCCTTAGAATCATTAAACTTCCCAGTATTCTTTCACAAGAACAGTGCTTTTTCTTGTACTGTTGTTTTCCTCCAAATACACTAAGGAATGGAATTTACTATTGTCGTTGATAGGACACGTTGTTGACCTTACCTCCGAGCAAATGGAGTCGCCCGTCCCGCGTCACTGGCGTCCACACAATCGACGAAAACACCGTCACTTGCGAGCGAGTGGCCTAACGCACATGTGCCACTATGTCTTCGAAACAGGAACAATGGCAGACCGTCAATGCACAGTATTACTGTATTGCCAAAGAAGCGGCAACACTGCGCAGCCCACCCATCATTTTGCACAACGATGCGTGTGTGCATACAGCGCAAGCCGTGGCTGTTCGGTCGATGGGAAGTATTGTGCCATCAATCACACTCCCTAGACCTTCGATATGATTCCAAAGATGAAGGAACCACTTCGTGGCATTCGCTTCAGAACTGTTCCAGGGATTCGATAGGCAGTAGACTACTCCATTCGCACCATCAACAGAACAGTCTCTGATAACAGTATACTACACCTTCCACATCGCTAGCAACGGGTTATATACAACGCTAGTGATTACTTTGAAGGACAGTAACAAGTGTAAACATATAACTATTTTGTATCTGTTGTTAATAAATAGTTGCCACAACTTAAGTTCGAACCCTTATATATAAATGATCTGTTGGAAGAGTAAGTTGCAAGACGTGGCTGTTTTCTGATGATGCTATGGAGAAGGGTTCTTCATTGCATGACTTTAAAAAGGATGCAGGATGACTTGGACAAAATTTCTAGCCGGCCGCGGTGGTCGAGGGGACTGAGGCGCTTCAGTCACGGTCTGCACGGGCACTACGGTCGGGGGTTCGAATCCCCCCTTGGGCATGGATATTTGTGTCGTCCTAGTTCGTAAGTAGTTCATACGTAATTTGTAAGTTTAGGGACTGATGACCCCGTAGTTAAGTCCCATAAGACTTACGAACATTTGAACAAAATTTCTTGTATGTGTAAGGAATGCCAGCTAGCTCTAAAATTACATATACCTGTAGATGAGTAAAAGAAACAATCCTGTAATGTTCCAATACAGCGTTAGTAGTGTGCGGCTTGACATAGTCATGTTAATTACACATCTAGGCATAACGATGCACAGAGATATGAAATGGAACGAGCACATAAGGACAGTCCTGGGGAAGGCGTTTATTGAAAGAATTTCGGGAAGATGTGATTTGTCTATAAAGGAGACCAAATATAAAACGTTTGTGCGACCCCGTGTTGAGTACTGCTCAAGTGTTTGGGATCCCCATCAGATTGGTTCAAAGCAGGGCCGGCCAGAAATTCTGCACAAATACGGAGCTGTTGCACATGTACAACTTACGGATTACGGCGTGTACGCCGTAGCCGTCTTCGCTCATGTAGTGTAATTCCGAGACGGGCGGCTAGGTTCGATCAATTCGCGAGTGTTACTGAGATGCGTCAGGAACTCAAATGGAAATCACTGGAGGGAAGGCAACGTTCTTTTCCAGATATACTGTTGAAGAAATTTAGAGGGCCTATATTTGAGGCGGACTATAAAACGATTCACACTGCCGCCAATTTAATTTCTCGTGAAGACCACGAAAATAAGATCTGAGATATTAGTTTTTTTTCCTTTGTTGTTATTTCCAAACCTCTTCAGCCGAGCGTTTACACATATTGGCAAGAGATATACATACACAATAAAACTGTGATATAACAGGAGAATCGAAGATATAAGAACGGAGATGAATGAGAGACTTAATAAAATCACATAGACATGTGATGGTAGTTTTTAAAAAGGTGCCACGGTGGCTAAAATACCTAAATTTCTGAGTTAAAGTCCGCGTTAGCGACACTGACGGAGACAGAAATAAAACACATGTGTGCAACACAATATTTTGTCGTTGTCAGAGGTTATATATACAGGGTGTTTCACTAAGTGTGTTTGCCTCTGTAACTTACAAAATAGTAGGTGACGGGAAATTTTAAAACGGTAGGTCCACAAAAGAAATGTTACGCTTTCTGTGGAGCAATGAACATAGTTTATTGTATCATTTTCCAAAGAGTTACAGCACAAAGATATAATTTTTTAAATGGAACAATAGTTTTTTTCTATCGTGTATTGGATTCATTTAAACCAGCTGCGCCCAAATGAATTTAAACTACATTCCTATCACTGTTAGTTTGGGAGCTACAACCCTTCAAAGTTTAGGGGGCGGAGGCTACGACAGCGTAGCTGACTGGCTGGTAGTCATGAGACAGTGGGCCGTGCCCCAGGGGATAGCCACTCGGCCAGACGGCTACGCTGTCGTAGCCTCCGCCCCCTAAACTTTGAAGGGTTGTAGCTCCCAAACTGTGATAGGAATGTAGTTTAAATTGATTTGGACGCAGCTGGTTTCAACGAATCCAATACACGATAGAAAGAAAACTATTGTTCCGTTTGAAAAATTATATCTTTGTGCTGTAACTCTTTGGAAAATGATAGAATAAACTATGTTCATTGCTCCGCAGAAAGTGTAACATTTTTTGTGTTGACCTACCGCATTAAAATTTCCCATCACCTATCATTTTATAGGTTAAAGAGCAAACACACTTAGTGAAACAACATATATATACTGACACATACACTGTAGGATGCACAGACATTATTTAGGGGAAGTCGGGTAAGATGATGACATTAACGTTTATTATACTTTTTCTGGTTCTTACCTTCAAATCAAATATTTTATTTATGGAAAAACGATTGCTTAATGTATCTCCTTTGTAATAAAAGACCTAAACATTACCTAAGACGGAGGATTTTTTTAGCTAGACTTGTTTCTGTTAGTGACAGTACGATTCGTCGACTTGCCCAACAGGTAGGTTAAGATGCCGAAATGAACATTTAATTAGAAAAAAGTCTCTTATTGATGCTTATCTGCTTGTATGAAGACATTATTTATTTATTTTACATAGTGACCTAAAGTAGTTTCAGGGAAGTTGAACTTCCTAGCGGCGCCTTTACGAAGCTTTCAATTCCTTACACGCTACATTGCCTCTTTCAATGATTCCTTGCTCCATTTCTGTCACCCTGTCTTCCTTATGAACTGCATAATTCGTCATCCTAACCGCAATTGACATTTTGGATTCAAACATACATGGAGCCGGCCGCGGTGGCCGAGCCGTCTGTGGCACGCCAGTCACGGTCTGCACGGCCTCTACGGTCGGGGGTTCGAATCCTCCCTCGGGCATGGATATTTGTGCCGTCCTTAGTATTAGCTAGTTTATAAGTAGTTTGTAAGTTTAGGGACTGATAACCCCATAGTTAAGTCCCATAAACTCTACAAACATATGAACATTTGAACATACATGCACACACACACACACACACACACACACAATAAATTCTTTAAACCGTTATTAAAACATCAATAATTCCACAAGGTTTAAGATGAATCAACTGATATTCATTAACACAAAAGTATAACTTGCATCAAACTTATTTAAAAAATTGTTACAAAAACAGTATGCACTTCCTAGCCTCTGTTTTCAACAAACCAAAATGATCGAGCAGTTCTATGAGACAAGACTGCAGAGCGCGCTAAGGAAGCGGTACCACAGTGCACGTTAAACAATCTGTAGATTTTTTAGAGACATTCAAAATTCGTCATCTTAGAGTCCTCGTCAACTTACCCGATCTTCCCCTACACTGACGACGCACCATGTTAAAACTGGAACGCTATGCACACCCGCATTCTCGAGGTGTAGCCCGGGGGACGGGATAGAAGGGTGCAATGTGAGGAAGGAACACTGTAAATACTCAAGGGAGGGGAAGGGAGATCCAAGGAGAGGGAAAGGATGAGGGTGGGAGGGGAGGGGCACACAATATATGGGGAGGAGAGGGATTACGGCTGGTAGGATGGGTAAATATCAGGACGGAGAGGAGGCGCTGAAAGTTACCCTGGGAGAAGAGAGTGTGGAGGTGTATATGCTGATATCGTTGTGGCAAAGCCCAGGGGTTTAGGGGGAGGGGAGAGACCAGAGGGTGATGGGATTCTATTTTGCGTGTGGTGTATAGGTTACGGATAAGTTCAAGAAACTTTAGAAGGTGAGAAGAGATTAGGGCTCTACAAATGCATGTAGGGATTCGTCCGTTAATTTCGTCCCATGGTGGAAGACTGTTACATTTCTTCTTCAAAATCGGAATCCATTTAGTTTCACGGCCTCATCCATCCTATTGAAGTTATTGGGGTGTTTTACAATTTTTATAGCCTCTGTACAGTCTTTCGTGGAATTCATTTGTGGCTGCTAAAACCTGAGTCTTGTCAAATTGAATAAGGTGGTCCCCTGGTTGAAAAACATGTTCAGCAACAGCTGATCTGTCAACCTCTCCTACAGATCCCTTTGTGCTCATCTAGTGGTTTTTTGACTGTTCTTTTTGTGGTACACAAGTATACGTCTCCACAGCTACACGGAATGCTATAAATTCCTGGCTTTTCAAGCGGTTTGTGAGCTTTCTTTGCCGATTTCAGGTGATCATGTATCTTCCGAGTAGGTTTGTAAATAACGGCAACATTCCGTTTCGTCAAAACTTTACCGATGCGGTCGGTGACGTCCTTTAATAAATGGCAGGAAGACTTTGGATTTCACAGGAACCCTTTCATCGTTTTCAACTCTACGTGTCGGTCTCAAAGCTCTCCTTTATCTCTGTAGACGAATAGCCATTCTTAAGTAAAGCATTACTCAGACGTTTCAATTCCGCGACGAGTAATTCCGATTCGCAAATGTTCCTTGCTCTGTCCACTGCATAATAGCCCGGAAATTTTAAGTAATTTTGACCATTCCGGCCGCGAAAATTTACATTTTACCATAAAACTAATTAACTGGTAGTGGTACTGGGTACCCTCCACTACGCAGATTTGAGGGATTGTGTAATATGTATGAAGATGTAGATGGTGAACACACAATTGTGTTGAGAGAGTGAGTGTTGCAGCCGGTCTGCGCGGAGGTACCCGTCCTCGCGAGCGGCGGGCTGCCGCTGGTGCTGGCGATGGAGTCGACGTTCGCGGAATTCGATTACTGCAGTCGACGGCACAGAGGGCGGTGCGCGCAGACGCAATAACGACGTGTCCACGTAATAAGCGGTATTAATTAATTAACATCGACCCCGGCCTTGGCGGCCGGGATTAATATTCCTGGCACATCCGCGGCGGTGGGCGCTTTCCAAGCAATGATTCCACTCCGCTACGAGTAACCCAGCGGCAACCATGTAATTAAGCGGCGCCCCAATATTTATCACCGACTTCAATAACGTATTGTCACAGGCTGAGCCCGTACACCTCGCATCCGGATACAGAATTTTGTGTGTCTTTAGCATTGTTTTAAAAAAGGTTAAAATATATAATACACTAGCTGTAAACCCGGCGTGCCCGGGTGTTTATTTATCCAACACTCTCATAGTTCACATCCCCTTCCCCCCTCTCTCTGCATCCACCTCTTTGTCTCCCATCTGTCTGTTCGTTTCCATCTTTCCCTCTCTCGGCAAAGTTTTCTGCCAGGTACCCTCTATCATGTACCATATACACATTTATGTACCCAGTGATCTTCCTCTTGGTTCAAAGGTCATTCATAAAGATTGGAGAAAACTACGTATTTTGTAAAATTTCGTAAGTTAAGTACCATCCAGCATGCACCGAACGAAATTTTATACGGACAGTGACATTTTTCTTGTTTTTGAGGTAGAGTGTGCAAAATTTCATCAATATCGGAACAAAACTATAAATTTGTGTAGAACCCGTTGAAGCGATGTGGAACGCGTAGTATACCGTTAGCAGAGCCTGTTCTCTTAATGGTTTTTACTGCTTTATTTATTTATTCTTATATTTCCTTATTCGTATGCTTATCCTCACAGAGAAAGAGCTGAAGACATTGTAGCACGCATAGACCAACGATATGGTCTGTGGCATTACGTTTCGTTGTATGTAACCTCTTTGTTATAGAGTCGAAAACGTCATCGGTGGTCTTCAGTCCGATTTATTTTTATAATTTGACGACTTTCAACCACCAAAGCGTCCACCCCTTATAGCTGTCGGTATGGAACTGCTATGGTGTATAAGGGGAGACTTCGGACAACAGTTACACACAGACCATTCGTTTGCGTTCTGTAATTTTCGCCGCAGAGCGAAATATTAACACACACACACACACACACACACACACACACCCACACACACACACACACACACACACACACGTAGAATTTTATGTACACCAATAACTTTCCACCCGAATATACTCCACCCTTCTATCATTATCAACCCTCAAGCAACAATGCAACCAATAAAACCATTTTCAAAGAGTAAATATAATTTTCAAAGAGTAATTATTGTTTCGCATTATATTCCTCAAATTACTAAATATCTATCAGATCGCTATAAAACCGTGCCTAAAACCTTCCTCGGGTATAAATTAGTAACTGTACAAATATTGAAGTCTCTGCGTCTTGTCGTTCGGACGTGATAAGCGTACACCGAACAGACATTCACATATATATATATATATATATATATATATATATATATATATATATATATATATATATAGCTATCCGAACGCCATAAAACGTTGCCTAAAGCCTTCCCCGGATAGACATTAGTAACTGTACAAATTTTTAGCTCTTTATGTCTTGTGGTTCAGACGTGATAAACGTACATTCACATTTATAGATATAGAAAATATCGCTGACTCTTTTGTCAAAAAAGCTGTCACAAACTACGTCAAAAAATTAATTTGATATACAGACAGCTTCATAAAGAACTAGGAAAACAATAGTTGCAATATATCTGGTAATATAGGACCTAAACAATAGATAAACAATGATATTACAAGCAGAAGATCCTTATACTGACGATGGCAATGACGTCGAAACAGGCCGGTCACAATAAATAATTTAATTAAAAGCAGCGTTCTTGGAAAGCCGCGGTGGAGTGGCTGAGCGTTCCGAGGTGCCTAGCTTCGCAGCGTGCCGCTGATCGCCGTGGGATTTCGAGTCCTCCTCCTGGCATGGATGTGCTTGTTATCCTTAGCGTTTAGTTAGTTTAAGTAATTTGTAAGCCTAGGGGCTGATAACCAGAGTACATAAGTCCGACAGATTTATAAACATTTGAACATTTTGTTCTACAAATAAATAATTTTTAACGATGTCTCTATATGATTTATATGAAACAGCGGACCAGAAGAATAAATTAAAGACAAAAAAGTGTCCATCTCTATACATGAGTACTTTTGAAAACTGTAAAAGGTAAGGCCTATAACATCCAGAAACAAGTAGCCCTCTCTCTACTGTTTTATCAGTACTCAGGGCTGTAAACTCTCTCTAATTAGACGTTCGTTGTTCACTTCTTGTTGGTTGTCTCTACCTCTCTACTTACAATTAATCACCTAACTGTGATGTCACTGTGTCTTACATGTGCAAGTAACTGGTATATTTTATACGATTCCGGCCGGGGTGGCCGAGGGGACTGCGAAGCCCCAGTCACGGTCTGCACGGCCACTACGGTCGGGGGTTCGAATCCCCCCCCCCCCCTCGGGCATGGATATTTGTGCCGTCCTCAGTAGTAGTTAGTTCATAAGTAGTTTGTAAGTTTAGGAACTGTTGACCCCATAAGCTCTACAAACATTTGAACATTTTTATACGACTACTAGAGAACCGCTCGGCTTAGTAAGGGTGTAATTTATATTCTATATCCATAAAAATGTGTGTATGTATTCGTTACTATCTTCTACGTAACATGATTAAACACAATGCATACCGTAGATATACAATCCTCAGCCTGTACAGTCCATATTTAGATCCTAACATCACAGTGTAACGTATGTTTAAAAGATTACGGGGCGATTATATAAACATCGCTGACAGGAGTTATGAGGGTAATATTTTAAACGAACTTGACGGAATAAATAATCTACATATTTCCAGATTTAGTCTTTACGTTATTTTCCTAAATCACGTAATATAGGATACTAAATTTGCTTGTTTGACAGGACCATACTTTATTTCCTTTGTCCGATCTGCCATAATCTGAAATCTTACTGATTTCGTTGGCTTTTTTGACAGGCAAAAGCATAATTTTTTTTTTATTGAAATTTTTCTCAGATTCTTAAAAAGAAATAATGCATTTATTAACAGTCTGTCTTACATTTTGGATTCGAAAGAAGATTTAAAATCGTTCATGAGGTGAGCAACCATTTTTAATGTACAACTTTTTTTCTTAATTCAATGCTGATTGGTTGCAATTAGGGTTAATTGATCATTTTATTACCGGTTTCCGACAATGCCCATCCTCAGATACACTGTGAATGACACACGCAATCATTTTTCATTTTGGAGTAAGCTACTTCATTCAAACACCATGCAACAGTGGTTAATGATACGAATGGGCAGGATGAAACATGTTTCTTTGTATGTAAAACAAAGCAGTGCAGAGCAATATAATCTCATTTCACTTATGTAATATCAACTATATGCTGAATTGCTTAAGAAATACAATTAGAAACAAAGAATTTGGCATTTGAATTCTATCTTCATAAGCGGTCAAATCGCTAAGAGCTTCGTCAAAATATAAAATAATTACACGGAATCTTATAAAACATGTCAATGAATGCAACATATCGTCACATATTAATAGCGACGTCTTGTTGAATAGCGCAAAAGAAATTCTGTAGTTTCTGTAGTACCTGAAAACAAATGTCCATTATTGCATCAAGTACTGAAATGACCGAGCCGGTCGCGGTGGCCGAGGGGACTGAGGCGCTCCAGTCACGGTCTGCCCGGCCACTGCGGCCGGGAGTTCGAATCCCCCCTTGGGCATGGATATTTGTGTCGTCCTTAGTTGTAAGTAGTTTGTAAGTTTAGGGACTGATGACCCCGTAGTTAAGTCCCATAGACTCTACAAACATTTGAACATTTTATTTTATTTTATTTTATTTTTTTAAATGACCGAGGTTTTAAATTACAATCTTACTTTGTTCTCCTTAGTTTTATTGTTTCAGTAGGTCAGGCACGAGTAAAATACAATGGATTTTGTATGATCACTGCAATTATTATGAAGGTAGTCAACAGTCTTTATAAAAATTTCCATGTATGGAAAGGAAAGATTTTACAATGTGTAAAATAAGAGGAAAAATTCCCTTTACTATGCAATTTTAAATACATAATCTGAAAAAAAAACGTATGTTTAAATACCTTTACAAGGTTTTTAGCTTTGCTGTGGTGGCCTTAACATGTAATATTTCTTACGTAACAGCCGTGGTCCTTCCAGAACGCCAGTTGCTGTTGAGAACGCAACACGCGAGGGTAGCTACTCCTATCGATATATCCCCAACAGCAGCGCGGGGGGACACGCAGCCGATACGAGGGGACATGAGGAAATGAAATATCCAACGGAACATATATTAGCTGAGGGAAGGCAACCGTAGGGGGAATCCAGAACCCTCCGGAAAACTAGCGCTCTCTTCTATTACCATCCCACTGATCGAATAAATGTTACCGAAAATTACATGAACGAGATATTTCATTACAGTTCCCTTGAGGATATGGTCACTTCGTGAAAAGCAACGAGCAGCGTTCGCAGTTCAAAAAGTGAACTATACAATGCATCATAAACCTCAGTAACAACATAGCTCTTTCTCAATGAACACGGAAATAACTACGCCAGTTGCCAGTGGGCAATGAAATAAATCAATGGAAAAAAATCGTGCCTAGCCGGATTTAGAAGCCAGGTCTTCCTGCTTAGTATGCAGAAGGGCTGACCGCAGCGGCTCTGGAGACAAGGTGATCACCACAGCCGCGCGCGCGACCATTGCACGTCTCCCGTTAGACGCAAGTTCTCAACGACTCACTGCTAACGTATTGCACCTGCCCATTATCACTCATTACTCTTAACATTTCGCCGATTCCTGTAAGTGTTCGGGCCTACAGTGCACCAACACTGAAGATAGGATCGATTGTCATCTTCGCCTTAATTTTATATGTGATACCTGTTCCTTCAGACATGCCCGAAAGAACAATTCATATATATATATATATATATATATATATATATATATATATATATATATATATATATACTAGCTTAAGAGACGCAGATTCAAATGGATGTGGGTTGCCGTTCTTATGGAGAGATGAAAAAGGTTGCTCAGGATAGAGTAGGGCGGAGGGCTGCATCAAACCTGTCTCCGGACTGAAGACCTTAACAACAACAACAACTAGCTTAATTCCTGCTGCTTTGCAGGCGTAGACTGTATGGTCTGCATTGGTTATTAGTTGTTTCTACTTCTAAATGTAAATTTTCATAAATTTAGCTTTAAAAATGCTTTCCTAATCAAGTACTTTGATACAACGTGCCACACCACCTATTGCACCATTGATGGCAGAATTCAATCCCGGAACATTTCTTTCAAATTATAACCATGGTTCCAAATCCAAATTTTCACATTTCTACCTTCCAAATAGTCTTAGCAGCACCCTTAAAAGAATTCCCCTTATTTCAGCCGCTTATTGGTTGAATTTCCAAAACTATCGAAACACGTTTTTTTTTTAAATTGTAATAAAAAATCGAAATCCGAAGTTTTCTGTTTCTTGCTTCAAAATTGCCCGAATAGCAACGTATTTTCAAAAAAACTGTTCATCCCCTATTTCAGCCCCTTAGGGATGAAAATATCGAAAAATCGCGGATGCCCTTAGTGTTAGATAAACAACGTCTACAAATTTAAAGTTTCTTTCGTCTGTAGATTTACTTTTCAGCGCTGTTTTCTGTCTTTTTGAAACGGATCGAGAACGCGAAATTTCTTTCTTACGTAAAATAATTGAACTCTTGTTATTGCTTTGTTCCACAAACCTTCATTTTTACGACGTAGGTTTCGGGTTATGAGTCCATTTTCAAGTACTTCACTGATTCCAAGGTTTACTGATTCCAAATTGGAATAACAAGTGTGCAATTATTTAATTTGAAATGTTTCACCAAGAACCGACACTAGAATCAATCAGTTCTTTCTTGCGCTTTGGCATCTTTCTTTTCAAAGTGCAATAACTTAGTTTTCTTTTTTTGTACGCTTGTTACAGAAATACAGCTGAAGAATGTGCATCACGTTTCGCTGTATATAACCTCTTTGCTATTATAGTGTCAAAAGTCATCGCTGGTCTTCAATCCGAATTTTACATAAGCTGACGTCTTTCGACCACTATATCTTCCACCCTCTTACAGCTTTCGAAACGGGATTGCTATGGTGAACAGTCGGATTTTTTCTATTACAACAACATAGAGAGATCGTTCGTCTCCATTGTGTAGTTTTTACTGAAGAGCAAAATATTGACACCCACACGTACAATTTTATATAAGTCGGTAACTTTCAACTCCCATATCTTAGTGCAGGGAGACTGATACCTACTACCACATACAAATATTATTCGTTTGCGATGTGTAGTTTTGGCTTCAGACTGAAATATAGACACAAACAAGGGTAAGGCACTTAAAAATGTTATTCTCAAAGAGGGACATTCATTAAATTGGACTCCCCCCCCCTCCTACAGCACCACAGGTGGCGGGAGGGAGAGTGACTTTGAACTATTAAATAGGAACCGTTTTTTCATTGCAGATTTTGATTCTCCATTAAAAAAAAAAATACCTTACGTAAACATTTTTCTTTGTTTCTTGGCACATGGTGTGTAATCGAAAAAAATAAAAATGAGTTGAAAATTGTAAAACACCAGATTGGGAAAATCAAAGTGTACTTTCTAATGTTTGGATAATGCCACCGTGTGACACCTCTCACAATCTAATGAAGCACAGACGGTGATCATGCTCTCATTCTGTGGTCAGACTGGTCATTGTACTGCACGATTCGGACTGTACACATCTCTACGGAAGTAATTTAACAGTTGCAGAGAGAGTAGACATCATTTCCTCCTAAAAATGTCGAGAAAGCTCGTCAAATATATGCTAATGTGTTCCCCGTAGGAATGTTCGTTCTGCAACGACATTTGCAGTACTGCCAACTCTTCGCTGAAACTGTTAAACCTACATAAAGAATTCAATGTCTTTCGTTCGAGATATTACAGTTTTCCAAATTTTACCTATTACATCGACATCTATCATGAAATTAAAAAAATGTTTCACACAAGAATTACTTTTTTTACGGAGAATCAAAACTGAAAAAAAATGGTGTTCCATTTTAAGATTTCAATGTCACCCCCTCCCGCCACCGGTGGTGTTGCAGGGGGATGGGGGGGGGGGGGGGTCGAACTTCATGTTAATGAATGTCCCTCTTCGAGGTGAACAACTTATGTAACAACTTTTTAAAATTTGTATTTTTCCAAATATTCCGAAAAACACAGTTCTCAATTACTCTCTCTTTTGGTTTTATGAAGCGTTTTTATCTACATTTAAAATATTTGTCTTACGTGGAAGCGATTACAGTTGATTTATTATGTAAAAACAGCTAATTATCTTCATCTTAAAAATTAACGATGCCTGCAGGTTTTACATAATAAGTGTATTAAAACAGTTCCAAATTCAGAGGTAGAGGTAGAAGTAGAACCGTGCAAATGCTGAGTGGATTGCTCTAACTGTCTTGCAAGATCGTTTCTTAAACATATAGTGAGCAACATATACACTAGCAACTGAAGCGCCAATGCGACAACCAGGTAAATAAATTTTGAAAACATTATTGAAGTAAACGGCGACATTGTTGCAATGTTGGAATTAAAACAGCCCATTTCGCTGATTTCTAATTTTATTTTGTAACGGGTTTCGGTCAGTGCAGACCATCTTCAGACAGAGGGCATCAGCATGTCAGGCGCTGGCGCTGCAGCTGATGTTGGTGGTACCTACTCCATCCGCCGCCAACATTTGATACCATGATAATCTGCTTTGACCGAAACTGCAAAAAAAAAAAAATAAAAAAAAATAAAAAAAAAAATAAAAAAAAAAAAAAATAGAAAGCTGATTTCTAAACTGCTTTAATTTTAACTTCACCCAAGTAAATTGTGTATACATTATTCAGAGTGAAACCAAATAAAACTACCCGTAAACAATAAAAGTCCGTAACAAAATAAGTCCATGTCTCTCTTTTCTTCTCTCTAACTTTTTAGTAATTCCTTTATTGCATTTGTCATGCAGATAATCTTATGATCCCCTCCTGTGAGGCCTAAGGGTGTCATTAAACATTAATAAACAACTTTGAAACGAAGACGGCTTATATTTAAAAATATTATCCACAAACTTGAAAACAATTTAAATCGGCCTTGTTATTTGGAGACCTTTATTTAGACCACCAGCAGAACGGAGCATCTTTGTGCATAAGCAAACAAATATTGATTATGGATTTTAGCCTATCTAAAAGAAACATTTGCATCACTCTTGCACCAAACAATTTTTGTCTGAATAAGGAAACGTTGCCGACAGGACGTTAAACCACAATCTTCCTTCTTGCCTTGGAATTTGCCATCAGAAGGAAACTTGTGCTTTGAAAAAGTAAATTTCTCATTAGCAGCGCTTAATTTTAGATGGGAACAGCTTTCTTTGAAACTAGATATTTTGTACCATCAAATCCAGTGTGCTAATTGGGCGTACTTCACAATTACGGCAGATTTTCCTTTCCCTGATCCGTTTCCGATGAAATGACGGCTGACTTTTGTTTGTGTTATCACGGTGCGAATACGTTTAGTCTGTTGGAACCGACATCCGGACAAGCGAGACGGTCAGTTGATGAACTAAAAACCTACATGTTGCCCTGCCCTACGTTCAAGTTACTTGTGGAAATCTCATGAAATTCGTCTAGACATTTCAGAGATAAACAGCAAGGATGATTTTAGATAAAACTCAAAATTACGATTTCTAGACATATATCCCCTACTACTTTATGTATGGCAGACGCAGAGTGACCACACCGTACAGCATTTGTGGGGCTGAGAAATCTGGTTGTGAAGTTTTGGCGGCAGTCGAATACACACATATTTGTTATATTACAGCTGTAAGCACGTGCTTCGCACCGTACGTAAGGACCTTGCTTACTATCGCTTCCTAGCGTACACTGTCTCAATTTGTAAAAAAGAGGCCCTTATAGGATCAGTTAGTGGTCAATAAATTCGTTTTCCATAGGCAAGAAGTAAAATATCAATTAAATAAGAGGGTTGGAACTTATGTAGTGGCAACTATTTATTCACAACCGATACAAAAGCATTACATGTTTGCACTTGTCCCTATCCTTCAAAGTAGTCACCATCGTTGTGTAGAACCCGTTGCCGTCGATGTGGAAGGCATAGTAGACCGTTAGGAGAGTCTGTTCTGTTCAGGATGCGAATGGAGCGGTCTACTGCTTGTCGAATCTCTGGAACAGTTCCGAAGTTCATCTTCGGAATCAAATCAAAGTCACAAAGACTTAAGTTCGAGGAGTAAAGTGGGTGGTACAGTACTTCCCAGTCCTGTCGACCGTACAGAGCAGCCACAGCTTGCTCTGTATGCGCCCGCGCATTGTCGTGCAAAATGGAGTGGTGAGCAGGAAGTGTTGCCGCTTCTTTCGGAAAGCTGATCGCAGGTGATGCTACGAAAACGAACAATAATACTGTGAATTGACGGTCTGCCCGATGCACGTCTACCACAGTCTGCCTACTTCGTTGAAGGCCTTTAGTCAACGTGCCACTGTTCTGTACGGCAATGCCGATTCCCCAACGCCTGTTGAAGACCTTGATTGCACTGTCGTGCTGTAGGACCTCTGGCACATTCAATCTTGATCCAACTCGGTTGTTCCTGTTTCGAAAACGTGAGTGACACCCGAGGCCGCCGAGCGTTCTAAGGCGCCTTGCTGCGGAGCGTGCGGTTGCTCGCTGTCGGGGGTTCGAGTCCTCCCTAGGGCACTAGTATTGGTGTTGTCCTCATCATAAGTTACTTTAGGTTGGAACTAATGACCAACGTAGGTATGTCCCTTAGATTTACTAACATTTTACTTCACAGCGACTCCGTTACGTTAGACCGCTTGCTCATCTGTGAGTGTGCTTTCCCCGATTATGCGCACGCCGGTGAGTGGGACGGGCATGTCAACAAAGTGTGCTATCAGCGACGATGGTAGATTCAATTACATAATGTCTCCACAGCAGTGTTGCCACTTTTAAGTTCCAACCCTCGTATATAGAAAGAGGCAAAGAATTTCGTCGTTTTTAATAGACAACGCGAAATCAGTATATCAGCAGGTTCTGAACACGAAAAACAGATTAATTGCGCGAAGTAAAATTTGGCCGTCGCACGTGCCATTTGCCGTACAACGGACCAATTGTGCGCCACTAACAAATGAGCTCTTATGTTTAAATTTCTCCGCGTGGAAGATAAAAACTTCACGATACAGAGAATTATTGAACTATAAGAAATAAAATCCTCATAACGACTGAAGAGTTTTCCGTTAGGACGTTGAAAATGTACTGTTGGGATTCAGTATGCGCATGCACATGTGCGTACGGTTTGGTCCTGCGATAGAGCCCACTTCCATTTGGATGGCTTCGTCAGTAAGCAACAATGACGGATTTGGGGAACGGAGAGTCCGCATTTCGCAGTCGGAAAGGTTGGTCTTCATCAGTGGGCGACTGTATGATGTGCAGTGTCCATCCAGTAACGGAATAAACGGTGAGCCATGGCACGGTGATTACCGAACGGTATTACGTGAAGGTGTTGGAGGATGATTTCATCCCCATTATCCCAAGTTAACCTGATTTAGACAAGATGTAAGACCTCCCATCGAAACCCTGATTGTGTTTGAGAGTGATGTCCTGGAGGAACACTTTGGAGATCGTATTCTGGTTTTGGGGTACCCAGAGGCTACTGCCATGGGCCACGATTGGTCGGCATAATCTCCAGATCTGAACACGTGCGACTTCTTTTCTTTGGGGGGAGGGGCTGTATTATAGACAAGGTGCACAGCAATTACCACAAAAAATAGCTGAAAACAGCCATTCAGAAACTTATCGGCAGCATCGATATTCCACTTCAGCGGGTCTTGAAGAATATAGTTTGTTGTCTGCATGACATCATCGCCACGGAAGACAGGCACATCGGAAAAATCATAATATACACCCGAATATAAGCAGTGACGTTTACATGTTGTTTCATTGCTCTTTTTTTCAGTTCGTTTCGTTCTAATAGGTACCATGTGGCTCGTCTTATTTCTCAGCTAGGGTCTACTGCTTTTTCTTGGCCCAGTAGGCCTTCATCTTCTGGCTCTGAGTCTGCTTCCTCTCATCCGTCCACTTAGGTCTGGTACTGCCTATACACTTCTTGCTTGTGAGACTCTGAAGGAAGACTCCCTGGAGGATGGCCTGTCGGTACTGAGTTCGGTTCTCGGTGGTCGGGATATTCATTTCCTCGAAATCTGATCTCACAGAGGTGAACCGCCTGGCTTTGGACGCCTTTCCTCTGCTTATCACTGTGAAGATCCTCTTGGTGAGCCTGGATTGATTCAGGCGGGTCATGTGCCCATAGAATGTCAGTCGCTTTTTCCTCATACATGTGACTATGTCTGCCTGATGTTCGTGGAGTTCGTTATTGTGCCTGATTCTGTAGGGACCGTCTTCCTTTCTTGTGGGTCCTAGTATTCTCCTCAGGAGCTGTCGTCCTTGAAGTTTTAGTTTCCTGGGTGGGCCCTTTCGATACATCAAGAGGCACCAGAGCCCTGAGCTATAGTGCTTCAGCTTTATGTTCTTGGTTAGGTACTTGAAGGTACAGATGTTCTTACAAGAATGATAGGATCTCTCTAATTGGTGCACCTGGCGTAGTTTCTTATCTTTATATATAAAATGTCCTATTGGTTTGTACACGCTGTAAAAAGACGAAAATATTTGCACCAATTAAGCTCAAAGTTTGAGATATTTTAGGCCGGCCGCGGTGGCCTAGGTGACTGAGGCGCTCCATTCACGGTCTGCACGGCCACTACGATCAGGGGTTCGAATCCCCCCTCGGGCATGGATATTTATGCCGTCCTAGTTCGTAAGTAGTTCATAAGTAGTTAGTAAGTTTAGGGACTGATGACCCCGTAGTTAAGTCCCATAAGCTTTACAAACATTTGAACATTTTTCTTGAGACATCGTTTTTAGATACCTATTTCTTTAATACATATCACATATAACCTGAATACATGTTAATTTCGTGACTTTTGCTAACAATTTTCTTCATCATAAAATTCATAAAAGTTCATAATTGGGTATGTAAAGTATTTCAGTAGAATTGTGTCAAAATTTCACATCATTCGGTCAAGAAGTTTCGCAGATTTGCGGTTAGAAACATCAACATTTAGAATACAATAATGATCATTTGTTCAAAAAATTTTGACGCAATGTGTCATTCGAATTCACACTTGTTTCCTTATTTACTTTTATTTTATTTTATTTTTTATTTATCTATTTATTTATTTATTTATTTTAGTGTTCATTTCGTTGAATCATATTTCTTAGAATATAGCAACCAGTAATAGTAACCAGTAAAGTTCAAAGTTCGAAATGTAAATAGTATTTTCACAAAGTAATTATTGTTCCTTATCTCACAATATATGAATTTAAAGTGTTTACAGTATTCGACTCGCTTAAAACATGAATTTTATCAATAATTTGCGCCAGTAACATACCTCCGAACATGTTCTTGACGTCGTATCTCCTAAAGTAATTCAGTATAAAACTTTACTGTTGTTTAGTTCTTCCACAACAGCACGCGCAGAATGGGTTGTGTGACCATCGTGCTGCACCCACATATGGACTCTCGTGTGTAGACACACATGTTCAAGGAGACCACACAAACTGTCGGCTATAAAAGCGCGATACCTGGGAAGTAGTGTGGACCGATGATTGCATCCCCAAGGATTCCACACCACACGTTAATAGACCACCTACTTCCCGGGTACATTGACAGGTGAGTTATATCACTCTTTTATAGCCGACAATTTGTGTGGTCTCCTTTAACATGTGTGTCTACACGCGAGAGTCCATATGTGGATGCAGCACGATGGTCACCCAGCCCATTCTGCACTAGCTGTTGTGGAAGAACTAAACAACAGGTTTACAGGAAGATGGTTGGGGCGCCATGGACCTAATTCATGGCCCGCAAGGTCGCCCGATTTAACACCAGTAGATTTTTTTGTGGGGATATCTAAAGGATCGTGTTTATGTCACTGAGCCCACATCCCCAGATGATCTAAAACGGCGCATCGAGGACGCATGTCGCTCCGTCAACCGGCGATGTTACATCTCGCTCGCAGATCCTTTCAACGGCGCATTGCATTATGCATTGAGGAACATTGTCACACATTTGAACATCTCATGTAAATCAACTTCCCACCGCGATAACATCCATCACCCACCACATAGCCATGTATTATGTACAGCGTGTGGTATCTGCCCCTGAAAGTTTGAAGGGTTGTAGCTCCCAAACTAACAGTGATAGGAATGTAGTTTAAATTGATTTGGACGCAGCTGGTTTCAACGAATCCAATGCACGATAGAAAAAACTATTGTTCTATTTTAAAAAAATATCTTTGGAAAATGATAAAATAAACTATGTTCATAGCTCCGCAGAAAGTGTAACATTTCTCGTGTTGACCTACCGCATTAAAATTTCCCATCACCTATTATTTTATAAGTTACAGAGGCAAACACACTTAGTGAAACACCCTATATATATAAAGTTTTTTATTACATATAATTTTTACATCATTATATGAACTTGCGAACAGAAAGATTGAAGTACCAATTTTTAACATAAATTATACAAGGAGGCCAATGAATATAATTCAAAAGGGACAAAAGGTCTTTTTCATAGAAATGAGAGTGTACACAGTTAAAGGAAGTAGATGTTAAAAGTACACAGAATTGACCGAATTTCAACTACAGCCTATACTAGCATCTATTAACTGCCGTGCATTCAGAATTATATGAGTCGCAAAAATTTTCCCATGACAATCGTGGGTCTCACTATCAAAAATGTGGGAGCCGCAGATATAAGGGAGGGAGGACATTGGCAGAGAAGAGGAAAAGGTAATGACATAGACAGGGGGATTGGTGGATGCAAATGGCAGGAAGTGGAGGAGGAAGAGGAGGAGGAGGAGGTGGTGGTAAATCGGGAGGCTGTACACAATGAGGAGGAGCAATAAACAAATTATTAAAATTGGAAAAATCAGCTCTGGCCGCATTGAAATCTTTATTTTTTTTATATACAATACAGATCGATTTCGGTCAAAGTCTGACCATCCTCAGTGCGTGAATCCAAGCCTTGTGGGTTCACAAAAACTTTCACTTTGCAGTACATCAGTAGGAAGTCAATGCACTTTATTTTTATGTTTGACTTTCTACCCATGTACTGCTTATTTGATATAAATATGCAAAGTGCAAGTTTTCGTGTTCCCACTGAGGATAGTCAGACACTGACCGAAATCGGTCGTAATTGCAAAATAGATGTGGATAGGGATATGGGGGAGAGAGGTATAAATAGAGGGAAAGAGAAGGAGATTCGGATGTATTTTCAATTCCCATATATTTTAGCATTTTCGAAGCATTGGCAGTTCAACAACAGTTGCCCTGTGGCTTCAGGCTGTGATAATTGAAATGGGGTATATGTTTACTGGCTGTGGTATTTGAGCCTACGTACTTCAGGCGGTAAGGTGACTGTGAACGAAAGCGACGTTTTGGCGTTCGATTCTCCTCGATGTGGAGAAGTGAGTTGGCACGGTCACGTGTGGTGGGGGCCGCGCCACGCGCCACGCGCACCGGATGTGCGGCCGCGGCCGGCCGAGTACGCCGGCCGGCCGCCAGGGGCAGCACCGGCGTGCGGCCGCATTCATTAAAACGCTCGCAGAAGCTCCCGCCGGCTTTTCATTACTTTCGCCGGCTCTTAATGAAGTCTATAACGCGCCGCCCGACCACTTCCTCCCTAGCGCAGAAAGAGAATCGAGCGATGCGGCTACGTGCGCTGATTAAGAAGGCCCCGCTGCGTCCCAGGCACTGCCTCTCTCTCCGCTTCTGTTGTAGAACAATCCCACCCACATGGAAACGCTAAGATTACGAAATATGTCCTTTTGTGCGTATTGGTACGCACATTGTTGGTCTTCGAGTATTACGTACTGCTTAGACCTTCTTTTATTTACGTATAATGTGGAAATATTGTCGATACTTAACATGGGAAAATCATTGTCCAAGTATTCGATACCATGTTTAACAGATGTCGTGCACGTATAAAATCTGATTATGAACTAATGTTTACAAAAATGAATACAATTTCACCATCTATTAGAATGATGTCCAAATACTTCTTTCACACCAGCATAGTTTTTAAAGTTCACATACTAACGCAAAGCAAGTGTTTAGGGTGTTTATTGCATATTTCTGAACTATCCATACTGAAATTAGGTAAAAGCAACTCAAATCTGAATACGTCAACACTTACATATAATCAAGATCCGTATTTGGTGAAAGCAGTTACTTTAGGTCGGACTGAAAGTCCTTTAAGAGGATTGCAACCGTGATTACTGCAATGCACGACTGCGACTCTAACTCCGTGACGGCTAATTTTATAAATTTTGGTATGCAAAAGTTCTTTTTTGCTTTTGATTCTTGTAAAGATGCCTGATTGAATTAACATTACCACATACCTGGTTTCGTACATTGACAGGTCATCAGAAGGTGGGTTAAACCCGAAACGCGTCATGACAAAGAAAAATAAAGCTTAGAACAATTATATATATATTTCAAGCAACCTTCAGCTTTTTTTTTAAATTCATCATTTGGATAGCAGTTAATTTGCTCATCTTAGGGAGTGATCCTATTGTATAAACAGAAGAATCAGCTGTCAGTTTGATGGAGGTGCTCAACCAGACATGTGGAGGTTATAATTTTAAGTATATTTACTGTTTTAATTTTGACCAGCCATCAATTTTATATCTGACTACCCACCAGCAAACGATTTTATATATAATTATAATCCAGAACAAGTACCAGAATTTATGTGGAGTACTATAATATGCATATTAATGTCAACTATACCAGGTGATGACACTACAGAGTGTCAAAGCCGGAATTGTTGAATAACTGAAATAAAAATTGCGATCTTGGCACTATCCTTCTATTGGTTAAAGCAGGTTAAACCTTATTATTCATTAGGTGAATTTTGAAACAATATTTCACAAAACACCTGTTATTACGATGTAAATGATGCAATATTTTTAACAAACTGCTCTAACGTATTATATAAACAAACACTACTAGACTCAGGATCTAAACAAAATATCTATTTTACCAGGTTAACGATTTCTTTTGTTTGCAAAATGCAAATTGCTATTCAAAAAATCCGTGACATACTTTGTTTCTGTCATATCAATTTTTTATTTATAAAAGTATTGTTTTGAAAGTAATTGTTTCGAATTAACACCAGAGATTATACTCGTAATTTTGTATGTTCTAAAGAAGCAAATCTAAGATTCTAAAACAGTTTGTTGTAAGTTTTAATTGGACAGGAAAACACGTAATTCGTAAGTCATTCAGTACTGTTATATCTGTGATACGAAAGGTCTAAGTACATTTGTTGAACTGAGAAGGCAAGATGGAAGTCATGCTTTGTGTACTATGGCTACAATAAATGTGTTTACAGTAATCTGGAGCAAGATTTAATTTTAATCTGACATCATATTAACAAACTTGTGACGATTCGTCATACTATGTAACAGAACAATGCCATCAATTTCTCCGAGAATTGAAGATAAGTAGATTTTGAAGGAGATTCCACATTCGAAACAAAAATATACACAAAAATTTAAATCTTATACATAATGCGTATCTTATAAATTATTTATTAATATTAAATTTGAGGAGGAGGGGTTGTTTCAAAATCCATCTTCGTTTTAACATGGAAATTTTATTCATCTTTATACTACAAGCTAATGTCTACACGTAATATCACTACATAATTGGGCAAGACAAATAAATAATAATAATAAAAAAAAATTCAAGCTATTGTACTTATATATATGGTATAGTACTCTGTTAGTGAAATATTTAAATTCTTTAACCTTTACGTATTCAAATGAATATTTCTAGGCGAGAAGATGCCATTTATTATCGGTCTTCGTGTATGAATCAGAATTCACACTGTAAGGACATCGTTTTCAATTCTACATTACGGAAAGTAAAGTGTTGCTAAAAACTGTTGGTTGAAAAATATACGACAATAAGGCTGTTCTTTTGCGAATGATCAAGATTTGGCATACTTGTACCATAAAGAAGAACCACATTAGTACCTTATGTAGAAACTTGCATGAATAGCCTGAAATTATCTAATGTAAATTATCCGTACTAGAAAATTATCTAAAAAGGTATATAAGAAGAATGCATGAAAATATTGTAAACTACTTGAAATACGAGCAAGTAACTTTACCCAAGAACGTCTCTAATTACATGACTTTTGTTAGAAGATGCTGATAATGTTAAATAATAATTGAATATAAATTAATATATTTTTCAGCTATAACAAGCTTATTACTTGTGATTTTCACTGTTGTCCAATTTCTTTTAATAATTTTACTCTTCCAGTTTGTTGTCTGTATTAAAAAGTTTCACTATAGTTCTTCAGTTCTTGACAGATTGTAAATGTGATCGAGTGTGAAGAAACAACAGTTTAAATAGTGGAAGTAGCGGAAGCAAGGAGCTCAGATAAAATCATTGCTCTAATATTATCTATGTTGATTTCCCATTATTTCGGTAACTCAGCTCACTAGAATATTGGGTTGATACTTTGAAAATCACCAGATAACATTCCTTTTCTATTTCTTACATAAATGAAGCAGGAATACGTTTGTAATACACATAATTACAACCAGCGTTAAGTTGCTTAACGTTCTAATAAGTGTAAGAAAGTTAAAAAGTGCACAGGAGAAAGTACGTTTTATATTATGTAACTTCATTCATTTTTCATAAACCGTAATTTCCGTGTCGCACCGATTTTTTAACATCTCATGAAATTTAAAAATTTAAACAATCAGTTACTTGAGTAATAACTTTGAAATACTACGGGGCTAGAAAAAGCAGAGAGCGTTAGGTGGGGAAGCTGCACGATAACATCATAGCTACAAGTAGAACAGCCATTCGGATTACTTTAGAGGTTCAATTACATTAGATGAGCTGTTTGTTCCATAGATCCGTATGGAGGAGACACTCGTGCATGTGGAACATTTCAATATAATTTTTTATTACTTTTTAATTTTTTACAGGCTGAAATATTAATACTAATACTATGAATGCATACATCATTTGGTTCCCCTCAAAGCTCGTCAATGGCATTGTCCACTAGTAAGTCTTTCAGACTCCTATTAAAATGATATTCATTTTTAGATAAATGTTTTATGGCTGATGGCAAATTATTGAAAATGCGTGTAGTGGACCACTTTTTGAACTAATGTAAGTGGTTTTAAGTCCTTGGAGAGATCTGTTTTGTTCCTAGTATTACATGTATGAACTGAGAATTTTTATGGAAAAAGGGAAATACTACTTACGAAAAATTTCATCTAGGATGAATGTACTGGGAGGCCGTAGTTAGTATAACCAGTTTTTGAAGACACTTCTACATGACGTCTCTGAATTTACTCCGGAAATAATACGTATTATACGCTATTGACACTGACAAATTTTGTTTGACTTGAAGGGTTACCCCTGAATTTTATATCATATGACGTTATGCAATGAAAGTGAATGAAGTATGAAAACTGTTTTATTTTTGGGTCACTTACGTCTGCTAACAGTCGAATAGCAAATAAAAATTTATTAAGGGCTTTCTGAAGTGCTGTAGTGTGCTCCTATCAACAGAATTTATGATGAAGTTGTAATTCTAGGAATTTAATACTGTCAACCTCATCTACCGGCTCTTTTTCCTAGTTTATGAAAATGCTGGATGGAAACCTCTTGCATGTTCTGAACTGCATGTAGTGAGTGTTTACAAAGTTTAATGTCAATAAGTTAGCTATAAACCATTCATTTATGTCAAAGAAAATATCATTCGTAGATCTTTCTAGAACTATGCTTGACATGTTTTTATTGCAATACTTCGTATGTTCTAAAACCGAAAGGAAGTCTGCTTCTATCAGTGCAAAAAATGTTCAAATGTTTGTCAATCGATGGGACTTGGTTATTAGTCCCTAAGCGTAAAAACTACTTAAACTAAGTTAAACTGACTTAAAGACAACACTCATACCCATGCTGGAGGGAGGACTCGAATCTCCGACGGCGAACAACCGCGCGTTCCACAAAGGCGCCTTAGACCGTTCGGCTATTTCACATAAGAAAAGCATTGGCCCTAAGACTGACCCCTTTGTGACACAACATGTAATTTCTTCCCAATTTTATGATGACTGATGGCTTAATTCAATAGCCCCTTGCACTGACACCCTTTGTTTTGCAGTATTGCTCGTGACAATATGGAATTATAATTTATTCAAGAGGTTGTTGTGGTTCAAGCAATCAGATAGCTTTGACGGATGACAGAGAGGTACCTTTTGCTTGTAATTTATTATCTAATGAATTAAGTACTCTCTCGCTGTAATTGTACATTGCCTTTTCGATATCTGGAACCCTTCAGAAATCCAAACCACAATCCGGACAACATGTCTTTTCATTTTTTTTTTAACTCGGACTGAGATGCTTTGATCCATGCATAAAACTTTCCCCTGATCTTTCGCTTTCGACAGTGGAAGGCATCCTCGGAGTTGAAGTGGCAAACTGCGAGGGAGCTCGAATTAGAGCCATATATATATAAATATATAGGCTATCCAGAGGGTGCTACTGTCAATCACGTGAGGTCGTCTGCTCTATGATCTCTGATATTGCCAACATACTCAGTTGAAAATAATCGATTGTCATATTATCGCTGCAATGCTAACATATAAGTTTTGTCCAGTTTAATAGTTTCCTTTTTCCTGTTAAAATTATTTTTCAAACTCTCTCTGTACATACGTAATGTAAATGTCTTTGCTATGATGCTTGTCTCGTTAAACTTTATTTCATGGTCACCTTCTAGATAAATATGTTCCGATATGGCCGATTTATCAGTATGTCCTAGGCGGGAGTGCCTTTTACGTTCTCTCAGAAGGGTGTTAAACTTACTTTTGCTGTTCCGACGTAAACCTGTCTACAACAGCAAGGACTTTTATAAATACCTGGTGTAGCCAGAGGAGGTCACATATCTTTTGCCGATCGTAACTTACACAATCTTTTCTTTGCCTAGTGGGTCTAAAACAGTTTCCACATCATAATTTCTTAATTCTTTCAGAATGTGATCTTTCTAATAAATGTAAGAAAAACGTTCCCCTTGTGTTGTTGACGATCCTCACTGACACTGATTCTCTTCCTAGAGTGAAGTACTCGATCTGTCTCCTTGTTTAAATATCCATTCTTCTTGAACGTCCATTGTAGGTGTTTCATCTCATTTTCCAAGTATACAAGTTCACATATTTTGTGGGACTAAAGCTTATCCCTGTTACTGTCTTATATCAGCTCATTTTTTATTTATGCTATTGTTAATAATTTTTTGTTAATGATTTTTATTGTATGATTCTCAAAAAATGCGTTCGTTTTATTTATTTATTTATTTTTTATTTTTTTACTTCATGTTCGGGGACAACGGCGCAACTCACGAGAACAACATCTCTGCCGAGACCACAGATCATGTAGCTGGCCATCAGACGTCGGAGGGCGACTGTCACGGGCCGAGAGAAGACCTTGTTAATGGACACCGTTTCCAACCGTCATAATAAAAGAAGTAAAAAAAAAATATTCTTTTGTAAACGAAGTTTTGCTAATTATGTATGTCAGTTTTAGTTACTATGATGAGTTCGTATGAGAGTGCTCTAATAATGATATGACTGTTTATAAATCTATTGCATTGATTTGTGTCATGTGAAATAAAACTCGAAATATTACTTCAAGTGTCAGCGTGTTAAAGATAGTTGTTTTACAACTGAGTCATGGAACATACGCTTGGCTTACGAAAACGATTGAAAGATTTTCAGCAACAAAATTTTGATGAAATTTTGCGGAACTGCTTATCAAGTTTTGAACTATTGGCTTTCTTGAATATTTTACCTTGCACAACGATCTGCTAGTCAATAATAATGATTTTTTTTAGAATGGGAATCGATGTTTCCATTACACTTCGACTGTATAGGAAGGATCAGGATCGAAGTCTGATACGGTAAACCTGAGAACTTTGACCTACGAGTTATTAAAAATATGATGAAGAGAAGTTTGAATCGACCGTTACAGTACAATATTCTACAAATACTTTTATCACACTTTTTTTGCCATGGGTGGTGGTTAAAATCTTCATGCAGATAACGATCAGTATGTGTCTCTTTTCGGTAAATCCTGTGGCCAAATGTGTTGTCCTGTCATTTGATCACAAACACGTCTAACTCTCTGTCTCCAGAGTAAACTGAATTTTTGGTTTTATACTACCAAGATGTAACAGGAAGGCATCCAATTCCTCTATACCATTTTTCCATATACCAAAAGTATCGTCTACATAGCGATACCATCTGGCTGGTCTTTTCCTGGCGGTCTGCAGTGCCGGTTGTTCAAAGGTCTCCGTAAACAAGTTCCCACAGCCGCGGACTAGGAGGGCTTCCCATAGCCAAACCGTCAACTTGTTCATAAAAATCGTTATTATACTGAAATTAAATTGTGATGAGGCAGTGTCTGAATAGAGCCACAATACCAGTAGGAAAAATATTCGCTATGGAAGAGATTGCTACGTTCACCAGAATCATGGTAAACAACGACACTACATCTACCAGGATATCACCTGGGCCCACGCTTATTTGTGATAAGCAGGTGTAAAAAAATATTAGTAGAAAGGACATACGAAATATGTGAACCATTATACTTGAAAGATGAAAACGGCAATTCAAACAAAGAGATAAATCGTACACTTCGCTCTAGGAAGAGAACCAGGATTAAGGAGGAAAGGTTTTCTTCAATTTATTTGTAAGATTACAGATCACGTTGTGGAAAGTATTAATATGACGTGAAAACTATTTTAACCCAGCAGGAAAATAAAAGAATTATAAGATCGGTGAAAGATATCCTACATCCTCTGGCTACACCAAGTGTTTATAAAATTCCTTGCTGTTGTGGACAGGTTTACATCGGAAGAATAAAAAGACGTTTACCACCCGTCTGAGCGAACTTAAAAAGGAACTGCCGCCTAGGACGTAAGTGATAAATCGGTCGTAGCGGAACATGCTTATCAAGAAGATTACCATGAATTACATTATTATGCTCGGATTTACAGAGGGGACATAGAGATTTTCAAACACCGAAATAATTTTAACAGGAAAGACGAAGATGTTAAACTGGACAAAATTTGGATGTCAAAATTACAGCGACAGTAGGACAATCAATTAATTTCATTTAAGAATGTTGGCAATATCAGAGATCATAGAGCAGGCGACGTCAGAGGATTGACATTGGCTCCCTCAGGATGGCCTATATATGCAGCGCTTATTCAAGCTCCCTTGCAGTTTGCCGCTTCACCTCAGAGGATGCCTTCCGCAGCTGAAGGCGAAACGTCAGGTGAAAGTTTTACACATGGACCATGGCAGCTCAGCCATGAAGTTTCTAGTTATGTCAGCTCCTACCGCGGAAGCCTTCGTTGTGTGATCAATATTTTATTTGCTGTTAGGTATCTGAGAATCTGCCTATACATTACCTGTTATAGATTTTTTTAAGACTGCTGGAAAAAAGTTAAATTAGTCTGTACTTTAATTTGACGAAGTCTGTTTATCCCCTTTCTAGAATAGCGGTTCAATATCCGCATATTTTAGGCAATCAGCAAATGCCCCAATTGTAATAGAATGGTTAGATAAATAACTTAAAATTGTACTAAAGTCACAAGAATAACTTTGTTGATATTTCACTAGAATGCTTTGGTTTTAAAGATTTTGTTATTAACGTTATTTCTTGAGGTGAAGTAAGTGACATTCATGTATCAAAATTTATTTGCCAATTCTAGTTTTGTATATTCAAGAGCATCATTTATTGATCCTGACAGTCCCATACAACCAGTAACAGATATAAGATTTTTCTTAAATAGATTTTCTACACTACGCCCATCGGTTACTAATGTATCGTCTACTCTTAATGTAATCTGTTTCTGTTCCATTCTGGTTCTACCAGTATTCTAATTCACTACATCTCAAATTGTTTTTATTTTGTTGCCACCTTCTCACAGAGAATTCGTGTAGATATCTGATTTACTTTTCTAAATATACAGTATTCCTTGTATTTAGCTATATCATCAGCATTGGAGCTGTTCTTGGCTGACATATACATTTTCCTTTTTATCTTACAGAAATCTTTGCTCCTTGTGTAATCCATGGTTTTATTTTAGGTTTTAATTTGAGTTTCCTTTAGAGGAAAACAGTTTATAACATGCAACTGACATTGTTAATGACATATTTTTCATTCGCGTCATGAGCACTATAAACATATTTCAAGTTCTTGATGAAAGAAGATGACCATTGTACGTAATATCAGAATTATATTTCTCAAAAAAGAACGAATTCAACAATCTGTGTGGTATGTAGGTAGGGGCTGAAAGGTTATTGGAAATAGTAAAAATAATATCAATAATAATAAATAAAGAAAATGAAAATGAAAAAGAAGAATACAACAATAAATTCTTAGTAGCTGAAAGTAAACTGGAAGTAACTAGTACTTACAGCAAAGTATGAGCTGAACTATGTACTAAAGAAAATTGTGGTTAGTATATATTTCATTGCAATGTACAAGTCATAAATTTATTGTAATATTGATAATATTTAATTTAAGTAGAAGTGAAAGATCAAGAATAAAGAAATAAACACTATGCAAAACAATGTACCGCTAAAACGGACAAAAAGCCTGCAAAATACCTTGGATATGAAGAAATATATGAAAATACGGAAGGAAGAATCACATACAGCATGCTAAGAAGCGAAAATGAAACAAACTTCTCAAATGTAGGGGTGTCTACTACCTCCGCAAGTATTGTGTCAGTTTGAGAGGTGAATTATTTTTCACGCAGAATATTTAAAATCTGACACACAAAAAAATGTTACAATCAGTTATTTATTCCCGGCGCCGGGCACCCATTTGCATACAGGCAGGCATATTTTAAAACTCTAATTGGATTTGTTTCCATTATTTTGATTCTGCGTCGTGTCACATTTTGATGACGTCACACACGTGTAGCACTTTCCCTTTGAAGTTTCCCCCGTCGACTAACAGTTATGGATTTTAATTTGGCAATTCGTTAGCGGCCGTTGTTCAATAACGTTATCAATTTTTCATCATAATGGCAATAAACTTCAAAGAGATTTCCCGCGGAACAAATTAATATTTCGGCGAAAAGTTTCACGTTTAAAACTTTGTTATCTTGGAATAAAATTACGGCCGGGGACGACGGAATGCGGAGTCGTCGATGCGAGAGGGCGAGCAGCAGGCAGCGAGCAGCAGGCAACTGCGGTGGCTGCGACGCTCAACTGTCTGCCGTCCCAAAACCGAGGGACAGCGCCTTCTAGAGAACAGACACCGAACATTCGAGCGACACATCCAAGAAGAAAACATTCCGCTTCGCTGTCAAGGCTGTCACTTGAAAACAACATTAATCTTCTTTTAAAGGCCCAAAAGAGTGTCAAAGACTTCGACAATTAGTTTATGATTACTCAATAAAGGTGCACCAAAGACCATCATGTGCTTTTTTTTTAAGGTCGGATAGAAATTCAAGATATAAAAAGCACAGGGCTCATCAGAGTTCTTTTCAAGATCTCAACTACTCCTCAGCCAAGCAGACACACACATACACACACACACACACACATACACACCTACAAAGAGAGAGAGAGAGGGAAAGAGAGAGAGAAATCAAGCATAAGTGCGGTAACACGACGTGGCATGGACTCGACTAATGCCTGAAGTAGAGCTGGAGGAGACAGACACAATGCATACTGCAGGGCTGTCCGAAAAAGCTGTAGCAGTACGAGGGGGTTTGAGATCTCTTCAAACTGGACGTTGCAAGGCATCCCAGATATTCTCAGTAATGTTCTTGTATGAGGAGTCTGGGGCCATCAAAGGTCTTTAAACTCAGAAGAGTCATCTTGATTCTGGACGCGTCGGGTGTCGCACTGTCCTGCTGGAATTGCCCGAGTCTGTCGGAATGCACAGTCCACATGAGTAGATGCAGGTGATTAACCACAATGTGCTCGTTCATGCCACCTGTCACAGAGTCGTGTATAGACGAATCACTCCAAATGTACACGCCCCAAACCATTACAGGACCTCCATCAAGTCTAGCAGTCTTTTGTTGACATGCAGTATCTATGGATTCATGAGTTTGTATCCGTGCTCATACACGTCCGTCCGCGTTACAAAGTTGGACCAGAGACCCGTCAAGCCAAGAAACATGTATCCCGTCATCAACAGTCCAATGTAGGTGTTCACGGGCCCAAGCGAGAAATAAAGCTTTGTCTGGTGCAATCAGCGCTCACTGCCCCAGCGGTGAAGTAGCCAGGATATTGTCAAAGGGGGGATCCAAATGGTTAAAGAGAAATTTACAAACGTTCATGTTTTTCATTTATTCTAAAATCAAACTTAGGCTAACATATTTTTTATATTTTATGCACATAGTTTGCGTTTGTAAGAACTTCTTACAAATACTGCAATATTTTATATACAAAATTGAGGAAAACATTTCTTAAAAATTGTTTCAATATACGCCAGCACAGCCTACAGTTGTTATTCCAAACGAAGTCACATTATCAGAATGAGAAGTGTTTCTTTGTATTCGAACACTGGCAACAATACGGTTGTATGAAATAAAAGGTTTCCGCTTGGTAGGCAATGTGAGATGTTTCTTTTATTACACTTCAAAACATATCGATTTCGTCCATATGATGGGACATCATCAGTGCAGAATTGCAAGTCATGATGACCTATGTGCTCTGCTTAAAACATTTTTATCAGTCATGTCATAAAAAACATTTAAAAAGGTCTTGCCGGTACAAGTCACAAGAATAAAATCAGCTGTACCTTGGTGTTTCGCAAAATCTGCATTAATTTTTGCATCAGTATAAATGCCTTGCATATTGATTTAGGAAGCGCAAGTCTATAATTTTATTTCCAAGATTATTGGTTCTTTTACTCTTGTTGGCATTGCAACGTATCAATCCTCTAGACAAAATATTACTCTTAAACATAACTTTAAAAAGTATTACACATACTGAGTGAGGTGCCATATGATATACTGAAATATTGCCACTCCAAATAACGACTCCACTGCTGTAAATAGATAAATAAGCTATTATACAAGTACATATTTTAATTTACCATAACGCTAGTGGACAAATGAAAGCCGAGTTTTCACTTCTTTCTTGTTATGAACTTACTCATAATTGGAAACTTATCTTAACACCACAAAAGAAATAAACGGCAGCGGCAGCACTCCACTGTAGTGCTTAACATAGCAATAATGGAGTAAGGCCAACAATGGACAACGGCTAAAGGAGGGCAAGGCAATAACCGATGCTGTTCTCGATGTATCTATAATTAAAATCTCTAGATGGCTTTGTTGACTGTCGATAGTGCGCATCTGTTTTACGGCGTATGACTGATAACAATACCATTCAGTTTCATTACACGGTAGCTAAGTCGTGTCTTAATTCATTTAGTCCTTTGGAGGTTCCAGTCCACCAACGAGCATGGGTGTGTGTGTTATCCTTAGCATGATAGGGGGGGAGGGTCCCGACCCCCACGACCCCCCCCCCTACGTCCTTGGCCCCAGCTCGGAGCTGCGGTGGTGCGGCAAGGTGACGTCACTCGGCGGACTCAAGGAAGCAGACGCCTTCGTTGAGTTCTCGTCAATGCGTAGTTGTGACACCAGAAAAACTGTGCAGCCGCCAAAACCTAGTGCTACTTCTTTATAGGAACTGTATCTCTTCACTAACAGATACTGACATCCACAATGTCTTGTGGTGTTGTGGTCTTCAGTCCTGAGACTGGTTTGATGCAGCTCTCCACAATACCCTATCCTGAGCAAGCCTCTTCATCTCCACATAAGAACGGCAACCTACATCTGTCTGAATCTGCTTACTGTATCCATCTCTTGATCTTCCTCTGCGATTTTTACCCCACACACAACTCCAACGTTAAATTCACAATTCCTTGATGTATAAGAATGTGTCCTACCAATGTATCCCTTCTTTTAGTCAAGGTATGCCAGAAATTTCTTTTCTCCCCAATTCTGTTCAGTACCTCCTCATTAGTTACGCGATCCAACCGCCTAATCCTCAGCATTTTTCTGTAGCACCGCATTTCAAAAGCCTCAATCCTCTTCCTGTCCGCACTGTTTATCGTCCATGTTTCACTCCCATCAAGGCAACACTCCATACAAATGCCTTCAGAAAGGACTTCCTTAGGCTTAAATCAATATGACAATTCTTACTTGTGACTCGTAGAGGGGCTTCACGTTGCTTGTCTTGCATTTTGGTTTTAGCTTGTGACTTATAATTTGTAGATTCGGCTTGACTTTCACAGTTGTAGTGGATGGATAGGTTCAAAATTTTATTTGTCACTTCAGTATGAAATTTAAGTTCGTAGACCTGGTACGTCTTCGTAATGAATAAAATTGATATCTTTGTTGCATTTTTTCATACTGTAAATATTGGTTGTGTGTATCATTTAAAATTAAAGACTTTTTATAATGTTTGAGCACGAAATTCCGTTTCTCAGGGGCTGATATTTAATAAACCGAAAAAATTATCGAGTCCCGGTAGTTCAGACAGTTTGAAGCCCGTCACAGAAGATATTATTTGTACCTGATTCCTTTCTATTTAATTATTCTTTAGAAAAAAATTCATTAGAAGTTTCTTCTAATCAAAACTGTTAGATACTTTCTTTCGCATATTAACTGATTCATTACGAATTTCACAGATATGTGTCTACTTTTAGAATCTTCTTGGACAATATTAGGAAACTAAATACTTGAATAATTGTTTAAGACTTGTTTAAGTATCAAAGATTCTCTATTTTGAATTTAATATTTATAACAAAATCACTTTCACAGAAAACACTTTATGAGTTCACAATGCATTATTATTTTCGTCAAAGTTTCATTTATATTTATTTCATTACTCTTGACAATAAGTTCAAATTCCAAAACCACGAATATTAATCAGTTTATTGCGGGAGGCAGAAGTTTATAATTCTTCCGTCCTAGCCTATCCTGATCAAAGACCAAAGATAATGTACGCATTCGCGTATGATCACGATATGAAACCATATATTAATAAATAAATTCTTCTTCACGAGTTCCTTCCTATCTTGGAAATAAACTGCGTATGATACTTTGAATCTAATCACGGAGAGCTATGACATAGAGAGTAAAATACTTCAAGATCTAGTAACATAGAGAGCAAGTAACGTAGAGAGAGAGTAATTCAACTGCGGGTACTATGTAAAATAGCAACCTGACAAATGATCTTTGATATACGAGGTGTTTTGACATATGTATTCCCTGGATACTGTTATTCTGAATTACTCTGATCTAATTTGAATTTACTAAAAATTTTAAAAAATGAGAAATTTTGGCCTCTAAACAAATAACAGTACTACCAGTTGTAAACGTGGACCTGCCGCGACAGCGACTCCTCTGTTGCTATGTTGAGTTTTATTATTTAAAGAGCATTCCATTAATTTCCATACTGTATCCCTTTAGTCCCTAGTTAATAGCCGTTACGTACTTTGTACGTCTACCTCTTTGCAGGGCCCCAATGACAGAACACAAATTGTTAAGCTACTTCCACCACAGCTTTAAATAGTTCTGAGGCTCCATCTCCACCTAAGTAAGTTCTGCCTTTTCAAAATTTACGCACCTTAGCCATAATAGATTCGATGCCCGCCAGGTACACGGACTGTAATGAATTTGTCTGTTTCCAGTCTGATGGTGCGCTGACAGTACGCGTTATTGGATATAATAAACAATATTGCAACAGAGACTGCGAATTATTTAATTATAATAGCAGACATTGAGGGAACAGTATGATGAATTTGTTGCAGTCTTACATGCTTTATTATAAAATTATTGATACTTGATTTAGCAAATTTATGGATTTGAAACTAATTAAGCATAAGTTTGTTAATGTTTGGAGCTACATTCATAATTTGCTAACTCAGTTTTGTATAATTACGTAGGCTTCCGCGGCCAGAGTCAGATGACATAAAAGTTTTCTGTGCATTGTACCGCGTCATGATGTAAGGCTATTACTTAAATACTGTTATTACTTAAATAACAATTTTTCCCCGTTGTCAGTAACAATTTCGGAACATAAGCTACGAATCACATCAACATTTACCTCATAAACTACGCAATCTTCATGTATTTCTTGGCACACATGCGTTCCTGTTTTACAAGTTCCTTAGCGAAGCACGAAACATTTACTATTTTAATATCACCCTTGTCTGATACTCCAACTTCTGCTACACACAAAATTTCATTTTCTTTTACATTATCCTGCGATTGTGTTAGTTTCCTTAATTTCTACATTTGTTCAATAAGCTACCCCTGGCGCTATCTCTTTATATAATTCTCCCTTTCCATGAATAGTTACGCCAGCTCGCTATCCTTGCGCGGTTGCGTTATTTAAAATTACCCCCCTTCCTTCTCCTCTTCACCTGTATTGATTGCCAAACACAACGCATTCCGACTCTTTCTTCTCTTTACTATACTGCTTTAATCCCGTGTATAATGCATCCATGTGCTTACACCAATCGGATAAAAATAATTAATTAATTAAAATAAAAAAAATAAAAAAATTGTTTCAAATGTTGGTAAAGCTTATGGGACTTAACTGCGGATTCATCAGTCCCTAATATTACACACTATTTATGTACTATCTTATACTACGGACAGCACAACACATCCCTGCCCGAGGGGGGATTCGAACCCCCGACGGGGAACGACCTCGCGCATCGTAGCATAGCGCTCCGCCGCGGCGGATAAATCAGAACACCTCTCTTTGACATTATTGTGCTGCTTGACATACTCCCGTGCGTGGCTATCACGCGCATACGCCACTTGCTGCACAGCTAAATCGCTCAGCTCTTACTGGCTGGGCTTCATTACACCGTCCATCACGTCACCTGCTGCCTCTAAGCCCCCAGCGCTTAGCCGACGCCTGCTGTGTTCCGTCCGTCTTCGCCGCCAGTTCGCCGCTGTGCCATCGCACTGCCTTGCAGTGTAATTGCCGTTACGCAATCGACCGCACTCCTAACACTGTAGCTCGCTCCGCTTGGCAGCTACTACAGTTAATGTTATGCCACGGCTCTTCATATCGGACCTACGACCTGTACAGAAATGTTACAATCCCCTCTCGAACTACACATATTCCCTATCGTCAGGCAACAATCGCAACTCCTCCTAAGTTAATGAACCGATTTCAACCAAAATTGGTAGACATACTGTTTACCACCAGGCAAACTCTGCTGTGATGTTAAAAACCACCAACGACACGTAGTTCAGGAAACGTGACTTCACAAACAATGAGAGTCGCCAAGAACTGCCGCATAGTAAGAATATTCAGTTAATGTTTTTATTTCATTTTTTTTTAAATTTTTATTGTTATTTTTTATTTTGTTTGGTTTATAGGAAAAAAGTTTAATTGGTTAAATAAGATTAGTGTTATTGAATAACGAGATATTTTCATCCACTATTAGAGAATGAGAGCGCTTAGCGAGGTGCAACAAACTTAATAGATAATTTGAAACCTGTAAGCAGGTTTTCCTTGCTTACAACCCCAGCGGAGTGATGAAAGGACCGTTTATAATGGCTTACATTTTTCTGTTCAGGGCATTCAGCACGTCGTTACAATTTATCACATTCGCACTACTAAATGTATTTGGGAGCCTTTTCGCAGAAAGTATAAACATGTAACACTGAATTTATCTTCGAAATTATGTTATACTGAGAATATACAGTATCATGGAATACGAGTTCATAATAAATCAGGTCATTAAAAGCCGCCCCACTATGAAGTTTCGACTTTTAACGCTTTAGTACCAACTCCATTGGCGATATATTTTGCAGACAGTATGTACTTATATCACAAAATGTACAACACACAGTTCTAGAGATATAACGGCATAAAGAGTGAGATTCATGAAGAACTGCCTCGTCTTTTGCTACCAACTCTTATCGCAACATATTTCGCAGTTTCAGTGGCGTATCCAGGATCGTGGTCGGGTCGCGGCTGGGGTCAATCACCAGCTGACGTGATTTCTCATATTGGGAGTATTGTCCCTTATTGTTTTCTTCCCCCCCCCCCTCCTCTCTCTCTCTCTCTCTCTCTCTCCGTCTAGGGGAGGCTGCAGCAAGGCCTGTGGTGGGGGGGGGGGAGGGGCGGATACGCCACTGCGCAGTTTCCTAATGTTCCACTCTATGTACTTATATTATTATTGTAGGACACATAGTTCAGGATATATGACGTCATAAGGATTGAGCTGCATGTAAACGAAATTGGAAAGAGAGTGTGGCAAAAGGAGATGGACAAAGGGGGAAGAAGACGGACTAAGAATGAGATAATTACATATTTGGTTAAATGATACATAAGAAGAAGAAACGAATAGTCGATACCATATTTAATATCTGTTAAGTCAACCGAGACATGAGCAGTTTAACAAAGTAAACACAGACGAATTTTTAAAGTGGAAAGTGGTTGTGAAAAAAAAGTCCGCAAAATATGTGTATTACATGTGTGCTATGTAAAACAGTGCGGAAGAAGAAGTATATGACAAAAGAAACCGTAAGTAATAGTAAACAGACGACAGAAATATCCCCACATACCGAAATTTACGTTTTAGCACCGTAAGTAGCGGTTTAAAAACCTCACAAGTTGTTAAGAGATAATGTTGGTTGTAGATGACAACGCTACCACTTCATAAGTATGTAAAAAGGGTCCCACCTGACCACAAAATGTAAAATAAGGTAAAAAACAAAAATAAGACTGACGACTTTTTTAGACCTAAATTTACAACTAGCACAATAGTAAAATAAAAGTAATTTGTTTTCACAGCATGAAATAAATTGAAAGCCCCCTGATGATGGCACAGAGGTGCTGAAACTAGTTTTGGTGCTTAATAAAAACAGTGTTTTGGATATCAGGCGGACCTCATAACCAGTAATTTTCACTCCAAACACGGAAAAACAACAGCTGCAAATCAAGAAAATGATGAATATCTGTTATATACGGTAAATTCTGTCTATAAACAAATATTTACAACTGTCAATACAATTGCACACCGATCACAAAAATATAAATATCAAATTTCCAACATGGTGGACTGATATGAAATATTTATTTAAACTATCGCATATCGATTTCGTCCAAATTATTGAACATTATCACTGCAGATTCGAGTCCAGAGGACTCATGTACACCGCATGAAACATTTTAACTGTCAAATCCATGAAACATACAAATGAAATGGCCTCTCCAGTTCATGTTACAAGTTTAAACAGAGGCATTTTAAACTCGTAAAATGCACCGGAGAGGCCTTTTTATTTATATATTTTTTTATCGATTTCACTGTTCAAATGTTTTATGCGCTGTATATGAGTCCTTGAGACTCGAATCTGCCATGATGTTCAATAATTTGAACGAAATCGATATGCGATATTTTTAAATAAATATTTTATATAACACAACCAATTTGTTATTTTTATTATTATATTATGGTGGTCTGGCACACAGTCCATTATGGAGTCGATATACAAGATTGTTGTTATTATTTTACATCAGCTTAGTTCTAAAAGTTCTCAAACAAGTAAGTGTTTGTCATGTTTATTGCATAGTCACTGCCGCTTTTCGATTAAGGGGAGTTAAACGGAACTTCTTTTTACATTTACGGATTTTGATCTCATTATAAAATTTGCAATTTTCTGAATATCACTTATAAACTCACATAGGATTTTTTAAATATAATCTACACCAGTAGAAAATCTTAAATTTTTACGTGCATTACTTCAAGAGTAAATAAAATCGGTATGTTTTTTATAGAAAAGGCTGTGGATTGCTGTGTTATAAAGGTTTAATTACGTGTTTGTACTGATAGCACTGTCAAAATAGTATCGTATAGTCTCATAGCAAAAACACGTCTTGTATGTCGATGTAGACACTCGGTTTTGCAAGAAAAAGTAAAAAAAAAAAAAAAAATTAGATTGGTAAAACTGACCAAAAAAAGAAAAAAAAAGCCGAACGGATTTTTTTTATGGAACGTATATTTCATGGTAATATAGGGAAACCAGTGCACAATCTTTGCCCTCCTGGACCTAATTCAAGGTCTAATTACCGCAATGTCCAGTACTCAACGAGTTCATACAGCCATAAGCAATCCATCCCAACAGCAGTGATGGATATTATAAAACCTGTTTACAGAGACCTAGCAAATCCTGAATTACTGAAAAAGTGTTGCATGGTCAGACTCAAAATCCTAAAGAGACGTTCAATAATGGACTGCTTAAAAATGTTTTTTGTTGAAATGGAGACAGTGAAGTGATGCTGTTACTGCTTTTAATGATGACAAAATTGCTAGGGTGAAAGCGCTACACCATATGGGAATTAATCCTGGAGCAAACTGCATCATAAAACTTGCACGGATCGACAAGGTTCGCATTGATAAAGCAGAGTATGGAGCACAGTTGGCCACTAAAGAGTCCAGAAAGAAAAGAAGAAAAAACCTGGAAAGGCATATTTGGTATGGAACAGGGTGATTCTGATTAATTAAATATAAAAATTAAGCTTATATTAAGTGACTTACACTCGTTTGAAACTGCAGAAGACTTTTCTGAAAATCTGCATTTTCTGTTGCATGTTCCCCTAAATCCCATAAACCTCTTTGAGTATTCAGATTTTCAGGGAGTAATAACATACATATCTTGAGTCTACTGAAGTAAAAGAAGAATATATTGTAATGTACAATTAAAATCATTTTGGTTAACGTACAATAAAAGTACACAAAATTTTAAACGCGTAATTAAAAAAGTTCTATTCCAGAAAGCAGTGGCTGAAATGCAATTATTGTAGTTCAGTAGACTCGAAACATTCAATTTAATGTCCTGTAAAACAGTGGTTGCTGAAATACAGGGAACCCAAGTCACTAAATTTAATATTATCAGGATAGGGCGTTCTAACTCCCCTTAAGGCAACTCAAAATTGGAAATGTGAAATGCGTTAATACTTACATATCATTGAAACCTGTATTTGGTAAAGGAACATTAACCCTTATTATTAGGTCAATTTCGAGGAACTACTTCACTAAGCACTTGTTCGCAGCAGAACTGCTGTGAATTTGGGAAGGAGGAGGCTGTGAAGATGGCCGGTGAAGCGTGCCGGGTTGGCTCAGTTGGTTCAAATGTTCAAATGTTTGTCAAGCTTATGGGACTTAAATCTGGGGTCATCAGTCCCTAAACTTACAAACTACTTATGAACTACTTGTACGAAAGACAGCACAAACATCCATGCCTGAGGGGGAGTCGATCATCCGACAGGGTGTGTCCTCGTGCATCGGAGCATGGTGCCTCAGTTCAATTGGTAGTGTGCATGACCGCTCAAGGCATAGGTCCCAAGTTCGAATCCCAATTCCAAACCACAATTTTATCTGCTAGGTAAGTTTCAAGTGAAGATATTTGGAAATTTTATTAGAAGGGAATTGTTTCACTGGGATCGGCAGGAAAAATAAAGCTCATTGAACCGTCAATACTGTGTTCCTGTTTCCAAAAAATGTTCCATTTATTCATTTTCAGTAGAGAAATTGTTCAAAATCACTTATATTGTGATAATCAGTCAATGCTGTTTTGTTATGTTGGACTACACTGCCACCAAGGATGCAGTATGAAATGATGGATGCCTAGTTGCAGTTTAATTCATAGCTGCCGACAGCCGGCGTGCGGAAGAATACGCCGTGGCAGCCAACACAACACGAGAGTGCCGATATCAACCAGTATATCCACCATAACCTAGAGAGAAGGTCATACAACAGGCCGTGCCTACGTCACACTTAGAGGCCCCGGGTGCCACCTCACTGGCTGTTGGCTGGGGCACGCCCACCGCCGCGCAGCGGCCGGCCAATCAGATGGTGGCAGGGGCCTCTAAGTGTGACGTAGGCACGGCCTGTTGTAACGCCTTGTCTCTAGGTGGTGTTGGTATATCCACCACAACCTTGAGAGAAGGCTCGCTGCTTCGGCATATTGGGCCGTGCCCAGCGGCTACCCGGTCAGCTATGCGCGCGCAACCTAGTCTGCGTGACGTCACACGAGAGCGCCGCGGCCTTCTCTCTAGCTGGTGTTGGTATATCCCGCGCCACGCAGGAAGGCGGCGCAGTTTTCTGCCGTTCTGCGCACCTCCCTCCATTACCGCAATGACAGCCAACAACATTCATTCTCTAAGCCCGTGTCTGGCTGCGATTTACGCAATGTTTATCACACAGGCTCAACTGTCGGCGCTCGGCCATAGCTCCTCCCTTCCAAGCTTCTCCTATCGCTTGACCTCTATGTGCAGAAGCGCCTTCCTACAAGACGCCAACTATAGTTGTTGAAAACAGCGCGAGCTGTGGCACAGCTGGGAGTAGGGTTGCACCAGAGAGTACTGTGTGGTGGGCTCTGTAGCAGGCATTCACCACTGTTCAGCAGGTGGCTCTCAGGTTTCATCCGGGGCTAGTAATGAAAGAATGAACGCCAAGATCGCTGCTGGGCTAAAATTGTTTTCTTTAACCCTCCTACTACCAGAATTTTTTTGTTACACTGAGTACCGTTGGGGTCAATATGACCCCAAGTAATCATCACGGGATATATTGGCAGTATTTAATTTATTTTAATGAAGTAACACAAAAGCATACATTACTGATTGAAACCTGGTGAAGTAGATATATAAGCACTTACAGATCTTGTCTCAACACTTGATCTTATAGATCCTTACATGTAAAACAAAACATCTCTTTACATTTAAAACAAAGAATGTCTGAATGGTGTTTACAGACAAAGGAAAAGCAACTTCTGCACGTTTCTGAATGTTTTCTATCCACTGAACGTTTGCACAGGTAGCACCGTCCACGTTTTACCCTCGTATGCACTTGTGTTGAAAGAGGAGGAGGACGAGGCAGAGAAGCTTTGCTGCGCTGACTTCTGTCTTTCTGTACTAGACTTGTTCCCAGTTCCAGAAGAAATTATCTTCTTTTGTAGTTGGTTTTTATATTCCAGTCAGGATTTAAGTCCAACCAAATTATGAAAGCATTCAGGGCACTAATATCCAAAATATTATAAAAAAATCACCATGGGCCATCTTCTTGTCATACGATTTGTGGTTTAGGTTCTGACTAACTTGTTCGTAGTGTCTACACCTGATTTTGTTGCATTATAGTCTAGGATTATAATAGGTTTCGCTGCTTTGCCGTCACCTATTTCCTCCCTGAAATGCATAGTACTCAGCAAATCTCCAACGTCTTCATCAGAATCTTCAGTTGATGCACTACTTCCAGAAATGACACCATCAATCTCTTCGTCATCAGACGCTGTATCTCCTAATTCCTCTTCTTCATTCAAAATTGCTTGTATTTCAACACTACTCAGACGTTTTCTAGACATAATGTAGTTCTTTCACACGCTGCGACAAAACACTAGCAACAACTGAGGCAACACACAACTGCTGAGGAAAGAAACGGCAACAATGGGTATAAATAAGAAGTGGAAAGTGTTAGTTTCATTGTTGGAGGTGTTTCCTATAACATCTGTTCAACGTAATATTCGCTGTTATGTTTTTATAATGTTACATTCAAGAAACAAAACAAAAAAAAATTACATTGGAGTCATGCTGACCCCAGTGGTACTCAGTGCGTAGTCCATGAATAAATTTTGATATGTTGTAAATGTAAAACTGAATAATATGTCATTGCATACAAGCAAGTTAGAGAGACAAAGTCATAAATTTTGAAAATAATCGCATTGAAAATAAGGGAGATATAGATTTCAAATGTGCTTATGGGGTCATATTGACCCCAGTGGTAGTAGGAGGGTTAAATACAGCCAGATTTCCACTCTAAATACGTCATCTGTAAATTTACATTAATAAAAATGTAAATGTTTATTTGTGCAAAACCGTTTACCTCCAAACGTTCTTGACCGATTGTTTTTAAATCCACACGCAAAGTTGTATTCTAATACAGGAAGGTTTCTAAATACCTGTTTCCTCAAATTGTGACATAACCTACATACAAAGCTGTTCCAAAAGTAATTTCTCCTATTTCTTGTGGCAATTTGGATGTCCTTGCAAGATGTCGTTGGTGTTGTGGTGATGCTTGAACTTTCCTCGTTCATTTACAGGTGGTTCTGTTGTTCTGCAGTAGTTGGCGCCAGGAGAGGAGATTTCCAAAATGGAGTCTCATATCGACGTGCATATAAAACAGTGCTATGTGGTTGAAATTCTCACTGCTGAAGATACTGTGCCAACTGAAATTCATCGACAGTCGCCACAGGTGTATGGAGACGATACAAAGCATTGCTCTTCTGTTTGTGGTATTTCCTGGAGAACAGTCCTAACCTCGCTTTTCCTCCCACCTGTAACACCTGTGCGGTCCCCACCCCACATACTCATATAAATGCAAGTATGTCCCACTCCTGTCAGCCCCTCTACCCTTGCAGCCCATTCTGTATTCCAACTATAAACAATAGCTTCCTTCTTCCGTAACCGCTCCCACTTCACTTTCTCCTGGAAAGTTACCCTTGTATAAAGTTCACCCACACTCTTTTCTCCCATATCCCCCTCGCCACAGCTTCCCATGGCATTACCACTCTACACACTCCTTTATCATAACATTTAACCCCTTTCTGAATACCGTCCTAACACCACATGGAAGCCTTTTTCCTGAATGAAACCTTCCTCCAACCGTATCATTCTGTCAGCACCTCTCCCTACCTCCTTCACTGCAATGATGGTCTCCCTCCCCTTGCTTGAGGCAGAGTGACGATTGGCCATCTCCGTAACCACTGTCAGGCTACAGCCCCTCCTTAATAATCCCACCAAACAGCTGATGCTCAGCCTCTTTCTACCTTCTTTCGCTTCACCCTAGACACCATCTACACCTGTGGTCATGTAGCCCTCCCCAATGACTTCCTCTCTCACGATGACCGCAACTTTACAACCTATGTGATTGCCGCTGACCTCAACCTTGCCTCCTGATACAATGGTGAACTGCAGCAGTGGAGTTAGTCATCTCACCCCTGTGTGACACCGTACCCCTACCACAACCCACACACCATGATGGCAAAACCACACGATATAATCCTCGCCTCTCCCAACCTTTTCAGGCACCTGCAGGTGGAAGTCCTTGACCTCATTGACAGTCACCAAGTCCCCGTTCTCACGATACATCACCATGGATGGCTGACCAGCTCTCTCCATCCCAAATCCCATCCCAAGCTTATCCATGATCTACTCCCATGCCAAGTGAGTTGCCTACCATCGATCCATTGAACCTCAGTCGCCAGCCACCCCGTGTATCTCCACACCCCTGCTGACATTGAACATGCATCTTCCTTCCTACACCATGAAACACATCCACTGATTGTGTGGTCGTGTTCCATTTTGGCTTATTTATTAACCTGAAGTGTTTCTGCATCATTAATGTTATCTATGTGTGTGTTAATTATTTTATTATTTTTATTAATGATCATGCCCCGTGTTTATGTATGTTTGTCCCATAAATGTTTCTATCTGTGTGATTGAACTTGTCTATTCATGTGAATGTGGAAGGTTTCCTTTAATATTGACTGACTGCCGCGCAATGGCTTACAGTCGCCGCCTCCTGATCTAGGCCTCGTTTTGCAGTAGTTAAGAATGCATGGCTTCGTTTGTCGTCTGCGCTAGCGTCTACTGGGTAGCCAGAGACAAGCTTACTTGGCAAGATGACGAGGTGGCTGTGTTCTTAGTGTCGTACCAACCTAATCTTGGATGAAAGAGGTGACAGGAGTCCCTCTGGGTGCGGATGTAAAAGGAATTGTCTTGGCCAGGTAGCAAGGGTTGGTAAACAATAGTCTCTGAACGCACTCTGTGTCACTTTTAGCGCACTCTACATCCAGTGTATGGTGGGGGGAGGTTTTTCCGAGGTGTTAGTTTTCACCTTCATTCTGGTTCTGACGAGTAAGGAAGTAAGTAATCCGCCAAATCATGCTGAGGGAAGGCATGCTGTTAGGACTTTGATGTATTTGTGATCAGGCAGTCTTGGTTTTCAGTAATAGTTTTCTTGAGCAATTTAGAGGTGAAATGTTTCCTAATTTACAGAACTTGTGTAATTCAGTGTAAATTTATTATCTGCATTTTTATTCCAGTGATGATTTTGTGTCCTGTTTTGCTCTAGTTAGAATACACGTGTGTGGACTACAGCCTTTGTGTAAACCTAATGTGTTTGAATTTCCTTGTTGTTTTTAACTGACTTTTCCCATCATTTCTGTATCCATGAGTATGCTAAATATTTCTTAGATTTTCTTGTTTGATTCCGTCTTTCCGCTCTTGTATGACCCATTGCACCATGTACTTTCGTAACGGTTGTTACTTCAGCATTCAGCCTATGGTTTTATTACTGCTAGCTTTCTTCTATACGAATTCATACATGTGCTTTACTCACTTATTCAAGATTAATTTCTGTTTGTAAATGTTATGAAATTCGGCATGGTTGCACACCATGCGGTACTTAAGAATAGTATGCTGCTGCCTTCCCACACATGAGTTCATTTAGTGCACAGTGTATTTAAACATTTGTTGTTTCGCCACTGCTTTTATTTGTTTGAGCTTTGTAATGTACCGCCTAGCTTTATGCATGTGTCTGTGAATGAATGAATGTATTTTCAGATAGCCATTCTGTTTTTGAATATATCCTCCCATTTTACCTCCATGTTCATAAAGGGCAGAAACAATTTTATTACAGGCAGTAATCTTGTTGTTTAATTCACTTTTGTACAATGTGTGTGCTTAATTTGGTCTCCCCACATTTATTTGCTTGTTTATATTACTGAATAGATTATGATTTTAAAGTATCAAACCTTTTCTTTATGATTTCATGCTCCCCAATCCCATGTTTAATTATCTATTCATTTATTTTTTAACATTGATTTTCTGTTTGTTAAAATGTTCTGCTCCCTTAAGGAGTGAGCAGTTAGATAAATTTCTGTTGCTTGTAGACTGTGGCTATTCATAAAGTAGTATAGAGCAGCAGTGAGCGTTTTAACTTACATTTGCAGATCTCAACTGCCCGATATCTTTCCAGTTTTAATAATCAGGCTACTTTCAACATTGATTTTATCCCGTTTCGTCCCTAGTCTGATGGATTTACAGAAGTTTTGATTTTTTATTCCTTTTTCCCATTCCTTAACGACTTTATCTACAACGAAATCGAAGATTAGTGGGGAGAGGCCATCACCTTGCCACACGCCATTATTGACTTTGGAAGTTGTGTCCCTTAGGGTTTGTTGGATGAGTCGTAGTGTTTTCGGATCCAGATTGTTCTATTCGACAATATTAAACAGGGATTGTTGGTCGACGGAGTCGTAAGCTTTCCTGCAAGTCGACTTATGAGCAGATGGTTGGGAGGTTTGTTGTATATTTTTGGAAACATTTTAGTTTCACTTTTTGGGATAACAGCACTCTTATTTATGTATAAAAGTATACTTTTTGGGATAACTGCACTCTTATTTATGTACAAAAACAGTCGAGAGGCGATGATTTATTTATTTAGTGAACTCGTTTCGGTCCTTTCCTTTTTTGAGCATCTTCATGACTGTAACTCTAGTAATGTGGAGCTGGGCAGGTGCATCGGAGTCTTCCAGTCCGTCACTGCTCTGCAGGAAGTTACATGGCTACTTCGGCCTTTTGCAAACATTTTCATTATACCCAGCAAGCTTGATGTTGCTGCTGTGCAAATGACGCACTGGAAGACTAGATGTATCTGCCCAGCTCCATGACATCAATGGAGTTACAATCCTGAAGACGGTCCAAAAAAGGACTGAAACTAGTTGACTAAATAAATAAATCATTGCACTCTGTTTTTCTACTTTTTTTATACATAGGTTTGTTGTGGCTCGAATTTTCAATGTAGATTTCAGGTTGAAAATTTATTCAGTGCCTCATCTGTGCATTATGAATTATATTATTATTTTATCGGGGATTCACTGAACCAGTGAACGCAGGTGACGTTCCTCCACTGGGTGCATGACTTTGTGGGTATGTGTCCCTTCGCTGGGCAGTGTCACAGCGCCGGCTGCAGTGTCGCGATACAGTTGTGCGCGCGCCGGCGCCGCCAGCTGCTCGCTGCTCGTGTGGGAGCCTGCTGCGGCAGCCGCTGCCTGCACAATGCGCTTTGTTTCCCCACAATGGGCCGCGCCTAGGTCACCGACAAGTGGCTTGACTCTGGCCCTTAAATCACCGCTCCACTCCTGGCCGCTTATTAATGGATAGCGGCTGAGCGCGACGCGTGCGGCTGCTTCTCAATTCACGCAACTTTCTGCCGGCGATAACGCGGCTCAACACAACTTGTCAGCAGAGGAAAAGGCCAGGAGGTGAGCAACACCAACAGGAGGTTACATCGGCCTTTCCAGAGCATTTTTATTACTCGCAGCATGCTGAAAGATGCTTTGCAACACCAGCTTCTTAATTACAGTATTAGTTTCAGGATGTAACAAAAGCCAGATTGTAAAATAACGAAGCCTCTTAATTTCTGAATAACAACGGCAATTCACATTCATTTGAATCTGCTAACTGTATTCCTCTCTCGGTCCCTTCCGCGAGATATTTTCATTTTTCCAGGGTTTTACCGAGTAATTGTTATTTTTATGTATAGAATTTTAGACCTCATTACTTACAGCTTCTCGGCTGAGATGCCGTGGTCCATACATAAAACTTTCCCCTGACGTTTCGCCCTCGTCTGCGGCAGTCATCCTCGGAGGTAAAGCGGCTTTACCTCCGAGAATGCCTATCGCAGACGAGGGCGAAACGTCAGGGGAAAGTTTTATGTATGGACCACGGCATCTCAGCCCGGAAGCTTTAAGTAATGACGACACTTGCGGTGAAAGCCTTCATTCTATGATCAATTTAGGCCTGTTAGACATTGAGAAGGAAGCTGCTAGGTTATTCGTTGTATTACCATGTTGTATAGCTGGACCCCACCATTTAAATCAGGCGCTAGTCAACCGCGGCACGCGTCGGTGCGCATGCGCGTCTCTTCGGGCTGGGCTCAAGTGACAGTACGCTAACAATTATATATATCTTTTTTGACGACGTTACAGCGTTCATTTTTTAATGAAATAAATCGCAATTTGCGATCACTTATGGCTTCACTGTACTAAGTTTAGATGTAATACCAGTGTGTAATAGGAAAGAGACAGTGTGGCGAATGGAGATTTTGGTGTGGCGGGAGACGTGCAGGGAAGAGTCCTCTGCAGTCGAGTTGGTCACTGTGTCCTCGGTGGCGGAGTGGTCAACGCGACTGCCTAGTAAGCAGTTTATTCCGGGTTCGAATCCCGGCCGCGCCCAAATTTTCATTCGCCACACACTGGTATTACATATAAACCTAGTACAGTGAAGCCATAAGTGATCGCAAATTTGCAATTTATTTCATTAAGTACGCCAACAGTTTTTAAATCTTCTTTCACCCCTTGACGCGGCTTTTATGTTGAGTACTTGTCACAGTGTAATGTTTTATATCTGATGTAGGTCACTAGCTCATGAAAATTTACTGTTTTAGGTATGGGATTTTATTCAGTTTTTAATATATATTTGACGGAGCCCCATTTTTTGGACGAGAGGGGTTTTATATATGGTTTTAAATGCAAGCTGGTTACACCTCGAGATAAATGATGGGGATCAGCTAGTTCAAAGTCCATGTAACATATGGTTATGACCTGAATGTAAGAAGACAACGACCCATATATAATGTAACTGGTATGTGCTTTACAGGGTTGATAAGGTTAGTTTCTGATTCTGTATTTTCTTTATCTTATATGCAGGAAATAATCGCCTGATGGTGCGAATTTATTTTGCGCAACCGATCGTGTGTTCCAGTCGCAGCGGTGTGTCGTCAAGAAAATGAATCAGTTCGATTGTGGTTGCCCGATGAATAAAGTATTGTGTTCATTGTTTTCACGTTTTAAGTGTTCACTTTCCACAACTGCTGATGATGAGGAACTGGACGGTCGCCCCCCAGTGCAAAAATCGCACTGTCGTGTTTTGCGGTCCACTTTAGATTTGCTTCTAGTTTTATGATTTTTTTGAAACATTTTAGACAAAAATAATAATAATGTAAATAATAAAAAATTCTGGACGATACGACCACGACTCTACTATTGTCATATCTATGCACCCAACACGTAATGTTCCTTTTTTAACTTTTCCTGTTTAAACTATTATTTTAATATCTCTCCCACATTTTCATTGTATTTTTTCGTTAAAATATTACAACCTGTCTCGCCTTGGCAGTTTGGTCAAAGTTTATTTTCTTTGCCTGTACTGATAACGAATGGAACGTAGCGTACATTTGACGTTCGGATGAGTGACTATAGACTGGATGGAACACGGCGTACATTTGGCGTTCGGAAATCAGTCACGTCACATCCCTCGCCAGAAACTCTCTTTTCCATACTCCATTTTGCTTGCTGTGTTTGATACTTTTCTTATTATAGTTCGAGCGTTCTCATTTCAAAGCAATGGCGCACTGAAAATTATCAAAAACACGTCGTTCTCAGAGAGGACACAGTTCGTAGTAATCGATGATAAGGCATCGACTAAAACAGAGGTGACCTCGGTCGTTCCACAGGGTAGTGTTATTGGTCCTTTGCGGTTCCTTATTTACATAAACGATTTAGGGGGAAATCTAAGTAGCTCTCTTAGGTTGTTTGCAGATGACGCCGTCATGTACCGTCTAGTAAAATCATCTGAAGATCAAAACCAACTGCAGAACGATTTGACTGAGATATGTGTTTGGTGTAAGAATTGGCAGTTGACTCTAAATAATGAGAAATGTGAAGTCGTTCAAATGACTTCGAAAAGAAATCCGCTAAAATTTGTTTACATGATAAATCAATTAAATGTGAAGGCCGTATACTCCACAAAATACATAGGAATTGCAATTACTTCTGACTTAAACTGGAAAGAACACGTAGATAATGTCGTGAGAAAAGCGTTTTATTGGCAGAACCCTTAAAAGATGCAACGGAACTACTAAAGAAACTGCATACACTACGCTTGGCTGTCCTTTTATGGAATATTGCTGCTCATTGTGGGTTCCTTATCAGGTAGGTTGGACGGAGGACATCGAAAGAATCCAAAGAAGGGCAGCTCGCTTCGTATTATAACGATACAGGGGAGACAGTGTTACGGAAATGATACAGGATCTGGGATAGGAATCACTACAACAACGGCGCTTATCGCTGCTGCGTGAGCTACTTACGAAATTACAATCGCCAACATTCTCCTCCGAATACGAAAATATATTGTTGACTCCCACTTACATAGGTAGAAATGATCATCAGAATAAAATACGTGAAATCACAGCCCGAACGGAGAGATTCAGGTGTTGATTCTTCCCGCGCGCTATTCGAGAATGGAATGGGAGGTAAAATAGTATAACGGTGGTTCGATGAACCCTCTGCCAGGCACTTAAATGTGATTTGCAGAGTATCCCATGTAGATGTAGATGTAGAAGTGAAACATAAAATACAGAAAGGAAGAAGATGGCTTATGCCAGAGAGAGTTCTGGGCGAGGAATGTCATGTGACATTTCCTAACGCCTGGCTTACGTAAAATCAAGAGGCGGTGTCAAATCGCCGTTATTTTTGCAAATATCTTTGTAACGGCGAGTCACAAAAAAACATAAGAGAGAAAAGTTGTAGAGACTTTTCTCATCTACAAATTCGTGTATTTAATATCCGTGTCAGATGAACGGTTAAGCCGTTATTTTCATTTAAATTTCGAGCTGTCAAAAGGCGATCACAAAGCCCCTCTTTTAGTGTTACTACCGTAACCAAGTCTCCACACAGTGATGAGAGGCAGAGACGCTCTGAGCCACGCACCGGATGGCGCGCTGCAGCAAACAGCTCCACAGTGAAAGAGTTAACAGGTAATGTTGCTGAATACGACATTTCCGTCTATATATTTAGCAGTTCATTAAGCACAGGCTTGCTTTCACTATAAACCGAGCAGGTGCGTGTTGTAAATGCTAGCGCACGCACCTGCTCGAGTGACAACTTTAGGAACGCCTGCCGTAATATAAATGAATTAATCTCACAAAGCAGCGATCCTGGTCATATGATAAAATTTATAATGCCAAACTCTGACAGATACGGCGAGGCGAGTCTAGACGAGCACAAGTTTTTTTTTAATTTTTTTAAAAAAAAATTCTTGTTCTCTTTTAACATCGGCTTTCACACGCCCCCAGTCCTTTTACTTTTTATTTTTCTTCTTTGAGTGGCACATAGTACGGACAGGAGGAACGGCTGCCCTAGCAGAGTGCCGGAGAGTTGAGCAGGGGGTGGTCAGGCATTGGCAGCTGCTGCAGGATGGGGGAGGGGGGTGCTTACCTGCCATTAACGGTGGGGGAGGCCTGCTTTGTACTCTACGAGTGGCTGTGGGCCGCCCCTCCAGAGCCGACCATTCATAAATACCTCTGGCCTCCTCTTTATGTGACGACAATCTGGCCGCCTTAATGCGGTCAGCGATACGTCGCCCGGCAGGCGTCTTCTCACTGGCGGTTGTGCTCCAGGCTGAATGGCCGCTCCACTTCCTCTTCAGCGGCAGTAAACCGGTGGCAGCGCTCTTGTCCGCGGAAGCGGGAAAAATTTTACGGCCCGAGGATCAGCTGCTCCCGCAGTCGTCGCAACCTGTGATGCGAGCAGATGTTTCTACAGACGGACACTCGTATAGTTTCTTCACTGACAAGGCGCTGCGCTGTTGTAATATCTGCATTGGCAGCTCGATCAGACTACGTACATGATGTTACCTTCTTGGACCTGGACGAAAGTACGAATTCGTTCGGAAAAATACATTGATAAGTGAAAGATCCGTACCCATATCCGTGGTGTTGGCTATTGGTCAAAAAAAAATTATATATATATATATATATATATATATATATATATATATATATATATATATATACTTACCAGGCGAAGGAGCACAGGTAGTGATAGTAGCACAAATAAATAAAATAATAATAATAATAAAAACACACACACACAAACGCTAGCTTTCGCAGCCTAGCTGCTTCTTCAGGCAGAAGGGAAGGAGAGGGAAAATGAAATGATGAGGGTTTTAAGGGAGTGGGTAAGGAGCCATTCCAATCTCGGGACAGGAAAGACTTACCTTGGGAGAAAAGAAGGAGGGTACACCAATACACACACACCCACAAATATACACAAACGCAAACACACCTAGGCAGACATACTATATATTACTGACCCATAGCCAACACGGCTTGGGGAGTTAGTACTGGCATCATGATGTTTGTAGCATTTGGTAAAGACTTAATGAAAGGTCTAACACTGACTGAAACAACCCTGATGGGACAATGGCATGTCACGGACATTCTGCATCTTCATGTATTACTTGTCGTGGGACAGAACTGAGACCTCAGTTTTTCAACATGGCAGTATCTGTACACTCAGTGGGGCGGATTGGATCTGGAAAGATTACAGGTACATCTGCAAATAAGATTCAGGTATCTGTTAGAGGGTTAATCAAACCTTTTCATAATATTTCTCTACATTTTATTCTCTGTTAGCTCGTGTGAAGAAGAAAATTTTGCCGTTTTCAATGTAGTTTTTCTTATTTCATTATGAGAATCATGTCTCCCTATGTGGGTGGGAGTTACCAGATCGCATTCGGAGGATAATGTGTGTGAAATACAATTTGCAAATAGATCTTACCTTACCGAATAACAACTTTATTTTAATGATCATCGCCCCAATTCGTGCATTATTTCCTCTCCTACCCCACACACACATTCTGTATCGCTATAATAAAAACTGAGCTGCCCTTCTCCGAAATTTCTCTATAGATTCCGCATCATTCCTAATTCCGCGCCATCTGAGTGACGCAGCTAAATGCGGACGGCATCCCTTCAGACGCCTGGGGTTGAATGAGTGTCAGAATTTTCATTATTGTGTGTCTGTTAGCTTATGTTCTTTGCTGTATTGAGTAGAACGTCGTATCGTATATCGATAGGGCAGAGTTACAAGAGCAAAGCGTCTGCATTAAATTTTGGACAAAACTCCCAGAATCAAATGTTCAAATGTTTGTTGAACTTATGGGACTTAACTACGGGGTTATCAGTCCCTAAGCTTACAAACTACTTATCAACTAGTTAAGACTAAGGACGGCACAAATATCCAGGCCCGAGGGGGGATTCGAATCCCCGACCCTAGTGACCGCTCCCAGAATCCTTCACAGAAGTACATTAAATGATGCAGGAGACTTACGATTTGAGTACTCGGTGTTACGAATGGTTCACGCGGTATAGAAATGGATGGGCGCAAGTTAAACATAACCCTCGAAAAGGACTCCCTTGGAATGCATCGTATTCCACTCAAGTTCGTCCCACGGCTGATGGACTCAAGACCAGAATGACCAGCGCCTCGCTATCTATGAAGAGCTTTCAGACCGCTCAAATTAGAATGACCGGCCCCAGTGCACTTTTTATTATTTCCAAGTTCTGCACCCCATTCAAAGAGCGATTATTTGCAACGAAAGGCGAGATAAATTGAAAATTCGCAGAGGGCACTTTACGCGATCCAGTAAGAGGCGTACAAAGTGGAAACAACGTTGGAAGTGGTGCATAAATTCTCGACGAGACTATTTCGAAGGAGACCATGCACTATAAGTAGAAGACAAGAGCAGAAAAATTTTGTGGTTCTTGTTGTTGTTGTCGTCCGGAGACAGGTTGAAAATGTTCAAATGTTTGTTAAGCTTAAGGGACTTAACTGCGGGGGCATCAGTCCCTAAACTTACAAACTACTTATGAACTACCTTATACTAAAGACAGCAATACATCCATGCCCGAGGGGGGATCCGAATCCCCGACGGAAAGCGACCTCGCTTATCGTTGCATAGCGTCTCAATGCGCTCCGCCTTGGCCGGAGACTGGTCTGATGCAGTTCTCCACCCTACTCTGTCCTGAGCAAGCCTCTCCATCTCCTCATATAAACGGCACCCTAAATTAATTTGAATCTGCTTACTGTGTTCGTCTCTTAGTCTCCCTTTACGTTTTTTACCCCACACTCTACAGTGATAAATTCACAATTCCTTGCTGTCTAAGAATGTTTCCTACCAGTCGATCCCTTCTTTTAGTCAATGTGTGCCAGAAATTCCTTTTTTCCCCTCTGATCAATATCTTCTCATTATTTACGCGATCCACCCACCTTATCTTCAGCATTCTTCTGTAGCACCTCATTTCAAAAGCCTCTATCCTCTTCCTGTTTATCGTCCATGTTTTAACTACCGTAAAAGGCATCACTCTAAACAAATTCCTTCGCTAAAGACTTTCTTACACATTAACATTTTATATCAGAAAAGTTATCTTCTTCTCATTGCTATTCTACATTTTATATCTTCTGTACCACGACCATCGTATGTTATTTTACTGCCCAAGTAACAAGATTAATCCATTATTTTTTTGTTTCTTACCTAAGCTAATCCCTTCAGCATCGGCTGATTTTCTTAGATTGTATTCCATTACCATCCTTTTTCTCTTACTAATGTTCATCGTATACTCTCCTTTCAACTCACTGTCCATTCCGTTTAATTGTTCTTCCAGGACCTCTGCTGACCATGACAGAATTACTACATCATCAGCAAAACGCAATGGTTTTTTTTTTTTTTTTTTTTTTTTTTTTTTTTTTTTTACACTGACCTGTAATTCCTATTCTAAATTTCTCATTGATTTCCTTTATAGCTTGATCAATGTACAAAATGAACAACATTGTAGAAAGACTACAACCCTGTCTTACTCCCTTCCCAACCTCTGCATCCATTTCATGCCCTTCAACTCTGATAACTCAAATTCAAATGTTTGTTAAGCTTATGGGACTTAACTACGGGGTTATCAGTCCCTAAATGTACAAACTACTTAACAACTAGCTTATCCTAAGGACGGTACAAATATCCATGCCCGAGGGGGGATTCGAACCCCCAATCGTAGTGGCCGTGCAGACCGTGACTGAAGCCCCTCAGTCCCCTCGGCCACCGCGGCCGGCCTCTGATAACTGCTGACTGGTTTTTGTTCAAGTTGTAAATAACATTGCGTTCCCTATATTTTACACCTGCTTTCTTCAGAATCTGAAAGAGTGTATTCCTGTCAACAATGTCAAAAGCTTTCTCCAAATAGACAAAAATCTAGAAATGATTTGTCTTTCTTTAATTTATCTTCTAAGAGAAGTCATAAAGCGAGTATTGACTCCTTTATTTCTATATTTCTCCTGAGTCCAATCAGATGTTCCTCGAAGTCGGCTTCTACCAGGTTTTCCATCCTCTCTACTGTTCTATTTCCTCCCGTATCCGTCACTTTTTGCCTAAAACTTCCTCTGAAATTCTCAAGAACTTCAGGTTATTTCAATTTATCCATGACCTCAAATGTGCAAATGTTTGTAAAGCTTATGGGACAACTACGGGGTTATCAGTCCCTAAACTTACAAACTACTTATGAACTAACTAATACTAAGGATGGCACAAATATCCATGCCCGAGGGGGGATTCGAACCCCCGACCGTAGTGGCCGTGCAGACCGTGACTGGAGCGCCTCAGTCCCCTCGGCCACCGCGGCCGGGTGTCCATGTCCTATAACCTTATTTTCTTACGTTTTTGCAGTTTCTTCAGTTTCAGCCTACAGCCAATAAGATATGGTCAGAGTGGATTAAGTTCCGGAAATCTTTGTCAACTGATCTCTGATAAGAACACCACGTGCAATGCACATTTGAACTGAAATGCTAGCCAAGCTTGCAGAAAACTGTTCTATTTAATCACGAAAGCCCTCAACACGTTGCAAGTGTCAAGTCATGATTAGCAGGTGTTCTGTAAGTTGAGAGTGAATCATGTCGTTACCAAGTGAAATTGAACGGCGAAAACCGTTGGTGCTCCCATGGTGGCTGTTTGCATGTACAAGTAAGCCGAAGCTGTTGAGATTTCGTGAGTGCGCGGTATCAACGATTTATACCGAATACCAGTAACCGGAAAAACAACCTCCGTTGAGTCACAATGCAAACGGAAGTACATGTTGAAGGATCGTGCCAGACGTACCTTGTAGAAGACTATTACGAAAATTTGATAGTCATCGTAAAACTGAACGTCGCACTCGCAAAACCCTGTCAGCAAAGCACGAAGGGATATGCATACCTGAAGATTGTAGGGCGAGCTGGAATCCCAAACCTACATATCAGTGATGTGAATGCCTCTAACAAGAAAATGCAGTGTAAAAGTCACAAAAGCCACAACGCCACCTGCCTTTCTAAAATCGAATCATTTGCACTTTAGCTATGACAACCTTGTTTCCCCGCTTTGTAAGTTCTGCAGCGGGCTCGTGTTGATATTCCAAATGTGTTCCTACCTCGCGCGAAGCATTCAGTGTCTGGCAGCGGGTTAAGGTAAATGTCGTCGATTTTGCAGATTTCACTTCTTATCAGTGCTGTCTTCTCAGATGAAAATTTATGTGTGTTTCTTCCGTTACTTTCCTTCGTTTTTCCCATTGTAGGATGCCACCGATAATCACAATATTTAATAGGCAGTCTTGACGTGTTAGGTCGGCCTATATCACAATTCACGAATTGCCCATGTCCGTACTAGTAAACGTAAGTTGAAGCGTTAAACTGCTGGATAGGGTAGTGTAAGCAGTGTCCTAATTAAACTCATTTTTCTTTGCAGATTATCTGAGGATGTCGACTATAGACGAAACACATCATTAAAGTATAACAACCGGCAACCAAGACTGTTTATTTATATCATCAAACTGGTTGCTGCACCGGCCGCAAAATGGAGTGGAAGAAGGATTAGCAAGTATCACTGATTCCTAGGATTTCACTAATAACAACAAAGTCGAAAAGAAAAGGAAAGTAAGGCCCCCATAGAACCAAATGGGAGGAGACGAACACTATTCAAACAAATACAGCTGACACCCCGTCTCTCCGGGGAGATGTCTGACATGAATGACCGTCCAAACATGCATGGACGAGGAAATAGCCACGAATCAGGTTCACAAACCGTTCCATTTATAGGTATAAGACAACGGGCTCAAAAACCAAGCCGGCCGCGGTGGCCGAGGTGACTGAGGCGCTCCAGTCACGGTCATCACGGCCACTACGGTCGGGGGTTCGAATCCCCCTTCGGGCATGGATATGTGTGCCGTCCTAGTTCGTAAGTAGTTCATAAGTAGTTTGTAAGTTTAGGGACTGATGACCCCGTAGTTAAGTCCCATAAGCTTAACAAACATTTGATCAAAAACCAAAAGTAGTAAGCAATAAAACGTCATAACAAAAATTGTTAACTCTGTTAATCCGTCAAAAACATCATTTAAAGAAATTATTACAGGACACCGTAGAATAAAATTATTCCAATAAAATATGACTTTTCACATCCTGGACCTCCCAAAGTTAGAGGGGTCACGTGGATTCAATTGATAAAAACGTGTTGAACAATGCTAAGCCAGAGACCGATGAGCCTAATATGATGCTCAATAACCATAAGTTAGTAGGCCAACTATTGAGGAAGGAAGGAAGATCATAGTTTAACCCTTTCATTCACACTGTTGTCCCTCGACAACAACGTATTAAAAGCTGAATTATACCGTATTTTGTATTTCAGTCCTTAAAGCCGCATTGTTGTTGATGAACAACATGCTTCTAGTAAGACATTTTGCCGCTGGTACTGCGTGTAGCCACATCTGTGGTATTAATCTATCCAATTTGGAGGTTGTGTTACGTTGCCGTCTGTACGTGGCTGTGAGAGTGAGCGTCAGTGTGGTTCATGTTATTTTATTTCAGCAGTGAATTGTTTTTTCTTTGGTATTGTGGCGAAGATTATGCTAGAATTATTGATCAGACAGTATTAGCTATTAACAAAATAACATCTCAAGTAATAAATTACCTCGATTCAAACGTCTGTGTTGTGCATGTAATACATGAGATACAAAAGCAATAGTTCGAACAAAAAATTTAAAACACATATTTCGCCGGCCGCAGTGGCCGAGCATTCTGCAGCGCCCCAGTCACAGTCTGCACGGCCGCTACGGTCGGGGGTTCGAATCACCCCGTCTCGGGCATAGATGTTTGTGTCGTCTTTAGTATAAGGTTGTTCATTAGTAGTTGGTAAGTTTATGGACTGATGACCCTGCAGTTAAGTCCCTTAAAAAATAAAAGATACTTATTTTGAAGTTTAGTGCACTGTATTAATACAGAAAACACTGAATTTTAATTTTTCCAAAGTTGAATTCCTAATGTGGGAATGAAAGGGCTAACGTCCCACCCACAGCGTGGTCATTTGAGGCATAGCTCACGCTCGGATTGTTAGGTAAGTGTAGAGAAGGAAATCGGCCGTGCCCTTTGAAAGAAATGATTTACGGAAATCACTGAAAACCGAAATCTGGATGGACGGAGGTGAATCTGAACTAGCGTCCTCCCAAATAGGAGTCAAATGTGTTACCACTGTGCCACTTTGCCTGATCGCCAATTCAGGGAGTTGGCCGGCCGCGGTGGCCGAGGGGACTGGGGCGCGTCAGTCACAGTCTGCACGGCCACTACGGTCGGGGGTTCGAATCCCCTCTCGGGCATGGATATTTGTGCCGTCCTTAGGATAAGGTAGTTCATAAGTAGTTTGTAAGTTTAGGGACTGATAACCCCGTAGTTGTCCCATACGCTTTACAAACATTTGAACATTTGAGGTCATGGATAAATTGAAATAACCTGAAGTTCTTGAGAATTTCAGAGGAAGTTTTAGGCAAAAAGTGACGGATACGGGAGGAAATAGAACAGTAGAGAGGATGGAAAACCTGGTAGAAGCAGACTTCGAGGAACATCTGATTGGACTCAGGAGAAATATAAAAATAAAGGAGTCAATACTCGCTTTATGACTTCTCTTAGAAGATAAATTAAAGAAAGACAAATCAATTCTAGATTTTTGTATATTTGGAGAAAGCTTTTGACAGTGTTGACAGGAATACACTCCTTCAGATTCTGAAGAAAGCAGGTGTAAAATATAGGGAACGCAATGTTATTTACAACTTGAACAAAAACCAGTCAGCAGTTATCAGAGGCCGGCCGAGGTGGCCGAGGGGACTGAGGCGCTTCAGTCACGGTCTGCACGGCCACTACGGTCGGGGGTTCGAATCCCCCCTCGGGCATGGATATTTGTGCCGTCCTTAGAATAAGCTAGTTGTTAAGTAGTTTGTACACTTAGGGACTGATAACCCCGTAGTTAAGTCCCATAAGCTATACAAACAATTATAAACAAATATTCAGGGAGTTGAAATTGTACGACATATATTTATGCCTCAGTTCAGTTTGCGTGTTGAGGGTAAACGAAGGGGATTGTTTCAGGGCGTGATACGTCTCTACGTCCTACAGAATATAAAGTGTTGTTTCACACGGTCACCAACTTTATCATCAGGACTGGCGAACAACGTCGCAGTCCTACTACGCTGACTGCTTTGAGTAGAGAGTGAAAATGAGAATTTTGGAGATGATTTGGGAAACCATAACGAGATATTTCGTGGGTTCTTCCTACTACGAAATACCCCATTACTGACAAGGACTGTTGCCCATTTTGGCTGATAATATATATCGTATTCTACAAGTCTTGTTCCCCAGTGACGAAGCTGTGTTATGACACAACAGGGTTTTGTAGCATAGCGTAGAGTGGGTTTTGTGCACGAGGATGAATAACGTCATCTTCCCTGGCCACCACAGATAACAGATATGATCTTAATATTAAAGAGTCTTTTTGATGTACCCAAAGGTGTGTGGCGCAGACTGCCTACTACCACTATTAGTTACTTGCTTTCTAGATCCACTTCCATATAGAACGAGGGAAAACGAATGCTTGTATGCACCTGTACGAGCCATAATCTCTCTGATCTTATCTTTATGGTCTTTAAGCGAAATGTAAGTTGAGGCAGTAGAATCGTACTGCAGTCCACTTCAAATTCGGACCATCTAAATTTCTTGAACAGGTATCTCCAAAAGAACGTCGCCTTCCCTTCAAAAAATGTTCAAATGTTTGTATAGTCTATGGGACTTAACTATGGGGTTATCAGTCCCTAAACTTACAAACTACTTATGAACTACTTACGAACTAGGACGGCACAAATATCCATACCCGACGGGGGATTCGTAGTGGCCGTGCAGACCATGACTGGAGCGGCCGGCGAGCAATACTCAAGACGGGGTCGTACAAGCGTTTTATATGCGAATCACATCTTCCCAAAAGTCTTCCTAGAAACCGAAGTCGACCATCCACCTTTCCCACGAGGGTACTTACATGCTCGTTCCATTTCATATCGCTGCTCAGCGTTACACCTAGGTATTTAATTGACGCTACTCTGTCAAGCATCACACCACTAAAGCTGTATTTGAACATTACGAGAGTGTTTCTCCTACTAATCTGCATCACTTTTGTGTTTTTTTTTTTTTTTTTGCATTTGGTTCTACTTGCCATTCCTCACACAACCTAGAAATTTCGTCCAGTTCATCCTGCATCGTAATACATTTAGTAACGACACCTTACTCTGCATCACAGCATGATCAGCAAACATCCGCTAACTGCAACTCTCTCTGTCCGTCAGTTTATTTATATAGATAGAAAATAATAACGGTCTTATCACACTTCCCTGGAACACATCAGACGATATCCTAAACCCTGATGAACACCCTCTATCGAGGACATCGTACTGGGTTGTAGTCATCGAGCCACTCACATATATGGGTACCGTTTCCATAGACTCGTACCTTCGTTTGCAGTCCGCACCGTGTCGAAAGCCTTTGGAAAATCGATAAATATGCAGTCTGCTTGTTGCTCTTCATCCATAGTTCGCAAGATGTCATGAAAGAAAAGAGCAAGCTGTGTTTCACACGATCGATGCTTCCTAAAGCCGTGCTGGGGCGTAGACAGAGACTTTTCGGTCTCAGGGAAATTTACTGTATAGGAACTGAGAATAAGTTCAAGAATTCTACAGCAAACTGATGTAAATGATGTTCTGTAATTATGTGGTCCATTCTTTTGCCTTTCTTATAGGCGGAGTTACCTGAACAGTTTTTCAGTCAATTGGAACGTTGCGCTGGATCAATGGAATGCAGTAAATTCGGGAACTTTTTTTCTAATGCTCTCCTGCTAAAAAATGTGCACATCACAAGTACTCTGCTACCGAAATACTACAAGTACTACTACTACCACTTTCGAGAGTAGGCTGAAATATCGATACTCTTTTCAATCAACGTTACCTGACTTTTCCTTACATTGTAGAAAGAATGATGTAAGATTCCCTAGAAAACCGTAAATGCTGTTTATTTAATCGTTCCTGGCGAATGTAATCTGTTCAGAAGGCAAACAGTTTTAGTACACCATATTAGGCACGGTAACGATTTGTGATTTGCTGTCTACACATTTTTGGCCCCTTCCTGTTATATTTAGCTGGGGCATGGCGAAAATAAACCTTTCACGGGATACTAAATAAATATGTTTGTGCCGTGCTGGCCGCTGGTATCTTTCCTAGTTAGTAATTCTTTTGGCGCCCAGGCATTGTCTCGCAATTAGGATATTAATTTCCGCCTTCGCCATCGGTGGCGTTGCGCTGTAGCAATAATCAGCACGCCGGAATCTTTGACGGGGCGTGGTGCACAGTTCTCTGACGAACAGAGTGAGTTGCTGTCAGCTGCTGTTTGCCAATTATGCTGTGATGTGCAGGAAGGTGTTGTTACAAAATGATTGTATTAAGGTGCAGGATGACTTGGACGAAATTTCTAAGTGGTGTGAGGAATAGAAAGTAGAACTAAAAAAAAAAAAAAAAAAAAAAATAAAAAATAAAAAATAAAAAAAAAAAGTGTGATGCAGACGAGTAGGTGAAACAATTCCGTAATGTTCAAATACAGCATTAGTAGTATGATGCGTAACAGTAGCATCAATTAAATATCTAGGCGTAACGCTTCACAGTAGACTTGCGCATAATAGTTCGCTCTTTTAGTTCGTCCGCTCCCAGTGACGGTTGAGCGGCATGGTCTGCGCGTGCAGGTGGAGGGGGAAGTTCCCCCAACTAGCTGCTTCATGCGCTTACTGCTTGAGCCGCTAACGATATCACGCAAATCAAAAGAAACAGTCTGTGGATAATTTCTCGCGTTTAAGTTTAGAGTTATCTCTATATCTTGGCATTATGGAATTTATTAATCAGATATTGCAGAGTGCAGAACACATCAAAACAGAAATTTTTTAGCACTGAACTATGTAATATAACAGGCAGACGCTCACCTCGAAATGACTCATCAGCAGAAGGCAAACACGTGATTTTTAATTCTGCTACGCGCCCTCTCGCTATTGCCCGTCGGTCTTCGGAAAAGCATCCAACGAACTATGAAGCGAGATATGTTTGGCATAATCGTCCGCTGCTCCTAGTTCGTCCGCTCTTTTTGGCTTTTGCTACCGCTATTAAAAGAGCTCTTTTTTATTACAGCTTTTTTATATAATGAATCAGTGTTGCCAAAACATGTGCTATTACCCGTATTTTTGGGCAATTTGACATCAAATATTTAGGCAAATGAACAAGTTATTTACACGAATGGGTGATACAATGCTATTCAACTACTTTGCATACAGAGTACTCGTAGTACTTTATTTTTAAAATAGATTTCTTGTGGCAGTGAACTGTGAAACTACAGCTGAGCTGCATCTCAGCTCGAAATGAAGGTAACTGGCAGATGGGAATCACGCGATTATGCGCGCTCTCGCGTCCTCTCGCTGTTCCCCGTCAGTCTTCGGAAAAGAAGCGGACGAACTAAGAGGCGAGGGATCTGCGAACTAGTTCACGTAGTTCGCCTGTGGGAGCGCTCTTCCGAACTAGTTCGTTCGCGAACTACACAAGACTACTTCACAGCGATATGAAGTGGAACGAGCATGCAAGTACACTCGTGGGAGAGGTGGATACTCGACCTCGGTTTATAGGACGAATTTTGGGAAGATGTGATTCGGATATAAAATGCTTGCATGATCCCGTCCTGAGTATTGCTCAATTCTTTGGGATCCCCAAAAGATCGGTTTGAAGAAAGTGAGTACTGGCTGTGCCGCCCAAGAGCCCGGAAAGTGGGCTGGAGTGTAGCCTGTGACAGTTGGCGAACATTATGCGTGAAGGAAGTTACTCAGCCCGTTTGAACTTGTGGAGTCTTACGTGAGTTGCGAGCTGTGGAAGTTCTAAAGGAAGCACCGAGCAGTGTTTATTGGAATGCTGTTCAAATGTTCAAATGTTTGTTAAGCTTATGGGACAACTACGGGGTCATCAGCCCCTAAACTGACAAACTACTTATCAACTACCTTATACTAAGGAGGGCACAAATATCCATGCCCGAGGGGGATTCGAACCCCCGACCGTAGTGGCCGTGCAGACCGTGACTGGAGCGCCTCAGTCGCCTCGGCCACCGCGGCCGGCTTGGAATGCTGGATCGGGAGCCATACGGCTGGGGCGACGGTGGCAGCATGATGTGATGTAATAACTGTTAGCGGTGCGAGCGTGTATTTGCCTTTGACTGTTAGCACTTGCTCGGGGTTCTGTCTGGATCGACACAAATACCGGAGTTAAGTATTACGCCTGGTGGTCTCGTAAGTGGAGCAGAGTTTTCAGGCGGTGGTACTTCACTTTTGACATCGTATTCCTCCGGAGTTGCAAGTGCTTCTCTTAGTGGGTTAGGCAGTGATTTATTGTCACTATTTGGTTCCTAAATATGTTGTGTTGCTATTTGTAAGGTTATTGCAGTGTTTATTGTGACTTGCGTATTGTTATTTGGCCCTTCGTGAATTTAAACAATCTAGCGGTTTCTTCTGCCATTTGGCCGTCCACGTTTTCGTGGCTACCCCGGTTCGTGGGCGTATTCAAAGGGAAGCAATGTTTTCCTCCTTTTTTTTTTTTTTTTCCTCTGTCTTTCATGTACGGTTTGCGTTGGAAGAGCTGCGAGGGACAGTGTTGTTCTTTCTTGATTAATTCTGTTATATTTAGGCGAGTCCTTTCATCGGCTGGCGAAGTAAATCTCGTGTTATCCCATTTGCTAGCTTGTTGTTCTTATAATTAGCGCCATTGCTGCATGACGTTGCGGACTGCTGATGCTGCACGTATACCACGCTGCGTAAGGAGTAGGAAGCTATCAACAGAGACACTCCCGTCCCTTCCATAATCACCCTTGTTATCTGTACGACTAATGTGTTTTATGGCAACGTTATTGACCATTTTAAGCCTGTGGTGTTGTTTGAACAGAGCCCGTAATCTGGGGGGGGGGGGGGGGGTGTTAGAGACGTTACGTGACTCGGCATTGGGATCTTACAATTTTGAGTGACTGTTCTTGTTTTTTACCTCCAGACCTCTACCGGTAAGGTATGATCTTTAAATCTTTGTAACTGAAAAATTTTGTAACCTGCCTTTTAGAGAACCAGCCGGTGCTAGTCGCCTGTCACGTTGGTCTTTCTATTTTATTTCTTGCTTGTAATGAGGTGACTACCCGTAAAATAGGCTTGGTAGCTAGTGGTGTTTATGTGGCCAGACAACTTGTGCTCAGAAGAAGCTGTATGTAATATGATAGCGTACCAGCTGCTAGTTGAAAAAAGTGTTTGATCTCTGTAATAGCTTTATGTAATAGTCAATATCTACACAAGATATATCTTCCTGTTAAGTCTATCTCATGGTTAAAATATTAAGTCGAGGTGTAATTATGAATACATTTTTTCCCTTCGGTTCTCCAAGGGTGCATTGCGTTTGTAATGCGAACATGTTGCACCTGGCCTGATTCCTCTCATTTTTATATATTAAAATCATAAACTTACTTGAAGGGGTTGTTGTTATGCTCTTCAGTAGGCAGACCAGTTTGATGCATCTCTCCACGCTACCCTATCCCGTGCACGTCTCTTCATCTGAGAATAGCCGGCCGCAGTGGCCGAGCGGTCTGCGGCGTGAGTCACAGTCTGCACGGCCGCTACGGTCGGGACTTCGAATGACTCCTCGGGCATGGATGTTTGTGTTGGCTTTAGTATAAGGTAGTTCATAAGTAGTTTGTAAGTTTAGGGACTAATGACCCCGCAGTTAAATCCCTTAAGCTTAAACATTTGACCATTTGTGATCTGAAAATAAGATCGGCAACCTGCATCCTTTTGAATCTACTTACGATTCCCCCACCCCCTCTCCTCTAATGCTTAGTTGACTCCTTGATGTCTCAGAATGAGTCACATCAACCTATCCCTTCTCTTAGTTAGGATATGCCAGAAACTCCTTTTCTCTCCAATTCTGTTGAACACCTCCACATTAGTTACGTGATATAACTATCTAATCTTCAGAATTCGTCTGTAACACCACATTACAAAAGCTTCTATCATTTTTTTGTCTGAATTCCTTATCGTCCACGTTTCACTCCCATACAATGCTACACTCCAGACAAATGCTTTCAGAAAGAATTTCTTAACATTTAGATTAATATTGGATGTCAATAAATTTCGCTTCTTCAGAAACGCTTTTCTTTCCATAGCCATTCTGCATTTTATATCTTCTTTACTTCCCTACCTAAATAACAAAATTCATCTACTACTTTTATTGTCTCGCGTTGGTCGCGATCCAATGACAGCAGAATATGGAATCGGTGGGTTCAGGAGGGCAATACGGAACGCCCTGCTGGATCCCAACCGCCTCGTATCACTAGCAGTCGAGATGACAGGCATCTTATGCGCATGGCTGTAACGTATCGTGCAGCCACGTATCGATCCCTGAGTCAACAGATCAGGACGTTTGCAAGACAACAACCATCTGCATCAGCTCGGAGACAATGGCTGCTGTTACCCTTGAGCTGCATGACAGACAGGAGCGCCTGCGATGGTGTACGCAACGACGAACCTGGGTGCACTGTTCGTCAAGAAACATAATTTTTTCGGATGAATCCAGGTTCTGTTTACAGCACCATGATGGTCGCATCCGTGTTTGGCGACATCGCGGTGAACGCGCATTGGAAGCGTGTATTCGTCATCGCCATACTGGCGTATCACTCGACGTGATGCTAGGAGGAGCCATTGGTTACACATCTCGGTCGCCTCTTGTTCGCATCGATGGTACTTTGATCAGTAGTCGTTACATTTAAGATGTTACGACCCGTAGCTCTAACCTTCATTCGATCTCTGCGAAACTCTACATTTCAGCAGAATAATGCACGACCGCATGTTGTAGGTCCTCTACAGGCCTTTCTGGATACGGAAAATGTTCGACTGCTGCCCTCGCCAGCACATTCCCCAGATCTCTCACGAATTGAAAACGTCTGGTCAATGGCGGCCGAGCAACTGCCTCGTCACAATACGCCAAAAATGTTCAAATGTTTGTTAAGCTTAAGGGACTTAACTACGGGGTCATCAGTCCCTAAAGTTACAAACTACTTATGAACTAACTACAACTAAGGACGGCACAAATATGCAATCCCGAGGGGGGATTCGAACCCCCGACCGTAGTGGCCGTGCAGACCGTGACTGAAGCGCCTTAGTCCCCTCGGCCACCGCGGCCGGCACACAATACGCCAGTCACTGCTCTTCATGAACTGTGGTATCGTGTTGAAGCTGTACCTGTACACACCATCCAAGCTCTGTTTGACTCAATGCCCTGGCGTATCCGTTATTACGGCCAGAGGTGGTTGTTCTGGGTATTGATTAGTCAGGATGTATGCACCCAAATTGCTTGAAAATGTAATCACATGTCAGTTCTAGTATAATATATTTGTCCAATGAATACCCGTTTATCATCTGCATTTCTTCTTGGTGTGGCAATTTTAATGGCCAGTAGTGTATTTAACTATACTAAAATCGGTTGAGACTGAAGCTGTTTGCTATTAAGCGGGGCGTCTCAGTGTTCAAAAATACTGCCGTCATCAAAATATAGTCACACAATTAATATTTAATTTTTCATGGCTTTTTATGTAAATATATTAGGTTCTTGTCCACAAATACATATAGTTGTTCATGTATAAATTATCTGCTGCATATTTACTACTTTTAGTCGGGCATGAAATATTTAAGAGACAGTGATCCGTAAAATGCCTGTTTTGTTTTTATTGATAATGAAATCCTCCCCACCAGGAGATCTGGAGTATTTTACCCAAGAAGACGCCTTCGTCATATGTTCACACAGTACAGCTGCATGTCCTCAGCAGAAGTAACGACTGTAGTTTCCCCTTGCTTTCAGCCGTTCGCAGTAACTGCCTGGCAAAGCTATGTTAGCTGATGTTACAATGCCAGCTCAGTCAATCATCCAGACTGTTGCCCCAGTAACTACTGAAAAGGCTGCTGCCCCTCTTCAGGAACCACACGTTTGTCTGGTCTCTCCACGGACACCCCTCTGCTGTGGTTGCACCTACGGCACGGCTATCTGTATCGTTAAGGCATGCAAGCCACCCCACCTCGGCTGTCTGTGTGGTTCATGGGGGTGGTTGAATGGGGTATTATAATCCATTGATCCTATTAACGAAGTATCTACTTGTTAATGAGGCTACTGTAATTCAAGAAATTTTAGCCAGGCGTTCGTTGAAATGAAATGTTTTGTAAATCTATGAGATTTGACTTCCTTGGTTATTAGTCCCTAAGCTTACAGACTACTTGAACTAAGTTAAAGTAACCTAAGGACAACACACACCCATGCTTGAGGGACGAGGGACGGTGAGCAACCGTGCGCTCCGCAGCAGGGCGCCTTAGAATGCTCGAACACTCTACCGTGGCTTGGACGATCGTGTTGTGGCACAGAGTAACATATACAGAGGAGAAGCCCCCCCTAAACCACTGTCCTACGCTCCCCTCGTAGTTCCTTAAGATGCTAGCAGGTGTCAGGCGGTTCGCTGGCTTAGGGTGCCTCTCGGACTTCAGGGGGTAGCATGGAGGGGAGGGTGAGGGGAGAGCTCGTGCCCTCTGCCACGAGGCCACGGCTGTGTCCCGCGTTTGAGGGGAAGTGGTGGTGGGGGCAGCCACTACCTGCCGCCTGCTCTGGCCAGTTTAAAGAGCTGCTCCTGACCGCAGCGCCATCATGGGACACCTTACGGAACTGCTGACAACCCTCCCTCCCTGCACCCCGGAGCGTAGGACCGGGCCCTTACGGAGGTTTCCTGTCTGTATATATTTGTCTGTGGTTGTGGTCATGTTGTGCCTGACCTAAGTCTTTCCATTATTATATAATGAATTTCAACAGAAACTACAAGGTACGTACAGAAAGTAAGTTCCGTTTGGTTATATAAAACAAACGTGTACAGATAGAGAAAAAATATTTACTGTACAAAAATCTACAACTGTTAAACTACTTTTCTACATAGGTGCCTAAATTTTGTAGGCACTTGACATAGCGTGGCACAAGTTTCTGTATGCCTTCTTCATAGAAGAAGCTGAAAGAACTTGCTACCACATGGCTGAATACACAGGCGGCAACCTTCTATGAAGAAGGCATACAGAAACTTGTGTCACGCTATGACAAGTGCCTACAAAATTTCGGCAGCTATGTAGAAAGTAGTTTAACAGTTGTAGATTTTTGTACAATAAGTATTTTTTCTGTATCTGTACACGTTTGTTTTATATAACCAAACGGAACTTACTTTCTGGACGTATCTCGTATCTTAACTAGATTATTGTATCCTAATAACTATTGACCCTATTAATGAAGTAACTGCTTGTCAATGAAGTTATTGTAATTCAAAAAATTTGAACTATATATATATATATTAATAACTATTGACCCTATTAATGAAGTAACTGCTTGTCAATGAAGTTATTGTAATTCAAAAAAATTGAACTATATATATATATATATATATATATATATATATATATATATATATATATATATATATAATAAAACGGATTTGTGTAAATAAACAATGATAAATGTCGTTGGTAGCTCTTGCCAGCCCTTCCACTATCATATTAAGAGTTATATTTATTTATCCTGACTAGTAGCTTACGATGGTATATCTGCCGAATTTTTTCATTCATTGTTTGAAGGAAAAAATATACTTTTGATAGCTGACATATTTTGGTGCGTTAGCCTTTTTAGCCAAAATCCCGTTTCGAATACTTCTTGTTCCGGGACTTGTTTCACAATTAAGAAAAAATGTTCAAATGTTTGTTAAGCTTATGGGACTTAACTAAGGGGTCTTCAGTCCCTAAACTTACAAACTACTTATCACCTACCTTATACTAAGGACGACACAAGTATCCATGCTCGAGGGCGGATTCGAACCCCCGACCGTAGTGGCCGTGCAGACCGTGACTGGAGCGCCTCAGTCTCCTCGACCACCGCGACCGGCCACAATTAAGAAACATTTCGAACACCTTACTCGGAACCGGAAGCCATTATAGAAAATTCAAGCCTATTAATGAATTTACTACACTGTTTAAAATGGTGGTAGATTTCCGAGCCCATGAGAATCGTCGAATATCTGTTCGACCTAATCCGCTCATCATCATTTCGTCATGCAATCAGTTTCAGACATATCTGTTTATTTTTGCTAACGCGCTGATTCATTCCATATTGCTTCTCATCCACAACTGTAAATGACCTGCCAAATACACTTGTTATTACGCTATGCTATATAGCCGCTTCATTTATTTCGCTTACAGCAGTACATTTACTGGTAGGATTTCCCGGGAAAGTTGTATCAAGAGGAACTAAAAGTCCTAAAATCTGATTAACCGTTCATCATATTTTTGACGGGTAAAGTAGACAGTATGGAAACAGAATCGAGAGACGCGCAGAGCTGTCTCAACGCACTGAGTAATCAGATGTAAGAATAGTTATAGTTCCTTACGATATACTGAGGCAGTGCAGCAACACGTTTATTGAATACATCCACCAAGATCTAAAGTTATCGGTGTGTATGATTTGAACGAGCTTCTTCTTGCTGAATAAAACATATTTTGGTATGACATTTCCTGTCAGATTAAAACTCTGTACTGGAGTGGGATTCGAATCGGGGACCTTTGCCTTTCACGGGTAAGCTGAAGGTCCCGTGTTCGAATCACGATCCAGCACTCAGGTTTTATCTGCCAGGAAGTTTTATATCAGTGTAGACTCCACTGTAACTCTACTGTAACTGTATCTTCCAAATTTTTAAGAGTGAGTTTGGCAATCAGTGGGTGTTCGGTAAAAGCAGAACTTTGTGCATGAGCTCCGCTCTTTCCTAATAAAAGTTCTTATATTCTCTTTACAGCTCTGACTTTAATTCTTGTAATAACATGGGCATTGTCACATGTTAATTTATAAACTCCTAAATTAGGAATCAAAAGTATTGTCAGCTGTATGCAAAAATTTTCCCTGTAAACTGATGTTTCACCGGAACTAGACGTTATGGTTAAAGTTCTTCACCAAAAGAAGCTTGATCCCAAAGGGAACACTTCTCAGCGAGGGAACAGATATGAATTTGTTAGAATTTTTTTGTTACACGAATAAATGTTCTTGGATAATGACGGAGCAATTTTGAGTTTTTTTTACTAAAATTGTGAGTCACCATACTCCGATCACATCCATTATGAATTGCGGCAATGAATATGTAACTCGTTTTCCTAATTGGCAAATGATAAAAGAATTACTGTTTGATGAATGGCAGAATAAAGAAAGCTAGTTTTTGAGCTTTTGAAAGTGTTTAACCAGCGTGGATAAACTGTCTGCCTAAGTTTGCTTGCAGAAGATGTTCAAACTGAATGAATGGATAAATTGTGATCCCCTTATTAAATTTGAAATGTTTTCGTTATTTACTGATACGAGTTCACGTTTCAGAGTTTATTGTTCTGATTAATCTAATATTCAGGACCACAGTGGTGGGAAATATTTTATGATTGTATTTGAAGAAATAATTTGTAAGGTTACTGATTTGTATGTTATAAGTTTTTTCTAATATATCAGATTACTTTAGAATGTACTTGGATCTCTTTGAGATAGGAATTTGGTGGGCATAACGTTAAAGTATGAGTTGTTATGCCTATTAAATGTTGTGCATTTGTTAGGGAATTTTTAAAAGTAACTTTCGCACTGGATTTAATGGTTGTGTTGGGACTAGACGGAATATAATCACTGAAAGAACGATTTGGATCCATAAGTATTGCACCCTCTGTTTTGATAAATGATAATATCTGTTATTTTTAAATCACCTGCGCTCTTTCCTTGTGTCATGTATGATTATGTATTCTATGGCAATTAATAATTGATGTGTTGTATCGTGTGGACACACGATTTGCGTACATTATTTGCTCATTTCTTTTCTCTGATGAGAATTGTTTCGTAAAACTTTTCTACTCATAAACTGACGTATTTAATCAATAAATTTCAATGTAGTTATTATGCACTTTATTTATCCACACTTAAATCCATTACACCCCAAGGTACAAGTTAAACAGTGTTAATCTTCTGTGGCTTTTTGAAAATTGTCATTATATTCAAACGCAGCTTAAGTGGAATTATTTTGTCTTGAGGGCTCGGCAGCTACGTATTAGATTCGCTTTCTTACGTAGCTAAGTACTGCACTGCTCCTTTGTATGACTCTACAGATTTTGCTAAAGGAAAGTGAGTCCTTGTAATGCTATGCTCAATAGAGCCATCACGCACACACACACTTTCTACTCCTAAAAACTATTATTGATTTCTTAAAAACAGTAAGGGAAATTGCACCACTCCCGATACTGTTGAACGTTTTTGGGATGTAATATTGATTCCAAATGCGCGCAAATACTGTCAGCGACAGTAAACATTGATACAATTACCTCAATGCGGTAATTAACCACAAGGATACGAAATAAATAAACGGTCGCGGCAATAACAATTCTGCTAAATTCCGAATTTGTTTTGGTTTTCTTTGTTATATGTTTTAGCTATGTCTGTAATGGTTCGAACAAGGACTTGTTCCTTCCGAACTTGCCCCTCAGGCTACTGAGATTTCAAAGCTCTCTTTCTAGTTGTAATAAATCATTTTTCTGATTTTTCCCAATTTTATACTTCTTATACTTAACGTAATTTCATGACCAAGTGGTTTTTCTAAACTCGGTAGTCCTTCCGTTTCTTTCTTTCTTTCTTTCTTTCTTTAAACTAACAACGCTTATCAGGAACAAACACCAACTGCTTTAATTTATCTCTGCTACATTTTTGCGAGAGTCTCATGTGCGCGGTGTTTCCTGGAGACCACGTGCTCACGTGTGAGTAGCCACGACAGTTTTACAACTAGTTACTCGAGTTTTGTGATTCATTATTTTTACTAAACTACAGAGAGATCTGAAAGCAGTTTAGAATGAAGTTTTTTGTTAAATTTTGCGCGAGTGCTTTCCGTGATCCAAGCCATCTTTTTCGGATCATTTCGCTTCTGCGCCTGTAAAGTCTTCCTGCTCGGCGAGTGTCGCTATGCTTGGCGTGCGTGCGAGTCTGTGTAATTCTCAACTGTAAATTATCACCCCGAATCCCTCTTAACCGTTTTTTATTTTAAAAGAACTGCTTTTTCACAAAGTGAGGGGAAATATTGTGGGGAATGAAACGTTAGTTGTTAGAATACAACGTGGCATCGTCTTGAAATGTTAGTTGTTATAATACAACCAGTGGCATGGTCTCTTATTTTTATTATGAAATCGGTGTCCTCTTTTTGTGCTTCTTGGAAATAAATCCAATCGTAATTACAAATGCAGTAACACATTTTTCAGCAAACCCTTCCTTTTTATTGCTTTCACCTATATTCAGATGCTGTTAATAAAATTCCGTTGCGCAAATACCATTCAACTAAGTTTCATATCCTAGGTGACATGAAAAGTAGTTCTTAATTTCAAATAGATTCCTTTTGACCTGGTCTGAATACATGAATGTTCAGACAGGTAACAATTTTCGACATAAATTCTAGTAAAGCTCAATTCAATATTCCTGTTGGCCAAGGAATTGGTATTTCATTCAGAAAATTAAACTTTAAGGTCAAATTTAACGAGTTTGTCTAAATTTCATAAACTTAGAGCAGACAGTAAGCTTTCAAAGTTCATAATTGGTTCCTATTACCGGCCTCCCGATTCTGACGATACAATACCAGAAAGGTTAAAAGAAAACCTGTGTCAAATTTCAAACACGTGACTGACTCATACAATAATAGTAGACGGTTATTTCAATTTACCCTCAATCTGTTTGCGAAATTATTTGTTCAAATCAGGAGGTACGCATAAAGCATCGTGTGAAATTGTACACAACGCAATCTCTGAGAATTACTTCTAACAATTAGTTCATGAGCGAACTATAATTGTAAATGGATGTCAAAACACACTTGATCTCATTGCAATAAATAATCCCGAGCTCATAACGAGCATCAAAACGGATACAGGTATTAGTGAACACAAGGCTGTCGTAGCGAGACTGTATATCAAACGTCCTAAAGTTGCCAAAAATAGACGAAAAGTATATTTGTTCAGAAAAGCAGATAGAAATACACTAAATTGCTTCTTGAAAGTTTCGACTCATTTCAAACCCTAAACGTAAGTGAAGACCAGAATTGGCTCCAATTCAAATAAGTTGTATTGACAGCTTTATAGCAAATAAATTAATAAAAGAAGGTGGTGATCCCCCTTCGTACACAAGAGATCGGGACACTGTTTCAAAAACAACGAAAAATGCATCTAAAGTTAAACGAACACAAAATCCCCAGGATTGGCGATCCTACACGGAAGCTCGAAATTTAGCGAGGACTTCAATGCGAGATGCTTGCAATACTTTCCACAACGAAACTCTTTCTCGAAATTTGACCGAGAACCCAAAGAGATTTTGGTCATATGTCAAATATATTAAAGGCAAAACACAAACAATACTCTCACTACGCGACAGCGCTACTAAAGCACCTTTTCGAAACTCATTCACCAAAGAAGACGAAACGAATATTCCAGATTTCGAATTACGAACAGAGGCCATAATGACTAACGTAAAAGCAGATATCATAGGAGTAGTGAAGCAACTGAAATCACTTAACAAGAATAAATCTTTTGGTCCGGACTTTATACCCAGTAGATTTCTATTTCATTATGCTGAAGCGATAGTTCCTTACTTAACAGCCATACACAACCGCTCGCTCAGAGAAGGATCTGTACCAAAAAAGTGGAAAGTTGCACAGGTCACACCAATATTCAAGAAAGGCAGTAGGATTAATCCACTGAACTACAGGCCTATTTCAGTGACGACAATTTGCAGTAGTGTGTTGGAACATATTCTGTATTCAAATATTATGAATTATCTCGAACAGAATGATCTATTGACCCAAGGTCAACACGGATTTAGAAAATATCGTTCATGTGAAACACAACTAGCTCTTTACTCACACGAAGTGATGAGTGATATTGACAAGGGATCTCAAATTGATTCCATATTTATAGATTTCCAGAAGGCTTTTGACACCGTACCTCACAAACGGCTTTTAATCAAACTGCATGGTAATCGAATATCGACCCAGATTTGCGACTGGATAGGCGATTTCTTGTCAGATGTGACACAGTTTGCAGTAATCGATGGTAAGGCATCGACTAAAATAGAGGTGATATCCGGCATTCCACAGGGTACTGTTATTGGTCCTCTGCTGTTCCTTATCTACATAAACGATTCGGGAGAAAATCTGAGCAGCTCACATAGGTTGTTTGCAGATGATGCCGCCATTTATCGTCTAGTAAAATCATCTGAAGATCAAAACCAACTGCAAAACGATCTCAATAATACATCGCTATTCTGTAAAAATTGGCAAGGCCGCGGTGGTCGAGGGGACTGAGGCGCTCCAGTCACGGTCTGCACGACCACTACGGTCGGGGGTTCGAATACCCCCTCGGGCGTGGATATTTGTGCCGTCCTTAGTGTAAGTTAGTTCGTAAGTAGTTTGTCAGTTTAGGGACTGATGACCCAGTAGTTAAGTCCCATAAGCTACGCAAACATTTGAACATTTTGAACAAAATTGGCAATTGACTCTAAATAATGAGAAGTGTGAAGTCGTCCACATGGGTACGACAAAAAATCCGTTAACTTTTTTTCTATAAGGTAAATGAATCAAATGCAGGAATGACGAACAAGAGACTACGTTTTATTAGTAGAACGCTTAAAAGATGCAACAGAGCTACTAAAGAGGCTGCATACACTACGCTTGTCCGTCCTTTTTTGGAGTATTGCTGCCCAGTGTGGGATCCTTATCAGTTGGGTTTGACGGAGGACATCGAAAGACTCCAAAGAAGGGCAGCTCGGTTTGTATTGTCACAATACAGAGGATACGGCGTCACGGAAATATTACAGGATTTTAGATGGTAATCATTACAAGAATGGCGTTTATCGCTGCGCCGTGGTCTAATTACGAAACTCCATTCACCAACATTCTCCTCCGAATGCGAAAATATATTGTTGACTCCCACCCAGATAGACAGCTAGAAAAGATCATCGGAATAAAATACGAGAAATCAGAGATCGAACGGAGAGATTCAGATTTTCTTTCTTCTCGCGCGCTATTAGAGAGTGGAATGGGAGATGAATAGTATAAAGGTGGTTCGACGAACCCTCTGACAGGCACTTAAATGTGATTTTCAGAGTATCCCATGTAAGTCTACATGTAGATGAAGATGCCATTCTTCCAACATTACAACGGTGACGGCGAAAAAGTATGACACCCACATAGGATATTTGTGAATTAATTGCGGTTTGACTTCTACTAATTCTTAACACCCAGCAAAAATGATCAAGTGAGTAAGCTTTCTCTCAACTAAGACGTAATATTTATACGTGACATCAAAGCTAGATTTATGTACGATTCCGGCAAGGTACAGCACAACGAAGTACGCCATTAAATGCAAACAGATTGTGAGCTCACAGTCAGGGATCGATAATTATGAATTATGTAGATAGTAAGTAGGAACATCGGGGAATTTATACCACAACTGCAGCGAGTGTTTAGCTTCTTCATATTTTAATGAAAAACATCGAAATCCGTTTCACTAGTCTCAACGAAATTAGCCGTAAAACTATATAAACGATCTTACCAACAGAGTGAGTTGCAATCTGCGGCTGTTTGCTGATGGTGCTGTGATACAGGAGGGTGACGTCATTGAATGACTTGGACCAAATTACTAGGTGGTGTGAGGAATGGCAAACTAGCAGTAAATGTAGAAAAATGTAAGGGGATCTAGATAAGTAGGAGAAACAATCCCGTCATGTTTGAATACAGAATTAGTAGTCGCTTCAACTAAATACCTACGCGTCACGCTGCATGCCAATATGGAATGGAACGATCAAATAAGGAAAGTCGTGGGGAAGGCGAATAGTCGACTGCGGTTTATTGGGAGAATTTCGGGAGGTATGATTCATCTGTAATAGAGACCGCATATAAAACTATTGTACGACCCCGTCTTGAGTATTGATCAAATGTTTGGAATACCCAAAAGATGCGTTTAAAGGAGGACTTAGAAGCAGCTCAGAGGCGGGTGGCTGGGTCTGTATCTGGTAGACTTGATCAATCCGAGAGTGTTACTGAAATGCTTCGAGAACTCAACTGGGTGACGATGGAGGGAATGCGACGTTCTATTCGAGAATCTGAAGCAGACTGCAGAACGATTCTAGTACCGCTACCACCAACCTACATTTCACGTATAGACGAGAAAGATCAGAAAGATTAGGGGTCGTACGGATTCGTTTTTCCCTCCTATATGGGAGTGGAACAGGGAAGTAAGTAACTAGTAGTGGTAGTGAGTACCCTCTGTAATTCACCTTTGGGTACATTGTGGAATATGTATGTAGATGTAAAATGATTATAAAACTACTTCTTCTGAACCCAAATGTCACATAGAAAAATTCGATATATAGTTTGCCTTGTCAAGATTATCACAGGCTAGAATTACGGGCATGGAGAAACCTTTTACACCCAAAATTTATTGGTCCATGAAAAGTCATGAATTTTCACGTAATTTTGTTGGTAAAAAATGAGAACCAACTTGCCATTGAATGCCACTAAATTGACGTAAAATATGGACTCGCCATTGACTGAATAGCGCTTTTGTTGTAATTGGTGTGAAGCTGGAACCTTAGAAGTGCCTTTATACCGGCAAGTTCATTAAACATATATTAGAGGCAGAATCCCAGAGCACACAGACCGGCTCTGGGTTAATTAAGGCGCATATGCGCGGCGCTGATACTCGGACCCCGGCACTAATGTTATTACACTTGGCCAGCACACGGCGCCTGCGCCCGGGCGAGCCGGTCGCTCGTGGCAAAATAGCCTCACCCGTTACAACGGAAACAATACCATCTCGAGTAACAGGAATCCTCTTCTCAGAGCACTCCGGCTGAAAGAATAAGCCGATGACGGGTAACGATCCCTTCTTCAGTGCGGAGACAATCTTAGGGCTTAACTTTTACGGAAATCAGTATGAAAAAATCGCGAGTTTGAGTAATAGTGGACAGCGAAAACTTGAGAATTTGACTGCAGGCGGGCTAGAGTAGTCCGTGCAGTTGTCAGGATGCTGCGTCCACATTGGTGTAGTGGTCAGTGCAGCTGTTGAAGAAGGAGGCGATCCGGGTTGAAATCCCGGCTGGGTACACATTTTAATCTTTGCCCACTCGCAGTTACTGTCGTAAATTCCGTGAATATGAAATCAGATTTCAACTTGCTTCACATGGAAGACAGCCTAGATCGCGTGTTTATAATGTGGGAATCGCCGTCAGCACAGTGAATTTTATATTTATTCTTGAGAAGAGCAGACTTTACTTTTTATTTTCTTTACTCTTTGATTACAAACTTACTCTCTGATTTCCTTAGATACGTTATGTTTTTTCTCTTAAATAAAGAGTTTTTCGAGTGTCTCTCAACGAAGCCTATTTATTAATTTAAAGTAATTGCTACGACGATAAGACGCTACAAAGTGGTGACCCCGAATTTTAAAGCAATTAACGAGAATATGAGCACGCAAAAACAGGCGATATCGTCGAGCATTGCATCGGCGCGAACATGCGACAGTAAAGCAACAAACCTTCGCCACGATTTACAAAGACAGCTGGAAGAATTACGGTTGGAAATTGAAAGGCATGAGAGCTCGGCGGAAGATCTAAATTTCCCGACTAGCAGCAGAGGTACATCAACTAATAAATTGCAAATGAAGGTGCGTACGCCACAATTTCTACCGGATAAGCCAGACCTTTGGTTTGCAATGCTTGAATTGGCTTTCCGACAAAACGAAATTACAGAAGAACACACGAAATTTGCAATAGCCGTTAATGCGCTAGACGCCAGAGCAGCTGCTCTTAGCGCTGATATTATATTGACGCCGTCAGCCACGCTGCAGTATACGTCTCTGAAAAATTTAGTAATCACAAGAATGTGTCAACCGCTACAACAACGTATTCAACGGGTACTGAAGGGCGAGAAGATAGGAGACAGAACTCCATCTGAATATTGGAGGCATCTGAGAAGCATAGTTAGAGAAGACAAACTTTCAAATGACACGCTAAGACAGGTATGGCTGGCAGAATTACCAGAGAATGTTAAGACGATGGCAGTTTTGTATGAGACACAAGACTTTTGAACATTGCTCTCAGTGACGGACAAAGTATATGCTGTACTGGAGAAGAGACATACAGCAGATATAACTGCAATTACCAATAATTACGACTCACAAGAAAATGCAGCTATACAGAGAAACCAACAAGCAACTGTCAAGGATCAATTACGTGAACTACAAGAACAGGTTGAAGCCCTGCAAAAACGGGTAGCGACGCTGCTGGAGAGCGAGAAGAGCGTTCGTAAGAAAAGCACGAACAGTAACAGCGGAAACAACGGAATCCAATGGAAAGACCAAGTCTGCTGGTATCATCGACGGTTTGCAGAGAGAGCTACGAGGTGCACTACGCCATGCACGTACTCAAGCTGCATGATCAATCAAGTAAAAGGTGAGGCCGACGAGCAGCGCGTCATGGTGAGTAACCTGTCTCTTTTACCTTTGCTTTCGTGCCGGTTATATGTGCGTGACATAGAATCGAAAGTATTTACCTAATTGATTCAGGATCAGACATAAGTGCACTACCGATCGGAAGTTGCAAAGCCGAAGTTCAAGCTTCACAGATAAGTCTTACTGCAGCAAATAGAGCACCAATGATGACTTACGGGAAGTGTCAGTTAGTCGTTAAATTAGGATTCAAACGAAATTATACTGGGTTTTGTATTAGCTGAAGTTACAGATGCTATCCTAGGTGCGGATTTTTTGTATCACAATAAACTTGAGGTAAATATCAGTACAGCAAGCATAAGATGTGGTGAACAAATAGTAAAAGGTACGTTAGGACGAAATACTTTTGGTACCATAGGCTACCAGGATAGTCAGATGTGTCACTTGCATAGTAATGATAAAAAGGTGCACACGCAAACAGTTTTGCACAACACAGTGCAACACATTAAGACGACAGCTGGGCAACCGGTATCACAGAGACCAAGAAGGCTATCTCCAGACCGATTTGCGGCAGCGAAAGCAGAGTTCGAAGAATTGCTGCAAAAAGGTGTGCTTCGCAGGTCTGACAGTCCCTGGTCATCGCCACTCCATATGGTCAGAAAGAAAGATGGTTCTTGGAGGCCCTACGGTGACTATCGAGCATTAAATGCCCGCACTATTCCCGACCGGTACCCGATTCCAAACATCAGAGATTTTACGAATGCACTGGCAGGAGCGACCATATTTAGTGTCATAGACTGTAAAAAAGCGTACCACCAGATACCAGTCGCAGAAGCTGACATACCAAAAACAGCGATCATAACACCTTTTGGTTTACTTGAGTACGTAAGGATGCCATTTGGTTTGAAAAATGCAGCCCAAACTTGGCAACGCTTGGTGGATGAAATGTTAAGAGGTTTGCGATGTTGTTTCGCATACCTTTACGATATACTGATCTTTTCGAAATCGAACGAACAACACGAGGAACATTTAAAAACCGTTTTCAAACGTTTAGATGCGTATGGAATTGAAATAAATGAGGCTAAATGTATGCTCAGACAAAGTCAAGTATCATTTCTCGGTTACACGGTGACTCCGGCTGGAATAAGTCCACTTTCAGAAAAAATTACAGCTATAAAGAAGTAAACACCGAACCTTCCATACTAACATGAGGAACCGAAGAGGAACACACAGTACCAACTGGACGTTCTAGAGCTGGCCGACATGTCAAGTACAAGTATCCATACATCCCTGGAGCTCCGCTCTACCGCGGGGGAGCTGTGTGGGAATCGCCGTCAGCACAGTGAATTTTATATTTATTCTTGAGAAGAGCAGACTTTACTTTTTATATTCTTTACTCTTTGATTACAAACTTACTCTCTGATTTCCTTAGTTACTTTATGTTTTTTCTCTTAAATAAAGAGTTTTTCGAGTGTCTCTCAACGAAGCCTATTTATTAATTTAAAGTAATTGCTACGACGATAAGACGCTACAATAAGTTACTAGTTTAAACCCGCGGCTCCGCTCGCGTGTTGGTTAATTATGATAGATAATGCTCTAAGCGACAAATCGATTTTTTAAAAAGAAATGTATTAAAAGAAATTCTCTTTTACTGCTTTACTTATTTATTCTTATATTGCCTTATTCGTATGCTTATCCATACAGAGAAAGAGCTGAAGACATTGTAGCATGCGTAGACCAAAGATATGGTCTGTGGCATCACGTTTCGTTGTATGTAACCTCCTTGCTATAGAGTCGCAAACGTCATCGCTGGCCTTCAGTCCGATTTTTTAAATAATTTGACGACTTTCAACCACCATATCTTCCACCCCCTTATAGCTATCGTCATGGAACTACTTTGGTGTACAACGGGAGACTTCAGACAGCAATTACACACAGACCATTCGTTTCCGGCTGTAGTTTTCACTGCAGAGCGGAATATTAAAACACACACACACACACACACACACACACACACACACACACACACACACACAAACACGTAGAATTTTATATACACCGACCAGTTTCTATCCAAATATACTCCACCCTTTTATCATTATCAACCCTCAAGGAACAATGCAACCAATAAAACCATTTTCAAAGACTAAATATAATTTTCGTAGTGTAATTATTGTTCCGCATTTCGTGTTATATTCTTCAAATTACTAAATATCTATCAGATCGCTATAAAACCGTGCCTAAAACCTTCCTCGGGTCTAAATTAGTAACTGTACAAATATTTAAGCCTCTGCTTCTTGTCGTTCAGACGTGATAAGGGTACACGGAACAGACATTCACATTAATATATATAGATAAATAGCTATCCGGTCGCCATAAAACCGTGCCTAAAGCCTTCCCCGGGTAGACATTAGTAACTGTACAAATTTTTAGCTCTTTATGTCTTGTGGTTCAGACGTGATAAACATACACCGAACAGACATTTAAATTTATAGATATAGATTTATTAAGACAGGTTTCGACAAACTTGTTATTTTCGAACATAAAACAATTTAAAAACATTTTGAAAGGTGGATATACATTGATACGAACATCATGGATGGTACAGCAACAAAAGTGTAATATGTATGCTGTTCACAACCTGGTACCTAAGGTTCTTTTTATTATTATTATTATTATTATTATTATTAATATTATTAATTACCATCAGAACACACAACCACAGATGGAAGGTTATAATGTGTCATATCAAGCACTGTACATAAGCCAAATTCCTGAATCCGAATACGCGTTCTTCCTTGTGAAGCAATGTCCTTATAATTTAATAGATTGCTCTTCCATCCCACAACGTCGGCTCTTAATAATTCTATAATTTTGTTTGGTTCATCCTTCCTTGTAACTAGAAAGGAATGACCTCAATAGTACCAGCAATGCGGCTAGTATCACTGAAACTAACGGGTTTGTCACATAAAGACGCTCTCTAACGTTTATCCAACCTCTTAACGTCAATTATGGCATTAAAATCCTATTCGTCAATTAACTGAAAGCCTGAGAGTTATTGTATTTACTTCAGTATTCTCAAATAAGTTGGCAAAGGTCTTTGTTATACGATTTTAAATTATAAATATTGCTAAAAACTGTCTCTATTAATAACGTCATTTCGGCTACTGCCATCATCGGTTTAGTTTCAATAATAAAATCTACACGCAAACGGTGTATAGTTCTGATAGTCAACTTGTTTTGTAAGATCAAAGTTATATATATATATATACTTCTTGCAGAGCGCACCGAAGGTCACCGTCGGAGGTTCGAGTCATCTTTCGGGCATGAGTGTGTGTGTGTGTGTGTGTGTGTGTGTGTGTGTGTGTGTGTGTGTGTGTGTGTGTGTTGTCCTTAGCATAATTTAATTTAGTTTAAATAGTTTGTAAGCCTAGGAACAGATAACCGCAGCAGTTTACAAACATTTGAACATTGAAAGAAATATACTTTTTAGCGATGTAGTTTGTTTTGTTCGGATGATCATGACAAGAAATTCCTTTCCTTTAGAAACAAAAAGTCTCTGGTAGTGAATAAACATGAACATTGATGCCGCTGGCTCTTGAAACAATGGTAACAGCAGCTGAATAGATCCTCTCCATTCAGTATCGCTAGGCTTGCATTTTCCACAGTTAGTGTGAATTCAGATTTATGCTATTAAAAATATACAAAAATGAGTGCCGGGGATCTGAGAGATGGGTTTACCGCATCGTTTAACTTCAGAGCTGTCGAGTTTGTAACGAATCTCGGTGCCCGCGCGACAGCTCGTTAAACTGAAATTTAGTGTTTCAAGGGCTTACTTGTAACATCACGTGTCTTCTGCTATCCACGAACTGTAACGTACAAAAAGCATTATACAGGCAGACTTTTGAGATGGAAACTGTGGCACATTGAACAACATACTACTTGTCTATTTATTATGTAAAACGTTTTAATGAAATAACATTTTCATATACGTATGACAAAATAATTAAAAATTTTAACCCATCCTATACCAACCAAACGCTATTGAATTTACGAGTTTCCGTCCATAGTACCATCCCCAATTACAGAAATAAAAAATTGGGGAAAAGGTGAGTACGCGGATACTATAGGTTTGTAAATACGGTAGTGTTAACAACTCGTCTATCTCCAAATTGTTATAAAGATAAGTAAGATGAGATTGATCCCGTGCAAATGCAAGCATGATGGGACGCTACTTTGAAACCACTCAACGTTTATCTGAATTCCGGCATAGAGCTCGGTACACGCGTGGAGCAGGACTTCTTCGACGTCTCCGCGGTGGTCGGAAGCAGTCAACGGTGCCTCAGTGATTCTGTATGAGTACACGAACTGCTCGTGAACAGTACGTTGTTATATTAAATGCTACTTGTTGAGTTATCCAATATCAAAAACAGTCTTTTAGACATTTTACACAACTTAGCCTGAACCACAAACCTTAAACAGTACACTACTGAAAAGTAAGGGCCGCGCGAGAGTGACCGAGTGCTCTAAGGCGCCATGCTGCAGAGTGCGTGTCTCCTCCCCATCGGAAGTTTGACTCCTCCCTCGGGTATGTGTGTGTGTGTGTGTGTGTGTGTGTGTGTGTGTGTGTGTGTGTGTGTGTGTGTGTCCTCCTTAGCATAATTTAGTGTAGGTAGTTTGTAAGTCTAGGGACTGATAACCCACTGCAGTTTGGTCCACTACGGTCGGGGATTGGAATCCCCCCTCGGGCATGGATATTTGTGCCGTCCTTATTATTAGCTAGTTCATAAGTAGTTTGTAAGTTTAGGGACTGATGACCCTGCAGTTAAGTCCCATAAGCTGTACAAACATTTGAACATTTGAACAGTCTGGTCCCATAGCTTTACATTTACCTCTTGTTTTGTAACTTCCCTCCTGATATTCTAACTACCGCTCGATTCACGGACCACGCTCTGCAGATACCATCTGAAACTGCTAGCGATGAATGAGTGGTCGTAACGTACAGACAACAGAACACTTTTTTTTTAAATAGGAAATCTTTATTTAAATTTTAATATAAGCAAACTTCTCAAGACCGTCAAAACTTAATCATTCACACGAGCTGGACCACTTTGATCTTGCTGTCTTGTAACTTGAAATAAAACATGTAAATATGAATATCTTCTACATTATTGAATTTAATAATATAGGGATTTTATTATAATAGTTCAGGAGCTAGTTTCAGACTTTGCCTCCTCTAATATGCAGAATTGTTGAAATTGTTATGCGGAGTTGGATAATGGAAGCTGGAACAGAAAAATGTACTCTCATAAACAAAAAAGGAATAGAATTTCATGTTAATTATTTTTATGCTTAGTAAGCATTTAAAAAAGAATAACTAAAAACAATCGCTTAAAACATTGCAGTTGTGTAACAGAAATGTTAATTTATGTGTAACAATATTAGCAAAACTTTAATGAATCCAGTGCACGTAGTTTAACTTGCATAGCTGTTACACAAAACACAATAGGGAGTACAAGAGGCAGCGTTATGTCGACTGCCGGTGTAGCACACAGAATGCAGAGTTGCGAAATGAATATGACTACACCAATACTCCTCATTCTGGATTATACCCTACCTTTCTAAACTAAACAAAAAAAAAAGTTTGTAAATCTATCGGACCAAACTGCATGGTCATCAGTCCGTAGCTTACAAACTACTTAAACCTAGGTAAACTAACCTACGGACATACACACACACCCATGCCCCAGGGAGGACTCGAACCTCCACGGCGAGCAACCGCGCGCTCCGCAGCGAGACGCGTTAGACCGCTCGGCCAATCCACCGCGGCAAACTAAACAGTTTTAGAAATTCAGCATTAGCACATTTGTGCCGCATTGAAAATGTATCGCACTATGTATTTCACAGTGGCACACTACTAGAAGTGGCTAGAGAATGTCTTTGAACAGTAGTGTTTAAAGGCAGGAAGAAGCAGACAGCTTGGTGGAATGACACAGTCAACGAAGCCTGTAAAAAGAAAAAGAAGGCGTTTGAAAATGCCTCCATACTAGAATTTCGGCATGAACGTTTGTACCCTTTATATTTTGTTACAAATGTCCTGCTGGTGTGTCATAAGTAAAGATCATTACAATTGTTAACTGGTAAATACAGGATTTTTGGTAGATGTCAGTGTAAACTGTTTTTGTTAGACATTACTATATTGAGTCTTAGCTTTGGTATGCTATTCTCATTTCTTCCTTCTTGATAATATTTCCAATTCTGTGTGTCAGTTTATTCCCACACGTGAGTGTGTACTATTTTGTTTGTTGAGTTCCTGTCTTATGTCCTTCGTTAGTGCTATGTTGTTGTTTGTTGGTTAGTGGTGCGTATTATGAGTCCTTTATTTTGTGCGATGTTTTATTTCTTTATTTTGATGTTCTTTTTGATTTTCTTATTCAGTGTTGTAATGAGGGCTTATAATTTGCTATCTGAATTATTAAGTCCAGCTCCTTGTTGCAATTGTGTTTGTCGAGTGGTTCTGTGGTTAATATGAGTAACTTGTATCTGAGAGCTGATTCGTTTTGGGCCTGTTATTGTTGATGTAATATTGTGACTGAAGCATTCCTTTTGCCGTATACGCCGAATGACAGAGGGTTATTATCCTTTATGATGTATATGTCCAGGAAATTTATTTGGCCTGCTTTTTTGTTTTTTCCTCTAGTGTGAACTCTGTGTTATTGTGTATTGTTTATTTCTGTGTGTATTTTATTTTGTCGTTTATCTGCCGAGGAGAGAATATCATCCTCGTATCTCCACCAGTATCTTATACTGTATTTGCCAGGCACTATTTGTTGAAATATTCTTTCCTCCATTTTGTTTATTACAGTGTTTGCTAACTTTCCTGAAGTGGGAGATTCCATTGGTAGCCCTTCTACTTATAGTTAGATTTCTTTATTAAACAAGATAATTTTGTTCTGTAATGAAGTGTGTTCTTGCAACTGCCTGATACCTTATCAACAATAATTCAGTTTCTTGAGACAAACATGGTCACGTTACACCAAAGGTTTTAACCCTTTAATACGTTGTGTAACTGATCAGCTACATCTCATTTTTTCCATTATCTCTCAAACTGATCAAAATTTTACCACAAATTCATTTGTAGGGGCTTGTATACATAGTGTTACATTACATATGCTAGTAGTTCGTCCTAAGAATTATAAATCGCAGAGCGCTACTGAATCAGTTCGACAATTAGCTGTATTGCGTTACTCCTAACATGTGCTTTTGTTTACATTAGTATTTCTCCTTCGCCATGTAAAAGTAGTCAGTCACATAGTACTGTTGCATTATGAGTTACTTTCTGGAAAGATGAGAGGCAGAATAGTGACATTCACTGCATCGGGTGCATCATAGAAGCACTATATAGCTGACCAGCTATGAACGGATTGTTGCTAGTAGTGCATAATAATTTTGAGGAGTTTTTTTTTTTTTTTTTTTTTTTTTTTTTTTTTTTTTTTTTTTTTTTTTTTTTTTCAATATTTTCCTCAGTATATATCGACTATAAATTAATCGTGGTATTTTTTATAGGTTCAAATAAAAAGACATACATTAAAGGGTTAAATATAAGGAGAGGCATTTAATTAAAACTTGTGCTGTGCCTGGGATTCGAACCCAGGACTTCCTGCATAGGCGCGTTAGACTGCTCAGCTAACACAGCGTTAGAGACAAAGCGACTACACTGACTGTCTTCAAGCACGTCTCCCTCCACACCACATATTGAATGTTTCCTGTGAAATACGTATCAAATTGCCAAGGGTCTTCTGTATTGGGATAGCATCCTACCAAATAACGTGAATGGGAACAAACCCGCCGTGTTCCTCAAGCAGAGGTGATATAAAGATAAACAATAATTCAGTTCCTTGAGACAAGCATTCTCTCGTTATACCATATATATATATATATATATATATATATATATATATATATGTGTGTGTGTGTGTGTGTGTGTGTGTGTGTGTTTGTTTTTCTCCAAAAACAAAAGAGCACGACACATAGCTCAAATGATATAATGAGAGGCCACCGCGTGAGAATACCCAGATTTATGCGTCATTTATGCACATTTCCTACTATGCCACTCGACAGATTTCAATGAAATTTGGTACACATCTTTCTTACCATGAGGTACCAATTCTGTAATGGTAAGAATGACATACGACACATGGTTCAGGAGATGTAAGGTCATAAACAACAGGTGTCGCAAGAAACTGCCACATAATGCGACAAGAATTTACGAATACAGTATATGAAAATGAGATTACTTAGCGTTTTACAACAAACTTTAAAAATAATTTCAAACTTTTATTGAACTATTTCTCGCTGACAACCATAGCAAAATTTTGAAAGGAAAAAAGTTCCTTGCTTACTACTTTTCCTCTGTTCATGGACTAAAACCTACGATATTCGGTATGACGTTACAATTTATAATTTCTACACAACAAATTGTAGCCTCAGAAAATTTTACAGACAGTATAAACACATATATTTGAATCTCCTTCCAAATTGTATCACTGTACGACGCGTAGTTCATGAGATATAAGGACAGACAGTAACGTTCCTGGAAAACCGACCCATCAGGTACCAAGTTGTAATCAATTACTTCTTTACTACTAATTGTTTCCCAAGAGATTATTACAGATATACAGCACTTATACAGGTGAATTTAAACCTGAAAAATTATACAGTTTGAAATGTTTACATGCTATATAAGTAATTACAGTTCATTCTACCACTTTCAAACAGAATAGTCAGCTTTTCAACATTACGATGTATGGGGGTTCTGCTCGCTGCAACATTATTCTCCTGGGGCGTCGTGGTAGAAATAAATACTCGTATGTACAATTTTCACTTCTTCTTTAATTTGAACCAAACTTCTCCACCAAAAAATTACAAATTCGAAACATCCACAATACATCAGAACTTATCTGGTAGTACTCCCATTTTCAAAACACAGAGTGACATAGCTTCCAGAGCACATGACAAACGACTAAAACTCGAACTCCCTCACGCAAGGCGGTTAGGCAAATATATAACATCGGCAATAATGACCTTACATTAAGCATTGTTCATAACAATTCAATATACTAATTTACAATGAACAAACACACAAAGAAAGCATTTCATGTACACAAAATTAATCACAATATAAAATGAAAACTATACATACAATAATTTTAAATGACACATTTGTTTTTGAATTGAAATCTCCGATCTTGCTATTTGACAACAAAGTGCGATGTTAAATGTCAATTAATTTGTTAATGAGTACATCATACATGTTCCTAACATATATTGAACTATCACATATCTCGGCCATTCTGAAAATAGGTTCAAAATCTCACGTCAATCAATATACACAAATAAATACAATATAGGAATTTCGACTATTACATTAATTAACACAATTAGCTGGTCAATACAACTTGTTTATGAGCCTAACATATATACAGTGCTATTTATTTTAATGTCAAAAGTTTGTACCCTTCGTCTGTCTATTTATTGAAATAATGTACGATGACAAAAGTATTGTTTATAGAACTGTCTGGAAATGTCTTATACAAATCTCTTAATTAATGAAATCTATCACTTGTTTTGATCACAGTATCACCGAGACACTGTCCTAAACTGATTCCTAGGCTGGCTATTTCGTTTGTAACTTCACACGCAAAATATATCACTATTACACCAGACGATTCCGGGTCTGACACAGACGGTATCGTACAATAACACTGAGATGAGAGGTCCAGCAGTATCGTCACAAGTTGTACAACATATAATTCAATAAATATGAGATCGTACAAATTTTATATGTCATTGGTATAGAAAAAAGGAGATGGAAAGAGAGAGAAGGGATAGGAGAACTACTAAATCACGGCAGGAATTAATAAATACCCGGGCAACGCCGGGTTTGCAGCTAGTGTATTATATATAAGGAGAGGCATTGAATTAAAACTTGTGCTGTGCCCGGGATTCGAACACGGGACACCTACTTACTATGCAGGAGCTTTAGACTGCTCACCCTGAGGAACAAGGCGGTTTTTTTTTCTCACTGTAAGTCCCGCAGTAGAAAATATGCAGTAATAAGACATTTCAATAAATGAGGATAAATGAAATTACGAAAACGGAAATATGAAATGAAATAACTTTTTCGTAACTAACAGGTGCTATATGAAATATCTATCGTCATAATATAAGTATTGTTGCCTCAAAGACATCAATTTCAAACACATAAAAACGTGTATACAAAACAAAAAAACTAACATAGGTTCTTTGCAGACATCACTTGAGAATTGCAGCAATTTGGGTAATTACCATTTATTAAAATGTCTTATTAAGACGGAATTGTCCCTTTGACGTTCTTTGATGGGGTGTTTTTCCAATATAGGAGAGCCTTGACAATTTGATACGTATTTAACTACGAAAATTGACGTAGAACTAATGTGGTGTGGAGGGAGACGTGGTGGAAGACAGTCCTTGCAGTGGCTTTGTCTATAACGTTGTGTTAGCTGAGCGGTCTAAAGCGAGCCGGGCGCCGTGGATCAGCGCGCCCGGTGAGAGGGCTGAATGCCCTTGTCATGGGCGTAGTCAAGAGGTTCAAAACCCTCCCGAAATGTTGACAAAACCAACAAAACGTGGCGTCATTCAGACCGGCTGCATTTTGCCAAGGCTGGGAAGCATTTACATATGCTCCATACAGTCGAGATTTCTCCCCATGCGATTTCCATACGTTTCGGTTTCCTGAAAAGAGACATTCATGGCCCTCGGTATGTTTCTAGCGAGGAGGTGCACACCTGGATAAAAAAAAGATCATGGTCCTGTAGCTAAATGCATACATTTAGGAATTGCCCGTCTTGTCCCTCAGTGGGTTAAAAGTATCAACAGTTATGGTGATTACTACTGAAATAATGAGCAATTTTACTATCGGTAATTACAATGTCAGTCATATATTATGTCAGTCAGCAATATTTCTTGATGCTCCTATGTATACGACTCTAGGTTCAAATGTTTGTAAACCTATTGGGCCAAACTGCTATGGTCATCAGTTCGTAAAGTTAGAAACTACTTAAACTAACGTCAGGACAAAACACACACACACATACATACACACACACATACTCACACGCACACACATACACATCAGGGAAGACTCGAACCTCCGACGGCGAGTAACCGCGCGCTCCGCATCAAGGTGCCTTAGAACGCTCGGTCGCTCCACCGCGGGAACACTAGGTTCCTGTCTAGTTAAAGAGTATCTACACACTTTTTTTCTGGTCATTGACGGCTTACACATATAGCAAAAAGTCGAGTGCTTCTCCCATCCTGTCCGCCGTCGGGGGTTCGAATCCCCCTCGGGCATGGATGTTTGTGTCGTCGTTAGTAGTTTGTAAGTTTAGGGACTGATGACCCCGCATTTAAGTCCCTTAAGCTCTACAAACATTTAAACATTTTTGCTTCTCCCATCAAGCTTCACGACTTCATTTCTGACTGCCATTCTTGATCCGATCCGAATTTTTCTATTTTCATTGCAAGATTTTCCTTGTTCCTAGTTTGGAGGACATTTAGGTTTTTAATAACTCTACTAATTTTGTGTCTATACCATGGTGACCCTCTAGTATACAGTCCTTTGGAATCTCTATGTATATAAAAGCGAAAGGGTACTAATTCGCTGACTAACTCACTCACTCACTGACTGACTAAATACGAAATCTCGAACACTACTTCATCTATGAAGCTGAAATTTGGCAGGAACGTAGTTTATATATAGAAGACATCAGTTAAGAAAAGATTTTGCGATAGGGCCGATAGTTCAGGACGTGGCATACGAGAAAGACAGGCCCCAGCGCAGTCGTCATGCCACGCTGGCCGACTGGCCGGCCGCTGGGGCACGGCCCACTGCGTCATAGCGGGCAGCCACTGAGCTAGCGATCGCGCCGGCTCGGAACTACCTTGCAGGCCCTGAGCTTTCCGGAACTGAGCTCGCAGCTACCAGGCAGTTAGCAGCAGCAGCAGCAGCAGCGAGGGCGCAGGTCGCCGGCAGGGCAAACAGCCATTAGAGGCGCCATTAATCAGCAGCCGACAGCGGCCAGGGCAGCAGCGGCCAATGCAATGAGGCGACGGCTGTCCGCCGATTCCATCTCCCGTCACTGCCGCCAATCACGGCCTCGCGCAAAAAAAAAAAAAAAAGTAAAATAGCTCGCAAGATAAATTGCGAAACGGAACGGTCGCTGCCACCGATCAATCAATAATCTAGTTACATTTTTCCCTTCGTGTTTTCCCAAAATTATACGAGACGTTACAACACTGCTAATTACTTTCTTTTTCATATACAGCGAGTTTATTAGACCGATTAAGTATAATTGTCATTGAGGGCGATATAGTGCGTGCTACGTACTTTAGCAAATCCCAAAGCAGGTTTCATTGTTAGTATATTTTTTTACATTTCATTCCATTCCACGATGGTGGTGGTGGCGGCTGGTGCAGCAACAGTGTTGAATAATTAAAAATGATCAGTCTCTGTTGCAATATTTTATTATCCAATGACGCATTTCGCGCTTTTAGCGCATCGTCAGACTGGAAAAATGCAAATGTTTTGTTACCTCCGTGTACCTGGCGGGCAGCGAATCTAATGTGGCTAAGGTGAGTAAATTTGAAAATTCAGACTTACTTGGGCGGAGATGGGGCCACAGAGCTATCTATAGCTGTGTAGGAGGAACCTTAACAATTAATGACAACAATTGTTAAGGTTCCTCCTACACAGCTATAGATAGCTCTGTGGCTCCATCTCCGCCCAAGTAAGTCTGAATATTCAAATTTACTCACCTTAGCCACATTAGATTCGCTGCCCGCCAGGTACACGGACTGTAACAAAACATTTGTATTTTTCCAGTCTGACGATGAGCTAAAAGCGCGAAACGCGTCATTTGGATAATAAAATATTGCAACAGAGACTGAACATTTTTAATTATATTTTTTTACTTGGCGGCGGCATCTTGTGTGTTCCCAGAAAACACCTCGTCGTGAAAAAAAGTAAATAAATAAAATACAAAGTAATCCAATAAATTTCGGGCGTGCAGCCGTGTAAATTCTACGTCTTCCACTAATATTTCGGCCGCGTATCGTCCGGCCATCTTCAGAGTGAGTCCCACGACTGCCGACAAACTGCCAGGCGCGGCCTTATATACACCATCGTGGCGTCACTGCGCATGCGGGTCTCAGATGCTGGTCGGCGGCAAAGAGGTACACTTGGCACGCGCGCCCCCCGTGGCGAAAGGAATCAGGAGTTCGATTCTGTTATCGGTATGTGTCTTGTGGTGGCAACACCTTGTCGACATCTCTATAATTTTATTACATTAACTGCAGGATTCTACGCTTTGTCCAAATCAAAACCATTATCTCTGTTTAATAAATTTTCATATATTCTAATTTCTACTGCTTCTTTAAAAATTGCGTCCCAAAATGAAGATATAGGTTTTAAAATCTTCACATCACTGTAATTCATTGAGTGCCTTTATCTGACTTGTCTGGCTGTAATAAACGAGTGTATCTTCGATGTTCGACACATCTTTCGTGGACAGTGCGGGTTGTCTGTCCTATATATGAACATTCGCAATTTCCACATGGTATCTGATACACACCAGACTTTCTAAGCAACAGATCATCTTTCACAGAACCGACTAATGCTGCGATCTTCATAGGTGGCCGCGCCTGGCAACTTGTCGGCATTCGTGGGACTCACTCTGAAGATGGCCGGACGATACGCGGCCGAAATGTAGTAAGACGTAAGACGTAGAATTTGCACGGCTGCACGCCCGAAATTTATTGCATTACTCCTTACGCCGTGAAAAGTTGAAAATGCGCATAAAATAAAAAGTGTTTTTCAGATCATTTTATCTGCACATTCAAAGTATCTTTATCATTTGGGAAACGTTTTACGTCGCAGAAGCAGCACATATACGAGTCGCAGCGCGGTCGCTTAAAATAGGCGGCAGTGCCCCCTGGTGGCAGCATATTGGCGCTCTCGCGGCAGGGAGGGGCGAGGGGAAACGCTGTTTTTAACATTGGCGTTGGATGTGCACCTCCTCTTGCGCATGCACAAATCTTCCATTAAGGCAGCTTTCGCCCTTCATAGTTTCGTGCAGTGAAGTTTCATCAAAAAACGCCATAATTGTTAAAATATAAGTATAAATTAAAGACGCATCAACTATAAAAGCCTTCAGATGATACAGTCATGAATAATAATTTAGTCACTATTCTCCCTGCACCATGAATTGCTGTGGTTAGCGACAGTCTTGTGTAGTTCGCGAACGAACTAGTTCGAAAGAGAGCTCCCACAGGGGAACTACGCGAACTAGTTTCCAGATCCTTCGCCACTTAGTTCGTTCGCTCCTTTTCCGAAGACTGGCGTGGAACAGCGAGAGGTCGCAAGAGCTGGCAGAATCACGTGAATCCCTTCTGCAACTTAGCGTCATTTCGAGCTGGTTCAGTTATATATTAAAAAAAGTATTTTTACTCATCAAAATAAACGCATTTGTGATATTTTGTAGGTAACGACTCTTCAGTGACCTAATAAATACACAAATAAATACATTTTAAAAATAATATATTACGAGTACTCTGTATATAACGTAGTTGAATACCATTGTATCACCCATTTGTATAAATAACTTGTTTATTTGCCTATTTGATGTGTAATTGCCCAAAAATATGGGTTATAGTACACCAGGCAACACTGATCATTATAAAAGAAGCTACGATAACAAAAGAAAGAGCTTTACTGCATCGATAGCAAAAGCGAAAAAGAGGAATAGAAGCTAACGAACTAAAAAGAGCGACCTACTTCGCCACGGAGCGCTAACTAAAATATGCGCTACCGGTCGCGAACTAGCCTTTTATGCCAAACGTACCTCGCTCCTCAGTTCGCTTTCCAGGTGAGCGTCTGCCTGCTACATTACATCACTGCTACAAAATTTCTGTTTTGATGTGTTCTGCATTCTGTAATATCTAATAAATTCCAAAATGCCAAGATATAGAGTTAAATCTAAACTTAAACGCGAGAAATTATCCACAAACTGTTTCTTTTGGTTTGCGTGATATCGTTAGCGGCTCAAGCAGCAACCGCATGAAGCAGGTGGGGGAACTTCTCCCTCCACCTGCATGCGCAGACCACGCCGCTCAGCCGTCACTGGGAGCGGACGAACTAAGAGAGCGAACTAGTTCGCGATAGAGGTGCGAAATAAAGTGAACGCTCCCGATCGCGAACTATTATGCGCAAGACTAGTTAGCGACTTTGCGCTGCAGTGTCGATGGTAGTGGGTTCGAGACCGACTGCAAATAACTTTTTAACCCAACCTTCTTTTTAACAGATGTAGGAACAACAATGACTTGCCACATATCTCTAGACGTTTTAGCAAATTGTCGCAATTTTGAGGTTAAATGACATTTATACTTTATACTCTTCGTTGTAACAAATATTTAACTTATTGATAGATGTGAAGCATTGAATTAAAATTTGTGGTGCGGCCGGGAATCGAACCCAGACCTCCATGCTTACTAGGCAGACGTCTTAACCGTTAGACTACCACACCACTAACGATTAAGGCGCCTTGGAATAGTCTATGTACGATTTCCCTCCACAACACAAACTTTAATTCAGCTTCTTTGTTCCAAAGATAATTGCCACTACTGCCAAGGCTCTCCATGCAGCGGAATAGCACCTCAGCAATGGACATGGTGGAACAATCCTGTTATGGTGATATAAATATCAATTAATATGAATAAATAATCCCTGAGACGGATTTTCGTCTCAAATATGTCAAAGACATTATTGATAGATGTGAAGCATTGAATTAAAATTTGTGGTGCGGCCGGGAATCGAACCCGGACCTCCATGCTTACTAGGCAGTTATCTTTGGAACAAAGAAGCTGAATTAAAGTTTGTGTTGTGGAGGGAAATCGTACATAGACTATTCCAAGGCGCCTTAATCGTTAGTGGTGTGGTAGTCTAACGGTGCCGGGCGCCGTGGCTCAGCGCGCCCGGTCGGGGGGCTGAACGCCCTCTGTAATTAAAAAGCTGAGCCAACCATTCACCGAACAACCACGAACAAACTAAACGAACGACCGCGACCCATAGATCTACCAGAAGAGCAAAAAAAAAAAAAAAAAAAAAAAAAAAAAAAAAAAAAAAAAAAAAAAAAAACGGTTAAGACGTCTGCCTAGTAAGCATGGAGGTCCGGGTTCGATTCCCGGCCGCACCACAAATTTTAATTCAATGCTTCACATCTATCAATAATGTCTTTGACATATTTGAGACGAAAATCCGTCTCAGGGATTATTTATTCATATTAATTGATATTTATATCACCATAACAGGATTGTTCCACCATGTCCATTGCTGAGGTGCTATTCCGCTGCATGGAGAGCCTTGGCAGTAGTGGCAATTATCTTTGGAACAAAGAAGCTGAATTAAAGTTTGTGTTGTGGAGGGAAATCGTACATAGACTATTCCAAGGCGCTTTAATCGTTAGTGGTGTGGTAGTCTAACGGTTAAGACGTCTGCCTAGTAAGCATGGAGGTCCGGTTTCGATTCCCGGCCGCACCACAAATTTTAATTCAATGCTTCACATCTATCAATAATGTCTTTGACATATTTGAGACGAAAATCCGTCTCAGGGATTATTTATTCATATTAATAAATATTTAACTGTTTGAAAAAATGTGGGAAGAGAAGCCTTTGCGCATGCATAAGGTTAGGAAGGATTGCTGCTTACAGTGTCACATGATCCGAAGGGTAATATAGGGACTCATGACCCCGCAGTTAAGACCCATGAGCTTAACAAATATTTGAACATTTTTGAACATGTGGTACACACCTTTTACTGTTCAGTTTGCGTACATTTATACTGACAACAGTCATACTGTTAGTCGGAAATGTGACTGATTATCGAAATACTTTCAGCACACAGATTGAAGTTGCCATGAATTCAGGAAGGCCAAAAAGAATATATGTACTTTTGTTTGTCGATTGCAAAAAACGTAAATGAAGGTGGCAATATGAAGTTAGCGCTTTCAAGAACATACTCGTAAAGGCTATTTATGGAAGAAAAGAAATGATTACTTTGAGTAGTTTGTATTGCGCTAGTCATGTTGAGGCTCTGGTATTTCGTAGTATCTATTTGGCATGTTTGTTATGTACCTAAAGACTGTTCAAATTCTGGTAGTTATACAGTAGTCTCGTTACTTCGAGGTGAACGGGATAGGGATCACTTCGAACTATCGAAATTTACGTGTGAAAAACAAGAAAATCGACTTTTAAAAGAATATACTTGTAAAAAATGTCAGTTTTTTTAAACAAAGTTTTAATTAGTCATTTACATTGGCAAAAGTGTTAAAGTCTTTTCACTTATTAATTCTGGAGTGCCTTTTTCTGTGAAGATGGAATGTATCCGCAGTTGTTTTGTTTTATGATACTCGTGTTTATGGGAAACTCGTAATTCGAAGACTCGAAATATCGAGACTGCACTGTATCGAGTTCAGTTCACTTATTGTCTGACTTCTTTCAATTTTTCTTTCTTAGGTAGAAAAATGTCACAACGAGGAGAAAAGAATCCAATTTGGAAGTGCTTTAATTAAAGTACCGTCGATTTCTCAAAACCTGTTCGCCTCCCACGTCATCTTCCACGGACTCCTGGTTAGACTTACAAACACTCAAGAAGGCTTAGTGCAGGGAGGGGATCTCGACAAATGTGGAAAAACTAGTGGTTTCTGGTGTAACGTACATATGCAGAACTAATAACTAAAATACTCAAGTTTGGGGTACGGTTTCGGTTTCGCCTAAAACTAGAAGGGTAGCTCAAAATTCGGTTTCGGCTAAAACTAGAAGGGTAGCTCAATATTCGGTTTCGCCTAAAACTAGAAGGGTAGCTCAAAATTCGGTTTCGGCTAAAACTAGAAGGGTAGCTCAAAATTCGGTTTCGGCTAAAACTAGAAGGGTAGCTCAATATTCGGTTTCGCCTAAAACTAGAAGGGTAGCTCAAAATTCGGTTTCGCCTAAAACTAGAAGGGTAGCTCAAAATTCGGTTTCGGCTAAAACTAGAAGGGTAGCTCAATATTCGGTTTCGCCTAAAACTAGAAGGGTAGCTCAAAATTCGGTTTCGCCTAAAACTAGAAGGGTAGCTCAAAATTCGGTTTCGCCTAAAACTAGAAGGGTAGCTCAAAATTCGGTTTCGGCTAAAACTAGAAGGGTAGCTCAAAATTCGGTTTCGGCTAAAACTAGAAGGGTAGCTCAATATTCGGTTTCGCCTAAAACTAGAAGGGTAGCTCAAAATTCGGTTTCGGCTAAAACTAGAAGGGTAGCTCAAAATTCGGTTTCGGCTAAAACTAGAAGGGTAGCTCAATATTCGGTTTCGCCTAAAAGTAGAAGGGTAGCTCAAAATTCGGTTTCGCCTAAAACTAGAAGGGTAGCTCAAAATTCGGTTTCGGCTAAAACTAGAAGGGTAGCTCAATATTCGGTTTCGCCTAAAACTAGAAGGGTAGCTCAAAATTCGGTTTCGCCTAAAACTAGAAGGGTAGCTCAAAATTCGGTTTCGGCTAAAACTAGAAGGGTAGCTCAATATTCGGTTTCGCCTAAAACTAGAAGGGTAGCTCAAAATTCGGTTTCGCCTAAAACTAGAAGGGTAGCTCAATATTCGGTTTCGCCTAAAACTAGAAGGGTAGCTCAAAATTCGGTTTCGCCTAAAACTAGAAGGGTAGCTCAAAATTCGGTTTCGGCTAAAACTAGAAGGGTAGCTCAATATTCGGTTTCGCCTAAAACTAGAAGGGTAGCTCAAAATTCGGTTTCGCCTAAAACTAGAAGGGTAGCTCAAAATTCGGTTTCGCCTAAAACTAGAAGGGTAGCTCAAAATTCGGTTTCGGCTAAAACTAGAAGGGTAGCTCAATATTCGGTTTCGCCTAAAACTAGAAGGGTAGCTCAAAATTCGGTTTCGCCTAAAACTAGAAGGGTAGCTCAAAATTCGGTTTCGGCTAAAACTAGAAGGGTAGCTCAATATTCGGTTTCGCCTAAAACTAGAAGGGTAGCTCAATATTCGGTTTCGCCTAAAACTAGAAGGGTAGCTCAATATTCGGTTTCGCCTAAAACTAGAAGGGTAGCTCAAAATTCGGTTTCGCCTAAAACTAGAAGGGTAGCTCAAAATTCGGTTTCGGCTAAAACTAGAAGGGTAGCTCAATATTCGGTTTCGCCTAAAACTAGAAGGGTAGCTCAAAATTCGGTTTCGGCTAAAACTAGAAGGGTAGCTCAATATTCGGTTTCGCCTAAAACTAGAAGGGTAGCTCAAAATTCGGTTTCGGCTAAAACTAGAAGGGTAGCTCAATATTCGGTTTCGCCTAAAACTAGAAGGGTAGCTCAATATTCGGTTTCGCCTAAAACTAGAAGGGTAGCTCAATATTCGGTTTCGCCTAAAACTAGAAGGGTAGCTCAATATTCGGTTTCGCCTAAAACTAGAAGGGTAGCTCAAAATTCGGTTTCGCCTAAAACTAGAAGGGTAGCTCAATATTCGGTTTCGCCTAAAACTAGAAGGGTAGCTCAATATTCGGTTTCGCCTAAAACTAGAAGGGTAGCTCAATATTCGGTTTCGCCTAAAACTAGAAGGGTAGCTCAATATTCGGTTTCGCCTAAAACTAGAAGGGTAGCTCAAAATTCGGTTTCGGCTAAAACTAGAAGGGTAGCTCAATATTCGGTTTCGCCTAAAACTAGAAGGGTAGCTCAAAATTCGGTTTCGGCTAAAACTAGAAGGGTAGCTCAATATTCGGTTTCGCCTAAAACTAGAAGGGTAGCTCAAAATTCGGTTTCGGCTAAAACTAGAAGGGTAGCTCAATATTCGGTTTCGCCTAAAACTAGAAGGGTAGCTCAAAATTCGGTTTCGCCTAAAACTAGAAGGGTAGCTCAAAATTCGGTTTCGGCTAAAACTAGAAGGGTAGCTCAATATTCGGTTTCGGCTAAAACTAGAAGGGTAGCTCAAAATTCGGTTTCGGCTAAAACTAGAAGGGTAGCTCAAAATTCGGTTTCGGCTAAAACTAGAAGGGTAGCTCAATATTCGGTTTCGGCTAAAACTAGAAGGGTAGCTCAAAATTCGGTTTCGGCTAAAACTAGAAGGGTAGCTCAAAATTCGGTTTCGGCTAAAACTAGAAGGGTAGCTCAATATTCGGTTTCGCCTAAAACTAGAAGGGTAGCTCAATATTCGGTTTCGCCTAAAACTAGAAGGGTAGCTCAAAATTCGGTTTCGCCTAAAACTAGAAGGGTAGCTCAATATTCGTTTTCGCCTAAAACTAGAAGGGTAGCTCAAAATTCGGTTTCGCCTAAAACTAGAAGGGTAGCTCAAAATTCGGTTTCGGCTAAAACTAGAAGGGTAGCTCAATATTCGGTTTCGCCTAAAACTAGAAGGGTAGCTCAAAATTCGGTTTCGCCTAAAACTAGAAGGGTAGCTCAAAATTCGGTTTCGGCTAAAACTAGAAGGGTAGCTCAATATTCGGTTTCGCCTAAAACTAGAAGGGTAGCTCAAAATTCGGTTTCGGCTAAAACTAGAAGGGTAGCTCAATATTCGGTTTCGCCTAAAACTAGAAGGGTAGCTCAATATTCGGTTTCGCCTAAAACTAGAAGGGTAGCTCAAAATTCGGTTTCGCCTAAAACTAGAAGGGTAGCTCAATATTCGGTTTCGCCTAAAACTAGAAGGGTAGCTCAATATTCGGTTTCGCCTAAAACTAGAAGGGTAGCTCAAAATTCGGTTTCGGCTAAAACTAGAAGGGTAGCTCAATATTCGGTTTCGCCTAAAACTAGAAGGGTAGCTCAAAATTCGGTTTCGCCTAAAACTAGAAGGGTAGCTCAAAATTCGGTTTCGGCTAAAACTAGAAGGGTAGCTCAATATTCGGTTTCGGCTAAAACTAGAAGGGTAGCTCAAAATTCGGTTTCGGCTAAAACTAGAAGGGTAGCTCAATATTCGGTTTCGCCTAAAACTAGAAGGGTAGCTCAAAATTCGGTTTCGGCTAAAACTAGAAGGGTAGCTCAAAATTCGGTTTCGCCTAAAACTAGAAGGGTAGCTCAAAATTCGGTTTCGGCTAAAACTAGAAGGGTAGCTCAATATTCGGTTTCGCCTAAAACTAGAAGGGTAGCTCAAAATTCGGTTTCGGCTAAAACTAGAAGGGTAGCTCAATATTCGGTTTCGCCTAAAACTAGAAGGGTAGCTCAAAATTCGGTTTCGGCTAAAACTAGAAGGGTAGCTCAAAATTCGGTTTCGCCTAAAACTAGAAGGGTAGCTCAATATTCGGTTTCGCCTAAAACTAGAAGGGTAGCTCAAAATTCGGTTTCGCCTAAAACTAGAAGGGTAGCTCAATATTCGGTTTCGCCTAAAACTAGAAGGGTAGCTCAAAATTCGGTTTCGCCTAAAACTAGAAGGGTAGCTCAAAATTCGGTTTCGGCTAAAACTAGAAGGGTAGCTCAATATTCGGTTTCGCCTAAAACTAGAAGGGTAGCTCAAAATTCGGTTTCGGCTAAAACTAGAAGGGTAGCTCAATATTCGGTTTCGGCTAAAACTAGAAGGGTAGCTCAAAATTCGGTTTCGCCTAAAACTAGAAGGGTAGCTCAATATTCGGTTTCGGCTAAAACTAGAAGGGTAGCTCAAAATTCGGTTTCGGCTAAAACTAGAAGGGTAGCTCAAAATTCGGTTTCGGCTAAAACTAGAAGGGTAGCTCAATATTCGGTTTCGCCTAAAACTAGAAGGGTAGCTCAAAATTCGGTTTCGCCTAAAACTAGAAGGGTAGCTCAAAATTCGGTTTCGGCTAAAACTAGAAGGGTAGCTCAATATTCGGTTTCGGCTAAAACTAGAAGGGTAGCTCAAAATTCGGTTTCGGCTAAAACTAGAAGGGTAGCTCAATATTCGGTTTCGCCTAAAACTAGAAGGGTAGCTCAAAATTCGGTTTCGGCTAAAACTAGAAGGGTAGCTCAAAATTCGGTTTCGGCTAAAACTAGAAGGGTAGCTCAATATTCGGTTTCGCCTAAAACTAGAAGGGTAGCTCAAAATTCGGTTTCGGCTAAAACTAGAAGGGTAGCTCAATATTCGGTTTCGCCTAAAACTAGAAGGGTAGCTCAATATTCGGTTTCGCCTAAAACTAGAAGGGTAGCTCAAAATTCGGTTTCGCCTAAAACTAGAAGGGTAGCTCAAAATTCGGTTTCGCCTAAAACTAGAAGGGTAGCTCAATATTCGGTTTCGCCTAAAACTAGAAGGGTAGCTCAAAATTCGGTTTCGCCTAAAACTAGAAGGGTAGCTCAAAATTCGGTTTCGGCTAAAACTAGAAGGGTAGCTCAATATTCGGTTTCGCCTAAAACTAGAAGGGTAGCTCAAAATTCGGTTTCGCCTAAAACTAGAAGGGTAGCTCAAAATTCGGTTTCGGCTAAAACTAGAAGGGTAGCTCAATATTCGGTTTCGGCTAAAACTAGAAGGGTAGCTCAAAATTCGGTTTCGGCTAAAACTAGAAGGGTAGCTCAATATTCGGTTTCGCCTAAAACTAGAAGGGTAGCTCAAAATTCGGTTTCGGCTAAAACTAGAAGGGTAGCTCAATATTCGGTTTCGCCTAAAACTAGAAGGGTAGCTCAAAATTCGGTTTCGGCTAAAACTAGAAGGGTAGCTCAATATTCGGTTTCGGCTAAAACTAGAAGGGTAGCTCAATATTCGGTTTCGGCTAAAACTAGAAGGGTAGCTTCAATATTCGGTTTCGGCCAAAAATCATGTTTCGGTAGAACTCTATTTTGAGGTGTTAACGCTATTTTGTCAGAATGTTTTTTTCGTTTACAGCACTGGTGGGGCATGCGCAGTGAGTGCAAATGCTGCTGGGGATAAGGCAGCGTCACGCTTGATCGGGTAATTAGCTGTACCAGGCCACGCGTTCCTGTAGCTACAGGAAAAGTGGAAAAGAATGAAGTGGAAAAGAATGAGAAGACAAATCACGCACTTCCATTACGTTTAATTTCACAATGTTTTGTGAATGGACATTACGTACAATTTGTCACATAACGGTTAAAGAGGGAAGCCGATTGTTTCCATGTGAAAAGCACGTTTTGGCAAGCTGTTGGGTTCCCCAGCCGGTCGGCTAAGAGTTTGCACCTGGTGAATGGAATACCGGTCGTTAGGAAAACCCTAATATTTTAATAATTAAAATAAGACAGTCTAGATCGCAATTTGTTGCGTTTTTTACTGGCAACCGGTTTCGGTTCTACAGAACCATCTTCAGGCCTTTGGCACTTGTTGGTAGACGGCGGTGGCCGAAGCAGTTGACGCCTGCTCCGGCCACCGCCAACGACTACCATCAAGGTGCCAAAGGCCTGAAGATGGTTCTGTAGAACCGAAACCGGTTGCCAGTAATAAACGCAACAAATTGCTATCTAGACTGTCTTATTTTAATTATTAAAAATTTTAAGATCGCTGTTACAAAAAAAATGCTTTCAAAAACCTTAACAGGAAACATCGGTCTTGGATTAGCGAGGCCGGCTATCCAAAATTCAAAAACAATATAGCCACACACTTGATTCTAAAAATCCATATAAAATCAGGGATTGATCATACGGAAAATATAATTATATGAATGGATTCTGAAGACTTGGGAGAATCAAACGCCGTAATTACGATATCAATATCCCTTACAAATAAAAAGCCGATAAATTTCAGTACTATAATAATAGTATTATATGAGTTGTATTTACAATATTCATTCATAGTGTTTATCAGTAACAGTTTAAGAAGCAAATGGGCAGCACTGCACCACGCTACCTTTCCTAAAAGACGTACCACTTAATGTCCATATTCTTTCAATAAACTTTGTTTTACTCTCTTATTCTGCTTTACGTTGAGGTAGAAATATTCTTGTGTCAGAATATAGATTCCATCACAGAAACACAAAACATGAACCCAGCAAAACTCATTACATTTGCATGTATTTTATTATATTTAATATTATTCTTATTAATGTTTGTTTTATATTGTAGACTGCATCTTGAATATTTCATGGAAACTTGTAGATATGCAGCAGATAATTTATACATAAACACTTATATGTATTAGTGGAGAAGAACTGAATAATTTCACATTGAACGCCATGATACATGACATATTAATTGTGTAACTATATTTCGACGGCGGCAGTATATTTGGACAGTGAGACGCCTCGCTTAATGAGCAAAGACCTTCAGCCTCAACCGATTTTAGTATTGCTAAATATATCTCTGTTAAATGTAAACGACATTTGTAGTAAGCTGGTAAAAGCATTTAATTCTGTGATATTCAACTGTTTAATATTTTGGAAGGGAAATTGTATTTTAAATATGAGGCGTTAGGATGAGTGGAAGGATACAATTTTGAGAGCAGGTAGAGCACGCTTTCGAATGCTTGGGACGCGGTGACGCTGTGACGCTGGGCGATCTGAAGCCACGTTACGAACTTGTGATTTGAAGAGATAGGTATGGGTGGACAGAACATTTACGGGACTGTGACTGCAGAACTTAGTCTCTGGTTGAAAACCGGTAAACTGTGGACGGTAGTAGTGCTGTGTAAATGTGATAATTCAGCAATCGTGTACTCGTGATATGATAAACTATGTTTAATATAAATACTGTAATTAATCGCGGATTAATTTGGAACTGCAATGTTCGATGGACTTCATTAATTTACTTGTGATAATTTCAAATGTTTGTATAGCTTATGGGACTTGACTACGGAGTCATCAGTCCCTAAACTTACAAACTACTTATGAACTAGCTAACACTAAGGACGGCACAAATATTCATGCCCGAAGGGGGATTCGAACCCCCCAACCGTAGTAGTGTGATAATTTCGAACTTTTACTCCCGAGTGCGTGTGATACTTATTGTGCCTCTCATGAGCTATAGTTGGAGAAATATTCACTTATTTCTTGATGTATGTCCAAGAAGAGTGAAACTCCATTTATAAAAAATTACTTCGTAAGTGAATCTTCTGAACATTATCTTAGAATCCATTTTGTTGGTTACTCATAGCTTTAATTTATGTATGTTTAAATATATTTTTCGCGTCATCATCTGCAGATTATAGATTGGCTAAACTACAGATTAATTATTGATCTCGTTTCTACAGTTTGGGTAGTTGTTTAGGGCATAGAAGCTGACATACATAACTCACCCCTATGAACAGAGACAACGAGCCATAAACCTTTTACTACCCTGAGTTACGTATTGCCCAATTATTATTATTGGCGAGTACCGATAGGAAGGTCGCAACATCGTATACACCCTTCTCTCCATTTCCTCTGCCCCTCTCTCTCTGCCCCTCTTCTCGTTCCCCTCTCTTTGTCCATATCCTTCATCAACTGTGGATCTCCTTCCCCCACCTCTCCCTGTCGATCCCCACCTACCCCTTTCCGTCTCCACACCTCTGTTTTTCCGAGCCTCCTCCTCCCTCGTTCTGCGCATGTCCTTCGCCTCCCTCGTCTCGGTCTCCTTGGTCCTGTCCGCTTATATTCCTCCCCCCCCCCTCCTCTGTACACTCTGAGGTTATTCAATATCAGTTTTAATAGTATTGTGAATGATAGAACATGATAAGATCTTGATATTGGCCGTGTTTAAGGAACCAGCTTCCAAGGCAACATTCAAATCGTCTTTGTAAAACCTACAGTCCTGATTAGTGTTACGTTAAAATTCTTATATCTACAAAAGTTCTTCACCGAATGCATTGAAATTTTGACAGAACGTTCCATTGTTACACACTTAAGACCCAAAGAAACAGTTACGGCCAAGCGTATGTAAACACAGAGATATGTGGACAGTCAGAGGGCGCCGCTGCGGGCGTGAACGCCTACGTAAGACAACAGGTGTCAGGCGCTGGTGTTACATCGGTCTCTGCTGCACGATTGATAGGACACGTCGTTTTCCTTATGACCATTTCAGGAGTCCACCGTGAATATCTGAAATCTAGTAAAACATCAAAGCTTCCATATCGCTGCGGCCGGAAAAATCCTGCATCAACGGTATAGTATCCTGTTGGCCGCCGGCTGACACACAGCAGATCGCCCCACCATATTTCGTAAGTGTAACCAGCTTTTCAGTAGAAGCGACAAACGGTCATTTGATTTGCGTTGAAGCAACATTAAGCGCAGTACAGAGCACACCGCTACTTGTAAGCGTAATCAGCTTCTTACTAGAAGCAACATATTTTGACTGTTCTGTGAGGTTATCGTATACTCGCGGGTATATTACATTCAGATTCACTTTAAGTATCTTGTTAGTTCGGGACACGCGTGACGACTGTTCGTCGCGCTGATCTCTACGAGTTTGCGAGGGTAACTCGGGCGCCCGATCCTTGATTGTCGTGAGTGCACTCGTGCTCTCCCGATAATCCATTTGTAGTCTGGAGCAACGTCCCAGAGGTAGACTGAATTGGTCCCAATCCCCAGTTCCCACCGAGGTTTCCGGGACGTTTTCCTTGCTTGTAAGGCGTATGCCGAAACTGGTAAGCCCCTCCCACTTATTCCCAATTGGGATCCCCCTTTCTCCTCACTTCAGCTTGCTGATAATTGGCTGAATAGAACCGCGACTCTATATGGACCGGATCTCAAACAGCCCGCTCCACTCCTCGGAGAATGAAAAGAAAAAGAATAATAAATTCTACTGCCGTGTGAATCCCGACAGTTGTCTGTTTTGTTTCCGTTGTATTACACTCCGGTCCAAAAAAATATCCCCACTAAGCATACGCTCTCAATATTTCAGTTTCAACCTCATTTTTTAACAGCCTTGCATGGTAGCAGCGTTATCGTGTTACAAGTTTATTTGATCTGAAGTTACGACGCTCTTCAAGTGGCATTTGTAATTAAAAGATCAGTTTTAATAGTATTGTGAATGATAGAACATGATAAGATCTTGATATTGGCCGTGTTTAAGGAACCAGATTCCAAGGCAACATTCAAATCGTCGCCTAGGAGACATTACAATATTTGATCACAAGATCGTACACATAAGCCTGAAATTCACAAAATTCCCTCCATGTACCTCTAGTTTCGTCTGACTTCTTATCAGTTCTTCAGTAAGCTGAAATGTAAAGATTTAGAGAGCTATTGTTCTGTTTCTCGATAGATAGAATTGTTTCCTTAGCTGAAATGTAAAGATTTAGAGAGCTATTGTTCTGTTTCTCGATAGATAGAATTATGTTTCCTTAGCTTACTGGACTTCGAGAGAATTTAAGATTGACATTTTTTTAGGTTATGGGGAGGAAGAAAGACCTGTCTCCAAGAAAGCATGGCATGATTTTTGCATTCAGTTCCCAAGGAATATCCATCAGGGAAATTGCTGGGAGGTTATTCATTGTCAATGTTTTAAAGAAATAAAAAGAGACAGGGATCACAAGTTTGAGGCATACACGTGGACGCAAGAAGAATGCCAGCCCAAGATTGTGCAGGACGCTGAAACCAATGGCGAAACAATGACCAATATTGAGCTCCAAGCAGCTTTCGTGCAAGTTGCAACATGATCTAGATGATTCCGTTTCACACCAAACACGAACTCTAAAAACAAAAAGCCTGCAAAGAAGCCACACCTGACCAAAAGGCATATCCAAGAAAGAAAGAAAAAAAAGTTGAGATTTATGAAAATTTGACAACTGAGGATTGGTGTATGGTGATTTTTTTTTTTTTTCAGAGAAAAAAAAATGTGTTCGATAATGTTGGTGGTCTAAAACTGTGAATGGAACCTGGTCAGGAGTTAAAGAAGGAACGTGTTGTGGAAACTAAGAAATTTGGTGGGTTATGTTGTGGGGAAAAATAACTTCAAAAGAGTGGGAAAAATTAAAGGTTGCACAATACCGTTACTATACGGACATTCATCATCATTTTCCATCTCCAGTTTCCCGGGTGTGGCTAACAAGCGCTCTCCATCTCATCCAATCTTGATATAACATTTGGTCTTGGACATCATCCCAGTTAAAACCGCCCTTCTCTATGTCTGATTTAACTGCCTCTATCCATCGTCTCCTTGGCCTTCCTCTTGGTCTTCTTCCTCCCACTTCCATTCTGAAGTATTTTTTTTAGCTGTTCTTGTGCTATCCATTCTCATTACATGGCCATACCACTGCAGTCTTCGTTTCCCCAAGATGTTCGCAATAGGGACCCAGATACCAGCTGTTTCCCTGTGTACCTCATTCCTGATCTTGTCTCTCCTCGTACTTTGATTCATATTCTTGATAAACCTCATTCTGCTGTAATCCTTTAACAATGTACATGTTTCCATGCCATATATAAGGATTGGGGTGAAGTGTTATACAAAGTTAACTTTGCTGCCTGGGCTACTTTTTTGTCCCAGAGTAGATTCCGAACTTGAATGTAGAAATTTGATGCTTTTTGTGCTCCGTTGAGGATTTCTTGCCGGATGGTGTTTTCCTTGGAGAAAATACTTCCAAGGTACTGAACGTGGAAAACTGATTTAATTTTTGATCCTTTCAAATAGTTGTTTGAACTTGTTCGCTCTCTGTTTATGGTCATCTCAACTGTCTGGGTCTTGCTGATTACTTCTGTAAAGTCACAACACACTTGCCGAGCACAAAAACGGGATCATTTATCGTTGATCCTCTTTGGTGCAAACTTATAATGCAGCGGCCATGATTTATCACTAACAACAGAAAGATAAATTGACGAATTAGGACCAAACTTTCATAGCCGTCCGTAACATCATAACAATATAATAAACTTGGAGATAATTCAGTGTGAACAATGTAAGGATAATTATAGCGTTTCCGAATAAATTTTTACTTTTTCCCGCATAAACAAATGTGTTTGAATTAGTTGAAAAGACGGAAAAGAGCTCTACGAAATTTTACTAAGCAACTAAGAAACAACGGAAAACGGATGAAATGACCACCCCATTAAAACTGTGAAGATTTTAATATTTAATGTAATAAATAGTTTTTTATACCTCGTGTAACATTTGTACATTGGTACATGTTACAATTTATAAGTAAGTTCTTCAGCTGCAGCTCTCGAAATTTTAATTTCTTCGTGTTTCCCTACTGGTAATGCGACAGGAGTCTGAATGTGTCGTTGGAGAAGTTCTGAGACGTTTCAGTCAAGTCTTCCGGCCACGAGCCCCTCGTCAGGAGCCGCCAGCCTCCAGAAGGCTCGGTATGGAAATGGCGCCCCCCACAACTTGGACCGCGTCCTCCATTTGCGGGCGACCAGAGCCACCCCCACTTTCATTACGGCGGACTCGAATGTATTAACTTTTAATTGCTTCTTTCTTGCATAGAATTTTCAGTTTCTTTCCTCGGAATTGAAATCCTCCCGGCAAGTGTGTATGCAGTCCTCTGCGGAGGAAAGTTCCGCGGCAGTCGAGATCCAATATCTGCTTGTTTCACGAACTCGCCACCCTGGCGCTGTGTGCTCTTGAAGGACCTCGCAGAGCCGCTAAATATATTGAAAATCTTTATCGCTGGGGCCGCGCTTCAAGTCAAATAGCTGCCCGTCCGACTGGAAGTTCCGGTTGTGAGGGGGCGATATTGCTCATGACCGTCTCCCCCCTCCCTCCCCTGCCTTTCACCCCTTACCTCACTTCGCAGTAATCATCGCAGGGTGGGATGCCGGCACGGCTAAGACGCCCGCTGTCTCCAGATATTTCGGCCGCCGCCTCGCAGATATTTGGCCCTCGCCGGCCAGAGAGAGAGGAGGAAATTTCGCGAAATGACTCAAATAGCGAGGCCGCCCACCGCCGAATGGAAAACAGCGGCAGGTGCAGCAGCATGAACCAGGCCGTAATTTGAGTGGAGGTGCCTGTGAAATTACAGCCGGGTCGTAAAAAATTGCAGGGGAGCTGGTAATTTGTTTCATAATATCCCTCGTCATGCTGATTCAGAGTGCTATTCCTCAATTTTTTTATTCTTAATTGTTGAAGAAAATCAGTATGTAATAACAGCCGACATTTGTCGGTAGGAGAGTGATCTTAAATGGTTAGAATGAAACACTTCTTAAAGAATAGTAGCCTAGATCACATTTAAAGCTCAAATGTTCAAATGTTTGTATAGTCTGTGGGAATTAACTATGGGGTCATCAGTCCCTAAACTTACAAACTACTTATGAACTACTTAAAAACTAGGACGCCACAAATATCCATGCCCGAGGGAGGATTCGAACCTCCGACCGTAGTGGCCGAGCAGACCGTGACTGGAGCGCCTTAGTCCCCTCGGCCACCGCGGCCGGCACATTTAAAGCAAAATTACTTTATTTCACTACTAGTTTCGGCAATACTTGTTGACATTGTCAAGTGACAGGCCTACATTAAAAACTACAGTGCACATGTGCAGGAAAAGACTTCTCGAACTCGTGGTTTACCAAACGGCCGACCCCTTTGCTATTGGTCGGCCATTTGGTAAACCACGAGTTGGAGAAGTCTTTTCCTGCACATGTGCACTGTAGTTTTTAGTGTAGGCCTGTCACTTCATAATGGCAACAAGTATTGCCGAAGCTAGTAGTGAAATAAAGTAATTTTGCTTTAAATGCGATCTAGGCTACTCTTCTTTAAGGCGTGTTTCATTCTAAATCAGTATGTTGTCAAATCCATACGTGGGTTTCATATCTACGCTGTGTTAGATGCGCGGTTAAAGCGTCCGCCTTGTAAACAGGAGGTCCCAGGTTCGAAGCCCAGCCACAGCACTAATTTTAAATCGACGCCTCACAATATATTTAATATAGTTGGGAAGGATATGTGGTCGGAAAATTGAATAAATAAGATTTGTTGACAACATGGTCATCCTTGCAGAAAATAAAGATTACACCGATTCATATGCTAAATGACTTGAGTGAAGGCTGTAAAGCATATGGCATGAACATTAATAAACAGAAAACCAAAAGCATGATCTTAGGTCTAAAGAAAAGAAAAGTGAAAATTAAGTTGGAATCAGTAGTCATAGAACAGGTGACAGCATTCAAGTATTTGGGAAGCTGGATTAAGGAGATATGAATTGCCAACAAGACATCAAAGTGATAATGGCGAAAGAAGCGTTTCAGAAGCAAAGAAGACTCCTAACCAGTGGTTTAAACAAATAATTAAGGAGGAAGGAAGGAAGCTTAGGGTGTAACGTCCCGTCGACAGCTTGGTCATTAGAAACGGAGCTAACGCTCGGAGTGTTGGGTAAGGATGGGGAAGGAAATCTACCGTGCCTTTTGAAAGGAACCATCCTGGCATTTGCATGCAGTATTTTGGGAAATCACAGAAAACCTAAATCTGTAAGGCCGGATGTGGATTTGAAACCACCATCATCCAGAACGTGAGTCCAGTGTGTTACCACTACGCCACCTCGTGCGGTAAAAGAATTTGGAAGAGACTGGTTGTCTAATATGGAGTGTGGCCTTGTACTGAGCGGAAACGTCGACATTGAGAAGGCAAGATGAGAAGAAAATTGAAGCTTGTGAAATGTGGATATAGCTTAGGATGGAGAAAATCAGCTGGTTCGATAAAGTCAGAAATGAAGAAGTACTGGGTAGAGTGCGAGAGGAACGGTGGATATTGATGAGGGTAAAGAAGAGGAAACTAACTGGCTAGGCCAAAATTTAAGACGATATTTCCTTCTGATTGAGGCAATTGAAGTTTGCGTCCCGGGAAAGAGAGGGAGGGCCAGAAGAAGGTACCACATGCTGGATGGCGTCAGCGAGCCACTAGGAGGGTATCATAGAACGAAGAGGATCGCAAAAGACAGAAGCATGGAGGGCTATGCAGTCTAAACCTGCCGTACGGCAGACAACCAAATGATGATTATGGTACAATAAATGTCTTAAGGAATTGAATTAATGTTGATATTTATATCCCCTCTGGATGAGAAGAGGCGGGATTGTTCCATTCACGTTCATTGCTAGGGTACTGTTCCAACATTGGCGAGTCTTAGCAACTTTGATACGTATTTCGTACGGGAACGTAGAGGCAGAATTAAAGCATGTGGTGTTCTTTAAGACATTCCATGTTGCCACCTTATCTGAAACACTTAAAATCAATTAAAGCAGTAGGTCCTGGGTTCCAATCCGGGCAACAGCACGAATTTTAATTCAACGCCTCTGCTTATATTCAATACATTTCGTATAATTAGACAATATATGTCTCAAGGAATATAATCACAGATTATATCTACATATTTATTCTGAAAACCACATTTAATCTTTCCCAAATCAGTGATGCTGTAAGGAATCTCATCATCTTTATCTGTTCCTCTTGGCCCAACCATTTGTCACAACATTATAAATAACATTGCACGACTTTCCAAAAGTCATGGTAGTTGTTTGGCTACCACTACTTCGAGGAAACGGAGAGCTTTACGCTACAATGGATTGGCAAAATGTATGTACATTTACTTCAAGTGTAATTCAAAGTATGCGAAGAACACTCTCAGAATATTTTAAAAAATTAAAAGAAACTAATTTGAAAATTTCATCAACAAATTATTGTCAAATGTCTAAATTAGTAGTAAACATAAAACGATATTATGGGTGCTAAAGAAGACATACCCTGCCCATTGATACCGTAAGGATTCATCCCCTAATTTCACTCCAAAAACTAAACTAAAATAACATTATAAATATCCATTATTCCAATCATTTTGTGTAGAAATATGCAAAGAAATATTTTTGTTCGCAAATTAATAAAATTTGGGTTGGAAAAAGTGCCTGGTAGAGGTTTCATGAGACCGCTTTCATAGTATTTCTCTAATGTTCCATTCAATAATAGTGTGCGGGAGAAAGGGTAAACTTAAATCTTCCCGTTTTCGATATAATTTTTCTAATTTTATTAAGATGCTCATGTCTCAAATTGTAGGTGGGTGCTAATAAAATATGTTAGCTTCTGAAGGAGAAAGTGATAGAAATATCTCAGATACATCTCGCCGCATCGCCGTAACTACTCCATTATTATTATTAATTCCACCCGAACTCATGCATCATTTCCGTGACACTCTGTTGCCAGTAACGCGATAATTCACAATGAGCTTCCTTTATCTGAACGTTTTCTAGGTCTTCCGTCCGTCCTACCTGGTGAGCATTCCACAATGTGCAGATATACTCGAAAATAGGACGGTTAAGTGTAAGTGCATCTTCAAAGTGCTCTGCTAGTGAAACGTAGATATTTTATTTAAATCATTTTCCAATTGATTTTGATCTTCTGCTAACCAGAAATGAGATTATCCGCGAATCGTCCACGTCAGCTGCTCAGATTGTCTCCAAAATCATTTATAAAGACAAGGAACAATAGGGGACATATAACACTTTTCTGGGGAACGCCAGGTATCTCGTTGTTTTTTTTTTTTTTTTTTTTTTTTTTTTTTTTTTTTTTTTTTTACCCATTGATTTTCCGTCAGTTACGACGTACTGTGTCATTTCTGACAGAGTCACGAATCCAATGACATTCTTGTTGGGCACAGTGTTAAAAGCTATCTGCCGTGGCGCGCCCCGCAGAACCACGACGTGGCGCCGCAGCGCAGCCCTGCGCGCGCCAGCTCAAGAGACGCACACGCCGCGCACCGATAAGTCGGCAGCGGCGGACGGTTCGGACCGCGCGCCACGACTCAGTCCCGGCTCCTTCCGGCAGGCGGCACTGCACCGTCCCAAGTCGCCAGGTCCGCTCACCGCGCAGACGCGAGGGACCTCTTCGCACCTCGCACGAAGACAGTATGACTGTCTCAGCGGCCAATCGGCGGTCGCGACATGCAAATAGCGGCGCGAGGACACTAGCCGCCGCGGCCTTAAGTATCCGCACCACGGCTAAGACCGGCGTCTTCTGACACCGCGGACCACGAGGGAGCACCGCCGCAGCCGTCCGTCGCCGAAGCCACGTCTCCGCTACGCCTGGCCACCGACCGCCGGACTCTGCCGCTGCCGCTTCCTGCCGAGGTCCCGAAGCAGAGGACACCGAACGTCGAGGAACCTCTACTTTACACAAGAGTCAGAAATAATTATCAGGAAGACTTGCTTCTAGGGAATTATTTAATCTATCCAAAGAAGTTGTGTTTGTTTTTTTGTTTATTCGTAATTGGAAATATTATTTTTCATTGTACTGTGCACGTTAAGCAGAGAATATATTCTGAATTATAAAGAGATACAGAGCATCTCGTGTTTCTGTTGTACATAACACTATCAAGACATCTGGAAATATGGAATGGATTTGAGATGGGGTACCAGTAGTACTCTTATGACGGAATCAGGGGCAGCTCGTTCTAAAGGGCCACAGGGACCCGCACCCACCAGAAAATTTGTGAAATACTTTTGGAGTGTTACATCAAACAGTTGGAGTGTGACATGATCCCCTCTACATGCTAACTCAATTTACAAAGACACGATGAAATGGTTTCCCTTGCACCTCGCCACAGCATAGCTGAGGCCCCGCTAGCATGTGCCCGGTGGTTGTAGACGCCCCTCTCTGTTACGCAGCCGTGCCGGCAGACGAGGGCAGTGGCGCCTGGCCCGTTCTCCCTTTTACTCCGGGCTCCTAAAGCTGCAGTTCCAATGACGTCACAGAGCTGCTTCCCCTCACACTAGTGCTGCTTGGGCGTCCGCTCCCAGTGACGGCTGAGCAGTGTGGTCTGGGCATGCAGGTGGAGGGAGAAGTTACCCACCTAGCTGCTCCATGCGGTTTCTGCTTGAGCCGCTAACGATATCACGTAAACCAAAAGAAACAGTTTGTGGATAACTTCTCTCGTTTAAGTTTAGAGTTATCTCTATATCTTGGCATTATAGAATTAATTAGTTACATATTGCAGAATGCAGAATACGAATACTTCAAAGCAGAAATTTTGTAGCACTGAACTATGTAATCTAGCAGGCAGACGCTAACCTCGAAATGGCTTTCATCAGCAGAAGGCAAACACGTGATTTTTAATTCTGGTCGCGACCTATCGCGCATATTTTAGTTCGCGACCTACCACGCATATTTTAGTTCGCGAACTATCGCGCATACTTTAGTTCGCGACATATCGCGCATATTTTAGTTCGCGACCGATAGCTCTCATTTTAGTTCGCAGCTCGGTCGCGAAGTAGGTCGCTCTTTTTAGTTCGTCCGCTTGTTTTGGCTTTTGCTACCGCTACTAAAACTACGAGCTGAGCTGCATTTCGGCTGGAAATGACGGCAACTGGCAGAAGGGAATCACGCGATTCTGCGCGATCTCGCGTCCTCTCACTGTTACCCTTCAGTCTTCGGAAAAGGAGCGGACGAACTAAGAGGCGAGGGATCTGCGAACTAGTTCTAGTAGTTCGCCTGTAGGAGCGCTCTTCCGAACTAGGTCCTTTGCGAACTACACAAGACTAGTACCTATCGAGGTCCCACTCCCCACCCCTCGCGCGCCCGTCCACAGGTTCGCAGAGTTTGGGGGCCGGCGACCCTGGGCGCTTAGCGCCTATGTGAAAACCTATTCTGGCGCTGTGTCGTTCGGAAACGTTCAAATGTTTGTATAGCTTATGGGACTTAACTAAGCGATCATCAGTCCCTAAACTTACAAACTACTTATGAACTAGCTAATACCAAGGTCGGCACAAATATCCATGCCCGAGGGGGGATTCGAACCCCCGACCGTAGTGGCCGTGCAGACCGTGAGTGTCACGTCACAGACTACTCGGCCACCGCGGCCGGCAGCTGTGTCGTTGCAATGTGAGTGTTCGTAAACTGAGTATAAAATGAATAAAGTAGACTCTTTGATTATTAAGTATGGAAGAGAAGCTAGAAAGCAAGCAGTTAGGCGCACATCAAGCAAAAGATTTCTTGATATCTCGAGGGAAAGAAGAAGGGAACTTCCTGCAATACATGGTTCTGCGAAACGGCTAACTGTGAGTGAAGAGAAACAAAAATTATTTCGTTTGTACTATTTTTTTGTTTGGTGGTGATGGATTCTGGACAACTGTTGACTGCAAAGATCTAAAGCATTTAAATGAAAGAATTACGAAACACGAAGAAAGTGTGCTTCATTTAGAAAATGCTTTTAAATATAAAATGCTGGCACAATTAACATTGCTGCTAAGTTTGATTCGGCGTATAAAATGTCAATTCAGTAACAATGATTTAGTTACGAAGAACAGACATATTAAACAATAGTACAGTGTTTAATGTTTTGTTGAACTCATGAGTTTTCACTGAGAGCTCATAATGAAAAACAAGAATCAGCAAACCGTGACAATTTCTTAGACTTGTTATCTCTTTTGGGAAATCTTGACAGTGTATTAGATGATCACTTAGGCAGCTCTAGTAATTCCGTGTGTAAATATACGTCACACTAGACTTACATCGAAGAACTAATTAAAGTGATTAGCAATGCCATTGTCGTTTCTGTGCAGGCTGACGAAACAACAGATATGTCAAAAGTCAATCTATCATACTGCGGTATATTAAGGGGAAGAAACCTGTTCAAAGATGTCTTTCCTATGAAAACGTTAATGATAGGACAGCATATGGACTTAGTGAGGTTTTAAAAAGAAGTCTGTAACCTTTCAATGTACAAGAAAATCTCATTGTTCAGGCATACGATGGCGCCCCAGTAATGAGCGACAGTCACAGTGGTGTGCGGACTCTGATGCAGAGCACTTTCCAGCACATCAAGTACGTTCACTGCTATGCGATCCAAGTGAATTTGGTTCTTCAGAATTCTAGCAGTAAAAGCATAAAGTCGATAAGGCTGTTCTTCGGAAATATTGCTGGTTTTACAATGTGTTTTTCCTTCATCTCCCAAGTGAAGTGATTTGTTACAGAGAGGCCGGAACAAGAGACTTCCTTCAGTCTCTTCAACTAGATGGAACTTCCAGTACCACATTGTAAATTATGTCAAAGAAAACAAATTTCAATTATTGGAATGTTTTGAAAAGACTGAGGAATTGGATTCCTGGGATGATGTTACAATAAGAGAAGCATTTGCCTTAAGAAATTTATTTCCCAATGTACACTTTATGTTCCTCCTAAAATTCCTCTTTGATATCATGAAACACATTGACATTTTCTATAATACAATTCAGATGTAGAGTGAAAATTCTGTTACATATCAAATGCATTACATCATTTTGAGTGTATCTGATACAAGAGAGCATTCAACGGTTTCGAGTGTCTGATGATGAATGTATTGCTCCTCCAAGAAAACGTTCCAAATGCAGCGGTGAACTTAATCTGGCAGCAGATACCAAAGAAGTGTGTGGCATTATGACTAACCACCTGAAAGGAAGATTTCAAAACTCTATGTATTTAGCAGCTTCGACATCATTGATCCAAAAAAGTTTACTTCTTTTAGAGAATATTTCCCAGCCACTTTGGTCAATCCTTTTTCATTAAAATACAGTCTGTTTATTTGCCACGATAAACTGAAAAATTAACTGTCAGTGATTTATCGAAATGATATTTTTAGAGGCATTGCATCGGTTTGTGAGCTGTTTACTTTCTTTGTGGAACATTCCTTTGAAGAATAGTTCACTGAAGTGCACCAAAACATTACAAATTGCGCTAACTACACCAAATTTAACAGCAGAAGCAGAGCGCAGTTTCAGCACCTTAAAAAGAATCAAAACCTTTCCCAGGAACAGTATGAGTCAGGAATAGCTGAACTCTCTGGCTGTTTGTTTCATTCAGAAGGAGGAAATCAGTGATATACCAAACTTCAACAACAGAATAATTGACAAGTTTGCCAGTCAGAAGAAGATACGTAAACATTTACTGTATAACTGTAGTTAACGTGATATTTAGGTAAGATACACATCAAAATGCTCCTAGCCAAGGTTTTTCCCAGAGTTTTGCCACGGCCGTAAGGCAAAAGCCAGGAGTTCCCAGTTGTCTCTCTGGTGCATTCCCAATGGAGAAGAAGTCATATACGTCCTCCCACAGTTCATTTTGATTTTGACATCACAATCAGTACACAGAAGCACAACTACAATCAGTACGAATTTCAGCATGAGAAGAACTGGTGAACATCGGTTCGAATCCAAACACCTCCAAGCCCCCCAAGTTCTTCAATAAATTATGTCACCACAGCATAAACTCAGACATCGACAAAAGTACGCGGAAAACTAGAGAAGAAGGTGGGACCAACTACAATGTTACACCCACATACCCGCCCCCTCCCCCCAAAAAAGTAATAATAGCAATAAAATAAACACGTTTATGGCACATTCATATAAATTTTTATTAGCTACGTGTTTCGTGGATAATATTACTTACTGCATAATTAGCACATTTAATATCTTTCGACTGTATTTAAATGATGTTATATAAATGGAGGTTATATAATGAACGCTTCAGACTGATTCCATTAGTAAAAATTTAGAAACGACGGAGGAGTAATGTTCATATTGATGTTTTCGGTAAATATTAGTTAGTAGTCATTTACTAGATAGATATTGACCATGTAGGATTTTAAAACATATTTTGTATATGTGCATAATTTACAAATAAATCCTCAATCAATTTAAATAAATGAGCGTCACTATTCAGAAAACTTACGGGCGTGGAGTTTGGAGTCGGGTAACATCATTGACGACCGCCGATATTACGGCAGGAGAACACCCTGTCAATTTTTACTTTGTTCTGAGCTGTGACTTTTAAATGATAATAGAATGTCGCCTATATATTGTACACATAGTTTATCAATTTTGAATAAAATAATGTCGCGGCCTAATTTGTTTTATTCAAAATGACACCGGCTGTGGAAGCCTACGAAATGTTATCAATATTTAATACAGTTTGTATCCTCGTTTGTGCAGTGAAGAATGGAAATCTAATCTTATACGATGTCGATGAATCTCTTGGACACCATTGAACAACGCTGGTTTCTCGTTCAGCTGCAAAACTGTTAAAACTTAGTAGTAGCAGACACTCCGGAGACCGCATCAAAATGCTTCCCTATTCTCTTCCAGGGTGCTACTAATGGATCGACATGCATTGACCTTTAAAACAAGGGTAAAAATTTCTTCTCCCGAAGATTGACCGCTTAATACACGTTCCCCGACAACTAATAGACCTTTCACAGTTCCGATGTGTGTGTGTTTTTTTTTTAATATTGAACAAACAAAGAAAAGTAACAAAATAATACGTTGTTTAACGATTCTGTCTTGTATTGCGTGATTCCTTTGCGGTTACTTCTTTATATCACAATTTTCAAAGCGAAACTGCAGAAATTAAGCACTGCGTAAGGAAATTTAATATCTCGTTTGCAATGAAAAGAGGCAAGATAACTCCCGAACAAGTAAACAGCAGCGACGTCACACTAGAGTCAGCGATCTGGAAACCAGACTCTATCGCATTGCTTTCTTTCTTGGTTACCGGTTTTGACCTTTTATTAGGTCATCTTCAGACCATACTGGAGCATAGAACACTGGAAATGAGATGATCAGTTGCTCAGTTGGTCATCTTTGCCTGCTCCGGCATGATCTGGAGACGATCTTACAAAAGTTCGAAATCCGTAAACAATAATTAAATAAATACGATCTATACTGGTTTTAAATTAATTTCAGTCAGCAATATGCATGGTAAATATTAGTAATCAACAAGTGCGACGCATTAATTCTGTCTCTCTGTTCTTTTGACAAGAGAGAGATCAGCAATCCGCGCAGAATTTAAGCAAAAATCTCCATTTCTATTTATAAGGTTCTTTGCTTACCATATAAATATGGAACCTTATAAATAAAAATGAACGATTTTGCTGAAATTCTAAGAGGATTCCTGCTCTCTCTCTCTCTCTCTCTCTCTCTCTCTCTCTCTCTCTCTCTCTGTCTCTCCCTCTCTCTCAGTCTCTCTCCCTCTCTTGTCAAAAAGAGTTAGATTTAATGCCGCCTCACCCGTTGATTACTGTTAACCATCGATATTTTGGACGTTTCTTGCCTTTGGTTTGTATGATGTCACTGCTGTTTACTTGTTCGGATATCTTACCTAGCTGTTTTCATTGCAATCCTACGTATTAAATTTCCTGGCATCAATAGTAAAAAATGAATTAAAAACATAGCTTGAAAAATGAGTCCTCATGCTATGATAAAAAACAAATTTGCAGCCCCTCACGATTTTTTTTATTTTTTTTTATTTTTTTTATTTTTATTTATTTATTTATTTATTTATTTTTTTTTACGTCTGATTCGAAATTTGGTCGGTATCTGCCACTAATATGTGTTCATCGAAGCACGCTGTATCATATCAGTAGCTGTTTGAAAGTTAATAATGTTATTAGCTGTCAGCTTGCTTTGAAATTGTCATCTTCGTTCAGCTGCCTTTCTGAAAGAAACTTAATAGAATCTACATATATAAAAATGAATTGTTGTTCGCTAGTCTCGCTAAAACTAACGGCTGAACCAATTTGGCTAATTTTAGTCTTGAAATATTCGTGTTAAGTCCAGGGAAGGTTTAAACGGTGATAAAATATGGAAAAGTTGTCCGGAAAAGAGGAAAATCGGGAAAACTGAAACAGCGTTTTCCGGTGCGCTATCAATACCGTTTGTCCTATTGCGATAAAATTTTGTACAGTTCATGTTGAAAGAAAGAGGGAGGCTCGCATCAAATAAAAATTTGGAAAAGTTTCCCGGAAAGTAGGAAAATTTAGGAAAAACCGAAAGCGAATTTTCTATGAATAAAAATCAAATGCCACATGTTTGTAAGAAAATCACTTGAATACAGTTTGACATTACATGGTTTGTATGAAATAATTTTTTTGGAAAAGCTACCGAAAATTTTCCAATTGAGAAAAGCTTGAGAAAAACTAAAAGTGCGTTATTCAATGTGTTTTTGATTGAATTCAGCACTATAACTGACTATTCGCACGAACGGAGAGGGGTAATTCTTTTGTTGTTTTGTTCATTACAATCTTGGAAAAGTTTTCAGTAAAATAAAATAGGGACAGTTAAAAAGGAAAGTCGCAAAATTCGAACCAAGTTTGTTTTTCAATGTGTTTTTAAATGTACTCAACACTATAAATTGATAACCATTCATCCGATTCCGATAAAATTTTGATCATTTGACGTTCAACGAAAGATGAACGCTCTTAGCAACTAAAATTTTGGGAAAGTTATTCGGAAAGTTTGAGAATTCGCGAGAAATTGAAAGACCTTTCTTCAATGGGATATCAACATCATTCGTCTGATTGGGATAAAATTTTGCATATTTGACGTTCAAAGCAAGAGTAACGTTAATATGAAATAAAAATATGGACATGTTTCCCAGAAAATTGGAAAATTAAGAAAAAATAGAGATTTCTCTATGAAATATCAATACGATTTATCTGACTGCGACAAAATGTTGCACTTTCGACGTTCAAAGCGAGAGGAAGGTTTGAGTGAAGTAAAAGTTTGGAATAGTTGGCCAGGTAATAGGAAAATGTGTGGAAAACTGAAAGAGCTCTTTTCTTTGGGATATCAATATCATTTGTACGATTGCGATAAAATTTTGCACATTTGACGATCAAAGCAGTACATACATATTAGCAACTGCGAAGCACTGCCGGGTCGACTAGTGCTTAATAAAATGTATTTAATACTCACCTCGGCTCTTCCAATTCCATAGAATTATCACATCTTGAACACCGAGCGTTTAGATTCTATTTTGCTTATTTTTTTCGCAGTTTCGTACATCTTTCTCTTTCCATGCGTCATCTGTCTTCAGTTTTGACAAGCTATCCACTGGTCCATCTTACCACTAAAGCTGCAGTGGGGAATTCCCCTTATCAATAAAAATTTCAACACAGCAATTCGAAAAGCCTGATCTACGCTGAGCTTAGTAGAGAAAGCTGTAAACCGAAAACTGGGACATTCTATGCTATATTAGCGCATTTCAAGGAAATAAACAGTAGCGTATCCACTAAATCTTTACAGAAAAGTTCAGATAAATGTACATACTGTAAAGATATGCTGGCTTAATTTAACGTTCATGAGCGTAACGGAAACTAGAATCCCAACAAACACGATTAAATGAACTACGTTATCGATAAACTCAAGTCAAACGAATTATATTTGAACGTTTTTTCTTTTCTTTGAGCTTAAGCCGTTTGTTGCGATGGCATATCAACAAAAGATTTTTAGGTAACGTTTGTCAGCAATGTAACACAGGCAAGCTGTATCGACAGTGTTGTGGGGCAACTTCATGATTATGTAAAGGAGATCAGAATGACCAGAATGGAACATGTAAATAAAACACATATACCAGTTTGTGGTTCGTAACATGTAGCTTGTTAAACTAGAATCAAACGCTCGAAATATTAGTCATCTATTATTTTATAGTGCTGCACAATCACACACCCACAATCACGCAGTCTCCAACTAGTATCATTATTTTCAGTTCAAAACTAGCAACGGTTATTTTCCCTGAAAAAAAAAAAGGGCTAATACGGCTAGGTGGCGGTATCCGTATACTCTGTGTTTAATTTAGATAAATCGGCTGCGTTGTATTTATTTAAATTATTTCACAGTTAAAGTAACACAGTAGTCGATGTTATTAACAAGTTCAATTCATCGTTCGTAATTTAAACCGTGTGTTTAATTACGTCTGTGAAAATTGTTTTCCCTTGCTTTTGTTGTAAATTTTTAATAATATTATCTGCAGTATTTAGTTGTACTGTAAAATAAATGAAATACCAGTATATTAGTATTCTAGAGAAACGTTTCTGTGAATTTGTGGCTAAATATAAATGTAATATGAATTCACGAGTGTTATCATGTACCACACTGACTAAAGAGAGCTGCTGGAAGAAGGGCATTTGGCTTTCCAGAGGGTAACGTGCTATGCCTTCAACAGTTCACACTAAAATCTTATCGCAGTATATGTTACAAAACACCGAGAATTTCCGATGCCTGTGTTTGGTGTCAATGTCAGAGGGTTATTGTAGGAACACTAAGGGACGACATAGGAAGCGAAATTTCAGGTAGCAAAACAAAAGCGCAAAGAAGGAACACTGTTTTCAAACGTTCCTGCCGCCGCAGTTTAAATCTGAAAATCACTGTAAAGGTAACTGATATAGATATTAAAGCAGTTGAGACACAGCCAAAAACGCAAAGATGAATAATCTCATGCAGATATTTGGAGAATTTTCCGCTGACGTACCTCCAAATACAGCCGTAAAATACCATGGATTCGTGGAGCAAAAATCTCTGCTACGTGGTACTAAGAAAGTAGAATCTTGAATATAGAATGAATTTTTTTGTGCGGTGTGTACGCTGATTAAAACTGTGCGTCAGACCGGGATTATACCCAGGACCTTTGTGTATCTCTGGCAAGCTCTCTACCGACGTTTCTTGTTTCTTTTTCTCTTTTTTTTATTTATTTTCTTCGGGTAGGTCGTCTGTAAACGTGGGATCGTGTCTGTTTTATATTGATCGCTGACTTCTTACGTCCCTGACAGAACTCGCTGAGCTTGTGCTTCCGCACTGAGCTACCCGAGCACGCCTCAAGGCCAGTCATCACAGCTTTAGTTTTTCAAGAACATTGTTTTCTACCTTTGATTCTGGAAACATCTCCTATGCCACGTCTTCACAATACACTTTCTTACAGGAGTGCTAGTTCTTTGCAGGAGAAATTATGTGAAGTCTGGTAGGTCGGAGGCGAGCTACTGGCGGAACTGAAGCTGTGAGGACATGCGGTGTCCATAAGTAGCTCAGTTGGTGACGGCGTGGTGGCTCAGTGTGAGAGCCAATAATTCATAGATGAAAACTGAACATCCACGATGTCGTGTCCGCAAGGAAGAGATATATCCGAAGAATAAAAATTCAGAAGTGTTACAGCCAAGAAAATCTTGCCGACAAGGTATTTAATACTGTCAGTGATAACATTATTGGTTGTCTTCACACAGATAATTAATTAGTAAGTGGAATTAAGTTAAAAATAGTACTATTAAACATTGTTTTCATTATAAAAAAGTTTTGAAGTAAAAGCTATCTATAATGCTAAAAGACTATCCTGAGACACGACCCTACTTGTTTAATGCTATCTATGTAATCTCTATCTACATAAAAGCGAAAGGACACTCATTCATACATTCATTCACTCATTCACTCACTCACTGACTAAACACGAAATCTCGAAAACTGCTTCACCTATGAAGCTAAAATTTGGCGGAATGTGGTTTATAGGTAGTAGACGACAGCTAAGAAACAATTTCGCGATAGGACCGATACTTGAGGTGATATGACGTCATAAACAATGAAAACTTTCCCGTATTGCGGTCACGCGATACTGTGACTATCGGGCCACTATTTAAGAAGGAGAACACTTAGCGACTTGCAACAAACTTTAAACATAATTCCAAACCTTTAGGAACCTTTCTCTCGCTGACAACCATAGCAAAATGATGAAAGGAAAAAAGTTTCCCGCTTACTACTTTTCCGCTGTTCACGGAGTAAAACTACGGCATTCGGTATAACGTTGAAATTTATAATTTCTACACTACATATTTTACCCGCAGGAAATTTTACACTCAGCATACACACATATAGTTGAATGTACCTTCGAAATTGTATCACAGTACGACACGTACTCCTTGAGATACGAGCACATAAACAGTAACGTTCATGGAAAACGGTCCCATCACGCACCAAGTTTTAATCTATTACTTCTTTACTACTAATTACATTCGCAACAGATTTTTCAGACATACAGCGCTTATACAAATGAATATACACCTGAAAAATTATACAGTTGTACAAAATATAACTCAGTAAATATGAGATCGTATATACTGCGATAGGTAAAACTTTTCACATCAGGCATCACATTTTATAACATTTCTTATTTACTGCTAAGACGCTCCTGTATTCCAGTGAGCTTAAGGAAATTCCTGAAAGATGACAGTCCTGTTGAAAACTTTGAAGCAACTTTGAACTGTGAAGCGCATACCTCTGTAGGAAAAAGCTATAGATATCCATAGAGCTCCAAGGAAAGGAGGAGAACGAAACAGAGTACATCCGACGAATACCCATTATTTCTGATAGATCTGGCTTTTAACTTTAAGAGAGTGGAGTTTGCAGTGGGACTTGCATTTTCTGTTATGATTAATAAATCACAGGGCAGTCTATTCAATACTGTGGAGTGTATCTGAAACCGTGTTGTGCTTATTCCTTCACTAACAGAAGTATTTTGAATTAAGTGCCACAATCTTATCTCTGCAAATACAAACAAATATTGAACAGCGAGTTGCTGATTACACTTCGTATATTCACAGCTTAACGACATTTCTTTGCTTCTTTTGACAGGGAACATTTGAATATAAAACATAACGACATTCCTTCGCGTCTATCGATGCTCCAATTTACATAAGATTTTTGTTTGGAAGGAAAATCGAAGTTATATAGTTCCCTTTCTGATTTTGGTGTTTCCTCATTACATTTTGAGTGCTTTATGTTTAGGAATGCCTCCAAAACGCCATAGTACAGAAAAGAATAAAGTGGGGCGACGTTAGTTGCATAGTACACCAAATAACTAATTATGGCGTTGTAGCATTTTTTCCCCATTCTTATAACTACGGCATTATAGACTACAAGAAGGCGTACAATTTTACTTACGGCGGCGTCGTTGTGCGCTGATGTTGGCAACGGCCGTTTAATGCTGTTTCAAAATTCAGTCACGTAGAATGAGGGGAATAATTCTTTATGTTTAAGATGAAATAATTTATGCTGTTTTAGTCAGTAAATTAATCATCCTCCTAAAGCGAATAGTTCGTTGACAACTATAGCAAACTAAACCGCTGCCTCTGCAAGGAAAATTTAATCCAGGTAGGACACAATTTTTTTCTTCCTAGCTGTATCCCATATGCTTTGCAATTTCATGGAAAGAAGAGAGGTGCATCTTTTGATGGGTGTAACCACTAAATTGTATACAGAGTAGAAATGTATGTGGAGTGAGCATTGCGTTTTGTGCATCTTCTCAACATTAATCTTGAATTATCACGCGATATTGTGACAAATCCACACTTTCCACGTATTTATTTGCTATTACGATTAGTTTGTAGCGGATTGTCTGCAGAGAAGCCCCACCTCCTTTTTCGCAGAACAACCACATAACCTAAAATGATATGTAAATAAATGTGTCACGGAAGTTACAAGAAAGTTGAGGAAGCGTCGCTAAAAGGGCCATTTACACACACCGTCTAAACCGAACAAGAAAGGGCAAGATAAAGTCAGCGGTTAGTAAATTTTTTCCAATTTCATGTGACATTTCCACCTTAATGTTGAGGACACAAAATCTGTTCTGCGTATCTGAATGCTCACTCCAGAGATATTTCTGCTCTCTGTCTGCCACAAGAGACAATATACACACACGAGCGACAAACTCATCCGAAACCTCTCTGCTTTCATAATTGTTTGGTACAATATTTAAAATTTGCAATTATTTACTTTTGGTGCGGACTACATTCAGATAGAGAAAGACGTCTTCTTTTGCAGAGACAATTGCACTTAATTATAATCCGACTTCTGAATATATAGTTCTACTTCACAAGGTCGATTTCGACTTCATGCTTTACGAAGTAATCACTGCAGGACCTAGGGACAATTATCAGCTGAAACAGTGGCCGATGCTGTTAATACAGTCAAGACAATTCACTGTAAATACTATATTAATGGAAACTTCTATACAATCAGCTGACGCCATTCCTTCAAAGATTACCCAGACTTTATCGCACATTGTCACCACCATGATGTCTTATTTAAACAGACATGATTGAATTACCAGACTTTCAGCATTTGTCGACTTTTTCGATAATAGGGAGCACTGCATACAGAAAAACTTCATTGTCCCCAGAGCAACACTACAACTTACTAATACTTCAGTAGACACGTACTGTGAAAGATAAACAGTAAAGTACTACACCATAGAACGAATATAAGGCTCTGTTATTATTATTACTATTTCTCATCTCAACAATAGAAGGTTTTCAGAACTTTACGTCAAACAAACAATTATACATCGCAGTCTTAACTTTATGGGCACAACCTAACATGGAATTTATATCGTTGCAGAGTACGAACTTCAATTAATTTCACTTTTTGTATGAAAAAGTTTATGAACATTTATCGTTTCTGACAATGAATTCTCCTTAAATTTGATATTTTGGATACGAGAACTGAGTTTATTGACAGAGGGATCCAACAAGAATTCTGTTTTCGCTGACCTAGGTTCGAAACCCTAAGAAACCATCATATACACAGGTGTCTCTTTATCAACCGTTGCGAAGCACGGGCATAATGACCAGATGATGGTGACACAGTTCACCGAAGCCACTGAATAAATTAATGTGCGATCTTGACATTTCATTTTGAAAACTATAAAACGATCAGATCGCCTCCAAACCCGACTGTCAGGTAATCTTTGATATTTATTTATTCCTTCGAACGCTACACGCCATTTTATTTCTTCCTTTCTACTTTACATACAATTTTTATGTTTTTTATTTATTTGCTTTTATTTTATTTATTTATTTCAAAGGTCAAGAATCAATGATATAATCAAGTATAGCAGTAATAATGCCATTGAAAAATTACATGAAGAATTTTATGAGTTACAGAGTAATACTCTCGCTTACTGCACAATAAAAGACACAAAATTAAGAGAAATTATTTGATAAATTAATTTAAAAAAGGAAATAAATACCTTACGAGTAATAAAGTACACAACCTTCTAAGTACAGACATAGTATTTTAAATTTTAAAACAATCGGCATTTTACCAATTTTAAATAGTCAAATATGTGTGTTTCCTTAAAACGCAACTAGAAATACTTATTAAGATCTGTTGTTGTTGTGGTCCAGTCCGCAGGCTGGTTTGGTGCAGCTCTCACACTACCCTGTTCTGAGCAAGTCTCTTCATCTGAGAATACGTTCGGCAACCTACATCCTTTTGAATCTGATTACTATATTCGTCCCTCGGTCTCCCTCTACGATTTTTACCCCACACTCTTCCTTCTAATGCTAAGTAGAAAATTCCTTGATGTTTCAGAATGTTTCCTACCAATCTACCCCTTAGTATGTGCCAGAAATTCCTTTTCTCCCCGATTCGGTTAAGCACCTCCTCATTAGTTACATGATCTACCCATCTAATTTTCATTATTCGTCTGAAGCACCACATTTCAAAAACTTCTATCATCTTTTTATCTGAACTCCTTATCATCCACGTTTGACTCCCATAAGTACATTACAAACTATTCTTTGACTGTCAGAAAAATGCTATACACGCGACCGATCGCGTAACTTTTAAAGGCGCGAGTTCTCGCGGGTTAACGCTCAGCTGCAGCAAGATTTGTGATGTGGTCCTTTGTAGGCAGCACTCTAAACACTCAAGCAGCCTGTGCTCGCAGCTGTTGCCGGGTGGCGCTCGGCAGTAACGATTCTTACTCTGAAGCCGCCATGTTTGCTGGACGTCGCGTTCTCTGCCCGCTTCACTTCACTGTCATTAAAACGCCTCTTTATGTTATTCTGCGCTCGCTGATACTTACATGTAAAAGTATATCTACATCTACATACACACTCCGCAATTCACCGTAAGGTGCGTGGTGGAGGGTACACTGTACCACTACTAGGCATTTCCGTTCCTATTCCACTCCCAAATAGAGCGAGGAAAAAAAGAATGCCTATATGCCTCCGTACGATCCCTAATTTCTCTTATCTTGTGATCACTACGCGAAATGTAAGTAGGCGGCAGCAAGATCGTACTACACTCAGCTTCAAATTCTGGCCCTCTAAATTTCCTCAACAGAAATTCACGAAAAGAAAGTCGTCTTTCCTCCAGCGATCCCCAATTGAGTTGCCGGAGCATTTCCGTAACCTACCAGTAACAAACCTAGCTGCTCGCCTCTGAACTGCTTCTATGTCTTCCTTTAAACTGATCTGCTGCGGGTCCCAAACACTTGAGCAATACTGAAGACGTGGTCGTACAAGCGTTTTATACACGGTCTCCTTTACAGGTGAAGTACATCTCCCCAAAATTCTCCCAATAAACCGAAGTTGGCTGTCCGCCTTAGTCACAACTGTCCTTACATGTTCGTTCCATTTCATATCGCTCTGCAATGTTACGCCTAGATTTTTGAATGACGCGACAGCATCAAGAAGCTCCCTGATAATGGTGTATTCGAACATTATAGGATTGTTTTTCCTACCCATGCGCATCACCTTACAGTTTCTACATTGAGAGCTAGTTGCCATTCTTCGCACCAACTAGAAATTTTGTCTAAGTCATCATGTATGCTATTGCAGTCAGTTAAAGACGACATCCTCCCATACACCACAGCATCATCAGCAAACAGCCGCAAATTACAACTTACTCTGTCCATCAGATCATTTATATAGATAGAAAATAATAGCCGTCCTATCACACTCCCCTGGGGCACGCCTGACGATACACTCTCTGCCCGCTTCACTTAACTGTCATTAAAAGGCCTCTTTATGTTCTTCTGAGCTCGCTGATACTTACATGTAAAAGTAGAAGTAGCGGATGAGGATTGGAAGAGCGGAGTGCTAGACTCCACATTGCTAGTGGAGGACACAGTGGTCGGTCGGACCTGATTGCCCCATCAGGTTCAGAACGGGCAGCTCTGTGAGAGACTTTTCTTAGGAATCCAGCAGTGACAATGTTGCAGTGGCACTTTACGTTAGCGGACTGGGGACCTGCAAGACAACAGCACAGACAGCCTGGCGTCGGATCGTTGGCCGCTGGCCTCTAGATGGCGCAGAGCAGAGGTAGCGGGTGGCCAGCCGGCGCTAATGACGAGATGGACGGCGACAGCTGGCAGCGGGCGGCGGGGGCTGAAACCCGAGCCCCCAGCCTGCTGCCTGGTGGCGGGTAGCCGGGGGAGGGAGATCATCGACCAGCAGCGTCCAGGCGCGCTACCCGGCCTCCGCTGGACACTCCAGCAGGCGGCCAATGGGGCCCAGCTCCCATCCTCTGGACCGCGGAGCTCGCGTTTCGACCAATACTTCTGCCCCAGACACCGCCAATATACTGCCGTGAAACATCTCGAATGGCGTGCTTATGGAATATCGTCTCACAAGGAGACCACATCAGTATCGCATTTTAGAAATTCTTTATATTTCTATGGCTTGGTTCTAAAAGGGCCAAAGTCAGTATTTATCAAAACTGGTTTTATTGGTGTACACCATAGTTTCACGTGGTCTCCATAATGTTAAATCGGCCACATGTCTATGCCACATAGGATATGAGCCCCAAATATACTGTTAACATTTTTCAGAATATAATAGAAAATAATCAGAAGCTTATACCATAAAACTAAAATTTTTAACATTGTCTCTTTTAGAACCAAGCCACAGATTTATGGTACGCGAAGTCCAGAACTTATGTAACAATCAGCCAAAGCCATTCTACGCAACCCTGAAAAATTCTCGAGAAAATCGACTTTGCAGTTTCGCAATCTACACGTTAAGTACCATAATTAAAATAGTTGTCGCATTTGTAGGTGCAGCTCAGATGGTAGCATTCTGACCCCAAAACCATAGAGTCGGTGGTACGAATACCACTGTGACAGGTTTTGCTTCCGTTTTGTTTTGGAATTCAGTTATATAAAACAATTTTGGATCTCCAATTCAACGTGTTGTGACAGTTTTTGTGTATGTGTATGTGGACAAGATAAAAACCGTGTCACGTAAAACGATACTTGAGTAGGTTAGCTGCGTGGAAAGCCATTACTAGCTGTGGAGATGAGCTTCCAAAAATAGTGTCGTAGCTCTTCACAAACCGAACAATGGAAGAATACCGTCGTCAAGTAATAGTGAAGCCAATACTGTAAAAATTTAACTTGTGTTTTTTTTATTGAAACGATCATTATTGACAAAGTTCTATATGTCATATTCTTGTTTCATTGTATTTTATTTAATTTTATTAGGAGGGAGGCTTCACATACTTTATTAACTCAAATAATAATGTGATTTTATCCTAAAACACACACCAAAGCCTTTATACCAGATGGCTACAGACTACATCTCATTCATTTTGCGGCGATTCATTATTTTGATAACAAACAGCATGTTTGCTGTGAGACATGATTTACCATAATCCTTATTACTTAGTTCAATAATATTGAAAGTACGGTAAGCTATAACATCTCTGCTGTTAGCACTCTCCAAAGCAGCCAGTGCTTTCACAGTACCACCATTACAACGAAGAACAGCAACAATTAACCACCCATTTCCGTGTTGAGCAACCGTATCCTTGCTAAATATAGTGAAATTGAACTAGCTAATAAGGATTATGGCAAATCATGTCTGACATCAAAAATGCCGTCTGTTATCAGAAGGGTGTATCGCAGCAAAATTAATGACATGGAGTCTGCCGCCATCTGGTGTAAAGGCTTTCCTGTGTGTTCTGAGATTAAAATGATTGGTGATGTAACACATTATTATTTGACTTAAGAAAGTATGTGCAGACCCCTCCCCCCCTGCCCTCCTAACGCAATGAAATGAAATACAATGAAATATTGTGGACACAAGAATATAAGATCAAGCACATTTAAGTATACAGATACAATAATATAAGTGCGCAAGTGATTCTCCAAGGTCCATCGGAAAAAAACAGAAACAAAAATACGTGCACTTTTCTTAAAGATTACCTTTACATATTGAAATTGCGAAAGTATTCCAACACAACGAAAAAAATGTATCACGATTGGATTCAAACCTCTGACCCTAGGGTTGTAAGACGCTACCACCTGAGCTACACCGACAGATGGTGCCAAATTTGTAATGATTAGTACTTTCCCTTACTTACAAAACTTCAAAATCGATTTCCTCGAGGATTTTAGAGAGTTGCGTCGAATGGCTTTGGTGGATTGTTATTTGAGTTTTGAACTTAACGTTTTATTGCTCTCTATGGCCAGGTCTCTGCCCCATTTATTACAGATTGCATCTCTCAATGAACTAGCCTCGTCTGTCGGTTTCTCCGTTCGCTCAAGAAGTGAGAAGCGGGCAGATTCACCTGGTACTGTAAAGGCACCCTCCTCTCTGCTGTGGTCCTAATATCTGGACAGATATGTTAACATACGATATGTAATAAGCCCTTGTGCATCTTTCTCAGGTTAATGTCCCTGAAATACGGAAACGCACTAGTCATTTACTACGATCACAGTGGAAGGCCGCTGTTTACGGTGGAACCCGACAGACAAAATTTTATTAAATGTACCTGCTTTTCATTACGTCCCTTGAAGGACATTTAAAATTGAAAATATCGAACTTAAGGCTTCCTTAATATTATTAAACCCACTGTGGGACATTTTTATTAATCTTAGGCTGAGGGCCTGGTTGCAGAACTTATGATCAGGGTAAAGCACACAAATAAATCAAAGTTTAAACAAGTTTATTAAAATATGCATAACACACTATAAAACAGCCTGAAACAGGCAGACAGTAAGGATGTCTGATAAGCAGACAACATCAGATGAAACACAGTAAAACGAACAGGTTGCCTGTGATCCAGACAAATCTACTAAAATTGTCTAGTCTACGAAGCAGACTAGCTCTAAAATTACATACACGGTAGCACATCTACCAGGCACAAATAGTACACATTATGTAAACTGGTCCGTGAAGAAGACGCTAGTATGATTACTTAGATAAAGATCTCTAACGATTCTGTGCCACGCTTAGGAACATAGGAAACACATTCATTCAGTGTGAAATGCGTGAGCATACATCTACGTAAGCAAACAAAACCAAAAAAGCTACTGAATATGGCTAACTACCCATTGGAGCATTTGAGAATAATAACTGCTTAGATAACAATAACCCACAAATAAAATAAGCAGAAACAAAAGGACCCATAAATCAAAAACTTGTAACAAAAGCACACACAAATTACTCTTCTTACCACGAGGCAAATGTTAGGCCTCCAACTGCTGCGTACATGCAGTCATTACCTCTAAGAACTTTTACCAGAAGTAATAGCAAAACTTAATACAGAGTACGACCGGCAGAACGGACGTGAGCTTCAATTACAAATACCCTCCTATTCAACGAGGATCTCTTTGGAGGAGCTATGGACAGCTGAACCGTAGACAATGAAACCACCAAAATTACGACCTATTAACACGCTATTTCGGTTGCATCAAATGAATGAATTTACTTATTACAGAAAAATAAATCAAGGAATGTACACATGCGTTTGAATGGACGCAAACTAAAGTATTTACCACGTGGTTATTCATACTGATTAACAATGACAGGGTATAAGATATGCGCACTAAAATTTCAATTCATAGGCACAGCAGTTCTAAGACTCTTCTTTGATGTAATTATACCTGTTAAAGCAACTAGGGCACACGTTTAGAAAGCTCAATCTACAACGTGCAACACGTGTATGATCAAACTAACACACAATGAAATTACTAAAATGTGTAACTTTTGCACGGGATTTTCGGCTGTAATTAGTATATACATTATTAGAAATACGTTCCATAGTTAACAGCAACTCAGTACCATTCTCAAATACTCTGAATCTAAAATGACGACCACGTGCATGTTCGCGCTGTCATACAATGAAACTAACTAATATTTACTTAACTGAACTAGAATTTCACTACACACAGGAATGATACTAACTTTAACGTTCATTACTGGAAGAGAAACACTGAAGATGCAACCATAGTAATTTTATCTTAGAAAAAAGCAACCACTAACCGTTGTCCTGAACAAGCATTACAGATCCAAGTATTTGATTAATTAGAATCACTCTTGAAACTCGAAAGCACACTTCGGAACATAATACAAAATCTAAATTTTAAGCCACCAAAGGTGTCTTACAAGGGAGTAGTCTTCAGCTCACGTCTGTCTCTCATCGCGGCGGCCAGTACAGTGGCTACCCAGCGAACTGCTTCCAGGTTCTCTCCGTGGTTTTCCGCGCAAAAGCGCAGAGACTGCCTTTCTCAACTCAGTCACTGCCTCTCTGAACACTATCGATATTCAATGCAAAAATCTCCAAATGCTCCCTGAAAATAATCTTTGCTACTGAGTTTATTCCTAAATAATACTGTTATTGAACTATGAAACCATGCAAACAACTCACAGGAAGGGAACGGAGGACTTGAAAGCATGACACAGTATAAATACTGTAAATAAATAAACACATTTTCCTTTTACATACGTGGGCAAAATTACATGTAAATCAAAAGAAAGAGGCATCGAGCGGCCAGATATGTATTATTCAAGGAAAATTTACGCGAGCAAGAGAAACTCGCTAAAAGTGAGAATTGAGAAAATGAAATAGTGATGCGAAACAGAGGTTTCACTTCACTATAAATATCAAAAAATTCTAAAACCCGATACCCATGTGGTCTCCTTGTCAGATATGTAATTGGATACGTTAATTGATGTCAGAGAGTACACGTTCGTACTAACTGAAGGAAAGACATAGACTAAAATAATATTTTGAGTTCCTCAGCGTAGTGTTATAGCTCTTATGCTGTTCGTTATCTACAATGGCCTCTATAGTTTTTGTTAGCCAAATTACGGCTGTAAAGTCGAAGTCGAAATATCCATTTGCAGCGCTGAACCTTCTTGGGTTGAAGTCGGCCTTATCTGCCAATAGCTCCGCTGCACAGCGCTCCTGTCAATTTTTCTACCTGGTGGTCGTACTTGTGTGCTTCATACATCTATGGCGATAGAACTGCGAAGAGTCATTCGAGTCCTATGGAGGAAGTAATGAACGCCTTTCGAGATCTACAGGGAAACGCAGGGAAACTGTCTCGCTTCGAGGGCTGTGAGATGGTCGTGTGAGCTGGAGAAAGTTCGTGAAGCCTTGCATGAAAATGTGCCGTCTGGAAGTTCACTTCCGTCGCTGATGACAACGCATCCCGCGCGGACGCGATGGTGAACACAGATCAGAGTGTGTACATGACGTCCGTTTACTGGGAGCTTGACATTGTACGGGAGTGCTTACGACATCGTTCCCGTGAAGACAAAGATTCATAAGTAATGCTGAACCCAAGGTTTGCCTTTTCTTAATCTATCTTCTAGGATAAGCCTTAAAGTGAGTATTGCCTCCCGAGTTCCTGCATTTCTCCTGAACGCAAACTGATCTTCCCCGAGGTCGGCTTCTACCAGCTTTTCCATCCTTCTGTAAATAATTCGTGTTAATATTTTGCAACCATGACTTATTGCACACCTGACTGAACCTGCTTTCTTTGGAATGGGGACTATAACATTTTTCTTAAAGTCTGAGGGTATTTCACCTGTCTCATACATCTTACACACCAGGTGAAACAATTTTGTCATGGCTGGTTCTCCCAGAGACTTCAGTAGCTCTGACAGAATATCATCCACTCCAGGGGCCTTGTTTCGTCTTAGGTCTTTCAGTGCTCTGTCAAATTCATCTCTCAGTATAGTATCTCCTATTTCATCCTCATCTACTTCTTCTCCCCTTTCTACAATATTGCCACTAAGTTTATTTCCTTCATAGAGCCTCTCTATATACTCTTTCCACCTTTCAGCTTTCCCTTCTTTGCTGAAAACTGGTTTTCCATCAGAGTCCTTGATATTCTTAGAGCTGTTTTTCTTATCTCCAAATGTTTCTTTTATTTTCCTGTAGGCTGTATCTATTTTTCCTCTATTTATACATTCTTCTACATCCTTGCATTTGCCTTCTAGCCACTCCTGTTTAGCCATTTTGCACTTCCTGTCAATCTCATTTCTTAGTCGTCTGTACTCCATTTTGCCTGTTTCATTTACTGCATTTTTATATTTTCTCCTTTCATCGATTAAATTTAGTATCTCCTGTGATATCCAAGGATTTTTTGTAGGTCTTGCATTCCATCCTATTTTGTCCTCTGCTACGTTAACTACTTCATCTCTCAATTTTACCCATTCCTCCTCTACTGTTTTATGTCAATTGTTGTCAATTGTTGCCTCCCTCTGAAATTCTTAAGAACCTCAGGTTCCTTTAATTTCTCCAGGTCCCATCTCCTTATTTTCCTACCTTTTTGCAGTTTCTTCAGTTTCAGCCTACAGTTCATAACCAACAAGTTATGGTCTGAGTGACTTATTAGCCGGAGGAATTCTACCCCAGACACATATCAGATTTTCCATAGAATAGGATGTATATTTGTCATGACCTGTATGTTTAAATGTTTGTCAGCCAATTAGACCAAACTGCTATGGCCATCAGTCCCTAGACTTATAAACTACTTAAACTAACTTACACGAAGGACAAAAACACACACACACACACACACACACACACACACACACACACGTGTCTGAAGGAGGACTCAAGCCTCCGGCGGGATATGAGGTTATTTGGAAGAAAATCTAAGTAGCCGTCATAGCCTGTTTGGAAATGATGCTGTCATATATCGTCTAGTAAAGTTAGGAGCGTAAGGAATTTATTCTTCGGAGAGGGCGAAGTCAGTTGTCTCCTGGGAGGAGGGTCCAGTTCTTAAGTACATTTAGATCAACTTATAAAAAAGCTGCGCCTCTCAGTTTAGTCATGAGAAAATCAAAACCAACTGCAGAAGGATTTAGATGATCATTCGTATGGTGCGCAATTGACAAATAATCCTAAGCAATGAATAGAGTGAGGACTTCCACATGAAAACAAAAGGATTCCGTTGGACTTCGATTGCAAGATAAATGAATCAAATATGACGGCCGTAAATTGATCTAATTACCTAGGAATTACGACAAACTTGGAAACAACTTATAGAAAATTCTGTGGGGAAAGCTACCCAAAGATTGCGTTTTACCGGCAGAACACCGAAAGATGCAACAGAACTACTAGAGAGAATACCTGATCTTTTCTTATTCGCTCTCTTCAGTATTCCTGCGCGATATTGGATTCTTACCAAGTAGGACTGACGGGGGACATCGAAGGAGTGCCTAGAAAGGCAGCCCGTTTTTCCTCCTCGCGATACAGGGATGATAGTGTCAAGGCAATGATGCACGTGTTGGATTCTTGTGTACACAGTTAAGGAGCATGTAGGTAATTCTTTTCGGAGCTATTGTTACTTTGTTGCTCCTGAACCACTACTGGATCTGTGAGAGCATGTATTTTGCCCTTCCTTCGAGATTCCGTCCAACAAGATATCAGTGGAAGTCATTATTCCACTCCATATTTTTCGAAACATTTTGCTTCCTTGGGTAACAGCGCTCTTATGATACTTGAATACATAAAATACAGCCAACCAGTTTCAACCTAATACTCAAATGTTTCTAAATCTTATGGGACTTAACTACGGGGTCATCAGTCCCTAAACTTACAAACTACTTATGAACTACTTACGAACTAGGACGGCACAAATATCCATGCCAGAGGGGGGATTTGAACCCCCGACCGTAGGGGCCGTGCAGCAACCTAATACTCCGGCAAATCAACGCCCAAAGGGACATCAAGTATGTACAGTCTGCTTTCTTCGCGAAAAGACCATGCCCCGCCATTTATCAGAAGGCACCAGTCGAATTATGCACGTCTATTTTGTGATGTGAGTGGAAGCCAGGCTAGAGGTGTGTATGTCCACAATGCCGCTGCTAGTAACCCGTTGACAACGTTTCCTGTTGTCACTTCTGGTCTCTGTGCTGTGGTAGTTGTACGATCTGCGAATGTTGTCCTTACGAAATCTCGGCTGACATCTGTGCTGCGTGGTCCCGAACCTCGTCCACGGGTGTGAGAATGGTCACGTGACCACTGCAACCAGCATCATTGCACAACTGACGCAGTAGACCTGCGTCGAACTTTTGAGGCAATTCTCCGAAAGGACCGGAAGGCCACAATTTAACCGTTTTGAAACTTCTTCAATTGGCTACAGGAAGCATGAGTGCATGCCATGGCGCCTCTTGCTTCACACCTCGATAACACACTGAGCCTTAAGGCCCTTCCACACCGCGGACTCACTATGTCACGGTAAGTAACGTGACAAATGTCGCGTGACAGATGTGCAGTTCACACCGCCACCGTCGTCTGTCAGATACTTTGTCAGTCGGTTCAGTTAAAGCAAGTAACAATTCAAGTGCTTCGTGGTGCGATAGCACGTTTACTAAAAATGTGCCTTGGTTGGGTGTCGGCGATAGTAGTTCGAGTAGTGAAGAGTAACTCTTGCTGTTTGTTACAAACCCCATCAACCAATGATGGGAACAGTAAGGCGAGTATCTGCATCTACATGGCATACTCTGCAAATCACATTTAAGTGCCTAGCAGAGGGTTCATCGAACTATCTTTATACTATTTATCTCCCATTCCATTCTCCAAGCGAGCGGGAAGAAAGTACACCTGAATCTCTCCGTTCGAGCTCTGATTTCTAGTATTTTATTCTGATGATCATTTCTAGCTATGTAAGTGGGAGTCAACAATATATTTTCGCATTCGGAGGAGAATGTTAGTGAATGGAGTTTCGGAAGTAGCTCACGCCGCAGCGATAAACGCCGTTGTTCTAATGATAACCATCCCAGATCCTGTATCATTTCCGTGACGCTTCTCCCCTCTATATTTACGATACAAAACGAGCTGCCCTTCTTTGGACTCTTTCGATGTCCTTCGTCAAACCCACTTGATAAGGATCCCACACAGGGCAGCAGTACTCCAAAAAAGGACGGACAAGCGTAGTGTCTGCAGTTTCTTTAGTAGTTGTGTTCCACCTTTCGCTCTCAGAGCGATCCCGCAGATTCGTCTGTCAACGTCTGTGAGGCTCTGCGAGGTCAGTGTCAATGTACACCAATTAAAACTATGGAAACAGATCTTTTGAAAAATCTGTCACGTTACGTAACGTGACAGAGTATGACCGCGGTGTGAAACGGCCTTTACGGATGAAAACATGGCCTGTTAATGGACGCACACAGATGGCGCTTTAGCACTAATGGCAGACGAAGTTGAATCCACTATCAGTACTTCTACTACACTGCAGGTGGCATCTGCCGTCATCGCTATGTGATTTCCAATTAATTGCCCAAATGTACAATTCACGCTTCTTACCACAACTCATTAGCATATTAGCATGCATCGTCATGCTAATGTGATATTATGAAAGGCTACACAACAAAGGCTGCCATAATTGAGTTAGTCAACACTGTGAGGAGTGCAGCCGTCACGCTGTTGGCGCGACGTACTGGTTCGGCTTTGTTGGTCCGGCTGGCAGTCATTGGGCGCAGCGCGCCAGGGGCCACCCCACCTCTCTGGTGGTCGCTGGGGCGTTTTATGGCGCTCATGTGTTGTCGGCAACTGCGGACGCCCGCTGTGAGGCAGCTGCCACACACCAGCTGTCCGCTTCCAGTGGAGGCGACACGTGCCCAGCATCGCTCTACGCAAGTCTACTGGGGCACGTCCTGGAAGAGGCCGACGATTCTCCGGTGGTTTTCAACCTCTTTCTGCCGCATGTTCGTGTCGCTCTGGCACCACTTTCCATCTGCGTGCCTCGCTGCCTTCTTCAGGCCCGCCTGCCACTGAACGGAGCGCCCAACGCCCTCTGGGCATAAAATATACTGGACACGTTACGCCAAAACGGCAGTCTCAGGAAGCACCTGAAGAAGGCAGCGAGGTACGCAGTCGAAATGTTATGCCACGCCGCGCGGGATTAGCCGAGCGGTCTGGAGCGCCACGTTACGGATCGCGCGGTCTCCCGCGTCGGAGGTTCCAATCCTCCCTCGTGCATGCATATGTGTGTGTTGTCTTTAGGCTAGTTTAACTTAAAAATAATTGTCAAATGACGACCACACCCTATTGTGAGAGTATTTTAGCAAGGCCTCCTGAAAGCTGAATGCTATTTCAAATGTTCAAATGTTTGTTAAGCTTATGGGACTTAACTACGGGGTCATCAGTCCCTAAACTTAAAAACTACTTATGAACTACTTACGAACTAGGACAGCACAAATATCCATGCCCGAGGGGGGATTTGAACCCCCGACCGTAGTAGCCGTGCTGACCGTGACTGGAGCGCCTCAGTCACCTCGGCCACCGCGGCCGGCGAATGCTGTTTTCTAAACATTTTCCTAATGTCAGCTGAAGATGCATCTATACCGATGTGAAATTGGTTGTGTCTAAATAAACACGTCTTAACAGCTATTCGGTTTTATTTTTACACATCTGTACCCAGGACTTTATATTATTGAAGTTAATTTTTGTGGTGTTTGTGTTTTGAATTTTATCAAAATAGTTTAACTTAGTTGAAGTAGTTTGTAAGACTAGGGACTGATGACCAACGTAGTTTGGTCCCATAGAAATACTATTTTTTTTCTTTTTGCCACTGCGACAGAAGAACCGTTTACGCATCATGTCAAATTTAATCTTCTTTCGTTTGCTTCACCTTTGTGGTGTCGCAGAAGTACAAAGTGCGCGCCACCTACTTTCGCCGCCCGCCGCCATGCACGCACGGCGCGGCGTTCTTACGACGACAGCCACGAGCGCCCTCTGCTGCAACTCCGCTCGTGGCCACCACTGAACGACATCGTTCACTTGGGACTGAGATAGGAACCAGTAAAGACTTCGGAATCAGATAGGCACCAGTGAAGACTTGGCTATCGGATAGGCACTAGGCAGGCCTCTAGCTCAACTATGTATTAGCATTCTGCAGTACAGAACTATGTTAAAGTTAAGTATTGTATAAATTCTGTGCAATATATATCTCGTTCTAATTTACTCTAGTGTTTCTAGATTCTGCTGTCCCACTGGTTGCCCCGCTCCGTACCTGCACAAGCGTGCTACCTTTATTCCTGTGTCGGTCTTCCAACTCGGCCACCGACACCTACGACGGAAACGAGACACAAAAGCGACGACGAGGCTGGGACACAAAAACCTTTCTTTTAAAAACTTCCTGGCAGATTAAAATTGTGTGCCGGAACCGGGACTCGAACCTGGGACCTTTGCCTTTCGCGGGCAAGCGCTCTACCACTGAGCTACCCCGACACGACTCACGATGCCGCCTCACAACTTCACTTCCGCCAGTACCTCGCCTCCTACTTTCCAACCTTCACAGAAGCTCTCCTGCAAACACGCAAGACTAGCACTCCTGGAAGAAAGGATATGGTGGAGACATGGCTTAGCCACAGCCTAAGGGATGTTTCCAGAATGAAACTTTCACTCTGCAGCGGAGTGTGCGCTGATATGAAACTTCCTGGCAGATTAAAATTGTGTGCCGGAACCGGGACTCGAACCTGGGACCTTTGCCTTTCGCGGGCAAGCGCACTACCGACTGTGCTATCCCGACACGACTTACGATGCCGCCTCACAACTTCACTTCTGCCAGTACCTCGTCTCCCACTTTCCAAACTTCACAGAAGCTCTCCTGCAAACACGCAAGACTAGCACTCCTGGAAGAAAGGATATGGTGGAGACATGGCTTAGCCACAGCCTAAGCTCAGTGGTAGAGCGCTTGCCCGCGAAAGGCAAAGGTCCCAGGTTCGAGTCCCGGTTCCGGCACACAATTTTAATCTGCCAGGAAGTTTCATATCAGCGCACACTCCGCTGCAGAGTGAAAGTTTCATTCTGGACCTTTCTTTTAGTTTGTTGGACAATTTTTTTTTTTTTTTATTTTATTTTTTTTTTTTTTTGCGTATTTTTCGGAATAGTACACTTCCCATCGGTACATGATTTCCGATAGAAAAATATGTTACTTAACGAGTGTTTCGCATTTCAGGCAACACTCAGAAGCGACTTATGCTAATTAAGAAAGGTCCCACTGTGTAGACAGTTTGTAAAGAAGTGGATTATTTTTTTAATTGTTCAGAATTACTTATAGTATCATGTATCTATAATAACGATTAGTTCCCGAAAATAGTTTTCAGACTTCCCGCTTATTCATCATTAAAACACTATATGATAAAACAATCTATGAATTTTTCAATTCAGAAGATTTCCGTAATTTCAACAACTAATAAATTTCACTGGGGTATACGGATTTTGTATTACTGAACCCCTAGTTACTTTATGGTACAAGTACTTCCTCCTGCGATGGCGATTCCTCGAGCAAGGCTCTGTGGACCCCCCCCCCCCCCCCGGGGAGGTCGTAACCCATTGGTTGAAAAACACTACAATAAAGCAAGTCGAGTGATGCTCTGGAAACATTAGTATCTTGATAACATACATTCTACAGCCATTGTCCGCAGGCAATATCAAAGAAGATATATTGTTCTTTTTAACTTGGATTATTGTCCTCTTCAAATGTCAACAACAACGTTCTGCCTGTGCTGTTCTTCGTTTTTGCAGGAGGGTTTGTGGGGGGGGGGGGGGGCGGTACAGTCCTCTTTGGAGAGGGGAGGGGAGGAGTTCACTTCTCCAGTACTTGATGTTCATTCAGATCACGATCCAAAATACCTGCACCCGTTTCAAAGGAGAACACCGATTGTACTGTTAGCAGCCAGACATTAATAATAATAATAATAATAATAATAAAAAGAAAAAGAAATGAAATGAAATAAGAGAAATCTCGTGCTTATAGCTTGGGACGGTGGTGAGGGCCGGTAGGGTGGAGGGGCTGGATCCCACAACACTGCCCCCGGTCGCCCACCCCCGTTACCAACGCCACTGCTCCAGTTGGTTGAAAACCACTGGTGTTCGCTCACTAATTATTCTTATTACTAGGATCAATTGTTTATAAGGGCATGGTCTCGTGCCTCCAGCCACGTCAAGTAGAAACCCAAAAGCTTTTGACCAAGCTCTCCTTGGTCATTGTCGGTATGTAAGCATTACCTTATATGGCGAGGCAGCTTGCTCCAGTGACGTCAAGCCAGCAGCACGGCTATATAACGGCAAGACAACAACGATGAAGCAGTCCTTTACCTCTTGAGAATGGCCAAGGAGAGATTGGCTGAACAAGGAGAGCTTGAACGAAAGCTCGTGGGATTGCAACCCCTTGAGAAGAGACCCAGAGAAGGTTTTGTTCAAGATCAATTGTGTCTACAAAGTAATGAAACTGTTTCGTTTTGTTTGAAATGTATGATTCCACAGAACGGTTCAAATGTTTGTAAAACTTATGGGACTTAACTGCGGGGTCATCAGTCCCTAAACTTACAAACTACTTATGAACTAACTTATTATAAAGACAACACAAACATCCATGTGCGAGGGAGGATTCGAACCTCCGACGCGGGAGACTGCGCGATCCGCAACGCGGCGCTCCAGACCGCTCTGCTACTCCCGCGCGGAGCAAAACGGTTCCATTCTCATTATGAATGTCCACCTTCCTATTACTTTCTGCACGCAAAAACCGTCCAGCTCTGCGTCTTTCACAGCTACCCGTTAGCAATTTTCTTCTGGGCATAGCCTATAACCAATATACGAGGGGTAGTTGGAAAATAACTTTCCCCTGTCGACTGTGGATAGTGTATGAAAGGAAAAAAATACATATAAATGAGACATATCTTTATCTTTCTACATAATTTTCAAGTGCACTGAGACATTTGTCATACAGCTTTATAAACATCAAAAAGACTTCCAGGAAAAAATCAGGGCGTTGCATGCGGAAGAAGAATTGTGTGTCAGAAAACGATGAGTAGGACTTTACCTGCAGACGGAGTGCTTTTGAACTTCTTTCGGACAGGTGATGACGGATGTTTCCATTCCATGGATGTGACCTTCGATTTGGTCGTCTCATGGTGGACCCGCGTTTCATCCCCCATTACAATCCGAAACAGAAAGTCATTGTCATATTCATGGTCGACGTCGACCTCTACACAATGGTGTATTGGTGTCTTGCATGTGCGCGTTCCCCTGCTGTGTCGACTTTCACCAAAGACGTTCAACTCTTCCTCCGTACGCCATGCCCTGATTTTTTTTCCTGGGCGGCTTTTTGAAGATTATAAAACGGTTTGACAAATGTCTCAATGTACTTGGAAATTATGCAGAAAAATTAAGATGTATCCTTAATGTCTCATTCTATTTTTTTCCTCACATACACTGTCCACATTTTTTTCTTTTATTATTATTTTACAGCCATCACTAGTGACGGTAGGCTGGCAGCAGCATCTGCACCAATCTTCAACCTACATACTTTTAACAATGGACATAAAATAAAATACAATGGAAATTAAAACGGTGAAATTTAATAAAAGACTGGAGGAATTTTGAAGATAACAGCGTAGTTATAAGCGATAAAAAGCATGTAGTACTAAAATAATGGCCACGGTGGCGTTAAAAGCACATTGATGGACACAAACACTGGTAATGTAGAAAATACGGAGACACTGGATAAAAGACACTGGCGGTGACATCGAGTTAAAAGACAATTAATGGACGCACTTCAAAGCATTGATGACAATTCACAAATGTTAAAAAACGTTTGCTCCGGGCCCTGCGTGGGGTGGGGGGGAGTTGAAGGAGGGAGGGAAGGAAAAAAGGGGAGGAAGTGCGGGGGGAGGGGAGGGTAGAAGAGGGGAGAGAGGTGCGCAAGGAGTAAATGTTCAAATGTTTGTAAAGCTTATTGGACTTAACTACGGGGTCATCAGTCCCTAAACTTACAAACTACTTATGAACTAGCTAATACTAAGGACGGCACAAATATCCATACCCGAGGGGGGATTCGAACCCCCGACCGTAGTAGCCGTGCAGACCGTGACTGGAGCGCCTCAGTCCCCTCGGCCACCGCGGCTGGCGCGCAAGGACTCTGTGGATGAGGAAGGAAGGGGAGGTTAAACAGTGAAGGGACAGGGAGAGGGTGGGGGATTGGGGAGTTGAATCTAAGGGGAGGGGAGTGGGAAGGTTTAGGGTTGGTAACAGGGGTAGATATCGGGACGGAGAGCGTCATCCGGGAGGGTGAGGTGGTGAAAGTGACCCTGGGAGAGGATGTGGAGAGAGTTGAGGTGAAGGGAGGGAGGGAGGAATGGCAGAGGCCCAGGATTGGTGAGGATTGGGTAGACCAGGAGGTTATGGGATATGTATAGGATGTGGATATGTTCGAGGAATTTTAGAAGGTGATGGAAAGGAACTAGGTCATAGAGGACCAGCATGGGGGAGGGGAGGCGGATACAGTAAGCGAGGCGGAAGATGTGGCTTTCGAGAATTTGAAGGGATTTGAGTAGGCAGGAGGAGCAGAAATCCAGGCGGGGTGGAAGCTGCATAGGATGTGGCGCATGATGGAATGGAAGATGTGTAGGATAGTGATTGAGTCCCCATGTCCGGCCGCAAGCGGGTCAGGGGTTTTGGTCAACAGGGCGTAGGTGGGGAGTATAGGAGATTGGTCAGTCGAAGGTGAGGCTAAAGTATTTGAGGGTGGGGGTGTGACGGATAGGTACAAGTCATGGAAGGGGTGATTGCCGGTTTCACGGAAAGAAGCCACCTGTTACCCCATTTGGCGAACTCAGTGAGGTGAGACTGGAGCAAGTGCTGGGAATGGGCGACGGAAGGGGTGAGGGCCAGGAAGGTGGTATAGTTAGAATATTGTAGAAGGTAGACAGTAGGCTGTGGTTGGGGCATGTTTGTGGAGTAGATGGGGTAGATGAAGGGGGAAAGGCACCCTGGGAGAGGGGTAAAACAAACGGGAGTCGGAGTTACAGACAGTGACATAGAATGGGCGATGGGTGAGAAAGGAAGCAATGAAGCGGACATAGTTAACAGGAAGGGCAAAGAACTGGCGTTTGAAAAGGAGATTGGAATGCCATACGTGGTCGTATCGAGGGAGGCAAATATGGCAGAGCGACAAGATTTAAGCTGGATGGAGAGGAGATGGGTAAGATGGAGGAAGTGGTCATTGGCAGCGAGGGAGAGTCGGAAACCACATTGGGAAATGGGGAAGAGCTGGTGTTGGCGAAGGTGCTGACGTATGCGGCGGAAGAAGATGGTTTCCAGGACCTTTCGGAACATGGAGGTGAGACTGATGGGACAGTAAGATGAGGTCTGCGTTGGGGATTTGTCAGGTGTGGGTACAAGCCAGTGAATATTATGACATGGAAGCGAGTACAGTGTGAAAGGAGAGGAGACAGGCCCAAAGATGCCGGTATGTTTAACGATCGTGAGTGAATTAATGTTGCATTTAATGCGTAGAGTGTTTTGGATGTCAAGGGGATCTGACGTTCTGAGGGAGGGATGTGCTCCAAGTACTGGAAGTCTGAAGTCAACGGGGGGAGGGGGGCCGAGGAGTTGGTGCGCTCATGGACATTGGGGAACAGGGAGTAGTTGAAGCAGGGATTATCAGGGTTGAAAAAGACATCAGAGAGGTAATAGGCGAAGTGTTCAGCTTACTGTCGTTTTCAGGAAAAGGACGGTTGACTTGGAGAAGCGGGTAGTTGATGGGGATCCTTGTATTAAGACGTGAGCATGTCAGTCTTCAGTCCCGGCGTTTCTTCGCGGACAAGAGGTTTCGGATGTGGCGTTTGATTTGCCAGTGGTGGGTGAGTGTGTCCCGGTCATGGGTGCACAAAAAGGAACAGTATAGGCCGCGCGATTCGCGGAGAAAAAGGACGGCCTATGGAGGAAGGGTGGAACGATGGGGATGAACAGCTTTGGTGGGGATGTGGGCCGCGTCAGCAACGGTCTGCTGAAGGAAGGAGGAGGCATGGTCAATATCGGCTGGAGAAAGATGAGTTGTTAGCGACCGAGGTTTCAATGGATCGCCAGTAGGCATCCCAGTAGGCACAGGAGTTCAAATGTTCAAATGTTTGTACAGTTTATGGGACTTAACTACGGGGTCATCAGTCCCTAAACTTACAAACTACTTATGAACTACTTACGAACTAGGACGGCACAAATACCCATGCCCGAGGGGGGATTCGAACTCCCGACCGTAGTGGCCGTGCAGACCGTGACTGGAGCGCCTCAGTCTGACACAGGAGTAATCGTTGACAAGTTTGGAGGAAGGCAGGACGGAGAGTGTAGGGGGAGGGCGGTGATCCGTGGTAAGGACTGGGGCATGGTCACTGCCTAATATGTCAAGGACTTCTTTTTAAAATAATCTATCGCACTCGACTGCTTGGTCAATAGTACGAAACTTACAAACTACTTAAACTAAGTTAAACTAACCTAAGATCAACACAAACACCCATGCCCGAGGGGGGACTCGAACCTCCGACGACGAATGGCCGCGCGCACCGCAGTACGGCACCCCAGTGCGCACGGCTCATCCGCCGTAGCCCGTGGTTATTCTGAAGAAATGAACTTGAAAGACGGCTGTCTCCCGTCTTCCCTAGGTTTTTAACCTTGTAAATTATCTAAGTTCACTAGACGGGCTCTTTTGCTAAACGAGAACCCCTTTCGTTCGGAGGCATGACGAATAGCATTTCATTTCATGTTTTTAAATGTTAGTTTCTATAAAACTGTGTTAATATTGATGGGATTTTATTATGCTAATAATTTATCATTGTGTCTATGAATGTGGCAATATGAACGGTTCTCCGTGACGCCACTGTCCCTGTGAGAATGTGTACTTTCTTTATTCTGTATGTACAGGTATGAGCATCTTCTAGCATGGCAGTCTGAAAATATGTATGAGAATTTTCGTCGTCGGCTGCTGGCTGCTCGGTTTGCATGTTTCTCTGCCTTCGTGTCGATAGGTAGTCGTACCAATTTCTGCTTTTGATACGACTAAAGAGGTTCCTGCACCCTTTGGTTACAAGTTGGGTTGGCAATGCCCAGTAGCGAGCCCCGGTAGGACGTGCGAGTCTAGGGTCTCCCCACCATCTCAGCTTTCTTGGGTTTTTACCGACTTCCGGTGCTGGCAGGGACTCCTTGGCGGTCTACTCACTCTATGGCTGCGCTTCGACCTGGTAAGATGTTCTGATATTCTTTCCTCCCTTGGGTTGTTAGCGATTCATTGTCTGGTTTGTTCAAGTTAGACTTCAGAACTTAGGTTCATTTCGAAATAAATTTCTCCGATCATGTACGGAAGTGTATTCAATTTTAATTCGGAGATTTTGCATAGGTAAACGCGGTGAATATGTAACAAATTCGGTTTGATAACGGCTGGGTATAGGTAACCTTTGTGAGACTAGCTGACGGTGTACGAACTCTGTTTAATTTCTTTCTAGCTTTGTGGGACACGACTAATGTGCGGGAATATTTTTATTCTATGTTGTGCATGTGAAATAGTCCTTTCCGTTTCCTCCCTCCGCGAGTGGTATGGACTCCACGTGGTGTGTTCTTAGAACAAAGCCTTCACGTACCCTTGTGCTTGTTTCTATGCCAGTCAGGCAAGAAATTATGCATGTATCTTTCTGATTTCCCTTAGTACATCGCGATCTAATCTTTTCGTTTCCAAACTTGTACTTTGCATTCAGACTCCATCAGTAAATTCTCTTCTAGTCTTATACGACCCCCTTTATTAGCTTGCGTATTTCTAGGAGCTGCATGCCATATTTCTTGATTTATTCCAACTTCAAATTTATTCCATTTTTCTGATTTCTGGACTTCGTCTATCCCTTCCAATTGCGTCTGGCTGTATTTCTTTAGCTTCATTATGATATCCTACGCATTTCTAAGGTTTGCATGCCGTAGCTATTTTTCTTTATTTTTAGGAAATTGATTTTTTGTATTTTTACTGGTTTTCGGAACAACGTGGCTTCGAACTCCGTCTTCAAGGGTTTATAGCCAGTCACTTGAGTTCTCGTCACTGCTCACATACCAGTGCATTGAGTATTCTTGCTTCGTAATATATGATTCCGTTGATTTTTGTTGAAATGAAAACAATCTTTAAGCACTTCGCCTTCAGTGGGGTGCGAATATGTAATCTAGCAGACACGTGTTGTGTGGTAAATCCTGGTTCGCTGAATTTCGCCTACGATAGCGGCTTCTGCTTCGTATAGCACGCTGAGTTGTGTGAGTTTCGCTTTGCTTCGGGCGTGTGAGTGGCTGAATGCTCTTTGATTGTAAATCCCTCCCCCGACGATGTTCAGTTCAGATTACTTTACGTTAATTTTCAATGAGATGCATTTTTATTGTTTAACAAAATTGGTTCCCCCATTTGCGCATGTTTGAACTGAATAAATAATTTATTGTCAATGAATTTTTATCCTACTTACGAATATTAGTTTATGAATACCCTCCCTGTTTTTATTTAATGTTGTTTTTGAGCAGTGCTGGGAACAAATTCAGATGCAAATCATCACATTTGAATTCCGTTGCGCCATAAATGTTATCTCATGAAGTTGTTTAGTTCGCGGTGGCTTGTATATGAATGATTGTGTGCAATTCTCGTGATCTACGACGTGTGTTGGCCACCGTCCCTTGTCTTGCTGTTGCTGAAGTCAGTGGCGGCGCGAGACGGAAACTGGGCGTCGGCGAACTCGTCTTTGCGAGGCCCCTTTTATTTTTCCAGTAAGGAAGAAAATGTTAAATAAAATGAGCTGGACTATACACCAATAATCATAGAAAATTTATTAGTATAATATACAAGTACTATTGCAATGGTAAAAATTACAATAAACAAAAACAAATCAGAGAAACTTTTCGGCTTTTCGTCTCACTGCATTTTTTTAAGATCATATCTTAATTAATACCAGCCGCTATTTCGGCTTCAATTGATAGTATTGACAACACAGATAGACTTTCTTCATTCATTGTGCTTCACAAGTTAGTCTTTTGTGAAGCTTCTCTTGGCCTGACTGGAACTGTGAGCATGATTCTGATTGTTATATAAATATTTGGATATACTGCTTCCAAATTGTTTTCTAACATGTACTGAAGAAGTTGTTTTGCAAGTATTTAACTGAAAATTGCATCACTGCTGCACTCATACGGAAATAAATACAGACAACTCATTAGCTGCCGGCCGGGAATGACCGAGCGCACTAAGCCATCATATCACAGTGAGCGAGATTGCTCTCGTCGGGGGTCGAATCCCACCCTTGGGTACGGATGTTGTGTTCGTCCTTTGGTTAGGCTAGTGTAAGTTAGATGTAGGTCGTCGTTACATAACCTAGCAGTTGAAAAGCGCCGTTAAACATCAAACATAAAAAAAGGAAACAAAAACTGAAATTTTGACAATGTTTTGCGAGGCCCCCACAGGCGCGAGGCCGTCGGCGGTTGCCAACGTCGCCGACGCCTAGCGCCGCCACTGGCTAAAGTAAATTTTGAGTCTGTTCTAAAATTTGTGCCAGGGAACAAGATTCTGTTGCAGGAAGTAGTCAGTAGTTCACGCGAAGCCTTTAATTTGGTTTTACGGCCAGAATTATATGTTTAAAGTAAACTTTTAATTGGCTCCATTCAGCTACAATTAATTTTACAAATAACGGTGGTCTTACAAACTTATCGTGTGAAATTTTCCAGATTGAGATAGGTGCCGATGTCATGAGTAGACAGTGATGACATATATGTTCACTCAAAACTTAGTGCTTTCAGGTAATATTGTGATAACAAAATCTTCAAATGAATCGTATGCCCTATGCTGATCCGACATACAACTGTTTGAAAATAACTATATCCTTCGGCAGCACTCAGATGCGAATACAGCCACAGCGATATTAGGCTACGTAGTATTGTCTTTACCGCACTTCATTTGCACATTGCATATAACAAGTGACTCGGTACCTCATTGAAACGTGCCCTAAGTGTTGGATCATTCTCAAATGTTCAAATGTTTGTAAATCGAAGAGACTTAACTGCAGCGGTTATCAGTTTCTAGGCATACAAACTAAAACGTAAACTAATTTATGCTAAAGACAACACACACACACACACACACACACACACACACACACACACACACACACATGCTCGAGGGAGGACTCGAACCTTCGACGGCGAGCTACCCCGCGCTCCACAGCAACGAGCCTTAGAGAAAATGTTCAAATATTTGTAAATCTATGGGACTTAACTGCTTGGTCCTTTGCTTACATGCTACTTAAACTAAGTTAAACTAACCTAACGACAACATACACACCCATGCCCGAGGGAAGAACCCCCGACGGCGAACGGCCGCGCGCACTGCAGCATGGCGTCCCAGTGCGTACGGCTATTCCGTCGCGGTAAGCCTTAGAGAACTCGGCCACTCCACCGCGGCGGATCAGTCTACTTGGAATTGTTTGTTGCCCACCGAGGTCTCCTATTGCAGATCTATAAGATTTGTTTCCTTATATACTTCGACATATTTATGTACAGTGTATGACATGCATGCATGTCTGAAGGACATTTGCTTAGTTCAATCAATAAACACGGACACTGCAATTCGTTGCACAAGGCTTGCGACAAATGTACTAAAAAGTCTCACCCAGTCGGGAATGACATCATAGAATGTACGAGCACTCATGGGCAGTAGACAATGTGTGGCATATGAATGTATGGGTCGTCCCGAGAAGCGTGCGCGGGTAGCGTAATGGCAACGCGACCTCTCGCGATAAGCGGGAAATCTGGGTTCGAGTCCCGGGCCGGCACAAATTTTCATATGTCACCATTACACTGTACAGCTGATGCTGATTAATATTCGCAATTGCGAATACATTTCTTGTATAAAAATAGTTTATCGAGTGAAGATTTAAGGCTGTGCGATGTACAAAATCGAATTTTTTCACAATATTCTTAAAATGGAATGTTAAGTATTACTTAATGGCAATAGGTAGTAAGTACAATAGTAAGTAAATCTCGCGGGTTAGCACGTCGCACGTGAAGCTAATATCTAGTTTACATAAAATTTCGATAGCCCCTCTACATTTCATACACTGTTATGTGCGACTAAAAATCAACCATACGAAAAGTCTACCTAATGTATTTTTATCCCGGCAAATTCGTGAAAATATATTGCCACGCTTCACGTAATTTGTTGCTACATGGCAACTGTAACGAATAGCGAAAATAAAATCAGAAGAAGATACTAAACAATTGTGACGTATTACTGTATTTGGGTAAACTCAGATTTGTGTGAGAGAATGTCTTTGATCGGTGTGTAGCATATCTCTGAAGAGAGACACTTCTGGTCGTTGCGTGCGGAACGCTCAGGATGTATGTCAGAGAATCTACAAGAAGTAGAGTGGTGGATAACGAGATCGCTTGGAATATTACGAATTGAGCGGTTGGCCTTTATGTGCAGAGCGAGCTGCCAGAATCTTCATTGTTTTTCTGTCATTATTTTGGGCATATGTATGTCCATTAAAATATAGTTTTTAAAAATCACAGTTAACACTCTTGAGATGATTTACTTATTTGTATTATTCGCGGAAAGTATTGCTGTCTCGAATATAATTTATGAAATTAATAATTTATTCTTTGGTGTCCTCATACTGGCCATCAATGTGATTGATTTTTTTCATATTTAACTACGTGTATTGTATTGATTGTGACGATTGTTGCCTTGCACGCATTTCAGCTTGGCTCTTGTAGTACTGGTTGTGCATTATAGAAAGCGTCGGAGCCTACATCTAAAAATTTACAAAAGAATTTTAGTCCACAAAATATTTTAATGTCAAGAAAAAATTTTATGCGTACCAAAATGACCACAACAGTTAGGTTTCTATCCACGTCAGACGAAATAATCAATGCTGTGGCAGCAGAAGACATTTTTAACATATGTTTGAAAGTAAACCGGTTAAAGTTGGAGAATTCTGTGTTTAGAAAGAAATGAACTGACGAAGTGTACTTTATTGAGTCTCGCTAATTTGTTAAAATTTAGACGCTACTGTCTTTCGCGTACTCAGATTGTCAGTCACGCAGTTAGTATTTCAGTTTACTTGAGAATATATTTGGAAATTTTCTACTTTTTCGTGCGATTTCTTGGGTCACTATTTATGCATTCTAATAATTGTAGACAGGGGTGTAATAATACTAATTATATACATGTAGAGTTAGTTACTTCTATTCTTATGCAGTTACAGATCTAGATATGATATCAGAATTCTCTCACATCAGTTCCATGTATGACACTTCACTGATACTTGACCCATACAGTTTTGAAAGTCATTATTTAGCCTTACAATCTCTGCACCCCGTAAATGCAAAACTAAAATTTTTTCGTCAAGTAGATTTATTGAAATCAGATGGTAAAGTTTCATAGCAGCCCGAACGTCCTCTATCGGCGCAGTTTGTACTTTCGCTACCCAAGCGTCTTGGTTTTTCACTTGTATCTTTATAACAGATAAATATTTTCGAAAAGGTAAAAACGGCATTTCTAAAAAGTATCTACAGAATACATTCTTGAAATTTGAGCCATTTGCTTTGCGTTTCACAGCGCAAAAAAGGATGAAAACAGATTTTTGTAATTTTGCGCTCAATTATGGTAATTTTGAAGCTTTGCATTTCGGTAACAGTCATTTGAGCATATATTAAGACATACGGTAAACATTTCGACGAGTATAGGATGACCGTACCCAATTTGTTGTTTTTGTATCCGAAAAACTTGTTTTTTTTTTTTTTTTTTTTTTTTTTTTTTTTTTTTTTTTTTTTTTTTTTTCTAGTTTACGTATGAACGACCCATGCAAATACCAACAGATTGAATTTGACTGAAGTAATTGAAGCGTGTAATATTTAAAATTTGACAGGATAGTTACAGCGCCTTAATAGATCTGATGCGTATAAAAATGATTACTAGGCCAAATGCTATCCAATACAGTTTAGGCCTTATATCTGTGGTCAAGTGAATCCGAATTATGGACCTCATGAAGAATCATTATTTTGCATGCGGCGATTTCAAACATATCAAAAAAATGTTCAAATGTTTGTATAGCTTATGGGACTTAACTACAGGGCTATCAGTCCCTAAACTTACAAACTACTTATGAACTACTTACGAACTAGGACGGCACAAATATCCATGCCCGAGGGGAGATTCGAACCCCCGACCGTAGTAGCCGTGCAGACCGTGACTGGAGCGCCTCAGTCCCCTCGGCCACCGCGGCTGGCTCGAACATATCAACACCATATTAGATAGACGGAGATGCTTTTAATTCGCACTGAAAAACACATTCAATAAGAAATATAATAATAAAATAAAAGTTTCATAGGCAAATGATGTTTATGCTATACAAAGTAAATCAATACTAACAGTATGCAGCCAGGCGAGTGGTAATCACAATAATTGCGCGTGCTGTATGAGTTGCCGTATCCACTAAAGTGCTGAAAACCGATTATGAACGCTTATTAGTCTTCACGCTTAGACTTACAGGGTTACTAATTTTTCTCTTTCCTACTTCTACTCAATTAATGCAGTAAACCTGATTTTCAGAGTAAGTCTTCCCGCCTGTTCCTCTAGAGTCGTTATGGAGATAACGCCGTTCCGCACTTAATAACGACACCGCTACACTCGCTGTCTGCTCTTCTCAATGCGTCGGAGCAGTAAGTTGTAAAGTTTGTGCAGAGTTTTCTCGTTTCGAGAACATCTAATAAACAAGAGTCTGGTGAATGCTAACTGAAACTTATTAAGAACTTGAGGACGTTGCTAGGAAATATGTTGTGGCAGCTGTTGATACGCTTACCGTCTCGTGTTACTGTAGTTGACTTCTTTATAAACGTGACTTGCAAGATAATGTAGATTTTTCTGTACCAGTAATAAGAATTATCATTTTTTATGCAAAGTGAGGGAGTACGTTGTATTAGATGACAATATGTCAGTTAATAATTAATAATAAAATAACAGTGTACAGTTTGATGATACAAAATCAGCTACAGATTGAAGATCGCTATTAATAAACATATGAACGCAGTTATGGATAAACATAAAATGAGTAAGAAGGAGAGCTGCTACACTTACCTCTTGATGGGGCCACCAATGTTATGTTCACATTCGATATGTTGAGTAGGATCCAAAAATTACTTAACAGCTCACTCTATAGAGCTCTTCAAAAACGTATTAAATGTATTAGGGGAAACACTATGAATATATAAGTGCATGGTCTCGCGGTGAAGAACACCTTTATAAGGACGTCGGCTTGTAGCGAGCCGCGCGGGAGTAGCCGAGCGGTCTGGAGCGCCCCGTTACGGATCACACGGCCTCCCGCGTCGGAGTTTCGAATCCTCTCTCGGGCATGGATGAATGTGTTACGTTAGTTTCACTTAGTTTTAGTTTAAGTTGTTTGTAAGACTAGGGACTCATGACCAACATAGTTTGCTCCCATAGAACAAGATTTTTTTTTCGCCATAGCGAGGTTGAAGTGGACGCGACGGACACGGGACGAAGAATCGAGCCCCAGTGATGTCACAACCAACAGCCAAAAGCGAACGCAACCGACACGGGACGTAAACATTACCTTATATGGCCAAGCAGGACGCTCCAGTAACATCACAGCCAGCACCGCGTCTGTCTATCGCAAGGCAACGACGATTCAGCAGTCATTTACCACTTCTCAATGGCCAAGGAGAACTTGTCCGAAAGCTCGTAGGTTTCTAACCATCTGACGCGGCTAGAGGCCCGAGAAGATTTGATTTAACTTCAATGCCAGTAAGGCCAAAAGTGTAGATAATTACTTCACAAAAGCTGTGTATACCTTTAAGAAAGAAACCACGAAGTATATGAATGCCTTTATAATGACCTTGAAAAGGCAAGTAAACCAAAAGAAGAAATATTATATAATTGTAGCTGTACCCTTAATGCACTTCTAGCAAATTTGCGGTACCTGGAACAATGGGAACATTTGGAAAGAATGTAATAAATAACAATTACTACAAGTTACGACACCACATCTTCCCTAATATATAAAGCAGAGTGTCCGTATGTTTGTGTATTTGTGTGTACGTGTTGCATACAAATCTACAGTTTTGTTCCAATCTTTATGAAATTTTGTACACGTAAGCTTCAATCCATGAGGACGGTTGCGCCGGCCGCGGTGGCCGAGGGGACTGAGACGCTTCAGTCACGGTCTGCACGGCCACTACGGTCGGGGGTTCGAATCCCCCCTCGGGCATGGATATTTGTGCCGTCCTAGCTCGTAAGTAGTTCATAAGTAGTTTGTAAGTTTAGGGACTGATGACCCCGTAGTTAAGTCCCATATGATTTACAAACTTTTGAACTTTGAACATTTTGAGGACGGTCGCCGTAAGTGTAAGAATCACATACGACATGTAGTTCACGAGATATGACGTCATAAACAACGAGATGCGCGGAAAACTGTTGCATTTTGCGACAATGCTGCTTATTTTCTCCTAAACCATTGGACCGATTTCAAATTGTTGCACACATTCCTTACCGTGAGGTAACAATTGCTGCAAGCTTAAGAATGACATGCGGCACATGGTTCAAAAGATATTACGTCATAACCAATAGAAATCGCAAAAAATACACTGTATGAGAATGACAGTACTTAGCGACTTGCCTCAAACTTTAAACATAATTTAAAACTTTTATTAAACTTTTTCTCGCTGGCAACCATAGTAAAATGATGAAAGGAAAAAAGTTTCTCGCTTACTACTTTTCCGCTGTTTATGAAGTAAAACTACGGCTCTCGGTATGACGTTACAATTTATAATTTGAACACTACAAATTGTTGCCGCAGGAAATTTTACAGACAGTATACACACAAATAGGCGAATGTGCCTTCTAAATTGTATCATAGTACAACACGTAGTTCATGAGATATGAGCACATAAACTGTAACGTTCCGCTGTTCATGGACTAAAACTACGGCATTCGGTATGACGTTACAATTTTTAGTTTCTTCACTACACATTGTAGCCATATGAAATTTTACAGACAGTACACACTCATATAATTGGCTGTACCTTCTAAATTGTATCACAGTACGACACGTAGTTCATGAGATATGGGCACAGAAACAGTAAAGTTCATCGAAAACCGCCCCATCATGCACCAAGTTTTAATCTATTACTTCTTTACTCCTAATTGTATTGCCACGAGATTTTACATACATACAGCCCTTATAAAAATGAATATATACCTGAAAATGGGAGCAATAAATAAATAAATATCCGGGCAACGCCGGGTTGTCAGCTAGTTAATATATAAAACAGAGTGTCCGTATGTTTGTGTATTTGTGTGTACGTGTTGCATACAAATCTACAGTTTTGTTCCAATCTTTATGAAATTTTGTACACGTAAGCTTCAATCCATGAGGACGGTCGCCGTAAGTGTAAGAATTACCAACGATACATAGTTCACGAGTTATGACGTCATAAACAATGAGATGCGCGAGAAACTGCTGCATTTAGCGACAATGCTGCTCATTTTCTGCTAAACCACTGGACCGATTTCAACCAAATTTGGTACGCACATTCCTTACCATGGGGTAACAACTGCTGCTGGGTGAAGAATCACATACGACACATGGTTCAGAAAATATGATGCCATTAACAATAGGAATCGAAAAAAAATGCCACATAATGCGGCGAGACTTTATAAATACTCTATATGACAATGACAGTACTTAGTGACTTGCAATAAACTTTAAACTTAATTTCAAACCTTTATTAAACATTTTCTCCCTTACGACCACAGCAAAATGATGATAGGAAAAAAGTTTCTCGCTTACTACCTTACTGCTGTTTCTGGAGTAAAACTACGGCATTTGTTATGACATTACTAATTATAATTTTTACACTTCAAATTGTAGCCGTAGGAAATATTTACACACAGTATAGCCAGCCGCTGTGGCCGAGGGGACTGAGGCACTTCAGTCACGGTCTGCACGGCCACTACGGTCGGGGGTTCGATTCCGCCCTCGTGCATGGATATTTGTGCCGTCCTAGTTCGTAAGTAGTTCATAAGTAGTTTGTAAGTTTAGGGACTGATGACCCCGTAGTTAAGTCCCATAAGCTGTACAAACATTTGAACATTTTGAACACACAGTATACACACATATATTTGAATGTATCTTCTCAATTGTATCATAGTACGACACGTAGTTCATGAGCACGTAGTAACGTTCATGGAAAACCGCTCCATCATGCACCAAGTTTTAATCTATTACTTCCTTACTACTAATTATATTCCCAAGATATTTTACAGAAATACAGCCCTTATACAAATGAATATATACCTGAAAAATGGCAGGAATAAATAAATACCCAGACAACGCGGGGTTTTCAGCTAGTAAGCTATAACGAACAAATAATTACCAATAGTTAATTTACAAATAGGAATATACATTTTCATTGAATGCAAAGCGCTACAAATTGATTATTTTCTTTGTCAAAATGTGAAGAAAGAACGAAGATTAGCAGATAATAAAGGAGTACCACCTGAGTGCAGTTTCTTATCTACTAAATCATGGTAGATTGACGACAATGTTAAATGGTGGAAACAGAAAGTTAGCCGAGAACAAAAATTTATTCTTAGAAACCTACATTTAAATTCTGCATTTTTTTCTCGTGTCCAATTTTAGTAATTTCCAGGTAAACTGTATTACTTGAAAATACCACATTATAAAAATAGGGTTATGGCTTCTTAAGGAAATTACCTGTTACGTTCTAGAAAAACAGCAAATCGAACATCAGTTGAACAGATGAATGTGATAATGACATTTTCAATAAGTTAAACAACTTTCAATTGATACTTACACCGCAGAACATTAACAGAACCAGGATATTAATTAATATAGCAACACGTGACAACATTCATCATTTAGTAAGAAACGGCAACCAGTTTTGACCATCTTCACATGGGTCACCACCATATGGCTCTTGCTGGTGCCACATATGAAGGAGATTAACATTTTGGGCGAAACCAGTCATCGTTTTTTACAAAATTATTAATGCGAGCATAGGATACTGTATAAATTAGAAACTACCAACAGGTCACTGAATGTCTCCAACTATGTTATATAAAATTATCAAACCCAGGAAAGACACAAGGAAAAAAATTTGCTAAGTAATGACAACACTTACTCCGTGAGATCAAATATAGAGGTTTGACATGAATAAAGAGTTAAGAACCGTGCATGGCATAGCAAAAAGAAGAAGCATATAGAAAAAAGAAGGCAAAAACAATCAAATGTTCAATTGTTTATAAACTTAAGGGTCCAAGCTGCTAAGGTCATCGCTCCACAGACGCAACATAAACTAACCTATGCTAAGGACAACACCCACGTCCTAGAGAGGAATCGAAACTCTGACGGGAGCGACCGCGCTACCATGCCAACGTTGCAGAAAGAATAGTCTGACATGTCATTAAAAAAAGAGACCTAAAGGAAACAGAGGTACAGGAAGCAACGAGTGGCATTAGTGGAAATTAAACAGGCTATAAGGTTTGTCCTTGAACTGAACACAACAACAACTAGCATGTATCCAGTGACCAGCAATTGTTCAAAATGTGTAGTACGATCTTGCTGCCGCCTACTTATATTTCCCGTAGTGATCAAAAAGACAAGATAAATTAGGGCTCGTACGGAGGCATATAGGCATTCTTTTTTTCCTCGTTCTATTTGGGACTGGAATAGAAAAGGAAATGCCTAGTAGTGGTACAGTGTAACCTCCGTCACGCATGTATGTATGTAGATGTGGATGTAGCTGTGTATGTGCGTAATTATACTTTACAGATGCCTTCAAGAAGACCTGAATGGAACAAGATTAAGATGTAGGGGAGTGAAATAGTTAAGACAAGAAGAGGACAGAAGATTTTTAAATGCTGATTATAAGATGGGTAGATGTCTTACCTAATGAGGAGGTAATGAACAGAATTGAAATAAATTTTTGGCATACCTTGAGAAATGAAGGCATCGCTTGGTGAGAAACAAATGCTGAAATGTTTGTAAATCTAAGGGACTTATTAACATTGGTCATCAGTCCCTAGGCTTACAAACTACTTAAACTAATTCATGCTAAGGACAACACAAACACCCATAACCGAGCGACGACTCGAACCTCCGACGGCGGGCCACCGCGCGCTCCGCAGCTAGGCGCCTTCGGACGCTCGGCCAGTTTACCGCGGCAGGTGGGAAACATACTGAAACATCAGTACCATCAATTCAGTACTGGGGAGAAATGTGTGTGGTAATAAGTGCAGTCGGAGACCAAGATTCAAGTAAGCAGATTCAAGTGCATGTGGGTTACCATTTCTGTGAGGACATGAAGATGCTTGCTCAGGGTAGGGTGGAGGGCTGCATCAAATCTGTCTAAACACCACAACAACAATAATAGTCGTTTGTCATACCTTCAGAATATTGAAACTAACACCGTCAATTACGTGTAGTTCGCGAACGAACTAGTTCGGAAGAGCGCTCCCATAGGCGAACTACGCGAACTAGTTCGCAGATCCCTCGCCTCTTAGTTACTCCGCTCCTTTCCCGAAGACTGACGGGGAACAGCGAGAGGAAGCGAGAGCGCGCAGAATCGCGTGATTCCCTTCTGCCAGTTACCTTAATTTCGAGCTGAGATGTAGCTCAGCTGTAGTTTCATAGTTCACTGCCACAAGAAATCTATTTTAAAAATAAAGTATTACGAATACTCTCTATGCAAAGTAGTTGAATACCATTGTATCACGCATTCGTGTAAATAACTGGTTTATTTGACTAAGTATTTGATGTCAAATTGCCAAAAAATACGGGCAATAGCACACGCTTTGGCAAAACTGATTTATTATATTAAAAAAGAGCTCTTTTAGTAGCGGTATCAAAATCCAAAAAGAGAGGACGTACTAGGAGCAGCGGACGAACTAGGAGCAGCGGACGAACAAGGAGCAGCGGACGAACTAGGAGCAGCGGACGAACTAGGAGCAGCGGACGATTATGTCAAACGTATCTCGCTTCATAGTTCGTTGGATTCTCTTCCGAAGACTGACGGGCAATAGCGAGAGGGCGCGTAGCAGAATTAAAAATCACGTGTTTGCCTTCTGCTGATGAGTCATTTCGAGGTGACCGTCTGCCTGCTAGATTATATAGTTCAGTGCTACAAAATTTCTGTTTTGATGTGTTCTGCACTCTGCAATATCTGACTAATAAATTCCATAATGCCAAGATATAGGGATAACTCTAAAGCGAGAAATTATCCACAAACTGTTTGTTTTGGTTTGCGTGATATCGTTAATGGCTCAAGCAGCCAGCGCATGAAGCAGCTAGGTGGGAGAACGACCCCCTCCACCTGCACGCGCAGACCACACCGCTCAGCCGTCACTGGGAGCGGGCGAACTAAAAGAGCGAACTAAAGTGAGCGCGTCCTATCGCGAACTTTTAAGCGCAAGTCTACCGTGAATAATATTTATAATTGGCAACATGTCGAACATCCAAACCAAAGCGTGCTTCGCAGTCAGGTACATCTGTTAAACAACAATAAACAGGAAGGTGTATCGACTAGCGACTTGTTCGTTAATTTATTTTTTGAAATTAGTATCATGATGAGACCTATATTAACGCTGTTTGTACGATATAAAACAAGTACTCGTACATTAATGAGAGTTGTGATCGGTATGACGAGAAATTAGTTGTATCTTTCAGATTTCTAATCATAGCCAGGTCATTCGAGTGATTGAACTTCGGCACTGTAATGTCAGCAAATACAATTATCAAAAATGTTATTGAAACCTGTGAAGTAATTATAACTGTCCGTCAATTTAGTCTTCTACGTTAATTACCTGAGTTTTGTGGTCATGTTGTTAGGCAATCTGTAACCACTCACTGCAGATATTTGTCGTACTTATTGACGCCGGCCGCGGTGGCCGAGGGGCCGGGCGCCGTGGCTCAGCGCGCCCGGTCAGAGGGCTAAACGCTCTCTGTAATAAAAAAGCTGAGCCAGAGAACACGTAGAACCACAACGAACAAACAGGATCAGCGTCCGCAAGGACAAGAACTACCCATAGAGCATAAAAGAAGAAAAAAAAAGGGGGGGGACTAAGGCGCTCCAGTCACGGTCTGTACGGCCACTACGGTCGGGGGTTCGAATCCCCCCTCGGGCATGGATATTTGTGCCGTCCTATTTCGTAAGTAGTTCATAAGTAGTTTGTAAGTTTAGGGACTGATGACCCCGCAGTTAAGTCCCATAGACTATACAAACATTTGAACAAACATTTTATTTTACTTATTGACATAGAAGCCGTTTTTACAAGGCTGTAAAATTGAGGAAGATAATAAGTGTATTACATTTTCTGATTAATTAGGAAAGCAATGTCATAATGAACCAGTAATAACTGCCCTAAAATGATAAAAACGATTCCCAATCAGCAGATCTATTAGAACTATTTTGTAACTTGGAAATGAAGTCCGACGTATGATACGCAGAAAGATGGGATGAAAACAATGAGTTCACAGCTTGTGGCTGGTTCACGAAGCTCTGTTAATATTTGAATGGAGAATACCTTCATCCTTCAATTCTCGACGTCACACTCTCGTAAGATTTTTCGGGCCATCAATGGTGCTCGTCAATATTTCTCGTCAGTATATTGAGAATTGGACATTTTTATGGAAATGTATGTAGGCCCTTGAGAACCGTGAACTACGGACCTCTAAAACAGCATCATAATTTCGACGCTCTGCAAGATTGTTACAATTTACATGAGCTGTAGAATTTCAATCATTAACATACAATTTTGAATATGAAAGTTGAGTAGACTTCATAAATTGACATTTAAAACTCAAATCGTAACTAGCCAAGCATGCATGGAATGTTCTATAGATGACTGCAATCTTTCGCTGTCTGTCAGATGACAGTCAGGAAGAGCCAAGATCTGCAAACCCCAACATACTCGAGCGCATCCGATCGACACCAAGATTTGCTGGCCGAAGGTAAAAGTCTTGTGGCGGTCGCCATCATGTCATGCAGGACTGCAGGTGGCGTCCTTGCTCGCTGGAACTGTTTAATTCACTTTGTTCCGTGTCATTTACGCAGACGTCAGTGTAACTGCTTAGCACGCTACTCGCCCGAGCATGCCATGCTGGAAATTGAAAAATGTTCGGCCCTCTGCCCTGGGAAAGGGACGAAAGTAACTTCTTCGATTTTCATACTTTTAAAATAGTTGCAGGTATATAAGGGAACAACGTTTTGGGAAGTTATCTGTTCACAAGGGAGAGAAAGGAAAAGAAAGAAGACCACGCTTACTCACATTTAGTTTCCATTACACTTTATATATATATATATATATATATATATATATATATATATATATATATATATATATATATATATATATATATATTCAAAACTGTTTCTCACTGGATTTGGGAGAAAGTAAGCAGTAAAAATTCTGATATATAAGGAAGTTTTATAGTTTTCAAAATGAAAAGCCAAGATGGCACATTAATAATTTATTAGTTGACGACCGGTTTCGGTCCACTGTGTCACCATCATCTGGTCACATATATGTTATAAGCTGGTCATCTTGTTAACAAAATTAGGTAAAATAACAAGTGCAACATTGCACTTAGTCACTATATAAAAAATACACAAGTTAAAAACATGACAGCTTACAAAATATTTCATAAGCTGTCGTGTTTTTAACTTATGTATTTTTTATGTAGTGACTAAGTGCAATGTTTCACTTGTTATTTTATATCCATTTTTTATAACAAGATGACCAGCTTATAACATATATCTGACCAGATGATGGTGACTCAGTGCACCGAAACTGGTCGTCATTTAATAAATTATTAATGTGCCATCTTGGCATTTCATTTTGAAAACTATAAAACGATCAGATCGCCTCCTAACCCGACTGTATCTTAATATAAGGAAGTGTTACTGTGAATACTTAGCAAGTCAATAAACCAATTAGCTTTTAAAAATTCGTTACAGTATTGTGAAATGATGCAAGTTTCCCAGCTGACAGTGACAAGAACAGCAAAATAATACCGCCTACATTATAAAATTCAGTTAGTTGAAACATGGTGACAGATTGTCCAATCTAACTTTTGCAGTAGATTTATATGCACCACTAATGAACGCACGTAGTGTAAACATTGCTATCTTATCTTTTGAGGGACCAACTAAGGTTGTTGTTATGGTCTTCAGTCCGGAGACTGGTTTGATGCAGCTCTCCACCCTACCCTATCCTGAGCAAGCCTTTTCATCTCCTCATAAGAACGGCAACCCACATCCACTTGAATCTGCTTACTATACGAGTCTCTTGGTCTCCCTCTGCGATTTTTACCCCACACACTTCCCTCCAATGCTAAATTTACGATTCCCTGATGTCTAAGAATGTGTCCTACCAAGCGATCCCTTCTTTTAGTCAGGGTATGCTAAAAATTCCTTTTCTCACCAATTCTGTTCAGTACCTCTTCATTAGTTATGCGATCTACCCACCTAATCTTCAGCATTCTTCTGTAGCACCACATTTCGAAAGCCTCTATTCTCTTCCTGTCTGCACTGCTCATCGTCCATGTTTCACTCCCGTACAAGGCAACACTCCACACAAATGCCTTCAGAAAAGACTTCCTTACCCTTAAATTAATATTCGATGTTAGCAAATTTCTCTTTTTGAAAAATGCTTTTCTTCCCATTGCCATTCTGCATTTTATATCCTCTGTACTGCGACCATCGCATGTTATTTTACTACCCAAGTAACAAAACTCATCTACCACCTTCATTGTTTCGTTACCTAATCTAATTCCTTCAGCATCACCTGATTTTCTAAGACCGCATTCCATTATTTTTGTTTTGCTCTTGTTAATGTTCATTTTATACGCTCTCTTCAACACACTGTCCATTCCATTCAACTGCTCTTCCAGGTCCTTTGCTGTCTCTGACAGAATTACAATGTCATCAGCAAAACGCAATGTTTTTATTTCTTCCCCCTGAACTTTAATTCCTTCACCAAATTTTTCCTTGCTTTCCTTCACCGCCTGCTCGATGTACAAATTGAATAATATTGGAGAAAGGCTACAACCCTGTCTCACTCCCTTCCCAACTGTTGCTTCCCTTTCATGCCCTTCTAGTCTAATAACTGCGGTCTGGCTTTTGTACAAGTTGTAAATAACTCGCCTTTCCTTGTATTTTACCCCTGCTGACTTCAGAATTTGAAACAGTGTATTCCAGTCAACATTGTCAAATGCTTTCTCCAAATCTACAAAAGCTAAAAATGTAGGTTTGCCTTTCCTTAATCTATCTTCTAAGATAAGACGTAAAGTGAGTATTGCCTCCCGGGTTCCTATGTTCCTTCTGAATCCAAACTGATCTTCCCCGATGTCAGCTTCTACCAGCTTTTCCATTCTCCTGTAGATAATTCGTGTTAAAATTTTGCAACCATGACTTATCAAACCGATGGTTCTGTAATTTTCACACCTGTCTGCGCCTGATTTCTTTGGAATGGGGATTATTACATTTTTCTTAAATTCTGAGGGCATTTCGCCTGTCTCATACATCCTACACACCAGTTCAAATAGTCTTGTCATGGCTGGCTCTCCCAGAGACTTTAGTAGCTCTGAGGGTATGTCATCTACTCCTGGGGCCTTGTTCTGGCCTAGGTCTTTCAGGGCTCTGTCAAATTCATCTCTCAGTATAGAATCTCCTATTTCATCTTGATCTACTTCCTCTTCCCTTCCCACAACATCGTCTCTAAGTTCATTTCCTTTGTAGAGCTGCTCTATGTACTCTTTCCACCTTTCAGCTTTCCCTTCTTTGCTGAGAACTGGTTTCCCATCTGAGTTCTTAATATTCGTAGATCTGCTCTTCTTGTCCCCAAATGTCTCTTTTATTTTCCTGTAGGTGGTATCTACTTTTCCCCTTCTTATACATTCTTCTACAGTTTTGAATTTGGCTTCTAGCCACTCCTGCTTAGCCATTTTGCACTTTCTGTCAATCTCATTTTTTAGTCGTCTGTACTCCATTATGCCTGATTCATTTACTGCATTTTTATATTTTCGCCTTTCATCAATTAAATTTAGTATTTCCCGTGATATCCAGGGATTTTTTGTAGGTCTTGCCTTTCTACCTATTTTGTCCTCTGCTGCCTTCACTATTTCATCTCTCAATGCTACCCATTCCTCTTCTACTGTTTTATTTCCCCCTGTTTCTGTCAATTGTTGCCTAAATCTCCCTCTGAAATTCTCCAGAACTTCACTTTCCTTCAATTTATCTAAATCCCATCTCCTTATTTTCCTACCTTTCTGCAGTTTTTTCAGCTTCATCCTACAGTTCATGACTAACAAGTTATGGTCAGAGTCTACATCTGCCCCTGGGTATGTCTTGCAATTTATAACCTGGTTCCGGAATCTATGTTTTACCATTATAAAATCTATCTGATACCTTCCGGTGTCTCCTGTTCTCTTCCATGTATACAACCTTCTTTTGTGATTCTTAAACCACGTGTTTGTTACGATTAAATCATGTTCCGTGCAAAATTCTACCAGGCGACTTCCTCTTTCATTCCTCTTGCCCAGTCCATATTCACCTACTATTTTTCCTTCTCTTCCTTTTCCTACTACCGAATTCCAGTCTCCCATCACAATTAATTTTTCCTCTCCTTTAACTGTCTGAATAATTTCCTTTAGCTCCTCATATATTTCTTCGATCTCCTCATCATCGGCAGAGCTAGTTGGCATATAAACCTGTACTACCGTTGTCGGTGTTGGCTTCGTATCTATCTTGACAATGATAATGCGATCACTGTGCTGCTCATAGTAGTTTACCCGCATTCCTATTTTCTTATTCATTATCAGTCCTACTCCTGTGATACCCCCAACTGATTTTGTATTTATAATCCTGTACTCACCTGACCAGAAATCCTGTTCATCCTGCCACCGAACTTCACTAATCCCCACTATATCTAACTACAACCTATCCATTTCCCTTTTTAAATTTTCTAATTTTCCTACGCGATTAAGGGAGCTAACATTCCACGCTCCGATCATAGAATGCCAGTATTGTCTTTCCTGATGATCACATCCTCCTGAGTAGTCCCCGCCCGGAGATCCGAATGGGGGACTATTTTACCTCCGGAATATTTTACCCGAGAGGATGCCATCATCATATTTTCATACAGTAGAGCTGCATGTCCTCGGGAAAAGTAACGGCTGTAGTTTCCCCTTGCTTTCAGCCGTTCGCAGTAGCTGTGTGGCAAAGCCACATTAGCTGATGTTACAAGGCCAGATCAGTCAATCATCCAGACTGTTGCCCCTGTAACTACTGAAAAGGCTGCTGCCACTCTTCAGGAACCACACGTTTGTCTGGCCTCTCCACAGATACCCCTCCGCTGTGGTTGCACCTACGGTACGGCTATCTGCATCGTTGAGGCACGCAAGCCACCCCACCTCGGCAATGTCTGTGGTTCATGGGAGTGGCCAACTAAGGTATGCGACTGAATTTATAAATTTTATTGCCTTTGTATAAATGCTACCAATTTTGACATTTTATGTTGTAGCTGATTAGTTCGCCATTTTCAAATGTTCAATTGTTTGTAAAACTATTGCACCAAACTGCTATGGTCATTAGTCGCTAGACTTACAAACTATTTAAACTTACACTAAAGACAACAGAAACACACCCATGTCTGAGTGAGGACTCGTACTTCCGGCGAGAACGGCCGCCCAGTCAGTAGCATGGTGCCTTAGATCACACGGCCATTCCGCGTGGCTTCGGTTAGTCCGTGATCTTCTCGAAAGGTTAGAGCAGTTAGAGCACTCTATTTCTGCAAGTTTGGTTCATCAACCACGCTTATATTCTTCACTGTGCTTCTACTCAATATTTTTCTCCGTTCATTTCCTGGATAGTAGAAAAACACCTTTTTACCTGTTTTACATAGTGGTAACCTTGACCTCAAGCGGTTTTTTTTTTATGTCAGGTCCTGGTGTATAGGAAGATCTGGGTTTGACCTATTTTGTCATATTCTCTGAATAGTAATTGACGTATTCTGATGTCAGGTGATGCTATATTAGTGCAGATAGTCAATTTATAGGTGTAGGTGTAATTGTTACAGATATTATCCTTATTGTTTCTCTTAGCTGAGTATCGATTTTTGACACGTATGCACTTGTAGTGTATAGTACTCGGCTACATCAAATGGGTGCGAAGGATGAAGTTTGCAAATTATTTGGATCACACCCTCAGTCTGTTTCAGTGAGTTGTCCAAGTACGGCATTTCTAGATTTCAATTTTTGTTTTATATCCACTGTATGGGCCTGGTACGTTCGAGTCCGGCTGTAGTCCAAGATGGAGCGTTATGTTCATGTTTAATAATTGTAACACAACATCGTGACTATAGCATTAGAATCACGATATTCCAACATTTTTCCTCGTTACGTGATTTTAATAATTTTTTAAAAGGCAGAATTATCTCATTTTCCAATTTTTTTAGTAAATTCAAATTATATCATCGTAATTCAAATAGTATCCAGGGAATTCTTAGGTCAAAACGTCTCGTATATCAGAGATCATTTGTCAGATTGCTATTATAAATAGTACCCACAGTTGAGTTACTCTTTCTCTGTATGTTCAGCTCTCTATGTGTTTAGCTCTCTGTGTGTTCAGCTCTCAGTGGGACTATCTCTCAGTACTTAGCTCAGTACTACGTATTATACGTGGTTTCATTCCAAGATAGGAAAACCCCGAGAAAATATTAAAAAATTGATATAAACTCTTATATCGTGATGATACGCGAAAGCGAATATTATCTTTGGACTTTGCTCGGGATAGGCTAGGACGGAAGAATTAGAAACTTCTGCCTCCCGTAATAAACTGATGAACATTCCAGAGAGATGAATACAATCAAACTTTGACAAAAATAATAACGAATTGTGAACTTATGATGTGTGTACTGTGAAAGTATAGTGAATGTAACTATTGATTTCAGAACAGAGAATCTATGAAGCTAAAGAAAATCTTAAACAGTTATTCGAATATTTAGTTCCCTAATATTGTCCCAGCATATTCTAAAAGTGAAGGAATAAATCTAACAGTAGTGGTCAGGAAAAACTTATGGTGAAATTTTCTAAAGAATAATTCTATAAAGGAAAAGGATCAAGCAAAAACATTATCTTTGTAATGGGCGTCAAATTATCTGAACTACCGGGACTCAATGATTCGTATTTTTAGTCTTTGGTTTATTAAATATCAGCCCCTGAGAAACAGATTTTCATGCTCAAATATTAAAGAAAGGCTTCTAAGAGTAAATAAAATCCTGAACCAATATTTACAGTGAAAAATTCTGGAAAGATATAAATTTTATTAACTGCGAATAAGAACCAGGTCTACCAACTTAATTTTTATACTGAAGTGACAAATAAAATTTTGAACCTATACATCCAATATAACTGTGACAATCAAGACGTAATCTGCAGCTTAAATCGCAAAGTTAAAACCTTAATATAAAACGAAGTCAACACAACTGTCGCCCCAGTCACCAAACCATGTCGCCGCCCAGCCACATAATCTGATTATTCATGCAAATGTTTAAATTTATTTTGGCTTCCCTCATATTGAGCTGCATGTTTACAATGGATGTGTTGCTCGAATGTTTATAAACCTATTGGACAAAACTGCAAAGGTCATCAAACTACTTGAACTAAGTCACACTAAGGACGACACACGCTCACATGCCTGAGGGAGGACTCGTGAGAATGGCATTCTAGTCCGTAGCATAACGCCTTAAACCACGCGACCATTCTGCGGGGCTACACTGGATGTCTTGACCAGACTGGGCTGTAGAAGCAATTTAGGGTAATATAGCTTCAAAAATATGTTCAAATGTTTGTAAATATATTGGACTACTGTGGTCGTGACTCCCTAGGCCTATAACTATTTAAACTAACATAAACGAACCTAACGCCGATGCATGGGAGAACATCCTTTGGGAGCGGCCGCGCCGTAACTAGCATGGCTACTATATGTGCAACAGGTTTAGATCAGTTTCTGCTCTATTTTTTAGAATGTTTCTGTTCGATAAGCTACTGCCATATCGTCTGCATATACGAACTTGCAGGACGTGCTGTTTGGAACATCCGCAGTTTACAAGTTACATATCTAAAATGATTTCCAGTCCATGGTGTACAGCAATCAGTGAGAACAAATATTCTTTCAGTGAAAAACCGACTTAAGTGCAGAGTCTGTGCAAGTCGGCGAAGCAGCACATCATGACCGCCCACCGTCCATGATCGCAATTGTAAACATGGGCTTATCTTGTGTCATCAGGAACCGCCGCTTCTATTAAGCGCTACAAGGAAATCCACAATTCCAAAAACATAGAAACACCGCAAAACAACTTATGGTATCACACGACGGCGAGCACATTATAATCTGAGGATGCCCTGCTAAAGCTCGAAACGCGCCAGTAATTAAAGAATAAAGCGATCTGCAATCAAGACGGTTTTTTACTGAAGGAATAGTTAAATAATATGGGAGCCAGTACCGAGCCATGCGGGAGTCAGTTGTTGAGCGCTATACATTTAGGAGTTACCTGACATCGTAGGTTGTAGAGGCGATCTGTTAGATTAATTATCTTCCAAAGTAAAAAGCAAGGATCGCAAAATGGTTATTTATTTCAGTACGATCAGCTTCAGTGGGCTATGCCACCATCATCTGGTCATATAAAATTATACAAGGTCGTCTTCTTACGTTATTTAAAAATGGAGGTTAAATAGTAGGTGCAACATACCACTTAGTCGAAATACAAAATACATCAGTTAAAACATCAATAGTCTCTTACTAGCTGTTGATGTTTTAACTTGCGCAATTTATATTTCGACTTGGTGGTATGTTGCCTGACTTTTGAAAAGTAAGATGACCACTTTGTATAATTTTATACTAGGGGAAGGTTGTGTACCTTTGATCACTTTTGATATTTTTAATTGTAAATGACCCATAAATGTTTCAAACATTATGTTTACTATGTTACATGATAGTACAAACCTTACGTCATATTACAATGCTATTTCATTTTGTCTTCAACAATTTCGTAGAAATACTATTTTAGTAGAATTCTGCAATTGGTTAAAGGTACAATGCAGTGTTCGTACCTTTGACCATCTCCTGTTGTACCTTTGACCATCTGAAGAAAATAGAACAGTGGTATTATACTTTTTTCTTTATCAAGAAAGAAATATTACAAGAATATAACTTTTTATGTTGTCGTGTTATCATTTTAATGAAAAAGTATAAAAATTTATTTCACCACGTCGTTGTGGTTGTACTCGTGAAAACTTCCCAACAATTTCTTCGCTTAACACAATACTAATGTCGTCCAAAAGTGGCAAATTGAAAATTTTGATATGCTTTCTGTACTGTCTCATAAATTTCACTTCAAATTTATTTTTCCCAACGGCTTTTAAGACTTGAGGTGCAAAATATTTAACACCTTTTCCTGCATCAATAGGCACTTTAACCGAAGCGTAATCTTATTCTTTAATTTCTTCTTGGCTCAAAGTTGGGTGAAATAATCTTGTTAGTTACATTTACTTCATCTTGGTCTTCTGTATTATTTAATGCTTCTTCCAAATCCAGTAATGACTCATCATCACATAGGCCACACGCATTCATCGTTTCAGAATCAGAAGAGTCATCAAAGAGAAGTTTTCGAGCTGTAGTTTTCTTCAGATTGGGGGAACTTTTGACCAGTCAAAGATACATCAAAATGAGTGGTCAAAGGTACAATATATGGCAAGGTTTTAACTTAGGACCACATGTACATGTTAGGTTATGTTTCAAGTTAATTTTTTTTTACAAATATCACTCATAATTCACAGTATTATATGTCAATAATGATTAATTTCAAATTGAAAATAATTTACGTGAGAAAATAACTTAGTAAAGTAAATGTATAGTACTTACTTTTCTAGATGCAAATAGGTAACTTCGTATTTTAGAAATATGCTTCCAAACACCACCACAAAAACAAGTGAATATGCTGCCTCTGTGGTAAAACTGTGAACTGGATCACGTAGTTCTCCTCGTCAAACACAGATGGTCCCAGAACTCACAGTGGTCAAAGGTACAATATGGTCAAAGGTACACAACCTTCCCCTACAAGATGATGATGGTATAGCCACAGAAAAGCAGCCCACCCTAATCCACTGTCCTCGTAGTTCTGTAAGGTGTCAGGCCGTTTGCTGGCTTAGGGTGCCTCTCGCACGTCAGAGGGTAGCGTGGAGGGGAGGCTGAGGGGAGAGCTCGAGCGGCCTGCCACGAGGCCACGGCCACAGACAAATATATACAGAGGGGAAACCTCCGTAAGGGCCCGGTCCTAAGCTCAGGGGTGCGGGGAAGGAGGTTTTCCAGCAGTTCCGTAAGATGTTCCATGATGGCGCTGCGGTCAGAAGCAGCCCTTTAAACTGGCCAGAACAGGCGGCAGGTAGCGGCTGTCCTCTCCACCACCTCCCCTCAAACTCCAGCAACAGCCGTGGCCTCGTGGTAGGCGGCACAAGCTCTCCCCTCAGTCTGCCATTCACGCTACCCTCTGACGTGCGAGAGGCACCCTAAGCCAGCGATCCGCCTGACACCTGCTAGCATCTTACGGAACTACGAGGGGAGCGTAGGACAGTGGTGTAGGGGTGGTTTCTTCTCTATGTATGTTACTCTGTGCCACGGCTGTGTCCGGCTTGCTGGCGTTTTAGCGGGGGTGGTAGTGGGGACAGCCGCTACCTGCCGCCTGCTGTGGCCAGTTTAAAGGGCTGCCAGCGCCATCATGGGACATCTTACGGAACTGCTGGAAACCCTCCCTCCCCGCACCCCGAAGCATAGGACCGGGCCCTTACGGAGGTTTCCCATCTGTATATATTTGTCTGTGGTATAGCCCACTGAAACTGGTCATCCTAAAATAAATATTTATTTTGCAGTCATTGCGTTCTACTTTTGAAGATAACTATACATTTTGATGGAATGGTCTGAAGATGACTGGTGTACTGCCGAAAAGAGGACCCAGATTTCAGATTTTATTGCGGCCAAGGATTTTTAAAAATACGGTTAGTATAAATAAGAAAATACCTTTTAACAGTTTTCAGTAATGCAATAGCTCTGCACCAGCTGAGATACCGCAGTGGGCGCAGGTGTGTGGCAGAGGCGGCACGGCCAGCTGTCGCTAGGCGGCCTGCGCTGGCTGGCGGTCACTTCCGGCTCTGCGGCCTTTTGTGTGTTACGGCGACTGCCGCTGCCGCTGCCTGTGCTCGCGGCTCTCCGCCTTTCATCTGCAGCACGGCGCCACTCAGACACCAGACACGCTCTAACCGCTGTCTATCTCGCTTTGTCCGAGCGGCAGCGCTTTCTTGGAAGGAGTGCCGCTAGGCTTCCGGCACGCCAGCGGACCATAGGGGAACGCCTAGCTACAGCTGTCTACCGACAACCGCCAACACCGTAGCTTATACAGAGGCGTTCAAAAGTATTCACACACTGGGGGTAATCTGAAAAGTGAACCTTAAATAAGTTTTCAACTCAAAAAAATTACACTACAGGCCATTAAAATTGCTACACCAAAAAGAAACGCAGATGATAAACGGGTGTTCATTGGACAATTATATTAAACTAGAAGTGACAGGTGATTACATTTTCAGGCAATTTGGGTGCATAGATCCTGAGAAATCAGTATCCAGAACAACTATAATCTGGTCGAAATAACGGCCTTGATACGCCTGGACATTGAGTCAAACAGAGCTTGGATGGTGTGTACAGGTACAGATGCCCATGCAGCTTCAACACGATACCACAGTTCATCAAGAGTAGTGACTGGCGCATTGTGACGAGCCAGTTGCTCGGCCACCATTGACCAGACGTTTTTAGTTTGTAAGAGATCTGGAGAATGTGCTGGTCAGGGAAGTAGTCTAACTTTTCCGTATCCAGAAAGGCCCGTACAGGACCTGCAATATGCAGTTGTGCGTTATCCTGCTGAAATGTAGGGTTTCGCAGGGATCTAATGGAGGGTAGAGCCACAGGTCGTAACACATCTGAAATGTAACGGCCACTTTTCAAAGTGTCGTCGATGCGAACAAGAGGTGACCGAGACGTTAACCAATGGCCCCCCCATACACTCATGCCGGGCGATACGCCAGTATGGCGATGACGAATACACGCTTCCAATGTGCGTTCACTGCGATGTCGCCAAACACGGATACGACCATCATGATGCTGTAAACAGAACCTAGATTCAACCGAAAAATGACGTTTTGCCTTTCGTGCACCCAGGTTCGTCGTTGCGTACACAATCACAGGTGCTCCTATCTGTGATGCAGCGTCAAGGGTAACTGCAGCCATGGTATCCGAGCTGATAGTCCATGTTGCTGCGAACGTCGTCGAACTGTTCCTGCACGATCCGTTACTGCCATGCGGATACGATGCCCGTCATCTCGACTGCTAGTGATACAAGGACAGCACAGCTTTCTGTATTGCCCTCGTGGACACACCGATTCCATATTCTGCTAACAGTCATTGGCTCGCAACCAAGGCGAGCAGCAATGTCGCAATACGATAAGCCGGAACTGCGATAGACTACAATTCGACCTTTATCAAAGTCGGAAACGTAATGGTACGCATTTCTTCTCCTTACACGAGGCATTACAACAACGTTTGACCAGGCAAAGCCGGTCAACTGCTGTTTGTGTATGAGAAATCGGTAGGAAACTTTCCTCATGTCAACACGTTGTAGGTGTCGCCACCAGCGCTAACCTTGTGTGAATGCTCTGAAAAGCTAATCATTTGCATATCACAACATCTTCTTCCTGTCGGTTAAATTTCGTGTCTGTAGCACGTCATCTTCCTGGTGTAGCAATCTTAATGTCCAGCAGTGTATTTTATTCTTTACAAATGTGTAATACATATGTCAATCGGAACATATGCAGAACAACAAGTAACAAAACACGCCTTAGGTAAGAAAGAAAAAAGAAATTCGAAATATACATTGCGAAAGTATGCAGACACTCAGCAATCGGTATTTGGTAATACGTCCCTTTCTCTGTACTACAGCCCCCAGTCTTTGTGGCATGGAGTAAACAACCTTTTTTTGGTATATACGAACCGATACTCATCCGTTCTTCTTTATATGCACGCAAATATGTCATACTGCTCACATGTCGTTTTTGAAGTCTCATTTTCATTATGTTTTCGATGGAACTGAGGTCCGGAGACTGAGATATGAGGGGAAGAGGCGTGTTGTATAGTATTCACAATTAGACAAGTTCCGCCTTATGCTTGGGATCATTGTCTTGTTAGAAAAAAAAAAAAGATAACTTGTCAGCGCTCATCTTCAGATTTTGCTTGAGTATATCGAGTTATACAAATTTGTTCATGGTGCCTTCAATAAATACAAGCTCGCCAACACCTCTTACGCCTCCATGTTTGATGATTGCTTGCATGTTTCTGGGCTCACACTTTGCTTGACTTCACACTAAACTGTGGTCACAGTGGCTCAAAGTAAATTTGCATTCGATGCTCCACAGAATCTTGTCCCAAAAGGTGACATCCTTGTCGGCGAATGCTTCTGCAAAAACCACCCGCTTTTTTGCGTTGCACTTACTGACGAACGGTTTGCGCCTTGGCACACTGGCATTAAACCCAGCACTGTCGTCCGAGTGTCTTCTTTCACCATTCCAGCTATCTTTTTCTTGTCTCTGTACGTTTATGAGGACGCCCCTGTCGTGGACGATTGACGAGTTTTTTTAATCTTTCCATTTCTGGAAGATACTGATTATAGTCATTCGGCTTCGGTTGACGACCTAGCCTATTTCTGCATATGATTTTGCCTCACTATGCAGCCGCGCGTTTACTTTTGTCCCGCGCGAGACACACGCCTGTGATGGTAAAACAAAACAAATCGTTCCACAATAGGGTACGGTGACATTGGCATAGTCGACATCTTCTGAAACATTCTTTGCATCATGGCAAATTCGCAGATACACATTCCGTGTATGTCTTAGCCACAATTGACCATGAGATATGCATGTGCCTTGTGTCTCAATGCTTTTGTCCGCCTTTGTAAGGTTTGAATATGGGGAGGAATTCACAACATAGCTGCCATTAGGCATTAAATTAATGGGGACAGTTGAAAGTTTGTGCTGAGTGGGGATTCGAACCCGGGTGTTAATTCTTACTAGGCAACCGCGCTGACCGAATACCACCTAGACATAAGCACAGACAAATATGTACAGGCGGGAAACCTCCGTAAGGGCCCAGTCACACGCTTAGGGGTGCGGAGAGGGCGGGCCAGAGCAGTTCCGTAAGATGTCCCAAGATGGCGCTGCGGTCAGAAGCATCCCTTTAAAACTGGCCAGAGCAGGCGGCAGGTAGCGGCTGCTCCAACCACCACCTCCCCTCAAACGCCGGCACGCCGAACACATTCGTGGCCTCGTGGCAGGCGTCACGAGCTCTCCCCTCAGCCTCCACGCTACCCTCTGATGTGCGAGAGGCACCCTCAGAAGCGCCTCTATTGTCGTCTTCCGGTACTAAGCCAGGGAACCGTCTGACATCTGCTGGCATATTATGGAACTACGAGGGGAGCGTGGACAGAGGATTGGGGGAGGCTTCTTCAAATGTTCAAATGTTTGTTAAGCTTATGAGACTTAACTATGGGGTCATCAGTCCCTAAACTTACAAACTACTTATGAACTAGCTAAGACTAAGGACGGCACAAATATCCATGCCCGACGGGGGATTCGAACCCCCGACCGTAGTGGCCGTGCAGACCGTGACTGGAGCGCCTCAGTCTCCTCGGCCACCGCGGCCGGCGAGGCTTCTTCTCTGTATGTGTTACTCTGTGATATAAGGCCTGTCAACAGCCCGTGCTGCATCACCCCGACCACGCCGCAGCCGCCATCTGAATTGCTGGCCGCTGAGGAACAACCCACTGCCTCGTAGTGGCCAGCCAGTAAGCTGGAGGCAGCGGCCTGATTGGTGTGATGCAGCACAGGATGTTGGGAGGCCTTGTGTCTAGGTGGTGTTGGCTAACCACTACACCTCTCGCAAGCTACTGGGTGAGCTTCGTTAGGATCAAATTTGCTTGTTCTTTCATAACACACCACCAGCTCGTATCCATGAAGACGCGAATGAATTCACGACGCCAAGCGGCTGGTGGACACAGCATTCACCACCGCCGCGCGGGGTACCCCTGCTCGCCTGCCGCCAGCCGCACTTTCTCATCTCAATTTGTCCACACACTACTAATGTGGTGCCCCAGGCCATTAAATATCGTATAACGTGAAATAAATTGTAGCACCAAGGAGAGGTTTGAAATAGTAACACGGTGCCATTTATCGGATGCTTAGCCAACCTAGACAGGCGGAGGTTAAGTTCTGAGTTCTGGCCTAGATGGGTCACTCAGGCAAGACAGACTGCCACAAATGTTAGTCTGCATTAAAAACATATTGGGATAATTAAAAAGAGATTAACATCATGTCTTTTAACTTGCACTAAAGCACTTAGAGTGTGCAATATTTCATTGCAATCAGTTAAGTAGTTTCGGAGTTCAACGCGGACAAAAGTCGTAAAATAGGATGTTAAAATATACACTGAGAAACATATGTGTCTGAAAGAAAAAAAGGAAATAAAATTATAATCGAACACTAATAATGAGTGTGTCTGTGTGTGTTACTACTGTGCTTCTGTCTGGATGCAACAGTGGCTGTCTAGACTGGTACACCGCTGTGAACATAAAAATTGATCCGAATGTCTGTGATTCGAGTAAGAATAAATATTATGATTAATCAGCCTGGCATCGACTGACTGCAATATGTATGGCCCCCGTTGATGTGCTTGATTATCAGAACAACTGTCTGATTGAATGACAAGTCCGGTTGTAGCTCAAAATAGAATTAATTAATATGACAAGCAAATAATATTCATTAAACAGAGTGCAGACCAATGTTACCACGAATGTAACACAGATAAATGTAATCGTGGGTGGAATAACAGACAGTTTCTAACACTGACTGATAGAATAGCTTGTAGGGATGCAGCACAGAGTGGAAACGCACAATTTGACAATTATGAAATACTTTAGTTATTTATAGTAGAGTATTTTAAGAAAAATAAAGATTATTTAGATTACGAAATTAGTATATATTCTGTTACGACTTAAGCAATGATTCCTGTGTATGTCGACACATGCTGAGAAAAAGACGGAATTTCATTAACAAACTAATTATTGTTTTGTCAGCAAGTGCTGTAATTAATATCATTGTATCAAGCGCCTTCTGCAAATTAATAACAAATACTGGTAGCTACCTCACAAACTAGTTGGTTATTATTTATGTAACGTAGTATAAGAGCATAACAAACGGGGATACTGAATATGTGCAAACGATTAACAGACACACTGCACTCTCCCTCCCTATTCGGAAAAACAATCTTTACGATAAAGCAGAGTGTCTGTGAGTTTGTGTGTACTTTTTGGATCTACAGTTCTGTTCCAATCTCTATGAAATTTGGAACACGTGTGCTTCGATCCATGAGGACGGTCGCCATAAGTGTTAGGATCACATACAACACATAGTTCACGAGATATCACGTTCAAATGTTGTAAAAGCTTATGGGACTTAATTGCGAGGTCTTCAGTCCCTAAACTTAAAAACAAACATCTATGCCAGAGGAAGGTTTCGATCATCCGACGCGGAAAGTCGCGCGATCCGCGATGTGGCGCTCCAAACCACTCGGTTACTCCCACGCGGCGAGATATCTTGTCGTAAACAATTAAATGCGCGAAAAACTACTGCTTTAAGCGACACTGATGCTCATTTCCTCTTAAGCCACTGGACTGATTTCAACCAAATTTGGTGCACGTCTTCCTTACCGTGAGGTAACAATTGCTGTAGGGGTAAGAACCACAAACGACACATGTCATTCAGGTGATATTATGGCATAAACAATAGGAGTTGCAAGAAACTGCCACGTAATGCGACGAGACTTTATAAATACACTATATGAGAATGACAGTACTTAGCGACTTGCAACAAACTTTAAAAATAATTTCAAACGTTTATTAAACTTCTTCTCGCTAACAACCATATCACAATAATGAAACGAAAACGTTTCTCGCTAACTACTTTTCCGCTGTTCATAGAGCAAAACTGTGGCATTCAGTATGACGTTGCGGTTTATAATTTCTACATTACGAATTGTAGTTGCTGGGAATTTTACAGATACTATACTCTCTTTCACATTCTGAAGGTAGCATGGGTAAAATATAGGGAGCAAAAAGTTAAACTTATACAGAAACCAGACAACGGTTATTAGATTTGAAGGGCATGTAAGAGACGCAAAGGTTGGGAATGGAGTAAGACAGGGTGGTAGCCTTTCCCCAATGATGTTCAATCTGTACATTAAAAAAGCAGTGAAGGAATGCAAGGAAAAATTTGGAGAGGGAATTAAAGTTCAGGGATGAGAAATAAAAACTTTGCTGTTTGCCGATGACATAGCAATACTGTCAGAGACTGCAAAGGATCTGGAAGAGCAATTGAATGTAATGTACAATGTCTTATAAAGAGGGTATAAGATGAACATCAACAAGAGTAAAACAAGGGTAATGGAATGTAGTGTCAGAAAATCAGGCAATACTAAGGAATTAGATTAGGTAATGAGACAATAAAAGTAGTAGATGAGTTTTGTTACTTGGGTAGCAATATAACTTCTGATGGCCGATGTAAAGGAAATATAAAATGCAGAATGGCTATGGGAAGAAAAGCGTTTCTGAAAAAGCGAAATTTGTTGACATCCAATATTAGTTTAAATGTCAGGAAGTCTTTTCTGAAAGGATTTGTCTAGAGTGTAGCATTGTATGGGAGTGAAACGTGGAAGGTAAGGAGTTCAGACAAAAAGATAATAGAAGCTTTCGAAATGTGGTGCTACAGACGAATGATGAAATTTATGAGTCGTGCTTTTTAAGTAAGTACCGTTTTGAAATTTAAAAAGAAGACGTGCTAATATATCTCAATAATTTTATACGCAATGGGTACCTACATCTGTTGTCTACGCACTGACGTCATTACAGAGTGATTCTTCCTTGTTTACGTCGTGTACTGGATGTTTAAGATGCCTCCGATAACCGTGAGTCCCGCCGACTGTGAAATACGGTCGGTCGTTAATGAAAGTTTGATGCAGGAAGTTGACGATAAGGTGAGTGAAAACAAACGCTTTACGATTTCCTCCTTGCGGGATGACTTTCCTAATGTTTTTCGTTTTGTTTAGTAGGGCATTGTGTCCGAGTAAGACGATGACGAAGTCAAAAGAGTTGTGATGCAGAGGTTAACAACTCAGGCGGCAGACTTCTTTGAGGAGTGTATTCAAAAACTGGTACAACGTTATGACAAGTGTCTCAGTTTTAACGGAAATTATGTAGAAAAGTAGATGAAGGTACAGGCTTTCATGTAAAAATAAAATTATTGAAATATCTTAGCACGTCTTTTTTTTTTTAAATTCAAAACGGCACTTACTTAAAAAACACGTCTCGTAGAAGGGTAGATCACCTAACTAATGATGAGGTGCTTAACTGAATCGGGGAGAAAAGGAGTTTCTGGCATATCCTGACTAAGAGAAGGGATAGATTGGTTGGACACATTCTGAGACATCAAGGAATCGTCAACATAGCATTAGAGGGAAGTGTGTGGGGTAAAAATCGTAGAGGGAGACCGAGGGACGAATTCATAGCAGATTCATAGGATTGTAGGTTGCCGAACTTATTCTCAGATGAAGAGACTTCCACAGGACTGGGTAGCATGGAGAGCTGCATCAAACCAGTCTGCGAACTGGAGACCACATCAACACCATACACAAATACAGATTAATGTACTTTAGAAATTGTATCACAGGACGACACGTAGCTCAAGGGCAATAACAGTAACGTTCATGGAAAACCGCCCCTTCACGTGTCAGGTTTTGATCTAATACTTCTTTACAACTAACTCTGTTCATAGCGGATTTTACAGACATACAGTGCTCATACAAATTACTATATAACTGCATATTTATACAATTGTATAACTGATAATACAGTAACTATGAGATCATACATACTGACATGGGTAAAATCCTTTCACATCATGCAATACGTGTTACCCGTCAGCTTAAGGAAATTCCTGGAAAGCTGACAGTAATGTTGACAACTTTGAGCTCTGATCGCACACGAATGCAGATGACAGCAAAAGACTTCTATAGAGTTATGCGGAAAGGAAGAGAATGAAATAAAGTACATCAAGCTAATACCCATTAATTACGACAGATCTGGCTTTTAACTTCAAGAGACTGCAGTTTCCAGCGAGGCTTGCATTTTCTATTACGATTAATAAACCACAGGGCAATCCATTCAATACTGTGGAGTGGATTTGACATGCCCATGTTTCTCACACGGACAACTTTATGTGACTTGCTCAGGTGGGGCCTCACCCGAGAAATTATTCACATTAGATCCTGCACAAGTAACAAGAAATGTTGTTTATAGTAAAGTTGTGAATTAAATGAATGTATGAATGTTACATATCATTTGTACTTTATGTACTATCTTTCTATGTTTGGATACTGTACTTAAAATTTTGTATATTATGCAAAACAGTCTTATTTTTTAATTATTCCCTGATAAATATAACATGTCATTAGAAAAAAGGAGATGGACAGAAAGAGAAGTGATAGGGGAAGTACTAACACAAGGCTTGAATAAATAAATAAATAAATACCTAGGTAACTCCGGGGTTTGAGCTAGTTATAAATAAAGTTAATTTCTCTCAGCTTTTTCTGTTTACAGCAGCTACACTTCATGTAGTGCATTAACAAACTGGGTGTCGTATGTAATTATGAACTGTACTCAGTAAGGTAATAGTTGTATCAACCCTGCCGTTACTGTTGAAGATCACAACATGAGATTGCTGGTTAATAATGCTGGGAAGATTAATTATGCAGTTCATGAATATCATACAAAATCTATAAAACCTACGAAAATGCTGAATACGTAAAAATATTTTACTAAAACTGTTGTTTCTCTGAGGGCAACAATTGTAAAAATTCCTGGCATTCAATTAAAAAAAGGAAATGAAGCTATCGTATGAAATATCACTATAATAAATGATCTTGAGTGATAGAAACGAATAAGACACAAAACTGCAAATTATTACTTTGCTTATTATTATTTTAACTGATCCAGTAATAGTCACTATTACAATGAAAAATGAAAGACCTAAATTACCTTATGAAAATTTGCATAATTATGTGTTATAAGATTTCATTTTCAGAGTCGTTATCTACAATAAATACATAATGACAACAACAAAAAACCTTCACAAGGTCCATTTCAGTGACAACTATAATCCACGTCTCTCTTCAACAGACAGAACCCAGACTCTGCGCGTTAAGCCTAACAAGTCCGTGGTATTACTCACTACAGCAGACAACGGATTACTACCACAGACGCCGACCATCGCTGTCTCCTAGTCTCTAGCAATAAATATCTCTGATCAGCGAAAATAACAAAATCAAGTGTTGATATTTTTCAACTCTATGTAGACAACAGATAGTAAAATTACTGAATGAACTTTAACGTTCAATACTCCACGAGTCGTTTCTGGCGACTCTTCGTATCGTTGAGAGTTGAAATCAGAGTTAGAACTGAAATTGAAAAAAAAAAAAAAAAAAAAAAAAAAAAAAAAAAAAAAAAAAAAAAAAAAAAAAAATCCTGATTGTTGGGCCTGCAGCATCATAAATGTCGTTAAATGACATTGTAATGAAAGTTCCGGATTGGTGCTTATATTTTATTCAATAGCGCTACAGCCGTTTCAACATTTTGTCACTATCAAGCGCCTGCGTATATAAGAATTAAATCAATTAATTAAAAGTCAAATAATACGAAAATATACATAAAAATTTTTGTTATAAATTTTCCTTATAACTTACGTCTACGATCTTTGGACGTTATATGCTGACATGTGGCGTAACTGTTGTATAAACTGTATGGAAATACTCACGTATTTCGTAGTTGTATACGGTTTTTAGCTGTCTGGTTTTAGGCACCTTTTTACGCTAAAACGTTAAAGAAAACTCTTATATTTTGCGTAATTAACAACTGCTCTGCCAAAGATGTTTACATACATATAGTAATCGACTAAGTTATCAGAGACTTTTTAACGTTGACATTTCGTTTTTTAGCTACTCTGGTCATTTAGCATATCTTTGCGTCTCAGCCTTTTTCATCGATAAAGTCAATACAATTAACCAGATAATTTTTATGTTTGAAATCAGTGTGTTCATTAAGTATTTCGTTCGGATAATTTTTAGTGTGAATATATATTTCAGATTCCTCCACAATATTCATTTCTATCCCCATTGGTATTTTATGCAATATCGTAAGTGCGTTTTCGATGTCAAGTGCTGAATGGTTTTCGTTTCTGAGATGTAAATAGAAACTAGATTGGTTGTTTTCACTGATTATTACGTGTTCAAGATATCTTGTGAGGAAATTACGTCCGGTCTGATAAATGTAAAAGCTGTTACAGTTGTCACATGTGATATTATAAATACCTGGTTCTAAGTATGGGGAATTACTGATAGATGCGAAGTGTAATTTTGTTCTTCGATTGTTATTAGTTCGAAAGTCAAATTTAATTCTCGTGTTTTTGAAAAGTTCGTTAATTTTGTTGGATATTTTACCGAAGTATGTGGCGGGTATGTATTTAAATGTCCCACATTTCGATAAAATATCCATTCTCTGTTAATGCCCATTGACAGAATTGCACTCGATGATTAAAGTCATCACCATGTAATTGCTGATGTAGCGACACATGAAACGGTTGAAAGCGGTGACGATGCAGCATGCGCATGACACTACTTTGACTCTGGCAATGTCCCGTGTACTCCTGTGTAGGTTCACGGCAACAGCAGCTAACACACCAACTGCACCCACTTCTCCTGTGACGGGCCTGTTACGGACCCGTTTGCGTGCTATGACCATACATGTTGCATACAGTTGGAGGTAGATGATTTGAAATGTGTGGCACGTTGGATGCTCTCTGTCCGGGTACCGTTCTGCATACACCCTGCAGATTTCAGCTGCATTTTGTCGACACTCGCCATAGATGAGTATCATCTCCGACTTTTCAGAGTTCGAATACACCATGGTCACAGTTTATACAACACTACACTATCACAGACTTCTGGTAACACAGTGTACTACAGTTAGACTGCATGCAAAGACGAATGCAGAATAACAATAGCAGCAAGCACTAGATGCGGACAATGCGACAGCTAGACCAAACCACAACAGTGCACTACAGCCACACTCGTAAACACGGTCGTCATCGTAAACATGTCCCTGAAGATGATGCTCGCCGACCGTGGCCCGTGTTTGTTACAACACGCAACTGAACGTCGGTTTCAAGCGTCAACTTTAGGTTACAATATCTCCGGGTGTAATTAATATTTTACAATGCTACAAACGGCACTGATTACGTATTTGTTTATATGTTCAGATGTGCTAAGAAAACTAACGGGGTTACATTAAAAAAAACGTAGGTTTGTGTTAAAAAACATACTTCCGTGCATTTTTTTATGGTTTGTATTAATCAGTTACACTAGCCCCTCTCCTCACGTTCGGTCTGTGGAATCGTGTCGTCAGTATTTGATGTGGTTTACGAATATCCAGCGGTAATGTTAGGTGACTCACCCTGTATATATTGAAAATGGCCAGGTTTATAAGGAAATATTTTAAAATATTGCCTTTGTATTTTATATTATTTATTTAGTTTGCCAGCTAGCTCAGTAAATAGATGAAACACAAACCTTCTCAGGGACGTGATTTTTCAGGTTAAATTTTAGTTGAAGGTCTTCAACTGGTGCGAGTATTCTTACAAAGTAGTCCCACATTAAATGCTATAAAAATAATATTCAATTGCAAATGAAGTCAATGTGGAACCTATCCTCTATATTAAAATTCTGAATATTATTCTCAGTTACGTATATCATCGAAACTTTAACTGAATGTCCAACTTGAAGTAAAATCGCAAAGTCTGAATTCAATAAAGCTAAATGAAAACTTCTTCTAACCTTTAAGATATGACTATCAGGAAATTATTTAATGAATTATTATTCACTTCTCACTCAGAATAATTACGCACTTCGTAATTTATAGATCTTTGTAACATACCACATTTTACCATACATTACCACAGAAGTTGGCGTAATTTTTATGTAAGTCCAGTTTGGTTTTGCAGAACTGAAATAGAAAATTATTATTTTTTATTAAACCTTATTTTCCAGCTGTCCCTGCTTTATCAGTTAGGAATTCTATATTTGCCACGTAATGGCGGCGGTTGATGCAATCTGTGTCGTTATCTTCTTGCTGAAACAAATGTTAATGGCGTCCTTAAGCATTTCGTATAAATGATCAGGATATTTCTAACTAATTAAAGTTCGTACACTTATTTCATTTAATACATATATTATAAGACTTAAAAATGTTCAAACACATTCACAGACCTCACTACAATGTTTCCTTCATTTTCATCAAAAACAGACTTGTCACGATTACGAATCGACCAGCACAGATATCAACTAGATACAACAAGACACGAGAAGCTACAAGATTACTTTTTAACATTACATACATTTATATATTTTAATTATACTCAGATAATAACACACATCAAAATAATTATTCTTTGTTGCGAGTGTATACGCAGACACCTTTTGTTACATGATGCGTCTACATTAGTGGTACCACTAAACTTTTCAATCGCCCATTTCGGTAAAAATTGGAAGGACATTACAGGTTCGAATTCCCCCCCCCCCTCGGGCATGGATGTTTGTGCCGTCTTTAGTATAAGGTAGTTCATAAGTAGTTTGTAAGTTTAGGGACTGATGACCCCGCAGTTAAGTCCCTTAAGCTTTACAAACATTTGAACATCTTTCGGTGAGGCCCGCTTGCTGGCGAAACAGCCACTCTCAGTCAGGAGGAAGATTAGGGAGACTGTAAAAATAGCCAGCCGCTTCACTAATATGAACAGGGAAGATGGATATACGCTTCTGACGTCTTGTCTGCCAGCAGTTGCAACACTGGGAGACCGCGCGCAGAGCGACTCACGCAGTCTGCCCTGGAGACCACAGCGGCCGCGTGGCGCACACGCGCATCAGCCGTCTGAGCCAGGCGATCGGTAAACAGAGGCACGCCACAACTGCTGCCATCTCCCTCGTGTCCATCCAGCCAAAGCAAGTTACAATGCTATTTACTGCAATAACAGGGAAGAGTGCAACCTCCAATCACATCAACAACTTGCTATGAAAACAGCAATCGTTGACGCTCTTTTCCACCAATGGGGTCTAATAATATAAACAGCAATAAAGAAAGACCAACATGTTCCTCAAACCACTGTTAGCACAATTATATAAGTCACAAGTCAGGAGTCAGACACAAACACTTATGAAGGCCGCTTGCAACAGACGCCGAAACGTCGGTAGATTTCATAAAAATGACGACGAGGTCTGGTACCCAGAATAATTTTGCTGACGCTTGCAATTTTCTCTTATCGCTTGATCATCTCGTCAGAGAAGCTGGAGTGAGGCCGTGTGTTGTCAGACGACGTTCTGCGTTCTCTCAATTGTCGCAGCCACAAGCGCACGGTGGACACATCCATGACTCCATCACTACATGCCTCACTCAATTGGCGATGAATTTCAGTCGGTGACACAGCGCGAAAATGGAGAAAACCAACGGTTACACGCTGTTCTTGTACTGAGCACGTCGCCATTTCAAGTATCAACAAGTCTTAATTCTCTCCGCTACCGCTAGTTCTATGCGTCGTACATTGCTACCATCTCTATTATGTATTCACAGTGAGTGTGCGTATATTTTAAAACAGACCACATATTAAACTTTTATCCATTATTTGTTGGAACCTGCGACTGTATCTTGAAATAAGTTTCAGAAATTACTGCAATTTAAAATTGAAGAATTAGACAATTATTCCGAAACCTCTCCCCCCCCTTCCACACACACACACACACACACAGAAAATACTTCCTTGCACTTACACTCTCTTTCGTCCTCTTCCACTTCACACCACTCTACCCCACCCCTCTCATCACAGCCTACACTACTCCCTACCAAAGCCCAAAATCATTTTTATAATTTTTGAATCAACGAATAACATAGAAAATTCAAATGTCATATATGTCACCTCAAACAACACATGTGACGCATGTCATCATAAAATCAATACTCCTAGTATTAACGTAAATATCATTCTGAAATCATATTTTATACATATATTTGTAATACAACCTTTGTTCTTATTAGTCTAAATTGGCATTATATTTATACCCTATAATAAGATAAGCTATTGTCAGCCTTTGGTTTCACATGATAGCTTTTATCCTGTGGTATAAACATACTTTTTGGTTTGTTTACAAGTTGAAAGACGTGGTAGTGGCTGTGCTGTGGTAATGTGTGTGCAATGTTTTTTAATTGTACCGCTTGAAAGTCGTGGGAGTTGCTGTGGTGTGCTGATGGAAGGGCAGTGTTGTGAAATGTTATCCAAAAGTGGAACACACGTGGACATAATAAATATGAAACTCCTAACTGTAAGTAATATCTTGAAGACGAACTTATATTGTAATTAATCAGTGTAACATACCACATTAGTGTTTACTTTTTCTCGTTTTCCGCCATGCTACAGATACAAATGTAATTTGCACTAAATGTATATATATACCGTCTGATGATGAGCTGCTAGGCTCATGGTTTAATAAATCTGCATTGAGAAGAAAAAAGGCGACTGATTGCAGTAATTTCTGAAACCTAGACCACATTTTTCTTTCAGTAGCCAGTCCTGGGCAGCAGAAATGTGAATGCACATCTTATAGTTCCGTCGAGCCATGTAATTTACTGATGAAGAATCCTTTGAAATATACTTTCACCAGTACGTTTTGCACTCCAGAGTATATGTGACACTTAGTAATGAACGTGTCATTAGTGTTATTTAAGGAATTTACGTAACACATTTGAGTTTGAGGATAGAGTTAATACAATGGCACAGTGGATCAGTGTACCTGTATTTTTAGCAAGTGAACTGGGAAAGTATACTGCCTTACATCTATCAATACACTTTCACACTAAAGACTTATGATACACTACATAAATGTGTGACACTGCGCATGTGGAATTGAAACTTACGTCAACTGGGCAGTTTCGTCAAAACACCAGTGTTATGTTACTTGATTCTGACATGCCACACAAAACGGATCAAATGGTGTTCCAGTCGTCTAGTAACTTCAAAAAGCTCCAGTGACCTGATTCGTCCACCACTAACTAAGCTAGACCACTGACTAAGCTAGACATCTGCAAACGCCGGGTAACTATTAACAAAGGGCTGTTATTACGAGCACCTCTTCAACAGAACACGCAGAATAAACGCTCTCTACAGACATAGGGTTACTGAAGCTGTAGCTCTCGACGTTCAATCCTGAATGTTGACACAACGTATTAATTAATTGCTACCTCCGTTACTGTTAGCATAATATTGGCTGTGGGGAACGTCAGAGCCACGTGGAACTGCAGTGATACTGTGACGTAAGATCTTATTGCAGTACATAAAGAGCGAATTTTGTTAGAGAACAAATGTTTTGTTATGTAGGGATATTGCTTAAGCGACAATTGTACATTATTTTCATCCACTGGGTATAAAAGCCAGTCACACTAGTACAAAAATCTGCGCAGAAAAGCATCCGTTGGGTAAGGCGATGCGCGCTCATCTTTTACGTCTTAGGTAGATTTGCAAAGGAAAATTTGCAAACAAATGCTGTCTTTGAAAACTGCTGATCTGCTATCATCCACGCAGTTGACATACACACTACTTTTAAGTAATTATCCCTAGAAATTAGCTTATTTTAGATTACATATATTTTGCGGTCAAAATTATTTGTATCATCCTGTATACCTACTAGGTAGAGGTCAGCAAGACGGCTGTGTATTTTCCGCGAAATTTTATATCCAGCTGAAGTAATTTACAATAAGATAGTTTGAAACGTAGTAAAACTGGAAGACAAGAATGAAGTAATCGGATCAGTAATGGTGTATAACAGAGCTGTTATCTGAAGCGGCACTGTCGAAAAAAAAACATTGTAGGACTTCTTCGTGCCGGCCGCGGTGGCCGAGGGGACTGAGGCGCTCCAGTCACGGTCTGCACGGCCACTACGGTCGGGGGTTCGAATCCCCCTCGGGCATGGATATTTGTGCCGTCCTTAGAATTAGTTAGTTCATAAGTAGTTTGTAAGTTTAGGGACTGATAACCCCGTAGTTAAGTCCCATAAGCTATACAAACATTTGAATTTTTTGGACTTCTTCGTGGGAAAGGCGAACCAGAGACTACGTTTTATTGGCAGAATCCTTCAAACATGCAACAGAACTACAAAAGAAACTGCATACACTACGCTTGTCCGTCCATTTTTGGAGTATTGCAGCCCAGTGTGGGATCCTTATCAGTTGGGTTTGACGGAGGACATCGAAAGAGTCCAAAGAAAGGCAGCTCGTTTCGTATTGTCACGATACAGGGGAGACAGTGTTACGGAATTGATAAGTATCTGGGATGGGAACCATTACAACAATGGCGCTTATCGCTGCGGCGTGGGCTACTTGCGAAACTCCAATCGCCAACATTCTGCTCCGAATACGAAAATATATTGTTGACTCCCACTTACATAGGTAGAAATGATCATCAGAATAAAATACGAGATATCAGAGCTCGAACAGAGAGATTCAGGTGTTCATTCTTCCCACGCGCTATTCGAGAATGGAATGGGAGATAAATAGTATAATTGTGGTTCGATGAACCCTCTGCCAAGCACTTAAATGTGATTAGCAGAGTATCCCATGTAGATGTAGATGTAGATGTAGATGTAGAACTCTTGATGAAACCTCAAGCTTTCGGCGACTGTCTCCATCGTCTTCGTCAGAAGAAATTGACTGTGTATATCGGTTCTGTGGTGACCTTAAATAGCACTGAACTGCTCCATTGCTTCAGATCTCCACATACTAGGATTCTGTAACTAATGAGGCTGTTGAAGTAAGATGAGCGAGGATAGTTTTAATGGCGGTCATATTCTTAACGAAGCTGGGAAGAGAGCGCTCGATAGAGAGAAGCTGCAGAGACATTTTTCACAGCAACCACGGCACTGGCGGCGCCACCAGTGAAGACACCACTTGTGACAACACTACGTAAAGGCCGACCAATTAGAAGCTAACCAATCCAAAGCAGTTCGTGAGCTATTTAAGGACATCACAGCACCAGATTAGATATTTAGTTGCTCCTGATGAAGACGATGGACGAAGTCGTTTAACAAGTCGTTTAAGAAGAATTGACGCGGTAAGGACTCCGAGAAGGGATGTATCTTTTGATCCAACTGCTCAGTCTATTTATCGAAGTAACGACGGAAATAAAAGGAAAGTTGGAAGTGATAATAATGTTCAGAATGCAAGAATATCAGTGATAAGACGATAACCTCGCTGTTCTATAGAAGAGGGAGAAAAAACTACAGGAAGTTAGCGATAATCCATACATCGAAATTTTAGGTGCAGGAAGTTGTTCTAGTTATGGATTTCTGATACCTTCGAAGCAAAATAAAACAATTCAAAATGAAAAGAACACAGGTAAAGTCATCATTTCAGGCTAAAAGAAGAAAATGTTTACAGCTGCAGGGAGGTTGCATCGAGAGGTGACAGAAGTTTCACAGTTTGCATGTGATTATTTTGTGAGAAAGAAATCGGAGATGTTATAACTTCAGTGCACCTCGTATATAAGGAAATTGTCAATGTTTTATTCCCCGTAGTATAAAAACCAGTCACACTTGAATCACCAAGTACTAAAACCTGCGCAGCGATCATCCTTTGGATGATTATGAAGTACGCATATTGGAGAGATCAGGAAATTTTAAGTGCCTCTGGAAAGAAAAAATTTACAATCAAATGTTATCACTGATGAACAGCTGATTGAGCTAAATGTCGCCGATAATGTGAGAAAGAAATGTCTGAGGTAGTACCTGTGGAGCTCAGCTATGTAAGAGTGAAACTTAGATATTGCGAAGATCAAAGCGTTTGACAAGTATAATTTCTACATGCACATTGTCAAAAATGTTTCTTCATCACCACGAACGGCAAAACCTGCGTTAAGCCGAAGAAAATTCTGAGACTGCGCACTCTGTGTACAGTATTGTAAGGAAGTGAATTATCGCTACAGGTGGATGCTGAAAATTGGTTGTATTAATAGTAGATGAACCGGTGATCCACAAAATAAGCGATAGAGAAAAATGTAAAAAAAACTTTAACGAGAAAAAATTACAGGATGATAATATATTTATGAAGATCTGAGAGAATAACGTCTCTGGTACTTGACGTGAGGGTGAAACAGTGGGGGCAAATGGAGGTTGGAACGTATCAAACAAATAATTGAGGACGAAGGGTGCAACTTCTACTCTGAAATGATGTTGGAACAGGAGGAAAAGATGATGCTTCCTTGATGTGACAACTTTCAAAGTGTCAGATTTGTAGTGATGAAATTTTTGCAGTGTTGATCCTCCGGCCTAGATATTTAACACACTGCCATTGCTGTATATAATTACACTGTTGTCTGACCTAAAACATACGAGGGTTGGAACTTGAAAAAGTGGTAACTAATTATTTACAATACAAAAGCGTTACATCTTTGAACCTGTTAACTGTTCTTCAACGTAGTCACCAGCGTTGTGTAGAACCCGTTGCCAGCGATGTGGAAGGCGTAGTGTACCGTTAGCAGAGCCTGTTCTGTTGATTGTGCGAATGGAGCGGTCTATCGCCTGTAGAATCCCTGGAACAGTTCTGAAGCGAATGCCACAAAATGGTTCCTTCAAATTCGGAATCAAATCAAAGTCACAATGACTTAAGTCCGGGGAGTATGGTGGATGGTACAGTACTTCCCAGTCCCATCGGCAGGATAGAGCAGCCGCAGATTGCGCTGTGTGCCTGTGCATTGTCGTGCAGAATGATGGGTATATTGCCGCTTCTTTCACAAAGCTGGTAGCAGGTTAGAAACGATAAGTAATACTGTGCAATGACAATCTGCCATGGAGGAACGTAATGATACATTGTGACACCATTACGTTACCCGTTGTTACAGATGTGATTGTGTTTCTTTCGACTGTGTGCACTTGAGGCCAACAAGAAAGGCCACGGTGCTCACGTCACGTCACATAAGAAAGGTAATCCTGAGCCGGCGCGATCGCTAGCTGAGTGGCTGGCCGCTATGAGGCAGTGGGCTGTGCCCCAGCCGCCGGCCAATCAGCTAGCGATAGCGCCGGCTTATGACTACCTTGCTTACGTAACGTGACGTGCACGCCACAGCCTGTCTTTCTCGTTAGCCTCGGTGCGCACGCCGGTGACGTGGGACGAGCGAGTCCATTTACTCGGTGGTAAGGTAAGTGTGTCAACAATGTGTATTATCAGCGACAATAGTAGATTCTATTCCATGGTGACTCCACAGCAGTATTAGCACTATTTAAGTTCCAACCCTCTTACTAAAAAACTTAGTAATTAATGCAAATCATGAGTTATATGACCCCAAGACTTTCCTGGCTTACAAGTGCACTTATTGTAGACCTTGGCAGATGGCAAGCTATACGAAATGTCTCATTTTATCGAGCTGTAATTACACTACTGGCCATTAAAATTGCTACAACAAGAAGAAATGCAGACGATAAACGGGTATTCGTTGGACAAATATATTATACTAGAACTAACATTACATTTTCACGCAATTTGGGTGCATAGATCCTGAGAAATCAGAACCCAGAACAACAACCTCTGGCCGTGACAGTGGTCTTGATACGCCTGGGCATTGAGTCAAACAGAGCTTGGATGGCGTATACAGATACAGATGCCCATGCAGATTCAAAACTATACCAAAGTTCATCAAGAGTAGTGACTGGCGTATTGTGACGAGCCAGTTGCTCGGCCACCATCGACCTGACGTTTTCATTTGGTGAGAGATCTGGAAAATGTGCTGGCCAGGTCAGCAGTCGAACATTTTTTGTATCCAGGAATGCCTAAACAGTACCTTCAACATGCGGCCATGCATTATCCTGCCGAAATGTAGGATTTCGCAAGGATCGAATAGAGAGTAGAGCCACGGGTCGTAACACATCTGAAATGTAACGGCCACTGTTCAAAGTGCCGGCAATGCTAAGAAGAGGTGACCGAGACGTGGAACCAATGGCACTCCATACCATACGCTGTGTGATACGCCAGTATGGCGATGAAGAATACACACTTCCAATGTTCGTTCACCGCGATGTCGCCAAACATGGATGCAGCCACCATGATGCTGTAAACAGAACCTGGATTCATCCGAAAAAAATGACGGTTTGCCATTCGTGCAACCAGGTTCGTCGTTGCGTACACCATCGCAGGCGCTCCTGTCTGTGATGCAACGTCAAGGGTAACCTCAACCATGGTCTTGGAACTGATAGTCCAAGATGCTGCAGACGTCGTCGAACTGTTCGTGCAGATTGTTGTCGTCTTGCAAACGTCCCCATCTGCTGACCCAGGGATCGTGACGTTACAGCCATGCGGATGCCTGTCATCTCGACTGCTAGTGATACGAGGCCGTTGGGATCCAGCACGGCGTTTGGTATTCCCCTACTTAACCCACCGATTCCATATTCTGCTAACAGTCATTGGATCGCGACCAATGCGAGCAGCAATGTTGCGACACGATAAACCGCAATCGCATCGCGATAGGCTACAATCCGACCTTTATCAAAGTCCTTACACGAGGCATCACAACAACGTTTCACCAGGCAACGCCGGTCAACCGATGTTTGTGTATCAGAAATCGGTTGGAAACTTTCCTCATTTCAGCACGTTGTAGGTGTCGCCACCGCCGCAACCTTATGTGAATGCTCTGAAAAGCTAATCATTTGCATATCACAGCATCTTCTTCCTGTCAGTTAAAATTTTTCGTCTGTAGCACGTCATATTCGAGGAGTAGCAATTTCAATGTCCAGCAGTTCAAATGTTAAAATGTTTGTTAAGTTTAAGGGACTTAATTGCGGGGTCATCAGCCCCTAAACTTACAAACTACTTATGAACTACCTTATATTAAATACGACACAAACATCCATTCCCGAGGGGGGATTCGAACCCCCGACCGTAGCGGCCGTGCAGACTGTGATTGGTGCGCCGCAGACCGCTCGGCCACTGTGGCCGGCAGGCCAGGAGTATACTATTGCCATAAGTATTCACACATTGAGCGCTAAGTTCTTTCTCAAACGATATTTTCGTTGTATTTATGTTTGTAAACCTGTTGGACCAACCACGATGCTTATCACTCCCTAACTTAAACTAACCTAAGGACGACATACACACCCATGCCAGAGTTACGACTCGAACCTCCAACAGCGAATAACCGTGCGCGCAGTAAGGATTTGTTACAGTCATTATCTTGAGATAGCTGCGATTCGGGACACGCACGGAATTACAATCTCGAAATTGCATTAAACAGCGTTCCTAACTCAGAAAATATTATGTTTGGTCAGAGAGCGCAGAACTAAAAAGGAGCAGATGTACGATTATGACAATTAAATCGTTATGAAATGTCGCGTCTGGTTGTAGTTGAAACTGATTCTTGTTTGTTCAAGCAAAACAGTACAAATCTAAATACACTGGGTCTCTAACTGCAATAAACAGCAGTAGATTGTGAAACGTAAAGCAACAGACACGAATGTTGAGTATAAATTACTACAGTTAGAGAAGTGCAGCACAGAACTGAAATATGCTGACCAGAGTTACTGCATTCTGCTTGCGTCATCCATTAGACAGAAGATAATTTGCAAATGTCCAGTGAGAGAATCATTTGATGAATGAACTGCAAGGGAGGACTATATGCAGATTGTGATGTCTCGGACAGAAAAGGATAGATTCATTCATTTTTCTACTCATATTAAAGAACTGTAATAGTAATCAAAAAGACTCAGAGGACTCGCCGGTAGGACAAATTTTCTATGACTTACTTCGTAAGTAATTTAAATATTTTCTCCTTTTAACATGGTCTGACTTGAACGAACATGGTGAAAACTGCTTCCAACTACAGAAAGTACCTGTAACTAATGACAATTCACGAAACCACGCTAATACTGTCACATCTGTTGCAGGATTTGAAGATGATCATATGGTGTGCACTAAACGACAGGGTACAGTTTGGTTGATTTCGTCTCGAAAGATTTAATTCACGACAAGAAAGGTTACTCGAATTAAATGTCACCGAATACACGATCACCGAATTTATGACGAAGTGAAATCAGTTTATTAAACAGTCACCATCCTAATTAGGCAATTCTGTACCAAGTTTGTATCTAAATTGTGGTTTGAATTTTATGCCTCAGCGTGGTACTGAAATTATTAGACGCAGCAAAAAATTAATGCATTTATGAGTAATGGGGTTAGAAACAATCACGACTGCTTATGGTTTCTCCTTAAAATTGTTATGGCGTAACCAACATCAAGATTGAAACTTCACTCTGCAGCGGAGTGTGCGCTGATATGAAACTTCCTGGCAGATTAAAATTGCGTGCCGGAACGGGACTCGAACCTGGGACCTTTGCCTTTCGCGGGCCAGTGCACTACCGACTGTGCTATCCCGACACGACTCACGATGCCGCCTCACAACTTTACTTCCGCCAGTACCTCGCCAGTTTGGAAAGTAGGAGGCGAGGTACTGGCGGAAGTAAAGTTATGAGGCGGCATCGTAAGTCGTGTCGGGATAGCACAGTCGGTAGTGCACTGGCCCGCGAAAGGCAAAGGTCCCAGGTTCGAGTCCCGGTTCCGGCACGCAATTTTAATCTGCCAGGAAGTTTCAACATCAAGATGTTCACAGAGTAAGAAGTACTATCTCTTGAAATATAAAACATTGACAACCTTAACTAACCGAAATAAAGCTTTTCATACACTGACAGAAGCATAAACTCTCATTAAATTATGAAGAAAAAATACTAGTTACCAGTCATTTAAACACAAACCTCATAAAAATAAACGCAGTGATCTTTTAAAAAACATGACATAAAAGTTTTCTGGGTATGGTACCGCGTCATGATGTAAGGCTATTACTTAAATAACCAACGTTTCGGCCAATGTTACAGTGGCCTTCATCTGGTCATACCCAGAAAACTTTTATGTCATCTGACTCTGGCCGCGGAAGCCTACGTAATTATATTTTAAAAAACAGTTTAGGTTCGTGATATGGTGATAACACTGTATCTAAATAACAATACTGCTCTTTGTAGTCATAACATCAATATATGTAGATATCTACCAAATTTACAGTCTTGCTTTGTTTAATTAGTACTGACCAACAAGTGCACACTTTACGTTGACTATAACGGATGTGATGAACTACACAAATTATTACTGTTCATGATTTAACATTTTCAATGGTTGTACGTTTTAAACAATCCTTACCTCTGTGTAACTTTGTGCCATCAAAATATTTATACATTCTCCACTGTGTGCATTCGTGTATCCAAAAGTAATTTAAGACTGCTCACTAAATAAGAAATTTTAGGTCATAATAGTGAAATATTTGTCTTACCAATAAATTGAACCAAATGATTGTCAACCTTCTATAGCAGAATATATGACAAAAATATTTTCTTGTTTTATACTATCCCTAGTGTGAACTATGTAATACATGAATTCCCTCAAAATACAAAACAGCAAGTGTACATTTATTACTTTTTGTCAAATTTTGTACTTGTAACTGTACTGTCGTAATTAAACTACTGTGAAATTTTACCTACTGAAATCACAGTAGAACAATGAAATCAGAAAGTTAACAAATCCCACCTCCTGTGCCTGTAGGCAGGAAATTCGTCCAAGTAATACATATGGCTTATAATGGAGAGAATTTAAAAAAAAAAAAAGGAGAATTTGAACATATCCTCCGGGTCAACAGCAAAAACGGTACTGAGGTTCGAAGTGTAGATACATGCTGAAACTGACATTACAGTACGTGATGTAGCATTTCACGGGCGACAATGCAAATGTTCACTCTGGTGGCCGTTCGATCATACAAATGGCGAATACAGCTTTGCGATACATTATTCCATACCTGCTCGACCTCTTCACGTAGTTCTGTAAGAGTTGTGGGCTGATAAGTCGCACGTGCCAGTTGCTGTCTCATCCTATCCCATACACGCTCGATTATGGACAAGTTCGGAGATGGTGCTGGCCATAGAAGTTGTTGCACGTCTTGCAGAGCACGATAAGTCTTACGCGCCGTGTGTGGTCGAGCAATCTCCCGCTGGAACAAGACATCAGCGTTCCCTCTAGAAACAGCAAAGGTGAACGATAGTTGTTCACCTGGTCCGGATGGAATACCAGTTCGGTTTTACAAAGAGTATTCTGCGGCATTGGCCCGTCACTTATCTTGTATTTATCGCGAATCTTTAATTCAGCGCAAAATTCCTAGTGATTGGAAAAAGCGCAGGTGACTTCCGTTTAAGTAAAGTAAAGCAGTCAACAATCCGAAGATTGGTTTGAACACGACAGTGCTTTACTAGGCATGGTCCTGTTTGGAGGTGGTATGCCACTGCCTTCCTCCGACCTTCGAACTGACTTACCCAGCCAGTTATGGGGGGGGGGGGGGACCTACAGTTTAACGTGGGTTCCGAACCACGGTGCTACTCGGTATTTTTCACATCAGCAACACTGCCAGAGGTGAAAGAAGTACAACCGAGGCGCACGGACTTCCGTTTATAAGAAAGGAAAGAGAACTGACCCACACAATTACAGGCTAACATCGTTGACATCAGTTTCCTGTAGAATTTTGGAGCCTGTTCTCAGTTCGAATATAGTAAATTTCCTTGAAACGGAAAAGCTTCTTTCTATGAATCATCACGGGTTTAGATAACATCGTTCATGTGAAACTCAGCTTGCTCTTTTCTCACATGACATCTTGCGAGCCATGGACGAAGGGCAACAGGCGGATTGTGTTTTTCTCTACTTCAAAAAGGCGTTCGACGCGGTGCCACACTGCAGACTGCTAACGAAGATACGAGCTTATGGAATAGGTTCACAGATTTGTGACTGGTTGGAAGACTTCCTAAGTAATAGAACGCAGTACGTTGTTCTCGACGGCGAGTGTTCATCAGAGACGAGTGTATCGTCAGGCGTGACACAGGATAGGACCGCTATTATATTCTATCTATATAAATGATCTGATGGAGAGAGTAACTTGTAATTTGCGGCTGGTGAATGGGAGGGTGTCGTCTGTAACTGACTGTAATAGCATACAGGATGACTTAGACAAAATTTCTAGTTAGTGCGAAGAATGGCAGCTAGCTCTCAATGTAGAAAAATGTAGGTGATGCGCATGAGTAGGAAAAACAATCCCATAATGTTAGAATACAGCATTAGTAGTGAGCTTCTTGATGTTGTCGCGTCGTTCAAATATCTAGGCGTAACATTGCAGAGCGATATGAAATGCAACGAACATGTAAGGACAGTTGTGAGTAAGGTTGACAGCCGACTTCGGTTTATTGGGAGAATTTTGGGAAGATGAACTTCACCTGTAAAGGAGACCGCTTATAAAACGCTTGTACGACCACGTCTTGAGCATTGCTCAAGTGTTTCGGACCCGCAACAGATCAGTTTAAAGGAAGACATAGAAGCAGAGGCGAGCAGCTAGGTTTGTTACTGGTCGATTCGACCAATGCGCGAGTGTCACGGAAAGGCTCCGGCAGCTCAATTGAGGATCGCTGGAGGAAAGACCACGATGTTTTCGTAAATTTCTGTTGAGGAAACGTAGAGGGCCGGAATTTGAAGCTGAGTGTAGTACGATCTTGCTGACGCCTACTTACATTTCGCGTAGTGATCACAAAGACAAGAGAAATTAGGCCTTTTACGGAGGCATATAGATTATCATTTTCCCCTCGATCTATTTGGGAGTGGAATAGGAAAGGAAATGCCTAATAGTGGTACAGCGTACTCTCCGCCACGCACCTTACGATGGACTGCGGAGTATGTATGTAGATGTATCCAATACCATAGGGCAGGGTTGGGGCCAGTGTGTCTTGGACCAAAGCACTATTAGAGACCGCGATCTTCACGTGTTTGTCGTACGCGCAAAAGACCATCACTGGCCTGCACGCAGATTCTGTTTTAATCGCAGAAGAGGCCAAGAGCGCGTGAACACCCTAATTTTCGACAAGTTAACTTATTGGTTATTTTCCTTTGAAGGCTGTTAAATGCAATACAGATACGGTAATATGATTTATACGCCACTTAAATCTCCCGCACTATCCTGCATTGTTACTCCACCAGCAATGTGAAACTTGTCAACAAAGTCATGAGCACAACTCTTCTGTGCTGATTTTAAGGAACTTCTGCGCATGCGCGAATGGAATGACGTCATTGCCTTACGGGTGAAATACATAGGGCTTTGATCACAGATATACATTACTAGACTGGCAATGTCGTATACAGTATCACTGGTGTCACTGAAGTCTCGCCGCCATATTTCTATACTACAAATGTGTGAGCAGTTGTGTGTGTATTTACAGAAAACATTCGTAAAAATACGGATGAGCCCACATAACTACGCTGTCTTTACAGATTTGACATAATGGTCGACTCATGATTTTATATAGCTGTAAATTTTCGTGTATCGAACGGGAGATACAAGGCCAATTCACTCTGTCCGTCACGTCAACGTCATGTTACGTCACGGCACCGTCACATCAAGTTGTATTCACGTTAGTTGGTTAACCAGATACCCGATGGTCAAAGTGATGTTATGATTGGCGATACAATAATGAATCCCGTTAATTTTCTGGTTTTCTTACCAGTTACCAGTCTCAGTCAACTGCGGGTTTTTCTTTCATTAGTATGACCGTTGTAAATGTGCTATTTGTCGTGGATAACAGGTGCCATTCTTTTTCTGCTTTAATTGCATGTAGCGGTAAAATTTTACTTACCATCCCGATGGCCTCGTATGGTTATATTGGCAACATCAACAAAACGGTAGAAAGCCCTAACCAAGATGGATATTCTTAGTAATCGCTATAGTGCGAGTTGATAAGTGTTTAATACAGATGATAAAGGAAATAAATAATGCTGTTCGTATTGACTGATTTTTGTATGTGCCCTGGTTCACTCAGTAATGGCAATTGTCCCCGTAAAACGAAGATTTTATGACAAAACAAATTGCATCGTCAAGCGAAAGGCTATGCCAACTTCACACGACTGACAACATAATCACGCGATGCCGCCAGGACAGTAAGCAAAATTTAAGCGTATGTAACACGTTCTTCTCATAACACAATAAGGCAGTGTAAGGCTATGATTTAAATTCAAATATTGCGGAAGTGTTAGCTCATCATGTTCAAACGAACTTGTAAAACTTACAACGTCATATCGTGTCAGAAAATCATATAGTGCATGTTAGTCTGTGGTGGTACCGTATGGAAACTGTTTGACGTTAGATAACGCAAGATGGCGGCGTCAGGCTTCAGTCACAGAAGTATGTTTGCCAGTCTAGTAATGTATGTCTGTGGCTTTGATGAACAGAGAGCACAGATTCCGTGTACTCATCTGCCCCCAATAATCTCTATACTACCTGGATGATGAACTTCAGCTCTCTGAGCGTGCCAGCCATAGGTGTTATTATTCAGTTTCTTGCCAAATTCAAATACGCTAGCTAAGAAGTATTACAAAAAAAAACGAGAAGAAAATACGTTTCAATTACGCTCCCATATTGGCCTATTACATCGTGTATTCACGTAAATTTCAAATCAACAGGGTAAGCAACAATGCTTTATCATGTAATAACTGTTGGAAATTCGTATGCCACATTTAAACATGGCGGACAATGCGAAAACGTGTGGAAAACATCTGAATGTGCAGGAACGCTGTAATTCTATACTCAGGACCAGAGTTATACACCCAGTTTGTATTGAGGTCACTGGCTGCCCTTGACATTTAACCAAAAGTTTACCCCATTGCGTCAAACATTTTTTCCCATTTGGAAGAATCCCGCTAGATAGTAACATATTTTTCAGGTATGCAAATTGACTCACTGTATAATAAAGCTAGATCCCACATTAGTACATGTTACAACTCTACTGATGAAAAAGAAAAAAAAATTTTCTTTAGAATTCTGAATGCTTTATGGTGTAAGAGGCTGTGAATTTTATAGTCTTTAAATCTTTTTTACCCATAACAGAGGATTTCTATTACCTCTCATCAATTGAGATTGTTGGTAGACGTTGCTACTTGAATGTACTCATTTCCAGTTTAGTTTGAAGTTGGGGTAATTTAGAAGAATCCGTGTGCATCGAAGGAAACAGCATTGCGATCGATATATTCAACCTTCGATTATTGCTCCATATTCGATATGACAAACGCGAAGCGGTTGATTTAAATTGTATTTTTGATTGCGTTGAATTTGTGATATTTTCTTGTACTTTTCAGACTCAATATGTAGTTGCCATTTGAAATACCGAAATAAATGTCGGTAATTTCCAGGAATGGTATATATTGAACGTGCAACTGTAAACGATTTAGTGTTTCTGAAGCGGAGATTCCGGTGATAAAAAAATAAATAAATAAAAATAAACCTCTTAAAACCTTCTTAAGACTACGCTGCAGATCACTTTTTTAAGTGAAAGGTTAGGTATAGGATAAACAAGAAGTTTGCAAGCATTCTTCGAAATTACCGAAATATCGGCATAACTGAAGACGGGGATACCACCCGTCAGCTTTAGCCCATGATGTAATCACAATCTCGGAAAACACTTATATCTTAACACTTACGTATTGTAGATAGTAAATAATCTGCGGTTATCCTCGTAAGTTACATATTAGAACAGAATGCACCATCCATGACATACCATCGTCTACAACTCAGCCACAACATAATTACTAACATCACCTACAAATACGCACATACATTACAACATTCTATTGTCACGGGTCAAATCTACCGGGTGATAAGCCAAAATTCCATAAAATCATCACATCAAAAAACAACATCGTAATTACCTACATAAATCAGCTGCTCCGCCATGTCAGTTTTCCGTCATTGGTAGAGAAGCGAGAGTCGAACATTCGATATATATCGATCGCAATACCGTTTCCTTCGATGTACATGGATTCTTCCAAATTACCGAAGTTGGTATGTATTGTGAAGGTGTCAGAACGAACTTGAAAGGGTGAACCGGCTTTTGTGAGTAGTGTCAACATGAATTCTCTAAAATCTATTTTACGTGCTAACAGAAAACTAAATCACCAGGACAAGTTGGCTGCAAAGGAACTAGGGCCTCCCAGACCGGATCTGGGGTAATTTGCAAGAAAACTTTCCATTGAAATATGCTCGCATCTATCGATATATATCTAATGTTCGACATAGTGTTTATGTACCGGAGATTCGGGCGCTACGAGTTCTCACGTACTAAAGTTAGGTTGGGTATAGGTTAAACAAGAAGTTTCTTTTAGCACGTGCCCGAATCTCCGGTTCAGAAACACTATATCGAACATTCGATATATATCGATAGGTGCGAACATATTTCGATGGAAAGCTTTCTTCCAAATTACCGGATTTGGTGATTCAGAATGTGACTAAATCAACTACGCGAGAGTACCAGAAATGTGCCGTTTGTCTGCTTCTCTTGGTGAGTGATAATACTTCATTAATATTTGGTTGCCCTAAAATATAATTTACGTGCATTGTGCTGCAGCTGGACACGATATGTTGTTACCGGCGCGATGAATGACAGGAGGTGAAGGCAGCCAATAATATTGCTTCTTTTATGCCCTTGTGAAATTAGCGTAAATTCCCATTACTTTCAGATACTATAAATGTGACGAAGTAATTATTTTGTTGGACTACTAATTGCAAGCAGATCGCAAATCGGAAAAGTATATCGAGAACCATTCTTTACATGGGGTAGTGGTTTGTTTAAGGTAAAGTGACCACATTTATTCAGTAATAACTTTAATTCATTGTCAATTAAAAGAGACTTTTCAGCCAAATTAAAACACTTACACCCATGTATTGACTGCTTCTCGGTGTACTTTTTTTAACTTCTTCTCCAGATATATTTTATTCTGCAGCGAAAGTGGAATGTGTAATTGTTCTTCGAAATTATTACAAATTTGCAGTATTCTAATCATAAAAACACTGACGTACGCAACACCGACCTATTTACAAAGCGTAAAATGTACAGCCATTTTTTATTGGCCACCTTCAACTCCCGCCATTCAATGCGCCGCTACCAATATAACACGTCAAGCAACAGCCCAATGCACATAAACTACCGTACAATTGGGCGGTGTTATGCATCACTAGTCCACGTTATGACATAATGAAACCTAAAAGTTTACATTTCCTTAATGTTATGAAAGTTACACAACTTTTTGTTCCCAAGAAGGGTTAGTCTTTTACTTAGTAGTGAAATCTCGGTTAAACTTAAGATTACGCATCTACGGCTAGCGTTCGCGCTCGCTAGGTTGGTTACCACCAATCAGGAGTCGAGTTATGCCGGTCAATAAGATTGCGTGTTGCATTACTTTCATATCGCGTAAATTTGGCGTATTTCTGAGACTGCAGTAAAAGTGAATCTGTCTGCATCCAGTGAGGAGTTTTTTTTTTTAAATTTTTTTTTATCAACTTAAAAATGAAACTTCATGTCGCATTTAAAAGCACGAGCGAAAGCGCGTTACATATTTATAAGCGAACTTCTATGAAATTTATGGTATTATAGTTAAAATGACGACTGATCGTCTATAACTTTTACATACACTGCTTTGATTTGTTTACATCAACGAGCTTGAATTTCATAGAGTGGCGATAGGTCCGCCATATTTGAGGCAAATTGAACTGGCCTCCGCCATGTTATTTAGTGTACCGGCAGATAGCTCGTATGCCATACCCACTAGAGAATTTTACCTATTTACAGTTCCAAGTTTTAAATAAAGACTGACTATTGTATACGAATGTGGATCAAGTTCTGTCAGACTTTCTCGAAGCTGCGAATTGACGAGCCTGGTAGTAAATTTACTAAAAATGCGGTAATGAAATATCACCAACTTATCGGTTTTACAGTTCCAGTTCGAAGTATAACTGTTAGCCGAAGTTTACAATAACAGGGAAAGTGCGGCTGTGAAAATATTTGCGTTGTTTATAATGCAAATACGTGGTATAAACGAGCTGCGAAACATACAGAGAACAGTAATCGTCATGACGAACAATCTTGAGCATTGTTGCCACGCTGGTGTTAATGTATTGTAACAACTGCTTTCATGAAGTCTAGTATGTACTTGTGTTTACTAAACCTATTAAATCTACAAACTTGTAAAGTTGCTATTAAAGGGCTTGGTTGTAAACTTTGATGGACGAAATTTGAGTACAAAGACAAAAAAATATTGCAGTTAAAAATGCGCCTAGGTCATCTGCCACAAAAGCATTCCACGTCGAAATAAGGTGCCGTTAATAACTTCCCTTGTTTCCATAGTGAAACAAGTAACGTTTGGTACGTGAAATTTCAGTACAAATACGAAAGTGACAACTGAATAGTCCAACGAAAACGCGCCTAGGTCAGTTGCCACAAAAGCATTCCACGTCGAAACAACGTATCATTAATAACTTTCATTGTTGCCACGCTGAAATATGTACAGATTTGTTACAAAGAACACAGGCATATTCCGGCTGTCACTACTGCTTCCACACTTTGCACTAGTTGCATGTTTACCATGCTCGATCAAGTATTAGCAACAAAAAATGAAAATATTTTTAAAGAAGGTGTAGACACTCAGAAGTGTGGCTTCATCAAACACAGGAGCGACAGAAGAAGAAATATCTCAGAAACATACTAACACTAGGTAGAAAACTGAGCTTTTTTATGGTGTGTACTTCAAGGGCCGCGGTGGAGTATCCGAGCGGTCTAAAGCGTCTCGCTGCGGAGCGCGCGGTTGCTCGCCGTGGAGGTTCGAATCCTCCCTGGGGCATGGGTGTGTGTGTTTGTCCTTAGGTTAGTTTACCTAGGTTTAAGTAGTTTGTAAGCTACGGACTGATGACCACGCAGTTTGGTTCGATAGATTTACAAACATTTGAACATTTTGTACTTCAAGGGAATTGTAGGATAAGTCGTCTGAAGCTTCACTCTTGGGACAGCTGAGTACCATTAGTCAGGAATTTTGTTTGAGTATAGACACACTGAGACCAAACAAGGCAAAACATTTGCTATTCTTACACGCAGTACTTGTCGTTTTATCACTTCGATTTGTGCATGTAAATGCTGACCACACTTTATGTAGAATCCTAATATGGTGTGATGAGCGGTTTCGACAAGGGATGTTAATCGATTCCGCGGTCCTGTATTTCCGGATTGCTTTCAACACTGTATCTCACAAGCGTCTTCTAATCAAATTGCTTGCTTCTGGATTATCACTACAGTTGTCCGATTTGATTCGTGATTTCCTGTTAGAAAGGACATAGTACGTAGTAATGAACAGAAAGTGATCGAATAGTACAGAAGTGACAACTGGCGTTCCCCAGGGAAGTGTTAGAGGGTCCCTACTATTCATTATTTTTATGAACAATGTAGGTGACAATCTGAGTAGCTCTGTTAGACTCTTCGCGGATGATTCTGTCATTTACTGGTTAGGAAAGTCACAATATGATCAAAAGCAACTTCAAAATGAGTTAGATAAGACATCGGTGTGGTGCAAAAATTGGCAATTGACCCTTAATAATGAGGAGTGTGAGATCATCCGTATGAGAAATAAAAGAAATCCGTTAAAATTCAGTTATACGATAAATCATTCAAATTGATTGACAGGCCGTCAATTCAATTAAATACCTAGGACTAACAATTACGAACAACTTAAATTGGAAAGAACACATAGAAAATATTGTAGGGAAGGCGAATCAAAGAACATTTCTGAATGCGATCACATCTTGTTAGCACCCATCTACATAAGGAGAAATGATCATCATAATAAAATAAGGAAAATAAAATCGAAAACTGAAAGATTTTGGTGTTGTTTCATCCCCCCCCCCGAGCTATTAGAGAGTCGAACTGTAGAGTAATATCATAAAAGCGGTTCGATAACTGTCTGACATGTGTCAATGTGACTTGCAAAAAAGTGTAATTGTAAATATTGTAAATATAAACAGTGACAGCAAGTGGCAATGTGCTGTAAAACACACATGAAGAGGACAACAAAAAGTACGTGGGTGATATTAGTTGTTCATTTAGCTCAGAATCAAATAATCATATTGCATGAGAACTGTTATCGATCGAATTTAGTAAAAATCAAACAAATAATGTACAACAAAAATATTTTTTACACAGTTGATCACTGAAGATGCTTTAAAATAGCGAAACGCGTCTGGTCTCAAGTAGACTAATTTACAGTTGCATAAGACAGAAAGTCAGGCGATGCTGAAGGAATTAGATTAGGTAATGAGACAATAAAAGTAGTAGATGAGTTTTATTGCTCGGGTAGCAAGATAACTTCTGATGGCCGAAGTAAAGTAGATATAATATGTGGAATGGCTATGAGAAAAAAAAGCGTTGTTGAAGAAACGAAATTTGTTGACAAACAATATTAATTTAAATGTTAAGAAGTCCTTTCTGAAAGCATTTGTCTGGAGTGTAACATTGTATGGTAATGAAACGTGGGCGATGAGGAGCTCAGACAAAAAGATGATAGAAGCTTTTGAAATGTGGTGCTACAGACGAATGATGAAAATTAGATGGTAGATCAAGCAACTAATGAGGATCTGCTCAACAGAACTGGGGAAAAAAATTAGTTTCTGGCATATTCTGACTACGAGAAGGAATAGATTGGTGGGACACATTCTGAGACATCAAGGAATCGTCAACGTAGCATTAGAGGGAAGTGTGTGGGAGAAAATCGTAGAGGGAGACCGAGGAACATTGGAAAGTGTATCTGGTAAGTATATTCAAGACATAACTTTTTAGTAGTGTGAGTCATTTACGCCGGCCGCGGAGGCCGAGGGGACTGAGGCGTTCCAGTCACGGTCTGCACGGCCACTACGGTCGGGGGTTCGAATCCCCCATCGGGCATGGATATTTGTGCCATCCTAGTTCGTAAGTAGTTTGTAAGTTTATGGACTGATAACCCCGCAGTTAAGTCCCTTAAGCTTAACAAACAACATTTGAGTCCAGAATGAAACTTCACTCTGCAGAGGAGTGTGCGCTGATATGAAACTTCCTGGCAGATTAAAATTGTGTGCCGGAACCGGAACTCGAACCTGGGACCTTTGCCTTTCGCGGGCAAGCGCACTACCGGCTGTGCTATCCCGACACGACTCACGATACCGCCTCACAACTTTACTTCTGCCAGTACCTCGCCTCCTACTTTCCAAACTTCACAGAAGCTCTCCTGCAAACACGCAAGACTAGCAGTCCTGGAAGAAAGGATATGGTGGAGACATGGCTTAGCCACAGCCTAAGGGATGTTTCCAGAATGAAACTTCACTCTGCAGCGGAGTGTGCGCTGATATGAAACTTCCTGGCAGATTAAAATTGTGTGCCGGAACCGGGACTCGAACCTGGGACCTTTGCCTTTCGCGGGCTAGCGCTCTACCGACTGTGCTATCCCGACACGACTCAGGAGTGCTAGTCCTGCGTGTTTGCAGGAGAGCTTCTGTGAAGTTTGGAAAGTAGGAGGCGAGGTACTGGTAGAAGTAGTGAGGCGGCATCGTGAGTCGTGTCGGGATAGCACAGTCGGTAGTGCGCTTGCCCGCGAAAGGCAAAGGTCCCAGGTTCGAGTCCCGGTTCCGGCACACAATTTTAATCTGCCAGGAAATTTCAACATTTGAGTCATCTACGCTGATTATTATTTCTGTGCAATTCAGGTTGTCTTGAATAATTTATTATTTAATTGTTTTGATATTTATTGAATTTAATAAAAATAATTTTTATATATTTTTGTCTCAGTATATTTCATTGAATGATTTTTTTAATTACAGTTCATTGGTAATGAAGTATTTATGTAGATGTAGATATTTGTATTTGTGTTCTCAACAATCCGCCACTTGTGCTATACTGCCACCCATAAGTGCCAGGAATGGCTGGATTAGCGGGGAGCCTAGTGTAACGTGAAACTGCTAGCTCGACGGCTTTACAAATATTACAATTGCCACTCAGAGAGGAGGAGCAGCCATAAGCGTTGCAGTACGCTACTACAACTGCGCGGCAGAACGGCAGCAGGAAGCGCCTGTGCGGCCACCAGTAGCTTCAGCCAGCAGCGAGGCGAGGCGACTGCATGGTGAGGTAGGGGGGCGGCAGCCATAGCCGCAGCCATAGCCGCTACTGCCGCGGCCGCCTTGAAAGCGAAACGCCTCGCCTTTATGGGCGCCAGGCTCGTTGAGGGCGCGATACAGACCCGGCCTGCCACGGCCGAGACACACTGCCAGGCGCCGGGGAGGGGTACAGTTGCCCGTGACCCACATACCGCCTACTGGCGCAGCCGACAGGCCGTCCAGCGTGGATCATTCCCCAGACACCAACATAGAATACACGTCAAACTTTGGCTCAACGTGTAGAGGCATGGAGATATTTGTTAATTTTAGCAAGTAACAAGTTTTGTAGTTTTCGCGAGTACATGTTCTAGCGGCAGAAGCAGAAGGTGTCGAAACAAGTCTGCTGATGGTAGTAAGTCAGAAACTGGGTCGACGCGGTCGTCGCCCTGAGGCCGTCGACTGACGGTATGCAGAGCTTCGGAGCTTGGTGTACGCAAGTGGGATACGCTTGACCTGGTTAACAGCTCAGCTGAAAAGCAGTACTTATAGGCGCTGTACTGGGCAGTGGGCGTTCGGTGACGTAGAATGCCTTGATGGGGATGTTACTGCGCCGGATGTCACCGCCGCGACCTAAAAGGCCAGCACGCCACTGACAGCGGGCGTCGAAGTGAGGACCTTCAGCCGGCGTGCCTCTGGAAGGCGGCAACTCCGCTCCTCCGACGTCATCCAACACAACCTAGAAGACAAGGCCTCACAACTGGTCGTGCTACGTCACACTGACCAGGCTGCGACCGCCAACTGAATGGCTGTCCGCTGGGGCACGCCTCTGCCCGTGGCGGGCAGCCAGTAAGCTGGCGGCCGCAGCTTGGTCAGTATGACGTAGCACGACCTGTTGTGAGGCCTTGTCTTCTAGGTGGTGTTGCGTCATCACGCGCGCTGGAGGGTGGTTCCCTCAGCGGGCCGGTAAGCAGCGAGACGCCATCAGCCTACATCTGGACGGGGTCGGCGCCCTCCGAGGCTGGGCCGTGCGGCGCGGTGTGGCGAGGTCAGCCGTCAACTCGAGTCAGTGGAATCCGAGCTGCGTCCGCAGGCCGGCCTGGCGCTTCAGCTAGCGCTTCCGTCTGCCACTCTCAACGCCGGCCCAAGTCACGGGCAGAAGAGCCGGATATCACAAGAGACTAATAAAGAAATAAATTGTATTTTCCCAGGCAGCACGAGTCTTAATCCATCACTTCTCCACACCCATCCAATTCGCTAAGGCCGTTCCCCGTTACAACTGCAAGAAATATGCGTTCATCGTCAATAGAAGGAGGTGGGTGGAGACATTGTTATGGACGAGTCGTCTATTTGGTGCTGGGAAGAGACAACAGCCCTGATGACGAGCGTTCCGGGCGGCGAACTGTGATTAGTGACGAACTCTTTCGTTCAATTCACGAATTCGTGAAGAACGATCTGTGCCTTACACTTTAAATAGTGAACATTTCAGTAATTCTAAAGAAAAAAGACTGGCCGGCCGCGGTGGCCGTGGTGACTGAGGCGCTCCAGTCACGGTCAGCACGGCCACTACGGTCGGGGGTTCGAATCCCCCCTCGGGCATGGATATTTGTGCCGTCCTAGTTCGTAAGTAGTTCATAAGTAGTTTGTAAGTTTAGGGACTGATGACCCCGTAGTTAAGTCCCATAAGCTTAACAAACATTTGAACATTTGAAAAAAGACTAGCTACCCGCACGGAATTCCCCCGTGGTTTGATGCGTCATGCTGCGGACTGGGTGGCCGTTCCCGCCGGACGTTCGAGTCCTCCTTCGGGCATGTGCTATGTGTGCTGTCCTTTGTTAGTTTAAATAGTTTTCTTAGTCTAGAGACTGACGACCATAGCCGAGCCGTTTGGTCCAATAGGTTTGCAAACATTTGAATATTTTAAATGGGTCGCTACGCATCTTACGATGCGCGTTTTTTAAGTAAGTTCCGTTTTGTTGTAGACACTAGTAGTTCGCGTACATACCGCAACGAGCGCGTGCGTCGTGTACCGGCATGCCTGGGGAACAACTGTGCTCAGTTTCAGCTCTGTAGTTAACCCTGCACGGTTGTGTTCTGTGCTTTCAAAACGTTTAAGATTATCAACTCGCCCGTCGCGTGTGAGGTTCGCTCAGTGATATGGTTTTTGTCACCAAGCAACCTCTCTGCTGCAGAAATTCATCGACAGATTTGCGAAGTGTACGGTGATATTGTTACGAGTAAAGGCAAGGTGCGTAATTGGATACGGGAATTTAAAGATGATTGTGACAACGTCCGTGATGAGGACCGCTCTGGTCGCCCATCTTCGATTACAGACGATTTGGAGGTTTCAGCTGAAGCTAGGTTCGTGAAAACAGGAGCTTCACAATAACAGGTCTATCAAACGAATTTCCTGACGTGTCGAGATCAGTGCTTTACAAAACGGTAGTGAACTCTTCGTTATCGGAACAGGCCGCAAGATTGTATGAATAAGATATTATTTTAAAATTGATTGAGAACCATATAACTGTTTTATCAAATTTGGCAAGTATCGTCGAAAGTATGTACTTTCCGATAATAAATTTACTTTTTTCAAGTAACCTTTCCGTTGTGTGCCTTTGTTTAAATGGATTATTTAAAAAACGCGCCTCGTAATAAATGGGAGGGCAGCAGATGAATATGATGCTGGAATGTTTAAATTTGTTGTAGTAAACTTTCACTGATAAAGGACGAGCGGTTTATATTAAAGACGTATTTTCAGGTTAAAAATTCTGTAATCGTGTCCGTACCTTTCACGCACTCCTAACGTTCAATTGATTAAAACAGTGACTGCAGGAGTGGCTAGAGGGAAAATGCAAGTCTGTAGAAGAATGTATAACTAGGGGAAAATAGATAGTGGCCACAGGAAAATAAAAGGGACATTAGGAGGCAAGAAAAATATCTGTATGAATATAAAGGACGGAAAACCAGTTCTCAGTAAAAAAGCGAAATCTGAAATGTGGAATAAATATATAGAGGGACTTTACAAAGGAAATCAACTTCGAAACAATGTTGTAGGAAGGGAAGAGGAAGTAGTTGAAGAAACAGGAGATCCCATAGTTAGAGAAGAATTTGACAAAGTAAGACTTAAGTCGAAACTAGGCCCTTGGAGTACACGACATTGCCTCAGACCTACTGAAGCATCTGCGACTGACAAAACTATTCTGTCTGTTGTGAGAGATGATTTCATAGGCTAAATACCCAGAGACTTAAAGAAAAATGTGATAATCCATATTACGAAGAAATCACGTGCAGGCATGTGCGAAAATTAGAGAACCATCAGTTTAATAAGTTCAAATGTTTGTAAATCTATGGGACTTAGCTAATGAGGTTGTCATTACCTAGGTATACAAACTACTTAAATGAAGGTTAAAAAGGAAACATCCACCAGTTACACAGTTGCAGATTTATTCACGAACGTTTTCAGGCAATTGTTGCCCTTCTTCAAATATCTGTACAGAAATCAGTTACAGATAACATACAAGTATTACAGTAAATATTACCAACTTTTTTGTTTATATGAACTTAATGCTTTTTATAGTTTCTTACTTTATCAAAAAACAACAGAATATCGTATTAATATTTCACATTTTGTCATTTTCAAGAAAGCTTTATATATTTTGTACCTCTAGCCCGTTCAATTCTGTTATTCTACTTCCAATTTCCTGTAATATTTGTACTTGTATATTATTCTTAACTGTTTTCAGTACAGATACCTGAAGAAGGACAATAATGGCGTGAAACCGGTTGTTAATAAGTCTGCAACCCTGAAACTGGTGGGTTTCCTTTTTAACCTATAACACACAGTTGCTGATATGGATAAAACATTTACTTAAACTAACGCAAGGGCAACACACACACACAGACCCATAGCCGAGGGAGGACTCCAACCCCCAACGGCGAGCAATCGCGCTCGCCGCACCAAAGTGCCTTATACCGCTCGGCCACTTTACCACGGCAGTTTAATAAATCATGGTTGCAAATTTTTAAGACGAATAGTTTACAGAAGAATGGAAAAATCTGGTAGACAGTGACCTCGTGGAAGATGTCTTTGGATTTAGGAGAAATGTAGGAAAAGGGGAGGCAAAACTCACCTTAAGACTTATCTTAGGAAGTAGTTTAAGGGAAGACAAACCTACATTTCTAGCTTTTGTAGAAAGCTTTTGACAATGATGACTGGAATACACTCTTTCGAATCATGAAGTCAACAGAGATAAAATATAGGGAAGACATGTTACTTACAACTTGTACAAAAACTAGACAGCAGTATATAGAGGGAAGGGAAGCATTTGTTGGAAACGAAGTAAGACATTATTGTAACCTTTCTTCAGAGTTGCTGAATCTGTACAGTGAAGAAGTTGTGAAGGAAAGCAAGGACAAATTTGGAGAAGTAATTAATGTTCAGCGTAAAGAAATGAAAATATTTCATTTTGCCGATAACATTAGACCTGAATGAAACTTTCACTCTGCAGCGGAGTGTGCGCTGATATGAAACTTCCTGGCAGATTAAAATTGTTTGCCGGAACCGGGATTCGAAACTGCGACCTTTGCCTTTCGCGTACAAGCGCTCTAACACTGAGTTATCCCGACATGACTTACGGTCCGTCCTCACAACTTCACAATATTGTCCTGTCAAGACACAGCAAAGGACATGGAAGACCAGTTGAAGGGAATGGATAGTGTGTTGAAAGTACCGCATACGATGCAGTACAGAGAATATAAAATGCAGAGTGGCAATGGGAAGAAATGCGTATTTGAAAAACAGAAATTTGTTAATATCGAACATTGATATAAACGTAAGGAAGTATTTTCTAAAGGCATTTGTGAGGAATGTTGCCTTATACGGAAATGAAACTTGGACGATAAATAGTTCAGACAAGAAGAGGATAAAGGCTTTTGAAATCTTTCGCTGCAGAACAATGCTGAAGATTAGCTGGGTAGATCGCGTAACTAATGAGGAGGTACTGAACAGAATTGCGGAAAAAAGGAATTTCTGGCATACTTTGTTTGCAAATTGTACAGTGTGTTAAACTAGAAGATCTTTTTTTGGTCTCATTCGTGGAACTGATGCATTACCTTAATCATTAGCCTCGCGAAATTTTTTGCGAGGTCTGAGCCGTCACGTTACGGATTGCGCGGCCGCTCGCGACGGAGGTTCGTCCTCTCTGGGGCACGGTGTGTGTGTGTGTGTGTGTGTGTGTGTGTGTGTGTCAAATGGGTTTATTTTGTTGCCAACCGGTTTCAACCCAATGTTGGGTCATTTTCATGGTTTTTCTCCAAGTTGATGTGGATCGGCGCAGGAGCAGTGACATAGCTCCTACACCGGTACACACCAGCTTGCAGAAAAAACACTGAAGATGGGCCAACAATGGATTGAAACCGGTTGGCAATAAACAACCGATATTGTGCTCTATACTGTTCTTTATACATTAAATTATCATAAGAGCGCTATTATCCCAAGGAAACAAAATGTTTGCAAAAATATTAGTATAAGTAGTTTTTAACCCTTTAAGTGCAGTAAACATCAAAATATGTGTTTTAAAATATTTGGTCGGACTATTGATTTTTTATATCATGTATTTCATGAACAACACAGATGTTTGTATTGAGGTATTTTATTACTTGGACGTTATTTTGTTGATAGTTAACACTGCGATATGAATAATGCTTCTCCACAGCACCAGAAGCAAGACAATTCACTGGTGGAATAAAATAATAAAAGGAGCCTCACTAATGCTCACACTCTCGGCCACGTACAGACGGCAACGCAACGCCTTACCACCGGCGAAATGTCGTAATAGAAGCATGCTGTTCATCAACAAATGTGCAACTTTAAGGATAGATGCACAGAATTCGGTATAACTTTTAATGCGTTGTTGTGCAGGAACAACACAGGGAATAAAGGGTTAAGTGTAGGAAACGATTCCTCGGCAGCTATCTAAATGCACGTCCCGTGCACAATTTAGTGAAATCTTGGCGTGCACCGGTCAGGTGCCCAGTCTCCCCATACAGGCTCCCTAGGTTACTCTATCCACTAGCGCTTCATGTCGCACAAACGGATACTGCTTTCCGGATGACCCTCGTTCATTGGTACGTTCTGCAGAAATGATTTGCATTTAAACTACATCGGCCCGTGGGTTTCGAAGTCAACATCTAAATCTAAACACCAACTGTCGGTATAATGTTCTGCGACTTTTGTTGTCGCTCTATAGCGCAAACAAAATATCAATGTGACTTGAATACACTTGAAGGGTGCCTCCCAGACGTATGCGCGAAACGTGCCGTCAAGACAGTGAGTTTGATTGAGTGTGCATTACTGCCATGAGAGAACGTGATTCACTCGTCAGGGATATTCGAATGCGATGAAATGCATCGGCAGTGGATAGAACGTAAGCAGAATAGTTCACGGAAGGCCGTAAGACACGAGGAGAATGCTCAGGTCGTACCATCCACACACAATCTCCGGAAAAGTTCGAAACCATTCAAGACAGATCTGCTTTTTCCTGGGGTGTAGCGAAACACTGGAACCATGCAACACAACGCACATTTATATAATTTTGACAACGTTACAGCGTTAATTTAATGAAATAAATCGCAATTTGCGAATACTTATGGCATCACTGCACTAGGTTTAGATGGAATACCAAAGGGCGGCGAATGAAAATTTGTGCCAGGCCGGGATTCGAACCGGGGATCTCCTGCTTACTGGGCAGACGCGTTGACCACTCCGTCTCCGGGAATACAGTGACCAGCCCCACTGCAGAGGACTTTTCCCTGCACATCTGCCGCCACACCCAAACCACCATTCGCCACGCTGTCTCATTCCTATTACCACAGCCTATTTGTTCTGTAATGCTTGCAGCCACAATACTAAATTCCCACATCAGGGAGAACTGACCATGATGTATCGAGACACAATTAATTGTCGTCAGGAGCCCAACCTCGGCTTGTACACAATTATATATTTTTGACGACGTTACAGCGTTCATTTAATTAAATAAATCGCAATTTGAGATCACTTATGGCATCGCTGTACTAGATTTCTCGATACCTCATGGTCTGTTCTCCCTGATGCGGGAATAAAGTATTGTGGCTGCGTGGCTACGAGCATTACAGAACAAATAGGCTGTGGTAACAGGAAAGAGACAGCGTGGCGAATGGAGATTTGGGTGTGGCGGGAGACGTGCTAGGAAGTGTCCTCTGCAGTGTGGCTGGTCGCTGTATTCTCGGAGGCGGAGTGGTCAACGCGTCTGCCTAGTAAGCAGGAGATCGCGGGTTCGAATCCCGGCCGGGCACAAAATTTCATTCGCCGCCCTTTGGTATTCCATCTAAACCTAGTGCAGTGATGCCATAAGTGATCGCAAATTTCGATTTATTTCACATCGTACATTATTAGGGGTGACAGACTTTCATCGTTTATTGCGGCCTACCTGTGCCAAATATGCAGAAACGTGGTACGCAGCATTGGCATGTAGTACGACGTCATTGATGACACGAATGCCGTCAATAGTGTTTTCGGACTAGTTCTGTTTGTTTATACAAGATCGCTTCGCAATGGTACGAGACGTACAGCGTAAAGGCGTTGCAGTCTGAGGTACATCTGGTTGCAACCACAAATCACAGACACTGCGCACGCAGGGCGCTGTGCCAGTTTGTTGAACGTGAATGACGCCACACCCTTTCTGGATGGCACACGAGATGCCACTTTTAAGAAAGCCGATGCACAACCTCATGTTGCTCTTGGTACCACAGGATGTCAACTTTTCGTCCTGGTCCGCTCTATCGCCAGACGTGCAGCCAATCGAAAGTGTGCAGAGTATGGTAAAACTGCGAAGGGAATATTAGATTTTTAGCATCCCGTCGACGGGTAACGCAGTGGAAACAGGTGAAGGCTGCATGGATAGCTATACAACAGGATGCCATTCGCGCCTTTTACACGTCGATGTCATCTCCCATTGAAAATGTTATCAAGCTTTCAGTGCCTATGGAGCACCCCGTGCCTGTTAGGCAGCAGGAAATATGCTGAACCTAGGTGATTGTAATGCTAATCCTTTTTTGAAAACACACAAATGAACGTGCCCTGTGAACATGAATTCCGATTTCTTTCAGGGTGTTCTGTTTTACCTGAGGATGATTGTAAGACAGAGATAAACAGTACGTTTTATCCAATAAAAATTTGGAAAGAGTTTAAATCTTTGAATACGCTATTTAAAAAGTGAATAAAGAGTCCTTTTTTCCCTTTATTATTACCTTGTCCAAGGGAATGTCAAGTCATGAGACTAAACAGAAATATCATGTTTTTTGCTTGAGGAAAACAATGCATCCGAATGGTAAGTGATGTTTACAAAAAGGTTCCTCTGCACAACCATACATGCTCGGAATTAGCGGTTTAAAACCACTGCATAAGTTTCTCTTTCATAATTGCAACTGTTCTTCTTATACAAGGTCTAAAAATCTTTGTCTCCACTGTCAGGTCTCCACGTATTCTTTAGTCTCCACCTATTCTTTAGTCTCCAATAATTTTTATTTACAATTTTTATTTCTATTGCTTTTTTTTTTTTCATTCTGACTCGCCGTTAACAGTGCTGAATTATTCACGTTGAATTATTCAGAATGGTATCTTTCTGTATCTAAAAGATGTTCTTCGTGTCTACATTTCTTCTTCCAGTCCGATGTAAAATCCCGGGCAATTACTGAAAATAATTTTCTTCACACCTGAGCAGGAAACAGGACCATCCGGGTTTTTTAAATTTTTTTATTATGTTTTTTTTTTTATGAATTGAATTTGTTTCTGAACTGTTGTCAATGGAGAATGGCACTTTCAACCTGACTTCTTATCCAACCAACGTCTATTTCTGTATGATGTATTGCCTATAGATGGTATTGAAATATATCTTTTATTTTCATTTTAGCCTTTTTTACAGTCACCTCTCTTGTAATTCACTTCTTTATTTTCTTTTTAAAATTTTGTCTACATTAGATGGCTAGAGTCCGTATCGAACACAACCGTTTTAACTAAAGTTGCTATTCTCCTATTTATAGCTGAGAAATATAATATGACGCGTCTGAAGATGTGTGGAATCTAAAGCTATAGTTTGATTAGTATTGGTAGCTTTGCGAAAAATATCGAAACTTATTCTGTCATTTGTAATCACGAGTCTTAGCTCTAAAGGTTCAGTTGACAGTTTCCGATTTTAAATTCGCAAATACTCTTAATTTTTTCAGGTAGATTGTTAAACATTTAACAGAGCTTATCAGTTTCATTTTTCGACGCAACTGAAATGCCATCAACAAACCTCTAACAAAGTCTAATTCCTCATTTTATAGTTGCATGATCCACAAAAAATATTCTAACGAGTCACCTATACCTATACCTATAGTCAGGCCATCTGAACTCGAAATATGTATTTTATTACAACCTGTAGCCTCCGTGATAATTCTATTCATCTGTTATTTGTTTTTTTATTAACCTTCAGGTTCTTCTCCACTATTCACATAGTAGATTGATCTTGGGCATTAGAATAACGGCTGGCAGCATCGAAAGAAACTACTCATTCACTCCAGATCTCCCCCAAGTTCACGCCATCTTCTAACACGCCATCAGAAAATTTCTCCTTTTTATTCAGGCCTTCTTTTTTCCAGTTATCCGTTCTCTCCTCTTAATACTTTTTTCTATGTTGAGCAGCCCTTCCAACGATCATTCATTTTTTAATGTTTCACAGCATGTATGTGGGAACAATTAGAAAAGTGATTTTGAAGTCACGTAACGTACAACAACTTCATTAGCACAGAAAAACACAACAATATACCACAGAAATTATATAACATCTGTTATCAACACATTAAAGATATAACACAAAGACAGCATTTAGCAATTCTGCACAATGTGAATGTTGTGTGTATTGTTCAACACAAAGATATATGTTAATACTTACTTTACTAAAATTATTATTTCATATTCTTTTCGATTGGTCTTTTTAATACACTTTCTATTAAAAGAAATACCTCAGATGATTAAACAATGAATTGTCACTGTCATCATATTGTAGCATGAAATACATTGTAAAGCTTAAACTGTACTGACTCTTTTATATCTGCGATCAGGTACGTGACAAATTAATGTTTTCATCATCTGACGTTGATGAATTTATACTGTTAGAGATTCAGTGTTGAAAATGCTACTGAAATGAGATATGTGCCAAATTAATTTGTATCATCTGACGTTAATTTAATGGTGGAAATGATTTTAGTAACCTGAAGATGGCCAATCGACTGAGATTGTCGCTTAAATAAAGAATTTTATCATTATATCAACGTTTTAGAATGATAATTTTAATATCTTAACGAAGTAGTTCTATTCTACATTTCACAGCCTTATTAATAAGGGAAGATACCATAAAAGAATATCTGTAGTCGTTGATTACAACTTTTAGTTGCAACAAGAATCCAGATTCGATACTGTGTCACTATTTTGGTTTGGTTCATTTAATGTAATAACATATACAAATTACCCTGTGCACAAGAGGGTCTGTGCAGAAAGGATATGGTAATGTACGCGAGATGGTGTGAGCTGTGACACGGCCCACGGGCTCAGACGCGCGCGGTGTCGTGTGTCGGCTGGCAGATCTGTTTCACCCCTCCCTCAACTCACCCCCTTCCCCCACATCCCCCTCCCCGCAGCAGCCAGTCAGCTGGTGATACCGGCGTTGGGTGCTAATTGAGGCACCGGCCACGTCAATGAAGCCGCCAATTCCATATGTTAATTGTCCTAATTATTCATCAACAATTACACCGCACTTCATTATTTAGCCGATATTCACAGCAGCCAATGGCAGTCGATTATTTATTTATTATCTCTTTTTTTTTTTGCCCCAAAAAGCCCATTTCCGAATCCGCCGCCTAAGTGAGTGACGTTGCATCAGATGCTTCGTTCAGTTCACAGATGGTCGCGAATTTCCAATACTGCTGATATTTCTCGCGTTTCTGGGCGCTAAATATCCTATAATCGAATATTCTGTCTGTGCGGGGAATAAAGAGCTGTTCCGAGTTATACTGAAATACGTGTACACGGTTTCATGATGATCACATCAAACTGGATGATAAATATTGTATAAACGTAGATGCAAAATGTCAAGTTTTTCTTATTAAAATACACTTTCCCAAAGAGGATTATAGCGTTCTGTACACCGATTGCTTTATTCTAAACACATAAATGGTGAGTTCAGGTAGATTATATACTTCATGAAAAATGGTCATGATACTTAAATAATTCGTAGTCTGTGTTATCATACTTCTACTTCAAATAGCCGTTACGTACTTTGTACGTTACCACTTTGCAGGGGTCCAATAACAGAAAACTAATTGTTAAGCTGCTTCCACCACAGCTTTAAATAGTTCTGTGGCTCCATCACCACCCAAGTAAGTTCTAACTGTTCAAAATGTACTCACCTTACCCATATTAGATTCGCTGTTTGTCAGGTACACGAACTGTAATAAAATATTTGTCTGTTTCCAGTCTGATGATGCGCTAACAGCGCGAAACGCATTATTAGACATAATAAAGAATATTGCAACAGAGACTACTAATTATTTAATTATTCATCACTGTTGCTGCACCAGCCGCCACCGCCATCATAGAATGGAATGAAATGGTCATGATAATATTATAACTACTTATGTAGTGTATGACCAACGCCACTTAGATACAAGGCCTGTGCACTGCCTGCCAAGAGTAGTCATAACACATGCAAACTCTTTTTTTTTTTTTTTTTTTTTTTTTTTTTTTTTTTTTTTTTGTTATGGGACTTAACTACGCGGTCATCAGTCCCTAAACTTACAAACTACTTATGAACTACTTACAACTAAGGACGGCACAAATATCCATGCCCGAGGGGGGATTCGAACCCCCGACCGTAGTGGCCGTGCGGATCGTGACTGGAGCGCCTCAATCCCCTCGGCCACCGCGGCCGGCACTATTTGTCTTGTGTGTCGTTGTGTTGAGTTTGGGAATACGTGCACGTTCTACACTGTGTTTCAGAATGTCCTAATTTTTTTTATGTCATTCACAGACAAACTTATGTTGGTATGTTATGAACTATCAGATATCGTGCCGACATTGGTATCGGACAATTCGTATTAGGCAGTTTGTCTCTTATGTGACTGGGCGGCGACATGGTTTGGTTTGTGACTGGGGCGACGGTTGTGTTGACTTCGTTTTATATTAGGGTTTTAACTTGCGACTTTCAAGCTGTAGATTACGTCTTGATTTTCACAGTTGTATTGGATGTATAGGTTCAAAATTCTATTTGTCATCTCAGTATGAAAATTAAGTACTTTAAGCTAAGCACTGAGAGATAGTTCTGCTGAGAGCTAAGCAAGTAGCGAAATCTAGTGACATAGATAGCTAAACACATAGAGAAAGCTGAACACATAGAGAGTAACTCAACTGCGGGCACTATTTATAATAGCAATCTGACAAATGATCTCTGATATGCGAGATGTTTTGACCTAAGAATTCCCTGGATACTATTACTCTGAATTACGCTGCTATAATTTGAATTTACTAAAAATTTTGAAAAATGAGAAAATTCTGCCTCTTAACAAATTATTAAAATTACGTAACGATGAAAAATGTCGGAATACGTGATTCTAATGCTATGGTCACGATGTGGTGTTACACATAGCAGCAAAAATCTGTAGAGAATCACATAAATAACAGTAAGAACATTCTGAAACACACTGCGCAACTCCAAACTCATCACAACGATACATAAGACAGTTTGCTTGTGTTATGAGTACACTTTGCTGGCAGCGCAGAGACACCTGAGCACAAAATTCATACCTTGAGAATGAAGTGATGACGGAAATGGACGTAGTCGAAAGATGTAAAATGTAACCTTTGTTGTTGGAGTGTATAACGTTAGATGTTGTCACAACGATACACCTGTTTAAAATTACTGCTACATAACACCGTTTTGGACAAATCAATTGGGGACTGCATCGTCAAATTCTGGAATGACAGGGTAAAACAAATCCTCTGAATAGCTGATGCCAGGTTGAACACATTTGGTAAAATGTCATCTGTGATTGTTATACAAATAATGCGCTTAACAATGTATACACACTTTAAGGAACGAAAAGTATTATTTATGTGTTTATTTTACATTTCATAATTGATCACACGTGTTGTGCAACCTTCAATTCAGCACACAGTTACTTTAAAAGTTCAAAATGTTGTCTGTTGGCGACTATACATATACATATACAATCGAACGTCCCTGAAAATTGTTATCCAGGAGAGCTCGTACGATCAAATGGTAGTGTGGTGGCGCCCAGTCCTGTTGGTAAAATACCTCTCCATCAGCTCCAGAAAGCGCACGTATACCTGGCAAAGATGATGTGCCTAAAATTTTCTGGTACACATCTCCGGTGATAGCAGCATCAAAGGAAAAGGGTCGCACTAAGCCACTAGATGATAGTCCACACCACACTTGAACCCCTGTAGACTGACCGTTTTATCCATATAAAAATACGATTTTTCTGGTGCCCAGTACACACCGTTATGTCGATTCACGGTCCCATTAAGTTTAAATTTTGCCTCGTCACGCCACACAAATTGTTCGTCATCAGCTACCATTTGCTAATACAATCCCAAAATTGCATTCGACGATAAAGATCGTCATCATCAATCGCGTGCAGTAATCGTGGAATGTAAACTTTCCACTTTGTAATTTTCAGGATCCTCCGTACTCTCGTACTGCTAACCCCCACTGCGCGTGCACATTGCATAGCAGACTTCTGTGCAGAAGTAACAAACGTTACCAACACGAAAGCCTATGAAGCTGTACTTGTAGCTGTACGCTGTCTTCCTGATCTTCCTTTGTGGATATCACAAATCGTTCCGAGCAATTCAAACCTGTCAATAATGCATTTAATTGACAGGTGGATTGACGGTTCTGGTTCAAGCTGCCACCTTCACTGACGTTGCACTTCAACAGCATTATCAAACTTGAAAAACAACTTTTCAATACATTTTCGTTACTCGAACATCAAGCATGCTCCAGCCATCAGGTTCTCTCAATACCGAGGTGAATGTACTAACATCTGTTGAGCTAAATCGTCAATTCTCGGTAGAGCCTGACAAAGAGTGTGTACATTTTTCTGGCAGACTCTGTACCTGTTCTGCCGGTTCTGGAATATTGCACATGATTTGGTGCTACAGTAATTTCGGAGAATCCTTGTAATTTCTTTTTAAAAATATCACACTGATGTGTTTTACGGCCCACTTTGGATTTATAGTTTAATAAGTTTTTGCAAACATTTTGGACCAAAATAATAATCTAAATAATAAAAAATTAATTAATAAGAGTGTCTGAAACCCTTAAAGGGGAAAAAAATTAGGTAGTGATGGGTCCTATATTCTCATACTATTAATGGCCGTTGTTAACTGATGCTAATATGGCATTTGTAGACACTAGATTATCATTTATCGTACGAAGAACGATGTGTTTTTGTTAATTCTTCAGTGCGCCATTGCTTTGAAATGACAACGTATAAGTTACAATAAGAAAATCAACAAAAACGCAACGTAAGGTGTCGTATGCCACAGAGAGTTCTGGGCGAGGAATGTCACGTGACATCTCCTAACGGCTTATTTTCGTTAATTCAATGGAGGGTTTCAAATCTCCGATATTTTTGCAAATATGTCTCAAACTATACGAGATATGAGAAAAACGTAAGGGAGCTAAGTTGTAGAGAATTTTCTCCTCTACCAATTAGGTTATTCAATTTTCGTATCAGATGAACGGTTCATTTGCAATTACAATTATATTAAAAAAGGCTTTTTTAGGTATTACTAACGTATTTTTTGTCCGAAAAATTTGAAAAGGGAGGTTCTGGTCTCTGGCGGCCTACAATCATGTCTGTAAAATTTGGTGCTGATCGGTTGAACGGTTCGTCTTAAAAACAGGGAACACGTTACGGACAGAAAGACAGACGGACGGACAGACAGACATACATCCCAAAATCGCCGTTATTTTTGCAAATATCTTTGAAACGCTACGAGATATGAAAAAAAAGACATAACAGAGCAAAGTTGTAGAGAATTTTCTCCTCTACAAATTAGGCTATTCAATTTTCGTGTCAGGTGAACAGTCAAGCCGTTAGTTTCATTTAAATTTCGAGCTGTCAAAAGACGATCGCAAAGGCCCACTTTTACTGTTACTACCGTAAACTAAAGTGGGCCAAAAATGATTATAGCAGGTACAAAGAGCGGAACTTCACGGCGTTCAACAAAACTGAAGTTCCGAAATGTCAGAATACTGAACAATGGTCAGCTGTATCGTAGTGCGTAAACATACCATAACTGATTAACTTTTCAGATTATTTACGTTCTTTTGAAAACGTCTTTGGGCAACATATCGCGGATTCTATACTTCTGCCAGCTCCTGGGTATGTAGTGTACTATAAGAGTGAACATGTTAGTGCAAAACCTGAATAAGTATAGGTTTTTACGAGAACTGCGTGTTACGGTGTACCTGGTGGCAGCAATTAAACCGTTAAAATGAGAATACAGTAGAGACAGTTTAGTCAAGTACGTATTATATTTAATAGCTTCAGTCAAACTTAATACAAGGATGTGTATTAGAAGAAGGAAATACGTAGTTTTGTATACCCTGTTGAGGTGTATAGTGCAATATATCGTTGAAAGAGGTTTCAAATGTTGAACTGTATTTTTATGTTTTTTATGTCACATGAAGGCTCGCTGTGGCTTCTATGAAACCCCGATAAGTGAGTAAATCTCCAAAAGACAAAACGGTCTTGTGATACCCCAGTCTAACGATATTTCTATTGTGTGCAATAAATAGCATTGAGATCACATCAGTACACTTCAGCTTTCGTAAAACTCAAATGGTATCATCCTGTCGGTTCCTTCCAAGAGGAGCACAGAAAATTTACTATTTCAAAACACTTCATTTAGACGATATTTCGTCACTTAATCTTATCAAATAAATACAACATAGTTGATAATCAGTTTTATCTAGTATTTTGCGCCCCTAGGATTTTCTCATTAGTTCTTCCCCAACTGCAATTTAATAGCATCTATACTCCATAGTATTTCTCCAACAATGATGTCCATAGTCTGAATTTCTATCTCCCTCACACCTTAAACAATCTACTGTATTGTAATATTTCTTCTTCTCTTAATTTCTTACGATTCACGTTACCATAGCGTAAACAGCTGTTTAAATAGACCATTGAAAATTATACGACAATGTACTCTGCGGGCAGAGATTTCTTGTTCACAAATTGCGGTACTAATCTAATGACACCCTTGCTTAGCTTTTCTTTTGTTGTCTTGCTATATTTTTTTTATTATTTATTTTATTTTTTATTTTATTTATTTATTTATTTATTTATTTTTTTTTTTTTTAATTTCGTCTTTCCTTCCCCAGTCCTAAACCATAACTGTGAAATAAGCTTTGATTCGTTCTAACTGCCTAGAATCCATCCTTACTTTCTACTTGTTGTATTTCCTTTAATTCACTTCTTCCGCTGTGAGGAGTATATTATGGACAGTTTCTAATAAGAACAGTAGCGCTCTCTTTTTCTGTATTATATTTTTATTGCACTCCTCTCATTTCCATCCTGCTGGGGATGTTCAGAGTGTTCAAATGTTGCTAAAGCTATGGGACCAAACTGCATTGGTAATCAGTTCCTAGACGTACAAGCTAACCGTGGTATGGTATGGACAGATATTTTCTGTTTACCTACATTGCCTGAAATAAAAATTAGTTCGACTGCTTAGAGTGTTCCATTTTACTCAGGATTTATTGCTGAAGTACATAATATGGAGAACATGAAATGAAATTACAGACCAGTAACTGAAGCGATGCTGAGGTACCAGTTGTCGATTCATGCTGAAACATCCATATCAGTACATAGAGTAGCCTCCAAGGGTGTCAGTGTAGTAACTGATTCAGACATCCAATTCGTTCAAACCGACGGAGAATCCTGTCTTGGGATTCATTCTTCGAGGCCTGTTCGACCTGTTCATGTAGTTCGGCAAGAGTTTTGGGTTGACCAGTCACGTGCTGGATTGTACAGCGGAGATCGTGCTGGCACGTTGAATTTTACGCGCAGTGTGTGGTGTAGTATCATCCTTTTGAAACAACACATCACGCCCTATTGGAAGAATTCCAAGAGGACAGGTATTAAAACATACAGCGCTTACCAAGCGCTGGTGGTACACTCTCCGCAAAAAGAGATACGAGAGTTGCAGCTTATTGCTCCCCAGACTGCCACTGTGTCTTGCACGAATGCACTGCACCAGACAGCGTGCGCCAGTTCTACGCCGTATGCAGAAACGACCGTCAATGCGTGCAGGGAGAATCTGTATTCATCGCTGAAGACCACTGCCACTCTTCCAAGAGATATTTTTATGGCACCGGCGGAGCCTTGCACTCTATCGCGTGCCTGGAATACGGGCTAGAAGCAGGTGTGTATGCCCACTGCTAGCAACCAGATCGCAGTTGGCAACAGTTTGTGTTGCTCACAACTCCACCTCCTCACCCCCACCCCGTGCTGTGACAGTTGTACCATGTGCCACTACTGAACTTATAATCCGACGAGATTGGCGGATGTCTGAGTTGCGCGGACTTCCAGAACCACGTCATGGTGAGAGTGTTCATGACCACTGACACCAGCAGCGTTAGACAACTGAGGCAGCATGTCCAATTCCAGTAGCAATTCTTCGAAAGGTCCAGGTTGGCACTCGGAGGGCCACAACTTGTTTTAAACTCGATCAATTAGCTGTAGGAAGCTCGAGGGGCATGGTGCCTGCTTTTTTTTCATCTGCATACACATAGATATTCTGCAAATCACATTTAAGTGCCTGGCAGAGGGTTCGTTAACCACTTTTATAACCTTTCTCTACCGCTCCATTCTCTAATAGCGCGCGGGAAGAAAGAACACTTACATCGTTCCATTTTCGATCTGATTTCTCTTATTTTATTCGGATAGTCATGTCTCCCTAAGTAGGTGGGTGCTAGCAAAATATTTTCACATTCAGAAGTAAAAGTATGAAATTTCGCAAATAGATCTCGCCGCAAGGAATAACATCTTTCTTTTAATGATATCCACCTCAAATCGTGCACCGCTTCCCCCCCCCCCCCCCTCACACAATAACGCGATAAAACAGAACGAGCTGCCCTCCTCTGAACCGTCAGTCCCACCTGGTGAAGGAGAGGACGCACAAGTGTGATGTAGGCAGTCTCTTTGGTGTACCCTGTTGCATCTTAGAAACATTCTGCCAATGAAACGTAACCTTTGGTTCGCTTTCCCCACAATATTTTCTATGTCTGCTCTCTAGTCTAAGTTGTTTGTAATTATAAGTCCTAGGTATTTGGTAGAATTTACGACCTTAAGGTTTGACTGATTTATCGTGTAACTGAAGTTCAGCGGATTTCTTTTAGTGGTCATGTGTATTACATCACACTTTTCATTACTTAGTGTTCATTGCTAATTTTCGCACCATGCAGAAATTTTGTCTAAATCGCTTTGCAGTTGCTATTGATCTTCTGTTAACTATGAATAAACGACAGCATCATCCGCGAACAGTCTAAGGGAGCTATTGAGATTGTCTATAAACGCAAGGAAGAGTGGGGGACCTATAACGCTTCCCTGGGGAAAACCAGATAGCACTTCTGTTTTAGTCGATGACTGTGTCCTTTCTGGTAGGAAATCGTGAATCCAATCGCACAATTCGGCGATATTCCATAAGAACGCAATTTCATTAGAAGCCGCCCGTGAGGTACGGTATCAAAAGCCTTCCGGAAATCCAGAATCATGGAATCTATTGGATATCCCTTGTCGATGGCACTTATCACTTCATGTGAATAAAGGGCGAGCTGTGTTTCGCAGGAGCGATACTTTCTGAATCCGTGTTGACTATTGGTTAATATGTCGTTCTCTTGGAGGAAGTCCATAATGTTCGAACAAAGTATATGTTCCAAAATCCTACTGCAAATCGACGTAAATGAGATGGGCCTGTAATTTTGGGGATCACTCCTATTGACTTTCTTGAATACTGGAGTAACTTGGGCAACTTTCAAGTCTTTGGAAGCAAGCTTGGACTTTAACGTCCCGTCGACAGTGTGGTCATTAGAGACGGAGCTTCCGAATGCGAGTCCAGTGTGTTACCACTGCACCACCTCGCTCGGTCCCAGTCTTTGGGTACGGATCTTTAGCTGAGTGATCGGTTGTATATGACAGCTAAGTATGGAGCTATTGCATCAGCATACTCAGAGAAGAATCTAGTTGGTATACAATCTGGCCCGGAAGATTTGTTTTTGTTTAGTGACTTAAGTTGTTTTACTACTCCACGAACATCTACTTCTAAATTTCGCATGCTGGAAACTGGATTGAATTATGGAGTGTTCACTTCGTCTTCTTCGGTGAAATAATTTCGGAAAGCTGTGTTTAGCAATTTTGCTTTAGGAGTACTGTCATCGGTAGTATTACCATTGCTATCGCGTAATGAAGGTATTATGTGTATTTTGCCGATAGTGTACGTCACATACGACCATAATTTCTTTGGATTTTCTGCGAGATTACGAGACAGGATTTAGTTGTGGAAGCTATTATAAGCTTCTCGCATTGAAGTCCGCGCCAGAATTGCAAGTTTCTGTAAAAGATTGTCAGTCTTGGGGATTCTGTGTCTGTTTAAATTTTGCATGCGTTTTTCTTTGCTTCTGCAACAGTGATCTGACCTTTTTTGTGTACCACTGGGGGTCAGCCCTCTCTTTTATTAATTTATTTCATATAAATCTCTCGATTGTTACTGATATTATGTCTGTGAAAGTAAGCCACAACTGTTCTACACTCGCATTTTTAGTTTTGAAAGACTGGAGACTATCACCCAGCAAAGCGTGAAGCGAAATTTCACCTGCCTTTTTTGAATTGATATACAGAGGGGTCCAAAATATGTATCCACTGTTTAACGGTCCATAACTTGCGAACTAATTGACGGAGTTGTCTCATTTATGGTGAAAGTGTAGCTTAAAATCAAACAAAGACATCACTGTAGGTGTTCGAAATGGTCACCATTAACATCCACACACAAACGATGCCGTCGAATTCCAGCACGAACTTCTGATTGCAACGTATTCAGTTGGATATCTGCACATGAAAGTACGATGGATTCTCGAAGTTCATCTAATGTGCGTGGCTTTTGTCGATAAAATACGTCCTTTAGTGTTCCCCACAGGTGAAAGTCCAGAGGAGTTAAGTCTGGGGAACGTGGTGGATACTCCACAGCACCTCTACGGTTTATCCATCTTCCTGGCAGATTTTCGTCGAGATAATCCCTAACACGATTTTGGAAGTGGGCTGGGGCACAATCTTGGTGAAAGTAAAAATCTTCCGTCTCCATACAAGTCTCGGATGGCAGGTAAAATGGATGTCTGTAGCTTCTGAAGTTACACCTCACCGGTAACTATGCCGTCAAAGAAGAATGGCCCAATCAAGCACCTATAAAACAACCCACACCAAACATTTACACCTGGAAAATTCACGACTTTGTCTACATGGACGTCCGGATTTTCGGCGGCCCAGTGGATGCAACTGTGGCGATTTACTGTACCACTAAGTATGAACTGTGCCTCATCAGAACACACAATCATCTCTGCAAATTCTTCATCGTTGCCCACCATGTTAGTAAACCACTCGCAGTACTCCATTCTACGATCTGGTTCGTTCTCGTTCATGGCGTGTAGCAATCGTGGGCTGTAGCTTTTCGACTTTGCAGCCTCAATATTCGCCGAACACTTGAGCGACTCACTCCAGATTCACGGGCACACTGTCTCAGAGACTTCTGTGGTGGGCGGGTGAATTGCTTTAACACACGATGGAAGTTAGCTGGACTTATTACTGTCAAAGGTCGTCCAGATCGTTGTTTGTGTACATCTTTAACACAGCCTTTGGCTTCAAATTTGTCTCGAATGCGACGAATCGTTAAACATGTTGGTGGTTCTGTTTGATACTCATTTCGCCATTGCCGTTGAACCTCATGAATGTTTTTATACTTAAAATACCATTTCAAAACTAACTTCCTTTCATCGAATGTAAGCCTTGCGCCAGCCATTTTTACTCGAGTACCTAGGTGTAACTAAGAACAAAACAATGTCTATCCGGCGACTGTCATCTGACAAAAGAAAACAACGCAATTCAACGACTGTGTGGCGATTGCCGGAACTACAGACTATTACACTACCGAAGATGAGACAACTCCGTCAACTAGTTTGCAAGTTATGGACCTTTAAACAGTGGATACATTTTTTGGACCCCTCTGTATTTTTCGTTTATTTTTGGTACATTTGGGAATTTCGATAGTTTACAGGTTGATATGACGCTGAGATATACCATTCGCCATCTACACTGATCAAAAGAATCACGGAATCAGGCTCTCAAGTATTGTCATCAGCAGAACCAACTAAAATGGTTGATCGTCAGTCTCTCTGTTGTACGGAGTGGAGACAACAATATTACGGACAGTTCCCCAGGGGGATTGGTACTCGAATAACTAGGTGCAACTAAGAACAAAACAATGTCTATCCGGCGACTGTCATCTGACAAAAGAAAACAACGCAATTCAACACAAGCCGTAATAGAAGAAAGCAATCGGAAAGCTGAAGTTCTAAATTTAACGTTTAAGAAATCATTCACGCAGGAGGATCATACAAACGTACCATCACTTGATCAATGCATTAACTCCCAAATGGAAGGCATAGGTAATAGGTATTTCCGGTGTAGAGAAGCAGCTGAGAGATCTGAGTAATAACAAGTCTCCTGGTCCGGGGAGTATTCTCTGCCATTGGCTCTTTACTTAGCTTGCAATTATCGCGAATCTTTAATTCAGAGCAAATTTCCTAGTGAATGGAAAAAAACCCAGGTGACTCCCGACTATAAGAAAGGAAAGAGAACTGACTAGCCAATATCGTTGACGTCAGTTTCCTGTAGGATTTTGGAGCATATTCTCAGCTATAATAAATTTCCTTGAGGCGGATAAGCTTGTTTCTGTGAATCAGCATAGGTTTAGGAAACATAGTTCGTGTGAATGTTTTCGCTTTTCTAACTTGACATCTTGCGAGCCATGGATGAAGGGCAACAGGCAGATTGTGTTTCTCTCGATTTCAAATAGGCATTTGACGCAGTGCCGCACTGCTAACGAAGATACGAGCTTATGGAATAGGCTTACAGATTTATGACTAGCTGAAAGACTTCCTAAGCAAGAGAACTCTGTACGTTGTTCTAGGCGGCGAGTGTTCATCAGAGACGAGAGTATCGTCAGGCGTGCCCCTGGGGAGTGTAATAGGTCCTATATTATTTTCTTTGTATATAAATGATCTGCTGGACAGAGTAACTTGCTGCTGTTTGCTGATGATGCTGTGGTGTATGGGAGGTTGTCGTCATTAAGTGACTGAAATAGCACACAGAATGATTTAGACAAAATTTCTAGTTGCTGTGAAGAATTGCAGCTAGCTCTAAATGTAGAAACGTGTAAGTTGACGCACATGACTAGTAAACACAACCTCATATGTTCGAATACAGCATTAGTAGTGAGCTTCTTGATAGAGTCGTGTCGGTCTAATATCTAGGCGTAACATTGGAGAACTATATGAAATAGAACGAACATGTAAAGACAGTTTTACGTTGCGTAAACAGCAGACTTTTTTTTTTTTTTTTTTTTTTTTTTTTTTTTTTTTTTTTTTTTTTTAGGTAAATAATTTGGGTAAATGTACTTTATATGTATAGGAGACCAGGAGACCGCGTATAAAACGCTGGTACGATCACCACTTGAGTATTTCTCAAGTGTTTGGGACCCGCGACAGATCAGTTTAAAGGAAGACAAAGAAGCAGTTCCGCTGGTACCATTGGAGAGGAATTCCTTCTCGTAAGCGATAAAGCTCGTCCCCAAGAGGTGACCTGGTGGATGACATGTATGAAGCTGCAGGAATTGAAGGAATGGAATGGCCAGCTGGTTCACCGGACATAAATGAGATTGAGCTTGTCTGGGATGCGCTTGGAAGACGCATTGCAGCCAGACCAGCACTCCCCCTCCCCCACCCCCCACAACGGTTGCGCAGCTGATATTTCACTCATGGAAGAATAGCCGAAAATCGCTCCAGAGCTGTTAGATAACCTCATACTGCCCATATCTCGCAGATGTGCAACCACAATGGCTATTGGAGATGGTTACACATCCTATTAGAGATAGCCCCATGGTGCTTCACTATAACTGAGCGCCATGTAAATCTCAAGTAAAGAGTTGAGATAGCTACATATCTTAGTATATTACATTTGTGACCAAATGTTTCAAATGTTTGTAGAACTTATGGGACTTAACTACGGGGTCATCAGTCCCTAAGCTTAAAAACTACTTATCAACTAGCTAAGACTAAGGACGGCACAAATATCCATGCCCGAGGGGGGATTCGAACCCCCGACCGTAGTGGCCGTGCAGACCGTGACTGGAGCGCCTCAGTCTCCTCGGCCACCGCGGCCGGCACATTTGTGACCAACATCGGATTAAAATACGTTACCATATGTATATTGTGTGTGATATCTCTCCTGATCCACGAATTGTTTTGGGCAATGTATGTAACGACACTATATGTTGGTGGACGACGTTGAAATCTTCATCAGTAAATGTACTATCAGGAAAGGGTGGGCATAGTGGCAACGGCGGGCATAGTTGCCACTGGCTATTTTTTAACCTTAATATTGCTGATACCAAGCCTCAAACTATTCAAACTACTGCCTCCAACGACATTACTACCGTGTTGAAGTTAGAATGTATTCCGGGGCATTGTTGGGAAGTTATCCCCTATTTTTCTTCTCTTCAACTCGTTGATGTAAGGCACTACATTAACTGTTATAACTAAATACAAGCTGCTACTATATGCGATTGACAGCTACAGCTTAAATCGAAGTGATTTAACATATATCAAAATAAGATCTTCGGTTGATTCTTTAGAATCGCATTTTTGTAATGGCGTCGGAGAAGGCACGTTGCACCTCCTAGGTAAATTATTTTTATGAGATCAAGACCAAGCCCATTTTGTGCATTTAAATACTTTCCCAAGCATTAATAATTGATATCAAAACCTACCTCGAAAATTACTTGTAGTTTCTGAGTTCCATCTTTATCAAACAACGTTGGCATTTACAAACATTTTACTTTTCATAGACGCTGTTATGGTTTACCTTGCAAGAAACTATGGGGAAAAATATTACTGTTTACCATAGATCTCCATTTGTTAGCATAAAATCTGTCGTTTCAACCTTTATTTTACTTTTTTTTAAGTGGCGGGTTTAGTCGTGTTTTTGATATGGTTACCGTGCATGGACAGATATTCCTATAATTTAATAGGTGCATAACTCAGCCGTATATATTTTATTTTTTAATGCAAATAGTGTGCGTTATTTTGCTTGTTTGGATTCATAAATCAGATATTGTCATTTAGGAATACGGCAGTTAGAAATGAAGCTTTATTTTCAGTAATCTTAAGCTTGGACTCTCATGTCAAATTCATAATTTTCTACATTCCTGAATCCGATGAAATACTGGTAAGTTAAATATGTATTCGTGCCGAGCTACTAATTATAGTCAGTTATCTGCCAGTGCCTCAGAATACTGTACGTTTAAAATTCTTTCCCAAAGAGAATATATAAAAGTTAATAGAGGTAGCATTTTGATAGGATTTGATTTTTTCCAGGGAAGCCAAAACAGTCTTGGTCTAACCCGCCACTGCCCGCACCGAAACTAAGTTTATTGTGCGGTGTTGCTCCCTGTTTATCTAGTAAAGCCAACCAATGCCCTTGAGCGGAGCAAGGAGTCCCTTTACCAGTTCTTTATTAGACACAATTTCTTCGGGTCTAGTTGTCCCAAATGTTCTGTGCCTTTTACTCTCCAATGCAATGCATTCGAAGATTAGATGTGATGCAGTTTCATCACCGTCATCACAGATCCTACATTTAGGGTGCTCTTCTGTTGTTCCCATTGTATGTAGGTGTTTTTTGAAATTCCCATGGCCTGTCAGCAATCCAACCATGAGTCTAATCTCTCTCCTGTTCAGGCCCAGGATTGCAGAGCTTCTTTTAAAACATGGCTTTGGCATCATTACCTTGCCATGTTTTTGTTGGGAGACTTTGGTCCAATATTCTACGTGCTGTCTTCTGAGCCAGTTACGTAGCTCCAATTTGATCATTGCCTTGGTGATTGTCAGGACAGGTTCCGGTCCAATAAATGGAGTCTCTGCCCCCATCCTGGCTAATCTGTCGGCATGTTCGTTGCCACTGATCCCCGAGTGGCCAGGGACCCACAATAGGTTTACTCTATTGCTTTCCCCTAGCTCCACAAGAACCCTGTGACATTCTGCAACAATTTTAGGCCTTGTTGCAGGAGCTGCCAGTGATCTCAGGGCTGCCTGGCTGTCTGAATAGATATAGATGCTACGATCTTTGTATCACCTACGCAAATTCTCCTCCACACACGCCCTGATGGCAGTGATTGCGGCCTGGAATGCTGAGGCCAGTTTTCCTAGAGAGATGACGCCCTCGAGTCTTGGCTGCACCCCATATACCCCGGCCCCAACACCTTGGTCGGATTTTGACCCGGCAGTGAACCCGACAATATCCCCCGTACGGTGTCGAACTATTTTCTCCCATTGCTCCCTACTTCCAATTGTTATGTTGAAAGGCTTGTTGAAGCAGTATGGGGTTATAATATAGTCGGCTGGCATTTCCCCAACCTTTTCTATATTTACCTCACTCACTATTTTAGTGTGTGATTCTGGATATCCCAAAGAGTTCCAGTTGTTGCCAGATTTGAGTCTGTATGCGCCAGGCGCTGCCTCCATCTTGACCCAAAGGTGTGATGGGGGCATATCCAGCATGGTTTCCATCCCAGCAGTTGGTGTGCTGCTAATTCCGCCTGTTATGGCTAAGCAGGCTAGTCTCTGCACCTTACCAAGCTCCTTAGCAGCAACCTGCTGTTCTACCTTCTTCCACCACACGACCGCCCCATGGGTGATCCTGGGTCTAATCACTGTCGTGTATATCCAGTGCATACCCTTGGTGCTCAGGCCCCAATTTTTTCCACAAGCAGTCCTGGTACTCACAAGAGTACCTTTTGCCTTGGAGCAAATATTCTTGATGTGAGGGGTCCATGTCAGTTTCTCATCTAGGGTAACCCCTAGATATTTCACTGTCCCCTTCACAGGTAGCGCTTCATTGAAAAGCTTTAGATTCCAACTTGAATGTTGTATATGCTTCTTTGTGAATGGTACAACAACAGTCTTCTTAGGACTAACCCCCAGATCCTGTTTTCTGCACCATTCTTGCACAATGTCCAAAGCACCTTGTGCCATCTTCTTTACTGTGTCAGCAAATTTGCCAAGTATTACTATGACAAGATCATCTGCGTATCCTTGGCAAAAGTACTGCCTAGAGTTTAATTCTCCAATGAGCTCACTCACCACTAGATTCCACAATAAAGGGGAAAGAACTCCTCCTTGCGGGCAACCTCTAGTGGTGTTGATTACCATTTTTTCAGTCATCATGGTAGCTTCTACCTTTCTTCCACTGAGCATGGCCCTAGTCCACCTACATATAGTGGTCCCTAGGTTATGCACCCCAGATGCCCTAACCATGGAATCGAAGGTCGTGTTGCTAAAAGCCCCCTCGATGTCCAGGAAGATACAGAGGGCTATTTCCTGAAAGTGTAGTGCTTTCTCCACCTTCCCAACGAGTTGGTGGAAAGCTGTCTCACATGATTTACCTGGCTGATATGCATGTTGGTTTGAATGTAGGGGCGCCCTACTTAACCTCCTTTCTCCAACATGAACATTAACCAGCTTTTCCAATGTCTTAAGAATGGAGGAGGACAGGCTGATTGGTCTCATATCCTTGGCTTTGGTATGATCAATTCTCCCTGGTTTAGGAATGAAGACAACCTTCACTGCCCTCCAGGCATTGGGAATGATTCCTGCTGCTAGGCTAGCCCTGAATAACCTGCATAGGAATCTAATAAGATTTTCTCCCACTTGTTGCAGGAGGGCTGGGAAGATTCCATCGAGGTCAGGTGACTTGAACGGTGGAGATGTTCCCACCGCCCATCGGACCTTACTGAAATTGACACACTCCTTGGCCAAATCCCAGTCCTCTTTGCGAATACCTGAGAACCTTTGTCTCTCAGGAATCGCATTCTGGTCTGAGTTGTCCCCCAGAGTATATTGAGGAAAGTGAGTCTTGAGGAGCAGTTCCAGCGTTTCATGTGCTGTCTTTGTATACTGCCCATCCTCCTTCCTCAATGTTCCTCCTGGATTAGTTGGTGCCCTAGTGAGGATTTTATGAAGTCTCGCTTGAGCAGCCGTGCCCTCCACTTCCTCACAGAATACCTTCCAGGATGCCTCCTTTGCCTGTCTGATGGTAAGGCTGTAATTGACAAGGGCCTCACGATACTTTGCCCATTGTCCCTTGCGACTTGCAAGGTTAAACAGTCTTCGTACCTGTTTCCTTTGCATTTCCAGGTTATTATTCCACCAAGGCACACTCCTATTTGTGCACTTCTTGGTGATTGAGCAGTTGTCCTGGTATGAGGTCACTATAGCAGAGGTTACAGTCTCTGCTACTTCCTCAAACTCTTATCAAAGTTTTAATTTCCGATAGGCTGAAGTCAAGGTCTTTCCTATATGTCTCTCAGTCCGTTTTCCTGGGGTTCCTATAGGCCATGGTCTGTCTGGTTCCCATTTCAACCTTGAATTTAATATACATGTGATCTGATGAGGATGGCTCCAGGTCCACATGCCACTGTTTGATGTAACTTCCCATCATCATGGAACCAAAAGTTATGTCAATTACTTCTTCCCTTCTACTATTCCTGAATGTAGGTTCATCACCCCTATTCAGGATCTCCAAGTTGTTAGATAGGAGAAATTCAAGAAGGTGGGCATTGGAATTGGGCATTGGGCATTGGCATCACATCCCACCAACAGTTCGTCACCTTGCCGATGGCAGGCTTCCGTCAGTCTCCTCCAAAGGAGGAAAAGAGCTGTCTTCGTAAGGAAGGTATGCTGAGGCCAAAACAATTTCCCTCGTGATATCTCCCTCACGTTGCTGCATCCTGATGGTCACCAAGTCCCTGGAACAAAAATCCATAATTGGTATGAAAGGTATTCCATTTCTAACATAAATGCATGTTCTGGAGTTTTTTTAGATTTCTAGCATAAATCAGCTTACCTCCAGTACCACCGAGGCCCGATACACCTCCTTTGTATAAATAGGGTTCTTGTAACAGGGCCACGTCCACCTCCTGTCTCCTCAGGCGACGACTCGGGCCAGCAGTGGCCCCTTTACTGTGCTGCAGGTTTATCTGCAGCACGTCCAGTCCCCATCTTGCTGCCATTATTGCCTTTAAGGTCTTTGATTACCCTGACGGCGACCTGCGAGAACCCTAAAAACATTTTCAGGCCTTGCTCTCGCATTGGCTTCAGGGACTTCTCTCCGACCTCCATCACCAGGCTTCGTCCTTCCGGAACGACCTTTTGGGTAATTACCCTCCAATCCTCTGTCGAGACTTTTGGGTTCTGGACCCTTATTTTCTCGAACAGAGTCTTTGGAGGGACATCCTTAAGGATCTTTGGTACCCATATTGATACCTTATTTCTGTGTGTATGTTATTATGTAGGGAGTTGGGGATTAAAGATTTTTATTAGATGTACTGATAATGATCGGAACGTCGTCCGCCAAGATTTATTGACCTATCTTCCTAAAAAATTTCTAAAAAATTCTTTACCCCAACTTCCTACACTTCGGAATACGGCAGCTACATAGACAAGAAGCTTCATTTGCACTGATCTTAAGCTAGATTCTCATATAAATAATTTTGTACTTTCCTGATACCGGTCAAATACTGGTAAGTTAAATATGTATTTATGCCGAGCTTAATCACAATGAAACAACAATGTTTCGATATAATTGGTGTGTTCTCATCTTCCGTCATTGGACAGAAACAGAGGGTGCCAGTTTTACCGTACCCACTAGGCCAAAGTGGCCATTTTGCAAATATTTTTATTTTATTATTATTATTATTTTATTTATTTATTTATTTATTTTATTTTTTTTTTATTTTTTTATTTTTTATTTTTATTTTTTTTTTTTTTTTTGCAAAATATAACAGAAACAGGGTGAAAGTGAAATTTTTCGCATGGACATAAAATGTAAGCTACTTATTCCTTATTTTTACTTGTTTCTAAGAAAAACAAAAACATTTTCCCTTAGCGTGTCCGTTATGCCCACCATTCCCTACTTTTCTTTTCTTTTACTTACGGCACGACTTTTTCCCAAAAATCTCCTTTGCTGGCTTACCTGGCAATAATGAGACACCTCGTATTTTTTGGGTGCCTGAGTGGCGTATTGGTAAGGCACGGATCGATCGCTGACAGTCAGTGACTTGTGGAGTGGAGTTAGCCAGTGGGTGGCGCAGCCGCCGCCGACTGTGGCGAGGCGCACTGTAAGAACCCTCGGCTTTCCGGCGGCGCGGCCCGGAATGCGAGTCGCAGAGTGAGTGGTGTGACGTCAGGCGTGCGCGACGCCGCTGTGGGATTAATGAGCGCCGCCTAACGAGGCCGCGTCTGCCGCCGCCGCCGCTGCTGCTGCACCATGTCTCTGCCTGAGGCAGCCGAGGGCAGTCACTGCCGGCTAGTGCAACCACACACTTCCGTATATTCATTAGACAAATCAGATCAAATGTTTGTAGAGCTTATGAGACTTAACTACGGTGTCATCAGTCCCTAAACTTACAAACTACTTACGAACTAGCTACAACTAAGGACGGCACAGATATCCATGCCCGAGGGGGGATTCGAACCCCCGACCGTAGTGGCCGTGCAGACCGTGACTGAAGCTCCGCAGTCCCCTCGGCCACCGCTGCCGGCATTCTTTAGACCCCCAGCATCTATAGCTATATACATATTCCGCAATCCACCCGACGTGCGTGGCGGAGGATACTCACAAGGAGACCACATGAGTATCGGATTTTAGAATTTCTTGTTCATATTTATGGTACGTGAAGTTCAGAACTCAAATAATAAACAAGCAAAGCCATTCGACGCAACTCTCAAAAAATTCTCGAGAAGATCGACTTTGCAGTCTTGCAAGTATACGTAAGTACCAAATTTAACCGCAATTACAGCGTCTGTCGGTGTAGCACAGTTAGTAGTGGCATTCCAGCCATATTTTTGGTGGTTTGAATCCAGCCGTGGGATTTTTTTCTTTTCTTACTTTTTATTTTTATTTATTTATTTATTTTTGCAAATTTACACAATTACGAAAAATACACATATTTTTGTTTATTCCTTGTTGTGGTTGTGGTCTTCAGTCCGCAGACTGCTCTGATGAAGCGCTCTCCACGCTACCCCGTCCGATGCAAGTGATTTCATCTGAGAATGCGTTCCGCAACCTAAATCCTTTGGATCTGCTTACTATATTCATCCCTCGGTCTCCCTCTACGATTTTACCCCACACACTTCCTTCTAATGTTAAGTTGACAATTCCTTGATGTCTCAGAATGTGACCAACCAATCTATCTCTTTTCTCAGTCAGGATATGCCAGAAACTCCTCTTCTCCCCTATTCGTTAAGCAGCTCCTCATTAGTTTCGTAACTTCCTATATTTTATAAAAGGTTGTTAATAATGATGAATCCAATAAAAAAACATGTTGTTGTGGTTTTCAGTCCGAAGACTGGTTTGATGCAGCTCTCCACCCTACTCAATCCTGAGCAAGCCTCTTCATCTCCTCATAATACCTGCAACGTACATCGATTTCAGTCTGCCTTCTGTATTCATCTCTCAGTCTCCCTCTGCGATTTTTACCCCACACACTTCCCTCCAACGCTAAATTCGCTATTCCTTGATGTCTAAGAACGTGTCCTACCAATCGATCCCTTCTTTTAATCAAGGTATACCGGAAATTCCTTTTGCCCCAATTCTGGTTAGTACCTCTTCATTACTTACGCGATCTACCCATCTAATCTTCAGCATTCTTCAGTAACACCACATTTCAAAAGCCGCTATCTCTCCCCGTCTACACTGTCTATTGTCCATGTTTCACTCCCATACAATTCAATACTCCTCACTAATGGCTTCAGAAAGGACTTCTTTATGCTTAAATTAATATTCGGTGTTAACAAATTTCTCTTTTTCAAAAACGCTATTCTTCCCACTGTCATTCTGCATTTTATATTCTCTGTCCTGCGACCATCGCATGTTATTTTACTTTCCAGCTTTATTGCTTCCTTACCTAATCTAATTCCTTCAGGATCACCCGACTTTCTTAGACTTAATTCCATTATCCTTGTTTTGATCTTGTTGATGTTCATCTTATACATAAGTTAAAAAAATTTACAGTATTCGCTTCACTATTAGTTGGCAGCGGTATCAGTTTGTGAAGAGTAACGACACTGTTGTTGGAAAGTGACCCCCTTAGCTACTAATGGCTTAATGGCGTTCCACACAGCTAACCTACACAATCATCGTTTTAGGCGACAACAAGGTTTTCAGCTCGTCTACAAACACATAAACAAAAACTAACACAACTCACGGAAGTAGAGATCCCAATATCTTTTATGTAACTGAATTCGAAAAAGGGGGAAAAAACCATGTGTACAGCGGGATTCGAAACACCGACGCTGAGGCTGTGAAGCCGGAACGCTGCCAGTTTTTTTTCTGTTCCTTGCGGTCGCTGATCGTGTTTGTTTGTTACTGTTCGAAGGGTTCTTTCAGGCGCGCGTTGCCACGACGCCCGGCTACCTGATCTACAGCGACATTCATTGTAACTATTTTATTTATTGGTAAAACGTGTACTTGCAAAACTTCAAATCCGATTTACATGAGAATTTTTGAGAGTTGCGTCAAATGGCTTTGGATGACTGTTATTTAAGTTCTGAACTTCACGTATCGCCGGTACCAAAAAATTCTAAAATCGGATACCCATGTGGTCGTCACCTTGTTAACACCATTACTAGTTACTTCTCTGTTCCACTCCCACATAGAACGAAGGAAAAACGAATGCCTGTATGCATCTGTACGAGCCCTAATCCCTCTCATCTCTTCTTTGTAGTCTTTACGCGAAATGCAAGTTGCCGGCAGTAGAATCGTTCTAAAATCCTCTTCCAACACAGGCCTTCTAAATTTCTTCCACATTTATAATGATTCGACCAGAAAACTATAATATAATTTTTATTTATTTATTCATTAGAAATATCTTTCGGTAAAAATGCCGTCGTCAGGTGACTTTCAGCAAAATCACATTTTCAGTTAAAAATACCTAACCAAGTATTAGATAAATAAAATTTTCCAAACTTGAATAACATGTAGCGCAGTACATATGGTATTCAGAAGCTGTACCCTGCTGGAAGAGCAATTGAACGAAATGGACAGTGTCTTGAAAGGAGGCTATAAGAGTAACATTAACAAGAGCAAATCAAGTGTGGTTGCGTAGACTTTCCCGGCGTAATAACTGATAATATTCATCTCGGGTATGCAGCCGGATACCGTCGTCAACTAAACACGATATTTCGGCAGTCCAACTGGCTGCCATCTTCAGGTGAGAGCGCAATACACTAACTCGCCGGAAACTGAGTTGTAGTGTAAGAATTTCTGGCGATGCTGAAGGAATTAAAAGTAGTTAAATAATTTTTATTTGGGTAGATAAATAACTTCTGATGGCCGAAATAAAGAAGATACAAAATGCAGAATGGCTTTGGAACGAAAAGCATTTTCGAATTAAAATGTCAGTAAGTCCTTTCTGAAGGCATTTGTTTGGCATTTAGCATAATACGAGAGAAACGTGGACAATAAGGACTTCAGACAAAAATATTTCTAAGCTTTTGAAATGTGGTGCTGAAGACGAATGCCACAGATTAGATTTGCATATGGCGTAACTAATGAGAAGGTGCTGAACAGAATTGGGGACATATCTTGACTAAGAGAAGAGATCGGCTGGTCGGAGACATTCTGAGATATCATGAAATCGTCAGCCTAGCATAGGATGGAAGTGTGTGGGGTAAGAGTCGCAGTGAGAGACTGAGAGACGAATACAGTAAGGAGTTTTAAATGGATGTAGGTTGCCGTTCTTATTAGGGGATGAAGAGGCTTGCTCAGGATAGAGTAGGGTGGAAAGCTACAGCAAACCAGTCTCCGGACTGAAGACCACAACAACAACAATAAAGTCTTCTGGTTTATAATGTTTAGCTTTTTTATATTTTAATGCGTATACAGCACTGGAATTTCTTATTTGACTTTATTCAGTTCTTGTAATGAACAAAATATATTGTTTAAAATTTTGTATATTCCATACTCCAGCACCATGTTTTCAATTGACATACTTATAACTGGTTGGGCCATAACACTGTAATGTATTTTCTATTTATCGGCAGAAATGACGTCGTCAGGTGTCTTTCTGCAAAACCATATTTTTCGTTTACGATACGTAGCTAAGCACTACAAAAATAAAACTGACAAAATTTCAATTATATGTGGTGCAGTACATACGGTATTCAGAGGCTGTTTTTGCTATAACTGACTTATTGCATATTTATGAGGATTTAAAAAAAAATACTTTCACCTACGAATTATAGTCATCCACCAGTGGCTCAGAGTACTGTACATTTACAATTTTTGTCCCAAAGAGAATATATAAAAGTTAATAGAGATGACAAAATTTTATTTATTATTTCTGTGTGATTGTTATTATGTAGGGAATTGGGGTTAAAGGTTTTTCATTAGATGTACTGATAATCATTTCAACGTCGTCCGCCAACATTTATTTATATATCCTTCTAAAATTTCTAATAAAATTCTTTAATTTTTATCCAGTGTTATGCAATGAGAGCACTTACTGACTTCCAACAAGCTTTAAACACAATTTCAAGCCATTTCTAAACTTTGTTTCGATTACATGCTTAAAGCCAAATATTTAAAATAACACATTTGTCAGGTAATTATACATTAAAAGCAGTTCTGTATAAGGGTATTAGATTCCTTTTAGAATGGGTTCTTTTACTAATAACTATAGAAATGAACATTGTTTTAATCTGTATGCCAACATCAGCCAAATAAATTTAACCACCATTATAATTCACGTGGAGATATCACTGGAAGAATCTGAGAATTAAATTGGGGATGTCTGAACCCTTTCGTGGGCACTGGTTCCGTTTGAATAAAATGTTCAACTATTTGTTAAGCTTATGAGATGTAACTGCGGGGTCATCAGTCCCTAAACTTACAAACTACTTGTAAACTAACTTATAATAAAGATAAGACAAACGTCTATGCCCGAGGGAGGATTCGAACCCCTGTCGGGGATTGGCCTCGCTCATCGGAGCGTAGCGCCTCAAAGCGCTCGGCCACTCGCAGCCCCCCCTCCCCCTTACATACGCCACTGGTGTACATACTTGGACAATTTTTTTATTAGTTTCTCAGTTTTAGAGAAGCTAAAACATGATAGACTTTTAGTTTATTGAACAATTAGCTCGCACAGAAGAGTACTTTCTATGCTGAAATCAAACTTCAAATAGCAGATTTTTAATGGTCAGTTCGTGCTGATGATATTGCCTGCATCAAACTGAAGGACAAATGTGTTGTTGTCCACAAATGATTCCCTGTATCAGTTGAAAAAGTCAGCCGTTAGGAAAAGGATGGGAAATATACAAAAGTAGCATGCCAAAAATTACTGAAATGATAATGCAATTATGTGACGTGTCGATCTAATATGATTAACTTTTTTTTTTTTTTTTTTTTTTTTTTTTTTTTTTTTTTTTTTTTTTTTTTTTTTTTTCAACATATGTTAAGACAAGAAGGTGGTTGACCAAGATTAGTTTGGTATATAGGGGACATTTCTTTTGGAAATGCATTTATTATGTTTCCATCATGTAATCCAACAGACGATAGCTAAAGGATTTTCGAAGGCGTGTTTCCACAGACATGGTAGGCAGTAATGTCTTCAAAGATAGTCCTGCCTATCCCAGTACTTAATCAGAATCATTTCCAAAAGCTTTCAACACTGTTCTTCCACACGAGAACGTAAATCAAAGCAAAACATCGCCAAATCATGGTACCTCAAGGTGCTGCGCGCACTGAAAGAAACGCCACAGAAGCATGTGGACGTTTATTCACTGCGAATAGCCTTTCTTGTCCGCGGAAAGAAAGTGATTTTTACAGTACAATAAGAAGGAACGTCGTTTAGAGGACATTTGTTCCATTTCAAACCATCCGGTATTTGCGCAGTTTATTTGATTTTGTGATCCACTTTAGGTTACCGTAGTACCACTAAAAGGGGGCCTTTGCGATCGTCTTTTGATAGCTCGAAATTTAAATGTAAAATAACGGCTTAACCGTACATCTGAGACAAAAATTGAATAAACAAATTTGTAGAGGAGAAAAGTCTCTACAACTTTGCTCTCTTTTTTTTCATATCTTGCATCATTTTAGAGATATTTGCAAAACTAACGGCGATTTCATCCTGTATCTTTGTTTGTCTGTCCGTAACGTACTCCCACTTTTCAGGTCGAACCGTTCAACCAATCTGTACCAAATTTTACGGACATAATTGTTGGCCGGCCGCGGTGGCCGAGGGTACTGAGGCGCTCCAGTCACGGTCTTCGCGGCCATTACGGTCGGGGGTTCGAATCCCCCCTCGGGCATGGATATTTGTGCCGTCTTTAGTATAAGGTAGATGATAAGTAGTTTGTAAGTTTACGGACTGATGACCCCGTAGTTAAGTCCCTTAAGCTTAACAAACATTTAAACATAATTGTTGGCCGTCAGAGACCAGAACCTCCCTTTTTCAAATTTTCCCGACAAAAAATACGTCCGTAACACTAAAAAAAAAAGCCGTTTCTAATGTAAGAGTAATTGTAAACAAACCGTTCATCTGACACGAAAACAGAAAAACCGAATTTGTAGAGAAAATTGTCTGGAATTTCCCTCTGTTAAATTTTTCTCGTAACTCGCACCGTTACGGACACGTTTGCAAAAAATAACGGCGATTTAACACCGCCTCTTGATTGTACTTATACCAGGCGTCAGAAATGTCATTCCTCGCCCAGAACTCTCTCTGGTATACGCCATCTTGCTTTCTGTATATCATGATTTTCTTATAACTTACGCGTTCTCATTTCAAACGAGTCGCGCTCTGAAGAATTAACAAAAGCGATAAATTATGATCTACTGTCTAAAAATGTCATTTTAGCTGTTAGCAAATGCCAGTCATAGTACAAGAATTAATGGACGATGCCGTAGTTGTTCTCCATTGTATAATGGGTAGTGCGTTACATTGTGATACATGTGATCGGTAGTTAGAAACTCGCCGATACAATTTTTCTTCGCTTTGGCTCTTAAAAGGGTTTCCGGTACTCTTGTTAATTAAATAGACCTAACCTTCTGCAATGTTTACATTTGAGTAGATGTAACAGTGCTTCCTCTAAAATGTGCGTTTGTTCTATTTCGTAAAATGCCGTGAAACACGTAACAACGAAATTACCACTGGTCTTCTGAAGCATTTGCACAACAACAGGGGGATACTGTCATAATGAATATTCTAACCAACGTGTAGATACTGGTAGTTTCATACATAAATTAATTCTTGTCGTTCCTTAATGAAATGGAATGTAAGAGTATACGTTGCCACAAATTACCAGTTTTATTCGTAAACAACTATTCATTATAAATGGAATATTTTGAAAGTCATTAATTAGAATCAATGCGTATACTAAAATGTTTGTCCTTGGAATGGTTCCTGTTGACGCTTTTAACGTAGATTGTATTACCTTTTCTGTAGTTCAAATATGGCTTTGTGCCTATTAGTTTGTTCTGCGCCAAATTAAAGAGCAAATTTTCTAACCGTGACTACGTTTTCTTCTGCAGCTAAAATAACGCAGGGAATAAGTGTGGTAATACCGAATTCCGCAAAGCTCTATGTAGTGTTATTGCTTGCCAGACTATTTTGGGTGGATAAAATAGGCCGCGCTAAAGTAACTGAAAGGTGTTTCAAAATAAGTAGTAATGAAACTTACAGTTTATATAACCGGTAATTTTAAGAAAAATGAAAAGAATTGCAATGACCAAACATTTAAAAGATTATAGTATTTTGCAGGACAAGCAATCTACAGAATTCGACGAATAGTTATCTTTCACAGCGGTGTAGAAAATCTCGTTGATGAGCTGTAAACCGCGTAACTATTCACCGCCATTGGATGGAGTTTCGGAATATTTAGATTCGATCCTCGGGTAGCATAATTTTAATCAAAGTCATTTAATGAATGAAAGAATAGTAATAAATGATACGTACCAACGGTTGATCAGACTTCGGACCGTATAAGTGAAAAAAAAAATGTTTGTAGAGTTTATGGGACGTGGCCATCAGTCCCTAAACTTACAAACTACTTATGAACTAGCTATGACTAAGGACGGCACAAATATCCATTCCCGAGTGGGATTCGAACCTCCGACCGTAGTGGCCGTGCAGACCGTGACTGACGCGCCGCAGTCCCCTCAGCCACCGCGGCCGGTCGTATAAGTGATCGCAGGTTCTATGCCAAAATATATTTTTAAAAAATGAATAATTTCAAAGATGCACTGGCAAGCTACACGAGATGCACCATACAAAGTCGTAATAGTACGCTTTAACTGAAAATAGCATGATCATTGGTGGAAGGAACTGGTAAAATAATTAAATGAATAAAGGAATTACTGAAATTAATTTTGACTGGGGGATTTATTAATAAGAACTGAAAGCAGATAATGCGTACCTGAGTTTTCTTTTTATCAGTACATTTTGTACAATTAATGTAACACTAGTTAATGATGTATCAATAGTAATAATTCCGATCAGAACAAAGCCAAACAAGAGAAAGAGAGCGACAACGGAGATGCTATTCTTTTTATACTATTATCATTCCAAGGATAATTGAAGATTACAGTCATAGCCTATTATTATTTGAGCTTTATAAGTATATATGTTACGTAGCCTATAGATTCCAACGAACATTAACAAAAAATGAAGTGGTTATATTATATTACATATTGTTTGATTAAATTATTAATTTTATTTTAAAAGAAAATTTTTAGGGGTTTTGCTATATGGTAATCTTAAATCTAGTACTTAAGCTATATACAAAGACACTATCATCATTACATCACTTACAATAGTCATTGGAAAAGTATCTCCCCAGTTTCTGTACATGTGATAAAGGAGTCTGTCTTTGCAATTCGTTGGCATGTATTTCATGATATGTTCGCAAAATAGAACAATTGCACTTTTCAGAGAAAGCTCTGTTACCTTGGAACAACTCAGATTCTTGCAGGATATAGTTGCGTTCAATTAAGTGTTCAAAAAATGTTCAAATGTTTGTATAGTCTATGGGACTTAACTAAGGGGTCATCAGTCCATAAACTTACAAACTACTTATGAACTACTTACGAACTAGGACGGCACAAATATCCATGCCCGAGGGGGGATTCGAACCCCCGACCGTAGTGGCCGTGCAGACCGTGACTGGAGCGCTTAGTCCCCTCGGCCACCGCGTTCGGCCAATTAAGTGTGCGAAAACCTTTTAGGAAACAAGATGAAAAAAGAACACCAGAGCCAGGTATTATTTTTTTTTATTTTCATTTATTTATATTTTTTGTTCTTCAGGTAGATTGATGCTTTGCGGTCGTCTGTTCATGTTCGTTCTGAGTTTTTCATTGCGAATTTTGCTCAGTTTTTTAATTACAGATTGTTTCTTTTCCTCTCTTTTCAGTGGTTCTTCGGTTTGATCGGTCCTTTGTGGACGTTGGTTTATTTTGTTTAATTTTGATCGTTTCGTTGTTGATACAGTTTTTTCATTACAGAGGGCGTCGAGCACTCTAACCGAGCAGGCTGGGCTACCACGCCGTCAACCCTCTGACCCAGCGCTCTGAGCCACCACGCTCGGCAAGTTTCGGACCACCAGCTAAGATATTCGTATATCAGAAACTAATTTGTTGCCCATCACGCTATGCCAAACAGCTGCTATCGATGGCAAGTGTTATCTGCTAACATGGCAGTTTTAGACATTTTATTGTCTTAACAACGACATGTTTTTTGATAATTTTCAGTGCGCCACTGCTTTGAAATGACAACGCTTCAGTTATAACAAGAAAATCATCAAATACAGAAAGACGGATTTCGCATACAAAAAAAGAGTTTTGGTCAAGGTGTCGGCCGAGGGAAGTCACGTGACTGATTTCCGAAGGGCAAATGTTGAGCACATCCATAAAACCGATCAGATATGTGCATATGTGCATTATGTATATTTTACTGTTTTCATTTTGAGCAGTCACTCATTTTATATCTGACTATCCATCAGCACATAATTTTTATATAACTATCACCCAGTGCACCTACCATATTTTATGTGGAGTACTATATTAAGCAGTTTAATGCCAATGAGATAAGATGATAACGCCACAGAGTGTCGAAACCAGTCGTCTTGAATAAATAATATAAAAATTGCGATCTTGGCATCTATCCTATTTACACAAAAAGATCGTTCTTTCAGATGAGTAAATTACGTGACAATGAAAATGTGGGGAAGATTTCAAATTATTATTTAAAGAGATAAAAGTTCTAAAAAGAGTATATTTGGTGATGATTCTCCTGTGAGATTCCTTTATTTGTCCAGATCGCTTATTTACATAATTGCTTGATGACTGGTTTCAACTCATTAAAGAGCCATTTTCGAATATGTAATATTTAAACAACAACTACAGTGAGTTCCTGATATCTACAATAGATGTTATAAAAGGCAACTAAACATGCTATACACGAGTAAATGTTGTCAATGTACAGTAATTGAATACTATCATAAATCTAGATTACAAATGTAAAATAACATATATGTCATAGTCATACCTTAATTGTCCAGGCATAATAAAATGTTTAAAAGATGCAACACTGTGGCATGATATAAATGGTAAGCACATATTTATCCATCTAATGTGCCTTGGTGTCATGTTCTATTCTTACATATAGTTGGCTTTCCCACATCAATAGGCAGCATGTCATGACTGCAAACGTTGCTGGCTCTTTAATGAGTTGAAACTAGTCATCAAGCAATTATGTAAATAAGCGATCTGGGCAAATAAAGAAAACTCACAGGAGAATCATCACCAATTTTTAGATAGCCTCCTAAACCTGAATAATAATGTCAGGTAACTGTAATAGGAGTATATTTGTCAATGCTAAACTCAGATATCAAATAATTTTGGCTCTTTGTTAAAATACGGTCAGAAGAATGTTACAAGTTGGGTGCATGGACATTATCACATTAGTAGAGCAGTAATCGTATCGTCCATCAATTTTTATTTTTTATATTTTTATTGTTTGTGTCCGAAATGTTTGCAAAATGTCATAAAACTACAGGCATAAAGTGGACCATACAACAGACAACAGGTCAGTGGGATTTTTCATGTTTCTGTGTTTCATTGTATGACTATTACTACAATTAAAAAATATATATATATATATGTGTGTGTGTGTGTTTTGATTCTCTCTCTAATATATCCCTTTTCGCAACAAAGAGCTATATATATATGTTGCCCCTGAAAGAGTTAAGAGTGACGTGTTGCTACTCTGATGTCGCCCGCCGTCTCCTTACGCCAGCGTACTTAATCTCCGTGCGGTGTAAATGCCGTGCGTTCGATACGTGTGCTCGCGCCACGTGTGGCGGCTAAAACGCCAGAGGCGGCAAGTTGCTACTGTAGTCCCTGTGTGCGCCTGTCATGCAGGCGCCTGCTGCTAATGGCTGCTGGAAGCTTCTCTGCGTCAAGCAAATTGCTTCAGTATTCATCCGCGGCAACCAACTTGCACCATTTACGTGTTACTGAAGGTAACTCCGCGCCCCGCACAACTTGCTAAGTGGGCGGTAGACCGCTCGTCTTGTTAGTTCCTGCTCCGAACGTCACTAAACTTCGGGTTCGGCTTTCACTTGTTGCTCATCGCTACTGTGAGACATGTGGCCGATATCCCTCCTGGATCTGATCAGCAGCTGTGTTGTTAAATCTAGCGGTCGCTTCTAAACAATGAGTCTCAATATCCTTCTACAACGTTTGTGTGATCTCCCAGCCAAAAATGCCATAGATCATTTCCATTCCCATTTTTTTTTCTACAGCTCTCGTACAGAGTTTAAAAGAGGCCAATTGATTAAAATATCGTATTCCCATGTAAATAAATCTTCAAGTCAGAAGGTTTCAGAGTCAAAATGCGTGTTATACGTACTATCTGTCGAGTAAACTCACGGACATCCTGCAGAAGCATCTTCAAAGGACTTGGTATACTAACTACTGCCTCTCAGTATGTTATTTAATGAAATTTGTCATACATAATATATCCCTTTTCGCAACAAACAGCTCAGTTCATTTATACAGTACTATGAACAAAACTGTCTACACAAGGATTTAAAAGCAGTTACTTTAGTTCAAAAAGTGGTCCACTATACGGATTCACACATCTTCAATAATGTGCCAGCAACCCTAAACATTTAGCAAGATCTTATTAGGAAGAGCCTGAAAGACCTAATTATTGTCAACTCCTACACTACTGACGAATTTTTGAAGAGAACCAAATGATGTATGTATTCATGCCATTAATATTATTATATTATATATTATTTCATCTTGTAAAAAAAATATTGACACGTTCCACATCCTCAGTACGGATCTATGGAATGAACAAATAATCCAAACCAATATCGATTTTTTTTTTAAAGCAATGTACTCTTCTTCTGCACGTTAAGGCAGTGGATCTCTTTCCGTCTTGAAGTCCTCCGCAGGTGAGTGTGGAACTTCATCCAGAAGGAAATAACATATATCGACAACTTCTGTCACAGGAAAATAATAATAATGATAAATAATAAAACAAATAAGAATAACTAAAGGAATATGATAAAGAAACTGACACTTCTGTATTCACACACATGTCATTTTCAGCACATTGTCTACTACCAGAGTTCGTCTTCTCGTGAATTGGGTTGGGTTGATTTCCGTTTGGGATCTTCTTTTCGTAAAAAATCACTAATCTCCTTCATTTTGAAACTGTTTTACTTTGTCCTCTCTTAACTCCGGTAGCGCCACGCGCCGATATGACTATGCGTCATGCTTCTTTGACATCCTCTTTCTAATGTTTCACTAGTGTCGTAGGGTTCATCATAAACTAATATCGTTCATTGCCCTTTGTTTTTCATATCTGCGTTAATTCTAACGCCACTGGGTAGTTTGCAAATAATGTTTTGTGTCGTGGATTGTTTAGGAGTTTCATAGCCTGATTTATACTATAGAGTCGAAAATCGTGGTAAGTGCCTTCCGCCGGTTTATTAATTATATAATGTAATGTGTGGCCGACTAGCCAGGTCCACATGTTTTGTTTCGTCATTGGGAAACAGTCGAAATCAGGTTGTAACATGGTTCCAATTGCTATTTCTTTGGTGGTCGTTCTGCCTATCAGAGCAAGTTTCCTTCGACACCATTCCCATATCTTCGTGTTCTCTCCGCATACACACCTGTGTTGTAGTGTGTCGATGAGGTCGCAACCCTTACACGTTGGTGTCTTGGCCAGCTTTATTCTGTGAAGTTTTTCCTTCGTGGCTATTGTTTCGTTTACGACTCTGTACCATGATGATCTGATGTTTGTGTCGAGGATCTTGTTGTTGATGTTTTTCCACACTGTGGGCCACCGTATGTGCGCGTATTTGGTTTCCATCCTGTTCTGTCTCCCGTTGTCATTCATAAACTTGTATATCTCCGCTGTTGTTTTATTTCTGATAGTGTTGCTCTGCCTTCGCAGGTAGCTTGCGTCTACGAAGAACTGGCGAATATGAACTAGTTCGTGTGGTACGGCACTAAGGTTAACCGGAGCCTCTAAACTAAGTGGTCTGTATGCGTTGATGACTGCTTGGAGAACGCTTTGTGGTTGTTCGTCATAAATTTGGAGAGTTCGTCTTATCAGTAGTGCTCTGCATTTGGTACCAACATCCACTACACCAAGTCCTCCTTCCCTGGGCGGAAGTGTCGTTACATCTATTCCGACTTTAAATATACTGCCTCGCCATAGATACCACCCTACCGCCGCCATCACTCTGCCAGCTATTGTTGCATTGACCGCAAGGATTTGGCCTACGTACCAAATTTTCGATAGGATTTTGGTGTTAACAAAGTGAACTCTTTCAAGTAAATTTTGCATACGACCGTAGTTCTGTCGGAGACATGCTCTCGTCATATTTAAAATGTCTCTCCAAGTTGCAGCCGTTGTTCGCAGAGGACAATTATACATGTTTATTCCGAGGAGTTTCAGGAAGTCGGTACGCACGTAGTCTTCTCCCTCATTTTCTGGGAACTCTCTTCCTAATGGCAGTAATTTCGTTTTCCGTATGTTCAGTCTGGATCCTGAAGTGTGTTCAAACTCGCCAACCACCGTGTGCACGTCACGTAGTTCCTGAGCGTTGTTAAGAACAACTCCCACGTCATCCGCGTACGCGATGCATTTGAGAGTGCTGCCGTAGATGGCCATTCCTTGGAGCCGTTGGCTGAGTCTCCTAAGTAGTGGGTCGATAGCAATGACGAAGAGAGTCATTGACAAAGGACAGCCTTGTCGTACGGATTTCTCTATGGGGATCGGTTTCGTGAGATGTCCGTTTATCTTTACCCTCGACTTGGCATTGTTAAAGAGATTTTTGAGCATGCAGACGAATTCTTCCCCAAACCCCAGACGGGTCATTATTGCGAAGAGGTACTGTTGCCTGATCCTGTCAAAAGCCTTGTTAAGGTCTAAGGATAAGAGTGCTGCTTCTGGACGTGTAAGAGCACAGTAGCTTATGAGCTCCCTATAATCAGTGAGACTTTGAAGGATCGTTCGTCCCGGTACTGCTGCCGTCTGACTTAGATGTATGATTTTATGCAACACCAGTTTGATCCTCGCTGACATGACACGGGCTACTATCTTGTAATCCGAGTTGAGTAAGGATAACGGGCGGATTTTATGCATTTCGTTACAGGGGTATTCCTTGGGAATAAGGACTATGATCCCCTCGTTGAATCCATCCGGTATAATTGTCCCGTCCTTAATTTCGTTGCACATGTCGAGGAAGCAGTTTTCCAGTAGGTACCAAAATCGTTTGTAGAATTCTATTGGCAATCCGTCCGCGCCAGGTGATTTGTTTCCCTGTGCTCTTTTCATTGCTGATCTCAGTTCTTCTACTGTTATGTCCACCAACAGAGATTCCGCCTCTCGTGTATTCAGTCGGTCAGGTAAGCTGTTCATAATCTGCCTGAGCAACTCGTCGTCGACATGCTCCGAAGCGTACAATTCCGTATTGCTTAATTGCCCGGTGATCTTTCAATAGGTTTCCGTCTCCTCTTCGAAGGCTGTGTATCAGCCCATTCCGCTTGTGACGTTGTTCCTTCGCGAAGTGGTACAGCGAAGGTGCTTCCCCGGACAAGCTGTTGTGGTCTCTCGACCGGATTATGATGCCTTCCATCTGTTTTCTTTTTAGCGCCGTTAATTTTGCTTTCACTTTTTTAATTTGTAATATGGTGTCCGCTGTTCTGTTACGACATTCGTGGAGTTCCCGGAGGCAACGGAAATAAAACTCAGACACGCTCTTTTCGTCTTGACGCCGTTGAAAGCAATACGTTTTTAAGCAACTGATTATCTTTGGTTTCGCACACTTGCACCACCATTGTATCGTACTTGGGAAGTTTCGGCGTCGTCTCATGCAGGTATCCCATACCTCTTCCACACGAAGCCTCAAACTATCTTCTGGAGGGATAGTGACGTTAAGTTTCCAGATGTTCCTTCCCCGAAAAATATCCTGTTTGGTCATTTTCAGTTGACAGTGATACGCCAAATGATCTGAGAAATACACTGGCCATGTTTCAGGTCCAGTGACATTTGCTGTTAAGCACGGTGTTACATAAATCCTATCAATTCTACTAGCTGAGGTGGGGGTATAAAAGGTAAAACATTGACGATCTCCATGAATAACTTCCCAAGTATCGGCAAATCGCATCTCTCGTATTACGCGGTCTAACTCTGCGCTGTAATTAAAGTTGGGATGCTGATCTTTTCTCTTAAGCACACAATTAAAATCACCGGCTATAACCATTGCTTCTTCAGCTCGTCGTACTAGATACAGGAGGTCCTGTTCATAAAAAAGTGATCTCTCCGCCCTGTGCTGGTTGCCTGAAGGAGCGTAAATGTTTATAAAACGAACGCCATGGATTAAACAAGACAACCCTCGGCCGTTTGCTATCCGTTCTATATCAGAGACTACGATTCCTTCCTTAATCAGGAATGCCGTCCCAAAGGCTCCATCCAACGTCGTGTTTAAAATCGCATCATAGCCAGTTATATTTAGCTGTAGCTCATAGTCGACCTCTTGTAACATCACGATGTCAACATCGGCGCTGTAGAGGTAATCTCGGAGGGCGTCAACCTTCAGCAACGTCGTTATTTTATTGATGTTCAGGGTTGCTATTTTATATGTTTGAAGAAGTGACATCTATGGGTATAGGATCAAATGTTCCCCTGTAACACGAGTGAAATCATGTACAGGCAGGAAAGACAGGTCATCCAACTAGTTGGAAGTTCAGACGCCCTCTGTCCGCCGGAGTTCATCGTGCAAGGATGTCTTGGTGTTGTACATCGTAAATGTAGTAAATTTTAGTAAAAATCCGGGTCGTCATCTCTATCCCGCGGCGGGCCCTCTTGTCCAGGAGGCAGTCCGCCGTGTGGTTCCACCTGCATTGTATCAGCATCGCCGTGATCCTCGGCATTATCTTCCATGTCCTGGTACCAATCCAGCGTACGGTTGTCGGGGATCGGCGTTCCTTCTCCTGTACCGTGGATACTAACGGTTTATTCTTATTGTCGGAACCTTTTGTGTCTTTTCCCGTGGGGGCAAAAGTTTCCGCTTTTCCGGTTGTTCGGTCCGACATGTCTCCCGTCCGCGATTTCTTGTTTGTTTTAGAAGGCTGTGAGCCGCCGGCCGTGTCCTTCGCCGTGATTTTCTGGCGAACTTGCGCCGCCCTTTCCCGCAGCGTCGGCGCATATTTTTCCGCTGCTTCATGAGCGATGCGACGCTTCTTGTGTTCCTGGGGAGATACGTCGCCTGAAGTTTCAGTTACCTCCATCATGTCCGTCTCTGATGGAGCGCTGTGTGCTTTGACCTCCAAAATCGTGGAAGCAATTTCGGACGAGCCGTGGTGTGCCGGTGTCACTACGGCACAACTCTTATCCGCCACGCGATCGGCAGCAGTCGGCACCGCCGTGTCACAGGAGTCCATATGCACATCGTCTGCCGAAGTGTTTTCGGCGACAGGTGCGTCCGTTGTTATCTTGGAATCCACCACGACACCGTCTGCCGAAGCGCCCACGGTAACAGTCGTGTCTGTCGCTACAGCGCTAGATTCTCTGGTTGCACCTTCCACAAACGTGTCCTCGGTGGCAGATGTGAGAGCCGCTACGGTCGGTTGTGTGGCCACGTGTCCGCGGGCTACCGCTGCGTACTTGAGCGGCAGTGAAGTTACGGTGGTCGGCGCTTCCGCCTCGCCTACCGGGGTCTGTGTCACTCGTCGTTGCATACATTGAGAGCGGACATGACCGGTGGAGCCGCACGCCCCGCACGTGCGTGGTTGACCGTCGTACATTACTATTGCCCTATAGCCACAAACTGAAATATAGGACGGAATGTGTTTCAGAAGTTCGATTCTGACTTGTCTAACGCCATTCAACACCTTGAATTTGTGAGCACCGGACCATATTTCAGCAACATTACTAAGGACGGTGCCATAACTCTTTAAAACAGAGTCGATATCCTCGGCGGTAATTTCAAAAGGCAGTTCGAATATTCTAACCGTCCTGATACCTAGACCCACTTGTGTTATGCGGACCTCTCCTATATTACCGTCGGAGTGCTTAAACTTTGAAATTCCTCCGCAATATTCGACAACCGCGTCACATTTGGCTGCACTGAGAAGTTTCAAATAAACCGTGCTGCTACAGAGCGACAAATGGTAACCAATGACATCGTCGGTATTCAATTTCAATGATTCTTCTATAAAATCCTCAATCTCAAAAGATGTCGGTCGCACTAATTTCGGGTCAAACGTCAATTTCAATGAGTCTCTTCGTGATGGTTGCGTCATCGTTAAGTCGTTCGAAATATCATCACCAACAAGTAAACACGCTCAGCGGCGTGGCACTTACCACACAAACAGCACTCTGCCGGCAGCGGCGAGAACGTAAACACCAGGCGTCCGCACTGCTCGCCCGCCGACAGCGGAATATCGATTAATATTCATAGAATATATGACATCAACTGCGATTGGGCAAAGCTGAAAATGTGTACCCAGCCGGGATTCGAACCCGGGTCTCCTGCTTTCAAGGCAGTTGCGCTGACCCCTACACCACTGGGGACACAGTGACCACAGCACCTGCAAGGACTACCCATGCACGCCCCCACCCGTCAGATACAAATTCCCAGCTTCGCCCTGCCCATAGTACTCAAACTCGTAGTTTAACTAATTTCCGTAAGAGTAAGGGCTTCAAACTTGCCCACCCCTCCCTACTAACGATAGGATCATTGCCCGTCACCGGGCATATGTCATATATTCTATGAATATTAAATAATAACAGCTGCAGGATCAGAAGTGACGTCTATTCTTTCGGAACAGACGCCACAGATATATATATATAATATGCCGGTGACGGGCAATTATCCTATCGTTAGTGGGGAGGGGTGGGCAAGTTTGAAGCCCTTACTCTTACGGAAATTAGTTAAACTACGAGTTTGAGTACGGCGAAGCTGGGAATTTGTATCTGACGGGAGGCGTGCATGGGTAGTCCTTGCAGGTGCGCTGATCACTGTGTCCCCAGTGGTGTAGGGGTCAGCGCAACTGCCTAGAAAGCAGGAGACCCGGGTTCGAATCCCGGCTGGGTACACATTTTCAGCTTTGCCCAATCGCAGTTGATGTCATATATTCTATGAATATAAAATAATAATAGCTGCAGGATCAGAAGTGACGTCTATTCTTTCGGAACAGACGCCACAGATATATATACAATATCGATTACCTTACGAATGAATTAATGAGCTAATATTTAACTTTATAAATAAAATCGAAATTATATAAATAGCAAATAATCAATAATTGACCAGAGAAATGTATATTTTGTCTCAATATATATCAGAGATATGAAATTGATGGAAAGGCATTGAATTGGTATTTTTGCTATGGACGAGGTTCGAACCCACGACCTGTTGCTTATTAGGCAGACGCTATACCTCTAAGCCACCATCACACATTGAATGAAGCGACTGCGCGGACTGTGTTAAGGCACGTCTCCTTTCACAACACAAACTTCAATCCTGCCTAAAATATCCCTATGTAATGTGTAATGTTATAAACAGTATGTCACTGTTCCGAAAGAACAGACGTCACTTCTGATCCTGCAGTTGTTATACTTTCATATTCACACAATATATGACATCAACTGCATATGGGCAAAACTGAAAATGTGTATCCAGCCCGGATTCGAACCCGGGTTTCCCGCTTTCTGGGCAGTTCCGCTGACCACTACACAACTGGGGACACAGTGATCCCCCCCCCCCTTACAAGGACTACCTAAGTACGCCTCCCGTCTGATACAAATTCCCAGATTTATCCTAATAACGAAAGGATCATTGCCCATCACCGGCATATTATATACAGGGTGTTTCACTGTGTTTGCCTCTGTAACTTATAAAATAACAGGTGACGGAAAATTTTAATGCGGTAAGTCAACACAAGAAATGTTACACTTTCTGCGGAGCTATGAACATAGTTTATTGTATCATTTTCCAAAGAGTTACAGCACAAAGATATAAATTTCTAAATGGAACAACAGTTTTCTCTATCGTGCATTGGATTCGTTGAAACCAGCTGCGTCCAAATCAATTTAAACTACATTCCTATCACTGTTAGTTTGGGAGCTACAACCCTTCGCCGGCCGCGGTGGCCGAGGGAACTGAGGCGCTTCAGCCACGGTCTGCACGGCCACTACGGTCGGGGGTTCGAATCCCCCCTCGGGCATGGATATTTGTGCCGTCCTTAGTTGTAGGTAGTTCATAAGTAGTTTGTAAGTTTAGGGACTGATGACCCCGTAGTTAAGTCCCTTAAGCTTAACAAACATTTAAACATTTTTCTACAACCCTTCAAAGTTTGAGGGGCAGATACCACAAATGCTGCGCATAATACAATGCGCCTTCTAATTGTGGTGCGGCCGAATTGTAACGTCACCGGTGTCACGGAGCGAGAAGCTTCCTCGATGCGCTGTTAGACTGCCGACTGTCGCCGCACACGGCCGTATACCCGACAGTTGGGGCCACACAAACAACCGGGGCTCAATATACCACAGTTACTGACATCGAGATGACGATGGCATACACGAACATCGAGTACGTTGACATATTGCTGATGCTCGGCGAGTGCCGACACGATGCCACTGAAGCAGCCACGACGTATGCCGTGAGATATACTAGACGAAGAGCCCCGGCAGCCATTACGTTCTTACGTGCCGAACAACAACTTCGGGCCACAGGCAGCTTGGTAATGCGCCGCAGTAACAGACGAAGACCTGCAAGAAGTTTGTTTTAGCTGCACTACACCACAATCCTCATGTCAGCTTACGAGCCGTTGCTGCAGTCGCTGGTGTGTCTCACATCTGTGTGGCGTATAGTACACGGCCACAGGTTTCACCCGTACCGCCTGTCACTGACCCAGGAGCTGCATGGGAACGATTTGCGTGCAAGAGTGACATTCTGTGAGTGGGCCATGCGTAACTTCACGCTGGAGTCCTTACAAAGTGTTATGTTCTCTGATGAGTCCACGTTCACAAATTATAGTGCAGTGAATCGCCATAACATGCACTACTGGGCCGTAGAAAATCCTCGGTGGGTACGACCTGTCGACCGTCAACGTAGGTGGTCTATTAACGTGTGGTGTGGAATCCTTGGGGATGAAATCATCGGCCCACACTACTTCCCAGGTACACTAACAGGTGAGTTATATAGCGCTTTTATAGTCGACAGTTTGGGTGTCTCCTTGTGTCTACACAAGAGAGTCCATATGTGGATGCAGCACGATGGTCACCCAGCCCATTTTACGCGTGCTGTTGTGGAAAAACTAAACAACATGTTTGCAGGAAGATGGTTGGGGCGCCATGGTCCTCATTCATGGCCCGCAAGGTCGCCCGATTTAACACCAGTAGATTTCTTTTTGTGGGGATATCTAAAGGATCGTGTTTATGTCACTGAGCCCATATCCCCAGATGATCTAAAACGGCGCATCGAGGACGCATGTCGCTCCGTCACACCGGCGATGTTACATCTCGTCCGCAGATCGTTTCGACGGCGCATTGCATTATGCATTGAGGAACATGGACACACATTTGAACATCTCATGTAAATCAACTTCCCACCGCCATAACATCCATCACCCACCACACAGCCATGTATTATGTACAGCGTGTGGTATCTGCCCCTGAAACTTTGAAGGGTTGTAGCTCCCAAACTAACAGTGATAGGAATGTAGTTTAAATTGATTTGGACGCAGCTGGTTTCAACGAATCCAATTCACGATAGAAAAAAACTATTGTTCCATTAAAAAAAACTATATCTTTGTGCTGTAACTCTTTGGAAAATGATACAATAAACTATGTTCATAGCTCCGCAGAAAGTGTAACATTTCTTGGGTTGACCTACCGCATTAAAATTTTTCGTCGCCTATTATTTTATAAGTTACAGAGGCAAACACACTTAGTGAAACACCCTGTATAAAAAAAAGGCGTCTGTTCCGAAAGTACAGACGTCACTTCTGATCCTGCAGTTGTTATACTTTCATATTCACAGAATATATGACATCAACTGCATATGGGCCAAGCTGAAAATGTGTGCCCAACCGGGAATCGGGCCCCGGTCTCCCGCTTTCTAGGCAGTTGCGTTAACCACTTCACCACTGTGGACACAGTGAAGCTGAGAATTTGTGCTTAGGTAGTCTTTGCAGGTGCGAGGATCACTGTCCCAGTGGTGTAGTTGCCAGCGCAACTGTCTAGAAAGCGGGAGACACAGGTTCGATTCCCGACTGGGTACACATTTTCAGCTTTGCCCATATGCAGTTGATGTCATATATTCTGTGAATATGACTGCGTTGAAAGCTTATTGGAATAACTAGGTTTTCTCATTATCAAGGACTGGCTGAATGTAGCGTAATTTGCGCTCCATTTCAGGCAAAGCGTGTAATTCAAAATTTCTAGCAGATTAAAATTGTGTGCCGGAATCGGACCTCAAACCTGGGACCTTTGCCTTTCGCGGGCAAGGTCCTAGGTTCGAATCTCGGTTCCGGCACACATTCTTAATCTGCCAGGTAGTTTCATATCATCGCACACTCCGTTGCAGAGTGAAAGTGACCTTTCTGTCGAATGGTGGCAGATTTAGCAATATATCGCGAAGAGTGAAGTAAAAAAAAAAAGTCACATCTGATGCTGAATACTGACCGGCTCTCTAGATTTCTTAGCGTTGGTGAGAGATGATAGTACGGTCCGATTGTGGCGCAGACCCTACGAGGACATGGATCCAAGTTTTCAACAAGGCACTGTAGAACTCGCTGATATCTCCATAAAGCTGTGGGTTCGTTTCTACTAAGTACAGACTGGATGCTCTGGTCTAATTGAACCCATAATTGACAGTAAATTGCTACTTTCTGTTACTTACAGACGATTTGCAGCCATTCGTGCTTCCCGAACAATGACAGAATGTTAAGGGATGGCAATGCCGCACGTTGCCAGGCCGCAACGGTGCGCGATCGGTTTGAAGAATATCCTCGATACTTCCATGGAAGTTTCGGCCACCCATATCGCCTGAAGTGATTCTCACCCAAAATTTATGGAGAGGTCAGTTTGCAAACAAAATCCCGAAATGGCAACCATTTCGAAATTGCGTATCCCTGTGCTGCAGCCTGCGTTAGTATTCTTGCAGAGGGTTACCAGAGCCTTGTTAAGTCCAACCACTGCTCATCGCCGGTCAGAAGGAGTTCCAACACGATATTAGGAGGTATCCCATGACTTCTGACACCTTCACATTTAACATTTTAAAAGAGTGGAGAACTATCAGCCGTTAATTTGTCTAAATTTTATTTTGCTGTGAATTCCAACCTTCCTTATGTCATCTTGTGGCCCCCTTACCAGAATAAAGATGTATTATGTTACTTAGTCGTTTTGTACTACTCAGGTAGCCTGAAATGACCCAATGAATGTGGAAACTTATAATGTTCAAATGTTTGTAGAGCTTATGGGACTTAACTATGGGGTCATCAGTCCCTAAACTTACAAACTACTTATGAACTAGCTAATACTAAGGACGGCACAAATATCCATGCCCCAGGGGAATTCGAACCCCTGACCGTAGTGGCCGTGCAGACCGTGACTGACGCGCCGCAGTCCCCTCGGTCACCGCGGTCGGATGGAAACTTATAGAAAATTGAAAATTTCACAAGTTAACGCCTATAGGCGCTGCTGAATTAAAGTAAGTAAAAGAACAATAAAAGTAGTAGATGATGTTATGGCTATAACATTTGCAGTCTTTAATTTTTTCATTAGTCGCGGTACAGATGAATAGCACTCGCAGTTTCCCATGACGTCAGGAGTGGAGTGGGAAGGCTGACGGTGGACAGAGGTGGACAGAGGTTGCATCAGCTCTTCCGTTGGAAAGTGCGCCACTTTAGTAAGAGATGTACTTCATCTGTAAAGGAGACCGCGTATAAAACGCTTGTACGACCACGTCTTGATTATTGCTCAAGTGTTTGGGACCCGCAGCAGATCAGTTTAAAGGAAGACAAAGAAGCAGTTCAGAGGCGAGCAGCTAGGTTTGTTACTGGTAGGTTCGACCAATGCGCGAGTGTCACGGAAATGCTCCGGCAACTCAATTGGGGATCGCTTGAGGAGATACGGCGTTCTTTTCGTGAATTTCTGTTGAGGAAATTTAGAGGGCTGGAATTTGAAACTGAGTGTAGTAAGATCTTGCTGCTGCCTACTTACATTTCGCGTAGTGATCACTAAGACAAGATAAGAGAAATTAGGGCTTGTACGGAGGCATATAGGCATTCTTTTTTTCCTCGTTCTATTTGGGAGTGGAATGGGAAAGGAAATGCCTAGTAGTGGTGCAGTGTACCCTCCGCCACGCACCTTACGGTGGATTGCGGAGTATGTATGTAGATGTATATGTGATCTGATTAGTTGCCGCCGTGATAGTCATTGAGTATAGGCGCCAATCTTTCTTTATTAACATTTTATAAATCCTAATTTATTTCCACGTAGTTTTAGCATAGAAACAAATCTCTCAATGAGGCTTGCCTTCCGACATTTCCATAATTTTTTGTAGTATTAGTTTTTATAAACTAAACAATAATTAAGTTTTATAGTTTTAAAAATGGAAAGCCAAGATCGCACATTAATAATTTATTAAATGACGACCGGTTTCGGTGCACTGTGCAACCATCATAAAAATATATATATTGACTAACTGCAATGTTGCACTTATTATTTTATACACAATTTTTCTTAACAAGATAACCAGCTTATTACACATATGTGACGAGATGATGGTTGCACAGTGCACCGCAACCGGTCGTCATTTAATAAATTATTAATGTGAGATCTTGGCTTTCCATTTTGAAAACTATAAAACGATCAGATCGCCTCCAAACCCGACTATGTCAGGTAATCTTAATAAGTAAGTTAGTGAGCGCGACTAGAGAAATTTGCATACGTGCATAATAGCCTCTTTTCTGGTGTACGTAGCTCACTCCTATTTTGGCTTTCGCGACATTCAGATCTTGCTGAATCATGGAAGAAGTTATACGCTTGAACAACACCAAAGTACCTAGTCGTAATTATTCAATAAGTCTTAGTGTGTCTTGTGTAATTAAAGTAAATGATTTATTTATTGCGAAAGAGTGCAGTTATTTGTAATTTGCTTCTTTACTATGACAGAATTAAAGTAGCTGTTGTTCCTAAAAATTTACATTGCATTATCAGTTTATATCAGAGCCCAAACAACATCACTTAAGATTTACAGCCTCACTTCAAAGTCAATGGATCTGCGACCACAGTGTTAGCCATTTGCCCTGGGGCATCTGCAAAGACATCGGGCTAGTGAAAAATTATAAAAGAACTCTCTGTCTTCTATTCTGACGCCACAGAAGACACGTACGCTCCTCCCGCGTTCGGCGTTGCTACTACAAATAGCAACCGGCGCACGTAGGTCGTCGTAACACGACTGAGGGAAAGGGGACAGAAAAGATAAGGAAGCGTTGTTCATAGTGGAATCTGAAAAAAAAAAAAAAAAAAAAAAAAAAAAAAAAAAAAAAAAAACATTACTCTTGAGCCATAAATATAACCATCTTTACTTTGTCGTGATATTTTTAAGTCGAATCCATACAAATAATTGATTCTTCTTTATCTTTCACATAACATATCTTTCGTATTAATTGACGTGAACTTCGTTCCACCAAGTACCCCACTCTTGATTCTACAACCCTAGTAAAGTCGTACGGCGATGCTGAAGGAATAAGATAAGGTAGTAGATTTTTGTTATTTCGGTAGAAAAATAAATTCTGACGGCTGGAGTAAAGAATATATAAACGAAAAATGGGTATGTGAAGAAAGGAATTTCCGAAGAAGCGAAATTTGGTGATATCACATATTAGTTTGCATGTTACGCTTTCTGGAAGCATTTGCCTTGAGTGAAGCATTGTGCGACAGTGAAACGTGGTCGACAATAGAAGCTTTTGAAATGGGGTGCTACAGACGAATACTACAGATCAGATGCTTAGATCGCATAACTAGTAAGGTGGTACTGAACAGAATTGGTGAGAAAACAAATTTCTGACCTACTTTGACAAAAAGAAGAGATAGATTTGTGGGGCGCATTTTGAAACACCAAAGAATCGTCTATTTAACAATGGAGTGCAGTGTGTGGGGTAAAAGTCGCAGAGGATGGCCGAGAGAAAAATACAGTAAGTAGGTTCAAATGTCAATGTTTGTACTTTTGTGGGACAAAATTACGTTGGTCATCAGTCCCTAGTCTTAAAAACTACTTAAACTTACTAACCTAAGGACAACACACACATCCATGTCCGATGGAGGATTCGAACCTCCGACGCGGAAGGCCGCACGATCCGTAACGTGGCGCTCCAGACCGCTCGGCTTCTCCCGCGCGGCCAGTAAGTAGGCTTTTCAGAAATGAATACGCTTGCACAGGACAGGGTAGCGTGGAGAGTTGCTTCAAACCAGTTTTTGGGCTGAAGACCAGAACAACAACGAAGGTGTTCCATTCTTTTTAAGTAATAGTACAGTGGACGTCGCTCGTCACCTTCTTTAACGAAGGGTATACAAAACTTGTTTTACAATGTGCAAAAGCGTTTCCAGAAAGACATAACTTACGAGAATCAATTATTTGTATAGATTCCACTTAAAAATGTCATGACAAAGTACAGATAGTTATAATACGACTCTAAAGACCATTATGATGTAATGTGGTATTTATTTTGTGCTTTGACTGCACAGTGTCATTCTGATAAGAGTTGGCGTTCCGACACCGAAATCTCACATCAGCCAACTTATCGTGCTGAATCTGTTAGAAATCTTGTTAAGTCTACGAATGAATATTTTTCTGTGATAATGGGGGTAAGAATATTTGGTGAGGTATCTTTCACTGTTTTGCGGTTGCACCAAAAGTGACAGGGAATAGTTTCTAAGATTTTAAATGAGGAGGGGCTCTGGAACACTTTTACACAACTGCAACGAAATATGTCTATGTTATGAGTAATATACACTGATGAGCAATATAATATTACCACCTACTTAATAGCACAATGCTCACGCTGTTACTTTACTGGGGTCGATATGTTCTTGGAAAGCTTCTACAAATACGTTGTATTTCGCGACTGCACGTCTGGTCGTCGGTCCCCAGACTTACAAACTACCTATACTAAGGACAACACACACACACACACACACACACACACACACACACACAGAGGGAGGACTAAAACCTCCAACGTCACGGGCCGCGCGATCCGTAACGTGGCGCTTCAGGCCACACGGCCGTTCCCGCATGGACTTGGATTACCTACTACAGGCCACTTGGAAATCCGTAGAAATGTACCTCATTAATAACACTGTCCCTAGTGCGACAAGATTGGGCGGTGCATTCTTATCTTCATTAATGCAAGCCAACATTGAATTTACTTGACTAGCATGTACGGATCAACTTTTTTTTATCAGATACTTAGCGAAATTTCTTTCCCTGTTTCGAAAGGTTTTATTTATATTTAACTTCTTGCCTAAGGAAAACGATTTAAAAACATTCCTGTAATGGCTCTATTTTAACGTTTAAGGTATTGATGCATAGGCCCTTCTTTAATTTCCGTTGCGAAGTGTGAGTGTTTCTGTAGTGGTGAACAAATTCTTGTCATAGAAACAAACTATGAGCCTCTAAATAATTCCTACGTTACGCTTTATGTGCAAAACAAGTACAAACAGCATACTTGGATTCTGGATCTGATTTAGAACATTAGACGCTGAGGAAACAGATTGTCATCAAATATTTCGTGGAATAGCTACGGCTGCGCAATTTAGCAGCTCACGCGACGTTCTCGACAGAAAGTTTACATCCCGCAAACTGGAAAAAAATTACTAGAATATTGCAAGCATTTTTACATCGCCGAAAAGTTTATCTGAAGAGGAAATAATTTTTTTCTCAACAACTGTAGTACTGATGGCACAATATTACGATCACTTTTCTTTACTGCGCGATGGACGTTCACGTCACCTTATTGTCCTGCTAGGGCACTTTTATGAGGAGTCGAGGTGTATTTCTTATCATTAGTTACTTATTGAGATCCAAAAGACAAAAATGTTTCACCAGTGACTGCACGATTCATACCACAAAAGCCACGTGGTACTGCTAGCCATCATAAGGCAGTGACGTCATGGACTAAGTATTCGTGAAACTAATAAAATGGGAGAAACTCTATGTGTATAAATAACATGTTTGTTCATCTTGGTTACGAATCAGATACGCCGTATGCAAAGAAAGGAAAATTGCCCTTATTAATCGTAACTACTAGTGCCACTTCACTAGTCACCCTGCATCAGCACAGACAGGAAGCTTTCACCGAACATGGGTCACCAGACTCTTACTAACAGCAAAATGTTGTTTTCCAGTGCAAAACCCAAAGAGATTTTGGTCATATGTTAAATATACTTGGGGCAACTCACAAACAATACTTTCACTACGTGATCCTGCCGATGACAGCGCTACTAAAGCAGAGTTACTAAACATAGCTTTTAGAAACTCATATACCAAAGAAGACGAAACCAATATTCCAGATTTAGAATTACGAACAGATGCCGTAATGAGTAACGTAGAAGTTGATATCATCGGAGTAGTGCAGCAACTAAAATCACTTAACAAGAACAAGTCTTCTGGTCCGGATTGTATACCCATTAGATTTCTATCTGATTATGCTGAAGCGATAGCTCCTTACTTAACAGTCATATACAACCGCTCTCTCATAGAAGGATCTGTACCAAACGATTGGAAGAAAGATTGCACAGGTCACACCTATATTCAAGAAAGGCAGTAGGAGTAACCCACTAAACTACAGGCCTATTTCAGTGACGTCAATTTGCAGCAGGGTTTTGGAACATATCCTGTATTCAAATATTATTAATTATCTCGAACAGAACGATCTATTGACCCAAGGTCAACACAGATTTAGAACACAACTACTCTTTATTCACACGAAGTGATGGGTGCTATCGACAAGGGTTCGCAAATCGATTCCGTATTTCTTGATTTCCAGAAAGCTTTTGACACCGTACCTCACAAACGGCTTTTAATCAAATTGCGTGGTTATGGTATATCGCCCCAAATTTGCGATTGGATAGGGTATTTCTTGTCAGAGAGGACATAGTTCGTAGTAATCGATGGTAAGGCATCGACTAAAAAATAGGTGATATCGGGCGTTCCACAGGGTAGTGTTATTACTCATCTGCTGTTCGTTATTTACATAAACGATTTAGGGGAAATCTAAGTAGCTCTCTTAGGTAGTTTGCAGATGACGCCGTCATTTACCGTCTAGTAAAACCATCTGAAGATCAAAACCAACTGCATAAGGATCTGAATAAGATATCAGTATGGTGTAAAAATTGGCAATTGACACTATACAATGAGAAGTGTGAAGTCGTCCACATGAGTACGAAAATAAATCCGTTAAACTTTGTTTACTCCACAAAATACCTAGGAATTACTATTACTTCAGACTTAAATTGGAAAGAACACGTAGATAATATCGTGGGAAAGGCGAACCAGAGACTGCGTTTTATTGGCAGAACCCTTAAAACATGCAACAGAACTACAAAAGAAACTGCATACACTACGCTTGTCCGTCCATTTTAGGAGTATTGCAGCCCAGTGTGGGATCCTTAGCAGGTGGGTTTGACGGAGGACGTCGAAAGAGTCCAAAGAAGGGCAGCTCGTTTCGTATTGTCACGATACAGGGGAGACAGAGTTACGAAAATGATACAGGATCTGGGATGGGAATCATTACAACAACGGCGCCTATCGCTGCGGCGTGGGCTACTTGCGAAACTCCAATCGCCAACATTCTCCTCCGAATGCGAAAATATATTGTTGACTCCCACTTACATCGGTAGAAATGATCATCAGAATAAAATACGAGAAATCAGAGCTCGAACAGAGAGATTCAGGTGTTCTTTCTTCCCGCGCGCTATTCGAGAATGGAATGGGAGATAAATAGGATAATTGTGGTTCGATGAACCCTCTGCCAGGCACTTAAATGTGATTTGCAGAGTATCCCATGTAGATGTAGAATCGAACACGGACGTCCATATTCACTAGGCAGACGTCTTAAATTACCTTCATTCTCTTTCCCGTATAACGGAAAATAGCTACCCCTGTTACCACAATATAGCACACACAGGAAGTGAACATCACCAATGACAGGAAAAACATCATATAACAAAGCTTTGTCTACATTCAACTTCGAAAATTATTCCACTCCAAAAACAAATCTTTAATTCTCATTGGGTAACCAAAAGATGTTAGTGAAGGCAAACTGTCACATCGGAAGCACGAAGTGACCATACGGATAATCTAATAGTGACCACAGGTTTCACAGCAACGCTTGCTTGCAAGAAATCAGCGAGTAAGAGGTTATCCTTAGACGCTGTGAATTTTAACGGATAAATTTCACTTTTGGCTATGGTGCTCCAGAGCACTTTGATCTTTTCGTCAGGGCGCATGTCACAGGCAACGTGGGGCATAGAGTAATTGGAAGGGGATGCACACCCCTTGGGCTTGGGCTGCACGCTTCCCTGACCTCACCCCTCTTGACTTTTCCTCTGGGGTTACTGTGAGCCCCTTGTGAACGCAATCACAGTAGGAACGGTAACTAAACTTAATGAGCGCGCCTTTACAGCTTTTGATACCATTTTGGGAAAGTGTGGAAAATCAGTGAGTCAGACGAGGCATCGTTCGTCGTCGTATAACGATGTTGTTGGTCGTCACATTGAAAATTATCTGTGGCCATAAATTGTACTGTATAGTTTAGTTAGTAAAAGTTTTTCGAACTACAATATTTTGGTATTTCATTTAACCTAAATAATTTGTAGTGAATAGTGCTGTAGAAACTTTGTTTCTCGTTTCGAAATATAGGTTCCTTACTGAACAATAGTTCCGAATTGCATCCTATACACTCTTCCTAGTTTTAAACCACATTGTGTAACGCCTTGTAAAAAGACGTGCAGGAGTGGCCGTGCGCCCTAACACGCATTGGTGCTGAGTGCGCAGCTGCTTCCCGTCGGAGGTTCGACTCCATCCTTGAGCTTGAACGTGTGTTGCCCTTAACATAAGTTAGTTTCAGTAGTTTGTAAGTCTAGACAATGATGACCACCGCTCTTTAGCCTCACAGCTTTATACACATTTGAACATTCAATAGGCCGTATTAAAACGGCACTCTGCAACCCTCTCTGCTAGCTTTATTGTATGCGATCATCTCTGTGAGATATATCCGTAAGTCTGGTGTTTCTCCCTGCCTTTTACCCTGAAGCTTTATTTTCAAGTTTTATAAGTAGAGGCTCTGACAAGTGCCTGTCAGTTAAGATTTTGTAACATTTATGAAACACTTCCGTCACTCACCCTAACTTGTTTGTCCAATGGTGACGTGTTCTTTTAATTCTAATTTGGAACGCTTACAGTAGAACAATATTTAAGGGTGCGTCGAACGAGTCATTTCTGTGCAGACTCTTTCGTAAATAAACACCAGTTGCGCACTATCTCACCAATAAATCGAAGTCACCAGGTTTCTTTACCTGCAGCACAGTCTGTGTGGTATTTACACTTAACACCGAAGTGTTATTCCTAAATACTTGTATGTCGTGCCTGTCTGGTTGTACGTCGTTAATCCAGCAATCTTAGCAAACTGCACTCTGAAGTTTATTAAAGTTCACTACATTTACGTTTCTCTACATTACGGGTCTGTTACCAGTCTGGATTAGCGTATTATTTTCTCGATATCTAAATGTATATTGCTTTTTTTTTTTTTTTTTTTTTTTTTTTTTCAGAGTTCAGATTCATTGGTAAAAGATCCAGGGAGAGACCCGGTGGAATATAGATAAAATAAATTAAAACAATATATAACAGGATGCGCGTAAATAATTGGAACGAAGTAGTATAAGATACAGCCATTTGTATCGACATACATGACCCGCACGCCACCACACGGTGCGTGGCGGAGGGCACCTCGTACCTTTCTTAATTATTTCCCTTTCTTCTCCACTCCCACATAGAGCAAGGAAAAATGACTTCTTGTATCCCTCCGTACGAGCCCCGTTTTCTCTCATCTTTGTGTTCTTTATGCCAAATGTAATTTGGTGGTACTAGAATCGCTTCTGCCATTCACCTTCTATGCATTTCCTCAGTAGTTATTCTATGAATTGTCGCCCATCCAGGGGTTCCCAGTTCAGTTCCCGAACCATATCCGCAACACTCGCGTATTGATCGAACCTACCAGTAACAATCCTAGCAGCCAGCCTCTGAATTGCTTCTGTTTTGTTCTTTAAACCGATCTGGTTTGAACAGTGGAAAAAAATGAGCAGAACAATTATTCTTTACATGCGGTCTTCTTTACAGATGAAACATGTCGTCTCTAAATTCTCCGAATTTGGTAGAGAATCCTAAGAAATGCTGGTCGTATGTAATGTATACTAGCAGTAAAGCACAATCAGTACCTTCACTACGCGGTTGTAATGGTAATGCTACTGATGACAGTTCTGCTAAAGCAGAAGTGCTTATCACAGTTTCCGAAATTCCTTCACGAAAGAAGACGAAGCAAATTCTCCAGAATTCGTATCAATAACATCTACAGCATGCATAATTTAGAAGGAGATACCCATGGAGTATTAAAGAAACTAAAATCAATTGCCAAAAGTAAGTCTCCAGATCCCGATTGTAAACCAATTAGATTCATTTCAGAGTATGATGATGCAATAGCACTGCGCCTAGTTAATATATACAACCGCTCGCCCAGTGAACGTGCCGTACCAAAATCTGAAAAGTTGCACAGGTCACACCAACATTCAAGAAAGGCAATAGCAGTAATCCGCAAAATTACAGGCCTATATCATTGACGTCGGTTTGCAGCGGGATTTTAGAACTTCCCTCAAATTAACTACCTCGAAGAGAACTACCTATTGAGTCCTAGTGAACACGGATAAAGAAAGTACCGTTCTTGTGAAAACCAGTTAGATATTTACTGGTATGATGTGATGAGCACTATCGACAAGTGATGTCAAATAGATTCCGTGTTTCTAGATTTACGGAAGGCTTTTAAAATTGTACCTCATAAGCGTCTTCTAATCAAATTGCGTGCTTATGGAATATCGCCACACTTGTCTGATTGGTTTCATATTTCCTGTCAGAAAGGACATAGGATCATAGAAATGATGCACGCGTTGGGATGGAAATCATTAAAAGAAAGGCGTTAATCATTGCGCCGAAGTCTATTTGCGGAATTTCTTTCACTAACTTGCTATTTCGTTGGGAACATATTTTGTTACCACCCTCCTATATAGTGAGACATGATCAACAAAACAAAATAAAGATTTATGTGTTCCTTTTTCCCGCGAGCTATTAGAGAATGGAACTGTAGAGAAACATCATATGAACCCTCTGCCATGCACTTCAAAGTCACTTCCAGAGTTTTTATACAGATGTAGAATAAATCTAAGTTCCTCCCCCACATGCTCCGTTCATTTGTTATAGTTCTACAACGTTACGCCTACATAATTATTCGGAGAGGCTTCATATAGCAGTACTCTCTCAATATTGGATTGTTTTCCCCACTCAACGACGGCACCTCTCTGTACACCACAAAATCATCAGCAACAGCCGCGAACAGCAACTCATCCTGTCCGTTAGTGCATTTGTGTGTAGAAAATAATAGCTCTTCCCAGGGGCATTCTCGATGGTACACTTTTTTCTGATCAAAACTCACTGTCGAGGAAAACTTAATGGGTTCTGTTTCTTAAGAAGTCTTCGAGCCACTCACATATTTGGGAATCTATTCCATATATGATCTCGACACACGAGCTTCAATTCCGTTGGATTCTAGAAGAAAAACAATATAAAACTACCTTGTCCACCCAAAACCTGAGACTAAAACCAGTACTGTCTGCGCAAGTATGAACCCTCGACGAGGAATGGGTAGGAAGAACTGTATGTTCTTGGTGAAAGTATTGCGTTGTAATCAGATACATTGTATTTCAAAATTATGAAAATTATTTGTTGTTTCTTCACCAACATCAGAGAACCTAACAGAGAGGTTACTAGATCACGGAAACAACAAAAGGAATGAGAAATTTAAGTATCTCTGCAAATGGATTGAACCCATTATGCATGAGAGCCAACTCGTTGGAACTAGCCTATCGACTGAACACCTACAACAAAAACTGCCTGTTACGGAATATGATACTTTACACATGAATCATACGACGGGAAGCCCTGTATGCCATGGAATGTCTTTCCATGAACTAGAGTGATATGAAAGAGAAATTGGAAGTCAGTGAGAAGAGAATCCTTAGGAAGATCCAAGGGCGGGTACAAGAACATGGGGAATTCATTTAGCGGAGCACTACGAACGTATCTAGAGGGTCTATGACTGTGCAAGAAAAAGGATAGCTTTCTCTAGTCATGTTGAAAGTTTGCCAACCGTCTGTTCACCTTATGGCAAAACGAGAAGGTTCTTACCACTTGGTTGACAAGAAGGAACTGGAAATAACAGACATTCTGTGAGGCGAAACATGACGAAAGTCCAAGGATTTCAGGAAAATTCCCGAAGAAAAAAGAGTTACACCGGCATAGGATGATAGTACTGGGCAAAGGTCAACGCCCAACAGTTGAACAAGCGGGACCCATTCGAAACAAGAAGAAGAAATTCTTCTACCAGGTTACGTATTGTTGTTGTTACTGCTGTCTTCAGTCCTAAGACTGGTTTAATGCAGCTCTCTGTACTACTCCTATCGTGAGCAAGCCTCTTCATCTCTGAGTAAGAACGGCAACCGACATCCATTTGGATATCGGTACTACATCCTTCTTCTCCCTCCGATACTAAACGACGACTCCTTGATGCGTCACAGTGTCCGTTTTTGTCCAAACATGCCAGTAACTTCTTGTCTCCCCAATTCTCTTCAGTGCCTCCTCATTAGTTACACAATCCACCCATCTAATCTTCAGCATTCGGCTGTATCACTTTATCGTCTTCTTGCCTGAACTGTTGATGGTCCGGGTCCCAATGCCACACCCCTATACTACGCATTGTAGACACAATAATCAGCCAGCGTTGAATCTCTGAAATGTTGGAGCCTGTTGGTCTCCCATAACTTCTAACAGGATAATACGTGACAACGCGTGGAACTCAGCATTCAAGATCCCATCGTCGCCCATCGGAATTAACTGCTGTTGTGGTCTCCGTGCACTCTCGGACTCTCACCTACCATAAACGTTTGGTCGATGACCTGGGTGAACCACCCGCCCCACTGTTACACCAGATCTTTGGCAATATATGAACCAAGACGGCCGCTATAACACAACATAGACAGAACCTCTTTGATTCGAAACGTAGACATGTAGCAGTGGTTATAGCGAGCAGTGGCAACAACAGTCAATACTTCCCTCTTCAGTACTTCACATGGGGCTACATTTTTTTAATCATGTGATCTTTGCACTTAACGTAGTGTCTGTGTCAAAAATAGATGAAGAATCTTTACAATGCGATTCACTCGGGCTCTGAATCAATTATTGCACGGTATTCAAGCAAAAAATATGATACTGTTTTTTATTTATTTATTGGCCTTCGGTTGTACCCACATATTTATTCTGAATCTGCACTGGTCAGAACAGTAATGGGACACTCACAGACCCACACACTAACGCACCTGCCCACCAACACACACACACACACACACACACACACACACACACACACACACAAGCACGGCAGATACTCCTACTTCACAGTTACAATTTAATTCCAGTATTTAAAACAAATGACTTATGAATTAAGACTTCGTTGAGGAGAAGATGGATATCAATAAAGAGGAGATTCGTGTATAGGAATGAAACAATTAGTTAACTGTATTCTCTTCGAAAGCGGCAGAACAGCCCACAGTCGCGATATATCGGAGGTATGGGACTGAATTGAATTATAGGTGTTTCCCTGGAACTAGCATCGTACTTTAAGTAGTATAAAATCGTATACATACAACGGAAGAGCCTCTAGATTTCACCGAAAGTGTACGATTCATAAATTATCCTATTGTTCCTGCACTGTTTGTGTCCTGTTACTTAAATTAACGTATATAATTTTTACTATTTGAGATGGGTTTTGCTACAGGGAAAAATAGCAATCAAAACCATGCAAAATATAATCAACAGTTACTCTCATACTTGTTCGAAACTAGTAACGGCAAGGATGATCGGAATACGTTATCAGTTTTACTGATTGACAGGTTCTTCGCAAACGTATAATTTTTCCCATGATTCTTTTGACTGCTTTGAACTTCCATATACGCGTCCTCGTTGTCTAGTAATAAAACATACTTCTTTTAAAAATTCTGAACTACTTTGATGTTATTTCAGATGAGTTCACTAAAGATGTTCGCTGATGTAACACTAAATAAGCTTATCTTTTAAGTAAGGGCAGCTTGATTTCCTTCTTCGTGTACCGCTGTTGCGGGGCCGGGACACTTGTTCTCGCGGTTTACGACGCAATCTACCGCGCGGCAGCGTTGCAGCGTAATTTGAAATGCAGATGGCTTATGCTGTGGCAAACCACCGTATCTGCGTGCGAGTATACGGTTTATGCTTGTTTCCCTCTGAGATGATAATCGCAGAAGTACTTAAAATGTCGACCGTAATAAATGAGAAGAAACATTTCCAACAACAAAACTGATAGTACCGCACCATACAAATTACCTGTCGTGAGGACCATTCTTTTAAACCGTTGGTTTCATTGATGAGTTTAGTTATATTATGACACCGCAGATAGTCCAGAAGAATATTATTCCACAATAAATTTTTAATAGCAAGTAATTTCGTCATTAAGGGGGGAACCACATTATGATGCTGTTTGTCGCTGATTTCGTGGGATTTATTTTAGGTGGGAAGAAGAAATGAGAATTTACTCACATTCTGACATAATTTCATTCATAATTCTCACATACAATGCTTGTAGTGGCCATTTGAGCAGCAGATGAATACTATGCATTTCACTGTAATGTTTTTAAATAAAACGCCTCTTGCCACTGCAAATGAAGGGTTTTATTTTTATAATTCACCCATACGCGTTTCGCCTTTGTCACAAGGCATCATCAGTGGGTGTCCTGAAATATTTACTTGTTACATGTGACAAAGACGAAACGCTATGGGTGAATTATAAAAATAAAACCATTTGCAGTAGCAAAAGGCGTTTTCTTTAAAAACATTACAGTGATATACGTAATTCTCACAGTTTGTGTGAATTTATGTGAATAATTTCAGCCACATTTCCACCGAAGGTTGTGAACATAGTTTTTGAATTTACATGAATAACGTATTTTATAAGAATATGAACTTCAATGTAGGTGACAATAATGTCAAGTTGGAACAATTCGATATTCACGAATGTCTATCGCTAATTATGCAACGAACAAGGTCCTTAAAACCATGATATCATCTCATTAGTTACTTCCTATAATTCTTACATGTTTAAGGAATCATACTGTCAATAGTCATAATCATCGGTTCTATACTTTTCGTGTTAGACTGCACGCAAATAAGTGAAACGTCATTTCTAGAAAAACGTGTTTGAACATTAAGAATAACGTACCAAGCTTAATTATTAATCTACGATTCTAGCACCAAATACAAATCTCTCGTCTTCCTCATGGGCTTCGTTCCTCGCTTGCTTTCCGATCTTGCCGACCTTCCTTCGAGGCCAATCAATTACGTCGATTCTGCCGGCTCTCGCGCTGGTTATCCATTTGTTCGGCATAACTGAAGCTTTGCGTGCCAACTACAATTCCTGACTCATTCATGTCCATCAAAAGGGATGAATTATCTTCATTGAATACGCACACAAATAGTGCAACTGAAACTTTCATTCGCGTTTTGTGTGTCGCCATTTAAACATTCTTCAATAAATGATCTTTTGATAAAGTTTCGTAGAATGTAAAAACTTCCTTCTGTATGTAAGGGTGCAATGGAGATGGGTGCTGTTTTTGCTCCCTTGCAAGGGCTGTTCGTTTCTGCCATTCGCACCAGCTCGTGGTATCTAAACGGATGCGGATTTCGCTTTGAAACTTTGGCAACGTATTCCTGGGTAGTTAAGTTACCGACCTATGCAATAATAAAAATTGGAATTTTTTGAACCTCCTAATATGGTTTCCTCCCTTAAAAGGCAGTCATTATTATAATAAATTCCAGCAAAGCGTGTACATTGAAATACTGTTACACAATGGAACTGCCTGAATAACCCAGTTAATAACTCTGATTAATTGTGTTAACCTTCAGTACTTGCGCTATCACAAAAACGAAAGGCAGTGACGATAACTTCGCAAAACATTTGCAGGAAGGGTTAACCATGAGGTCCTCCAAATTACATCGGGTGTGACAGTAAGGGCTGGAGAGTCAGTTGAGTTGCTTTGGATCTTGAACGAAAAAGAAGGAGAAAAATGCGACGATATGGACAAGTTCGTGCGTATCCAGATTTACCAAGTTTTGAGGTAGCCATGGACTTGATCTTTTGGTGGTTACGCCACAGTCTGACACATACAGAACCGACACACTGCCTTGAAAGTTGATACAGTTTGTTATAAGGAGCGACTCTAACGCTTAAAGAGGTGAGAAACCACATATGTTAATTAACGAAATAGATGCTATATTTTTTTTATTCCATGCATTGCGAAATTATCAAGAAACATGAATTATAAAAAATACGTATCAGTGACTGAACGACTTAAGGTAAAATATGAATGTCACCGTTACAGCAGGAAGAAGTTGCATTAAAAAAAAAAAAAAAAAAAAAAAAAAAACAGCCAGAATACTACACGTCCCATAAAACAAAAACATATGCCTAAGAAAAGTGAAATGTATTTTATAATAAAATAATGCGATTCCTTGTTAATAATTAATTCTCAGTGGAATAGAACAACGATTGTTTTATGATAAATACACTGCGTTAAAAATAAATAAACGAAAGCCTGGAAACTGTTTCCAGGTAACAGACGATAGCTAAATTTACGAGATACAATAATTAATTTTGGGAAATTCGAATGTTTACAAATTTTCTCAATATATACGCACTGTACATTACTCGTGGTAGTTTTTACTGCTTCAGATAAAACGACATGCATTGAGGACAATGTACACGCCCATTCCCAAGGGAGGACTCGATCTCCCGCGGGAACGACCGCCCAGTCCGAACCATGACGCCTTAGTCCACGCGGCCGTTGCGCGTGGCAAATGTTAATAATTTCTACATAACATACTAACCTACATGCCCTATGAATACGAGCTTCCTACATCTAGTCTTTCAAAGTATTCAATAAAATTTGAAAGACGAGCGTTTTAGCTAGGACACCTCAGTACCATGCACGCATGTATAGAGAAGCAATAGAGATCCACAAGCACCAAAATAATTTTAATAGGAAAGAAGAAGGTCTGAACAAACATCAGTATAATTATAATAGGAAAGAAGAAGGTCTGAAGTTAAATAAAATATGGATGTCGACACTGCACCAACAAAACGACAATCGATTATTTTTAATCGAGAATGACAACGTCATCCAGAGATAGTTACAAAGTCAGCATCACGTGACGTATGGTGGCGCCCTCTATGCCCTCTATAAATGCGAGAGCCCCTCGGCCCACAGTGGCAGTAGCCGGAAGACCCTTGAAGATGTCTCCCGCAGTTGGAGACGAAACGTCGAGAGGAAGTTTTACATCTGGACCACGGCCCATCATCCCGGAAATTTTACCTGTGGGTATTTTGTTGTTAAGCACAACAGAACGCTATCTTATAGTGATATACAACGTTAGAAACGAATTAAATTAATTAGTATTGTGCGTAATGGAACGGGTTATCATATTGTTTTGCTGTAAAGTTTTATTAATGAGGATTTTTTTATAATAATTAACATGGATTTAGGAAACATTGATCATGTGGTACACATCTTCCTGTTCAAGTTTGCGTAAATTTTTACTGACAACAGTCACACTGTTACTCGGAATTTTGACTTTACTTTTAGAAATACTTTCTGCAGCACTGATTGAAGCTGCTACGTATTCAGAAATGCCAGAAAGGAGACCATCTTCCTACGAGAAGGTATGCAGGACTGTGGAATTTGTGGTAGCTACACGGTACTGTCTTTAGTTCGAAGTGAACGTTTTAAAAGTAGAAAGTCGACCTTGACAAGAATATACGTGTAAAAAAAATACGACATTTTAAAACATAGTTTTTAAATAGTAATTTACTTTGGCAGCCGAAAGGTTTCACTATTTACTTCGCGTTATAATGGTGGAGTACCTTTTTCAATGAAGATAGAATGTACCCGCAGTTGTTATTTTGTTTTATGCCGCTCGTATTGGCCCACTTTAGGTTACGGTAGTAACACTAAAAGTGGGCCTTTGCGATCGTCATTCGACAGCTCGAAATTTAAATGAAAATAACGGCTTAACTATTCATTTGACACGAAAATTGAAAAAAAGTTCAAATGTTTGTTTAGCTTATGGGACTTAACTACGGGGTCATCAGTCCCTAAACTTACAAACTACTTATGAACTAGCTAACACTAAGGACGCCACAAATCCGTGCTCGAGGGGGGATTCGAACCCCCGACCGTAGTGGCCGTGCAGACCGTGACTGGCGCGCCGCAGTCCCCTCGGCCACCGCGGGGAATAACCGAATTTGTAGAGGAGGAAATTCTCTACAACGTTCCTCTCTTATGTGTTTTTCAAATCTCGTAGCGTTTCAGAGATATTTGCAAAAATAACGGCGATTTTGGGAAGTCTGTCTGTCTGTCCGTAACGTGTTCCCTGTTTTAAGACGAACCGTTCAACCGATCAGCACCAAATTTTACAGACATAATTATAGGCGCCAGAGACCAGAACCTCCCTTTTTCAAATTTTTCGGACAAAAAATACGGTAGTAATACCAAAACAAGCCGTTCGTAATATAATTGTAATTGCAAACGAACCATTCATGACACGAAAATTGAATAACCTAATTGGTAGAGAGGAAAATTCTTTACAACTTCACTCTATCATGTTTTTTTCATATCTTGCATCATTTCAGAGCTATTTGCAAAAATAACGGCGATTTAACGATTTCTGTCTTTCGGACAAGAAATACATTAGAAATACAAAATAAAGAAAATTTTTAGAGAAGAAAATTCTCTACAAATTTGTTCCCTTATGTTTTTTTTTCATATCTCGTTTCCTTTCAGAGATATTTGCAAAAATAACGGAGATTTGACATCCTCCATTGAATTAACGGAAACCAGCCGTTCGGAGATGTCACGTGACATTCCTCGCCCAGAACACTCTCTGGAATACGCCATCGTGCGTTGCGTATTTGATGATTTCCTTATTGTAACTTACACGTTGCCATTTCAAAGCAATGGCGCACTGAAGAATTAACAAAAACACATCGTTCTTCGTACGATAAATCATAATCTAGTGTCTACAAATGCCATATTAGCATCAATTAGCAATCAATAATATGAGATTAAAGAGCCCAACTTTCGATTGATAGCCGTAGCGTATGTCTGTAAATATTATACAGAATTAAGTTATTTACTAGAAGCTGCTCAGAGATACACCACTTCGAAGTTGTACATTTCACTGATTAGGGGACACCCACGAAATCCTATAGATCTAAATATTCAAACAAAAAATGAAAAAATACCTGGAAAGAAATAAATAATAAGATCCTTATGACTGATGAGCAATCTGTGTGGTATGACATTGTTAATGAAAAAGTTACAACAGGAGAAAAACTGTATAAAATTAAAATGAGGCCTGACCCATATTGTGACCACTGCCAATTGGTAGACACAATGGCACATACCTTTGTTTGCAGAGACCAAAATACCATCTGTAAGTGGACCCGAAAAAAGCTAGCAATTATCAACAGGACGTCGGAAAATGCAATATCGGTAGAGGATATATTATATCCAGACTGGAATCTATACCCCAGTATGAAACACAACAGCTATCTTTGGTTACTTGGAAAATTTATAAAATACATAATTAAAAACAAAAATACAACATTTGAAGAATTTGTGATGTATATTAAAGAAGAACACAACAAATTACAGAAGCTACCCAAATATAAACAACAATTTCAAAATTTTCTCCTTCATACCCTGAAATAAGAATGTAAATAAGTTAAATGTGAGGAGGTATTACAAGTTGTGCAACAATTATTTCTGAAGCTACAACAACCAACATAAGATGAACAACATATTGAAAATATAAAATAGAATTGAGGAGCAATAGTAGATAATTTGTTTTACATATTGTATATAAATGATTTGTATAATTATGATAAAGGATTTTAACAAAAAAAAAAAAAAAAATAAACCTAGCATGATGGGCAAGGCGTTGGACTATGACGCTGACGTCAGTGGTTCGGAAACCGCCACTACTGGACTTTTTTTTCCTAAAAGGGTTTCAGACACTCTTATTAATTAATTTTTTATTATTTACATTATTATTTTGGTCCAAAATGTTGGCAAAAACTTATAAAACTTAAAATCTAAAGTGGGCCGTAAAACACGTCAGTGCTATTTTTTTTTTTTGGGAAACTCGTAATTACGAGACTTGTGAGACTTGTGAGTTCAATTTACCTATTGTCTAACATCATTTAATTTTTCTTTTCCAGGTAGACAATGTCACAACGAGAAGAAAAGAATCCACTTTGGAAGTACTTTAATAAAAGTACTGTCTGTCTGTCTAAACCTGTTCGCCTCCCATGTCATCTTCTACGGACTCCTGGTTAGGCTTACACACGCTCACGAAAGCTTAGTACAGGGAGGAGATCTTGAAAAATGCGGAAAAACTGGTGATTTGTGGTGTAAAGTAAACCTACAGAAACTTTGACTCAATTATTCAGGTTTCGCTTACGGTTTCGGTTTCGGCCGAAACTAGAAGAGGAGCCGAATATTCGGTTACGGTTTCAGCCACAAATCATGTTTCAGTCGGACACTAATAATAATGATGATAATAACATGAAAGACCTGCAAAAAGGAAGATTAGGTTCAAAGGGCCTGTGGACATTATGGTCATTAGAGACGGAGAACACGCTCGAGTAGGTTTTATCAGGGATGGAAAAGAATATCGACCGTGCCCTTTGAAAGGAATCAGCCCAGCATTTGTCTGGAGTGAATTAAGGAAACCACGTAAAACCTACTTCACGATGACCGAAGGCGGATTTGAACCGCCGTCTTCCAGAAGGCGAGTCCAGAGTCTTACCAATGCGCCACCTCGTTCGGCGACAGTACAAGTAGAAAGGTTATACAGAATAATGTTTCTGCGAAACTGAAAAAAGTTCTGTATTTGTAGTGGATTTCTCTTTTGTCTGTCAAAAGCTTAAGACATTAATAATATTCATGTGCGGCGAAAAATGATCAGTGAGATATCGAAGAGTGAAATGCCACATTGAGAATTTTCGCATTTGTTTCCAAACTCAAATTTTCTGTGATGGGTGCTGTCGTTCACGTCTAATTGCATAACGCACAGTTCTCGGGAGTTGACATTTCCGTTAAATACCTCTGACAACGGCAAGCGTAATTGGTATTAAACTCTGCTGTCATTATTTTTATATAGTTATTGAAATGTTTAATCAGAAATGCATTTTTAATTCACATAAATTAAAGGGACAAGCTTTGTAAAGAAAAAAAAAAACGATTTATATTCAGCGTATAACTGATTTATCTTGCGTTTAACGAGAACGACAATGCATCTACAGCAGGGGAGAAAATCCATATGGACAGACATTTCTGAATGTATCATTAGGTATTCCCAGTATCAAAGAATTACACAGTACTACAGCAAAAGTAACGTAGAAAGTCGCCTAAAATATATATTACTAATTTACTTTAATTCCTTATCAATTAGAAGAAACAGCAAGGAGTATTTTGTACTTATAGGATAGCGTATCTAGGAACGTGTAGTTTTTCCTGGTTGGTGTTTCCGTCAAGTGACACATGATGCACTAGAGATACTAGTTTCCGACATTTTCTGTTGTGAGATGTAAGGCGATGTTTCATGCAGCGCCTGAATTACATGTTCTAAATATTTGCTACATAACGTATTACAGATAATAAGAATACGGAATCTTGTTAGTTCTTCATTTGCAATGTTTTGTGTGGAGTGAAATTCTGTACATTTTTAAAAACTAATTACATAACGTTTGGGTGGTGAACAAACTTTTACCTTGTAGTAGGAATGTCTGCCACAGTACATGTGGTATTTACAGATGAAATGAGTATTTTTTAATATTTTAACAATTTTTGCTAAATATAAACATCTCTAATATTTGCAACTTTTTACTTTTATTTGTAAACTTCTTCTTAATTACAGTTGGCTTAGGCCGGTATTACACGGTCAAATATTTGACATAAAAATATCATCAAAAGTTCGTAATATTTTTTTATGTAAATCTTTGATGTCGTTATATTTTAAGCATATTTCAAGATGGCGGACGGTAAACACAGGTTATCATGCCCTTTCACCGATACTACGAAAACTGCATTTTGAAGAAAAAAATGGGGGCTTATTCGGGTGAAACTGTGTTGCTGGAACTGCAAGGCATATATAAATTACTAGAGAATGGATGATACATCGTATCTGTATTTACTCAGTAAAGTGGATCCACACATTAAAAATTAGTATACGCACGTGAGAAGACTATATCGGCAGAAGACAGGTTTGCGGCGGCGGAGCGGCCGAGCGCATTGAGGCGCTATGCTCTGATGCGCGAGGCCGTTCCCCGTCGGTGTTTCGAACCCCCCCCCCCCCTCTCGGGCATAGATGTTTGTTCTCTCTTTAGTATAAGCTAGTTTATAAGTAGTTTGTAAGTTTAGAGGCTGATGACTCCGCAGTTAAGTTCCATAAGCTTGACAAATATTTGAAGACAGGTTTACAGTGACACAGCAATTTCTTGCTACTGGGGTTAAATTTTACTTACGGCGCTGCGGCGTAACGTGCTCATGTTGGCACGAAATGTTCGCTATACGAGAAGGAATAGCTTACTGGCCGGACAAGAGCGCATACAAAACATTTTCAAATGTTTGTTAAGCTTATGGTACTTACCTGCGGCGTCATCAGTCCCTAAACTTACAAACTACTTATGAACTAACTTATACTAAAGAAAACACAAACATTCATGCCCGAGGGGGGGGGGGGGGAGATTCGAACCCCCGACGGGGAACGGCTTCGACAACTCCGCCGCAGCGAGAACGTACAAGAACCTGTCAACAACAGAACAGGAACAGCATCGATTATTATTAGATTGACGAAAGTGTAGAGCTTATAAAAATCTGCTTCATATATTTCTATTAATTTTGTGGTTGATGCAACACACGAGGCCATTAATTAATCTTCTTCTTAATATTCTCGGCTATACATCCAAGATGAATTTGTTTGTTGAGTACCTCCGCAATTATTTTGTAACTTCCGAGTCTTAATATCTTCTTATAAGTCTTCTTATACAGTGCTGCGTCTGCTTCATAAAGTTCGATTAACTTTGTCATAGACTGCACACACCAACTGCACTTCGACGCCATGTTTTCAAACAAGGAGGTTTGTTTTCAAATAAGAGCGGTCCAAGCGCTAAAGCGAGGCTAGCGCTCCAAGCGGTTACATTTCGCTTTGCGGTGAACAGAAGACAAATGATCGTTTATTGAATACAGCATTGGCAACAGAGTCTTTATCGCAACACTGTCTTTAATTTTGGTGGGCCATAAATATGTTTCCCGAAAATGTTTTCGGGCAGCATTGCAGCCATATGTATTTTAGCCACACCAACGACAACATTCCGCCATCTATTGCCCGCCAAATTGTTCGGCAACTAATTTCCGTATAAGAAGTATTTGCAGAGGGCTACACTATTTCACGCAATAAGTGAGTGCGGATTTTCTACTTTTAAATGAGACAAGTAATAATGTTATTCGAAACAAAAAACAAAAGAAACTATCTTTCTTAATGTTTCTGTCTTTATGCATGATGCTTTCTAAGTCCCACAAATCAGGCCGTGTATTTATTGTGTTAAAAAATAAATGCCTTTGTCATTAGACCATTTTTCCATTGCTGACACAATAAAATCACAAGGCGACAACTGTAAACAAAGCAATGAACACTGTATGCGCGCAGTTTCGTATGAACAAAAGCGAAACAGTACTGTTTTCGCTCAGATAGGTGACTGCCTCGTTGTCGGCGAGAGAAGCACGAAATAGAGGTAAGAGCGAGAAGGAAACATTTAAAGACAAGAACAGAGATAGGTATTCCCTTCCAGTGCGAAATGTTCTCCACCCTTTCCGCACAATACGGCAATCTCTTGGCAATACCTCGGCAGCTATCTGCAACATCAGCAATACTGACCATCCATATCGAAATATTGTCGTGCATTGCAGTCATATTGCAACAATGTTGACGGCAACGCTATCTCCGCCAAATACTTCTGTAAAATGTTGCCTCTAAACGTACCTTTATGGTAAATTAGTGTGAAACCGTCTTTTTGAGCTGGGAACACCTTACTTTTATGTATTAATTTTGGTAATTTGAAGACATCTTTTCGTCAATGACATTACGATTGAGCGATACCTATCGCGTCAAAAACCTTTCAATTTACAATGATTAGTAAAATTCATACTCACTATTTCTTCGAATGTTCTTTCTGACTAACAGACATCACCTTCCAAATACTACTAAAAAATAAATAAATAAGGTTCTATTAGAGAGCTAGCAATACCAAAAGTCTGGTAAGGAAAAATACTCACCTTTATTGTTTCCATGAGTATTTACAGAGTTCAGAGCCATTTCTTCATTTCAGACTGAACACATTAAGTTGCTCACATACATCTGTAGAAGGCAACAAGTGCTCGAAACCAGTCGAAGTAAATGTTTCAACTATGACAGTGGCTTTTGGTTTATTTTATCAACAAATTCTTCAAAAAAATGTTTGTATAGCTTATGGGACTTAACTACGGGGTCATCAGTCCCTAAACTTACAAACTACTTATGAACTAATTAATACTAAGGACGACACAAATATCCATGCCCGAGGGGGGATACGAACCCCCGACAGTAGTGGCCGTGCAGACCGTGACTGGAGCGCCTCAGTCCCCTCGGCCACCGCGGCCGGCAAAAATTCTTAAAATTTTCTGGATGGAAAAATGTTAACTGACAAGAATTGCAAGGGCAACATTTCAGTTAATGCGAGCAGTATATTCGATGCAGTCTCCATCAGAAGAAAATATCGTTGCTGCTATCGAAAACCAGCAGGTTACTTAAGTCAATGATACCTAATAAACTTTTATATGCGTCTTCATGGCTTATTAATTTCAATCGTTAAAGTTATCAGTGAGCAGAGCTGAACACTGAACTTCAGCCATAGTGACAATACTATGGAAATACCAAACCTACTGAGTAGCACTTACTTACCCTAAACCTGCATTACAGCACTGTTGGGCGAAGTGGTGCAATGATTTACACTTGACGTGTATTCGGCAGCAGCAAGGTATAAATATTCATACCGCCGTCAGATTCATGTTTCTCATTGTTCCACTAGAGACAAACACTGTGATAGTCGATTTGGATCGCATACCATTTCTAACCCATTATTAGACCTATTCCTGTGATATTCCCTCCCCTCCACTGATTTTGTACGCACCTGACCAGAAATACTGTTCATCCTACCACCGAATGTCGCTAATCCCCCTACATCTAACTTCAGCCTATCCCATTTCCCTTCATAAATTTCCTAACCTCTCTACCCCATTAACGGATCTAGCATACCACGCTCCGATGCGGAGAATCCCAGTGTAATTTTATTGTGATGCCCACATTCTCCTGAGCAGCCCCACTCTGATATACGCATGGAGGATTATTTATTTGACGTCCGGAATACTGTACCAAAGACGATGGTACATTCGTAGAGAAGAGCAGCATGTCTTCGAGAAAATTGACACGTGCAGTTGCCCATTGCCCTCAGCGGTTCGCAGTAACTGTACGGCACAGCCACGTTAGCTGATGTTACAAGGCCAGGTCAGTCAATCATCCAGACTGTTGCCTCTGCAACTATTGAAAAGGCTGGTGCCCCTCTTCAGGAGCCAAACTTTTGTCTGTCCTCTCCACAGATTTCTCTACGCTGCGGTTCCACATACGCTACGTAAATTTGATTATAGCAAAACATTTTTCACAAAAGAAAAGCACCTATGAGCTCTCGTGATGGATTTAAATTTCTCATACTGACCCAGTTAAAAAGAATCACTGTGTATGTATAGCCAACTCGGCTTCTAGGCGGTGTATCAAGATGAAATTGATACCATATTTTAAGTTAAACCTTGCATAGAACAACTGTGGAAACCGAATCCAATTTCCTCTAGTAGCTTTTATACAGTGTTTCCGTGAAGGTCTCTCCGCAGCGGCGAGCTCCGCTTGTTTCTCCTTGCAGGGTGCATAAGGGTTGCAGCACATTCATGTCGTTGTATAAGCTAGCGGCCGGGTTTCACTGCTACTGGCTGTAGTTACGTCGCAAGATGAGATTCAACATTATTAAAATTAAAACAATAAAATTAATTAGTTACATTAATTACAAGAAAATATACTGTATTCGCCATTATCACAGTAGATGCTGGAAATGATTTCCTCTTTCTTGAAGGCATAGTTCAACATGGCCGGCCGCGGTGGCCGAGGAGACTAAGGCGCTCCAGTCACGGTCTGCACGGCCACTACGGTCGGGGGTTCGAATCCCCCCTCGGGCATGGATATTTGTGCCGTCCTTAGTATATGGTAGTTGATAAGTAGTTTGTAAGTTTAGGGACTGATGACCCCGTAGTTAACTCCCATAGACTATACAAACATTTGAACATTTTCAACATGTTTACATATATTTTCGAATACCTTTACCAATGTTTCACGTGTAATCTAACGGAGATATTCAGTTACCGCTGTCCCCATGTATTCTCTTTGGGTTATTTTCATAAACAAATGTTTTAACCGCTCGCAAAAGGAAATAGTCGGGAGGAGACAAATCCGGCGAGCGAAGGGGCCAGAGACCATTTTTAATGTTCCTGTATCTAAAGATTTCATCTAAGCGTCGTAGGGATTGGTGTGCTGTATGAGCAGTAGCGTTTTCTTGCTGGCAAAATGCTTGGCATGTGGATTTTCGGATGACCAAATACGTGAATTTTCAGAATTAATGTAGCCAGTTAGGTGAAACCAAGCCTCATCAGTGAAAAATGTTCGATCAAAAACACCAACTCCATGTCTGTTAATAAATCGCTGAAACCATTCACAACAAACTATTCTTTTCGTAATGTAATTCTTGCACTGCAGTAATTTTATACGGCCTTATGTAGTTTCGTCTGAGACTTTAGCCTCTTGTGATAATTTTCTTGCTGATTTTGTTGGACTCCGCAATATGATGCCCGAAATGTTGTCAAGCTTCCTTTCTGTTAAAACCGTGGGCCAAGGAGTTCGTGGTGCATCATTAACTGAACTTGTTGTCCGGAATTTGCGAATTAAATCATGAGCAGTGTCGCGATGTGGACACCTTGAGGTAGGGAAATGCAATCTAAATTGACGTCTCGCACGCTCTGTGAAGTTTCCTCCTGCCCAGAAAGCCTCTTCCACTAAGACGGATCTCTGCAACAGTAAGCATTCTCACTACACTCAGCGTATACGAGAACAAGACAGTAACACAAGTAACAGCTGTAGCGCACTCGCGACACTACCCCCACCCTACTACCACTGCAGGTCCACGGAACACGTGCAGGTGTGCTTTGTCTGTGCTGCCAACCTTACACGCCCCGCAACGCGAGACACGCGGAGATCGCCACTGCGGAGAGACTGCGGCCACACGCTTACTATTCGCGTACAAACACACGGGGACATAGACATTGTTATGGTCTTCAGTCCGAAGACTGGTTTGATGCAGCTCTCCACTCTACTCTGTCCTGAGCAAGCCTTTTCATCTCCTCATAAGAACGGCAACCCACATCCACTTGAATCTGCTTACTATACGCGTCTCTTGGTCTCCCTCTGCGATTTTTACCCCACACACTTCCCTCCAATGCTAAATTTACGATTCCCCGATGTCTAAGAATGTGTCCTACCAAGCGATCCCTTCTTTTAGTCAGGGTATGCCAAAACATCCTTTTCTCACCAATTCTGTTCAGTACCTCTTCATTAGTTATGCGATTTCTCTTTTTCAAAAATGTTTTTCTTCCCATTGCCATTCTGCATTTTATATCCTCTGTACTGCGACCATCGCATGTTATTTTACTACCCAAGTAACAGAACTCATCTACCACCTTCATTGTTTCGTTACCTAATCTAATTTCTTCAGCATCGCCTGATTTTCTAAGACCGTATTCCATTACTTTTGTTTTGCTCATGTTAATGTTCATTTTATACGTTCTCTTGAACACACTGTCCATTCCATTCAACTGCTCTTCCAGGTCCTTTGCTGTCTCTGACAGAATTACAATGTCATCAGCAAAACGCAATGTTTTTATTTCTTTCCCATGAACTTTAATCCCTATTCCAAATGTTTCCTTGCTTTCCTTCACCGCCTGCTCGATGTACAAATTGAATAACATCGGAGAAAGTTTACAACCCCGTCTTACTCCCTTCCCAACTGATGCTTCCCTTTCATGCCCTTCGAGTATAATAACTGCAGTCTGGTTTTTGTACAAGTTATAAATAACTCTCCTTTCCCTGTATTTTACCCCTGCTGACTTCAGAATTTGAAAGAGTGTATTCCAGTCAACATTGTCAAATGCTTTCTCCAAATCTACAAAAGCTAAAAATGTAGGTTTGCCTTTCCTTAATCTATCTTCTAAGATAAGACGTGAGTATTGCCTCCGGAGTTACTATGTTCCTCCTGAACCCAAACTGATCTTCCCCGAGGTCAGCTTCTACCAGCTTTTCCATTCTCCTGTAGATAATTCGTGTTAAAATTTTGCAACCATGACTCATCAAACTGATGGTTCTGTAATTTTCACACCTGTCTGCGCCTGATTTCTTTGGAATGGGAATTATTACATTTTTCTTAAAGTCTGAGGGCATTTCGCCTGTCTCATACATCCTACACACCAGTTCAAATAGTCTTGTCATGGCTGGCTCTCCCAGAGACTTTAGTAGCTCTGAGGGTATGTCATCTACTCCTGGGGCCTTGTTCCGACCTAGGTCATTCAAGGCTCTGTCAAATTCATCTCTCAGTATAGTATCTCCTATTTCATCTTGATCTACTTCCTCTTCCCTTGCCACAACATCGTCTCTAAGTTCATTTCCTTTGTAGAGCTGCTCTATGTACTCTTTCCACCTTTCAGCTTTCTCTTCTTTGCTGAGAACCGGCTTCCCATCTGAGTTCTTGATATTCGTAGACTTGATTTTCTAGTCCCCAAATGTCTCTTTTATTTTCCTGTAGGCGGTATCTACTTTTCCCCTTCTCATACATTCTTCTACAGATTTGCATTTGGCTTCTAGCCACTCCTGCTTAGCCATTTTGCACTTCCTGTCAATCTCATTTTTTAATCGTCTGTACTCCATTTTGCCTGTTTCATTTACTGCATTTTTATATTTTCTCCTTTCATCAATTAAATCTAGTATTTCCTGTGATATCCAAGGATTTTTTGTAGGCCTTGCCTTTCTACCTATTTTGTCCTCTGCTGCCTTCACTATTTCATCTCTCAATGCTACCCATTCCTCTTCTACTGTTTTATTTCCCCCTGTTTCTTTCAATTGTTGCCTAAATCTCCCTCAGAAATCCTCAAGAACTTCAGGTTCCTTCAGTTTATCTAGGTCCCATCTCCTTATTTTCCTACCTTTCTGCAATTTTTTCAGTTTCAGCCTACAGTTCATGACTAACAAGTTATGGTCAGAGTCTATATCTGCCCCTGGGTACGTCTTGCAGTGTATAACCTGGTTCCGGAATCTATGTCTTACCATTATAAAATCTATCTGATACCTTCCGGTGTCTCCTGGTCTCTTCCATGTATACAACCTTCTTTTGTGATTCTTAAACCAGGTGTTTGTTACGATTAAATCATGATCCGTGCAAAATTCTACCAGGCGACTTCCTCTTTCATTCCTCCTGCCCAGTCCATATTCACCTACTATTTTTCCTTCTCTTCCTTTTCCTACTACCGAATTCCAGTCTCCCATCACAATTAAGTTTTCCTCTCCCTTAACTGTCTGAATAATTTCCTTTAGCTCCTCATATATTTCTTCGATCTCCTCATCATCGGCAGAGCTAGTTGGCATATAAACCTGTACTACTGTTGTCGGTGTTGGCTTCGTATCTATCTTGACAATGATAATGCGATCACTGTGCTGCTCATAGTAGTTTACCCGCATTCCTATTTTCTTATTCATTATCAGTCCTACTCCTGTGATACCCCAACTGATTTTGTATTTATAATCCTGTACTCACCTGACCAGAAATCCTGTTCATCCTGCCACCGAACTTCACTAATCCCCACTATATCTAACTTCAACCTATCCATTTCCCTTTTTAAATTTTCTAATTTTCCTACCCGATTAAGGGATTTAACATTCCACGCTCCGATCCGTAGAATGCCAGTATTGTCTTTCCTGATAACAACATCCTCCTGAGTAGTCCCCGCCCGGAGATCCGAATGGGGGACTATTTTACCTCCGGAATATTTTACCCGAGAGGATGCCATCATCATATGTTCATACAGTAGAGCTGCATGTCCTCGGGAAAAGTAACGGCTGTAGTTTCCCCTTGCTTTCAGCCGTTCGCAGTAGCTGTGTGGCAAAGCCACATTAGCTGATGTTACAAGGCCAGATCAGTCAATCATCCAGACTGTTGCCCCTGTAACTACTGAAAAGGCTGCTGCCACTCTTCAGGAACCACACGTTTGTCTGGCCTCTCCACAGATACCCCTCCGCTGTGGTTGCACCTACGGTACGGCTATCTGCATCGTTGAGGCACGCAAGCCACCCCACCTCGGCAATGTCTGTGGTTCATGGGGGTGTAGCATCTCCTGTGATATCCAAGGATTTTTTTTGTAGGTCTTGCCTTTCTACCTATTTTGTCCTCTGCTGCCTTCACTATTTCATCTCTCAATGCTACCCATTCCTCTTCTACTGTTTTATTTCCCCCTGTTTCTGTCAATTGTTGCCTAAAGCTCCCTCTGAAATTCTTAAGAACTTCAGGTTCTTTCAAATTATCCAGGTCCCATCTCCTTATTTTCCTTCCTTTTTGTAGTTTCTTCAGTTTCAGCCTACAGTTCATAACCAACAAGTTGTGGTCAGAGTCTATATCTGCCCCTGGGTATGTCCTGCAGTTTATAACCTGGTTACGGAATCTATATCTTACCATTATAAAATCTATCTGATACCTTCCGGTGTCTCCTGGTCTCTTCCACGTATACAACATTCTTTTGTGATTCTTAAACCACGTGTTTGTTACGATTATATCATGTTCCGTGCAATATTCTACCAGTCGACATAGAGAAAGAAACAAAAATCGAAAAATGATTATTGTTATAAAGACCAACCACTTTAATGCCCGATTTCAGGAAGCGTCGTTTACGACATCGACGATCGTTTAATCTTTGACGACCGTTTAACTTTCATTTTTGCGTTTCATCGACGTCTGTTTACTGTAACGATCGTTAAACTCGCCGTCAAAACTGACGCGCTGATTTTGCGTCGTGAAACCATCTGACGAGTCGTTCATGAAAGGCAGGTTTACTATAGTTGGAATATTCAGGAGTTTTTGTAAAGGTAACATAGATACTTTATTGTTGTACACATTTTCTGGATGTGAAGATTGGAGATAATTTTTATGCGGAAGTATTGTTCATAGATTTGCTAGAAAATCTAGGGCCTGAACGTGTACTTTCTGAGCACAATGATCATTTCCATGCAATGAATGATATAAAAGTCGTTTAAGGTTAAGGTTGTCCAAGAAAGTAGCATTAAAACGTCTGGAATAAAATGAAAATAAGACTAGAGTATCCAACAAACAGAAATAGCCTATTAACCCCAATAAAACAGCTGCTTTTAACTCTGCGACTCTATGGTACTGGATCTCTTCAAATGGTAATAGCAAACTTAAATGCCGATATATCAAGAAGGTTTCAGAAGCAATTGCACCGCTGAGACCCCTAGGCCTAGATGTGAAATTCCCGCAAGGAAGTACGTCTTTCATTTTCGAAAGAAGTCCCACAAACAAACGTTTCTCATCAGCAGAAAATTTACAACCTCTCTTCTTTATTTCATTGGTACATTGCATTTTATTAGCGTTATTATTGCCCGGTTTCATCAAACTTACGAATCACAACAACTTTCCTTGTACTGAAAAACCGCTATTTACATAGCGATTTTCATTTGTTCAATCGAAAACTAGAGAACAACAATGAAAACAAACGATAAAACTCGATAGTATCGATTTAATACACGTGTAGCATTGTATGGGAGTGAAACGTGGACGATAAGGAGTTCAGATAAAAAGATGATAGAAGCTTTTGAAATGTGGTGCTACAGACGAATGATGAAAATTAGACGGGTAGATCACGTAACTAATGAGGTGCTTAAACGAATCTGGGAGAAAAGGAGTTTCTGGCATACCCTGACTAAGAGAAGGGATAGATTGGTAGGACAGATTCTGAGGCATCAGGGAATTGTCAACCTAGTATTATAAGGAAGCGTGTGGGGTAAAAATCGTAGAGGGAGACCGAGAGACGAATATAGCAAGCAGATTCAAAGGCATTTAGGTTGCGTAACGTATTCTCAGTTGAAGAGACTTGCACAGGACGGGGTAGCGTGGAGAGCTGCATCAAACCAGTCTGCGGACTGAAGACCACAACAACACTAGACGCTGTTTCGATTGGAGCGTCAGTTAAAATAAACACCTCGTCATTTCTTTAAGACTGGCGATGATGAAACGCGGTAACTTTTGAGGGTACGTCAAAAATAAACGAGGCGTTGAATTTGACGTTCGTGTAATATATTTAGACGAAGTTTGGTGAAACCGGCCATAAATTTTCTTGAATACCTCCTATGCATAGACATCGGGCAGTTACAGTTTTATTACTTGTATTGACACAAAAGAGATTTTTTCTCAAGTCTACATTCAGTACTCTTAATATGACATTTTAATAAATATAATCACCTTTACTGCTGCTTATTAGCATTATTTAATTGTCCGCTACAGCTGTTTCGCCGTATTTGGCACTGTCAAGTGGTCTGCAATAGTTAAATAAATTTTGTGAAAATATTTTTTTCGAATAAATAGGGAGCATATTATAGAGTTTCAAATTTATTACTTACTGTCTATTTGTTGCCAATATACACACAGCATCTGTACCTCTATATGATTTTAATAGGTACTTTCTTAGAAAGTCATTTTTTTAAAATAATTTTTAAAATAATGACTTTCTTGTTTGACAGCTATTTTGATGCTATGTGTTTACAAAGATGTTCTATTGCATTACATCTTTGGTAAAGATATAGCTTCTCTGAGATGATTAACTTCGAATTTTGTAATATCTTTGTTACAAATATTTTATACGTTTGATTTTGTAGTGTCTCCGATTATTTAGGCTGACGGAAATGGCACTGGATGTGCCATTTATAGTCCACAATACAAATGGAGCAAAAATTTAAATTACCAGAGAATGCTTCGATTTATTTGGCTGAGACATATGCAGTTCTAAAGGCGATACAGTACACTATAAATCAGAATTACTCACACTTTGTAATATTATCGGACTGTAAGAGTGTACTACAAGCAATGTCTAATATAAAAATTTCGAAATCCACGAATGAATACCTGCTACAAATCCGCCTATGGTATCATGAAAGTTTGAGAAGACAGAAAAAGATCATATTCATGTGGGTGAAGGCACATTGTGGCATACCAGGAAACGAGAAAGTGGACCAGCTGGCAAAGCAGGCAACAAGTAATGGGACAAAAATAGAGCTAAAACTTCCTTACACTGAATATGGTCATATTATTCGCAAAAGGGCATTTGACTCTTGGCAAGAAGAATGGACACATAGCTCACGCTACAAAGGACGCAACTATGCTCATATACAAGTTAGAATACCTAAAAGACCATGGTTTGATATAGTCAATGGACCCCGACAAGCAACGAGTACATTAAGTAGAATAAGATTTAACCATGGTTCATTCCTTGAACACTTATACCGATTGAATATAAATCAAACACCGGCTTGTGATTGTGATGGCATCTCGCGAGGAGATACGAACCATTTATTTTTTCAATGCCCAAAATATCAAGAAGCGAGGAAAGGTTTTTTATCATCTATCATCAAAAATAAAGTGCCACAGCCAATGACAATGAAATCCTTACTATACGAATCCAACACAAAAGTCTACGAAGCCATAATCGAGTTTATATGTAACGGAAAGATTAAAATATAATGGTCATTACTAAAGTAATTTGGGCATTAAAGGACTATATAAAATAAAGGAAGGAAATAATAGTATTATATGGCATTGATTCTAAGAAAGAAATGACTGAATGGTTTGAAACCGAAGTCAAAGAAACAAAGAAACAACAAACAATCCGATTATGAAATAGTGTGTCTCTTTGGTTTCTGAGGTATTGCTTGCCATTTGGAATTTTGTAATATCTTTGCTTTTCTCTGGTGTGTGAGATATTGTATGTTATTATGTATATTACACAGACATACATTACTAGACTGGCAAACGTGCCTCTGTGGCTGAACCCGGAAACCGCCATCTTCCTTACCTCACGTCAAAAAGTTTCCGTACGGTACTGCTATGTTCTTCTGACACGATATGACGTTGTAAGCTTTACGAGTTCGTTAGAACATGATTTGCATTTAAGCTAATACTTCCGCAACAGTTGAATTTAACATACAGGCCTACATTGTCGAATCGTGTTACGAGAAGAACGTGTTACGTATGGCTAAATTTTACTTCCCGTCCTGGCGGCTTCGCGTGATTATATTGTCAATCGTGTGACGTTGGCATTAGCCAATCACGTGACAACGCAAATTTTTATTCAAGAAATCTTCGTTTTACAAGGGCAATTACTTTTACAGAGTGAACCATAGAGTAGGAACAGCGTTATTTATTTACTACTTCGTATGTACAAAATGCTAATCAAGTCATTTTGTGTTGATTTCTAAGAATATCAACATCTCGGTGAGGGCTTTCTACCGTTTTGTTGATTTTGCCAACATATTCATACGAGGCCATCGGGAGGTAAGTAAAGTTTTACCGTTACGTATCGGTACATTTAAAGCAGACTGTAGTTATCGAACAAAACACTAAGAAGAATAACGATTGTGTTATCCACGACAAATAGTACATTTATAACGGTTATAATATTAAAAGAAAAGCCGAAATTGATCGAACCTGATAACAGATCAGGCCTAATAAAAACAGAAAACGCAACGCGATTTATTTCAGTATGTGTCAAATATTTCGTAAGGACTGTCAAAATAATAAGGATACGGGTTATCCACAATAAACAACACCTTTCTAATGACCACACTACTGAATTAAAACCGAAGTTGAATTAAATTGGTAACAGTTTAATAATAACAGCAAATCAATGGAACTCATTACTGTATGTGTCGAAGCTTACTGTAGCTGAAAAATTTACAGCCATATACAACACACGAATTCCCCCTGTGTCAAAACTCTAAAGACAGCGTATTTACGTCAGTTCATTCATTTTTTACGACTGTTTTCTGTAATAACACACAAGACTGCTTGCACGTTTATAGTATAGAAATATGGCGGCGAGACTTCACTGACACCAATGATACTGTATAAGGCATTGCCAGTCTAGTAATGTATGTCTGTGGTATATTACGATATACTCACTGCTGCAGGCCCATTTATGAAAAAAAAAAAATTCAGTGCTCTATTTTTAAAGTGTCCAATTGTAGTGAAAAGGACAGAAAATTTACATAAAAGTCGAATCATGGTATAAACAGACTTGCATTTTTATTCTATTATTCTAAGGTCTCATCGATATTGTAGACACTGTCTTTCCACGAGAACGGTATCACGCAGCCGAAATAGTTTCATAATTTTTTATTTATTTTATTTTATTTCATTTTATTTTTATTTTGTTTTTTTTTTATTTTTATTTATTTATTTATTTATTTATTTTTGCATTCTGAATGGTAGACGGGAGCAATTGAGATTCTTAAAAGAGCTGTAAAATGCATAGAATCTTCGTGGAGTCGTCGTTTCCGAAAGAGGCTCTCTCGATAGAGTGCCTAGTTAGCCAATTAGGAAGCGCACAGACGTCCAGCCGTAATTGTGCGCGCCGCACATCACCAAAAGCGAAGCGTGCGGCCCTCGTGGCGCACTCTGGCGTAAACCGCGAGCAATACACGCAGCGGCCGCGCAGGTGCGCGCAGGCAGGCTGCGCGCGCATTCTCCTCCACACACACACACACTGGCCGCCAGTGAAATTCGTTAATTTCCCACGCTGAAAGGCCGCCCTAATTGTTCGGCGCTCGGATCGGACGGGACGGGAGGCGCGCTTTTGGCGCGACCGTTCCGGTTCCGGGAAAAACCTTGGAGAGATAAAAAACAGATTTTCAAGTATACATTTGTGCGTGGCACATAAATAAGCGATGGCGGCGTGTTTTGTGCCGACTCGCGCCGCCGCTGAAATATTGACGAGCGGATGTATTATGCAGCCGGCCGCTGCGCCGATTCGTCGGACGCGCCGTTTGCCGACGAGCGGCGGGGGGGGGGGGGGGGTGCCGCCGGACAGGGGTGCGTGGCTGACACGGCGACACTCGCTACACACCTGTCTACGGCTTCCGTACCTGCGTCACCTGCTAATTTCGCTGCATATAAAGATTTTAGATAGTTCTTGTTAATGTTACAGGGTGTCCAGAAAAGGACTCCATGATTTCAAAATTAAATATCTCGAAAACAAAGATCGATAAAGGAATGCTGTAAACGGTATGTTTATTGTTAAAGCTGTAAGAAGTTTATACAGCAGTGTGAAATAATAGTTACAAAAGTTGCTAACAGATGGCGCTGTAATCGCCATAAGTAATTCCTAGTATAAATAGTGATCCGAAGCCCAGAGCGATCAGTTCCACTGTTGAAACGTGATAAAAGGTCAGCTGACCGAAGGAAGAGATTAAAACCGTGTACTCCATTGAACAACGCGTTTTTCCTATGCTAGAGTACCACAGGTTAGAATAGAGTCATACAAGGCAAAGTTTTCAAGCACGATTTAATGTTCCAAAAGGACCCGATGCGAAAACCATTCGTATGCTCTTCGCAAAATTTCAACGAACAGACAGCGTAACTGATGATCTAGTGGAGCATGTTGGTCGCAAGCAAACCGCAGTTACGCCTGACAACATCGCCACAGTCTCTGGAATTATTCAGTGAAATCCAATGTCATCCGTCCGTAGAATTGCATCTGAGATTGGTTTGAAGCGTTCCAGCACGCAGGAAATACTGAGAAAGAGCCTACACATGTATAAAGCCCTGTACAAAGCCACTGAGAAAGCAAAGAATGTTGCACTCACGGTTAAAAAAAAAGTCGATGCGCGAACTATACAATAATTGCCACACCCATACTTTAGCAAAAGATCTTTCCGAAACCCGAAAAAATTCTGGCCCCTATGTAAAATCGATAAGCGGGTCAAAGCGCACTATCGAGTCGCTCGTTGATCATTCCGAGTCAGTAACAGAAGAAAGCAAACGGAAAGCTCAAGTTCTGAATTTAACCTTTAAGAACCCTTTCACGCAGGAGGACCGCACAAGTGTATCATCATTTGATCAACCCACCAACTCCCAAATGGTGGACATACTGATAGGTATTTCCGGTATAGAAAAGCACCTGAGAGAGCTTCCCCAAGGAGACTCACGGTTCTTTCATGAATAAGTGCGTGGCGACTACGGGGCCCCGAGCTAATGCAGTCTTCCTTCCTTCTTTACTAATGTTCAAATGTTTGTACAGCTTATGGGACTTAACTACGGGGTCATCAGTCCCTAAACTTACAAACTACTTATGATCTAGCTAATACTAGGGACAGCACAAATATCATGCCAGAGAGGGGGATTCGAACCCCCGACCGTAGTGGCCGTGCAGACTGTGACTGACTCGCCGCAGAAAGCTCGGCCACCGCGGCCGGCTCCTTCTTTACTTCCCGGACTGCATCTTCTTCCCCCTCCCCTCCTTTCCTATCCTCACTTTTTCCCCTCCCCACCGGGGGACTGATAACCTCAGTAGTTTAGTCCCCCTATCCCAACCAAACAACCCAACCCAACCAGCTGAGAGAGCTAAATACAAAACGTCTCCTGGTCAGGATGGAATACCAGTTCGGTTTTACAAAGATTATTCTGCGGCATTGGCCCCTTAGCTTGCATTTATCGAGAATCTTTAATTCAGCGCAAAGTTCCTAGTTATTGGAAAAAGGCGCAGGTGACTCCGGTTTATAAGAAAGGAAAGAGAACTGACCCAGATAATTACACGCCAATATCGTTGACATCAGTTTCCTGTAGAATTTCGGAGAATACAGTTGGAATAAATTTCCTTGAGACGGGAAAGGTTGTTTCTATGAATCACCACTGGTTAGCAAACATTGTTCATGTGAAACTCAGCTTGCCCTTTTCTCACATGACATCTTGCGAGCCATGGATGAAGGGCAACAGGCAGATTGTGTTTTTCTCGATTTCAAAACGCATTTGACGCGGTGCCACTCTGCAGACTGCTAACGAAGAGACGAGATTATGGAATAGGTTCATGAATTTGTGACCGGGTGGAAGACTTCCTAAGTAATAGAACGCAGTACGTCCTATTCATCAGAGTCGAGAGTATCGTCAGGCGTGCCCCAGGGGAGTGTGTTAGGACCGGAAACATAGCTTCACTTATAACAAATGCGAGGTATTCGTAATCGCTGGTTCACAAGTTCAACTTAAGGAGCGTTTGGCTTAAGATCCGCATCTTTCGGATGGAAAGTTTAGGCCAGTATATCTGTATGCCTTCCATTTCATCATCTACAGACTCCTGGTTACAGAAAGCTTGCTACAGGAAAGAGATCTTGCAGAATGTTGGAATACTACGAATTAGCAGTATAACGTAAATTTACCGAAATTTGAAATCAATTACGTAAGTTTCGGTTTCGGCCGAAAATAGAAAATTTGGTAAAGTTTCGGCCGCAAATCATGTTTCGATCGGACTTTAGTTTTAATGTAATAATAATAATTTCGTGTGGCTCATTGGCCTGGTGCAAGTCTTTCAATTGGACGCCACTTCGGTGACTTGCATGTCCCTGGCCTACCCCAGTTATCCAACCGGGGAAAGGGGACCTACAGCTTAACGTCGAATCAGAAGCACGTGTCGTTTCTGACGTCTCCTCACATCGTTGTATGGTAAAGGATGGGTTACAACGCAGAATGGAAAAATGCGAGGTGCGACCGTGTTTCGAACCCGCGACACTTGTTCCATGGGTAGTTCAGTTCATTGCGGTCGTTGATCCTTCGTTGGCGTTCGATGTGTTCTTGGCTCAGCTTTTTTATTACAGAGAGTCGTTCAACCCTCTGACCGGGCGCGCTGAGCCACGGCATCCGGCACACCACCGTTTAACTGTTAGGAGTGTCACCTCCCGCGTAAAAATTGTGGGTATTTTGTTGTTAAGCACAACTGTACACTATCTTATAGCGATATACTACGTTACAAACGAATTAATTAGTATTGGACGTAATGAAACGGGTTATCATGTTGTTTTGCTGTATATACAGGGCGTTTCACTAAGTGTGTTTGACTCTGTAACTTATAAATTAATAGGTGACGGGAAATTTTAATGCGGTAGGTCAACACAAGAAATGTTACACTTTCTGCAGAGCTAAGAACATAGTTTATTGTATCATTTTTCCAAAGAGTTACACCACAAAGATATATTTTTTTAAATGGAACAATAGTTTTTCTGTCGTGCATTGGATTCGTTGAAACCAGCAGCGTCCAAATAAATTTAAACTACATTCCTATCACTGTTACTTTGGGAGCTACAACCATTCAAAGTTTAGGGGGCGGAGGCTACGACAGCGTATCTGACTGGCTGGTGGTCATGAGACAGTGGGCCGTGCACCAGGGGATAGCCATTCGGCCAGTCAGCTACGCTATCGCAGCCTCCGCCCCCGGAACTTTGAAGGGTTGTAGCTCCCAAACTAACAGTGATAGGAATGTAGTTTAAATTGATTTGGACGCAGCTGGTTTCAACGATTCCAATGCACATTAGAAAAAACTATTGTTTCATTTAAAGAATTATATCTTTGTGCTATAACTCTTTGGAAAATGATACAATAAACTATGTTCATGGCTCCGCAGAAAGTGTAACATTTCTTGTGTTGACCTACCGCATTAAAATTTCCCGTCACCTATTATTTTATAAGTTACAGGGGTAAACACACTTAGTGAAACATCCTATATAATGTATTGTGAATTTTAGTAACACAAAGAATCAAATATGAACTGAAATATCCTGTAGGGTGCCTGTCATCTGTATAATCTCTGGAGCTCGAATATCAAATGTTCAAATCTTTGTACAGCTTATGGGACTTAACTACGTGGTCATCAGTCCCTAAACTTGCAAACTACTTATGAACTAGCTAATACTAAGGACGGCACAAATATCCATGCCTGAAGAGGGATTCGAACCCCCGACCGTAGTGGCCGTGCAGACCATGACTGGAGCGCCTCAGTCCCCTCGGCCACCGCTGCCGGCTCTGGAGCTCGTCCTGGCATCTAGTGAGCACTGATACTACTATATCCAAAACGGACCTTATCTTTGTAATTTTTGCTCACGAGAAAAATTACAATCTTTAAATCCCAATTTATTTCGTTTGTTAGATACTGAAGACAATGTCTTCACGAACATACAGAAACGCGTGCAACTGTGTCTTCAAGCTCAAGGCATCATCTCTTATAACTTCCATAACTTTAATAAGGCAAGTTATGAACTGTATAGTTCCTTACTGGGCACACTGTAATACATTATCAGCGATCTTCTTTCAAAATTTCAGCACCAGACTTCGTACTGTACTTGCTCAGTATACGTGGTGTGTCTAAAAAAGTTCGGTGAACGGTGTCATATCTGAACGTCAAATTGGCGCATGTGTCTTCAGAGACTCGAGGAGAATCGATCCACAGCATGCACTGCAGGTGACTGGCAATGTAAACAGGCTGCGACCAGTCGATCGTAGTCAGTGAGAGAGGACGTATCACAGCGTAATGGAGCAACGAGTAAACATCAAGTTCTGCTTCAGATTAGGGAAGCTTATCCGACGGTTCGGCCAGAGTTGCACAGGACTGGAACATGGATGCTGCTGCATAACAGCGCCTCTGCACACTGCACAATCCGGGTGCATCCTGTTCTGGCGGAGGAGATGGTAACCTTCAGCACCCTCCTTACTTGCCTGATGTGGCTCCTGCGGACTTCTTCCTGCTTCTCCGCTGGAAGGCGGCCATGACAGGTGAACATCTTGCGGACGTGATGCCACAAAAGATCGTGTGACAGCCGTTCTGGGATCGATTCCACAGGAGGCCTTCGATAGTTATTGTCCAAAGTGTGTAGTACGGGTGTCTACTATCCTGAAGGCCAATAAAGAACATTTCTTCGTATCTTTTCAGACACACCACGTAATACGCAGACTTTTCTCTCAGATGAAATTTTCTGTTGTAAGCGATCAATGTTTCCTAAACCAATGATATATATATAGGGTGTTCGAGGAAGCTTCTCGCTCCGTGACACCGGCGACGTTACAACTCGGCCACACAACATTTAGAAGGCGCATTGCATTACGTACAGCGTGTGGTATCTGCCCCTGAAACTTTGAAGGGTTGTAGCTCCCAAAGTAACAGTGATAGGAATGTAGTTTAAATTTATTTCGACGCAGCTGGTTTCAAAGAATCCAATGCACGATAGAAAAAAATATTGTTCCATTAAAAAAATTATATCTTTGTGCTGTAACTCTTTGGAAAATGATACCACAAACTATGTTCATAGCTCGGCAGAAAGTGTAACATTTCTTGTGTTGACCTACCGCATTAAAATTTCCCGTCAACTATTATTTTAAAAGTTACAGAGGCAAACACACTTAGTAAAATACCCTGTATATAAAATAAATCACCAGATCGCGTACCCACCGGAAGACGGAACAAATCCCGAGAGTTTCCGAAATGACGTAAACTGTTCGAACATTTCAAGTCAGGTTCAAAATCGCTCGCCACGGCGGTGTGGCCAACCGCACTGAGGCGCTATGCTCCGATGCGCGAGGCCGCTCCCCGTCGGGCGTTCGAATCCTTCCTCGGGCATGGATGTTTGTGCTGTCTTTAGTATAAGTTAGTTTATAAGTAGTTTTATTATGTTTTATTATAATGACATAGTACACCTATGCACTGTAAATTGTTATATAACAACTGATTGACATTACAAGATTATGGCCTTGTAAAATATTTTATTTGACCAGATGATGCTGACATAGTTCAGCGAAAACGGTCGTCGTAAATAAAAATTGATGATCAGCGATCTTGGGATTTTTATATCTTTCTACAATTTCAAAATCGCTTCTACCAAAACACACACGAAAAACAGATGCAATACAATCACCGCGTTCAGAAAGTAGGTATGCTGTGTCATTTGTTGCGTGCTAAGTAATTATTGATATGCTTATCAGTTATTAATACTACATTTCCCATTGTTTAACATATTTGAATCATGTTTGACCATATTACAAATAGTTATTGGCATTTATTCGCAGGTCCTGTTTTGAATGAAGTCCAGTGTCTTGTGTGACATCATTGTGATCCAGGTCATCACACTGACGATTGAATAAAGTGTGTTTTCCTGTGCTGCATGTGTTCCGCAATGGAAACAAGTTTACCTTATCAGCAAAAGGTGCATTTGCAGCAAAGTTCTCACGAAAGAAGATGCCTAACCGCAATGCTGTACGGAACCTCAAGTTTCGAAAGATCGGAAGCGTTGATAATGCTACAAAAGTAGGCAGGCCATCCACATGCATAAGACGGTGGAGGTGTAATACATGAAGCCGCAAAGTCCAAAGAACTCGGTTGGACGACTAGCTTAGCACGCCCGTGTGTCCTTTAGTTCCGTTCGCGTCAACTTTTACAGTTGATTTCAGTCCTTCCTGCAGAGCAATGAGGACAGGATTCTTGACACAACATTTTCCACGGTGCGGCATGGTTTCACCACTCCGGTTACGTGAATAGCCAGACTCTCCACTGCATGATCCAAAGGTTAGTTCCCCCTGGGTCGTAAACGCATAATTGGGCCAATATTCTTTCAGTACACCATAAATGCAGAACGGTACTGTACCTGCATTCTGGAGCACTTCCTAGATGAACTCAGTGAGGACGAAACTGAAACTGCGTGGTTCCAACAGGATCGGTCGACTGTACGTACAGCCTACAAGCCGATGAACTTTTCAAATGTCATCGTCGGTGATTGCATTGTCTCTCGAGGACTCTGGCCGCCCCAACTTTGCTCCACTTGAAAGTAGCTTGTTAAATTTTCTATGAATGACCTTGGGCAGTGCAGTAGGGATCTGCAAATGCAAGTTAAAAAGCCCACTCCTGCTCCAAATTACTTTGCGAGTGGCCACAATACTTTCGCAACGGAAATTTATCTAACTGCTCACAAACATGGAACGTGGAGCATGAAATTATAAAGCATAGGTTTGATACTTTAAATTACTATCTATTCAATAAATTTATCAAGCAAAATGTGGGGAGATCAAATAAGCACAATGAAGCACACACCTTGAACAACAGTTAATTAAATATTTAAGTTGCTGCTGATGATAAAAATATTTTCTGCCCTTTTTGAAAATGTTCAAATGTTTGCAGAACTTATGGGACTTAACTACGAAGTCATCAGTCCCTAAGCTTACAAACTACTTATGAACTAGCTACTATTAAGGACAGCACAAATATCCATGCCTGAGGGGAGATTCGAACCCCCGACTGTGACTGGCAAGCCACAGACCACTTGGCCACCACGACCGGCGCCCTTTTTGAATATGGAGATAACATGGGAGGATATTTGCAAATACACAGGGGATAGGGAAAGCACACTCATTCACAGAGACCCGCACATAATGCTTGTGACGCTTACTCAAGTGGGAACAATTCATAGCAGCAGCAAAACGAAGCGTCTGCGGCATTTTGACGAGATGGCGGGCATCTTCAAGCACAATTGAAATTATACTATTCACAAACGAACTCATGTGTGGGGAAGCAGTGGCATACTATCATTAAGTACCACGTGGTGCACGACCATGGTGAATTACATACAATTTACAAAAAGAAATTTACTTAGAATAAGCAAGTAAAGCACATGTAAGACTTCAATAAAAGAAAGCTAGTATCAGTAAAAAGCACATCTGAAGACCGAATAATGATCGTTACGAAAGCACGTTGTGCAATCGGTCGTACCAAGATAGTAAAGACGAAATCAATCAAGAAATTCCAAGAGAGAATTTAGCATGCTTGCGGAAACACACTCCACACGAAAGCGTTAGTTAAAACAGCATGGAATTCAAACATACTAAGTTGAAGCATATGCTGAAGGCCACACACATGCATTCTAACTTGGGAAACTGGACACAAAAATCATTACCAGAATGAAAATGCAAATATTAAATTTACACTGAATTACTAGAGTTATGAAAAGTAAGAAATACTTTGCCTCCCATAGCAAAAGAATAACTTAAGAAAAACTATCACTGATAAACCAGGACTGCCTCTCCACAAATAAAGTTCTAACAGCATGCCATTCCCTCAGCATGATTCGACGAAATACTCACTTCGGCGGTCGCGGCAAGACTGATGCCTCAGCCCGCAGTCAGAGCTTTTCCTCTGCACACCGGATGTCGGGAGCGTTGAAAGCGATGTAGGGTATGTTCTCAAAGCCTACTGTCTACCAACCCTCGCTACCTGAGGGAGATAATACCCTCTACTACAGCTCCAGAGAGGTCTGTCACTTCCTTCGTCCATGATGAAGTTGGTACTACACTGAGAATAACCCACGTCGCCATCTTGCCAAGTAAGGGTGTCTCTGGCTCCCCAGCAGACGGCACTGCAGACGACAAACGAAGCCATGCGTTCTTAACTAAAGTAAACGAAGCCAAAGGCGCGAAGCGGCGACTGTAAGCCATTGCGCGGCAGTGAGTCAATAGTAAAAGCAACCTTCCACATTCATACGAACACACAAGTTCAGTCACACGGGTGGAAACATGTATATACATGGGACATCGATCATTAATAAGGGAATCACATAGTTATTGTAAATAAACATTTAGAGTAATTAATATCTCAAAATGGAACACGACTACACTTTCAGTGGACATGTTTCACACTGCATATTTCATACCTATTATTCAAATGTGTAAACAGGAATTACACTGTTCTGTTCAAACAGAAAAGATTTTAACAACTATCAAGGTATCTCTATAATTAGCGTTGTAGGCAAAATATTCTCAGGTATTGTTGAAAGGAGAGTGCGAGTATTAATTGAGGACAAGTTAGTCGAAAATCAGTGATTGGTTTCGGCCTCTTACAGGATGTCAGGACCAGATCTTTAGCTTACGGCAGGTAATGGAAAAGTGCTATGAGTGGAACAGGGAATTGTATCTATGTTTCATAGATCTAGAAAAGACTTATGACCGTGTCCCTAGGCGGAAGCTACTGTCAGTTCTACAAGATTATGGTATAGGAGGCAAACTTCTGCAGGCAATTAAAGGGCTTTACCTAGACTGTCAGGCAGCAGTTAGAGTAGATGGCAAATTAAGCACATGGTTCAGGGTAGTTTCAGGGGTAAGTCAAGGCTGTAACCTGTCACCACTGTTGTTCATACTATTCATGGATCATATGTTGAAAACAGTAGACTGGCAGGGCGAGATTAAAATAGGTGAAAACAAAATAAGCAGCCTCGCATATGCGGATGACTTAGTTGTAATGGCCGATTCAATTGAAAGGTTGCAAACTAATATTTCAGAGCTCGATCAGAGGTGCAAGGATTATGATATGAAGATCAGCATCTCCAAAACTAAAGTAATGTCTGTGGAAAGAGATTTAATCGGATTGAGTGCCAAATAGGAGGAACAAAGTTAGAACAGGTAGACACACTCAAATACCTGGGATGTATTTTCTCACAGGATAGCAACATAGTGAAAGAACTGGAATAGAGGAGCAGCAAAGCTAACGGAGTGAGTGCTCAGCTAAGATCTAATCTCTTCTGGAAGAAGGAAGTAAGTACCAAAACTAAGTTAGCGGTGTACCGCTCTATCTTTCGACCAACTTTGTTCTATGGGAGTGAAAGTTGGGTGGATACAGGTTACCTTATTCATAAGGTAGAGGTTACAGATATGAAAGTAGCAAGAATGATTGCAGGCACGAATAGATGGGAACAGACTGAGATGGTGGGGTCATGTTACTCGCATGGGAGAAGCAAGGTTACCTAAGACTCATGAGCTCGGCAGCGGAGGGAAAGAGGAGTCGAGGTAGACCAAGGAGAAAGTACTTAGATTCGGTGCAGAATGATTTTAAAATAAAAACATAACATCAGATGAGGCAGCAATGTTAGCATTAAATAGGGGATCATGGAGGAATTTTATTAGAGGTACTATGCTCCAGACTGAACGCTGAAAGGCATATAAATCCCTAATGCTGTTGATGATGATTTTTCTTTTTCTTTTTTCTTTATATATATATATATATATATATATATATATATATATATATATATATATATATATATATATATATATATTTTTTTTTTTTTTTTTTTTTTTTTTTTTTTTTTTTGTGACAATACTTTCGCCTTTCCTTTCAAACTGCTAGATATCATCAATACAAACACATAACGGCACTGTATGAAAAATATTATTGTAAATTTGTTCAAACACAATACGATCTTGTACAGTGACAGGATTGAATGATATTTCACGAAATTTAAGCTTATTCTTGTGGCTGGTTCGTTCTTGCATATCCCTCTCTCCGTTGCACATGCACCATACGAAATTTCGAGCCTGTTCAGACGTGAGTATCCTTTTCCAGAACTAGTGTTCGCGTTGGAACTAAAAGGTACATGCTGGTGTTCTAATTCTCTATATCTCCATTAAATCTGAGCCATGTTTAAAACTGTCATATAGTAGCTGCAGTGATGATTAACTTTCCGTAATTTTTATGTTCTGCACAGAAAGATTTCATTGACATGTACAATAAACTTTGCAGAAGTTCAAAATGTTCAAATGTTTGTAGAGCATATGGGACTTAACTACAGGGTCATCAGTTCCTAAACTTACAAACCACTTATGAAATAGCTAATACTAAGGACGGCACAAATATCCATGCAGAAGTGGAGATTCGAACCCCCAACCTTATTGGCAGTGCAGACCGTGATTGACGCGTCTCATTCCCTCGGCCACCGCGGCCGGCCGACATTTGTTACTTTACTACCCAAGTAACAAAAGTCATCCACCACCTTCATTGTTTCGTTACCTAATAATTCCTTCAGCATCGCCTGATTTTCTAAGACTGCATTCCATTATCTTTGTTTTGCTCTTGTCAATGTTCTCTTCAACACACTGTCCATTCCATTCAACTGTTCTTCCAGGTCGTTTGCTGTATCTGACAGAATTACAATGTCATCATCAAAATTCAATGTTCTTATTTCTTCAACCTGAACTTTAATCTCTATTCCAAATTTTTCCTTGCTTTCCTCCACAGCCTGATCGATGTACAAATTGAATAACATCGGAGAAAGGCTACAACCATGTCTTACTCATTTCCCAAGTAATGCTTCCCTTTCATGCCCTTCGAGTCTAATAATTGCGATCTGGCATTTGTACGAGTTGTAAATAACTCTCCTTTCCCCTTATTTTACCCCTGCTGACTTCATACTTTGAAAAAGTGTATTCCAGCTGTGGTGCATTTGTTTTTTACTTGACATACATTAACGCCACATTTATATATACATCACCTGTTGTAGATGTTCAGTGGTCTCGAAGATCTTGTAGTTCGCCTGCCGTTAACACATTACAAAATTATGTTGTGACATCGGGTTCTTGGCTTTTCAGGAAACTACATTTGTGACTCTTTCATTTGATTTTTAAGTATGTTTATTCATCCATTTCTGACAAAGTAATTTCACAACACACTTCCATACTAAATAAAATGTTACTTCACAAAGACTGCCATAATACTCCCGCCTACTTCAGACTCACTACAGACACTCTCCTGAGTTCGCGCCAATTCGCGCGTATAAATACACTCTAGTTTTTCTAGAACCTTCTAGAACACGGAAGTACAACATTTAAATATTTAACAATTTGTTCAATAAATATTAATGAATCCTACTTTACGCAAATATACACAAAACTATGACAGATGTAATAAACATATTTCCATATCAAAATGAAATAATACAAAAGATCGTAAGTAAACAATAATTAGTGCAGTGTTAATATATGTTTACATTGTTACGACTTTCAATAATTAATTAATTTAGTTTGTTAGCAGACCCTAGTAATGCAAATTATGATGATTAAAATAAATTGCCAGAAGCGCTATAAAATGCTTATGTAATATAAACATGAAATGTTAGGTTACAATACTACGACCAATTGTTGTTGTTGTTGTGGTCTTCAGTCCTGAGACTGGTTTGATGCAGGTCTCCACAATACCCTATCCTGAGCAAGCCTCTTCATCTCCTCATAAGAACGGCAACCTACGTCTGTCTGAATCTGCTTACTGTATCCATCTCTTGGTCTTCCTATTCGATTTTTAGCCCACCACACTTCCCTCTAATGCTAAATTCACAATTCCTTGATGTCTAAGACTGTGTCCCACCAATCTATCCCTTCTTATAATTACGGTATGCCACAAATTTCTTTTCTCCCCAATTCTGTTCAGTACCTCCTCATTAGTTACGCGATCCACCCACCTAATCTTCAGCATTCTTCTGTAGCACCATATTTCAAAAGCCTCAATCCTCTTCCTGTCCGCACTGTTTATCGTCCATGTCTCACTCCCATACAAGGCAACACTCCATACAAATGCCCTCAGAAAGGACTTCCTTAGGCTTAAATCAATATTCGATGTTAACAAATTTCTCTTTTTCAAAAACACTTTTCTACCCATTGCCATTCTGCATTTTATATCCTCTGTACTGCGACCATCATTTGTTATTTTACTGCCCAAGTAACAAAACTCATCTACCTCCTGTATTGCTTCTAATTCCTTCAGCATCACCTGATTTTCTTACACTGCACTCCATTACCCTAGTTTTGCTCTTGTTAATGTTCATCTTATATGCACCTTTCAGCACACTGTCCATTCCGTTCAATTGCTCTTCCAGGTCCTTTGCTGTATCTGACAGAATTACTATGTCGTCGGCAAAACGCAATGTTTTTAATTCTTCACCCTGAACTTTAATTCCTTCTCCAAATTTCTCCTTGCTTTCCTTTATACCTTACTCGATGTACAAATTGAATAACATTGGAGAAAGGCTACAACCCTGTCTCACTCCCTTCCCAACCACTGCATCCCTTTCATGCCCTTCAACTCTGACAACCACTGTCTGGTTTTTGTACAAGTTGTAAATAACCTTACGCTCCCTATATTTTACTCCTGCTTGCTTCAGAACTTGAAAGAGTTTATTCCAATCAACATTGTCAAAAGCCTTCTCCAAATCTACAAAAGCTAGAAATGTAGGTTTGCCTTTTCTTAATCTATCTTCTAGGATAAGCCGTAAAGTGAGTATTGCCTCCCGAGTTCCTACATTTCTCCTGAACCCAAACTGATCTTCCCCGAGGTCGGCTTCTACCAATGTTTCCATCCTTCTGTATATAATTCGTGTGAATATTTTGCAACCATGACTTATTAAACTGATGGTTCTGTAGTTTTCACACCTATCTGCACCTGCTTTCTTTGGAATGGGGATTATAACATTTTTCTTAAAGTCTGAAGGTACTTCGCCTGTCTCATACATCTTACACACCAGGGGAAACAGTTTTGTCATGGCTGGTTCTCCCAGAGCCTTCAGTAGCTCTGAGGGAATATCATCTACTCCAGGGGCCTTGTTTCGACTTAGGTCTTTCAGGGCTCTGTCAAATTCTTCTCTCAGTACAGTATCTCCTATTTCATCTTCATCTACATCCTCTTCCCTTCCTACAATATTGTCTCGAAGTTCATTTCCTTTGTAGAGCCCCTCTATATACTCTTTCCACCTTTCAGCTTTCCCTTCTTTGCTGAGAACTGGTTTTCCATCCGTGTCCTTGATATTCATAGAACTGTTTTTCTTATCTCCAAATGTTTCTTTTATTTTCCTGTAGGCTGTATCTATTTTTCCCCTATTTATACATTCTTCTACGTCCTTGCATTTGCCTTCTAGCCACTCCTGCTTAGCCATTTTGCACTTCCTGTCAATCTCATTTCTTAGTCGTCTGTACTCCATTTTGCCTGTTTCATTTACTGCATTTTTATATTTTCTCCTTTCATCCATTATGGTATCGAATACTTCAGTTATTTAAACAAGCGGAACCCTCCTGGCTAAATATATTACACAGTCAACACTGTCAAAAGCTTTCTCCAAATCTACAAAAGCTAAAAATATAGGTTTGCCTTTCCTTAATCTATTTTCTAAGATACGTCGTAAAGTGAGTATTGCCTCCCGTGTTTCTGTTCCTCCTGAATCCAAACTGATCTTCCACGAGGTCAGCTTCTACCAGCTGTTCCATTTTCCTGTAGATAATTCAAATTTTGCAACCATGAGTAATCAAACTGATGGTTGTGTAATTTTCACACCTGTCTGCGCCTGATTACTTTGGAATGGGGATTATTACATTTTTCTTAAAGTCTGAGGATATTTCGCTTGTCTCATTCATATCACAGACCAGGTGAAACAGTTTTCACATGGCTGACTCTCCCGGAGACTTTAGTAGCTCTGAGGGAATGTCATCTACTCCAGGGGCCTTGTTCCGACGTAGGTCTTTCAGGTCTCTGTCACATTCATCTCTCAATATAGTATCTCCTATTTCATCTTCATCTACTTCGAATTCCCTTCCTACAACATTGCCTCTAAGTTCATTTCCTTTCTAGAGCTCCTATTGAGTATGATGGTGGAAGAAAGTACCAGTAGCTGTATCGCAATTATTTATTTAATTGAATGTAATTAAATAAATAATTGTTATACACATGTTGGCACTTTCTTCCACCATCAAATTTATCAGCTGATGTCCCAACAAATCGATTATGGAGAGTAGTCTCCACCCAGAGATCCGATTGAGCGGTATTTTTACCTCCGGAATATTTTACCGAAGAAGACGCCATTATCCGATATTCATACAGTAGGGCCGCATGCCTTTGTTTCAGCCGTTCACAGTAGCTGCATGGCAAATCTACATTAACCGATGTTACACTGGCAGCTAAATCAATCATCCAGACTGGGGTCCTGTAACTAATGAAAATGCTGCTGCCTCTGTTCATAAATCACATGTTTGTATATACGGTACGACGATCTATATCGTTGAGGTTCGCTAACTTCCCCACCTCGACAATGTCTACATTTCATGGGGGTAGAGAAATCGTTAATTGTAAATAATAATATGCACATTTCTCAGTTCCCTGTTTCGCTCACTGTGTTAAAAAATTACAGAAAAGTCTGTAGTTACTTGCAGCGTACCATACACACAGTAGCGGTCGGTGCTTGAGATGACTGGGGGTTCACTGTTCACTTCTTTGAGTGACGGATCTTGATAATGGCGCTGGCCCCCTCCCCCCCCCTCCCCCCACTATCCCCCGCTCGACGTCCAAAGATCGCCCGGAGTGCTCCCCCACATTTGGATATATTTTCGTTAAAAGGTCTTCTTGCTTCAACTCGAGCTGAGGCGTCGGCCTACGAAGCTTCTTTGTTTCACACTTTTGTTCCAAGCTTAAAGTCGAATAAATTGTTTCTAAAAGACACTGAACGTTGTTCATTTTTCTTTGACAATAAACACCAAGAACCTATGAATATGCACATGAACACTAACACACAGTAAGTAACTGATTACACTGTTAAGCGACTGTAACAAAACGAATCTGTTACGCTGAAGATACAAGCTGCCTTTGGGTCTTGTGACACTGTAATCATCACACCCTCATAAGGTTACGCATGCGCAAAGGCTGCTCTACCCCACCGCTTTTCAAACAGCTAAATATTTACTACAACGAAGAGCATAACTGTAATTTACTCTCAAAATCGCTACACATTTGCTAGACGTCTAAATATACTTGGCAAGTAACAATACGAAAGTCACTGTCGTTCCCGAATCTGTTAAAAAGAAGATTGGGATTAAAATAATTACTTGCAGGTGGCCTCGAACCCACTATATTCGACAACGTATCGCGATGTCGCTAACCACACGGCTAGGTGGAGAATAGTGACTTCATTATCATTCATAATCGGATCTCCTGAAATCTTTAGCAGTTGATGCGTCTTTAATTTATATTTACCGTATAAGATATTTTACCAAATATGACGTGTTTTTGATGAATTTTCAATGCGCCTAAATTACCTTCATGCAGGATTTGCCTATGCGCCATTGTCTTCGCTTCGGGACCATTCGTGCGTAATCGCCAGAGGTCCAGTAGCCATGCGCTGGTGTCTCTACCAGCTCCAAAGCCTATGTTAAAAGCGGCGTTTCCCCTCGCTTCATCCTGCCGCAGGAGCACCCATATGCTGCCTCCAGGGGGTTCAGAAGAGAATTTGATCCTCAGGCGCGCATACGCATTGCAACGGTGCGGCCACTGCCGCCTATATTACGGGACCGCGCTAGACTCGTGTACGTGCTGTCTCCGCGAACTAAAACGTTTCTAATGCGATAAAAATACTTTCAACGTGCATATAAAATGATGTGATAGAAGAACGAAATGAAGGATGATAGTTGAAAAACACTTTTTATTTTATTTATTTATTTACTTTTTTTTTCACGACGATTTTTTTCCCCCGGGGGTTCAGTGAACCAGTGAACATATAGGACGCGCCACCACTTCATATACATAAGAAAGTCCAGTAAACACTTTTTATTTTATTTATTTACTTTTTTTTCACGACGATTTTTTTCCCCCGGGGGTTCAGTGAACCAGTGAACATATAGGACGCGCCACCACTTCATATACATAAGAAAGTCCAGTATACGTATTGAATAACTTGAAACGATAATGTGATAATATTGTAATGGGCTCCAGGGTTAAATGTATTCCCGCAAAGGATCGGACGTATTCGTGTAATTCTACAGAAGGTGTCATTTACCTGATGGAACCGTATATATGATTATGGATGTGGCGTCTCTTCTTTCGGAAATGTTCGAAAGAGAGACGAAGATGTTAAGAGCATTGGCCTGCACCAAATTAGGTTCCACTTTTTGCATTGCCAATCCTGATACGTTCGATTGTTTTGGATCACACGTTTCACACTGAGCTTTACCACTTTTACAAAAGATCGTTCGCTCTTTCACTTTCAGTGCACCTATCATAGCAGAGCTGAAGTACTAAATATAATAACTGCGGTGTCAAGTAAGCCGGCATTTGTTTCACTGAAAAGGGCAGAACGTGTACTCGCGCTCCTGCCTATAGTACGGTTAACAATGAACGACTGCGATCAGAAAAAAAAAAAAAATGAAAAAAATAAACAAAAAAAGATCATACGGGCCGCGTGGAAGCGGAGCTTTGTGAAACTATTACCCCTGTACAACAACGCTAACAGCGCACTTCAAATAATGAAGCCCGTCAGAGAGAAACAGCGCACGGGGAAAGAGAGTCCTTTGTCGGCGGCGGCGGTTGCGGCGGCGGCGTCTGGTATCGAGTATCGACTATCGATTCGCGATCGCAGCGGCGGCAGCAGCAGAGGGGCGCCCTTTGGCGCCGGGGAGCTCGCGTGCTGGCAGCGGGTCCTTTGAGGCGGCCGCACTCGCTAAATTTTAACAGATTCCCTTTCAGAATAAGCGCGCCGCGACGGCCAACAAAAACCGGAAAGCACGGGGGCCCGCAGAGAGCGCCAACAACTTGATTAGCCGCGTGTAGTGGCCAGCCTGGCTGGCGTCTTTTTGTGCACGCGTCTAGCCCGGCTCCATTGTCAGATATTTACCGCAAAGCGGGCGGCCGGCTGCTTGCGTCAAACACACACACACACACACACACACGATGCGTGTGGCCCAAGCCACAACAGCCATCAACGCCACTGGATAAAACGAAAAGTACTAAAAAAAAGAGTGTGTGGGAGGCCACAGAGAAAGAGACTTATTGGATTCCGCAGGCGCACCGGATTCGGCCGGCCTATTTGTCCCGCAGAAATTCTACCCCCCTTATTTTTCCTGGTGGGAAATTACCTATTCACGCCCTGGGAAGTTGATGTAGATCGGCCGCCAACCGTAAACGCACGCGCGCATGCGCTTCAGCGAGGCCCTGACGTTGTTCCGGCAGGATAACTCTCCTGTCTTTGCCGCTGATGGTCTGCGTCGATGGGGCCGCAGTCGCCGTTTCAATAGCAGCCTCATGTTTCAGACGTGGTCTGACATCAGGAAACGAGCACTAGCGGGAAACTGGAGAATGATCTCAAAGTCTGATTTGTCCTGTTCAAGACCAATGTAACTGGGGACGTGAGCGTTCATAACATAACAAGGGATTTCGGGTGTTCACAGCACCGAACGTAAATATGATACTAAGGTTTCGATTATTTCCATTTTTTGTTTTGTTTTACAATAAACATGGCATTTAGTCATACGCTTATTCAATCAAGTACAATTTTAATCACTAAGGCACACGAATAATTATCGGTAACTGATAAATCAATGACAAATGTGGAATGGAGTCATCGTTTACAGACTATTATTCAATTTAATCTCAAAAAAGCTTCAACCAATTTAAAATTATAGAGAAATATTAACATGGCAAACATATTACTATTACTTAATCATTCATGATTCTGAATTGGTACATCTATTGCAGATGTTTTTCGCATGGTTTAATCACATAAATTGGTTGCACTTGCTACAGACCAACCTCTGTGGTGTTGTTGAAAAGGATGGTGGTGTGTCTTCACCAGCACCATCGTCAGATTGTTCACTTGCAGTTGCTTGATTGCAGTGTTCTTCCTTTTCATTGTCATCCATGTCCTCAAATTTTGGAATACCACAGTCTTCACTTACATTTAAAAGTTCATCCAGCACCCTTATAACAAGGAGACCACATGGGTGTCGGCTTATAGAATTTTTTTACATTTATGTTACATAATGTTCCACATCTCCCTAGGTGAATACCATTTCACAACACTTTACAGTTTCACACTTAAAACATATACACAGACATTTTGGGTACACATTTTCTCCCAGGGGACAGGGGGTGGCGGCAGGAAGGGCATACGGCAATACCGGACTTTCTTATGTATATGAAGTGGTGGCAGCTGTCTGAAGCCCTTCCACGACCACAGATGGTGGACAAGCTGGGCGTAGACGTCGGTCGGAACACCAATAAACTGCCGACAACTGGCGACCAGCGCCAGATGAGCGCGGACTGTGAACGGAGGGCCTGACGCAGGACTGGCCCCAGACACCTGCCTCGACCACAGATGGTGGACAAGCTGGGCGTGGACGTCGGTCGGAGCACCAGGAAACTGCCGACAACTGGCGACCAGTGTCAGACGGACGCGGAACGTGAATGGAGCACTTGACGCAGGACAGCCCACAGACACCTGCCTCAACCACAGATGGTGGACAAGCTGGGCGTGGACGTCGGTCGGAGCACCAGGAAATTGCCGACAACTGGCGACCAGCGTCAGATGGACGCGGAACGTGAATGGAGCGTCTGACACTTGACAGCCCACAGACACCTGCCTCGACCACAGATGGTGGACAAACTGGGCGTGGATGTCGGTCGGAGCACCAGGAAACTGCCGACAACTGGCGACCAGCGTCAGACGGACGCGGAACGTGAATGGAGCACTTGACGCAGGACAGCCCACAGACACCTGCCTCAACCACAGATGGTGGACAAGCTGGGCGTGGACGTCGGTCGGAGCACCAGGAAACTGCCGACAACTGGCGACCAGCGTCAGACGGACGCGGAACGTGAATGGAGCGCCTGACGCAGGACACCCACAGACACCTGCCTCAACCACAGATGGTGGACAAGCTGGGCGTGGACATCGGTTGGAGCACCAGGAAACTGCCGACAACTGGCGACCAGCGCCAGATGGACGTGGAACGTGAATGGAGCGCCTGACCCAGGATAGCCCACAGACACCTGCCTCGACCACAGATGGTGGACAAGCTGGGCGTGGACGTCGGTCGGAGCACCAGGAAACTGCCGACAACTGGCGACCAGTGTCAGATGGACGCGGAACGTGAATGGAGCGTCTGACACTTGACAGCCCACAGACACCTGCCTCGACCACAGATGGTGGACAAACTGGGCGTGGATGTCGGTCGGAGCACCAGGAAACTGCCGACAACTGGCGACCAGCGTCAGACGGACGCGGAACGTGAATGGAGCACTTGACGCAGGACAGCCCACAGACACCTGCCTCAACCACAGATGGTGGACAAGCTGGGCGTGGACGTCGGTCGGAGCACCAGGAAACTGCCGACAACTGGCGACCAGCGCCAGATGAGCGCGGACTGTGAACGGAGCGCCTGACGCAGGACTGGCCACAGACACCTGCCTCGACCACAGATGGTGGACAAGCTGGGCGTGGACGTCTGTCGGAGCACCTGGAAACTGCCGACAACTGGCGACCAGCGTCAGATGGACGCGGAACGTGAATGGAGCGTCTGACATTTGACAGCCCACAGACACCTGCCTCGACCACAGATGGTGGACAAACTGGGCGTGGATGTCGGTCGGAGCACCAGGAAACTGCCGATAACTGGCGACCAGCGTCAGACGGACGCGGAACGTGAATGGAGCACTTGACGCAGGACAGCCCACAGACACCTGCCTCAACCACAGATGGTGGACAAGCTGGGCGTGGACGTCGGTCGGAGCACCAGGAAACTGCCGACAACTGGCGACCAGCGCCACATGAGCGCGGACTGTGAACGGAGCGCCTGACGCAGGACTGGCCACAGACACCTGCCTCAACCACAGATGGTGGACAAGCTGGGCGTGGACGTCGGTCGGAGCACCAGGAAACTGCCAACAACTGGCGACCAGTGTCAGACGGACGCGGAACGTGAATGGAACACTTGACGCAGGACAGCCCACAGACACCTGCCTCAACCACAGATGGTGGACAAGCTGGGTGTGGACGTCGGTCGGAGCACCAGGAAATTGCCGACAACTGGCGACCAGCGTCAGATGGACGCGGAACGTGAATGGAGCGTCTGACACTTGACAGCCCACAGACACCTGCCTCGACCACAGATGGTGGACAAACTGGGCGTGGATGTCGGTCGGAGCACCAGGAAACTGCCGACAACTGGCGACCAGCGTCAGACGGACGCGGAACGTGAATGGAGCACTTGACGCAGAACAGCCCACAGACACCTGCCTCAACCACAGATGGTGGACAAGCTGGGCGTGGACATCGGTCGGAGCACCAGGAAACTGCCGACAACTGGCGACCAGCGCCAGATGAGCGCGGACTGTGAACGGAGCGCCTGACGCAGGACTGGCCACAGACACCTGCCTCGACCACAGATGGTGGACAAGCTGGGCGTGGACGTCTGTCGGAGCACCAGGAAACTGCCGACAACTGGCGACCAGAGCCAGATGGACGTGGAACGTGAATGGAGCGGCTGACCCAGGATAGCCCACAGACATCTGCCTCAACCACAGATGGTGGACAATCTGGGTGTGGACGTCGGCCAGAGCACCAGGAAACTGTCGACAACTGGTGACCAGCGCCAGACAGACGCAGAACGTGAATGGAGCGCCTGACACAGGACAGCCTACAGATACCTGCCTCAACTGCAGATGGTGGACAAGTTGTGGCGTGGACGTCGGTTTGAGCACCAGGAAACTGCCGACAACTGGCGATCAGCGCTAGACAGACGCAGAACGTGAATGGAGCGCCTGACGCAGGACAGCCCACAGATACCTGCCTCAACTGCAGATGGTGGACAAGCTGTGGCGTGGACGTCGGTTGGAGCACCAGGAAACTGCTGACAACTGGCGAGCAGTCCCAGACGGGCGTCATCCGTGAACGGAGCGCCTGATGCGGGATGGGCCCCAGACACGTGCCACAACTACAAATGATGAACAAGCCAGAGAAGTGTCAACACTTCGGGAGCAGCGCAAGGCGGGCGCGGACCGCGAACGGAGCACCCAATGCGGGACAGGCCTGAGAGAGCTCGCACAGTCACAGATGGCTGCCGAGCCGTGAGCAGACGTCCGACAGAGCTCTGGGGAAGGGACAACAGTGTATTAATAGCGCCATGTGGGCGCGGACCGCAAACAAAGCGCCCAGCTCCTTCTGGGCATAAATACTGGACATGATCCTCAAAGAAGTCAGTCTCAGGTAGCACCTGAAGAAGGTAGCGAGTTACACAGACGAAATATTGCGCGTGAGTGACACAAACATCTGGCAGTAAGCCCATTTACTCAACATGTCAATTTTGTCATTGTTCTTGGGAAATGTATTTGTTAACTGTTAGGCACTGTGCCTACCTGCGGAAGGTAGAGCTGGGCTGGCGTTGTCGAGAGTGGCTGGTCACTGGCGACACATATATGGGGGCAGTTTGCCCTGCGGGAACTATCTGTCAGTGGGCTCAGTACCTGAGATGGCTACACTCTCTGGAAAATATTTGATAATATATCGCTTCCTTTATAGATAGCAGACAGTATGGGCCGCATTCCGCAGGGTTCCTATCATCACGGAGCTTCTTAATGTGTAGCTTTGGGGAGGCTATCTTCTAAGTATGTCTTAGCCTTCCTTGTCTGCGGAATTACAGCCAGGAACTGACTCGGGCCACATTTTTTTCAGGGTGATGTACTGTCTGACGTCCTATGGAATTTCGGCGCTCAATGGAGTCTTCTCTTGTGTTTTGTGTCCCCTTGCCACTTTGCTCTTTTATCTGTGGCTATTCAGGTTACGAGCTCGCTAGATAAGACTTTAAATTCCTTTTAGGGCAAAAGGCTGGGAAATGTTGGGCGTAAGGAATCTTCGAAAGGGCGGTTGACTCAGGTGGCGTCCTCTGGAGGCCATCCGATTGACTCTGCCTTTGTAGGCGACATATCTAGCTATCTGTCATAGCTGCCTGTCCATCTCATTGGCCAGAGGTTTAGAGTTCTCCAGTGATTGGTATATCGAGTTTAGGGGGGTGGTGACGCCCAGTTTTTCACGTGGGTGGACGAAGAGTCAGTCAACACTTCTCTCGTAGGCTCTGTCTAGTTCGGACGTTTTCCTTCAGGTAGGACCTGAAGAGTTTTAATCGCTCTTCTGGGACAGAAAATTTCACGTGTCGATCCAGACAGGCACTCAGATGCAGTTGTTCGCTCTGCGAAACAGCTGTGTTAAATTATTGTTCGGCCGAGACTTGAGATTAGGCAGCCACCATCATACTGGCCGTACCGACGTGCTAGTGGTTTATGCAATTCCATTCTGGGGTACTTGTACTCAATACTCGCGTTTTGCGCTTGCGTTTGTGAGTTTATGTCCTATCCGACATTGGAAGCATTTACCTGACAACTGTTATCTGCCATGATAGTGGGGCTGTTACAGTTCAATGTCGATACTGCTCCACAGACCGTAGTGAGATTCTCGGGCGGAAGAATTTATTCTCTTTCAGCTCCACTCCTTCAACATCGACCAGTCGCCAGCGAGATCCAGTGTCGACAGGTCACGCCTACTCAAGGTTATTGGTAAAGTGATGCTCGCTATTAGCTGGGGTTGTTATATATAGTTGCAGTAATCACCCATCAGTGTGTGTGTGTGTGTGTGTGTGTGTGTGTGTGTGTGTGTGTGTGTGCGTGTGTATGATCGATGATTGACTTCTCTCCTATAACTAATTTCTTAGAGTCTGTCCACCTTTCTAGTTTTTCCGGATTGGACAACGCCACATGTGTAGCCAGATATTATATGTAAAAGTTACGGCTCCATTAGTGTCATTCCTATTAGTATATGGATTTGTAAACTTATTTGTTAAAATATCAGACAATTTGCTGGACACACATATATTTCGCTGTGTTAAACCGATTTTACTGCGTTTGATGTCCTTTTTTTTATAAATATTTGTTTTCATTTGTGACCCGTTGCTTGTCTACCCTTTCTACTGTGATTTCATATACAAAATCCTTTATAGTAATTGTTACCTATCCATCGATTTTCTGTGTGCTTTAATTAATAAATGTGTTTGTTAAAGTCATAAATTTACTTTCCTTTACAAATTCCTATCTCACTACTTTGGAGGGCTAATTAGATAGATAGGTAGAGAACTGTGTTTATTATTTGGTGCACTCTGATCAATTATCTCGACACCGTGCTTGTAAATTTAGGGTGCCGGATCTTTTTCCATGTTTTTAATAAAAAATATGGTGGCAACCTTTGATATTAACATTAGTGAGGATTATATTTAAAATTAATTTGTATGTATGTGATTTTGCACATTTGCATACCAGTGGACCGTCTCTGAAGAGTATAAATATATCCACTTGGTGGGGTTATCATCCGTCCTTTCCCTTTTTGACGCGACGTCAAAAAATGTTCAAAGGTTTGTTTAGCTTATGGGACTTAACTACGGGGTCATCAGTCCCTAAACTTATGAACTAACTATACTAAGGACGGCACAAATATCCATGCCCGAGGGGGAATTCGAACCCCCGACCATAGTGACCGTGCAGACCGTGACTGGCGCGCCGCAGTCCCCTAGGCCACCGCGGCCGGCGACGCCATACCATACGTCTGTCGTACGTACGTCCTACATTGATTTTTTGGTGTCATTTCACTTCGAGTGACTTGTCTGTTAGCACTACACCCCTTAGCAAACAATGCTTCTGTTGTATTGCAGGCCATCGACCAAAGCGTTGTCCATGGCGAGAGATAATGTCTGAAATTTGGTGTTGGCGCAATGGGAATCTCGGAATGCTGAAGTCCCTACCTATTTGACCCATGCGTCGTGCTCCAACTACCATTCCGAACTAAAAGAGTTTAATTCTTTTATTTTTACCATTATCACAACCACGTCACGCGAATCATCGGAGAACACAGGATATTTCTGCTTAGTAATCATCTTTTTATACGTCCTGTACTCGATACTTCCGCCATATCTGTCTGTAGATGTCGCTATGCCGCCGCCTTTTTGATTTCAGTATAATAGGTTGCACGTTTTATTGACAAAACAGCATTATAATAGTTTTAGTTCTCTCTTGTATCATTAGTTTCATGTAGTAGCAATCCAATGTAGTCTTCTAATATGTGCTACGAAACACTGAAAAAGACTCCTACAGAAGAATCTATATATAACATGGAAGGAAAATTTAGGATTATTAAAAATGTTCTTCGATCTCCTCATCATCGGCAGAGCTAGTTGGCATATAAACCTGTACTACTCTTGTCGGTGTTGGCTTCGTATCTATCTTGACAATGATAATGCGATCACTGTGCTGCTCATAGTAGTTTACCCGCATTCCTATTTTCTTATTCATTATCAGTCCTACTCCTGTGATACCCCCAACTGATTTTGTATTTATAATCCTGTACTCACCTGACCAGAAATCCTGTTCATCCTGCCACCGAACTTCACTAATCCCTACTATATCTAACTTCAACCTACCCATTTCCCTTTTTAAATTTTCTAATTTTCCTACGCGATTAAGGGAGCTAACATTCCACGCTCCGATCATAGAATGCCAGTATTGTCTTTCCTGATGATCACATCCTCCTGAGTAGTCCCCGCCCGGAGATCCGAATGGGGGACTATTTTACCTCCGGAATATTTTACCCGAGAGGATGCCATCATCATATTTTCATACAGTAGAGCTGCATGTACTCGGGAAAAGTAACGGCTGTAGTTTCCCCTTGCTTTCAGCCGTTCGCAGTAACCGTGTGGCAAAGCCACATTAGCTGATGTTACAAGGCCAGCTCAGTCAATCATCCAGACTGTTGCCCCTGTAACTACTGAAAAGGCTGCTGCCCCTCTTCAGGGACCACACGTTTGTCTGGCCTCTCCACATATACCCCTCCGCTGTGGTTGCACCTACGGTACGGCTATCTGCATCGTTGAGGCACGCAAGCCACCCCACTTCGTAACTATAAAACAAATTTTCCATTAATTAACTGATAGATAAAAAAATCTTGAATATAGTAGGAATTTTAACTATTTATTTATTCGTTTCCAATACGATTACTTAAAATGAAAATATTATTTTAGTTACTACCATTATTTTAATTATTTAGTATATTCATGTAATTGTTCAATACACACAGTCAGATACAAAAACACACTAAAATGGATTTTCTCTTAACAACAACACCGCAATTTTCTAGAAACAACTTTCATCCTATGAGACCGAACTACTCTGGTCATCGTTCGCTAGACATACAATCTACTTTTATACTAAAGATTATTTATACACAGTTAAACAGTGTGTCACAGAAATTTCAAGTTGATACCGCGACTCATACCTGAGATCACAGGGTCTCAGCAGTGGACACGGGTTCCGTTTTCCTGATTGAACACGGAACTCTGACAAAATCAATTGAAAAGTCTTGTGGATGAAGGTAACGCGGCGTTGGAGAAGAGCGCTGGGAGTAGAGATATGGGGGAGGATGAAGGGATGGCGTCACATTCACAAAAAGAGTTTGTTACAGGTCAAGGGGGTAATGATCAAGTGACACATGTTTTGGTTCCCTAACCAGCCATTGCTCAACTTTTGAATGGTACCATTAGGGACGGCGGCCTAAGACTTCTGACCTGACAATTTTAATGAAGTTTCCTTGGGTTCTCAGTTTGTGTCTGTAAGCTCACTTCGTCGGTTCCAATTCCCACACGGATCCAAACTATTCTCAAACACACGTGTATGGTGAACTATGTTTCCATCAAAATTTATTTTACTAAAAACCGTTAATTCCTATTAAACACACCTCCGACATGCCACACTTTTCAAACTGTGCATTACTCCACTATACGCTATAAGTGTTGCTACCGCTATCCTCATTACAAGAATAATTTTCTCAGACACGCCTAATTTACGTTGTGTTCTCATAAGCTGTGGTACCGCGAAAAGATCTGAACACACTTTAAAAAATACAAAATTTATAGATGTGCCATAACGCATCACTTGTAAATGGACAGCATTCTGTGACGAGGGTTATAGGAAAAGAGTAACTAGGTATGACACTACAGACAGACGAACCAGAAATTTAGCAAAAGATAGAAATAAAAAGCTGAGTAGCATTTAAATAATTTATGAAGAGGAAAACGGAAAAGAAGGGGTTTGTACAAAGCAGTACCATCGTGTCTAATTTGAGTCGGAGAACAAAGCGCTTCATTAGCATCTAACGAAATTCCCGCAGCTTTTGATGCGAGTACCTTTGGTTTAACCCACGGTGGAAGTTTCTGAAGCGGCATTCAAATTGTCTGCTTTTTATTGCTTTTAAACAAAGGCCATCTTTTGAGATTCAGTTTGTACACAAACCACTTGTGGCTAACAGACCGATTAATATGCACGTCATATGTCGTAGTTCACAGTTCTGCTTACCTGCATTTCAGGAGAACTCCGAACCGCCATCTCAAATCAATTACAGTTCTTGCCCGCACGGAAACATATTATCATGGTACCTTTATAATTTCCATAATTAACTAATTACAAGTCTCAAGCAGAATGAAGTTTGTTGATCGTAAGACAAGGTAAAGAGTCAACAATCCGAAGATTGGTTTGAACACCATAGTGCTATAATAGGCATGGTCCTGTTTGGAAGTGGTATGCTGTTGCTTTCCTCCGACCTTCGGAAAGATTTCCTCAGACATTTATAGTATGGCTTAGCAATCATTACTGCCCGTGTGGACGAACTACTGTATTAAGCCAGGATTTTTTCATTTAATTAATATGAAAAGTAATGTACACTATCTATTAAAACAATTTCAATAACTGAAAATCAAAAGATTGTTATAAGTAATTAAGGGCAATACCAATAACCCGTGAAAGAAAAAGTCCTGTAAACACCAAAAACTAAAGAATATGAACCGAATGTAATCATACGATTATCATCTACTTTCCAAGGTCTTTGTAAATATTTAGGTTGTCAATCATTAATTGTAAACTTCATGATAACTTAAAATTCATGTTAACACTAATAATGTATTTCAAAACACCCATTGTTAAACAAAGTATATATAGATTTGCGCTTGGGCGCCAGTTGACTTAGATTTCGGTAGAGGTTGGTTGTTTAGTTCTATATTCAGTGCAGTTATTTGGTTCAGCTGATCGAATTTTGTAATCGTAAGAATATGTTTGTTTGTAAAGCTTATGGGACTTAACTACGGGGTCATCAGTCCCTAAACTTACAAACTACTTATGAACTACTTACGAACTAGGACGGCACGAATATCCTTGCCCGAGGGGGGATTCGAACCCCCGACCGTAGTGGCCGTGCAGACCGTGACTGAAGCGCCTCAGTCCCCTCGGCCACCGCGGCCGGCTCGTAAGAATATGTTTGGAACATATATGGCTTTAAAATTATGTAACAACTAAAGAGTCGGAATGTTTTCTGAAAAGGAAAATTCCTGTCCTCCTTGCCATACAACTCAAGAGCGATGCAGGGATCCCCGCAGAATCGTCCAAAGCAAAGCCACCTAATTTTGAAAATATAAAATATTTTATTCCTTTAAAGTGACATGCTACGCTATTAAAGCGGCATAATTATTCAAGCTATTTACAAAACCAAAGTAGCATAATTTTAACTTGTAATAGTGATTTACATGTGAATAAAATTATAGCCGCGGCGAAGCAGCCGAGCGCATTGAGGCGCTATGCTACGGTGTGTGAGGCCGTTCCCTGTCGGGGCTTCGAATCCCCTCTCGGGCATGGATATTTGTGAAATTGTGCCGTCTTTAGTGTAAGCTAGTTCATAAGTAGTTTGCAAGTTTAGGGACTGATGACCCGACAATTAAGTCCCTTAAGCTTTACAAATATTTGAATAAAATTATACGGAAATATCTTTATGCGAAGCTAATGAAATCTGGTCGGAAAGCGGGCTTATGTACCCAATGATGACGCTTTCCTCCTACCAGTAACAAAACCGAACGAAAGTGCATTTTCACATATTTAAGTAAAAGACATTTCGGATATTTATTTCTATTCACTGTTACCTACGACGCACATCACCAGATACGTATAAAAGATCCCACATCTGTAGCAACGACAGTTTTCCTTCTATTATTAATCAATATTAAATCAAATTCCAATCCCAAAAATATTTCCGAAGGGCAATATCAAGGTTTTATTTCTTGAGCAAGATAGCAAAATAGCGCATCCCACAACGTTCTCCCTTTATCGTACAGTCTCGTAAACGAGGCATGCTGAGTTGCTAAATACCTTCGCCTGCTACATTATGTATCTGTATCTTATTGACGTCAGAAGAATAAGAAGTGACGGCTGCTAGACAGAGCGCCAGAAACCATAAATGCGTAACTGATCTCAGTAAATTTTATTTTTCTTACAGCGATCATTAATATCTTTTGAAGTTATCGTTTACAAAAATAACGGTCCTATCACTACGAAAAGTTAACGACATATTACTATTACACATTCTTTATTTAAGGTGTCTAGAACACAACATATATCCTTAGACATAAAAATATCCAACTTAACATGTCACTGCGAAAACATAATCACATCCAAATCAAAAAGTAGGGTTGTCAGACAAGTGCAATGTATACCACTACAAGCTGATTTAGTATAGGCACCAACATATGGGCAGAACATTTTTAGACAATATTTTTCGTTGCTGTCGGTGAATATCCTAAAATCTAGATATTCCATAAAAAATATTTATTGTCCACTCAACCCTCTATACCATAGAAACTATTCCTTGATGTCTTAATATATGTTTTATCATTCTATCCCTTCTTTTTGTAGTTTCTCAGTAAACTGTGTAAACCTCCAATCTTCTCAAGTTCCATAGAGTTATAAATCCCATATATTTGTGGAAAAATAGATATTTTTTGTTTGCGGTCTGTCTCCATCATTCTGAGAGATTTATCACAATTCCGACAGTTAACATCTATGATATTGTTATTTTAAAAATAAGTTAATTATAGACATACGAGAACATTTTGTTAGTAATCCTAAAATAAGGCAATTAAAATAATATTATAAGTGTGATGGAATCTTATTTTTTTAATCTGAAAATTAATGAAATTGTATCTGGGTTCAGAAGAGGTGATGTATTGAAACTATTTGATCATTAAGCCTGGACTGTGAGCTAGATGTTTGTTTATTTCTAAGGCCTCTTTAGATTTAGTTTTTCGCTAAGTGGAGTACTTGGGACTGTGGTTAGTATCTGTGGCCCTCACTAAGAACATGTTCAGCAAAAGTGGAGTCATGGTTTTGTAACCTACAACTGCGTTCATGCTCTTTTAGCCTAGTTGTTATGACGCTTCCTGATTCGCCAATGTTAAACTTGTCACAATCGGGGCAAATAAGTTTGCATACCCCACTATTGGCTGATAGTTAGGGCTTGGCTTTGCTGTTAAAAATAAACTGGGCAGTTGTGTTCCTGGCATAGAAGGAAACCCTGTAGTGACAGGATTTCAGACTTTTGGCTACACTGTGTGATACCTGTCCTAGATATGGGATGGTAAACCACTTCTTACAAATAGTGGGACAGAAGGAGGAGCATTGTTTCTTCTGCAAAATATGGTCAATTAGGACAGGATCATAAACATTGGTTGAGGCAATAAACTTTATTGTGTCCAACTCTACACTGAAATTTTCTTTGGACATTGGAATAGATAGGAGACGGTGTGCCATTCAGTTGAATGTTGCATGTTTATGTGCTACCGGGTGTTGTGAGGTGGAAGGTATTACGGTGTCTGTAGTTGTGGTTTTTTGTATATTTTGAAACAGTGTATGTTTGCACTGATGTCAGTATTGAGATCTAAGAAGTTAATGGATTTATTGCCAATTTCCATAGTGAACTGAATGTTCTGATGTTGACTGTTCGGGTTATGGAAAAATGTGTTGAGTTTCCTTGTCGTACATGTCCACATACATAGTACATCATCGACATATCTGAACCAGTATTTGTTATTAGTACTCAAACGTTCTTTTTCCAAAAAATGTTTTTCAAATCTGTCCATTAAAACATCAGATTCTTGTTTTATTTCATTTTTATTCACTGTAGTCATATTGTAAGAATTTATGCTTGCACTTTTACTTTATGTATGGTATTAATGTTTCCTTTTTTCAGTACTATTAATTTAAAGTTTTCATTGAAATATTTATTTACACTGTAGCTGCTCCATCAAAAAAGTGAATTTACTTTTCTGTATGTAATATATCTTCTGTTTTACTGACAACACAAATTCTTTGACTGAACTTCAGTAAATGTCTGATAATGGCCTAATAAGCCGTAGAGCAAAACACAAACCGTAGAACAAACACAAAATTGTGTATTTTAATCTGCATGATTATATTAGTATTATACATCTTTATTTCTATACTACATATAACAACTTCTCAATCGCAACATAATATATTGACATCATAATTGGTATAATGATAGGGCAATTACACATCGACATATAAAAATAATTTACTTTCCCATATGTAAGCAAACGTAATCACGTAGTAATGAAATACATTTACGTAAAGTATTTTTAAATATTAGTTTACTTTGCAATGCGATTGCCAACTCATTATAATTATTATAGAAATAAGATGTGTAATTTTGATGTAGTCAGATGTTCGTAGACTACTAATTAGATAAAAAATTATGACAAGATGTTGTACTGGTGATTGCATGAACGCTAACTAAAATAACAGACTTGGTTTCTCATGAGATCTCACGACTTTTTATGGTGGACGGAATTCGTCGCGAGACTTGCATTTTTATACATATTATGTTTTTAATGGGATATCATTTCTTTTCGTAGGTAGTCCTTTTCTGTAAAACGTGTTGTATATCAGCCACGGATTTCCTTAAAACTCATTCCCTGTCTCTTTGGTTTGGTTTGGTACGGTTTCGTTTGGTTTGATATAACAGTATTTGGGATGTCTGGAAAGTCGATTACATTGTTATTGTTCAATCCATTCTTCATGTACAGTACTGTCACCTGTGGTTCATCACTATACAAATATCAACAAGTAAGTGTTGTATTTCGCATCAGTTTGTAAAGTCCATAATACACGGAAGTTGCGAATAAGGTACATTTTTCTGAATAAGTGAATGTAGTATTACACAAATATCAACAAGTTTGTACAGTAAACGATAGAATTTTACTTACGGCAGTGGTGGCGTAGTGTGTTGAAGTTGGCAGCGACCGACGAATGACACACCAGTCACGTAGAATGAGGGGCTTAGTCTTTCTTGTTGACGTTGAAGTAATTCATTTTGTTTCTGCTCTGTTCCTCATAAAGCCAACATTTCGTTGCCAGATTTTGCGCACTAAGCCTCCGCCGTAAGTTGAAACATCGTTTAAAGTGACAGGGAGACCAATAATACTGTATTCGGTAGTGCCAGTCTAGTAATGTGCGTCTGTGGTTCTGCCGAGAATTTTTTGTTTCGGCACACAAAACATTGATATTCTCGGACGTTTTCCTTTCGATGTTCATTGTACATAGATTTCTTTGAATTGATGTTAATATTGACGTTAATACTGACTTTACCAGCTATGTTGTTTTTTAATATCGATTATCCCTAGGGTAGTAAATGATAGCACTTCAATTTTTGACATTCACTTTTTACTAGAGTCAGAGATTTTAAATCGTGATCCGAGCTATAGATTTGAAAACATTTACTTTGTTTTACCACTCTTAACGGCTATGAACACTCTAGATTATTATATTGTGCACATCTACAGCAAACCATCATTCGAATTATATAAGTTTCATTGGCCTCCTGATAAAATTATCGTAGAAAATCGGTACTTCCATTTTATGTTCGCGTATTTATATAATTATATCACGTGACAATCCCAGCTTAATCTTAGAAACATGATAAAAACTAGCACCTCCTAGAGAAGACAGAACGCAATACTCACTCCAGAGAGTTTCTACTCTAAGGCACAGACCATATATAAAATGAACTGCGTGTCTCCCAGATCAATGGCGTCTCTCTATCTCTGCCATATTGTAGTTTGAAATCAAAAGCTAAGATCTATTCTCCTGGCCTAAAGTTCTTACCTGCGTCATGTGACAGAATTTTCGACATTACGAGCAACTGTTTTCTCATTTGTAACTGAAATCAACATAGAACGAAAGTGTCATTGGTACCGTTTCTATTTGCAGCAATATAAACTATATCTTACAAGTTACTCTTCATTCTCTTATTAGGTGCCTCATGTCATTTCTGACGAGTCTTCACTTAAGAGAATGATGACGGCTACATTAAAATGAAAAGTAAAAATACAAAAGTTACGGCACCAGGAATCGAATCCGCGATCCCACGAACGTGAACCTATTGCCACAAGACCACTACCAACACAGTCACTTTAACGTCAAGATAATAGGTTTTATTCCTTCAAGAGAATCTGTGTTTGAGATCGGAATTAATATTTACAGATGTTTGAATTTTTACTTCCATTGCAGGCTAAGCACTATCTAAATACAAAATTTGTCGTTTGTGTATCTGTTAGAAGTACCTTAGAATTTTGCTGGGCGGTGAGTCAGCGAGTGACAGAATTAGCGATTTTCGACTGCTAATATTTCGTAAACCATAAGGTGTAGAATAATATAATTTGAAAATGTAGCTAATTATAGTAATTAACCAAAAATTCGGGCTTCTCGAGTTATCCACAATGGGAGGTACATGGGGTCGGAAAGTGCCGTGAACTGCTTCGAGAAAAGGATGGTACGGCCTTGCGCTCGACTTGGCGGGACCATTGCCGTGCCCCCAGATTACTTTTGTCTTTCAAAAGATGCAGCGGAACTGTTAGGTTCCAGATTAAAAAAATAAAAACCTTTTATCATCTGGCACCTGATTTTCATGGTACAAACACCGAGAAAAAGAATTTACTCAGTTTTTCGCAAAAGAAGAAAATTTAGTTTTTTGTAATGATGTGGAAGGACTCTTGCATTGGTTTCATTTGCAGTATATCTCATCTGAATGACGCCTATTGATTGATTCATTCAAAACTAAAGTAGTATTATTGCATAATGGACATGAATTGCTTCCGATGGGACATTCGGAACATATGGACTATATCGATTTGGTCATTACCGAATTAAGTAGGGATCCAAAGGGGACGGTGATATTGTGAGAGTACACCTGTCGCTCTATCTTACAGTTTGATTTAACGTAATGTATACATTGTCTTAAATTTGTTCATTTCACGTATTTTCATTTCTTGTATGCTAGATATATTTCTTATGTAACTTCATTTCCTATATTGAATCATTTAGTGTAAACATGTACTGTATGTGTAAACCCGCATGAATGCACGGACATTCTTATGCTGTAAGTTGGTAATGCGCCAGAGAAAATGTTGAACCTGTTGTAAAGACTGTCTTTGGTACAGACATAGTAGCTGTGAGTGTCGCGCTGCAGAAGCAGTCGCGGAGCGGACTCGCCAAAGTAAACACATAAATGTTTTGTTGATGGTGCAGAAGCACGGTAGGCGCAGTGTGGCGTGAGTTTAATGAAGTAGCACAGTAGCAAAGTAGCAATAAGCCTGAGAGGCGTACTGTTTAATGTATTGAAGGAAGTGCGAAACAAGTTTATTTATATTCGAAAGTGATCAGTGTAATGTTTTTCCATGTGTGCAAGAAAAGTAATTGTTTGGTTATCAAGTCTATTGTCACCGACAGTGATCGTTGCTGTAATTACGGAGATTAGAAGGTGTATCGAGATGATATCAATGCATGGAGATTTCAGCCAGATGAGCTGAACAAAGAGTTGTCGATAAAAATATTTTTCAACCAGCAGTAAGAGTACCTATTGTAATCATATCTGTCTTGTATGGACTTCACGACGAAGACGACGAAAACAGATGAGTACTTTTGTAACATTTTATTTTGTATGCATGTAATTGTAGTGTAAACCCAATCAGAATTTTGGTTCAATTATATATGACTTATTTTGAAACCAGTCTTAATTTTGTAAATAGTTGTAGTCACCCCATTATCACCAATATTAGCTTATGTTGATTATGCAAGCCTGTACATTGACTAATAAGTTCAATCATTTTTCAAACTAATTACGATCAGTTTTACAGAAATTGCTAAACTAGTTAAAGAATTTCTAAACGTGTTACAACCACAGAGACTAGTAATTAAAGTGCAGTACTGTTCTAAGATATGCACTCAATTATTATACCAAAGCTTTTAACTTGCAAGAGAGTTTGCACGTAAAGTAAAGTTGGTTTCATTTATATAGAAAGTAACCAGGCTAACAGTAGTCAAAGTATTATAGTTGATTAACCAGACTTGACGAAAGTAATTTTTATGAAATACGTTAAATGCCAGGCTCTGCTCAGCCAGTTACACGCGTACGCTACCCAGGCCTGGAACCAATTAATCAAAAAATAATTCACGTAAAGTTTTATAAGAAAGTTGAATGCTTTAAACAATATTATCAACATTATTGGGAACTTTGACAGTAGTATTTGTGAAGCTCATTGCACCACGCAGTTTCACAGTACTGAGCTATTATCACTGCAATCAGAGTCTATCAGCTATTACGATTTTGATTATAACACGTACACGCCATCACCACTACATGAATTATGACACATTTATTAGTGAAGTTGTGCTGTTCGTGAATCGTAAGAGATGCTGGTTGGAGGCTGTAGTCAATGCTTAGTCAGATAGGGCCAAGCTTAATTAATTACGACACTGATCATTAGTAATTAAATAACATCAATATTATTTATTCAGGATTTCTACCTCCCGCTGGCAAAGTGTTGTCACTTTTGACAAGTGTGATTAGCAGCAACTTTCAATAACAAAATTATCACTACTACACCCTGTTACGCATTCTTTTCATTTCGACAATATTCATACACAAATTGATAAAAATATTCAAATGTTTGTAAATCTAACGGACCAAACTGCGTGGTCATCAGTCCGTAGCTTACAAACTACTTAAACCTAGGTAAACTAACCTAAGGACAAAACACACACCCATGCCCCAGGGAGGACTCGAACCTCCACGGCTAGCAACCGCGCGCTCCGCAGCGAGACGCTTTAGACCGCTCGGCTACTCCACCGCGGCGCAAATTGATCTCCTCCAATCAAACACAGCTCTTACAATGTACCTTAGGTACAGAAGAGACTAGAACAGCACATTACGTCCACATGCTAACACCTTTATTGGTCTTTTTAACTGACGCACATGTACATTACCATGAGGGGTGAGGTACACGTACAGAAGTGGTTTCCGTTTTCAATTACGGAGTGGAATAGAGTGTGTCTCGACATGGCAGGCCAATTAGATGTTCAAAGTGGTGGCCATCATTTGCTGCACACAATTGCAATCTATGGCGTAATGAATGTCGTACACGCCGCTGTACATCTGGTGTAATGTCGACGCAGGCTGCCACAATACGTTGTTTCATATCCTCTGGGGTTGCAGGCACATCACGGTACACATTCTCCTTTATCATACCCCACAGAAAGAAGTCCAGAGGTGTAAGATCAGGAGAATGGGCTGACCAATTTATGCGTCCTCCACGCCTATGAAACGCTCGTCGAACATCCTGTCAAGGGTCAGCTTAGTGTTAATTGCGGAATGTGCAGGTGCACCATCATGCTGATACCACATACGTCGACTCGTTTCCAGTGTGACATTTTCGAGCAACGTTGGCAGATCATACTGTAGAAACGCGATGTATGTTGCAGCTGTTTGGGCCCTTGCAACGAAGTGAGGACCAATGAGGTAGTCGCCAATGATTCCGCACCATACATTTACAGTCCACGGTCGCTGTCGCTCTATCGGTAGAACTGTAACGCATTCTCTGTTAAATGCCCATTGACAGAATTGCACTCGATGATTAAAGTCATCACCATGTAATTGCTGATGTAGCGACACATGAAACGGGTGAAAGCGGTGACGATGTAGTATGCGCATGACACTACTTTGACTCAGTTCACCGGCTCTCGCAATGTCCCATGTACTCCTGTGTGGGTTCACGGGAACAGCAGCTAACACACCAATTGCACCCGCTTCTCCTGTGACGGGCCTGTTACGGACCCGTTTGCGTGCTACGATCGTACCTGTTGCATACAGTTGGCGGTAGATGTTTTGAAATGTGCGGCTCATTGGATGATCTCTGTCCGGGTACCGTTCTGCATACACCCGGAAGGCTTCAGCTGCATTTTGTCGACACTCGCCATAGATGAGTATCATCTCCGCCTTTTCAGAGTTCGAATACACCATGGTCACAGTTCCTACAACACTACACTATCACAGACGTCTCGTAACACAGTGTACTACAGTTAGTCTGCGTGCAAAGACGAATGCAGAATAACAATAGCAGCAAGCACTACATGCGTACACTGCGACAGCTAGAGCAAACCACAACAGTGCACTACAGCCACACTCGTAAACACGGTCGTCGTCGTAAACATTTCCCTGCAGATACTGCTTGCCGACCGTGGCCCATGTTTGTTACAACACGCAACTGAACGTCGGAGGTTTCAAGCGTCAACTTTAGGTTACAATATCTCCGGATGTAATTTTACATTTTACAATGCAACAAACGGCAGTGAGTTTTCGTTTTTGTATTTGTTACAACAGGTTCAAGAATCAAACTTTTTATATTTTATCGTTCGTTGTTTGGTAGTTAGTTTTGTGTCTCGTTTCCGTCGTAGGTGTCGGTGGCCGAGTAGACAGACCGACACAGGAATAAAGGACGCACGCTTGTGCAGATACGAAGGTGAGCAGCCAGTGGGACAGCAGAAACTAGAAACACTAGAGTAAATTAGAACGAGATATATATTGCACAGTATTTATACAATACTTAACCTTTACATAGTTCAGTACGGCAGAATGCTGATACATAGTTGAGCTAGAGGCCTGCCTAGTGCCTATCCGCCGGCCGCGGTGGCCGAGGGGACTGAGGCGCTCCAGTCACGGTCTACACGGCCACTACGGGCGGGGGCTCGAATCCCCCCTCGGGCATGGATATTTGTGCCGTCCTAGTTCGTAAGTAGTTCATAAGTAGTTTGTAAGTTTAGGGACTGATAACCCCGCAGTTAAGTCCCTTAAGCTTAACAAACATATTGAACATTAGTGCCTATCCGATAGCAAAGTCTTCACTGGTGCCTATCTGATTCCGAAGTGTTAGCTGGTTCCTATCTCCGTCCCAAGTGCACGATGTCGTTCAGTGGTGGCTCATGGCTGACGTCGTAAGAACGCCGCGCCGTGCGTGCATAGCGGCGCGCGGCGAAAGTAGGTGGCGCGCACTTTGGACTTGTGCGACACCACAGTTTGAGCCTTAAATTCGTCGATGTACATGGAATAAATATATCGCGCTTTAGTAAAGTCTTACAACAATGATATTTAGAAAATTACATTTGTAAAACCTCTGTCACAAGGAAACTAGTGAAGAATCTCTGGATACGAAATTATTTTAATTCCAATTTTGTAAAACTTGAGTGAAAGATGTGTGGGAGTTTAGAAAAAGATTTTTATCTAGCAAGTTCACACATTTACTTTGTACTGTTGATTTGAATTTTGTTGTCATGTAAACCAATATTAGCTGTTAGTAATTGACGTAAGTGACCTACAAACGCTTGGTGGATTTGTCAGTGTTCTGACCGCATAATTTAAATTCGCGCAGTGGTGCGTTACACGGTATCCGATTCGTCATATTTAAACAAAGAAATGCTGCAGCTTCTAAATAAATAACATACATGCAGTACCACGAAGATGTTATATGCATCGGGCAGATTAATTAAATATCGAACCAACCAAGCTCGCATCTAATTACGCACCAGTATTTAAGCTGGTCTGCGGTAAAGGCTACGCTGTCATATGCATGTAAATCAGATAATATAATGATACAGGGACACAAATCTACGTAATAATATCTCAATATGTGTGACTGTTTGTATTTTCAATACGTAAATTACTTACATACATCTTATATATTAAAAGTATCTACGAAAACTGAAGTCAGTCGGCCAGACCAAACTACCCGGCCGATTTCCTTCACATTTGTTTTAAACGAAAGGTATTCATCCACAGATTTGCTATCAAGTATCAGAATTTAATAACTCTTGCCTTCCTTTTTGTACACTCAACGCGATTTCCTTCTGTATATTTCTTGTCGGGATATTCTTTCTGTAAACTAAAGTCAGACGATCAGACAGTTCTATCCAACCAATTTCCTTCATTTTTGCTTTAAACGAAAAGTATACATTGGCAGGTTTGTCTTCAAGTATCAGAATTAACTTAAGTCTCTCCATCCCTTATTTTTATTCAAACGCCGTATTCTTCTGTCATTGCACTGAATATTTTAATCGGTTTGTTTAACGATATCTTCGGTTCTAATTAAGGAACGCAGATCTTTTTGACCTGAAAACACTCAGCGGATCAAGCCCGTTCATTTTGTGACGCACCCTTTTTTTATATTTATTACATGTTTGTTAAATCTTTAGCTCTCCCTTTTTTTCTTCTTGTAACTAGGCCACCAACACAAGCGCTGGGATACTTCCAACTGCCTCCTACTGATTGACAATAACACGTATTGTGGGATAGGCTTGCAAATTTTGTAGCCTTTATCTTACAAGAGCATATATAGTGGTTCCGAAATAAGTGAAAGAAGTTGAAAATAGATTGAACAAGACAAGGACAATTAATTAATAACGGCTGGCAACGGATAACGCATCTTAAAGTTGAAGTTAAACCAATGTATGTTATGCAAGAAGGGATACGTCCAATTTTATACCCAGGACAAGCTATATGAATTGTATTACACATTATAATCCTATCCAAAAAAGCTGATCCAGAGGGGACAAATTAGTTTTACGATACACATGTAGCTTTAAATATTGAGGTTTATTCCTTTCCACGAATAAATTCAGTTAACACAGACATAATTATTAAGCATGGCATTTATCAATGGTGGTTTGAATAACCTTTTGGTTCTTAAACAAAACAGTGAGCAAATCGGATCCTTTACAAAACAATGCCAACTTTGGTTGTTCAACATTACCTGGTCTCACACGCACAAGATGATTACAAGTTAATCTTATTTCATGTCACACGAGGGAAGCGGGATGGAAGAAAAAATGAACTCAACAACACTGTTAAACACTCTCATGCGCGCATGCACTTACCTAGTGGCGTATTCTTAGCAAGTCATACAGTCATATATTTGGACAGAGCGGTCTTATTAACTAACGACATTTAAGGAATTACAATTACACTTGCAAGAGGCAGCAATCTGATGAATGGAAAGAAACACGTTACGTGCGCTGCTTCATCATGTGCAAAGTTAATAGTAAACGGGCGTTGGACAAGAATCAACTCTAATCTAATGCGAGTGCACAGAGATCCCTCACCAGCACAGTCAGTAATGTCTCTCAAAGTCGTTAAAATTTAGGAAAATATTACACACGCAGCAATACCAAAAGGAAACACATAAAGACAGCTGTTGGGCATCAGCACAGCCAACCACGAAATTTCAGCGTGGACTGACTACCTACGTGTCTGACTAAACTATCTTACGAAGAAAACGAACTAAATTATTAAAAATTCCCCGCTGAAAGTAATATGATACGACAGCATTTTTAATACTGAAGCTATTACAACCAGACGCTAGAGCATCGGGGCTCATTTACTGTGACTGTTCATTGTCTGATACTAATCCCGCCAAACTAGATAAAGAAACGTAAACAAAGAAGGGCCTATACAAAGGAAATAAACTTGAAGGCAGTATTCTAGAAATGGAAGACGAAGTGGAGGAAGATGAGATAGGAGATATGATACTGCGAGAAGAATTTGACAGAGCGCTGAAGGACTTGAGGGAAAACAAGGCCCCTGGAGTAGGCGATATTCCGTCTGAACTGTTGATGTTAGGAGAGCCAGTTCATGAAAAAGCTGTATCACCTGGTATGCAAGATGTACGAGACAGGGGAAATACGCTCCGACTTCAAGAAGAATATTGTAATTCCAATTCCAAAGAAAGCAAGTGCAGACAAGTGTGAAAATAACAGAACTAACAGTTTAATAAGTCATGGGTGCAAAATACTAACACGAATTATTTACAGACGAATGGAAAAACTTGTGGAATACAACCTCGGGGAAGATCAGTTTGGATTTAGGAGAAATGTAGGAAGACGAGAGGCAATACTCACGACTTATCTTAAAAGATAAGCTAAGGAAAGGGAAACCTACGTTTTTAGCGTTTGTCGATTTAGAGAAAGCTTTTGACAATGTCAACTGGAATACACTCTTTAAAATTCTGAAAGTAGTAGGCGTCAAATATAGGGAGCGAAGAGTTATATTCAACCTATACAAAAATCAGACAGTGGTTGTTAGAGTCGAATGGCAAGAAAGGAATTCAAGAAGAAATTTGGAGAGGGCATTAAAGCGCAGGGAGAAGAAATAAAAACATTATGGTTCGCTGATGACATAGTAATTCTGTCAGAGACCGCAAAAGATCTGGAAGAGCAATTGAATGGGATGGACAGTGTCTCGAAAGGAAGATATAAGATGAACATTAACAAGAGTAAAACGAAGGTAATGAAATGCAATGTCAGAAAATCAAGTGATGCTGAAGGAATTAGATTAGGTAATGAGACAATAAAAGTAGTAGATGAATTTTGTTATTTGGGTAGCAAGATAACTTCTGATGGCCGAAGTAGAGAAGATATAAAATGCAGAATGGAAGAAAAACGTTTCTAAAGAAGCGAAACTTGTTAGCATCCAATATTAATTTAAATGTTAGGAAGTACTTTCTGAAAGCATTTTTCTGGAGTGTAGCATTATATGGGAGTGAAACGTGAACGATAAAGAGTTCAGATAAAAAGATGACAGAAGCTTTCGAAATGTCGTGCTATTGACGAATGATGAAAAGTAGATGGGTGGATCACGTAACTAATGAGGAGGTGCTCAACCGAATCGGAGAGAAAAGAAGTTTCTGGTATATCCTGACTAAGAGAAGGGATAGATTGGTTGGACACATTCTGAGACATCAAGGAATTGTCAACTTAGCATTAGAAGGAAGCGTGTAGGGTAAAAATCGTAAAGGGAGACCGAGGGGCGAATATAGTAAGCAGGTTCAAAAGGATGTACGTTGCCGAACGTATTCTGAGATGAAGAGACTTGCACAGGACAGGGTAGCGTGGAGAGCTGCATCAAACCAGTCTGCGGACTGAAGACCACAACGACAACAACCCAAATATTTTAATAATTCTACAACAAAATGAACATCAACATGAAGATACCGCAAAATCCCAACTGCATTAAACGAAAGCCGTATCTGTAAGGGAAAAGATTTTATAACGACTTTGAGACTACACCACCTGTGAAACACTGTAGTCACTTTGTGCGCCCATTTCATGTGGAATTTCACGATTAAGAAACTTTCTTTCGTGAAACTTATGCTTCTACTGATAAAAACTGCCCTTTGACCGTGGTTTGGAGCCACATACTATTAATTTCCCGCATTTCTGACCCAGATTTTTGCAAGTTGGTGGAGCAACCACCACAGCGTCCGTCTGTCTCCAGAGGCTCCTCCCGACCAGGCTCAGAATGGCTACCGGCCTCTCCCAACGGCCGCCCAAAATTCAACCTGGCCGATAAGGCGCACGCTGATTGGCTGTGACAGCCGCGCCCAGAGGGCAAGTTCCTTTCGCGAATTCGCGATCTTCGACCTGTCCAATATCGATCAGAGGTATAGCTTGTGGACTCTTTGCATTACTCACCAACTATTATCTCTGCTGGCGAAAGCAGAGAACTTGCAAACTACTACCACCACCGCATGACTATTCCATCAATTACTCTACAGGGGAGAAAACATGCAAGCATTCTCTCACACACCCTGTGGAGGGAAACAAGGAGTGTGACACGAATTGTTGTTGGAGAAATAAAGTGAAACCAAATTTGCCATCTCCACTTCCACATCAACGCCTGGGTCATATCGCTAGAAATACCACCGAATAATGTTCAGATAAATTAAGTATTGTTTAACCGTCAATGAAAAGCACTAAATCATCTTCATATCAATTAAGTATTGTTTAACTGTTAATGCAAATATTAGTTCAAGAGGTCCTGGCAAGAGCAAATGAACACAAAAAAATGGCAATCAGGGCGGGTAGAGCAATGAGGCGATACAGCAGTAACGTCTCAATTTGCGCTTTTAAACACTTGCATTGATTGATTTTGAACAAAGCTATGAGTGAACATTCAACTTCCATTTTCTCCAACTTTTTTGTCAATCCACTAACGGTGCGAAGTATTAGACGGGTCCTCTAGTAAGACAAAAACACGATTTTTCATTAAAGTAACTTCCGTAGTCTTGATTGCCTAAATATCACTTTTGTCAATATTTCTAATGTGACTTTGCGGCATTACTGTAATATACCTTCACTATAAATCCTCGGAAATTCATGACCTCAAAAAATAGCGACTCCGATATTTTCAGTTCTGTAAAGAATAAAGACCAAAAGAGTCATACGGAATACTTTTCCGTGAATAATAGCTCCACTGTCAGTTACACATAAGCACAATGATAAAGTATTGATACATATTTGTATAAAATGTTTATATCTAACAATGGAAAGTCCAGTTTGGAATTCAACAATGTTATGGGGATAGTTTGCAACTCACCTTATGACGTAGGTCGAGCTACGACAGCCACATAAAAAAGACAGTCATACACACAAAAATTCAGCTTTCGGACGTTAGCCTACGTCAGAAAAAAAAGAAAAAAAGAAAAAAACGTTCACACTATCATATAGGCACACTTTATACACACAACCGTCATCCTCCGGCCGCAGAATTCCGAATCACGCTCTGTGGTGAGGGGTTAGGAGAGAGGGGAGGGGAGGTCCGGCCGCGGTGGCCGAGGGGACTGAGGCGCTCCAGTCACGGTCTGCACGGCCACTAAGGTCGGGGGTTCGAATCCCCCTTCGGGCATGGATATTTGTGCAGTCCTTTGTGTTAGCTAGTTCATAAGTAGTTTGTAAGTTTATGGTCTGATGACCCCGTAGTTAAGTCCCATAAGCTATACAAACATTTGAGGGAGGGGAAGGGACGGGAGGCGATGGGAGAGGAGGGGATGCCAGCCTGACCAGGGAACCTTGCTAGTGTCCAAACATCTGATCTGGTGGTTATGTTCATTGTTGTTATTTATTTATTTATTTATTTATTATTTGTTCTTTAGTTACAGCCTTGACACCTTTCTTCCTCCACAATCTCAACTCCTTCTCCCCACCCACTTCATATGGTTCTCCTCAAAACACTGTTCTACATACCTGGCTGTTAACCTGCACCATCCCTTTCAAATACAAAAATCTCTCCAGTACAGCCTGCCCATCTGTGGATGACGTTTCTGGAGTGACGAGATCTTCCTGAAGGTCGCACAAAGGCATTTGCAGACAGAATATACGTAATGCCATATCCCGGCACACTCCAAATCCTCCATCCACCACCAACAACCATCCATGAAGAGCGTTCTCCTCGTCACCCAATACTACTCTGGACTGGAACAACTGAAGTGCATCCTTCGCCGTGGTTTTGACTTTACTGCCAGCATGCCCTGAAATTAGCTACATCCCGTCCTAAAGCGGCTTGTTGTCACCCGCCCGATCTCCATAATGTCCTAGTCCATCTGTGTCACATCAAACATATCTCTGTTGAAGACCCTGCTGCAAGAACTACCCAATCCACTTACCCAAACCTTCCTATTCACAAGGCTTATTCTACCCATTCAAATTGTGGGCCACCTGTGAAATCAGCAATAAAATTTGCCGACTGTGTTGCAATCCTACAGAGCTTTTCTTCTTAGTATAACCACTAACCAGCAGTCCATTAAGATGCATGGCCACCATTAAACTGTGGTTAAAGAAGTCCATCTTCTGGCACAACATACAGCGGAGCATATGCTTGATTTCACGGCTGCATCTGGATACTCCTCCCCACTAGCAACTATTCTGAACTACATAGCTAGGAGTTATCGTTTCAATATATTCTTTGATCCCGAAATTATCCATGCATAATCTATTTTTTCCCACACCCAACCTTTCCTGCCACTCTATCCTACATGTCTCCTATTCCGAGTGCTGTGTGTTTGCGTGTACGAGTGTTTATTTTGCTTCTTTTCCTTTCCCCGCCTAGCCACTCCCTTCGTAAGCTGCATCTTTATCCACCCACCTAGTACCTACATGCTCTATAAATCTGTTCTCAAGGTTATTTAAGCTGTACTGTATTCATTCCCATCACCGCCTTACAACTATCCCGCCCCCTATCACCACAGAGTGTGATTCGGGCCGCGGCCGAGTGGCCGAGCGCATTGAGGCGCTATGCAGCGGTGAGTGAGGACGTCCCCCGTCGGGGTTCGAATCCCCCCTCGGGCATGGATGTTTGTGCTGCCTTTTGTATACGGTAGTACATAAGTAATTTGTAAGTTTAGGGACTGATGAAACCGCAGTTAAGTCCCATAAGCTTCACAAACATTTGAATTGATTTAGTGAGATTCGGAATACAGCGGCCGGAAATAACGGTTTTGTGTCTGTGAAGTGTGCCTGTGTGTTTGTTGTTTTTCTTCTGAAGGAGGCTACTGGTTGAAAGCTGAAATTTTGTGTGTAAGATTGTTTTATCTGCTTGTGCAGATCGACTTACGTCTTTGCGGTGAGTTGCAGACTATCCTCATAATATTGTTAAATGAGAGTTTGCCTTGTTTCTATTTAAATTATAATTTCTTAATATTAATCTATTATTATTGTCCGTTTTGTAACTATTTCGATTCGGTGACCGTTCATATGACAAGTAATATTGCCGCGAGAGACCCCCAACACCAACTGCCGGCGTGGCGCAGGGGATAGCGTCACGGACTTCGGAGCTGAAGGTTGCCGGTTCAATCCCGCCCAGCGGCAAAAATTTATTCCTTTGTAATTTACAATTCCAGAAGGTTCTACATCTTTCTTACGTTCACTTGTAAATTCTACTTGTTTCTTATGTTAACTGTTCTTCTAATTTCTGGTAAATTCTGTCTGTGTATAAATAGCAGAGCACTCTGCCTGAGACGCAGTCAGTGCTGCGTGTATGTTGAGTCCTTGTCTGGGTGCCCGCCTGAGCACGTCGCTCTCCGGGCAGTGCAAACAAGTGTGCTTCGAGGCGGTCGGCGGGGGTCTTCGCGGCGTGTTTCGTTGTTTGGTGTTTAACACCTGTTTGTAAGTAATGGATTCCGAAGACAGACAGAACAATATTCAATGTACGTTCAATCGTTATGTTCCCCGCCCCTCCGCGTACGAAATTCATCGGTGGATATTGGAAGAACTGAAAATTTCGGAAACGGACCCTCTCGGCTTGCAACTAGACGTTTTTCTAAACGCGTTATTTCTGAAATTACCGACCTCCGAAATGTGTGACGAACTAGTGCATGCAAACGGTGGTACTCGTTCCTTCAAACATCTCGACGTGAGTAGCGTTCAGCTTTCTCACGCAGGGTTCGGACTTAGAACTGTCAGAGTTTTCAACTTGCCGTTCGAGACGAGGAATCAAACTATCTCTCGCAGTTTAGCGCCGTTCGGAACCGTGTACTCCGTGAACAAGGAAAAATGGTCTACGGCCTATATATATATCAAGTAGAGAACGGCATCCGCAGCGTCCGGATGGTGGTACGACAACACATTCCATCGTTCCTCATGATGGGCGGCAACCGCGCGTTCATCACATACAGCGGCCAACCGCAGACGTGTTCGTTCTGCCACGCCGTCGGCCACATGCGGAACAAGTGTCCTCGCAGGCAGGGCCCCGTGCAGCTGCTGGCCGGCGACGGCGGCACAACGTACGCGTCGGTTGCCCTCGGCGTCGCACCCTCCCCCGGGCGACGCGCAGCGGACGACGTTCCCGCAACGCAAGAGGTTCCGATGAACACGGTAAAGATCGGCGCAGCACAGCACCTGTCGTGGGCGGACGAAGTCGATGCCGAACGGAACGCAGCGGCCGAGCGTCCCCTGCAGAAAGCCGTCGCGAGCGCAGGACTCCAACCCGCCACGGAATCCGTCGTTCCCGAGGTGTCTGCCGCCGAGCCGGAATCTGAGCATCGTGCGGCAAACGTCGCCGTTCCCCCAGTGTCGACTGCCTCCGAGTGTGTGGTGGAGAGACCGTCCGACCCCGAGGCCGGACAACCGGCCGCCCCCGCAGTTTCGATTGAGGAGCCGACGGCCCAGTTGCCCGCCCCCGACACTCAGGTGGAGCAGGCGCCTCAGGACGGCGCCGCCCCCGTCGCCAAGGAGGAACCGAAGCCACGGCGCGACCGCAGCGCCTCCCGCTCCCCGGAGGTGCGCCGTGCCGAGTCGATGTGTCGCAGCCCCTCCCCCGGAAGGCGGTACAAGTCGCGCAGCAGCAGCAGCAGAAACAGGCCTCGGCACAAGACCGCGTCGTACTCCATGCGGGACTCGAACCCGGCACGTCGGCGGCGGCCCGGCGACGCGCACAGCCAACCCGACCACCGGGCCGGCCCCTCGGCCGGTAAGCTAGAGCAGACCGTGCGGCAGCTGAAGGACTTCCTGGAGAAGTCGACCTCGCAGCCCGACGTGAAGATGGACGCTTCGCCCCAACATGACCCTAAGTCTTCGCAGTTGTCTGGGAAGAGGAAACTGAAGGAAAGTCCGGGTCGACGAGTGCGGACGTCTGGACTCGACTCCGGCACGAACCCTCGTGCAGATGTGCCGATGGCGGAAGCGGCGCAGGACTCCGGAAAGGAGCGGCCGCCGCCCGCGCCCAACCAGTAGCGAGGGACACGGGGCGACACCAGGGGGCGCGCCCGACACTACTGGCGCGTCTATACAGTGACCGTGACAATGCGTCGTGCCATCATCTTACGACACTTTTCACACGTTATTCATGTGTTTCCGGAGTGTTATGCTTAACACTGGATACGGGTTCGTGCATTCTGCTATGGATGTTTCCAATTGTTGTGTTTTACGCTTATGGATGTGTGTGTCGGTGGGAACTCGTAGGCTGAAAACCTTTTTCGAACAAACATACCTCGTTGGGGTCTTTCCTCGTGTGTCAGGTGACATTTTATTCCGTGTCTTCTATGATGCCAGTGGATGTGCATGGTGTTCGTGTCTGTCCAGTACTGACTATGCTGCTGTTTCATTACGTGCACAATCTGGGTACTAGTATGATGGATTTTTAACGCTTTCAAGCAGCATTTTTGTCTGTTTTTAGACTGAACAATTTGTAGTATTATGTTCGTCTTTTTTTTTGTTTTTTTTTTTTTTTTTGTTTTTTTTTGTTTTTTTTTTTTTTTTTGTTATGACTTTTAACACCAGACTTTGTAACGTTATAACAGTTAATGTTAACGAGATGACCAACCCATATAAAGCAGTGGCACTTGAAGACTTTTTGTTGTTTCACAAATGTCACGTCGCTTTTCTTCAGGAAGTGACACGTGAGGCATTGAGTTATATAAGCAAGTTTACGATTATTGATAATGTGCCCCCTGAACGTGAAACCGGAACTGATATTTTACTTTGTCCCGACCTTATGGCACAGGATATCGAGTATTTACCACACGGTCACGGAATAGCTTGTACTGTTAACGGTATTCTGTTTATGAACGTGTATGCCCCCTGCTCCGATAAATCTGCGAGACGCCGGTTTTACGGAGAAGAGGTATGCCAACTCCTGCGACGCAATACCGACCAACTGGTTATGGGAGGCGGCTTCAACGCCGTCCTCGCCGACGTCGATCAGGTGCCCCGACCGAACAGAAGCCAGGAGTTGCGCCTCCTGGTCGACAGCTACCGCCTGAAGGACTCGTGGCGCGTGCTGAACCCGCTCAGGACGGAGTACACGTACTTCTACCCGACGGGCCACAGCCGCCTCGACCGGATCTACGTGTCGGCCGACCTCGCGGGCCACATCGCGGCGACCGTCGTCCAGCCAGTCGCGTTCTCCGACCACTGCAGTTACATCCTACGCGTCGCGCTGCCCACACTTCCCACCCCGCGTCGCCGGAACCTGTGGAAGTTCAACTGCAGCCTTCTCGACGATGCCAGCTTGACAGCGAAGCTCACCACCGTCTGACACCAGCTACTGCGGGACAGGAGCGACGCCGGCAGCACGATCGAGTGGTGGGTGGCGACGGCGAAGCCTGCCCTCCTTTCGTTCCTGAAGGAGTACAGCCGCGAGGCTGCGCACTGGCGCAGGGCGACCTCCAGCTTCTACCAGCAGTGCTTGCAGGACCTCGCGAGGCGCGTCACGGACCGCCCCGACCTGCTGCCCGACTTCAAGCGCTACAAGGCGCGCTTCTTGGCCGACCTGCGGCGCCGCAGTGACGGACTGGTCGTTCGCAGCCAGCCCGTCGGGGCCGTTACGGGCGAACCTCTGTCTCTGTACCACCTCAACAGGGAACGGAAGAGGCGGGAGAGGCTCCACATCGACTCTTGGGTCACTCGCAATGGGCAACGGACGACGGATGTCGGAGTTATCAAGCAAGACGTACGCTGCTACTTCCAACAGCTGTTCACATGCACCGATGTCGACGCTGGATCCTTACGCGCGCTCATCCAGAAAGTTCCGCACGTTCTAACGAGGGCTGACCGAGCACACATCAATGAACCTTTCACGCTCGACGAATTGGAAGTCGCTGTCAAACGCAGCCCTAAAGGGAAATCGCCAGGCATCGACGGTATCCCTGCCGAATTTTATCACAAATATTTCTATCTTGTTGGTGACGTTCTAAAGACCATCGTTACAGAAATTCTGAATGGGGTCACTATACCGCCGGACTTTACTGAAGGAACCATCATACTAGTACCAAAATCCAATGCCATACCGAGTATTGACACTGTGCGACCCATTACACTGCTGAACACGGACTATAAGATTGTAGCTCGATGCGTAGCTGGCCGTCTTAAACCCATTTTGTCGGAGGTGATTAGCGAATATCAGTCGTGTGCAGTCCCTGACAGAAAGATATTCGATGCTGTCCTAGCCTATAGGGACTGCTCAGTCAAAGGCGATCAAATGAACAGTGCAGCCATCTTACTTGTGGATTTCAAGAACGCCTTCGACCGAATCAGCCACACGTACCTGATGAAGGTTGTGGCCAGAATGGGATTTGGGACGAAGTTTTCCGCCATGGTTCGTAATATGCTAGGCACGGGCACGTCGAGCGTCAGCGTTAATGGGTCACGGACGGAACGGATCTCCATCAGCCGGTCGGTGCGACAAGGCTGCCCTTTGTCTATGGGTCTGTATGCCATCTCCCTCGACCCGCTCCTCCGCTACATCTCGGAGGAATGTAGTGGTATCGGCATCGGCAATGGTCGATTGGTGTGTCGAGCTTACGCCGACGACCTCGGGGTATTCATCGAGCGTCCAGAGGACATCGACAGGCTACGAACTGTCCTCCAACACTCCCAAAGGGCCACCGGAGCGGTAGTCAGTCCAAAAAAGGCGGTCCTCCTGCCACTGACGCGTCACTTCCAGAACGAACATCGGGACTGGTATTCCATCTGCTTGCAACACAAGGTGTTGGGAGTCATTATGACGGCCTCTCCCCAGCGTATGGGTGCCCTCAACTGGCGGAGTACGTTGTATAAGGTCCGTGCCGTCAGTAAAATCCACGCCGCAAGAAACCTGGCACTCCCAGACAGGGTGGCAGTCATCAATTCCAACATCCTCGCCAGGGCGTGGTACCTGGCGCAGATCCTGCCGGTACCGACGGAGCTGGAACGCGCCATCCAACGTGCCGTGTACTGGATGTTGAGGAGGAGCGAGTTCTTCAAGGTCTCCCTCGCCACCTGCACCCTGCCCCCGGCGGAGGGCGGTCTCGGGCTGGCCGACTTCCACTGCAAGTGCGCCGCGCTCTTCGTGAAGAGGACCCGCGCCGTGGCCCGCGCGTCGCCCGCCGGCCCCACCGTCGCGCTCTTCAGCAGGTACCGGCCACCCTCGCTCGCCGCCCCCGTGTCGCTCTCCGGCATCCCTCCTCCTCTCCGGTACGTCCGCCTCTTCTTCCTTCACAGTAGCTACATCTCGCAGCCCACCCGGCGAGCAAACGACGTCGGCAAGCTAGTGGAAGAACTTCGAGGGACTCCCGGCAGGAACAGGTGGGAAGCGCGCCTGCCAGACGTAGACTGGAGAGCCGTCTGGAAGAACATCTCCGCCACCGCCCTCCCTGCCACAGTGCGCGCCACGTGGTACAAGGTGGTTAATCGCACCGTGGTCACTAACTCCAAACTGCACGCCATCCGCCACCATCGCACCGGCGAGTGTGAGATCTGCGGTGCGGAGGACACGATAGCTCACCGTTTCGTGTGTCCCAAGTTCATCGAGGTGTGGACTACCGCCAGGGACATTGTTCGCCTCATCAACCGCCTCCCCTTGGAAAGTGTGACAATAGAGGATGCAACTCTATCCCAACGAAACCCCTATCCTCAGACGAAGAAGAATGCAGCACTCTGGTTGCTAGGACACATGGTTCACTGTATCTTTTCCTTTATGACGACCGGGCACTTGGACTATTTGGCTTTTCTCTGGGACGGACTGTGCAATGAAAAGGAACGAGCTGGTTATGCTGATAGGTATGCTAATTTTTTACAGGTTGCACTTGATCATGCATATAAAAAAGTTATGATGACCTGACTGCATAGATAGCAGTTTCGTGTTTTGTGTCCACCTACTTCAAAAGTGCAATTGTAACGTACTACTATCTCGTAAATGGAAGATTCTATTATACTGTTTTATTGATTTGGAAGGTCTACTCCTTTCCACAGTTTTTCAATTTTAATTTCTTTTTATTTCGTGTGATAATTTATTTTGGCATGGAAGTGTTCATCGTGTTTCAGGAAGTGCCTTTCTAGAAATTTAAGTGTTCGGAACTTGTATTTAATTTCCATGATCACTTCTTCGTTCGGAAGACTAATTTAGTTTTTTATTTATTGAGGAAACTAAGAAGCCTTTTCATTTTAATCATAAGGTTTTTATTGTGTTGTGGATATAACTGGGCTCAAATTTACGTCAAGAAAATAACGGCCTCCACTGTGTTGTCTTAATCTTTGGGAGCTGCGAAATGGAGCAACAACGTTTATTTTCACCTTCAGATAAGGTAAAAAAAATGTTTTTAAGTCTAAAAACAAAAAACAAAAAAAATTAGAGACTGATGACCCCGTAGTTAAGTCCCATAAGCTATACAAACATTTGAACATTTTTTTTCTTGAGTGATGGCCGTAAAGAAGCCCCTGTTAGGTTCGAAAAACACTGTTCTCCACATGTCTGTTACAATCACTGATCTGGGCACCGGAGACGTTTCTTATTGGCAACAAGAAAATTAGACCTATCCAGTGTGCTACATGTGCCTCTCTGACATCTCTACCAACCTGCTAACAGGAATAGCTCTCAGAATGCTGAAGTTAGAAATTCCTCGCCACTCAGTCACTATGTTTACATGCAACACATCTTCTGGAAGACAAGAACCGAATTTCGTAAACCGCTTTTCGCTGTCGTGTTTACATGTGATAGACTGAATCAGATTTCCTATCCCACTTAATATGCCGGCTGAAAAACAGCTGATTCAGTTATTGATTTAGTCAGCACTGACACTATTTTACTTTAGTTAAATACAGAGATTCATGCTCACTCTAATATTTATTTCACATTAGAAAATACCACCTGTCCATATGTGTCGAAAATTCTTAACAAGAAAACGCAATCTGACAAGCAAAGAACGCTTCAAAAACTGTTGCGTTCACTTGGGCACGAAAATCGATTGTGGAACTGGAAAACCGCTCTACAGAAGTGGATTTCCGGAATCGATTTTGGTGTGTTTACATGACCAACCAAAAGCGGAATTGGAAAATCAGTTTACGAAATCGGATTTTGGGAGCCCATGTAAACGGTGTGATAGATGCAAGATCTTAGATAACTTGGCGTCGGGGTTTAAACGCCTCCCATCTCTCTTCCGAGCCATATCCATGAAGCTTTTTAAATTTTTTATTTATTTCTTTTAGTTGATCTCTGCGTAATCTGTGTTCGAATTGTAAACGTTAAAGAGTTTCACATTTCAGCAGCATATATTTTGGATACTGACTGAACAAACTTCTTGAGAACTGCGAAGCTGCTCTCACCCCCACCCCTCGAAATGCAAGTGAACCATCCCCAGACCACAACTGAATCCCTTCACCCTCCATACCAATAAATTATTTACGCCCGCGCACTCTATAATGTCACAGAAGACGAAACCTGTATACCTAATTATTCTAGAGGTACATAGATGTTGTTTTTAGAAATGTCGAATCTTATAATGTAAGTATCAAACGTTAACCTTATATTTCTATGATATGTTACGTAATGATACAGACCTTTGTTTAACTACATTAAATGTGATTCTGCACCTGTGTTGTACCTATCTTTAAATGTACTAAAAGGAGTCGCGAGGGAATAGCCCTGTGCACTAAGGCGTCTTGTTGTGAAGTGCACAGCCGTTCCCCGTCGGGCATGTGTGTGTGTGTGTGTGTGTGTGTGTGTGTGTGTGTGTGTGTGTGTGTGTGTGTGTGTGTGTCTGTGTGTTGTTGTTGTTCTTAGGATACGTTAGTTTAAGTAGTTTGTAAGCTTAGGGACCGATAACCACTGCAGGTAGGGCCCATTTTTTACATACATTTTTAAAAGAAGGTAATACGCACATTTTCATAGAAAATGAGGTCTGCTAGTAACCATTAAAATTCTACATTATTGCCTAAATCTCTTAAAATTTACTCAAATTCACGTGTATATTTGTTATATCAATCCTAAATATAAGCGACCATCACAGTACTCAGTGCGGATAGTTTCACGCATTTTGATTTAAGGCACGTCCTTTCAATAAAAGACTAGCAACATTAGTGTCCTATGACAAATAATTTGTAAATAACTACGTTTGAGTCATTTATCAACAGCTCACAATTCAACATGTTAATTAATTATTTATTATTATATTCAGTATTAAACTTCAACGATGTTATCCCTTATTTTAGCACGTCTATAAAAGTTATTGAGCAAGAAGTTCAAAAGTCAGTTATAGTTTGGATGTGCATTGTGAAAGCTTTGGTTATCAAAACAGCTATTGTGTAAAACAGAACTTAGAATTACTTTGAGACAATTTTGGCGCCATGTAATGTTTTGTGAAAGATGTTGAAAGGGGCTTTTTAAAAGTGAATACATGAAAGTTATTAACAATCATCTGAAGTATACTTGTTAATTTACAGACTGGCGTAAACCCATAGCCTAAATGTCGTGGAAGCCATATCCTTATAGGAAACGAGACTATCAAGATTCAGCCTTATGATCTGCGATGTTTTACTAATAAATTCGTTATTGTTTACCCTGCTGCTTGCCTTCCTCAAATTCTATATTCATATTTAAGTGAAGAAAGCATTGAACCATTACTCTCAAATAACAATTTTGTGTGGCTCAGTGGCGTGCTGCAAGTCTATGAACTGGACGCCACTTTGGCGACTTTCATGTCCGTAACCTATCCTAGTTATTCTACCAGGGAAAGGAAACCTACATATTATTAGACTAGGCAAGAAGCGAGAAGACACGTGACATAACGATAGCCAAAGCGTTCCTTTGTTCCTTAAGCTCACCCGCATCGGAGCCCGTTACATGCCGAGTAGGAAAAACCACCATCTCCGCCTTTCTCTGCAAAAAGGGTAACCCACAAGGCCTCTCCCGACAGCTTGTCGAGATACGGTGGCGCCTCCGCTGCCTGCCTAGACGTGCACCCCGACCGAATCGGTGGGCCAACCTGTGGCTGTCAGGGCACTGCTCCCACTTCCTGCACTGTACGCTGAAAATAATCTAGAACAAACAGAAGAAGGTACTGCTCTAAAAAGAAATAAGTTAAGAGGAATAAATTATCAACGATATAAATGCACGGAAATGAATTGTCAATGAAGTAAAGACACACTCTTTGTTTCATATATCTGTCTCATTGATGATTTGTCCCTCTTGTCATTTATACGACTTAATAGACAATCAAAAACTGAGATTGAAAACGAATTCAACATTGTAAATGCACGAAACTTTTTAACTTTTAATTGTAAGAAGTTCTGAGAATTTTCTGAAGAATTTGATAAATTAATCTATATCTATGAATGTGAATGTCTGTTCGGTGTACATTTATCACGTGTGAACCACAGTTACTAATGTCTACTCGGGAAAGGCTTTAGGCACGTTTTTATAGCGATCGGATATATATATTAATGTGAATGTTCGTGTACGCTTATCACGCCCGAACGCCACGACGCAGAGACTTAAATATTTGTAGAGTTACTAATTTATACCTGAGGAAGGTTTTAGGCACGGTTTTATTTAGCAATGTGAAGAATATAACGCGAAATGCGGAACAATAATTACTCTTTGAAAATTATATTTACTCTTTGAAAATGGTCTTATTGGTTGCATTGTTGCTTAAGGCTTGATAATGATAAAAGGGGGGAGTATATTGGGATGGAAAGTTATCGGTGTATATAAAATTCTACGTGTGTGTGTGTGTTAATTTTTCGCTCTGCAGCGAAAACTACAGAACGCAGACGAATGGTCTGTGTGTATTTGTTGTCCGAAGTCTCCCGTTGTACACCATAGCAGTTCCATGCCGATAGCTATAAGGGGGTGGAAGATATAGTGGTTCAAAGGCGTCAAATTATAAGAAAATTCGGAACGAAGGTCAGCGATGACGTTTGCCACTCTATAGCAAGTAGGTTACATACAGCGAAACGTGATGCCACAGACCATATCTTTGGTCTATGCGTGCTACAATGTCTTCAGCTCTTTCTCTGTAAGGATAAGCATACGAATAAGGAAATATAAGAATAAATAAATAAAGCAGTGAAAAAGAAATTTCTTTTAATACATCTGTTTTAAAAAAATCGATTTGAGTTTCGCCCATTATCTATCATAATCAACCAACACGCGAGTGGAGCCGCGGGTTTAAGATAGTAGTTTATAGAATTTCAACTTTTATGTCTTACGCGATTTGTGCGCCAAATTCCTTAGACATTTCTGTATCAGGCATGTACTGGATACCAACGAGAGGTTGATTCGACTAAGCCTAAAATGTTACAGATGAAACAGCGAGATACATTTCAGAAAAAAAAATTGATCCCACAAGTTGAAATATTTTTTTTTTTTTTTTTTTTTTTTTTTTTTTTAGGGTAACTGGTTTAACTCATATGATAGAGATTACCTTCAGACCTTGCCTCAGTACATGGGGTACAGAGACGATGAACGGAGAGCAGGTGTCGGCAGATACACGCGGTGTTTCCGGAAGCCATTGTTGGCGAAGGAGTAGCGGACGAGTGGTTGCTACAACAATGTCCAGAGCGCAGAGGTCCTCTGCTGATATCACGCAGAGGTCAGAAAGTGCTCTCCCAAACGGCAGCAACATGTTGTACAGCCCAGATGGTTAGGCGTCTGAGAATGATATCTTTTCGAGTGGTGGTACGGGCGTCAACGTCATCGGCACGGTGCCCAGCAGAAAAGGCTCGACGTCACAAAAATAAGCAGATTTTCGAAAGCCCACCGGTTCGGTTTGGCAAGCTAAACTGCAGCTTCTCCCACCTACTTTTTGGAGGTCGTGGCATTAGTGTGTTACGCCAAAGTGTCCGGAATAGAGACAACAACTGGATATAGTAACTGGCAGTGGGTGGAGGGAGTGTTTCATAATGACTGGCCTCGTTCCGTTTGCGGAAGGCTGGAACACTGGCAAAGTATCGGTCCACCTTATGGTTTGATAAATGTCCCATAACAACTTCTCCCTTTACAGAGTAAAAAAACCTACGAATAAAAGAACAGTTTACATTTAGGTGAAAAAATGCGATAGAAGGCTATCTAATCACTTAGATAAGGTATAGAAAAGCACTGTGTTGTCAGCGCTGTCATTTGCCATCCGGTCATTCACATGAAAAGGTTTCAAATGTGATTATGGCCACGCATCGACAACTAACACACTTCGAACGCAGAATGGTAGTTTGGGGGGGGGGGGGTGGGAGGGGGTACACGCTTGGGACAATACATTTTGAAAATTATTAGGGAATTATAATATTACGAAATCACCAACACCAAGAATGTGCCGAGAATACTAGATGTTAGACATTACCTCTCACCACGAACACCACAGTGGTTGGAAGATGCGAAAAACATTTTCATTAGGGCAGTGCTTCGCCATATGTGCTCAATGGTGGTGGCAGGAGATGACCGACTAGAGGTCCTTGCTAAGACCGTATCATCTGAAGAAGAACCTTTCCTTTTACTCACGACTATATTCGTTGGAAAACTGTCGGATAAGACTCCTATCCGAGTTGGTAACAGGTGATGTCAGGGTTTTGAGTGGGTTGCAGACCACACGAAGCCATGGACACAAGTTGTTAAGAAGGCGTTGTGCAAACAGGTCGCTCTGTGATTTCGTGGCCTGCTTTTAGGTGGAGTGGCTCCTCCCGTCCATTATCGTTTGGAAATGGTGGGCAAAAGTGGCGATGCGAGCGCGGGCGTCGGCGGGCGCTCACGCGGCTTGCACGTGGGCAACCAGTTCCACCTGCACCTCACTACCCACGTGGCTCGGTTGATGGCGGCAGTGCGCGAAGTCCGTCCTGTTCATTTCGCGTCATTAGAATCGCTGTAAAAGCCTGCTTAGCGTTTCTGATACGATAAAATTAATGAAAGGAAAAAAAGTATTGATATAATTTACAAAAACTTTCTTCGAGAGAAGTTTCCGCAACTGTTTAGCTCCACGAGTTTGCACTATATTTGGAACTAAATATTTGTGTGAAAGTCCTTTTCCTTATTTTTTTTTCTAAAAATAAAATTACGAAATTGAAAGTCAGGAATAGTCGTACCGAACTGGCAATGCGGTTGATGACAAGTAGCCTCACTACAAACATGGAGAAGCTAGTAGGAAACCATTTAAATCGAACTAGAAAGCGATGAAAACTCATGTGTCGTTCTCTTTCATAAGAGAGAAAGTTTTACACCTGGACCACGGCCTCTCAGCCCGGATGTTTTACCTGAAGTTGTATATGTTTATATCGGGGTCATGAGGCAGCACTGAAGTTTGTGTCGTGGGGGTAGACGTGTTTTAAGACGCCGTGCAATCGCCGAATTATTCAGGTCCCGCTGGCTTACCTAGTAAGCAGTTCTCTGGTTCGAATCCCAGCCGCGTCACAAATTTTAATTCATTGTCACCCCTTCAATTAAATACCTTTGAAATATATCGAGACGAAACATGTCTCTGGACATTGATTTATTATTCGAGATTGTGTAAGTGAGGCCTGCCCAGGAGGCGGCTAGACGAGCACGAGCGCTCTTGCTGTCTCGCTGGCTGGGCCGTGAGCGCTCGCGGCTGAATGGGGCTGAACGCTCTGGCGTCGCGACGTACTGCAGCGCAGGGGGTAGACGGCTGAGAACAACGTCGTTCGGGCTAAGCTTTAGATGCGAGAGCGTGTGCCCACCTCTTTTAACGTCGAAAATATTTAGTACGATAGCTTCAAAGCGAAAAGCAGACACATCAACGTCAACGTACAACACCTCAGAGCAAGAAGCGTGTGTTTCTTATATGCTTAGCATGCTTCAAAATCCTTAACGAAAAACTTTAATTTACAACGGTATTACAATACCCTCCATGTGAAAGACTATGGGCACTTGCAAGATGAAGAGCGTAAATCGGAGGTTCAAAGATTAAAGGACCTACCGCTAACACGGAGAGGGTTTGACATTTGGGTCACCGATTTCGATCGAATTTGGCATAGGCGTATCCTATTGCATATAAAAGGACACGTTTTCGGCTTATTGCTAGACAGTAATTTTTGAAAAATGATGGTCCAATTTTATGATGGAAAATCGTGTTTTGTATACATCAAAAGATCGTCTAAACATGAGCATTTCTTTACTAAGCCGGCCGCGGTGGCCGAGGGGACTGAGGCGCTTCAGTCACGGTCTGCACGGCCACTGCGGTCGGGGGTTCGAATCCCCCCTCGGGCATGGATATTTGTGCCGTCCTAGTTCGTAAATAGTTGATAAGTAGTTTGTAAGTTTAGGGACTGATGACCCCGTAGTTCAGTCCCATAAGCTTTACAAACATTTTTCTTTACTAACATATATGGGGCCAAAAGCTAATGACGTTCGGGTAATTAACTTTTTTTCTGTTTTCATGCTGCAGCTATTAACATTCAGTTGAGTGTATTATCTGTTTACAACTGTTTCAATTGTTATACACAATAAAAAACGATAAAAATAAGAAACATTTAGAATTTTACCTTCATCCAACAAAAATCTCTTTCATTCATAAGAAATAAATTTTATTTCCTCTTTCATACAATCAATTAGCCGCAGAATAGATTATTCAACCAGCGACAAGCGTTAAATCTTCGTACAACAAATCCGCGGCCGTAGACTTGAACTGACGGACAATTCTCTGTTGCAGCCGCCTGCTGCCGACCCGTTGCGGAACACAACGGCAGGCGAGCAGCGCGGTCGCCGGTGAGAGGCGGGCTGAGGCGAGGTGTCTGCCGACTGCCGCGGCTGTTGCGCCGTCGTTGGAGGGGGAAGACGATGACGTTGCTTTGATCTATACTAAGAAAACACGAAAGCTGGTAATGCGTTTATGTAAACGTACAGCTGCCGATGGAAGTTACTGGCCGTTGATTAAAAAAAAAAAAAAAAAAAAAAAAAAAAAAAAAAAAAAAAAAAAAAAGTTTAGTGACGAATTTATTCAGGAGCTATTGTGATTTAAATGAAAGACAGTTCAACTTCGTAATGAGTTCTATTTAGGATGACATAAACCCACAATGCCTAAGAAATGCAATAACTGAAGAAGAAAAATTACATTTTACACTGAGAAGTGCGCAAAAACTCGTGCATTATTTACTATCTGCTCAACAATTGGTACAGAGCAGTTCCAGCGATGTGAATGTTGAAGGTGTATTATTATCAGCTGATTTGTGTTGTCCTGTGGGCCCATCATTTCGTAATCAGAAGCAATGCGACTATTATTTTTCTTTCCGTTCTGCTTTATATATTGAAAATGAACTCCGTAAAACTGTTCTGCCGGCCGCGGTGACCGAGGAGACTAAGGCGCTCCAGTCACGGTCTGCACGGCCACTACGGTCGGGGGTTCGAATCCCCCCTCGGGCATGGATATTTGTGTCGTCATAGTTCGTAAGTAGTTCATAAGTAGTTTGTAAGTTTAGGGACTGATGACCCCGTAGTTAAGTCCCATAGACTATACAAACATTTGAAAACTGTTCTGATATGTCCAGAAAATAATTTAATATCATATTTGCGTCGCATAAAAGCCTTTAGTAACTTTTGCCTCTTTTCTTTCCTTTCCTTTCACACTTTTAATATTGTACCATCGTTAGTTTTATTCCGTTTTATTTTCTTTGTTGGTACATAACATTAATCTATTGTCACCTCTCGTGAACCTGAAGTAAATAAACCTGTCCTGACAGTATTTTACGCAAAACGCTTTATTACTCAACATATTTTTAAGAACAGCATTTATGTAATTACCGACAGTTAATTTCTTAATTCTTCTGAACATAAACCACCGTTTGTGTTTAGTTTTTACTTTAATACTTAAGTATTGAGGAAACTGCACTAAGTTGCTACAAAAATGAAGCAAAACGTGTTACAAAATATTAATGAGTGCAGCTTCCTCTGAGTCTTCATTGATATGCCACGTCAAACATTTACAGGCATACATCCGTACTCATAATGAAATAGTTTATCAGGATATACAAAAAAAAAAAAAAAAAAAAAAAAAAAAAAAAAAAAAAAAAAAAAAAAATAATAATAATAATAATAATAATAATAATAAAATTAAAAAAAATTACAAAAAAATCCCGACTGATTAAGCACAGTTCCATGCCTATTAGATATTTATTCGTGGAACTTGACAACTCTTCTTCGCTGTTACAAACAACAAATGCAAGTTTCAATCCGATCTGTAGAAGAGACAAGCCAATGATGTCTTCTGCTTTTAGTTACATCCAATGCAATGATCTCTCAATAAATTAAAACGAACAAAATCTCAATTTACAGTTTCTTGAGGACATATTCCCAAGTGCTTCAGTAGTTATAAACAATCTTGCATGTGGTGGCCATTTGTGCAGCAGGTGAATACTTCGTATTTTCACTGTAGTGTTTTTAAAGAAAACTCCTTTTGCTACTGCAAGTAGTAAAAGGCGTTTTCTTTAAAAACACTATAGTGAAAATACACAGTTACAAACAATGCACATATGAATCCATTCCTTGATAAATAAGTTTCGTGCACTTACTCGTCCTGTTCAACTACTGTGCTGTAGCTTTCCAGATATCTTTTACTAAAACATTTCTGTGCTCGTTATTTCCTGCGTTAAATATTACAGGGTATGTTGCTACTTTGTTTACGGACTTCTTTTTGTCAGAGTTCAAGCTTTCAAATGTTTGTAGAGCTTATGGAACTTAACTACAGGGTCACCAGTCCCTAGACTTACAAACTACTTATGAACTAGCTTATAATAAAGACGGCACAAACTGCCATGCCCGTCGGGGAACAGCCTCGCTATCGTAGGATAGCGCCTCAATGCGCTCGGCCACTCCGCCGCGGCTCGTCAGAGTCTGAAGAGCTCATTTCCCTTGGCTGTTGTCATAAAACCGGTCTCCGGCGGGGGGTCGGGTCGGCGACAAGCGACACCACAGGTTCGGGACCGGACGGCCGCCGGTCGCCGGAGCAGGTATACGGCGACCGGTGGCGCTGCCGCCGCGTTCCGCATCGCTCGCATTGCAGACAGTGGGGACCAGTGGGGCCGCCTGTCGCGGCTCAGCGACGACTGCCGCTTGCCGCCGCGTTCGGAATTGCACCTTTAAAGGTGCGATTCCGAACGCGGCGGCAAGCGGCGGTCGTCGCCGTCCCGCGGCAGGCGGCACCACTGGTCCCCGTTGTCTGCAATGCGAGAGATGCGGAACGCGGCGGCGGCGGCACTGGTCGCCGTATACCTGCTCCGGCGACCGGCGGCCGTCCGGTCCCAAACCAGTGGTGTCGCTTGTCGCCGACCCGACCCCCCGCCGGAGACCGGTTTTATGACAACAGCCAAGGCAAATGAGCTCTTCAGACACTGACGAGCCGCGGCGGAGTGGCCGAGCGCATTGAGGCGCTATCCTACGATACGCGAGGCTGTTCCCCGACGGGCATGGCAGTTTGTGCCGTCTTTATTATAAGCTAGTTCATAAGTAGTTTGTAAGTCTAGGGACTGATGACCCTGTAGTTAAGTCCCATAAGCTCTACAAACATTTGAAAGTTTGAACTCTGACGAAAAGAAGTCCGTAAAAACAGTAGCAGCCGGCCGCTGTGGCCGATGGGACTGAGGCGCTCCAGTCACGGTCTTCACGGCCACTACGGTCGGGGCTTCGAATCCCCCCTCGGGCATGAATATTTGTGCCGTCCTTAGTCTTAGTTAGTTCATAAGTAGTTTGTAAGTTTAGGGACTGATGACCCCGTAGTTAAGTCCCATAGACTATACAAACATTTGAAACACAGTAGCAACATATCCTGTAATATTTAACGCAGGAGATAACGAGTACAGAAATGTTTTAGTAAAAGATATCTGGAAAGCTACAGCACAGTAGTTGAACAGGGCGAGTAAGTACATGAAACTTATTTATCAAGGAATGGATTCATATGTGCATTGTTTGTAACTATGTATTTATTTTCACTGTAGTGTTTTTAAAGAAAACGCCTTTACTACTTGCAGAAGCAAAAGGTGTTTTCTTTAAAAACACTACAGTGAAATTACGTAATATTCAGCTGCTGCTCAAATGACCACCACAAGCAAGATTGTTCATAACCACTGAAGCACTTGGGGATATGTCCTCAAGAAAATGTAAATTGAGATTTTGTTCGTTTTAATTTATTGAGACATCATTGCATTGGATGTAACTAAAAGCAGAAGACATTATTGCCTTGTCTCTTCTACAGATCGGATTGAAACTTGCATTTGTTGTTTGTAACAGGGAAGAAGAGTTGTAAAGTTCCACGAATAAATATATAATAGGCCTGGAACTGTGCTTAATCAGTCGCGAATTTTTTGTTGTTGTAAATTCTGATAAACTATTTAATTATGAGTACGGATGTATGCCTGTAAATGTTTGACGTGGCATATCAATGAAGACTCAGAGGAAGCTGCACTCATTAATATTTTGTAACACGTTTTGCTTCATTTTTGTAGCAACTTAGTGCAGTTTCCTCCATACTTAACTATTAAAGTAAAAACTAAACACAAACGGTGGTTTATGTTCAAAAGAATTAAGAAATTAACTGTCAGTAATTACATAAATGGTGTTCTTAAAAATGATTATGTAGAGTAATAAAGCGTTTTGTGTAAAATACTGTCAGGACAGATTTATTTACTTCAAGTTCACGAGAGGTGACAATAGATTAATGTTACGTACCAACAAAGAAAATAAAACTGAATAAAACTATAACGATGGTACAATATTAAAAGTTTGAAAGGAAAGGAAAGAAAAGAGGCAAAAGTTACTAAAGGCTTTTATGCGACGCAAATATGATGTTGAATTATTTTCTGGACATATCAGAGCAGTTCATTTCCAATATATAAAGCAGTATCGAAAGAAAAATAATAGTCGCATTGCTTCTGATTACGAAACGATGGGCCCACAGTGCAACACAAATCAGCAATCAAGAGATAATAACACATCTTCAACATTCACATCGCTGGGATTGTTCCGTACCAGTTGTTGAGCAGATAGTAAATAATGCACGAGTTTATGCGTACTTCTCAGTGTAAAATGTAATTTTTCTTCTTCAGTTATTGCATTTCTTAGGCACTGTAGTTTTATGTCATCCAAAATAGAACTCTGTACGAAGTTGAACTGTCTTTTATTTAAACGTCAACAGCTCCTGAATAAATTCATCACTAAACTTAAAAAAAAAAAAAAAAAAAAAAAAAAAAAAAAAAAAAAAAAAAAAATCTGCGGCCTGTAACTTCCCTCGGCAACTGTACGTTTACATAAAGGCATTACAGCTATCGTGTTTTCTTAATATGGAACAAAGCAACGTCATCGTCTTCGCCCTCCAACTACAGCGCAACAACCGCGGCAGTCGGCAGACACCCCACCCCGCCTCGCCTCTCACCAGCGACCGCGCTTCTCGCCTGCCGCTGTGTTCCGCAACGGGTCGGCAGCAGGCGGCTGCGTCTCGGTCGTTGTCGGCAGCGGCAGTGGGTCGCTGTCGCCGTGTTCGGACTCGCACCTTAAGGTGCCGACAACGACCGAGACGCAGCCGCCTGCTGCCGACCCGTTGCGGAACGCAGCGGCAGGCGAGCAGCGCGGTCGCCGGTGAGATGCGAGGTGAGGTGTCTGCCGACTGCCGCGGCTGTTGCGCTGTAGTTGGAGGGGAAGACGATGACGTTGCTTTGTTCCATACTAAGAAAACACGACAGCTGGTAATGCCTTTATGTAAACGTACAGCTGCAGAGGGAAGTTACATGCCGTTGATTTAAAAAAAAAAGTTTAGTGACGAATTTATTCAGGAGCTATTGTGGTTTAAATGAAAGACAGTTCAACTTTTCGATGACATAAAACCACAGTGCCTAAGAAATGCAATAACTGAAGAAGAAAAATTACATTTTACACTGAGAAGTACGCAAAAACTCGTGCATTATTTACTATCTGCTCAACAACTGGTACGGAACAGTCCCAGCGATGTGAATGTTGAAGGTGTGTTATTATCTCTTCATTGCTGATTTGTGTTGCACTGTGGGCCCATCATTTCGTAATCAGAACCAATGCGACTATTATTTTTCTATCGGTTCTGCTTTATATATTGAAAATGAACTCCGTAAAACTACTCTGATATGTCCAGAAAATAATTCAACATCACATTTGCGTCGCATAAAAGCCTTTAGTAACTTTTGCCTCTTTTCTTTCCTTTCCTTTCAGACTTTTAATATTGTACCATCATTAGTTTTATTCAGTTTTATTTTCTTTGTTGGTACGTAACATTAATCTATTGTCACTTCTCGTGAACTTGAAGTAAATAAACCTGTCCTCACAGTATCTTACACAAAACGCTTTATTACTCTACATAATCATTTTTAAGAACACCATTTATGTAATTACCGACAGTTAATTTCTTAATTCTTTTGAACATAAACCAAAGTTTGTGTTTAGTTTTTACTTTAATAGTTAAGTATTGAGGAAACTGCACTAAGTTGCTACAAAAATGAAGCAAAACGTGTTACAAAATATTAATGAGTGCAGCTTCCTCTGAGTCTTCATTGATATGCCACGTCAAACATTTACAGGCATACATCCGTACTCATAATTACTTTATCAGAATTACAAAATAATAATAATAATAATAATAATAATAATAATAATAATAATAATTCGCGACTGAATAAACACAGTTCCAGGCCTATTATATATTTATTCGTAGAACTTGACAACTCTTCTTCCCTGTTACAAACAACAAATGCAAGTTTCAATCCGATCTGTAGAAGAGACAAGGCAATGATGTCTTTTGCTTTTAGTTACATCAAATGCAGTGATGTCTCAATAAATTAAAAAGAACAAAATCTCAATTTACAGTTTCTTGAGGACATATCCCCAAGTGCTTCAGTGGTTATAAACAATCTTGCTTATGGTGGCCATTTGAGCAGGAGCTGAATGTGACGTATTTTCACTGTAGTGTTTTTAAAGAAAACGCCTTTTGCTTCTGCAAGTAGTAAAGGCGTTTTCTTTAAAAACACTACAGCGAAAATAAATACATAGTTACAAACAATGCGCATGTGAATCCATTCCTTGAAAAATAAGTTTCGTGCACTTACTCATCTTGTTCAACTACTGCGCTGTAGCTTTCCAGATATCTTTTACTAAAACATTTCTGTACTCGTTATTTCCTGCATTAAATATTACAGGATATGTTGCTACTGTGTTTACGGACTTCTTTTCGTCAGAGTTCAAACTTTCAAATGTTTGTAGAGCTTATGGGACTTAACTACACCGAGCGAGGTGGCGCAGTGGTAATGCACTGGACTCGCATTCGGAAGGATGGTGGTTCAAATCCACCTCCGGCCATCCAGATTTAGGTTTTCCGTGATTTCCCTAAATCGCTCCAGGCATATGCCGGGATGGTTGCTTTCAAAGGGCACGGCCGATATCCTTCCCCATCCTTACCCAAATACTCCGAGCGTAAGCTTCGTCTCTAATGACCACGATGTCGACGGGACGTTAAACTCCAAGCTTCCTTCCTTCCTACTTAACTACAGGGTCACCAGTCCCTAGACATACAAACTACTTATGAACTAGCTTATAATAAAGACGGCACAAACTGCCATGCTCGTCGGGAACAGCCTCGCGTATTGTAGGATAGCGCCTCAATGCGCTCGGCCACTTCGCCGCGGCTCGTCAGAGTCTGAAGAACTCATTTCCATGAGGTGTCATAAAACCGGTCTTCGGCGGGGGGTCGGGTAGGCGACAGCGAGGGCACTGGTTCGGGACCGGACGGCCGCCGGTCTCCGGAGCAGGTATACGGCGACCGGTGCCGCTACCGCCGCGTTCGGCATCGCTCGCATTGCAGACAATGGGGACCAGTGGCGCCGCCTGCCGCGGGACGGCGACGACCGCCGCTTGCCGCCGGGTTCGGAATCGCACCTTTAGGCACCGCGAGCCGGCCGACAGGTCACTGCTGTGGCACGAGCGCGAGCCAGCTCGCTCCAGCAGATTGCTGAGTAGGCCTGGTCTAAGGTGTGGTTTGTAGACGGTTTGTTATGGTCTTCAGTCTGGAGACTGGTTTGATGGTCGGCCGCGGTGGCCAAGGAGACTGAGGCGCTCCAGTCACGGTCTGCACGGCCACTACGGTCGGGGGTTCGAATCCCCCCTCGGGCATGGATATTTCTGCCGTCCTTAGTCTTAGTTAGTTCATAAGTAGTTTGTAAGTTTAGGGACTGATGACTCCGTAGTTAAGTCCCATAGACTTTACAAACATTTGCATTTGCATTACTGGTTTGATGCAGCTCTCCACCCTACTCTAACCTGAGCAAGCCTTTTCATCTCCTCATAAGATCGGCAACCCACATCCATTTGAATCTGCTTACAATGCGCGTCTCTTGGTCTCCCTCTGCTATTTTTACCCCAAACACTTCCCTCCAATGCTAAATTTACGATTCCCCGATGTCTAAGAATGTGTCCTACCAAGCGATCCCTTCTTTTAGTCAGGGTATGCCAAAAATTCCTTTTCTCGCCAATTCTGTTCAGTACCTCTTCATTAGTTATGCGATCTACCCACCTAATCTTCAGCATTCTTCTGTAGCACCACATTTCAAAAGCCTCTATTCTCTTACTGTCCGCACTGCTTATCGTCCATGTTTCACTCCCGTACAAGGCAACACTCCACACAAATGCCCTCAGAAAAGACTTCCTTACACTTAAATTAATATTAGATGTTAGCAAATTTCTCTTTTTCAAAAATGATTTTCTTCCCATTGCCATTCTGCATTTTATATCCTCTGTACTGCGACCATCGCATGTTATTTTACTACCCAAGTAACAAAACTCATCCACCACCTTCATTGTTTCGTTACCTAATCAAATTCCTTCAGCAGCGCCTGATTTTCTAAGACCGCATTCCATTATTTTTGTTTTGCTCTTGTTAATGTTCATTTTATATGCTCTCTTCAACACACAGTCCATTCCATTCAACTGCTCTTCCAGGTCCTTTGCTGTCTCTGACTGAATTACAATGTCATCAGCAAAACGCAATGTTTTTATTTCTTCCTCCTGAACTTTAATCCCTATTCCAAATTTTTCCTTGCTTTCCTTCACCGCCTGCTCAATGTACAAATTGAATAACATCGGAGAAAGGCTACAACCCTGTCTTACTCCCTTCCCAACTGATGCTTCGCTTTCATGCCCTTCGAGTCTAATAACTGCGGTCTGGCTTTTGTACAAGTTATAAATAACTCTCCTTTCCTTATATTTTACCCCTGCTGACTTCAGAATTGAAAGAGTGTATTCCAGTCAACATTGTCAAATGCCTTCTCCAAATCTACAAAAGCTAAAATTGTAGGTTTGCCTTTCCTTAATCTATCTTCTAAGATAAGACGTAAAGTGAGTATTGCCTCCCGGGTTCTTATGTTCCTCCTGAATCCAAACTGATCTTCCCCGATGGTCAGCTTCTACCAGCTTTTCCATTCTCCCGTAGATAATTCGTGTTAAAATTTTGCAACCATGACTTATCAAACTGATGGTTCTGTAATTTTCACACCTGTCTGCGCCTGATTTCTTTGGAATAGGGATTATTACATTTTTCTTACAGTCTGAGGGCATTTCGCCTGTGTCATACATCCTACACACCAGTTCAAATAGTCTTGTCATGGCTGGCTCTCCCAGAGACATTAGTAGCTCTGAGGGTATGTCATCTACTCCTAGGGCTTTGTTCCGACCTAGGTCTTTCAAGGCTCTGTCAAATTCATCTCTCAGTATAGTATCTCCTATTTCATCTTGATCTACTTCCTCTTCCCTTCCTGCAACATCTTCTCTAAGTTCATTACCTTTGTAGAGCTGCTCTATATACTCTTTCCACCTTTCAGCTTTCCCTTCTTTGCTGAGAACTGGTTTCCCATCCGAGTTCTTGATATTCTTAGAGTTTCTTTTCTTGTCCCCAAATGTCTCTTTTATTTTCCTGTAGGCAGTATCTACTTTTCCCCTTCTTATACATTCTTCTACAGATTTGCATTTGGCTTCTAGCTACTCCTGCTTATCCATTTTGCACTTCCTGTCAATCTCATTTTTTAGTCGTCTGTACTCCATTTTTCCTGTTTCATTTACTGCATTTTTATATTTTCTCCTTTCGTCAATTAAATTTAGTATTTCCTGTGTTATCCAAGGATTTTTTGTAGGTCTTACCTTTCTACCTATTTTGTCCTCTGCTGCCTTCACTATTTCATCTCTAAATGCTACCCATTCCTCTTCTACTGTTTTATTTCCCCCTGTTTCTGTCAATTGTTGCGTAAATCTCCCTCTGAAATTCTCCAGAACTTAACTTTCCTTCAATTTATTTAAGTCTCATCTCCTTATTTTCCTACCTTTCTGCAGTTTTTTCAACTTCAGCCTACAGTTCATGACTAACAAGTTATGGTCAGAGTCTATGATGGCATTGAAAATATTTGTGCAACATTGGAGGAGACGAAGAAGATACCAAACCAATAGTAAGATTAATTTTTTGAATGGAAAGAAACACCGATGCCCGTGGCCGAAGTACGGCGGCAGCCCAAACGGAACTTCTGGTGAACGCCGGCAGTGATCGGCGCCGGCAGCTGGCGGGCGGCAAAGGGCGGAAGCGACGATTGGAGACTGGCGCCAATTTTTGCAAGGCCGCCGCTGGCGCCATAATTAGAGCGGCCCGCTGGCCCTCGGCAGCCAATTTCACGCCCCCCCCCCCCCACAGTGGCCGGCCTCAATGCTTCATTACAGGCTCTCCTCTCGATCTAATGAATGCGCAAAGCAGAGTTGTCAAAGTTGAGCGCTTTGTGTGCGGCCGGAAGCCCGGCGACCGAGTTCATTTAGTTTGGGGGACCCCTCGACGAGTTTCTTCGCCAGCCTGGTGGCTCTGTCCCTCCCCCCCGCACATTCCGCACCGTCTTTCTCAGGCTTTTCACCAATACAACACCGGCATTTCTGCATTCTGTCAATGAAAACTGGCTTGAAGGTCTGCCTTGTGCAAAACACTGTGCTTTTTCGTTTACCCGTGCATGTTCCCCTGCAGTTACAACACACAGAATCATCAGTATACCTATTATAGCTTCCTATTAAAGACAGAAAAATAATTTGGGCTGTAGATACAATAATTGTTTTTACTTTCATATTTATCAATTAGAAACAAACACATTCACCCAACCGCCCACCCACAATCCATATCCCCACCGAAGCCATCCATCCTCACCGTCCCCCCTCCTCCTGCTCCGAGAATCCCGTCGTCTGTAGCGTTCCTTCCTGTGGACCCATGATCGAGACACTCCTACGCCACCGGCAACTCCAACGACACATCAGAAAACTCTTGAACGCGAAGAAACCCCAGAATTGGCGACAGACATGCAACCGCCTTAATGCTACACTCCCCATCAACTCCTCCGTATATTGGAAGACCTTCCACCGCCTTACTGGCAGTCACTCAGTCCCCGCATACCTTCTTCTCCATAATAACCTTCCTCTTCCCGACAATGCCAGCAAGGCACAGCATTTTGCTGACCACCTTTCCAATATATTCCACCTGCCCGACAATCCCAGGTTCGACTACTCCCGTTTTCCCGACGTCCATCAGCGCACCGATACCTCAGTCTCGCCCCTCGCTTTCATTCCCCCCTCAGACTTAAACACACCTATTACAGCACAAAATATCGTACACACTCTTCGCAGGAAACGTAACACTGCCTGTCCCCCCTCCTTTCATTCCGCCCTCGCTTCACTGTACAATGTCATAATCTTCATCGGCTTCTACCCAGACCTCTGGAAAACCCCCCCGTATCCTATTGTTCCTTAAAACTGACAAACCGCCCTCCGAACCCTCCTCCTACCGTCCCATCTGTCTCACCTCGGTGTTCAGCGAAGTCCTCAAATCCATCCTCTCTCGCCGTATACACGAACACCTCCGTCAACACCAGTGTCGGCTGGTGATAATGTGCTAATGTGCTGCAGCACACTGTAAATATATTTCTAAAATTATGTCATTTCTCTTCGAATGCAAGCGAGAAATCGCTATAAAATTACATCCTTTCTTTCTCTTGGAATACGAGCCAGATATCAGAATAAAATTATGCCAATTCCCTTCCAATGCGTATTAGAATGCTAGTAATAAGGACGAAAACGCATTTTGGAGCGCTCTCGCCGCGATAGCTGGAAACCAGTTCCGTGTGCTGAAGTGGGATTCAGCCGCGCTGGTACGTGTGCAGTCGTCTGTTCGCTAGTGCGCATGCGCAGACGTGACGTCAGGCCTGGCGGCTCATGTGTGCTGAGACCGACTGCAGCACTAGATCAATATTTCTCTTCGCGCTGCGTGTGACGGCTGCGGAAGAATAGTATATGACGAATATTGCGGCATACAGAGTCAAATAGCGAGCTGGCTCAGGCGTTTTTCGCGTTGTCTCTCAAACCTACCTGTGAGAGGCTCGTATTCAAATACCTCTGAATCTAAATTTTTAATTCTTTAAATAAAATTAATATGTTTTAAACGTTATATTTACTATCTTCAGTGAATACATGCAGTTGGCAGCGTGTAGTGGGACGGATTATTGTCTCCGCTACTTATCTCATGTCAGCTCACTTTGTGCAGGATAACTTACTTATATTTGTGTTCTTAAGTAATTTTATGTAAATGTTGAATGTCATATGATTCTTAAAGAAGTTTTTTTGTATGTTTTTATGTTTCATGTGCTGTGAGGCGGTTTAACCTACGAGGGCAACATCTTCGACGCAGATTCCAAGGAGTAAATATCCGGCCACATCAAGTCGCGGGTCGACGGCCACGAGGCAAGAAGATGTTGATCTCTGCGGTTATCGTCGCAAGAGTTGACATTATTATCGAAGTTTCATGTTAAAACAACAAATTTTAAAAGTCAGTTCCCTTTTGTCTGTTAATGACTACATATGTAAAGTCATAGAAAGCAATAAATGTCATTGTGTTTAAACTTGACGAAAGTGTCGTAGTACATCATTTATGAAGAATTATTTTACGATGAATAATATATTAATGAAATGAGCAGATGATTTAATTTAAATATTCTTCAATTATTCTTCAATCTGAAGGAAGATTTTTATGAATTTTCAAAGACTTCGATAATTTTTTTTTTTTTTTTTTTTTTTTTTTTTTTTTTTTTTTTTTTTTTTTTTTTAGAACTTTGGTTAATCGATCATACACATTGATCGATAATTATTGAAGAAATATTATTTTTCTCTGTGGCTATAGCAACGACCACAAACTGAAGAATTTCTTTTGACCGTCTTATCTATGAGAGAACTTAGAAATATTTTAACAAGAGTGACTATTAAAGACTTCTTCCCTCGGCGCAAGAATCTGATTTTGAAATATTGCAACGTATAAAGATTTTACATGAACATATTTTTTTTATTATTTTATATAAATTTTTATAGGCGAGTGGACACCTCAAGGATTACGGGTCTGACACGGCCACATTCAACTCTAATTATACAAGACGAGTGCTTTTGAAGATAAGGTTTTAGCACACGTTCCGCCATACGAAGAGGTCGTTCCACCGCAAGCGCTGTTATAGATTCCCCTGAAGGTCTTACTGTCAATACAGTATTAATTGATATTTAATTAAAGGCAATCGTACAAAGGTTGAATTTTTATTTTAGTAGATTTTGTTTCTTGTTTATTTTTGTAATATTGTAGCACACTGGTCAAATTTTGTACGAGCCGCCACTGGTCAACACCAACTCCTTCCCCTTTCTCAATGTGGCTTCCGGCCGTCCTTCTCTGTCGCCGACCAGCTCCTTCGCCTTGTTCATCTCCTCTCCGTCCAGGTTAATTCCCATCGCGCCGCCATCCTCGCCTCCCTCGACATTGAGAAGGCCTACGACCGTGTCTGGCATTCCGGTCTCCTTTTCAAGCTCCAAACCTACGCCTTTCCTATTAATTACGTCCGTCTCATTGCTTCCTTCCTCTCCAAACGCCCATCCTATGTCACTGTCAATAACCAAAATTCCCATTTGTTCTACCCCTCCGCCGGGGTACCCCAGGGCTCCGTCCTGTCGCCCCTCCTCTATCTGTTATATTCAGCAGATATGCCCCGACCTCAGCCTCCCGTCCATCTTCTTCAGTATGCTGATGACACCGCCTTCCTTGCCCTTGCCCTTGCTCCTTGCCCTTGCTCCCAACATCTCCTTCAGTCCCCTCTCTCCGAATTTTCCTCCTGGTGTAACCAGTGGCTCCTTACTGTAAACCCTACAAAATCCCAGGCAATCATCATAGGTCGCACCACCCCTTCCTTTCGCCACCGAGACCTTTACCTCACCCTCCATGGCCGCCCCATCCCGCAAACGAAGACCCTCCGCTACCTCGGATTAACCCTAGATAGAGACCTCTCCTGGAACCCTCACCTCAAAACCGTCCATCAAAAAGCCCTCTCCCGCCTTAACCTCTTAAAATGCCTCTCCGGCCGGACATGGGGACTAAATCCTTCCACCATCCTGTATACCTACCGTTCCCTCATGCGTCCCGTCCTTTGCTGCTTCCATCCCGCCTGGATCTCCGCTCCCCCTCCTATTATGAATCCCTCAAAATCCTCGAACGCCACGCCCTTCGCCTCTCCTAATGCATCCGCCTCCCCTTCCTCACGAGGATCCTTTACAACCTCATCCCATTCCCACACCTGGTCCAATTCCTTCAACACATCCGCCTCAAGTACATCCACCGAAAGATAGAGTCCCATAACCCACTGGTATCTCCTCTCCTCCTGGATCCCGGGCCCTTGCCACGCCTTTACAGCCACATCCCTCCCTCCCGCCCTTCACCTCCACACCCTCTACATCCTCTCTGAAGGTGGCTTCCGCCACCTACCTCTCCCAGACGACGTTCTCCACAACTGTCCCGACATCTATCCCTCCTTCCAAATTTGACCTCTCTCTGTAGATTATCGCCCCCTCCCCCTACCTCCCACTCCCGTCCCCCGCTTGCCTCCCCGGCAGCTCCTTCCGGTCTCTCCCCTTCTCACCCCCCCCCCCCACCTCCTTTCCCCTTCCCCGGCGCTTTCTCCATCCTCCCCCCCCCCTCCCCCTGCAGGGTCAGTACAGTGCTAGCGCTTTTAACAGTGTTCAGTGCTTCGTGTGCATAGTGTTTCGTCGCCCAGTGTTTTTTAACTTTGCGTACACGCGTGTGGAAACTAGTGTTCAGTGTTTTTTACCTCAATGTCGCCGTCACGTTATGTCTCGTCGTCTGCAGTGAGTGTTTTTTAGACACCGAGGCAATGTCTTGTTTTAACAACCATGTATGTCTCTCCGCTGTCATGTTTCTTTTAACATTCTCCCATTTTCTCATCTTGTAATTGTAAAAGCGCCATTTTATCACCTTGTTACCTTTATATTCTGTTTGCCCATTGTTTCCATTCGTTCGGCTGTAGAGCAGCATCATCGGCTGCTGTCAGCCTGCCTGTATTAGGGCATTAAAATTCAATAATAAAATAAAGGCACCGTGGTCAGTTCACAACGGAGCCAGTCGCCGAGATTCTCCTGCAACACCGAGCCGCCGCCGCCGCCGACGCGCTCCGCCCTGCCCGGCCGCCGCTACGGACACGCTGACGGGTTGTAGCCTCGACTCCCCGACTAACTGGGGCCGACGGTCACTTAGACTGGTGACTTTGTGCAACTAAGGTCAAAAAACCCAATTTTAGATTGTTTTTCTGTGATTCTCCCGAAGAAGGCCTGTGTTCTGTTCACGTATTAATAAACTTTTCTTTCGTGTAATTCTGTTGCTCACTGACGCAACAATAAGGAAATATAAAATTTAAAAAACAAAGAAAAACTGCCCATAACCTTCAAATTTAAACAATAAATGCCGGATGTAAGGTAAAATACATACCTCTCTTTTTGCATACTCGATAGATTTATTTCCCTAAACGTAACCACAGTATGTAGTATTGCTGCCCAGTGTGGATCCTTATCAGGTGGGTTTGACGGAGGATATCAAAAGAGTCCCAAGAAGGGCAGCTCGTTTCGTATTGTAACGATACAGGGGAGACAACGTTACGGTAATGATACAGGATCTGGGATGGGAATCATTACAACAACGGCGCTTATCGCTACGACGTGGCCTACATACGAAACTACAATCTCCAACATTCTCCTCCGAATGCGAAAATATATTCTTGACTCCCAGTTACATAGGTAGAAGTGATGATCAGAATAAAATACGAGCCGGCCGCGGTGGCCGAGGAGACTGAGGCGCGCAAGTCACGGTCTGCACGGCCACTACGGTCGGGGTTCGAATCCCCCCTCGTGCATGGATATTTGTGCCGTCCTTAGTCTTAGCTAGTTGATAAGTAGTTTGTAAGTTTAGGGACTGATGACCCCGTAGTTAAGTCCCATAAGCTTAATAATAATAAAAATTAAAAAAAAAATAGAAATCAGAGCCCGAACGGTGGGATTTAGGTATTCATTCTTTCCGCGCGCTATTCGAGAATGGCATGGGAGATAAAATAGTATAACGGTGGTTCTAAGAACCCTATGCCAGGCACTTAAATGTGATTTGCAGAGTATCCCATGAAGATGTAGATGTAGATAGATGAGAGAGACAAATGTCACAAATAAGAGTGTACGAACGAGCACATTATAACATTGCTCAAATGTTGAAATGTTTGCAACTGGGACTTAACTATCCTTGTCGTCATTCCTGACTTATGATAAGAACAACAATTACACCCACGCCGGAGGCAGAACACGACTCTCCGACGACGAACAGCGGCTCGCTCCACAGTTACGCGCCTACGAACGCTCGGCCACTCCACTGCGACTTTACGCTGCTCCAAACAATTAGGCGATCAGCTATACATATGGTAACGTATTTCATTACAACTGTAATTTCTGTGTCATACAGTACGATATTTTGCTGGTTCATCTCTTTACTTGCTGCTTAGATGGTGTTTCCTTAGAGCGGGGCACCATGGAGCTACCACATTAGTGAAAAAGTAATTCTCTTGACCTCTAATATAGTGTGCGATCACCCCGGACAGGCAGTACAGTTGCACTCCTACGTGGCGTCGACACTATGAGGTTATCAACCAGCTCTTGGGGGCATTTGATCATTCTTGCCTGAGTGCAATATCCAGCTCTGCAACCGTTGTGGGAGGTGCTGGTCAGGCTGCAATGCATGTGCCAAGTGCATACCAGACATGCTCAAGTCTGCTGGCTCGATTCCCCCAGCATCAAGCATGTCGACGACCAGTGCAGCCCTGTGGGGACGAGCGTTTTCGTCAACCAGAAGGACCCCGTATCCTATGGCACCAGCAAAGGGCACAACTAACTAAAGGTCGAAGAACCTTGTCCCTATACCTCTGAGCAGTTAAAACGCCATTCTGAACGACATACGGCTCCCTACGTCCGCCAATACTGACTCCTGCTCACACCGTTCGAACACCACTATGAGGAACGCAGTATGTCATTCTCAATGGAGAGAAGTCTTCCGAAGTAAGAGTGGTGTCAGGTGTGCCACAGGGGAGATCGTGGGACCGTTGCCGTTAATAATATATATAAATGACCTTGTGGATAACACCGGAAGTTCACTGAGGCTTTTTGCAGATGATGCTGTAGTGTATAGAGAGGTTGTAACAATGGAAAATTGTATTGAAATGCAGGAGGATCTGCATAGAATTGACGCATCGTGCAGGGAATGGCAATTGAATCTCAATGTAGACAAGTATAATGTGCTACGAATACATAGAAAGAAAGATCCTTCATCATTTAGCTACACCATAGCAAGTCTGCAACTGGAAGCGGTTAATTCCATAAATTATCTTGGCGTGTGCATTAGGAGTGATTTAAAATGGAACGACCATATAAAATTAATCGTCGGTAAAGCAGATGCCAGACTGAGATTCACTGGAAGAATACTAAGGAAATGCAGTCCGAAAACAAAGGAAGTAGGTTACAGTACACTTGTCCGCCCACAGCTTGAACACTGCTCACCGGTGTGGGGTCCGTACCAGTTGGGGGTTGACAGAAGAGGTAGAGAAGAGCAGCAGAGAGCAGCGCGCTTCGTTACAGGATCATTTGGTAATCGTGAAAGCGTTGTGGAAATGATCGATAAACTCCAGTGGAAGACTCTGCAGGAGAGACGCTCTGTCACTAGGTACGGGCTTTTGTCGAAGTTTCGAGAACATACCTTTACCGAAAAGTCAAGCAGTATATTGCTCCCTCCTACATATATCTCGCGAAGAGATCATGAGGATAAAATCAGAGAGATTAGAGCCCACACAAAGGCATACAAACAAACTTTCTTTCCGCGAACAATACGAGAGTGGAATAGGAGGGAGAACCGATAGTACCCTCCGCCACACACCGTTAGGTGGCTTGCGGAATATGGATGTAGATGTATCCTGCACATAATCAGGATAGTTCAGAGTTTCACTTTGTCTCTAGATGAGGAACAGCAAATGTCTAGCTGAACCCACAGTCTTGATTCAAATACAAGTATTGCAATGAATAACATTTCGAGCATAATTCTAGAAAGGCGTGCTAACGATATTTTCATGAACATTAATAAGTCATTTAAAGCCAACTCATTGACATTAAACTTTGAAAAGACTCACTACATGCAGTTCAGGACATGTAAGAGGTTTCCATCCAGCATATGCATGAAGTAGGAAGAAGAGAAGACAGAAGAGGTTGACAGTATTAAATTCCTGGGCTTACAGCTTGATAATAAATTCAGTTAGGAGAACACAACACGAAACTGCAGAAACGACTTATCAAATCACTATTTGCAGTACAAGTATTGTCAGATGTAGGAGACCCATAGTAAACACGGATTCAGAAAGTATCATTCTTATGAAACACAGCTAGCTCTTTACTCAAATGTTGTGATGAGTGCTATCGACAAGGGATGTTATATATATTCTCTATTTATAGATTTCCTGACGGCTTTCAACAGACTCACTACATGCAGTTCAAACTGCGTGCTTATGGAAAATCGCCACAATCGTGCGATTTTATTCGTGATTTCCTGTCAGAAAGGTCACCGTACATTGTAACAGAAGTGATATCTGGTGTTCCCCAGGGAATTGTTATAGGACCCCTACTGTTCCTCATTTTTATAAACGATTTAGGAGACAATCTGAGCAGCTTTCTTAGGATGTTGTCACTTATCGGTTAGTAAAGGCAACAGAAGATCAAAAGCCACTGAAAAATGATTTAGATAAGATATCTGAATGGTACAAAAATGGCATTTGACTCATTATAATGAGAAGTGTGAAGTCATCCATATGAACACTAAAAGAAGCCCGTTAAACTTCATTTACACGATAAATCACTCAAAACTACTAAATACCAAGGAGTATCAATTACAAACAACTTAATTTGGAAAGAAAACATAGAAAATATTGTAATGAAAGAGAACCAGAGACTACGTTTCGTTGTCATAACACTTAGATGCAACAGTTCTACTAAAGAAACTGCCTTCACTCCTGCGTCCTATTTTGGAATATTGTTACGCATTGTGGGAGTGACAGACGATTTAGAGAAACTTCAGAGTAGGGCACCTCGTTTTGTATTATTACGATATAGGGGAGAGAGTGTCATGGTAATTATGCATGAGTTCTGGTGGGAATCATTAAAACAAAGGCGTTACTCGTTGCCAGGGCCGGGTCTAGGACATTTGCCAAGGGGGGCAAGCTTAAATTTGCTGCCCCTTCTTTCACCCCCCCCCCCTCCCCTGTAAGAATCGACTTTTTGACGCTAATTGGGTTACATATTTCTAGATAAATGTCACAATCTCACAACATGAACTTACTTTATGGACTGAATTAAGATCAGAGGAAAACAGAACAATTTTAATACATACAAAAATATTACAAGATCACTCATCGTACAAAAATCAATTCAAAATTTCGAATCGAGCTTTTTTTTTTTTTTTTTTTTTTTTTTTTTGCTACAAAACTGGTTTTGATATCATCATAGTTTAGAGAAGCAGCTCGTTTGTACTCTATGGATATTATACTCAGATTTGTTAATCAGTCATGCTCGTCAAGTGTATTTAATTAGTTTCAGCTTGCTGAAACGTTTTTCTCCAGACGAAACAGAAACTAGAATAGTAAGATATATTTTAACGCTGTAGTAAGGTTGGGATACCCCTCTACCAATTTATTTTTTAAATTAAACTTAATGTTGATGATGCAGTGAAATCTTGCAAGGCTCTGTCTACTGCCAGCGCATGTTGTCTAAAACTTCAAGTTCTTCCTCGCTAAGATCTTCTGTCATTTCCGCTGCTTTGGCCTTCAAGTCCTCCACTTCCGTTTCTCGAATTTGCACATCACACAGAAAACAAATTTTTGCACCAGTTTTCTGAAGTGCGGTAAACCTTCTACTAAGCTCTGTCAATTATTCCTTATTTTTTCCGTGAATGTTGGATACTTCATCCTCACAAAGCTCATCGGCCATTTGCTTCTTTCTTCGAATCCTTTTTTCGGAGAATACCGTTGATACCTCATTATCCTCTGCTAGCACTTTGGCTTCAGAGGTACAAGAATCCCGGGAAGTTTTGAGAAAACCCAAGAGTCCTTGAATGTTTCGAACAGCTTTATCAATTGTAAAGTATTAACTTCGCAGAAACTGATTAACATGAGCAATTTATTTCAATATTTCATACCAGAAACAAGTTAAAGTAATGAATTTCAGTTTTCTCATATTTCTTAAAATAGATCTTGTCTCTGATTTGGTTTCTGGTGTTGACAATTTATAAGTTTCAGTTTCTTCCAGGGCCTTCAAAACTTTATGAAAATGCTTGAAAACAGCTTCAACCGCATTTACTCTTGCAGATCACCTAGTCTTGTTGAATGTCTGCTGAATTTGCTGCTACTAAATTTAAAGAGTGAGCAGCACATGGTACGAAATAGTCCAGTTCATTCTTCTGAAGTATTCTTGACTGGACCCCTTTGTACTTTCAAGCCCTGTTTGCCCCATTGTCATGAGACTGCCCCCTGCAGTACTTAATGTTCAACTAATCTTGTTCCAATTTTTGCAGTATCTCTGGACTAAGGCCTTCTCCTGTTTTGTCTGTAACTGTAAAAAAGTCAATAAAACTTTCCACAACCTCTGAGTCATTCGACTTGACATATCGAATTACTTGTGTCATCTGCGCATTGTGGCTGATATCTGGAGTGCAGTCAAACATCAGTGAAAAATATTTAGCAATTAAAATATCTTTAATTATATCTTGTTTTATTTTGTCAGCAATCAAGTCACGGAACTCATCTTGTATATTTTTGTAAAAATATCTAATTTGGCCTTTCTTGTGGCGTTCAATACGCAGACGAACGGGGACACTATAGTATGATATGAGATCAATTGTATTTAGAAATTTGCCGCTATGTGGATCACCAAAATCAACATCTTATTTTGTTCCTCTAAAAGGACTTCCTTGCTTAGCTAGAAAAAGGACAGCATGAATAATACAGTGAGATTCCTCCTGTCTTATCTGGTCTTGCTGCCCAGTGTGCGATACTTATCGGGTGGGTTTGTCGGAGGACATCGAAAGAGTCGAAACAAGGTCAGCTTCTTTTCGTATTGTCTTGATACAGGGAAGACAGCGTCACGAAAATGACACAGGATCTGGGATGGGAATCATTAGAACAAAGGCGTTTATCGCTGCGACGTGGGCTACTTACGAAACATTCTCCTCCGAATGCGAAAATATATTGTTGACTCCCACTTACACAAGTAGAAAAGATCATCTGAATAAATACGTGAAATCAGAGCTCGAACAGAGAGATTCAGATGTTCTTTCTTCCCGCGCGCTATTCGAGAATGGAATGGGAGATAAATAGTTTAAAAGTGGTCCGATGAACCCTCTTCAGGCAGTTAAATATGATTTACAGAGTATCCTGTGTAGATGTCTATCAATTCCACCGCTACCGAGAGAGGACTCTAGATCCTTAATGCTTTTGACTTTCAATAAGAAGTGTGCGCACCTGAAATACTTTTTTTTTCTTTTATAAGGACTGGTACGTTATTCAAATTCACCTGTTCTACAATTATTACCTTGATATGAAATATGAATATTCATTTATCTGACAAAGGAAATCTATGCAAATTAATAAACATTGTGCATTTACTTATGCAATAACGCAAACATCTCCCTCATTCTGGCTAATATCTAGTAGGTTTTTAAAGTTTGATTAGCTGAAGTACCTGTGACAGGGCAACACTAAAGTCAGCAACCAGGAATTTTAGTTTTATTAAATGATTTCGATATTTCTTGCAGTCATTTTACTTTTAATAATTCTGTGTCAGTTAATTTTATTAAATTATACCAGAAAGACACATTCTGTAAAAAATATTAAAAAAAGAGTCGGTCAATATTTGACGCCCTCTAAATTCTGCCGCCCGGGGCAACTGCCCCCTTTGCTCCCCCCTAGATCCGGCCCTGCTCGTTGCGACGAGATCTGTTTGCAAAATTTCTTTCTCTTCCGAATGCGAACATATTTTGTTAGCACACATAGGGAGACATGATCATCAAAATAAAATAAGAGAAATCAGATTGAAAACGCAAAGATTTAGATGTTCCTTTTTCCCGCGAGTTATTGGAGAATGGAACTGTAGAGAAACATCATAAAAGCGGTTCCATTAATCCTCTGCCATGCACTTCAATGTGACTTGCAGAGTATTTATGTAGATGTAGGAGACAAAAAATAAAAAAGCTTCCATACTTTGCTTACTTTCATTCGATAATGTCGTATGGTATAATATTTTGGGGCAACTCTTCAAGTCAAGAAAAATTATTCCGAGCCCAATAGCGTGTACTACATATTATTTGTGCAGTAAATTCACGGACATCCTGTAGAAGCCTCTTCAAGGACTGGGTATACTAACTACTGCCTCTCAGTATATTTATTCCTTAATGAAATTTGTCATAAATAATATATCCCTTTTCCCAACAAACATCTCAGTTCATACAAACAATACCAGGAACAAAAACGATCTACACAAGATGTTTGAAGGTCTTACTTTAGTTTTAAAAAAAAGGGTCCACTACTCATCAACACATATCTTCAACAATTTACCAGCAAACATAAAAAATTTAGCTATAAATAACGATGAGTTTAAGAGGAGCCTAAAAGACTTTCTAGTAGCCAACTCCTTCTACTCCACGGACTAATTTTTAAATAGAACTAAATGATGTATGTATCTGTATTTATACTATCCGTATATTGTATTATAAGCTTGAGAGGTTAAAAAAAGACATTTTCACATCCACAAGGATATTCTCAACACTGATCTATTGGAACGAACAACTAATCTAATCTGTGAACAGAAGCCGGAGTCATTCGTTACGACTGTTCATCCTCCCAGTTTCTGCGGGTAAACGGTGTCTGGCTATTAATGGGATACACACCATAGGCGTGCGAAAGGCTGATTCCGAAGGTGATTTCGGACAGTTTGTGTTGACATTCCGCGTCCCGTTGCTACCTGGAGGGTGTGTTGCAGCTGTATTGCAGTTGCAGTGTGTTGCAGCTGAGCTGCTTTCAGCCTCCTGTCTCGGCGGGCTGTTAACGGTCATCTCTTGCTGATGTCAACCGAGAACGACCTTGGCCTTGCCTTCTCCTAACGATTCCTGTTGTCTGCAATCGCGTCCAGGTCCTGGAAATTACCATTAGGGACACTCAAATAGCTGCAGCCACCTCCCTCTATGTATGTCCAGCTTTCAGCCTTCTTGTGGCTCTCCGTGACATAGCCTCGGTTAAGTCATGTGTATTGTTGCATTGCACTACCTTCTCCTTACAGTATCCGAACGCAATTGCTTGTGTACTTCGTTTGGCAGAGAAAACACAAGTCAAAACAAACCCCCTCTGCAGCGACTATCTGTTATTAGCACTATCTCGGTACCCGTAAGCTGTTGTCTCCACTCCGTAGAATCGACAGAAGGTTGTGGAACCATTTTAGTTCATTTTGTGAGTGACAATAGTTCAGAAAATCGATATCTCTACTGAATCCCTAATTCTTCTGACCAGTGTCTCGCTTTCAACTGACTTAATAAACAGAAGTCATGTGGGATGGGAAAGAATCTGCCCGCCATCACAGATAAGGTTATCGGCCCTGACGATTATTACGATTTCAAGGATTTTACAGTATCCAGGCGATTTCAATTTTAGACCGGTTTTAGAATGCAAATACTCTACTGTGGCATGCGAAATCGGTCGTGGTTTTTATATAAGTAAATATGTTTCAGAATCAGAGAAGCTTCTTCATTTAAATGTTGAAATTTGGCTGGCGATTGATTTGATTTGATTTGATTTTTCCAGGGAAGCCAAAACAGTCTTCGTCCAACCCGCCACTGCCCCACTGCCCGCACCGAAACTAAGTTTATTGTGCGGTATCGCTCCCTGTATATCTAGTAAAGCCAACCAATGCCCTTGAACAGTGCAAGGAGTCCCTTTACCAGTTCTTTATTAGACACAGTTTCTTCGGGTCTGGTTGTCCCAAATGTTCTGTGCCTTTTACTCTCCAATGCAATGCATTCAAATATTAGATGTGATGCAGTTTCATCACCGTCATCACAGATCCTACATTTAGGGTCCTCTTCTGTTATTCCCATTGAATGTAGGTGTTTTTTGAAATTCCCATGGCCTGTCAGCAATCCAACCATGAGTCTTATCTGTCTCCTGTTCAGGTCCAGGATTGCAGAGCTTCTTTTAAAACATGGCTTTGGCATCATTACCTTGCCATGTTTTTGTTGGTAGACTTTGGTCCAATATTCTACGTGCTGTCTTCTGAGCCAGTTACGTAGCTCCAATTTGATCATTGCCTTGGTGATTATCAGGACAGGTTCCGGTCCAATAAATGGAGTCTCTGCCCCCATCCTGGCTAATCTGTCGGCATGTTCGTTGCCACTGATCCCCGAGTGGCCAGGGACCCACAACAGGTTTACTCTATTGCTTTCCCCTAGCTCCACCAGAACCCTGTGACATTCTGCAACATTTTAGACCTTGTTGCAGGAGCTGCCAGTGATCTCAGGGCTGCCTGGCTGTCTGATTATATATAGATGCTACGATCTTTGTAGCGCCTACGGAAATTCTCCTCCACACATGCCCTGATGGCAGTGATTTCGGCCTGGAATACTGAGGCCAGTTTCCCTAGAGAGATGACGCCCTCTAGTCTTGGCTGCACCCCGTATATCCCGGCCCCAACGCCTTGATCTGATTTTGACCCGTCAGTGAACCAGACAATATCCCACTGCTCCCTACTTCCAATTGTTATATTGAAAGGCTTGTTGAAGCAGTATGGGATTATAATATAGTCGGCTGGCATTTCCCCAACCTTTCCTATATTTACCTCACTCACTATTTTAGTGTGTGATTCTGGATATCGCGAAGAGTTCCAGTTGTTGCCAGATTTGAGTCTGTATGTACCAGCCGCTGCCTCCATCTTGACGCAAAGGTGTAAAAGGGGCATATCCAGCATGGTTTCCATCCCAGCAGTTGGTGTGCTGCTAATTCCGCCTGTTATGGCTAAGCAGGCTAATCTCTGCACCTTACCAAGCTCCTTAGCAGCAACCTGCTATTCTACCTTCTTCCACCACACGACCGCCCCATAGGTGATCCTGGGTCTAATCACTGTGGTGTATATCCAGTTATAGCTCAGGCCCCAATTTTTGCCACAAGCTCTCCTGTTACTTACAAGAGTACCTTTTGCCTTGGAGCAAATATTCTTGATGTGAGGGGTCCATGTCAGTTCCTCATCTAGGGTAACCCCTAAATATTTCACTGACCCCTTCACAGGTAGAGCTTCATTGAAAAGCTTTAGATTCCAACTTGAATGTTGGATGTGCTTCTTTGTGAATGGTACAACAACAGTCTTCTTAGGACTAACCCCCAGATCCTATTTTCTGCACCAGTCTTTCACAATGTCCAACGCACCTTGTGTCATATTCTTGACTGTGTCAGCAAATTTGCCAAGTATTACTATGACAAGATCATCTGCGTATCCTTGGCAAAAGTACTGCCTAGAGTTTAATTCTCCAATGAGATCATTCACCACTAGATTCCACAATAAAGGGGAAAGAAATCCCCCTTGCGGGCAACCCCTAGTGGTGTTGATTACCATTTTTTCATTCATCATGGTAGCTTCTACCTTTCTCTGAGCATGGCCCTAGTCCACCTACATATAGTGGTCCCTAGGTCATGCACCTCGCTGCCCTAACCATGGAATCGAAGGTCGTGTTGCTAAAAGCCCCCTTGATGTCCAGGAAGATACAGAGGGCTATTTCCTGAAAGTGTAGTGCTTTCTCCACCTTCCCAACGAGTTGGTGGAGAGCTGTCTCACATGATTTACCTGGCTGATATGCATGTTGGTTTGAATGAAGAGGAGCCTTACTTAACCTCCTTTCCCCAACATGCACATTAACCAGCTTTTCCAATGTCTAAGAATGAGGGAGGACAGGCTGATTGGTCTCATATCCTTGGCATTGGTATGATCAATTCTCCCTGGCTTTGGAATGAAGACAACCTTCACTGCCCTCCAGGCATTGGGAATGATTCCTGCTGCTAGGCTAACCCTGAATAACCTGCATAGGAACCTAATAAGATTTTCTCCCGCTTGTTGCAGGAGAGCTGGAAAGATTCCATCGGGCCAGGTGACTTGAACGGTTGAAATGTTCCCACCGCCCAACGGACCTTACTGATATCGACTCACTCCTTGGCCAAATCCCCGCCTCTTTGCGAATACCTGAGAACCGTTGTCTCTCAGAAATCGCATTCTGGTCTGAGTTATCCCCCAGAGTATATTGAGGAAAGTGAGTCTTGAGGAGCAGTTCCAGCGTTTCATGTGCTGTCTTTGTCTTTCCTCCTGGATTAGTTGGTACCCTAATGAGGATTTTATGAAGTCTCGCTTGAGCAGCCGTTCCCTCCACTTCCCCACAGAATACCTTTTTACCACCGAGGCCCGATACACCCCCTTTGTATAAATAGGGTTCTTGTATCAGGGCCACGTCCACCTCCTGTCTCCCCAGGCGACGGCTTAGGGCAGCTGTGGCCCCTTTATTGTGCTGCAGGTTTATCTGCAGCACTTCCAGTCCCCATCTGGCTGCCATTATTGCCTTTAAGGTCTTTGATTACCCTGACGGCGACCTGCGACCTATAAACAGTTTCAGGCCTTGCTCTCGCAATGCCTTCAGGGACTTCTCTCTGACCTCCACCACCAGGGTTCGTCCTTCTGGAACGACCTTTTGGTTAATTACTCTCCAATCCTCTGTCGAGACTTTTGGGTTCTGGACCTTATTTTCTCGAACAGAGTCTTTGGAGATACATCCTTAAGGATCTTTGGTACCCATACTGATACCTTTGTGGTCTTCAGGAGTTCGGCTGCTGTCTTGACTAGAAGCTTCGCATCGTCCCACGGGGATATATGGGCACCTTGTACTTAAGCCATTCTGCTGAGTGCTCCCCCTTTCAGACAAAAATGAGGGCACCGCGATCTAGAGAGACCCTCCTGAATTTGGGTCCTGGACCAGCGTCCCCCCAATCTCTTCAAAGATGGCCATCTGCACGAGCTCCTCCTGCTGTGAGGTGACGCTCACCATTGGGTATCCTTCTTGGACAACCGGCCCTATAAAGACCGAGACTGCAGTACTATAGGTCTGTTTCCCTATTTCCTGCCTCAGCCTTTACGATCACGCTTGTCCATAGAGGAGGGAGTCTTAGATTCCTCCCTAACCCTCTTGCCACCTGTCTTTGACGTCGAGGGGGTCTGTGTATCCCCTTCAACCTGAGGCAGTTTCTTTTTGGGGGTTTTGGGCTCAGACTCTTTTGATTCCCTCCACTTATGTTCAGGAAGCCATTCTTTACCTTCCTTTTGCTTCTGTTCCTTGAGAAGTTTCCTTCTCTGAGCCCCAGACAAGGCCTTAATCCTAATCTGATCCAACTTCTCTGTTAGACCCTGACTGAGAAGTAGGAGCGCACTCCATCGGTCCTGATCCCGATGTCCGAGTATCTGAGGTCTCAGATTGCCCCTCAGATTATTTTAAAATATTTTTTTTTCTTCGTGTTCTTCTTAGTCTCAGGAGATTTGGGGATTTATATGGTCCACACCACGATAACCCCGCGCGGTGCAAGGTTACTTACTCAGGGAGGACACATCCACCCATGTGCAAGGCACCCCTCGGCATGGATCGCATCACTCATTGGGTTGGGAAGGGAAATGGGAAAGGACTGGGAGAGGATAAGGAAGACGGGACGTTGTGGGACACTTTTAGTCAGATCCATCAGCTGAGGCCTTTCCGGCAGTAGGTTCTCTACCTTCGGTATAGCCATCAGCTTCCCACGGATGTTCAAGCCTCTCCACCCACACGAACAGTGCTTCATCAAGGTGGTGTCCCCCGGAGAGGTGGCTGGCGATACTCGCATTGATTTTAAAAAATAATCGCTATGACTTTTAAACAGTAATCCACTATGAGACTAGATGGCCATTGCCGTCATAGAAAAATATTTGCTATTACCTGCAGAGTCATGATTGTACCAAGTAAATCGAGGAGCACGAATTTATTTCTTAAGGGCTTGTAACTTCTTACCAACAGGTATAACTACTAATCACTCCAAACACTATAAAACCGCGTCTAAAGCAAATGTTAGGGCACAAGCCATGGTGGGATTTTTTGATTTGACCATGTGTGTACCTAAGAATAAGACACCCTTGACATGTATCGGACGTTCGACGGACTGTTTACTAACCAGGGACGAAAGAATTAAACAGTTTACGTTATTTATATGGTCACCTGATTCAAATCTGTTGTAAATATTACTTTAAAACAACTAGGTACAAACAAGCAGAAAGAGTTAATTTTATGGTCAAATAAAAAAAAACTATGATCTCTACGAATAGCAATATGTAGCACAAGGCAGACCAAATCACTAGTTTACTAATTAAATATAGCCCTGAATGTGAACGAAATGTTTGAACTTTATCAAACAGACTAGTTCAGTCAGTTCTGGATTGCACACATTAACTACACAAAATTACCAACGACAAACTCATATTACACTGCTTTTTTGATTAAGCATTGTATAAATAATTTGACATGAATTTTAGTGAAAAATTTTCTAAAGAACCCTGGAACTTGTATACTACAACTTTCTCCGGTTTTCATTAATTTTGACCCACGTAAATAACATTTGCAGATACTCTAAGATGTGTTTATCATTTTAATAAATAAATAATAGTATAATTTTGCTTTTATAAAATTGGTGAGAAAAATATTCTGATTTGAAGCAATCAGTCATAGTTTACGATTACTAACTGATCAATATTGACACTTTAAATTATTTACTGTTCTTTCAATTATTTTATTTTAATTGTTTTTCATTAAATTTGAAATATGAAGTGAAACCATTGACTAGTAAGGAACCAAATGCAACAGTGTCTCACTACTTTTCAATTATTTACTACAAAAATGAACCATAAGCACTTCAAATTATTAATTAGCTTAGCAGGAAAATCATTTCACTTTTCATCTGTTCTCATGTAGGACACTCGGATCCTTACACACTAGGATAGGACTGTGACAAGGTAAGTGGTAGAGATAAAGTAGGTTTATCACAAATTTTACTTCAACTCAGTGATTATTGAAACAAGTCACTATAGTTTGTCTGATCCAATCGCGCTACAATTGTAGAAGTAAATAACCTTCTCAAGTATTCTGTGTTGAGGACGAGCAGTTGCGTGATTGCACAATAGAAGCGAATCGTCGTCAATCGTATCTGTTGCTGTGTGGCAGTGTATTCTCTTCTTAGCGATGAATAAATTTACATTGTCCCCATTATTCAATGCCACAACAGAATAGACACTCTACCAGCATAAGAGGCTGGAAACTCTTGATACAGTCCCTACGTGATCACTTACTGCCTGTGTACTCTTGACTCTCTCGTGAAGCCACACTGTACGTATCCCTCCCTCTTTCCTTAGGCACCAAACCTTGCCGCCTTCCACGTCATCAATGGGGAAGTATTACTGGTTTTACATTATACATATCTTATTACATGCTCTGCGTTTGGATCAGACTACAATAACAATAAACATTAACGTCAAAATACTGTACAATCAAGATACACAAAAATCATTTTAACTCAACTGTCCCGTGCTGTTTCCGTACTCTTGGAGCCCTCAATACAGACAATTGTGGCCGTCGATTTGCTTCGATAAGGCGTGCGCCTGGGTACAAGAATGATCCCAAAGCAACTTCAGTTATGTCACTGACCGTCTTCTCCCAAAATGTGATAACTGTGTTAACGGTTGCTTTTGAAACAATAAACGTTTTACTTACTTTTTCCATCCATCCCTCAGAGAGAGGTGGTGACGCAATGGTCAGAATACTGGACTCGCTTTGTGAGGACGTCGGTTCGAAACACACCTCCAACCATCCAGATTTATGTTGGTCGTGATTTTCCTAAACCACTCCAGGCAAATTTTAAGATCGTTCCTTTTAAAGGACACGGCCATTTTGCTTCCCCATCTAACGACCACGATGTCGACGAAACATTAAACCTTAACGTTCCTTCCTTCCATCCGTCCTTTCATTTTACTGCCCGTTTGAATGCGGACTTAAATATTTCTGCTTTCCGCTACTTTCGGCACTGAACAATGACGCTAGAGTTTCTAAGATTTTTTTTTTTAAACAGAACTATTTTACAATGCGCTGTAGTGTATTGTCGATAGTATGAACAAATATCACGAGCTCTATGTTTAGTAAGTACGTTTTCGTTACTTGCTAGTTCAGAACTATTAGAAGTGTATTGAAACAGATAGCAACATCTACACTGTGCGTATGATTTGTAATCTGTGAATACATCATTCCGTAAACTCACTGCCCGGTACTGCCCGGTACTTCGCCCGATGCACTTTAGACTGCTAACAGCACTCACTCAAGACGAATATTCTCATCGAGTGTAGAGAGGAGGATAAGGCGATCGCGAAGGGTTGCTAACGTGAGCTGTGAAGGCTCCCTGCAGTTTATTTCACGCTGAACGCACCTAAAATCCCAGCCATCCCTCTCCATATATCTCCGGGATATGTGTCAGTGCTCCAAATTGCTGACGGTGCAGAAAAACATAATGTCAATAGGGACTTTGTAGTACGTGCCAATGGATATGCGTGCAAAAATACGGCTACCCTGCTTTTAATGATCAGATTAGGGTATAACGTTTCATCCCGTCGTCACTGTGGTCATTAGTTGTCAGGGAGGGGAAATGAAAACGCCCGTGCCCTCTGAAACGAACCATCCCGGCATTCGTCTAGATTCACGGAAAACCTAGATCATGATGACCGAAGGCGATTTTGAAACGGCATCCTCCCGACTGCAAGTCCATTGTGTTGCCGCTGTGTCACCTTGCTCGGTGCATTCAGTTATGAAATAACGAGACACAAAATTAGTGTAAATGTTTGTGAGGCAAATTAAACGCAATGTTTTTGCGGTGAAAGCTATTAATTTTGCAGAGCATTAAAAATTTGATGATACAGAAAAGCAGAGTAATTATAAAAGACAATTCATACTTATGCTACTAACTAGTTCATAAATTATCATGAAAAGTGTTCAATGTTTGCTTTTTGAGCGGTGATCATTACACTCACTATTTTTGTAAATTTTGTAGAATATTAAAGACAATTAAGACTGCTTCTGACAGAAGAACTTGTCTTGTACATATATTTATCTTTAAAGTGAGTTGAGTGGATGTATCTGCTTGCAATCTTAAATCATTTTTCCTCTTTCATATTTTTTACCCATCTCTTCGTTACTTCTTATCTTTCAGCGGAAACCCTGTAATTATTGCAAAGCTAATTGCCGTCCTGCTTTTATTTCAAGACTAATTAGAATTTCAAGACGGCCTTAGACTCCTATAGAGCTACCCTTACATCTGTTTTTTTCACTTCATTGTTTAATATTTTCGAAACAAGCTGCAGAGAAAAATAGAAGTGTTTCATCAAATAAAACACGTCAGTTTTAACACTGACAAATCACTGAATGGCTGCTCTTAGTGATTTGACCTGTCTCTGTAGTTCGTGTGTTAGGCTCTCTACTAAATGTATGTCGGTATGCTCAAACTGCAGAGGAGTTACCAGCCGAACAAGAGGCGTTCGGTGGATTTGGCAAAAGAGTGCTTCTGCCTCAGACAAGTGACAAATCATATACTGGTATACCATCTAGCCCAGGTGTAGACAGCCTTCATTGATCTTCCGGCCACATCTACGGGTGAGATGACAACACCTCTCGTAACGCATAATATGAATACTATAGCGTCCGTGACGTTAATTTTTATGGGATAACTACGTTAATTTCTGCTGTTTCCCACGTGTAGGCTGGATGGCATGCATTGGTTGTTCCTACTTATAAGTTTTCATAGATTTAGCTTTAAAAATTCTTTTCTAATCAAGTATTTTGATACAACTTTCCATCCCCTGTCGCACCATTGATGGCAGAATACAAAACATCCCGAAACACATTTTTTTTTTAAATTCTATCCACGGTTCCAAATTCAAATTTTCGCATTTCTAACATCAAAACAGTCTTAAAAGGATCCTTAAAAGATTTTCCCTTATTTCACCAGCCTAATGGTTGAATTTCCAAAAATATCGAAACACGTGTTTTTAAAATTACAATCAAAAATCATAATCCGAATTTTTGTATTTCTTACTTCATAATTGCCTTAATAGCAACGTATTTTCAAAACAAAAACCGTTCATCCCCTATTTCACCCCCTGATGGGAATATCGAAAAATTGTTGATGCCCACAGTGTAAGATATACTTTTCAGCGACGTTTTCTGTCTTTTAGAAACGGATCGAGAACGCGAAATTTCTTTGTTTCACTTGGCATCTTGTGGTATGGCAGGCTGGATTTTGGTCGGAACTTTCGTATTTGTTCTGCTGTTTTAATTGTTTCCACAGTCTGCACCATATGTGGGGTGGCAGATTGGTTTCCAAAAGGTTCCTAATTGTGCGTGTATTTCACCTACCTTTAGCCGGTCACACGAGTCAGCGAAGTACGTCCTTAAACAGCCGGAAAGCGATGGAGAAGTTGCTATTATATATTCCGCATCCTCTGTGCCTACTTTACTACCGACTACCCGTAATAAAACAGTCACTTGCTCTACTTTAACAAAAGGGAGCAGGATCGACATCTACAAATAAAAGTTTTGAGATCAAATGAAAGTTTTTTATTTTAATTGTCATTAAACACGCACTGAACAAGTCTGGTTACCGCATGTGAATTCATCTAACGTGATCAGCCACAGTCTCAGTTCAAAGGCAATGTTTACCCCAAGTTCCAAGTAATCACGACAGTTATTTAGTTATGCTCGCCTTTAAAGTGAGGAATTATCAACCCACTTCCCACGCGTTTTTGTTGAAACATCCATACGGACAGCGCACGAAACTGGTACTTCAGTCAATTAGGCGATCCAGGGCGGTGTACAGCCCTCGCGAAATCACTTCTCTTTTCACTGTACGTACACCCGCGCTTCCGTCCTCCAACAGTTGTCGTGTCGGTTTAGGAAAACTATCACTTCTGAGGCTAAGCGCGCGACGCTGTCAGTGGCCAAGCATTCCGCAGAGTGACGTGGATTCGGCGTAGCTTTGTCGCACAGTGACCTTGAGCTGCCACAGTAGTGGGCTTTATATACCCCCGCCACTGTCGCCGCGCAGTTCCTCGCCAAAAAATCCGCGACTCAGTCCTCCGCTGGCCCTTGCTTCGACTACTTAAGAATTTATTATGTCATTTCTACACAGCCTACGAGTTTGACAATTTTTATTGAAATAGATCTTGCTGAATAGTATCCACAGAAAAAATATGAAGTTGATGTTCTTAAAACTTTTCCTTCTAGAATTTTTAAATCGGAACCACTAGTCTGGGATAACCTCTGAATTGCTTCGTTTCTGGCTTCTGAACTTTTTGTTATTTATCAGCTCACTTTCAAAATTGGCACATCTGCCTTATTAATATTCCGATCTTAGTATAGACATTTCAATATTGTACGGTAACTGTTAACGGTACTTGATCTAGAACATTCTGGAAGATTTTAGGCCAAAAGCAATTTTTGTTGAAAAATCAGAAAACTATTAGAGATACCGCTAACTTGCCCTCAGTGTATTGTTTTTATATCTATTAGACTCTTCATGCAGATTTCCAGATTTGTACCCTTCATATCACGCGGATTGAAAACTTCGATAATCTTGGATTTAAGGCCAAAATAACAGGAGTATCGTTACAAAACTTTACCACGACACCTCTTGCTTGCATCTCTACCCATCTCCAAACTTTTATGAAGTTACAATAACATTTACTTATATAGATAACATTGTGCAATCGCGGCTTGGTATGTTGGCGGTCGACTGGATACAGCGCTTGCATCGCCACAATCTTTCTTGGTAGTTTTACTTTTCAAACTGCAATATGCGCTTATTTTTCTTTATTCGTACTCTTGTTGTAGAAAACAACTGAATAATGTGCATCACGTTTCGCTGTATACAACCTCTTTGCTATTATAGTGTCAAAAGTCATCACTGGTCTTCAGTCCGAATGTTAATAAGCTGACGACTTTCAACCACTATATCTTCCACCCTCTTATACCTATCAACACGGAACTGCTATCGTGTACAACGGCCGGCCGCGGTGGCCGAGGAGACCGAGGCGCGCCAGTCACGGTCTGCACGGCCACTACGGTCGGGGGTTCGAATCCCCCCTCGGGCATGGATATTTGTGCCGTCCTTAGTGTTAGGTAGTTCATAAGTAGTTTGTAAGTTTAGGGACTGATGACCACGTAGTTAAGTCCCATAAGCTTAACAAACATTTGAATTTTTTTTCCTTGTGTGTACAACGGGAGATTTTGTACAACAACAACTCCATTGTGTAGTTTTTATTGAAGAGGAAACTATTGACACGCACACGTAGAATTTTATATAACTTTCAACTCCCATACCTTCCACCCCCTCATCGCTATCAACCCTCTACCACCACAGTGCACAATGGGATACTGATACCTAGACTTTGAGAGTGCATTCATGTATCATCACATATTTTCATTTATTTACACTTCTTGAAGACTGGGATTAACTTACATATTATAGTAGTTGACTTAATAGTTTCGCTGAAAACAATCTATATCATTATAGTAATGACCCAATGTTCACGAATAAATGTAACTTTCCGAAGATGGGCTCTTAGGCAACTTGAAACGTTATTACAGAAAAATAAACTTGCGAAACGACAGCAAGCAACTAGTTGCTCCGTAATGGTTGCCGCATAGTTAAAATCGGTACAATTCGTCAAGAATCGGTAAATTTCATGATACTATCGTCCAATATTAACATTAGTGATACGTGAATGATATACGAAGCGCGTCCAGAAAGTAAGTACCGTTTCAATTTATCTCCGCCGCAGCGCTGCGATTGCAGTTCCGGGACTCGAACCTGGGACCTTTGCCTTTCGTGGGCAAGCGCACTACCCACTGTGCTATCCCGACACGACTCACGATGCCGCCTCACAACTTTACTTCCGCCAGTACCTCGCCTCCTACTTTCCAAACTTCACAGAAGCTCTCCTGCGAACCATGCAAGACTAGCACTGCTGGAAGAAAGGATATGGTGGAGACATGGCTTAGCCACAGCCTAAGGGATGTTTCCAGAATGAAACTTTCACTCTGCAGCGGAGTGTGTGCTGATATGAAACTTCCTGGCAGATTAAAATTGTGTGCCGGAACCGGGACTCGAACCTGGGATCTTTGCCTTTTTTAAGATCCAGGAAAACCGTAGGTTTACAATTAGTGCTCTCGCTATGACGACGAGCTGAAAGAAACTGTTTCCAACTGGTTGAAGACACAGGCGGCAGATTTCTATGAAGAAGGTATACAAAATCTGGTGCCACGCTATGACAAATGCCTGCAAAATTTCGGCAGTTATCTGGAAAAGTAGTTTAAGAGTCGTAGAATTTTGTGCAAGAAAAAATTCTTCTGTATCTGTGTACAATTTCATTTTATTACCAAACGGAACTTACTTTCTGGACGCGCCTCGTACTAAAGATGTAAACGGTATGCAATAAATAAAGTGAATGTGTTTGCGTGTCAACAGCGATCCAGGGGAGAGAATACTCCCTCCACATCCATTCTACGCAGTGAGCTGTTTCGGCCATCCACTTTTTCGAACGCAGATGAGCACATACGCCATAACTTCGCTCTCAGACTGAAAACGAGTTTCTCTTTGTGTTTCAAATCCAACGGCGGCGAAATCCATTACGCATGCACAGTTTACACAAAACTTTCACTGGCCTGCGTCATGAGCTACAAACACGAGCTGAACCGAGTGTAGGCAGATATAGCAGAATGTGCGTCTCGGGTGAATTGCAGTGCGAGAGAGTCGACATTAATGGTTTCTGAATGCTGAAACGCGTCATATTGTAAAGGTAGTTATTAGGAAAACAAATAGAGGTCGAGGGAGGCAATTGCAGACCCCCGTAGTGTGAAACGGATATTTTAGAGTATGAGGTGTGGCATAGTTCTAAAAGATTTTTAATTTTTTTAAATTATTTTTTTCCCATGAGAGGCCAATTTTATATCGTTAATAAATAGCACGTTGAACAAAGTTTTGTTGGAAATAACAAATTTGTTGACAGTGTAAATAAAGCTCGTTGTTCTTCTCTTTCTTCTACTGTAATTCGGATACTACATAGCACTCACGCACTTTCATTATTGTTCTAAGTTCCATTCAGGAAATTCTGTGTTATATTGATAATTATTTCAGTCTATTGCAACTATTGCAATTATTTCATTTACCATATGCATTACGCCTTTATTGTATACAAGGCATCATCAATGGCCTGAAATATTGATTACTTTCTTTAGAATCGATTTTTCGTGACATTGTTTTGTATGGAGGCTATAGACAGTTCTGAAATTCTTTTTTACTGTGGTACAATGACATTTAAATATGCATTTACTTACAATTTTTATACATATACATGCTTCTGGTACTGCATTCACTCATTTCTTACTGTTATTCATTCCTTTAACTCGAAATTTCGTTCTTCCAGCACACGGAAATGACTATATTGTTTATTTTGATGTTAAGATTTTATTTCATTATCAATTTCCCAATCTTTTACCAACTGTTGAAACTGTCGAGCGCTCGTTTGTGATACATGTGATCTCTTCTCTCTCCCATCTTTTCAACAGTGTGTGAGTGTGTGTGTGTCATTGAGGCATTTGTTTGGATTGTAACGCAATTTTTTTCTTTTCTCCACCTTTTATTGTTATAATGTTTCTTACGTTCTCTCGTCTCTTTGTTCTATGTATGTATGTATGTATGTGTGCGTGTGTGTGTGTGTGTGTGAGAGAGAGAGAGAGAGAGAGAGAGAGAGAGAGAGAGAGAGAGAGTGTGTGTGTTTTGCGTGTGCACTTATAATTTCAGCCAGACCGGAGAATGGCACAAATCATACATGCAGCGTTATTATTGTTCTTACACGCGTTACAGACCATGGGAAACATTCATGACTGCTTGTTCTTCCAGTGTTCCTTCATTCTTTCACTAATGGCTCTCTTCCTGCCTTCAGTCCCTTTTGGCCTAGGTGCTGTTTCCTCTGACATCACTTACCACTTGTAAACTTTGTGTCTAAAGACGAGTTTGTCGATGATGTCTGCTGAATCTGTGTGTGCCCTTTCTAGATCAATTCTGACTTGTATCATCCAGGATGTAGTTGTCTTAAGAGAATGGATGTACCTGAGGATTCTGTTCGTGAGTCTGGTCTGTGGAAGTCTGCTGGTGTTCCATAAAATTTTAGACGCCTCTGTCTAATGTCCACTGCGATGTTGGCGAACTTCTGTGTGGTATTCCTGGAGTGAAGTCTATAGCCCTTTGTCTCTAAGTTTTTCTCCGGTAATTTTCCTAATGCCTTTTTTTCCTGTGAGTGGATGTTCTCAAGGTCGGTTTTTGTGTGTAACATAAGTGTCTCACTGGCGTATAGCACCTCAGCTTTGATTACGGTATTGTAGTGACGAATTTTGGTAAAGGTGGAAAGACATTTCTTGATGTATTGATTTTTATTTATTGATTGATTCATTTATTTTTATATAAATCTCTCTTCATTTTCAAAACTCTTATGTTGTGCAAGATGTACTGCTTTCCTGTCAGTTCGATCACTTCACTTAGGTACTTAAAGTGTGCAACCCTGTTGATATTGCCATACTTTGTGTTAAGATTTGGTATATTGAGTTTCGTGCAGAAGAAATCTGTGTTTTGAAAAGGGATCTGTGGCCCTACTTTATCTGCGTACTCTTTCAGTACTTCTACCTGTCTGATTGCTGTGATCTCGTTGCCTGTGAGTAACGCCAGATCGTCCGCTAACCTCTAGCTAACCTGTAACGTGTCCTTTGGTCGTCCAAGTCGCACTGGCTTCCGGTAACCTTGTATTTTCAGGCCTTTCTTCCACTCCTTGATGACTTTGTCCAGCACTATGTTGAAGACAAGCGGTGAGAGTCCGTCAACTTGGCGAATGCACGTCTTGATTTCAAAGGGTGCATAGATTTCCCCCTTGAACTTCACCTTAGCTATTGAGTCTGTCATTATTTGTTTAATCAGTCGCAGTGTCTTGCCGTCCAAACCTTGTTCGTGTAGGATGCTGAACAACGAATGACGATTGACGGAGTCATATACCTTCTTGAAGACATCATTGTTAGTATTAATGTTACTCAAATGTGGGCGGAATAATGATACACGAAGTACAGTTAGTCAATTTCACTTTTCATGGTCGGCCTTACTTTGTGCCCAGGTTTGTTTCATTCTTTCAGAATGAGTCTTCCATCAGACCACGGTGTCGCAATCCGTTTTCTAATTTCCCTCTGACCAACTTTCCAATCAGATATCTTCTTTCTGAAAGTTTTCTATCTGTGAAGTTTGCTTGAGTTATACTGGCTGGTTTAAGAGCCTCCTCAGCGATCCGTTTAATTGGCTCAGGTTTGGCCTTACTTCTGTTTTCACAGCATTTTTAATAAATCTAGCTTCACATATCAAGCACGATATTTACTCAAAATTTTTCTCGAATATGTGTCTATGAACGCATTTACGGAGTACCATGCCTCATTTGTTCCCTGTATTAGTTCGTTGTCCTTGTGTCCGCCTTCTGTGCGACTGTTAAAACACTTTTTTTTAATCAATACAAATGAAGAATCCCAGAGACGGATTTACGTCTCAAATATATCAAAGACATTCAACGGGTAGACTATCAAGCTGAATGGTCAGGGTGTGTGATTCCCTGGGGCTGTAAAGAAATACAGCTTGTAAGTTAATGTAATAAAAAGATATGGCCTATCAGTTCTCTTATGTTTACGATGTGATGTCCATATTTATAGGTGGAACTAAACAATCGTTCTTCACACATTTGTGAATGTCTGAAGGAATCGCAACTGCGGCGACTACAGCTGTGATGTTTCAAATAAAAATACTATAAATAATTAATGCAGAATTGCGCTTTCATTTATTAGGAAGAAGTTCTGACATCAGTGTAACCACTGAAGTGATCCACAGAATAATTTGACATGTGGATAACAGCAGGAGTTTTGTGTCAGCTGCACCGTTTTATTCTGTGGAGACAACCCCCAAAATTTACCGTTAATCGAAGCAGGAACGAGCGTAGAATACGTCATGGCGCCTGTAACTGGCAATTAGCAAAGCATATTGATCATCTTCGTCATCATTTAAGAGTGATTATTACTTTCAGCGTTCTTTCTAGAGCATAACCCCCCTAATAAAATTCCTCAATGATCCCCTACTCAATGCTAAAGTTGATGCCTCGTCTGATGTTAAGTCTGTCACTTGAAAATCATTCTTCACTGAATCCAAGTACTTTCGGCTTGGTTACACCGAGTGTTCCTTCCCCTTTCTGCCGAATCCTTGACACTTCTCCATTGCGTTAACAAGACCTCATCATTTCAGGCTGTTTGCTCTAGCTGTTACACCTACGGTTTTTATTTCCAATTTGTCTTTGATTTCTTCATTTTCTCCTTACATTAATGCTTGTATTCATCCTTGCTACTTTGATTTCTGTAATCTCGAACATATTAGTAAGATACCATGTACCCATGCATCTTTCACTTCCACAGAATAAATTTTGTCGATAGTTTCAACGGTGCATTGCTAACTTAGTACTGATTTCCATCTTGCAGAAGGGAGTAGATCATAGCTGAGCGCTTATTGCATTATATTTGTTGTACCTTGATTCCAGCTCTGTCACTATGTTGCCATCGTGTTAAAAAATAAAAAAATCAAAAAAAAATCGAAGAACTTGAAACTGCTCACCTGTTCTTCGTTCCTCGCACTTGGCACTTAACCTGTTAAATCTCTTTCCCATAGACACTAATATCGTTTTGGAGATGCTGATCTTCATACCATTACCCTTACATCTCTGGTATAGCTCTGAAATATTAGATTGCAACATTTCAATAGAAACTGCTATGACAACTAAGTCGGCCTTATCCTTATGTGAGAGACTGCTTATTTTGTTATCACGTGTTTCAATCTCATCCTGCCAGCCTATTGTTTTTACGTATCAACCATAAATATTATGAACGAAAGTGGTGACAGGTTGCAGCCTTATCTTACCCATAAATCTATCCTGAAGCATGAACTCAGTTTACCATTCACTATAGCTACTACCTGACAATGTACGTAAGTCCTTTAATTGTTTGCAGAAGTTTGATTTCTATTCCATAATCTTGAAAAACAGTCAATAGCTTCCTCCTAGGAACATGGATCTATAAATCGTAGATCTAATTCCCTGTTCCAATCATAGCACTTCTCCATTATATGGTCCTGAAACCCTCTAAGAGCCTGAAAACCACACAGATTTTTATCTAACTTCTACTCCGCTAATACTCGCACTCTCCTTTGAACAATACCTAAGAAGATTTTGCCCACAACGCCTCTACTCCTGTTTATATAACTGCAAAATTAATAAAACGAATAAAATAAAGTAGCGCATGAAAAACTACACAAAAATTAAATTACCTCGAAAGTGCTGTATTTCTCCAGGATCGATACTTGACCGGCATGAATATGCAACCTCTGACGATAAAAGTTCGGTGAATAGTTCTGTAACGTTAACGTAGATGAACTATGAACTACAGTTACCTTACTATCCTTCGTAATAGTCACCTCCCATAATTATAGATCGCTGAGCTCTGACATACATGTCCTTTGGGATGGTGTTCAAAAGCCTCGTCATGTTTCATTGAATCTCAGGAATATCGACAAATTTCTTTCCTTTAAAGAAGTTTTAGCAGAGGGATTAGGAAGAAGTTTGAAGATTCGGCGAGTATGGTGGATACATCAGGGACTGTTTGAAGATTTTGGCTGCATGTGGGCGGGCTTATCGTGAACAAAATACCAGGAACCATATTTTACGCACTGGAGACAGTTGCATCAAACGGATCAAAATTTCAACGTAATTTACAGCGTTCGACGTCGTTCTATCTGGTAGAAATTCCTTGTGGATAATGGCTTAACTATTGAAAAAAGGTGATAAGCATCGTTTTGATGCGTGATTTTTTTGGCTCTGACCTATCTCCGACGAGCTGATATCGGAAACGGCATTTCATGCTTTGCCGTTTCATTTCAGGGTCATACCGGAGGCAACAGGATTCAACTTCACTGTCAACACGGGTCAAGAAATTAAGTTTCGCATTCGCCGTTTCGAGAAAATGCTGTGAAGCCTCTAAACGTTCCTGCTTCTGCTGGTCAGTCAAATGATGTGCTAGAAGACAAGTGTTCCCCTTCCCTACTTTCTTGGTAATGATTCATCGCACGGATTCACGGTTATTCTGCAGTTCATCCGCTGTTATTCGACGATCGTTCGTAATTAATGTCCTGGCTTTCTCAATGTTTTCGTCACTGACGGCGGTCGTCGGTCGTCCACTACGGGGATTGTCAGCAACACTTTCCTGGGCACTTCGAAAACGGCCGAACCACTCGTACACATACTTCATGGCCAGTGCTTGATTCCCATAAACACTTACAAGCATTGCATGCGTTTCTTTAGGTGCTTTGCAAAAATGACAAGGAAACTTTAAACTGATGCTTCGCTCCTTCAGTGTCCTTTTCTCAGTTCAGAACTAACGAACTAAACAAGCAGGCCCGAGTAACTGTACCTACTAAAAATTGAGAGTAAAATATCCACTCTTGATTAGAAGGAATATTTATTTACACCGAGCCGCGCGGAGATGGGCACTCCCGCTCGGGTAGGGCTGGGGTAGAGGGAGAAATCACTTTTCCGATATTCACGCCGTAAAAACTGTCGACGGTTTATAGAGCCACCCAACATCGTTTTATCAACATTTTTTTTTCTCCTTAAAGGTTTTCCATTGCTTGTGAAAATCGAAAATGCTTACTTTTGATTCTGCTTGAGTTTTTAGTCTTTAGCTTCTCACTCTATTTTCAAGAAAGTATTAAAGATCTGATTTTTTTTAACACGTGGTGGTACAGCATCTTAGCTTTTCAGTAAAAAGGTAACCTTTTTTTTAATTCGTAACAATCGTTTCAAAATGACACTCTTTGTCACGTATGTGTACGTAATTTATTCAAACAGTCAGATACGTGTAGCTTAGTGTTTGCTGCGTTTTAGACCACACATTACATTGAAATAGAACCAAAAGTGCAGAAACGTTTTTGAAGCGGTTGTCGCAATGAACTTTCTCGCTTAACGAGCAATTGCGTGTTAATATCCATCTTATCATTCGTCCCCTTTCCCCTCTCTACATCAATTTTCTCTGCCTCCTCTGTCTACTCTTAGAACTATATATAACCTAGATCCATGTTTAGTTTCACGTTGAAAATTTATCTACGAAAGTTCTTTACCGAATGTTTCGAAATTTTAACACGGCGTTCTACTGGAATATGCGCTTGTTTTGTATACATAATTTTTCAGTATGTGTCATATATGAATTTATATAAATGTTATAACGGGTAAAAGTTGATACGAAAAATCGCAACAGTAACATACTTACAGGTTTTATACAATACATTCAAGAAATATGTACCTAGAAACCTTCCTGTATTACAAAACAGGATTGTGTCAAAATTTCAAAGTAATCGGACAGCTACTTTCAGGGATTAATGATCTAACAGGGCTTGCAATGAACACACTCTATGCTCAACTGAAATACGGTGGGAGTCTGAGTTCATTTGCGCGAACTTTGACAAGTTCTACATCTACATGGGATACTCTGCAAATCACATTTAAGTGCCTGGCAGAGGGTTCATCGAACCACAATTATACTATTTATCTCCCATTCCATTCTCGAATAGCGCGCGGGAAGAAAGAACACCTGAATCTCTCTGTTCGAGCTCTGATTTCTCTTATTTTATTCTGATGATCATTTCTACCTATGTAAGTGGGAGTCAACAATATATTTTCGCATTCGGAGGAGAATGTTGGCAATTGGAGTTTCGCAAGTAACCCACGCCTCAGCGATAAGCGCCGTTGTTGTAATGATTCCCATCCCAGATCCTGTATCATTTCCGTAACGCTGTCTCCCCTGTATCGCGACAATACGAAACGAGCTGCCCTTCTTTGGACTCTTTCGATGTCCTCCGTCAAACCCACCTGATAAGGATCCCACACTGGGCTGCAATACTCCAAAAATGGACGGACAAGCGCAGTGTATGCAGTTTCTTTAGTAGTTCTGTTGCATCTTTTAAGGGTTCTGCCAATAAAACGCAGTCTCTGGTTCGCCTTTCCCACGATATTATCTACGTGTTCTTTCCAGTTTAAGTCTGAAGTAATAGTGATTCCTAGGTATTTTGTGGAGTTTACGGCCTTCACATTTGATTGTTTTATGTTGTAAACAAAGTTTAACGGATTTCTTTTCGTACTCATGTGGACGACTTCACACTTCTCATTATTTAGAGTCAATTGCCAATTTTTACACCATACTGATATCTTATTCAGATCGTTCTGCAGTTGGTTTTGATCTTCAGATGATTTTACTAGACGGTAAATGACGGCGTCATCTGCAAACAACCTAAGAGAGCTACTTAGATTTTCCCCTAAATCGTTTATGTAAATAAGGAATAGCAGAGGACCAATAACACTACCCTGTGGAACGCCCGATATCACCTCTGTTTTAGTCGATGCCTTACCATCGATTACTACGAACTGTGTCCTCTCTGACAAGAAATCCCCTATCCAATTGCAAATTTGGGGCGTTGTAGATAACAGACCAATACGTCCATCTTAGGATTAATGGTCTACACTGCGGGTCATCCAAAAAGGAACACCCTGACAGAAGCATCTAAATTAGGTGAAACTGCAACATGTTTGCAGCGACGAGCGAGGCATATGACTAGCATTTCAGCGCAGCCTCACATCGCGGGCGCCAATAGCGACACTTGCAAACTCTTTATAAAGGCGGACAGACGACCATGTACGCGTACTGGAATTGTTGTGCTGAAGGAGATTCAGTATGCCTCACAGAAGACAGCGAGCATCTTTCGAGCATGTTTTGTAGTTGCCTATAGGGACTGCAGATTGTTGGGGGTTGTGTCGGAGATAAATAGGAAATTGTAATGCGGATCTGCAAGTGCTGGATGCAGGAAGGAACGACGGAGCAACGACATCGATTCCACCCATTTCGTTACACTATTATGCGTGATGACACGCCTACTGTGCACATGGCAATGATGAATCGCTCTACCGTATCATAAAGCACATGACAACAAATTTCGTCTGTTTCACATGAGTTTCTGTGGGTAATAATAATATGGTTATCTGTTCCGTAGAACCTAATTGAGGAGCAAGAATCCATGGTCATGGAAAACGTCAGTACATGAAAATTTAAACACAAGTATGGTAATATAAAAATTTTAAGTAGGTTATGCACGTATCTCAAGCCTAAATAAAAAGAATAAATAACAAATAAAAGGAATTGCTTTAATTTTTTTTTTAATTTTTTCCAGGAGTTCCTCGACAGAATAAAAGGAGTGCGCCATGATATAACTCTTTAATTTAGATTTGAAAGCACGTGCGTTAGTGCTAACAAGAAGACTACATGGGTGTCGATTTTAGAATTTCTTTATATTTATGGTAGGTGAAGTTCAGAACTTAAGTAACAATCAGCCACAGCCATACTATGCAATACTCAAAAATTCTCGAGAAAATTCACATTGAAGTTTTGTAGCATCTGTCGGTGTAGCTCAAGTGATAGCGTTCTGGTCTGATAACTATAGGGTCGTTGGTTCGAATTCCACCGGAACAGATTTTTTTCTTTGTTTTCGAATACTTACACCATTTTAATACCTAATAATAATTGCTTTAACAATGCCCGTATTTTTGTTTATTCGTAATTTTCTATATTTATAAAAGTTTCTGACTTGAACTATGCTCCTGTATTCTTGATACTACTCTTCCAACTATAGATACTGCGCAACAGAATACCTGACTTTAAAGTATCCTTGGCTCCTGCAAGCAATACATCAACAGCATGTCACGCAGGATTCAGAAAGATAAAGATGCTCTTTGTCTACTTACAATTCTGAAACTTACTTAAAGATAGGTGTAGATGACATCACTTGCAAGAAAAATCTTAAAATTAACAAAGTGTAATTAGTGAGGTCCAGTGCGGGTACTAAAGTGATTATTACAAACGGGGTTCAATTAAAAAAAACGTAGGTTTGTGTTAAAAAAACATACTCACGTGCATTTTTTATGGTTTGGATTAACCAATTAAACTAGCCCCTCTCATCAAGTACGGTCTGTGGAATCGGTTCGTCAGTATTTGATGTGGTTTACGAAATATATCCAGCGGTAATGTTAGGTGACTTAGCCTGTAATATATAAACAGGGTGTTACAAAAAAGTACGGCCAAACTTTCAGGAAACATTCCTCACGCATAAAGAAAGAAAATATGCTATGTGGACATGAGTCCGCAAACGCTTAATTTCCATGTTAGAGCTCATTTTATTACTTCTCTTCAAATCAAATTAATCATGGAATGGAAACACACAGCAACAGAACGTACCAGGAAATGTTCAAAATGTCCTCCGTTAGTGAGGATACATGCGTCCACCCTCCGTCGCATAGAATCCCTGATGCGCTGATGCAGCCCTGGAGAATGGCGTATTGTATCACAGCCGTCCACAAATACGAGCACGAAGAGTCTCTACATTTGGCACCTCGGACGCTTAGACAAGAGCTTTCAAATGCCCCCATAAATGAAAGTTAAGAGGGTTGAGGTCAGGAGGAATTGGTCCACCTCTACCAATCCATCGGTCACCGAATCTGTTGTTGAGAAGCGTACGAATACGTCGACTGAAACGCGCAGGAGCTCCATAGTGCATGAACCACATGTTGTGTCGTACTTGTAAAGGCACATGTTCTAGCAGCACAGATAGAGTATCCCGTATGAAATCATGATAACGGGCTCCAATGAGCGAAGATGGAAGAACATGAGGCCCAATCAAGACGCAGCAACTGCACGTGCCGGCCGCGGTGGCCGAGGAGACTAAGGCGCTCCAGTCACGGTCTTCACGGCCACTACGGTCGGGGGTTCGAATCCCCCCTCGGGCATGGATATTTGTGCCGTCCTAGTTTGTAAGTAGTTCATAAGTAGTTTGTACGTTTAGGGACTGATGACCCCGTAGTTAAGTCCCATAGACTTTACAAACATGTGAACATTTTTTTCAACTGCTCGTAAGCTGACATGAGGATCGTGGTGTAGTGCAGCTAAAACAAACACCTCCGTCTCCTCACTTCTTGCAGGTCTTCGTCTGTTACTGCGGCGCATTACCAAGCTTCCTGTTACCAGAAGTCGTTGCAATACTCGGCACGTAAGAACGTAATGGCTGCCGGGGCTCTTCGCCTAGGATATCTCACGGCATACGCCGTGGCTGCTTCAGTGGCATCGTGTCGGCGGCACTCGCCAAGCATCAGCAATATGTCAACGTACTCGTTGTTTGTGTATGCCATCGTCATCCGATGCCAGTAACTGTGGTATATTGAGCCCCGGTTGTTTGTGTGGCTCCAACTGTCGGGTATACGGCCGTGTGCGGCGACAGTCGGTAGTCTAACAGCGCATCGAGGAAGCTTCTCGCTCCGTGACACCGGCGACGTTACAACTCGGCCGCACCACATTTAGAAGGCGCATTGCATTATGTGCAGAGTTTGTGGTATCTGCCCCTGAAACTTCGAAGGGTTGTAGCTCCCAAACTAACAGTGATAGGAATGTAGTTTAAATTGATTTGGACGTAGCTGGTTTCAACGATTCCAATGCACGACAGAAAAAACTATTGTTCCATTTAAAAAATTATATCTTTGTGCTGTAACTCTTTGGAAAATCATACAATAAACTATGTTCATAGCTCCGCAGAAAGTGTAACATTTCTTGTGTTGACCTACCGCATTAAAATTTCCCGTCACCTATTATTTTATAAGTTACAGAGGCAAACACACTTAGTGAAACACCCTATATACAGAGACAGTTAATATGTTACGCAAGGCAGAAGGCCAAGTTGCTTTAAAATACAATAAAAGACATAATGAGCCCAGTAATTTAAGCGAATGTGGAAAGTTTTTAATGAAAGCAATCCTTGTAAATACAATAGAATTTACAAATTAATCCTGCAATTTAAATAAAAACATCTCAGCTTACTTATCAAAATCGCACTAAAGTAGGGTTCCAAAATTTAAGTGAACACAGCCCTTTAAAAAATACAATTATCGAAACAGACTAAAGACGAGCTCAAAATTTAAGTAAGGTCTGAGTTGTACTTTAACTAGTAGTAGGAAACTGTGCTCAGTGATATCAATAGGCAGAAGCCCAAAAAAAATACAACACACAATAAAATTTACAAATGAGCTATGCAATTTAAATGACAGCAGTTCAGCTTAGTTACAGGAAAAGCACTGAGGTGGGTAAGGTGGTTACTCGTTAATTTAATAAATCCACAAAGGTAAAACGAGCTGACTCAAAAAAGGAAGGAGAGAAATTAGGTGCTCGACGGTCAACGAGAACTGCAGCTCTGACACGAAGGAGCTTACACCAACGGACAGAACGCCAGATTACAACCGCGGGGTGACGATGTCTCACGGAGGGAAAATTTCTGCAAGGAGAAGATTAAAAAAAAGAAAAGAAAAACAAAACTATACGACTACCGTCCGTGCAGATGCGAGCTAGCAGAGGGACACAAACCAGATAAATGCCCCAGTTACGTTAACCAACTTAATTAATATAGAGTATCTGCTACTCAGAGCAAACAGAAAAATATAATTCAATTGAATCAAACTAAAACTGCGGTATAACAGGCAGCCTTTTATAAAATATAGAAAATAACAAATAAACAAAAATACCTGTATTTTTCGTAAACATTACCATCAGTTATAAAAATTGTGTACATATTCGAACACTATTGGGAAAAATTCTGTCTCTGCACGATTTGCACCACCGATCATAAGGTTGTAAGGCCAGTACGCTACCATCTAAGATGGTGTCATTATTTTAATTATTGGTACTTATATGTACCGGTAAAATTTCAAAGTCGAATTTCTCCAGAATTTTTGAGGCTTGCGTCAAATGGCTTTTGCTAATTATTATTTGAAATCTAAACTTCACGTACCATAAATATCAAATAATTCTAAAATTCAATACCCATATGGTCTCCTTGTAGGATTCTTGAGTTCTTATGACAGCTTATTGAGAATAGATGCTGCAGAATACTGGACTCCTTTCGGCATAAGAGTCAAGGTGGTGTGATCCATATTACGATTCGATTTCTGTCTAGTATTCACTGATCGAAAGCTGCTAACTCATGGAAATAAACTGATATTGTTAATAACAAATGGTATTAAAGAAAATCCCTTTGTAACGCCAATGTCAGAATTCCAGCTACTGAAAATAAGTGAATAGGATGTTCGCGAACTTACACCACATATTGCTCGAACTGCCCATTTCTGAGGCAAAAATATCCTTTTTGAATCAGTAGAGTTACCCTAAAAACTAACACCGTACGTCATAAGTGAATGAAAGTAAGTGCAGTACACTACTTTTCCTGTTGAAAAATCATTTATTTCAGATGTAATGGTAAGCAAACCAGAATTTAATTTTTTCATTAAGATCCTGAATATGGGCTTTCGACGACAGGTTACTATCTATCTGAACACCTATAAATCTGAACTGTTCAGTCTCACTTATCATATGCCCATTTTGTGTAATCAAAATGTCAGTTTTTGACAAATTATCTGTTAGCTATTGTAGAAACGGAGTTTTCTACAAGCCATGAACTTATCTCTTGAACTGGCTTATTTTGATATTGTGTCAGTATTACCAACAACGTCCTTAACTACTAAGCTGGTATCATCAGCAAACAAAAATATTTTACAATCACCCGTTATACACGAAGGCATATGGTTTAGATAAATAACAAATAGCAGTGGTCCTAGAACAGACCCCTGGGACACCTCACACTTAACTTTGTCCTATTGTACTGCATGTCATAGCCATTTGAATACTGCGGTGCATTACATTCTGCCGTCTGTTATTAAAGTAAGAGTTGAACCAATTGCGAGATACTCCTTTTATTCCATAATGTTCCAACTTCTGCAACAATATTTTGAGTCAACATGATCTAATGCCTTTATTAAATCAAAGAAGACGCCTAATGTTCGTAGCCTTTTATTTAATCCATGGAGTGCGTCACATAGAAACGAAAATATAGCGTTTTTGGCCGTTAAAACACTTCTGAAGCCAAACAGTACATTTGATAACAAATTATGTAAATAGAAATGATCAATTAACCTTGTATACATAGCCTTTTTAACAACCTTAGAAAAAACCGTTGGCGTTGAAATAGGTCTATAATTGTCTACATTATCCCTTCTGCCTTTTTTATAAAGTGGTTTCGCTACTGAGTTCTTAAATCAGTCAGGAAACCGACTATTCTGAATGGAAAAAATTACTAATATGGCTAAGTACTGGGCTAACAAATTGAGAACAGTACTTCAGAATTCTGCTAGAGACACCGTCACTTCCACAAGTATATTAGTGTATTTAACTGACTAAGTTAATCAGAGACTTAATGAATGCGTTAATTGTTGTCAAGATTACTCAGAATGTGGCTAGACAGAAAACGTACATATTTTGTAGTTAGAGTTTCAGAACGGCTCTTTTAATCGTAATAATGGGAGCTACGGTTAATGGCGTTCTGCGGAAGCCACATCTCGTGTTATTTAGTCAGCAACTGAATCATGTTAAGCGAAACAGCAATACCACAGGAGAGCTTCTTAACAATGTTACTAATGAAATGTCTCTGAAGAGCACAGAATTGTTTTTCTATAATTTGTTGTTAACATTAAAACATTTTACTTCAGATGAATTTGAATTGTTCTGTTATTTCAGCAATTAAGAATAATGTCTCTGACAAAGTTGTGTTTTCTTTACTAAAAGTCTCACAATTTAAATCTGAAATTACGCATTTGACGCAAATGAAAATATTACGACAGATTCTGTGAATTTCATTGGCTCTAATCTTAACTCTGTTAATCTAACTTTAAACTTTTTTGCTGAGTATAATAGTTGACAATTTCTGATTAATCAAATTATGTCAAATTTCAACTACACAGATGGATAGTCGACTGTTACTGTGCAACCCTGATTCATGTTCCATATTTTATTTTATCACGAGAGCAACAATTGATTCTAGTCATCCTTGCAGTTTACTACAGAAGACGCCTACCGCAATAAATATAAGTTTATTCTTCCACAGGAATAATAATCAAGCTATTGAGTTGAATGGGAAGTGTCAAGTATTACTAACTACGAGCTGATACCAAATAATGCTACTTTAAATGCTTCGTCACAATTGTTACTTCTACTTTCTACTCAACAATAATGATTCCTGGCGAAAGTAGTTATTCACAGTCACTACGTTTACATGCAACACATCTTCCGGAAGACGAAATCCGATTTTAGTAAACCGTTTTTCGCTGACGTGTTTACATGTCATAGCATGAATCGGATTTCCTACCCCACTTAAAATGTCGGCTGAAACACAGCTGATTCAGTTCCTGATTTAGTCCGCAAAATCGCTATTTTTCTTTATTTAAATACGCAGATTTATGTTTAAAATTTACACTTTTATTTGACAGTAGAAAACATTACTCTTTCCATATGTGCTTAATTCTTAACAAGAAAACACAATCTGACAAGCCAAGAACGCTTGAAAAACAGTAGCTTTTACGTGGGCACGAAAATCGATCGTGAAACTGGAAAACCGCTTTAGAGAAACGGATTTCCATAATCGATTTTGGAGTGTTTACATGACCAACCAAAAGCGTAATTGGGAAATCGGTTTACGAAATCCGGATTTGGGAGCCCATGTGAAGGTGACGAATGTTATCTAAAAATGATAATACCTAATACTTTACATAAAACTACAAAACGTTTGCAAATATTTTCAAATGATTTGTTTTGCCTTCTTGAGTGTCTATATGTATATATACATATAGGATTTTTTGTCAGCTGTTCCTGCGGACCTTACAACCTTACAAGTCAAGAGAATAACATTGTCTCTCATATCTCTGCTGGAACAATGACCTTCTGGGGCTACAATTTTAATGAGTTGCTGTTCCTTTGGCATGTGATACCAACGTACTTACAGATATGACTATTCGATTTATTTTCTGTGCCAAAGACATTGCAGGCCAACTAACAAGTATGTTTCAATGTATAGATAATAAAAAGTAATATAATGTGATGAGTTATTTGATTTTTACAGGATATTTTGGCAGAGACTATTTATAGAATTAATATTATAGTATAGTTTTACAAATACCTAAACACATGAAATTAATGTATATTAGAATGAAGTGAAAAACTAACCATTATTAACGACTATTTTATGCTCAATTAGCGCACACTATAAGAATTAGCGTTCTATGTTCATTCCCATGCATGTTCGACAATCTTTACAACCTGGCATTACCATAACCACAATGCTAAAATTTAAGATTCCGTACATGTAGTCACTGTTACCAACGTGTTGTTGTTGTGATCTTCTGTCCGCAGACTGGTTTGATGCAGCTCTCCACGCTACTCTGTCCTATGCAAGTCTCTTCATCTGAAATAAGTTTGGAAACCTACATCTGCTGACTGTATTCGTCCCTCGGCCTCCCTCTACGATTTTTACCATACACACTTCCCTCTAATGCTAAGTTGACGATTCCTTGGTGTCTCAGAATGTGTCCCACCAATCTATCCCTTCTCTTAGTCAGGATATGCAAGAAACTCCTTTTCTCCCAATTCGGTTAAGCGTCTCCTCGTTAGTTACGTGATCTACCATCTAATTGTCATAAATCCTGAGGCACCACATTTCAAAAGCTTCTATCGTCTTTTTGTCTGAACTCCTTATCATCAACGTTTCACTCCCATACAATGCTCACTCTAGACAAATGCTTTCAGAAAGGACTTCCTAACATTTAAATTAATATTGGATGTCAACAAATTTCGTCTCTTCAGAAACGCTTTTCTTCCCACAGCCATTCTGAATTTTATATCTTCTTCACTTTGGCCATCAGAAGTTATCTCGCTACCCAGATAACAAAACTACTGTACTACTTTTATTGTCTCATTACCTAATCTAACATATCATCTGACTTCCTGACGCTACATTCCATTATCATTGTTTTACTTTTGTTGATATTCAACTCGCACCCTCTTTTCAAGACACTGTCCATTCCATTCAGTTGCTCTTCCATTTCCTTTGCGGTCCGTGTTAGAATTAGTGTCATCGGCAAACCACGAAGTTTTTATTTCTTCTCCCTGAATTTTAATGCCCTCTCTAAGTTTCTCCTTGCATTCCTTCACTGCTTGCTCAATGTACTGATTGAACAGCACTGGGGAAAGGCTACAACCCTACTTACTCCCTTTCCAACCTCTGCGTCTCTTTCATATCCTTCGACTCTAATATCCACTTTTTGATTTTTGTATAAGTTGAATACAACTCTTCGCTCCCTACATTTTACCCCTGCTACCTTTAGAATTTGAAAGAGTTTATTCCATCAAATTGTCAAAAGCTTTCTCCAAATCTACAAATGCTAAAAACATAAGTTTGCCTTTCCTTAGCCTATCAAGATAAGTTGTAATGTGAGTTTTATCTCCCCTTTTCCTACATTTCTCCTAAATCCAAACTGATCTTCCCCAAGGTCGGATTCCACAAGTTTTTCTATTCGTCTGTAAATAATTCGTGTTAGTATTTTGCAACCATGACTTATTAAACTGACAGTTCTGTAATTTTCACACTTGTCTGCACTTGCTTTCTGTGGAATTGGAATTACGATATCCTTCTTGAAGTCGGAGGGTATTTTCCCTATCTCATACATCTTGCATACCAATTGGTACAATTTTTTTACGAGTGGCTCTCCTAACGATATGTGCAGTTCAGACGGAATATCATCTACTCCAGGGGCCTTGTTTCCACTCAAGTCCCTCAGCGCCCTGTCAAATTCTTCTCGCAGTATCATATCTCCTATCTCATCTTCCTCCACTTCGTCTTCCATTTCTAGAATGCTGCCTTCAAGTTTATTTTCTTTGTATAGGCCCTCTATATATTCCTTCCACAGTCCAGCTTTCCCCTCTTTGCTTAGTACTGGTTTTCCGTCTGAGTACTTGATATTCATACAGTTGCTCTTCTTCTCTCCAAATCTTTTATTTTCCTGTAGGCGGTATCTATCTTTCCCCTAGTTATGCATTTTTCTACGATTCTGCATTTGTTCTGTAGCCACGCCTGTTTAGCCAGTCTGCACTTCCTGTCAATCTCATTTTTCAGACGTTTGAATTCCCTTTTTCCTGCTTCACTTGCTGAAGTTTTGTATTTTCTCCTCTCATCAATTAAGTTCAGTATATCCTCTGTTATCCAGAGATTTCTATTAGGCCTTGTCCTTCTGCCTTTATGGTCCTCTGCTGCGTTCACTACCCTGTCTCTCATAGCTACCCATTCTTCTTCTACTGTATTACTTTCCCCCCGTTTCAGCCAATCCTTGCCTAATGCTCCCTCTGAACTCTGTTCTGTAATTTTACCAAGGTATTGGAGTTTCAAATGTTCAAATGTCATCAGTCCCTAAACTTACAACCTACTTATGAACTAACTAAGACGAAGGACGGCACAAATATCCATGCCCGAGGGGGGATTCGAACCCCCGACCGTAGTGGCCGTGCAGACCGTGACTGGCGCGCCTCAGTCTCTTCGGCCACCGCGGCCGGCGTATTGGAGTTTAAATGGATCATAGCCAACACAGTGTTTGTAATGCACAACACAAAATACACCGGCGTTGCTAGAACCTCGCTGTAGGGTACGAGTATTAGCAAGTTTGGCATTTATTCTCTCATGTCGCCTTTATTTCACTTTGCAGTGTATTATTAATTTTGTGAATTGTACTGGGACCTGGAGTGCGTCAGCGCGGCAGGTAGCGGCTGCAGGAATCAATTAGCAGCGGCAGTGAATAGCGCCGGCTCAGCGGGTAATGCGGCTGAATGTCGGCCCTGAATCTCTGCGGCCGCTTACCGGATCACCGCCTGCAGTCAGCCGTCTGCCGCGGACACCACAGCCACCTGCCTCACTGATTGTGCCCGCCTGTGTTTATTTGCTAGCACTTTAATCCTTCTCCTATTAGTCTTGCCATATGGCAATGTCATCTTTATCTGTTGCTACAGGCACAAATATTTGTCCAGAGATTGTAAACAACACTGCAGGACTTTCCAAAATTCATTGTGACCAGGTTGTAGCATTAGGCTACACTCCATTGACCAAAGTCCAGCTCCAGTTGCATTTATTGATGCTTTATTTAAGCCCACACTACCGGTTTCGGCCTCTATGCTAGGCCATTTTCAAGTGTGACAAACGTTATGCTGTAGAGGAAGCAACGTTGCTTTCTCTACGGTATAACGTTTATTACACTTGAAAATGGCCTAGCCACACCGGTAGTGTGGGCTTACATAAAGCACCAATAAATGCAACTGAAGCTGGACTTTCATTAAATTCTACCACAGTTGCGACGACAGTAATCATCCAGTCATGGAGAAACTAACAAAAATGTAGTGTTACTTCATGTCTGACTTGGAATACATGCTGCAATACCTTAGAGGTATTACATCAAGATAAGGGAAACGAAGTAGTTTGACAATTTCATTAATAAATTATCATCAAATGTTTAAAGTAGTAGTAAAAAAGTTGGATAATATTAGTCACAATAAATGAAAAATATGTCCAATGATGCCAAATTTTCTTCAAAAATAAAAAAAAAGTAAAAAATTCTGATAAATCTCCATTATTCCAGTCATTCTTCTTCTTTGGTATCGGTCATCTTAGGATCACGTAAATTCATACCAGCTTCGCTTCTTCTTCCTCCTTTTCCAATAATCATTCTCATACTCCGCATCCTTCTTCGCTCTTCTATCCAGGACGACTTCGTTATCCATCTAGTTATGTCCTCGAAAGGCCTGAATTTTTGTTTTAAATATCAGCCTGTTGTGTATTTCTTCCAGATCTCTTTGTACTTCTTGGATCCACCGTATTTTGCTTCTCTTGTACAGCAAGAATTCAGTAATTTGCAGCGTTAACCTCCCCTGGTTCATTCTGCGAATGTGTCCAAAGAACATGCTCCTCCTTTTCCTGATGATATTGGATAGTTTTTCTATCTTTGAATAGAATTCCTGATTGAATCGCTTTGTAAATTAACCATCTTCTGTTCTCCGAGGTGCTAATATATTGCTGACAAACTCCCGTTCCACCAGTTCTAGTCTCCCGATCAGTTCTCACACCACAGCCGCAGCAACACACCTGCCTTACTGATTGTGCACCACCTATGCGTACTGTGTTTATTTGCTAGAAGTTTAATCCTTTTCCTACCAGTCTTGCCATATGGCAATGTCATGTTTATCTGCTTCTCTAGACTCAACTCTGTGTGCAGATATTATAAACATCACACCACGACTTACCTCATTCATTGTGACTAGGTTGTCTACTATCACTTCGAGGAAACAGAGGACATGAAGCTACAATGCATTCACGAAATATGTATTAATACAAGTAACAAGGCAGTCTTCATCGCATTTTCTTTTATTTCACTGATAACCGATTTCGGTTACTTACATGACCATCATCAGCTCACAACTGAAATGATGCATTATATATTATTAGAAGGATAAATTATTTCTAAATTGAGTATTTAAAAAAAGAATAAAATATACCCGTAATGTTGGCCACCGTCTGTTTTCAGTTAGAGCTGCCTAAAGATTTAATGTTGACAGTTATAGACGTATGTGCAGTCATCCTTTAAATACTGTAAGCTCCACTCTCTATTTTGAATATGGAACAAACCAAATCATTTAAAATCCTTTTACATTTTTCTATCTGATTAACCATTCTATATAATAACTTGATTTGTTGCATATTGAAAACCATTGTACAGCTTATACCCGATTGGCCAACATTTAAATTAGTGGGTGGAGCTGACAGCATTTAAAGGATTCGTGCACCTACATCTATAGCAATCAACATTAAACCTTTAGGCACCTCCAGCTGAAAACAGCCGGTATATTTCATTTGTATTTTAAATACTCAGCTTATAAATAATTTATCCCTCTAATAATATATAATGCATCATTACAGTTGTGGTCTGATGATGAACCTGTGAGTGACCGAAATAAAAGAAATTGAGATCTACACTGCCGTCTTACTTGAATTAATTTTGTAAGATCGCTGTTATCCATAATGTTCTCAAAGTAATTAAAATACGTACTGTTTCATCACGTCTGAGTTGGAGTACACGCAGAAAGACTTCCAAGTTAATATATATATAGTGGTCTGAAGATGGCGATTTAAATGGCCGAAACTAATTACCGGAAATTGCGATCCAGACCGACTTTTGTATGAATTAATCATTCAGGTCGCTGATACTCCTTAATGTTTACAAAAATAAAATAAAATAAAAATAAAAAATGGTCCTATCATAGCATAACAAAAATGTTCAAATGTTTGTTAAGCTTATGGGACTTAACTACGGGGTCATCAGTCCCTATACTTACAAACTACTTATCAACTACCTTATACTAAAGACGGCACAAATATCCACGCCCGAGGGGGGATTCGAAACCCCGACCGTAGCGGCCGTGCAGACCGTGACTGGAGCGCCTCAGTCCCACCGCGGCCGGCCATATCATAACAAAAGGCGAATTCTTCCTGCCTGGAATAAAGCTGTAAAAGAGCAGGGCCATTTTCTTGACTTATTTGGCAGCATCAAAAACATTTAAATTTAACAAGTCTCGTCATATTCTTGCGTATCTGAGGTAATACGTTGTATAACACGGTACGTTACATAAACTGATCTAATGTAGTTCTCATGTTGTGAGAAGCTAGTACTTCTCTTTTATTATTTTATTTGACATTGTAGTGTGTATACAAATTATTAATTACACTCAGAAAAACACTTCTAATCAATATTTAACCTTTGAAATTGCCCCGAAGTTCTAAAGTTATTGTCAAAGGCCGACGAACAACACGTTAATTTTCGTGAATAGAACCGAAGGAATATGTGCAAAATTGGAGCAGTGCCTACGTAATAGAAACTGTATGTAACTGTACAGTCAGATAGCTTTCAGAAGCCACAGTACAAAAACGCACACTGTAACTATTCACTCACATGTAAAGCCCGCCAAATCAGGTAAAAACATGGCGTCCTGGGCTGTTATCCAATCAGGAGCGGTATCACGCATGGCCATTCTCTCCCTATACTGGCTCTCTAACCTGTACCTTTCGCGGCGGATTGTCGTCTGATACCCACTTTACGTAAGACAACATCCATTTCCTTTAACAACTCTTATCGGACGCTCACACCCAAGATATTTGTTTTTAACACATCAATGGTAAAGCCTTCATCGAATTATACTTTATTGCCCTCCTTGTATATAATTAATATTGCGAGGGGCGTTCAGCTGAAAAGGTAAGAAACGACACCGTGGGTATAACTCAAGTCTTTATTCACAAGTAATCACGGGAGGCCTGAGCACAATTGCCCCACTGTTTAACGAGAATTTCCCTGCTCCAAGAATTCCTGTGACCGTGACATTCCTCCACTGCGTCCATCATTTCATCGTCCTAGTTGAAGCGCTTCCGTTTGAGATGATTTTTAACGGACCAAACACACGGAAGCCACAGGGCGACGTGTCCGGTCTGTGTGGCGGATATTCAACCTGCCCCCACCTGAACTTGGGCAGTACATTTTGTGAGACCCTGGAGCTCACGCAGCAAGAGCAGCCCAGGCGGTTTGCTCTTGATGAACTACGATGTGTCATGTGTCTGAAGCTAAATGTCACTGTTAACGGTTTTTCTGTGCTTGAGGAATTCGATGAGTATCGGAGCTCGGACGCCGAAAAAGACGGTGACCATCACCTTGCTTGCTGAGGCCGCAACTTCGTATTCTTATAGGAGGAGGTGAGGTTGCATGCTTCCATTGCATGCTGTCCCGCTTTGTCTCTGGTTCGAAGCGGCGTATTCAAATTTCAACTAGTTTAGTTCTTAAGACGTTTCGTACCTTTTCATATGAACTCCTCTCGTAAAAATCCGTACATGAAATTCAGTCTTCGGGTATTTAGACAGTGACTAACTGAAACCCAGCGTCGGCCAGGTACTTATTTGATCCAGTCTCATTCTTAGTGCATCTCTCCGTCCACCGTTTGTTTCCTTCGCCTTCTAATCGTCTCCTCCTCTCTGCTCTCTCTCTGTTCATCTCCTCATGTCCCCTCTCATTCTGTTCATCTACTTCCCCTCTCTTTTCAAATCTCCCCCTTTCTCCACCAATGTCCTCAACGCCTATCAACTTTCTCAGTCCATTCTGTGAAAAACCACAAACTTAATTTTCTTCAGTGAAGTGGCGTACCCTCCGCGATTCAACGTATGAATTATTACACAGACTGTAATGTTGAAAGGGTACTGAAAGTACGTTCCATTTTATTAACGATAAACATGCACAGTTGTGTTCTTCACATAACTGAGACCTCAGCTATCATATTAATAAAGCTTAGACAGAGAGACAAATCACAGCTTAGACATTGGATCATCTGCAACATGGATACTGAATCATTCCTATACCTAGACCTTAGCAATTATAGAAGCTTATCCTAAGAACAAACCTTACATTTGATTATCTGAAACACTGCAACTTCTGTCTCCCCTTCCCTCCAGTACCCACTATTCTCTTGATGTAAAACTATTAGCACTGCATCTTCTAATGGTTCTCACCATCCATTTATCATATTATTATATCCTTTTATTAAGCCGGCCGCGGTGGCCGAGGGGACTGAGGCGCTCCAGTCACGGTCTGCACGGCCGCTACAGTCGGGGGTTCGAATCCCCCCCTGGGGCATGGATATTTGTGCCGTCCTAGTTCGTAAGTAGTTCATAAGTAGTTTGTAAGTTTAGGGACTGATGACCCCAATTAAGTCCCATAGACTATACAAACATTTGAACATTTCTTTTATTAAATTGTGAACCAAAATAGCTGGACACTGAGTTGAGGTGTACTGTGGGTAAAGCTGTGACTTAAATTCCACCTTGAAATTTTATTGATTTTATCTATTATTAGAACATTTTTGACCTTTTACTGATGACTATTCATATATTAATTAAAAATATGTACATCTTATGTATCAATTTTATCCCTATATCATGTATATTTACATCAGGATTAATCTAGACATTCTATTGTATCAGCAACCCAGACATTGTGTTCTTCGTATAACTGAGACCTTAGCAATCATATTCAACTTAATACAGCTTAGACATGAGACACATCACAGCTAAGTCATTCGATCAGCTTCAACAAAAACATTGAGTCATTCCTATACTTAGACCTTAGCAATTATAGGTAGTTTTTATGAACCTAGATATTGGGTTACAATGCACCTAGACCTTGGATGATACCTACGTCAGTCTAATAATTTCCAATACATTTGCACCTAAACTTCTTGTCAGCTTCATAGCTTAGACATTGGCAATTCCAAATAGATAAACCTTAATTATAAGAGCAATTTTCTCTTTTATAATAGTATATGCTTAATCTGTGATGACTCAATCTAATTTTATTGATGGCCACAAATTCTAGCTCATTTAAATGCCAGATTTAAGTACATTTTTTAAAGATTATCGCCTTAGGAAGTGTGTTGTCTGCCATCCAATACCCCTCTCTTCTTTCTAGTAGACCATCAGCACCGCAACTTGTTTTGGTTTGCACCATCTATCTTATTATATCCTTTCAGCGAATTGTAAACTTTAATTAAAAACTGAACTCCTATATAAGGTATACCATATGTCTTATATATATATATATGTGTGTGTGTGTGTGTGTGTGTGTGTGTGTAATATGTAATTGTAATGTCACCCATACATAGAATATTGGTTTCATCGTAGACTAAAATTATGTGACAATGTTTTTATGCAATAACTGACTTCTGTGAAACCAGCTTACAAACACTATCCAGCTATGGTGCTGCCACCTTGCGCCAAAATGTAAACTAGATTCTTCAAAGCTGTCAGTATTTTGTAAGCTGTCATGTTTTTAACTTGTGTATTTTTATATAGTGACTAAGTGCAATATTACACTTGTTATTTTATACCCAAATTTTTAACAAGTTAGGATAAGTGCCTCTTAATCTCAAATGTATGTTATTTTTTAAGTTTTTACGTTATTTCTTGCATGTCTTTTATATTTTTGATAGATGACCAGCTTGTAACATATATGTGACCAGATGATGGTGACACAGTGCACAGAAACCGGTCGTCATTTAATAAATTGTTAATGTGCGATCTTGGCTTTCATTTTGAAACCTATAACACTATAAGGCAGATATGGAACGAATAAGTATGAATGAAAATGTAGGTAGCAAACGACTAACCAGAGATCAAAGTCAGCTGGTGCAGGTTTGCAAAAATATGATGGGTGGTGAGGCTACGAATGTATCGATAGGTCGCGAGAATGTAGTCAGCCAATAGACAAGCAAAAGGCGCTTCCGAGAAGGCTTTTTTTGTGAAACCCGAGGACGGTTGGGAAAAATCTTCACTTCTCCTCCAGGATCCGGCACGTGCAGCCGTCTCCACAGCAGTCTGCATGTTGGTAAGATGCTGCAACCGCAAAATGTTAGGGATCAATTGTGTGATCGTGTCTGAAGGAACCATAATTAATACGGAAATGTTACTTGGTGGCGTAATTTTTGTTACTTTGTTTATTAATTAGTGGGAACGACTTAGAAATTTTATGCAATGCAGGCCCTCAGCCTCACACGTGTATGTGGCAGTATAAGTGTTAAATTTGGGTTTGTATTGAAAATTCAGCTGCACGCAACAGAATTGACCAAGCTAAAATATAGGGAAAGTTCACTCAGATGGTAATTAGTTAATACACTTATGGCCAATATAATTGCTAAACCCCGAATAGGACATGCTAAAGACGCGAAATTTAACCGACAGGAAGACGATGCTGTGATATGCGAATGATTAGCTTTTCAGAGCATTCACACAAGGTTGACGCCGGTGGTGACACCTACAACGTGCTGACATGAGGAAAGTTTCCAGCAGATATCTCACACACATACAGCAGTTCACCGGCGTAAGGAGGAGAAATGCGTACCGTCACGTTTCCGACTTTGATAAAGGTCGGATTATAGCCTATCGCAATTGCAGTCTGTCGTATCGCGACATTGCTGATCGCGTTTGTCGCGATTCAATGACTGTTAGCAGAATATGGAATCGGTGGGTTCAGGGGGGCCATACGGAAAGCCGGCCTCGTATCACTAGCAGTCGAGATGACAGGCATCTTATCTGCATGGATGTAACGGATCGTGCAGCCACGTCTCGATCCCTGAATCAACAGATGGGGACGTTTGCAAGACAACAACCATCTGCACGAACAGTTCGACGATGTTTCCAGCAGCATGGACTATCAGCTCGGATAGCATGGCCGCGGATTACCCTTGACACTGCATCACAGACAGGAGCGTCTGCGATGGTGTACGGTACGACGAACCTGAGTGCATTTTTTTTTTTTTTTTTTCGGATGAATACAGGTTCTGTTTACAGCATCATGATGGTCGCATCCGTGTTTGGCAAGATCGCGGTGAACGCACATTAAAATCGTGTATTCGTCATCGCCATACTGGCGTATCACCGTCGTGATGGTATGGGGGGCCAATTTTACACGACTCAGTCACCTCTCGTTCGCATCGACGGCACTTTTAACAATGGCCGTTCAGATGTGTGGCTCTACTCTCCTTTCGATCCCTGCGAAATGCTACATTTGAGCAGGATAATGCACGACCGTATGTTACAGGTCCTGTACGGGCCTTTGTAGATACGGAAAATGTTCGACTGCTGCCCTGGCCAGCACATTCTCTTGATCTCTCACCAATTGAAAGCGTCTGATCAATGGTGGCCATCACATTGCAGTTCTAGTATAATATATTTGTCCTATGAACACCCGTTTACCATCTGCATTTCTTCTTGGTGTAGGAATGTTAATGGCCAGTAGTGTACATTCTGATAATTAGGAAGGTTTCTTTGTGATCACATTTGAATGAACTGACCACGTTACGTGACCGTTATGATCATACTAGTTCGTTTTCTAAGAATAAATAAAAAATATTAATGCTTTTTGCACTGTTCTATTTATACCGATCGGTAAGAATTTAGTTGAAATTATCAGTAGTTTTCATTGTCCGTTGGGCACTTATAATTTTTGCGCCAAAGAACAATCCGTCTCTTTGGTATAAAGGAAGGTTACTTTATGAAGGCCTATAAACGAGTGAAGAATCGCGAAAGAGATTTAAAATAATCTTAAAATGTGTTTGATGATAAAGATTGACTTTTGTGCCACGTGGTCAGTGCTATTCTCGATTTCGAGACTCGTGCGGAAGGAATGACTAACCCAAAGCAGCATTATGTTATTTATTTTAAAATTGTAGGTTTTCGTGTAATTTTTTACTCAATCTATATTCTTTTTGTGTGTTTGTGATAGTGCAAGGAGCAATTTGTTTCAACACGTACCATGTTTGTGGTTTTCTTGGTCTTTTATCTAATAGTGTAGCTAAATAATAAAAGAATGCGTTGCATGCCGTGTGGTGTGAAAGCGAGAAAACAAAAATTAACTGTCATTTCCCGCCCTTCATAGTATCGTAATGTGGTAGTACCGACTTAGTGTTACGATTTATGTTAGGAGACCGATTTTAAGTTGAAAATGCATACTTGTCTCCGAACTGTTTTTAGATATATAAAGCAGAGTGTCCATATGTTTGTGTGTACGTGTGGCATACAAATCGACAGTTTTGTTCTAATCTTTATGAAATTTTATACACGCAAGCTTCAATCCATGAGGACGGTCGCCAGAATCACGTACGATACATAGTTCACGATATATGAAGTCATAAACAATGAGATGCGCGAAAAACTGCTGCATTAAGCGACAGTTCTGCTCATTTTCTCCTAAACCACTTGCCCGATTTCAACCAAATTTGGTATACACATTCCTTACCGTGAGGTAACTATTGCTTAACGGTTGAGAATCACATACGAAACATGGTTTTACAGACAGTATACACGCATATAGTTGAGTGTACCTTTTAAATTTTATCACAGTATGACACGTAGTTCATGAGATACGAGCACATAAACAGTAACGTTCATGGAAAACCGCCCCATCAAGCATCAAGTTTTAATCTATTACTTCTTTACTACTATTTGTATTCCCAAGAGATTTTACAGACATACAGCCGTTATAAAAATGAGTATATAGCTGAAAAATGACAGTAATAAATAAATACCTGGGCAACGCCGGGCTTTCATCTAGTTTTTAGACAAATTAATAAATGGGAGTAAGTTATTCAGTGCAATTCTTGCTGTTAGTTCAAAATGAGAAAACCCTCTATCATTTAAAAAGCAATAAAACAAAAGCAACAGATTGGGCATTAGCAAAAGTTCTCACCTCATCGTAAAATTGTGGTACCGTACTAGGGAGCGTTATCCGTTGTGCACACAATTTAATAATTTGACGAGGGGTTTTCTTTTTCTTTTCTTTTTTTTTAATGTTTTGGCCCATAAAATATTAGATCTTATAATACAACCCCTACTACGGTACGACCACGACCAGAATCGAGGTATTGAGATTGGAAGTAAAAGTTAAAACCTGTTCATAGAAAGGGAACTAGTTTAGTAAGCATAAGGTGAGAGGGAGCTTGCAATGTTCCTCTAGTTTTAAAGTTTAAGTTTGCAAAATTTCATTTGGAACAAACCTGTATTATTTGAGAAATTTGTCCTCAGTAGGCATCGTACGAAATTTCACCTTGTTTTGAAAGTCAAGTGTACAAAATTTTATGGAGATCGGAACGAAACTGTAGATTTTTGTGCAATAAAAACACAAATCAAACGCACGTAGTCTTTAAACATAAAGAAGAAGATAAAAAGATTCAGCCATGGTAGGTGACTTTAGAAAATCAGTACAGCTAATTTGCCCTTGTGCCACTCTGTGCGAAAATTTATTATGGAGAAATTGACCTGTAGTGTTGAGCGCACGGTTTTATTAAGTAGCGCCGTGACATTAAGTCTATGGGGAGAGGGAGGCGACGTCGAAGGGCAGAAGTTTGAATGGCTGGCGCGGCTCTCGGTCGATACCTCCCCCTCCCCCCCCCCCCCCCCCCCCCCAGCCACGACCCCACGACTTGAGAGGCCGCCTCGCCGTCTTCCGTTTCCAAAGGATGCGCCGCTGCCTCTCTCAAATGCCTGAAAGCGCTGCCCACCTCAAAACGTAAGCAGCGTATTCCTCGTTTCTGCCCCGCCGTAACCTGTCCGCCCCCAACCTCTGCAATAAATCAGAGTAGTAATTCTATGCCTGGCATGTGTAGCTTCTCGCATTTCCCGTACCACACACAGAGAGCGACTGGCACACTTGTACGAATGCTTCAAGCGCAGATGTCAGCGTGTTTACAATCTATAATTGGTAGTGCGGCGGATGTGCTCAATAGGTCGCAAAACATTTTCATAGGAATCATTCTTTACTGACGCGTTTCGGATATTGCTTCATCAGATTAGTATCTGTTGGTGACTTCAGCCACTCCCACACAAGATACCTTTACATGGATGTTACAAACCGTTTGTGTCATAGACATGTGCAGAGTAGGTGCAGAGGTGTGGAGACAGGTAGTCTGCACATGTCTATGACACAAACGGTTTGTAACATCCATGTAAGGTATCTTGTGTGGGAGTGGCTGAAGTCAACAAACATATACTAATCTTTTTGAGGTTTGATTCCACGACCACACAATAATGAACACACCAGATGTATTTCGCAGCATTGACAGTTAATGTTTTATTTTAAAAAAACCACAGATCGATTTCAATCACCTAGTGATCATCTTCAGTGTCCTTCAAATAAATGCCCTGAATGTAACTGAAACGGTAAACATAAAATTGCAGTGTCAAAGTTTTTTTTTTTTTTTTTTGAACTTTGACACTGCAATTTTAAGTTTATCGTTGCTGTTACATTCAGGGCATTCATATGCTCGTTTGAAGGACACTGAAGATGATCACTAGGTGATTGAAATCGATCTGTGTGTGTGTTTTTTTTTTTTTTTTTTTTTTTTTTTTTTTTTTTTTTTTTTTTTTTTTTTTAATAAAACATTAACGGCCAATGCTGCGAAATACATCTGGTGTGTACAGATACTAATCTGATGCTGCAGTCTCCGAAACGCGTCGAAAAGAATGATTTCTATGAAAATGTTTTGCGACCTACTCAGCATACCCGCAGCACTACCAATAGTTCTAAGTATGGTCGCGTGCCTCTATCGCGACTTTATGTCGTACTTACAGTGTTTACAACCAGTTCTTCAGAGCTAGGATTGAGTCCTTACACAACTTGTTAAATGTCTTTTTTTAATTTGTTTTACGAAATGAAACACCTGTTTTATTTCTACAATTCCTTTATTTTAGGACATCATCAGTAGATTCTACAACTGGAAATAAGATTTTTGCTTACTGATGTAGCCCCGACTCATTTTACACAGTTCACTTTATAATATAGGATAATCACTTTCTATATTCTCAAGATTTTCATCTTTTCTTCCTACCTGGTGACTGAATACACGCAGCTTCTTCTCAATTTATGTGAATTCAGCCAGTGATGAGGTGATATGAACACCGTCAAAATTGCGATAATATAGAAAGTGAGTAGCCTATATTATTTCGAACAAAACAAAATGACCTGTTTAATACCTGTTTAGGCTACATCAGTAAGCAAAAATCTAGTTTCCAGTTATAGAATGAACTGATGATGCCCTAAAATAAAGCGCGAAACGACTATTGAGAAAAGCATTGCCACCCCCCCCCCCCCCAAAAAAAAGAAAAATCTAAACAGCTCAAGAATTTATCCAATCACATGCGAAAATTTTAATAAATTCTACATTAGGCAAATAGGAAGAAATTTCGCAATATCATTCAGAGAACACACCAGAACATCTGAAAACAATCCCTCCACTTTCTCCCAAAATTTCAGAAATGAAAAAGCACTTCACCACAAATATTGACAAGGCACTTACAAATTTTACACATTATCCCTAACAGTGTGTTAACGAATTTTGTGGAAGAATTGGAAATATTTATCCATATAAACACTACCTCTGATGAAATTCTCAATGATCACACAAAGTTTAAGCACAAAATTAATGTAGATAATTTCATCGAAATTTTACGATTAGATAATGGATAATCCATAGGTGCACTGTTTTAGATCCGCAGATAACAAAATTGGTAAAATATTCACACACATCATGTGAGTGACTAGAGACACATTATCTAGTAACAAATTATTGCATTTAGTGTCCGTTATAACAACTTCGCAAACATATAGCATCTATGCTATCTAACATAAATATTAAATCTAATGAAAATTGCGAAACTACGAAAACGGAAATATCAAATGAAATAAACGTTTTCGTAACTAACAGATGCTATATGAGATATCGACAAAATGTAAGTATTGTTGCATCAAAGAGATCCCTTTCAAATTCATAAAAACTTGTAGAGTAATGTGGTACAAATTCTATATGGGTACAATTCCGATGAACATAAGGTTTCGGTCTCGTAGTGTTGGTAGCACTTGTCTTTGTGTGACGTTGTAGTGTAGCAGGTTTCTACATTTCGTCCTGTCTCTTCCCGGAATATAAAACTTTGTGCTACGGAGAAATAGATTTTTTCCTGTTAAGAGGTAAGTGTAGCTACTTAGTCTAACGGGCTCTTATAAATCAGTAGCTGAGGGTGACTGGATTCGCTGCCAAAAATTCAATGTTTAGTACCACGAAATTTGCGTTGGTGCCTGAGGGAAAAGGTACTTTATATGTGGCAGATGGCAGTGATCAAAATTATACCAGGAAGTGATCACAATTGTAGCTAGTATGGTAAATTTTCGATCGATTTTTATCAATTCTGTAACCTTTCTTTGTGTCTATAGCAACATTTGTGTCTAATATTGGTGTTACATATCCATTAAATATCCAAAAACAAGTGCCATAGTTCAAATTATTTCATTTCTCAATATATTTCCAGTTAAGATAACATTTGTCCGAAATGATAGCAGTTGTACCACCTTACGCTATACAAAACAAAAAACTAACGTAAGGTCTCTGCAAGCTTCACTTGAGAATGGCGTAAGCCGAAACGGCCGTCGTGAAATTTGTGTAATTCTCATTTATTAAAGAAATGGATATTTCATTTCCGAAATCAAATATTCCTTTACTTTCTGCGGAAGATGGCCACACTAACAAACATTCTTTTTTTCCAAAAAATCCGGGTGCAGTCATTTACACGCGAGTACTCTGTACCTTAAACTTCAGCACAAGTGTACGTTTCTTACCTTAACGTAGCCCGTCTCCGTACGTTAGTCCTCAGCGTTGATGTCTGCAATGGAGAAGACGCGATTGCAATTCCCAGTACTGCCAAGAAATTATTCCTTCCTGCTCGTGGGTGCACTAGAATTTGGTACATTCCAGAAATCAGTATTAGAAACAATTTGTTATCTTATTATTAGCCAATAGTTGCGAATGGTTACTTACAGTTACTTGTTTCAATCCTTCTGGATCATCTTCAGAATCTTGTAGTTTTGTGTGCAACGTGTCTCGTCTATGTTGTGACAAGCACTATTGGCTGACAGAAAGATAATTGTTTCAAATACTAGTGCAGTTTCTGACTCTCAAAAATCGATTATGTCGGCTATAGTAAAAATATTATTGAATCCATTATTCCTGGTGGAAACGGGGCAGCGGCTGGTCAAGAGTATGAAGGAAGTGATATACCAACAGCCGTATGTATAATAGAAATATTTATTGTTTCACTACCAGTTTCGGCATTCCACTACGCCACTACAATAAACAAACCTAAGCAAGTGACTAAGGCAAAAACATTAAAATATAAAAACATAAAAGTATTGTATGGTAGCACACTGAAAACACAATTTAGGGATGAAACCACCATTCAATAAGACATAAAGAACATGTACAAACGTAGTCAACATTAACATTCATTTCCTTAATTGTTTATATATAATAAGCAAATGTCGCTATTATACGGTTAACATAAAGCAATTAAGAAAATGAATGTTAATCTTGACTACGTTTGTACATATTCTTTATGTGTTCTTGAATAGTGGTTTCACACCTATATTGTATTTTCAGTGTGCTACCATACAATACTTTTGTGTTTTTTATATTTTAATGTTTTTGCATTAGTCACTTGCTTAGGTTTGTTTAATGTAGACGGCATAGTGGAATGCCGAAACTGGTAGTGAAACAATAAATATTTCTATTATACATGCAGCTGTTGGTATCTCACTTCCTTCATAGTAAAACTAGTATTATTTTCCAAGGTCAGAAAAGTTGACAACGACTACGAGAGCGGTGTTTTGAACACATACCCCCTTAATAAGAAATGGAGTGACGCCATTGACGAAGTATGACAACGGAAACTGACCGTGAAACGGCCGCGTGGTCTAAGGCGTCATGCTACGGAATACGAGGCCTTTTCCGCCGGAGGTTCGAGTCCACCATCGGGCAACTACTCGAAAAAACAATGAATGCTCGATTACAAAACTTTTTTAAAGGTTGAAATTGAGTTAATGACGGCTACAATCGCTTGCAACAATCAACTTAAATGGCGGTTTTGCACAAAATCTGACGTGGCCTGCGAGACTTTCAACTGTTCTAAAATTCTGTTTGTTCTTCACGGCATCAGATGCTACCGAGGAAACTATTCGTGTACAGCATAACTAAAGTGATGCGGGAGTGGCGTCGTCAGCTGGTGTGAGCACATCAGAGGCAGCTTCTGCGTGCAAACACACAGAGCCCACGACAGCGGCTCGGCCGAGCAAAGCCTGCCATCTGCTAGCATTCACAGTCGAGCAAGCCGCGTCCGAGCGCGTCAGTACATGTCCTATTGTGTTGCTGTCGTATGGGAAGCGCGGCAACCCGCGCTACGAGACTGTGCGGCAGGTAGCGAGGTTGCAGGCAGCAGGCAATACCGCAGTGTACGCCATTTGAAACGGAGCGTATTCTATTTAATAATAGTCACCATATAAACAGACACATCACAGCTTTCTGTGCGCACAAAAATTTCGCAGGTGTACAGTCAATTTTTTTTCTGCAAATGAGATAAATGTTCTACAACTGTGTGTAGATTTATTTGCAACCTAAAAGTGCTGTTTGTTATGTTTTTATTTTATTTCTGTAACAGCAGTCTTTTGAGTGGGAGTGCGAGGTTGAAATGTACTTGACAAATTCTTGAACACAGTTTCTTTTGTTCTAGCCACAGCAATATGCAATGAATTATCAATAATATACAATAAAATAGTACACAAAGCAAAAGAAAAAAAAGCAGGCCGCGGTGGCCGAACTGTCTGAGGCGTGCCAGTCACGGTCTGCACGGCCGCTGCGGTCGGGGTTTCGAATCCCCCCTCGGGCCGTCTTTAGTATAAGCTAGTTCATAACTAGTTTGTAAGTTTAGGGACTGATGACCCCGTAGTTAAGTCCCATAAGCTCTACAAAGATTTGAAAATTTGAAGAAAAAAAATCTCTACACTTCGAGCCTAAAAATGGCCGATATGTACTTTAAACTGTAACACTATATGTAGAAGCAGTTGTGAATAACCAATCAGTCTGTTTCCATCAATAAGACTTAAACAGAGTACGTGATTTGGTCACAGAAATCTCTCTCTCTCTCTCTCTCTCTCTCTCTCTCTCTCTCTCTCTCTCTCTCTCTCTCTCTCTCTCTCTGTGTGTGTGTGTGTGTGTGTGTGTGTGTGTGTGTAGCTTTATTATTATTATTATTAATATTATAATTTATTTGTCATGCCCCATTATATAGTAATATTATTATATAGTAATATTATATTAGTAATATAGTATTATTATTATTCTCTGTAGGGAAAGCAAAGAAAAGCAGCAGTAAATACAGAAAATGCATGATTTTGTCGTGTCCAATTCACATAACGATGCAATGCAAGCTCAAAACTGCATTTCTAAAATATTTAATAAAACTTGAACAAAACAATACAGTTCGCATAAGCAGCGTGCTGTGTTTACCATTCATTGGGAAACAAAATGGCGGATGCGCCAGTCTCTAATTTTAGACGCTCTAACCTTGACGGCTCAATACTAGCGCGCGAGAAAATGGAACATACATGTCTTTCAGTTTTAGATTCGATTTCTCTTGTTTCATTACGATGATCAATGTAGATGGGTACAAACAAAATATGTTCGTATTCAGATGGGAAAGTATTGAAACAAAATTCGCAAATAGTTCTCGTCTCTCTGTTAATGATTTCCACCCCAACTCGTGTATCATTTCCGTAACTATCTCTCTCTCTCTTGCCTGTATCGGAGTAATACAAAACGAGCTGCCCTTCTCTACACTTTCTCTACATCCTCCATTAGTCCCACTTAGTGCAGATCGCACAAAGTGCAGCAGTACTGCAAAACAGGAATGACAAGTGTAGTGTAGGCAGTCTCTTTAGAAGAACTGTTGCATCTTTTAAGTGTTTTGCCAATGAAACGAAACTTTTGGTTCGCTTTCCCAACAACATTTTCTATGTGTTCCTTGTAATAAAAGCTTTTCATATTATTTGAGATGCCCCATTACATCGTAACATTACATGTTTAAAGGTTAAATTCAGGCGGTTACATTAGGTACTTCGGAAAACACAAACACAGTACATAAGATTAAAGGAATTATAAAATAATGCATTTCGTTACACAAGATTTATCACTTCACGTAAAGAAAACAAATGAGTTTTACACATTGGGTAGCCTTATTGAATTACAGAAGTTGTAAAAGTATGTAATGTACTAATGTACCAAATTAAATTTAGTTACGGGCCATCCTCCTCCTTTGTCAGCTACTTTTTTTCTGAGCTGCTCCCTCTCTTTCAGTAAGCTGCAGCAGTCGAAAAACAGGTGATGCACAGTTTGGATATCTCTGTTACACGAACACATTGGTCACAATTATAATTCCTAGGCATTTAGTTGAATTTATGCCCTGTAATTTTGACTGGTTTATCGTGTAAATGAAGGTCGACAGTTTCCTTTTAGTGCTCATTTGGATGCATCACACTTCAATTTCCAATTTTTGATTACTTCACTAATTTGTAAAGGCTAACATCGTCCGCGAACAGTCTAAGAGAGGTGCCAAGGTTTTCTCCTAAATCGTTTACATGAACAAGTACATGTACTCGCTAAATCATATGAACGACACACAAGATTACAAAGAAGGTAACGGAAAAAAGCGTAGGTATCGAATACATTAGACGCGAGCGCACAATATAAGAAAGAGAAGAGCGCGTCCTGCAGAACGTACGAGTAGCTGTCACGCTTCGCCAGACCAGGCAACCAGCAAGCGGGAGATATAGAGTTGCCGGATTCGACTATTTGGTTTGAGGACACAATTGGGACAGTTGCCGAGTTCGAGTGTTGGTTAGCCACCAGCAGGTAACAGTTGCGGAATTAGTATGAGTCCATCTGTAACTTATTCGCCATTTACTGATCCCTCGAACCCTAGTGACTGGCAATGCTCCCGAATTCACATGTCGTCTCTTCAAACGGTTTTATTTCAAGACTGCTCATCAGGTGTGTGACAACCACTCCCTATTATCCGCAGCCTTTTTTTCGCGAAAAGAATTAAACATAATCTGAAGGCAGCCCTTATTGTTTTCCATGGTAAATCCCAGACTGAGTGGAACTTTACTCTCTGTTCTGCCTGCTTCCCACAGCCCCTTAAAGTCTGGCAACCCACCCTGCACAAAAGAGTTCTGGACAACCTACACGCCCGGAAAGCCGGAGGTAGACACAGCAGGGAAACAAGAACATCATCCTGTACCTCTTCTAGCATAGGGCTCTGGCGCACTGCACGCCAGCACTACGCCAGGCCGCTTTTACTTAAGGCCACGCCGGCACGCTCCGAGCACGTTTCTCGCGAGTCCCGACACACTGTGCTCTCCCTCATCCTGCTGCATCCCGGGCCTTTGCTACGCCGTTACCGCATTATCCCTCCTCCTCTCCACCTACACAGTCTCACATCTCCGAGAGTAACTTCCGTCAGCTTCCCCTCGCAGATGACGCCCTCCGTCCCGAAATCTATCCTTCCTATCAACCTCAATTCTCCCCCTAAACAGGATGTACAAAAAGGTACGGCCAAACTTTCAGGAAACTTTCCTCACCCACAAACAAAGAAACGCTTAATTTCCATGTTAGAGCTCATTTATTACTTCTCTTCAAATCACATTAACCATGAAATGGAAACAAAAAGAACAGAACGTACCAGCGTGACTTCAAACACTTGATTACAGGAAATGTTCAAAATGTCCTCCGTCGCATGGAATCCCTGATGCGCTGATGCAGCTCTGGATAATGGCGTATTGTATCACAGCCGTCCACAATACGAACATGAAGAGTCTCTACATTTGGTACCGGGGTTGCGTAGACAAGAACTTTCAAATGCCGCCATAAATGAAAGTCAAGAGGGTTGAGGTCAGGAGAGCGTGGAGGCCATGGAATTGGTCCGCCTCTACCAATCTATCGGTCACCGAATCTGTTGTTGAGAAGCGTACGAACACGTCGACTGAAATGTGCAGGAGCTCCTTCGTGCATGTACCACATGTTGTGTCGTACGTGTAAAGGCACATGTTCTAGCAGTGAAGGTAGAGTATCCCGTATGAAATCATGATAACGTGCTCCAGTGAGCGTAGGTGGAAAAACATGAGGCCCAACAAGACACCACCAACAATTCCTACCCAAACGTTCACAGAAATTCTGTGTTGATGACGTGAATCGAGGAAGTACAGTACATACTAACGAAACAATTGGGTATTTTGACAATTGTCTGCACGAATTATTTCAATTTGCATTTAAAGAGAAATACTAAAATCAGCTCTAACATGGAAATTAAGCGTTTCCGGACACATTTATACATAACATATTTTCATTCTTTGTGTGTGAGAAATGTTTCGTGAAAGTTTGGCCGTTCCTTTTTGTAACACCCTGTATGAATCTCCCCTCTCCCCCTCCTTTCCCTCGCTCGCTTGGCTCCCCTCCTTTTCCCAAACTCGCCGGCCGCGGTGGCCGAGCGGTCTGCGGCGTGTCAGTCACGGTCTGCACGGCTGCTGCGGTCGGGGATTCGAATCCCCCCTCGGGCATGGATGTTTGTGCCGTCTTTAGTACAAGCTAGTTCATAAGTGGTTTGTTAAGTTTATGGACTGATGACCCCGTAGTTAAGTACCATAAGCTCTTATAGTTAAAAAAAAAAAAAGTAAAACAAAAAAGTTTTCCACCCTCAGCAGTCGTTACGCTCTCACGCCCCCTATCCTCTCCCCCTTCCCCTGTTGTGATTTTGATTGTGCGCCGTGGCACGTGTTGTGGGTGATGTGACGTCGCTTCCTTTTTTTAAGACTACAGCATCCGTCGAACAGGCACAACAGTGAGTTGCCGTGTTTCTTATCGTCTCCGTCGTCGTCGCTGTTTTATGTCTTACATCAGTGTTTTTAGCTACCGTGGCAGTTTTAACTCTGAATATGTACGGTTTTAAAGTCATTATTTCATAGTATTTTATCCACCATTTTTATCACATGTCTATATTTTCAGTTCAGCATTTATTATCTACTGGTTTTACCTGTTCCATTCCCATTCTCAGAATCAAATGTTCATGGGGCTGAAGAGCGGCGTATTAAGCTGCTGCCAGCCTGCTCAACATGACGTTAAAATAATTAATAAAGGAAAAAATTCTCCAGGCTCAAATCCTTCCCGATCCTCAGACGACCCGTCCGTCTCGCTTACTGAATCCACGTCTCCTCTCCCACGCGGATTCTTTACGACCTAATCCCGTTTCCTTACCTCTTACAGTTCCATGAACATGTCTGTATCCTTTACACCTCCCACAGAATGTATTACCGCAACCCACTTGTTTACCCCCTCCTTACAATCCCGGGCCTCTGCCACCCCTACACCATTGTATCCCTCCCTCCCCCATGTTGCACATCCTCTCCCAGAGTAACTTTTGTCACCACTCCCCTCTCGGATGTTCCCCTTGAAAGCAGCATCTTAAATTATTTAAGCAAGATATCTGGCAGTAGAGGTATGCAAATGCAGTTTAAAACGCTCACTGCTGCTCTAAATTACTTTGCGAGTGGCCACAGTATTTGCTCAACGGAAATTTATCTAACTGCTCATTCCTTAAGAGAACAGCCAACGTTTTAACAAACACAAAATCAATGTTAAAAATAAATGAATAGATAATTAAACGTGGAACGGGGAGCATGAAATTATAAAGCAGAGGTTTTATACTTTAAATCATCATCTATTCAATAAAGTGAACAATCAAATAAATGTGGAGAGACCAAATTAAGCAAACACCTTGTGAATAAAATGATAAGATTACTGCCCATAATAAAATTGTTTCTGCCCTTTATGAATATGGAGGTAACATGGGAGGAAATTTGCAAATACACAAAGTGAAGAGGGAAGCTCACTCGTTCATTCACAGACATGCGCATAATGCTTGCGACACTTTACATGACGGTTATACATGACAGGAAAGAAGAAATGAAACTAGAAAATCTGAGAAATATTTAGCATACTTGTGGATACAGATGTGACACGAAAACGTTAAAAAAAAAAAAAAAAAAACAAAAAAAAAAACAAAAAAAAAAAACAAGGAAATTTAAACACACTAAGTTCACACAAAGGCTGAAGGCCTCTAACTTGAGAAAAACCGAACCTAAAATCATCTCCAGAATCAAAATGCAAATGCTAAATTTACACTGAATTGCTCGAGTTCTGAAAAAGGAAACACTTCGTCTCGCATAGCGAAAGAATTACTCAAGAAAACTATCACTGATAAACCAAGACTGCCTTATCACTAAGGAAGCAAAGTTCTAACAGCATGCCTTCCCCTCCACGATCGCAGCAAGAGTGAAGCCCTACGGCCACGCCAAAAGCCTTCCCCACCACGCACCGGATGTAGAGAGCGCTAAAAACACATACAGAGCGCGTTCATGAAAATAATACCTTCTTCAAGGCTCCCGGGGAGGTCTCTTGTCACCTCTTTCGTCCAAGATTGACACCACACTAAGAACACGGTCACATCGCCATCTTGCCAAGTAAGCTTGTCTCTGGCCACCCAGAAGACGCCAGCGCAGACGACAAACGGAAGCCATGCGTTCTTAATTAAAGTAAACGAGGCCCTAAAGCGCGAGGCGGCGACTGTAAGCCATTGCGCGGCAGTCAGTCAATATTAGAAACAAACTTCCACATTCACATGAACAGACAAGTTCAATCACATGGGAGAAAACATATTTAAACGTGGGGCATTGATAATTAATAAAGAGAATAAAAATAATTAATATACTAATAGGCAATATTAATGGTGCAGAAACACTTTAGGAAAAATGGAACACGACCACACATTCAGTGGAAGTGTTTCACCCTCTGACCCATCCTCTCAGCCGTAATCATTCCCCTTCTTCTCCCCATATATTCAACGCCCCCCCTACCTACCCCCTCCTGTCCCCCCTCCGTCCGCTTGGCTTCCCCTCCCTCTTTCTTCTACACTCCAGATGCCCCTCCCCCCGCGTTTCCCGTCACCCCCCCCCCCCACCCAATCCCCCTTTTCACTGCGATGGCTTCAGTGCAACGATTTATAACTAGAGCAGAGTATATCTAGTGTTTGTGCAGTGCGTCCACTTAATGTCCCCTGATCAGTGGCAGCCCCGCCACTCTAACTAGAGTGGCCAACGTGTTTTATTCAATGTCTCCGTCTGCCATCGTGTAATGTGTTGTGTTTCTTCAGTGTACTTTTATCCACCATGACATTTTAATTCCAACATGTACTTTTACCATGTTTGTACATTGTAAACCTTACATCTCTTCTCCATGTTATTTTCAAAAATTTCTTCTTTTAACTACGTATCAATCTTTTATCCTACTCCATGTCCATTAATCTGTATATAGGCTGAAAAGCGGCGTAGGAAGCTGATGCCAGGATGCTGATGTATTGTCACCATAAAAATAACAATAAACGAAAAAAAAAAACACTCCAGGCATCATTCATCCGGTCGTGAACGACAGAAGAGCACACCAGTGCTGTCAGAACCAGACTTGTATTTCAGTCACAGTTTGAAGTTAAACCTATGCGGACTCTGTCATAGTGCAGTGGACTTAGTGTTGAACTGTGAAAATAAACGTTGTGTGCAGATCGATCACTATTCGCTCTCCAACAGTTTAATTTGGGTTTTAGTACAGCTCAGCATGAGCCACTCAAGAAGACAGCTGCAGCGTCTCTGTTCTTAGCGTACTCCCCCCTGGCGAGCTACTGGACGATTAGTGACCTCTTTCCAGAAAAGGTCACTACCCAAACTATACGAAACAACTAGAGACAAGTCAGACAGAATATTCCTTAGGCCAATTGTTATAATCAGGGACTTAGTTTCCAGCCAAGGTAGGGAATCGAGTTATTATATCTCAACGGGAAGTACGTTTTCGCAAGTAAGCTAGCACAACTATTTTTGGGGTCGCATCATTTAAAATTCTTTGCTCACTAAATTTTTAATTCTGAATAATCTCCGAACTGAGAAGGTGTCATTAGCCAAGTTACATTGGGGAGCGGGGTAGAGAGTTCCTTATCTCCTGATCGATAGTGGGGAGGGGAGGGGATGGCGATGTCTTGGTTTGGTGGGGAGGTTGACTCGTGCAGTCCAGATCATTTGAATTACTCTCCTTGCCACACAGTGATCGCTGAATCTTAGAGAGCGTGGCGCTATGGACACCAGTGGGTACACCGTAGTGGGTACTCAGTTGAAGACCAAGAGCGACTGGAGAAGTGGGTCCGTACGGCTCCCCTTGTGGAAGCGTGTTCCGACGCTGGTACGGAAGAGGTCTGCATTTGGCGTTGGTGGGCGAACGTTTCACTGTGGTGACCGCGTCTTCCTTCGTTAAGAGCTTTTTGTATTTTCTTCTTTTAGAATTCATATGCTTCTTTGTAAATCAACTGACTTCAAAATATGTTCCCAAGCAGAAGATCACAATATAAAAAAAAATTATTTATTATACCATGACCTTTTTCGGCAATACTACAATGCCATTATGAAATAATGAAAACTAATACTTCATATGCGTTAAACATTTATTTAAACATTCTTAGGGCCAGACCTTGATCCGTTTAAGATGTCTCTACAACTTGCTTTGAATTAAATGTTCGAATCACTTAGTACCGACCGAATACTGCTATACAAATCTGACCGTGTAGCTATTACTCCGCGCCAACTAGGTGGCAACGCTAGGACTATAATAATAACTGTGAACTCTGTAAACAAGACACAATGACAGAGTACACAACAAAAATTTGCTAACTCCTTTTACATAACATTGGTGGTGGATATTTATGCATGAACAGAGCGACTGGAAGAGGCCGACCTTTGTAACACTACCTCCGAAGCCGTGTTTTCATTTCGATGTCTCTAATGATTATAACACACGCGTTAGCCCTTTGTTGCTTTGGTTCTAGTGCAACTACTGAAGATTTTTATCTCTAGTAGCAGCTCAGAATATAGACAACTATGGCCGATTAATATTGAATCTTAGGCTATGATGACCCGTCCATAACAGTGAAGTGAAAATGTAATAAATTTGCAACGGATAACGCTAAAGGTGCTACCGTAAGATAAAACCAATTAGTATATGACAAGGGGATTAATCTTGTCTTAGATGGCATGAACATTAATGATTTTCCTTCCAATGTCCTCAATGAAAGAGGCAAAAAAACTAACTGTGTAACATATGACTGTTAATCATGACACTCCTTTACAAAATCATAAAAACAAATTCTTAAGCAATTAGGTAAGTTATTCAAATAAGGTGTGACTTCTTTTTTTATCATTAATACTCAGTTTATTGCGATAATTCTATTACAAATTGATTGGTCGCACACTTAATGATAATAATTAACAGTTTAATGCTCCTCCTACCAAACAACATTCGTCCTAGCGACAAGTTGCACATAAATTTCTATCGGTAGACGTCAATAAACAAACATGTTAACAACCAATATAATGCTTTAAAATATGGGTCTCCTGAACAGTTTTTAATTTCATTGGTAACTGAGGACCAGATGGGAAGCATGTGGAAACAACCTTTCTGGTTCAAGCTTTGTAAGAAAATATCTTTAATTTCTGCACAAGTTGTTACAAACTAGGAATAATTTCAATTAGTTATACAGTTTCGCCACAGTCAAGATATAACTCAATGGTACTTAAATTTTGTCCTGAGAATGTTTAACCTTTCATAAAACTGTGAAAACAATTAAAGTCGAAGAGATAACAATTTAAGATTTGCCCTCAACATTTGAAAATAAAAAAATGAACACAATTAAAGATCAAATTCCATTATCTTCCATTTAATTGAATCACGTATGCAAAGTACAGTTACAATAATAACAAGGTTAAAGATCCAGGCTTCCTCCTTTTACAACTCTTAATAAACATTAAAACTTCAAACGACCAATTAGTCAAATTACACTTTTCCGGGCGAGATTACACAAACCCCAAATGAATTTTTTTAATTGCTGTAGATTAAATTTTCAGCATGCCATACAACTTACAATCAGAGAAAGACATTAAGACAATTTACAACTGACACACTTGATGGCGTTTCTTTGAGACAAATACATACGTGTTTACGTAGGTAACGGCACTGCTTAAGTACAATTCAGCCACTGTAAAATTATTCCCAAAGTGACTCCAAGAACCACGCTGCGGGTTTTCAGGATGCAAGATACAGTAACTAATAGAAAACACAAGAAATGACTTATAGTTCAAATATGTTGTTTCTCATCAATGAGCCCGATCGGCCACAGACTCTCCCAGTTCCGTATACCCCGCTCAAACGCGGTAGCCTGGCCCACACAACCACTGGTCTCAGCTGGTGATATCACAACATATTCAAACAAACCAAGAGGCATGTATTGATAGGCAGTCACAAAATGGAGATTCATGACAAGAACAAGCTTGGCCAGTTACAGAAAAGAACCTTAAAACACATCACAGTTCCAGCTAAATGAAGAAATAAAGAACTCGATGTACATTTTAAATCTTAATAATCAATAAACCATCAGTCATAAGAATGTGGTGACACATTACCACTCTGCAATAAGGTTTTTTTTTGTTGTTGTTTTTTTTTTTTTGGTTTCACATACCAGGCTTAATGTGCACCATTTTTATTAACACCATGGGCAGTGTATCAGCATCGCATCGGACTGATTTCGCTACTCAAGTATCCAGCTGTGTAGTTAGACAAACGAGGTTCTTAACACCCTGCTTAACAATAATAACAAATTAAAAACACTTTACAGGCTGAGAAGGCAGTGACAAGTACTTTGGGGAGGCGTATGCTAGGTTTCTCCCATAAAACAAGTTGGCTCTGGAAAACACACTTTCACCGCTGTGATCGACAGTCTCCAAGAAACGATTAAGTGCACGAGAATATGCGCGGCCGACACTCTTGAGCTCACAACAAGATACCAAACACAGGCGTCCTGCCCAGCGCCGACTATACCAACGCCGCCAGAACTCAGCTGCCCGTCGTTACTCCAACGCTCCCCATCCGTACGCGCGCCCCCTCGCGGAGATCGAAACCAACCCGCGCCACAGACGAAAACAAACAAATGACCGATCTGCGCGTTTAAATCAAACTTGAACTATGATACGGCTCATCTCCTACCGCACGCCGAACTTGTCACACCATGAGAATTAGGCTTTTACTGGTATTCACATCCTGTTATGCAACTGCTTACAACACACTCCTTCTCGTAAGCACGCACGTGGCCCTCACTGCGAAAACACTAAAATTGAAACAAGGACTGAATGTAAATAGACTTTAAGAGCGTGTTCGACATTTCCAATAGCTACATCAAATGATGCTCAAGTAAGAATGGCGCGCACTCCTAACAAAGAAAACTATATGAAAAGTTAATTTCTCGCCATAAACTTTTCTACAAACCATTTCGTTCATCTTCTCATTCCATTTTGATGAAGTCATATTCAACGTTGTCTTTCATTGTGACTGATATCCGCCACGTGGCCGTAACAACGCTTCTGTGCCAGTAAAATCATTATTTCCCTGCACTTCACGGAAAATTAGTTGAAGTCATTTCTCTTTACTACAGAGAAAGTATTTAAGCTTACGTCCTTTCTTACCTGAACACCCATACTCTGTGACCGCATGGACTAACACAGTGCATCAAGCAAACCAGTGAAAATTAAAAAAGGTTGGCAAAAAGTTCTAGTCAGAGCAACTGTTTAAACCAGTGTTTCTCAACCTGTGGGTCGCGACACCCAGGGGGTCATAGAGTCTTGCTAGGGGGATCGTTATCATACGACGAAATACTTGCGCTGGAGTTCAGTTAATACGCAAACGGATGCCTGAGTGAAAATGTTCAAATGCTTGTGGAGCTTATGGGACTTAACTACGGGGTCATCAGTCCCTAAACTTACAATCTGCTTATGAACTAGCTAATACTAAGGACGGCACAAGTATCCATGCCCGAGAGAGGATTCGAACTCCAGACCGTAGTGGCCGTACAGAACGTGACTTGCGCGCCGCATACCGCTCGGCCACCGTGGCCGGCATGCCTAAGTGAGATTTATTTCTGTTACAGTTACGAAATTACTAGTGTAACATTCATTATGAATTAAACAGCTCATATATTGTTTTAAAATACGGTGCGTTAATGATGAATAAGCGCAAGTCTAAAAACTGTTTTCAGGAACCAATCGATAGGAAAAATAAGATGATATTAAAAGTAATTCTGAAAAAGTCGACAAAAAGATATATTGCTTTACAAATTGCATATACATTGGGACCGTTATTGATGAACGTAATTCACTTCTGAGTCTTGCCGAAAATGCGAAAACCTCGTTAGGCAGAACATATTTTTCTTTCGCAGGTCACGTATATAATATAGGGTATTTATACTATTCCGAAAACATGCACAGAAATAACATCGTCCAACAATTTACACTACTGGCCATTAAAACTGGTACACCAAGAAGAAACGCAGATGATAAACCAGTATTCATTGGTCAAATATACTAGAACTGACATGTGATTAGATTTTCAAGCAATTTGGGTGCATAGATCCCGAGAAATCAATACACGGAACAACCACCTCTGGCAGTAATAACGGCCTTGATAAGCCTGGGCATTGAGTCAAGCAGATGTCCATGCAGCTTCAACACGATACCACAGTTCATCAAGAGTAGTGACTGGCGTATTGTGACGAGCTAGTTGCTCGGCCATAATTGATCAGACGTTTTTAATTGGTGAGAGATCTGGAGAATGTGCTGGCCAGGGAAGCAGTGTAACATTTTCTGTATCCAGAAAGGCCCGTACAGGACCTTCAACATGCGGTCGTGCATTATCCTACTGAAATGTAGGGTTTCGCGGGGATCGATGAAGGATACAGCCACACATCTGAAATGTAACGGCCACTGTTCAAAGTGCCGTCGATGCAAACACGAGGTGACCGAGACGTGTAAGCAATGGCACCCCATACCATCACGCCGGGTGATACGCCAGTAAGGCAATGACGAATACTCACTTCCATTGTGCGTTCACCACGATGTCGCCAAACACGGATGCGACCATAATGTAGCTGTAACCATTGTAATGATACAGAAAAAAAAGAACGTGTTGCCATTCGTGCACCCAGGTTCGTAGTTGCATACACTATCACAGGCGCTCCTGTCTATGATGCAGCGTCAAGGGTAACCGGAGCCATGGTCTCCGACCTGATAGTCCATGCTGCTGCAAACGTCGTCCAACTGTAAGTGCAGATGGTTGTTCTCTTGCAACCGTCCCCATCTGTTGACTCAGGGATCGAGACGTGGCTGCACGATCCGCTACAGCTACGTGGATAAGATGCCTGTCATCTCGCCTGTTAGTGATACGAGAACGTTGGAAACCAGCACGGCGTTCCGTATTTCCCTCCTGAACCCACCGATTCCACATTCTGCTGTCATTGGATCGAGACCAACGCGAGCAGCAATGTCGCGATACGATAAACCGTAATTGCGGTCTTATGACTATAACGGTCACGTAACGTGGTCAGTTCATTCAAATGTGATCATAAAGAAACCTTCCTAATTATCAGAATGTACACTATTGGCCATTAAAATTGCTACACCAAGAAGAAATGCAGATGGTAAACGGGTGTTCAATTGGACAAATATATTATACTAGAACTGACAATTCATTACATTTTCACGCAATTTTGAGAAATCAATACCCAGAACAACCACCTCTAGCCGTAATAACGGCCTTGATACGGCTGGGCATTGAGTCAAACAGAGCTTGGATGGCGTGTACAGGTACAGATGCCCATGCGGCTTCAACACGATACCACAGTTCATCAAGAGTAGTGACTGGCGTATTGTGACGAGCCAGTTGCTCGGCCACCATTGACCAGACGTTTTCAATTGGTGAGAAATCTGGAGAATGTTCTGGCCAGGACAGCAGTCGTACATTTTCCGTATCCAGAAAGGCTCGTACAGGACCTCCAACATACGCGTGCATTATCCTGCTGAAATGCAGTGTTTCGCAGGGATCGAAAGAAGGGTAGAGCCACACATCTGAAATGTAACGGCCATTGTTAAAAGTACCGTCGATGTGAACAAGAGGTGACCGAGACGTGTAAAAATGGCACCCCATACCATCACGACGGGTGATACGCCAGTATGGCGATGGCGAATATACGATTTTAATGTGCGTTCACCGCGATGTCGCCAAACACGGAAGCGACCATCATGATGCTGTAAACATAACCTGGATTCATCCGAAAAAAAAATGATGTTTTGCCATTCGTGCACCCAGGTTCGTCGTTGCGTACACCATCGCAGGCGCTCCTGTCTGTGATGCAGCGTCAAGGGTAATCGCAGCCATGTTCTCCGAGCTGATAGTCCATGCTGCTGCAAACGCCGTCGAACTGTTCGTGCAGATGGTTGTTGTTTGCAAACGTCCCTATCTGTTGACTCAGGGATCGAGACGTGGGTGCAAGATCCGTTACAGCCATGCAGATAAGATGCCTGTCATCTCGACTGCTAGTGATACGAGGCCGTTGGGATTCAGAACGACGTTCCGTATTGCCCTCCTGAACCCACCGATACCATATTCTGCTAACAGTCATTGGATCGCGACCAACGCGAGCAGCAGTGTCGCGACACGACAAACCGCAATAGCGATAGGCTACAATCCGGCGTATATCAAAGTCGCAAACGTGATGGTACGCATTTCTCCTCCTTACACGAGGCATCACAACAACGTTTCACCAGGCAACGTCGGTCAACTGCTGTTTGTGTATGAGAAATAGGTTGGAATCTCATGTCAGCACGTTGTAGGTGTCGCCACCAGCGCCAACCTTGTGTGAATGCTCTGAAAATATAATCAATTGCATAGCACAGCATCTTCTTCCTGTCGGTTAATTTTCGCGTCTTTAGCACATCAGCATCGTGGTATAGCAATTTTAATAGACAGGAGTGTAAAAGAAAGCTGAAGGAAAAGAAAGTAGATTATTTTGCCATTAAGATAACATCGTTTTGTCACGGTTTGTGAGGGGGGTGCCATAATATTTTTATTGGGAAGGGATCGTCAGAACATTTTCAGTTGGATGAAGGTCGTACATTCGGTGCAAGACTGATGATCTTGCCATTGCCGCAACGATAAGATCGCAACACCTGACTGCTCAGGTTTAATCGAAAATTACTAATAAACAAGCCAACAAACCACTTACATCCTGCAGCGGAAAGTCGCTCAAACAATCTAACAAGGGGAGGCCGCCAATTGTAAAATTCAGTTTCGATTCATACTGCGCATAATGAAAGCTCATGGCCAGAGGTGTAATTTGGCAAAGCACCAAGATGCACTTCTCAGCCTTTGTCGAGAAAATCGACAATTTAAAAAAGCCGTTGCGGTGAAATACTATGATCTCTACGAATAGTAACAGTGTATAGAGGCGTGGCGTGGCGTAGCAGTAAGCACTCGGGTTCGTAATCCGAAGGTCGCTGGATCGAATCTCGCGGCATGCAACTGTTATTTGTTTTTTGTAATTCAAATTTACACACACACACACACACACACACACACACACACACACACACACACACACACACACACACACACATAACATTTGATTAATAACGTTTGATGTTAGAAGTCGCCAGTTTTTCCACGACAAACGACTTTCAAACAACTAATTATATGCAACTGGCGACGTCGAACATCATTATGTTTTCCGCAAATAAAGCTTTATTTCACAAATGTTATTAATTGTCTTCATAATGTTTACCACCTATAGTTAACGGAAGAAGTATAAACGATATTCCGAAACGAATACGTATAGTGTAAGTCAAACATGACGACCGATAGCACAATTTTTCAGAATTTCAATCAGATGTGTTTCCCAACAGGTAATTAAAAAAACAATTGTCCTTCTAAAAACGCATCGTTTATCAGATGTGCTCGATGTCGTGCTGGTTTCTGCTTTCCATATTTCTATGATAACTATCACTCTGGTTCGATATGAATTACAAAAAAACAAATAAAAAAAGTTACATGCCGCGAGATTCGATCCGGCGAACTTCGGATTACCAACCCGAGCGCTTACCGCTACGCCACGCCTCTGTACAATGTTACTAATCGTAGAGATCATAGAGACTATTTCGCCGCAATTGCTTTTTTTAAATTATCTATTTTCTCGACAACGGCTGAGAAGTGCATCTTGGTGCTTTGTCAAATTACACCTCTGGCCATGAGTTTTCATTATGCGCAGTATGAATCGAAACTGAATTTTACAATTGGCGGCCTCTCCTTGTAAGACTAGATACCACGTTATATTTACCCAATTGCTCCAAATCCGGAGGCATCTGTTTGCATGATCACCGTACGCATTGACTCCAGAAAACACAGTGTCGAAAGGTGGCCTCCGTGCCAGAGCAACAATCGCGGCCCAGATACAACTCTCATGCTGGTCTCTCATTATTTTTTTCACTGCGCTTTAGCTGCCAACCGAATCTATAACAGAAGTAGGTGAACCTAACACCTCGTATCACATCGATAAGTCACTCATCAATTACTACTGGCCTGCCATACATTCACACAAACACTCATACAGGGAATTTTTGCAGGGAACTGGGAAGTGTGACATGTAGTTGTTGCGGTCTTCAGTCCGGAGACTGGTTTGATGCAGCTCTCCACAATACCCTATCCTGAGCAAGCTTCTTCATCTCCACATAAGAACGGCAACCTACATCTGTCTGAATCTGCTTACTGTATCCATCTCTTGGTGTTCCTCTGCGATTTTTAACCCACACACTTCCCTCCAACGCTAAATTCACAATTCCCTGATGTCCAAGAATGTGTCCTACCAATCTATCCCTTCTTTTAGTCAAGGTATGCCAGAAATTCCTTTTCTCCGCAATTCTGTTCAGTACCTCCGCATTAGTTACGCGATCCACCAACCTAATCTTCAGCATTCTTCTGTAGTACCGTATTTCAAAAGCCTCAATCCTCTTCCTGTCCGCACTGTTTATCGTCCATGTCTCATTTCCATACAAGGCGACACTCCATACAAATGTCTTCAGAAAGGACTTAGGTTTAAATTAATATTCGATGTTAACAAATTTCTCTTTTGCAAGAAAGCTTTTCTACCCATTTCCATTCTGCATTTTATATCCTCTGTACTGCGACCATCATTTGTTATTTTACTGCCCAAGTAACAAAACTCATCTACCTCCTTTATTGCTTCGTTTTCCAATCTAATTCCTTCAGCATCACCTGATTTTCTTACACTGCACTCCATTATCCTAGTTTTGCTCTTGTTAATGTTCATCTTATATGCACCTTTCAGCACACTGTCCATTCCGTTCAATTGCTCTTCCAGGTCCTTTGCTGTATCTGACAGAATTACTATGTCGTCGGCAAAACGCAATGTTTTTAATTCCTCACCGTAAACTTTAATTCCTTCTCCAAATTTCTCCTTGCTTTCCTTTACAGCTTGCTCAATGTACAGATTGAATAACAATGGACAAAGACTACAACCCTGTCTTCCTCCCTTTCCAACCACGGCATCCCTTTCATTCCCTTCAACTCTGACAACCGCTGTCTGGTTTTTTGTACAAGTTGTAAATAACCTTACGCTCCCTATATTTTACTCCTGCTTGCTTCAGAACTTGAAAGAGTTTATTCCAATCAACATTGTCAAAAGCCTTCTCCAGATCTACAAAAGCTAGAAATGTAGGTTTGCCTTTTCTTAATCTGTCTTCTATGATAAGCCGTAAAGTGTGTATTGCCTCCCGTGTTCCTACATTTCTCCTGAACCCAAACTGATCTTCCCCGGGGTCGGCTTCTACCAACTTTTCCATCCTTCTGTGTATAATTCGTGTTAATATTTTGCAACCATGACTTATTAAACTTATGGTTCTGTAGTTTTCACACCTGTCTGCACCTGCTTTATTGGAATGGGGATTATAACATTTTTCTTAGAGTCTGAGGGTACTTCGCCTGTCTCATACATCTTACACACCAGGTGAAACAGGTTTGTCATGGCTGGTTCTCCCAGAGTCTTCAGTAGCTCTGAGGGCATATCATCTACTCCAGGGGCCATGTTTCGACTTAGGTCTTTCAGGGCTCTGTCAAATTCTTCTCTCAGTACAGTATCTCCTATTTCATCTTCATTTACATCCTCTTCCCTTTCTACAATATTGTCTCGAAGTTCATTTCCTTTGTAGAGCCCCTCTATATACTCTTTCCACCTTTCAGCTTTCCCTTCTTTATTGAGAATTGGTTTTCCATCAGTGTCCTTGATATTCATAGAGCCGTTTTTCTTATCTCCAAATGTTTCTTTTATTTTTCTGCAGGCTGTATCTATTTTCCCCCTATTTATACATTGTTCTACATACTTACGTTTGCCTTCTAGCCACTCCTGCTTAGCCATTTTGCACTTCCTGTCAATCTCATTTCTTAGTCGTCTGTACTCCATTTTGCCTGTTTCATTTACTGCATTTTTATATTTTCTCCTTTCATCGATTAAATTTAGTATCTCCTGTGATATCCAATGATTTTTTGTAGGTCTTGCCTTCCTACCTATTTTGTCCTCCGCTACCTTCACTATTTCATCTCTTAATTTTACCCATTCCACCTCTACTGTTTCTGTCAATTGTTGCCTAAAGCTCCCTCTGAAATTCTTAAGAACCTCAGGTTCCTTCAATTTATCCAGGTCCCATCTCCTTATTTTCCTACCTTTTTGTAGTTTCTTCAGTTTCAGCCTACAGTTCATAACCAACAAGTTATGCTCAGAGTCTATATCTGCCCCTGGGTATGTCTTACACTGTAAAACCTGGTCCTGAAATCTATGTCTTACCATTATAAAATCTATCTGGTATCTCCCGGTGTCTCCTGGTCTCTTCCACGTATACAACCTTCTTTTGTGATTCTTGAACCAGGTGTTTGTTATAACTAAATTATGATCTGTGCAAAATTCTACCAGGCGGCTTCCTCTTTCATTTCTGTTGCCCAGACCATATTCACCTACTATCTTCCCTTCCCTTCCTTGTCCTATTACCGAATTCCAGTCTCCCATAACAATTAAGTTTTCCTCTCCCTTAATTGTCTGAATAATTTCCTTTAGCTCCTCATATATTTCTTCGATTTCCTCATCACCGGCAGAGCTAGTTGGCATATAAACCTGTACTACTGTTGTCGGTGTTGGCTTCGTATCTATCTTGACAATGATAATGCGATCACTGTGCTGGCCATAGTAGTTTACCCGCATTCCTATTTTCTTATTCATTATCAATCCTTCTCCTGTAATACCCCCAATTGATTTTGTATTTATAATTCTGTACTCATCTGACCAGAAATCCTGTTCATCCTGTCACCGAACTTCACTAATCCCCACTATATCTAACTTCAACCTATCCATTTCCCTTTTTAATTTTTCTAATTTTCCTACTCGATTAAGGGATCTAACATTCCACGCTCCGACCCGTAGAATGCCAGTATTGTCTTTCCTGATGATCACATCCTCCTGAGTAGTCCCCGCCCGGAGATCCGAATGAGAGACTATTTTACGTCCGGAATATTTTACCCGAGAGGATGCCATCATCATATGTTCATACAGTAGAGCTGCATGTCCTCGGGAAAAATAACGGCTGTAGTTTCCCCTTGCTTTCAGCCGTTCGCAGTAACAGTGTGGCAAAGCCACATTAACTGATGTTACAAGGCCAGCTCAGTCAATCATCCAGACTGTTGCCCCTGTAACTACTGAAAAGGCTGCTGCCCCTCTTCAGGAACCACACGTTTGTCTGGCCTCTCCACAGATACCCCTCCGCTGTGGTTGCACCTACGGTACGGTTATCTGCATCGTTGAGGCACGCAAGCCACCCCACCTCGGCAATGTATGTGGTTCATGGGAGTGGAAGTGTGACATATGATCGTATAAAAAAAAGAAAAAAAAAGATATACAATCTGGCTCCATCTTCGAATCCTGTGGCTTCACCTTGTCATTAAAACGAGAAATCATTCCCAAATGAAATTCTAATTCATTTTCATAATAAATAATCAATCTCTAAAATATATTTTCATGATTAAGTGCTATTGTATCTAAAGTTTCAAAAATGTGAGAAAACAACAGTTCCACCACACCTTATGTGGAATAATTAACCAGCTATCGCTGTCCCAGGGACTGACAGTGAGTTATGCGTGTGACAACTTTAGGAATCGTGCAGCCCACCGCAGTAGACTAATGTATGGTCTGAACACACTTGTCATACAAGGCACACTAGTAAACTGCTAGACGCACTAGCTTGCAAGGGTGTGAATCCAATCAAGCTCTAACCAAATGCATTTGCACACTATCACGGCGAAGCTCGCTGCCGGGCATTGTGTGTACTTGTCGCACACAGCGCGCGCATCGGTTCTCGGAAACACCCAACAGCAGAGAACGGACGGGCGAGAGCTCTCGTCAGGCCACAGCAAATAGCCATCACAGAACCACAGGGTAAACACAAGCAAGCGTCCATGCTACTAACAGACATGGCCGGTACGGAGAGTTATTACCGATATTTTGTAAATCAACTGATTTCAAGAAATGAAGGCATTGTTATTTAAATTCGCGAAAAAGATAATGAATTTACTTCCTTAAACGTTATTTTTGTAACACAGAAATTGAGATAGTAAGGTTAACAAACACGCACAACAAAATTTCAATTTCTTCTAAGTCATTTTTGGATACTTAAACAAAATAAAAATAAATTATATTTTTCATGGAATGAAAGTACAAATCGTTACGAAGAAAATAAGTCTATAATCGTCACTGTAGGTCGATCCTCTGAGAAGATATAGCAATCTTCCAAACAGGCCTTTTTGTAAATAAAATATCAATGTAACTCTAAAAATTATTAATATATTTCAGACAAGTACTGTCTTGGCTTATCGCGGAGTATATTTTCAGTAAGTAGCAAGTATGCCAATGTAAGTGGTAACGTGTTAAAGAAAATCTAGTTTTGAAGGATATGTAAAGACTTTTATAGACATAAATCTATAAATATATCGATAGTTTTTTGGAAACAATCGATAGATAATTTTTAAGCCCTGAAACTTTCTAATCTAACACTTTTAGTTTTTTAGTTCTTAGTATACTTTAATTTTTACCCACTTCGGGTTAGTAACACTAAAATTTCGCTCACTTATTTTTTTACTAGCTGCCGAGCCCGGTATTTCTCGGGTATATATGCATTTTTCTAGGAATATCCTTAAGCTACTGAAATGCAGCAGCGTCTTAGTAGTAAATAAGAAATGTATTAACACGTGCTGAATGATGTGACATGTTTTTACCTATAGATATATTTAATTTACTTTGTCATATCTATTGATCTATGTGCTATACAATGATATAATTTTGCAGGTACATAATCACTGGTGTATATGCTGTTTACAGCCTCCTCTGGGTTGCGAAATCTGTCAGAGATGATAGCGTAAAACCTGGTGCGTGATGAGAGGGCTTTTCATGAACTTTGATGTTTGTTACAAAAGTCTCAGAAATGTATTGCCAATGCAGTTGGTAGTATACGCAATAATTTACAACGTTATTCGCCATGAGGCGAATTTTCATGTACTTCATTCTTTTGGACGTCATATCTCCTGAACTATGTGTCTGTTACGATGTAATTTCGAATGTATATACGAGGTGCACCAGCATACTGTCTGCAAAATATCTTGCGAATACATTTAGTAGTACAGACGAAATAAATCGAAACCTCATGTGTGATGTGGTGGTTTTGCATGAACCTAATTGTTGCTGTCGTTATATCTCATGAACTAAATCTATTCATTCCTTTCTCATCTTAGTTCATCTCGTTCTTCCCTTTCTGTATATCGGCTTCTACCTTACTATTTGTACATTTAAATTTAGTTTTCAGGCAGCTCAATACTTACGACATCACACATCCTTAAATACCTGTCCTGCAATAATATAATTTTCCAGATTTGTAGAGTGTAGTATGATGAAACTGTCTGCTATGTATAAATGATGAATTAATAAAGTCTCGTAAATCACGCGTCGTATGGTGGGAACTTTTCTGACTCATTGTTTGCGACGTCATATCTCCTGAACTACGTGACGTAGGCAGTTCTTACCCCGACAGCTATTGTTGACTGACAGTAAGAAACATATGTAGCATGTATGGTTGAAATCGGTCCAGTAGTTTAGGAGGACATGTGGAACATCCCCAAACACACATACAGCCAATTTTTTAAGAGGTATAGATTTTATTTTTAATATTCTACATGTGTCGCACCGTTGCAAAGATATTTGCAAAAGTGCCGGCAATTTGATAGTGTTTATGTAACGAGTTCCCACATGTTAGGTCCCGACGCTCAACCGATCGGCACCAAACCTTACAGACGTGAGTGTTGGCGGCCTAAAACCTACATCTACATCTACATGGGATACTCTGCAAATCACATTTAAGTGCCTGGCAGAGGGTTCATCGAATAGCGCGCGGGAAGAAAGATCAGCTGAATCTCTCTATTCGAGGTCTGATTTCTCGTATTTTATTCTGATGATGATGCAAGTGGGAGTCAACAATATATTTTCGCATTTGGAGGAGGATATTGGCGATTGGAGTTTCGTAAGTAGCCCACGGCGCAGCGATAAGCGCCGTTGTTGTAATGATTCCCATCCCATATCCTGTATCATTTCCGAAACGCTGTCTCCCCTGTATCGCGACAGTATAAAACGAGCTGCCCTTCTTTGGACTCTTTCGATGTCGCCCGTCAAACCCACCTGAGAAGGATCCTCCACTGGCAAGAAATACTCCAAGAAAGGACGGACAAGCGTAGTGTATGCAGTTTCTTTAGTAGTTCTGTTGCAACTTTTAAACATTCTGCCAATAAAACGCAGTCTCTGGTTCGCCTTTCCTACGACATTATCTACGTGTTCCTTCTAGTTTAAGTCTGAAGTAATAGTAATTCCTAGGTATCTAGTGGAGTTTACGGCCTTCACTTTTGATTGATTTATCTAGTAAACTAAGTTTAACGGATTTCTTTTCGTACTAACGTGGACAACTTCACACTTCTCATTATTTAGAGTCAATTGGCAATTTTTACACCATAGTAATATCTTATTTTGATCGTTCTGCAGTTGGTTTTGACCTTCAGATGATTTTACTAGACGGTAAATGACGGCGTCATCTGCTAACAACCTAAGAGAGCCGCATAGATTTTTTCCATAATCGTTTATATAAATAAGGAACAGCAGAGGACCACTGTGTAACGTCGGATATCACCTCTGTTTTAGTCGATGCCTTACCATCTATTACTTTAAACTGTGTCCTCTCTGAGACAAAATCCCCTATCCAGTCGAAAATTTGGGGCGAAATACCATAACCACGCAATTTGATTAAAAGCCATTTGTCAGGTACGGCGTCAAAAGCCTTCTTGGAAATCAAGAAATACGGAATCGATTTGCGAACCCTTATCGGTTCGTGTGAGTAAAGAGCTAGTTGTGTTTCGCATGAACGATATTTTCTAAATCCGTGCTTACCTTGGGTCAATAGATCGTTCTGTTCGAGATAATACATAATATTTGAATACACGATATGTTCCAAAACCCGGCTGCAAATAGACGTCAATAAAATAGGCCTGTAGTTTAGTGGGTTAAAAGTTCAAAGTTCAAATGTTTTTAAGCTTATGGGACTTAACTACGGGGTCATCAGTCCCTAAACTTACAAACTACTTATGAACTACTTACGAACTAGGACGGCACAAATATCCATGCCCGAGGGGGGATTCGAACCCCCGACCGTAGTGGCCGTGCTGACCGTGACTGCAGCGCCTCAGTCACCTCGGCCACTGCGGCTTTAGTGGGTTAATCCTACTGCCTTTGTTGAATATAGGTGTATAGGTGTGACCTGTGCAACTTTCCAATCTTTTGGTACAGATCCTTCTTTGAGAGAGCGTTTGTATATGGCTGTTAACTAAGGAGCTATCGCTTCAGCATAATCAGATAGAAATCTAATGGGTATACAGTCCGGACCAGAACACTAACGCTATCATCGGTAGGATCGCCATTACTATCACGTAGTGATGGTATTGTTTGTGCCTCCCTCTGGCAGTATAACCGGACACCGCTAGAGGGTGCCACTGTGCCCTATCTCCGCTATTATGCGTCGGATGTAAAAACATTTCATGTAACAGTCGTTCATAATTAGATATCGAGCAACTGTTGTCTGAAAATATATTGTTTTGTTCTAAGTCACTTAATTGAGGTTCGAAAAATAGTTTGAAGTTGATATTTTATCTTGCGATGAATTTATCGCAGGAAAATAGTTATTATATAGAAATAAAAAAGTTATTAAAATGAGTATGAGATGGCATAAGTACAAAAAATTATTTTGCGCAACTAATAAAATGTGTAATAAAGTACAAGAATAAAGAAAATAAGAGTTATTCGCTCCACTAAATGATACTGTAAGAAAAAGACAGCGGCTTGGAGGAGGGTCCTGTTTAAAATTAAAATATTAAAATTTATATCTTCAGTTGAAAATAAAGATGCCAATATAAAATGTTTCGCGTTGTAGACTAAGCTTACTACAAATAAAAGTGTTGCGAAAAGATAACGAAAAATTCAATTAAATAAATTAGAAAATTAAAATCACAGAGGCCTGTTTCACGGTCCACTTTTAGATATATTTGGGTCAAAAAATAAAAATATAACTAGTGTAAAAGTAAATTACGATTTTTATCTATTTAATTTTATTTTATGAAATATTATTTTTATATAATCCTATACTATTTGTATTGTTATTTTTTTGTCCAGAATATTTGTAAGAATATTAAAACTGCAGTAGAGCCTAAACACACGCCAGTGCTATATTATGTTACTCCAAACTCCATTCTTCCGATATATTTACATCACACGTGTGCCGGCCGCGGTGGCCGAGGTGACTGAGGCGCTACAGTCACGGTCAGCACGGCCACTACGGTCGGGGGTTCGAATCCCCCCTCGGGCATGGATATTTGTGCCGTCCTTAGTATTAGCCAGTTGATAAGTAGTTTGTAAGTTTAGTGACTGATGACCCCGTAGTTAAGTCCCATAAGCTTAACGAACATTTGAATGCTTGAACATCACATGTCGTTTCAGCTGCAGATTATTTGCCAGAAGCACATAAACACTGGCCTACGATCTCCCTCGGAATGACTATTTCGGTTTTCCGTCAATAATAGTGAAAGCAAAAATGAAACAAATAAGATCATAAGTTTATGCGTGGAACACATTTGTGGAGGGGCGTATTAAATGTGTGTGTGGCGGGGGGCATGCAGGAGTCTGCAGACCCGGACCTCCAGGTGGACGATGATCTTCTATTCTGATTTATTAATTAATACATCACATTAACCATTTATTCAAAGGATGACCGGTTTTGGCCTCTTAATAGGCAGAAATCAAATCAGGCCTTTCACTGCGAGCAACTAAATCGAGATAGAGTCGTCGCTTTTACTGATGAGAAGCTGGTCCGATTGCGTTATCTGTATCTATAAATGTGAATGTCTGTTCGGTGTACGTTTGTCACGTCTGAACCACAAAACATAAAGAGCTAAAAATTTGTACAGTTACTAATGTCTACCCGGGGAAGGATTTAGGCACGGTTTTATAGCGATCGGATAGCTATATATATAAATGTGAATGTCTGTTCAGTGTACGCTTATCAAGTCCGAACGACAAGATGCAGAGACTTAAATATTTGTACATTTACTAATTTATACCTGAGGAAGGTTTTAGGCACGGTTTTATAGCAATCTGATAGATACTTAGTAATTTAAAGAATATAACGGGAAATTTGGAACAATAATTACTCTTTGAAAATTGTTTTATTGGTTGCATTGTTGCTTGAGGGTTGATAATGATAAAAGGGTGGAGTATATTGGGATGGAAAGGTATCTGTGTATATAAAAATTCTACGTGTGTGTGTGTTAATATTTCGCTCTGCAGTGAAAACTAAAGAACGCAAACGTATGATCTGTGTGTAATTGTAGTCCGAAGTCTCCCGTTGTACACCATAGGAGTTCCATACAGATAGCTATAAGGGGGTGGAAGATATGGTGGTTGAAAGTCGTCAGATTATTAAAAAAATTTGGACTGAAGGCCAGCTATGACGTTTGCGGTATAGCAAGGAGGTTACATACAGCGAAACGTGATGCCACAGACCATATCTTTGTTACAATGCCTTCAGCTCTTTCTCTGTAAGGATAAGCATACGAATAAGGAAATATAAGAATAAATAAAGCAGTAAAAATTTTCTTTTAATACATCTTTTTAAAAAAATTGATTTGACGTTATGCGCATTATCTATCAAATCTACCAACAAGCGAGCGTAGCCGCGGGTTTAAGCTAGTATTTTATAAACGATGATTAAGTTTATAGGTAGAAAAAGCCTCTCAATAACACCCTATCTTCCGACTCTCTCAGATTCTTATTCAGTATAAATTTTAATGAACAAAACAGTAATCATATTGTGATATGAGCAGTTCTGGAATCTTCTGCCCGTGCAGAAGCACGCGGCTTGCTTTTAGGCACTGCCTCCAATGTAGTTTTGGCGGTCATAGCGTACGGTCCGTTGAACTCACATCGACTGAGTTATAAGTAATTTATAACTCTATTGACATCGGTCTTAGTAAACTCGTTAACAGTTTCCTGAAAGATATTCCCACTCTGCAGCAGAGTGTGCGCTGACATGAAACTTCCTGCCGAATTAAAAATGCAGGAGAACTTCCGTGAAGCTTGGAAAATAGAAGGCGAGGTAAAGCTGTGAGGAGGGGCCGTGAAGCGTACCAGGATAGCTCAGTCGGTAGAGTGGTTGGCCGCGAAAGGCAAATCCTCGTCCGGCACACACTTCTAATCCACCAGGTAGTTTCGCATTAACAATTTTATTATTTTGTGCATACAAAATTGCAATAGTTTGAAGGGTGGCAGCACTGTTAACTCCCTCTGACCAGAGACTTTATGTTATTATATGAACACTTGCTGACAACACCATAATTAGTTAGTTAAGAAAGTCAGATCAGATGGTATCTGTACACACATTTGTTAATCTCGCAATCGAATCCATACGTAGTCAGTTTTGGCATTTAATAAAATAAACGTTTATCTGTACTGTAAATAATTAGTCAATTACACAATTATAGACTTGGATTTCCATACTAGAATAGATAGTACAACTTTATTGATTTAAATGTTTGCACTTGTGATAGATTGTAGGCTACAAGTTCCTTTCATTGCAATCAGCTACTGTTATAGTTTGTCATTCTACAAGTAGATGTCATGCTCAGACTGTGTAGTAGTAATCTAAACCTTATTCTTTAATTAACAGACACAAATTCTCAACTTTAGTGTTTTATTGTGTCATACCATTACGTCATTCCGCTGCAATCACTCATTGGTTGAAATTGTCTATCACTCCGCCCAAGATCACATTTTATTTTTGGATATTAAATTTGTGTAAAACATTGATCAGCTTTTAATTTAAGTAACAAATAGTTTGTCTTTATGATTATCGAATCAGAACTTGAGCTACAACCGGACTTTTCATTCAATGTTTAACCAGACTCGTGTTCTGGATAGTTAAGCGCATTAACAGGGCCATACTCATGCTGTCAGTCGATTCCAGGCTGATTAGTTGTAATACTGAATCTTAGTTGATGATCAGACATTCAGATAAGTTTTTACATTCACAGTGCTGTACTAATCTAGATAGGTACTGTTGCATCTGGACGCAAACCTTGCACACTCACATAAGCTAATTTATAGTCTCCGATCCCAACCACCTGATTTCATAATAACATATAAGTTTCAAGTTGTTTGACTGAAGTTTTTAAAATAGTTGGCATTCCGTTAGAAAAATCAAAGTGGAGTTTTCAGTTGACTTTACAGACCACAAACATCACGTAATTTAGGTGGAAACAGTGAAACTAAAAACTGATGTTACTACAATATCTTTAACGTGCCGCATGTCATTAAATTTATTCCACTAAGCATTTTCAATCCCTTCATTCCTACAACGTCCCCTATTCAGTCGTAATATTCTTCGTATAGTAAGATAACATCCACACAATTCAGCAGTCACCCCATATACTGTGCCGCCTTTGATACAGTTAGATTATGGAACTGTATTGGGACTGCAGTTCCTGTAGCCAGTAAGAAGGCCACAATTTGTCAGTTACATGAGATAACGTTATTGTTTATTGCTCCTCATATTCTACTTTCAGAGTAATAAAATTTATTCGCACATTTTGATAATAAGTTGTAAATAGATTTAAGGTAGTGGTCAGAATTTCTGCTTTTAGTTGTGCAGGATACGGTTTAGATCTATCGTAGAGAACAAAGTTACTGGAGTTCTCTCTTACAACCCTTGGAATTCTAACCGCCTCACTGAACTTCAGTACGCAAATGGTACGTGTTTCACCCGACGCGTTTTATTGCCGCAGATTTCCTTGTCGTCTCAAAGGAAGTACGTGCAACACGCCTAACAAAACTGCTGCAATAAATAAATAGCGAGGAATATACTAGCAGCGGAATTGTTCCACTTGCGTAGTGGGAGGCGCGCACTCAGACTTCAGTAATTCGACCCAGAAGCAGCCAACGGAACCGACTTGAAACGCAAACTGCTCTCGAACCGTGAGCCCGTGACGGGAGTATCTGCGTTTTCTAGTTACCACGGCGGTTCCACACTGCGCGGCTGTCGTATGAAAGATACATATCCTTGTCCGTTTTTAATTTCAGTAGCTTGTAATTTTAGTTTGCTCCGCGCGAGACACGGTCGGAAAGCTCCGCGGGTGGGCCCGGTGTTCTGAAACAGCGAGCGCTCTGCATGTGTGACGCTGGCCCGGGAACTCTCGGCTTCCAAAGCGGAGGCCCACTCTGTGCTGTAAAGTAATCACGGCCGTGCGGTTTCGGCAAATTATAGGGCGATAAAGGGAAACTGGGACGAATTACAGAGGCAGATGACACCTACACAGCTACTGCGAAACCTCAGTTGGAAGTTAAAAAAGTAGAGAACCAAGAACACAAGCTCATGTTAAAAAGAGGTGTGAGAAAGGCTTGTAATTTATCCCAGCGCGGTTTAACTCGTGAGAAGACCGAATGAGAGGGGGGACTCAAAGCAAGATACGGAACACGAATGACAGTTCGACAATAACCAACTTCCTGTTTCGCATTTGGGACAATGAAGTTACTGACAGGAACGGCATCATGTAAGTGAGAAGTGGTTAACAAGAGAAATCCGAAACTTCCTGGAAGATTAAAATTGTGTGCCGGAACCGGGACTCGAACCTGGGACCTTTGCCTTTCGCGGGCAAGCGCACTACCGACTGTGCTATCCCGACACGACTCACGATGCCGTCTCACAACTTTACTTCCGCCAGTACCTTGCCTCCTACTTTCTGGCGGCATCGTGAGTCGTGTCGGGATAGCACAGTCGGTAGTGCGCTTGCCCGCGAAAGGCAAAGGTCCCAGGTTCGAGTCCCGGTTCCGGCACACAATTTTAATCTGCCAGGAAGTTTCATATCAGCGCACACTCCGCTGCAGCGTGAAGTTTCATTCAAGAGAAATCCGGCTTAAGGATGAGAAAAGTGAATGTCAAGTAAGCAACACTTGTCGATTTGTTGATCATTAGAAGTGGAGCACTAATTCAGTTGGACGCAGTTTCTTGATATGGACACTATTTGAACCCTTTTGTACCCAGCGGTTCATATCTGCCTTACAAATTTAGCACTCATAGAATGGTTTTATGAAAGAACCTGTCCTATGAATAGCTCTTCCACAAGCAGTAATTTTGCTATAACACATTTTCAAAATTCATTGGGTACCGTTTTGTACGTAATACTGTTAAATATTCATAGCAAAACATTTTCTATACGATGTGCAGTGTCCGTGTTTATTGATATAACTAAGCAAATGTCCTTCAGACATGCATGCATGTTTGAAGGAACGGACACTGCGGCGACTACAATTGCTAATATAAGAAATGTATTCGCAATTTCGAATATTCATCAGCATCAGTTGTATGGAGTAATGGTGACATATGAAAATTTGTGCCGGGCCGGGACTCGAACCCGGATTTCCCGCTTACCGCGAGCGGTCGCGTTGCCATTACGCTACCCGCGCACTCTTCCCGGAACATGCATGCATATCTGAAGGACATTTGCTTAGTTATATCAATAAGCACGGACAATGCACATCATATTTAAATCAGTCATAGCAAGGCTTGCGACAAATGTACTAAAAAGTCTCGCCCTGTGCGGGAATTACATCGTAGAATATACGAGCACTCATGGGCAGTAGACAATGCGTTGCATATGAAGGTTTGGGTCGTTCCGGAAAGCGTAATGGAAACGCGACCGCTCGCGATAAGCGGGAAATCCGGGTTCGAGTCCCGGCCCGGCACAACTTTTCAAGTCACCATTACACCATACAGCTGATGCAGATTAATATTCGAAATTGCGAATACATTTCTTGTAAAACATTTTCTGTTGTCAGAATGTATTTTCTATCATTTTGTAGAAACCATTGCGACAAATGTAAATTTCGAAACCTGACAAATCAATGTATTTTTGTCATAGTAAACTAAAAACTGTTCAAATGTTTGTAAAGCTTATGGGAATTAACCGCGGGGTCATCAGTCCCTAAACTTAAAAGCTACTTATGAACTATCTTATAGTAAAGTCAGCACAAACATCCATGCTCGAGGGAGGATTCGAACTTCCGACGCGGAAGGCCGCGCGATCGGCGATGTGGCGCTCCTGACCGCTCGGCTACTACCGCGCCACATAGTAAACTCTCATAGTCCGATTCATTATCTGTTAAAAGTGTTAGTTCAGTTGTTTCAATTCTCCTATAGAAAGATGCGTCCTCTTAGTCTCTTTACATCCTGCCGTCAAGCGATAACGTTGTACTGTACTTGTTCTTAGATTTATTTTAATAAAATTTAACAACTTACTTAAATAGTTTTCTACGTCTGTAGTAACGGCACATAAGCTTCAATCAACAATTCTTTCAAGTGCGGTAGTATTTTAAAAAATATGCTATATTACGATGACTTGGAAATTTTTAAAGCTATTTTAAATATTTTAAGTTATTTTGATCAGCTCTGTTATAATGTTGCTTACGTGACTACTAAATCAATTTGATCCAAAAATATGTTTTTAACGTAAATATTGCTAAATTACTATCAAACCTAAATATAATATCAGATATGGTCCGTCTTGTCTCTAGTGTATTTCATATATTTCTATGCGATTTTTGTTTTACTCATCACAACCTTTTTACCTTCCTGGCGCGTTTACTGAAATGTATTATAAAAGTTAAGTTCATTCATTTTTAAACAAAAATTGACCTGTTTGTGCCAATATCATTAGTACAGGACGCCTATCATCCTTATATTTTCATGTAAATTTGATTCCTCCTTACTAGCATTGAGATACTGTTTTAATTTTTTTTCCAACCGATTCTGTCTTTCCTTTTCGAAGCAATTTGTTTGGATCGATTTAGTGGGACGATACAATACTTATAATAGCCAAGGACGATTTGAACATTGCTTCCTTCAAATACAACCTCACTGTTTAAACTGTTAGACCATATGAAAGTAGAAACTCCTATATACTGGGTAATTTATTATGGAAAGGAATCTCTGTATTACCCACAAATGGTATCTGGAAGTGACACGTGGGAAACAGGATCTAAAACGCATTTGTTATTGTGAAGCTAAAAAAAAAATATGGAAAATCGTTGAAACAACGAAGGAAGGTGGTTTCTGCAACGAGGTGATCAAATATAGAGCACAGACTAGGATTGCAGATGGTCGGGGATGGAAATTTGTCGTGTCCTTGTCACTTTCTCAATGATTGTTCTGCAATTTTACTGTGTTGGTAATATTATTATTATTATTTGACATCCATATTTTGGTTTTAAACTATTATCAGGTAGTACAATGTCATAAGACCATCAAATTCTGGTGAGGCCCAAAAACCGTTTGACTATGTAGACACGTTGAATGTTTATCCGTATTTTGTTATGTCATGACGTAAAATAGATGTTCATATAAAACAATAACTTTCGTTTCCTTGCGTGTAAACACCTTTATCACTCTAAGAATTCATAAGTTCGCATTCCTTGGTTCAAGAAAACCATAGAAAAACTAAAACTGGATTTTTTGATTTGCTATTAGCCTTCTATATCGATTGTGAGTTTATTGCCTCAATCACAACCCCAATTCCGTCAATAGTTACGGAATGGTTACCATTATGCACAAAAGACGAAATACATACAAGCAAAAGAGCTAAGCCGAATTACAAGATAAATGCGCACGTAACAAGCGGAAATAGGCACGGCAGTCACAAAGCTGCCATTACTCACTGAATATTGTCTGCAAGTGAAGTATGGTAAATCCAAACGCCACTCAAATGTGTTGTGAAACTGTATTTGGCCGCGCGCACTCAGCCTAAATGTTTACTGGCTCCAGTGATCGAAATGGACGCACGTCGGGAGCTGAGTGCGACTGAAAGAGTCATGATTGTCGGCGACTATTGATTCGGGCGCACAACTTCACCAGAATTTCAGGTGTCAAGTTCAAAATTTTAGGCTTCATTTTCACAGTACTCAGAACATATTATTCAGTTGCTTTAGGGGCTTTTTTTTATCAAAGTGCTGCACACATACAAATGGACGCACGTCGGGAGCTGAGTGCGACTGAAAGAGTCATGATTGTCGGCGACTATTGATTCGGGCGCACAACTTCATCAGAATTTCAGGTGTCAAGTTCAAAATTTTAGGCTTCATTTTCACAGTACTCAGAACATATTATTCAGTTGCTTTAGGGGCTTTTTTTATCAAAGTGCTGCACACATACAAATACATATACAGAATCAAATACGTCTTACTGGTACTTGTAAATTCTAGGGCGTTTACGACACTGTTATTACGAACGATAAATATAAAGGGGAAACGACTAATGAAGTATGTGATACCACATTTTAAAAACCGTTGTATTCGTAAATTTCTGTCTATAAACAAATGTTTACAAAATTCAATATGATTGCACCACCTATCAAAACCATTATCGCAATTTTATTTCACGGCAGAATATTTTCAAAAGTACACAGGCTTACAGAAAGTAAGTGCTGATTACGTTTATTGCATATTTTCCAACTGTCATTACTGATATTAGATACAAGCAACTCAGAATTTAAATGCAAAATACTTCAGTACTTACTGTACATGTCACTGAGAATACCTATTTGGTAAAAGCAGATTACACTTTATTATTCACTAGGTCAACTTCGATGATCTAATTCTTAAAACACCTGTTATTTTGATTTACATGATGTAATATTTACAAAGTCCCCTAAATGTAATATATAAACTAGCACTACGAGACTCATGATCATTACCTATACAAAATATCTAGTTTATCGGGATATATTTTATTTAGTTATTTATTTATTTTTTTACAACATTAAAGAAGTCCGCCACATACTTTGTTTCTATGAGTTGTAGGTTCTATAAAGGCAAATATAAAGCTCTAAAAGAGGAGAGTTGCCACTTTCAGTATGACAGGGTAGCACGAAATTCGCGTAACATTTGCTTACGTAACTCAGTATTGTTATATCTTTGCTACGAAAGTTATTTGTTTATGATTGGCACAGGAAAGTCAAGATGGATACAATGTTTTGAGAACAATATGTAATCTGACTTAATAAAATAAATTTGTTTACGATAATCTTAAGTAACAGATCATTTTATCTGAAATCATATTAACAACGTTGTGTCGATTCGTCATACAAACAAAGTCACCGATGCTATCAGCTTCTCCGACAATGAAAGGTAAGTGGAAGTTGAAGCAGCCTATTTTTAGGAGAAAAACATGAACTGCCGTTCATAACACTTAAGAAATTGATTTCTGGATGTGTATTTCCAAGGGTAGTTGTTTCAATATGTTCCCAATTTTCAAGCGAAGCTGTAATACATAATCTATAAATAAGTTCGTTGGCTCAAACAGTCAACGTGATGTATAAATAAACGATAATCAGATTGTATGAAACTTCATCCTCGTAAAGGAAACTTCAGTTTATTGAACTATAGAGTAAGTACAACATAATACGACCACACTTGATATCGAAGAGCTATAACAGTTTTGTCGCAATGCGTAGCTTGAGTGAGTGTAGCGAGCAAAGATTCGTGAAATATGGAACAATAAATTTAATAAAAGCTGCTCTGTGATTTAAAGACTGTGCCTTGCAGGTACAAATGCATTTATTATCCGATTCGTCATTCAGACGTATAATATCAGATAAAAAAGTTTTTCACTTTCGTCAAACATAATTCATCGAAGATCAGGAGACACACAACTATAAGAAAATCCACATAAACGCAAGAAAATCAACACACACCAGTACTAAACTGAAGTAACTACTCAAAGCCGTCTCTTCATAGAAATATGTGACAACGTTTGAGAGTTCCACCATTTGGACGATGGGCATTCCAGGTTTGTAAATAATGATAGTGTTTGTGTCTTTCAAGCGGTTCTTTCATTTAATCAATAAATGCCGACAGCAAGAAATAGTATCAAAAAGTAGTAATATTATTTATCATTTTAATAGAACGATTTGACAGGTCGCCTTAACCTAATATGACGCATGTGACGTATAGCTTCCAAAAACAACTTAAAGTCGTACATGAGCATTTGATGACCATTATGGTTAACACATTTAACGAAATTAATACTGATTGGTTACTATCTGTATCTATAAAAATGGATGTATGCATGTAAGTTTCCTATGGACTCCAAGACAGCTGGAGCAGTTTTAATAATAAGAACGAATTTGTTATTATATAAATTCGTCATTGCAACTTAGGGGTGATCAAATTGATGAGTACAATAACAAAATATGACCACGATCGCTACTTACTTACTTTATTGTTATTACACCACGTGATCAGTTTCTATGGAGTCATCATGCATGGAGCAGTTCTGATAAAATCTACAGACTATCCCAGCGGGCGACCCTGAGAAGTTTGAGAGTGATCGGATCAGAATACTTATTCATTTGAAGACAACGAGGGGGTTTGAAAAGTCAGTGCAAAAATAAAATCTAGTAACGTGTTTGGGGAAAACACTTTTTTTTCCTTTTAGACTTATACATTTAGTCCTGTTCTAATTTTTTGATCCCTTCCGAATAATATGAATTATCCAAGCGTGCAAAATACACTCCTGGCCATTAAAATTCCTACACCACACAGATGTCGTGCTACAAACGCGATATTAAACCGACAGGAAGAAGATGCTGTGATATGCAAATGATGAGCTTTTCAGAGCATTCACACAAGGTTGGCGCCGGTGGCGACAACTACAACTTGCTGACATGCGGAAAGTTTCTAACCGATTTCTCATACACAAACAGCAGTTGACCGGCGTTGCCTCGCGAGATTGCTCCTCGCGTTGGTCGCGATCCAAAGACTGTTAGCAGAATATGGAATCGGTGGGTGCAGAAGGGCAATACGGAACCCCGTGCTGAATTCCAACGGCCTCGTATCACTAGCAGTCGAGATGACAGGACATCTTATCCGCATGGCTGTAACGGATCGTGCAGCCACGTCTCGATCCCTGAGTCAACCGCTGGGGACGTTTGCAAGACAACAACCATCTACAGGAACAGTTCGACGACGTTTGCAGCAGTATGGACTCGGAGACCATGGCTGCGGTTACCCTTGACGCTGCATCACAGACAGGAGAGCCTGCGATGGTGTACGTAACGACCAACCTCGGTGTGCACGAATGGCAAAACGTAATTTTTTCTGATGGATCCAGGTTCTGTTTACAGCATCATGATGGTCGCATCCGTGTTTGGCGACATCGCGGTGTACGCACATTGGAAGCGTATATTCGTCATCACAATACTGGCATATCACCCGGCGTGATGGTGTGGGGTGCCATTGGTTACACGTCTCGGTCACCTGTTGTTCGCATCGACGGCACTTTGAACAGTGGCCGCTACATTTCAGATGTGCTACGACCTGTGGCTGTATCCTTCTTCGATCCCTGCGAAACTCTACATTTCAGCAGTATAATGCACGACCGCATGTTGAAGGTCTTGTACGGGTCTTTCTGGATACGGAAAATGTTCGACTGCTTCCCTGGCCAGCACATTTCCAGATCTCTTACCAATTGAAAACGTCTGGTAAAAGGTGGCCGAGCAACTGGCTCATCACAATACGCCAGTCACTACTCTTGATGAACTGTGGTATCGTGTTGAAGCTGCATGGGCATCTGTAGCTGTACACGCCATCCAAGCTCTGTTTGACTCAATGCCCTAGCGTATTAAGGCTGTTATTACGGCCAGAGTTGCTTGTTCTGGGTACTGATTTCTCAGTAGGCTATCTATGCACCCAAATTGCGTAATCATATGTCAGTCCTAGTATAATATATTTGTCAAATGAATACCCGTTTATCATCTGCATTTCTTCTTGGTGTAGCAATTTTAATGGCCTGTAGTGCAGCAAATAGTTTCTACAATCACCTTCTCGTTTGAATGAAATTTTCGTCCGGCCAGCCATTTCTTCAAATTGGGGAACAAATAGTAGTCCAAGGGAACAAAGTCTAGAGAACAGCAGGGGGGGGGGGGGAATGTGAAACAGGTTGGAATCCTATTTCCATATTTCCAATAATTTTGTGACCACAAGACCAGAACTGCTGAGGTGTGTGCTGGTGCACTGTCGTGATGGAACAGAACTTTTTTGTGGGCCAATCACCAGCGTTTTTGTTGTAGCTCGGTTTCCAGTCGGTCCAGTAACGATGAATAATATCTTGTTCCAGATAGTCGATGAAGATTATCCCTTGCAAATCTAAAAAGACCGTCGCCACATTTTTTTCCGGCCGAAGGACCGGTTTTCGTTTTTTTTTTTTTTTTTTTTTTTTTTTTTTTTTTTTTTTTTTTTTTTTTTTTTTTTTTTTTGGTGCAGATTCTCCATTGGTAACCCACTGTTTAAATTGTTCTTTGGTCTCATAAGTATAGTAATGTATCCATATTTCATCCACAGTGACGAAACGACGCTTTAAGTCTTGCGGTTTCTTCCGGAACAGCTGAAAACCTTCCTTGCAACACTTGACAAGATTCTGTTTTCGGTCAAGCGTGAGAAATCGCGGCACCGATCTTGCAGATAGCTTTATCATGTCCAAATGTTTATACAAAATATTATGTAGCCGTTCATTCGAGATACCCACAGCACTAGTAATCTCACGCATCTTAACTATTCTGTCACCCATCATCACATCATGGAATTTGTCAGTGATTTGTGGAGTCGTGACTTCCACAGGGCGTCCAGAAAGTTCAGCGTCACTTGTGTCCATATGGCCACTCCGAAAATTCTGAAACGCCCTATAAACTGTTCTAATCTCCTGAGGCGTTTTGCCTTTCATAAAGTAATGTTTAATCACCGCTCGAAATTCTTTTTCGTTCATTCTTTGACAATCAGTTGTCTTCCTTGATTCACACCAATGCCAAATAGACCAATATCGCTGAAATTTCATGTGAGTTCTTTCCAAAGATGCCACTAACTAAACATTTCGATGCTCAACAGTGGCGCTGTCTCTCAGAATTTGCACCAAATTTTCAAACAGCCATCGTATAACACAAAATATGAACCATAATTACACTTTGGGAAAGATAATTACTCTTAATTTTCAGAATCACCATCATCATCATCATTTACTGCATTAACGGTCCTTTAAGGCCTACGGCAGAAGAACAAAATCAATATAAAAATGCCTTACAAATGGGAAAATTATAAAAGAACACTATACAATATTTTTAAAAGTTAGAATTCAAATGTTTGTGAAGCTTATGGGACTCAACTGCGGGGTCATCAGTCCCTAAAATTACAGACTACTGATGAACTACGTTATACTAAAGACAGCACAAACGTCCATGCGCGAGGGGGGATTTGAACCCCCGACGGGAAACGCCGTCGCGAATCGCAGCATAGCGCCTCAATGCGCTCGGCCGATCCACCGCGGCTAAAAGTTAGAAGCAGTACATTACACCTTAAAAATCTGATAAAACAAGACACTATATAGAGAAAACTCTGACACACAAAAAAAAACAGGACACAACACAATATTAAACAATGTACACGGACAACACTACAACATAGAAACCTGAAAAACAGGGCACTATACAAAAAGACCCACAAAGGGACACATTACAAATGCAAACAGAAAACACAGTAGCCGCGGTGGAGTAGCCGAGCGGTCTAAAGCACCTCGCTGCGGAGCGCGCGGTTGCTCGCCGCGGAGGTTCGAGTCCTCCCTGGGGCATGGGTGTGTGTGTTTGTCCGTAGGTTAGTTTACCTAGGTTTAAGTAGTTTGTAAGCTACGGACTGATGACCACGTAGTTTGGTCCGATAGATTTACAAATAAAAAAAAAAAAAAAAAATAAAAAAAAAAATAAAAAAAAAACTCAGTAAACGGAATGACCGTCAGTCACAAGAGAGGATATATCTGTTGCAGATTGCAGACCATCTTTTCCAGTCTCTAACTTCATCCTCCACGGTTGCGATTCCACTTCTTTAAGGGTCGCTATTACTCGATTCTTCCATCGCATCCCCCAGGTGTCCTCTTGGACGTTTTCTCGTGGGTTGAGAGTAGAGGAAGAGATTCGTCCGCTTGTACGATGTGGTCAAACGATTGCTCTCTTTTGCCCCAATATTCCTCCAATGTGCGGCTTTCCGAACCGCTGATGTAGGTCTTCTTTATTTCTTCGTCTCCAGTTACCTTACATGGGATTGTAGATTTTTCGAAGTACCTTTCTTTCAAATGTGCATACTAATTCTTCTTTTGTTGCCGATGTCGCCCAAGTTTCACAACCGTATAAATGAACTGGCCTTACTAATGTCACGTACAGGTGGATCTTGTTCTTCTGTGATATCAGAGGACTTTTTAAAAGGTTGCTGAATCATACCATGTAGAACATATCAATCAGTAAAAGCATTTTCTGAAGTATGATGATGCTTAAAAAGTCTGAACAACCTTTTCAGCATCTCGATACCTAAGATAGTGCTTTTACTGTTTTGACCATCTTGTGCTGCTGCAGCTCCTGTATCTTCCGTGCTTGCTGTAGTAGATGTGTGGTTGAATCCACTTTATGCAAGGCACAGTGTTTTGTTTTAACAGCCAAACATGTTTCGGCACTTATTGTGCCATCTTCCGTGGGTTTCTGGCTTTTATTTTCTGGAATAACAGTTACAGATGTAGTCATTTAGACGAGTTGTTAGATTTGACAATTTTATTAGATATATTAGCCCTAATTTATTTAAAATACTTACATTATGTCATTCGCAGGATTTGTGTCTGCTTTCATTGAGGTATGACAAATTTTCACAGCATGTCATCTGCAAACAACAAGATGTTTTTATATACGAAAACTAATTGATGTATTGTACATTCGTCTGGGAGTTATGTTGAAACTTCGTTATATGTGGCTGTTTAGTGCCTTACTTACATTCGAGTTGTGGTGTTGCTGCTTGATTATTTGTGATGTATCTTATATTTTGTGCTATTTAGTACGCTATTTGTTGTTAACTGGCACTGTTTATGTGGCCATTTGTGTTTTTGTGGTAACTGTATCGTGTCCATTTGTCTGTGTAGTGTGACTGTGATGTGGCGCGCGATTTTTGAATGGTTTTGATACTGGCAATGTTTTGTTTGTGTGTAAGAAAGGCACTAAACAGCCACATATAACGATGTTTCAACATAACTTCCAAATCAATTAGTTTTCGTAAATAAAAACGTCTTGTTTCCAGATGACATGCTGTGAAAACTTCATTCTTCAATGAAAGCAGATACAAATCCTGCGAATGACATACTGTAAGTAACGTAAATAAATTAGGTCTAATATCAAACAGAATTGTCGAATCAAGCAACTCGTCTAAATGACTGCATCTGTAACTGTTATTCTAGAAAATAAAAGCCAAAAATCCACGGAAGAAGGCGCAATAAGTGCCGAAACATGTTTGTAAGTTAAAATAAAACAAGGTGTCTTGCATAAGGCGGATTTAACCCCACATCTTTTCTTGTTTGCTATGTTCTACAATTCAACACAATGAATATCATGCTTATAAAATCGCCAGCGTCTTTAATCAATATTTACATACAAATATCTCAGTCTAAAGTATAAGTTAAGTTTACATGTGGTAGTTGGAGTGACAATAACGTCCCTAGCGGAGAGATAGCCAACGGTGGCAGCGCATTCAATGCACAATCTAACACGGTCACGGAAGCGAAGCTAGCGCTCTAAGTGGCAGTACTGCAGTAAGAGAAGAATAGCTGTTTTTAATGCTGTTATTTCCATACATCCCAATCACTAAATGTAATGTGAATTTCCCAATACGATAGGAAAAACTAATTACACTAATATTCCATCTCCTTCAGCTTATAGTAATAACATTGCATTGCAGCGCAATACATACGGTTCACAGACATTGTTTCACAATAGAAGACTCGTAACTGTAGAAAATCGTTTACGGCGAGAAATGAGTTGTAACTGGACGTGTTACAGCTGAGAAGGAAATGATTATGTTCCTTAGTGTTACCCGAGCAAATCCGAGGTGGGTCGCTACTATATTACAATAATACAACTTCCTTATTACGTTTTAGGCGTGGTCCATCGTAAGATAATCATTGGACATCATGAGATAGAGCTCGCGCAAGAAGTGGTGGCCCGTGCGCAGAAACGCTGTCTCGAGTTGTGTGCAGGGTGAGCCCACTCATTTTTTTTCTGAGGGGCAGCCGGCTCAGTTACACCACAGTCTAACATACACAGCCATGACACTCTCTGCTGTGGAATTTGCTACCAACTGACATTTGCAACGCCACTAGCGATCCTAGTGGTGGGCAAGGAGCCATTAGAGTAGTGTTTGTTTACAATTACTTTTCTATATCATTAACCAAATAGATTCAGTAATTTATGCGTTCCAAGCGTTACTAAAATATCGAAAGACATAAATTATCATGAAATAAAGTTAAAAAAAAAGATGAACTTCCCTGATTCAGTGATATAACAAGAATTTCTTCATGAGGAAATACTTGCAGCCTACTATGCAGAAAGTAAGAGGATATAAACAGACGAGAAACATTAATTCCTACTGTGTCTATTCTGATACGACAGGCACTTTCTTTGACGTATAAAAATTCGACGTGGAGTCTAATGATTCGAGCGTTTTTTACCATCTTTGTTACAAACGTATATGCTGCTGAGTAAAATTATATTTTGGTTTATAAAACAAATGTGTTGAATATTATTGCTATTTGTGGTCCTGATGTAGTAACAGTTGTGGAATTGGTTTCTGCTTAATTGGGAAACATTTATTTTTTTCGGTGGTTTATCGTCATGTTTGTGAGGATTTTCCTTCAGCTAAAGCTGGTCTGTTACATCAAATAATGTAGGTATTGCATTCCGTATAAGTTTATTACCTGCAACACTTAATGAATTGATTGTCATTGTAGTGAGAAAACATTGATGTTTCTGAGTAGAAAACTGACGTCTTTCGGCAGAAGGTTGGGTTTTCTGTTGCTTATTAACTATTCTTCTTTTTAATAGAAAATGAAATTTTTAGTTAAGAAATCGTCGATTTCAAGATAATAAATAAACTGCCCTGCAACGAACTGTTGCATACCTTCCAATAGTTCTTAGGAAAGCAAATAAAGCCAATTGTGGAGTTAGTTTCTAGTTATTACTGATTTTTATGGCACTAGGTACCCACTCTGTCGTAAATGTTGTTGTTTTTGTTGTTATGGACTTCAGTCCGGAGACTGGTTTGATGCAGCTCTCCACGCTATCCTGAGCAAGCCTTTTCATCTCCTCATAAGAACGGCAACCCACATCCATTTGAATCTGCTTACTACAAGCGTCTCTTGGCCTCCCTGTGCGATTTTTACCCCACACACTTCCCTCCAATGCTAAGTTTACGATTCCTCGATGTCTAAGAATGTGTCATACCAAGCAATCCCTTCTTTTAGTCAAGGCATGCCAAAAATTCCTTTTCTCACAAATTCTGTGCAGTACCTATTCATTAGTGATGCGATCTACCCACCTAATCTTCAGCATTCTTCTGTAACACCACATTTCAAAAGCTTCTATTCTCTTCTTGTCCGCACTTTTTATCGTCCATGTTTCACTCCCGTACAAATGCCTTCAGAAAAGACTTTCTTACACTTAAATTAATATTCGATGTTAGCAAATTTCTTTCTTTCAAAAATGCTTTTCTTCCCATTGCCATTGTGCATTTTATATCCTCTGTACTGACCGTCATATGTTATTTTACTACCCAAGTAACAAAACTCATCTACTACCTTCATTGTTTCGTTACCTAATCTAATTCCTTCTGTATCGCCTGATTTTCTAAGATTGCATTCCATTATCTTTCTTTTGCTCTTTTTGATGTTAATTTTATACGCTCTCTTCAACACACTGTCCATTCCATTCAACTGCTCTTCCAGGTCCTTTGCCGTCTCTGACAGAATTACAATGTCATCGGCAAAAAGCCATATTTTTATTTCTTCACCCTGAACTTTAATCCCTATTCCAAATTTTTCCTTGCTTTCCTTCACCGCCTGCTCGATGTACAAATTGAATAACATCGGAGAAAGGCTACAACCCTGTCCAACTAATGCTTCGCTTTCATGCCCTTCGAGTCTAATAACTGTGGTCTGGCTTTTGTACAAGTTGTAAATAACTCTCCTTTCTCTGTATTTTACCTCTGCTGACATCAGAATTTGAAAGAGTGTATTTCAGTCAACATTGTCAAACGCTTTCTCCAAATCTACAAAAGCTAAAAATGTAGGTTTACCTTTCCTTCATCTATCTTCTAAGGTAGGACGTAAAGTGAGTATTGCCTCCCGGGTTCCTACGTTCCTCCTGAATCCAAACTGATCTCCCCCGAGGTCAGCTTCTACCAGCTTTTCCATTCTCCTGCAGATAAATCGTGTTAAAATTTTTCAACCATGACGTATCAAACTGATGGTTCTGTAATTTTCACACCTGTCTGCGCCTGTTTTCTTTGGAATGGGGATTATTACATTTTTTTCTTAAAGTCTGAGGGTACTTCGCCTGTCTCATGCATCTTACACACCAGGTGAAATAGTTTTGTCATGGCTGGCTCTCCCAGAGACTTTAGTAGCTCTGAGGGAATGTCATCTACTCCCGGGGCGTTGTTCCCTGTCGTAAAAAGTGTGTTAAAATCAATTTAAACCATACTATTTACACTCATCCGAACTCGTACCCCGAAATGTACCTCGCCAGCCATTTGGAGCGTTGCTATCGTGGCGTACAAGAAAAATTAGTGGGTGTATCGGGGCTATATTTGTCGCTGCACGTTGCCTGCCGAGCCGTGTAAGTTTCGTCTGTTGTTTAAAAAAATGTTTAAATGTTTGTATAGCTCTTTTTTTTGTTTTTTTTTTTTTTGTTTTTGTTTTTTCTTTTTACCGGGGCTCCCTTCTCCCCTACACTCCGTCCTTACACTCTCCAAGTTTTGCCTTCATTGGCGAGCTTCTAGTGCTATCATATGGTGCCGTTGACTGCCGGTACGGGAGGTGGGAAAAAATAGTAGTAACTGAAGAAACCATCAAAAACTAGAAAGTAAATAGGAAGATAATAACAAAGAAATACAACATTTTCCCCTTCTGGGAATGGCAGTCCTAGGTGGGCAGTTTCGTTTCTTTACCGAACAGGGTTAATCATGAAAAAAGAAAAGGAGATAATTTTCTTCGCCGCTGTCACAAACATAACGGAAATTTTACCTGCAAGACGTGTACTTTTCAACTAATTACAGTATAACACTCCACATAATGAACAATTAAATGTAATGTTCACTGTAGCGAATAACTAAACGGGTAAACCAAAAGTGTCTTCTTCAACAAACACAATGGAGGGAGCAAAGAAATTTCTCTCTTGCAGAACAATGACGCGGCATGTAATTTCTTGAAAGTTAGAAAATTAGAATCATATCTGCTATCCACAGCTTCCTAGTGAATTCCGATGACATCCGATAGTTCCGAACTATTCCCAGAATCACAAGCGAAAAACAAACAAATGTCACAGTTAAATAACAATGCAATTTCAAAATCCGAAGTATCAGCACAGTCCAGGTTTCCCTCATCTTCCCCTCGTCACTCCGTCACAAACTCCACGAAGCGTTAACAAGATTATGAAAGACTGTAGTGAGAGATATTTTTATGAAGTTTTGAAAAGTCTCTTGCTAATGTATGTGTCCTCTAATATACTGATGTTGTTCCCACAAAAACATGAGGAATTGAGTCGCATCTAGATGAAAGATGGCATACGTCACATGCGCGACGATCCAGGTAGTGGCCGCCCGTTTACTTGCGGGGAACGGGTTGAAGTCCGGAACCAGTATTGTAGTGGCATCAAAACAATCAGCGGTATTGCGACTGACGATGCGCAAAATCTCACGAGCAATATCCCACGTCAGTTTGAAGCGGGGACACGTGACACGGTGTTCCACAGTGTCAACTCCACCGCAGGTATCGCACAGGTCAGACGGAGAATGTTTTATCGTGTGCAGCCGAGCGTTAGTCGCGTCAGTTCTATTGACAACCTTGTACCAGGTAGCCTTGACATGCGGGGACAGATATCGGGCCGAGATGTTCTACCACGCGATCTTCCACAATCGTCGTGGGTTCCAAACTTCAAACTTGTTAGGCGACGGGTTTTCTCTAACTGCTTCAAAAAATTTCTTTGCTGTCCTATTGCTCGTCTCGAAGTATTCAGGTGGAATATAACTCTTATGCATGAAAAATTGGCGTACGTACATTAACCGGAAAGGAATTGCCATCGGGTTAAGTGAAGCGACCTGTGATTCCGGTTGATTGATAAGGAAGAACTCAGCCGTAGGCCCGCGGGGGTGTTTCTCACAGACGGCGAGTGTACGGTGTACTGACAGCGCGGCGCTCTTAGCCGGCAGGTCGATCAGTCCAAGTCCTCCCTCTGCCGGCGGCAACGTGCAGGTCGCGTGGGAGACTTTGAAAATCTCTCCTCTCCAAAGCAACCAATATACTGCCTGCACGATTGCTCTACCTATTTCCTTAGGTAGGTGAAACCCTTGCGCCAAAAACCACGCCTTTGACAACAAGAAACCGTTAATAAGCACTTTTTGTCCCAATGCGAGATACCTACTGGAATGCAACTTTGCTATTGCCCTAAGTTAAGTAGAAGACGCCAGTTGTAAGACGTCGTCCTTTGTAGGTTGGCTTGAAAGGAAATACCTAAGATGGTATGCTTGTCACTGATCGTAAACCAAGGTCTACGTATCTGCACATAGGACGGTCGTATCGGAAGCAGCACAGTCTTGCGTCGGTTGACGTCGGAGCCTGAAGCACGGCGATACAGCTGCAGCACTGAGTACGCCACGTCGACGTCGTCCCACCTGCTGACGAACAGTCCGAGGTCGTCCGCGTACGCGCGGCACACAACCCGCGCGCCTCCCACCGTCATCCCCTGGCACATGGAGGTCAAATTTCGGAGGAGGGGGTCCAACGCGATGGCAAACAAACCCAAAGAAAGGGGGCAGCCTTGTTTCACGGAACTGTGGAGCTTCACCGGTTCTGACAGACAACCATTGATCATTATTCGTGAGGTGGAATTTGTCATCAGGTGCATAATGGCGGTAATAAATTTTGTGCCAAAACCAAGTTTGAACATCACCTTCCGCAGATATTCATGGTTCACCTTATCGAATGCTTTAGCAAAGTCAACGGATAACACTGCTAAAGGCGTTTGTGTTGTCGCAGCAAATGAAATGGTGTCCCTATATGTTAGTAACGCATCGAAAATTGTTCTGCCCGGAACGGCACGTGATATTCGCTGATCACCTTGGTCAAAGCAGTACGTAGTCGAGCAGCAAAACAACGAGCAACCAACTTATAGTCTCCGTTTAAACGAGTGACCGACCGCAGGTGAGCTGTGTCACATTTGCGAACGTCCTTCGGTAACAAAACAATGACGCCCTCTAGAAAGGCTGCAGGAACAGCAACGCCGTTAACGATTTCATTGACAATGTCCGTAAGTGTGTCACCCAACAAATTCCAGAAACGCAAATAGAATTCAGGAGGCAGACCGTCAGCCCCAGGAACCTTGCCTCTGGCGCTGGTTTTAAGTGCATGAAGAACCTTATCTGCCGTGAAACGTTCGTATAGAGCCATCCTATCCACCCGCGTGAGAGGATGTGGGAGGCCTTGTAGAAGAGCGTGAATCGCAGCATCGTCTATGTCTGCACGCTGAAATAGGGCGGTAAAGTAACTATGTGCCTCTGACAACATCGAAGCATTAGTAGTGAGACGCTCTCCATTACTTGATTGCAAAAAAGGCAACTGATATTGCTTCCGGCGTTTCATTTCCCGCGTTATGTGATAAACAGATGGCGCCTCACCAGGGATGTTGCCGTCAGGTTGACTACGGATGATTGTACGTTCCGACTGAGCTCGCTGTAGCGACAAAAGTTCCGCTTTGATGCGCTTAAGCCGTGACAAAAATCACTTGCATTACGGAGATCTGCACGGACAGCATCTTTCAAGCACTGAAGGTAAAACTCAATAGTCTTTCGACGCCAAAACGCCTTCTCTGCACTGTAAGTTTGCAAAGTACTACGCAGTGTGGGTTTAGCACTATTCATCCACCAATCTATTACAGTACGATAGTTTGCGCGCTTTTCTAAACAATGAGTCCAGGTTTGCTCGATTTCCATCTGAAGAACAGCATCTTGTAAATGCTGGACATTGAACCGCCAAAGTCCGGGTCGTTTTAATTTCACCAAATGTGGCAACGTAACACGGCAAGTATAGGCACTGTGATCAGAAAACGCCAAGGGTTGTGCGCCGACACTAAGTACGTTAGGCGCACAGTTTCTCGTCAAATAAATACGGTCCAGTCGGCTCTGTCCCGTCACATAAAAGTGCGTAAACTCCGTGTAAGTAGGGTGTTGACGCCACGAGTCCACAAAACTAAGATCGTCAATTAAAGCCTGCAATGACGAGCATTTGTGCGGGTGAGGTTGCTGGTCCGCGTCATCAATTACACAATTAAAGCCGCTGCCCAGTACCGTGGTGCTATTGTGTCCAGTGAGCAACGGGCAAACGTCGGCAGCAAAAAACTGATCACGTGCGTGCCGGTTATCTGTACCTGACGGGGCATAGACATTGACAAATAACACGTCCTCTACAGTACACGCAATGCCTCGACCATCCGGTAGTTTAACAACATTTCTAAAATCCCATACTTGGTTAATTAAAACTGCAGTGCCACAAAGTGTTTCTGGATCAAGGTTTTGAAATTGAATTAAAACCTGGCACAAACTCAACTTCAGCGGTCTTCACTTCTTGTAAGAAGACATCATCTGCCTTAATAACTGTTAAAAAATCTATTAGGGACTCAAGTTTATGTGCACTCTCGATCTTGTTAATATTGACAGTGGTGACCGTGCAAACATTCCCGCGCACAATAGAACACATACAAAGGTTCAGAGGGAACGACGAAAAACTAGAGTTCTTGGGCGGGTCCGCCTCCAAGCTACGCTGCTGATCCTGCGCCCAGTCCATCGGCGTGATGTTTACGAGCCCGAGTCCCGCGTGACGTCACTGTGCGAAGCCCGCCGCGTGCGCTGAGACACCGCGGCCGCCTCGCCCTCGCTCTTCCTCTTGAGTGAGGTCTGCACTTCGACACTCGGAGAGCGCTGACTTTTGCGCGCATCCTTACGTTCGCTCCTACGGGGTTCGCCGATGGGTTTTGCAAAAACTTCGGAGTCAGAAGTCGACTGTTCGCCCTCATTGCTACTGTCGTCCGTAGGCGACGTTTCCTTCGACGTCTTGTTGCGGCGCCTCCTCTTCTTTTTCGCGACCGTCACTTTCGATTCCCCATCACCTGACTGAGAAGCAAACGGAACCTTGGGTTGCGAAACAACCTCCATCGATTCTTGAACAGGGGCGGGTTCTTCACTCACAGATTCGACAAGTGGGACAGGGTTCAAAACCGGTGCCTTCACCTCCACTGACCAATCTCCCGACATCTCCGGACGCGGTGAAGCAAGCCCTTGCACAACGTCACTGAATAACGGTTCTGACTGTGCTCCAGCAACGACCGTGGGGTCCGAGGCAACTGCACAGGGCGCCGACCTTTGTTTGGACAGTCACCACGAAGGTGTCCTACCGTATTACAAATCCCACAAGTTTGCGGTTGTCCAGGTATGAAACAAACGCCCGACTACCACCGATAATCAAGTAAGACGGGATATGTTTCTGTAGGTTGACCTTCACAGTACGAACACCGATGTTCACTTGATAGTAATACGGATCCGACCACTTTTCATTGATAATACCATTTGCAACAACATCACCGTACGGACGTAAAGCAGTTTCAATCACTGAATTAGGACATTCGAAAGGTACATTGAACACCCGTACGTCACGAACTCCCTGCCCAGCGTGTTGCACACGGACGTCACTAATAGAGCCATCCACGTGTTTAAATTCCCGAACCCCGTCATTTTCGGACACAACATTTTCACAAACGTCATCATCCGACAATTTCAAAAACACTGAATACAAGTAGAAGTCAATTTGCAGTCCTAGTACTACTTCCCGTGGCAAACGAAGCGTATCCCGAATCCATGAATGTATTTCAAAACCGGTGGGCCGTAACGACTTCCGATCAAAAGTGCATTGCACCGTACGATTTCGAAGTGGATTGAATGCCATTTCACTCACCGAATTAATGAAATTGTATAAAGCGCAGCCAAGCGAAGCGAAGACCGCTCCCGCGAAGCCAAGGAGGCCGGCGCCGAGACGTAAACACGCCGCCGAGCCGGAGAGCGCGAGCACACGTGTTTCCTGACGGACAACCAGCCAAGTGCTAGGCAAACTACTTATCAACTAGCTTATTCTAAGGACGGCACAAATATCCATGCCCTAGGGGGATTCGAACCCCCGACCGTAGTGGCCGTGCAGACCGTGACTTGAGCGCCTCAATCCACAAGGCCACCGCGGCCGGCTCTCGTCTGTTGTCTGTTAGCTAGCAGTCAGTTGCGTCCCGTGACCAGTAGGCAAAACGCAACAAGGGCGGGCGCCTTCCAAAATAAAAGAATGGACTCGCCCAGTTCCCAAGTGGTGAAAGCAGGCGGCACTACTTCTTGCACGAGCAATACTAATAACCCTAGAATGCACTCAACTGATTTTTTATTTAAATGTGTATCCCATATGCCAGTGCTTTAACCATAGGAATCAGTCAGCATTCATTTTGTACGCTGTGTGAGGTATCCGTCCAGATTAGTATTTAGATCTCGATAAAATTTTAAATCGCGAGGAAGCTCACTGTCTACATATAATTCCATACAGCGCGTGACGGAGGTTCCTTACAGCAGACTTGGATACTGTTTACCCGATCACGATTATTTACGAGGGAAGGAGGGGTGGACAGAGTGTGCGAGGGGGAGGGGAGCTCCCCAACAGAAAGGAAGAAGGAAAACAGCCAGAAGGAAGAGGAGGGAAATAACAGCCGGGAGATGAAGTGAGGGGATGGGTAGAAGGTGGAAGTAGGAAAAGAAGGAGATGGGTGTAGAGTGCGAGCTTACACACGGATTTTCCGAACACCAACTAGGAGAATACACATTCTGTGCAGGGTGAAAAAAATTATTTCAATGCTACAGCACGAAAGAAAAAAAAAGTAAAGTAACACAAACAATTCACCAATTCACAGCCTGTGTTTGCTTGTAGCTTCGTGAAGTGCGGCTGTACACCTTATTTTATTGTACAAATTTGCTGCATCGTGTCTAGGGGCCAGCCACACCTGCTGCAATGCCCCCAAAATGTTTAGCTTTAAATAAATGCAGGCAAGAAAAACATGCACAAACGACACATTCACTTTTAACTAAATTGATTTTTATTCCACCTAATATCCGTCAGTGAATATTTGTTACACCTGACTTCAGAGAAATGCCGAGTTCCTTAAGGCTGTCACATCAAAAAAATAAATACTTGACTGAATAGTCACACAATCGCTAAATAAAAATTAAAGTCTAGCAACAATCGTGAGAAATTCTAAATTCCACTGTCACAGAATGTAGTTGGAGTCCACGAAGCACCAATAAAGACTTTTTCTAAGCCCCACAGACGCAGAATAAAATCAAAGTTCTCGAAGCACCTCAGAACAAATATTTCTAAGTTCCACACTAGAACAATTCGTTGAAATTTTACAAGTCCTCAAGCGACTCCACAGTCGCCCAGCGTAATGACACGTCTTGTCTGTCAAACCGACGCTAGCAGACTGCTCCTAACAAACCAAAATGGCCCCCTTAAGTAACGTTGCTGGCTTATTCTGAAGTCAAATCAGTATCTTATTTTCACAAAATTACCTCTTTTACATAAAATACAAATGAAGTAACTACATTTGATGGAAATTTCCCGCTGAAACAGAATATCGCATCAAAAACATTATACATAACGTAGTTTTTGCATTCACGGTACTATTGATCTGTGGCTTCATTAATTATTTAATTTAGTTTACTGTACTACCACTAATACTACAGTTATTATTGTTTGTTTGTAAAAAAAAATCCAGCATTTATACCTGGAAACCATGTTACTGGCCTCTAATTCAAATTTACTGAATTTGCGCAAAGCCGCGGTGGAGTAGCCGAACGGTCTAAGGCGCCTGGCTGCGGAGTTGAGCGGTTGCTCGCCGTCGGAGGTTCGAGTCCTCTCTGGGGTATGGGTGTGTGTGTGTGTGTGTGTGTGTATGTGTGTTTGTGTGTGTGTGTGTGTGTGTGTGTGTGTGTGTTGTCCTTAGGTTAGTTTACCTTAGTTTAAGTAGTTTGTAAGCTACGTACTGATGACCACGCAGTTTGGTCCGATAGATTTACAAACATTTGAATTTGCGTTCAAACTTAGCTCTATCATTTGACACCTTGTACGTAATATTTGGTTAAGCCGTTTTCAAGATATGTTTACAAAATTGGTATTTTATAATGATATTTGATTTACTATAACTCAAAAACTATAAAAGTGACAGGAGGCGAGTTTATATCAGCGCATCTTCTAGTCTTTAAAATGCGCGTACGCGCTCCTTTTTATTATATATGGAGCAATAGTTATTAATTTTTAAGTGGTTCATTGCATATTTCTCCAAGGCCAAACAGGGCTTCTCCCGCCATTCAGTACATAACGGCCTGTATTTTCTAGTCACGTGTCTATGCACAAAGCGAGCGACGTGACGCTCGTTTGACAAATGAGAGGTGCCGCTACCTATTGACTAACCCCTGAACTACGACGACTCTTTAGCTGTCAAAAAACATCGCGATTCCCGCGACCACAGAATTGGAGACATCAAGTGTCTTCGCGAAACTGTCCCCTTACAAGAGACAGAGGGAGATACTGACAGAGGATGATGGATTGCACACACAGAGAGAGAGAGAGAGAGGAGGGAGAAGCAGATCGATAGAGATGGACTAAGACTGAAGCAAATGAATTCCCGGCAATCGTCGTGAACTGACGTTAGTCAACTATTTAAAATACTTTGTTCTTATACTTCATTTTTATGCGGGGCTAAGTAGTTAGATAATCATATTTAGATATTAACTATTAAAAATAATATGCTCTCGGTTTCGTAGGTTTCGTAAAGCAAAGTTTTTCTCAGAAACTTTGATGTAACAATATTTGACAACTCTGGACGCTAGAGTGCTTTTAAGCCACTTATATCCGTCGCCTGCGGGCTCTTGAGCATTGATACTGCTGAAGTCGACATTAATTAGATTCTATCCACCTCGAAGTGCCACGTCCGCTTGACCTATGAAGATTGGACATCAGTGCACTGTTTAGATTTATTCTATGTATACTGTTGTGTATGGTATCAACAAAGGTTATACATACGTAAAACTGATCACTATGAACGTAGCCTCTTTGCTGGTTTCGTCTTGACTTTACCAACCTCGTAAAAATGCTCATCATTGACTTCAAATTATTTGTTACTTACTTACAAATTTCTGTACTCTCAGGATCAACTTTACTTCGTGTATTATTTCGTTGTACCTGTTTTGAGCGTTCTGTAAGTGGCAAAGTATTTCCATTGCCAATAGAACGTAAACTAGTAGGTAGTTCGGAAGTATATCTAGATAAGCCAGGCTTTTAGGTTTATCAACAACGAAGTTACAGAGGAGGGGAGGGAGAGAAATCGAGAGAGCCATGAGCAGCTTCGAGAAAAAATCGGTACGGCTGTGTGAATGACTTAGAGGGGACATTTTAAGCAATGTGTCATATTATGAGAAACGCACTAGTAAACAGTTTTCTGTCTAAATAATATTTTATGAAGATTAGATTTTAAAATCCATACACTGTCATAAATCATATACTAGGCAAACGTGAATCATCTGAGGCTAATTCAAACCGTGTTTGACACTAATCTGAATACTAAACATCACAATTTTGTGTATTTTCCACAAGATTATTTTAATTCGTTAACCGGATTTTATCAAAGAAGTCACAATGTTTACACATAAACTTGATAGTTATGTTAACTTACTCGTTTACATTTGGATTCAAGGACATAAGAAATGTCACCTTTGACTGTACTGGGGTTGTACAATAAAACTGAAGTAAACTCCGTCAGACAGGCCTCGAGAGGCCCACTGGGTACCGACCGGCCGTCGTGTCATCCTCTGCCCGAAGGCGTCAACGGATGCGGTGTGGAGGGGGGCGTGGTCAGCGCCCCGCACTCCCGGCCGTTATGTCAGCCATCGTGACCGGAGCCTCTACTCCTCAATCATGTAGCTCCTCAGTTGACCTCACGTGAGCTGAGGCACCCCATTCGCCAGCAACGCTCAGCAGACCCAGACGGTAACCCATCCAAATGCTAGGCAAACCCGACAGAGCTTAAATTCGGTGATCTAAAGGGAACCGGTGCATCCACTGTGGCACGGCCGTTGGTGGGTAGTACAATTAAAATGTTGAAATTTAACAATCATTGATAAATTTACAGGAGGGGGACAAGGTATAAACTTAAACTTTAAACTAATAACTATACCAGTATATACGTTCATTAATTAAATATTCCAATAAAATAAATTACTCAACCAGACTGCTGAAGAAGTATTGTTTTCCACACAGTCACCTGTAACTATAAACAAACCAGTAACATATCTTTCAAGTCTATGGTGTGTAAACGTCTTAACATCTTTGATTAAAACAGCTAAGTCTGAAAATGTCCTTGTAAACCGAAAACCGTTTAACGAATTAAAATTAACCTGTGGAACATACAGAAAATTGTGATATTTAATTCAGTATGAAGATTTTTGCACCGAGAACCGCCGAAAGAATCAGTGAAAATAAAACTAATCTGAATATTCAAATGTTTGTAAATGTATCGGACCAAACTGCGTGGTCATCAGTTCGTAGCTTACAAACTACTTAAACCTAGGTAAACTAACCTAAGGACAACACACACACCCATGCCCCAGGGAGAACTCGAACCTCCACGGCGAGCACCCGCGCGCTCCGCAGCGAGACGCTTTAGACCGCTCGGCTACTTCACCGCGGCAATCTGAATATTATCAATATTTTTTACCAATAGCGAATTTCTGTTAGCGTCACAGTGTAAGGTATGAATGTTCTACCAAATGGTGACATATGAAAATTTGTGCCTGGCTGGGACTCGAACCCGGCGTTCCAGCTTTTTGCAAGCGGTCGCCTTAACCATTTTTCCCCTTGCTCTATGGGTTGTTCTTTCCCTTGCGGTCACTAATCGGGTTTTGTTCGCCGTTGTTCTATTTGTTCTTGGCACAGCTTTTTTATTACAGAGGGCGTTCACTCCTTTGACCGGGCGCGCAGAGCCACGCCGCCCGGCTCCCAAAAAATGTTCAAATGTTTCTAAATTTATCGAACCAAACTGCGTGGTTATCAGTCCGTAGCTTACAAACTATTTAAACTAAGGTAGACTAACCTAACGACAACACACACTCGAACCTCCGCAGCAAGGCGCCTTAGACCACTCGGCTACTCCACCGCGGCACCACTAGGTTACCCGAACACGTCTCCAGGACCGTCCCAAACTTCCATATACCACACTGACTGCACATATGACTCAACTGCATTCATCCCTTAGCACTCGCGGCTTAAACTGTATTCCAGGGAGAATTAAAACAAACGAGGCATTAACGTACGCTGTTATCGTCATTGCCTCGCTTAGGCGTCTGTTAATTTATTGTATTTTTATTTATTTATTTATTGGTTTTTCTGTTCCATAGGACCCAATTGAGGAGTGAGACTCCATGCTCATGGAACAAGTCAATACATTAATTGTTACACAAGAATGGTAATAGAAAATTTTTAAGTAGTCCTTTGCACACAACAATCTTAAGACAAAGTGAAAAGAATCAATAAAAAAAATGATTTAGCTTAATTGTTTAACTTTTCTAGGAGTTCCTCGACAGAATAAAAGGAGTGAGCCATGAGGTAACTCTTCAATTTAGATTTGAAAGCGTGTGGATTAGTGCTAAGATTCTTTAGTTCTTGTGGCAGCTTATTGAAAATGGATGCCGCAGAATATTGTACCCCATTCTGCACAAGTGTTAAGGTGGTGTGATGCAAATGCAGATTCGATTTCTGTCTAGTATTCACCGAGTGAAAGCCACTAACTCGTGGGAATAAGCTCATATTATTAACAACAAACGACATTAAAGAAAAAACGTATTGTGACGCCAGAGTCAAAATTCCCAGACTATTGAAAAGGGGTCGACATGACGTTCGCGAACTTACACCACATATTGCTCGAACCGCCCGTTTTTGAACCAGAAATATCCTTTTTGCATCAGGCGAGTTACCCCAAAAAACGTCATAAGTGAGTGAAAGTAAGCGTAATAGACTACTTTTCGCGTTGAAAAATCACTTATCTCAGATATTGTTCTAATGGTAAATATAGCAGAATTTAGTTTTGGAACAAGATTCTGAACATGGGCTTTCCATGACAGCTTACTGTCTATATGAACACCTAGAAATTTGAACTGTTCAGTCTCACTTATCACATGCCCATTATGTGTAATCAGAATGTCAGCTTTCGTCAAATTATGTGTTAGAAACTGTAAAACCTGAGTTTTACTGTGATTTAACATCAACTTGTTTTCTACAAGCCATGAACTTATCTCTTGAACTGCATTATTTGATATTGTGACAACATTACGAGCAACATCCTTCACTACCAAGCTGGTATCATCAGCAAACAAAAATATTTTACAGTCACCTGTTATACTCGAAGGCATATCATTTATATAAATAAGAAACAGCAATGGTCCCAAAACAGACCCCTGGGGCACCCCATACTTAATTGTGCCCCATTGTGGTTGCACGTCATAGCTATTTTCTACACTGCGGAGAATTACCTTCTGTTGTCTATTATTAAAGTAAGAGGTGAACCAGTTGTGGGCTACTCCCCGTATTCCATAATGTTCCAACTTCTGCAACTATATTTTGTGATCAACACAATCAAACGCTTTTGTTAAATCAAAGAAGACGCCTAATGTCCGTAGCCTCTTATTTAACCCATCAAGTGCCTCACAGAGAAACGAAAATATAGCATTTTCAGTCGTTAAACCACTTCTAAAACCAACTGCACGTTTGACAATAAATTATGTGAACTGAAATGATCAATTAATCTTGAAAATACAGACTTTTCAATAACTTTAGAAAAAACCGCTGGCATAGAAATAGGTCTATAGTTGTCTACATTATCCCTTTCTCATTTTTTATAAAGTGGTTTCACTACTGAGTACTTTAATCTGTTAGGAAACTGACCATTCTGAAAGGAAAAATTACAAATATGGCTTAGTACTGGGCTAACATATGGAGAACAGTACTATAGAATTCTGCTAGATACCCCATCATATCCACAAGAGTCCTTAGTCTTTAGTGATTTAATTATTGACTCAATCTCACCTATGGAAGTATCATGAAGGACCATTTCAGGTAACAGCCTCGGAAAGGCATTTTCTAAAAACATTATATGATTACCTGTAGAAACTAGAGTTTTGTTTAGTTCCCCCACTATATTCAGAAAGTGATTATTGAATATTGCACATATATCTAACTTGTCAGTAACAGAAACATTCCTACTACGCACTGACGTTATATCTTCTACCTGCTGCTGCTGACCTGACACTTCCTTCATGACTGACCAGATAGTTTTAATTTTATACCGAGAGTTTGCTATTCTTTTTGCATACCACATACTTTTTGCATTCTTAATGACATTTTTCAGAACCTTACAGTACTGTTTGTAATGAGCTACTGCATCTTCATTCTGACTGCTTCTAACATTTTGATACAATTCCCGCTTAGTTCTTCATGATACTCTTATCCCCTTTGTCAGCCACCCTGGCTGTCTGTTACTGGAAGTACCCTGTTTTGATTGTTCCAGCGGAAAGCAACTTTCAAACAGCATAAGAAATGTGTTCAGAAAAACATTATATTTATCATCTGCATTATCGGCACTATAAACATCCTGCCATTCTTGTTCCTTAATTAAGCTTAAAAAGGTCTCAATTGCAACTGGATTAACTTTTCTGAGTAGTTGATATTTATCTTTAACGTTTGTTTGAGAACAAATACTTTTTAGAATTAAAAGTTGGGCATCGTGGTCTGATAGGCCATTTACTATTCTGCTGACAGAGTGCCCCTCTAATAATGAAGAATGAACAAAAATATTGTCAATGGTAGAACTGCTATTTCCTTGCACTCTCGTTGGAAAAAATACTGTTTGCATCATGTTATAGGAATTAAATAGATCTAACAGCTGCCTTTTCCTGCCGGCCGCTGTGGCCGAGGGGACAGAGGTGCTTCAGTCACGGTCTCCACGGCCACTACGGTCGGGGGTTCGAATCCCCCCTCGGGCATGGATATTTGTGCCGTCCTTAGTCTTAGCTAGTTCATAAGTAGTTTGTAAGCTTAGGGACTGATGACCTCGTAGTTAAGTCCTATAAGTTCTACAAACATTTGAACATTTTTTTTCTTTACTTTTCCTTGAGCTATCCCCTACACAATTAATGTTGAAATCTCCACACACAATTAAATTTTTATACTTCCTATACAGTGAACCCAGCTTGGGGAGAAAGATTTTAAAATCTGAGTCAGGGGATCTTTTTTGGTGACGAATTACAGTGATGATAACAGCGTAGGTTAATGCTTTGTTTTCATTCGCCCGGTTGCGGGAATATAGATTAAGCTATGACTGCTAAGGGATGAATGCAGATTACTCATTTGTGCAGTCAGTGTGGTATATGGAAGTTTGGTACGGTCCTGGAGTCGTGTTTGTGTAGCCTAGTGGTTAAGGCGACCGCTCGCGGAAAGCGGGAAACCCGGGTTCGAGTCCCGGCCCGGCACAAATTTTCATATGTCACCATCCGATAGAACATCTATACCTTATACAGTGACGCTAACAGAGATTCGCTATTGGGAAAAAATATTGATAATATTATCAGTACTGTAATTTGCCACCACACAGTAATTTAATCTGAATATGTTGCTAGGTTTATGGACGACAGACATGGCAACGTATGGAAGGTCGTTAACACCTTCCTTTTCCTTAAATAGCATTGAATGCTACATTACTGTATGGTGACGAATTACAATGATGATAATATTATCAATATTTTCTCGCAATAGCGAATTTCTTTCAGCGTCACTGTATAAGGTATGGATGTTCTACCAAATGGTAACAAATTTTCACATGTCACCATTTGGTAGAACAGCCATACTTTATACAGTGACGCTAAGAGAAATTCGCTATTGCGAGAAAATACTGATACCATTGAATGCTACTGAATCTGTATTGTGTGTGTGTGGGGGGGGGGGGGGGCAGTTGCGTTCTCCTTCTTCTACCGTGGCAAACACAGGGAGCGATGACGCAGCATTCGTTGCGCATAAACAGCGTCATCTCGCAGTTATGAATTGATGTAATTCTCGGTACCCTGTAAACAGCTAATAAACGTGCCGGGGAAAAGTTGCGCAGTCACAACCGATGAGTTGCCATCCGTATATCATTATAATCGCCCATCTATCTTCCAGAGATAGCATCTGCCGTGACTGCTTCAGCCTACGAAACACATCTCTCTTTCAAGCGACGCGCTGCACCGCGTCACTCCTTATCTCCCTGCCACGAGCTCACCACCACGGCAGGAAGCCGATTCCACTTTTTTCCCGCTCACTGTTGACGTGTGGTGGAAGTTTCAGCTTTGTAATATTCATGCCCCGAAGACATTCAGTTACGAATTATGAAAGAATATTACTTTCTGTAAGAACGTTTAGAAATGTCAACTAGGTAGTTATAACCTCAGCGAAAAGGGGGTTTCAAAAGGAATATTAAATATTTTAGCAGGAGGCAGCGTAGACGGAATGCAACAAACGGCCATGTAACGTGTGTCCAATTTTTACTGATTATACATAGCTGAGTTCAATGTGTTTTCGTGTGTTGTTATGCGTTTCTGCAGGAGTATTTATCAAAGGTCAACACTAGTTTGAGTGTTCTAGTGGTGAAGTCGTACTTTAGTTTACATTGAAGTTTTCATTGTGATTTATTAGTCAGATCTACTGTGCTAGATTAGATTAATACTTGCTCCATAGATCTTGACAATCAATATTTTAAGGATTTTTTTAAAAATTTTTGTTTCTTTTAATTTTTTTATTTATGTTATTTTCTTTATTTTTTATTTTTGTTATTTTCTTTATTTTTTTTAAAAGTTTTATCTAAAAATTCGTCTTCATTATAGAAGGAGTTGCCGTTCAGAAATTCCTTTAATTTCTTTTTAAATACTAGTTGGCTATCTGTCAGACTTTTGATGCTACTTGGTAAGTCACGAAAGACTTTTGTGGCAGCATAATTCACCCCTTTCTGAGCCAAAGTTAGATTTAACATTGAATAGTGAATATCGTCCTTTCTCCTAGTGTTGTTGCTATGCACACTGCTATTACTTTTGAATTCGGTCGGATTGTTAATAACAAATTTCATGAGTGAATATATATATTGTGAAGCTACAGTGAAGATCCCTAAATAAGTGTCTGCAGGATGCTCTTGGGTGGGCTCCAGCAATTATTCTGATTACACGCTTTTGTGCAATGAATACCTTTTTACTCAACGTTGAATTTCCCCAGAATATGATCCCATATGAAAGCAGTGAATGAAAATAGGCGTAGTAAGCTAATTTGCTGAGGTGTATATCACCAAATTTTGCAATGACTCTGATAGCATAAGTAGCTGAACTCAGACGTTTCAGGAGATCTTCAATATGTTTCTTCCAATTCCGTTCCCCGTCAATGCAAACACCTAAAAATTTTGAATATTCTACCTAAGCTACAGATTTATGTTCAAAGTCTATATTTATTGATGGTGTCATGCCATTTACTATATGAAACTGTATATACTGGGTTTTATCAAAGTTCAATAAGAGTCCATTTGTAGAGAACCACTTAATAACTTTCTGGAAGATATCATTTACAATTTCACCAGTTAGTTCCTGTTTGTCAGGTGTGATAGCTATACTTGTATCATCAGCAAAAAGTACTAGCTTAGCGTGTAAACATGCCGCACGTATTTACACAATCTGAGAATGCGGTTTTGTAGAATTTCTGCAAGTATTGAAGTTTTACATACAAGACTATGGGGGACATTCACATATACGGGTTCCATCCGTGTCATTTACAGCAGCTCTATCAACACCTTCGCCCATGAGATAAACATAGACGATTGGAATTTAGTCCTTGCAAATCGCCAAGTAACATCATTGTTGCACTGCAATGGTTAAGCCACTGTCAGTAGAGACGCGATCAATAATAAACGCAATTCACAGCAGTGTCCGAAGAAAGGTCACATGCTATTGTGGAGATACTGCTTCAAGAAAGCTTTTCTCTAAATTTTTGATGTGATTTTATACACAATCAGCTGACTGGGCTTGTGGCACCGCGTCGTCTTACAGGACCCCGGCATCTACACACTCTTGAAAATGAGTTTCCAGCATTATTGGATGGCGTTCCTTTTGCTACAAAAGGAGTACGTTCTACCAGCATCACAGGGATCCTACATATTCCAGCCGTCAGGTGTCACATCATCTAAGCCTAACATTCTCCAGAAGATGGATCGCCATATATGGGAACGTTCCTTGGTCAGCAAGGCCCCCGGACTTCAACTATTTGCATTTTTGCCAGTGGGAAGTGTGGAAAGGCGAAGTCGATTAATAAAAATAAAAACAGAAGAGCCGATTTGATCGTCGGATAATGATCAAATGTTCAAATGTTTGTAAATCTTATGGGACTTAACTACAGGGTCATCAGTCCCTAAACTTACAAACTACTTATGAACTACTTAGTGCTCGCCAGTACCTCGCCTCCTACTTTCCAAACTTCACAGAAGCTCTCCTGCGAAACATGCAAGACTAGCACTCCTAGAAGGAAGGATATAGTGGAGACTTGGCTTAGCCACAGCCTAAGGGATGTTTCCAGAATGAAACTTTCACTCTGCAGCGGAGTGTGCGCTGATATGAAACTTCCTGGCAGATTAAAATTGTGTGCCGGAATCGGGACTCGAACCTGGGACCTTTGCCTTTCGCGGGCAAGCGCTCTAACGACTGAGCTATCCCAACACGACTCACGATCCCACCTCACAACTTTAATTCCGCCGTCGGGATAGCTCAGTCGGTAGAGCGGTTGCCCGCGAAAGGCAAAGGTCCCAGGTTCGGGTGCCGGTTCCGGCACACAATTTTAATCTGCCAGAAGGTTTCATATCAGTGCACACTCCGCTGCAGAGTGAAAGTTTCATATCGTAATTATACTGTTTTTCTGCAACTTTTTGAAATTATTACTCTAGCAGCTAAAATAAAGAAAACCTTGAATTGTGCGATTATCGGATATAATAACAGTAAACCGTCGTTCCTACTGCTTCATTAAAACCCTTCCAGACTGTAGTTGCAGCACTTCTTTCTAATCTATAAGCAGTCGCCACATTCATCAGTTATCGCATTGTATGTTCTTCTTCATTGGCCGCGCGGAGTACTACATTCGTAGCGTGTCAGAAAAAATATCGGCGGGTGTGAGACAAGTGTGTCAGATGGCGCATCCCTCGGCGCCCTCGGTCATCCTGCCGTGTGAAGGCTCGCCGGCCAGCTGCGTGTGATCAGTCGCCGCCGAGCGCGCTCCTTTGTCTCGCCAACACGGCATCGACCGCCGCCGGTCATACCGCGCGTGCTCAGCAATGCAAAGAACGTCTGCCGCGCTTCCTCCGCGCATTAGCGATGCAGGCGGCGGCTGCACCGGCCACTGTCACTGCAGATTAATGTCCGGCCGGCGACCAGCATCTCGCCTACAGGCAAAGAACTCATTACTTCTCATCAATACATTCGCCTGTGTCCAAGGCTCCGGACACTGCAATGATTCAGGTGTATATGGAGTGATCAGGGAACAAATGTGTCGAGGAAACTTAAACACATATATTTTCCGATAAACTGAATGGAGAGACATGACAAGGCACAACCGTCTAGGTAGCTCTCTTAACACAGAAAAGATAGGTGAAAATAAAGACACCTGTTTGTAATCTTATCGGGTTTGCAGCCGGATACTAAAGTCAACTTGACACAATAGACACAATATTTCAGCGGCGCAACTGCCCGCCATCCTCAGGTGAGCATGCTGGTACACAGTCTCGCCGGAACTGAGTTACCAGTGCCATCGGCGGCTCCTTTATACATCGCGGAAGACCCATAGCGCGTGCGCAAGAAGTGACAGTGACTGCCCTCTGGCGCACAAGACGTACAGCGCTCCGGTGGTTGAATCCGGCGAAATCGATAATCGATGATGAAGAAAATTATTATCCAGATTGCTGAAGTACCAACCGTTGTTTTTTTTAACATCTGATAACACAGAGTGCCAAGATTTACTAAGAAGGTAGTCTTTGACTCTGTTAATCAGATTGTCAGATAATCGAATCTCTATGGATTCCTTAAAGACACAGTCCCAGTAACGAGATACTAAAGCAATCATGTGAGTTTTATTATACAACATTCTATGTCCATCATGGAGACAATACTCAGCTACCGCCGATTTCTCCGGCTGGAGCAAGCCGGCCGCGGTGGCCGAGGGGACTAAGGCGCTTCAGTCACGGTCTGCACGGCCATTACGGTCGGGGATTCGAATCCCCCCTCGGGCATGGATATTTGTGCCGTCCTAGTTCGTAAGTAGTTCATAAGTAGTTTGTAAGTTTAGGGACTGATGACCCCGTAGTTAAGTCCCATAGACAATACAAACATTTGAACATTGGCTGGAGCAAACGTGTGTGACGTTGACGTTCAACACATCTGTCCTGAATGGTACGGATCGTCTGACCAATAAACGTTTCCCCACATTGGCAGGGAATCTTATATACCCCCGGCTTCCTTAGAGGAATCCACAGAGATTCGATTATCTAACAATCTGATTAACAGAGTCAAAGACTACCTTCTTAGTAAATCTTGGCACTCTGTGTTATCAGATGTTAAAAAAACAACGGTTGATACTTCAGCAATCTGGATAATAATTTTCATCATCATCGATTATCGATTTCGCCGGATTCTACCACCGGATCACTGTGTGTCTTGTACCCCAGAGGGCAGTTACTGTTACTTCTTGCGCACGCGCTATGGTCTTCTGCGATGTATAAAGGAGCCGCCGATGGCACTGGGAACTCAGTTCCGGCGAGACTGTGCACCAGGATGACGAGCAGTTGCGCCGCTGAAATAGCTGAAATATTGTGTCAAGTTGACTTTAGTATCCGGCTGCAAACCCGAGAAGATTACAAACAGTTATTGCACCGGGAAAATCTTTGTGGTCACAAAGAGACACCTATGTCGGGCGGCATGGGGCGTCACGTTACGGATCACACAGCCACTCGCGTCGGAAGTTCCTAGTCCTCCCTCGGGAACTCGAGCATGTGCTGTGTGTGTGTGTGTGTTTTGTCCTTAGTATAAGTTATTTTCAGTAATTTGAAAGTCTATCTACCGACCAATGAGGAGAGCACTTTGGTCCCTTGGAATTAAAAAAAAAAAAAAAAAAAAAAAAAAAAAGCTATTGAGCTATTGACACACAAGTGTCAACATAATGATCTGATGGCAGTTGACCAGCACGGTAGCACAGCGTCAAAGAATGTCGACAAACAGAGCATCGTTCCAAATTTTGGCATTTCGTGTTCAAATCACATTCCTTGTTTCTTTCTTTCCTTCTTCGTTATGCCCATTTGCTCACTACGCATTTTCTTGAGTCTTTCCGTCCATTGTTTACCAGTGGTCTTCTTGGCTTTCTCTGCTGCTTTGAAACAAGATTTGCAAAGGCCTTGTGATTACTCATGGTATCTTCTTAGATGTTTAGTTCGTTTAAATCTTAGTCAATTAGATTTCGGGAATGCAGCCGCGGAAAATTCACTTCTTCCGCTGATATTTCGGCCGCGTACCTGCCGGCCATCTTCAGATTGAGACGAAGACTGTCAGGGAGGTGCCGGGAGCGGCCTTATAAGCCTGATCGCGGTGACAATGCGCGTGCGCGTCACAGATGCTGGTTTACTGCATATCGAAATACACGCGTGCGCCCCCCGTGGGGGAAGCGCTCCGGTGTTCACTTATCGATATGTGCTCGGCGGCGGCAACACCTTCACGTCTTCTCTGTGATTTCAATACTCCAAGCTTTCTTTGTCGGCCGCGGTTGCCGAGGGGACTGCGGCGCGCCAGTCACGGTCTGCAAGACCACTACGGTCGGGGGTTCAAATCTCCCCTCGGGCATGGATATTTGTGCCGTCCTTAGTGTAAGCTAGTTCATATGTAGTTTGTAAGTTAGGGACTGATGACCCCGTTATTAAGTCCCATAAGCTATACAAACATTTGAATATTTGAACAAGCTTTGTCTAAATTAAAACCCTTATCTATGTTTATTAAGTTGTTGGCCAGTCTAATTTCAACAGCTTCCTTAAATATAGCATCCCAAAACGAAGATATGGGTGTCAAAATCTTCACATTACTATAGTTCATGAAATGACCAGTTACTATGCAATGTTCAGCCGCAGCTGACTTGTCTGGCTGTAATAGGCGAGTATATCTTCTGTATTCGACGCATCTCTCGTGGACAGTGCGTGTTGTCTGGCCTATATATGAATTATCTCTATTTCCGCAAGGGATCTGATACACACCCGACTTGCGAAGCAACAAATCGTCCTTTACAGACCCGAGTAAGGCTGCAATCTTCACAGGTGGCCGGAAGATAACCTTAACACAATGTTTGTCGAGAATGCGGCTTATCTTTGACGAAAGAGCGCCCACGTAAGGTAAGAAGGCTCTTGATCTGTAACTATTATCTTCCTCCACATCTCGTGCTTGCATTCTTGCACTCACATCGAATGCTCTGCGAATCTGTTGCTGCGAATATCCATTTGCTTTGAAAATGCTCTTCAGGTGTGTGAGCTCTTCCTGCAAGTTGTCATCGTCTGATATACAATGTGCTCTGTACACCAATGTCTTAAGGACCCCTGCATTTGTGAAGGATGATGGCATGTAAATACAGATTCGTATGGGTTGGTTTTGGATATACTGCACGTCCTGTGCTCCAGACCGCTCGGCTACTCCCGCACGGCTCGCGCATTGGTGTATGTGTTCGTCCTTAGTTTAGTTTCAAATGTTCAAATGTTTGTAGAGTCTATGGGACTTAACTACGGGGTCATCAGTCCCTAAACTTACAAACTACTTATCAACTAGCTAATCCTAAAGACGGCACAAATATCCATGCCCGCGGGGGGATTCGAACCCCCGACCGTAGTGGCCGTGCAGATCGTGACTGGAGCGCCTCAATCCTCTTGGCCACCGCGGCCGGCTAGTTTAGTTTAAGTTAGTTTAAATAGTTTGTAAGCCTAGGGGCTCATAACAGTAGTTAAGTGCCACAGATTTACAAACATTTGAACTTTTTTTGTAGCCACGTATTGGCTAGTGAGTACTCTAACACTGAATTTTAGAGAAATGATTAAAAGCTACTTTGGAAACTAAATATTAAATGAAGCAGATGTAATCTAAAAATGTACGAATAGTACCATAAAACCTCATTATTTTCCCATTATAAAAGCTACAAAGAAATAAGCAGGTTTGCCTTTATGATTCGTGTAAAAGGTATGTATTACATAGAATGCAATTTTTATGCACCTTAACTTACAAAGTTACAAAATACCTGCAGAATGTAAATTGCTGGTGGTGGACGCTAAACAGACTACGCCGAGAAGAAGTAGTTCATCGTTCAAAACGAGTATGCTGAACAATATTAATAGGCGAGCACAATGAACAACACAGACGACAGCTCGATACCGAGCAGTAACTGAAACAGAGTGACCGCAACGGGGCTGGCCACGCGGCAGTCAGACGTAGACGTCGCAGCTACCATTCAGGACCAGGACGGCCAGTTGCTGGAAGTACAAGTCGCCGCTACTGTTCCAGCGTTCCGGACCGGGACCTCCGAATGGGGCCAATTGCGACCAACAGAGAGAACTGCCGCTTGTTGGCTTGGGTCTACTGCAGCGCACTTCACTTCTAATTGTAGTACCACAGTCTAACATAACAGTCGCGACACTCACTGCTGTCACACTTCTTATCAACTGACAGTTGCAACGACACTAGCGCTCCTAGCGGTGGGCAAGACGGCGAAGTACTCATGTTTGTTTATAATTACTTTTGTACGTAATTAACGAAATAGTATAATGTTTTGTTACAAGCATAATTATCAAGAGACATACATAATACGAACATTAATGTAAAAACAACCGAACTTAACTGATTCAGTGGTATATCAAGGAACTTTGTCATGAACCAATACTTATGAATATGTCTGTATTTGCAGTGTATTCCGCTGAAAGTAAGTATAATATAAACATAAATTTCTGTTATGGTCTGTTCTATGACAAAAGTTTTGGACACGTATCAATTTGGTATGGAGTCTAATGATTCGGACCTTTTTAGGCTTCACGAGTGTTTCTCATAGGCGCATATTATTTTGACTGTGATTACTTTAGCTTAAGAAGATAATGTCTTGGAGATTGTTGCCGTTTGTGGTTAAGCTGTAGCAACGATAGTGGACTTGAGTTCTTTGTGGTTAAGCTGTAGCAACGATAGTGGACTTGAGTTCTCCTTTGTTGAAAACAGTTTGATTGCTTTTTCCGTTTTCTTGCCATGTCTGTGACGTTCCTCCTTCAGCTACAGTTGTGGTGACTGATTTGGTACGTTAAATACTGTAGTTATCGCATTCTATATACCTTTCCTACGTTCCACCCTCACCTATTCTACTGGAATTTTAGTGAACAAGCGTTAACTTTCGTGAGTAGATAAGCGACATTTTTCTGCCAAATGGCGGTTCTTCTGGTGTTTCCTAGCCATTTTTCTATTTTTAATATTAAATTTAATTATTCAGTAAAAGCCTGTATGTTACACGATAATTGTAAATGAACTGTGCTGCACCGTACTATTTCACACTTTGTCAGGGATCATAGGAAACCTAAGAAAGACAAATGTGGAGTTATTTTTAAGTGATTACCTGTTTTATGGAACTGCATACGTTGTTGTTGTTGTGGTCTTCCGTCCGGAGACTGGTTTGATGCAGCTCTCCACAATACCCTATCCTGAGCAAGCCTCTTCATCTCCACATAAGAACGCCAACCTACATCTATCTGAATCTGCTTACTGTAACCATCTCTTCGTCTTCCTCTGCGATTTTTACCCCACACACTTCCCTCCAACGCTAAATTCACAATTCCTTGATGTCTAAGAATGTGTCCTACCAATCTATCCCTTCTTTTAGTCAAGGTATGCCAGAAATTTCTTTTCTCCCCAATTCTGTTCAGTACCTCCTCATTAGTTACGCAATCCACCCACCTAATCTTCAACATTCTTCTGTAGCACCATATTTCAAAAGCCTCAATCGTCTTCCTGTCCGCACTGTTTATTGTCCATGTTTCACTCCCATACAAGGCAACACTCCATACAAATGAAATGTTTGGAAAGCTTATGGGACTTAACTACGGGGTCATCAGTCCCTAAACTTACAAACTACTTATGAACTACTTACGGACTAGGACGGCACAAATATCCATGCCCTAGGGGGGATTCGAACCCCCGACCGTAGTGGCCGTGCTGACCGTGACTGGAGCGCCTCAGTCACCTCGGCCACCGCGGCCGGCTCCATACAAATGCCTTCAGAAAGGACTTCCTTAGGCTTAAATCAATATTTGATGTTAACAAATTTCTCTTTTTCAAGAACGCTTTTCTACCCATTGCCATTCTGCATTTTATATCCTGTGTACTGCGACCATCATTTGTTATTTTACTGCCCAAGTAACAAAACTCATCTACCTCCTTTATTGCTTCGTTTCCCAATCTAATTCCTTCAGCATCACCTGATTTTCTTACACTGCACTTCATCTTATATGCATCTTTCAGCACCCTGTCCATTCCGTTCAATTGCTCTTCCAGGTCCCTTGCTGTATCTGATAGAATTACTTTGTCGTCGGCAAAACGCAATGTTTTTAATTCTTCACCCTGAACTTTAATTCCTTCTCCAAATTTCTCCTTGCTTTCCTTTATAGCTTGCTCAATGTACAAATTGAATAACAATGGAGAAAGACTACAACCTTGTCTTACACCCTTTCCAACCACTGCATCCCTTCCATGCCCTTCAACTCTGACAACCGCTGTCTGGTTTTCGTACAAGTTGTAAATCACCTTACGCTCCCTTTATTTTACTCCTGCTTGCTTCAGAATTTGAAAGAGTGTATTCCAATCAACATTGTCAAAAGCCTTCTCCAAATCTACAAAAGCTAGAAATGTAGGTTTGCCTTTTCTTAATCTATCTTCTAGGATAAGCCGTAAAGTGAGTATTGCCTCCCGTGTTCCTACATTTCTCCTGAACCCAAACTAATCTTCCCCGAGGTCGGCTTCTACCAGCTTTTCCATCCTTCTGATTATGATTCGTGTTAATATTTTGCAACCATGACTTATTAAACTGATGGTTCTGTAGTTTTCACACCTGTCTGCACCTGCTTTCTTTGGAATGGGGATTATAACATTGTTCTTAAAGTCTGAGGGTACTTCGCCTGTCTCATACATCTTACACGCCAGGTGAAACAGGTTTGTCATGGCTGGTTCTCCCAGAGCCTTCAGTAGCTCTGAGGGAATATCATCCACTCCAGGGGCCTTGTTCCGACCTAGGTCTTTCAGGGCTCTGTCAAATTCTTCTCTCAGTACAGTATCTCCTATTTCATCTTCATCTACCTGCTCTTCCCTTCCTACAATATTGTCTGGAAGTTCATTTCCTTTGTAGAGCCCCTCTATATACTCTTTCCTCCTTTCAGCTTTCCCTTCTATGCTGAGAACTGGTTTTCCATCAGTGTCCTTGATATTCATAGAGCTGTTTTTCTTATCTCCAAATATTTCTTTTATTTTCCTGTAGGCTTATCTATTTTTCCCCTATTTATACATTCTTCTACATCATTGTATTTGCCTTCTAGCCACTCCTGCTTAGCCATTTTGCACTTCCTGTCAATCTCATTTCTTACTCGTCTGTACTCCATTTTGCCTGTTTCATTTACTGCATTTTTATATTTTCTTCTTTCATCGATTAAATTTAGTATCTCCTGTGATATCCAAGGATTTTTTGTAGGTCTTTCCTTCCTACCTATTTTGTCCTCTACTGCCTTCACTATTTCATCTCTCAATGCTACCCATTCCTCCTCTACTGTTTTATTTCCCCCGTTTCTGTCAATTGTTGCTAAAGCTCCCTAAGAAATTCTTAAGAACTTCAGGTTCCTTCAATTTATCCAGGTCCCATCTCCTTATTTTTCTACCTTTTTGTAGTTTCTTCAGTTTCAGCCGACAGTTCATAACCAGCAAGTTATGGGGAGTCTATATCTGCCCTTGGGCATGTCTTACACTGTAAAACCTGGTTCCGAAATCTCTGTCTTACCATTATAAAATCTATCTGGTATCTCCCGGTGTCTCCTGGTCTCTTCCACGTATACAACCTTCTTTTGTGATTCTTAAACCAGGTGTTTGTTATAACTAAATTATGTTCCGTGCAAAATTCTACCAGGCGGCTTCCTCTTTCATTCCTTTTGCCCAGACCATATTCACCTACTATCTTCCCTTCCCTTCCTTGTCCTACTACCGAATTCCAGTCGCTCATAACAATTAAGTTTTCCTCTCCCTTAATTGTCTGAATAATTTCCTTTAGCTCCTCATATATTTCTTCGATTTCCTCATCATCGGCAGAGCTAGTTGGCATGTACTACTGTTGTCGGTGTTGGCTTCGAAGCTATCTTGACAATGATAGTGCGATCACTGTGCTCGTCATAGTAGTTTACCCGCATTCCTATTTTCTTATTCATTATCAATCCTACTCCTGTGATACCCCCAATTGATTTTGTATTTATAATCCTGTACTCACCTGATTAGAAATCCTGTTCATCCTGCCACCGAACTTCACTAATCCCCCCTATATCTAACTTACTGCATACGTTACGCGATGTAAAAAGTATGTTAAAATCAATATGAACGTTACTACTCACACTCATCCAATATCGTATTCAGAAATGTGGCTTGCCGCCGATTGGAACGCTGCTGTCCCTGTGTATAACAAAAATCAGCGGGGTCGTCGTGGTAGTACTGCGTGTTGCCTGTCTCCAGCGGTCGCTTTCGTTTAGACGTTAGCACCTGAACTGTAGAGCTGCCTCCTATGTAGTTTCGCATCTAAATGATGAAGTTATGAGGGACTTTACTACATGGAAGCAGGAATTGATAACTGAATTTATTAATGACAAAGTGGCAATGTATTGTAAATATTCTTACGAAATGTCATGTAGTAAATTCTGTACACAAGTGCTTTTCAACCTCGTAGAATATGCGACCCTCTTCGAAGTACAGTCAGTGTCAGAATTCGCGAGACCCCTCGCCTAATCGCTATACACAACCGCAAAGTTCTGCTGCTTGGTGGGAAGTATATACAGCTAGGCAACACGATCGTACATACTGTCGATTACCCATCTGACACGAAATCTGAGAGGAAAAATGTTATCTTCCAGTATCGCAGCCAGTTGTAACAACACGCGTGCTTTCTATGCGACGTGAAGGCTACTTGGAAAACTGATTTTAGAAACTGCTTTGCGTGTTAGCCATAGCATTTTAAGCTGTTTGCGACCTACAAATTCCTTTCCACATTTCTTTTCTTACCGTTTCAATGAACAAAGACAGCAATTAGAATTGAGATGCTGCAGTCCGTGAATATTTTCGGACGTTACTGACACATTCAAATGATAAAATTGCATGTATATCATATAATTAATTCAATTACATGAATGGACTTTGTTATGAAGCTAAGTGTTACATCATTTTGCATAACGTTTCGAGTATCGCTGACGGTTTCCGCCCACCGCCTCGGTTGCGCTATAAAGACGACAACCGTTTGGCGCCGCAGATCACTGATGGTATTTCCGAGAGTGAAGGTATCGTGTCATTTCCACTGGTTCTCTTTCGGTTGATGTTGCAACTAAGATATCAGCACAAATTTAACAAACATAAGCCAGCTGTGTCACCACAAATTACAGTTCTCCTCAGACGTTTGGTATTTTTCCATACTCCTTCTCTTATTGAAATGCCTAATATTAAGCATTTGACAACATATTGGGCTATTGTAATACCAGATACGATTATGTCAAATGAATGTGCAGAGAAGCAAACAAATGATAAAGATAAGCTTATTTATCTCGCCAAATGGCCAACTACTGATCAACGAGCGATAGTTCGATTACTGACTCTTTCGCATTTTCTTCTATTTTGAAATATGGCTCACTATGTTTCTCACGTAAAAATAACAAACACACATGATAATTGCCGCGGTGGAGTAGCCGAGCGGTCTAAAGCGCCTCGCTGCGGACCGCGTGGTTGCTCGCCGTGGAGGTTCGAGTCCTCCCTGGGGCATGGGTATGTGTGTTTGTCCTTAGGTTACTTTACCTAGGTTTAAGCAGTTTGTAAGCTACGGACTGATGACCACGCAGTTGGTCCGATAGATTTACAGACATTTGAACATTTGAACACATGCTAATTGGGTAACAATCTGTATCGCAATTATTGTGAGGAAATTATTATTCCGTAACCATGAAAATATATTGATAATACTATATGAAACATGTGCAACAGAGAATTTTGTTGCATCAAATGAATTTCTTTAAACTATCGTATCCAACACTCATTTGTATTTTTATTCCGTTTCTTTCAATAACGACGCAAAAGCCACGTTTTTCATGCAAGCATCATTAGGAATATTAAATCGGTGTGACATTCAAATCCGTAGTCGTTTAAAATAATCCTGTTTCAATCCAGACAACAAGAATTCCGAATACTGTTCGCCACATGGCTTCCCCAAAGAGATCTTTTGGTGTGAGTTGGTCACTGGCGAGTATCGAAGACGATATGTTTCGCATACTAATCAAAAATATAAACCGCCAAACCACATAATGCAGGAAGTAGATGTCTGAACAATCATCTTAGAATGAAGTCGGTCATCTATTCAAAGAAGCAGGCATTAATTTGATAATGCAAACAGCAAAAACAAGTAGATTGAATAATTTGTAAAATCTCAAACGTAAGAGTCGACTTTTGGTGATTCTCCATCGTAGCAGTTAGAGGAGTGAAAGATTCTAAAGCTGATTCCTTGATTTTAGAAGCCGCAGCCGCTTATTCTGTAGTAGGACAGCATTACACACCGGTGGGTTTCAGTTACTGTGCAGAATACAAAACCACGGTTTTTCGTCAAAAGCGTGCGTAGTTTCCTGCCACTTACGAATAGGTAGTAGACCTATGTTCCCGCAGAGATTCGATAAACGGCTATGCTATAGCATGTGTGGGTAGCGCCGGCATAAATGCGCAGATACATAACACGAGGTCCTAGGATCCATCTGACATCCGCAGCACTTTTATTTTTAATTATTCACTCATTTTCACGAGTTTCAATCCGTATTTTTCACATACGTAACTTTCCTGCTCAGTAACAACTTTGGTATCGAATATAGTATCAAAAAGATTTAACTCTTCATTCAGCCAGTTGATATGATGAAGTTTTGAATGAATGAACGAAATAGACAGTCTATTTGCGTCAGATGTTCTGAGCAGATTGACACTGCCACCAGAAAAATGCAACAGATCGTGTGAGTCATAGCGTAAGTTTTTCCACAGACAGATAATAAACGTTGGTTTCAGGGCACATATCGTATGGATTTATAAATATGAAACAATATAATAGTCACAGTTTATTAGCTGAAATAAGTGCATACTGGAAAACGTTGCCTTTATGTGGGTTCAAAACTTGACAAGCACATACCAAGAGTGTAATAGCTACAACGACAAACTCCGAATGCGATTGTCTTGACAAAGGCTAATAATATCCCCTTATACGTTTGCGTGTTGAAAGTCTCAACACTTGGGATCGCTGGATGGGTCTCGCCTACTTGGCCCAATCTGTGCGAGAAGAAACACGAATATGAACCTTTTAAATTCCTACAATATCTCTCCTGTGTAGGCCATACGAAAAGAGAAAACTCACGCCAAATGATCCAACTACAGATAGGTGCAATATCAGCTAATATTGAGGCTCACCATTGCTCATGACGATGTTTTCGGTGTTGCGAAATAGCTAAACGATTAGCTTTTGAATGAAACAGCACGGGTTTGAATCCCGTCCCTTCCAAAATACTTTTCTTATATTAATCCTTGTAGTTTTAATTATCAATTATAAAAATTTCAATTCATAGTATATATAGTCGGTTTCGTTAAAACTAATTTAATTAATTGATATATCTCATTTCATCATTTCATTTTCATAATTCGATGAAGTATTAAATGAAAATAATATTTCAAAAATTGTAGCACGTCTTTATATGCCGACGTTATATTACATTCCTTAGGGTGTTCATCGTCAAAGAAAATCTCCACACTATGCAGAGTTTACCAAAGTATTTTAAGCGAGAAATTTTATCCGAAATATGCTTCGGTGCAAAGCATACTTTATTCAAGTTTTTAAGTAAATAACTTTTCACTGTTGATTTTTGTGCATACCAAGTGTATGGATGGGAATTGTGGCACTGAACTGATGCTGTAGGATTGAATGTGTTTTAATTGAGACACCTCTTGACATCGACGTTCGTGGCACACTGAAACGTTTAAGTAAATTTAAATTTCATAAATAAACGGTTTACATTGCGAGGGGTAATATGAAATGAACAAAAAAGTAAGGAGTACCGGGGAATCGAACCTTGACTTCCAACTTTGCACGCCAAGCACTTGTCCACTACGCTAAGCACACTCCTCGAAAACAAGAAGTTAATAAGCAGCTTACATAACACCTATTTGTCTGTGAGAAATTTTCACCACCGTATTCGCTTTCACTTAAGCGAACTCGGGCGGGATATTTTGGGAATTTGAAAGGTTTGTCAACCTCCTTCTCCCAGGGTTTGAACAAAATCTTTGAAAACCATCACGCAAACTACTCTGTCAGTCATAAACATTCTACAGTATAAACTGAAAGACAGAATCGTTGAGGAAATGTCTGCCATCCCCTCTCCCCAATCCTTGAGGGTTAAAATTCTAGGAGTAGGAACATCCTCATCCATGATCCACGGACTGAGACGCGATATTTTTGTGAAATTCAGTGTCCTGTTACAGCGACAGTCGTAAAAATTGTGGGAATAAAGTTTATGAAGTAGTTTCTGTTAACATTTATAAAGAAACTTTACCCTGTAGCTACGAATGCCTGATCTACGAAACAGCAACGAATCTAAATCATTACTACGAACGTGTTTCTGACGGCATTTTGACTCGTGAGTGTTCTATAGTTCAAAGGCACATGCGGTAACTTGAGAGTAATTTTGCGAAAAATTTGTAACAAAAAGTGAGGGAGACGTATGTCGACCACGCTACTAAACACCCAAATGCAAGGTCTTGGTTTTCTGGGGTGTTCATTCTACTATCAATCGCTGTTTTATGTCCTCTGACTTTATTGAAAGCAGAAAGGTTTTTTTTAATAAATGAAGCAAGTCATGTTACCAAAAACAGGTGGTCTTATTTTTGTCACCCTGATTTCTTTAATGAACAGTTTCATATTAACAACATACCTAACGCAACAGTTGGTAAGATTTAGCTGTAGTAGACTGTCGTGTAAGGAAGTTTGTTTACACGCGCTAGCCGTGCTGTGAAGTGCCCCGTTTACTTCCGTTGAAACCTCTGGCCGGCCAAACGCACTGACTGGAGGACGAGACATTCGCTGCGATTGAGCAGAGGCATGCCTCGCCTCTTCTCGACTGCCCACTGATGTGTCTGAACCTGTCTTCTTAAATGGACTGTTTGCCTTATGATGCCTGGTTATCCTGATACCGATCTCCTAATGGATTCTCGTCCTAGGTTATATTATTGTGCACTGAATTAAGAATTTTATTATTGGATGGTTTCAGATAGCCCGCCTGTTAGTTGCCATATTTAGCGGCAATTCTTACATTATTGAACAATAAGTGTATAATAACTTCTTTATATTTGAACATTAACATGTCGTGACGCTGAAAAAGAGGTGTGTATGGTCTATTAAAATTGTATTCTGTTGAATGTGTAATACATTAACCTCGAAACAACTTAATAATGACATGTCTGCGGAGGAATGGCCGAGCGCATTGAGGCGCTACGCTACGATGTGCGAGGCCGTTCCCCTTCGGGGGTTCGAATCCCCCCCCCCCCCCCGTCTTATTATATTGGTGTGGTGTCTGTTATTTCGGGCTATCCGAAGTAACAGACACCATACCAATATAATTAATCACGACACGCGAAGACGGCGTTTCTTCAATCACTTCACAGCATATGTAGTCATACGTTCGACCTCGCACGATAGGGGCGCTACAGCCATAGCGTGCAACTTGTGGAAGTTTGAGACGGACGCGGGGCGAGCACCGGGATCCACGTGGTTAAGTTCACCGCTGGCCCGAAGCTGGAGACCCAGGTTCGATTACCGGCCTGCTTCACATTTTCACTTGTCGCCATTGTGTAATTTCAATGTCCTAATGCAGCACTATCGGTCATTTTCTTCCTAATCCTTATTCCGTCACCTACTTCACAATTGCTTACTAGGCAGACTACTCTCCACTAGACCATCGCACCACTAGCGATTAAGGCGCCTCCACGTCACAAATTTTACTTCAGCTTCTGCGTTCCAAAGAATGTTGGAACAACTGCCAAGGCTCTCCACGCAGCGAAATAGACTAGTAAGCATGGAGGTCTGTGTTCGATCCCCGACCGCATCACAAATTTTAATTCAGTGCTTCACGTTTATCTTTAATGTCTTTGACATGTTTGAGAAGAAAAACCGTCTCAGGTTTCGTGTATTTGCTTTTACATTGATATTCCTTCATAACTATATGAAAATTCTTGTTTCTTTTTGTTTGGGCCTCTCTATCTCCCCTTCTAGGCTGAACTTCCCCCAGAAATTACGCCTGCATCGGCGATCTTCTATATTTAAACTTTTCGCAGATGTTTTAAATCCAATTCTGCTCAACCATATTTGTTTTAGAGATTGATTAAATTTAGAAAATGAGTACTTCTTCTCTCGGAAAAATAAATATTACGATTCCTGATGAAAATTACTCTGTGCGTCCAGTTTAAACTTACAGATTTCTGGGGCACGGCCCACCGCCTCACAGCGGCCGGCCAACTAGCTAGCCGGCCAGCCGGCTCAGGACTGCTATGCTTACGTCAGATGACGTGCGCGCCGGGGCCTGTCTTTCTCGTAGGCATCGCTCCACGGCTGCAGACGTAACGCTAACTGGTGAAGCACGACATTCACTGTTGAGTCGCCACCAGGTTTCTCATGTGATTCAGGACTCTTGGAACATTTTGAAACAAAATCCGCTTCGACTGCAATTAACTTTATTTAAAAAAAGCACTACCGGTTTCGCGTCCTGTAGACACATCATTAGGTGCTAAAATTACTTAGAAAAAGATATCTACCATTTAGCCTTCCCCAGCGTTCACGTTAAATTTAAAACAATCGAAAGCTTAACTTCACGTCCTCATTAAAAAGTATAAACTTGAACGCTGTTGCGTTAGTCCTAGTTTTTAAAAATATACTGCGGGTGGAGAACAGGTGAAATCGTGCCATGTGGAAGCGGTGTTGGCGCGAAACCGACCGAGGCAATACTCTTGGAACCAGTTACTTGAATGTCCATGTTACGTGATTAGAGTTGTGGGTTCACTGCCCGACGGACTTCGAGCCGTTTTTAAGGCTGAAGAGGATATACGGGATGTTGAACAGTATTAGTAGAGTTTCTTGGCCGGCCGAAGTGGCCGAGCGGTCTGCGGCACGCAGTCACGGTCTGTACTGCCACTACGGTCGAGGGTTCGAATTCCCCCTTGGGCATTGATATTTGTGCCGTCCTTAGTATTAGCTAGTTCATAAATAGGTTGTATATTTAGGGACTGATGAGCCGGTCCGTAAGTCCCATAAGCTCTACAAACATTTGAACATTTCGATTTGATTTCTTGTTTTGTTCGCTTCGTTTTTTAAGCAGTCAGAATCTTATAAAGAAGAGTTATTTGCTTTAATTTTAAGAAATTTTCAACAGGATTCATAATAATAGTTTTTATTTTTCCGTGAGAAGAACTATTCAGTTTCTAGGTTCAATACATGGATGTGCTGAACTGTATTTTAAACATCTAAACATCTGCAAAAAGTTTAGAGTACAAGATCGCAGATGAAGGCGTAATTTGTGAGCGAAGTTCAGTTCAGCCTAGAAGAGCAGATAAAGAGGTCCAAAGAAAAAGAAACAAGAATTGGTAAATATTTATGAACGAGGTGAAGGAATAAGAGGTAGGAAAGGAATAATAGTGCTGAATTAGGGCATTGAAATTAAACAATGGCGGTAAGTGAAAATATGAAGCGGGACGGGAATCGAACCCGTGTCTCCCGCTTCGGGCCAGCGGTGAACTTAACCACGTGGCTACCGGTGCTCACCCTGCGTCTGTTTCAAACTTTCACAAGTTGCACGCTATGGCTGTAGCGCCCATATCGTGCGAGGTCGAACGTATGACCGCATATGCGGTGAAGTGATTGAAGAAACGCCGTCTTCGGAAGTCGTAATTAATTATATTGCTATGAAGTCTGTTACTTCGGATATGCCCGAAATAACAGACACCACACCAATAAAATAAGAAACGAGAATACCCAATAGGCTTCTAATCGTTGCAGAAGCAGTATTAGCAGAAGACGTTCATTTATTTATAATGGTTTAGTATGTAACAGTATACGAGTGCTACCTATAGGACCCACTGTTTGGCTACCATTGGCAAAAAAACAAACGAGTCAAACTGTTTGAGAAACACCGATGTTCAATAGAATAGGAAAAGAATTCACCTACGAAATGAAATCATTTTAGTATATTTCTTTTAAAGCGGATGTAGTATGTTTTAACGTTCTAATCTATGATTTCATTTTAATAATGTGTACTTTTTTTTTCAATGAGAGAGAACAGTATTACTTTTAAAAATTAATTTTGGGACTGAATAACATATTGTGAACAAGTATAGTACAGAAGACGAAGCAAGTATAAAAAAGCGTTGTGGAAGGAGCAGGTTCGTCTGGAAGGGCAATTAAGACCAAATAAAAAATAAAACACAATGAAACCCTTTATCATAACTGTTGTTGATGGTAAGCAGGCATAAACGTCATGTCTTTTTATTCAGGTCAGAGGTTTCCAGTAGGTTTCTCGAAGTAGGTTGCAAAGCTCTTGGTACGATATATAGTAGTAATATTCCGGGTATATCGATACTATACAGGGTAAGCGCCAATAACTTGGGTCGTGGAGTAATGGATTTTATACATTACTTTCAAATTCGTCTTGAAGCTGTGTATAAAACTCCCTTCTGAACCAGCTAACACATACAGAGACTATAACAGAGGTTCGACACTTTTGTATTTTTTGTTCATACAACAGCGTACTTTGTTTCACCATTAGATTTCCCGAAGGTTAGTTCTTTGCTTGCAGCATAGACTATCGAAATTGTATTAAAACATTAAATCTCCACAAAACCAACGAACAGACTAGACGTTCAAATCAATACGTAACTGCCATGTCATAAAAAATATGTTTAAATTTTTGTTAAGCTTATGGGATTTAACTCCGGGGTCATCAGTCCCTAAACTTACAAACTACTTATGAACAACCTTATACTGCAGACGGTACAAACAACAATGCCCAAGGGGGGGGATTCGAACCCCCGAAGGGGAACGGCCTCGCACATCGTAGCGTAGCGCCTCAATGCGCTCGGCCATTCCTCCGCAGACATGTCATTATTAAGATATAATTTGATAGTTGCTTCGAGGTTAATGTGTTACACATTCAACAGAATACAATTTTAATAGACCATACACACCTCTTTTTCAGCGTCACGACATGTTAATGTTCAAATATAAAGAAGTTATTATACACTTATTGTTCAATAATGTAAGAATTGCCGCTAAATATGGCAACTAACAGGCGGGGTATCTGAAACCATCCAATAATAAAATTCTTAATTCAGTGCACAATAATATAACCTAGGACGAGAATCCATTAGGAGATCGGTATCAGGATAACCAGGCATCATAAGGCAAACAGTCCATTTAAGAAGACAGGTTCAGACACATCAGTGGGCAGTCGAGAAGAGGCGAGGCATGCCTCTGCTCAATCGCAGCGAATGTCTCGTCCTCCAGTCAGTGCGTTTGGCCGGCCAGAGGTTTCAACGAAAGTAAACGGGGCACTTCACAGCACGGCTAGCGCGTGTAAACAAACTTCCTTACACGACAGTCTACTACAGCTAAATCTTACCAACTGTTATTCAGTTGGTCTCAGACGTTTCATAAATGACTTTTGCGTTAGGTATGTTGTTAATATGAAACTGTTCATTAAAGAAATCAGGGTGACAAAAATAAGACCACCTGTTTTTGGTAACATGACTTGCTTCATTTATTAAAAAAAACCTTTCTGCTTTCAATAAAGTCAGAGGACATAAAACAGCGATTGATAGTAGAATGAACACCCCAGAAAACCAAGACCTTGCATTTGGGTGTTTAGTAGCGTGGTCGACATACGTCTCCCTCACTTTTTGTTACAAATTTTTCGCAAAATTACTCTCAAGTTACCGCATGTGCCTTTGAACTATAGAACACTCACGAGTCAAAATGCCGTCAGAAACACGTTCGTAGTAATGATTTAGATTCGTTGCTGTTTCGTAGATCAGGCATTCGTAGCTACAGGGTAAAGTTTCTTTATAAATGTTAACAGAAACTACTTCATAAACTTTATTCCCACAATTTTTACGACTGTCGCTGTAACAGGACACTGAATTTCACAAAAATATCGCGTCTCAGTCCGTGGATCATGGATGAGGATGTTCCTACTCCTAGAATTTTAACCCTCAAGGATTGGGGAGAGGGGATGGCAGACATTTCCTCAACGATTCTGTCTTTCAGTTTATACTGTAGAATGTTTATGACTGACAGAGTAGTTTGCGTGATGGTTTTCAAAGATTTTGTTCAAACCCTGGGAGAAGGAGGTTGACAAACCTTTCAAATTCCCAAAATATCCCGCCCGAGTTCGCTTAAGTGAAAGCGAATACGGTGGTGAAAATTTCTCACAGACAAATAGGTGTTATGTAAGCTGCTTATTAACTTCTTGTTTTCGAGGAGTGTGCTTAGCGTAGTGGACAAGTGCTTGGCGTGCAAAGTTGGAAGTCAAGGTTCGATTCCCCGGTACTCCTTACTTTTTTGTTCATTTCATATTACCCCTCGCAATGTAAACCGTTTATTTATGAAATTTAAATTTACTTAAACGTTTCAGTGTGCCACGAACGTCGATGTCAAGAGGTGTCTCAATTAAAACACATTCAATCCTACAGCATCAGTTCAGTGCCACAATTCCCATCCATACACTTGGTATGCACAAAAATCAACAGTGAAAAGTTATTTACTTAAAAACTTGAATAAAGTATGCTTTGCACCGAAGCATATTTCGGATAAAATTTCTCGCTTAAAATACTTTGGTAAACTCTGCATAGTGTGGAGATTTTCTTTGACGATGAACACCCTAAGGAATGTAATATAACGTCGGCATATAAAGACGTGCTACAATTTTTGAAATATTATTTTCATTTAATACTTCATCGAATTATGAAAATGAAATGATGAAATGAGATATATCAATTAATTAAATTAGTTTTAACGAAACCAACTATATATACTATGAATTGAAATTTTTATAATTGATAATTAAAACTACAAGGATTAATATAAGAAAAGTATTTTGGAAGGGACGGGATTCAAACCCGTGCTGTTTCATTCAAAAGCTAATCGTTTAGCTATTTCGCAACACCGAAAACATCGTCATGAGCAATGGTGAGCCTCAATATTAGCTGATATTGCACCTATCTGTAGTTGGATCATTTGGCGTGAGTTTTCTCTTTTCGTATGGCATACACAGGAGAGATATTGTAGGAATTTAAAAGGTTCATATTCGTGTTTCTTCTCGCACAGATTGGGCCAAGTAGGCGAGACCCATCCAGCGATCCCAAGTGTTGAGACTTTCAACACGCAAACGTATAAGGGGATATTATTAGCCTTTGTCAAGACAATCGCATTCGGAGTTTGTCGTTGTAGCTATTACACTCTTGGCATGTGCTTGTCAAGTTTTGAACCCACATAAAGGCAACGTTTTCCAGTATGCACTTATTTCAGCTAATAAATTGTGACTATTATATTGTTTGATATTTATAAATCCATACGATATGTGCCCTGAAACCAACGTTTATTATCTGTCTGTGGAAAAACTTACGCTATGACTCACACGATCTGTTGCATTTTTCTGGTGGCAGTGTCAATCTGCTCAGAACATCTGACGCAAATAGACTGTCTATTTCGTTCATTCATTCAAAACTTCATCATATCAACTGGCTGAATGAAGAGTTAAATCTTTTTGATACTATATTCGATACCAAAGTTGTTACTGAGCAGGAAAGTTACGTATGTGAAAAATACGGATTGAAACTCGTGAAAATGAGTGAATAATTAAAAATAAAAGTGCTGCGGATGTCAGATGGATCCTAGGACCTCGTGTTATGTATCTGCGCATTTATGCCGGCGCTACCCACACATGCTATAGCATAGCCGTTTATCGAATCTCTGCGGGAACATAGGTCTACTACCTATTCGTAAGTGGCAGGAAACTACGCACGCTTTTGACGAAAAACCGTGGTTTTGTATTCTGCACAGTAACTGAAACCCACCGGTGTGTAATGCTGTCCTACTACAGAATAAGCGGCTGCGGCTTCTAAAATCAAGGAATCAGCTTTAGAATCTTTCACTCCTCTAACTGCTACGATGGAGAATCACCAAAAGTCGACTCTTACGTTTGAGATTTTACAAATTATTCAATCTACTTGTTTTTGCTGTTTGCATTATCAAATTAATGCCTGCTTCTTTGAATAGATGACCGACTTCATTCTAAGATGATTGTTCAGACATCTACTTCCTGCATTATGTGGTTTGGCGGTTTATATTTTTGATTAGTATGCGAAACATATCGTCTTCGATACTCGCCAGTGACCAACTCACACCAAAAGATCTCTTTGGGGAAGCCATGTGGCGAACAGTATTCGGAATTCTTGTTGTCTGGATTGAAACAGGATTATTTTAAACGACTACGGATTTGAATGTCACAGCGATTTAATATTCCTAATGATGCTTGCATGAAAAACGTGGCTTTTGCGTCGTTTCATATAGTATTATCAATATATTTTCATGGTTACGGAATAATAATTTCCTCACAATAATTGCGATACAGATTGTTACCCAATTAGCATGTGTTCAAATGTTCAAATGTCTGTAAATCTATCGGACCAACTGCGTGGTCATCAGTCCGTAGCTTACAAACTGCTTAAACCTAGGTAAAGTAACCTAAGGACAAACACACATACCCATGCCCCAGGGAGGACTCGAACCTCCACGGCGAGCAACCACGCGGTCCGCAGCGAGGCGCTTTAGACCGCTCGGCTACTCCACCGCGGCAATTATCATGTGTGTTTGTTATTTTTACGTGAGAAACATAGTGAGCCATATTTCAAAATAGAAGAAAATGCGAAAGAGTCAGTAATCGAACTATCGCTCGTTGATCAGTAGTTGGCCATTTGGCGAGTTAAATAAGCTTATCTTTATCATTTGTTTGCTTCTCTGCACATTCATTTGACATAATCGTATCTGGTATTACAATAGCCCAATATGTTGTCAAATGCTTAATATTAGGCATTTCAATAAGAGAAGGTGTATGGAAAAATACCAAACGTCTGAGAAGAACTGTAATTTGTGGTGACACAGCTGGCTTATGTTTGTTAAATTTGTGCTGATATCTTAGTTGCAACATCAACCGAAAGAGAACCAGTGGAAATGACACGATACCTTCACTCTCGGAAATACCATCAGTGATCTGCGGCGCCAAACGGTTGTCGTCTTTATAGCGCAACCGAGGCGGTGGGCGGAAACCGTCAGCGATACTCGAAACGTTATGCACCATGATGTAACACTTAGCTTCATAACAAAGTCCATTCATGTAATTGAATTAATTATATGATATACATGCATTTTTCCATTTGAATGTGTCAGTAACGTCCGAAAATATTCACGGACTGCAGCATCTCAATTCTAATTGCTGTCTTTGTTCATTGAAACGGTAAGAAAAGAAATGTGGAAAGGAATTTGTAGGTCGCAAACAGCTTAAAATGCTATGGCTAATACGCAAAGCAGTTTCTAAAATCAGTTTTCCAAGTTGCCTTCACGTCGCATAGAAAGCACGCGTGTTGTTACAACTGGCTGCGATACTGGAAGATAACATTTTTCCTCTCAGATTTCGTGTCAGATGGATAATCGACAGTGTGTACGATCGTGTTGCCTAGCTGTATATACTTCCCACCAAGCAGCAGAACTTTGCGGTTGTGTATAGCGATTAGGCGAGGGGTCTCGCGAATTCTGTCACCCACTGTACATATTCTCGCGACCGCCTTCAAAATAAAAATATTCTGGCGACCCCTCCCCCCCCCCCCCCCCCGCCCTTCAGGAACAATAAGAAAACTACGTTATCTCAAAGGAAACAAATTTAATCTTCCTTCATTTGCTACAGGTTTTTTTTTTTTTTTTTTTTTTTTTTTCTAATTCTTGGGTGAGTTTTTTTTGTGTCTTTTTCTGAATGGAACACATTATCCTACTTCGACAGAAAAATATTTTTTTTAACTTAACCAATTCATAATTAATGTTTCACAACGAACTCTGTAATTTTCACAGGAAATAAACTTCACTTGGGCATACGTTTTTGTATTACTTGAACCCCTGGTTATTTTATGTTGCATACACTTCCTGGTGTGACGGCGATCCCCCGAGCAACGCTCTGCGACCCTCCTGGCGGTCGCGACGCGCTTGTTGAAGAACACTCCTGTACACTATTGACAACCTAAAATATAGGATAACTGTCGTTTAAACATTTCAAAACCTTTACATCTAATTGATGAAGAAAATTCAGTTCATACGCGTTTTTACTACGATTTTAATGTCTTGTTTTCTTTCTAACGGACAAATGTCTTGGAAAATAGTTTACTCATCTAGTAATTCTGATTGTTTCACTGTTGAATTCATTTCCCATAAAACACGTTTACATATTTACGTTCGTATCTATATATATACATGTGGCGTCTGTTCTGATAGAACAGACGTCACTTATGATCCAGCAGTAGCTATTTTTATATGCACAGAATATATGACATCAGCTGCGAATGGGCAAAGCTGAAAATGTGTAACCAGCCGGGATTCGAACCCGGGTCTCCTGCTTTCTAGGCAGTTGCGCTGACCCCTACACCACTGGGGACACAGTGATCACCGCACCTGCAAGGACTACCTAAGCACGCCTCCCGTCAGATACAAATTCCCAGCTCTACCCCGCCCAAAGTACTCAAACTCGTAGTCACTATGTACTAATTCCCGCAAGAGTAAGGGCTTAAAACATTACCCAACCCTCCTTTCGTTAGTGGGGAGGGTTCGGTAATGTTTGAAGCCCTTACTCTTATGGGAATTAGTACATAGTGACTACTAGTTTGAGTACTTTGGGCGGGGTACAGCTGGGAATTTGTATCTGACGTGAGACGTGCTTAGGTAGTCCTTGCAGGTCAACTGCCTAGAAAGTGGGAAACCCGGGTTCGAATCCCGGTTGGGTACACATTTTCATCTTTGCCCATTCGCAGTTGATGTCATATACTCTGTGCACATGTTCGTATCTATGCATAGCGTACGCTGTTTCCCTGTAAAACGTAAATACCTTTCTACTTGTACATATTTCGTGTCTTTTGTAAGAGAACACAATAGCAAGAAAGAATACTAGGCTGTGGTGGAATGTTTTCGGTGTTTATGTATTCAATGAAAATACAAAGCCAACAACAGAATAAAGTTTAAGAACAGCAGAATCATTTTTGTAATACGAAAGAGCTCGACCAGAATAGGTTAACTTCCGGTGTTAGCAGACATAATACACTAAAGATAGTATAGACTGTGCATGACATAATTGTACTGAAAGTAACATCTAAGTCACATGACACGGAGCGGTAATATGAGCTCGCAGCTCTTATTCATAGCTGAAATTAAGCGTAGATTCTAACAATAAAATGTCTTACCGTGATGGTATTAAACATTTAGTGTTGTAGTTACGTTATTTTTCGCAGTTTCCAATATTAATGTGACTATTACAGTTTTTACAGGTGCCTAGGTAAACGTACTTACATTTGTTTTTACAAGCAACAGAATTTTAGTTCTTAAGTAAATATATTTGTTGCATTTTAAATATTTTAGATTTCAGCTTTCACTTAAGGCGAAGATGAAAAATCAGTTTGAAAACTAGTATCAGTGTTCTTACGATTCATCAACAATATTTGTGCAAGTAGTATTATGATTTAAAAAAAACTGAAATTATTGGTATTCATAATGTGCGATATTTACACAATACAAGCGTTCACATTTGATGATTTACACCCCATACACTGAGGTAAATACATTAAAGAATCAAATATAGGCTATTTACATTGAACTAATGGGCAAAGATTACCGGTGCACTCGACAGGTGAAACTCATTTTATAGGAATAATGAAAAGTCTACATTCATCTATAGTTATGTACTACGCAATTACAAGCATAACTCTACTAGAAATGACTTGTTTGTTGTCAGTCTCATTCCAACTCAGTTAAGACCAGCTGGAGATAATTATGTTAATCAGTTGAAAAAAAAGGAAATATTCGCGGTGCAGTACAAACACTAGTGATATATAATTCTGCTGCTTGTAAAAAGAACTGTCAATACGTTTCCCCTCGTCACTTCTAAAAAAAGATAATTGATTTGATATTAGTAATTTTGGCGAACTACGTGTGTAATATGAATATGGGAATTCGTTTGTTATTAAATTGAATGTTCGATTCGAGTTGTAAATGATTGTTGCTAGTAATGTCGAAAACTCAGACGCGTGGCGCTGGGCAAAAATATTGGACGTTGGTTTGAAACAACGAGACGGCAGACACGCGCAGCCTGTGGCACATACCATTACAGTGTCCTGCTTCTGCGCATACACATTCTGCAGCACTCTCGGCAATTTAGAGCTCCACACTTTGCAAAACGTATATAGATCCAGTGCCGGCTGGTGCTTCTTTCAGTGCCGGATCTACGATACATCCAAATCGGGGCCGAAGTTTTATGTTTCACTTTGTCCACGTAACGCCAAGTTCAAACTCAGCGCAGAGTCTAATACAGTCAATTGTTTTGGAAAGAACGTAGTGAATTTCCTTACGTTGCAATTGTATTTTTCAATATTCTGTCTGAAAGCTGAATTAAGCAGTCGCCTAATTTCTACTTTTCCAAGGACTGATAAATCAAAATAAGCATTCTTGTGCGTAATAGACTCCTCATGCTCTTAACCTTCTGGTTTAGATGAGCTAGATGTGACACACGAGTCTATGTCCAGGTTGTGTCTTTACCCTTCGCAAACAGCAAGCACAGAAAACAAAATAGTTTATTTTTACAAATGCAGCCACAAATCTAACCGTTTCTTTCGCATCTATTTTCGTTACAAAATCTGCAGAATACCAGACGATATGCGGTTGCTTCAACTCCAGCTGAGGCGTCGACCTTCCAAGCTTCTTTATTTCACATTGTTCTTTCAACCTTAAAGAAACGTTAAATTTGTTTCTAAAGGATACTGAACACTGTTGATTTTACTTCGATAATAAACACCAGGAACATATATTCAAATCCAGAATGAAACTTTCACTCTGCAGCGGAGAGTGCGCTGATCAGCGCACACTCCGCTGCAGGTTGAAAGTTTCATTCTGGAAACATCCCCTAGGCTGTGGCTAAGCTATGTCTCCACCATATCCTTTCTTCCAGGAGTGCTAGTCTTGCAAGTTTCGCAGGAGAGCTTCTGAGAAGTTTGGAAAGTAGGAGGCGAGGTACTGGCGGAAGTAAAGTTGTGAGGCGGTGTCGTGAGTCGTGTCGGGGTAGCTCAGTGGTAGAGCGCTTGCCCGCGAAAGGCAAAGGTCCCAGGTTCGAGTCCCGGTTCCGGCACACAATTTTAATCTGCCAGGAAGTTTCATATATTCAAATGTTCAAATGTTTGTAGAGCTTATGGGACTTAACTTACAAACTACTTATGAACTAGCTAATACTAAGGACGGCACAAATATCCATGCCTGAGGGGGGATTCGAACACCCGACCCTAGTGGCCGTGCAGAACGGGACTGTCGCGCCGCAGACCGCTCGGCCACTGCGGCCGGCAGGAACATATGAATATGCACATGAACACTAAAACCCAGTAAGAACCTGATTACACTGTTCAGTGACTGTAGCAAAATGAATCTGTTATGATCAAGAGACAAGATAAGCTAAGCTCTCTTCGGGTCATGTCACACTGTAAGCAGCAGCGGCACCGCCTCCTAATCTTAAGCATCTGCAAAGGTTTCTGTCCCCCACCTCTTCTCAAACAGTTAAATGTCTGTTACAACGAAGATTATAAATGTCACTTACCCTCAAAATCGTGACACATTCGCAAAACGAAACGTCGAAAGTGGCAAGTAACAATACAAAAGTCATTGTTGTTCCCGTATCTGTTGAAAAGGACATTGGGTTTTAAAAATGCTTACAGTCAGGTTAGAACGTGCTACCTTTAACATCACAGCGTGATGCTGCTAACCACACTGCTATTCTTGCAAGTTGGAGAGTAGTGACTACTATTATTCATGTTCGAAACTTCTGAAGGCTTTTAATAGTTGATGCTTCTTTAATTGACTGTTATAAGATATTTTTCGAAATATGTTCTATTTCTGATACATCTTCAATGCGCCAATAACAAATATGAAGGGAGGAAGTTGCCTTGCCGGCCACGGTGGCCGAGGTGACTGAGGCGCTCCAGTCACGGTCAGCACGGCCACTACGGTCGGGGGTTCGAATCCCCCCTCGGGCATGGATATTTGTGCCGTCCTAGTTTGTAAGTAGTTCATAAGTAGTTTGTAAGTTTAGGGACTGATGACCACGTAGTTAAGTCCCATAAGCTTAACAAACATTTGAACATTTTGAAGTTGCCTTCATGGAGGATTTGCGCATGCGCAAGGTGAGGAGTGCAGTAGCTCCATTGTCTTGCTTAGGGACCATACGTGCGTAACCGCCAGTGCTCGAGTAGCCTGAAGCTGGTATCTCTACAAGCTCCAACAACAATGTTAAAAGCGGTGTTTCCCCTCGCCCCTCCCTTCCGCGTGAGCGTCCATATGCTGCTTTCAGGGGGTTCAGAAGAGAATATGTACCTCAGCCGCGCATGCGCAATGCAATGCTGCAGCCACTGCCGCCTATATTAAGCGGCCGCGCTACGACTGCAGACTACTAACGAATATACGAGCTTATGGAATAGATTCACAGATTTGTGACTGGCTGGAAGACTTCCTAAATAATAGTATGCAGTAAGTTGTTCTCGACGGCGAGTGTTCATCAGAGACGAGTGTATCGTCAGGCGTGCCCCATGGGAGTGTGATAGGACCGCTATTATTTTCTGTCTATATAAATGATCTGATGGACAGAGTAACTTGTAATTTGCGGCTGTTTGATGATGATGCTGTCATGTACGGAAGGGTGTCGTCTTTAACTGACTGCAATAGCATGCAGGATGACTTAGACAAAATTTCTAGTTGGTGCGATCATGGCAGCTAGCTCTCAATGTAGAAAAATGTAAGGTGATGCGCATGGGTAGGAAAAACAATCCCATAATGTTCGAATACATCATTAGTAGTGAACTTCTTGATGCTGTCGCGTCGTTCAAATATCTAGGCGTAACATTGCACAGCGATATGAAATGGAAGGAACATGTAAAGACAGTTGTGAGTAAGGCGGACAGCCGACTTCGGTTTATTGGGAGAATTTTGGGAAGATGTACTTCACCTGTAAAGGAGACCGCGTATAAAACGCTTGTACTACCACGTTTTGAGTATTGCTCACATGTTTGGGACCCGCAGCAGATCAGTTTAAAGGAAGACATAGAAGCAGTTCAGAGGCGAGCAGCTAGGTTTGTTACTGGAAGGTTCGACCAATGCGCGAGTGTCACGGAAGTGCTCCATCAACTCAATTGGGAATCACTGGAGGAAAGACGACTTCTTTTCGTGAATTTCTATTGAGGAAATTTAGAGGGCCGGAATTTGAAGCTGAGTGTAGTACGATCTTGCTGCCGCCTCCTTACATTTCGCGTAGTGATCACAAAGACAAGAGAAATTAGGGCTCGTACGGAGGCGTATAGGCATTCTTTTTTTTTTTCTCGTTCTATTTGGGAGTGGAATAGGAAAGGAAATGCCTATTAGTACAGTGTACCCTCCGCTACGCACCTTACGGTGGATTACGGTGTATGTATGTAGATGTAGATTCGTATACCTGCTGTATCGGCGACGTAAAACGTTTCTCGTGCGAAAAAATACTTTCACTGTGCACATAAAGGGATCTGACAGAAGAACGAAACGAAGAATGATAGCTTAAAAACGTTTTTAATTTTATATATTACCTTTTTTCACGTCAAGCTTTTTACCAGGGCTTCTCTGAACCAGTGAACAGATAGGTCGCGCCGCCACTGATATAGATCATTGATGTCACAGACGCACTCGCGATGGTGTTGGCTGCTGATTTAGACGCAGGAAGGAAAGGCGCACGCACTTTGAGTAGTCCGTTTTCAGCACGAAGTCGACAATGTAAAACGGGCTTAAGCCCATTTTAAACGATGAACGAACTTGTAATAGATTGATAACAAGTTGCGTTAATGGCGGCCGACTGTCGTTTGAACGGTTGCACGAGTATGATCGCGAAGGTATCGAAGTGCGATAATTATAGTGGTAAAGAAATAGCGCCAGTTCTAAATTCGGTACTAATGGCTTCACTGCGCATGCGCGAGCTAGTAGCTGTCAGCTACAAGTCACCGCTTCAGTTAGTCCGCCATTTTCTTTAGTATTTACGTATATTTTGCGTTCTGTCGAAGCTGATGATCAGAGTGTATTCCACAATGTATTTCTAATGGCAGCATTCACATTGTCCATCACCGGACCGTCACATCACGTCAACGTCACGTTATGCTTTCCCCAGAAGATTGTTTTGATTCAATGGTCGTCTGCTGACATCGGAAGTTAACCTACTTTCGTCACGAGATTTTCATATTATAGTCGATGATTACACGGTTTGCACGCAAATTTGTCTTATTACTCTTTATTTTATTATTATATTTTCTTTTAGCAGCAAATTTCAAATGTTTCATGACGACTTAAATATTTATCTCAACTGAGTGTCCACCTAAAAGTGAGGTCGTATATCTAAAACCGAAAAATGGTTTACGTTTTGCAATATTGTAACAGAAAAGACTGAAGCTAATTGTTTATTTGAATAAGGTTGTAATTTAATGACGCATTTTTCATTAAATAGCATTTTAAATGAAAAAAGTCAGTCCAAATTAAGGACAAAAATTCAGTTGTGCATGACGTTATTAACAATGTCAGTGGGTAAATCGTAGTAGGTAAAGTAAACAAGGTCTATTTATCCTCTTATAAATATTGTTCAATGTGTTTATATATTTATTTTATTTAGTTATTTATTTTTTCGCTTGAAAACAGATGTCAATCTTTTGAAGTGTTGTTTCCCTTCCCAGCACTTTACCAACCTAAGTTGACCAAAAACATACATTGCAAAGTTTTCTTTGGCCGTCAATAACATTTAGAGTTACTTTAAAATGATCAAATGTGTGTGAATGTATCGGACCAAACTGCGTGGTCATTAGTCCGTAGCTTACAAACTACTTAAACCTAGGTAAACTAACCTAAGTACAAGCACACACACCCATGCCCCAGGGAGGACTCGAACCTCCACGGCGAGCAACCGCGCGCTCCGCAGCGAGACGCTTTAGACCGCTCGGCTACATCACTGCGGTCCATCTCCTCCCCGAAGAGGTATCTGATGTGCATTTTCAACTTTTCGCGGCGTAATGTGTAGTCCGTTAGATTTCGGGAAGCTGATGGTACATTAGGACATGCAGTATATCGAAAACCAACCCATATGAATTTGTATTTACATGCCAGTAACTGCCATCATCCCTCACAAACCGCAGGGGTCCTTAAGACATTGGTGCACAGAGCACATTGTATATCAGACGATGACAACTTGCAGAAGAGCTCACACACCTGAAGAGCATTTTCAAAGCAAATGGATATTCGAAGTAACAGATTCGCAGAGCATTCGATGTGAGTGCAAGAATGCAAGCACGAGACGTGGAAGAAGAAGACGAAGATTTTAGTTACAGAACCTTCTTACCTTACGTGGGCGCTTTTTCGTCAAAGATAAGCTGCATTCTCGACAAACATTGTGTCTCCGCAGCGAGACGCTTTAGACCGTTCGGCTACTCCACCGCGGCTAGCGTTGCTTCCTCAATTCCAGTATTAAACTATGACTTCCTACATAACAGATCGCCAGTCATAACCTCGCTTTCAACATCGGTTATTACTGTCTGATTACGTTTATCGTCTAAACACGCTGCCACAAGATCTTGCACGAGTTTGTAGTTCAGGGCCAGTACGCTAGTAGCGCTTGAGTAGACTATTATCTATCTTGTTCACTTTCGTTCATCGTGTAAAACGGGCTTTAGAGGCCACACGCGTTCGCCTCGAGGCACCGTGGAGCGGCCTCCTGCTGGCGGAAGTCGTCGGTCGCCCGGGGCGACGCGCCGCGACGCGGCAGTTATCTGTCTGCGCCGCAAATCTTGACTGCGCGGCCGTAAGCCGGCTGAGCCGCGCTAATCTCTATTTATTGAAATGGAAGCGCATCACCCCCGATCGGGACCCAGCCGCCCCCGCCACCGCCCCCGCCACCCTCATAATCCCGAGACACGGCCTGCCGCCTCACACGTGCTCGCCGCTCGTCCACCACTTCCTACCAACCCCTCCCACTCACTCCCTTCCCCCTCCCAAAGTTACTGCAGGTAGCCAGGGGAAAACCATCTGCCGCGTAATCATAATCCTGATCCACCGCTGTGGAACCTGTTCAGCTGCATTGTACGATACACCTGACCGTCAGTAGTCGGTCGTCAGCCCCTACAGGTGGCGAACAAAATTTCTACATGCCTACAGGTTTACTGCTGTGTCATAAAATTTTGAAATTCTAAAATAGTTGACGTTTCTGCTTTTTTGTCGGGACCTTCACCTTAGCCTGCTGTCTAACGAAAGCCACTACAGTAAAATTACTATTTTTCATGGTGTGCGCCCAACGACTGTGATATGTTTCCAATACTCTTAGAATTTTCAGCTATCAGTCGATTTTTTTTAAAAAACCTGTATTGGCAAAACATGATTTTGGCCAGTAACTGGCCATTATCAATGTATGTCTTTAACTGTAGATGTTATTAATGTGGAAAAACTCACACTACGCCAAGTCATGATTCGCCAATACATATTTTTAAAACAAGATCGACTGATAGCTGAAAATTTTCAGAGTATTGGAATTACTATTTTAGTTCCCCACGGAAGTGTTGTGGGGCCCCTACTGTTCCTTATTTTTATAAACGATTTAAGGAACAATTTGAATAGCTCCGTAAGACTGTTCGCTTGATGCTGTCACCCGTTAGTAAAGTCACCAGAAGATCAAAAACAACTGCAAAGTGATTCAGATATCAGCATGGTGCAAAAAAGGCAATTGACGCGTAATAATGAGAAGTGTGAAGTCATCCATATGACCACTAAAAGAAGCCAGTTAAACTTCATTTACACGATAAATAAGTCAAAACTACAGGCCGTTAATTCAACTAAATACCTAGGAGTAACAATTACAAACTATTGGAAAGAACCCATGAAAATATTGTAGGGACATCGAACAAAAGACTACGTTTTGTTGGCAGAGCACTTAGAAGATGCAACAGTTCTACTTAATAAACTGCCTACACCACACTTGTAGTCCTATTTTGGAGTATTGTTGCGGATTGTGGGATCAACACCAAGTGGGATTGATAGACGATTTAGAGAAATTACAAAGAAGGGCAGCTCGTTTTGTATTATCGCGATATAGGAGAGAGAGTGTGACGCGAATGATGATTAGGGTGGAAATCATTAAAAGAAAGGCGTTACTCGTTGCGACGAGATCTATTTGCGAAATTTCTTTCACCAACTTTCTCTTCAGAATGCGAACATATATTGTTAGCATCCACCCACATAGGGAGATATGATCATCAAAATAAAGTAAGTGAAATCAGACAGAAAAACGTAAAGATTTAGGTGTTCTTTCTTTCCACGAGCTTCTATAGAATGGAACCGTAGAGTAACATCATAAAAGCGGTTCGAAGAACCCACTGCCATGCACTTCAATGTGATTTGCAGAGTATTCACGTAGATGCAGTATTTCATTTTACAAGATACCGTGGCAGTATCCCCAGAAAGGTTTTTATGAGACTACCACCAGGCACATTAGCCCGGATACTTCTAGCAGATGTAGTCAGTTTTTATTGTTTTATTCCATTTTTCCATGATTTTTGCTTCGTAGGAGCATTGTATTATGACGTACTCATCCTGGTGAAGTGGCGGTTGAGAGGAAAGAAACCCCAGAAGAGCCGGGAGGACAACGTGCAAATTAATATCCCTCCAGTACACACCGCATGCCAGGACGCCACTAATAGAAGATGACAAAGCGGTCGGTCAGGCCCGATTAAGCAACATACGGCCAGAACGCAGTAACAGTTAGAAAGGACACATAGCAACTACCAGTCTCAGTTTTATTACTGCAGGTGCATACATTAGGGGGGAGGAGGGGGCTTAACTTCCTCCCCCAAAGTAGTGAATATAGATAAACTTTTTTTTTTCTTTGCAAAAATTAACTATATATTTATGATTCAGTGTCAACGATAAAAAATCTCATAGGGTTTCTACTTATAAGTGCTTAACTCATGTTTACATTTATCTTGCTCGCCCCCCCCCCCCCAAAGGTATGCTATATTCGCTGGGGTTGGAACACTTCCAGGGAGTGACACTTGCGAGGAGTGACACATGCGGGGAACCCGGGGCTTTTGGGGCGGCTAATGGCTTTTCCTGGGTACAGGCACACCAAGAAGTCTAGCACTGCTGTTGTCAAGTTTCCACACTGTCAACATAACACGAAACTCAGTGAAATTGCACAACCCTTTGCAAGCCGAAGATCAATATAGTATCTTGTTCTAACTACATATTAATTTGTTGAGTGTTCCTCCTGAAAACAAAAAGGTATTTTAATAGTGTTAATGTTTGGAGAGTTATTAAGACATTCTCTGCTACTACAAGACGATGACTTTCCACAGTCATACCTCCTAAAAGCATATTATTCAGAACATTAAGCATATCAAGACACCTGCGCAAGCAATAAATATATTAGGCATCCTGCACAGATACGTTGATGTAATTGACCGCTATGTAGTTAACCCCACTATCACGCAACTTCAATATCTTTAAAAATAGCTACTATGCTTTTTAATAGGAGACGCAACCTTAAACCTTCAATTAAAAAACGTTAATAATAAGTCAATGAGTATTTTACATACTTGAAGCGTTTATTCGTAGACCCCAAAACGATTTGGGTGTATTCGAATTACAAATACATCTAAGAAATGTATGAAATACGGAATGTGTGCCGGCCGCGGTGGCCGAGGAGACTAAGGCGCTCCAGTCACGGTCTGCACGGCCACTACGGTCGGGGGTTCGAATCCCCCCTCGGGCATGGATATTTGTGCCGTCCTAGTTCGTAAGTAGTTCATAAGCAGTTTGTAAGTTTAGGGACTGATGACCCCGTAGTTAAATCCCATAGACTATACAAACTTTTTTTTTTAACGGAATGTGTAAGGGAATGTCACACACCGAAAAATGCTAAAGATAATTTCTATTTTCTATCACCGTCATATAGAACCATTTTTACTCCGAACTTGGCATAAACCAACAGGGAGAAACAAGTTGCAAGACGTCCAGGAAAAATGAAGCGAAATTGGCAGCCAATAGTGGGTTATAAATTACATTGACTGTTAACTGTATAAATATAAATTACGAAATACTCGGAACTCCTGTTCAGTACAGTCAAAAAGGTCTGAGGTAATAGGCAGTGGTTTACAGATATCCGTATCACTCTCCTCCCCAAGAAGTCTGTGTAAAGATTTATATTCAGAACATTCAAGAAAAAGGCTACAGTGGTGTTAAAACTACAAGAAGCACCTCATTTACTCAGGAAGGGAAAACGTTATGTGCTCGTAAATTTGAATGGCTGTATCTCTTGTAGTAACATTCATTTTTTGATAAAATGTTAAAATCCAATATACCAGAATTTTGTTATTCTAAACTCAGTGCCAACTTTTTTTGTCGAAATTTTTGCAGGAAGTAGTCTTGACGTGATTTCATACTTCTATGCATTAATATTATCAAACATGTAATTAATTTGTGTCACAAATTGCGCGGCCGGTCCGGTCGGAGGTTCGAGTTCTTCCTCGGACATGGATATGTTTGTTTGTACTTTGCCTAAGTTATTTTAAGTAAGATTAAGTAGTGTGTAAGTCTAGCGACCGATGACCTAAGTAGTTTGGCCGCATAAGACTACAAATATACACGTAATTTATTTATTTCATCACCACATTTAAGTACTAATAATTAAAGAAACTTAAATGTAGAAATCTGAAATAAACACTGAAAACAAATGATTGATATTTCTCATAAGATGAATGCACAGAACCGTTGAATTGTGTCTTGTGAATGTACCTACAAAATCTGCCATATGAAAACTGTAGTGTGAGTCCCAAATTTGTTTTTTCTATGGTAGCATTAAAACATATTAAAAATTCAGAACTCGAAAACCAGTGAAGTTATGGACTTGAAGCGTTTTGTGTTGCTAAATCTTTACATAGTAGACACGATTTTAAAATTTGGTTGCTATCGCCAAAGTAGGGGTGGTGTATCCCTACTTCTGTAACACCCTGTTCACTACCTGCAGCGTCCGGGTCTCCCCAAAAGTGTCTACACATTCCCTTTCCCCGCAAGTGTCACTCCCCGCAAGTGTCACTCCCCGCAAGTGTTACAAACTCATATTCGCTACTGTACTGAACGGATCAGGATTTCGGCTAGTACCTGGCATAGTGCTCACTAAACCGGTTTCGTAATGGTGAGAATATTCCGCCGTACGCAAGACACTTAATTTTAGTTACTTTTTTCAGCATATTTTGTCCTATATCAGTGGGGTGGTTTATTTTTGTTCTGAAAAATTATAGTGTACTGTACAGTTGTCTTTTAAGATACACTTAAAATATTTGTACAGGTTCATTCACTATGAATTTCTCTTAGTTTATTAGACAAAATATAACTATATAAGTTTTGTGAAATTAGACCTAGAAATACGAGTATCATATTTTCTTTTACATACCTTTACATTACGCTAAGTATAAAATCATTGAGTAAGAGGTCTACTTATTACTTGTTCTTGTAGTAATAGTTTTTTATAAACCTGTCGAGAGAGAGAGAGACAGAGAGAGAGAGAGTTAGGGATACTGGGATGAAGATTATTTGTACATTTCCTCTATTGTGGTAAATAGTGTTTTGTTGCAGAGTGAAGTATATTCACTGAGTACAGTTTTTCCTTGTGCTATTGTTAATTTAAGGTACAGGCTATTTCCAATGTTAAGAACTTTTACGTCATTTTCTTTGTTTGTAGGGCGGTGATTTTCCTAGTATTAGATGGCCTGCAAAGGTTTGGGAAGAGTAACTAAAATTGCCTTGCATGCAGTTTAATATCATCACCAGTTGTTGAATCAGGCACGGAAGAAAGAGAAGCAGCAAAGTAAAAAATATGACGGCTTCATAATGTTTATCTAGTGTTCCATTCTTTAATATCGCGCATCAAAAAAGAATTTTTTTGTTTCCGATCTGATTAATCTTATTCTATTATTTTACTGATTAATCTTATTCTGTTATTTTACTGTGTAAATCAGCCTAGATGGCTTATAATGAGTACAATAGAGTATCAAAAGCCTCTTCCTTTAATGTGATGTGGTCAAAGCAAAATTGACTAAATTACCTGCCCAACTCACAATATGGTACCAGATGGAGCTGTAACAGTTGGGCAGCTAATTTAGTCAGTTTTGTTTTAACTTAGTGTGACCACATCACAATAAAGCAAGAGGTTTTTGATACTTTATTTGTATTACGACAAACGAACAGTAATGTTGGTGAATAAGTATGTTTTCGAAATTTTTTATTTGTGATGTGGTGTATGAAATGAAAGATCCGAAGACGACAATTTAATGTGCCGAAACTAGCATCTAAACAGAAGTTATAAGCTATCTTGCCTGTTTTCCATAATAAATTGAACAGATTGCCTCCCCTCCTCCCAAATACGACAAACTTTTATTCTATTACGATGATCATGTCTCCCTATGTAGGTGGACACTACCAAAAAATGTTCCCATTCGTAGGAGAAAGGTGGTAGAAGAAATTTTGCAAATAGATGTCACCGCAATCAATAACGTCTTTATTTGAATTATTTGCAGGCCAACCCGTGCACCATTTCCGTGATACTCTCTCCCACGTAGAACATAGGAAAAGAGCTGCTCTTGTCTGAATTTCACCTCTAAGGAAACCTGCTACACTACTAATGTTATTGCAGTATTTCATTTCACAAGATGATGCGGAAGTAACGCCACAAGTATTTTCTTGAAACCGACTTCAGCCATAGTAGCCCAGAAATTCATACCAGTTTTGCTCTGTTTCTGCCATTCTTCTGTTTTTAATGACTTGCTTCGTCGGAGTACGGCAACGGAATGGACTCAGCCTGGTGAGGCCAACTGTTGTAGCATAAGTGGTAAACCGAGAAACCCGACAAATAACGTCAGAGCGATTTGCTGAGTGCATGCCCTCCATACCACATCCAGTGACGGCACTGGCAGAGGTTGACATGGCAGTCGGTCGGGTCTGATTGGCCCATCGAGAGCAAATCAAAAGTTTATAAAGCTTATGGGACTTAACTGCGGGGTCATCAGTTCATAAACTTACAACTTATGAACTAACTTATACTAAAGACAGCACAAACCTCGATGCTCGAGAGAGGATTCGAACCTCCGAGGCCGCGCGATCCGCAGCATGGCGCTCCAGACCACTCGGCTACTCCCGCGCGGCCCCATCCAGAGCGGAAAGACAGTATCTGTAACAGGATCTGTAACAGCTATCACTTTTATCGAAGAATTTTCCGGTGTCGGCTACTAATAATTACCACTACATGAAAACCCGGCTTTGACCGGGTGTAATTATTTATTCCTGCCTTGAGTTGCTATTTCTCCTATCCCTTCTCTCTCTGTCCATCTCCTTTCTTTCTAAAAAAAAAAAAAAAAAAAAAAAAAAAAAAAAAAATGCTATATTTATCGGAGAATAAATCAGAAATAACGCTGTCACGCATAATGTAAAAAAAATATAAGTGCAGTATCAAAAAAATATATAATATAATATATATATATATATATATATATATATATATATATATATATATATATATATATATATATATATATATATATATATATATATATGCATACGGTCTCAAATTTATTGAGTTACATGTTGTACAATTGTTTAATTTTTCAGGTATATATTCATTTGTATAAGTGCTGTGTCTCTGTAAAATCTGTTGCGCATACAATTAATAGTAAAGAAGTAATAGATTAAAGTTGGTGCGTACATGAACGTTACTGTTTATGTGTTTATATCTCATGAACTACGTGTCGTACTGTCATACAATTTCGAACGTACATTCAGCTGTATGTGTTCTGTTTGCTGTTCCCCAGGTGCGGCCGTATATTTTTATGGTTTAGCATTTTTCCCTCCGTCCGAGCTACCTGTACTCGAACGGTTGTAGTTAACAGGTTTTCTTTCTCCATATCATTTGTATTTCCTTTTGGTGCATTTTGCCATTTAGCATTGCTTATGAATGGGCTGATTAATATTGTGAAGTTTCTGTAAACTGTGCAATCTTTTATCACCTGTGTCGGCCATCTTGCCGAATACCTCTTAAAATTTTGAGAGATTGGGACTTGTTCGACCCTGAGCAGTGTGCTATCTTGTTTGTGTCAGACTCTAACTGTGCGATTAGTTGGACTTATCGACAAGCCAGTCCTGAGCTAATAGTATACTTAAAGAAGACTGTAACCCATCTGTTTGTATTTAAATGCCGTGTTACCCTTTAAAAGGCTGGTTTACCATAAATGATCACGTCAACTCGAGAACCAACTTGTTACCTCTCATCTTTTAGCGGTTGTAACTCTGATCGTGCATTTATGTGTTATGTGAATTATATTTTATTTAGTAAATTGTAATGTCGTTGTTACAGAGCCAGATTGCGCCATTTCTGAAAGTACGGCAAATCAGTCAATTTTTTCTCGCCTGTGATATACATTATGGCGACAGGAAGGGCATCCGGCCACCCCTTAAATATTAACAAGCCAAATACGAATTAACAAAGCCGACTCTCATTGCGGGAACATGGCTAAAGAGAAAGAAAGAAAAGGTGTCTACTTGCCATAGTGTACCATTTAAAATTGTTGTAAATTTTCAAATGTTTATTCTCTAACTTTAACAACTTTAATTATTGTAAAGTGATTCTTTGGAATGTGCCGCTAAGCCCTTCAAGTTTTCGGCTTTGCTTTTCCTTCATTTGATCATCATGTTCTTACTATTGCAATAATATAAAGTTTTATGTAGTATCCAAGTTCTTATCTAGTAAAGCCACAAGCCTTAATACATGTGTTCTGTTAAATTAAATAAAGTTCGTCATTTGGTGATCTTTAAATTTCTGTCTGGAAAAATCTATTCTTCGAGTCCATTTCCTCTTCCCTTTCAACGAATTCCTCAGGCCAACCTAATTATACTTAAAGACTGAGGTAACACATGTAAATACATAAAACGATTTGAGTATGAAATATAAAGGCCATTCTTACATTGAGCATGAGCTATTATACAAAGATAAACCTGACTAATAGTCATACTATGCAAAACTTAATTATTACTGCACTATTCAAGTAAGTATGGTTATTTTCAATGAAAAATGTCATTTCCAAGAACTGTCTATAGATGGCGAAACGCAAATTTCAATGGGTTTCAAACGTTCAAATGTTTGTTAAGCTTAAGGGACTTAACTACGGGGTCATCAGTCCCTAAACTTACAAACTACTTATGAACTACCTACAACTAAGGACGGCACAAATATCCATGCCCCAGGGGGGATTCGAACCCCCGACCGTAGTGGCCGTGCAGACCGTGACTGAAGCGCCTCAGTCCCCTCGACCACCGCGGCCGGCTCAATGGGTTTAACAACATAAATGAAGAAAATAGATGTTTATTTTACTTTCATTTTAATCCCGACGATGTACTTTTTAACAAGCTAATAAAACTATCTTGTTTTGTCCGTGTTACTAGCAGACAGTGATGCAATTTTATCAAGGATGTTTGTATCTGACGTCCTTGACATTTTCAGACATATTCTGCCATATTTGAGTGAGATGCAGAAAGTTTTAGAATTGTGGAGCCTCATCTACCAACCATATAACGGAAAGTCCACAGCTGTGAAAATTATTATACTAACCTGCCGACATTACTTCCGCGCCCATAAATCGCTGATTCGATCCATAACTTATTAAGCAAACGCAGCACGGAAATCTGCTTCTCTATTACACCTTAACTGTCTCTGATTACCACACTGTGAACGGAACGTTAATTCCTAATCTTAATTCCTTTATGATGCCTTAGTAATTGGAAACCACGTACATCGCCCAGTCTTCTGGCTTCGCTTTGTATACCCAGACAGGATGTAGGTGTGTCATTAGAGACTTAATTAGTGTGTAAGACACGGTCGTTGACACCCTCCAGTTTGCTTTACCTACTGCGCCTCGCGTTTTCTCGGTTGGTCATTAAGTGGTGTCCCAATGTTTGCTTCCGGTCCAGCTAGACTCCGAGATATTTGACTTCCTCTTGCAGGCCTTTTGAGTGCGCGCGTGTGTTGTGTGTCTACAGACTTGGTGTTTGCACAGGAAGTTTTCTGATTGTAAACAGAACTGCTACGCCACCTTTCCAACCAGGTTCGGCAGTTCAGACTAGTCTGTAATCGTGAATTAATGTTAGATTGCTTACAGTTTACACTAAGTTCCGCGTTGATGGCGACTATTATTAAATAGATCACATATCGTTAACATTTTAAGAGCGACCTCAAGATGTCCGGGCACTCCAGCTTGAATCCGTCTCTAAATTTTCAAATGTTTGTAATTCTTTTGGGACCAAACTACGTTGGTCATCAGTCCCTAGACTTACAAATTACTTAAACTAATACTCACTTAAGGGCAACACACACATCCATGCCCCAGGGGGGATTCGAACCCCCGACGCGGGAGGCCGCACGATCCGTAACGCGGCGCACCAGACCGGAATCCGTCTCTAATGACCACGCTTCCTTCCAGCTTGAATACCGTGTTGTCACCACTGCTTACCCTGAACGTCAGTCTTGTATCATCGTTCAGTGAGGTATGAGTGTATGAAACGGACGAGTCCGTCAGGCGAAACAGCGTGTTGTAAGGCCATTGTGCCAAAGCTGATCGAAGGCATGTCGAAGAACACTGCCCATGTTGCTTTCTTGGCGTTATATATAACTACACGAAAAGGTAGTTGTGTTTGAAGAGGTTATAACGTTCCTACTTAGGAATACCGCCAGTTATGAATTTGAGGATGACCGTCGCGTAACAGATAAAGCAGAATCGGTTGATATATTAGTAGGAACGTATTCCCACGCAGTAACTGTTTTACACCAACAGACACAGGTCGTTCGGTGGGGGTTTCCCACACTAATTCAAAAGCAAATGTTAACTGGTAGAAAGTAATATACACTACTGGCCATTAATATTGCTACACCAAGAATAAATGCAGTTGGTAAACGGGTATTCATTGGACAAATGTAATATACTATAACTGACATGTGATTACATTTTCACGCAATTTGGGTGCATAGATCCTGAGAAATCAGTACCCAGGACAATCACCTCTGGTCGTAATAACGGCCTTCGTACGACTGGGCATTGAGTCAAACAGAGCTTGGATTGCGTGTACCGGTACAGATGCCCATGCAGCTTCAACACAACCACAGTTCATCAAGAGTTGTGACTGGCGTATTGTGACGAGCCAGTTGCTCGGCCGCCATTTCAGTTGGTGAGATATCTGGACAATGTGCTGGCCAGGGCAGTAGTCGAAAATTTTCCGTATCCAGAAAGGTCCGAACAGGACCTGCAACATGCGGTCGCCGGCCGCGGTGGCCGAGGGGACTAAGGCGCTCCAGTCACGGTCTCCACGGCCACTACGGTCGGGGGTTCGAATCCCCCCTCGGGCATGGATATTGTGCCGTCCTAGTTCGTAAGTAGTTCATAAGTAGTTTGTAACTTTAGGGACTGATGACCCCGTAGTTAAGTCCCATAGACTTTACAAACATTTGAACATTTGAACATGCGGTCGTGCATTAATCTGCTGAAATGTGGGATTTCGCAGGGATTGAATGAAGGGTAGAGCCACGGGTCGTAACACATCTGAAATGTAACGGCCACTGTTCAAAGTGCGAACAAGAGGTGACCGTGACGTGTAACCAATGACACCCCATACCATCACGCCGGGTGATACGCCAATATGGCGATGACGAATACACGCTTCCAATGTGCGTTCACCGCGATGTCGCCAAACACGGATGCGACCATCATGATGCTGTAAAAAGAACCTGTATTCATCCGAAAAAAATGACGTTTTGCCTTTCATGCACCCAAGTTCGTCGTTGCGTACACCATCGCAGGCACTGAACTGTTCGTGCAGATGGTTGTTCTCTTGCAAACGTCCCCGTCTGTTTACTCAGGGATCCAGACGTGGCTGCAAGATCCGTTACAAAAATGCAGATAAGATGCCTGTCATCTCGACTGATAGTGATACGAGGCCGTTGGGATCCAGCACGGCGTTTCGTATTGCCCTCCTCAACCCACCATATTCTGCTAAAAGACATTGGATCGTGACCAACGCGAGCAGCAATGTCTCGATACGATAAACCGCAATCGCGATAGGCTACAATCCGACCTTAATCGTGATGGTACGCATTTCTCCTCCTTACATGAGGTATCACAACGTTTCACCAGGCAACGCCGGTCAACTGCTGTTTGTGTATGAGAATTCGGTTGGAAACTTTCCTCAAGTCAGCACGTTGTAGGTGTCGCTTTGTGCGAATGCTCTGAAAAGCTAATCATTTGCATATCATAGCATCTTCTTCCTGACGGTTAAATTTCCCGTCTGTAGCAAGTCATCTTCGTGGTGTACCAATTTTAATGGCCAGGAGTGTATTAGTAAACGTGGAAAATGCCACAGCCCTTGTCTCACAATGCTAAGTACGGTGATTCTTCATGCAATATCACAGCACATGGTCGTCAGACGTATCTTGCAATTATCCAAATATCACCGGCGCGGTTGCAACGAAATAGGATTCCTCTTGAAGATAACATTCTGTAGAAAAACTTCACACAATCGGCATATGCTGACGGGTCTACCCACGGCGTTGGGGACTCACAAATTAGCCGAATCTTCCAACACCTTACCACCATAACAAGTTCCGACACGACAGAGAGGCTACCAGATGGCGCGCTCACGTCACTATCGATATATTCGCACTCGACACTCCCTATTGGAGTTTCAGATTAAAGGGGTATCGTCCCCTTGCATGGTGATTCCTAAAGCGAATTGCTCCGGTCTTAGGATGTGAATGGTGATGCAATGTCTAGTGAAATACTCCCTTCTCAACAATCTCTCTGAGCGACAACAGCAGACTGATGGGTCAGTAATTTTGTGAAAAGGGGTACCTTAGCCGCCTTTCAAAAGGCAGGGAAATGATGGAAGATGGCATTCGTAATGTATGGCTGGTATTCAATAGCTTTTTCTGTGAACACTCTTATCACGATTTTGAATGGCATCGGGGCCAGAAGCATTCCTAGGTATGGTGTGTTTCATTTGAATTCATGTGTGCTGGTATATTTCGTTTCTGTTCAGGTTCGTTCCAAGTGGATCTGATGGCGCCAGGTTCGATGTGAATGACTTATGCCTCCTCTGTGTATACAAGGTGTTATCGTCTTTGTATAGTTTTTCACGTTGATAAAATATTGTGTGTGATTACACACTCTAGGTCGAGCAGTACGCAGCTCTTCCAGTATTGTGCGCTCTGTGCAGTTCTAAACGTATTTTTTCCTCCTGTGATACCCTGGAGGTTGTTAATGCGTCGTTTATACAACAGACACGGTTGGCACGCAGCGATTGTCTGGTTCTTCACTGCGATGACGCCCAGGATTTCCTGTGCCAGGATTGTTGAGTGGTATTGTGGGGTAACATTGTGAATGTCTTTCTCACGTAGCTATCAGCAGCATGTGCCTATTTTATTAAACGCATTTCGCATGTACTGCTTCAACGTATTTTATTTATTCACATCGGTTTCGGACGAGGACCATAGTGTAGTGGTTATTTGCCGTGTGATACGGTTGGTGCGTCGGTTCGACTGACGCTAGAATGGTGTAGCTTTTCTAGTGAATGTGCGTATAGGTTTTTCTTCTATTGGGGTTTTGTTTTCTTCACTGTTGGAATGTTTAGGGGTAAGGTCTCCACTGATGATAAAGCGCGATGTGATTTTTAAGTATTGTGCTGATTTTGCGAGTTACGATGCTCGGTGCTCTGAAGCTATACCAGAGCACTATTAGCTCCATTGAATTTGGCTTTAGCGACCATGGCCTATACCCAAGACTGTTGACGGATGTTTGTGCATTATATGTCTCTTTGTATGGTGACTGCAGTTCCACTTCACCCAAAACTGTCCTGGTACGCAGTAGCCTGTGAAATGAAATTGTTGCTGCGTTATGAACGTTGTTTTGATCACGAGAGCGGTCCGGATACCCTGTCACTCCCTGAAGGCGACTAATAAAGTATTTTAGTTATTGATTCCCTTTGTGATCCAAAACAGGAGTTGCGAAACTTTAAGTTAACGTGTGGAGGGGGACGGTTCTCGTGTGTTATTGGAATGCGGGTGAGAAAAGCGTGGCTTAGGGCTTGTGGCAGCCGAGTAGTCGCCGGAAGCGATAGACACGAGTTGGGTGATAACTCGTGTGACCACTTTGAAAACCTTCATGAAGATATCGGAGTTTGTGAGCCCCAAATTTGCTACGTCCATGTTGTCAATGTTGGACTGTGGGTTGTAAGTGTTGATGGCTGTTCGTCGTTGTGTAGATGCGTTGGGTTTGCAGGCTTTCGTGTTTGTTATTGCATTTGTTAATCCTGTGAGGCATCTGAGGTAAGAGGGTGTGTCCTGCGCGTTGCAGTTTCGATGTCGATTTGTCTAGATGCCGGTGTTTGGGTGCTCTCTAGTCAGTGTTGCCTTTGTGATGCCTAAATGTTCAGTTTTGCTTATCGTGATTTTCTCCTTCCATTCAGGTAAGTGTTGCAGCCTTTAGCGGAAAAAGTCGGTTTCGTATTCTTTCAAAAAAAAATGTTGTATAGCTTATGGGACTTAACTACGGGGTCATCAGTCCCTAAACTTACAAAGTACTTATGAACTAGCTAATCGTCAGGACGGCACAAATATCCATGCCCGAGGGGGGATTCGAACCCCCGACCGTAGTGGCCGTACAGACCGTGACTGGTGCGCCTCAGTCCACTCGGCCACCGCGGCCGGCGTATTCTTTCGGATTGGTTTTATTGACGCCGGTGCGGGAATGGTTCTGATGTGCGTTATGTGTGTTTGCTGGATTTCTCCGCACCAGTATTAGCGAAGGATATTTAGCTCCTTATTGAATGTGGGAGCCTTAGGAAGCGTTCGAATGTTCGTTTGGGTGCTGTTGGCGTTTTTGCACATATGTGAATATTTATAGTTCGACAGACGGATGGCGCAACTGAAGGATTACCATAGTTCAAACCTGCAGTGCTGTGTGGTTACCGGCACATTTTCGACAGTGAGGTAGCAGACGACTTGGTCAAATTTCTGGCAACGGTGGCCCTAGTTTATGTTATGACTAGCAAACCCGGCAACGCTTCGCAGTAGCTAATGTGTATGGATTATATATCCCAATATCTCCTCTTCTTCTCCCTTTGTCCATCCCTTCCTCCCTCCTCTATTTTCAATTCGCCTCCTCCCCCTGTCTTTTTTCCATCACCTTCACACCACTCCCTCTTAACCCACACCATATCCATATCTTCCACCTCCTCCCCCTTTTCAAATCCTTTTCAGTCCCAATCTCAATCTCCTCCTCCACCCATCTCTGATCTTATTTATTGTTATTGGGACCCTGATTGGTAATATAATGTACGGGTAAATCAATTGGAAACGGGTTATTAGAGAGTTGCCCTATCTGGGAGATTAGTAGCTTTAATGGCTGTACTTTTAATGATTTTATTGTACGAACAGTCACGATTATACATTTAAGCATAAAAAAAACTTTCCTGTTTCATGTTAAAAATGACTGGAAAAAGGAAAACAAAACCGCACATTTTTACAGCTCAGCTTAGCAGATTTTTCTCGCAGCGAGAAGAATGGAAACACTTTTTATAACTTGTTTATACCTTCTTGGGAGCCTATGAGTTGCAAACAAAGTATTGGAAGTACTTACGTAACAAAGTAATCAACTAAAATACAAACACGTTTCGGAATTCTTTGTGTTTCGTACATTGTAACGTTTATTGATGAACGATATTTTATGTGTTACCGTCCAGAGAGAGAACGAACAGTGCAGGGGGTTTACCAGCTCTCGAACACGTCACGTAAAACTGCCCATGTGAAAAACACGGCGATTCAAGATTTAATCCCAAAATTCCAACGACTGGTCATGCGCTTTATTAATCGTCGTTGCGAATGCAAGGCGAACGGTAAACCGGACACGTTTAAATTGAAATGGCAAGTCGTTTGGAATCATTGGTATTCTTGGAATCAGAACATCCTCTCCTTTGAACTTTCCTGTGATTATCGTTGCTTCAATCACACTGTTCATCAGCTTCTTCACAGAGTCTTGTTCCATTGCATAGTTTCAGTTGGCTTAGATTGCGTAGAATGATTATCACAGACCCAACCTTGATTTGCAAAGCGGATAATTGACGACTTCAACAGGATCGGAAATGGAAACCATCGAAGTAAATGAATGCAAATATCAAACATTACACATTTCATTGAGGCAATATTAATGAATGTTTGTTATTGGCCAGCGATTTGGTTTTGAATTTTTACGTTCGAATCGTCTACGTCCTTATTTTTCGCTGCCAAAGTGGCTAGTTCCCTTAACCAGATAGTATGGTTTTTGTAATTGGCAGCAATATTCCTCTGTTTCCTGACCTGTAAGTGAATAATGAACTCTTATTAGGAATGTAATTGAAACACGATTAACAACATTGCTATATAAGGTTAAAATTTTACAATCCGCGACACAGGCGTGGTATAGCGATGTTGACAACAGCTGCTGGATCGTGGGAATGAAGCCGACCAATCGCGGCAAAGCTTGAGATAGCCAATGAAATTGTAGATGGCAACAGTTGTTTTCTTTTCATAGTAAATATTATTATTTTGATAATCCGCATAATAATTTAACTTCAGACACATTAAACTTACGGAGGAAGATGATGTTTCTCATGTATTCTCAGCATTGATAACGGCGTCTCCCTTTAATCTAACCTCCTTCGCGTATTTGTTTGCTCCGATGCAGCGTATTTTGTCGCTAGTCGAGTAACGAATGAATAAGCTGATTCTTGGAGAACCTAGAAAATGATCCGATCTGGAAGCGTACTTTCAGTTTTATGTCACGTATCACGGGAACGCGGTCGAACCGGACAAAAAGTATCCTATGTCCGTCTTCTGCTTCTAAGCTACCTCCCCACAAATTTTGAGCCAAATCGGTTCAGACGTTCTTTAGTTATAAACAGTCTAACTAACACGACATGAGGGTTTTGTAATTCTACAGCGAAGACCATATCTGTATCCACGTGTACTTACAGACAACACATCCGTAGAGTAGCAGAGGATTGTTTTCAGGATGACAATATTCATTCAAAATTTCTGTTGTTTATTTTTTTTTTTTTTTCACACACACAGGTAAGGGGAGAGTTACCACTAAAATTGTCGTAGACGCTACGTGAAATAACACACTGAAAGCAACACCGAGCAACCAACAGCTACAAGTGCCGAGACGAAATTGGCTCTAGACTCACTGTAAGTTGTTGTAGTTGTTGTCATCAGTCCAAAGATTGATCTGATGCAGCTCTCAACACTACCTTATTCGTGGAAACCTCTTCGATTAAATAAAACATCCCCCGTCTCCCCACCCCTCAATATAACATTAAATTATTCATTGATGCCTCAGAATGTGGCCTACAAATCGATCCCTTCTTCTAGTGGAGATCAGAAATTCCTCTTCTCCCAATTCTGTTCAGTATCTCCTCATTACTTACGCTATGTATCCAACTAATTTTCAGTATTCTTCAGTAACAACACATACAAAAGCTTCTAACGTCTGCTCGTTTTAACTGCTTATCGTACACGCTTCATTCCTGTACAAGGCTACAAGCCAGGCAAATGGCACATTTATATCTGCCCTTAAGAAATACGTCATCACCGCAAATGCTTTTTTCCCGTTACTATTGTGCATTGTATGTCTTCACGTGTTCGTGGGCATTATCGTGGTCCACCTGCATCCCTCCATGTTCTCCACGAGGGCGATGCCAACTTACAGACGGATAATAACTACGTCGGAATCATTCTCACTGGTTTGAGGAGCATTTTAGTGAGCTCTTAGCTACCAAATTCGCCTGATCTGAACATGATGGATAACATCTGGGACATCGTCAGTCACTAGCTCCACACCCACAAACCACCGACCCGTAATTAGTGGGAACTGCGTGGACATCAGGCGCAAAATTCTTCCTGAGTCTACCATCGAATCAATACCATGTAGTGTCGCTGATGTATCACATTCTTACTGTAGGTCGATGCGCCATTTTTTATTTTATTTTTTTTAATTATTTTTTTTTCTAGTGTCGTAATGGTTTGGCTCATCAGCAAAAATATCAATTATGTTATGTGATCGCACTGTAACAAGTGACTAAGCGTGATTAAGCTGTTCTACCTTTACAGGTTATTGGACCATGAAAATCTAGGTAGTTAACAGGAAAATACCACACACCATCAGTGCTAAAACACAAAACAAATCGAAAGTGAGAAAGAGTGCAATGATAATTCAAAAGCAACAATATTTCCTATTGCCGAGAAGCAGCTCAGATCACCTAAGAACGTGGAGTACCAGATTTTAGTTGTACTTTGTCATTATAATAATATTGCACCGTTTTATTCTTTCGGGACATCCACAACGGTCAATCTTCATCTTTAATAATGGGATACAAAACAGTTGTTAAATTCAAAAATTTAACAACTGTTGGGGATCCCAACCCAAGTTGCGATTACCGAGCAACAAGATGCTTAATTGGTTGATTACAGTCTGGGGATTCAACACTCAGGAATACTCACACAATATGGTGTCTAAAGTGTTGACTCACGTGGCTCAGAGGTTGACGGCACTCACCCTGGGAGTACACGTTGACTTTTAGATGGTCAGCCCTCTTATGGGTAAATTGCCAAGATAACTGTTTTCATGTGGCATCATCACTTCTTATGACAACGTGTATTTTTCAGCATTTATGGACAAACCATTCGAGAATGCTATCAAGCACTGGTGTCTTCAAGACACCAATTTTAGTTTCGTAGTGTATCCCTATATCTGAAAACATGCAAGACCCAATAAAATGTTAGTTTTGTGGAAATTTCGTTCTTTATAATAATTATTAATTGTTTTAAAACCTGTCCGGTTAGCAGAATGGTTTAAGTCGACGGGGAGTGGGTCGAAATGCCACATCGCTATCATATTCTCGCCGCCCTGGTATGAAACTAATACGCGAATTTGTGCATTCAGTAATTATCAATGTTCTCAATTGCTATTAAATACTTTTTTAACAAAATATTATGAACATATACCTCCATAAGAGACCCCAGAAAGAGCTCCTATACAACCAAATATCATGCTGTTCTATCAGTTCGTAGCTTTGGGTTTTCTTAGACAGATCCTTCCTGTCACTGAGTCACTGAGTTTCATGGAAGTACACGAAGAAACAAACAACAGAATGGAATCGGAGAGTAAGGTCAGATGTAAGGCTGTGGAAAACTAAGACGATTATCAGTAGAACATTCCGACTTTTGCAGCGTTTATTAGAACATACATTTGGATAATCCTAGACATCATTTACACATGTAGATCAAACTTCACATGAAACTGAATACCCAATTCCTTACAGGTACAAGTTGCCTATTGACTTACAAATATTACATCAAGAATGGAAAAAGAATATAATACTGTAGATTCCGAGATGTAACTTCTAGCGTTCAAGCCGTTGTGTTAGGGAGCAGGGAAACTTTTGTTCAATTCCAAGACCTTCTAGGCTACCTGCGTGATCATGTGGTAGCGTAGGAGAAATATGAGCCTAACTGAAAGTCGCACGCTGAAGTGGGAATCAATCACATTGATCAAATAATTTTCCAACTACTGATAGTGAGACAAAAATCACTAACCACTTCACGACGAGAAAATGAAAATGTAGAAATGCAGTAAAAGTTTTAATAGCTATAAAACATTCCACGTTGTCGTGGACAGATTGCGTCGTAAAAGGACTCCCTCCACTGATAAACGAGACCCACTGTTCCCAGTGGAAGAAAGTCGTTTGGAAGATAACGGGAAAGATAGCGGTATAGGCTCCTAGTTTAGATTAGAACAACTTACAAGTCAACCGGCGGTAGAGAACGCTATCAAACGTTAAAAAACGTTTTGTAAACCTGTCGGACCATACTGCTACGGTCATCAGGCCCTAGACTTACAAACAACTTAAACTTACACTAAGAACATCATACACTCCCATGCCCCAAGGAGGACTCAAACCTCCGAAGGCGAGCAACCACGCCCTCCGCAGCAAGGTGCCTTAGAGCGCTCGGCCACTCCACCGTGGCAGAACGCTATTGCGTCTAGTAGTAATATGATGAGTCGAAACTTTGGAAGAAGAGTTTAATACCGTCTCCTATTTTGTATACTTGTAGGTGAAAGCTTTTCGGTTTGTCAAATGTTTTCCAATTTTCTGATGGCAGCTACTTTCAAAACTTGGAAACATTAGCTCCGAAATATGAAATCGAACTCTCATAATAAGTAGCAAATAGAGTAGCAAATAGCTACGTTTTGTTGTAATTTCGTAGCGAATGATTTCCCGGTTTGTTCGTAAGAAAAAAAAAAAAAAAAAAAAAAAAAAATCACTGGCGCACAATAAAACGAATGTCTAATACTAGACCCATGCAAATAATTCGCACTCTATCCTGATCAGTCACACATAGGTTAGACAATAACGAAAAAAAGTCAGATGCAAGCAGGCCTACATATGTATAAAACATAAACTTTGAATAGTAGTAACAAATATTAGTCTCATTTTAAGAATATTTATGTAATTAAATAGATCATGCTTAATTGTGAAACACATTTAAAAAATGAGATGTTGACTTTGTCATGTTTATTTTATCTTTTTGAAAACTTATTTATTTTGCAATAATTCTTTATAAACAATGTTAATAGTTACATTGTGATCATCGTTTACTTTTTACCTGTATGTGTCCTTAGCACAAACATAAAGCGTCTGATCTAGTGCTTTATTTATGGTCACAGCAAAGGCTACTTTTATTGGGAACTAGAGGACCCGGTGAAGTTCGTATCACTTACTTCTTAATATAAACCATATTAATTTAAATCATATGTATTTTAGACCCAGTAGCTTTATAAAGGCATCATCAGACAGTCTAAGTATCGGCTCGATAGTGGGCGGAAAGAGTGGGCAAATCACGCACACATGTCCAGGATAATGTTCATGTTACATTCGCGGAAGTTCGGGGAAGGTTTAAACGGTGATAAAATATCAAAAAATTGCGAGGAAAATTTAGATTTAAAACATGTAAAATAATTACTTTGTTGTTGTGTTGGTTGAGTTCAGAAATATACTTTGAAAGAGTAAAGTTCGCTTTACACGATCTGAACCCGGATATGATCCGTCAAAGATAAAAATAAATTGCTGTTCGTTAGTCTCGATAAAACTCAACGGCTGAACCGATTTGGCTATATATATTTACATAAACCACTGACTCTATTATAATGAAATCTGGTGTGCAGATAGCTTGAACACTGAAATACCTGGTAAGTTACTTTGTTTAATTCAATATATTTTTTGATTTGGAGTATATAAAGCGAAATATCGAATAATTACTCTCTGCAAAAGCTTTTTACGTTTTGACTTCTTAACTATTTTTCAGAAGTTACAATTAACTTTAAAATTGCATTGTCCTTTTTGAAAAAGCGAATAGAACTGCAGAACAACAGAAGTGCCTGTCCTAATTGCACAAAAAAAATTGTTAAGATGCGACGAATGTTTAACAATAACCGCTGATACCTCCAAGTTTTGCATCAAATGCGGTCACAATTTGAGCCCAATAATATGAATTAATAGGGCTAAGGAACAAAAAAATCGAGGTAAACAACTACTGTTATTAAAACCGAAGTATATCTCAACAATGACACTATCATCATCTCAGGGAATAACATTTTCAGAACTTAATTTAACTGCCGAAGAACTAAAGGATTTGTATGAGACAGGAAAAAGTCAGGAGCACAATATCGGCAGTATTCTGGTTCAACCAGACTTGTCCGAGTCACCGAGGCCTCGCGCCATGCCGTCAAGTCCTGGCGAACCAAGTGAAGACCATCAGCAAGGCGGATTTGCCTGTGATGTTTGATTAATTATTATTTATATGTTGCCGATTAAAGTATCAATTTATGAAAATATCTTTATTACCGTAGAGTGATTAATGTAGTCTATAATAAAAATAATTGAATTATATCAAAATGAATTTTATTTCAGACATATATGTATTAGTAACAACATATATATCCAAATGCACACATATGCACATTAAGTAATTTATATTTTACATGGTTTAAATTTTGTTTGGTTATTAAAGAAATATTTCTATCAATTAAAAATTAATACATTATATTTGTCTAAATACAACACAGTTATCATCATCATCATATTGGCCAAAAGACGTCCACTGCTGTATATACATAGTAGCTGGGTATAGAGGTAATTAATATAAAGCTTTCTTATAAATTACATTTTTTGTCTTTTTGCGGTGCGTAAATATATAAAGATGGTGGTTTTCCGACGCGCAAACACGCAACGTTTAATTGTCCATGCGCGATATAGGGAAACTCCAAATTGATTCCACAAACTTGCAACGATTGGCTTTGCGATTTATTGGTGGTCATTGCAAAAGTAAGACGCGCGGGAAATTGTAAACGCTTAAAAGGGAATGGCAAATCCGCTGGAATCATCGGTATAAGCGGTATCAAGACATCCTCTCCTTTGTATTTTCCCTTGATGATCTTGGCTTCGATGACGTTATTCATTAGCTTCTTCACAGCCACTCTCGTACCATTGCAAAGTCGAGATTGATTTATGTTACGCAGCAAGATGACAACTGATCCTACTTTTAATTGCAAATTATGTGGTGGTATTCCAGGCAATTCAAATGAATTTAAAAATTCTATGGGATAGTTGACTACGTAATTGTGGTTTGTAGCTGTGTGAACTGATTTGCAAGGAAATTCAGATCGTGTAAAGCGAACTTCACTCTTTTAAAGTATATTTCTGAACACATCCAACACAACAACAAAGTAATTATTTTACACGTTTTAAATCTAAATTTTCCTCGCCTTTTTCCATTTTGGCCCACTTTAGGTAACAGTAATAACACTAAAAGTGGGCCTTTGCGATCGTATTTTGACAGCTCGAAATTCTAATAAAAATAACGGTCTAACCATGAATCTGGCACGAAAATTGAATAACATAATTTGTAGAGGAGAAAATTCTCTACAACTTTGCTCTATTATGGTTTTTTTTTTCATATCTCGTATCGTTTCAGAGATATTTCCAAAAATAACGGCGATTTTGGGACGCGTCTGTTCGTCTGTCTGTCCGTAACGTGTTCCCTGTTTTTTTTTTTTTAAGATGAACCGTTCAACCGGTCAGTACCAAATTTTGCACACATAATTGTAGGCCGCCGAGACCAGAAGTTCCATTTTTCAAATTTTTCGGACAAAAAATACGGTAGTAATACCAAAAAAAACCGTTTGTAATGTAATTTTAATTGCAAATAAACCGTTCACCTGACGCGAAAATTGAATAACATAATAGGTAGAGGGGAAAATTCTCTACAACTTCGCTCTATTATGTTTTTTTGTTTTTTTTTTCATATCTTGCATCGTTGCAGAGATATTTGCAAAAATAACGGCGATTTGACGATGTCTGTCTGGTTGTAACATGTTCCCAGTTTTTAGGTCGAACCGTTCAACCGATCGGCACCAAATTTTACAGCCATAATTGTTGGCTACCAGAGACCAGAACCTCGCTTTTTTAAATATTTCGGACAAGAAATACGTTAGTAATAAAAAAAAAAGCCGTTTGTAAAGTAACTTTAATTGAAAATAAACCGTTCATCTGACGCGAAAATTGAATAAACGAATTTGTAGGGGAGAAAATTCCCTACAACTTTTTTCCCTTATCTTTTTTTCATATCTTGTATCGTTTGAGAGATATTTGCAAAAATAACGGAGTTTTGACACCCTCCATTAAATTAACGAAAAGCAGCCGTTCGCAGATGTCACGTGTCATTCCTCGCCCAGAACTGTCTCTGGTATACGCCATCTTGCGTAGCGTATTTGATGATTTTCTTATTGTAACTTACACGTTGTCATTTCAAAGAAATGGCGCACTGAAGAATAAACAAAAAGACGTCGTTCTTCGTACGATAAATGATAATCTAGCATCTACAAATGCCATATTACCATCAGTTAACAACGGCCATTAGTAGTATGATATTAAAGAACGGAATTGATAACTGTTAACTGTAGCGTAGTGGGCAATGTGCAAATTTTTTTTTCTACAAGGGTTTCAGACACTGTTATTAATTAATTTTGTATTATTTTAATTATTATTTTGGTCCAAAATGTTTGCAAAAACTTATAAAACTACAAATCTAAAGTGGGCCGTAGAACACGTCAGTGCGATTTTTTTATCATCGTTTAAACCTTCCCTGAACTTCCACGAATGTGGCATGAACATTTTCCTGGACATGTGTGCGTGATTCGCCCACTCTTTCCGTTCACTATCGAGCCGATACTTAGACTATCAGATGATGCCTTTAAAAAGCTACTGGGTCTAAAATACATATTATTTAAATTAATATGGTTTATTTTAATAAGTAAGTGATACGAAGTTCACTGGGTCATCTAGTCATCCAGTCGACCCGGCAACGCTTCGCAATTGCTAATATGCATATACTCTTGCTTTAAACGTGAAATGTGCAAACTTTTATCGCAATCGTAGGAATAATATAGATATCCCATTGAAAAAAGCTCTTTCAGTTTCTCGCTAATTTTCAAATTTTCCTGGTAACTTTCCCAAATATGTAGTTCCTAAGAACGTTCATCTTTCACTGAACGTCAAATGATCAAAATTTTATCACAATAGGATGAACGGTTCTCAACTTATAGTGTTCAAAATGTTCAAATGTTTGTAGAGTCTATGGGACTTAACTACGGGGTCATCAGTCCCTAAACTTACAAACTACTTATGAACTACTTACAACTAAGGACGGCACAAATATCCATGCCCGAGGGGGGATTCGAACCCCCGACCGTAGTGGCCGTGCAGACCGTGACTGGAGCGCCTCAGTCTCCTCGGCCACCGCGACCGGCAACTTATAGTGTTGAGTACATTTAGAAACACAATGAAAAAGGAACTTGTTTCGAATTTTGCGACTTTTCTTTTTAACTATCCATTTTTTATTTATTTTTTTGTACTGAATACTTTTCCAAGACCATAATGAACAAAACAAAGAAAGATTTACCCCTTTCCATAGACAGTTATAGTGCTGAATTCAATGAAAAACACGTTGAAAAAAGCACTTTCAGTTTTTCTCAAATTTTCTAATTTTCCGGTACATTTAGCAAAAGATTTATTTCATACAAATCTTGTCCTGTCAAGCCGTACTCAAGTGAGGCTCTTACAACAATGTGGCAATTGATGTTTATTCATATAAAAAGTAGCTTTCTGTTTTCCCTATATTTTCCTACTTTCCGGGCGACTTTTCTAAATTTTTATTTGATGCGAATCTTCCTCTTGCTTTCAACATGAAATGTACAAATTTTTATCGCAATTGGATGAAAGGTATTGATAGCTCACTGGAAAAAGGTGTTTTGGTTTTTTCCGATTTTCCTCTTTTCCGGACAACTTTCCCATAATTTATCACCGTTTAAACCTTCGCTGGACTTACACGAATATTTTAAGACTAAAATTGGTGTAAGGGTAATGCGGGTCAGTGAATTCAGCACTCGCCTAAGTGAGTCACCACTAATCTTGCATCATTAGTTACTCCCTGATAAGCGCTAAAATTTTTAATTAACATAACATTTTGCTTTAAAATCAATTCATAAGGTGGTAAACCGGATGGATTTAAAGAGTTCAACAACTGAACGTCTTTTGTTACTTTATGTTGGACAGAATTAGAACTGAGGTAAAGCTTTGCCTCTGCAGGTAACAAATTGGAAACGACAAATTCATTAACTGCAGTACACAATGTTTGCTTGAACAAAGTGAAAAATTCCAACAGCTGTTGCGCATCGACGTGGGAAACAGAAATCTCGTGATAAACTACGCTTTCGTAAAGAATCTAAGCAACTGCAAAATCTGTCGTGTCTCTTAGTTAAATTAAATTATTTGTGTATATTTCGTCGTTACATTGAAGTGTATAACCGAAATCGTGTGATAAATTAAAAGATCTTTGGCTTGCATAAAGAATCTAAACAACTGCAAGAGCTGTCGTTCATGTTAGTTAAAGAGATTGTCAATAGATGGCAGCTTCTACATTGCTTTTATATCGGCCGAGCAAACTAAGTTGATACCCGGCGCGGTGGCTGATGGAAGCAACCGTTAACACATGTTCCATTTACGATCGCTCTCTGGATATAAACTTAGATTGTACGAACAGTGCAATTTTCTTAATAAAGTTTTCTCGTGAAAACAATAAGTTTAAACTATCTTTGTATTTTTCGTCATTATCGGAGAACGAAATCTTGAAAATCGTACCTTAATCATTAATTCTGGATAAGTAAAACGGGACCCACAAGAAACCACCGTCACTCAGTTTTTCTTGGTGTGGCGATTGGCTTCCGTATTGTGAATAAGTAAACGCCGACTTTAGTAACACAGGGTTTGTCAAGTGACCTGTCAACAATTATAACGCACAATACTTATCGCAGAAGCGTTCATTTGGTCTAAATGGCATAATTAATCACTGTCTATGAATCCTGGTGCGAATACTGGTCGAGAGCGCAGTCGTAATGTAACCCTAGATGGCAGCAGCGGCGAATGTCAGAGTGAATTATGCAGCATAAGAAGTCCTGGGTCTGCTCATCATTAATCCCTGACAAATGAAACGAATAGAAGCAAAAAGGACAGTAGGTAGGAGTGATCTATGACGGCAACTAAATTGCTGTAAGCATTTCTCACTGAGGTATAACCTGAAATGGAGATCTGATTAGTGCCCGTTCGTTAGTGAAATTCTTTTCGCACCGCTGAATGGAACGGGCAATTTTCTATAGCGTTACGTTTTTTGTTATCTAAATTACTTTAGACGAAGAATTTTCTTTGTGACTCCATAGATGGTAAACTATTTTATTTTATTTCGTTTTAGATTTTCGCGGTGTGCCTGTCACCTAACGGCAAAACCGAGAAGTATATATGGTATTTTATGTATTTATTTTTCTAAATAGCAGTTCCAAATATACACTTTTAGCTTCTTATTTTACATATGAATATTCCTCTCTTTGTCACAGCTTTAGGGGTCACTATCTTTCTGAAGCATTATGTATGACAATAGTCTTCAGTTTTATCTTCAATGGCCGAGGAGACTGAGGCGCTCCAGTCACGGTCTGCACGTCCACTACGGTCGGGGGTTCGAATCCCCCCTCGGGCATGGATATTTGTGCCGTTCTGGTTCGTAAGTTTGTAAGTTTAGGGACTGATGACCCCGTAGTTAAGTCCCATAGACTATACAAACATTTGATTTTTTTATCTGAAGCAGATTTTACGTAAATACATTACCATATTGCCAATGAATTAGTAATAAACAACAGGACATTAATCCGAAAAAAGGATAAATTATACTTTGATTAGTAAGCGATCGTCCATCCATCATTTGGGAGAATATCAGACTAATCATGTTTTTTAATCAGATAAATGCTGTGAGTACCCGTTGATCTATTTGGGAAAGCTCTTATAGAAATCGTGTATATTGTGGTTTTTGAAGTTTTCTTCTATTAACTGCAGTTGCTCATTGACATATTTTCCTTTAATTTGTCTTAAAATCTTGGAACGCCTTTTGTGAAATTTGGAAAATTTCTTCAGTGCTACTTCTGATTAGAGGAAACTGTAATTACATTCTTTCTTTCTTTCTTGTAGTGCATTCTCACATTCTTCATTCAACCAGGAGAGTTTAGGTTTCTTCTGAAGAGGAATCAGATCGCTTGTTGTTTTTATGATTTTCTTTTGAAATTTTCCAAATCTACTGAGTGTTTTTCTTCCCATTTTTCTGTGATCTTAGAGGCTTTGATTTTGTGTAGATCAAATTTGTGTATCATCGGTGCTTTTCTTTTAAATTTCTTCTTGAGTGTGAATTTAATATTTAGTGTCGTTAAATAATTATCCGAATAGATATTTGTTCTGCTTACATATAAATCGTAACATTCTTTTTGGTAGTCATATACTATCGCAACATGATCGCTAGGTATTTTGTTTTTTGGGAGGTTTTTAAAACGCGGTTAGCATATTTTTAAGTTGTTTTGTTGGCATGTGCCATTTCTTTTGGTAAATTTGTGTACCGGATACCCCGTTCATGTTGCAGTTGTTCTTTTTCAGATTTAAACTACATGTAATCAGGAAAATTTCATCAGAAATCGGCGTTCCGAAAACTCTTTATCTTTCCAAACCCTCAACAGAATATAATCAAGATCAGAATCCTTCCCCAAGATATTAAGACGTATGAGCAACGTTTTTCTTTCGAATTCACGTTTTTCGTATAATTTCATAACGAACTTTTGTCACGTTTTTTTCGCTAAAGCTCATAACATTCTCTTGTTTGTCTGTCGGCATCCATACTCCGTCGGTTATTGTTCAACCCAATGCGCTTCCTATCCTTGCGAGGTTTGTAATAACACGGAATTCTAAGCTCGCTACTTTTTCACTCGTACTGTCTGTGCTTTTCATTTTAGAGGGAATAACGCTCCATCTAACACACAAAGTTTTGCAATTCTCAGAACGTATTTCTGCAGTACGTGAACTGGATTCGCCCACATACGTTTTACAAAGTCAAACTCTGTGTGGTGTACGGTAGAATTCGTATCTCACCCTCACTTGAGTCTATTGTTCTATAGTTCTCGAGTAGGTACGTACGTGGTTATTCGTTATTGAGCTGCTGCACTGTTACGTATTCTTCGTCTCTCTTCTCCCTCTATCGAAAACTCATTTACTCTTTACACTCACTGACCTTTTTCAACCCCTTTTCAGAATGTTCTCGGAAGCTGTGCATCCATTTTCAATCCAGAATAGCTTTTACAACATGCACAGATAACTGCTTTTGTACACAGCATTGTATTATATGAAACCGATAGTTCTTTATTTTTTTAATACAGTCACAGGAAACTGTTCATAAATGACTTCGAAGGCAAACGTTTCATTCTCATAAGTTAGATTCATTATGACGGCAAATAACTTTCATTAGTTGGAAAACTGTTTCTCCTGTATTGACTGTCGCTATGCTTTCATCATTACTGAAGGAACAGTACAACGCATTTCGTTCAAATAACTCAAATACTTCGTGAAAATAACATTTTAAGGATACCGAATGGGTTCATACTTGCGTTTCCTCGTAAAGTTATTGAATTTTCAGTTTTTTGTAATCTCGAGAAACTTTCACTTGATATCTGATACAAATAGATTCACATCTCTTATTATAATTTCTTTATTGCAGTCTATTGTCACACTTAACTTCAGAATGATTACCAATTTTATTCAAATTCTGAAGATCTTTAGATCACTTTAAAAAAGCGTCGTATCAACTAATGCAAAACTCACATATTTGTCTAAAAATACAACCGGTTCTTTCGTAATACTATAAGCAACTGAATAGCAACTGGGCGAATACCTTGCTATGGGTAATGTTCGAACTAATATTTCAGTATGGTTAGCTGTATCTTTAGAGAGTGGTTATATGTGGTTGGTTTTAAACCTTAATCAAAGTATTAAATGAGCCTGCAGCCTTTTTTTTTTTTTTTTTTTTTTTTTTTTTTTTTTTTTTTTTTTTTTTTTTTTTTTTTTTTTTTTTTGTAAATGTGAATGATTCTGTACTCACGACGATTAGCCAAGCCAAACTGTTCTAATGAAGCAAAATCACGGAAGTTTATGGGCACTCACAAAACAGTCAGTTCAAGATGAAAAACATATCCAAGTTCCACTAACCCATTCTGAATCTCGCCAGCTACCAGACACAAGACGTTACCAAACTGAAGAAAACTTGTAAACGAAGGCTTTCGCGGGCGTTGTCATTGTTGATAAAACTCTTCTGGGTATTGTACCGCATCGTCAATATATACGTTTCGGCCACGATTGCGAGCGGCCATCTTCTGGGTGCAAACCGTAACACCCAGAAGATGGCCGCTTGCAATAGTGGCCGAAACGTCGGTGAAATATTTGATATGTTGACGATGCGGTCCAATACCCAGAAGAGTTTTGTCAACAATGAAGAAAACTTGACTAAAGGTCACGCATTATTCTCTACATGCTTATTTAAAGCTTCAGTCACGTAGCATATTTAGTTGTGGTATTGGTAATATTTTCGGGGAAAATCTAAGCAACGTACTAATTGTTTAATTGGTGAAGTTAATCGTTAGATGACTGACTTAGCTGCTACCAAAAAATCGAGGGGAAAATAAATTTATCGGCTCTTCTACTGACACTGGAGGTTTGTACGCTGTTGTATTGTGCGCTTAGGAAATCGAAGCCTACCACGTTATATAATTTCCTGCTACTGTTGATGTTATCCTAGATTCTTCTGACCATAAATCTTTTGCCTTTGGCTTCACTGATCACCCCTGTATCCAGATTGAGCCTTTGCATTTCACCTGTCAGATTTTCTTGCCTCCGATAGTCCACCCAAGGTCGGAATGGCCTGCTATGCAATTTCCATCTGGTGCCTCAGATGACCCCTATTTAATGCCGGTCATGCAGACCAGGAAAGATGCGCTTCATTCGGTCCCAAACATGCTTCATAGGGGACAGATGTGGGTTCGTGCTGGCCAGGGTAGTTGACGTACACCTTGAAGGAAGAGCGCGTTGGATGATGTAGGATATATATGGACGTGCATTGTTCTGTTGGAAAAGCATATCACCTTGTTGAAGTATGAACGATAGCAAGACTGGTTGAAATATGGTTTCAGTGTACCGTGTTTCCTCGAGGATCACCAGAGGAGAATGGCCAGTGTAAGATATGGCTCCCCATACCATCATGCCGGGTGTCGGCCCCGTGTATCTCTGTCCTATACACCACAGATTTTCGTGCTCCCCTGCTCGACGCAGCACACAGGTACGACTATCAATGGCTCTAAGGCTGAAGCAGCGACTCTCATCACTGAAGAGGACACGTCTCCATTCGTCCTTCCCTAGTGCCTATCGCGACACCACTGGAGGCGTGCTGAACGTTGGAACGATGTTGCGGCGTGAAAGGAAAAAGCCCTAATGCCACGCATGATCGTGCATCATGGTGTGGGGAACGATATCCTACACTGGTCATTCTTCTCTAGTGATCGTCGATGGGATATTGAACAGTGCACGCTACACTGAAACCATCATTCAACCCGTCTTGCTCCATTCACCAGCAAAGCTATATGGTTTCCAACAGAAAAACGTACAACTCAACGTGCTCTTCAAGGTATACGCAAACTACCCTGGCCAGAACTATCCCCCAGGTCCCTCACTGAGCATCTCTGTGACCAGATGAAAAGTCATGTTGCGCGGTGTGCATGACCGACTTGAAATCTGGCCCAACTGAGGCAGCGGGTAGAAATTGTGTGGCACTCCATTCCGCAAGACTACATTCGGTACCGCTACGATCATCTCCGTAGGAGAACTGCAGCTTGTATTGCAGCAAAAGGAGGGTATACATAGTACTAGCTTATTCTCTGTGCTGAGGCAACGAATTCATTTTTCAGGATTATATCTGTTTCGTGGATACGCATTGCAATCCATTATCTGGTTACCCGACCTTTGTCTGATCTTAACGTGATCCAGTTATTATTATTGTACTCCATTCTCTGTTTTTCTGATAATTTTGGCAGTATAGAACCGGATGGCTATGATGGTTTACGTTAACTCGGTGAGGATGCTTCATGTAAATCACTGTCATACGTTGTGTATGACACGTGATCCTATCGACATCATATGCCCCCACATATCCCTAATTCTCTCAGCCTGTTGTAAAGGGATAGTAGGAAACTTGTAAATTTTAAGAGGGGAGACTATCATTAGACTACGTCTTAGCACTAACCTCGCGTGAATCATTCAACTACGTTGCTGGAGTTACGAATGCATTAACTCTTAATACGTCTTTCAATGATTGATTGCCGGCCGCGGTGGCCGAGAAGACTGAGGCGCTCCAGTCACGGTCTGCGCGGCCACTGCGGTCGGGGGTTCGAATCCCCCCTCGGGTATGGATATTTGTGCCGTCCTTAGGATAAGCTAGTTGATAAGTAGTTTGTAAGTTTAGGGACTGATGACCCCGTAGTTAAGTCCCATAAGATTTACAAACATTTGAACATTTGAATAAGGATTGATTTTTCAGTAATAAACTTCACTTCACTATGCATTATCTGTCGGGTTATGTTTCCGTAATAATATGTTTGAACATATTATCGTCATTCGCCGCTAGTACAGCATATGTTTTAGTCTCTGCGTAATTCCCGCAAACTCGACACTTTCAGTTTGCATTGTGAGTAAACCTGACTTACTGTTACTGCGCTACTCTGAAATGTCAACATTATCTGTAGGGGTATGACACTCCGCCACACTTCTGCCTCCCCCCCCCCTTTTCATGGATTTATTGAAATAACTTCTGCCACATATAGACCACTGGTAGGGGAGCCTGCTCGCTTGTTTATCGATACAACGATTAAAATATATTTGATTGACAACTGAATACGGGGCGAAGCGGCGGTGTCCTGATAGCGGACTGTGTGCTGATGTTACGTCAATCACTTTGTCAGTCCTGATGTATACAGAGGAAAATAGCGGGGATACATGCTGCGATGGTTGCCCAGGAAGAAACGCGCGGCACTTTTTTCTCTGACGAAAACAATGTTGCAAATACAAAACGTTGCGTACGTCTTCGTTTTCACCGGTGTGGTCAAACTTTGAAACGGAATCGAATCCTAATGTTTGTTATGTATCCTCTTAAAACATCAAAAACTTTTGATATGGCCACTTTACAGTTATAAATATGATCGACTAAATATTGTAGGTAATAACAGATTTCATGTGGAAAGGAACCATCAACAAGACATCTGCAGAACTATGGATCGAAACGAACTAGCCGCGAAAACCTAAGTTACTTACTAAACAGTTAAATATTCTCGAGTGAGTCAAACATGTACAGGAACCGGAAAGCCCGCCCATTGCAGTAAGGTATGGATGATGTCGACTATCTTTTCCGGAAAGTTCCGAAATCGGTCATCTTCATTCTAAGTTAATTTTTTAAATATAATGGGGGTTACTTGGTACATCAAATTGCAGCAGCATTTTCTGACAAGTTTATTCCTGTAAACATATTAGACATAGAAGTTATTGTTCAAAAGGAAATGTAACGCCGAATATCACTAGAGGAAGTGTCTGAAGCATTAGGGAGAATAAAAAATGGAAAGGGGGCAGGGACAACGAGTTTGTAGAGGCTTGGAAGGCACTGGGAGAGGCCGGAGTAGACCTGTTATGGGGCCTGATGAAGAATAAAAAGTACCAGCGACACGGAGGGAAAGTACAGTGGTACCAACATACAAAGGAAAAGGAGATATTCAAGAGAAAGAACTATAGGGAAATTTAGCTAACGTCCCATACGATGAATATCTAGTAGAAAATTTTACATAAATGTATCAGGGAAGAAACAGAAATTTCGGATAAACATTTTGGGTTTATGCCAGGCAGAGGAACGATGGATGCAACCTTCATCCTGAGACAAGTGATGGAAAAGTATGGGAAGCGACAAAGAGACCTACACCTAGTGTTTATAGACCTGGAGAAGGCGTATGATACGGTAGCGAGAGAGGTACTGTGGAGAAGCCTGAGGGCGAGGGGTGTACCGGGAAAGTATGTTCGACTGGTCACAATGTGTGATGGTGCCTGCTTTAAAGTAAGATCTAGTGTTGGAGCGACTGAGAAGTTCTCTATGATGGTTGAGCTGTATCAAGGGCCAGCACTAAGTCCATACCCGTTCAATACAGTGATGGATGTGTTGACAGAAAGAGTTCAGGACCTGGCTTTATGGTTGAGTAGTTTTGCATATGATATGGATATTAAGGAGAAGAACAAGGAGAAGGTACAAAGAACATCGGAGAGATGGAGGGAAGAAATAGAAAATTTAGGACTCAGCGATAACAGGGAGAAGATCGAATGCCTGTGGTTTGGTCGAGATGGAAGAGGTAGAAAAATTATGTCGGAAAATGATCAATTTGTGATAATTACAGATACAGGGGGAAGCTGATTGTTTCCATGTGAAAAGCAAGTTTTGCTTCTTCAGCCGGCTAGCTACCAATTTGGACCTAGTGAATGGAATAAAGCAGGTAGTCAGGTAAACAGCAAGCGAGTGTCCTGACTGAGCTAGATTGCAACTGAAATACAATATAGCCACAAACATTATTCTAAAAATCCATATAAAATCAGTAAATGATTATACGGCAAATATAATTGTATGAATGGATTCAGGAGACTTGAGAGAAACAAACGCCGTAATTACAATTTCAATATTCCTTAGAGATAAGAAGCCGATAAATTTCAGTACTATAATAAGACTTATATTTAAAATTATTGATACGTATTGTTTATCAGTAACAGATTAAGAAGCAAATGGGCAGCATTGCACCATGCTACCTATCTTAAAAGACGTACCACGTTATTTCCATATGCTTTCCATAAATTTTGTTTTACTCTCTTGTCCTGCTTTTCGTTAAGGTAATAATATTCTTGTGTCAGAACATAGATTCCACCACAGAAACACAAAACATGAACCGAGCAAAGCGCATTACATTTATATATGAATTTTATTATGTTTAATATTATTCTTAGTAACGTTCGTTTTCTTATGTAGTAAAATGCCACTTAAATATTTCATGTCCGACTATAAATATTAGATATGCAGCAGGTAATTTATATATAAACAATTATAAGTATTTGTGGACAAGAACTAAATATATTTGTATAAAAAGTTATGATAAATTAAATATTAATTGTGTAACTATATTTCGACGGCGGCAGTATATTTGAACAGTGAGACGTCATGCTTAATGGCTGAGCAAAGAACTTCAGTCTCAACCGTTTTTTAGTATTGTTAAATGTATATTTGTTTATTAAATGTAAAAAAACATTTGTAGGGAGGTGGTCAAAGCATTTAATTCTATGATATCCAAATGTATAAAATTTTGGAAGGGAAATTGTATTTTAAAGATGAGGCGTTAGGATGCGCGGAAGGATACTAATTTGGGAGCAGGTAGAGCATGTTTTCGAACGATTGGGAGGGAACTCGTAACTTGGACGCGGTGGTGGAAGGTTGTGACGTTGGGCGGTCTGGAGCCGCGTTAAGAACTTGTGATTTGAAGAGATAGGCATGCTTGGACTTAGAAAATTTACGGGACTGTGACTGCAGAACTTAGTCACTGGTGAAAAGTGGTAAAGTATGCGCGGTAGTAGGGCTGTGGAACTGTGATAATTCACAAACTGTGTTTTATAACAAATACTCTTATCGCGGATTACCTCAGAACTGCAAAGTTCGATGGAACTTTTACTCTCCAGTGTGTGTGATACTTATTGTGCCTCTCATAAACAATAACTGGGGAAATATTCAGTTATTTTTCCGATGTATAAAGTAGGACCACTTACGCATTTTCATGTCCAAAATCAGTAATAAACTTCATTTATAAAAAATTACTTCGTGAGTGAACGACTTCTTTATCTTAGAATCCATTTTGTTCGTTATTCAGAAGTTTAATTTATGTTTGTTTAAATATATTTTCACGTCATCATATGCAGATTGGGAGACTGGCGAAACTACAGATTAAACTGTTTGTGTAGCTGTTTAGGGCATAGAAGCTGACATACATAACTCACCCTATGAACAGAGACAACGAGCCATAAACCTTTTACTACCCTGAGTTATGTATTGCCCAATTCTTATTGTTGAATAGTGATAGGAAGGTCGTAAGTTGGAGAGCGTTGAAGAATTCAAGTATTTGGATTCCTATGTAATCAGTAAAGAGAGTTAGAGAAGGAAGTGAGGCACAGGATCACGACTGGATGGACGAACTGGAAAAGGGTGTGAGGTATGCTCTGTGACAAAAGAATGAAACCAAAGACAACAGGATTTTTTTTTTTAATCTGTGATGAGACCAGCTATGTTGTATGGTAGTGAGATGTGGCCGTTAAAGAAGGTGCAGGAGAAGAAATTAAACGTGTCTGAGATGCGTATGCTGAAGTTGATGATGGGGGAAACGGGGACGGACAAAATAAGAAATGATCTTATTCGAAAGCAGACTAGTGGAGGCATCGAAGAGAGCCTAGGAACGAAGATTACAATGGTACGGGCATGTGATGAGAGACAATTGGGGACACCTGTTGCAGAGAACAATGGAGTTACAAGTGGAGGGCAGGAGAAGAAGAGCAAAACCAAAGAGAAAATGGATGGGCTGCATCACTGAAGACCTGAGAGAAGGGACTGAGCCGGAAGGACGTGTGGGACCGAGAGAAATGGAAGGCAGAAATTGGGAACAGCGACCCCTCAACTGGGACAAGCTGAAGAAGAACAAAGTTATTGTTCAAGAGTTACAAGATCCTTATTTTTCACAAGGTATCTTTTAGGTGATGACGCAAAATTTCATGCCAATGGCGAACTTCAAATGTTCAAATGTTTGTAGAGCTTATGGGACTTAACTACAGGGTCATCAGCCCCTAAACTTACAAACTACTTATGAACTAGCTAATACTAAGTACGGCACAAATATCCATGCCCTTGGGGGTATTCGAAACCCCTCCCGTAGTGGCCAGACAGAACGTGATTGGCGCGCCGCAGACAGCTTGGCATACAAAAGTACCACAAGTACTTTTGTGACCTGAATCCGCAGTGGATGGACCCTTCAAAGGTAGTGGCTACGTAACGGTTATGATGTGGTGCGGAATGTGGGTTCCCCCTGCAATTGTAACCATTTCCATTGACCAGGATTTACGCTGTACGATTGGATGTGTTTTATATGCATCTTCTCTTGCTAATAACAGTCGCTGTCGTTGAAGAAGTTTAGGAGTACTGAAGTGTTTAAATAAATTTCAATTTCGTAATTAAGTATTTAGCACTGCAATAAGCTTAACCACTACGCTACATTAACATTAATGATCACCTTTAACTAGCTGATAGTTAACTTACACTGCAATCGGCAACCTATCGCGATCGTTTTCTCCTTTCCCATGGTCTTCTCAGACGAGGGTTTGAGCCAAATCGTTGAGACCTATTACGCCACCTACCCTTGTCAGATTAGGATCCCCTGAAAACGGTAAAGACAATGTTATTATGGTATCGCCCGCGTTTCAGAAGAATGGTTTAACACTAAAGAAAGACAGAAAAGAGAGATCTTCAAAGTTTATAGCTCACGTTACAGGTGGTCAGTATGGTAATAGTCACGCAGCAAATGTCGGTGGAGGGCGCTCGTGCAAATTCCTCCGCCTCGGAAATACGTTCCTGCCTACAGGTAGGCAACTCTGTAAACAGATTCGGTGCGACAATACGGACCGCAAGATACTTGATGTTCCAATCGACAGTTCGGTCGCAGTACACCTTTTTATTTCAAACACTGCAGGATTCGAGAAACCTGAATGTGCCTGTAATGTCTTTTAGGGTATGTACGCAATTGGGCGCCATCTTGAAATCGGCCTTTCGAATCCAAGTCTTTTTTTTTTTTTTTTTTTTTTTTTTCGGGAAAGGGGGTAGTACTGGATGACATAGGGAGTTTCTTAAAAGTTCACTCCGGTAAACAGATTCGAAGTAGCGGTAATGATTCAAAACTTGCAACAAATTTTGGACTGTTCTTCAGCAAGAACTGTCATTAAATGTGTTCAACATGCTGTCAACGCGCATTTGAAAAGACTGAATCCAATCGTCGTGCACTCGCAGAACGATTTCCGCAGAAATGCTGGCAACACATCTTCAACTTTTTGTTCGATATCGTGTGTGTTTCTTATTTTCTCTGCATATACGATTTGCTTTAAATGGTCTCTCAGGTAAAAGTCGAGTGGTATGAGATCTGGAGATCTGGGTGGCCATTCCACCGAACCATGACGGCCAATTCAATGACCAGGCAACTGACCACTGAAGAACAACTGCTCCTCAATTTGGTGGAGCTGCATCCTGTTCAAAAATGTTCAAATGTTCGTAAAGCTTGTGGGACTTAACTACGGGGTCATCAGTCCCTAAACTTACAAACTACTTATGAACTAAATAACACTAAGGACGGCAGAAATATCGATGCCTGAGGGGCCGTACAGACCGTGACTGTAGCGCCTCAATCCCCTCGGCCACCGCGGCCGGCGCTCCATCCTGTTGAAAGTAAGACGGAAATCTGCCATCTTCATTCAACCGAAGTGAAACACCAATTCAATACACTTGATAGGCGTCACAGTTCACAGAGACAATACTTCTGTTTAAAATTTTTAATGAAGTGTTGCTCCACAAGAGGTGGGCCAGCTCCCCACCAAGGACGTGATCTGATGATGATCCCTGTAAATCGAACCCTGTCATCATAATCAAGTATAATATGCGATCTTGACTGCTTTAAATTATTATATTATTCAAAACGTGTAGATCGTTGTTATTACTTAGGAATAAAATATAAAGTACGCTTTAGACTGAATCACATTACGGAAAATGCCCTTGCCAAAAAGTGCGTTCATAAAATGTACGTCGTGTCTTCGTTATGGTTTTTGACGACTGTTACCATGAACAATATAATCCCCTCATGTAATTAATTGCTAAAATCTTTAAAATATTAACCGAGTTATCAGTTAACTTGAAATAGTTTACTGTCTCATCATCAGTCAACAGTTGCAATATTTGCAACTGTTGGCTGATGATGAGACAAGAAATTATTTCAGGTATTAGTGCAGTTGCTGACTTTCGCAAGTCGATTATGTCGACTATAGTACCACTTAACGGTTTAAATAGATTAATTAAACTAAACGAAATACATTAATTTCATGTATATAAACCGCAATCATAAATTTTAATTTTATGATTAAAAGTTTGACGTTATGGGAATTATATAAAGTGAAAAAGTTAGGAAGTTGGGGTAATCGAAACTCGGCAGGTAAAATCTACCTTACCCACTACGCTACGCTAACGTTACTAAAAGGCACTTTTTTTTTTTTTTTTTTTTTTTTTTTTTTTTTTGTCAACTCAAACATAGATTAGGAATTGGAAATGGAAATTGTCATCCAGCTGTTTCCACTAGCAAGGTTTTTTGGACCAAAATCGGTGGGCCCCATCCCGCGACTTAACCTGGTGAGTGTAATGACACAAGGAATTATCATACCGAGTGTCATGTCCGTAACAGCTCATACACAGACATCCCTTGACGTCCAGGTGACTGTAACTTTTCAATTCTTTGTTACTTTGTCCTTCTTCTAGAAAATCATCCTGTAGCCGCGTAAGTTATTTGATGGATGGATGGATGGTTTGATTATGAAAGGGAATAAACGACAAAGGTTATCAGTCCCGTTATTTGATGTTCCCACCTCATGACCTAATGGCGAGTGAGGTCATCTTCATCCGGAAACGGTGGCCTCCTCCCCTTCACTCCAGAGGGGTCATTACTGCTCTTTCGCCAGGTGCACGATTTCGATGGAACCTTCTCCACGGAGATGGCACTGAAGCCGCCACCAGTAACAGGGCTGGAACACTTGTGAGAAGGCACACTTGTGAGGAGTCACACTTGTTAGTAGACCCGAGCGAGCAGATAGCAGGCGTTCTACAGCAACACGACACCTGTTACCCGCCTAGCAGTTGCTCTTGGTTGTTATACCTGCGACGCCTTTCTGAGGATGTTGTGCAGGCCCAATTGCTTTCCACTTACTACGATGCAATTCTGGGGAGCACTTCCGTGTAATGGTATCGATTTCAAACACAGTCTAACATATACAGTCGCGACACGGAAATTTGTTACCAACTGACAGTTGGAACGACACTAGCGCCCCTAGCGGTGGGCAGGTCGCCGAAGTAGTGATGTTTGTTCATAATTATTACTACTATTATTTTTGCATTACAAACATTAGTAAAATATCAAGAGAAATACGTAATCGGGAAATTTATGTAAAAACAGCCGTATTTCACTGATTCAGTGGTATAAAAAACAACTTTGTCATGAACAAATACTTACGAATCTGTGTTGCTTATTCCGTTGAAAGTAAGTAGAATATAAACATAAGACAAACATACATTTATATCACCGTCGGAGGTTCAAGTCCTCCCTGGGGCATGGATGTGTGTGTTGTCCTTAGGTTAGTTACCTTATTTTAAGTAGTTTGTAAGCTTCGGACTGATGACCACGCAGTTTGGTCCGATAGATTTACAAACATTGTTTTTGAACATACGTTTATAGTGTGGTCTGTTATTGTTAGCCGCGGTGGAGTAGCCGAGCGGTCTAAGGCGCCTCGCAGCGGAGCGCGCGGTTGCTCGCCGTCGGAGGTTCGAGTCCTCCCTGGGGCATGGGGGTGTGTGTGTGTCTGTCCTTAGGTTAGTTTACCTTAGTTTAAGTAGTTTGTAAGCTACGCACTGATGACCACGCAGTTTGGTCCGATAGATTTATAGACATTTGAACATTTTTTGTTCTATTATGACAGGAATTTTTTTACGCGTATCAATTCGTTATGGAGTCTAATGATTCGCATATATTTACACTTCTCTCATCTTTCTTATATGCGAATATGCTTTTAAGTGTAATTAGTTTTACAAGCCAAACATTCTTGCCGTTTGTCGTTCAGCTGTAGCAAAAATTGTGGAACTGGTTTCTTCTTTGTTAGGAAAAGTTTGATTGTTTTTGTCGTTTTATTGCCACGTCTGTTACCTGTTTCTTTCAGCTACAGCTGTGGTCGCTGATTTGGTTCGTTAAATACTGCAGTTATTGCATTCAGCATACGTTTCCTACGTCTCGCCCTCACCGATTTTAATGGAACTGTAGTGAAGAAATCTTAACGTACCTCAGTAGAAAAGCGACGTCTTTCTGCCAAAGGGCAGGTCTTCTGGTGTTTCCTAGCCATTTTTATTTTTAATGGGATTCGAAATTCTCCAGTAAAAACCTCTAGGTTACAAGATAATCTTCTAATGTATAAAGCAGAGTGTCCGTATGTGTGTACGTGTTCAATACAAATCTACAGTTTTGTTCCAATCTTTATGAAATTTTGTACACGTAAGCTTTAATGCATGAGGATGGTCGCCGTAAGTGTAAGAATCACCAAATATTGTTCACGAGATATGACGTCATAAACAATGAGATACGCGAAAAACTGCTGCATTTTGTTACAATGTTGCTCATTTTCTAGTAACCCTTGGACCGATTTCAACCAAACTTGGTACACACATTCCTTACCGTGAGGTAACAATTGCTGCATGGTTAAGAATCACATACGGCACATGGTTCAAAAGATATTACGTCATAACCAATAGAAATCGCAAAAAAATGACATATAATGCGGCGAAACTTTCGAAATACACTGTATGAGAAAGACAGTACTTAGCGACTTGCAACAAACTTTAAACATAATTTCAAACTTTTATTAAACTTTTTCTCGCTGACAACCATAGCAAAACAATGAAAGGAAAAAAGTTTCTCACTTACTACTTTTCCGCTGTTTATGGAGTAAAACTACGGCATTCGGTATGACGTTGCAATTTATAATTTCTACACTACAAATTGTAGCCGTAGGATATTTTACAGACAGTATAAACACATATAGTTTAGTGTATCTTCTAAATCGTATCACAGTACGACACGTAGTTCATGAGATATGAGGACATAAATAGTAACGTTCCTGTGTTCATGGACTAAAACTATGGCATTCGGTATGACGTTACAATTTTTAATTTCTAAACTACACACTGTCGCCGCATGAAATTTTACAGACAGTATACACTCATATTGTTGAGTGTACCACAGTACAACACGTAGTTCGTGAGCCACAAGCACATAAACAGTAACATTCATGGAAAACCGGCCCATCATGCACTAAGTTTTAATGTATTACTTCTTTACTCCTAACTGTATTCCCAAGAGATTTTACAGAGATGCAGCCTTTATACAAATGAATATATACCTGAAAAATGGCAGGAATAAATAAATAAATACCCGGGCAACGCCGGGTTTCCAGCTAGTTGTAAATAAACTATAGCGTAATTTACCGTTTCACACCTTGTCACGAGATTAAAGGAAACCTAAGAAACACAAATTACGAACTATTATTTAGTTATTAACTTCTCTTATCGCACTATAAACGTTCTATAATGTAAAAAGAATGTTAAAATCAATATAAACGATATTCGTACTCATCCAATACCGTATTCAGAAATGTAGCTTGCCGGCTTGCTCAGAGTGCTGCTGCTACTGTCGGCCTGTACAACAAAACTCAGTGGAGTGTCGTGACACGTTACCCTGTGATTTCATTCACCTTATTTCTTCTTCCCCTTTCTGTGCTTTTTGGCGCTTACAAAATGATTTTTGCAATTACTTTACAGCTCAGCCCAGATACAAGTATAGCAAACTTTGGCTGAAATCGTGGTACTAACATTTGAACGGACTGACTCGTGTTTCGACAGGATTAGCCGACTTTGTTTTATCTTCACCTTCCTTAAGATTATTTACGATCTCCAGTGGTTACGACGTATTACGCCTGTGATAATTTCTTTTTTGGTATAAGTTTTGAACTTAAGCCAGATAAGATTTTGGATTGACATCAACCTCAAGATTTTTTAAAAATTCTTTCAATAGCCTCGTCCGTCTCACATTTTTTTCTCTCATCGATATGTAAAATTAGTTTCTTTTAGTATTCTGCATCTACTCGAAGACTTTCCCCCAATCACTAAAAATGTGATCAAGTTTTGGTGTTAGCATTTAGAAACGTTGTCAATGCGATGATGCCTTTCAGTGTAATTCCACGTATCGATTCCCACATATTTCTTACTGGGCCATTAGTCTACAAATCAGCCGTAAAAGCCTGTCTTGAAGGATTTGGTTTTCAGAACACAGGCTAACATTGTCAAGTATTCCCAGGGAAAAATTTGTTAGACATGAACAGATTCACCGAATGTGTTCCTTTCCTTCTAGAAAGAAACAAGGCCACAATCTTGAACAAATTTCCAAAAATACTAATTAACGTGACAACTGAAACTTGTAATATCGGTTTCAGAAATCAGACAAGAAAATAGTACATTCAAATCTGATACGTCAAATTTTCGAGCTTGAAAGGCATGATATTTTATTCTGTAAACTGGTGGTCAGGCAGAATTGAAGAATGAACTCAAACTGGCAATATATTCAACATCTACTGCAGAAGTGTGATGCCATACTTGTATGTTACATTTACTTAATATTTACGTTTGTTATATACTGCAACTTGTTTGGCAGGGTGAAGGTTTACCAGCTTTTCCGTTTAATGTTATTTTATAATTATTGGATATTCCTCAAGTTGTACTTCTTTTCCTAAAAGGTATGAAATGCGTGCAGAAAACGAACGACCTTACAATGGAAAACGATAATGTAAATAATCCCGATATACATGGAATAGAAAAAATATTTGTTGTTTCATAATTTGACGAAAGCCACTTTTCCTTGGCCTTAGCAAAGCGGTATTTAAACCAAGCGGCAGCAGGTACTTCGGAAGGGATAGTGTAGCGACTTGCGAGGCAGCCTGTAGACGCAGGACGCTTACTCCATAACATTGGGATGGAAGGAAACCTCAACCAGATTAATCTTTTGTACACCATGTCAGATGATGGGATTTTAGATACCGAAACCGGTAGTGTATGTACCAGATATTGTTAATTTAGCAACCGCTTTGTGCTGCCTTAAATTTACATAATGTATTTGTACATACAATAATTTATAATTCGAGTTTTATCACGTATTTCGACAAAACCCGACCAGGCCGCTGTGAGTTTTAAAAAAGTTTCAGCTCACTCTAGGCACTTTCGAAACTACTATTGTTTTATAGCAAAACACGCTGTGGAGCGTTCCGCGGATTAGTGGTTGAGAGTTTTTAGAGAAATTTCTCGCAATCAGATTTTTTTTAAAGTTTTAAAAATTGACACTTTCATATAAAATGTTGTAAAACGTAGAATAAAAATTTACCAGTACTCGTAACTTATTCTTACTGAATGGTGAAATATTTATTTATTTTTTCCTCGGATTGACGTTCATGTGTAACATAAACATCTCTCTTCATTTCCAATGGATTGAGGTAGTATGTGACTCGAAAAGAGCACAAGACCTGGGAAAAAAAGAATTTGTCAACAAACAGACAAAATTGGTAAAATTTATGAAACTGAAAAAAAAAAAAAACAGGCAAAACAAAACCAAAGAAAAGGAAAACACCCAATTTGGAAAAAAAAAATATACAGATTTTGCCAATGGAAACGCCATATTTGGCAGAATATACATCGAATTTAGCACATAAGCAACGCTTATCTGTCAAGAAAAGCAATATGCAAAAAAATTAACACCAACACTGGAAAAGAAGCCCCAAACGTGGAAAAATATAGCACACAATTTGGTAGAAAAATAATACCGAATATGGGAAAAAAAAGTTACACGGTAAATGGGGAAAAAAGGAAAAGGAAAAATAAATAAAATAAAACGAAAAAATAACGAATTAAAAAAGCGAATAACCGAAAAGTGAAAATTTAACACATAGGTTGACAAAAAGCGAAACTGGAAAAAATATCGAATTTGGCTGAAACAAGCGATGAAAAAGTGTACCGAAGTTGCAATAACGTGTTAAGAAATTATACCAAATTTGGCAAATAATCACAACGAACTTGGATGAAGAAGACTCCGTATTTGGACGTAAAATAACATTGATGTAGGCAGTAAGTAACACCGAATGACAAAGAAGTATCACAAAAAATGAAATAAAATATCACAGAAATACCAAAAAAATTGATCCAGAACTAGAAAAAATAATGCCGACGGAAAATGAAAGAAAAACTTGCAATTGACAAAAGTGGCAGTGAAATCGACAAAAAACTGATTTCGAAACAATACACCAAAAAAGAACACCGAAACTGCCCAAAAATAACACCGGATTTGGCCATAAATACTTTTTCCTGTACTTAGTGATCCTGTACGACTAGCTTGTGTGCAGCTCAATTCCCTTGTCCCACAGAGATGCCAACTGTGTGTGGCTGAAACTGTACATCCGGGATGTTGCTGTTTTTCTGCAGCACCCTGTGTTAAACAGACTACATGTTGAAGGAAATGACAGGCAGAGCGATCTGGCGGACAGGTGGCTGCACTGGTGGGCGCTTGTTGACAGACGTGTACCGCTGGCACTCCGATAGCCTGGTCAACATGCAATACGGTATGTGCTGAATCAGCTGAAGTGAATCGAAAGCAGATTGATAGTGACACCACAACGCACAATACAGTGCCGGTAGCCGATAAAGCGTATCGCCGCATGGAACACTACAAATGATTTCCTCCGTGAATGTCACATTTCACAGTATTAATATAGACTTTTTTATGTTATGAAAGAAAATAATTGACGTGGTCTTCCTTGACTTCGTTTCCTCCGCCATCGTCGTCACGTCTTACTCATAACGTCCTCTGTTATTTTTAGGACATATTTCGAGATCAGTATTAACGTTTACTCCTCTGCGGCTGTCTTGAATATCCGTTAATGAATGAGTCACGATTACCTTTTATGTGGCTGAGGCCTACACATTTTGCTTTCTTGTCAGTTTAAGTCTTTGCACATTCATTGTTTGAACATTAATGATGAAAAATACAGAGTGTTTTCATAAGAGCGTACAAACATTGAAACACGTCCAATGAATATGTGGTGTGTTCCATTTTGATTTACTCGTTAACCTAAATTGTTTCTGCAACATTAATGTTATCTATATGTGTGTTAATTATTTTATTCTTTTTATTAATGATCAATGCCCCATGTTTTATATGTTTGCCCCATTTATATGTTTGTTTCCACCAGTATGATTGAACTTGTGTCTTCATGTGAATGTGGAAGGTTGGTCTAACTGCCGCGCAATGGCTTACAGTCGCCGCCTCCCGCTTTAGGTCTCGTTTTGCTGTAGTTAAGAACGCATGGCTTCGTTTGTCGTCTGCGCTGGCGTCTGCTGGATGGCCAGAGACAAGCTTACTTGGCTAAATGGCAAGATGGCCGTGTTCTTTGTATCGTACCAACCTAATCTTGGACGAAAGAGGTGACAGAAGCGGTTGTAAAGGGGATTGTCTTAGTCAGGTAGCAAGGGTTGGTAAACACTAGTCTCGGAACGCACTCTGCGTCGCTTTTAGCGCGCTCTACATCCGGTGTATGGTGGGGGGAGGTTTTTCCCATGGCCTTAGAGCTTCACTCTTGCTGCAGCCTTGAAAGCAAGTACTTCGTCGAATCATGCTGAGGGTAAGGTATGCTGTTAGGACTTTACTTTCTTTGTGACCAGGTAGTCTTGGTTTTTCAGTGATAGTTGTCTTGAGTAATTCTTTCGCTACATGAGGTGAACTGTTTCTTAATTTACAGAACTCGAGTAAATTCAGTGTAAATTTATTATTTGCATTTTCATTCCAGTGATGATTGTGTGTCCGGTTTTGATCAAGTTAGAATACACGTGTACGGCCTTCAGCCTTTGTGTAAATTTAGTGTGTTTGAATGTCCTTGCTGTTTTTAACTAACATTTTCACGTCACGTCTGTATCTGCGAGTATGCTAGATATTTCTTAGATTTTCTTGTTTGATTCCGTCTTTCCTGTCTTGCATGACCGATTGTACGATGTGCTTTCATAACACTCATTCCTTCGGCCTTCATCCATAGTTTTATTAATACTAAATTCCTTCTATACGAATTGTTGCGTGTGCTCTATTCACTTACTATGAATTAATTTCCTTTTTTAATTCTTTGTTATTCTCTGTGGGTGGTCGCATACCACACAGTACTTAACAATAGTATGCCGCTGCCTTCTCACACATACGTTCGTTTGGTGCAAAGTATAATTTAAAATTTGTGATCAAGACACCCGCCATCTCGTCAAGAGGCCGCTGACGCCTCGTTTCACCGTTGCTTTCATATGTTCCAGCATTGTAATGTACTGCCAAGCATTATGCACTTGTCTGTGAATGAATGAATGTGCTTTCAGTTACCCATAGTGTATTTGAAAATTTTCTCCCACATTACCTCCATATTCATAAAGGGCAGAAACAATTTTAATATGGGCGGTAATTATATGATTTAATTCACTTTTGTACAAGGTGTGTGCTTAATTTGGTCTCCCCACATTTATTTGCTTGTATAGATTATAGTTTTAAAGTATCAAACCTATGCTTTATGATTTCATGCTCCCCATCCCTTGTTTAATTATCTATTCATTTATTTTTTACCTTTGTTTGATACAACGTTGGCTGCTCCCTTAAGGAGCAAGATAAATTTCCATTGTGCTTGTACTGTGGCCACTCATAAAGTAATTTAGAGCAGCAGTGAGCGTTTTAACTTACATTTGCAGATGTCAAATGCCAAGATCTTGTTTATTTTAATAACAGGCTACTTTCAACATTTAGCAAGAGAAGCTCTGCTGGAAGTAAACTTGTCTACCGATTTGTCTTGCATTACTGTTTCCCAGCTGATTGACAACTAACATGCCTAAAAGATTGAAATTGGGCGTCTCTTTTGGCTATGTGTGAATAGAATTTTACTGCTGCAGAGGTCAGTGAATGAACAACGCTCTTTTATGTTAAATTAATTGAATATTGGCCTGTTTCTCGTCCGAAGTGACGAACGCTTGGATACATTCTGGCTGCGATTTGTGGGTATATTTTATTAAACACTGAATATAAAGTGAATTTATTTTGCATTGATAAACTACCTGCCTATATTGTTGAAGATCCACTGAAAAAAAATTACACTTGCTTTAAATGAGAATGCTGGAAGTGTAGCTGAAATAGTTTATACAAAATAAATATTATTTGGTGATAACGACGAGGAAGTTGGTTGCGCAGAAGACAGGAAAGCCCGTCGCGAAAAAAGATATAATCCCACTGCAGATCCAGAAGAGACGCTGCTGTACTGGTGCTAAATGGAGCCACGAGTCCCGATGCAGTTAAGGCCTCGCAAGTATGTCGTACACCACTAGAACAGTTTGTACACATAAGCATTTAGGCTCCAAAGATGCAGTGAATGTCTCAGAGCGGGTGTTCAGACACAGAAAATGTAGCATGACGTGATTCGTCAGATCAAAAAGAGCTGCTGGTCACCGGTGCGGCTCCAGGACTTAAGGCAGGCTCGCTTAAATGTTCGAACTTTGCACTAGCTAGTACCCAACCAAATAGACACCTGCCGGTGGTCTTGCACAATTAAAGGAATTCCCTGATTTTACAAGTACTATGTTGTTGACTTACAAACATATTAGTCATTTCCTGTGAGGAACAAAGAGGACCAGCCTGATTACTATGATTATGCAGGTGGCCGTCTGAATGGTCACCTGCACTTCAAGTTGTTGCAAAAAGTTATACTGCAATTGTTGTAGATCGTACCTTTGGCTGTTCGTCAGAGGACGTGGATATATGACGGTGCACCGCCTCACTTCAGTGTGGACGTCCGCAACCATCTCAATGCTGGATGGAATGGAAGGGAAGGAGCTACTCACTTGACCTGAATCCCCCTCATTATTTGTTATGGTTACTTGTGTATTAGGAGATGGAATAAGCTTTCAGAATTGTAGGTGCTTGTGATGTGTTCAAACCACATCAGGCATATTACCAGGGTGCTTCGGAATCTTGTTCGCCGATGTCATGCTTGCATTGAGGTTGATCACCAATTTCAGTACCTAATAGAAATCCTTGGTAATACACGAGATTCAGAACTTGACTGATGAATGGATAAACTGTAAAAATGCAGCAAGTAAAACAGGCAACAGGAGGTACAGAAGTCTGAAAAATGAGGTTGACGGTAAGTACAGACCGGCTAAGCAGTGATGTCTGCAGGAGAAATGCAGGACCGTAGCAGAATTTATAACTATGGGACAGATAGCCAACAGCCTACAGGAAAAAAGATATATTTTGGGACAAGAAAAGCAGCCTTATGAATATCAAGAATCCAGATGGAAAACCAGCACTAAGCAAAGAAGGGAAAGCAGGGCATATACAAAGGAAGTAAACGTGAAGGCAGTATCCCTAGAAATGGAAAACTAAGCACCAAAAGGTATGAGTAGAAAAAGCCGCTGGAGTAGATGATATTCCGTTTGAACTGCTGATGTCGTTAGCAAAGCCAGTCATGAAGAAATTGTTCCATCTGGTATGAAAGATGTATAAGGGAAAATACCCTCAGACTTCAAGTAGAATATAGTAACTCCAATACCTAAGAAAACAAGTGCAGACAAATGTGAAAACTAGAGAACTATCAGTTAAATAAGTCATGGTTCCAAATGCTAACAAGAATTATTTACAGACGAATGGAAAACTGGTGGAATCCGTCCGCGAGGAATATCAGTTTCGATTCAGGAGAAATATAGGAATACACGAGGCAATACTCACATTACGAATTATCTTCGAAAATAGGTTTAGGAAATGGAAACCTACGTTTTTAGCATTTGTAGATATGGCGAAAGCTTTTGACAATGTTGACTGGAATACACTATTTCAAACTGTACAAAAACCTACCAGCAGGTTATTAGACTGGAAATGTGTGAAACGATCGCAGCGGTTATAATTGGAGTAAGACACGGTTGTAGCCTTTCTCCAATGTTGTTCTGCATTAAGAAGGAATTGTGAAGTTATGCAAACAGAAATTTGGAGAAGTAATTACAAGTTCAGGGAGAAGAAGTAAAAGGTTTGCGGTTTGCTGATGACATTGTACTTAAGTCAGAGACAGCAAAAGGCGGCCGGCCGCGGTGGCCGAGGAGACTGAGGCGCGCCAGTCACGGTCTGCACGGCCACTACGGTCGGGGGTTCGAATTTCCCTCGGGCATGGATATTTGTGCCGTCCTTAGTATTAGGTAGTTCATAAGTAGTTTGTAAGTTTAGGGACTGATGACCCCGTAGTTACGTCCCATAAGCTTAACAAACATTTGAACATTTGAATTTTTGAGCAAAAGGCGTGGAAGAGCAATTAAACAGAATGGACAGTGTCTTGGCGATAGTAAAGGAATTAGATTCGGTAATGTGACAATGAAAGTAGTAGCTGAGTTTTATTTGGGTAGCAAAATAACTTCTGATGGCCGAAGCAAAGAAGATATAAAATGTAGAATGGCTATGGGAAGAAAAGCGTTTCTGAGGAATCGAAATTTGTTACCATCAACATTGGTTTAAATTAAATGTTTTATCCATTGCAGAAACTGTGTTTAAGTCAGGTTGGAAAAGTAAGCAACCACCAGTTGGAAGGTTGTAGATTTATTTACAACTGGTTTCGAGCAAATATTGCCTTTTTCCGGTAAATAAATCGTGCCTTAAAGGTTGAAGCAGAGAATTTTGTAACCACACCGAACATCAAGCGCAGTAGTTTAAATGTTAGGAAGTCCTTTCTGAAAGCATTTGTTTGGAGTATAGCCTTGTATGGAAATAAAAGTTGATGATAAGGAGTTAAGACAAAAAGGTGGTCGCGGTGGATTAGCCGAGCGGTCTAAGACGCCTCGCTGCGGAGCGTGCGGTTGCTCGCTGTCGAACTTTGGAGTCTTCCCTGGGGCATAGGTGTGTGTGTTGCCCGTGTGTTACCTAGGTTTAAGTAGTTTGTAAGCTACGGACTGATGACCACGCAGTTTGGTCCGATAGACTTACAAACATATGAATTTGAACAAAGAGGTGATAGAAACTTTTGAAATGTGGTGCTACAGACGAAGGATGAAGATTAGATGGGTAGATCATGTAACTAACGAAGAGGTGCTCAACATAATTGCTGAGTTTCTGGCATATCCTGACTAAGAGAAATGGTAGGTTGGTGGGACGTATTGTGAGACATGAAGGAATAGTCAACTTGGTATTAGAAGGAAGTGTGTGAGCTAAAAATCGTAGAGGAAGGCAGAAAGACAGTAAGGAGATTCAAAAGGATGTAGGTTGCCGTTCTTATTCGGAGATGAAGAGGCTTGCACAGGATAGGGTAGCGTACAGAAATGCTTCCAACCCGTCTACAGACTAAAGACCACAACATTGTGAAATATAGTGAAAATGGTACGTTCGTTGTGCCAGTTATTGTATTACAGTTAAGTAAATAAAAAAACTGCACAGTAATGTCATTGTATTGTTTGGCTTCTCCGTCCCCTTGTTTCCTACCTCAAAGAGTTCAGTGGAGCATCCTCTATGTTCTTCTAAATATGTGTACGCTCTTACTTTGTATATTACAGTGATAATGTTATGGTACAAAACAGTCATTGATTTCAATTTTGTTCAGTTCTTACATACTGCAAACACTTTATATTATTGTGCTGTCAAATTAAGATGTAAGTATGTCACTTCCATTTTTTTCCATGATTGTGTAAACAAACTTTACGTATTCAACCAGATCAATCACTAACTTTGCAAACTTATGGCCAGGGTGGCCGTGGGAAAAGAGAAGTGTGTGTTGTGGATTGAAATGGAAATTTTTCTTGACTGAATGATTGTGAACATGTAGGAGACGTTTGATTTGCTTTGGCTTGGGCGCGCACTCGATCAGAGGTTCTGTGCTGATGCCTTGATTATTATCTTTACGCTGTGGGCAGTTAAGTGGCGGCAGCGGGGCAGTTAATGTGTAGCCGTGAAGAGGTGACTGTAAGCAGAGCAGACGAAAGAGTAGACTGTAGAAATGTATTTTTATTTAATACGAAATATCATCAGGGTGGAATGGAAAAGAAAAAGAATGGATTTATTTTTAAATAATACGGATAATTATGAATGAGGATAAACAAGATAACATTTTTCATCTTATTCTTAGCGATGGCGTGTAGTTTTGTTCAAACTTTGAAAGGTTTCCGTCAAAAATATTGTATATATTATTCATCGTTTTTTTTAATGTTCAAAAATGTTTGTAAAGTCTAAGGGACTTAACTGCGGGGTCATCAGCCCCTTTTTTTTTTAATGCTGTGAGATTAATTGATAATCTAAGCCTCAAATTTTTCTATAAATGCAAAATGTATGAAAACATTTTTACATTGTGACTTGACAGTGCTGAGATAAGGGTTTGCGAAAATAAATAAATAAATAAAAATGCGCGCCACTTGACAGATACACAGTGTGGTACAATGCACTTAGGCCTACGAACCTTGTTCATTCCGTGCTTTCTTACAAGGGGAGGCCGTGAATTGTGAAATTCCGATTCGATTCATACTGCGCATTATAAAAGTTCTTGGCCAGAGGTGTAATTTGGCAAAGCACCAAGATGCACTTCTCAGCCGTTGTCGAGAAAATAGACAGTTAAAAATCCGTTGCGGTGAAATAATCTCTACGATTAACAATTTTCTACAGCGGCTTGGCGCAGCGGTAAGCGCTCGGGTTGGCAATCCGAAGGTCGTCGGATCGAATCTCGCGCCATGCTACTTTTTTATTATTTGTATTTTTGTGATTCAAATATATATAATATATCGCACGAACCATAGTGATAGTTATCATAGAAATATGGAAAGCAGAAAACAGCACGACATCGAGCACATCTGATAAACGATGCGTTTTTACAAGAACAATTGTTTTTTAAATTATCTGTTGGGAAACACACTTGATTGACATTCTGAAAAATAGTTCTATCGTTCGTCAGATTTGACTTACACTATACGTATTCGTTTCGGAATACCTTTTAAACTTCTTCCGTTAACTATACGTGGTAAGTATTATGAAGACAACTAATAACATTTGTAAAATATAACTTTGACAGCTTTTTTTTTTAATTGTCGATTTTCTCGACAACGGCTGAGAAGTGCATCTTGGTGCTTTGCCAAATTACACCTCTGGCCATGAGCTTTCATTATGCGCAGTATGAATCGAATCTGAATTTCACAATTGGCGGCCTCCCCTTGTTAGTTGTGATGGCGTGACGGCCGCGTTTCATCATTGTGCTCACGGTCAAGCACCCAGCAGTATTGCCTAGTATCAGTCGTTTCATGTCTTTTATATCGTTCCTCAATTACAGCACCAAGGTTTGAAAGACAAAATTCTAGGTGACAATGTAAAAAAGCATTTTGACTTTAGTCAGTATTTTCTCAACTGTGTCAATGCACTCTGGTCTACGACTGTTTCTCAATGCGTTTTCAACTAAATACTTAAGAATGAAGAACATCATCTGTCATAAGTTTCCGAATATCGAGAGCAGTGATTAAAACTAGCATCTGACATGTTGGCGAAGCTACATATTTGAAGCAATTTCCAAATTGAGATAATACCCTAACAGATGTTTCACTATGTCCAGTGTGAGGTGAAGAGGTGGTAAGGGTCACCTTTGATAATTTTGTACCCTGTGGTCAATTCCGATCTTAGGGGCAACTCTTTTTGATCCCAATGTTTCTCTTGAATTCTACTGTTCGGTCCACACGAAAAAGGGAATTCTGAGTTTCATTCAGTGCTTTCTTAATTGTTATAATATCATTTTATTGCATTAAAGCAAGTTGAAAATGTATGCCATTTGTGAAAAAAATGTGGTGGATGATAGATATTGAGTGTCAAATTTAGGAGGTCGAAGTACATAAAACACGTACATTTTCGAAAAAAAAGTTTTTGTAAACTTGCAATTTGTTGCATAGAGTAATGGAAGCCAGAATAAAGTAAAATCAAGACACATTCACGAGATTTCTCGTCATGGAAACATTATTTGTCAGTGTCAAATGTTGCAAAATGTTTAGAACTCTAAGAAATATACTAGGAAGCTGTAGGTAGAAATGATGAATAAAATGAATTGATCTGATTAAAAAGGGTGCAAAACAGGGTTGCAATCATTCGCCCCTAATGTTCAGTACATACATCAAAGAAGTAATGTAACTAAAAAGAAATTACAATAACGGGATAAAAATCCAAAGTGGTAAGAATCGATATTTACATTGCAATTCTCATTGAAAGAAGTAAAAGTAAAGAGGAATTGCAGCATCTTTTGAATGGAATGAATAGGAGTGAAGAATACGGATTGAGGCTAAACCTCAGAAGTAGCAGAAATGAAAATAGCGAGAAACTTAACTTCAAAATTCTTGGTCACGACCTAGATGAAGTTAAGGAATTCTGTGATCTTGGAAGCAAAATAAATCACGGCGAAGGGAGCAGGGAGTATATAAAAAGTAGTTTGGCTCACTCAAGGAGGGCATTCATGTCCAAGACGAGTCTACTGGTATCAAACAGAGGCCTTAATGTGACGGAGAAATTTCTGGGAACATACCTTTGCTGCACAACGTTTATGCAAGTGAAACGAACTGTGGGAAAACAGTCACAGAAGAAAATCGAAGCATTTGAATTGTAGTGCTACAGCAGAAGTTTGCAAATCAAGGTGGACTCATAACAGAACGATTTAGAAATTTCTTCGTAGAGTCAACGAAGAAAGTAGCATATGAAACCCTGACAAGAAGAAAACACAGAATGATAAGGCATCTTTTAAGAAGTCAAGGAATAACTTCCATGTTACTAGATGGTCCTGTAGAGGATGAAAACTGTATGGAATGTCAAAGATAGGAATACATTCAGAAAATAATTGAAGACGTATTGTGCAAATGCTTCTCTGAAATGAGGAAGTTACTAAATCAAACTCTGTCTTAAAATGTCGAATATAATACAGATATGATAATATTCAGGAGGAACGAGGTTCAGATCCACGTTTGTTCATCAGGATTTATTTTCTCTGTGTTCACAGTCGCTTGTTTGGAAAGTCTATTCAAGAAATGTGACTCTTTTCCCTGCCCCAGTTTTATTGCAACGAAAGTCATTTCTAAATATCAATACGTTAACTCATACAGAGGCATAGTCCTCGAAAACAAGTCTTCCATATTTTCATTGAAATAATAACCAACAGACTCACAGCTGAAGTAGAGGCCCGAGTACTAGAAAACCAGTTTGGATTCAAAGAAGGAAGAAGCACTCTTCACGCCGTGAACTACTTAACAGAGCAAGCTCACGACGCATTAAGACGTCCAAGGAAAAAATATTTTATGGTGTTTGTAAACTATAGGAAAGCCTTTGACACCATTAATAGACAGAGGCTTATCCACAAAGTTAGTCCGTTAATCGTCGACACTCACGCAATAACGAAAGTTCTCTCAGATATCCTAAAATACAACCACATCCAAATATCTGATGGTAACACCTTATGAAGGACTTTAACACAAACTAATGGAGTACTACAAGGAGACCCAATCGGTCCGACACTGTTCAACATAATGACGGCAGGCATCACAACCATCGTTAGGGACAGCTCAGCAACACTCCTACTCTATGCATATGACATGATAATAACTTCAGAGGGCACGAAAGAGCTCCAAAAGGTGCTAGATAGACTCACATCATGGACCCAGGAAAATGACTTGCAGATTAAAAAAAAAAAAAAAGGTGGGGGTGATGGAGGTAAGTTGTAATATGAAAGGTGATCAAGAGTAGTTTAGCTTCACCTCCAAAGGAAAATGTCTTTCTGATTGTCATGTCTCTTACCATTCAATCTGTCATTTTCTTTCCGCACTCAAAAAGAAAGCCAGCAACCATTACTTTCCTGTCTGCTGGTTGTAGGAGTTCCAATACGCGTATGAACGAACCTCTTTGTGTGCCCGCGTGACGCTTTCGTCAAAATCATCCAAACAATTTCCAATGTGCACTCTTAGGACTTCTGTAAAACATGTTGCTTTCTTCTAATACGTCTGCGATTATATTTTTTTTTTTTTTAAAAAAAAAAAAAAAAAAAGATTGTAGATAGCAGACTTTGAACAAATCTTCTTTAACTCCTTTCCAAATTCATGTAGTCTCTCCAGATCGTTCCAAAGATTCTAAAAATATCTTAGGACATACCTGTTTCCCTAACCAATAATTCCATCGAAAACTCTTATCGAGATCTGGGTTCCCATTGCATCATCTATGAATACTGAAATGTGTCCGTAGGTACGCAGAGTAGAACTGCGTGCAACATAGCTTGCTACTCCATTCGTTGTTTTGACAATGAGATCTGAGATGTGTTTATCTGAGATCTGTTATCACAAAAATCTTCGTGCTAATTCCAACAGTTATGAAATTTGTCGGACTGAATTTCGTGGAAGGAAATAACCAAGAGTTTTAATTTATCAGATTATCTTCGACATCGCAAAAACTGTATTAAATTTCAAAATTGTGTAGTCAGCAGCCATCATTCGTCGTCGATATTTAATTCTTTAGTCAATCAAATGTAGATTTCAGCTAGTATCTCACAACTGTCAAGGCATACCTTTCATAAGTGTTATGTTATACGCAATAGACATGTTTATGAACACTTGACACAATTCGTTCAAATACTATCTGATGGAGTGTGTGCTGGTAGCTTTTCAGTATGTAATGGTTGCTCCAACATAGTTTGTACTAATGAAAGACATGGTGACGTTCTTATAGAAAAAAATGCATTTTTTTTCAGGAATGTTAGTCATCATCATTTAAGACTAATTATGCCTTTCAGCGTTCAGTTGGTGCATAATACCCTTACAAAACTTCTCAATGATCCCCTAATCAGTTCTAACATTGATGCGTCGTCTGACGTTAAGCCCGTTACCTGGGTCTACCTTCTACTGCTGAACCTATAAATCTCTCAGGTAATCTTGCTGCTCCCATGGATATAACATGACCCCACCATCTCAGCCTGTTCGCTCTAACATTTTCATATATGGTCTTCATTCCCAGTTTTCTTTGATTTCCTCATTATAGACACCCTCCTGCTACTGTACCTGAAATCATCCTTGCTAGTTTCATAATTGTAAACTCAACCTTACTAATAACATAACTTGTATCTAGCTTTCACCTTCGTACAATAAAGTTGATCGAAAGATTGAACGGTGCACTGCAAACTAAGCCCAACTTCCTTCTTGCAGAAGACCGTAGCTGAACGCTTACTGCATTTACTTTGCTACACCTTGATGCCAATACGTGCACTATTTTGCCATCCCATAAGAAAATACATCCTATTTGAAACTGTCCACATGATATGACTTTATTTCTCCTATTGGAAAATCAACCTGTTTAAATTTCTTTCCCACAGACATTACTTTCGTTTTGGAGATTGTAATCTTTATAACATAAACCTTACACCTTTGACCAAGCTCTGAAATAGAAACTTTCAATCGAATCTGTCATCCCCACTAAGACGTCCGCATATGCGAGACTTTTTATTTTATTTTCTTCTATTTTAATGTTACCCTGTCAGTCTCATGCTAACCCAGATAGCGAGGAATTATGTTTGGTTTAATTTTTTTCTCAGAAGCTATTGATTACCTTCATATGACTGCACAGGATCGTTATAAGTCATTTTTTTTCACAATGACGCCATTAGTTTTGCAATACTGCCCTTCTTTCTGGAATGACGTCAAAGTGAATGTTTTATAATTTTAATCTGATGAATCATTATTATTAAAACAACATTTAAAATGAAATATATACATATAACTGTCTCATAAGCTGAAGAAAGTTCAAGATCTATAAACCCAATCACGAGGAAGTGTTCGGCATCTTCTGTATGAACCTCAACTTTGCAGCTGAATCCAAGCACTTTGCAGTCGACAGTACAAGCTAAGACTGATCTGCAGTGGGAGTAGGTGATTCAAAGAAATAAAATATGAAACTTTCCACGAATTATTACAGACAAAAACAGAAAAGAAAGCTGCCCATCTAGTCCTTCTGGAAGGACGTCAGCTCTATCTGGGTTAATATGTAACAATAGTGTGGTTTAGGCCAAATGATTGAGTTCCACAAAACTGATTATTAATTGTAATAGTGAAATGAAGTACAAAAGACATAGACAAATAATTCTTTAAATTGTGTTTCCATTCATCTTAAGATGTGATAGAACTTTTTCGGAAATTTTGTCTCGATTCATCCCAATGTTTCCATTGATCCCATTTTAAAGTACGATTCCTCCTCAGTCTTGGAAAGCCACCTCTCGCATTGTCCACCGACAGCTGATGTTCCAAGTAAACCCAATTAAAAAGTTTCAAAAACAGGCTGTGAGAGAATAAGGCTATAAAGCGTGTATCATCACTGTATCCACTTCCTTGAAGGCGATGAATAAGAGTCCCTGCCTCGTTTAACGACGAATATTTCTGTCGTCCAAAAAGTGTTCATAAAGTTGTTGGGTGTCTCAGATCAAGAGCAGAGCGAGGCTCCTTTGTTGCGGCCTTGACAACTCGTCGGTGCAGAACAATGGACGGCGCGGCGCGGCGGCCGAGCCGAAATACTCTGGCGTGTACCGACGGCGGCATCCCATGTTGGCCTCTGTCCAGCGCAGAGGACGCGCTCAAAAATAAAACATCGCCACTCCTCCTTAACGTCGCGGGCTGCGGCTGCGGTTTAATATCCTGCAGTCAATGTTTCACTCCAGTGGTTTATCCTGAGGTCGCCCGTTTGCCATTTAGACAGAGCACAAAAAGATTCAGCGGTAGGGTGTGCGACCAAGTGAACAGAAACATAACTTCTTTGTGACACTTTTTGCACAGCTGGCGACCAAAGGCGCGGATACGCTTTTTAACCAGATTTATTACACTTTTAAGTGGTCATATATACAGGATGTTTCATTAAATGTGTTTTCATCTGTAAGTTACGAAGTAAAAGGCGACGGATGTATTTATTGCGGTAGGCCACCATAAGAAACATTACACTGTCTGCGTAGCTATTAAAACAATTTATTGTGTTATTTTCAAAAGAGTTACAGCAAAAGATGCAATTTTTTAAAATGGAACAAGAATTGTTTTAACATGCAACGGAATCAGTAACACCAGTTATGTACACATCGATTTAACTTTCGTTGCTATCACGTTTAGTTTGGGAGCTAGAACCCTTCCAAGTTTCAGGGGCAGATACCGCACGCGCTGCGCATAATGCACCGGTGTCACGGAGCGAGAAGCTTCCTCGATGCGCTGTTAGAATGCCGATTGTCGCCGCACATAGCCGTATGCCCGACAATTCGAGTCACACAAACAAGCGGGGCTCAATAAACCACAGTTACTGACATCGGATGAAGATGGCATACATGAACAACTAGTACGCTGACTTATTGCTTACGCTCGGCGAGGGCCGATACGATGCCATTGAAGCAACCATAGCGTATGCCGTGAAATATCCTAGGCGAAGAGCTCCGGCAGCCATTACGATGTTGTTTGCCGAACAACGACTTCGGGAAACAGGCAGCTCGGTAATGCGTCGCAGTAACAGACGAAGAACTGCTCTATCATCGGGAAGACGAGACACCGCTTGCTCCACAGAACAGATAAATTCAGTCACTGGAAGTGTCTTCGGTGTGGGAGCAAAATTTAAGCCTTTCTTCAACACAGAGACAGTGGCATCGTCCAAATCTTTACTCGTGAGGTTAATCACGATACGCTTGAAGGTGTCGTCCGATGTCGTGGATTGAGGACACAGACGTTGAAACTTGGAGGATTGCTTTGTGACGGCGCTCCTGTGCGCCCAGTCCGATATTGCCCAGGTGGAACAATCAACCCAATCCCAAGATATTCCCGACAGTGAAGACGAGATCTCCAAATGCAGATAAAATAAATCTTTGGATATGATATCCAGTTGTCTTCTAGTAAAACGAATACGTTCTCTAACTAATGCAAAACTAGCACGTCTCTTGATGTTATTAGCCACTGCACTATTGATAAAATGTACAATTCTAGCAAATTTTGGTATAATACTCTCTGGCGCACGCGCCGTTAGTACTTCGCGGCGTATATAAGGCCGCCGATCACGGCAAGACTTCAGTTTCCTACGAAACTCAGCAGCATCCATATCACCTGAAGATGGCGGCCAGGTGGTCCGCAGAAATATTGTGTCAAGATGACTCTACGATCCGGCTGGAAACCCGACATGAATATCAGTGTTGCCTGTTCTTTCGCAAAGCTGGTCGCCGGTGATGCATCAAAATGGAACAGTCGCTGTCATTTCGTAGCCGCTGCTGATCTTATATAGCCGCGTTAGCCGCCCGTGACGTCACTGGTGCCCAGTTCCTTGACCATATAAGGCAATGTTTTGGTCGCGCGTACTCCACGCCCGCTTCAACTCCGCAATTACAGGATCCCATGCCGTACTAAGTTGCAAGCCGCCGTCTTTATTCAGGGTGTTTTCAGATATTTTGATCTCTATTGCTTCGTTTATTACACTATCCCAGAAGCTGTCTGTTTAATAATAGCAATTAGGTCGCTGTCCGTTTTCCAAAGCTTGTTCCACCACAGATGATTTTTCTGGATAGCGTAATCGAAAATACCTCTCATTTTCTATGCTTCGCTGTTCAATAGTGCAAACAGTCTGGCCAACATGAAACTGCCCACACTTTTGTGGCCTTTCACCAGTGTTTTCAATTTGTACATTGAGCAACCTGTGAAGGCATGTAAGGAGAAGTTTCGAGAGGGAGTTAAAGTAGAAGGATAGGAAATAAAACCTTGCGGTTTGCTGATGACATAGTAATTCTGTCAGACAGAGCAAAGGACCTGGAAGAGCAATTAAACGGAATGAACAGTGTCTTGACGGGAAGGTATAAGATGAACATTAACCAGAGGAAAACGAGAGTATTGGAATGTAGTGTCAGAAAATCAGGCGATGCTGAAGGAATTAGGTTATGAGACGATAAAAGTAGTAGATGAGTTTTCTTATTTGGATAACAAGATAACTTCTGTTGGCCGAAGTAAATGCAGAATGACTCTGGGAAGAGAAGCGTTTCCGAAGAAGCGAAATTTGTTGACACCCGATATTAATGCTTCTGAAAGCATTTGTCTGGAGTGTTGCATTGTATGGGAGTGAAACGATGATGGAAGCTTTCGAAATGTGCTGCTACAGACTAATGATGAAGAGTAGATAGGTAAATCACGGAACTAATGAGAAGGTTCTCAATGGAATTGAGAGAAAAGGATTCTGACATATCCTAAGAGAAGGGATACGTTGGTGGGACACATTCTGAGACATCAAGGAATCGTCAACTTAGCATTATAAGGAAGTATGTGGAGTAAAAATCGTAGAGGGAGACCGAGAATTGAATACAGTAAGCAGATTCAAAAGGATGTAGGTTGCCGAACGTATTCTCAGATGAAGAGACTTGCACAGGACATGGTGGCGTGGAGAGCTGCCAGTCTCCGGACTGAAGACGATAACAGCAAGATGACACGAAGACAGCATGAAAGCCGTCTGATGATAAATGGTACATGTTCGAAAACTGTAACGTAATTTTTGTAAATACCTAATTTGTCATTAGGTGCTGTACACCATCAACGATTAATCACACGTGTATTATACTTATATCGTTATCAAAACAGAAGATCTATTATTTTCTAATAACGTAGTTTTATCGTGTAATAAAGTTAACCAGTTAATAGTGCCATCTTGTTGAGCTATGAACAGATTTACGTCGATGCGAAAAAGTTGACGTAACGTGTTTCTGTGCTTCTAGGGAATAGACTGAAGTAAGAAATTAGAGCCATTAATATTTCGAAGAATTTTTAGAATGAATGATTTATTTTCATTTTACAAGCAGTGAAGCGTGTGCAGAATATTGGAAATAGAGATTATTGGATTTTGAAGGAAATTAAATACTTTTATATTTTATTCTATTTTTTAAATACTGTCTGTTCTGATCAATGACAGAAGTTTTATTTAAATGACGGCAGAGCGAGTTGTAGAACTTAATTTTCTCCTGCCACCTATTATTTCTAAGCAGGTAAAACAGTGGCTCCCAAACTTTTTTAAACTTAGGACGAAATGTTCAAATGTTTGTAGAGCTTAAGGAACTGCGGGGTCATCAGTCCCTAAACTTACAAACTACTTATGAACTAGCTTATACTAAAGACGGCACAAACAACCATGCACGAGGGGGGGGGGGGGTAGAACCCCCGACGGGGAACGTTCTCGAGCGTAGCGCCTCAATGCACTCGGCCGCTCCGCCTCGGCAAACCTAGGACAACTTAGATTTCTTTGTTATGACCAGGGAATACAAGTTTCAAGAAAAATAGGTTGTCTCAGACTAAATTTTAATCGAAACTTTTAACATATTCGTTAAACTCGAAAGTGGCAGAAAATAGTGCGATTGACTAATCACATAACAAGGACTGTATAATGTTGCACAGTAGTAGGGTGCCAGACTACAAGGCCAAAGTTCGCGGGTTCGATCCCCACCAGATCCTGGGATTTTTATCTGTCACTTTCCACTTCTTTCACCTCTGGCAGTATTGCTCATGTGAAAAATACCGAGGAGCACCGTGGTTCGGAACCCACATTAAACTTTGGGTCCCTCTCTATAACTGGCTGGGTAAGTCAGTTCGAAGGTCGGAGGAAGGCAACGGCATACCACCTCACAACAAAACCATGCCTAATAAAGCAGTGTGGTGTTAAAACCAATCTTCGGATTATTAACTACCTCTTTAAAAAAAAAAAATACAAAGAAACTTGATGTCTTTCGCAAACCATCTTTTAACTTTTGCGGACCACGTTTGGTCAGTGGACCACAGGTTGATGACCAATAAGGTAATGAAACCGGCATCAGCAGTAATGAAAAAGTTATTCAGTTGAGAGTTTATTTACGAACAGATAGATAATTTTCATGAACCTTACAGGGGGACCCCTGCCCTTGTTACATTTCAAAAGATCTCTACAGCTGAAAGAGATGGACACGTGTTGCGACTGAGGAGCTTACATCCTTAACTATCCCCAGCATGGTCAACAGTACCAATTGCAATAGAGAAACTTCATATGACGTCGTGTCTCTGAGGTGCTCTCAAAATATTGGTGTATTTCTTTGTAATTTTACCGTTTCTATGAGTGACTCTTTACGCTGCCCCATAGTCAGGTTTTTATTTTGAGAGTTTTCAAATTCAAAATTCAAATGTTTGCTAAGCTTATGGGACTTAACTACGGGGTCATCAGTCCCTAAACTTACAAACTACTTATCAACTACCTTATTCTAAGGACGACACAAATATCCATGCCCTAGGGGGGATTCGAACCCCCGACCGTAGTGGCCGTGCAGACCGTGACTGAAGCGCCTTTGAGAGTTTGCTAGAGCATTGGCATCTAAGGTTTAAACCTACGTGCTGCGTTCCTGCGTATGCGTCAAGGTTGCTAACAGCACGAAGGTGTTAACTGGGAGGTAACGAACTTCAGTGTGCTCGCTCTCTCACTCGTACCGATCTGGAATCATACCGACGACGAGTGTTGTACAAATAGCACTTTCAGTATTCCTCTAGAGATTAATACTGTTGCTTCTTGTTTTACTAATATTGGGACAAAACTAGATAGCTATTTCGGTATCCGTTTGATTGACCGGATGTTTAACTTTTAATCGTGTATATGATTACATGTCAAGAATAAAGAGTTAGACAACAGTTTGTTTTGAATGGTAAATTATCACAGTCTAAGATTATGTTTAAGATGACGAATGACGAGATATTTTATCAGGTCGTTGATTGGTGTAACGAAATTTGAGTGTCTAAGACCCAATTAAAAGTAATTAGGCTTTATGTCGTGGTAACAGTGCTATGCAGAAATGTAAGTAATACCAGTTTTAGGATTCGCCATCAAAACGTAAGGCGCAATATTGTAGTGAGGTCAATTCCTTTAAACATCTGTTTCAAAATGTAACATCGAAGACATTGGTCATAATGCAACGTTTGATTGCCATTTTAGAGCTAGCGCAACAGTAACATGATTCATACACTTCATAATGAGTAACGAATCATCATACAATGAGGTACGTCTGAAATCCTTGGCTTCAACAAAGTCAGTCTCCACGGAACGCGGAAACAATGCACTTCTGGGCAGACATTGGCACTTTTCAAAGCAAATGTTACGAGAGTTAAGCCGAGGAAACGAGGCGCCTTGCAGCGGCGTGCAGCTGGGGACTGCAGGGGCAACAGAAATGTATATAGTGGTTAAGCCATAGTCACAAGTAATAGAAAAAGATCTTTCTATTCCTTGTGACTGTGGCTTAACCGCTATATATGTGGTATATAATAGAATATCAATTTCAGTCACAGTCCTAGACAACTTTGTCGATTAAAATAACAGGTGTTTGTGCTGGATGAATTGGTGAATCAGCCAATGGCCGGCTGTGGAAGTCGATGAGCATCGGTTATTTCTACATACATACTGTACAGTGTGAGACACTTATTTGCTAATATACAAGTCGGAACATATTGCATTGAATGTTGTCCACATCCATTAACATACAGCTAGACAGCTAGAACCCCCTCCCCCCAATTCATCATCCTCGGAACGCGAGGGGGGTTACATTGAAATCTTAAATAGGACCCCCTATTTTTTATTGCGGATTTCGATTCTCCAGGAAAACATAAATAATTTTTATATAAAACATTTTCTTCGTTTCTTGATAGATCGTGTTGTAATCAGTGAAAATAAAAATGGGTTCAAAATTGTTGATAAACGGTAACATCTCAAACAAAAACACACCATATTATCACAAAGTATATTTTTTGATATTTTTGTTAATGCTACCATGTGACACCTCTATATTATCCGTGGTGAAATTGTTCACAGTACTTCAATGATGCGGACTGTACACGTACCTACGAGGGTCGTCCACAATGTAAGTTCCGTTTCTATTTCTATTGGTGGCACCGCTCTGTTCGCTGTTCCGAGCATGCTCGGCAGTCACTCTAACTCAATGAGAAGACATGTACGCCATTTTCAGATCGCTGCTGCCGACGTGTGCTTAGTAGTGCTTCCTTATAATGTGAGGCGTAATTCAAAATGCCGCCGCGTGTGAAATCAGGTCTGTGATTCGTTTTCTAAATGCAAAGAAAGGTAAACCAAAGGAAATTTCTCGCCAAATCTGCGAGGTTTACTGACTATATGATACGAGTGATTCCGTGGTTAGAAGATGGGTCAGACTGTTCAATGAAGGACGTGATCAAGAGCAAAATGAAGAACGAAGTGGACGCCCGTCTGAGGTTACTGATGAACAGCTTCACACTATTGAAGAGGAGATTAAGCAAAACTGTAAGTTTACACTTAGTACTCTTTCTATGGAAGTTCCGCAAATCTCACGATAACTAATTGATGAAACTGTTACTGAAAAACTGAAATTTCGAAAACTTTGCTCACGTTGGGTACCCAAAATTCTTACTGAACAACACAAAAAAACACCGGATGGGCAGTGCACTTCAGTTTTTGACACGCTACAATGAAGAAGGCGATGTCTTTCTTTTTCGGGTAGTCACGGGCGATGAAATTTGGGTATCGTACGACACCCCTGGAGCAAAACAGAAATCGATGGAATGGAGGCATACTTCATCCCCAACGAATCCTCACACCTCGGAAAGTCATATGCACCTCTTTTTGGGAGAGAAAAGATATTTTTCTGATTGTTTGGCCTCGTGGTAAGAAACCAATCAGTGCTACATCTACATGGGATACTCTGCAAATCACATATAAGTGCGTGGCACTTATCTGCTCGTGGTTACTTCGAGACCATTAAGAAATTGCGCCGCGCAATACAGAACAAGTGCCAAGGATTACTGTCAAAAGATATTGTTTTTTTCCCACGATAATGCCCAACCTCACATGGCGAATGTGACCAAACAACTCTTACGGGAATTTGACTGCGACGTGTTTGATCAACCTCCATACAGCCCAGACCTCGCTTCTAGCAACTTTCATCTCTTCTTACACATAAAATTTGTCTTTGGTGGTCAACACGTTAACGATGATGGCGAGATTGGAGAACATGTTACCACATGGTTCAATACACAGGCGGCAACCATCTATGAAGAAGGTTTACAAAAACTTGTGTCACAGTGTGACGAGTGCTTACAAAATTTCGGAAGCTATGTAGAAAAGTAGTTTAACAGCTGTAGATTTTTGTACAATAAATATTGTTTCTGTATCTGTACACTTCTTTTTTATATAACCAAAAGGAACTTACTTTGTGGACATACCTCATAATATGCCACAACTCCAGCCTCAGGTCAGTCTCCTTCGGTACGCTTGCGACATCTCTTTCCTAGTCCTGGGACCGAATCTCGCTCGCTCCCGCCACCAGTTTCAGTCTCACCTAATGAATTCTCCACTTGGTGCAACCAGTGGCTCCTTACCGTCAACCCCACCAAACCACAGGCAGTCATTATACGTCACACCACCCGTTCTTCCGCCACCAAGACCTTAACCTTAACCTCCATGACCATCCCATCCCTCAAACCTCTACCCACAAATACATTGGCCTCACACTCCTAGAAGCCCTACCTTTCCGTCAAAAGCCCTCGCCCGCCTTAACTTGCTTAAAATCCTCTCTGGACAGACAAGGGGACCGAAACCCACCACCATCCTCTACACGTACCGTTTCCTAATGCGTCCTGTCCTGTGTAGTTTCCGTCCTGCGTGGGTTTCCGCCTCCACTGTCTTTTACAAGTCCCTCCAGATCCTTGAAAGCCACGCCCTCCGCCTCGCTTAACGCATCTATCTCCCTTTCCCCATGCGGATCCTACATGACCTTATTCTTTTTCCACGCCTTAAGTTCCTGGAGCATTTCCGTACCCCTTATATTTCCCCCTGCTCTTGAATCCCGAGCCTCTGACACGCCGTTACAAACATATGCCTCTTTCCCTCCACTTCAACACTCTAGAAATCCTTTAGAGCAGGGGTCTCCAAAATACGTTTCAAGTAGGTTCCTGGCTGTGTTTTGTTTTTCTGATTTAGTCTTGTTTGTTTCGTTCGTTCGTTGTAGCGTGTACCTTGTTACATGAGGTTGGAGATACGTCGTTGACATTTTTATTGTGTAGCCTCATTGATGCCTCAAATCAATTTTTAGATCATTTTAATTGACTCGATCCCCACATTAAATTTAGGGTGGAGCTTGAGAAAGATGGGAAACTTCCTTTTCTGGACGGTTTGGTCCAGAAGAAGAATGATGGGACTTACCGTATATCGGAAACCCACACAAACCGATCTTTATCTACATGTGAAGAGCTGTCAACCGCCACACGAACTCCTAGGGATCTTGCGTACTCTAGTAGAAAGAGCGTACTGCGTCTCTGAGGCCGAACATCTGCGTGAAGAACTGGAGCATCTTAAGGTTGTCTTTAAACATACTGGGTACACTGCTCAACAAATTTGTCGTGATGAACCATTGACAAATCTACTGCTTTTTTGCCTTTCGTCGGGAATATATCCTCGAAAATATCAAAAGAAGATTTGACATTAAAAGAATTTTTATGCCACCAGCTAAGACTAGGACCCTCCTTGGGTCAGTCAAGGATGATTTTGGACTGAGGAAGCCAGGTGGTTATAGAATTCCGTGTGATTGTGGGAAGACTTACATAGGTCAAACTATCCGCACAGTTCAGGATCGGTGTATAGAACATCATCGTCATACTCTTTTACTTCAACCTGAAAAGTCTAAATGAGGGACACAAGATGTTATACAATGAGACAAAATGATCGCTCCTGCCTCCCGCTATTGGGTATGTATTCTTAAAGAATCGATGGAAATTCGTATGGTCGAAAATATTATTAATAGGGACAATGGCTTCCCCTTACGTAAGACTTGGAACCCAATTTTATCTGACAACAACGGTTTTCATTTCGACCTGCAGTTTGTTTTAACTAGTCTTGTTTCGCCTCATCGTTACGTCGATTTTTCTCCACCGACGCGCTACTGCGCCTAGAGGGCCTCTACCTTGTTTCGCGCACGAGCGCTGGGCAGTCATTGGTGTATAAAGGGACAATTGTTTCTGTTCTATCTCAGGAAGGCGAGGAAGTGCTTTCGGCGAACGTACTCACCTGAAGATGGAACCCAGTTGTTCTGCCGAAATATTGTGTCTAGTTGACGATGCTATGCGGCTGCAGACCCGAGAAGTTATTAAGCCGGGAAAGTCTACGTAACCACAACAGAAGAAATTAAGTTTCGCTATTAGGTACCTGCTTAATAACATACAAAAAAAGTCATAATATTCTTTGAAAAACCTAAAGAAACAAGAAACAGTCAGTACGTAGGCGTGACTTTAATTTTTCAGCTCTGAGTTTAAACAAGTCTTTTAAATTACCAATAAGGTTAAATGTGCTCAATTTCCATAAATTAGGATATCTGTCATATCCATGTAATGGCTGTTTTTTGTCTAATATTTCCATTACGATCTGCATTCCTAACAGAGTTCTACATACTTTGCAACAACAATTTCGTGATTAATTCAATGCCATGGGAGAGGAAAAAAATTATTTCTAAATGTCTGTATAAACGCCACTCCTGATTGGCTGCCTTCACTTCCCATCAGTCATCGGACCAGTGTCAACATGGGTAATCGCTGGAGTGTCACTTCGACGTAACCAATGGCAAGCGTGAAACGACTAAATGTGTTTATAGGGCGGTAGTTGAAGCAACTGACTTATTTTCGTGAGTATCTTATACATTTTCGCGACGTTGTGACAGACCATTAGATAGCTGGAACTGAGGAATGAGATTTTACAAATGTGTCATTATATTTTACCGAACAAACTGACTCATTTACGTTCATGCATCCATATATAAAGCCCTCATGTTTTAATTACCAAATACTAGCAGCGGCGGATTAGCCGTGCACATTCGGGCACCGTGCTGCGGTGCGGGCGGCCGTTCGCCGTCGAGGGTTCGAGTCCCCACAAGGCATGAGTGTTTGTGATGTCCTTAGGTTAGTTTACCTTAGTTTAAGTAATTTGTAAGCTACGGATTAATAACCAAGCAGGTGGTTCCGATAGATTTACAAACACTTGAACATTTGAAAAAAATACTAATAATTTGAAATATTGATCTTTTTGAAATTATAGTGTGGCAAAAATTTAGTACGTCGTCATAAATTTCGTCGGAACACGACTGTTCCACTTGACGCTCATAAACAAACAACTGACCAGCACAACTGTCCCTGCGTGCTGCACAGCTACCGCTGCAAACATCGTGCAGTACGCCGCTGAAATAGCCGTCATCTAAACTGCATTTTAACCTAGTTCACATATAATTGTTATCGGGTGTATATAGTGACATGATGGTGATAATACTGTATACAGGTTAAATTGGGGTTTCCGCCTTATCAGTGATGTCACAGGTGAAAGTAGGCGTTAGTATCGCATTCTTCAGTAATCGCCAAATATGCTATCCGGCCCGCACTGAGACTCGAAACTTGAAATGTGGCCCTCGTGGCTTAGCAAATTGGAGACCCCTGCTTTAGAGGATAACTTCCTTCAGTTTCCCCTACCGCATGACGCCTTCCGTCCCAACCTATCCGTCCTTCCAGCCGTTATACTCCGTATGATACGCCTCCTCTCTCCCTCTCCCTCGACCGCTTGGCTCTCCCTTCCTCTTTTCTCTCCTTGGAGTCCTTAGGCACCATCCTTCCTCCCTCCCTTCCCCTGCCTTCCCATTCCCGCCCCTTTGCGCATCACCCCTCTCTCCCAGTCTCGCTCCTCTGCGCATCCCCGCCCCCCCCCCCCTCACAGTCACTTGCATGGTCACCGTGTAGTGTTTTCACAAGTGTGCCAGTGCTTAGTGTTCTAGTGTTTGTGATATTTGGCCGTTTTAAGGTTTCCGAGCCGGCAGCAGTGGCCAAGCGGTCTGCGGCGCGCTAGTCACAGTCTGTTCTGCCGCTACGATCGGGGGTTCGAATCCCCCCTCGGGCATGGATATTTGTGTCGGCTTTAGTATAAGGTAGTTCATAAATAGTTTGTAAGTTTAGGGACTGATGACCTCGAAGTCCCTTAAGCTTAACAAACATTTGAACATTTTTTAAAGATTTCAGCGACCACCGAGCAAGCAGAACAAGTGTTTTTATTCAGTGTTCCCGTCTCGTCGCCATTCTCGTGATCACTGTTGACTTCAGTGTATTTAGCCACCGTTGCAGTTTTAGTTTCGACTACGATCTATCTGCTTTCTATGTTATTTCAACTCATCATCTCTCACCTTTGTATTTTTAAATCTTATTTATATACGCATCTACGCAATTGTTCCACGATGTTAAAAGGTTGCAGAGATAGTAGACATCATTTCTTTGTATTTTAACTTTCAAAGGAATGTAGAAGAAGGTCGTAAAAGGTATGCTGTTCCCCAATATGAATGTTCTTCCTACAACGACCTTTCGCGATATTGCCCAGCTGTTTGCTGAAACTGGAGGTGTTAAACGTAGATAAAGAGTCAGATGACTGTTCGACGGTGTCTTTCAAGAATTTGCAATTCGTTTTTATTTTTGCGTATTACAGATCCAGCTATCATGAAAAGAAACAAATGTTTTATACAAATGTTATATCTTTCTCAGAGAATCCAAATCAGTAATAAAAATAGAGGTTCCTAATTAATATTTTAACGTCATACCCCTCCCTCTCCCGTAACTGGAGTTGGTACAGGGAGGTCGAGGTTTATGTTAATGGATATCCCTCTTGGAAGTGAACAATTTTTATTCCAATTTTTTTAATCCAATTTGTACTTTTCCAAATATTCCGAAAAACAGTTTTCATTGCCTAATCCTGTATATAGTGTGTGTTTTTCGGACATATCAGGCAAATAGATCGTAAACAGGTGTAGCATCTTATGCATCTGTACTGAAATGTAAGGAAAATCTCTACAAATTTTCAAGGCCATCGTAACCAGTAGTGAAAATTCGATGGGAAGCGTCGAAATTACGAAAATGTTAAAATGTTTGTAAAGCGAAGGGACATAAATGCAGTGGTCATCGGTCTCTAGATTTACAACTATGTAAAGTAACTTATGCTAAGAACAACGCACACACACACACACACACACACACACACACACACACACACATGCCCGAGGAAGGACTCGAACCTCCAATGCGAAACGTGTGTGCGCACCGTAGCAAGGCACCTTAGCGCGCACTGGTATTCCGCCGCGAGTATATTACGGGCAAAACAAAAAATAAATTACGAAAAAACAAAAAAGGAAAAAATACAGCAGGTAAAAAAAAACTCAAAGCTTTCCAAACCAGTAGTGTAGAATAAATACGATCGCCAGCCTAATTGGGCAATAAATGGATCGTAGCAGATTAACTGCACAAACCTACGTTTTTAGTTACGGATGGTAATTCACCGTAAGCGCGGTAATTGCATCGTAGAATATATTTACTGCAAAACAGTAAAAAATTAGCTTTAAACGATTCAGTAATTGCGACGTAGTCAAATTACACGGAAAGGCGCAGAATGGATGAGCTCTCCTGCAACTGATGTAATTTTGATCATGAATATACACGGTAATGTGCTAGGCCGACAATATAGTTCGAACACGCAGCCTGATTTTCAATTATGTTCTCGTAGTAATGTCTGACTCAAACTAGTACTCTTTCTACATATTTGATACTACTTCACGGACATAAAGTTGAACAGAGCAGGATAGCAACGTTGATTCTTTTGCAAATGAGCTTAATATCAAATTATAGACAACTAGATATTTTACATAGCAATTTAAAGACACCATAACAAATGTAATAAAATGTTAGCCAAATATTAGACACGTGATTATTCTGCTTTGTGCAGTCTCTTTCACTTGGACTCTGATGCTCTGAATGCATGAATTTAATTGAAATTATACCGTTAATATTATCTCAAAATCAACATTTTTAAACCTTTGGAACTTAACTACTGATGTTAACACTCCCTAGGCTTACATACCATTTAAACTAACCTAAAGACAACACACGCACGCACACACACACACACACACACACACACACACACACACACACACACACCAGTCCGAGTGAGGACATGAAACTCCGACGGGAAGCAAGAGCGCACTCCACAGCAAGACGCCTTAGAGCGGTCGGCCATTGCATCACGGCTTTTCATCCTCGCTTACTGCCTGAATTATGCTACAATATATTGGTGAGAAAAATTCCGTAGTTTTCAGCTATCTTCGTTTGGTAGTGTCAAAAATGTTTGGGTTGTAGATGCTAGGCATAAAATTATTTAAATATAGTCCGCCCCTCTTAGCTCAGAGTAACGCATCGCGGGCTACTACGCAATGGGCCCGGGTTCGATTCTCGGCAGAGGATTGCGTATTGCGTGTTGTGTGTTCTCCTCATCGTCATTTTCATCATCATCGCCATGCAAGTCACCGAAGCGGCGTCAAGTAAAAAGACTTGCACTACGTGCCCAACAATCCCAAGCGGAATATCCCGGCCCAAAATACCATACGATCATATAATTATCCAAATTACTTTAGCGAGATCGCGACTAACCTATTAATCTAACTATATTTACTTACAACTATATGGTACCTTTACTACGTTTTATTTGCTCTTAATGCACTTATTTGTTCAAAATGTTCAAATGTTTGTAAATCTACCGGACCAAACTGCGTGGTCATCAGTCCGTAGCTTACAAACTACTTAAACCTAGGTAAACTAACCTAAGGACAACACACACACCCATGCCCCAGGGAGGACTCGAACCTCCACGGCGAGCAACCGCGCGCTACGCAGCGAGACGCTTTAGACCGCTCGGCTACTCCACCGCGGCACACTTATTTGTTGTTCTTCGTGTATAAAATTCATATAGTACATGTTTCTTCGAATTGGTGTGACAAATTTAAACATTTCCTGCACATATGTATGGAGTGTTGCCTTGTATGGGAGTGAAACATGGACAATAAACAGTGCGGACAGGAAGAGGATTGAGGCTTTTGAAATATGGTGCTACAGAAGAATGCTGAAGATTAGGTGGGTGGATCGCGTAACTAATGAGGAGGTACTGAACAGAATTGGGGAGATAGGAAATTTCTGACTAAAAGAAGGGATAGATTGGTAGGACACATTCTTAGACATCAAGGAATTGTGAATTTAGCATTGGAGGGAAGTGTGTGGGGTAAAAATCTCAGAGGAAGACCAAGAGATGGATACAGTAAGCGGATTCAGACAGATGTAGGTTGCCGTTCTTATGTGGAGATGAATAGGCTTGCTCAGGATAGGGTATTGTGGGGAGCTGCATCAAACCAGTCTCCGGACTGAAGACCACAACAACAACAACAACAACGGCATACTGTAGCGCACGGAGCAAGTTGTTGCTCACATGCTTCTTGGCTGACTGAAGGGGTGAAAGTGGAAGGGGGAGGGTAGGGAATGTGGAGCAGGCTGCTCCGTGAGCTGGAGCGCACACGAGCGTTCACTGCCACAGCTCGCAGCTGCGGTGGTGGGGGAAGCTGACGTCACGCAAGCTAGTACTCGGCGGGCATAAGGAAACAGACGCCTTCTTTCTCGCTAATGTGTAGTTGTGACAGCAACAAAAATGTCTAGCAGCGAAAGCCGAGCGCCTGCTGCTTTAGAGCCAGCCCACGCAGTACAATGTACTGTAGCAATGAAGATAATAAACAACAAGGAAAAGTACAAGTACAAGAGTATGCTGCGCATCGCTGCAGCAAGTAAGATAACACCTGATATCTGTTCACCTATGTCGCAAAAAATTAGTAAAAGACAAAAAAGTCAACAAAGTTTTTGTTAGTTGTACAAACGTTACTAGTCATTTCGTTCTAAATACCACTTCCGCTTAGTCGGCTCATGATGTTATATTTCTATTGCTATAATTAGTAATTCTGACATCTTGAACCCAGATTAAAAAAAAAAGAAAAAAAAAGAAAAAAAAGATCGAAAGAAACTACAGCCGCTTTCTTTGCTTGTGTGTCTCGCAATTTTTCTGAGGAAGCAAATAGGTTCCGTATTTTCTAGCACTGTCTACTTAGTATTGTGCCATTTCTTGTGATAAATTCTGGATCGGTCGTTATACCACTTATTGTTGCCACTGTTTAGCGAGTTACTGTAAGTGAATATTTATGACAGGCGGGTAAGTCTAGTTATTGACAATTAAGATGGTGTGCTACTAATTTGCCGTAAGTAAGCTGTTATGGCTAAACGCAAAAGTACCATTTCTTTGAACTTAAATGAAAAACATACTGTTCCCGAAGACAGTTCATTGTAAAATCCATATCGCCATATTTACGATTAACATGGTCGAAACTGGCATGGAGTTGAGCGTGATGAATCAATCATAATCTGACTTCTTTTGCTACCCTAGCAACAAGTTCTAAAATCAATGATATCTTCATTCGTTACACAATTTATAAGAAATAGTCCTACCTTGGTTGCATGAAACAGGCATTTAAAAATCTAAAATAATGCCACCATAAAAAGCTTTACTAAATTCCGGTCATGCAATCAGACCGTTGACATTTAGGATCACGTAGCTTTTACACTATTTATAATAAAGGAAAATCATCGATGATGATTGGCCAGGTGTCACGTGTACCGCATTCACATGGAATAAAATGTCAGTCTCAGTTATAGGCTACACATTTCAGAAACAGTTGTGCCCTTGACGGGAATAGCAGTGCGGCTACAGTTCACCATGACGTCACGGGCCAGCCTAGAGCACTGTATAGTACAAGCAGAACAATCCGCCATTTTGAATACCACGTCAAAGGTGTGCATTCAAAGACCACGGAACTCTTGCGCTGTTTAATAGGCAAGCAACTTAATGTTAGTGATTAAATGCATATTTAAACATATGATACAATCACTTACATTCCAGAAAACAGCGTTTGTGGCTGTTCTAAATATTTACCGCAAAGGGTTAAATACATTGTAACTATCGTATTTTCTACTTTATAAATCGTACGTCCACATACGTTTGCGTAACTAAGATTTGCATTCGAAAACAGTTCGGGAATAATGTTAAATTATAATATTGCACTTTCCATATTCCTCCCTCTAATGTCTCGCAAGTTTTACACACAACGTACATCAGAAAAGATATGACGTCAAAAAACTTTGAACGTCCGGTTTCGTTAGATGTTCTAATGTTTGGAAAGCTTAAGAGGCTTAACTACGGGGTCATCAGTCCCTAAGCTTACAAACTACTTATGAACTACCTTATATCCCGGAGCGTGATTCGAACTCCCGACGGGGAACGGCCTCGCGCATCGTAGCATATAGCGCCTAAATGCGCTCGACCGCTCCGTCGCGGTAGTTTCGTTAGATAACGACTAAATGAAGTCTCTCTGATAGCATGCACTTCGAAATAAAGTGAATCTTGTGTGCTAAGTTTTTTATTTAATGCCTTTCATGTACGACTTCTTTCCTGATCGCATTCTTTGCAAAGTTTATTTTTATTTTATTTTTTTATTCCACTCAAATAAAGCGAAATAATATAATATAAATATCACTATCTCAGTAACGCCAGCTGCAGTCATGCATCACATAAAATACGATTAACAGCTCTTAGAATAACTAATTAAATGCTCTTAATAAAATCAAGAAAAGTACCTTACCTTAAATACTGTATGTAGTGCTATATTAACAATCTGTAGCAAAATTAAACCATTGCTTACATGTATAGATACTTTCTCGATTTTGGTGTCCACACGTTTACGCTGATCTATGTTTGAAGGACACCGATAAAACTTATAGCTACCAGGGGCGCTATTATTTGAGCAGTTAGGAGCAGCAGAACCAACCATTTCACACTTTGAAACAGTAAAATCACAAAATATTCGTTGATTGACTTTCCTACACCACAGAAAGTATACAACATTGTCGCCGGATAGGGATTCAAAATGGCGGATTGTTCAGCTCGGTATATCTAGTGCTTTAGGCCAGTCGGCGGTCACGCCTGCTCACAGGCTCGGCGCAGCCACAGCCGTGTGGAGTGCCGCATTCGACAGCTGAACAGCTGACGGCCGAACAAGCGGCACAAGCAGGTGAGCGCTCCCTAGCTCGCGGGGGAGCGCGCCAGCTGGAACAGCCTGCTGGAGAGTGAGTGCTGAGGGTTGTGTGTGTGAGTTTCTATAAATATCATTCTTTCCATTTGTTCTCTTGGTGATTATGGATAACTTGTTGATTCGGTCTTCTATATGAAATATTCCTCCTTCCTTGTTACATTAGATCATCATGTTTCTTATTGCCCCAGAATCTACAAATGCATGTCACACCTACGGCGCCGGCCGCGGTGGCCGAGGGGACTGACGCCCTTCAGTCACGGTCTCCACGGCCACTACGGTCGGGGGTTCGAATCCCCACTCGGGCATGGATATTTGAGCCGTCATTAGTATTAGCTAGTTCATAAGTAGTTTGTAAGCTTAGGGACTGATGACCCCGTAGTTAAGTCCCATGAGTTCTACAAACATTTGAACATTTTTGAACACCTACGGTGTGTGACGCAGGATTCTGTATGTAGCAGTGCAACTCCCTTTTCCTGTCCCAGAACATCTACTGTCGGTAAGCCTCCCTGTGTGGGTCAACTCACTCTAATTTTATCTCCGTGGTCGTTTCGTGAGATATAAGTTGGAGAAAAGAAACTTTTGATCTTCTAGGAACGGCCGGCCGCGGTGGCCGAGGAGACTGAGGCGCTCCAGTCACGGCCAGCACGGCCACTACGGCCGGGGGTTCGAATCCCCCCTCAGGCATGGATATTTGTGCCGTCCTTAGTCTTAGTTAGTTCATAAGTAGTTTGTAAGTTTAGGGACTGATGACTCCGTAGTTAAGTCCCATAGACTTTACAAACATTTCAACATTTTTTATTTTTTTTCTAGGAACGTAAGCTCTCTGCACTTTCACAGCAACGCATGCCATGATACCAAATGCCTTACTTGCAGCGTCTGTCGCTGCAGTTAACGTTTACAAGATGAATACGTCACGAAGCCTACTGTTCTCCATTGGATTTTCTTAAAAATATTTTTAGTGTCCTTACATTAGTTTGTATGTGATGATAAAGTTTCCCGCATTCCTCGCATTCGTACTAGTTTTTATTTATTTATTTGCATTTTTTCATTTGTGGCTACTACACATTAATGACGCAAGAATAGGACACAGAGCTAAAAACCACAACCATAGTTTTAAATGGAAATTGCTATTTAAAAATGAGCTGCGAAGAATCATTACAATATTCTTTGTACTAAAGACAACTGAAGATGACAGCCAGAAACATATTAGGTAAATATAAATAAATTAACATGCAAAAGGAAGTTTTCCTATCAGTGTGAAATTAAATGATCGGATGGTTTTTATATGCCGAGATATTCCCATTGGGGTTCGGTCACCTACTGTAATATTTGTTTTCCTTTTTTAAATTCATGCCACTTCGGTGACTTGCGTGTCGATGGTGATGATAAGAACAACAGTCCGTTAGTGGCCACTAAACCCAGGCGCCTTGCATGGCGGTTAGCGACATTTCCAAATAGCTACTGAGCAAGCATATTTACGTATCGATTGTTAGGATGACAATCTTCTACAGCTTCTTATACCAAGTGCTTTTATTTTATCCATTTAATTCAAGACGTTTTGGTAAAAAAAAGTCTTGGTTGCATAAGACTGTTTTTTACCAAAAATACCAATTACAGTTGCTGTGCCAGCGTCACAAAAATATGGAATGATTTTATTTACTTTAAGAATGTTTTCCACTACTCGTCTTTCAGTTCCAATGGTCATTCTGGAATTATATTACACATAATGTATTAATATATGGCAACAAATAAAAGTGTTAGAAACAATTTATATCGAATATTTTTTCACAGTAATGAATTTTTCCCAATGCCATATATTAGTTTAATTCCCGCTGCTTCGGACTCGTAGACTGCATGGTTTGCATTGGTTGTTTCTACTTCTAAATATAAATTTTCATATATTTAGCTTTAACAATGCTTTCCTAATCAAGTATTTTGATACAGTTTGCCACCCCCTATTGCACCATTGATGGCAGAATTCAAAACATACCGAAACACATTTATTTTTAGATTCTAAGCATGGTTCCATATCGAAATTTTCGCATTTCAAGCATCAAAATAGTCTTAGTAGCACCCTTAAAAGATTTGCCCTTATTTCACCCACTTAATGGTTGAATTTCCATAAATATCGAAATACTTGTTTTTAAAATTCCCATCAAAAATCTATATCCGAAGTTTGGTATAAAATTCCTTAATAGCAACGTATTTTCAAAAAAAAAAAAAAAAAAGTTCATCCCTATTTCACCCCCTTAAGTATGGAAATGTCGAAAAATTGCTGATGCCTACAGTGTAAGATAAACAAATTTCTAAAAGTTTCAAGTTTCTGTCGTCTGTAGATTCACTTTTCAGCACCGTTTTCTGTGTTTTAGAAACGGATCGAGAGCGCGAAATTTCTTCCTTTCTCTTTGGCATCTTTCTTGGCAGTTTTACTTTTCAAACTGCAATATGCACTTATTGCAGGAAAACAACTGAATAATGCGCATCATGCTTCGCTGTAGATAACCTCTTTGATTTTAGTGTCAAAAATCATTGCTGATCTTGTTCGAATTTTATATAAGCTGACGATTTTCAACTACTATGAGTTCCACCTTCTTATAGCTCTCGCCAGGGAACTACCATGGTGTACAACGGGAGGCTTTGTACCACAATAACACAGAAATCGTTCGTCTCCATTGTGTAGTTTTTGCTGAAGATGAAAATATTGACCCCACTCGTAGAATTTTATATAAGTCAATAACTTTCAACTCCCATATCTTCCACCCCCTTATCATTATCAACCCTCTGCCTCCATAGTGCACTTTGGAAGATTGATACCTACTAACACATACAAACATCATTCGTTTGCGATGTGTAGTTGTGGCTGCAGAGTGAAACACCTCAGTTTTTATATCTATTAAGATGTACTACCAAACTGTGACAGACGAAACTTTGTGCCATATGAGGATTCGATCTCTGATTTCCCACTTCTCGCGAGAAGATGAGTATAGATGACTGTCATATATGTAATCAGTCTGGCACATGTAAGTTGGCTCGGTTCCGGAAACCGTGTTTGGATAGCCGAATTGTTGCCTGACTCGTTCAGTAAGAGGACTCACTGCATGCTCTCTCTGATAAAATACCAAGACAAAAACTCGCGATGAACGACGAAGCAAAAACAACCACGTCCGCAACGGTTCGAAATACGCGCAGAAAAAAGTAAATACGAAAATAAAATAAATAAAAGATAAGACAATCACTCGCTAAAGACGGAATATCCGTACTCTAGTTCTGCTCCGTCAAAAATTTTCGTATGTTACTTTTTGGTAGTACATCTATATCTAATACGTGAAGCTGGGTGAAATATATATTGTGAATGAATATTCGATTTAAAATGCATGGAGGCAAGTGCTTTTATTATTATTATTATTATTATTTCTTTTTTTTTTTTTTGTTTTTTTTTTTTTGTTTTTTTTTTTTTTGTTTGCAACAGCAACTAAAAATGTTGAAATCGATAGTGTTGACAAACATCGTTAATGATGACGCATACAAATATGGAAATACTGAGAGATCAACAGAAGAGCTGCGAGTCATTTTCCCGGATGCTAGAAGAGACATTGCTTTAAAAGGAGTAGGTGCAGTTTTTTTTTCGGCCGGTAGTGAATTGCCGCGCGGATGTTAAGGGGCTAACCAGATGATTCTATCTGCAGCCCCCGCCCTCCTCGCCCGCCACATTGCTAATTACTTCTGAAAAAGAACCTCTCCAGAAACCTTAATTAAGTTCGCGGCGAACGTTACGAGAAGGAACGCGCCACAGACCTGCCTTCGCTGCTCCGCTTCCTCTTAAAATTTAAGGTTTTAATTTAATATCAAAGAATCTGCGAGCACCATCTCCACGCGCAGAATAACTGCCCGGGAAACATCCCTTTCAAGCATGTACAGGTCACAGACTTTGTTTACTATTCAAGATTTTGTATCATGAAAAGTCTTTTCCTTCTGTCCATTCAGCGTCCTCGTATCTTACTACTCTAAAACAGCAGACGTCAACATGAACTTTCTAAGTTTCAAGGGTGGTTCATAGCACTTTTTCTGCAAGGGAGGTAATACAGTTTACTTACGAGTAACTGCAGCAAGTCAAATAACGAACTCAGTGCCTGCTTTTTAAACGTAAAGAAGTTCTAAAGAATGACGTAGGTGTGTGTTTTAGAAATACGATCTTGCAGAAAAATTCAACAAGTGATTGCTATTTATTTATCTTTGTTTCTACCTTTTCTTGCTTCACTTACGGTGAGCTGTAGACCTATTGCTACCTATTTTCAATAAATTTCTACTACTTTCTGTTTCACAAGTATTTTCCATTTTATCGCTTTGGTGTTGCTTTTGTTCAATGATGAACATTGTTTTTCCTGACTCTTCTACCTTTTCTAAAAACTTATGACGTTTTTCTCTCTTTCAAGTCTTTTTCAGTTATCTTTCAACCTTTGACTGTTGTTCCATTTGTTATTTAAATATTGAAAGATTCATTTGCTTAATCTATTATCATTTCCATATTCAAAGAAACCGAACCAACTCCACCAAACTTTAGGAATTTCTTGACAGAATTCTTGGTCGTTTATTATCCGTCTCTAATGACCTCGCTGTCGACGGGACGTTAAACTCTTAGCTTCCTTACTTCCTTCGTTTATTATTTTGTGGTTGTCATGTTCGTTTACGTTGCGTCAGGGAACTTTCCAAGGATTATCCACTCTTTTCCTCTTTTTTATGTATCACTTTGCGATTAGTCACTCTCCTACACAAGGGGGGAAAATCAAATAAAACATTAAAATTTAAAAAAACTTATCCGAAATCTCTCGTAATCTAGGTATTTATTTATTCTAATCTTGTCCTATCCAACTGATCTTTCCTATTACCTCTCTCCGCCATCTCCTCCTCCCGCGTCTCTCTCTCTCTCTCTCTCCCTCACTCTCTCTCTCTCTCTCTCTCTCTCTCTCTCTCTCTCTCTCTCACACACACACACACACACACACACACACACCAACTCGTCCCTCTCCATATACTTCCATTTTTTATGTATAGATAAATTTGTTTCCCTCCACACAATTTTCTTCGACTTTCTGAACCTCCGTCTTATACTATACGTTCGGTTCCGGGGAGATAAATATCTTTTCTATGAAAATTGACATAGGCCATACAATGATTTTAAAAAAGAAAAGAAAAACATGTCTCTTGCTTAGCCATTCCCCAGCGTTCACGTCAGATGCTTTTCAATACTGAACTGTACCTAACGTACACGTTCTCGTTGAAACGAGTAAAACGGTCAGCGCTGTTGCAGTAGTCACAATTAAAATGTACTGATGGTGAAGTACGTATGAGAGAGAAAATCAATAATTTAAAAGTGTCTGGGAATTACACCGTAATAAGTGTACGACGCGAAAAACCGATTACACTCGAAGGGAAAAGATAAGGTTCCTTTCCGTGCCATGTGTGAGTAATGGTCAAGCAGCACTGCCGAGGCAGTACTGGCCATTCAATAGTGCGACCGCTGTTACGGGGTCGCTCGAAACGATACCGTCTCTATAACAAGGCCCGAAGGGTGGAGCCCGCTGTATATGAGCTAATATCCTAGTGACGAAAATAAATGAATAACACCACATACTCGAAAGGATCAAAAACTGACGTAAAAATCAATCTCAACAACTTACATAATACTGGTAAAACTATAAGACATTAGTCAATTTGAGGTCTAACATTTAGTACAGTCCCAAGCTATTTGCAATGGACTCTGTGCGTTGTAATGACTTCGGCCTAAAAGATAGAGCAGCTGAGTAAAGAAAATGAAATTTATGGGATGAAAAGCTAAAAATAAACTCGGAAACTTTCTGTTCAAACAATCAAAATTTGACAACAGACTACTGTGTCGTAGGTCTGTCTGTGCATTCAGGGTAAAAACAGGGCGTTTCCTTTATCATGTGGTATACTTCCACCTCTTCTAAAATAGTGAGGGCTTTGCGGTTGTTCACGACATGCAGTATTGGCATGTTATTTTGAATATTTGATATGTGGTATACCGTTTCACCCAGATGTTCCTTTACCACTTACTTATAGTTGTTATCATTAATGTGCTCTTTAACCCTTTCAGACCCACATTATGAATTCAGATTTGGAAAATTAAAATTCACTGCTTTCTGTATTAATACAGTGTACTGAACATCAAAATGTTTTAAGATTTTTGATCAAACTGTTGTTTTTTTATGTCATGTGTATCATTCACAACACATACGTTTGTATCGAGGTATTTTGTTACTTGGGACGTTAATTTTTGATAGTTAACACTGTTAGATGCTAGCATAACGTTCGCCACAGCACCAAAAACAAGACAATTCAGTGCTGAACCACACTCATGCTCACAGCCGCGTACAGACGGCAACGTAACACAACCTCAAAGACGGATACATTAATGTCTCAAAAGTGGCTACTCAACGTACCAAATGGCAAACTTTCGTACTAAAGCATGTTGCTCATCAACAACAATGCGACTTTAAGGACTTATACACAAAGTACGGTATAAATCAGCTTTTATTACGTTATTATTGAAGAACAACACTGAGAATGAAAGGGTTAAAAAGAGTTTTACGGTTCCTTCCAGTCTGGCCTATGTATTTAGCTTCACAATCCCCACATGATACACTACATACCCCTGATGACATAAAAACACCCAGTTCAGTTTTCTCTCTGTGTGTATACTTTTGACCATTATTCTTTGGGATTTAGAAAGGCGGAGTTACACTTTTTCAAACCTAGCATTTGCCAGCTTTATTGGAAATGCGCAGTATCACGCTTCACATTCAGTTTTTGTAATACCTCTTTAATGATATCATGTACAAAATCAGGATCATAGTCATCTGAATAGCGTGAAGGTACCCGGAAAATGCGTTATCACAGCACTAGCAAATTATTTATCTCTAATGTTTGAGAGTGTTTGAGATACTTATTCAGTTCCAGTTCTTCTTTACAACTTTGACACTGCTAACAGGCAGATAACAGTTCAGTGAAATTTTAATTCGCGGCTTTGCTCGCATTGATGCCCATACATATTTGTCAAATACGATCGAAAGTGCAATAATTTCTCAAGTTTGTTCTTAAGTTATGAGCAGGATCATCAAGATGAAAGAAAAGTTTCCGAATTTCGGTTTAAATATAATCTGTGCGTACAAATACGTTAAATACTTAACTTCTTTATCGAGATAAAAATAAAGGTATTATTAAATAGGAAAAGAAACTCTGTTTGTTACATCGCGAGTAAACCGCTGACTGAAGAAGCTATACGTTACGCAACGTATAAATTGTGCTGGATTCAAATGTCATAGAAATCGATTCAGCAGATCTAAGATGTGGATATCTTGAGTAAGCCCTGTTTTCATTATGTTGAACCGTATCACGTATAGTAAACCAACAATTAAAAGTATTTCCATAAATGTGATACATTTCAAACATTAAAGAATAAATAGCTTTTCCAACAAGTCTTCAAGCGTCTCAGAAGTTATAAGAGAAACTTTGATGCTCTGCTGTACCACAATTCGAATTACATACTTGATCAACAAATATCTTGAATTAAAACACTTTCTAAAGTGGCCTCTGTTCTTCTTCGGCGTTCAAGCTATCTACATAAACATTTCTATAGAACATTGTTCCTATTGGAAAATAAACAGTAATCAAAAAATTTCTGAATAATATAATAATTACAGCAGTGTAGTTCACAATATCATATTATTTTATTATGATGAGCAGTTTCGATCAGTCAATAACAGCAGTGTTGATCTTCAAGAAACGGGCCAGCTATTGAGAAGGATATGATCTGAGGACTATCTTTATTGATCTAAACCGAACATCATAAAAGAATAACATAATATTGTGATCGAGACTGTTGTAATTAATATATTATCTACGTAAGCTAATTTATCAAAAACGGCTAAACAATTTAGTCGCGAAATCATAACAGACTGAGCTTCTTTCGCATTTACTACTGTGGGTAAACGTCGTCCAGGCGTGTCTGCACACAGGGTCGGCAATGATTATAAGTGCGAGCGGAAGGGCGGCCTCACCCTCATCAAATACCCTGTAGAAGGGCTGAGCCCAACGAGAAAGGCCGCAGCGCGTACGTCACATCACGTGATCTAGAGAGGCCCGAGCACTCGTGATCGATAGCTGACTGGCTGGTCGCTTTGAGACAGTAGAACAGCAATTCCCAACCTATTTTGCTCTGCGGCCCACCCACTGCATAAAAACGTCTGGGTGACCCTGCAACGAAATAAAATGTGAAAATCAGCACGCACAAAAATAGGTGCGCGAAAGCACGCGCGCGCACACACACACACACGCACACACACACACACACACACACACACACACACACACACACACACTCACACTCAGTATCCATAATTATTAAAATATGCTAATAAATTATACGAGACAAAATATTTTTATTTTATTCATTTAATTACAGCAGGTATGTCTAAACTCAAAATCAAGTAGTCAATGTAAAAAATTAAAAAAAAAAAAATACCCAAAGTAGGATTTTTGACACTGTTTGTCACTTACAAGATAGTCAATATTTGGATTAAAAATGCTTAACTTTAGCCTCAAATCACTCTCTACATTCAGTCTATTTTTCAAAAAGAGTAAAGTTGAAAAGGCTTGTTCACATAAATAGATTGTCAAAAAGCCCATCATATGTTTCAGAGCAATTCGGGCAGTTTTGCCGAACACTTATTCGGTATGGGACCAATGGCGTTGTTTTAAAAAACGATTTTAAAGACTGGTCGCATTATAGTTAACAAGTCTGAATTACCCGATGAAATTTTCGAGTTTTGAAAGTAATCCACTTCAAAGGGATTTCAAATCCACTGGATTTCGTCCTCAATTTTAGAAAATTAGTCCATGAAATAAATATGAAAAAGCTTAGATACTGCTGCAGTGTCTATTCAGCAGGGGTTTCCAATCTCTTAGTCACTGTGTTCTATTGTCAGTTTTTGAAATTTTCGACGTGCCGCTAGAGCTTGTTGACTTTTTTGACAAACCCCGAGGTTGCAAACGGAGGGTAGGATGCGGCAGGTTGACTGATAAGTGCTGTAGGAGTTAGGACCTGCATGTTGATTTTCAGCATTTAAAAAAAAAAAAGTACTAGTAGTGCGTTTTAGCTGCTTCTTTTGAGGCAGATTTCGGCATGACAGAATGCTCCATTTCTTTAGAGTGATAAAGGATCTATATCACATGTATGTAATTTTTACTCAGTGACATTGGCAACTGACGAGTGAAACCTCTGAATCTTACGTTGTCTTCGACTCTCGAAGAACGTTCGCGGCAGAGTGCCACGCTGCCAGCGGCCCATAGGTTGGGAACCACTGCAGTCGGAGAAAGCCTGCACACGTCACGCCCGATGTCACAACATGGCGTCGGGCTGAGTCTGACAAAGTTTATTTGAATTAGATTAGATTATTTATACGTTCTATAGATCCATGTTGAGGAGATCCTCGTATATGTAGAATATGTCTTTTTTTTTTAAATTTTCTTTACCAATTGATAATAATACTAATAGTATGAATGCAGATTCATAAATCATTTGGTTCTATTTAAAAATTCGTCAGTATAGTAGAAGGAGTTGGCCACTAGGAACTCTTTTAGGCTTCTCTTACACTGCTCTGTAATTGTACCTAAATTTTTTATGTTTGTTGGTAAATTATTGAAGAAGTGTGTTCCTGAGGAGAACCCCTTATTGAACTAATGTAATTGCTTTTAAGTCCTTGTGTAGATCTTTTTTGTTCCTAGTATTTTATGTATGAACTGAGCTGTTTGTTGGGAAAAGGGATATATTATTTATGATAAATTTCGTTAAGGAATAAATATACTGAGAGGCAGTAGTTAGTATACCCAGTTCTTTGAAGAGGCTTCTGCAGGATGTCCGCGAATTTACTCCACAAATAATACGTATTACATGCTTTTGGACTTCCAAAACTTTTCCTTGACTTGAAGAGTTATCCCCAAAATATTGTACCATATGGCATTATGGAATGAAAGTAATCAAAGTATGCAAGCTTTAATTTTTATTTTTATGTCTCCTACGTTTGATAACACTCGTATTACAAATGCAGATTTTTTACGTCGTTTCTGAAAAGCTAGAATGGTATTGACACAGAAAGTGTATAAACGGTCCCTGTACCAAATTTAAATTAGATTTACGACTTCATGTCAGTAAAGTAATTGTAAGACAAAAGTACTGTAAACTATCACAAACATATCCTGACCCATAAAGGTAAAATAAGAATATACAAGAACTGGAGGAATAAAATGGAACAGGCCTGGTGAGTTGTATTGAATATTCTGAGGATTGGGGTGGGTTCAGAAGTGGTGATGTATTGAGGACTGTTTGATCATTTAATATTAAGCCTGGACTGTGAGCCAGATGTTTGTTTATTTCTAAGGCCTATTGTACACTGAGATTCTGGCCTTTGTTAGATAAGTGGAGTGCGTGGAACTGCGGTTGGTATCTGTGGTCCTCACTCACAACATTTTCAGCAAAAGTTTTCAGTACTTTTGTCTCACAATTACTTTACTGATATGAAATTGTAATTCTAATTGAAATTTGGTACAGTTACTGTTTATCTACTTTCTGTATTAATACCAGTCTAGCATTCCAATGAATCACACCAGCTTTGTATCTTCCTTTCTTAGTACTAATATTCTAAATTACTCTGTACTCTGTCCTTACAGTAATTCTTCATTTAATTGTGACGCATATAATTGAACATGTTTATTTTCACCGTTTTTCAGTTCGAGGGCATACCTCCGATTTATTAAGCTTCACAAATCTTTAATGCACCCCACCTATACCCTCCTATCCCACCTCTATATTTTCAACTATTTATTTAGTTATAATAGTGTCCCAGATTTCTAATATTTATTCTATATTTCTTAGGTTTTGTATCACCTTGTATTTGAACAAACCTTCAGACATTAGATTCTTATTTAATTTTATTTTGTTCACTGTAGTCAATGTTGTAAGAATTTGTTGTTTGCCCTGTTCCGTGATGTATAGTATCTAGTTCCCTTTTGCAGTACTATTAATTTACAGGTTTCATTTAAATATTTATTTACACTGTAACTGTGCCATATAGAAGATAATTTATTTTCTGCAAGTAACATCTCTTCTGGTTTGTTGACAACGCAAGTTCTTTCACTAAACTTCAGTAAATGTCTGATGATGGCCTGTTGTTGTTGTTATGGTCTTCAGTCGGGAGACTGGTTTGATGCAGCTCTCCACCCTACTCTATCCTGAGCAAGCCTTTTCATCTCCTCATAAGAACGGCAACCCACACCCACTTGAATCTGCTTATTATACGCGTCTCTTGGTCTCCCTCTGCGATTTTTACCCCATACACTTCCCTCCAATGCTAAATTTACGATTCCTCGATGTCTAAGAATGTATCCTACCATGCGATCCCTTCTTTTAGTCAGGGTATGCCAAAAATTCCTTTTCTCACTAATTCTGTTCAGTACCTCTTCATTAGTTATGCGATCTACCCACCTAATCTTCAGCATTCTTCTGTAGCACCACATTTCAAAAGCTTCTATTCTCTTCCTGTCCGCACTGCTTATCGTCCATGTTTCACTCCCGTACAAGGCAACACCCCACACAAATGCCTTCAGAAAAGACTTCCTTACACTTAAATTAATATTCGATGTTAGCAAATTTCTCTTTTTCAAAAATGCTTTTCTTCCCATTGCCATTCTGCATTTTATATCCTCTGTACTGCGACCAACGCATGTATTTTACTACCCAAGTAACAAAACTCATCTACCACCTTCATTGTTTCGTTACCTAATCTAATTCCATCAGCATCGCCTGATTTTCTAAGACCGCATTCCATTATTTTTGTTTTGCTCTTGTTAATGTTCATTTTATACGCTCTCTTCAACACAATGTCCATTCCGTTCAACTGCTCTTCCAGGTCCTTTGCTGTCTCTGACAGAATTACAATGTCATCGGCAAAATGCAATGTTTTTATTTCTTCCCCCTGAACTTGAATCCCTATTCCAAATTTTTCCTTGCTTTCCTTCACCGCCTGCTCGATGTACAAATTGAACAACATCAGAGAAAGGCTACAACCCTGTCTTACTCCCTTCCCAACTGATGCTTTCCTTTCATGCCCCTCGAGTCTAATAACTGCGGTCTGGCTTTTGTACAAATAGTAAATAACTCTCCTTTCCCAGTATTTTACCCCTGCTGACTTCAGAATTTGAAAGAGTGTATTCCAAGTGTTCAAATGTTTGTATAACTTATGGGACTTAACTACGGGGTCATCAGTCCCCAAACTTACAAACTACTTACGAACTAGCTAATACTAAGGACGGCACAAATATCCATGCCCGAGGGGGGATTCGAACCCCGACCGACCGTAGTAGCCGTGCAGAACGTGACTGGCGCGCCTCAGTCCCCTCGGCCACCGCGGTCGGCAGTGTATTCCAGTCAACATTGTCAAATGCTTTCTCCAAATCCACAAAAGCTAAAAATGTTGGTTTGCCTTTCCTTAATCTATCTCCTAAGATAAGACGTAAAGCGAGTATTGCCTCCCGGGTTTCTATGTTCCTCCTGAATCCAAACTGATCTTCCCCGAGGTCAGCTTGTACCAGCTTTTCCATTCTCCTGTAGATAATTCGTGTTAAAATTTTGCAACCATGACTTATCAAACTGATGGTTCTGTAATTTTCACACCTGTCTGCGCCTGATTTCTTTGGAATGGGGATTATTACATTTTTCTTAAATTCTGAGGGCATTTCGCCTGTCTCATACATCCTACACACCAGTTCAAATAGTCTTGTCATGGCTGGCTCTCCCAGGCACTTTAGTAGCTCTGAGGGTATGTCATCTACTCCTGGGGCCCTGTTCCGACCTAAGTCTTTCAGGGCTCTGTCAAATTCATCTCTCAGTATAGTATCTCCTATTTCATCTTGATCTACTTCCTCTTCCCTTTCTACAACATCGTCTCTAAGTTCACTTCCTTTGTAGAGCTGCTCTATGTACTCTTTCCACCTTTCAGCTTTCCCTTCTTTGCTGAGAACTGGTTTCCCATCTGAGTTCTTGATATTCGTAGAGTTGCTTTTCTTGTCCCCAAATGTCTCTTTTATTTTCCTGTAGGCGGTATCTACTTTTCCCCTTGTTATACATTCTTCTACAGATTTGCATTTGGCTTCTAGCCACTCCTGCTTAGCCATTTTGCACTTCCTGTCAATCTCATTTTTAGTCGTCTGTACTCCATTTTGCCTGTTTCATTTACTGCATTTTTATATTTTCTCCTTTCATCAATTAAATTTAGTATTTCCTGTGATACCCAAGGATTTTTTGTAGGTCTTGCCTTCCTACCTATTTTGTCCTCCGCTGCCTTCACTATTTCATCTCTCAATGCTACCTATTCCTCTTCTACTGTTTTATTTCCCCCTGTTTCTGTCAATTGTTGCCTAAATCTCCCTCTGAAATTCTCCAGAACTTCGCTTTTCTTCAATTTATCTAAGTCCCATCTCCTTATTTTCCTACCTTTCTGCAGTTTTTTCAGCTTCAGCCTACAGTTCATGACTAACAAGTTATGGTCAGAGTCTATATCTGCCCCTGGGTATCTCCTGCAGTTTATAACCTGGTTCCGGTACCTATGTCTTAACATATAAAATCTATCTGATACCTTCCGGTGTCTCCTGGTCTCTTCCACGTATACAACCTTCTTTTGTGATTCTTAAACCACGTGTTTGTTACGATTAAATTCTATCAGGCGACTTCCTCTTTCATTCCTCCTGCCCAGTCCATATTCACCTATTATTTTTCCTTCTCTTCCTTTTCCTACTACCGAATTCCAGTCTCCCATCACAATTAAGTTTTCCTCTCCCTTAACTGTCTGAATAATTTCCTTTAGCTCCTCATATATTTCTTCGATCTCTTCATCATCGGCAGAGCTAGTTGGCATATAAACCTGTACTACTGTTGTCGGTGTTGGCTTCGTATCTGTTTTGACAATGATAATGCGATCACTCATAGTAGTTTACCCGCATTCCTATTTTCTTATTCATTATCAGTCCCACTCCTGTGATGCCCCCAACTGATTATGTGGTGTCGCACAAGTACAAAGTGCGCGCCACCTACTTTCGCCGCGCGCCGCCATGCACGCACGGCGCGGCGTTCTCACGACGACAGCCACGAGCGCCCTCTGCTGCAACTCCGCTCGTGGCCACCACGGAAAGACACCGGCCACTTGAGACTGAGATAGCAACCAGTTAGGACCTTCGTAATCAGATAGGCACCAGTGAAGACTTTGCTATCGTACAGGCACTAGGCAGGCCTCTAACAACTATATATCAACATTCTGCAGTACTATGTAAAAGTTAAGTATTGTTACATTCTGTGCAATATATATCTCTTTCTAATTTACTCGAGTGTTTATAGTTTCTGGCTGCTCCCCTCCGTACCTGCACCAGCGTGCTCTCTTTATTCCTGTGTCGGTCACATTCCACTCGGCCACCGACACCTACGACGAGGCTGGGACACAAAAGCGGCGACGAAGTTGGGACACAAAAGTGGTGACGAGGAGTGATAGAACCTTGGACCAGCCCGCTTGCAGCAGCCAGACAGCAGCAGTCGGAGCACGCAAAAATTGCTCCCGCCCACCCACCCTTATTATAATAATTTTGGGGGAACATTTTCAGTTACGTGTTTGTGGACTTTTTTGTTGCAGAGCGAGCCCTCCTTTCATATTGCATTTGTGTTTTGTACTAATTTTCTTGTATGCGCGGCGCGTAATCGGTCAGCATGGCCACTACCCCGAACCCAAACTTAATGGAAATTATTCAGTTACAGACGACGCAAATCACTCAACTACTGCAGGCCGTGTCGCAGTTGACGACACAGGCTGCTCACCAACAACAACAGCCGCCGCTTCAGCAGCCCACACCTGCCGCCGCAACGCTTCCTACATTTCGCCAGTACAACGAACGTGAGGAAGAATGGAGCGACTACTTCGCACAGTTTCAAGAACTCGTCGCGGCTCATCAAATTACAGGTCAGAAAGTGAAGCATCTGCTATTATCTGTGGTGGGCACCAACACCTTCGTGTTACTGAAAAAACTTTTCCCGCACGCATCTCCTCGTGATGTAGACTTTGAACAAATTGTAGATGCACTGAATGCTCATTACGAGAGGAAAGTTCTCGTAGCCGCTGCGCGGTACCGATTTTTCAGACTTAAAAAATTACCGCAGCAGTCACACCAAGAGTGGATTACGGAATTGAAGGGCTTAACCCGCCAATGTAAATTTACTTGCTCTTGTGGACTTTCGTATAGTGACGTGATGTTGAGGGATGCGATTACGCAGAATATTCAGGACCCCAGAATTAGAGCAGCAATTCTGAAACAGTCTGACCCCTCATTAGACAGTGTATTGCAGCTTATAGAAGCTCATGATACTTTTGACTTAGCAGATGTAGAAATGCAAAGCAACAGTGTTAATTCAGTGCGCCGCAACGGTCGCTTTCCTAGCCGTAGTTCTCAGTGTAGCACTAGTGATTCTTACAATAGTACAGGCCGTGCTGAACAGACAGTGAACAGTAGCCAGTGTAAAAGTGCGACGCAAAGGTCGCCCCGTAGTGTTAGACACAGTAATTTGCATAACGGGCGCCAACGCTCATTTCAGAAAAATGTTCCTAAGTCTTGCCCCCAGTGTGTGTCTCGCCACAAGCGTGCTCATTGCCCTAGTCGCAACGCAACCTGTTATCAATGTGGCAAATCGGGACATGTGCAGTCTGTGTGTATGCAAATTAAAAACTCAAAGAACAGTAACGTTAGAAACGGTGCTTCGCAAAGTGCGAGAACAGTTCATTCTGTAAATGTTATACGGGCTGTGGAATTGAACAGTGCTTTCCTTGGATCTCAATTTCAAGAAAGTAGTTCTGCGCCTATGGCAAAACTATATAGTGCACCACGTAGCAAGCGCCCACGAGCGCGTAAAACAGTGCAACGGAAAAGGGTTCGGGACAATCAAAATGACTATGAACAGTGCATTCCTGTAGTGAAAATAGTGCCTTCTGCAACTGCTCATTGTACTAGTTCCCAGTACTGTGTAGATGGTGACAGTAGACTTGGAGTAGCTACTCAAAAGTTTAGTGCAGTAGTTAGTGACTCTGTAGTAGCCTCGCATTGCGCGGACGCCGATCCGGCGGTAGTGCCATCTAGTGACAGTGTTGTTAATCCGCTGCGTGCCGAGTCTGCGCCGCTCACTTCACTACGCGGCCCGCGCAAGTGCAGTAAACAAACCGTAGCAGACGTTGCCCACATTCGCGCACCTGTCGTGCGCCAGAAGCACAAACTTTTTGTAAATCTCTCCATAGAAAATAAGACTGTGCAATTTCAGCTTGATACTGGTTCCGCTGTTACATTAATAAATAAAGATACTTATGAACTTCTGGGTTCGCCAAAATTGTCGCCGTCACAGCAAGTGTTAACAGCTTATACAGGTCAAAATATTCCCGTGCTAGGAACGTGTAGCCTGCCCGCCTCTTTTCAAGGTGTAACAAAAACAGTTGCTTTTGTAGTTCTTCAGGCCAAATCGACACAGAACATTTTTGGACTAGATGCTTTTGACTTGTTTGGTTTATCAATCCAAAGAGATGTGCTTCAAATTTCGTCAATAGTGCCTCAGGATAAAATCAATGCATTGTGTGACAAATATAGTGACTTGTTTTCGCCGGAACTAGGTTGTGCAAAAGACTTCGTGGCACATGTAACTTTAAAAGAATCTGCAGTTCCAAAATTTCGTAAAGCTAGACCAGTGCCTATCGCCTTGCGTGATACAGTTGCCGAAGAACTTAAACGTTGGCAAGATAGTGGGGTGATTTCTCCTGTTTCTGCGAGTCAGTGGGCCTCGCCTATAGTGATTATACCCAAGCCGTCAGGAAAACTTCGTCTCTGTGCGGACTTCAAATCAACAGTGAACAGTCAAACAATTGTAGACACTTATCCCCTGCCCAGACCTGACGAACTAATGGACAAATTAGGACAGTCTCGCTTCTTTTCTAAGATTGATTTAGCAGAGGCATACTTACAAATTCCGCTTGATGACGAGTCAAAAAAATTTTTCGTCATTAATACTCACATGGGCCTTTTTCAATTCCAACGCCTACCCTTTGGCAGTTCTTCCGCTCCCGCTATTTTTCAGCGCTTTTTGGAACAGCTGACAGTTTCTGTACCGTGTTGTTCGAACTATTTAGATGATATTGTGGTATCCGGACGTACAGTTGAAGAACATTTAGCAAACCTGGAGTGCCTTTTCAAAGTTTTGACTGCAGCAGGTCTACGTTGCAATAAAGCAAAGTGTTCGTTTTTTCAAACTGAAATAGAGTACCTAGGCCATGTGATTAATGCCCAAGGAATTCATCCCTTACAGTCACATCTTAGAGCAATCAAAGACTTGCTCCTCCTAAGAATGTGTACGAATTGCAAGCAGTGATGGGAAAGCTTAACTACTATTTCAGGTTTATTCCCAATGCCTCTCAGATTGCAGCTCCACTGCATCACTTACGTAGGAAGAATGTTCCTTTTGTATGGTCTAAAGATTGTCAGGTTGCCTTTGACAAACTAAAGTCTGCACTACTCAGTGATGCATGTTTGATTCCCTTTGACCCACAGAAGCCTGTAGTGTTAGCAGTTGACGCCTCGTCGTACGGTCTGGGTGCCGTTCTGTCGCATCGTATTGGATGTCACGATCGTCCTATTGCCTTTGCATCCAAGCTACTGACGCCGACGCAACAGAATTACAGTCAGATAGAAAAGGAGGCCTTAGCAATCATTTACGGCGTCACAAAGTTTCATCATTATCTCTATGGCAGACAATTCTATTTGTTGACAGACCACAAGCCTCTCACGTCGTTGTTCTCAACCACAAAGCTGATTCCGCCACGTACGGCACAAAAGCTTCAGAGATGGTCCTTGATATTGTCTAATTATCAATATGAGATTTTGTACCGACCTACCACTAAACATGCTAACGCGGACACACTTTCCCGACTTCCGGTTGGCCAGGATGTGTCATTTGATTCTTCGGAAATGGCATGTTGTCAGATAGACTCCAGAGATGCTTCCGCTGTCGCAGACTTTCCTTTGAACTCTCGTCGGGTTGCACAGGAAACAGCTGCGGCTGCAGACCTAAGTGTGGTAGCAAGTTTTGTTCGCTGTGGGTGGCCTGCCGGAGCCAAAGACATTCAACGGCCTCTGGTTCGCCGTTATTTTGCACAACGGCATGCATTGTCTTTAAGTCAGGGTGTTCTGTTGTTACATACGGACAACGACAAAACAAGAGTGATTGTTCCTCGTTCCCTACAACGAGAAGTGTTACGCCTCCTGCATCAAGGACATTGGGGTATTGTTAGGACAAAGCAACTGGCCAGACGTCATTGTACCTGGGTTGGTATGGACGCTCAGATAGAGAGCATGACATCACAGTGTACAGTTTGTGCGGAGCATCAGGCGGCTCCTCCACAGCGTTTCTCAGACTGGCCACGCCCCAAGGGACCATGGCAACGTTTACATATTGACTTTGCCGGACCTTTCTGGAATACGCGCTGGTTAATTGTTGTAGACGCTTTCAGCAAGTTTCCTTTTGTGATTGCCATGAACTCAACGACAGCTTCTAGTACAATCAGTGCCTTAACATCAGTGTTTTGCATCGAAGGCTTGCCTGAAACTATCGTCAGTGACAATGGACCTCAGTTTGTTAGTGCGGAATTTCAACAGTTTTGTCGTGTGAATGGTATTCAGCATATTACCACTGCACCTTTTCACCCTCAGTCCAATGGTGAAGAAGAACGTTTCGTTCGAACATTCAAGTCTCACATGGAGAAGATGAAAGGTCAGCACTCCAGGCAGCAAGCTCTTCAAATTTTCCTGTCTACGTATCGGTGCATGCCACGTGACGGCCCGTCTCCTGCCGAGCTGCTACACGGCCGCCGTCACCGCACTCTCCTTCACCTGCTGCAGCCTCCCACGCACCGTGTCGGTTCGTATGGCGCTACGCGTTTTCAGGTTTCCACGCCGGTGCTGTACAGGGTGTTTGCTGGCAACAAGAAGACATGGTTGCCGGGCACCATTCAGCGCGTGCTCGGTCGCAATATGTATGTTGTACGTTCTTCCACAGGGTCGGAGCTGCGGCGCCACGCAAACCAATTGCGTCTGCATAGGCCGCGCGATCCTGTCTCCGGTTTCTTGATTCCAGACCCAGTTCACCGCCAGGGAGCACAACCACATCGTTCGTCAACGGGTCCAGCGTCCCCGGACTACGAGATCGTCCCGATGGAGATCGACGCGACGCCGCCGCTGTCGCCGCCGCAGATGACAGCGTCACCGAGAGGAACTCCGGGACCGTGCGTGCCGCCGCCGCCTGGGCCACGCACCTCAGAAGAAGATGACCTGCTCCCTCTGGGCGGGGGGGTGCGCCCTTCCCCGGTTTCGGTGGGTTCCCTGGAGGATCGCAAGGCGGATGCCGGGGCGCGGACGGCGTCTCGATCCCAGCCTCAGCTACGACGCCCGTCCCACCAGTACCGCCCCCGCCCAGGCCCTCCTCCCAGTGCCGTCGCCGTGGCCCTCAGCCCTACGCCACGACGGCGCGGCGGTTTGGGGGGGGAGGGGTGTGGTGTCGCACAAGTACAAAGTGCGCGCCACCTACTTTCGCCGCGCGCCGCCATGCACGCACGGCGCGGCGTTCTCACGACGACAGCCACGAGCGCCCTCTGCTGCAACCCCGCTCGTGGCCACCACGGAAAGACACCGGCCACTTGAGACTGAGATAGCAACCAGTTAGGACCTTCGTAATCAGATAGGCACCAGTGAAGACTTTGCTATCGTACAGGCACTAGGCAGGCCTCTAACAACTATGTATCAACATTCTGCAGTACTATGTAAAAGTTAAGTATTGTTACATTCTGTGCAAAATATATCTTTCTAATTTACTCTAGTGTTTATAGTTTCTGGCTGCTCCCCTCCGTACCTGCACCAGCGTGCTCTCTTTATCCTGTGTCGGTCACATTCCACTCGGCCACCGACACCTACGACGAGGCTGGGACACAAAAGCGGCGACGAAGTTGGGACACAAAAGATTATGTATTTATAATCCTGTACTCACCTGACCAGAAATCCTGCTCATCCTGCCACCGAACTTCACTAATCCCCACTATATCTAACTTCAACCTATCCATTTCCCTTTTTAAATTTTCTAATTGTCTTTCCTGATGACAACATCCTCCTGAGTAGTCCCCGCCCGGAGATCCGAATGGGGGACTATTTTACCTCCGGAATATTTTACCCGAGAGGATTCCATCATCATATTTCCATACAGTAGAGCTGCATGTCCTCGGCAAAAGTAACGGCTGTAGTTCCCTTGCTTTCAGCCGTTCGCAGTAGATGTGTGGCAAAGCCACATTAGCTGATGTTACAAGGCCAGTTCAGTCAATCATCCAGACTGTTGCCCCTATAACTACTGAAAAGGCTGCTGCCCCTCTTCAGGAACCACACGTTTGTCTGGCCTCTCCACAGATACCCCTCCGCTGTGGTTGCACCTACCGTACGACTATCTGTATCGTTGAGGCACGCAAGCCACCCCACCTCGGCAATGTCTGTGGTTCATGGGGGTGGGATGAACCCAAACTGATCTTCCCCAAGGTGAGCTTCTACCATATTTTCCATTCTCCTGTAAATAATTCGTGATAAAATTTTGCAACCATGGCTTATCAAACTGGCCTAAGAAGCCGAAAATCGATTAACAAACCTATAGAACGAAACGCGAAATTGTGTATTTTAATTTTCATAATGAATTTGTTCTACCAAGAATCGACGGAAGAATCAGTTAACCACTTATTAATTTTAAATAAAACAACATGAACTGTATATAATCTAATAATGCTACATCTAAAACATGTAAACCAACACAATCATGGTGCCTTGAAGTTGACAATAAAACGAAGAGTCTAATTACCTTAGTTCTGCACAGCAATCAACCAATGATTCGGAAAGCTACTAGTATGAATCACAACTTAGATAACAAAGTTTTTAATTCTAAAAATAATAATAATATTACAAATAATAAATAAATAACACTTAAAGAGAGCAGAACTGTATAAATGTATGTACATAATGTACACATGTAAATTGTACATCTGTATGATAAACGCTGGCAGCGGTGGCCGAAGGGACTGCGGCGCGCCAGTCACGGTCTGCACGGCCACTACGGTCGGGGATTCGAATACCCCCTAGGGCTTGGATATTTGTGCCGTCCTTAGTATTAGCTAGTTCGTAAGAAGTTTGTATGTTTAGAGACTGATGACGCTGTAGTTAAGTCTCATAAGCTCTACAAACATATGAACATTTTTTGTATGATAAACGTATAGCCGCGGGGGTTCGAATCCCCCCCTCCCCCCGGGCATGGATGTTTGTGCCGTCTTTAGTATAAGCTAGTTCATAAGTAGTTTGTAAGTTTAGGGACTGATGACACCGCAGTTAAGTCCCATAAGCCTTACAAACATTTAAACGTAATTTCGAGGTCGACGGAAGACTTTCTTTAAACCGCGGTCGCCTTTTATTTCACGGTCAAACAAACCAATTAGCGGCGAGGGACAGAAGAGCTTCGCACTGAATGGCATTTTCGGTATAAAGCTCCGTTGTCAATCAGTTACTGTGAATATAAAGGGTGAATCACCTAACTCTTGCACCGCAAATATTGTGGAAACGGAAAGTGTGATTGATGTGCGGTTTTCACAGCAGGTTGTAATATTACTTAGAAAGTGTATTTTTTTGCAAACATACAGTTTTTTCAATAATGCCTGTAGACATTAAGAAACTAAAAGTAGGGAGCACTAGAATATTAGTAGTGTTTGTTGCAGGATTCTAGTGCAAGTCGTTTACGAGATATCGTCTTTTGAAACGTTTCCACACCGACACTTGTACAATACCTGTGATAACGCACACTAAATAACAACACAAGTACATACTCTAGTTATGTGGATTCCAACCAGTAACTTGATAAATGACCATCACAGGTTGTGATCAAAATAACCACCGGCTCCAGAAATACACGCTGTCAGTCTGGTATGGAACGACCGCAACACACTTGCTAGCATTACAGCAGATATGTCCGAGCAGGCAGCAGTAATACGTCGTTGCATATCATAGGGTGTGGTTGGTATATCCTTGTAGACAGCATTTTCAGCTTTTCGCACAGAAAGAAGTTTACAGGCGTCAAATGCGGGGAACGGGCGACGCAAGGTACAGGTCCTCTGCGTCCAATCCATCGATTTGGGAATAACTCATGAAGACATGCTGTAGTAATTTGTGCACTATGGGCTGGACAGCCATCGTGTTGCTACCACAGATTCCTCGTAGTCTGCAGAGGAACGTCTTCTAGCATCCGTGGAAGATGTTCTGTTAGAAGGCTGCAATACTTGTGCGGGATCAGTGTTCCGTCTATGAAGTAAGGGCCTATGGGCCGCTGGTTCATTACCCCACACCACGGTCCACCTGTCGAAGTCAAGAGCGATTGTCAGCAGACCAACAGTGTATTTTTCTGCGGTTTACCTGACCATGATTAGTAAATGTGGCTTCATCACTCAACAAGATGCATGATATATCTGGAGTATCCTGTTGTAAAGCCCATCTACAGAATATAACACGATTCTCAAAATCGTTTCCATTGCAGCTCTTGATAGAGAGATATGTGGTAGGGATGGAACCTATGTCGATGGAGAATGCGTAGGACACTTGCCTGACTCATGCCACTTCCTCGTTCGATTGCGCGGGAGCTGACATGCGGATCAACTGCAACAGCAGCAAGAACACCAATTTCCCCCTCGTCTGTCGTCATTTGTTTCCTTTTCTTACGTTGCTCGGTGTTACAGTGTTACACTACCAGTTTCACGTAACTGTTTGAAGAGGTTGATGAACAATTGCCAAGATTGGTGACGTCTATTGGGATATCTTGCCGCATACACCGTACAAGAACGAACAGCATTCTTCCTACACTCTCCATACACCACGAGCAAATTCAAATGTTTGTATAACTTAAGGGACTTAACTACGGGGTCATCAGTCCCTAAACTTACAAACTACTTATGAAGTAGCTAACACTAAGGACGACACAAATATCCATGCCCGAGGGGGGATTCGAACCCCCGACCGTAGTGGCCGTGCTGACCGTGACTGGAGCGCCTCAGTCCCCTCGGCCAACGCGGCCGGCACACCATGAGCATGTTGGCTTTCTCTGCATTGGTAAAACCTATCGTACACTCACGACCTACCGCTTGGACTGCTACACGCTAAATGACTAGCGAACCGCAGTGCACTCAAGGAACACACAAGCACGCTGTAAGCAAACATAACATTATCGTACCTAACAACTATGCGAGTTAACTGGCACACGCAAATGTCGCTGTGGGAACGTTTCAAAAGACTATATCTCGTAAAGACTTGCACTAGAATCCTGCAACAAACACTACTAATACTCTAGTGCACCCTACATTTAGTTTCTTAATGTTTAAAGGCATTGATCCATTTAAAAAACTGTATGTTTGCATAAAAATACACTTTCTAAGTAATATTACAATCTGTTTGTTGGCTAAAAATACGATCCCCTGACTGCCAATCCATTCTGTGAAAACCGCACATCAATCGCACTTTCCGTTTCCGCAATATTTGCGCTGTAAGTGAAGGCGATTCACCCTGTATCTGTGTCCCCCGAACTACAGAGTGCATGTCACCTACTACAAAACAGGTCGCTGTTGTACTCCAGAGGTGATGTGTTGGTGGGGGGCGTTGGTCGCTTGCAGGTGTACTTGGCGTGATATGCAAACACTTAGGGCTGCAACCATTCAGTACGCAACGGGTCACGAGTGAAAATTTCTGTTTGCTCACTAACCAAGAAAAAAAGTTCAACTGAAGTAAACTTCTTCTTTACGAAAGTTTACTTCAGTCGAAATTTCTTCCTAGTTCGTACTTCACAGAAGGGCAAAGAATCGCCACTCGAAGAAAAAGAAAAGAAAGCAACACTTCTGTTCACTAAGAAGCGACCTTCCATGCTCTTTGTGGCGAATTGCACACTCGTTGGATTCTCCATTGACGATCTCGCCACCGTTCCGCTCTACGTCCTTACAACCTCTTAGTCCAACCCCATCACTTCGTTTTAAGCAAACAGCGGTTTGGACGTCTTTACAAGTAATTGTTTGTCGTGGAAGATTATACGCCTACCTTTTCACGTAAGTAGTGCCGAACATGATTGTAGTGTTCGACGAAGAAACTACCCGTAGCTATAGACCATCAACTTTAGTATTTAGGAAATTACCACCTACGATCGAAGAGAGAAGTCGAACATATAGATCTGGAGGCAGAAATAAATTTCGTCCTGAAGAAACAATCCTTAGCATAGTACTGTAGCTATTATAGTAAATGGTGTACACTTTAGTATGTGCAGAACACTAGTTTCTTCGTTGTAGCGTTGTCATTTTACATAAAATATAAGTACTTCATTATCTTGAACATACTTCCTGCTATCATATGTCACATACACCTGATATACATAAAAAACTAAAGTGCGTTACATGGATTGTTAAAAGACGCTGTTACACTATTCTTGCTGTTCGCTCTGTACACTAAAAACAGCATAGTGCAACGGTAAATGGAATCTTGTTTCCATGTAGCTCATGCTGGTGAATTCTTGGAACATGTGATGTCCACAATAATGTTACGGTATTTCTATGGACAAAATATCAGTTTGAAATTTTCAGTACCTATCGTGTGTAACTTTGTAATATTATTCCAGGTATTGTATCATAGTAGATTTTTCCATATTTATCCACTTAGTGAATTTTCATGTGGCATATTGCTAACACAGCCTCTGTAGCACGGTTACTAGCACGTAATATTTTGGTACAGATATAGAGTGATTAAAAATACGTGATACGTGTACAAACTGGCATGGCTCATTGGGCCTACAACAAGAAAAAGATTTTTCCAAAAAGCCAAAAAAAAGAAGCAAAAGGTTGTTTAACATCTCATCGACAGCGTGGTCATTAGTGCTCACGCTCGGATTTTTGAGTAAGGACGGGGGAGGAAATCGTGTCCTTTGAAAGGAATCATCCCGGCATTTGCCTGGAGAGATTTAGGAAAATCACGGAAAACCTCAGTCTGGATGGCCGGAGGTGGATTTGAACCACCGTCCTACGGAATGCGATTCTAGTGTGTTACCACTGCGCCACCTCGCTCGGTGAACCCCCCCCCCCCCATAAAAAAAGTAAAAAGAAATTTAAAAATAAAGTAAATTAAAAAAACTCGTGATAACAGTGATCTCTGGTCGAGACTAGCATCTGAGAGAGCTGGCTACAAACACGTCGCCAGGCCGGGATAGAATCCAAATGTTCAAATGTTTGTTAAGCTTATGGGACTTAACTACGGGGTCATCAGTCCCTAAACTTACAAGCTTCTTATGAACTACTTACAAATAAGGACGGCACAAATATCCATGCCCGAGGGGGGATTCGAACCCCCGACCGTAGTGGCCGTGCAGACCGTGACTGGAGCGCCTCAGTCCCCTCTGCCACCGCGGCCTGCTAGAATCCAAAAATTCTGTTCTGCGAAGAGTACGGCATAGGTCTCTAATTTGCCCTTGCTTTATCGCGAATTTTTTGTCTCTCTCAAAGTCCCAAAAGACCGGAAGAAAGCGCAAGTGAGTCCCGTTTGGGTTGTAAAAGAACTGACTCCCATAATTACGAACCAATATCATTCATGTAAGATTTCCTGTAGAATTCTGGAACATATTCTCCGTTCGAAAGTATTTGCTTGGGGCGGAAAAGCTTCTTTCGATGCACCAGCAGGGCTTTAGACGGCTTCGCTTGCGTTAAAGTTAGCTTGTCCTTTCCCGACATGATACCTTGCGAGCCTCGGACGAAGGGCAAGAGGCAGAATGTATATTCCTTGATTTCTCAAAGGCCTGTGACACGGTACCACGATTGCTAACGAGGTTACGGGCATGTGGAATACGCTCCCAGATCTCTCGTATCTCTTTGTCTTCCTTCCTAATCTCCGACCCCCGACCGTCTCATTCAATACATTCCCCCCACTCTCTGTCAGTTTCCTTCTGGTCTCTCTCTCTATCTGTTCATCTCCTCTTTTCCCTCTATATGAAAAATTACACTGCGAAATTTCACACTGATCGGTCAAAGGGTGTCAAGTCTGAAGTCAGGTGACCTCCGCAATGCACCATACGATGTCTTATACAGGCAGTGATGTTTCTCTAGTTTTGAGGGTCAGGTGTGCAAAATCTCATCAAGTGCGGAATGACACGGTTGGTTGGTGTTAGAGTCTGTTTTAAAGTACCCTCCGCTTGGAAAGTAAGAACTACCGTGTCCATTGTGCAAAATTAGATTGGATTAGATTAATACTGTGTCAGTTTAGTAAATAGTGCCTATACATGACCCTCAGTATTTTAAGTTCTTTTTTAATTTTTTATTTTATTTTTTTATTAAATTTCTTAGTTTTATCTAAAAATTCATCTAAAGTGCCATTCAGTAATTCCTTTAATTTCTTTTTAAATACTAGTTGGCTATCCGTCAGAATTTTTATGCCACTTGGTAAGTGACCGAAAACTAGTGGCAGCATAATTCACCCCTTTCTGTGCCAAAGTTAGATTTAACCTTGAATAGAGAAGATCACCCTTTCTCCTAGTGTTGTAGCTACACACACTGCTATTCCTTTTGAATTGGGTCGGGCTGTTAATAACAAATATCATGTGGAATTTCTATATTGTGAACCTCCCTATATCGTTAATTAAATTTCTGCAGGATAATCTTGGGTGGGCTCCAGCAATTATTCTGATTACGCGCTTTTTTGCCATGAATACTTTTTTACTCACTGTTGAATTGCTCCAGAATATGATCTCATACGAAAGCAGTGAATAAAAATAGGCATAGTAAGCTAATTTACTGAAATGTATGTCACCAAATTCTGCAATAACCATGATAGCATAAGTAGCTGAACTCAAACGTTTCAGCAGATCTTCAATGTGTTTCTTCAATCCCTCGTTAATATGCACACTTAAAATTTTGAATATTCTACCTTAGCTACAGATTTCTGTTCAAAGTCTAAATTTATTAATGCTGTCGTGCCATTTACTGTATGAAACTGTATATACTGAGTTTTATCAAGGTTTAATTAACTGCTTAATAATTTTCTGAATGACATCATTTATAATTCCATCAATTAATTCCTGTTTGTCAGGAGTGATAGCTATACTTCTATCATCAACGTAAACGCTCCAGCGGTTTAGTAGTAAAAATGTTCAAATGTTTGTAAAGTCTATGGGACTTAACTACGGGGTCATCAGTCCCTAAACTTACAAACTATTTATTAACTACTTACAAACTAGGACGGCACAAATATCCATGCCCGAGGGGGGATTCGAACCCCCGACCGCAGTGGCCGTGCAGACCGCGACTGGAGCGCCTTAGTCCCCTCGGCCACCGCGGCCGGCGTTTAGTAGTAGTTCAATGACCAACATAGGTACAAAAAATTGATATATGTGAAGACAACTTTTTAGCAAATGTGAATACATAAGTAGTTTCTGAATGTATAAAGACTTGATTTTAGGTGTAATATCCGACATGTTGTAAAGGAGTGCAACTGATAGATTATTTATCATAGAGACATTTAAGCAATGTACTTGTATGGTTTGTATTTATTCACACTGTACAACTAGTTTCGACGAAATTATGTCGCTCTGCTCAATCACCTGCTGATGGAATAATTTTGTAATCTGATTTTCACAGACACAGTTCTGTCTTAATAAGATTTTGTACCATTCATATATGTGTGTCTGAGAAGATTTTTGTTGTTCTCCAATCATAAGGTAATGTAATTATTATTGCTAATAATAACTGAGAAAATTAATCTTCTTTACCTGTTTCACTTTCGTAGTTAGAAAGCCAACCCTCTTCATTTCATTGAAAGTTATTGACTATTAAAGTCAAAGCATAGTATTGACTAAGCTGAGTTTGATTAACAGATTTCTTTATTGGTGTGACGTTTATTGATAATAGTGATTGTTGTGCAATACTACACAGGTGAACAAGATACTAAGTCTCTGCAATCAGTCAGTTAGCGGGATAAATTCTCGCAGTTGCATTATTAGAAAGTGATTTTTCTTTTTTTTCAGATTTCTTTCGCAGTCAAATTTATAGTGTAGTAAGTGAGCCTTATGCAGACTACGTATTGTTCTAGCTTTGTTCAAAATATCCGTTGCACTTTCAATCAGTTTAAACGCACTGTTTCTTATTTGACTGTGCAGGTATTAATATTACGGTCATAACCGAACAGAATTATAGTTTTAATGAATAACAGATGTATTCAATTAATCTTTAATCAGCTTGAATAAAAAGTTAGTTATCGTAAGTGTTAAATACCAGATGATGATAATTATTAGTGCTGCATTTAATATCAGATCAGTTTTGAACGACTAACTTTCAAGAAGATCTCCTTTAACTGGCTCACAATTGCCAAATCACTGTAGCGACTCTGTTTTTCCTATCAATAGAACAGCCTTACCATATTCCACCAAGCAACATACCTGTTTTAACCTCAGCACACGGACTATATATATATTTTTTGTAATTATTTTTGGCAAACAGAGTTATTATTCAAGTATATTGTTCCTGAAGTAATGGAAATTTAGAAATTCAAGATGAATGATTTATTTACGTACAGGAACTTGAGACTGGGGACATAGTTTCGCCGAATCTAGTTGTACAGTATAAATAAAAACAAAATTTAAGTGACTGTTGGCTTTTTAGTACATTACTTAAATGTCTCTATCGTAAATTGATTTTAGCTGAATTTTCCGATACAAATAAATATATGTCAGTAACTCAATGAACAATGCGTAGAATCAGTACATCAGTGTGCCTAAAATGTGTATGTATTATCTTTATAAATAAGAAACTAGAAACTGCAAGTTAAGGAATAAACGTATGTAAATTAACCTGTATGTTCGTTAGTCTCGCTAAGACTCTAGAACGGCTGAATCGATTTGGCTAATTTTAGTCTTGAAATATTCGTATAAGTCCAGGAAAGGTTTAAACGGTCATAAAATATGGAAAAGTTTTTGATTGAATTCAGCACAAAAGCTGACTATTCGCACGACGGAGAGAGCTAATCCTTTTTTTTTTTTTTTTTTTTCATTATGGTTTTGGAAAAGTTTTCAATAAAATAATAGGGACAGTTAAAAGGAAAGTCTCAAAATTCGAACCAAGTTCCTTTTTCAATGTGTTTCTACACGTATTCAACACAAAAAGTTGAGAACCGTTCATCTGACTGCGATAAAATTTTTATCGTTTGACGTTCATCGAAAGATGAACATTCTTATGAACTGTAAATTTGGGAAAGTTACCCGGAAAATTTGAAAATTCGCGAGGAAGTGAAACATCTTTTTTCAATGGGATGTCATTCGTCTAATTGCGATAAAATTTTGCATATTTGACGTTCAAAGCAAGAGTAACGTTCTTATGAAATAAAAATTTGGAAAAGTTTCCCGGAAAATCGGAAAATTCAGAAACAAATAAAGATTCTTCTATGAAATATCAATGCCATTCATCTGATTGCGATAAAATTTTGTACATTCCATGTTCAAAGCGAGAGGAAGGTTTCAGTGAAGTAAAACAACCAAGTCATTATTTTACATGTTTTAAATCTAAATTTTCCTCGCAATTTTTCCACATTTTATCACCGTTTAAATCTTCCCTGAAATTCCACAAATGTGACCTGAACATTATCCTGGACATGTGTGCATGATTTGCCCATTCTTTCCGCACGCTATCGAGCCGATACTTAGATAACCTGATGATGCCTTTAGAAAGCTACTGTGTCTAAAATACATATGACTTAAATTAATATGTTCAATGCCACAATAATTATAAATTATTTTAACACTGCTTTAAACTTTATTAACTGACTATAAGTTTATTTCGGCCTCAGGCCATCATCAGGTGTTCTGTAATACAAGTAATATAGAAGAGTTGTTACATATATTCTTATAACATAATTACATAAATTTACCAAATGAACAAACCGAACTCAAACATAAAAAATACATCGAAAATTTTATTCACATTATAAACAAACAAGAGAATGGATAAACACGAACGATTCCAAATCCATAGTAAAACTCCAATACAAAAACCAATAAACCAAAGATATTAATGTATAAATTACTAGTAACCATGTAAACTTATAATATCGTTGTATGCTGCCACCACAGACTGCTACTATGAAAAACTGATAAAAAGTCTAATCATACAACCAGTTCTGCTGCACAATACAGATAAGCATTACATCAGCCTCTACAATCAATTGGGCAGCAAATAAACAACAACAATATAATAAGTAATGTCAGTAAAACTTTGTAAAAAGTTATGTATTTTTGTTATAAGAATATATGTAACAACTCTTGTATATTACTTGTATTACAGAACACCTGATGATGGCCTAAGGCCGAAATAAGCTTATAGTGACTTAATAAAGTTTAAAGCAGTGTTAAAATAATTTATAATTATTGTGGTATTGAACATGTCAATCAAAGACATACTCCACACTGCGGGCCCCAGAGAACGAAAATTAAATTAATATGGTTTACATTAAGAGGTAAGTGATACGAAGTTGTCCGGGTCATCTAGTTTAAACTAAAAATACAATTCGGCAATCGTGCTAACTAAGGGAATTCTAATTTGTAGAGGACAAATTCAGCGTACACAAGATAGCTCCTAGTGCTGACGAAGACATAAATTTATTACTGCAGCTGGAAATAGTTAACACCCTCCATCGTTCGCTGCTTAAGTAAAGCTATAAAAAGTGGTTGTTAGCTGTGTTTCTTCAAATGAGCTTACTGCTGATGCCGAGATAAAAGTAATTGGCGCAGACAGCGTTGGTGAAGCGTCTTTTCTGCTCGGCACTCAGACCACCACCCCTTTACCGGCGGCAGATCTGGCGCGCGCAGGCGCGTGATTATCACGTGGGACGGTGGCGGTGGCGGACAACAGCCGCCGTTGACACAGCGCGCTTTGGACAGCTAATTCCTCCGCTGAAAGGTGCGCAGCTTGCCCACCAAACAGCCGCTGTTTGTTTTCGGCCTCGGCGCAGTTTGCGACATTAGCAGATACTCGCGCTGCTGCGTTCCCAGCCGGATCAGGGGGGAGGGGCTTGTTTAGACTCTGCTCGCCGCTCCGGCTTGCTCTCCGGGTCAATTGTATCAGTTTCGCGGGTCACTGTTGTAACACTGCCAGTGCTCTATTGTCTGATAACTTCAATAAGTGAAGTCACTGTGCGTTTCCACTGTGTACAGCATATGACTAAAGTCAATCAGTCGCAGAGGCAACTTCACAATACTGTTCACATATAAAGTCACGTATCTGATTCCTCGAAGCTAGATATGGAAGTTCTCGTAGTTAGGTATGTTTTTTGATGTAAATGATAAATAGTTCAGGATGTTACGCAACTAATAAAAGATGTTCTTCAAGTCACTTGGATTTTCTTTTATACTTTTCGCTTATTCACTTTTGGTTGATAAACATTATCCGCCATCTTGGCTCAAATACACACAAAATACAAAGAGATGTTTATTAACATCTCTTTTTGAAACATCTTTGGTCACAGTCCACAAGTGTTTTTTCACACGTCCAGCTTACATCACATCAAAAGCAGAACCACTTCCTGACCTCTCTGCTTGTTTGTATTTTTATCTCAGTCAAAAATGTTCAAATGTTTGTAAAGCTTATGGGACTTAACTACGGGGTCATCAGTCCCTAAACTTACAAACTACTTATGAACTAACTAATACTAAGGACGGCACAAATATCCATGCCCGAGGGGGATTGGAACCCACGACCATTACTGGAGCGCCTCAGTCCCCTCAGCCACCGCGGCCGGCTACCTCAGCCACGAAACTTGCTTAACAGACAATTTTTGAGCACTAAAAATTGTATACAAACATTGTAAAGTTGTGACATGTCATCATTAATGTTGAAAGTAAAATATTTAAGTGGCATGTTGTAGATCAAAATACATAAAAGTATAAAAGTAACTATCTTGCATTCCGTGCAGTTAAACAAATATAAATTACGACGTTACAGAGTTCATTTAATGAAATAAATCGCAATTTGCGATAGTTGTGGCTTCACTGTACTAGGTTTAGATGGAATACCAAAGTGCGGTGAATGAAAATTTGTGGCCGCCCGGGATTCGAACCCTGCTTACTAGGCAGACGCGTTGACCACTCCGCCACCGACGACACAGTGAGCTGCCCGACTGCAGAGGACTCGTCCCTGCACGTCTCCCGCCACACCCAAATCTCCATTCGCCACGATGTCTCTTTCCTATAACCACAGCCTATTTTGTTCTGTAATGCTCGCAGCCACAATAGTGTATTCCCGCATCAGGGAGAACATACCATGAGGTATCGAGACACAATTAATTGTCGTCAGGAGCCCAGCCTCGGCTTGTATACAATTATATATTTTTGATGACGTTACAGAGTTCATTTAATGAAATAAATCGCAATTTGCGATAGTGTATTACGTATTTAAAATACGTATCACGTATTTAAAGTGTAACGACAATTTCAACAAATGTTCCCCTCTTCGTATGTGTGTGCTGGAGTAGTACAGCTTAGGGGGCACGACCCCAGGGTACCCACAGTGGCTTCACTGTACTAGGTTTAGATGGAACACCGCGCTTTCGTATTCCATCTAAACCTAATACAGTGAAGCCAAAACTATCGCAAACTGCGATTTATTTCATTAAACAAATATAAGCATTAACCACATAAAACATGAAGTATTTTCAGAAACTAAATCACATTTAGAAGCTAGTGACATAATACATTTCAAAATCTACTACCTGATGGGGGCTAACTGAAAAGGTATGTGCCATCTACTTCTACTTGTACTTTAACAAATTTAAAGATATATCTAACAACATAGATATGCTAAATCACTTTTAACGCCTGTTTACTAACTTCTGAAATGGGTTTCTATATCAAATAAGGATCTAATTATCACGCTACAAAGAACAATTGAAATTTGGATACATTATTACATATGAGAAACCGGTGTTTTTGTTCATGTCATCTCGCACTTACATTTGGTTTCGCTATTACTAATATCACGTAATTTGTTTTCAAACAGTGAACTCCACCAACATGCTACACGTGTAAAATTCTGAATGTTTAAGTACTTGAAGATGGGCACAAAGCCGATACAGATCGTGTCATAAGTAAATAATAGGATCTTTAATGCGACTTGTAGCGGTTTTTATTCTCAACTCCATATTATTGAAACATAAGGTTAACTTGTGACATTTTTAATAATCATGTTTATAGTTGACATTTAAGTTAGGGTATCGACTGCTTCAGAAGGCATGTTTGGTCTTCTGGATTACTATACTGTCCAGAAGTCCCAATCACGTATGTTTATATCCTACTTGGATACAGAAACGACTTAAATTTAATATTTGACTGTTTAGTCCGTAACAATGCAGATACATTATCATTCTCATTTTAAAAAATGCTCAGAAGTGCTCCTATAGCAGCACAAAAAAAAAAAAAAAAAAAAAAAAAAAAAAAAAAAAAAAAAAGACCCCGAAATAAAAGAGAGGGGCCAACTGCCTCATTATTACTTACCAGCGTACGGTCCAGTTTGTTGTGCACAGACGCACAGCGAAGAATTACTATTAAAGAGAATGGACCAAAATTTAGCCAATCAGACATTTTGAAAGATGAAATTATAATTTAACGTTAAATTATTCGCTGACAGAAAGTAATATTCTAACAGAGGTGCTGCGAGCCGTGAATGTTAATCAAATGAATTAGTCATTAATAATTTACAGATAAATAGCTGGAGCTTCAATGGGGATCTGAAATTAAACAGTGCTTACATCACCTGGACTCCCGTTGTGTGAAATGATGTCTCCATCATGTAGGCTGGTGCGAAATCGAAACGACGTGATCGAGACGTGCTGTTGCCGAATCCTAATTTTTATACGCGGATTTCTTGTATGAAATCTTTCACAGAGTTAAAAACAAGTCGATCACGAATCTCAGAATTACTCTTTACTTGGATATTGCGACAATGGGATGAAACATTAAATGTTTGGTCATTGCACACTCCAATAATTACTCTTCACTCTCACAATCCAGCAAGGGCGTAAAGATGAAAAAATATTGCCGAGATTTATTTCAAATGGGGAAAGGATGAACAAATTTTAAATAAGAACGAAAAGTTGAATTTAAAGAACTTCATTGAAGAAAAACCAGCAATTACAGAAGAGAACTTACTTCTTACGTCTGCTCTCTACGAACGCAGGGAATAATCGATCCGAGTGATCGCTTGGCTTACGGAACTTACGAATGTTACAGTTTTTTGTTTCTTACTTCATATATTTAGCACATATTCTTCCATTACAGCTATTTCGTCGGAGTTTTCTCTAGTTCACAGATTTAATTCGAATGAATATTTTCTTTCATTAGATCGCAAGTTTACGTATTTAAAATTTAACGAAAATTTCAACAAATATAAGCCTCTTCGTGTGTGTGTCCTGGAGCAGTACAGCATATGGGACACGACCCCAGGGTACCCACAGTGCAGTGCGCAAAGTACCGTTATGCCCCCAACCCTCCTCCCATGGACAATACCGCTTGCCGCTGATCAAAGAACGCCATCATGGATGATTGACATCAAACATACATTTGCACTTGGACAATGGTGAAAGATTGATTGATAACATCAAACATGAAATCTCGTAAAGAGTACCGACAACCGCCCCCACAGCAGGTCACTTGGGTACCTCTACCTCCAGCCCTTCCAGGAAGTCACCCCCAATGCCCACGAGCCCACCCTCACCAGCGCCCCCACCAGCTGACCATTGCTGCCAACAGCCCACAATTAATTTTTAATACTAATTTAATCACATTAATTGTGACAACCTATGTTCGCATTAACAATTTCTGAAAGAACATTTCGATTATCTTAGTGAGCAACACCAGCTGCCATGCTGTTTGTAAGTAATGTTTAAACCAACAATTGTTTAAATAGTTACCAGTGATGTCAAGGTAACTGTATGTGCATTACATTCAAGTGAGTTTGGTGAAAGATCTATTGGGGGATGGAAGATGATAACGGATTTAGGCAGGGAAATTAAATCAAGAGTCCTGGGTTTGAAACTGTTCAGAACCATCCATCACCTAAATATCTTTGGCGGGAAGAAAAATTATAATTTTAATCACTGTCAGTACAGGGATATGTGAATGAAAGCGACGATAAAAAACCTACGTACATTCAACAACCGAAGTCTATCCAAAAATGTTTCGTTTGTCATCTAATCTCTCTGAGCAAAACGTATACAACATCTTGATACACTCTGTTATGTAATTTAACACGATTAATCTCAATTACAACTCGTATGGGAAGCTAAATTTTTATGTAAGGCATAAAGAATTCACCTGTAATGTCACAGGCATGTGTGCAAGAACTTACAGTGCTACGTTCAAACCAATAACTGCGCTGATCGTATACACGATGTATATGACAGCCGACGGATGTGTTTAAAAATATCTTGGCTCCCACAAAAGCGTAACTTGTGCACGTTAGATCATAAACAGGCTGTAGCGCCGCGGTGGAGTAGCCGAGCGGTCTAATGCGCCTCGCTGCGGAGCGGGCGGTTGCTCGCCGTGGAGGTTCGAGTCCTCCCTGGGGCATGGGTGTGTGTGTTTGTCCTTAGGTTAGTTTACCTAGGTTTAAGTAGTTTGTAAGCTACGGACTCATGACCACGCAGTTTGGTCCGATAGATTTACAGACATTTGAACAGGCTGTAGCAGTAGCGAACTCGACAAGTCAGAGCAAACTTGTGTCAATATTGACAAACATTCTTTCGATATTCTGACTTGTAAGACCACATCACACAACAACTACAACAGCAGAAGACATATTGTTTATAAAATGAATATTCAGATTTACAGGCAAAATTAAAGAAAATCGGTGGATGAAATCATTACCTTAAACAAATTCTCTGGATTCACACGATAGACACGGGTAATATGTAACTACGAACAATACATGACCTAGGGGAGAACATGGCTTTTATAAACGCCCAGCAGTAACGCGAATACAGCTCGATGCCCAATGCGGCCACATCGAGTCTCACATCAGTGCAACTAAACACCTGTACAAGATTGTTATCCTCCAATCGTAACCTGAGCATCAAAATCATTTCTGTATCCATCCCACTTCCATAGATACAAATTCACAAAAAGCACATACGAGGCAAAAACAAAAAAAATTTAAATGGTTAGTTGAGGAATAAACATACATACACACACTCTCCATCGGTGTCAACTAATCCACGTTGAGTCTTCCAACTATCACAGACTTAAAACATTTCTCACACCACACAGACTCAAACTTATTTTTACGTGGAACAGACCGTATCGTGTGCTGCGGAGAGACTATTTCTTGCACCAGAGTATTGATGTTCATCTACGAAGGTAAATAATTTTGTGCTAATCAGATATTCTAAACCTAGATTCTTCCTGCTCTCGCTGTAATAAAGTTCTTACACTAATCACACATTGAATAATCCCCAACGAGCGAACTCAATTTCATGTGTTATCCAATCGCGATGTTATTTGACGCTGGAAACAATTCTATTTGCGACCAACACATTTCCTCGCACCGTAAAATACGAGTAGTCGAATTACCCCCAAAATGTCTTTTCGAAATGTTCCAAGACTTTACAACATTTAGCTGACACTAGTTCAACTTGCAAATACCGATGATTGAACACTCCACTGCTACTATTTGTTAAAATTAATTATTATGAAAATTTAATTTCAGATGAATATATGATAACATTTATTAATAGTTCCAAGATTTTCATTGACCAAAGATATTAAAACAATATTTCTGTAATAATTTCTCATCCCTGAATTACACTCATTTTATATGAATGTGATATTTCATTGAAGTAACTGTATTTAAATTTAAATAAATCTTACTGTTGTTGCAATGACAGTGTAAGTTAAATTTGACTCATGCTTTTATCGATCTCGATTCGACTGTTTCAACTGTTTGTTAAGCTTAAGGGACATAACTACGGGGTCATCAGTCCCTAAACTTACAAACTACTTATGAACTAGCTACAACTAAGGACGGCACAAATATCCATGCCCGAGGGGAGATTCGAACCCCCGACCGTAGTGGCCGTGCAGACCGTGACTGAAGCGCCTCAGTCCCCTCGGCCACCGCGATCGGCGATGTCGATTCGAAATCGGAAAGATAGTTAGTCTTGGTGTGACAAAATGGCGACAAGTAAAGCTATTTCAAATATGTGAAATTGAAAAAAAATGCGCCTAACTAATAGATTGAAAAGGCATCGGACTAAATTATTAAACCTGAGAAACAAAACTGCCAATTATCAATAGTCGATAAATAGGTATTGAAATTTGTCTGGCGGTGGAGCCGTTTGATAAAATTTCGCGACACACGAATTTCGACTGTTGTTTTCACAGGCTAAATAGTATCTGTGAGTAGGAACTATTTACGTAGATAATCATCTGAAAATCTCATAAACACGATTAAATTGAAATGGAAGTGTATTAAAACGTAAAGTACATCAAGTACACAGAAACTTACATTCGTAACTCGAAGAGACAAAGAATTGAGTAGATAATATAGCGACATATTAAAACCTTAAACAAACGAATACTGTATCACAGATTTTGTTGTAACTATCATCATTAATACCCATGAGGAGTATACTCTGTGTCTGTCTAAGCCCGCTTGACAAACATGTTAAATATATTTTGGGTAATCATTTTAATTACGCAGAAATCCATAAATGAGGTACCACACTACTGTATAATCGCCAGAGTTAATTATCACCTCTTGCCAAATGTCCAGAAGGGGTCGCGCACCATCTGATTGTCTGTTTCGGTTGATGTGCGTTTCTGACCCCCCTATGACATGGACAGTGTCTTCTCTGGTGTTGTACCAGGAGCCTCCAGTCGTTTCTTTTAGTTTGACAAAGAGATCGTAATCACAGGGCAAGTGCGGCGGACGAGAGAGCATTTCCTTTTGCCAGAGGCGCAAGAGGCACAGGCCAGCAGCAGCCGCATCTGTTCCATAGAACGTCCGGCGGCCAGGCTAAGACGGCGACATTGGATGGAACAACAGCCCACTATGGTACATGACAATCCCTGCTGTTCCCAGGACCCGTTGCACCGCTAATAATGGGAGATTCTCGAACATTCATCGCACTCGTCTCTCTGATAACAATCTCTTTGGAAAAATGAAAGAAGGACTACCAAAGGGTACAACAGCATGCCATTAGGGGGGGGGGGGGGCAGTAAGTGAATAACAGACGTCAACAGAAATCAATGACCATATGGTATACGACGCCAACCGCACATATGGCGAAAGGTCATAAATTCAATTCAGAAATTAATTGTAGATCTAGTTCATTTCGCCCCTCCCTTGTACATTACGTGTACATTTCTATACAGTATACACAAAATGGATAAAGATTCAGAAAGGGGTCCGGCAAGGCTGCATATTATCTCTGTTCTTATTCAATCTGTTTGCAGAGCAAGTTGTGAGGAATGCCAGGATAGATGAAGAAGAAGCAGTAATTAAAATAGCTGGAATAAATGTAAACAACCTCAGATATGCAGATGATACCATACTGCTGGCAGAAAGTGAAGAAGAGTTATAGACTCTGTTGCTGAAAGTAAAAAACGAAAGTGAAAAGGCCGGTCTCAGGCTAAATGTAAAGAAAACCAAAATGATGGGAACTAAATCTGTTGATTCATGGGATATAGGAGGAGAATCCATGGAGGTGGTGTCCACATTCAATTATCTCGGTTCCCAGATCTTGATGATGGCGACTGCAGCAACGAAATCAGGAGACGCTTGTTGCTTGGAAGAAAGGCGATGTCAAACCTTAAAAAGATTATAAGGTCCAGAGACATAACTTTAACAACAAAGATACGTATTGTGAAGGCTATGGTATTCCCAGTTGTAATGTATGGATGCGAGACCTGGACCATTAGAAAGGCTGAACGGCGAATTAACTCCTTTGAATTGTGGTGCTGGAGAAAATTCTTAGGATTCCATGGACGGCAAAAAGAGCCAACAGATCTATATTAGAGCAAATAAACTCGGATTGCTCTCAGAAAAGTCTAATATTAATACAGAAGCTGACCTACTTTGGACACATAAAGCGAAGACATGCTTCACTGGTAAAAAGATTAATGTTGGGGAAAGTGTGGAGTATAATGGGATAGAAAGTTATCGGTGTATATAAAATTCTACGTGTGTGTGTCTGTTAATATTTCGCTCAGCAGAACGCAAACGAATGGTCTGTGTGTAATTGTCCGAAGTCTCCCGTTGTACACCATAGCAGTTCCATGCCGATAGCTATAACGGGGTGGAAGATATGGTGGTTGAAAGTCGTCAAATTATAAAAAAGTTCGGACTGAAGGCCAGCGATGACGTTTGCGACTCTATAACAAGAGGTTACATACAGCGAAACGTGATGCCACAGACCATACCTTTGCAACAATGCGTGCAACAATGTCTTGAGCTCTTTCTCTGTAAGGATAAGCATACGAATAAGGAAATATAGGAATAAATAAAGCAGTAAAAAGAATTCTCTTCTAATACATCTCTTTAAAAAATCGATTTGACGTTTCTCGCATTACATCACGTGATCGATCTGTGATATTAATCATTATTGTTGAATTTCGTTATTAGATTCCTCGAAACGCGTGTAATTTTATGTGTGATTTCATCCACACTACTTTCCTAATAATATAGATTAAAATGTTTGTTTCTAAAGAAGGTATTGTATTTCATTTTATCCTTCAAAACCAGTCTCATAGCCCACTACTGAAAGATAGCTTATCTATCATAATCAACCTACACGCGAGCGGAGCCCAGAGTTTAAGCTAGTATTTAATACACAGGGTTTTTCGATCTAGTAGTGTGAAAGAAGGTTCTATTATGGCTAGAATAAAATATTAAACGAGTACTATTTACTATTTTGCTGATTCTTCCTATTTGTGAATTTTCTGACGCATTGGCGTTATCCACAAATACTGATACTGTATATGAAAGACTTAACGTTGCAGTACGTAGTTTTAAGAGTAGACAGAGTGCTGGTACGGAGACAGGTTTATAGAATAACATTGTTCTATAGGCATAGACTCGTGCTGATTTTAACTGCTACGACGAGGGTTATATTTCAGTGGTGTGTTGTTACGACAAGATCCGTGTGGGTGTACTACTGGTACAGGCCATATCAATACAGCACACTTTCTTTTAAGCACAGTACCTTCTTTCAACACAATCGAGCAGCTATTCAAATTGCACGGCTTATGACGGAATGGTTACACGACAATAACATCCCTATAATGGACTGGCGTGCACAGAGTTCTTTGGGATGTTCTGGAATGTCGACTCCGTTCCATGCCTCACATTCCTATATCGATACATCTCCCCAGTGCAGTACTCCTTAAAGAATGAGCTGCCATTCCCAAGAACCCTTCCAGCACCTGACTGAACGTGTGCCTGCGGGAGTGGAAGCTGTCATCAATGCTGAGTGTGGGCCAACACCATACCGAATTCCAGCATTGCCGATGGAGGGCACCAAGAACTTGTAACTCATTTTCAGCCAGGTGTCCGGGTACTTTTGATCACATAGTGTATGTACCATACGTGCGGCTGAATGTTTATTAGATTTTTCGAGTTTCGATATTAACATTCCTTCTTTTAAGTACTACTTACATGTTTATTTATTAAACTAACTTCTACAAGTCTCGAAAGGCCCAATGGTTACGAACCGACTGCTCTGTCATCCTCTGTTCGAAGGCGTTAACGGATGCGGTGTGGGAGGGGGTGCGTAGTTATCCTTCCGTTCTCCCGGCTTTCGAGACAGGACGCTCTGCTTCTCAGTCAATTAGCTCCTCAAATGACGTCACAATGTCTGAGCGCAATCCGCTTGCTACAGACGGAGGGCAAACCCGAACCGTGACACATCCAAGTGCTAGGCAAGCGCAACTTTTTTTATTATAGTATTTTTATACTTTTTATGGGTCTCCAATTCATAAAAACAACAAAACATAACCCTCTAAAGAGAAAATGCCTTTTTCAACATGCAAAAAGCCAAATTACGTCCCTCCCATCTCAAAGTTAAGGACAGAAATGGATATTAAAGGAAGAAACTAAAAAAACAAAACAAAAAACACAAATTTTAAAAAAAAATGATTGTAATCTATGGGACTTAACTTCTTTGGTTATTAGTATGCAGCCTTACAAACTACTTAAACTAAGATAAACTAACCTGAGGACAACATCTACATGGGATATTCTGCAAATCACATTTATGTGCTTGGCAGAGGGTTCATCGAACCACCATTATACTTTTTATCTCCCATTCCATTCTAGAATAGCGCGCGAGAAGAAAGAATATCTGAATCTCTCCGTTCGAGCTCTGATTTCTCGTATTTTATTCTGATGATCATTTCTACCTATGTAAGTGGGAGTCAACAATATATTTTCGCATTCGGAGGAGAATGTTGGCGATTGGAGTTTCGTAAGTAGACCAAGCCGCAGCGATAAGCGCCGTTGTTGTAATGATTCCCATCCCAGATCCTGTATCATTTCCGTAACGCTGTCTCCCCTGTATCGTGACAATACGAAACGAGCTGCCCTTCTTTGGACTCTTTCGAAGTCCTCCGTCAAACCCATCTGATAAGGATCCCACACTGGGCAGCAATACGCCAAAAATGGACGGACAAGCGTAGTGTTTGCAGTTTCTTTTGTAGTTCTGTTGCATCTTTTAAGGGTTCTGCCAATAAAACGCAGTCTCTGGTTCGCCTTTCCCACGACGTTATCTACGTGTTCTTTCCAATTTAAGTTTGAAATAATAGAAATTCCTAGGTATTTTGTGGAGTTTACGGCCTTCACTTTTGATTGATTTATTTTGTAAACAATGCTTAACGGACGATTTCACACTTCTCATTATTTAGAGTCACTTGCCAATTTTTACACCATAGTGATGTCTTATTCAGATCGTTCTGCATTTGGTTTTGATCTTCAGATGATTTTACTAGACGGTAAATGAAGACGTCATCTGCAAACAACCTTACAGAGCTACTTAGATTTTCCCCTAAATCGGTTATGTAAATAAGGAACAGCAGAGGACCAATAACACTACCCTGTGCAACGCCCGATATCACCTCTGTTTTACTCGATGCCTTACCATCGATTACTACGAACTGTGTCCTCTCAGACAGGATATCCCCTATCGAATCGCAAATTTGGAGCGATATACCATAACCACTCAATTTGATTAAAAGCCGTTTGTGAGGTACGGTGTCAAAAGCCTTCTGGAAATCAAGAAATACGGAATCGATTTGCGAACCCTTGTCATAGCACCCATCATTTAGTGTGAATAAAGAGCTAGTTGTGTTTCGCATGAACGACTTTCTAAATCCGTGTTGACCTAGGGTCAAAAGATCGTTCTGTTCGACATAATTCATAATATTTGAATACAGGATATGTTCCAAAACCCTGCTGCAAATTGATGTCAATGAAATAGGCCTGTACTTTAGTGAGTTACTCCTACTGCCTTTCTTGAATATAGGTGTGACCTCTGCAACTTTCCAATCTTTTGGTACAGATCCTTCTTTGAGAGAGCGGTTGTATATGGCTGTTAAGTAAGGAGCCATGCCCGAGGGAGGACTCGAACCTCTACGGCGAGCAAGAACGCGCTCCGCAGTGAGACACCTTAGAACGCTCGGCCACTCCACCGCTGCAGAAAGAAACTCCACTAAATGTAGGCGTTACCGCTGGAGGATTACACCTTATGCGTACGCTACTGCAATTAAGAATAGCCAACAAAATAATCACACTGGCGAGTTTTATGGCTCATGTTACGTTTTCCTATAGTTTTATACGAGGCTCGTCCAGAAAGTAAGTTCCGTTTGGTAATAAAATGAAATTGTACACAGATGCAGAAGAAATTTTTATTGCACAAAATTCTACAACTCTTAAACTACTTTTCCACATGACTCCCGAAATTTTGCAGGCATTTGTCATAGCGTGGCACCAGGTTTTGTGTACCTTCTTCATAGAAATCTGCCGCCTGTGTCTTCAATCATGCATCAGTGATCGTGAAATTTGGGGGAAGTCCATAGTGAGAGCACTAATTGTAAACCTACGGATTTCCTGGATCTTGTCATCAATCGCGCGAACCAGTTCTTCTGTAACCAAAGGTGGACGCCCACTTCGTTCTTTATCGTGCACATCACTACGCACGCCCGCCATTGAACTGTCGGACCCATCTTCTCACAGTCGAATCACTCATCGCATTTGGTCCGTAAACATCGCAAATTTGCCGATAAATTTTACTTAGTTTCACTTTCCTCGCATTCAGAAACCGAATCACCGAACTGATTTCACAGGCGGCGGGATTTTCAATCAACGCCGACATTTCAAACAAGCACAACAAAGCGTACGTAACTGACAGCGATCTCCAAATGGCGCACGTTTTTCTCCTTAATACACATCGTCTACAGCGCATGTGCGGAATTGCAATCGCAGCGCTGCAGCGAAGATAAATTGAAACGGAACTTACTTTCTGGAGGCGCCTCGTAAATTTTTAGAATAGTTTCTGGGGAAAATAGTAAAAATAATAATAAAATTTTGGATGATCCACTAACGACTCTGCTACTGGGATAATACTATGCACTCTGTACCTTACCGGGTCGTAGATCGTTGGTTCTTGATGTTCTCGTTGGTCGTCGCTTTCGGTAGCGGCTGGCTGAAATTTCATGGGGCAAAACTAACCCACTACAAATAATATAGGCAACACACATAACTTTAACCATTTATTATTAAACCGCAATTATCCCCATTTATGACCAGCGTAAAATTCTCATTAATTACAGTCTCCAAAACCCGGTAAGTACACATCAATAATACGAATTCACACAGTGTTGGAATAAAAAAGTTCGAGGTGTACATCTTAATGCGACACAAATATTAATATTCAATTCATAATACCGGTAGAAACATTTTACACATGACTAATATGAAAGATTTTGTACATAATTGTTCAAATTAAAGTTCCAACTGGCGTGAATTGTGCCTCAGATCGCGACCGAAACAATACTCAATTACATGCTGAGAACACATCTTATTTATATCTTTCAAACATTGATACTGGAAATTGCGTATTGTTAATTATATACATTAAATTAATTAGAATGGAAAATTTAACAATTATATGCAACTGGCTATAGTGAAAGATAGCGTAAATAATACTGAGTAAATTGCTTTATAAATATCAGTATTCTAATTGTGTTTCAGTTACGTATTTAACGAAATAGTTTCATCAACAATACTTTCGTAATTAACGGTATTATACAGAAACTAATGAGGGCAAAACTTTTCTAACATTAATTGTGAAACATAGTATTATCAACTTTAATATTATGAGAAAAGAATTTACTTAGTTTTAACAGAAATACTAATTAGCATATTATCTGAACATTAACAATATACCTCTGGCATTAACTAATTAATATTTGCTAATTAAACAAACTTCTCTGGCGTCAAATAATAGAAAATGACTTCAGCTAGTTACGTTACAACAAAGAATAACAAAAGTTTTGGAATAGAAAATGATAATAGATTAATTACATTCATATCTATTATTATGCAACAATGATATCGGGAGGTTCTGTAATGCAAGCAGATTGGGAATAAATCCCAGCATGCTTCGTTACAACTCAATATGTAATATTCTATCTGACCGTATTTTAACAAACAGCAAACATTATTTGATATTTCAGTTTAGCTTTGACGATTATACTTTTTTTGGCCCACTTTAGGTTACGGTAGTAACACTAAAAGTGGGCATTTGCGATCGTCTTTTTACAGCTCGAAATTTAAATGATAATAACGGCTTAACCATGCATCTGACACGAAAATTGAATAACCCAATTTGTAGAGGAGAAAATTATCTATAACTTCGCTCTATTATGTTTTTTTCATACCTTGCATCGTTGCAGAGATATTTGCAAAAATAACGGCGATTTGATGATGTCTGTCTGGCTGTAACGTGTTCCCAATTTTTAGGTCGAACTGTTCAACCGATCGGCACCAAATTTTACAGACATAATTGTTGGCTACCAGAGACCAGAACCACGATTTTTGAAATATTTCTGATAAGGAAGACGTTAGTAATACCAAAAAAAGCCGTTTGTAAAGTAATTTTAATTGCAAATAAACCGTTCATCTAACGCGAAAATTGAATAGACGAATTTGTAGAGGAGAAAATTCTCTACAACTTTGTTCCCTTATGTTTTTTTTTTCATATCTCGTATCTTTTGAGAGATATTTGCAAAAATAACGGAGTTCTGACACCCTCCATTAAATTAACAAAAACCAGCCGTTCGCAGATGTCACGTGACATTCCTCTACCAGAATTGGCTCTGACATATGCCATCTTACGTTGCGTATTTGATGATTTTCTTATTGTAACTTACACGTTGTCATTTCAAAGCAATGGCGCTCTGAAGAATTAACAAAAATACGTCGTTCTTCGTACGATGAATGATAACATAGTGTCTACAATTGCCATATTAGTATCAGTTAACAACGGCCATCAATAGTATGAAATTAAAGAAAGCAATTGCTAACTGTTAGCTCTAGCGTAGTGGGCGATGTGTTGGACTGTGTCGTTGAAGGTCAGTGGTTCGGAACCCGCCAGTAACTATTTTTTTTTTTTTCATAAAGGGTTTTAGACATTCTTATTAATTAATTTTTTATTATTTAGATTATTATTTTGGTCCAAAATATTTGCAAAAACTTATAAAACTACAAATCTAAAGGGGGCCGTAAAACACATCAGTGCGATTTTTTTTAACTTTTACCTCTTTAAACTGTTATTGTAAGATCTCTCATATTTTCATTGCCTTTTTCTGTTATAATATCATTACCCGTCTTCCCGTGGTGGTTTTTCCTCTTTTCCAAGTTTATTTTACTGGTGTACATAAAATCAAGTGATTGTGTCAAATCGCCATTATTTTTGCATATATCTCTGAAACGGTGCAAGTTATGGAAATAACATAACAGAGCAAAGTTGTAGAGAATTTTTTTATCGACAGACACGTTTATTTGATTTTCGTCTCGAGTGAACTGTTAAGCAGTTATTTGCAATTAAATTTCTTGCTGTCGAAAGGCCATCACAAACGGCCTATTTTTAATGTTACTGACCTATTTTTTGTCCGATATGTTTGAAAAGTGGAGGTACCTGGTCCTTGGGCCAACAATTTTGTCTGTAAATTTTGATGCCGATCGGTTGAACGGTGCGACCTAAAAACTGGGAACACGCCTTAAGACAGACATACAGTGTCAAATCGCCGTCATTTTTGCAAAAAATCTCTTAAACGCGGCGAGATATGAAAAAAAAGAGCATAGTTGAAGAAAATTTTCTTCTGTACTCATTCATATATTCAATTTTCGTGGCAGATTAACTGTTAAGGCGGAATTCTCTTTTATGTTTGGCGCTCTCAAAAGACGATGGCAAAGGCCACTTTCTTAGTGTTACTACCGTAACCTGAAGCGGGCCAAAACACCTACGCAAAAGTCATAGAGAAGTTGGAAATGCATCTCTTGTTGACGAATTTGAAGTAACCTCGAGAAAAATGAACTACAGACTTCAGGAAGAAAAACACTGAGGAAACACTTCTACTCCGATTAAGATACAAATGCAGAGGAAATCTTCTAACGAGCAACTTGGACTAACACAGATAAAAATAATCACCCTACGCAAAGGTGAAACTCGAAAAGCTAATTGCGTAGCTCCTATGATAACTTAAAACGCAAATCCATGGGTCTTCAGGAAGACGTAGTAGCCATTCTGCAGGAAGAAAGACTTCGTTCGTCTGGCGGGAACTGGTTGGCTATGTTTACATACTCCATATATTATTATGCTATATATCTACTGTCTGCCCCAGTAGTGACTGGAGTATACTGCAAAATTTTGAAATAGGTCGATCACGTACTATTCTAGTTTTTTTAACAGCATTAAAAAATTAAGTGCCTTTATACAGCAGTATAGCGATGAGGTAACCTGGGAGGCTGACCCGCACAACATAGGTGCCTGGTGGGTAGCATCCGGCAGGCGCAGCGTGGTAAACATCCTGACGATCATTCTTCATGTGAAATATAGCTCTACGGCAGGCCACCATTGGCGGCACCGCGTAGAAAATACAGTTACTAAAGCTGATGAACCAACCAAGCTACACTGTTGTCTAATTAGTGTGTAGTACTTGCAATTCAAAACACGGCAATTTTCAGTCTTTGCTTAAGATAAAACTGATATTTAACGACTAAAGAGTGTAAATTAGAGCTTTCCAAACTGGGTGTCGCGATACCCTGGGGTGCCGCGTAGAAAAAAAAAAAAAAAAAAAAAAAAAAAACTAGTCATAACATAACACAAAATATACTTCTCCTCATACTACCCTGAAGACTTGCCTGCAGCTAATCATCCTTCTCTTTATTCAGTGCACCACAGATCACTTATTAATGATCGGTGAACATTAATTGCGTCCTCAGCCGCTAGGCGGCAGCTCTGCTTCAGTAGCAGTACACACTCAGGGTTCGTTCAAGCAGCTGCCAGTTGCCAGATTCCCGCAAACTGCGCATGCGCTGAGCTGCTGCTGATACTCGATAACAGCTCTTCCCATGCGCAGTTTGCCGGAACTGGCAAGTTCTTGAACGAACTTTCCCTGCAGTCTGATAACCTTCTCAAAAACCTGCACCTGAGCGTTTTTTAATGGATTTATCAACCTACGTCACCCTCGGTAGTGTTTCATACAATTAACTGTCAATCATTCACACAGTGGCTGTAAACGCTGGCACAGATTGCAGAATCAATCACAATTGTCCATTGATTGAAGCCATTCAGTAGCGATGTTTAGTATGGAGTATGGCCGGGAATATGGAGTATGACCAGACAGACCACCTATAGCAATCCCAGGAAAACGGACTGGGAGACATATAGGAGAGACCTTGACTTCAGCCTATGGGAAATTAAAACTTCGATAAGGAATCCAGCAGAGTTTGAGGAAGTAGCAGAGGCCATAACCTCTGCTATAGTGACCTCATACCAGGACAACTGCTCAATCACCAAGAAGTGCACAAATAGGAGTGTGCCTTGGTGGAATAATAACCTGGAAATGCAAATGAAACCGGTACGAAGACTGTTTAACCTTGCGAGGCGCAAAGGACAATGGGCAAAGTATCGTGAGGTCCTTGTCAATTACAACCTTGCCATCAGACGGGCAAAGGAGGCATCCTGGAAGGTATACTGTGAGGAAGTGGAGGGCACGGCTGCTCAAGCGAGACTTCATAAAATCCTCACTAGGGTACCAACTAATCCAGGAGGAACATTGAGGAAGGATGATGGGGAGTATACAAAGACAGCACATGAAACGCTGGAACTGCTCCTCAAGACTCACTTTCCTCAATGTACTCTGGGGGATAACTCAGACCAGAATGCGACTCCTGAGAGACAACGGTTCTCAGGTATTCGCAAAGAGGACTGGGATCTGGCCAAGGAGTGTGTCGATTTCAGTAAGGTCCGATGGGCGGTGGGGACATTTCAACCGTTCACGTCACCTGGCCCCGATAGAATCTTTCCAGCTCTCCTGCAACAAGCGGGAGAAAATCTTATTAGGTTCCTATGCAGGTTATTCAGGGTTAGCCTAGCAGCAGGAATCATTCCCAATGCCTGGAGGGCAGTGAAGGTTGTCTTCATTCCAAAGCCAGGGAGAATTGATCATACCAATGCCAAGGATATGAGACCAATCAGCCTGTCCTCCCTCATTCTTAGACATTGGAAAAGCTGGTTAATGTGCATGTTGGGGAAAGGAGGTTAAGTAAGGCTCCTCTTCATTCAAACCAACATGCATATCAGCCAGGTAAATCATGTGAGACAGCTCTCCACCAACTCGTTGGGAAGGTGGAGAAAGCACTACACTTTCAGGAAATAGCCCTCTGTATCTTCCTGGACATTGAGGGGGCTTTTAGCAATACGACCTTCGATATCATGGTTAGTGACCTAGGGACCACTATATGTAGGTGGACTAGGGCCATGCTCTTGCTCTGTGGAAGAAAGGTAGAGGCTACCATGATGGATGAAAAAATGGTAATCAACACCACTAGGGGTTGCCCGAAGGAGGAGTTCTTTCCCCTTTATTGTGGAATCTAGTGGTGAATGATCTCATTGGAGAATTAAACTCTAGGCAGTACTTTTGCCAAGGATACGCAGATGATCTTGTCATAGTAATACTTGGCAAATTTGCTGACACAGTGAAGAATATGGCACAAGGTGCACTGGACATTGTGCAAGACTGGTGCAGAAAACAGGATCTGGGGGTTAGTCCTAAGAAGACTGTTGTTGTACCATTCACAAAGAAGCATATACAACATTCAAGTTGGAATCTAAAGCTTTTCAATGAAGCGCTACCTGTGAAGGGGACAGTGAAATATCTAGGGGTTACCCTAGATGAGAAACTGACATGGACCCTTCACATCAGGAATATTTGCTCCAAGGCAAAAGGTACTCTTGTGAGTACCAGAAGAGCTTGTGGCAAAAATTGGGGCCTGAGCCCCAAGGGTATGCACTGGATTTACACCACAGTAATTTGACCCAGGATCACCTATGGGGCGGTCGTTTGCTGGAAGAAGGTAGAACAGCAGGTTGCTGCTAAGGAGCTTCGTAAGGTGCAGAGATTAGCCTGCTTAGCCATAACAGGCGGAATTAGCAGCACACCAACTGCTGGGATGGAAACCATGCTGGATATGCCCCCATTACACCTTTGGGTCAAGATGGAGGCAGCGGCTGGTGCATACAGACTCAAATCTGGCAACAACTGGAACTCTTTGGGATATCCAGAATCACACACTAAAATAGTGAGTAAGGTAAATATACCGCTTCAACAAGCCTTTCAGTATAACAATTGGAAGTAGGGAGCAGTGGGAGAAAATAGTTCGACACCGTACGGGGGATATTGTCTGGTTCACTGACGGGTCAAAATCAGACCAAGGTGTTGGGGCTGGGGTGTATGGGGTGCAGCCAAGACTGGAGAGCGTCATCGCTCTAGAAAAACTGGCCTCAGTATTCCAGGCGGAAATCACTGCCATCAGGGCGTGTGTGGAGGAGAATTTGCGTAGGTGCTACAAATATTGTAGCATCTATATCTATTCAGACAGCCAGGCAGCCCTGAGATCTCTGGCAGTTCCTGCAACAAGGTCTAAAATTGCTGCAGAATGTCACAGGGTTCTAGTGGAGCTTGGGGAAAGCAATAGAGTAAACCTATTGTGGATCCCTGGCCACTCGGGGATCAGTGGCAACGAACATGCCGACAAATTAGCCAGGATGGGGACAGAGACTCCATTTATTGGACCGGAACCTGTCCTTTCAATCACCGAGGCAATGATCAAATTGGAGCTACGTAACAGGCTCAGAAGACAGCACGTAGAATATTGGACCAAAGTCCATCAACAAAAACATGGCAAGGTAATGATGCCAAAGCCATGTTTTAAAAGAAGCTCTGCAATCCTGGGTCTGAACAGGAGAGCGATTAGACTCATGGTTGGGTTGCTGACAGGCCATGGGAATTTCAAAAAAACACTTACATACAATGGGAATAACAGAAGAGGACCCTAAATGTAAGATCTGTGATGACGGGGATGAAACTGCATCACATCTAATCTTCGAATGCATTGCATTGGAGAGTAAAAGGCACAGAACATTTGGGACAACCAGACCAGAAGAAATTGTGTCTAATAAAGAACTGGTAAAGGGACTCCTTGCACTGTTCAAGGGCATTGGTTGGCTTTACTAAACATACAGGAAGCGATACCGCACAATAAACTCAGTTTCGGTGCGAGCAGTGGCGGGTTGGACCAACATTGTTTTGGCTTCCCTGAAAAAATCAAATCAAATCAATTGCCGGGTGATTAACGGAGAATAGTATTCCTGTATGTAACAGATTCTGGAACCAGAAATGACATTCATATGTCAGTACATGTACATATACACACGACAGTGAAAAACGGTTTCCGAAAATCAGTTTTCGTGTTTCGGAAGTTGGGTCGTATGTAGAAGAAGCAAGTATTACTGTGTGAGTTAGGTATTGTTATCTGCTGTGTTACTCTGTTGCACATCTCCGTAGTTCCTAATGTTTCCTTTTCTTGCGATGAGTGTACGTAACTGCTGTAGTCAGGATACACATTAAACATGTCAATGCGTACGAGGATTTAATTTTCGTTTACAACCTACATTTAAGCGATACTTTATTTCCGTCCCCCCCCCCCCCCCGATAGAACCATCTAAATTCTACCATATATATTTATATAGGTGAAAGGGTGTCGCGCAAAACTGTAAGCTATAAAAGGGTGTCGCCATGAGGGAAAGTTTCGAAAGCACTGTAGTAAATACATGTATGGGTGGAGACTAACTGTAAGTGGAGTACACAGACTGTAAATGACAATACACCAATTAACCAGATTGCCATTATACGTAAACTGTGTGATAAGTATCTGTCAGGAGCATAATATATAAACTCTGGGTATTGGCATAGCAGTCTAATAGATTTTTTGTTTCGTCGAGCATCGCCGGCGTCACTCAGCTATGCGTGGCAGTTAAGTCAAACATGTGTCCGCGTAAAATGTGTTTGAAATGATATACTACAGGATATATGAAACCGTGACATCAGGTAAGCATAGGACAAATTTTTCATGTTTGACTTAAGGAAGTTAGTAACATTCTAACATGATTTTACGAAGAAGATGATTTTGAAGGAAAAGGTAAGGGAGATGATTTTTTATTTGTTTATTTTTAATTTCGTGACGCCAGTAGGTTTTTCTCACACAGCCATCATTTAAACATTGTCAGAGTACACAAAGATTTTTTTAAGACGAGACAATGATCTTCAAATTTTATTATAAGAGCAATTACTGTCCACCTCAGATTGATTCACTGTTGTTTAAAAAATTAAAATTTCAGATTAAAAGAATAATTTTGCTTTTCGAAATACATTAACAGAGTTGTGAGTTTTAAATTTTATAGGGGAATCCTTACGTAAGAATAAAAGTGATCGTAATTTTTATGTCTACCGTTTCAGAAAATACTATTGGTTCGTAAAACTTAAACATTGTGACGACTTCATCGTTTCTATCCGATCACGTAAATTCATTAGATTAGATTAGATTATTACTTGTTCCATAGATCATATATACGACATTTCGTAATGATGTGGAACGTGTCAGTTTAGTAAATGTTGTCTATACTTGACAATCAATATTTGAAGGATTTTTGTTTTTATTTTATTTTATTATTATTATTATTTTAAGTTTTATCTAAAAAGTCATCCACATTGTAGAAGGAGTTGCCGTTCAGAAATTCCTTTAATTCCTTTTTAAATACTAGTTGGCTATCTGTCAGACTGAAAGAACATACATCATAGTTAAAAGTAGAAATCTCTACTGAAAACTATTTCCAGATCGCAGCGGTGTATTACGAGAGCAGTGTCGCCGTTTGCAGTTGGAGAATAAATTTAGATTTTTTATATTACATTTTATATGAAATGCAGAATGGCTATGGGAACAAAAGCGTTTCTAAAGAAGCGAAACTTGTTAACATCCAACATTAATTTAAATGTTAGGAAGTCCTTTCTGAAAGCATTTGTCTGGAGTGTAGCATTGTATGGGACCAAAACTTGGACGAAAAGGAGTTCAGATAAGAAGATGACAGAAGCTTTTGAAATGCAGTGCTACAGACGAATGATGAAAATTTGATGGGTAGATCACGTAACAAATGAGGAGGTGCTTAACCGAATCAGGGAGAAAAGGAGTTTCTGGCATATCCTGACTAAGAAAAGGGATAGATTGGTTGGAAACATTCTGAGACAAGGAATTTTCAACTTAGCATTAGAAGGACGTGTGTGGGGTAAAAATCGTAGAGGGAGACCGAGGGTTGAATATAGTAAGCAGATTCAAAAGGATGTAGATTGCCGAACGTATTCTCAGATGAAGAGACTTGCACATGACAGGTTAAAGTGGAGAGCTGCATCAAACCAGTCTACGGACTGAAGACCACAACAACAACATGTCGCTTATTGTCAGGGCCACAATATTGTGATTGAAATAAATTTTATTTTATAAATGTAACAATGTTTCAGTGAAATAGGTTACAGGAGTAGTTAAAGAAATACGATTCGCACATTTCCAACCAAGTTTGACAATCAGGATTGTAGATGCATTTAATGACATTAGTAAGACAGCGTTCTCGTATATATTCATTCACACACACGTGTGCAGAAGCCAGCGTAAACTGTTTATTGGATAAGTTTCATGTGGTATATGCCTTTTTCATGAATCTGGTTGATGATGCTTAATTGTCCGCCAGATCACTCGGATCGAACGTAGTCATATTGGAATTCCACCGATAGATAAAAAGGTGATTATTCCAAAAAATACGGCAATGCTAGAACTCAGCCTGAGACACAGTGGCAAACGAGAACGACCGTGCCTGTTACTATAAGAAAACATTAGCTCAAAATACCATAATCACTGTTTTGGTCAGAATACGCATACTGCACGTTACTAAAACTTCCAAGATGTGCCGCAAATGTAACGGAAATCTGCATAACAAGTGCTAAGTTTTGTGAATGATGATATTATATTTCGTGTTCCACACCCCTACTTAACATGATTACTTGATAGGTGATATCTTGTAATAATAAATACTGGCAGAACCTGGAAAAAAGTGGTAAGGTGCCAAACCACAATTGATTCAAATTATTCGCGTAAACCATTCAACATATTTTAAGAAAACAAACAAATCGTTTTTAGCTCAGCAAAAACAATCACTTTTGAGTCATAAATTAACTGGCAACATAAACTCCCTGAAATTTCAACAATGAAAAAATAAAATCAAGTTTGAATACAGTTTTTTTTTTTAATAAGCAGACAACTATGCAATTTTCAAGCGTAAATTTCACGCTTCAATACCAGCTACAGTGAACCAGTATACAAGAAACAGACTCGTACTAGTGAATATAATTCGGTGAAGAAACACCACCTCGTAAGTAGCAAAATAAGTTTTACATGAGAGACAAATAACTGTCTACAGTGTTTAATACATTACACAGGGGCGGAATTTTTTTAGGTAATTTTTTCATTGTAAATGATTAAAAATTAGGCATTATGGCAGATGCGCGTACGGCCAGTAAACGATGCGCGTACGATCAGTAAAACCATCTGACTGAAGAACGAAAAATCGGCCATTTGTCAGTTAGGCGGTATTGTTTCTACATCGAAGATATACAGAATAAAATATTAAGAAATACCTCTTTCAACGATGGAATGCTAATGGAATGAAGTGTCGTTCTGACACATGCGACGAGCCCTGCATAACATCAGCTTAGGAACCTTGACAGCTTAGGCCACTGAACAAATTCTAACACACAGTCAGTAGACAAGTTGTATTTATCAAACAAGTCTGATATACAAGTAACGCGAACTAGAAGAGGTAGCGTTATTAAATAAATATTTGGCACTCACCGTTGCCCCTCGTGATAGATCAGTTCAACAATTTAGGCTACGCTATTAGCTTAATTTCTTTTATTTACGAGAATTCCAGAGAACTTGACAAGTATTAATTTCTACAATCTGAGGTACCATGCTAAGGACTGGGTAGCCGTTCCCGCTTGAGGTTCGACTCCTCCCTCGGGCATATGTATGGTTTTGTGTGTTGTCCTTAGTGTTAGTTTAAGTCATTTGTAACTCTCGTAAATTATGACCATAGCAGTTTGGTCCAATTGATTTGAATTTCTATAATATACAAACTCCAAGGAAATTTAAAATAGGAACGTAGCACAGAGCACGTATATAAATTTCGCTAGCCACAGACGATCCGCGGTGTTAGGAAATCCGAATGCTGTCAACCTTGTACTAGGCTGCTTGTTGATTCTCATTAATGTGATTTACATTTTAATACAAGACTTTAAGCATAGATCAATTATCATCGGCAGGGCACAGACACATCACACAGAGAAAGAGAAGAAGAACAGATTTAAAAACAGTAGTGAGAAATACAGGTTGTGGCACATAATAGGGTATACGATTCTGAAGATCTCAGTGGCAGTACTAAAGGAGAAAGAAAAGACCTGAAGTTATTTCCAAGAGGATGGAACAAATGTCGCGCTGGTGCAGCCGAGCGTTCCAAGACGCCTTGCTGCGGTGCACTATGCTGCTTGCCATCTGAGGTTCAAGGCCTCCCTCGGGCATGGGTGTATTTGTTGTCCTTAGCATAAGCTCGTTCAAGTAATTTGTAAGTCTATGGGCTGATGACCAAAGTCCCATAGATTTACAAAAATTTGAATGTGTTAGAAACTGCCCATGCAGAATTTTGATACATGACAGAATTGTTAGCAGAGATTAGTGTCGTTGTGTGCCTAGCTGACCACCAAGATCACATCAGTCAGAGTGCGATAAATTTGTGTGCTTATCCCTCAAATCTAAGTTGTACCGTAATAATGCTCATAGTTCTCAAGAAATGCAGCAGAACATTTCGAATGAGGTGACACTAACATTTCAGCCTTGATTCGCCTTAGGAAACTTGCTGCCCAGGCCCATAAAGTTCCAAGAGATGGTCACGTTCTACATCAGCTGTAGTTAGTCTACAATACATTCAGTTTAGTACTGTATTTCTTTCCTGTGCTATATTTCTTTGCACCTTGGAGCTCTGTACTCGGGGACAAAATTTCAACTTTCCCCATTGATTTATTTCGATACTCACTGGCAGCTGGCGTAAATTCCTGTGTGTGTTCACTGATTATGAGCTGCAGAATCATCTCCTAAAGAACAGACGCTACACATACAATGAAGAGTCAATGAAACAGGTTAGAGCCGACCTTAGGCATGTGAAAACGGCGCAATTTCTTCTAGGGGCCCCGCGCCACACATTAGAAATGTCGCCTGTAAATATTTTAAATGTAATGCATTTCAGGTATAGTTACTGGGCAAAATATCTCGCGGGAGGGGGAGGTAGGATCATGGACGTATTGGGTCTCGGTATCCGTGGTTCTCCATTCTTGAGGGACGTCTCTGGGAAAGTGAAGCGTCTTACGTAGCCTCTCCTTCCCAAGTAGCTCTTTCCGCCTTCACGAGGTGCGAGTGGTGCAACCAGCACCACCTGGACCCGGTGGAGTCTGGGCAATGGGCAATGGGCCACCAAAGGATCGAGCTGTGACCCAACCCGATGCGAAAGCAATGGGTGCATAGCGCAGGGGCAGCTGTGTCGGGAGACCGACCACCTGTCACCTCACCGGGGAGGGGGGGGGGGAGGTTGAGCGGCGTGCTGGCGGCTGGGCGGCGAGTGTGTATATCAATGATGTGCACTCCTGCTGCCTGTTGCTGGCGCCACTGCTCCCCCCCCCCTCCCTCCGCAGAGGAGCGCAACCATCTGCTCCTCTGCTTGCCAGTGACCCCGTTTGTCAGCGTCAGATCCCGGCTTGTGTCGGCAGGTGCACTCCGCCGTTTCCCTGGGTATGTGGGACATGTTCCACCAAACTGTTACTATGGTGACATGGTGAGACTAGGTTATCTGGGTCCAGATCCCGGAAATACTGGGTGTTCGGTCCACCTCCTGAGTAGGGGTGGATCCTTGGCCTTCAGGTGGGAGATCGGGCTAGTAGGGGGCGAAGGGCGAGGGATGCATCCGCCTCTTCCGAGTGCAGGGGGTAGCTGCCAGCATGTGCCAGGTGAAATCGTCAATGACGGGGCCACTGAAGGATGAAGGAGAGCAGTAAGTTGGCGTGCTGAACCAGGCAGCTCAGAATCACAGAACCCTTGTCCTTCTGGGGAGGCCGGTGGGTGAGCGGCAATGAGTCTCCCCCCCCCATGCCAGAGGCTGGACCAGGGCAAGAGATGGACCTCCAATACTCCCTTTCCTGGCAACCATGGTGGTTGACAAAAAGGAAAGTGAGTCGAGAGTGTCACTGCCTTTGGCTCCGCCTGCTGGTGGACGCCACAATGAAGTCTTGAGCACTGGATCTGCACCCTTGCCTGCACCTGTGTTGGCCTGTGGGTCGACGCAGGCAGGAGAGGAGGGCGCAATGGAGACGCCTAAGTTTAAGTGGCATATTAATATCAATGCCGTCTTGGATGCTACCCACCTACGCTGGGGTGGCTGCGCAGTCCACGCTCAAGCCGCCAACGACAAGAGAGAACATCGCAAAAGGTAACCCAGAAGCCTGGGTCTGTGGTCATCCTGACGTCGCATCCTGGGCAAGATATTAAGAAGGTCCAGGAGATCTTCCCCACGAATGTTGACCCCTGAAGTCAATCGCATAAAGGCAATCAAGAATGTGGTTATTGTTGACGTTGCTTCTGAAACAGACAAAGACAAGATTTTTGCAAACGAGTCTCTGTGTCCAAAAGTTAACTGCAAAGGACCTCGTAAACGCAAACCACTGGTCATCCAATATGATGTCCCAGTTGCCAATGATGAGAAGACACTTTTGGAAATAATTAGATTACAGAACTTCGAGGACACAGACCCTGTCTCTTCTGCGACGGATTTAAAGCTAATATTCAAGACTGGGCCCCTACAACGTGAGACAATACACCATGTGGCAGAAGTGTTAGGGGACATGTGGAAAAAACTCGCCAACAAGGGGGGAACAATACAATGCCGTAAATGTCAAAGATTATCTGGTGGTCCCAAGATGTCACAATTGTGGCGATCTTTAGCACATTAAATACTGTGGCAACAAGGCGTCTTGTTCCAGGTGTGGTTCTGAGGACCACAGCCGGAAAGACTGCAAAAACAGGCGGTGTGCATCCCCTGCAGGAGGTGGGGGAAAGAGTCTTGTGAGGCCAAGGGGAGAAACTGCCCCACATACAAAATGTTGGAACAAAGATTAATTGCTCGTATAGATGCCGTAATCTGCAAACGGATACCCAGAGAAGGAGGGATGCTGAAAGGGCGAAGTTCTTCAAAGATTTCCTGCAGAAACACAAAGCAGGACGAGTGCTGAACACAACAAGAAGGACTATGAGCACACAGACTGAGACCTTTGCACCAGTGTTGACCTCCTCCTCGAACCTGGGGCACCTCCAGCCAAGAAGAGCAAGGCAAAAGGAGGGGCACCCCTTGACTTCGCAAGACCAAAGGACAGAGGATACACATACCAAGACAAGCTCTGAGGTACAGATTAATACTGTTACATCCTCTCAAGGAACTGACATACAAGAGGCCGAGCTGGTAGTCCGAAAGGAGGATCCTCCTCAAAAGGAATGGCCGGCTGTGGATCTGCAGAGAAAATATCCAAACTTAGAGTTGGCACTTCAACTTGCCAACCTGGAACAGTCGACTGTGCTGACCACTGCGTTACGCCACGTTGTCCGTTTAGGACTTAAATATGGCAGAAGGATCACATTTCTGACAATGGAGGCAGCAGACAGAATTCATCTTAAGACAATGATTCTGTCCATAGACTTTGGAGTTCTTTAACATCTCACTTAAAAAGTATTTCCAAGGAGAGGGGAGAAGTATGACCTAAATGAAATTTATCACCAGTCCGTACTGGCGAGAATTGTCTTGGACCACACCAAATCCTGGCCTGACTGCAGTGTACAAACTTATTTCCCCTGAAGACACTCAAAGTTGCACACTTGAATGCACACAATTCTAGACTTGTGCTACAAGAGCTCAGAAGGATCGTGGATGAGATGAGTCCAGACATACTCTGTCTACAAGAGCCCTTAACCGTCGAGGGCAAACTCCCGTTTGGGGCAACCACATGGCAAGTTGTGGCCCCTGGGTTGCAACTATAATCTGCAACAGAACATTGAGTGTTACAATCCTATCACAGCTGTCCGACGAGCACTGCAGCGCCATCGAAATACATTCTCCTGTGGGGTCTGTGATCATAGTGAATATGTACTTCCAATATGGGGATCCAGTCGATCCCTATCTGGATCATCTCACCTTGGTGATGCAGGCACTGCATGGTTGAAGGGGTGTTGCCGTAGCAGACTTGAACGCACACTCTCTCCTGTAGGACAGCCGCACTCGAGATGCAAAAGGTGACAAGGTTGAAGAGGCAATCATGGCCCTCCAGCTGGTTGTCGCCAACAGGCCTGGCAAATTGACTGGCTGGAGAGTCCATGACCGAATCACATCTAGCGATCATAATGTGATCACCTTCCAACTTCAACACGCCGAGTGCGGCTGGGACGCAGACTGGGAGTGGCAGTGCAACCTTAATAAGACTGACTGGGAACGCCTGGCGGTGGAGTCCCTCGCACCTTCATTGCCGGGGGTGACTTTGACGTAGACATAGAAGCACAGGATCTTGTCGGGCGATGGTCCGGGCACTTGATGCCACTGTACCACTGAGAAGGAGGGCCATCATGGCTTCCCCTGCGCTATGGTCCCAAGAGCTCCAACAACTGAGGCAGTCTGTCAAGAGGACGAGGATCAGGGGGCCGTGATATGGCAGAAGCGCCAGTATGGCTTGACCAGTGCAGACAGGAGAAAGAACACTTCTCCCAAGAGTTAAGAGACACTCGACTGATCTGTTGGGAGACCTATGTCAAGAACCAGCTGGCCACTGTTTCCTGGGGCGTCCCATGCAAGTTCTTGCGAGAAAAGATACGGGCCCCAGGTACGGGGACCGAGTCTTGGCAGGCAACTGCCGAGGTCCTTCTCCGAATCATGGCGTCTTTATCCCACGTTTTCCTTTTTGGGGCCATCTACAAATAATAAATACAGTAATCAGACATATTTCTTAAAGGACTTCTATGATTTCATTTGTTAGATTATTTCTTATAAGTACTGTTAGCGGAGTACTTTAAATTTGGAGTAATACTGATTAACTTCTGAACAAAATACTGTCCTGATCATAAGACTAGTGAAAGTAATCCCTGTTTATGATAATTTAATCGAATTAAAATGAACGAAGTTGCCAATATTTTACTACAATAAATGATAAAATATTGTTATTTTATGACAGTACTGATTAAATTACATATAACAAGGCATATACAATAGGTATCGTAATATGCGACACTGCCCCATATGTGGAACTCCATACTATCGCATATTAGGAATTTCCCCATCTTGCACAAAGAATCACGCACATTCTAACAACGTTCGTTGGAAAGTGCAACTAACTGTCAATAATTATAGGTAATATCACGACAAATAACAACAATAAAAGAGTGCAGTAATATCCACTCACCTTTAAGCTGAAATAATGTCTTAACACCGATGTCACAAAAACCAAACACAAGAAATTTTGTATCAACCTCTACACACGCCGTAAGGCTCAACAATGGCGTCCTACTCGCTGTGTCGCCGTCTGGCACGCAATAGAAGAGTTTAAGAAACCCTCCACTAGAGTGCAGCACCTACCAAGAGCACAGTTGGGGTGCCTCATATTCGGGAACTATTGCATAATAGGCACCTTTCAAGGAACTCATTGTTTGATGGGGCGATCTATAATTGTTTAATAATGATTTTGCAGCCAAGCTCGCATTTTTCATTTATTATGTTACCGGTTTCGGCGTGCTCGACGCCATCTTCAGACCTGTCGTATTTTACATAACTTCACAACATTTTTTTACATACTAAAATAGTACATCCAGGTTGTGTTTGGTGACGCCTCAACCTGGATGTACTCTTTTAATATGTAAAAGTTTGTGAAGTTATGTAAAATACGACAGGTCTGAAGATGGCGTCGAGCACGTCGAAACCGGTAACATAATAAATGAAAAATGCGATCTTGGCTGCAAAATCTAAGCATCACACGAATAAACCACGAAGAACAAAACTTTTCTAGATTTTCTAGGGGGAAAACATATGGCGCTATGGTTGGCCCGCTAGAAGGCGCTGCCATAGTTCAAACGGATATCAACTGCATTTTTAAAAAAATAGGTACCCCCATTACATATTCGTTTGGTACGTAAATAAATATGCATGTTTTATTCGGAACACTTTTGTCACTTTGTGATAGATGGTGGTGTAATATTTACAAGCATATTGCTCACAATTTTAGACGAACAGTGGGTAACAGGTAGGTCCTTTAAATTGAAACACAGAACGTAGGTACGTTTGAACTTTATTTAGGTTGTTCCAATATGGTACATGTACTTTTGTTAAGTACACTATATTACATAGTTCAGTGCTATAAAATTTCTGTTTTGATATGTTCTGCATTCTGCAATATCTGACTAATAAATTCCATAATGCCAAGATATAGAGATAACTCTAAACTTAAACGTGAGAAATTATCCACAAACTGGTTCTTTTGGTTTGCGTAACATCGATAGCGGCTCAAGCAGCAAGCGCATGAAGCAGCTAGGCGGGGGAACTTCCCCCTCCACCTGCACGCGCAGACCACGCCACTCAGCCGTCACTGGGAGCGGACGAACTAAAAGAGCGAACTAGTTCGCGGCAGAGCCGCGAACTAAAGTGACCGCTCCCGATCGCGAACTATTATGCGCAAGACTACAATATATGACTATTGTTCACGCTTAAAAGCTACATGATTGATTATCTGTGCCCTTTCCATTCATCGTTGTGACTAATAATAATCAACCATTACATTCGTTCGTTAGCAGATGTTATCCAGAAGACAGGTTATTTCAGCTTCAGTTGAACCGCGGAACGCTCCTTGCTCCGCTCGATGCGAAAGATCAAATGAGTCGGCGACGCACTGGGCACAAGAGCGTCAGGCAGCTGGCACGATGACTTTTTGCGCCTGTCTGCTGAGCCTTATATGAACGCCAGACCCCTTGTAAGTGCTGTGACATAGCAGGGAGATAAGAAATGAGATGATCTAATGGCTTTTATTGGCTTGGATATCCCCAGCGCTGCTCAGCCACCTACTCAGTCTTGTGGTTGACGCCACTTCGGCGACATACGTCTCGATGACGATGAAAATGACGATGACTACAAACACACAACACCCAGTCCCCTGCTGGGAATCGAACCGAGCCTCTTATATTGGTGGTCAGCGATGCGATGCTGAGCTACGGGGTAGACAGGGAAATAGGAGAATTCATTGCATACATTTATTGTCCTTGTGAAATTTATTTCCTCAATATTATTTCGGGAGCGGCATCTCGCAGGAGCGCCTGTCGTATCCCTCTATGTTGTCAGAGGAACACAACATGGTGCCAATATTGAATTTGGAAGATACGAGATACGCTAAGTCGATAATTTAGTTCTGTTTGGTTATATCAAACAAACGTGTACATATACAGAAAAATATTTATTGTACAAATATCTTCAAGTGTTGAACTACTTTTCTACATAGCATCCGTAATATTGTAGACACTCATCATAGCGTGGCACAAGTTTTTGTTTGCCTTCTTCAAAGAAGGTTGCCGCCTGTGTATTCAACCATGTTCTTTCAGATCATCATCATCGTTGAAGTGTTCACGACCAGTGACAGATATTAGGTGTAAGAAGAATTAAAAGTCGCTAGGAGCGAAATCCGAGATGTAAAGGAGATCATAAAACACGTCCCAGTGAAATTCCCGTAAAGGCTGTTTGGTCACATTCGCCGTGTGAGGTCTTCTAACCATTGAATCACTTATAACATTTTGTCCGTAAACCTCGCAGATTTGCCGATGAATTTCCTTTGGTTTAACTTTCATTGCATTTAGAAAACGAATCACAAATCTGATTTCACATCCGGTGGCATTTTCAGCAACGGTTGACATTATAGAGAAGCACTACACAGTACACGTCGGCAGCAGCGACCTGAAAATTTCTCCTTCTTGAGTCAGAGTAACAGCCGCTGATGCTCGGAACTGCGATCGTAGCGCTGCTGCGGATGGGAAGAGAAACGGAACTTACTTTGTGGACGACCCTCGTATTATTGTTGGGTTTGCTCGTAAAAGAGCGAGAAGAAAATGTTCAAATGTCAAGCTTAAGGTACTTAACTGCGGGGTCATCAGTCCCTAAACTTACAAACTACTTATAAACTAACTTATACTAAAGACGACACAAATAGCCATGCCCGAGAGGGAAATCGAGTCCCCGACGGGGAACAGCCTCGCGCATCGTAGCATACCACCTCAACGCGCTCGGCCGCTCCCCCGCGGCGAGGAGAAAATATTTTGTGTCAAGTTTGTGTATAACCTACAACTAGTTTAGTTTCTTATAAATACAGAGAATGTCAAGTGCTGGAAACATATAAGTGTATATCCTTGTGTAGTGTATATACTTGTGAATCTTTTACGATTTTGATTTTCATTAAATTGGATGTATTCCGATAAGCTGGGTTATTTTTTATTATTAACATTTTAGTAATTTAATAACAGGTTTGCAGCCAATATCGCTTTCTTCATTTAATTACATTACCGGTTTTTACAAAATGAACTACATACATAATTCCAAAAGAATTATTTATCTACAAACATACGGTTGTGTGAATTCACTGCTATTACAACAATTTTTACATAGTAAAACAGTGTACATCAACACTGATGTGTCATCCACATAAAATTTATAAGTCTACAATAAAACGTCTGGACACATCTTTGTTGTGGTCTTAAGCAGAAGCACTTCAGAATCCAAGTTCAATACTGACTGAAGCCAAGTTCACTACTAACTATTAGGCGGGAATCCATAGACAAAGATGTTACATGTACAGTGGACTATATTACATATTGAGATCAGATGTTTTATTATTGACTTATACATTTTATGTGTATGACACATCAATGTGGATGTACACTGTTTTACTATGTAAAAAACTGTTGTAATAGCAGTGAATTCATGTAAGATTACTACAGGTATGTAACCGTATATTTGTAGATAGGTAAGTTGATTTGCTATTATGTATGCAGTTCATTTTGTAAACAACTTTGCTTATTTGGTCTTAAGATGGCGGCCAGTACGCCTAAACTGGTAATGTAATTAAATGAAGAAACCGATCTTGGCTGCAAACCTGTTATTTAACAATTCCAGATCGCCCCAGCAAACAATGAGTTCATTATATAATATTTTAGTAATTGTCGTTGTTATTACGATTCCTTTTCCAGTTAATTATTTTCCTGCTCTAATATATCAATGACGAAACGAATAATTTTGACAGTGACGAAGGTGTATAACCTCTGCTGGAGGGAGCCAGGAAGGGGAGGATGTGGGAGAGCCCCGCGCGGAATTTTCTCTCAGGGCCTCGTGCAAGCTAGGGTCGGCTCTGAAATCGGTAAATGTGCCTGATATCGTGTAAGGCTCCAGCGAGCACACAGAACTGACGCAACACAACGCGGCATGTACTCGCCTATGAAGTAACGACCGAGCAAGGTGGCGCAGTGGTAAGACACTGGACTCACATTCGCAAGGATGGTGGTTCAAATCCATGCTAATGCCGGGATGGTTCCTTTCAAAGGGCACGGCCGATTTACTTCCCCATCCTTCCCCAAAAATCCGAGCGTAAGCTCCGTCTCTATGACCACGCTGTCGACGGGACGTAAAACCCTAAGCTTCTTGTGAAGTAGCGCTGGAGGGAACTGACACCTTTCATTCTGCAGAGCTGTCCATAATTGCGTAAGAGTAAAGGACGTGAGGGTCGAGATGTCTCCTGCACAGCACGTTACGAGGTATCCCAGAAACGTGCTCAAGAATTTCCATGCCTCGGAGCCAGCAGAGGAGTTTAGATGAGTGTTCCTGGAGCCGCTCTGTAGCAGTTTTAGATGTGTGGACAGTCGAATAGTCGTGTTGGAATTTCCCAACTCCGTCGGGAAACACAATGGACATGAACGGATGTAGCTGATCGCACGTGCCACCTGTCAGAGTCGTATGTAGACGTATCAAGGGTTCTATATCTCTCCAACTGCACACGCCCTGCACTATTGCAGAGCCTTCACCAACTCGAATAGTCCCCGGCTGACATGCAGGGTTCATGTCTCGATACCCAAATACGACCATCCTCTCTAAACAACCGGAAAAACTTGTCAGACCAGGTAACTTTTCCAGTGTTGATCAGGTAACGTTTCCAGTGTTGACGGGCCCAGGCGAGGCGTAAAGCTTTGTATCGTATAGTCAGTAAGGGTACACGGTGGGCCTTCGGCTCCCAAAGCCATTGAATCGACAATGTTACGTTGAATGGTTCGCGCGCTGACATTTGTTGATGGTCCAGGGTTGAAATCCGCGGCAATTTGCGAAACGGTTGCTCTTCTGTCACGCTGAACGATTCTCTTCAGTCGCCCTTTGCCCCGTTCTTGAAGGATTCTTTTCCGGCCACAGCGATGTCTTAGATTTGATATTTTACATGATTCCCGAATTTCACGACGCACTCGTGAAATGGCTGTACCGGAAAGCCCCACCTCATCACTCCCAGGAAATGCTGTGTCCTATCTCTCGTGTGACGACTATAACACCACGTCCAGAGTCGCTTAAATCAAGACAACCTGCCATTTCAGCAGTCGTAACCGATCTAACGCCTGAGTAAACACCTGTTGTCTTATATAGGTGTTGCTGACCGCAGTGACGTCTGAGTCTTTGCATACGCATGCCGGTACCGTCAAACGGGGTGATTTCGGATAGTTTAGAGATTATTTACATTATACCTTTTGTTGGTTTTTCTCATATTTAATCTCTGTCCGGTGTTTCGAAGTGTATTGGTGATTTCGGACACAAATTGATTTTTTTTTTATTCTGCTTTCTTGGTTTGATTCCAATGACTTTTGATTCCAATGACTTTTAACATATTTTAAGGATGTCGATCATTAAAATAAGGAATTTTATATATTAAAGGTTTTTCTCTACGTTAATTTGCCACACAATATCTCGAACTGCTTTTTTTTTTAAATTTCCGGGTCATAATTTCACCTATCTTGAACACCTTTCTTTCTTTCGGCATTGTCCGAAATCACCCCACAAAGCACACAAATACGAGGAAAAAAAAAAACACCATTTCTTCGAAACTTTACACAAAACTCGTGACAAACTGGTACAAAACTTCTCTCAGTGCCGAAGCCTACTAATTTTGCTGGAAACTGACGCCACAATACTTTCCTGCTAGTCGCAACAACATAAAGTCTTCGCTCCATAACACAGCGCGACAGTGAGACTGTCAGACTGATCATTGCGTCAGTAAACAATCGACCCAAACGCGGGACGCGGGAATTAGTCTGCTGCATAAAATAAGCAGCGCGCTGAGGTGGAAATGTAATTCGTTGCTATGCAGCGGAAAATAGAAGATAAACCACATTGTCCGAAATCACCCCGGTGTCCGAAATAACCCAGTTTGACGGTACCAGTACCTTTGGCACTTCAGTGTATATGCAGTTTCATTTATCCCCTGTAAAAGGACACAACGTAATAACAGTCGTCAGCGTAAAGGCATAACTCAGACTGCATTCCACTGTAAATGATGTGAGGGTACAGAGGCAGTATAGTGACCTTAACCCAGATGTTCCTGAATTTTTTTTTCGATTATTCCTGGTTTAAAAGACAGTTTATTACGTCTGTAATAGATCGTTCAAATGTCGCAACATTGATTTTACACGAATTGCACCCTTAGTCTCGGTATAACATGCCGTCCTTCTGGAACGAAGTAATAATGAAAACACTTATATTATATGTTATATATGACATTTTATTGTAAATCCATCCTTATGTTCCTGAATAATAAAAGTAAAATTGATGTGTAAGTACTTAGACACCTAAAATCATGAATTAATTCATATATTGCTTTTGAATCCCTATCTTCAAAGATGACTAACATAGACTAATTAAAACAATGATTTTTGGTATCTGCATATCAATTATCGACATTCAAATGACAGTCCGATGTTGTAGAAAGTGTTGTTTGCCAAAAGGAAACGATTTACTTTAAATGTTTAAAAATTCCAAACACCATCCTTCTGTAAGTACGTCAGGATCCTCTGGGTTCGGCTTGCTGCTGATAAGCTGTTCAGATGTAGAAAACTGCAAACGATTTATATGGATTATAATTGGTGCTGCTAAGAGAAACATACCCCGAGGCTATCGTAAGGATTACATTCCCTGCTGGGACGAAGTCACTGAAAAATTATACCAAGACCACAGCCAGAACGGTGACAGCGAAAAGGGAAAACAAATGCTGGAATCACTAAACTAGAAACGCAAGCAGAGATGGGAAACTTTAACATCAGAAATGAATTTTACCCACTCCAGCAGAAAATCATGGTCACTATTAAGGAAATTGGACTCTGCTTCCTCCAAAACCATCAATGAACCAACTTTAAGAGCATTACAGATAGCACAGCACATTAAACAGAGAGCAGAAAATGTTCCCCTAGACCAATCAACTGCAGCTGAAGTAAAAAAAGACTTGGATGAAGTGGACAAAAATCTGCAACCTCACCCCTATTATTCAAACCCCTTTACAGAGAATGAAATAACAGAAGCCATTAGAGTCTCAAAATTAGGAAAGCCTCTGGCATGTACGGGATCTTTCCAGAATTCGTCAAACACCTTGATAAGAATGGAGTAACCTGGCTAAGAGACTTCTACAACGACATACTCAGCACTGGTAAGCTACCACAGCAGTTCAAAACAGCTCACACAATAGCAATACTCAAACCTGGTAAGTCTGCCAAAGAGCCATCTAGTTATCGGCCAATAGCATTACTTAGCATAAGCTTCAAACTGCTGGAAAGACTCATACACAACCGTATCTACAAGGCTATAGATGAAGTGATACCACCATTCCAGGCAGGCTTCCGCAGCAATCGCAGCTGTTGCGAGCAGGTACTGGCTCTGACATCATACATAGAAGCTGGCTTTCAAAGAGGAGTGAAAACATCAGTCGCATATGCAGAATTAACAGCTGCCTACGATACTGTATGGCTGGATGGACTCATTCTGAAACTCAAGAAAGTGATCCTATGCCTTCGACCCACGACTCTCCTTAAAAACATGCTTTCAAATCGCTGTTTTAAAGTAACAAGTGGAATTGAGATAAGTAAATCCCTTAACATCAAGAATGGATTACATCAAGGCTCAGTACTGGCACCATTATTATTCAACCTCTATACCAGTGATATGCCTTACACAGTACGCCAAAAATTCGGATATGCGGATGATCTGGCCATAGCAGTGCAAAGCAAATCTCTCAAAGAAGGTGAAAAGACGCTAACGGATGACCTTGAAGTCTTTAGCAAATACTACAGAAGGTGGTGTTTGTGCCCAAATCCGGCTAAGACTGAAGTTTGCTCTTATCACCTCAACAATAATATAGCCAATCAACAATTGTCTGTTTTATTTAACCAACGGAGAGTGAAACACAACTTCCATCCTAAATATCTGGGTGTTACACTTGATAGATCCCTCACCTATATAGAACACCTTAAAAATGTTGGTCAGAAACTAAAAACACGAAATAATATTATTAGAAAACTGGTGGGAAGTTCTTGGGGTTCAAATGCATCCACACTGCGAACAGCAGCAACATCGATAGTCTACACCACTGCCGAATACTATGCTCCGGTCTGGGAGAGAAGCCACCACACCAACAAGGTAGACGTACAGCTCCACCGGCACATTAAAGTCTACTCCAACACTGTGGCTCTCCGTCATCGCTAACATAGCTCCACCAAAATTAAAAAGCCAAAAAGCATCTTTTGAAGAATGGGAAAAAATAGTAAAAATAAATGTAGGAAAATGCTTACCTATGCAGGATGTAATAAAAAAATTTCCAAATTACCGTTTGGAATCACGAAAGCCGATATGGAATAACTGCTATATAAGAGGTCACCTTCCTCCTAAAAGAGAACTGGCAAAAGGAGTGGGAGAATTCAGTCTGTAATCATCACCTCATAAGTGATCCCCCAGAAGAACTAAAAGGGTTCAACTTCACAAGAAAAGACTGGACTAAGCTCAATCGCATCAGAAGTGGCCATACTAGATGTAAGGCCATGCTTTATAAGTGGAGACTCACGCACAGCCCAAGTTGTGATTGTGGAGCACCTGAGCGGACGCTGAACCACATCATAAGAGTGTATCCAAAAAGAAAATATAGTGGCTCTGCTGAGGACTTTATAGAAGCCACACCTCAGGCTTTGAAGTGGATTCAAGATCGGGACATTGATGTGTAGCCAAAAGCTTGTCTCACATGACACATGTCGTAATTCCAAGTGTTTTGTCATAATATATCATTGGTCACTCACATGTACCGAAAATGAGCTCTTGTACAGTCTTTTACTTATATTCGTATATATTTTCTTGTTCTTTGTTTAATTGTATTTGTATATATGCTGTTGTCATATGCCATACGATAAATAAATAAATAAATAAATAGCTGTTGAGAGCGGCAGGCACGTAGAGAACGAGCAGCTATCAGTAGCTGGCTGTGAGTCCACCGTCAGCATGGCCACGGCTCGGCCCGTGCGCGCCCACTTCGGGAAGCTGCGGCCGCCTCTCGGGCTCATGAATTCCCAGCGACGTTCCGCAGCCCACCGGCCACGGCCTCAGGAGAGAGCTCCGCACTCTTCAGCTGTCGCCGTCACCACAGCAAGGCACTCTCTACTGAGACGATACGATGAGACACCTCACCAGAGAGAGAGAGAGCACCAACTTTCCAAACATAATCTCGCTAAGAATGCCGCACATAACATATCTACATCTACATACATACTCCGCAATCCACCGTAAGGTGCGTCTCGGAGGGTACACCGTACCACTACTAGGCGTTTTTCTTTCCTATTCCACTCCCAAATAGAACGAGGAAAAAAAGAATGCCTATATGTCTCCGCACGAGACCTAATCTCTCTTGTCTTTGTGATTACTACGCGAAATGTAAGTAGGCGGAAAGAAGATCGGACTACACTCGGCTTCAAATTCCGGCCCTCTATATTTTCTCAACAGAAATTCACGAAAAGAACGTCGTCTTTCTCCCAGTGATCCCCATTTCAGTTCCCGGAGCATTTTCGTGACACTCGCGCATTGGTCGAACCTACCAGTAACAAACCTAGCTGCTCGCCTCTGAACTGCTTCTTTGTCTTCCTTTAAACTGATCTGCTGCGGCTCCCAAACACTTGATCAATACTCACGACGATCATACAAGCGTTTTATACCAGTTTACAGATGAAGTACATCTTCCCAAAATTCTCCCAGTAAACCGAAGTCGGCTATCCGCCTTACTCACAACTTTCCTTACATGTTCCTTCCATTTCATATCGCTCTGGAATGTTACGCCTAGATATTTGAACGACGCGACTGCATCAAGAAGTCACTACTAATGCTGTATTCGAACATTATGGGATTGTTTTTCCTACTCATGCGCATTTTTACATTTTTCTACATTTAGAGGCAGCTGCTATTCTTCACATCAACTAGAAATTTTGTCTAAGTCATACTGTATGCTATTATAGTCAATTAAAGACGACACCCTCCCATACACCACAACATCGTCAGCAAACAGCCGCAGATTACAACTTACTCTGTCCATCAGATCATTTATATAGATAGAAAATAATAGCGGTCCTATCACACTCCCCTGGGGCACGCCTGACGATACACTCGTCTCTGATGAACACCCGCCGTCGAGAACAACATACTGCGTACTATTACTTACGAAGCCTTCCAGCCAGTCACAAATCTGTAATCCTATTCCAGAAGCTCGTATCTCCGTTAGCAGTCTGCAGTGTGGCACCGCGTCGAACGCCTTTTTGAAGTCGAGAAAAACACAATCCGCCTGTTGCCCTTCGTCCATGGCTCGCAAGACGTCATGTGAGAAAAGGGCAAGCTGAGTTTCACTTGAACGATGTTTCCTAGAAAGAAGCTTTTCCGCCTCAAGGAAATTTACTATATTCGAACTGAGAATACGCTCCAATATTCTACAGGAAACTGATGTCAAGTATATTGGCTTGTATTTCTGTGGGTTAGTTCTCTTTCCTTTCTTATAAACGGGAGTCACTTGCGCTTATTTCCAATCACTAGGAACTTTGCACTGAATTAAAGATTCGCGATAAATGCAAGCTGAGTAAGGAGCCAATGCCGCAGAATAGTCTTTGTAAAACCGAACTCAAAAAATGTTCAAATGTTTGTTAAGCTTATGGGACTTAACTACGGGGCCATCAGTCCCTAAACTTACAAACTACTTATGAACTACTTACGAACTAGGACGGCACAAATATCCATGCCCGAGGGGGGATTCGAACCCCCGACCGTAGTGGCCATGTAGACCGTGACTGGAGCGCCTCAGTCCCTTCGGCCACCGCGGCCGGCAAAACCGAATTGGTATTCCATCCGGACCAGCAGACTTTTTCGTATTTAGCTCTCTCAGCTGCTTCTCTACAACGGAAATACCTATTACTATGTCCTCCATTTCGGAATTAGTACGTTGATCAAATGTTGGTACATTTGTGCGGTCCTCCTGCGTGAATTATTTCTTAAAGTTTTAATTTAGAACTTCAGCTTTCCGTTTGCATTCTTCTATTACTGCCCCGGAATGATCAATGAGTGAATGGATAGTGGGCTTTGACCCGATTATCGATTTTACATAAGACTAGAATTTTTTCGGGTTGTCGGAAAGATGTTTTGCTAAGGTATGGGTCGGGTAATTATTGTATGCTTCGCGCATCGATCTTTCTATAGACGCACGAATCTCTACTAACTCTTGCCTGTCATCTTTTGCGTGTTCTTTTTTTGAACCGGGAGTACAAAAGTCTTTGCTTTCTCAGAAGCTTTCTAATATTATTATTATACCACGGTGGATCTTTTCCATCCTTAATCGTCTTTATTGGCACATATTTCTCTAACCCTTTATTTACAATTCATTTAAATTTAGTCCACAATTCCTCTACATTCCTCTGTACCAGAACTAAGCAATGCCCATTCGTTTTCTAAGTGCGATCCTCACAATTGCTTATTGTCTCTTCCTAACAAAAACACGCTCCTAACCTTCTTGATTGGTTTATGAACTTTGGTCACTATCGACGATATGACGATATCATGATCACTAACTCCTGTCTCTACACAGACAGCTTTTATAAAGTCAGGTCTGTTCGTAGCTGTAAGGTCTAAAATATTTCCATTGTGCGTGGGTTGCCGGTTTAACTGCTCAAGACATAATAAATACTGATTATGAAACAGCTAATCATTTAGCGTTAATTAAGTTATATGTACAGGTCGGTAGTAAATCCCCGTTACAAACGTCTAGGATTTTTAGAAGGTAGAGAGTACGTAACATTTTGAATAGGAGCCCATGTCCGTAAACGTATCGTTTCCGTGCTACGAATGTGTAACTCGTCAATGTCTGCTTAGGGGCAGAGAAACGTCTCCCTGTCCTATTATGCAGCAGGGTAGACACGATAGCGTGTACTACAGCAAACGATCACCTGATGTTACTTATCGTCTGCTTTGCTTTGAGACCGAGTCAATACCTATGCATCGCCGATAGCGTAAACATGGTGCAGTACACGTTTGCGGAATACACTGACATGTATGGCGAAGCTGAAGGTAACGGGCGAGCTGCTAGTGGACTGTATCACGAACGTTTTCCACAACGTCGCACTCCATCGCACAAACTGTTTGCCCAAGTTACACAACGGCTAAGAGAAACGGGTACCTTCACCGTGGGGAGGCAGGACTGTAGTGTTCCACTTTCGAATTTGGAGAAGGTGAAGATAGCGCGTCAACGAGTTCCCGAACAATTGCGCGTGCCGTGGCTGTTAGGCACAGTACCGTCTTGAACGTCCTACATGAGCAACAGTTACATCCGTACCACTTAGAAAGGGAACATGCTGTGGGTCCAGCAGATTTTCCACAATGCGTCGTCTTCTGCACATGGTTCCTGCAACGATGCATCGACCCGCCCCAGTTTACACTTCGGGTTCTCTTCACAGATTCACAATGAAGATGAATGCTCGAAATAGGTCTGGGTGTACGGAAACCCTCATTCCACGCATGTCAGGGATTTCAATACAGGTTTGGAATTAACGTGTCGGTAGGTATTCTGGACGGCCATATGATTGGACCATACCTCCTTCCATCCAAGCTCAAGTGTCCCACATACTTACTCTTCCTACGTCACGTATTGGACTCGTTCGTCGAAGATGTGCCATCGAATGTAAGTTAGAAAATGTGGTTTTAGCATGATGGTGCACCTACTCACTTTTCACAGGCTGTCCGGAGACATCTCAACAGACGATTTGGTGACAGACGGTCCAACTGCGTGGCCCCTACGATCACCGGATTTAACTCCTAAGAACTACTTATAGAGTCGTATGAAGAGCCTAATTTATGAGACACCTGTAGAGACAGAGGACGATATGTTGGCACGAGTTCTGGCCGCTGCACAAGACACTCAAGAGACACCAGGTGAGACGGTGGGTGTGTACCAGAACATGCTTCGGAGGTACAGTGTGTGTAACGGCGTTGATGGTCGCCACATCGAGCCTCTGTTGTAATGCATCAGTACGTTGCGGCTGGTGCCGTACATGCTGGGTCCTGGTTGTCGACTAATGCAAATTGTAATGAAAATGCGCTAGTAATAACCTAACGATTCAGTATTCTTTTCAAATCGATTGCAGCAATTGTACTGGGTCACGCCTAATTATATTCCTCAAGTAGGAATGGATAACATAATCATCTGAATTGAAACTGTCGTGGAACGGAAACGATACGTTTCCGGACATGGGCTCATATTCGAAATGTTATGTACTCTCTACCGTCTACAGGTCCTACAAGGCTGTAACAGGAATTTCTGACCGGTATATATATCCGGTGTCACGATGTTTGTTCGATGCAAACACCTAAAAGTTTTGAATACTCTACCATAGCTACAGATTTATGTTCAAAGCCTAAATTTATTAATTGTATCACGCCGTTTACTGTATGAAACTGTATACACTGGGTTTTATCAAAGTTTAATGAGAGTCCATTTGTAGAGAACCACTTAATAATTTTCTTTGCTTTTAGTCAACAACGAAGATGAACTTACCTAGCTACTAACAAGAAATCAGACATCAACCTCAGGCAATTCCCAACTCATCGTAATTGATCAAGTAGAACAGATCCAGTTCACAGGTCAATTAAGGAATCTGGGAATCGTGCATTCCTTCATCCACGTTGGGCCAAGCATCTGCAGCGTGGGTAGTAAGAAGACGGATCACGCAAGGGCGAGTGGCTATGAAGAAGCTCACTAAGATCTGGCAGAGCGAGCAATAACAAACAGCACAAAGACTCTGCTAGTTGAAACACTAGTGTTTACTATCATTTTTTATAGTTGCGAAACATGGACACTCAAGGCCAGAGACAAACAGTGGACTGATTTGTTTGCGCTTTGGTGCTGGCGTATGATGCTGCGCATAAAATTCACACAGAGAAGAAAAAATGTGTCAATTATTGAGCAACTCGATATATCCAGACGCCTTCCTTTTCGACCCACCGAAAAAATTCTCCAGTTCTTTGGCCATATTGTGAGAAGAGATGTAGAAAATCTATAGAAAATTAACTTGGAACGAAAGATCTAGGGCACGAAAGCAAGAGGAAGAGCAGCGAGCAGGTAGATCGAATTAGATCTCCAGTCTGCCTCTTCAGCAGGCATTAAGAGAAGCTGGCAACCGTCCGGGATGGAGACGCTTGGTTCATGGGGTCACGACACTCAGCAGTGAGCACAACGGCTTATGATGATGTGTGATTTGGTCCAACTTAGAAGATAAGATAGGTTTTATCCCGACTAATAGCCATAATATTATTATTACTGCAAATTAAATGTTTTTATGTAGCATGTTATTCAGCTTCAAGTCTGGGCTAGCGGCAAAGTGCTCCGTTGGGAAGTGAAATGTCTCGGGTTCGAAACTAGCTGGATCACAGATTGTTTTTCGATTTGAGTTTTAACCCCTCAACGATATGAGTCGTTAGAAACTATACGTGATTCGAATTCTACGTTGGACTGTAGGTTACCTTTTCCTGGTTGGATAACTGTGGTAGGTTACGGACACGCTAGACGCCGAAGTGGCGTCCAGTCAAAAGACTTGCACCAGGTCCTGTGGATGGGTGTGTCTTTAAGAAAATTTAAATGCATGAAAATCCCTTTCACCATGAATGAGTTTCTAATTTAAAATGCCCTTAATACAAGCTCCATTCGCAACACGTTTCGCAAAATGTATCCCAATATTCCTCTCTACGAACCTGGCAAATTATACTATTGTAGTACAAATAGTCCCGGAGTCAACGTCGTAGAGATTGGGCTGCTTGAAAACAAAACTGTAATGGATAGAGACTAGGCTATAGACAGAGAGGGAAGAAGGAGATGGAGTAACATAAGAAAGTAATGTCATACAAAAGCTCTAGGGCTGTATATTTATGGGCGCACAAAAACAGTCCTCGACTTTATTTGGTTATAGTACGAAAACCTCGAGGAATACTGTCTTCATTTTTTGACTAAAAGTATAACATTTCATGTGATACATATTAATTATAGGGAATCAGTATGTGCCCATATGATATACAGCAAATATGTAAGTGATAATCAAGCTAATTTACTCTTGTCATGATATCTGAAGTGATTGTTTTTACAGCTTGTGTGATTCTGTCCTGCAGAATTTCCTTGGCTGAAGTTACGGGAGGTAAATATACTATGTCTGGGATACACCCCTCCGCACAAGAAAAAAAATGCCACTGTAAAGTCAGGTTACTCAGAAGGCCAGTGTCAGAATACTTAGTAATAGAGTCCATCTGCTTGAGAGGACATGAATGAGGAAGTTACGGGCAATGCGATGCATGTGCGGTGCCACTCCTTAGTCTTGAAGGCAACGGTCACCTAACTCAGTTGAGGCATCAACCATTCCGTAACACGGATCGTCAACTCTATCACGGTACAAAACACATTACACTTACGAGAATCACATAATTCTAGCGTGGCGTGGAAATTTCCTGATTCCATATCCACACGTTATGTCTGTTTAACAAACCACGCAAGTAGAAGGTTACTTCATCTCTTAAAATAGTCTTCAATGGAAAATTGTTATCATTTTCCAGTAACCGTTGGAGATCGGAACAGAACCACCGCCGTCTCCTTGGATGGTCGTCAGAAATTAAATTCTTCACTAGATGCTATATGGGAGAAACTACAAGCATCTTCGTAACACCTTGCAAACCATGCTTTCCAGGGATTTTTAATTCCCTAGCCACTCTGAGCACCGACTTTTCGGAGGCCGGGAGATCAGAAACTTGCAGCTGCACTGTTGGTCGGCCAGGCCGCTCTTTCCGTTTGTCAGAGATACGTCCGTCTTCGTTGAAATCCGGGTACCACTACAAAATAGACTCGTTCGGAGGTGAGTCCACATCAAATTGGTAGCTGAGCAAACATTGAATAGATACAGCAATCCTCGTTATGTAGGTAACCAGCAGAAACTAGCTGCGTTGCTATTCGGGGTGCGGCACCTGGAATTTACAGCTAGCTACCGGAAAAATAGGTAAATGTCAGAACCCGCAAGAAACAAAATATATTGAGTTAATTCATCTTCTGACACCATACTTACACGGCAAAAGTTTTTGTATGTCCATCTCTAGGAAATCTACAAAATAATATATATGGAACACCTTCTGCCGCTAGGTTAAAGAATTTTGTTACTACCAGTTTCCACACTTCACTCACTCATCTTCAGACCACCTGAAAAACTTAAAAAATGGATTTACTATGTTGCATAGTCAGACCGGGGACGAAACTTGCAGGTGTCCATAGACTACAGCTAAAATACGTACAATGATCAAGTTCACGCATAAAGCAGGCACTTTGCTGATGTCTGAAGTGATTGCGTCGTTGGGCAATTTTTAGAGATTCTACGTATTTTAGCAGCTCTCTATGGAAACCAGTAGATTAGTACTGGCCCCATTCTGACTACGCAAGATAGAATACACATTTTTTCACTGGTCAATGTAAACATGTTTTCATTTCACAATCAGTTCAGAGTGTATCTGTGGACAAACTGTATAACGTGTGACAATGAAAACGCCCGCCGCGGTGGCCGAGGGGCTGAGGCGCTCCAGTCACGGTCTGCACGACCACCACGGTCGGGGGTTCGAATCCCCCCTCGGGCATGTATATATGTGCCGTCGTAGTTCGTAAGTAGTTTGTAAGTTTAGGGACTGATGACCCCGTAGTTAAGTCCCATAGACTATACAAACATTTGAACATTTTTACAAAGAAAACATACTCCGTACGACGCATAATTATTCTATTTCTAAAATTGTATAGAAGAGAGGGCTTCCAATGTAAGCTGATATATGTGACATTAAATCACACCCTGTACGAAAGAATTCAGTAGCATGTAGTTAAGTACTATGTGTTGAGTACGTATTTCGTTACCATCGTTGTCAATGTCTTGTTTTTTGTGTCGTTATCGTTATGTGATGAAATGTGAAATAAAAAGGACAAACCTATGAATCGGGGAAAAAAACCAATCAGGAAAGAGAGCCAGGCAAGGAAATGGAATTGAGTTGGACCTGTTGCTGAGGCAATTTGGCAACGGGGAACGGCTCCGTCGTGACGTTGAGTGCTCCGATTGGAGGAAAGCAACTCCAACCCGTGAACTGTGGTCTAGGCGTTTCCAAGAAATTTTTAATATATTGCTTTTGGATTTTAACAATATATAACAAGACCGCTCCTCAACATAAGAGTTTATAATGGAGTATTTGACTGCAGAATAACAGGTACTATTTGAAGCTATTGTAGTTTGCTGGTCATGAAAGCAGACTGTTCAATCACCTCTGACAATGAGACCGCATGGATATAGGATTTTAGAATTTTTTTGACATTTATGTATACGTTATAACTCAAATGACAATGGTATCAAGATAATTATTTCAAGTGACAATGAGCCAAACCAACTCTCAAAAATTACTGAGAAAATCGACTTTGAAGTGTTTCAAGCACATGTAAGCACCAATAATTATAACGGTAGCAGCATCTGCCGGTGTAAGTGAGGTGGTAGCCTTTTGGCCTGACAACAATAAGGTATGTGATTCGAAACCTACCATGTCAAATTTATTTATTTTTAGTTATGTTCTAATACTTACACAGTTTTAATATCTAATGGTTATTTTTTACGAAAAATGCACGTACTTTTCTTTATTAGTAATTTTCTATATTTTGCAAAAGGTTGTTCATAATCATGGTTTCAATTTAACAGAAAACATAGCAAGCTACATTTTTTCTGCCGTCAAGTAAAAAATTTTATTAAACATCTGAAAAAGTGTGCCTACATGATCGAAATTAGTGAGAGACAAGATTAGATAACTTCAATTATTCATCAACAGCTGTCCTCTCCAATCTTCGGTGGAATGATCAGGTATGGGTGCTTCGTTTCTAAACTATGCGTTACAAGAGAAATCATCATGCACGGGAATGAAGTTTATTTTCCAGTTGACATGTCGAAGATAAAATTCCGACTGTCAAAATATTCAGCATTTGTACTATGTACTCAATGTCTCGAAAATTATTGTTTCCATGTTTTTACGATGCTTATCACACTGGTATGTGTGAGACCACATCGAAATGAAGGATTTTTTTAGAATTTTTTTTCAGTAAATTCAGTATTGCCACTAATTTGGAATTTGCTGTTACTGGTTGTTTTTTATTTTTAATTTAAATCATCATTATTGACACGTTTTTGTAAAATATAGAAAGTCAAGAACAAAATTACGTCCATTGTTCATAAAAATTATCATTAGGTATTAAAATCGTGTAAGTTTTCGAAAACAACGAACAAAGTATATATATATATATAGGGTGTTTCACTAAGTGTGTTTGCCTCTGTAACGTATAAAATAATAGGTGACGGGAAATTTTAATGCGGTAGGTCAACACAAGAAATATTACACTTTATGCGGAGCTATGAACATAGTTTATTGTATCATTTTCCAAAGAGTTACACCACAAATACATAATTTTTTAAATGGAACAATAGTTTTTTCTATCGTGTATTGGATTTGTTTAAACCAGCTACGTCCAAATCAATTTAAACTACATTCCTATCACTGTTAGTTTGGGAGCTACAACCATTCAAAGTTCCGGGGACGGAGGCTGCGATAGCATATCTGATTGGCCGAGTGGCTAGCCCCTGGGGCACGGCCCATTGTCTCATGACTACCAGCCATTTCTTGTGTTGAACTACCACATTAAAATTTCCCGTCACCTATTATTTTATAAGTTACAGAGGCAAACACACTTAGTGAAACATCCTGTAATATATATATATATATATATATATATATATATGACACAGTGGGATTCGAACCACCGTGTCTACGGTTGTGATGCCAACTGAGCTGCATCGACAGATGCTGCAACAGTTTTAATTATTGGTACTGTACCTGCAAAACTTCAAAGTAGATTTTCTCGAAAATTTCTGAGAGTTGCGTCGAATGGCTTTAGCTCATTGTTATTTGAGTTCTGAACTTCACGTATTATAAATGTCAAAAAATTCTAACGCCCGATACCCATGTGCTCTGCTTGTGAGACTGTATCGAGCCACATGTCTTTAACAGAGCCATACATAGCCAGTACGCGTAGGTTGTGTTTGGCCAATACAGCGTAGTTCGGTCAGCACATGAAGATCACAAGAGTCGAAACGGAACATGGGGTGGATACGAAGCGTTCACACGGAGTGTCGGCCATGCTGCGCGCACGCGTCGTCGGGGTGGTGTGTGCGCTGGTGGCGCTGGCTTGGTTAATTTGCCGCCCTGGCCTCACCCCTGCTGACTCAGACAGCCTCCCCTGGGAGCGCCTGCCGCCGCCGTCTGCTCCGATTGTCTCCAGACACCCCTGCCGCCAAGCCAGCATCCAGCACGCACGTCTCCACATGCGTCTCATCTCCAGATCCGCGTGCGTCACGTTATCAAACCTGCTTCGTATTTTTTTCTCTTAGTGGCATCAACTTACGCGGGCTGTTTCGGGAGTAATCTTGTTTGTGCCTATATTTCACTCAACAGACGTAACAACACATCGCAGATGAATAGTGGTTGTATGTGGTAGTAGATATCCATCTCCCATTGTGCACTATGGTGGTTAAGGGTTGATACGACAAGGGGGTGGAAGTTATAGTAGTTGAAAGTTACCGACATATAAAATTCTACGTGTGATTGTCAATATTTTGCTCTTAAGCAAAAACTACACAATGGAGACGAACGATCTCTCTGTGTTGTTGTAGTACAAAGTCTCCCGTTGTACACCATAGCAGTTCCGTGTCGATAGCTATAACGCGGTGAAACTTATAGTGGTTGAAACTTGTCAGCTTATTAAAATTCTGACTGAAGACTAGCGATGACTTTTGACATTATAAGAGCAAAGAGGTTGTATACAGCGAAACGTGATGCACATACTTCAGTTGTTTTTCTGCAACAAGTGTAAGAATAAAGAAAAATACGCGATATTGCAGTTTGAAAAGTTAAACTACCAAGAAAGATGCCAAAGCGTAAGAAAGAAATTTCGCGTTCTCGATCCGTTTCTAAAAGACAGAATACGGCGCTGAAAAGTGAATCTCCAGAAGATACAAACTTGAAATTTGTAGACATTTTTTTATCTTACATTGTAGGCGTCAGCGATTTTTCGATATTCCCATCCATAAGGAAATGAAATAGGGGATGAACGGTTTTTACAAAATATTTTGCTATTCAGGTTATTTTGAAGCAAGAAATACAAATTTTCGGATTGAGATATTTGATTGGAATTTTAAAAACACGTATTTCGATATTTGGAAATTCAACTATTAAGCGGGTGAAATAAGGGAAAATATTTTAAGGGTGCTACTAAGACTATTTTGATGCTAGAAATTCGAAAATTTGCATTTAGAACCATGGTTAGAATTTTTTTTAAATGTGTTTCGGTATGTTTTGAATTCTGCCGTCAATGGTGCTACAGGGGATTTCAAGTTGTGATAAAATACTTGATTAGGAAAGCATTTTTAAAGCTAAATCTATGAAAATTTATATTTAGAAGTAGAAACAAGCAATGCAGGCCATCCAGTTTACGCGTGCGAAGAAGTGGGAATTAAGCTAGTCAGTATATGAGAGTCATTCAGTAATTGCCTCTACAATTACTGAATGGTCTCGGATAAAAACTATTAATAGGGCAAGTTTGGTACTTCATGGAATTAAGTTGGCATCACTGGGATGAGCCCTGTGTAAGGTAGTGTATCACAATTGTTTTGTTTATAACTTCAAAAAAGCATTTCAAAATTGAGAGTCCGCTTGTAAGTTCCACATTATTTGAATAACGTTTTCTTATCAGGCTTGATTCCATTATGGCTCTTGTGCTCAACAACTGTTTTTTTCCTATATGTAGAAAATTGTCAGCAATCAGTCGTAAAGATTTTGTTTATTACCAGATCTAGATTTCGATCATTGTGTGGTCATTATGAATGCTTAAAACAAACAGTTAAAACATATAAAACTTTTCGACCTCCATGTTGCACGTTACGCAGTGATTCAAATCTAGATCTGGTAAAAACAAAAGATTTGCGACTGATTCCTGACAATTTTCTACAAAACTTTCTGTTATTCGTTTCTCCTTGCTGAAGGCAGAAACCAGTGAGTATATACTGCAGAATGTCTAAAGTGTATGGCAAAGTTTGTAAGAATCGCTCAATTTTATACATGCGGGAACAGCAGTTCAAAAATTGTTGCGACTCGGAGACTGACGAACACCGTTCTGGTAGACCAGTTGGCCAGCCGCGGTGGCCGAGGGGACTGCGGCACCTCAGTCACGGTCTGCACGGCCACTGCGGTCGGGGGTTCTAAACGAGTCACTTACGAGTCGATGTGGAGCGGCCGAACGTTCTAAGGCGCCTTAATGCGGAGAGCGCGGTTTGCTGGCGTCGGAGGTTCGAGTCCTCCTTCGGGAACATATGAACTGCTTACGACCAAATAAGTGTCTCTTACCGATGAGCTGATACAGCTTGTAATTGAAGCAGATATAAAATAAATTCGTTATAATAATAAAGCTATAACCGCCTGAGAATGGCTGGGCGCTGTAGATATTGGTGTGTCTGTTGTCCTTAGCGTTAGTTGAAGTAGTTTGTAAGTCTAGGGACTGATGACCACTGCAATTTGATCCCACGGGTTTACAAACATTTGAATTTGAACGAAGTTATAGAGACAGTTATATTCAATGCTGTTGTTACGATAGAACAGTTACAGCGACTCCAGCGCCTCTAGTGATTGACAAGCTTGTGTTCTGTTATGATATGTCTTATTTTATTTTATTTTATTTATTTTGAGACGTAACAGTTCGGTATGAAGTCTAACGACTCGTAATTACGTTTTCTTGGACTGGAAATATAACGAAAATACCAACCGTTTCGTGGCTGAGACTTAGCAACAATTGTTGAACTGGTTTCGTCTATGTTGGATGACGATTTCGTGTGGCTTTTTGGCCGTTAGACCGCAGCTGGGATCGTGTTTGGCCTGCCTGGTGCAAGTCTTTAAGATACGTCACATCGGCGACATGCGCGTCAGTGATTATGAAATGATGATGAGGACGACACAACACCCAGTCCCCGAGTGGAGAAAACCTACAACCCGACCTGGAATCGAACCCGGCCCCTTGCGTGGCAATCTACCACGCTGTCTACTAGACTACGGAGGCGGACGAAACAGTTTTATTACTCTTGACTTCTATGTGGTTATTCTTTTAGTTAGAATTGTGGTGTATTTTTTTAACTTTAAGAGAATGGTTATTATATTCCATACACATTTCGTACGTTCCACATTCATAACAGTTACCATTTTCCATTATTGAATAAATGAAACTGCTAACTATCAATTAACAACCCAGTGAAGCGGGTTGTTATCAACTAGTAGTAAATATTTCAGGAGGTAGCGACGCAGACCGAAAAAACATTCAAAATACGTCCATATTTTATTGCTCACAGATATACTACTGTGTAATTATGAGACAAATTGATCGGTCGTCTTTTGAATAATGCTGCCCACACAAGTGATATTCAATGGCGTCAGATGTGGAATCAACTTTGAACCTTTGAATCTGGTATTTAATTAAGTCACAGATTAACAGCTGCATCATCTGTTTAGAGGCCATCACACAACTGTTTCACAATTATTGCTGTACTTCACACACCTAACATTATTCTTAAAATCAGTTATTACATTAAGGCATTTTTAAACGGAAATACGCTCCAAATTTTTCAGTGAAATTAAAAGCACGAAGTCAATATTTAATAAATGCACACACATCAGTGTTTCTCAAGGAGGAGGTTGCTAAAATGTGCCCAGAAATGGTTTTTACAGTTCTGTCTTGCTGCTGGAATCCTCTCTCAAATGTTTGTAGAGTCTATGGGACTTAACTGCGGGGTCATCAGTCCCTAAACTTACAAACTACTTATGAACTACTTACAACTAAGGACGGCACAAATATCCATGCCCGAGGGGGGATTCGAACCCCTGACCGTAGTGGCCGTGCAAACCGTGACTGGAGCGCCTCAGTCTCCTCGGCCACCGCGGCCTGCGAATCCTCTCTCAACGCACAAAAGATCTCAATTTCATCTAGATTTGATAATAACCAAATATATTGATTAGAATATCTTTGGCCACCATTGACAGATGTTAAACATATGGACAATCTTTGAAGTTAGACCAGCTGTCCGTTAGTGCACAACTTGCTGCCATCGGACAAACATGTGGTACTGCACAACGTTTTATTTTTGACAATGTACATACACAGCTATTGTTTGTCGATGCTTCCTAGCAGCAGATAAGTTTTATGGTAGGTAGGTTAGTTTCATAGGAATATTTGTTGGTACAGTCGTTTGTATTTAGTGCCCTTATTATTCTACGTTTCCTTGTTTTACAGACTTGATAATGGGATAATGTCGTCCCGAAACATGTCGTCTTGACATATATATTTTATTATTGACAACTGGTGCGTGGAGTACAGTAATAACAGCTGTATGTCTGTAGCCTATACAAACTGTAGACCTACTATATGGAATGTCCCCATCCTGCTTCTGGTATTATGTTTTGTGGTGCGATTGGATATCACCCCACCCCCCTCCACCCATTGCACTCATTGCACCACACGAAGAGAGCAAGGGCACTCTGGATCAAACCTGGCTATTAAAAATGCAACATCAAGATGAGCTGCAAATATCATAGTTAAATCTCTTTGGAATTTAACTCGTAGTACAAACACTGAAAATGCAGCCCCATGTGAAGTGAGGAATATGATGAATTAGTATTGAGCCTCGCCGCCAGTGCTCGCTAATACCGTCGCTACAAACATTGGATTTGACAGACACTGGATGTTTTGTTGGGTTATAGGAATCCTTGGTGCTTAATAAAGGCTTGCTCTGACACTCCATATCTTTTGAATTTACGAATGACACTAAGCCTCTTTTAGAAAAATAGAACAGGCAAAATTTTTTAGGTATACATTGGTAAATGTCAAGATATAGTATCGCGCTTCAGGCCAAGTGTTTGAAAATGAACCAAGTCCGAAACTAGTCACAGTATTAATTTTTAGACTACTAATTTTTTGCACCTGCTATGGCTACAATAAATATAAGAAAATAAAATGTCTATCTTATGACGGCGCATTGTAAAATCTAAAGAACTACAGATCCAGTAATGGTTTCATGAAAACAGGTACAGTTTATGGAATGCAGTCAAAGTTTATTACGCCGTTATTTAGCACTCTTTTGTAATTCATATCAACCTTCATTACAGATGCAATGTTTGATTTTGTTTCAATTTCATGCGCATAATTTAAATTGTACGAGTTGCTTTACTGGGTCACAGCCAATGGTAATGGAATTCAGTTTCCTCCATCTGTAAATCCGCTCTGTATATCTTCTCTATGCGTAAATTTTTTGCATGCTTTAATAAACAAAAATCCACTTCTGCTCTTTTACTCTATTGAACTCAGACTATTCAGAGCTGTGGTTTCATGCAGCGTGAATTTCTCACAAGAATATTCGTTAGTAGGTTTTGTTGCTATTGAGAACCGTTAAAATCTGGCATTATCGAAGAAATTAATGGTACTGACAGACGGAACGTGCTGAAGAGAATACACGAATACTTGGAGAGCATCTACCTCAAAAGATTCGTTCCGCTTGTACCACACAATATAAATACGATACTAGTTCCTTTGCCTTCTTTGTGGATTTCCTTCGCTTTATTTAACACATGGGCAGACTAATTCTGTACGTAGCACTGCCGCGGCGGAGTGGCCGAGCACATTGAGGCGCTATGCTCCAATGCGCGAGGCCGTTCCCCGTCGGGGGCTCGAATCCCCCCTCGGGCATGGATGTTTGTGCTGTCTTTAGTATAAGTTAGTTGATAATTAAATTGTAAGTTTAGGGACTGATGATGTGTTTCCTTAACAACATGAAATTTACGTTCGTGGTAACCTATAATAAATTATTCGCAGGAAGCAGTTTCTTATAGGCTTTGCATATTCTGACTGCCAAGATCCTACTACCTGGGTTTGGAGCGTGGGCATGCATCAAATGGTAGTCGAGAAGTACACAACTGCTGAATACCTGTATCAATAGCACCACATAACACAAATAGGAGAAATACTGCTAACAGTATAGTTAATGAAGTGTTGGATTGCCTGTACCTTGACATGCAACAGCGATTTTATATGGAAAATATGCACACCACTTTCGAATTATGAACACGCAGATTGCAGGAACATGATAATATTATGGTGAAACCAGAGACACAGTCATGGAGAGGAAATCTATGATTACCATTAAGTACGACCGAAAGATCATGGGGAACGACTCCAAATGTAGAAAACATAGGGTACTCACATTCCAACAGAAACCACGCAGTAACGATATATTTCCTGTGGCTCATAGTATTTTACAATTTGAAGCCTCGAGGAGTAATACTGTAGATTTGGACTTGCACTAATGCTTTTACAATTATTTTGTTTTATGACTGGAATTTAAATTTTTAAACAGTATTTAATATTAAATGTTTAGTCCAAACCGCAACTACAAAAATGGTTCGGCTTGGTGTGGCATTAGGTAATCATCAATTACTCTTCGTCTTCGTCTTCTTCTTCCTCTTCCGCTCTGGCCTTCTAAGGACCACGTTACAATTTCATGTCTTCCTCGTTAGTTGTTCATTCCTTTTCTTCCAGTATTCATTCATTTTTGACTGTGCTTTGTTTTAACGTCTTCAGTCCCATTAGAGCCTCTTTTCTTTCCTCCCTCCCTTGGTATCCATCCATTTGTAACACTTTCTTCCTAAAAAATCTTTCTTTCCATTAATTTCTTCAAGTGTGCTGTTTCTTTCAAGGTCGTTCTTGACTCTAGAATCCATATGGTGTTTGATTTATTTCCCAAAGGTACTTGAATATTTGTGTAGTTATTCTATTGTCGTCCACTTTTTAAATGTGTCGAAGAAATAGAGATTACCTTTTTCTTATTGTTTCTGTGTTCTCTACCTTCTGGTAAATTTCGTTGTTACTTCTTAATTTCCAAAAATCTGTTATTCTTAGAGGACCTAATATTTTTCTTATAATTCTTCTTTCTAATATTTCTAATGTATCAAGCTTGTAGTTCAGTGCTAGACATTCGCTGGCATACAGGCATTATGGTTTCACTGCTGTGCTGTAGTGCTTTATTTTAAGTTTTGTTGGTAAGCACTTTTTGTTCTACCCTAAGCTCTTTCCATCTTTCGCATCCTCTCATCTATAGCAGATTTTTCTAAACCATTTTCTTGAATTGCCTAGCCCAAATATTTGAATTTCTCTACCTTTTCTATTTGACTAATACCTGTTACTAAAAACTTCGGGGCACTTTTAATATTTGTCAAAAATTTAGTTTTTCGGTAGAGATTCTCAATCATGTCATGTTGGTTGTCTTCTCAAGGAGACTGACTTGTATTGCTGCATCTGTAAGTCTTCCTAAAGTATGGCAAAGTCATATGCAAATGCTAGACAATTTATTGCAATACCTTAGTTCTTTTACCCCAGCAAGAGTGACAATATTTTGGATTCTTTCAATTTTTTTCTCTAATTCTTACAATTTACTCCATAAGACATTTGAAAAGGAGTGGGGATGAACCATCGCCCTGCCTAACACCTGTACTTATTTTGAAAGATGTAGTTATTTCACTCATAAATTTTACTTTCCAGATAGCGTCTGTAAGGGTTTCACGAATTAGGTGTGCCAATTTAGTTTTAACTCCAAATTCACGGATTACTTCATTTATGGTTTCAAATGTTCAAATGTTTGTATAATTTATGGGACTCAACTACGGGGCCATCAATCCCTAAACTTACAAACTACTTATGAACTACTTACGAACTAGGACGGCACAAATATCCATGCCCGAAGGGGGATTCGAACCCCCGACCGTAGTGGCCGCGCAGACCGTGACTGGAGCGCCTCAGTCTCCTCGGCCACCTCGGCCGGCTTTATGGTTTCCCTGTCACCTGAGTCAAAAGCGTAAGTCAATAAATGGTGCAACTATGTTTACAGAGTTTATTAATCTGTGTCGAATTGTATATTTCATGTTGAATGTAAGGAGCAAGATCTGCCCTCACTAAATCCACCTTGATATTAACGCACTTGACTGTCCAATGTCGATATTACTCTGTTTAGTAGAATTTTTGAGAATATTTTGTTATACTAATTAATAAAAGAATGAATGCAGATCTCATCTGCGATTGTTGAATCTCAGGTGTTATAGTAAGTTTTGTAACATGGACTTATGGAACTTTGCGCCGTGAACGGAATTCGAACCGAGGATGTCCTGTTTACTAGGCAGTTGTTCTAAGGCTTTGCGTCACATTCAGTACATGAGTTTAAGACACCAGCGAGGACTATCGAAGCACGTTCCTTGTCCGATGCAAAGTTCCCTAAGTGCTGCTACGTTTGCCATTGCCCTCGCGTGCACCCGCGCTGAAAGAAACGCCACACCTTGGCAGGGTAGATCACAATTAAGAATTGCGGCATCTGCTCAGTCCTGCTGGCGCCGAGGTCGTTCTCACACCGCCGGCGGACGCTGTTATGAAACTTCCTGCCAGACTAAAATTGTGTGCCGGAACCGGGGACTCGAACCTGGGACCTTTGCCTTCCGCGAGCAAGCGCTCTACCAACTGAGCTATCCCGACACGACTCACGGTTTCGAAAGTAGGAGGCGAGGTACTGGCGGAAGTAAAGTTGTGGGGCGGCATCGTGAGTCGTGTCGGGATAGCTCAGTCGGTAGAGTGCTTGCCCGCGGAAGGCAAAGGTCCCAGGTTTGAGTTCCGGTTCCGGCACACAATTTTAGTCTGCCAGAAAGTTTCAAATCAGCGCACACTCCGCTGCAGACTGAAAGTTTCATTCACAATACATGTTTCACAGTGTTGCTTTCAGTCACAGTGTTATCAGTTGCACTCCAAACAATCACACATATGAATTTTACAATGTTCAATACCAGATACGTTTAATCTAGTTATAGAACAGAATCACGCCACATACTTTAAACAGTTCATTTAACAGTCAGGTCCATCACATAGTTTTGTTGAAACATTTAATCAGTAATAGTCACGTCACACATGACCAGTGACACATTCTTATTCAAATGCAGACACAGTTTCACTTTTCAACAACATAGTCACGTTTCAAAACTTCGAAAGGAAGGCTAATTAAGAAATAATTATTTCTTTTATTTCTTATATCAATATTTGAGGGTAAACAATCTTTATATTGCTTGGCTTGTTTGATACTGCTCATGAAACACCTCGTGAATCAGTATTTTTGACTGTTTCATCTCTTTCATAAACCAGTCGCTGAATACTAATCTGAAATCAGATTCTGAATATTCAATACGGCTGATCCAACACAGCGGAAGGAAGCTTGATAAAATGCTTGAATATACAGTAACGCGACATCCGACATTCAAAATACAGCAAAATCTACTTTTGAAATAATCCGAATAAAACACATTCGAACAATGAATCGTGTCCTGACACACGGAAAGGAAATTGTGAGAGGCAAAGGGGACTCACTCTAATCAAGTAGCGAGAAGAGATGTAAATCTGTGCGTGCGACGTACACCCACTACATCCCGGGCAACGCTAACGCCGGCAGTTAAAACCGACAATTTTACCTGCTGACAAGGGGAACGCCACTGTCCTTCTCTCAAGAACTGAATATAACTCTAAGATCGAGGCACTGCTTGACGACCCTGTATATCGCAAGTTGAGAGAAGATCCGACTTGCAAGATTCAGAGAAAAACATTAGACCTCATTAAAAAGAGTTCTATTCCAAATAACCTTAGGAAAGGCCTGCCGCAACAGGCTGCAGTTCCTCCGAGACTGTACGGCCTACCGAAGATCCATAAGGAAGGGACTCCTTTACGTTCAATTGTGAGCAACATTGGTGCGCCTACATACTTCTTGGCTAAATATCTCGCTTCTCAATTGGCAACACTTGTAGGCAAATGTGAACACCACATCAAAACTTCGGAGGACTTCATACAACGCCTAAGGACTCTTGAACTACAATCAACAGATATCTTGATCAGCTTTGACGTCGTTTCTTTATTTACCAAAGTACCTCTCACTGCAGCTCATCAGCAGTAAGTTTGAGAAAGACATTGTGGCATTGTTCGAGCATGTGCTTACCAAAACGTACTTCTTATTCAATAACCAATATTTTGAACACGTTGACGGAGTCGCCATGGGGAGTCCTCTATCTCCCATGGTGTCCAACTATTTTATGGAAGACTTTGAGGAAAGAGCACTACTGTCAGCACGTCTGCAACCTTCTTGTTTCTGGCGCTATGTGGATGACACATTTGTGGTGTGGCCTCACGGAATAGAGACGTTACCCACGTTTCTTCAGCATCTGAATTCACTCCATCCAAGTATCCAGTTCACCATGGAGTTGGAAAGAGACGGAAGTTTACCTTTTCTGGATGTTATGGTAAAAAGAAAACCTGATGGTACGCTGGGCCATAGCGTCTACCGCAAAGCGACGCACACAGAGCTATATTTGCAGGCCACAAGTTGTCATCATCCTGCACAACGCGGTAGCGTCTTACGCTCTTTGGTACACAGGGCACATGTGGTCTCAGATACTGACAGCTTGCCAGGTGAACTACAACATCTAAGAACTGTATTCCAGCAAAACGGTTATTCTGAGCGACAAATACATAATGCATTTCGATTGAAGCAATTTGAACGAAAGGATGTGGATGAAGATTCGGAGGCACCCACTGTAACGGCGTTCTTGCCTTATTTTGGTGGCAAGTCATCTAGGATAGAACGTATCCTGAAGAGGCACGACATCAAATGTGTGTTTCGTCCGCCATCAAAACTGAGGAATCTATTGTGCTCGGTCAAAGACGAGCTTGGTCTTCGAAAACGCGGCGTATACAAAATACCATGTCAGTGCGGAAAATCTTATATAGGGCAGACATGTCGAACTGTGCAAGAACGCTGTACTGAACACCAACGCCATACACGCCTAGGACAACCTAGTAAGTCAGCGGTAGCAGAGCACTGCCTGAAGACAGGTCATCGGATGTGTTACGAGAAAACGGAAGTTCTATCGACTGTATCACCATTTTGGGACAGTATTTTTAAGGAGCGGATAATCTTATCAACAGGGATGCAGGTTTCCAGATGAGCGCAGCCTGGATTCCAGTATTGGCTGCAATCAAAGCAAAACAGGAGAAAAGAGAAAATCGGAAACACGAAGGAACGCAGCGCAACGCAGATACTTAGTTCCAATTTCCACCACAGGAGCGTCCGGCAGCACATCATTGCCCACGGCGCACGCGCGGAAGACACCTCCTCGGCTCCCAGCAGGGGGCACCAGAAGCGCCGCCGACCAACACTGAACGGTCTCTCGCGCATGCGTAATCTCTGCACACGCCCTGATAAATACCGCCGCTGCCGCGCAATTACCATCACTCGCGCCTTGAAGTAATGACAGCTACCACCACCTGAAGATGTCGAACAGTTGGGTCGGCGAAATATTGTGGGAGATTCACAATGACATCCGGCGGCAAACACGCGAAGTGTATTTACAAAACCGACATACTTTTTGTAACATCTTTTATCCACAATTACTTCAAAACTAGGTTTTACAGTATTTCGTATGTCGGATGTCGAAGTACTGTCTAAGCATTTTGTCGAGTTTTCGTCCCATACGCCGGATCAGCGATATTGAACTTAAAGAATCTGATTTCAGATTCGGATTCAACGACATTAAATACCGGCGTATTAAAGAGATGAAACCATTCAGAAATATAGATTCACAAGGTGTTTAATGGGCAGTATCAAACGAGCGCAGCAATGTCAGGATTGTTTACCCCTCAAATATTGATATAAAAAATATATAAAAAAACTTATGTCTTAATTAGACGTCCTTTTGAAGTTTTAATAGCGTCTGCTTCGATTAAATCTTAACACTTTTTTTAGTAAAATGTTTTGGTCACTTTAGGGGTAGTTGGCCGCCTACATTTCCTCTCCTGTAGGGCCTATACCTACGCCGATTTTCGTCTTCCATTGAAAAATACATTGACGCCAAAAATTATTAAAATCGCTTCACTAATCTCTAAGTTATCGCATTTTTTCCAATTTAGTCACAGTTTTGGAGGCACAGCAATACTTCAAAACATGACGCACAAATGTTGTTAGACAGTTTCTTTAGTAGAAATGTTGCATTCTCCAAGTGTTCTGCCAATGAAACGAAGCCTTTGGTTCGCCTTCCCTACAATTTTTGCTATGTGTTCTTTCCAGTTTAAGTTATTCACAATTATTTCTATTTATGTAACTGAATTTATGGACTGTGGATTTGATTTTCGTGTAAATGAAGTTTAACGGATTTTAGTGCTCATATGGATAACTTCCACCCCCATGAACCACAGACATTGCCGAGGTGGGGTGGCTTGCGTGCCTCAACGATGCAGATAGCCGTACCGTAGGTGCAACCACAGCGGAGGGGTATCTGTGGAGAGGCCAGACAAACGTATGGTTCCTGAAGAGGGGCAGCAGCCTTTTCAGTAGTTACAGGGGCAACAGTCTGGATGATTGACTGAGCTGGCCTTGTAACATCAGCTAATGTGGCTTTGCCACACAGCTACTGCGAACGGCTGAAAGCAAGGGGAAACTACAGCCGTTACTTTTCCCGAGGACATGCAGCTCTACTGTATGAACATATGATGATGGCATCCTCTCGGGTAAAATATTCCGGAGGTAAAATAGTCCCCCATTCGGATCTCCGGGCGGGGACTACCCAGGAGGATGTGATCATCAGGAAAGACAATACTGGCATTCTACGGGTCGGAGCGTGGAATGTTAGATCCCTTAATCGAGTAGGAAAATTAGAAACTTTAAAAAGGGAAATGGATAGGTTGAAGTTAGATATAGTGGGGATTAGTGAAGTTCGGTGGCAGGATGAACAGGATTTCTGGTCAGGTGAGTACAGGATTATAAATACAAAATCAGTTGGGGGTATCACAGGAGTAGGACTGATAATGAATAAGAAAATAGGAATGCGGGTAAACTACCATGAGCAGCACAGTGATCGCATTATCATTGTCAAGATAGATACCAAGCCAACACCGACAACAGTAGTACAGGTTTATATGCCAACTAGCTCTGCCGATGATGAGGAGATCGAAGAAATATATGAGGAGCTAAAGGAAATTATTCAGACAGTTAAGGGAGAGGAAAACTTAATTGTGATGGGAGACTGGAATTCGGTAGTAGGAAAAGGAAGAGAAGGAAAAATAGTAGGTGAATATGGACTGGGCAGGAGGAATGAAAGAGGAAGTCGCCTGGTAGAATTTTGCACGGAACATGATTTAATCGTAACAAACACGTGGTTTAAGAATCACAAAAGAAGGTTGTATACGTGGAAGAGACCAGGAGACACCGGAAGGTATCAGATAGATTTTATAATGGTACGACATAGGTACCGGAACCAGGTTATAAACTGCAGGACATACCCAGGGGCAGATATAGACTCTGACCATAACTTGTTAGTCATGAGCTGTAGGCTGAAGCTGAAAAAACTGCAGAAAGGTAGGAAAATAAGGAGATGGGACTTAGATAGATTGAAGGAAAGTGAAGTTCTGGAGAATTTCAGAGGGAGATTTAGGCATCAATTGACAGAAACAGGGGGAAATAAAACAGTAGAAGAGGAATGGGTAGCATTGAGAGATGAAATAATGAAGGCAGCGGAGGACAAAATAGGTAGAAAGGCAAGACCTACAAAAAATCCATGGATATCACAGGAAATACTACAGTTAATTGATGAAAGGAGAAAATATAAAAATGCAGTAAATGAAACAGGCAAAATGGAGTACAGACGACTAAAAAATGAGATTGACAGGAAGTGCAAAACGGCTAAGCAGGAGTGGCTAGAAGCCAAATGTAAATCTGTAGAAGAATGTATAGCAAGGGGAAAAGTAGATACCGCCTACAGGAAAATAAAAGAAACATTTGGAGATAAGAAAAACAGCTCTACGAATATCAAGAACTCAGATGGGAAACCAGTTCTCAGCAAAGAAGGGAAAGCTGAAAGGTGGAAAGAGTACATAGAGCAGCTCTACAAAGGAAATGAACTTAGAGACGATGTTGTAGGAACGGAAGAGGAAGTCGATCAAGATGAAATAGGAGATACTATACTGAGAGATGAATTTGACAGAGCCTTGAAAGACCTAGGTCGGAACAAGGCCCCAGGAGTAGATGACATACCCTCAGAGCTACTAAAGTATCTGGGAGAGCCAGCCATGACAAGACTATTTGAACTGGTGTGTAGGATGTATGAGACCGGCGAAATGCCCTCAGACTTTAAGAAAAATGTAATAATCCCCATTCCAAAGAAATCAGGCGCAGACAGGTGTGAAAACTACAGAACCATCAGTTTAATAAGTCATGGTTGCAAAATATTAACACGAATTATATACAGAAGGATGAAAAACTGGTAGAAGCCGACCTCGGGGAAGATCAGTTTGGGTTCAGGAGAAATGTAGGAACTCGGGAGGCAATACTCACTTTACGTCTTATCTTAGAAGATAGATTAAGAAAAGGCAAACCTACATTTTTAGCTTTTGTAGATTTGGAGAAAGCATTTGACAAAGTTGACTGGAATACACTCTTTCAAATTCTGAAGTCAGCAATAAACAGGGAAAGGAGAGTTATTTACAACTTGTACAAAAGCCAGACCGCAGTTATTAGACTCGAAGGACATGAAAGGGAAGCATCAGTTGGGAAGGGAGTAAGACAGGGTTGTAGCCTTTCTCCAATGTTATTCAATTTGTACATCGAGCAGGCGGTGAAGGAAAGCAAGGAAAAATTTGGAATAGGGATTAAAGTTCAGGGGGAAGAAATAAAAACATTGCGTTTTGCTGATGACATTGTAATTCTGTCAGAGACAGCTAAGGACCTGGAAGAGCAGTTGAACGGAATGGACAGCGTGTTGAAGAGAGCGTATAAAATGAACATTAACAAGAGCAAAACAAAAATAATGGAATGCGGTCTTAGAAAATCAGGCGATGCTGAAGGAATTAGATTAGGTAACGAAACAATGAAGGTGGTAGATGAGTTTTGTTACTTGGGTAGTAAAATAACATGCGATGGTCGCAGTACAGAGGATATAAAATGCAAAATGGCAATGGGAAGAAAAGCATTTTTGAAAAAGAGAAATTTGCTAACATCGAATATTAATTTAAGGGTAAGGAAGTCTTTTCTGAAGGCATTTGTGTGGAGTGTTGCCTTGTACGGGAATGAAACATGGACGATAAGCAGTGCAGACAGGAAGAGAATAGAGGCTTTTGAAATGTGGTGCTACAGAAGAATGCTGAAGATTAGGTGGGTAGATCGCATAACTAATGAAGAGGTACTGAACAGAATTGGTGAGAAAAGGAATTTTTGGCATACCTTGACTAAAAGAAGGGATCGCTTGGTAGGACACATTCTTAGACATCGGGGAATCGTAAATATGGCATTGGAGGGAAGTTTGTGGGGTAAAAATCGCAGAGGGAGACCAAGAGACGCGTATAGTAAGCAGATTCAAGTGGATGTGGGTTGCCGTTCTTATGAGGAAATGAAAAGGCTTGCTCAGGATAGAGTAGGGTGGAGAGCTGCATCAAACCAGTCTCCGGACTGAAGACCATAACACAACACATGGATAACTTTACACTTATCATTATTTAGGGTCAATTGCCAAATTTTGCACCATGCTAATATCTTATGTAAATCATTTTGCAGTTGCTGTTGATTGTTTGGTGACTTTACTACCCGTGAACGGTCTAAAGCCCCTTTTTCACGACAAACGTTCTTGTCTCAGTTGACTACTCAAGACGAATGTGTCTATTTCAGCGCCCCTAGCACTTCATTCCCGTACTTTATCTCGCCTGTCTCAAGTGGTAACTTTCTTTTAGGCGTGAACACCAAAACAGTAGAACCGTCTGCTATGTAGTTTCAGTCATAGTTGAAGTTCTCCTCAAGTGTCATGTAGTCAATTTTGAACGGACTGATGACCTAGCAGTTTGTCCCCTTTAAAATACCACCACACAACTGAGAACCAAATTACAGAATAAGTGTCATCCAAAGATTTCAAAACTTACACATTTATTTGCTGAAGAAAATTTATACTGGCAAACGCATCATGCAAAATCGAAAATGCAGTAGAAAACGACTGTTCTTTAGTTGCAATATCTTATTTCCTTGCTAAAGGTCAAAATAACATCGAATATAATTCTCTCATCTAATAAGTCTAACTCTTTCACAATTGAAATAATTTTTGTTCAAACACATTTATACAATAAAAATACGAAAATATTTTTGTTCTTGCACATATATCCTTTCTTTTGTAGGAGAACACTAGGGGGGGGGAATACTACGCCATGGTGCAACATTTTCGGTGTGATGAAAATACAAAGCAAACAACAGAATAAAGTTAAAGAAGATCCGAAAGCATTTCTGTATGTGAATGGGGTCGACCAGAATAGCTTAACTTCCGATATTAGTAGACACCAATATTGTTCCTTGCTTCAACGCATGCGCATTCTGCAGCACACTCGTAAATTCAGAACACCACGCTCGGTACAATCTATTGATCATTGACGTCATAGACACTCTCGATTGGGGTTAGCTGTTGATGTACATGCAGGCACGAAGGCGAACGCATTTCGAGTAGTCAATTTTCACCAATAACTCGATCATGCAAAACGGGCTTAAGAGAACTGCTCACATTGGCTCTTTAATCTTGGACAAAGAAAAGAAACAGTAGGGGCCCTTATAACATTTCCCTGTGAAACGCCAGCTATTACTTCAGTTCTACTCGATAAACTTTCCTTCAATTACAACGTTCAGTGTCTTTTCTGACAGGAAATCACGAATCCAATCGCACAACTGTGGTGATATTCCATAAGTACACAATTTGAGGGATGAAGTCGGGTGTCCGATACCACCCGTCGGCTTTGAACAATGACGTCATACATTTTCCAGAGACGTTACGTTCATGATACTTTCGATCATAGACCAAAGATAACATAGACTGCGCGTTCCCTATCTCTGCTGTGTTGTGGTTTGAAACCAACATCTAATATTACCCCGAGTCACTTGACTGAGTTTCCTTCATTATGAGCAACAGTTTTTCTCATTTACAAGTGCAATCAAGAGTTGATTTTAATAATAAAAAGACTTCTCGTATTCCCATTACACTAGATGTGTAATAGGAATACGAGCAGTCTTTTTATTATTAAATGTAATGCAATTTCATCTTATTAACATTAATGCAGTGTTTGTCGTGTTTACATGTGCCCAGGGGAAAATTACCGTTCTGTCAGTTATTTTTAGAAAAAGCAGAATTATATACCATCGGTGTTCGTGTTGAGCTATGAATCTGTTACTTTTTGCAACTTATGAATGTGATTATTGATGGGAAGATTATTAAAGGTGCTCTTGAGCGAGTTTATATGTCAGCACGTAATTCATTTCTGGTGAAATCTGCTTTCAGTGACGTTATACAATGCTAAAAATTCATATAGACTATTCATTATTCCTATAACATCATTTCTTACCGAGTACATCGACGATGTTTCCTTACTACTCTGTTATTTAATGTAAACAGCCAATATTTTTCTTGTTTGTTTTGGCATCACGGTCAATGGCAAAAGTCTTAAAATGTAAACGATTGTGTTTTGTTAAGATGGGACATTATGGATGCAAACAGATTTCATTTCTTATAAAAGCACAATGAAACATTTCACATGTATTGTTGAGAAATCGTAAGGTAGCTGATGCTCCATTGAAACTGATATCTGACCTACTCCTGTGTAAACTACAAACTAAGAGACTCACAGTAAAATGAAAACAATCTTTCGTTTAAAATTTTTAGTTCTGTTGCTTCTAAAAAGAACTGTGAATATGTTTCATATAGGCACATGTAAAAACTGTAGCTATCGCATTCATTCTTGTACTTTTGGAGAACTGACGCCTGCTGTACTACTGAAGACGTAATAAGAATACGCTAAGACGTTTTATTGTTTAAATCTACGCTTAAATTCCACTAACAAAGGCTAAGACCTGCAACTCTCAGCTACAGTTCGTTGAAAACGGATTTCTGCCCTAGTCACGTGACTTAGATGTTGGTTTCAGTATAACGACGTCACGCTCAGTCTATTACATCTTTGGTCTATGGTTTCGATACAAGAACGCATTATAATCAACAATTGAATATATTAGTAACTTTTTTTACGTTGGAATATACTAAAGTGTATATGATTCGAATTGAAACGTAATGAAATTACATAACATTATGCACTTTAAAGAACAACAGCAGAGAATATTTGATAACGAAACAACCACATCATCGAAATTTTTGGTTGACATGTATTTACTGGGTATCACTACGTAGATCCAATAAATATATGTGATCTAAAAATACTAAGGACTGGTATCGGCAACTAGACTTCACCTACATATTTCACTCATAGTTAGTGAGTACTGGTATACATCTGAAAAAAAAATGTGAAGAGCTGGTATCGCTAACTGGACTTCTATAGGCGAAGTCTAGTTAGCGAAACCAGTCTTCGTATTTTTAGATCACATATATTTATTGGGTATCGCTATCTAGAGTTGCCCCTTAAAGGTTAAGTCTAGTTAGCGATAACAGACTTTCTTATGTTTACTTCACATATATTTATTGGGTATCGCTCTCTAGACTTGACTTATATTGGTGAAGTCTTGTTTCCGATACCAGCTGTTAGAATTTTTGTTTCAAATACAGATCGTGGGTATAGGTATCCAGACTTGACCTATATAGGTCAGGTATAGTTACCGATACAAATCTTCTCAATTTTGTTTCACTTATATATGTTGTTTAAAAAAAGTAATGGGATGGAAACAGATGCTTGTTTTATGCTATTCACAACCGTGCCTGGTCAATGCGCAGTTAAAAAAAATGTCGGGATGCAAACAGATCCATGTTTCATGCCGCTCAAAATGATACCCAGATCGATTAAATTTGACTTACTTTCCTGGCTGGCTCGCGTGATAATTTTGGCAGTTATGTGACGTTGGCATTAGCCAATCACGTGACAACACAAATGTTTTGACATGAAATGTTCGTTTTACGAGGTCAATTACTTTTACTGGGTAGACAAGGGTACAGACAAGAACCTGTCAACCATAGACCAAAAACAGCATTATTTCTTTACTTCATAGTCTGTACGAACAATAAATGAATTTCTAAGAATATTAACATCTTGGAAAAAAAATTTATACCTTGTTGTTAACGTTGCTAACATAATCATGCGAGGCCGCCGGTGTGGTAGGTAAAACTTTACTGCCGTGTCTGAGGGATTTAATTCATACATTCATTTGTAGCGCGTGATTTAGGCGCTTTGACCGACGACATGTTCACATCACATGCACTATACAAACACATTTCCCCGATTAGACCGAAATAATGCAGAAATTTAATTGTACCTATATTGCCACTGGGGATTTCGAACAACTTTTTCACATTATAGCCGGCCGCGGTGGCCGCGGGGACTGAGGCGCTCCAGTCACGGTCTGCACGGCCACTAAGGTCGGGGGTTCGAATCCCCCCTCGGGCATGGATATTTGTGCCGTCCTCAGTCTTAGCTAGTTCATAAGTAGTTTGTAAGTTTAGGGACTGATGACCCCGTAGTCCCATATCCTATACACACATTTGAACATTTTCGCATTATACTTTTCTACATCTGACGTTATTCACCAAATGATAACTACTTCCACAATGGGCAATTTCGAAGAACGCTTACAAACGATATATATCGAAGCTGCGAGTGTGACGGATCGAAACGATAGATATCGAATAAGCAAATGTAGTAGCGTATAGTTACATATAAAATATCATGGTTTTAAAGGATGTGGTTATGCAGAAACCCAAGAGTACAGCTTAAATTGTTGTGAGTGAACATAATTATCGCTGGCATTGCTTGTTCATTCGTAACGATTTAATCTGTACTTTTCTGTTCCTGACTAACAACATCCTTTAAAATCATGTTTTATTCGTAAAAATCATAACATTCCCTCACAACAATTTAAGCTGTACTCTTAGGTTTCTGCCTAACCATCACATTTAAAATCATGACGTATTCTTATAAATCAGAGCATTAGTCGATGAATCCTTGTCCGGTCAGTAAATGAATTATCCTTGTAAAGCTAACGTCGTAAATTTCACTCGTATATTTGACTTCAATCCTAATTGCTTGATATATCGATCTGTCACAGTCCTACCTTCGATATATATCGTTTACAAGCGTTCTTCCAAATTACGGTACCCCACAAACACTTGATTTTCACTAATTAAAACAAAATACACTTTACAAAGCCATAAAACAATATACGCTCAATTAACGAATGGCAGAAAAATATATTTCACTGTTTGCAGAGTCGAAATATCGTGACTGTATAGGTTAGCCTGTTGTGAAGGATTGAGAATACCGATAGTGTCGACGGTGCTGCCCCTAGCGGGAAGCGTGTTGTGATTCACCTCGCCTGTTTACTCTTTGTTGTATTATCTCTGAAAAAAAAAATGTTCGTTACGTCAAGTGTCGTTTTCTAAAATCCTAAATACTAGTGTATATATATATATTTTTAATTCACTAGATGCGAACACATACGTACATACCTCCGACCATAATACTAACGGACCGGACAAACAGAGCAGCTATACACATTTCGTGGTTCAAACATAGGACCACGTGACTATTTGCAAACAATAGCCGGACATAATGAACATCTCCACTGTTGTCAAGAAGTGCCATCATTTTAATCTAATAATACGTGCACTTAAAATTTAATGTGGCTTGCCTTCACAAAAAAAAGCTCTGTTTAATCCTTGGCAAAGCTGTACCATAGCTGTACATTACCACGTGACGGTTGGCAAAGCAATGGTTTAGCTGCAGAGATGTTGGTGCCATGTAAAGGATGCCATGCCTAGTCTACCAGTATCTATGTATTCCTTCGACCATAGACACTGGTAGACTGGGCATGGCAGTGGCATGGTAGTGGCATGGCATCGTTTTTATGGCACCAACATCTCTGCATTGCTTTGCCAACAGTCACGTGGTAATGTACAGATGTGGTACAGCTTTGCCTAGGATTATACAGAGATTTTTGTGAAGGCAAGCAACATTAAATTTCAAGTGAAAGTATTATTAATTTAAAATGATGGAATTTCTTTAAAACAGTGGATTTGTTTATTATATCCGCCTAATGTTTGCCAACTGATTAAATTAATTACAACATGGAGGACAATGCAATTTCGTGTGCAAAACGCATGAATGTACGGACACGCTACAGTTCTATCAGAGTCTAACCTTATAGTCACTACACTTCCACTGATTTTTATTATACACCACGCCAGCAGCGCTCCAAGCGGCTGACGAGGTTCATTTCTGAATACGATATCGGATGAGTTTGAATAGTATCGATTAAATTGATTTTAACATACGTTTTACAAGGGAGAGGGTATGTAGTGCCATAAAAATAGGTACTAACAACCAAATAACCCCAGAATTGTCTTTATGAGGTTTCCTAAGAACCATTGGAGGTTTTCAGGACAGTTTACTTTAGATTATCTTTAAATTTACGACTTTTTAATCAAGAATTTCAGTTTAAGAGCAAAAATTGCTGATAAACAACAGAAGACCCAATCATCTACAGAAAGATGTCAGTTTTCTACTCAGAAACGTCAGGATTTCTTCTTTACAATTCCAGCCAAATCAATAAGTGTTGAACATAAGAAACTTGTATGGAATGCATTACCTACATTATTAAATGTACCAATCAGTGAGTACAACTGTAGCTGAAAGGAAGTCCTCACAAACCTGACGATAAAACAACGAAAGCAAAAACACAGTTCCCAACAAAGCAGAAACCAGTTTCATAATTGTTACTATATCTCAACCACAAATGGCAACAATCTTCAAGACATTCAAAAGTAGTTATACTCAAAAGTAAATGCGTTTCTAACAAAGACGACTGAAATGTAAAAATGATCGAATCATTAGACTCCATTTCGCATTTGTAGACATTAAAGAAGGTTTTTGTCATAATATAGGAACAGACGATAACAGGAATTAATCATACAATGTACGCTTTCACGGCTTATTTAAAACTTCGGGGTAGAGTTCGCAACTCTTCCTTTGAAGATGTCTTCCGCAGCCGAAGATGAAACGTCACGGGAAAGTTTTACAATTCGACCACGGCTTATGAGCCCGGAAGTTTTAAATGAAACGGGAATTAATGTTTCTCGTTTGTTTACATTCTTTCACTTTCAACGGAGTAGGCTACAAAATATACACATATTCGTATCTCCTCACCAATAAATTGTTGTTTATATCACTGAATCAGGGAAATTCGGCTGTTTTTACATTTATTTGATGATTATTTATGTCTTTCGAAATTTTATTAATGTTTAGAACGTAAAAATTATAGAAATTATTTAGTTAATTACGTAGAAAAGTAATTAGAAACAAAAATTTCTCTTATGGCAAGTTTCCCACCACTAGGAGCGCTAGTGGTGTTGTGACTGTCAGTTGGTAACAACTTTCACAGCAGTGAGTGTCGTGACTGTGTGTTGTATGCTCAGACACCGGAGTTATAGATCAAGGTTGAATAGAGATCACTGGTTGAAGCAAGGATGTTATCTATGCCGAGCACTTACGTCAGTTGAAGCCTGTCCGCCCTCTTGGTCAGTTTTGCAATGCTGTTTTTCCGATAAAACTATGCATTAAGTCGACCCTCTTACTGTTAATGCACTGGACTGACAGTCGCTGCAAAGTATGTACTTTGAAACAATATACTTTCTTGAATAAATAGTTATAAATACCCATAATAATATATTTGAGAACTTAGTTTTTAACGGCTAATTTTCACTCTTTTATAACACGTTGTACATCATGGCAAAACCCGTCGGACGTATTATTCCTGTTTTAAGTGACAGAAAACATTAGCTCTACAATACGAACACTTCTCCAAACCTTAGCAAAGTGGCGGAGGCAGCTTCTATTATTCAGCGTTAGGGTGTCTCCCTGTATTCTAACCTCCTTGAGAAACGCTATAAACTACCTATCTATCTCTTTGCTCCTGTACAGCACTTAATCTTTACCTTACGGATAATAGGAAAATTATACAACCCATCCCAGCGCTGCATAAATAAAATGGGTTGGAGGCGTTGTCAGGATGGAAGGCGGAGCGGTGAAGGCTTGTGGGCGCCCTAGGAAAGGGTGGCTGAATGGCAAATAAAAGATAGGATGCATGTTAATATTTAGTATATTCTGAAATACGGGATACATGGCGGGACTCGCCCTGGGGTCGGATGCAATGAATGAATGCCAGTCTAAACGGATTGGAAAATGGAAAAGGTTACAGTAATGGTAATGTTCACACAGTTGGTAGCTGATACCGAACAGCCGCTAGGCGGGAGCGGACGGCATGCGGCCGTTCGCCCCGCACCGAGGCTGGGCCTCTCGAGTGCGTCTGTTCTGTAAGAGAGCTCAAACTGAAGAGAGCGAAGGAACTGATTCTCGCACCTCGGAGTCCTCCAGCAGTAGCACACGTGATCAAACGTGGGTGTCTGCTATTGGCTCCACGGTAGCATGGAAACGTCAGTAGTTACAGCACGGACGCCAGAAGGGTGGCGTGATTTTAGAATCAGCATTCAATACTGGTTCTGGCCGGCTCTGTCCTGCAAGGTGGACAGGCTTGGTCACGTTGACAAGGCATATGTCACAGTGGAAGAACACTTGTAAAACTTAGGCGAAGTTTTGAAATAATTTTTGAATTTTTTCCTAAACTATTTTAGACTGGCTGGTCATCCTGTACACCCCGTTTCCCGCATATGCTGGGTCGGCACTGTGTTAAACGCAGATTTGACATGTGTTAATATTTACAGGGTGGCCGGATGCCTATCCTGCCGCCACCCCATGCCCCCCAGGAGGAAATGTGTACCCCTAATGTCTGCGTATAGTGTTATGTGATTGTGAAGTGTGTTACGAAATGCTTGCGGGTCGTGTAACTGAGGCAGGACTTGGGGACCAGAGCGGTATTCACCTAGGGGAATGTGGAAAACCGCCTAAAAGCAAATCCAGGCCGGCCGGCACTCCGACACCTTTCGTTAATCCGCCGGGCGGATTCGAACCGGAGCCGGTGCGCCTCCCCGTCTCGGAAAGCGGTGCGCTAGACCACACGGCTAACCGAGCGGGTTGACAAGCGCTATAAACCAAAGAATATAAAATCAGCGCCAGGGATTTATTCCACAGCCTTCTTGATGTAGTATTCCCTACATTCTGACTGCAGAAAATTGGAAAGAAAAGGTCTCATGAGAAGATGATACGAGAGAATGAAGAACAAGAAGAGGGCGTGACCATGTGCAAACTATTACAATTTTTTTTCGTAATTGAAACATCAATAACATGTACTAAATGAAGAGCCAAGTAAAAAATAATTGTTTTGGTCAAATTCATGTACGTCCCCCACAACACTCCAGATATATCTGTTTCTAAATTTCGCATGCTGACAGCTGTTCTTCGCGCGAATTCTATTGACTGATACATACAGCGTGACCGGAAATTCCCGTTACAAACTTCTAGGACTTGTAGAGGGTAGTGAGTACATAACATTTTGAATAGGAACCCATGTCCTGAAACGTATCGTTTCCGTTCTACGACAGTTGCAATTCAGGGTTATCTCATCCACTCCCACTTGAGGAATGTAATTAGGCGTGACTCAGTACAACTGTTGCAATAAACTTGAAAAGAATACTGAATCGTTCCGTTATTACTTACGCATTTTCATTACAATTTACACCTTATGGTTTTCATCAGTCGACAACAACAAGAACCCAGCATTTACGCCACCAGTCACAACGTACTGATGCATTACAACAGCGTCTGAATGTGGCGACCACCAGTGTCGTTATAGACGTTGTACCTCCAAAGCATGTTCTGGTACACTCTCTCCATCCCACCTGGTGTCTCTTCAGTATCTTGTGCAGCGGCCAGAACTCGTGCCAGCAGACCTTCCTCTGCCTCTACAGGTGTCTCGTAAATTAAGCTGTTCATACGACCCCACAAGAAGTAGTCCATAGCGGTTAAATCCGGCGATCGTGGCGACCACGCGGTTGGACCACCACGGCCTCTCCATCTTTCACCAAATCGTCTGCTGAGATGTCTCCGTACAGCAAGTGAAAAGTGAGGCGGTGCACCATCATACTGAAACCACATTTCCTGACGGACATTCAATGGCAAATCTTTCAAGAACGGGGCCAATACGGGACATAGGAAGGCTAAGTATGCGGGACCCGTGAGCTTGTATGGAAGGAGGTATGGTCCAATCACATGACCGTCTAGATTACCTGTCCACACGTTAATTCCAAACCTGTATTGAAATCCCTGAACATGCCTGGCATGATGCTTTTCGTCCGCCCAGGCATGGCTACTTCGAGCGTTCAGAACACACTCCCTGTTGCATACCAGGACAAGGATCTCTGGGACTTTTCTCTGCCCCTAATCAGCCGTTGACGAGTTAATCATCTGAATTGAAACTGTCGTAGAACGGAAGTGATACGTTTCCGGACATGGGTTCCTATTCAAAATGTTACGTGCTCACTACGTTCTAAAAGTCCTAGAAGTTTGTAACGTGAACCTTCGACCGCCCTGTAGAGCCAATACCACTTGAAGACAAGGCCATAGAACAGGCCGTGCCTGCATCACACAGAGACCACGGCCGCCACCTCAGTGGCTATTGGCTGGGGCACGCCCACTGCCGCGCAGCGGCCGGTCAAGTCAGATGGCGGCTGCGGCCTCTGTCACGAGCGCAAGCAAGAATGAGGGGGACAGATAAAACAGCAGACTGGTCGACTGACGAGAACTATATAGCCGGAACAATGGTTGCTGCGCCGCTGGCGACGTAGTTGGCTGCGTCTCCCGGCGGCCTACTGTAATAAGGGCCTTGGTGTAAAACAAAAATGAAGGAAACCGTCTGGATAGGTGGTGTTGGTTGAGCTAACTTTCAGCTAAGATCTTTCTACACGGGAAGTGAGAGCGAATGAGATTACCCATGATGCACCGGTCACGCAGTCCGCGTTCAGTATAGATGCGTCCATTTGCGCAAGATGCACGCATACGATCGCTAGTAGACGGAATAGGATGGATCCTATTCTCACGCGTATGGAAATGATTCGCGCATGCGCAAACGACCGAATGGGGAGCCCAGCTGACAAACTAAGCAAAGTCGGGAATTTGTTTGAGAATTTATACTTGTCTCCTGCTCAGAGGAACGTAGTTTTTCGGCTCAGTCGTATTTTAGGGGGTGATACTGTAGGGGAATTGCATTAAAAATTTAATATAACCTGTATACAATTTTTTATTGAATACAGAGATATAGCTGTTAATATGAAATCCAAACAAACGTAGAGCAAATGTAAATGAAGAAATTTTCACTGATTTATCCGTCGGTTCTTGGTAGTACAACATCACTCTTACTTAAAAGTAGTATTTTGTGTATGAAATGAAATTTTTGTAAAGTCTATGGGACTTAACTGCGGGGTCATCAGTCCCTAAACTTACAAACTACTTATGAACTACTTACGAACTAGGACGGCACAAATATCCATGCCCGAGGGGGGATTCGAACCCCCGACCGTAGTGGCCGTGAAGACCGCGACTGGAGAGCCTTAGTCTCCTCGGTCACCGCGGCCGGCTTTTGTGTATGTTCTACACGTTCATTTCCACTTATTTACCCGGTTTTCGGCTTACTAGGACATATTCAGACTTTAAACTACGTCGCAAACCGGTTATTTAAATAAATGTCAATATGATCTACCAAGAACCGACGAAAGAATCAGTCAAAATGTCCAAATCAGTTTGTATACATACCACGAGCTGTATCTCTGTACCCAATAAAAATTGGACACACGTTATATGAAATTTTAACTGCATATCCCCTTTATTACCATCTTCTAAAATATTTGCTATTTTTCCTGAAACATGCTGTAGTTATTTGAAGCTTATTCAAAGTGAAAGGTCTATGTATAGACACCTGAGCTTGTTCATCATACACATAGGCGCCTCAAGCCGCAGAGGCTGGAAGTATGTAATCGCATTTTATAATGAGGACGTTAACACAAGAGAGCGACGTAGTTACGCATGAACTGCACGAAAATAATTAAATTCACAGTGGCAGTCTGAAACACAAATAAATGTTTTATTCATCACAACATATCATACAGTTTCGATAAGTTATGTTAACGCGCCGGCCGCGGTGGCCGAGGGGACTGAGGCGCTCCGGTCACGGTCTGCACGGCCACTAGTATAAGGCCACTAGTATAAGGTAGTTCATAAGTAGTTTGTAAGTTTAGGGGCTGATGACCCCGTAGTTAAGTCCCATAAGCTTAACAAACATGTTGTATGTTAACGCGGTGATTCATTTGCTGTAAGTTAACAACAAACGAAGTAGACGCGTGAAGCAGACGACTCAACAAATGCGTACCGTTTGAACGCTTCTTTGTAGTTCGACGGTCTATCGCAAGAAGCGCTGCAGCTGTCAACGACTTCCTTGTGCGTGTTGCAAAGGGATCTACGTTACTGCGCGAGGCCGACGGGCGGCGCGCACGTCATATCACGTGATCAAGTGAGGCCTGAGCCCGCGTGATGGCTTGCGGATTGGCCGGCCGCTGGGGCACAGCCCACTGTCTCATAGCGGTTAGCCAAGCCGCTAGCGATCGCGCCGGGTCAGGCCTCACTTGATCACGTGATATTATGACGTGCGCGCCGCGGCCTGTCTCCCTCGTCCGGCTCGGATCTGCGCTCTCTTTTGGCAGCCAATGTTGACACCATTATCAGTGCTTCTACTATCTTCCACGTGGCATCTGCCGTCATCGGATCAAAACTGATGTCGTGTACTAATTTTTTCCCTGTCGCGCAGTCAGCAAATACAGCACGGTCGCCCGCCTCGCGCCGCTCCCACAGCCTGCGTGCGCCGTGTCAAGAGTGTGGGGGGGTGGCCGGGCTCTGCTGCAGCTGGTGCGGCTTATCCACGCGTGGCGGCAGCACCGGCGCTGGCAGCGGCAGCTCAGCCAACACAGCCAGCCACGCGCCGTGCTACGGCTTAGCGCGGCACGTGGCGCCTGGCGTTCGCTCGTAGCCGCGTCAACGTATTTCACTCGTTGTAAACGTTTTTAGCCGTCTTTGGCACACACTAGCCGCGGGGAAAAGTTGACGCCTAACATAATAACTGTGGGATACGTTTGTGCTTCAGCCAGTGACAGATCTGGGGGAGAGAGAGAGAGGTGGGGTTGACAGGGGGAAGCTGCACCGGGCGCGTGTGCAAAGAATAGAGAGGGGGGGGGGAGAGAAATAAATGAAATAGTCAAACCTTAGAGTAAGCTGTAGCATAATTTATGCTGCAACGTTCCGTCAAAATTTCAAATCATTCGGCCAAGAACTTCACGAGATTTACCATTAAGAACAAATCAACAGAATATCTACGTGTTCTTATCCCAAGTCTCCGATTCCTTAGAAACTTGGATACAACGTAGCAGTGGAATACGTCCATGATTTAATTTTGTATATTTATCAAATATAATAATTATAATAATAAAAATCACGAAAACTGATGTCAGTATTTCAGGCCGTTCTATTCAGACGGTGCCCTTCATTTTTGTTTTACGCTAAAGCCCTTATTACAGTAGGCCGCCAGGCGACGCAGCCAGCTAAGCCACCGGCTGCCCTACTTTAATAAGGCCATAATGGTATTCATGCACAGATTTGTCACCAACATTGTTTTTTCCTTGTGAATTTGAATATTTAATGAAAAGATGCAAAAATAAAAAACGGAAATGAAATCTGTTTAACTTGAAAGCCCTCTAAAGAACATTTGAGTCTTGTGTTGCCTGTGACGTCATTAACGAACATGCTTTTGTCGCAACATTCATTACAGCAATGACATATTGTTTGTTTGTGCATTCACGATTTGGAAAATCGTCAGAAATATTTTGTAGTACTGCATCGTACAAACACATTTATAAAAACGCCAGAAAACGTTGTCCAAACAACGAGAAGAGACGTAAAAAATGGTTGAAACACGCTTCAGCCGTAACCGGTATTGCTGACAGAATACACAACGTTCTCCAGATGTTGGGATGTAACTCTTGAAGATTATGTGTAAGGCTTGAATGGCCGTTGCCTCACTGACTGACTGCGAGATAATGTTGCAGGCCTGAAATTTTGTCGAACAACTAATTGCCATCACTATCTCATTCTACGAAGTATGTCCACAAAGTAAGTTCCGTTTGGTTATATAAAAAAAAAACGTGTACTGATACCGAAAAAATATTTGTTGTACAAAAATCTACAACCCTTAAACTATTCTCCTACATACCTTCCAAAATTTAGTAGATACTTGTCTAGCGTGGCACAAGTTTTTGTATGGCGCCTGTGTATTATACCATGGTGTAACATGTTCCTTCAGCTCGTCATCAACGTTGAAGTGTTAACCACCAAGGACAGATTTTTAGGTTTAAGAAGAAAGTCGCTAGGAGTGAGGTCCGGGTTGTACGGAGGATGATCAAACACGTCCCAGTGAAATTCCCGAAAGAGTTATTTGGTCACGTTCGTCGTGTGAGGTCGGACATTATCATGGAAAAACAACCCCTTTGACAGTAATCCTCGGCGCTTGTTCTGTATTGCGCGGCGAAATTTCTTAATGGTCTCATAGTAACCATGTACGCTGATTGTTTGGCCTCTTGGTAAGAAAGGAATCAGTAAAATGCCTTTTCTGTCTAAAAAAACGGTGCACATGACTTTTCGAGGTGTCAATATTTGTTTAGGCGTAACCTTCGTTGGGGATGAAGTGCGCCACCATTCCGTTGATTTTTCTGTTGTTCAGTAACAATTTTGGGTGCCCAACGTGAGAAAAGATTTCGATACTTCAGTTTTTCAGTAACAATTTCATGAATTAGTGATCGTGACATTAGCGGAACTTCCAGACCAAGGTCACTAAGTGTAAACTTACGGTTGTTCTTAAACTTCTCTTCAATTGTGTGAACCAGTTCGTCAGTAATCACAGACGAGCGTCCACTTCCTTCTTCACCGCGCACTTGATCACGTCCTTCATTGAACAGTCTGACGCAGCTTCTAACTACTGAATCACTCAGAGCATTTTGTCCATAAACCTCGCACATTTGCCGATGAATTTCCTTTGGTTTAACTTTTTTTTGCATGTAGAAAACGAATCACAGATCTTACTTCACACGCGGTGGCTTTTTCAATTACGGCTGACATTATAAAGAAGTACTATAAAGCACAAGCACAGCGATCTGAAAATGGCGCACTTGTCTTCTCCTTATGTCCGAATAACTGCCGCGCATGCTCGAACTGCGATCGTAGCGCTGCCGCGGATAGAAATAGAAGCGGAAGTTACTTTGTAGACGACATTCGTATTTTGACAGTTAAATTTTCTTGTAATTTAGAACATTATTGTATTAGTTCTTATTTATTATGTTTTAATATTTAATATTAATTTTAATATTAATAAAGATATTCCAAGTCGCAGAAAAGTCTTCCATCAATTTTAATCTTTCTTTCATAGATATGTGCACAGTGCGCAAAAGAGTTTTGAAAAAAATCAATTTCAAATTTCTTTTCTGGGTCAGTTATTTGATCATCAACAGCCTCTTTCCCCCGGAATGCGTTTCATACGTCTTATCACATTTGTGGTTTAAATAACAGCTGCGTATCTGACGCCAATTCAGTTAAAATAGCTGTTACAGTAGCTCGTTCTAAACCTGTTTGTTTCCACATAAGAGCAACAATGGTGAAGAATTTCTATAAACTAGTTTCTGCAGTGCACGAGAGAACGTGCGGTAGCATCGGCGATTCTTTGTTGCAGTTCTGGAAACGAATAAGAGATGCGCTGTTGCAGTCTCAACCACAGTTATTGCTATACTAGTATTTAGGATTTTAGAAAACGAACACCTTGTGAGCGTAATGTTGTGCGCCTTCGTCGCAGTTTTGATAATATAGGGAGTAAAACTGCAGAGTCCGTGTCGCGGCATAGTGTGGAGTGTTCAGAGGTTGGCAGCGGCAGCAGCCGACCAATCGTAGCACAGATGGTGACAGCCAATGAGATATTAGCGCGTAACAACTATTTTGCTAGGCCTTCACAATAGATAGTATTGATTGTAGAGGGAATATTTATATTTTCGTATGAAACACGTTGAATTTCCTGCGAAAGGTGATGTTTTTATTGTAATCTGAAATACGCACAGTCACGAAAATAACTGTCTTCTTTTACGAACGAAATATCGTTGTTATTTACTAATGTCACATCGCTGAAGCAATAATTTTGGCGGAAGTAGAAAAACATTGAGAAGGAAGCACAGAATGATTTGCAAGAGACAACGTTACAATCAACACCATTATTGCATTTCATTGGTAAATGCAAATTATAGACTACATCTGAAACACTGTTATTATTACGAAATAAGAATCGAAGTAATTTATGTTAGCATATTGATGAAGTAAATAATTAATGCTGTTTCTGCTCTATGGTTGACAGGTTCTTGTATGTACCCTTGTCCGGTCAGTAAAAGTAATTGTCCTCGTAAAATGAAGATTTAGAAGCACTTGATCACTTTTTCGTACAGATCATAAAATAAATAAAACATGCTACATTTTATTGGCTTTCTCTCCATATTCACAAACGTTAACTCTCACGGTAGAATCGACAAGAAAACAACGCGTAATGAAGTGACAAGAAAACGCAACACGAAATAAACAGATTCGAATATTGCGCGAATATAAATCAGCGAATTTCATTGGCTCCCGTGCACTATCACCTGATTGGCTAGCCATATGCAGTGGCTGTAGCCAACATCGGAACACCCACCACTACGCCGCGACACGGATTCTGAAGTTAAGCCATATAGCTGTTGCGTCTGTCATGATTCTGGTTATTGCTGTTACACTACACGTTATTTACACTTTAGTGTGTGGTATAGTCTTAAACGAATGCGTTGTGAGCTTTCACTAACAAATAGCGCTGCTTGTCAGGCTCCGATCAGCTGTTCTGATCATCAACTGTTACTATAGTAACGTTCGTTGTTTACAAATACGTTTACTGTTTAATAAGCCCAACGGTATTTATAAGGCATTAACTATATTATTAGTGGTTATGTAAGTGTTGTTATCAATATGCATGCAACCAATAGCAAAACCAAAACTAACAACAGAAGCGTTAAAAGCAGTGCTGCATCTTATCTGCGTGTGTCGAACTCGCTCCGGCGTGATCGTATTCGAGATTGAAGTCGCTCCAAATAGCTTCCGGCTGCGTAAAATCCTCTTGAAGTATTAGCAGTAAGTATGTTTCCTTTGTCACAGGCGGGTTCCAGCACCAAAACACATATTACTACACTAGTATTTAGGATTTTAGAAACACGCACTTGACGTAACGAACATTTTTTTCAGAGATAATACAACAAAGAGAAAACAGGCGAGGTGAATCGCAACACGCTCCCCGCTAGGGGCAGCATCGTCGACACTATCGGTATTCTCAATCCTTCACAACAGGCTAACATATACAGTCACGACACTTCGACTGATTTTTATTATTCGCCACGATTGAAGCGCTCCACGACAGAGAAGATACCTAGTGCCATAAAAATCAGTAATAACTAGAAAATAACTCCACATTTGTTTTTATTTGCAGGGCAATTTATTTAAGATTATCTTGAAATCTATGATTTTTAACTAAGAATTTCGTATGCTATTAAAAGCAAAAATTGCTAATATACAACAGAAAATTCAACGTTCTGCAGAAAGACGTCGTTTTTCTACTCAGAAACGTCACGGTTTCTTGATCGCAATTCCAGTCAAATCAGTAAGCGTTGAACGTAAGAAACAGTGGCGGCTCGTACAAAATTTGACCAGTGTGCTACAATATTACAAAAATAAACAGGAAACAAAATATACTGAAATAAAAAGCGTGACTGACAATGGAAATAACGGAGCTTAGCAGTATCCCCGCCATGTCAACTGCATTCTACACAGGTGACAAATGAAACTGCTTGACTGAAAAGAGCAGTTTCACTCGCATGTTGGCTATACATTACTAATGTTGTTTGTGATTGAAGTTTTATTTACAGAAATTAAAAATTTGGACTCAGAGGTATTTCACTACGAGCCTCACACAAGTAGGTTTGAGAGACAACGCGCAAGACGCCTGAGCCAGCGTGCTATTTGACTCTGTATGCCGCAATATTCGTCATATACTATTTTTCCGCAGCCGTTACACGCAGTGCGAAGAGAAATATTGATGTGGTGCTGCAGTCGGTCTCAGCACACGAGTCGCCAGGCCTGACGTCGCGTCTGCGCATGCGCACTAGCGAAGAGACGACTGCGCACGTACCAGCGCGGCTGAATCCCACTTCAGCACACGGAACTGGTTTCCAGCTATCGCGGCGAGAGCGCTCCAAAATGCGTCCCTTATTACTAGCATTGTAATACGTATTATTGGAAGGGGATTGGCATATTTTTATCGTGATATCTGGACCGCATTCCAAGAGAAAGGATGTAATTTTACAGCGATTTCTCGCTTGCATTCCAAGAGAAATGGCATAATTTTAGTAATACGTTTACAGTATGCTGCAACACATTAGTACATTATCACCAGCCGCCACTGGTAAAAAACGCATATGGAATGCAATACCTACATTATTTAATGTAGCAGATCAGCCACTTCAGCTGTAACCGAAGGAAAATCCTCACAAACGCGACAGTAAAACAGCGAAAGCAAAAACACAGTTTCCCAACAAATCAGAAACCAAATCCACAACTGTTGCTACATCTGAACCACAAATAGCAAGAATTTCCAACACATTCGTTTCATAAGCAAAAGTAATTACACTAAAAAGTATAAACGTTGATAAGAAAGTCGAGTGAAGTGGAAAAATGTTCGAATCATTAGAATCCACATCGAAATAATACACTCCAAAGAAAGTGCCTATCTTATTAGAACACTACACAACAGGAATTATTTAACTCGACTTTGTTGTCTAGGAGTGTGACATCAACATTTTATTATATACCACACATATAGTGGTTAAGCCATAGTCACAAAAAATGAACCTTATATTCAAATAAAGTAAGTAGTTTCGATGATCTTTGTCATCATTATCAAACGTAAGAATATTGCAAGAAATCGAGCATGAACTGAAAATATCATGTGAATGAATTATGAAACAATGAAATGCAGGCCATCTAGAGGAGTGAAAGTGGCTCCCAACTGTCTGCTATATTCACATCATATGGTATCTGACCATTTGCAGCCATATTTTATTCCAAACCATACAGCAGCAGAGCAAGCTGGATTGTTGAAAAAGATTTTTAGTTTATGCTCAATTTCTTGCATTATTCTTACGTTTGATAATGATGATAACGATCATCGAAAGTAGTTACATTATTTGAAGGTTCATTTCTTGTGACTATGACTTAACCACTATATATGTGGTATATAATACAACAGGAATTAATGTTTCACGTCTGTTTATATTCTCTTACTTTCAGCAGAGTAGGCTGAAAAATACACACATATTCGTAAGTATTGCCTCATGAATAGGTTCTCGTTTATATCACTGAATCAGGGACATTCGGCTGTTTTACATTCATTTCACGATTATTTATATCTTTTGATATTTTACTAATGCTTGATAAGGCAAAAATTACAGAAACTATTTGGTTAATTACATACAAAAGAAATATAAACAAACATTACTCTTGCGGCACCTTGCCCACTACTAGGAGCGCTAGTGTCGTTTCAACTATTAGTTGGTAACAACCAAGGACGTTAGAATAGGGGGAGATGTCCTTAACACCACAGAAGTGAAGCCATTGCTGTCATATTATGGTGTCAATAACATTTGTGGTGACGAGCGTGTATTCAACTATCTGGTCTGTATTTGTCCACAATAGTATATTATATCAAATATGTATTGAAAAGCCATTTAAATATATGAAAGTTAACAGTGCTTTAATCTGAAAACATTTCCTTGGCTCCACAATATGGCGGACTGGCTTCAATGGACAGATAAACTTTGAATACGAGGTATGTCCACAAAGTAAGCAAAGTAAGTTCCGTTTGGTTACATAAACCAAACGTGAACAGACACAGAACAAATATTTAGTGTATAAAAATCTGCAACTGTTCAACTACTTTTCTACATAATATAAATTAATAAAATCCAGCAACCAGTTGCATGTAATTATTTATTTTAGACAACCGGTTTCGGACGCTTGAGTGCCCTTCTTCTGGTCTCTATACAGACAAACAAGTGGATTGGTATACAGTAAAGGCTATAAACGTACAAAAGTCGGTTACAGAAATTTGAAGCAGTTTGGAACCAATTCGATTGTAATAAGGTATGTTCATATAATGGGATAAAATTAACACTTACATTTTAGTATTGTTTCTTAATGAATGTAGCTACATGCTATTAGGAGAATCAACACTGAGTGCAGAATTGCTGAATTTTATTAATTTATAACCTGAACAGTTGCTGAAATGGATAAAGTACTTTTTCTACATAACTTCCGAAGTTTTGTAGGCGCTTGACATAGCATGGGACAGGTTTTTGTGTGCCTTCTTCGTAGAAGGTTGCCGCCTGTGTATTCAACCATGTGGCAAACATGTTCTTTCAGCTCGTCATCGTTGAAGTGTTGACCACCAAGGACAGATTTTAGGTGTAAGAAGAGATGAAAAGAATGTTCTTGTTCCCTTCACGTTGTCGCCCGACCTCACAAGGCGAATGTGACCAAACAACTCTTACGGGAATTTCACTGGGACGTGTTTGATCATCCTCCGTACAGTCTTGCTCCTAGCGACTTCCTTCTTACACTTAAAACCTGTCCATGGTGGTCAACACTTCAGCGATGATGACGAGCTGAAAGAACATGTTACCACATGGTTGAATTACACAGGCGGCAACCTTTTACAAAGAAGGCATACAAAGACTTCTGCCACGCTATGACAAATGCCTACAAAATTTCGGAAGCTATGTAGAAAAGTAGTTTAATACTTGTACATTTTTGTACAATAAATAATTTTCTGTATCTATACACGTTTGTTTTATATAACCAAACGGAACTTACTTTGTGGACATACCTCGTAGTAGCGCCGTCTCCCCTTATTTTAACCTCCTTGGTAACAGCAGCAGTAAGTGTCGCGACTGTGTATGTTAGACTGTGCTCTTCTGCTCTCAGCTCTAGTCTGCCAGCGAGGCCTACGAGAAATACAGGCCCCAGCGCAGTCGTCATACCACGTAGGCAAGGTAGTTCCGGCGCGATCGCTGGCCGATTGGCCGGCCGCTGGGGCACAGCCCACTGCCTCATAGCGGGCAGCCACAGAGCTAGCGATCGCTCCGGATCGGAACTACCTTTCTTACGTAGCATGGCGTCTGCGCTGGGGCCTGTATTTCCCGTTGGCCGCGGGCAGCTTATGACGTCATACAAAGGTCGCGTGTAACATGGATGGATGCAGGCAACAGGGAACAACTTGCGTTGTCTCGGCAGAATCCTGTCTTCCTAAAGCCGGCATGAAGTAGGACAGTGTTTTTCAATCTGTCTGTCGTGATACCCTGGGGGGTCGTAAAGTCTTGCTCGGGTGTTGCTGTCGCAGGAGGATGCAGCAGCGGCACGTTCTGACGTTCAGAAATGCCACACGGAAGTGACAGGTTTTCGTGAAAGTCGCTTCTGTAGGTGGAAAAATGGCTTTGTTGTGACACGTTTCGGGTGACCCTTAATAAGACATCAAAAGTGTACCTATGGCACTTTTGCTTTCTGACGATGAGCCGACCGAAACGCAAAACAATGAAGCAATTTTTCCACCTCATCGGATGCATTACTTAAGCGACACAGCCTTCATGCAGTACTGCTACAGTTATTTACAATGGTCGAAATCTTCTTGTATCATTTTGTCACATGTTCACATACCGTTATGTCAGAAAAACAAGTAATCGATAACTTAATATTATTTTTAATCAGTAGAGAGCAGCCGGCCGCGGTGGCCGAGGGGACTGAGGCGCTCCAGTCACGGTCTGCACGGCCACTACGGTCGGGGGTTCGAATCCCCCCTCGGGCATGGATATTTGTGCCGTCCTTAGTATAAGGTAGTTGATAAGTAGTTTGTAAGTTTAGGGACTGATGACCCCGTAGTTAAGTCCCATAGGCTTAACAAACATTTGAATTTGAGTAGAGAGCAATACCTACTTACTACTGGATCACAGTAGTTTTTAGCTGGTAACGAGTTTTCAATTATTTTTAATCAACTAATAACAATACCATTTTATTACCGGATCATAGTAATTTACTGCTGATTAAGGGTTTCCAGTATCCTTTCAAAGAAATCGTAAGTTTATTACCATCCTTGAAATGTTAAGAAGGCATACATCAGCTTCGATGGTTTCATACTCGCACATGACAACACGTCGCCACATAACATATTGAAAACCAGCAAAACCGTACATCAAATACTTGTGGTCATGAAGTCTGTTACTTCGGTTTTGATTCGTTTCCACCAATGCGACTTTCACAAGACGTGAATCACTACGCAGATCTTAGATAAATCTACATGAAAAAATTAAATACTTTGACTTTGGAATCACTGGCATAGCTTTATTATGGGCTTGGGGGTTCGCCGGGCATTTTTGCTCGGAAAAGGGAACGCGGGGTGAAAAAGGTTGAAAAACTCTGAACTAATACAGTGTGTAAACTGTTAGAAAGCAGAGTTGGAGGGGGGAGCGGGGAGCAGAGGAAGCGAGCCCCACCTTACACCCTGACAGCGGTGGGGAGAGAGACGAGCGGGGAGACAAGCCACGCCTACGTCCTGCAGTGCTGACACACAAACTACGCGGCATGCTTCCGCGAAAGTACAGGTGGCGAACATCGCTTTAAATGTTGATCATAAATGAAACAAAGCAGCGTACTCACGAGAATGGTTGATAACGATACCAACTACAGGAATCACTCATTTAAGTTGCGTGTTACCCAAAACGGAACACTCAGAACACTGGCATGCAAATAATAAGAAAGCAGACGTCTATTGTCGCCTCTCACAGCATTTGCAGTCAGTAATGTTGGCTGCAGCCTCGAAACAAAGATTGCCTGCCGAAGCCGCCCGACGTCTACCGACTTGTACCGATTCAGGGCTAGGGAGAGCTCTGCCATCAAACATTTACAACACACTCATGACTACATGAAACACGCCATGCACTACGTTGTTAATTAATTTGGCCCAGCATTACAGAGAAGATATGATTACAAACAGTGAACACAAAACCACAACAAAGAGATGCCTTATAAATGTACAACTTAACGCCACAAAACTGTACTGGATGGAAACACAAAACGGGATATTTGAAGTAAAAACTGTTTAATAAATGAAATGGAAGAGCATTTCTGTGATGGATAATGCCTGTGCTCTCTCTCTCTCTCTCTCTCTCTCTCTCTCTCTCTCTCTCTCTCTCTCTCTCTCTCTCTCTTTCTGTTTGCTTAATAAATAAAAAGGGCAATTTGTTTTGTAACTGAAACACTTTCGTGAACAAGACATCCAAAAAAGGTTTTCTAAGTTAATACTTACTCCTATCTTAATTAGTTTTACGAACTACTACATTGTCACAGCTTAATAACTACCATTCAAGAACAGATGTTAAGCAAAGAGTGATAGACATTCAAGCAACGACAGCCCTTCACGATGTCCGCAGTGATTAAGTGCACGCTGTCGTCCTCTGTGTTCTCCATAGTGAGAGGTAACGGCAGGAATGCACGTTATTTGTATTCGTTCAAACGGACGACTCATTTACGAATCGCCACAACTGTAGCTGGGAGAGACGCAGCTTAAAGAGTCGGCTTCAAGGCGCCACTTCGGCGTATTTTCATCCGGACCAGCATATACGACGACCGCACGCACACACCTGACAGGGGAGGAGATATTAGTGTAAGTGTTATGCCGGCATTCTGCAACCCAAGATTCCTTAAAGAGCAGTTAAGCTTCTAAATATAGCACTTACAATACTAAGAAAAAATAGTAAGATCTTTTGTTCAGATTTTATTGCTGCTAAAATTTGTAGTGAAGGGAACGTTTTCTCTTCGAAGTAGAAACAGAAATTATGTTCATGATAATGGCAACAATCTATTGGGTCAGCCACTAGAAATGCCAGCATATAATTTCTGATTTCTCTATTCAATTGCAAAGAATAAATTATAGTGTTGAGGATAATGTTAATTAAAATGTGTACTCTGCTTAAAATGATAGCATTGAGAATGTAGATGTTGTCACTCTTACCCAGAATGACATGGTAGCTTTGAATGAAAACACTGGAGGTGTTGTATCCGACATTGGCATTTCAAATGAGCAGACACTGGAGTCAAGTAGGGTGAGTCACAGAACTGCTTCAGTCGACACTTTACCAACCCAAGATAATAGCGAGAAGTAAGTTTGTAGACATCAAGATATGATGTCAATGTTTAAACTACTTTTAATTAGGCAAGATGAAAACACTAAAAGACTAGAAACTGGGTAATTAAAGTGAAACAAAGCAAGAAAAAATACAAAAATATCAAAAGCAAAACTCAAAGGAAAAAATAAAAAGATTTTAAAAGGGGCTAAAAGAATCCATAGAAAGGCTAGATAACAGGTAAATTGAATAAATCTTGAAATAGTAAGTTTGAGGCTATGTAAAATACGGCCAATGCCAGTAAAGCTAGATCAGAGAAGTTTTGGCGAAAGATTGATCAGGAAACACTACAGCAAGATGAAAAATTAAAAATGGATAAAATTTGAAATTACTCACGAAGTTGATGTTTATCTTAAGCTAACTGATCAAAATGTGCAGGATCAAGAAAACGCTGTGTCATTAATTAGCACCAATGATCATAAAGTTTTACCTGTAGAATCCGCTTGTAAAGCAATACAAGTACGATTCAACACTAGATCAAGATGAAAAATTAAAAATGGATAAAATTTGAAATTACTCACGAAGTTAATGTTTATCTTAAGCTAACTGATCAAAATGTGTAGGATCAAGAAAACGCTGTGTCATTAATTAGTACCAATGATCACAAAGTTTTACCTGTAGAATCCGCTTGTAACAGCAATACAAGTGCGATTCAAGGTGGAGAGAAACGGAGCAAACAGTGGAAAAATTCCCAGAAATACACCAAGTAAATAACAGTTTAAGTAAAGTAACAGGTGAAATTGAGCAAACAGAAGAAAAGAAATGAACCAAAGAAACGAAAGAAATACTTCATGTTAGTGATTCTAATCACATTATTTTTATTGAGCCGTTTAGGGTCACTATACTTGAACAATTTACAAATCAGCAAAGGAGAACTAATGCGTTTGATCAGAGAAAACATTCCAATAAAATGATCTGTGGCACATAACGTTTCTGTACACAAGACGGTAGTTGGCAGTATACTGAACAAAGTCAATTCACCTGAAATGAACCAAACAAAGACTCTAATCGGGTATTTACAGGAGTTCATGGCTGTCAAGATATTGATGAACATTAACTTTACAACCAGCTTCTGGAAGATTCCTTTAGTAGAGAATTGTCATGAATATTTTTCATCGTCTGTGAAGGACGAAGTTATCGGTTCATATTGGGAACAGGAACAATGAAGGACGTACTTTACTTAGCTTATACAGTATAATAAAACTTACGTAAGAGGTTTCTCAGGGGGCAAATAGCACTCTTTGCATTACGATTACCGGGTACCTGAATTAACTGACAGCTTACTTCCTTTTCCTTCACGCTGTTACTTCTTACCTCTTCATCATTCTGAACTATTCACTATCTTCTTCAACTTTCTTCACTATCCATAGTAGGTGTAGAAAACGCAAGAGAGACATGACATAAAATATGACGACAACCTCAATTAATAACCAAAATGAGTAAACCAGCAATATGAACATGTACAAAGCACAGGTAAAAATGAAAACGGTATCACAACAACATAAACACACAGGCCATAATATACAACAGAATACGTTACAGTTTTTACAGGTGAGAGAACAATACAATGTTACACCAACAGACAAAAGTAGACAGCTAAGTGAGTAAGAACTGAGATTTGTCAAGAAGTTACCAATAGGTTCCTTACCACATTAAAAAATAATTAAGCTAGCAATGGAAGATGAAGAAGAGGATATCGCTAAACCAGGTAAGTGAACGTGGCCAGTAAGGACGAAATAAAACAGTGCGCATATCCACACAGTAATGTATATGTTCTAAGAACGTAGGAAATCAGAATGAAACTTTCACTCTGCAGCGGAGTGTGAGCTGATATGAAACTTCCAGGCAGATTAAAATTGTGTGCCGGAACCGGGACTCAAACCTGGGACCTTTGCCTTTCGCAGACAAGCGCTCTACAGAGTGAGCTATCCCGACACGACTCACAATGCCGCCTCACAACTTTACATCTGCCACTACCTCGCCTCCTACTTTCCAAACTTCACAGAAGTTCTCCTGCGAACCTCGCAAGACTAGCACTCCTGGAAGAAAGGATATGGTAGAGACGTGGCTTAGCCACAGCCTAAGGGATGTTTCCAAAATGAATCTTTGGCTCTGCAGTTTCATATCAGCGCACTCGCTGTGGCTAAGCCATGTCTCTACCATATCCTTTCTTCCAGGAGTGCTAGTCTTGCAAGGTTCGCAGGAGAACTTCTGTGAAGTTTGGAAAGTAGGAGGCGAGGTAGTGGCAGATGTAAAGTTGTGAGGCGGCATTGTGAGTCGTGTCGGGATAGCACAGTCGGTAGTGCGCTTTAGAGGTGCCGGGCGCCGTGGCTGAGCGCGCCCGGTCAGAGGGCTGCTCGTCCTCTGTAATAAAAAATAAAAAAAAAAATTAAAAAAAAAATGCTGAGCCAAAATCACATCGAACAAGAACGAACAAACACGATCAGCGTCCGCAACGCACACAACTACCTATAGAGCAAAAGAAAGGGGGGGAAAAAAGTCGGTAGAGCGCTTGCCCGCGAAAGGCAAAGGTCCTTGGTTCGAGTCCCGGTTCCGGTACACAATTTTAATTTGCCAGGAAGTTTCAACATAGGACATGATTGGTACGTGAAAGGAGATAGATGGTATACTCATTAGCATGAAATGATACGACGAAGATGTTTCCAATAATCAATATTATAACATGTTGAAACGCAAAGAATAGAAAACATAAAGAGGTTTATTGTGTAAAGAAGTTTATTGTGTTATGGAGTTTATTATAGGCCGACTGGAAAGCCGCCCAATTAGGTGGGTAAAAGTGAAGTAAGAGTCAAATGGTTGTATGATGAGCAGGTAATTAGAGATAAAAAGCGACGTGATTGTCGGTCGACATGTATAAGAAAATGTTTAATGGTAATTACAAACGAAGTAGTTTCGTCAATCTAGTCAATTGCAGGTCACACATACAAGTATTGTGTAAGCAAAATAATTCAAAGAGAAATCAGTCTAGAGACTAGTTTAGTAAAACTGAAACATAATTTGTTAGCAAAGTACAATTTTGCTAAAGATACACATTGAAAGTTACAGTAGCAAGATGTGTGGTAGCCAAAGATTATATACAAATTAAAAGGAACAAGGAACCTATCTGTTTCAATAACAACAACAATTTTATAAATAGTGTATTTTGTATATTAAAAAAATAAAAAATAATAAAAAAACGACATTAAGAAGTGTTCCCTCAGTAGATCTGTGAAATGTATTTGCAAATCTGATATTAAGTACTGTAAGTGTAAACAAACTAACTAAAATATTTAAGACCAGTAAGGAGACTTTATAATCACAGACAAAGCAACAGTGCGGCAGTTCGCTGTAGATGACAGTTATAGGCAGGTAATAAGACGGACGGCATGTGACCCGTGACTCAAGTCCAGAGCACGCAGCTGAAGACAGGTGCGGGCAGCTACCGGCATCTAAACGACAGGAGGCGACCGCCCAAAACGCATGGCACCAAAACAAAAGCAATGGATATGTTTGTAAACAAATATCTTTCCACAAACAAACAGCAATTAGCAGTATAATATAGCTTTTATGTCATTATGTTTTCATGTAAGTATTATTTAGAATTATTAAAACCTTAATTTAAGGTATTTTGTATTTTTACTTGTAATGGAACTGGTCTTCTAAGCTGAGCTGTAAGACAGGAAAATGGACATTCAACTGTCAAACTCAGCAACTATCCAGCAAATCAAAAATACGCCACGGACCACAGGACCACGGACCAGGCACCAGTGTTAATGTTGTGGATCGAGTGTATCGATATCAGTCGTGGCGTAAGCAAGATAGAATGTGTGGAACTGAAGCTTGCGATTTTTGTTTATTTATTTATCATCTAATAATGTGTAAAAAGGCAAAAGTGTGATGTGTTACAATAAATTAAATTTTCTCAGTGTATCTATATGTTAGATAACTTCAGTGATGGCGAATTTAATGTGCAAAGAAATTAATTTTGATTTGCATTAAAAAGACAACAAAGAGTCGATATTACTATATGATTTTGAATATTTTTGAACATGTTGCAAAAATAATATAATCATGTAGTATTTGCTGAAAATAGTATAACCAAATGATCAAAGGACTGCTACAATATTTAAGAGCGCATTATATTGTATTATGTGGCTTGATATTCCAATATTAATGTGAACTTTTTATTAATAGATTTTCATAATTATGAAATAATTGGAGATGGAAATAGTGATGGGAATTATTACTTTTTTGTTGAAGAGACATGTGTAATGTTAATTTATATTTGTGAGATTTGGGTTCATAACATTAAAGAGTAATAGTATAGCAGAGCTCTTGACAGAAGGTAGGCTTTAAACTTTTCGAAATTGATGCAAAATTTCTTATTCCCAAAATTGTGTGCTGTCATCGAGAACATCCTGATTTTGGATTTACGAATGGGGGGAATGAGTGATACTACTGGCTTGCAGCCATCATACTCACTTTCTTCAGAATAAGTCAGAACAGAGCCGTCTGCAACTGACGCAGTGTCTGCTCCCTCCCGTTTTGGCAGACATCACGAGGAGGCTGAGTGGGGGCTGATATGGAGCTGTTTATTTCGCATATCAAAATATTAGGTGTTAAAGAAGTTTTCTTGGTAGGAGAACTGTGTGAAATAGAAAGGGTGAGAGAGAGAGAGAGAGTAGATGAGCTTGTATCCAGTGAGAAAGCTCCGCCCCTATTTGCAAGTTGAGATCTGATTGGCTCCCGCCTATACTAGTTGTCCGCCAAAACTTTAAGCTTCTTTTATTAATATTTAACTTTCCTATGTCTATTAAAATTACCTGTATACTTTCTGTAATGTTTTTGTGCTAAGCTATATTTCGGTTAATTCAAAGATTTAATTATTTGTATATTTTGTAATAAGTTGAACAATGTTAGTCTAGAAGTTTCGCTTGGCACCAAAACGGTGGCTTGTGGCGCGCAGCGAGGTGCGGCTGCAGTCAGTCGAGCGCCGACCGCGATATCTTGCACATTCATGTTAGTTCAGTGCGGGCTAGGGTCAGTTTATACGTTATGTATCGTTTATATATTTAATATTACTCAGTCTGTATATTTGAGCTTGGATATAAACTGGCATTTCTTCAATAAAAACAAGCACTGGCATCCTACAAAAGCTAAAGTTAATGGTAGTGCAGTACTTCCTAGCCATATCTCAACACCTCTTTAAGCATCACTTCAGGTACAACGGATGCGCGACCTCTGTGCTTCAACTGCGCAATGGGACATCAACTACGACAGAAGACAGAAGGTTAGTGAAAGAGTGATTTTAGATATGCACTGAAGTTGCATATCGACACGGCACCTCCCGTGCAGTGTTGCCCTGTTTACAAACCAGAGGACTGGCACGAAGTGCGTTGGTAACATCGCCGAGGGAAGGCATGAAAGAGGGGAGGTGTTTTAGGAACTTTGTCAACTATGCACTGACCGATCCTCCCTGTCTTTTTTAAATAGATGCCCCGCCGTAATGCACACTGGCTGATACAGTTGGTCATAGAATAGCAGTTGATTACATAAAAGTTTATTTCGACAATGTAAAGGTAACATAAATTATCAATGATAATTATTGTAAGGAGTCGTGTTCTCCTGACTTTCATTCCAAAATATTCTGACCTCATCATCATATTCTATTTGTCGAGATGATTCATTTGAGTATAAACCTGATGGGGTACGACTATTTTTAACAGTAGCAAGCACATTTAACATGCAAATCACAGAATCATGTCATGAGGGCAATAATGTATTTGGACTCGAGACTGGAGAAATTACTTGCTGACATACACTTGAAGGTACAGTTTTTGTGTGCCAGCCATCCGGGGCAGACAGCCAACCGTCCGCCCAGCAGAGATGCCCTCAGAAAAAAAAGAAACCTTCCACCATGACTCAGGCTACCTGAGGAATCGCCGAGGACACTTTCACAGCAGCGAACAACAGATTTTTATCGCGTTAAAAGGGACGCTTAGGCAACACGTAGTCCACCTGCGTATAAAAACATGCAGTTTGGTGTGACGTGGCGCCTAGCAACGATCATAACAAAAGCATTGCTAAGAAAATTCGGGAACCCAGCACACATGTTAACTGGATTGTTATTGGGCAATTTAAACTGGGCCCCAAACCGTGTTTGAAAATGTTCAAATGTTTGTAAAGTCTATGGGAGTTAACTACGGGGCTATCAGTCCATAAACTTACAAACTACTTATGAACTACTTACGAACTAGGACGGCACAAATATCCATGCCCGAGGGGGGATTCGAACCCCCGACCGTAGTGGCCGTGCGGACCGTGACTGGAGCGCCTTAGTCCCCTCGGCCACCGCGGCCGGCAAACCGTGTTTGAAAGCGAGCAGTCGACAGACAGGCAGACATGGCGACAAAACCGGAGGAGAGGGAACGCGGCAAATATACTTGGCAAGACAGACTTCTGCGTTACGCTTGATAACGAGGACACTTAGTGTTCAGTGCGAGTGCACAGAAAAAAAAAAAAAAAAAAAAAAACCTCCATTACAGTATTTCACTAAGAAGGAGTACTCTGTCGAAGCGAATCTAATTGATACTCCAGTGAAGGATACTATAGATTGCGCGGTGTTGGCCACGATACTTAATGCCCGGTGTGAACATGTACAGAGAGTAATTAGTTAACGTCTGGGAGAGCATATTGAGTGGTTATCTGAACTACATACCACGCCAACAGAACGAGACTAGGGACTGTTAGGGCGTTCTTGACATAAGACGTAGGGAGATTTCGATTGATAGAAGTCGATCAAGGCTGACAAAGATAGTGTTTTTGGTTCCAGCATAGACGACACAGCAAGGAGGCGTCGTAGCTAATGGTACAGTGTGGAAACGGTTATGTGAATTCTACCCTTCCTCCCCAATCAGCAATTGCAGACCACATTTATGATACCTCACAACATTTATGACGACGTGACACCCTCGACGGTAAGTAAAGTAATTCAATCGGTTTAAAGTTAAGTAGGCACGACACTTCAGCCATTCTGCCGATTGCACAAATCTTGTTAATTGAAATGATTATTTAAATAATTTTGAATAGAGTTTATTTACATTGTTCATAATATCCTAACAATATCTGTCAATTCAGCTAACCGATACTATCCAAATATTCAATGGAACATTCAGTTTCGTATGCAAAGACGTTCTCAGGAGTATAGTTACCCAAGTCTCACCTTCCTTAAGTGTTTTCTTCCAATAGCTAGTGACATCACTTTAGTACCAGATCTGATCCTCACTAGTTACATTATTTGTTGTCTTACAGGAGGTGTCATCGGAGTTTAAGCATAAGTGATAAAGTGTCACAGAGTGTACATAGACAAGGAACATCTTTCTGAATTCTTCTGAACATGCTGTTGGTGTCTTCCTTGCAGGAGCCAAGGGTATATTGTCAGATAATTCTGTTGCACAACGTAAAATAGTTGGAAGAGTAAACAAATTAAAATGAAAACTGTACGGTTCGCGCTAGATTACATACAGTTAAAATGAAAAGACAATACGTTAATTGTGCACTGCCTTTGATTCTGTATAAATAAAGAAAGTGGCATCCTTTACATAATTTGTTTTACCAGACTAGTTGTCCGCCAATTAACAGCCTCAAAATCAAAAACTAACGACTTGCGTACCGTCTTCTGCGCAGGGGACACAACGTGGGAAGACAACAGGTTGCTGAACGGTTCCTTTAGAGAGTGTGTATTTCGCTCAGGGCGTTGGAAGCAACTGCGCACCTCGCGAGTTCTGCACTTTCGTTGCAACCGAATTCAGTTACTCGAAATCTGTGGCAACAGGGAGAAGATCAAGGAAAGAAGAAAAATGTGGGAGAGACTTTAAAACTACTTTCTCGCAAAATATCATTACCAATTCTTTCTCTCCCTCCACCTCTGCGTAACAGCACGCGTGATTTAAGTAGTTAATTTGTCGCAGAACTGACTTCCTAACAGTAATAATGTCATTACATACCCTCGTTTTAAGTACTACTTTTAATATATACGGATAAGGGACTTGCGGTTGCAGATAGCTCTTTTCTTATCCACACAGACCTCTAACCATGACGTTTGCATGTATTATTATGGGCGTTGATGTTTACAGACCTGGTTGTCACACGAATTTAATCATAAGTGAGCAAAGATGTAAACAATAACGGAAATACATTCATTACTGCCTCCTGTAGTATCTTTCTTCCTCTGGATCTCTGCCGAAGACTTTGAAACACACTAAAAGGGTTCTCCCCCCTACTGGCTGCCATTGAAAAGTTGGCAGTGTCCATTTAGAAGCGCACAGCACTGGACTGCTGGCAGTGAGAAACTCTGTGGTAGTCAGGAGACTCTGACTGCAGTCGATTTCCAGCCGTGCTGTCTTCTCTCGTGCTTGCATACCAAGTATCGTTGGAAGCTTGAATTATTATTTGTATCTATGGGAAGGTAATGTTTGTAGACTATACTCCCCAGATCAACAAATTATCCTCCAGTTCACTTAAAGTGTAATTTTGTCGATAAATATTAGTTACTTGAAAAGAAAACTACATTTCCTAGACTCTATGGCTCTGTTTGTGAAAAACAGTCCTACGAGAGAAATCTGAACATCAGAAAAATGTGTTGATCTAATTGTTATCCCTTTTGAATGAAGTCACTTTCCAAGCTACTGTAATCGAAATCCGGCTAGCATTTTTGAAGTTTTGGTCAGAGATATATTTCGGCGAGGAGTACTTAATACAGACAACTGAGTCTTGCCGTCGCTTTTTCACGGAATATTCAAGTTAAAATTAAACTCACGCGTTCTATGTCTCACTCAGAAACATCCACAAGTTATTACTTTGGGCTCCTTTAAATCTCGCTCTCTTTGTAGATTTTTAATCTTTAATAATGAAATTAGGAATTTAGATGTGAATAACGTTACGAGAACATTCGTAAGTTGTAACCAGGACTATTAATAAAACCTTTAACCGCAATAAAAGGAGCAGAAATAATAGGTCTCAAAACACCCGCCGAGAAGACCAAGATAATGACAAACGTTAAGAACCCAAAAAACCATTTTCAAATGTGAGATCAAAACATAGAGATTGTCAAACAAATAAAATACATTGGAAAATGAATAAGTTGGAATGCCCTCGATAAATATACGGTGGAATTTACAAGAAATGGTGTTGAAATGGTCTTCCAACACGCAATAAGAAATTCTTCCCACAGAGTGCTAGCATAAGGCATTACAATACATTTACCAAAACCCTGCTTGCAGCTGAAACACTGACCAACCACCGTCCATTTGAAAGACTGGAGATCATAGAAGAAAAATGTTACAAAAAATATTTGACCGCCAGGGAATTGTGTCTATGGTTTATATATCTAGAAAAGGCTTTTGACCGTGTTTCTAAAAAGAAGCTATTATCATATCTACAAGCTTATGGAAGAGGAGGCAAACATCGCAGGCAATTATAGGTCTTTAGGTAGATTGTCAGGCAGCAGTCAGAGTTGACGGCTAATTGAGTTCATGATTCACGGTATTTTCAGGGGTAAGACAAGGCTGTAACCTGTCACCACTGTTGTTCATACAGTTTATGGATGATTTGTTGAAAGCAATACAGCCAGGGTAAGATTAAAACAGGTGGAAACGAGCAATCTCGAATAGGCCGACTACTTAGTTGTTATGGAAGATTCGCTTGAAGGTTATAATTTAATAGTGCAGAGCTAGATCAGAGATTTATGGGTTATAGTATAAAGATCAGCAAGTGTGGAGAGAGATTTAAACAGATTGATTACCAAATACGAAGAATAAAGTTAGAACAACCGGACAGTTTTCAAGTACTTAGGATATATTTTCTCAAAGGACGACAACATAGTGAAACAACTGGAATCAAAAATGTTTCTATAGTCTATGGGACTTAACTACGGGGTCATCAGTCCCTAAGCTTACAAACTACTTATGAACTAACTATGACTAAGGACGGCACAAATATCCATGCCCGAGGGGGGATTCAAACCCCCGACCGTAGTGGCCGTGTAGACCGTGACTGAAGCGTCTCAGTCCCCTCGGCCACCGCGGCCGGCAACTGGAATCAAGGTGTAGCAAAGGTAATGCAGTGAGTTCTCAGCTACGATCTACTCCCTTCTGCACGAAGGAAGTTAGCACCAAGACTAAGTTAGAAGTGCAACGTTCTATATTTCGACCAACTTTGTAGTAAGGCAGGCATGGGCAAACATTTCCGCCCGGCGGACGCGCCCGCGCCCCACGGGCGGATTACTCTGTAGTTCACCGCCCCGGCAGCGACCGTGTGTCGCTAGTGTCGGCAGCAGAGCGAGAGAGATAGCTGCGGAAAGAGTGAGACCGCACTGCACGGCTTAAGCTGGATTGTCCCGCCGGTCATATCGAACGTAAACGTAGTACCATAGGAAGCGCAGCTCTTTAATGTGGTCGAAGAACGGTAAAACAGGCAAACCATTTACTGTTTGGGTAACAAGTAGTGCTTCTATGGCATAATAACTACGCGAAGCTTTAGAAAAACACAAATCAAAGAAAAACTTAGTAATTTTGTGACCCAAATTTGATTCTATTAGTATTGTACATGCACACTCGTCATATATACAGTAGTCTGCTGTATGTATAAATGTTTCTTAAATGAACTAGTATCATAAATATGGTATTTTAAAAATAACTTTCTGTAAGAGCTAGAGTGCCTCATTCTTCTCAAGGCGGCGCACTATTGCCCCTCCCCACCCCCCAAATGCAATTCCTGCAAAATGTGCGGGAGTGAGACGGCGATATGCCAAACGCTACAAGGGGGAAACGAAGGAAGGCGTTTTTTGCAACACAGTGAGGCTACTAAGTGGAGATGGCAATGTCGTATAGTGCTTATAAAATCGAGATATTAGCACAAATATATATGTGCTACCCTTTTTCATTCGTCAGAGCAGTAACTTTATTCTTTAATGAAATAAGTACATTACGCAGGATTCGTGTAGTTAGCAGAAATACATATCGTTCTTCCAGCTGCCGGCCGCGGTGGCCGAGGAGACTGAGGCGCTTCAGTCATGGTCTGCACGGCCACTACGGTCGGGGGTTCGAATCCCCCCTCGGGCATGAATATTTGTGCTATCCTTAGTTGTAGCTAGTTCATAAGTAGTTTGTAAGTTTAGGGACTGATGGCCTCGTAGTCGGATCCCATAAGCTCTACAAACATTTGAATTTTGTTCTTCCCGCTCGCCACTCTGCCCCACACGCCGCTGCGGACAGTGCGTGGGGCAGGGGGACGGTAAAGGCCGCAGGGCGGTATTTGGCCATGCCTGTTGTAAGGGAACGAAAGCTGAATAGATACAGATTACCTTATTAATAAGGCTAAGCTTACAGATGTGAAAGTAGCAAGGATGATTGCAGATACTAATAGGTGGGAACAATGGCTGGAGTGTTCCCACAACGTGGAAAACAAGGAAAAACTGGAAATGATCACCATACACTAAGAAATGAAGGTGGGGTCATGTTACAAGGATGAGATAGGCTTCCGCAGTGTAAGGTTAGAGGAGTCGAGGTAGACCAAGGAGAAATTACTTGGATTCGATCAAGATTGATTTTGAAGTAAGAATTTCAGACGAGGCATCAATTTTGGCATTGAATAAGGGATCATGGAGGAATTTTATTATGAGGGGCTAAGCTCCAGACTGAACGCTAAAAGGCATAGTGATGATGATGATAGGAAACGAAGAATTGATTTTTATGGAGATATACTTGTTGTTGATGTGATCTTCAGTCCGGAGACTGGTTAGATGTTTACACTATCCTGTCCTGTGGACGCCTCTTCAACTGAGAAGAACGGCAACCTACATCCTTTTGCATCTGCTTACTGTAATCCTCCCTCGTTCTCAAATGTTTGTTAAGCTTAAGGGACTTAACTGTGGTGTCATCAGTCCCTAAACTTACAAACTACTTATGATCTACCTTACACTAAAGAGGGGGTGATTCGAACCCCCGACGGGGAACGGCCTCGCGCATCGTAACATAATGCCTCAATGCGCCGCCGCGGCCCCTCGTTCTCCCTCTACAATTTTTACCCCACTCTAAGTTGACGATTCCTTGATATCTCAGAATGTGTTCCACCAATCAATTCCTTCTCTTAAGATATGATAGAAATTCCTTTTCTCCCCAATTCTGTTGGGCGCCTCCTCATTAGTTACGTGATCGTCTCTAGCACCACATTTGGAAAGCTTCTATCATCTTTTTGTCTGAACTCTTTATCGTCCACGTTTCACTCCCATACAGTGCTACACTCCAGACAAATGCTTTCAGAAAGGACTTTCAACATTTTACACCCTTATGAGCGACAGAGATTGTCGTTATGGGGTGGCTTTCGTGTCTGAATGATACAGATAGCCGTACCGTAGGTGTAACCACAGCGGAGGGGTATGTGTGGAGAAGCCAGACAAATGTGTGGTTCCTGAAGAGTGACAGCAGTCTTTTCAGTAGTTATAGTGTCAACAGTCTGGATGATTCACTGAGCTAGCGTTGTAACATGAGCTAACGTGGTTTTGTCATGCAGTTACGGCGAACGACTGAAAGCAAGGGGAAATTACAGCCGTTAGTTTCCCAATGACATGCAGAAGGCCACATAGAACGAATCCAAATAAATATACCCCCCCCCCCAAAGTTTTGGACTTCTTCCGCAACAGGAAAACGAAACAAAATAGTTTAAAGAAACGGTGTAATATTTGAGAGATCTTCTAATCACAGAAAGTGTAGTCATAGATTAAAGCCAGAAAAGGGAGGTTCCAAACTAAGATCAAAACGAAATATCCACATCCCTGCAGAAGGAAGGAAAACGAGTGTAGTGTCATTGGATGTCCCCCTCAACGCTTTAACATTTGCCGGTACCCCTTCCTTCGTTTTCTGCTAATTGCCGGTCGCGGTGGCCGAGGAGACTGAGGCGCTCCAGTCACGGTCTGCACGGTCGGGGGTTCGAATCCCCCCTCGGGCATGGATATTTGTGCCGTCCTAGTTCATAAGTAGTTTGTAAGTTTAGGGACTGATGACCCCGTAGTGAAGTCCCATAGACTATACAAACATTTGAACATTTCTGCTAATTTCTTGAGATATTTGGTCCAGCCACTATCAATATCTCGGAAACAGCGCAAGATAACTGTTGTTTTTCTTAGCATTTCTTTCACGGTACAACCTTAGAAAGTGAGATAGTAGTGATAGCGCAAGTTACAAACCCAGCATACGCCACTGATCAATACTTACAGTTAGTGTTAAACCGTTGCCTGAAGAGCAACCTGAACACTGCTGCCAACCCGCCCTCCAGTAAAGGGAATTGAAATTATTACTAAAGGAAAAAAAGTCAGAAAATAAAAATCATAGAACCGTTAAAATAGACGTATCTCACATCAAACAATTATGCACTCTACAAATATTTACATTTAAATGAGTGACAAATGCTACTACATATTACACCGAACACCTCCTTACACCGTATAGATTTACTTGTTGTAGAAAAAATAAAATCTGCAGAGATTACATCGTTAAGTACCTACTAAGATTTTCAGTTACCGATCTTATGATTTCACCTTAAAGCTCTGATACTTTCTCAACATAGCTACCACAATTTATAACTACCGTACAATACTGACTGTTGGTTGTTCTGCTCTCATACTGATCAAATGTGTAGGTAGTGTTACTTTTCAAGCATGTTCTTTTTATTGGAGCCAAATTAAAGATGAAAGTTATCCAATACTAGCGGAGTGTTTCCTTTTTACTGAATTTTCTTCTAATGTAGTTTGAATGGATAACATACATACATAGTTGATTATTTAGTCTGACTTGCATTGATAGAAGAATGCATTTCTGTGTCCGTGGACGTATCTGATTGCTCTATATATGTGTAACTGTAAATATCGTGGTTTTATTTTGCTACATCACGGAGCTTTTCAAGACAATATAGCAACAGACGTTGCCTCCGTCCTCCGCAAAGTACGCTCCGTGGCTTCGTTGTCGTGTGATCACATTTGGCGCAGCGGGCTGCGAGCATTGCCAGTCAGCGGCAGCAGCAGGTGTCGTGGCTTGGCGCTGCCCCATTCAACCAGCGGTACGCGACACAGCGCCGCTTTACTTCTGCTGAGCTTCTCCACAACTGCTCGAGCGCCGGCAGCTCCAGAAATTCTCGCTGCGCCTCACAGTCCCATCCAGTGTTGCCAGACGTAGGGAATTTTCCCTACACGTAGGTACTTTTAAGCATTAAAATCATGTAGGGAATTTTCATCCAAAAGTCCCTAACGCATAGGTACTTTGTCAACATTTTACAATCGCCGACCCAGGCCTAGCGGGTAATGTTGGCAACAAACTTGTCGGCACGCGGGAATGAAGCCGACCAATTGTGGCAAAGTTTGAACTAGCCGACAGTGGCGGCTCGTAAAAAATTTGACGAGTGTGCTACAATATTACAAAAATAAACAGGAAACAAAATATACTAAAATAAAAAGCACGACTTAAAATTGTTGTGATATTAGCTTTACCTAATGAACTAAGATCAAGTATGTTATTTATATGTTTTTGATTTCCTTTATGTTTTTTATTAATGCATTAAGTTGCCTGAGGTCTTTCCTTCCCACTGTACTTCATGCATCACTGTTCCCAAACAACAAACATGGAAAGCAAAAAAATGTATTGCGAATATGACATCCGCAAATCCAACTGTTTTCATACACTTTCGTTCTAAATTTCCTCGCGTACTCACTTTTCTTGCCACAGTACGTAACGCGCACTTTCACGAAGAAATACACCGCGAAACACTTCTGCAGCGAACGCACAAAGTGTGACTGACAATGGAAATAACGGAGCTTAGCAACATCCCCACCACGTCATCTGCGTTCTACACAAGTGACTAATGAAACTGCTTGGCTGAAAAGCGCAGTTTCACTCGCATGTTGGCTAAACATTACTAATGTTGTTTGTGATTCAAGTTTTACGTCAAACACGTCAACCTTTGTATGATTGCCTTTAATTAAATACCAATTAATACTGTATTGACAGTAAGACCTTCGGGGTAATTTATAACAGCATTGCTAACTGCATGTATTCACTGCAGGCAGTAAATATAACGTTTGAAAAATATTAATTTTATTTACGGAAATTAAAAATTTAGACTCAGAGGTATTTGAATACGAGCCTCACACAAGTAGGTTTCAGAGACAACGCGGAAGACGCCTAAGCCAGCGCGCTATTTCACTCTGTATGCCGCATTATTAGGCGTATCTATTCTTCCGCAATGGTTACACGTAGCGCAAATAGAAATATTGATCAGGTGCTGCGGTCTGTCTCAGCACTCCTAAGCCGTCAGGCCTCACGTCACGTCTGCGCATGCGCACTAGCGGAGAGACCACTGCGCCGCCCTTCTGCGCACGTACCAGCGCGGCTGAATCCCACTTCAGCACACGGAGCTACTTTCCAGCTATCGCAGCGAGAGCGCTCCAAAATGCGTTTTCACCCTTATTACTAGCATTCTAATACGCATTGGATGGGAATTGGCATAATTTTATTGTGATATCTGGCTCGCATTCGAAGAGAAAGGATGTAATTTTACAGTGTTTTCTCGCTTACATTCGAAGAGAAATGGCATGATTTTAGTAATATATTTACAGTGTGCTGCAGCACGTTAGCACATTATCACCAGCTGCTACTGCTAGCCAATGATATTTTAGACGGCATAGTTGTTTTCTGTTCATTGTAAACAATATTAATTGGAAAACCTAGTTTCAGACACATTAAAATTGATGTGAATTACGATGATTTCAATGTATATCAGTGGATTGGAGAATCGGTTTGGAAATAGTGTTAGAAAATGTCAGCATAAGAAAAATTCATTGTTTCCATGAACGAAAGACGTTTTATTACCTTGACTAGACTTATTTTTTTAAGTCAGGACGATATCCTAGTAAGTATTTGTAAATGAGAAGATGCTGACAAGAAAACGCTAACAGATTTGCGACAGCCAACGTTATAACGAACAAAGCGCTAGATATTCGTTGTCAACATAGCATTACTCTGTGAAAATCGAATCATGTAGAGTGGCGGATTTCCTTTTTTGTGCTGACAGAACTAAATAATTACTACTGTTTCTACTCTATGGTTGATAGTTTCCTTGTGCGGTCAATAAATCAGTTATCCTCGTGTAACAGTGCACTCGGAATTAGCGGCATATTTGGGAAACTATAAATGCTGTTCCACTCTATGGTTGACAGGTTATTGATGTACCCTTGTCCGATCAATAAATCAGTAATCTTCGTGAGTCGTGTCGGGGTAGCTCAGTCGGTAGAGCGCTTGCCCGCGAAAGGCAAAGGTCCCAGGTTCGAGTCCCGGTTCCGGCACACAATTTTAATCTGCCAGGAAGTTTCATATCAGCGCACACTCCGCTGCAGAGTGAAAGTTTCATTCTGGAAACATCCCTTAGGCTGTGGCTAAGCCATGTCTCCACCATATCCTTTCTTCCAGGAGTGCTAGTCTTGCGTGTTTGCAAGAGAGCTTCTGTGAAGTTTGGAAAGTAAGAGGCGAGGTACTGGCGGAAGTAAAGTTGTGAGGCGGCATCGTGAGTCGTGTCGGGGTAGCTCAGTCGGTAGAGCGCTTGCCCGCGAAAGGCAAAGGTCCCAGGTTCGAGTCCCGGTTCCGGCACACAATTTTAATCTGCCAGGAAGTTTCAGTAATCTTCTTGTAACAGAGCATCTGGAATTTGCGGCATAATCTACACTTGACTCCAATCAGTAACGATCAGTCACTGGAAAAACATATCTAGCAAGTGAAGCATTATGCCAAATATTTATTTTAAAGTTTTTCAAAATTGTAACATGTCACGGACTCCTGGATTCAGCCCTCCGAGACCCAAATCCTGGCTACGATGCTAATGTAGGGGCCTTAATGAAGTGGTAGGGAGAAAGTAGGGAAAAAGTAGGTACATTTTTGTGTGACTGTAGGTATTTTCACTCTCTGCCATATGGCAACACTGGTCCCATTCCTAGAAGAGAATCACCACCTTGTTAATGAGCGCTACAACCAGTAAGAATAATTTCTGCACGGCTAATACCCGATTATCACAGTGCAAAACAACGCAAGAGAGCCACTACAATAACATTTAAGACACGCCACAATTCCGAATTGAACACGTTTTTTGATGTTATAATTTACGCCTACAATTTCTCATAAAGGATTTAACCAACTTGGGGTTTCCAAAAACCTGCAATATCAAGCGCTATAATCCGAACTATATCTCGATTGTGATATTTATCGTCTTCTTTCTTTCACTAAGCGTACCACTTTCTCACGGTCCATATCTACTGTGTGAGAACATCGGTCGATTTGACCGGAAAAGAAAACTGTCGCTCGAAGTCTCACATCCGGTCGATGAGATTGGCTACACTGTGACCGTGCCCATAATGAGTACTTTAAAAAATGCATAGTCAACCATCAGCTGTTTATTGTATTTGAAATTTTACCGGTTTAGGATATTATCCATCTTCGGAAGAGTCTGTTAAAAATTTTACAATCTTGAATTATACACAAGTTACAATGAAATATGACATAACATAGCAGTGTCATCTAGAAGATACTTACAAAATTAAACAGGCTGATTGATAACTACGTACTTGTTCTGATGAACAGCAGAGATCGAAGTATTCATGGTGTGAAAATAGTGTGTCTTTGACGGCCATCACAGGATATATCTTTGATGAGGTGTTATAGCGACTGAAACAGAAAGTGTTGTGAAAACATTACGTAAAATGACAGCTTGGACCATGAAAACTATAAATAAATATGTCCCATAACAACCATTCTTTGACAAAGTATAAAGTAAGGCAAATGAAATATGCCTAAAAACGTAATTTTAGGGAATACTGCAGAATGTTATCCTGTAACAGACTAGTACAATTATAATGCACATATGCAGAGATACACTTATGGATGTTATTGAGCGTAGTATTATAACATAGTATGCTTAATAATATCTATCGATATGCTAAACCGGTACTAGTCTGTCACAGGATAAAATTCTGCAATATTTCCTAAAATTACGTTTTTAGGCATATTTCATTTGCCTTACTTTATACTTTGTCAAACAATGGTTGTTATGAGACATATTTATTGTTTTCATTATCCAAGTTGTCATTTTTCGTAATGTTTACATAACACTTTCTGTATCAGTCGCCATGACACCTCATCAAAGATATATCCTGTGATGGCGGTCAAAGACATACTATTTTCACACCATGAATACTGCAACAAGAAAATGGATCCTGCAGCTTTTCAACAATTGCATGAATCAGTGCCGAATACCTAAGATCTGGCGAAAGAGCAGGGTGATAGCTCTTCCGAAACCTGGAAAGGAAGCAAATCATCCCAAGAATTTCAGGCCAATTAGCCTCTTGAGTCACCTATATAAACTGTTTGAATGCATGATTTTGAATAGAATCCTACCAGTAATAGACCCTCTTCTTATACCTGAACAAGCAAGATTTCGACCAAACAGAAGCTGCACAGCGCAACTTTTGAATCTCACTCAGTTTATAGAGGATGGCTTTGAAACCCGACAAGTAACAGGCGTTGTCTTTGTGGATATTACAGCAGAGTATGATACTGTCCATCACCCGTTACTTCATGCCAAATTGCACAACATGATCAAGAACGCCCACCTAGTTAGACTAATCAGCAACCTCCTCCAAAACCGCAGGTTTTTTTGTTGAATTTCGAGGACAACGCAGTCGCTGGAGAGTACAGAAAAATGGTTTACCTCAGGGAAGCGGCTTGGCTCCACTTCTCTTTAACATCTATCCCAACGACCAGCCATCGACGCCAGGCACGAGGAAATTTCTATACGCTGATGACTTAGCCCTTGTTACGCAGAATATTTGCTTTGAAACTGTGGAAAGAAATCTGACAAGTGCACTTAGAACACTGTCAAGTTACTACAGTCAGGACAAACTCAGACCAAACCCTTCGAAGACACAAGTGTGTGCCTTTCACTTAAGGAACAGGAAAGCTAATAGTGAGCTGCATATAGAATGGTCAGGTATCCAATTGCAGCATTATCACACCCCTAAATACTTGGGTGTCCCTCTCGATAGGTCTCTGACAAACTCACTGCAAGAATACCAAGATGAAAATCTCCACGCGAAATAACTTAATTCGCAAACTAGCGGGGACACAGTGGGGCTCACATCCACAGACTATCCGCTCTTCTGCAATGGCACGGTGCTTTTCTACTGCCGAATATGCTTCCCCAATCTGGTATAGGTCATCTCATGCCAGACAAGTAGACACTGCTCTCGATGAAACCTGCAGGCTGATCACTGGTTGTTTAAAACCTACTCCAACCGAGAAGCTTTACTATCTGGCTGGAATAGCACCACCAAGTGTACGCGGAGAAGTGGCTGCCAACAAGGAGAGACTGAAAGTGGAAGTGAACAGTGCCCACCACTGCACGGATATAATCCACCACAGCAACGGCTGAGCTCGCGAAAGAACTTCCTAAGGACATCTGAGAAACTCACCGTTTCACTATAGAAGGCAAGGCTGAAGTTATGGAAGAAGTTGATGCCTCATCTTCATCGATGGATGCCTGAAGCCGAGAACTACCACCTGGACACAATGAAAACTGGCTCATGTGGAAAGCTTTGAACAGATTACGATCAGGAGTTGGACGATCCCGAGACAACTTGAAGAGATGGGGGTTTCAAGACAGAAGACACTTCCTGTGACTGTGGAGAACAACAAACCACAAGCCATATCCTCCAGTGCCCTTTGGTCCCTACATCCTGCACAAAGACTGATATCGCCTTGGAGGTTGCGAAGTATTGGGCACATGTAATATAATTACAATTGTACCTATTTATCAATTTATGATATGTATGGCTACTGTAAATTTGTTTGTTTCTGACTCGAGAATAATAAACCATGAATAATTCGATCTCTGCTAATTTGTATCTTCTGGATGACACTACTATGTTATGTCATATTTCAGTGTCACTTGTGTATAATTCATGATTGTAAAATTTTTGACAGACTACTGTCAATGCTACAAGATTATGGTACAGGAGGCAAACTTTTGCAGGGAATTAAAGGGCTTTATGTAGACTGTCAGGCAGCAGTTAGAGTAGATGGCAAATTAAGCTCATGGTTCAGGGTAGTTTCAGAGGTAAGACAAGGCTGTAACCTGTCACTACTGTTGTTCATACTATTCATGGATCATATGCTGAAAACAGTAGACTGGCATGTCGGGATCAAAATAGGTGAAAACAAAATAAGCAGTCTCGCATATGCGGATGACTTAGTTGTAATGGCCGATTCAATTGAAAGATTGCAAACTAATATTTCAGAGCTCAATCAGAGGTGCAAGGATTATGATATGAAGATCAGCATCTCCAAAACGAAAGTAATGTCAGTGGGAAAGAGATTTAAACAGATTGAGTGCCAAATAGGAGGAACAAAGTTAGAACAGATGGATAGTTTCAAGTACATGGGATGTATTTTCTCACAGGATGGCAACATAGTCAAAGAACTGGAATCAAGGTGCAGCAAAGCTAATGCAGTTAGTGCTCAGCTGAGATCTATTCTCTTCTGCAAGAAGGAAGTAAGTACCAAGACTAAGTTAGCAGTGCACCGCTCTATCTTTCGACCAACTTTGTTGTATGGGAGTGAAAGTTGGGTGGGTACAGGTTACCTTATTCATAAGGTAGAAGTTACAGATATGAAAGTAGCAGGAATGATTGCAGGTACTAATAGATGGGAACAATGGCAGGAGGGTGTCCATAATGAGGAAATCAAAGAAAAACTGGGAATGAGTAACATAGATGAAGCAGTTAAAGCGAACAGACTGAGATGGTGGGGTCATGTTACACGCATGGGAGGAGCAAGGTTGCCTAAGAGACTCATGAGCTCGGCAGCGGAGGGTAAGAGGAGTCGAGGTAGACCAAGAAGAAATTCGGTGAAGAATGATTTTGAAATAAAAGGCATAACATCAGACGAGGCATCAATGTTAGCATTGAATAGGGGATCATGGAGGAATTTTATCGGAGGTACTATGCTCCAGACTGAACGCTGAAAGGTATAAAGTCTCTAATGATGATGATGATGTTCTGAAGATGGATAATATCCGAAACCGGTAAAGTTTTAAATACAATAAACAGTTGATGGTTGACTATACATTTTTTCCAGTATACTACGGCTGTTCACTCACACCTAAGCAAAAATTTGAACATAATGAGTAATGATTTGAAACGATCGACCTTCCGCCGATGTCGATCATCGGTAAAACCCACCGATCTCGGAGGCAACTGTGACCACAGCCTAAGTGCGATAAAGCGAGAGAAGAAGAAGGATTTCATCCTGCGAGGTGGCGTTTTCTGCGATCCCGTGCAGGCAACAAGGAGCGGTCGGTAGCGTGGTCGTCGTCGGCGGTGGCGGCGTGTCGCTAGGAATGCCGGCCTGCCGGCTGGTCGGCTGCATCGCGTGGCAACGCCGCGCGCCCCTGCCCTGCACACGACACGGCCGGCACCGGCGCCGCCACCGGCCACCAGGGGCGCTGGCGTCGGCCCGCGCGCCGCCGCGGCCGCGCCGCCGCCGCCTCCTCAGTCCGCCGTAGAACGCCGCGCTGCGCGGTCGCCGGTGCGCGCCTCTTGCTCCGTGCTGCGGCTGCTGTGCTGTGCTGTGACGTGTCGTCGTGGTGACGCGCTCTCTCGCGCCGAGTGCACGGCCAGCCGCCAGAGACGGGAACTCGGGCGCACCCTGCCACTCTCCAGCCGCACCGCCTCGCCTCTCGCGATGCTGACTTCTCGACGATGATCTTGCCGGATCGCGGACACAACAAGTAAGTCGTCAGACGCCGCAGGCCACTCGTCATCCGGCACCTCCCCCTCCCTCCATTTGGTAACAGCGACGTACACTGCCTGCCTGAACGAACCAGTAGACTTCCTAGTCGAAAAAAAACAACAACAACAGAATCGACGCAGCCCTCTAGTTCCTTATATGTTACTCTTTCCGGTGAAATCACACTCAAATTCAGATATTTCACTGTGGACTACAGTCCAGACTGAATTACGTTCTGTAACAGGACCAGAATATGGAGTGCTTTAAGATCAGCCTCGTGCCGGAAGATGACGCAAAGCACTGACTGAGTGAAACGCATTGACAGGTGAGGTGGAGTGAACTACCTGTGTAGTGTGTATGTATCTTTTGGCCTTAATGAGGCTCACCAGCGACGCGGCATAGCGGCCCGACGCGTGCAGTGGGAGCGGTTTCGGCGATAATGTAAACAAGGGCACGTGATGCTCCCAGAGCGCTGTCCGTTGACCCTAATGGAGGCGCTTGACAAGCCGTGCGTAGCATCGCTGTGCCTCCAGGAGACAGCACAGCTGTGACGGCTGCATCAGACGACAGTTGTGTTGCCGTAGCGAGCTGTCAAAAGTAGTGTTGCTGCAGCAATGTTTACAGGAGTGTAAGCTGCTAGCCGTTACGCTGTAATGCGAAACACATATAAGAGACGATATTACGCTCTTAATAGCAATTTTATGTTTTGATGTTGTGAAAGTTCCTGTCTAAACTAAAGCCCAAGTGACGAACGAGTAGTGCCTATTGTTTGAGTTATAGGTCTCCCATGGTCTAAGATGTGTAATCAGCTCTTCGTCTTATAATTTCGACTGTAGAAGCCAGTAACTGTGCTCAAGCCCCGGATTTCGTTCGACAGCGTGCTTTTTAGACACTACCAATACTATCAATAAAATTTTTCTGGGTATGAAACCGCGTCGTCATTTTATAAATTCCACCGACGTTTCGGCCACTGTTGCGGGCGGCCTTCATCAGGGTCTGTGTCTGACTGCTGAATATACGATATCTTGGGATTTATATAGCTGCGGATGAGGGAAAGGAAGGGGGACGCCCTGCAACAGTGGCCGAAACGTCGGTGGAATTTATAAAATGACGACGCGGTTTCACACCCAGAAGAATTTTATTGATAGTGACAACAGCCGCGGAAGCCTACGTTTGCAGTACCAATACTGTTTGCGATTTGCTTTGACATTTCGATTTTATGTTAATACACCGCTGTAGCTGCATCTCTGGGTGGAGGAAGCCAAGGTCATACGGTACACAATATGACCTTGCCCAGTAACCAGATTAAAGTGGGATCCAGCTTTCTAATTCGTTGGAAATTTCGCGGTCGAATCACTGTAACGGGGATTCCTGTAGAAATGGAGTAGGTTCTTGTTACTGAAGTGTAGAGTATTGATTTAGAAAAGTAGTTGGGGAGGGGAGAATAAGTGCAGAATCTTAAAGGCGACATTGTTGAGCCAGGGGGGGCGATATATTAATTTATGAGAACAATGCTTCACATGGAAGAAAGCCTGCATCGTCATCTCAGCTATGTGAAGCAGTGTTCTCAATCTTAAAGCCATATTTTAGGCGAGTTTAAAGAGGGAAATGTGTGATCTTATGTGAATCAGAGAACTGGGATGGTAGAAGGCATTTAAAGGTAAAGGCTTATATGAGATGGTAGGCTGATTCTATAAGGACAATTGGCTTTTGGAAATGGAGCTTCACCAGCTGACTGAACCCGAGTGTGAGAAGTTGTGACATTGACAATGTAACAGTAGGCCTACCAATCGATGTGTTAGCCATGTATATAAAGGTGCGGCATTGAACCTTGAGTCGTACTGACCCGTGAATGGTTACAGTTTTCCAAACTCCTCTCAATTACATTCTTGGGAAAATAAGAGGCGGTATTACTACAGTAAGAGTAATTAAAGAATGGGAAACAGTTGCTATGATTTATTATGTAAATCAACAGCAAAGGTGGCTATTTATTTTTATATACCTAACCAGTTTGGACAGGTTATTCTCCCATCATCCGATCTGTCATTCTTAAACACTACAAAGGAATGACCAGATCCTATAATGAGCGCATTATCTGACGAAACCGGTTATCTAAATAAAAATGACTAGCTATTTTGGCTGTTGTATGACCCTTTAATGCAGAACTTTTTTATTTGAAGGTATGAAACCTACCACGATTAATGTATAGTGCGTATATACTAAAAAATATTGAAAAAAATCCTTAAAATTAGTATGCACTAAAAGCGTTTCTAAAGAAGCGAAACTTGTTAACATCCAATATTAATTTAAACTTTAGGAAGTACTTTCTGAAAGCATTTGTCTGGAGTGTAGCATTATATGGGAGTGAAACGTGGACGATAAGGAGTTCAGATAAAAAAATGATAGAAGCTTTTGAAATATGGTGCTACAGATGAATGATTAAAATTAGATGGGTAGATCACGTAACTAATGAGGAGGTGCTTAACCGAATCGGGGAGAAAAGGAGTTTCTGGCATATCCTGATTAAGAGAACGGATAGGTTGGAGGGACACATTCTGAGACACGAAGGAATCGTCAACTTAGGATTGGTAGCAAGTGTTTGGGGTAATAATTGTGAGGGAGATCGAGGGACAAATACAGTAAGCAGATTCGAAAGGATGTAGGTTGCCGAACGTATTCTAAGATGAAGAGACTTGCACAGGACAGGGTAGCATGGAGAGCTGCTTCAAACCAGTCTGCGGGCTGAAGACCACAACAACAAGCAATACACTAGTAACGAAAAGTACATAGCTGGTCAGCTGTATAGTGCTTCCATGAAGTACCCGATGGAGTAAAAGTCACCATTAGGCCTCTAATCTTTCCAGAAAATAACTCATAATGCAACAGTAGTATGCGATTGTCTACCTTTATATGGCAAAGGAGGAATACTAGAGTAATCCAACGCACATGTTTGGAATGACTCAATGCAGGAAACATCGTTCATGTGAAACTCAGCTTGCCATTTTCTCACATGACATCTTGCGAGCCATGGACGAAGGGCAACAGGCGGATTGTGTTTTTCTCGACTTCAAAAAGGCGTTCGACACGGTGCCACATTGCAGACTGCTAACGAAGATACGAGCTTATGGAATAGGTTCACAGATTTGTGACTGGCTGGAAGACTTCCTAAGTAATAGAACGCAGTACGTTGTTCTCGACGGCGAGTGTTCATCAGAGACGAGTTTATCGTCAGGCGTGCCCCAGGGGAGTGTGATAGGACCGCTATTATTTTCTATCTATATAAATGATCTGATGGACAGAGTAAGTTGTAATTTGCGGCTGTTTGCTGATGATGCTGTGGTGTATGGGAGGGTGTCGTCTGTAACTGACTGTAATAGCATACAGGTTGACTTAGACAAAATTTCTAGTTGGTGCGAAGAATGGCAGCTAGCTCTCAATGTAGAAAAATGTAAGGTGATGCGCATGAGTAGAAAAAACAATCCTATAATGTTCGAATACAGCATCAGTAGTGAGCTTCTTGATGCGGTCGCGTCGTTCAAATAACTAGGCGTAACATTGCAGAGCGATATGAAATGGAACGAGCATGTAAGGACAGTTGTGAGTACGGCGGACAGCCGACTTCGGTTTATTGGGAGAATTTTGGGAAGATGTACTTCACCTGTAAAGGAGATCGCGTATAAAACGCTTGTACGACCACGCCTTGAGTATTGCTCAAGTATTTGGGACCCGCAGCAGATCGGTTTGAAGGAAGACATAGAGGCGGTTCAGAGGCGAGCAGCTAGATTTGTTACCGGTAGGTTCGACCAATGCGCGAGTGTCACGGAATGCTCCGGCAACTCAATTGGGGATCGCTGGAAGAAAGACGACGTTCTTTTCGTGAATTTCTGTTAAGTAAATTTAGAGGGCCGGAATTTGAAGCTGAGTGTAGTACGATCTTGCTGCCGCCTACTTACATTTCGCGTAAAGATCACAAAGACAAGATAAGAGAAATTAGGGCTCGTACGGAGGCATATAGGCATTCTTTTTTTCCTCGTTCAATTTGGGAGTGGAATAGGAAAGGAAATGCCTAGTAGTGGTACAGTGTACCCTCCGCCACGCACCTTACGGTGAATTGCGGAGTATGTATGTAGATGTAGATGTAGGTAACTTTCAAAATTCTTCGTTTGTGTGGCCATAATGTCCGTAGTAGCTTCCATAATTATGAATAGCAGTGTTTGTCCGTCTTTGCGACTACAATAAAAATGCAATTTCTATCACCAGATGCGTTTCGTTTTAATGACAGTAAAACATCTTCAGGGGTCTGTAATAATAGAAATCTACAGTTTGTTTTGTTTTTAGATCGAAAACAGGTCGTTAACGGAACATGAAAAGTATGCCTAGCGATGTGTTACTTATGGAAGTGTTGTCGTTTTCGCTTCACATCGTGGAATTCCGGTTTGTTTCATGTAGTACAGCTGGTTCTTCGTGCTGTGTCGTTTTTTCCCACTACTTCCACTGTCACTTTTGCACTGCCCCTAATTGTTTTACCGGCCGCGGTGGCCGAGGTGATTGAGGCGCTTCAGTCACGGTCTGCACGGCCACTACGGTCGAGCGTTCGAATCCCCCCTCGGGCATGGATATTTGTGCCGTTCTTAGTTGTAGGTAGTTCATAAGTAGTTTGTAAGTTTAGGGACTGATGACCCCTTGGTTAAGTCCCTTAAGTTTAACAAACATTTTTGAACATAATTGTTTTCACAGATCAGACGTGTTGCTTTTGTTTTGACTGAGTCTGTACAGTGTGTTATTGGAGTGTACGTATCGAAGCCGCTACAAATGAATTTGTGGTAAAATTTTGGAACAGATCGTTCCCCATAGAATATGAAAACTTGGAAGCCCATGCAGTTTCGACAGTGTCTCGTGATTTAACCACGCGTATTTGCTTCTCACATCCCGGAAGGTCTGGAAATCGTAGAAGAATTCGTTGTCGGGCAGAAAGTTTCGTGTGAAGTGGCAAGTGGTGTTCTGTCCCTGACGTCGGCGGCTAGGACGGGCTCTGTGGCGGAGAAGTGGGCTGCTTGCCGGCCGCGGGCAGCCGCCGTGTCGGCGTGGGTAACCGGAGAGGCAGGTTCTGCGGCGGAACCCGTTCCGCGGCGCGAGTCGCTGGCTACGTCTCCTGTTGCCGGCGTTGTTTCTGCTCGCAGGGGGCGGCGGTTGTTTGTAAACAGCGCGCGGTGTTCCTGCCGGCGGCGGCTGGCCGTTACGAGCAGCCGGCGGCCGCTTCCCCCACGTCGCGGGTTATTGGCCGCCTACAGCCGCGGCCGGCGAAAATGCAGCAGGCGGCCACTGTGCGCCCGATTCATCGCAGCCGGAAGGGGGCGCGGCGCCGGCCCCGCCCCCGCACCTGGCCTGCCCACCCGCGTGTCGTGCGGCGAGGTGCGGGGCACAGGCGGCAGGAAGTGACGCTGCGCGCGGCGCCGCCGCTTTGACGTCGCCACAACGCAGAGACACTGGCTGCGTGCTGCACTTGCGCATAATAGTTCTCGATCGGGAGCGCTCACTTTAGTTCACGGCTCTGCCGCGAACTATACTCCATTTTTTGTGTCGCAGCCTCGTCGCCGGTTTCGTTTCCGCCGGTAGTCGTCGATGTCGGTGGCCGAGTAGAAAGAGACCGACAGAGGAATAAAAGATGCACGCGTGTGCAGGTACGGTGGTGACCAGCCAGTGGGACAGCAGAAACTGGAAATACTAGAGTAAATCAGAACGAGATATATATTTCATAGAGACTTAGTAATACTTAACTTTTACATAGTTCTTGACTACAGATTGCTGATACATAGATTAGATAGAGGCCTGCCTGCCTACTGATGATTCCTAGTGCCTATCCGATAGCCAAGTCTTAACTGGTTCCTATCTCAGTCCCAAGTGAACGATGCAACAGTCGTGGCCACGAGCGGAGTTGCAGCAGAGGGCGCTCGTGGCTGTCGTAAGAACGCCGCGCCGTGCGTGCATGGCGGCGCGCGGCGTAAGTACGTGGCTCGCACTTTTAGACTTGTGCGACACCACACCATTCACCGAAACGAGAGACGTACTGTAAACACGGCAAGGCGCGCGTGACCACAGCGCTGCCGTCGTGGGGTGTACAAGGCAGGGGCACACAGTCAACGTGGCCGTCTCCGTTACAGATGTGAGCTCGTTAGTGCGCGTTGTACAGTGGGATCTCTGAAGTTCATACCCGAAGTAACGTCTGGGAAGATGACACCATTAAGTCCTCAAAGCAACGTCAGGATTATCCACCGGAAGCAAGAGCCCATCAGGTAAAGGGAAACGTCTGATTATCACACACTATGGCAACAAAACAGCGTTTGTTCAAGAATGTTTGTGGACTTTCGAATACAAGAAAAGTGCAGGTTATCATGAGGAGATGTGCGCAGCCGGCCGCGGTGGCCGAGGGGACTGAGACGTTCCAGTCACGGTCAGCACGGCCACTACGGTCGGGGGGTTCGAATCCCCCCTCGGGCATGGATATTTCTGCCGTCCTAGTTCGTAAGTAGTTCATAAGTAGTTTGTAAGTTTAGGGACTGATGACCCCGTAGTTAAGTCCCATAAGCTTTACAAACATTTGAACATTTTTTTAGCTGTGCGCCGAAATCTTCGAGAATTGCTTTCAAGGTGTTCTTCCTCGCCTTCAGGCAAACGTAGTTACTGTTCTTGATAACGCGCCGTATTATTATCGTAGAAAAGAAAATGTTCTCAATGCTAATTCCAATAAGCACGAAATATGAGATTGGCTAAAATCTAGAAATATCTATTTTGAACACAGTATGTTGAAGAAAGAACTTTTAGATATAGTTAAAAATCACAGAAGAGCACACAAAGTATACACGATAAATGAAATGGCGAAGAATGCAGGGAAAACTGTTCTTAGAACTCCCCCATACGACTGTGAATAAATCGCCATCGAGTTAGTGTGGGTCAAATCCAAAGGCTATGTTGCAGCGAAAAACAAAACATACAAAATGCCAGAAGTTAAAGAATCGCTAGAAGAAGCAGTAAGATCAGATACTGCAGAAGATTGGAATAAGTGCGCCCTCCATGTGGTAGAAAAAGTTGAAATTCGAATGTAGAAATTAGACTGCATTATAGAGGAGAGAGAGGAGCGGTTTGTTATAAACCTCAAAGAGAACAGTTCAAGTTCGACAGAGTGAACTAATATTATTATTATTACTGATATTGTTATTAAAAGTTGGTTTTGTTTGAATGGAGCGTTTTGTTAACAACCTTAATGAAATCTACTTCAACAGAAAGAACTCAGTTTCATCGTACTTTTAACATTATTGTAACTGGCTTAAAAAAGCTTCAATGCCGTCTGTGTTTTTTTCGTTACATTGTTGCCCAGGTTTCTCACGGTACGCTGTGACGTCAGCTCAGCAGCCAGCCGACGCCACCAGCTGCAAAGCGTGCGCCAAGGATTTTGCACACCCCTACGTTTCACGTGAACACCGAATGCTTTCGCTGGAAACGAGCGTAGTCGCTCACGTGACACTGTTTATGTTTCTTCCCAGCTCTCGGTGAATATAGTTCGCTCTTTTAGTCCGTCCGCACCCAGTGACGGCTGAGCGGCGTGGTCTGCGCGTGCAGGTGGAGGGGGAAGTTCCCCCACCTAGCTGCTTCCTGCGCTTGCTGCTTTTTTTTTTTTTTATAATTCTTTATTATGGCTTTTGGTGACAGTGACCATACAGCCAGCGGTTATTACATTGATAACATTACAATAGAAGTGAAATTCTTACAATGTACAGCACAATATTAATAAGTATGTTACATCATATAGCCTTAGAATAAAAGTGGAAAAATAACATGTAAAGACATTAAACAATACATATTTAACAGTACGACAGATATTTGTAATACAATAAAAGTGCAGAAAGCATAGGACCAAATGAGAGGTGCAAAGACAAATAAAAGTCAAAATATAATATAAAATCACTTATGCAGTTTCCCGCTGTGCATGTTCAAGGTAAACACACTAGCTCTAAAATTAGAGCTGTATGCCAGTGACTTTGAGGTAGTCCTTCAGTAAAGTGTACTTAAGCTTGTCGAATCCATGAAGGAGGACAGTGACACTTGTGGGGAGAGGGTAACCCCTCGCGACCAGCGTTCGGTAGAATACACTTTGTGCGGCCGTGTACTTGGTGCATGCCAGTATGATGTGGTTGAGATCCGCCACTGCCGTTACATCTTTGTCGCAATGCCGAGAAGCGATGATTTTCAAACGGTGTAGGTGGGCAGGGTAACATCCATGCCCCAGTCTCATCCGAATGATAGACGTTGCATGACGTCTACTAAGCGTCATCGATGAAAACCACGGTCGTGAGGAGACATTTGGTTGTATAGCTGCCAGGTGTCCTCCCTTAAACACATGAGAGAGGCGCCATTCGTGGTCCCAAGTGCGATAGGCAGCTTTCCGAATCGTCGTTCGTAAGTCTGTATATGGAATCGGCGTGGGGCGTTGTTGTCCTTCCGTAATACTTCTCTTGGCAAGGCGGTCTACTGTTTCGTTATGGGGTATACCTCGATGTCCTTTAATCCAAAGTAAGTGGATGTCTATGCCCACTGTCTGTGCATTTGTTATGGCCTCCAAGACGTCCAATATATATCTATTCGTTCGTTTGTCAAACGTCGGATGTTGTAATTTTTTCAGCACGCTTTGAGAGTCCGTGAGGATCAATATAGAGTTAAATGTTCGTGTGCCGTAATAAATGGCCTCCCTGATGGCTAGTAACTCTGCCGTGTAAATAGATGACGCAGGCGGAAGCGCAAACATTTGGTAGGTGCCGTTAGAGGGGCAAAAGAAGGCGTATCCCACCCCTGCTTCAGTTTTAGAGCCGTCAGTATAGATGTGAGCATGCTGTGGCCAGTTGCGGAGAAGAAACTGTTCCACGTCGAGAGTGATGTTGGTCCCCGTTATGTAGTCTGATGGCAAATGTGTCACCGGGACTGGGTTGAAAAACAGATGATAAGAATAACGGAAACAAGGAAGTTTGGTGTCCTGTATGATGAGTGGGAAGAGATGTCTCCATTTCTCGTAGCTGCGAACCAGTAAAGGAACTCGGGTCATGCCTCTTCTGTGATGCATTTCTGTTATGTTCCAAAATTGGTGTACCGTTTTGAGAGAGACACTATCACATATTGACGCTCGGCTGAGGAGGAAAATATCGGACAGCATCTGTCGACGTATAGTTAACGGCATTTCAGACGCTTCCACGAGCAAGGCGTTGGTGGGTGTTGACTTCATAGCTCCGAGAACAAGACGAAGCATTCTGTACTGGAGGACATCAAGTTTGCGCAGGGTCGATTGCGCTGCAGTAGCGTAGACGATACTGCCATAATCCAAAACGGAGCGGATCAAGACCTTATAAAGAGTAAGGAGTACCATCGGATCGGCTCCCCACCAAACTCTGGCAAGCATACGCAGGATATTTGCAGTAGTGTCCACTTTGTCCAAGAGATATTCAACATGGCGCGTCCACGTCAGTTTGCTGTCGAAGTAAACACCAAGGAACTTAGCATATGACCGAACAGGCAGTTTGTATGGACCGAGCTGAAGGTCTGGAGAGAAATAATTCTGTCGTTTCCTCGTGAATATCACCACAGTAGATTTTTCAGGCGATAGCGTGAGTCCGTGTTCTAACTCCCATTCAGCCAGTTTTTCACATGCAGTAGTAAGCCATATGTTAGTCACCCAAAAGCACGACGAGTGGGCGTATATACAAACGTCGTCCGCGTACTGTAGAACTTTGACAGTAGGATGAAAGATAGAGTCTAAGTCGGCAACATACAAGGCGTATAGCAAGGGGCTTAATATCGCACCTTGCGGGAGGCCACGGGAAACGATTCGTGGGCCATGTAACACATTGTCCTGGTCACGGATATAAACAGTGCGGCAACAAAGTAATCTGTATATAATTCTTAACACCTTTAGCGGGAGATGCAAAAGTTGTAATTTATTTATAAGTTGCGCTTGCTGCTTGAGCCGCTAGCAATATCACGTACACCGAAAGAAACACTTTGTGGATAATTTCTCGCGTTTAAGTTTAGAGTTATCTCTATATCTTGGCATTATGGAATTTATTAGTCAGATATTGGAGAGTGCAGAACACATCAAAACAGAAATTTTGTAGCACTGAACTATGTAATCTAGCAGGCAGACGCTCACCTCGAAATGACTCATCAGCAGAAAACAAACACGTGATTTTTAATTCTGCTACGCATCCTCTCGCTATTGCCCGTCGGTCTTCGGAAGAGAATCAAACGAATTATGAAGCGAGGTACGTTTCGCATAATCGTCCGCTGCTCCTAGTTTGTCTGCTCTTTTTGGCTTTTGCTACCGCTACTAAAAGAGCTCTTTTTTTATGACAGCTTTTTTGTATAATGAATCAGTGTTGCCAAACCGTGTGCTATTACCCGTATTTTTGGGCAATTTTACATCAAATACTTAGGCAAAGAAAACAGTTATTTACACGAATGGGTGATACAATGGTATTCAACTACTTTGCATACAGAGTACTCGTAGTACTTTATTTTTAAAATAGATTTCTTGTGGCAGTGAACTATGAAACTACAGCTGAGCTGCATCTCAGCTCGAAATGAAGGTAACTGACAGAAGGGAATAACGCGATTCTGCGCGCTCTCGCGTCCTCTCGTTGTTCCACGTCAGTCTTCGGAAAAGGAGCGGACGAACTAAGAGGCGAGGGATCTGCGAACTAGTTCGCCTGTGGGAGCGCTCTTCCGAACTAGTTCGTTCACGAACTGCACAAGACTACTCTGTAATCTCAAAAGCTCTGTACCGAAGGACTGGTAAATTGCACATGTCACTTGAATAAACAAGAAAGGGAATAGAAGTCATCCGCGAAATTAAAGGCCTATATCATTGACTTCGGTTTGCAGCAGGATTTTAGAACATGTGCTGTCCTCGAACATTATAACTACCTGGAAGAGAACACCATATTGACCCACAGTCAACACGGATTCAGAAAGTATCGTACTAGACACACACAGCTAAATCTATATTCCCATGAAGTGATAACTACCGCGAAGGGATCTCACAAGGAGACCACACGGGTTTCGAATTTTAGATTTTTTTTATATTCGTGGTACATGAAGTTCAGAACTTAACAACCAGCCGAAGCCATTCGACGCAACTCTCAAAAATTCTCGGAAAAAATCGACTTTGAAGTTTTGCAAGTACACGTAAAGTACTTTCAGAAAATGTCTGTGTGGTTCGGGTGGTGCCATTCTGGCCTGATAATCGTAGAGTCGTTGGTTCGACGCCCGCTGTGATAGACTTTTTTGCGTTGTCTTCGAATTGCACGTGTTGTCATTTTTTGTTTCTGCGTACGTACATGAGGTGAACACCCAGTCGCTGCCTAAAATAATGGTTGTGTAGGTTAGCTGCTTGGAAAGCTATGGAGATATTTTCCACAAACAGCGTCGTAGCTCTTCACAAACTGAACAATCAAAGACTACCACGTCAACTAATAGTGAAGCCAATACCATAAAAAATGTAACTTATGTTTCTTTGGTTGAAACCATAATTATTGACAACCTTTAATAAATACAGAAAATTACGAATAAACAAAAATACGTGAATTGCCATTAGATATTAACATTGTGTATGTATTCGAATACAACGAAAGAAAGAAAAGATGAAACTTTTTGCGACAGGATTCGATCCACCGGCCCTATCGTTGTAAGGAACGGTACCACCTAAGCTACATGGACAGACGGTGCAACTGCTTTAGTTATTGGTACTTACGTGTATTTGCAGAACTTCAAAGCCGATTTTCTCGAGAATTTTTGAGAGTTGCGTCAAATGGCTTTGGCTGACCTTCACGTACCATAAACATAAAAAAAATCCTAAAATCCGACCCATATCTCCTTGTCAGATCAATTCCGTATTTCTCGATTTCCGAAAGGCTTTTGACACTGTAAGTCACAAGCGTCTTTTAATCAAATTGCGTGGGTACGGAATACTGATATACGACTGGATTCGCGGTTGTACGTTGTAATTGACGGAAAGCCCTCGAGTAGAGCAGAAATATCTGGCGTTCCCCAGGGAAGTGTTATAGGGCCCCTACTGTTCCTTAGGATGCAATCTAAGTAGCGCTTTTAGACGATTCGCAGATGATGCTGTCGTTTATCGGTTAGTAAAGTCACCAGAAGATCAAAAACAGGTGCAAAATGATTTAAGATATCTGCGTGCTGTAAAAATTAGCAACTGACCCTTAATAATGATAAACGTTAAGTCATTCATATGAGCACTAAAAGAAATCCGTTGAACTTCATTTACACTATAAATCAATCACACATACAGCCCGTGAATTCAACTAAATACCTAGGAATTTCAGTTACTAACAACGTAAATTTTAAAGGACACACACAAAATATACTGTAGGGGGGGGGCAGCCAAAGGGTACGATTCATTGGCAAAACAAGTATAAGATGCAACAGTTTTTCTAGAGAAACTGCCTACAGTACATTTGGGCGTCCTACTTTGGAGTACTGCTGCGCATTGTGGATTCCACACTAGGTGTGACTGACGGGCGATATAGAGGAAGTTCAAAGAAAGGTATCCCGTTTTCTATTATAGCAATATAGCAGAGAAAGTGTCACGAAAATGATACACGAGTTGGGGTTGAAATCATTAAAAGAAAGGCGTTATTAGTTGCGGCGAGAATTATTTACAATTGAAAACTGTTTTGATACCGGTTGTTAAAAAGCGGAAAAACATTATTTTGTTGGGGTATCTCTTGACTAAGAGACGGCAATACGTCGTGTGAACATATAAGCTGCTATATTGTTTTTTTTTTTTTTTTTTTTTTTTTTTTTTTTTTTTTTTCTATGTTAACAGACACACTTTTTGGGTCTTGAGAACAATATTGTCACTCGCTCCTGTTCTTTAAATTAAACGAGTGATGCCTTACATTACTACTGAAAGACAGCATGGCGAAAGCTGCTAATCACGTGAAACGCGAAGTCACTTAAGCAGGCGGTAGGGCTGCAACTGCGAATGGGATAACGTGCTTCCAAAAGCATTCCCATGAGTGGAGCTACGTCACCTTAATAAATGTGGCTAACTTTGAAAGGTACCAGTATCATATTAAATCGCTTGGTCTCTAATATTGGTCAAATTCTCCATTTGTGTATGCAATGTGTGTGCTACTTATGAAACTTAGTATTTTTTTGCGGTAGTTTTTCTTTGTTTACTTCTTTAATGTCTATGTCATCTTTGTTCCGGTGTGTAGCTTGGTTCAATACGCTTGCGGCAGTAAAACTGTGAGGTTGTTCTTGGCCATTTCTCTCATCGATGCAGGTATTTAAAATGTGAGCAGTAATAAAGGATGCTCAAAAATGTTTATAATTCTGTGGTCATCAGTCCCTACTACTTAAAGTGAGTTAAACTAACCTAAAGACAACACACACAAATACATGCTCGAGGGAGGATTCGAACCTCCGACGCGGGAGGCCGCGCGATCCGTAACGTGGTGCTCCAGACCGCTCGGCTACTCCCGCGCAGCAATAAAGGATGCCTGCAACTGTAATATACTCGGTGTGGTACGATATCTGTGGACGAAACAAGTGACACGAGCAAAAATTCAGTGAGATTAGTGAAGTGTACGCGAACATTATGGGTGGACGGTGTTGTTCAACGTTGAAGTGACGGACGGTCTACCGCACATGAGGAACGTACTGGCTGACCGTCTATTGCGCAGCGGTGGTTGTTGCAAAGTGGATGAAGTGGTCAGACAAAATCGCCGTTTCACTGTTTCTGAACTATCGGAGCCCTCAACAAGATCGCCTATTTGTGCCTACTCCAAAGGCGACAGAGTTCAAGTAGAAGGTGAAGCGGCACGAAAAGTGTTTGAATTTTTATATAAATTACAGTGAGTGACAGCTGAAACGTAGTATTGTTTATTGGTATGTAGTGAAAGACCCCACATAGGCGCTCCAGTCACGGTCTGCACGGCCACTACGATCGGGGGTTCGAATCCCCCCTCGGGCATGGATATTTGTGCCGTCCCTAGTGTTAGCTAGTTCATTAGTAGCTTGTAAGTTTAGGGACTGATGACCCCGTAGTCAAGTACCATAAGCTATACAAACATTTGAACATTTTGAAAGCACCCATAATAAAGCGTTTTTTTAACAAAATTTTTAAAGAGTCCTATCTTGTCACATCGCTCTCATAGATTTATGGTAATTTAATACACTAAGACGCAGCTGTACGGAGTGCGCCAGAACGCTTTCTCTGCGCTTACATTTATATCTCTGCTCTGCAAACTACCTTAAGACTTCCTCTCAGGGACATGAAAACGCACGTGGTCGAGGAACTTGTGACGTCCTAGCATAGAATCCACTTCATTGGAATCCGTGAAATGAAGAATATGCCGTGTTAGGTTATCGCTTCGTGGAATGGAACCAGGCCAATGGAATGCGATTGATTTTTACTTCACAGCCAAAATACTTCGTAACTGCCATATTGCACTGAGTCCAAGTCCGTATTACATGATTCTATCAGTATTGTGTACTGTGTCAATGCAATTAATCTCGTATCGGATAACTTGTTGGAATAAAATTACGGGCAACTACGTAACGATAGTCGAAGATGTCTCGTATTTAGTACTTTCACTAGTCTGCTATGAAATTATACCGGTTATAGCTAGAGATCAATAATAAAGTTTTGCAAACACGATCTGTGTAGTTTGTAGTGTCTAAATAGCATATGTTGAAACCGAATGAAAAGCTAATTTAATTTACCTTAGAGAAACAAATTGTAAGTGTCGGCTGTTCAGTATGTGTGTGTTGTAGTTTTATTTCGTACTGTCGTGATGGACGATACCAGATCGTATACACTGGCAACGAAGGAAGCTATTATAAGGTCTTCACCACGACCCGGTGCTGAATACCTTTCATTACGACTGTTTCATACTGCAATTACATAAATAAATAGTGCGACTCAACTTGACCGCAATTGTCCTAAATACAGCGGCCTAATTACAAAGCTCTGCCTGGGTCGATATTCGTTCCGCATTATATCTTCCCTGCAGATCGTATCAGATTGTGTCCAATCTACATACACGGTTTGTGTACTAGTTTTTGATTAAGCAACAATCAGTAGCGGTTATTGCAGGTATCGAACTCAGTGACGCGTTTAACATATATACTGATGTCCCAATATGTTCAGTCCGGACTGAAAATATAGGGGGACAGATATGAAGAACACGAAGTGCCCGAAACCGTTAATATTAAAACCATTTCAGCTGCATCCGCATCCTGGTTCTTCAAAAGGTAAATAAAAAAATATGCTGTAGTGGACAAAGTATTGAAGAAGGAAGATTAAGATTTAACGTTCCGTCGACACGTTAGGCACTAGAGCGCAAGCATAGTGAATTTTTGTCAGGGACTGAGAAGGAAGTCGGCCTTATCGTTTGAAAGGAACTATCCCGCCTTTTCCCTGGACTGCTTGTTTTAACAGCCGTCGCCTCGTATGCGAATAAAGTGTGGTAACCACTGCGCTACCTTGCTCGGTAAAATACTAAGGCTGATAAACGTTCCTCCATAACGTCCCAGTCTTGGTCTTACGCTGTAAGGAAGTTTGGTTGCAGTGTGAGGCAGTAAGTGTGTGTGTGTGTGTGTGTGTGTGTGTGTGTGTGTGTGTGTCGGGGCAAAAGTTGACTAAATATGGAGATATTAATACTCTTAGGAAAAACTATATTTTCTGTAACTTATGAATAAAGAAGTCGATCCGTTTGTTTCTAATTCACAAATCTACAGTTAACTTCCAATCTTGAAACTTCGGCCAGATTGAAATTGAGTGCCACAACCGGGATTCGGACCTGGGACCTTTGCCTTTAGCGTGCAGTCCATAGTGGCTAGCTCTTTCTAAAAAAAATTGTTATAAAAGTTTGTGACGTTACAGCTGAGTTGTAACTTTCATTATGTTATTTGTTTTATTTTATAATTTCTGGTGAAGGCAATCATAGTTATTGCCGAAACCGGTTAAATAATTTTTGATTTTGCGACCGAGGGCTGCATTTTTATCCTTTGACTCAAAGAAATTCTCCTGCGACTGTGAAGGGTGCCGGGATAGCTCAGACGGTTGTGCGCTTGCCCGCAAAAGGCAAAGGTTGCCGGGTTCGAATCCCGGTTCCGGTACACTATTTTAATCTATCAGGAAGTTTCATATCAGCGCACACTCCGCTGCAAAGTGGAAGATTCATTCTGGAAATTCCGATATTGATTAAATTACGCGCACTTTGCCGTCAAAGCAAGAGGAAGATCACTGCCTATATAAGATTTCCTACGATACACGCCGGAGGATACCGTACATTAAACTTCGACTCACTTCCGTTGATCACCATGACAGTCGAGTGGCATACGGACGCCGTCCTCCGTTGACGTTAGAGAATTCCGGATACCACAAACATCGAAGGGTTTGCAGAACAGTAGAGCGGACTCTTCACCAACAGAGCGAAGACCTTGCTAAACGTAAAGGTGACGCTCGGAAACGAACACTCTAACTAGTCCTATAGTTCGTCACTACAAAATTTGCTGGGTTAGGGAAAGGATTTTGTCTAGAATAAAGTTTGTCCCTGATCAAAACAATACGTACAAGTGCCAAAGAATATTAATTATATGCTTCAAGCCATATCAAAATATGACAGCTAATTTATGCAACAATTCGTGCTTCACAATTGGCAATATTAAATAAACGCCAACTATTTTTTGTCTTTAATTCCAATAAAGAATAAACATATTAAGTTTGAAATATTTGATATTATATTACTCACAATACAAATGTTTAAATGCATGTGCGACTTGTTGGATGAAATGATTTACGCGCCTCTTGGTATTAGCATGGACATGTGTCAACATTTCTACACATACTGAACGTATTAATTGATTTAACAGATCTGGATTTTCCGGTTTATTATTATTATTATTAGTACTACAGTTACAACTAATACTGTAAACTAAATTATGTAACGTATACTGCTTTGTCCGTAGATGTTATTTTCATTTAAGGTATGTATATTGAGCGTGGAATGTGATCCACAATACTCGATAGGTTTCTGTGCAGCATTGGCACATTGGCCTTTACACGACAGGTTGTACGTGGAAAGCACCCTAGGTTCTTAAACTGGGCTCTGTGCGTCCAAACAACATGCGCAGCAGGTAGGCGTCGCGTTGGAAAACCTCGTGAATGTACCCTGCATAGGGGTGCATCTTCCCACAGATAACTATCACATCTGAGTAGTCTTCACTGCAATACATTGCACTTGTTACCTACCTGACTGTAACAACTGATCGAAATACAAACAGACGGGTCCGAAAACAAGCCATAACAACAACTGTCGGCCGGAAAAGTTTTTCTTTCTTTCATCCACAAAATTACGGACCGTATTGGAAAAGTTTTGGCCAGGTTTCAAGTGCAGACCGTCTTTAGACCTACCAAGAAAATTAAAGAATGCTTACGATCGGTAAAAGACGCACGACATCCCCTAGCAACGCCTGAGGTGTATAAAATTCCCTGTAGCTGTGGCATGGAGTATATAGGAATAACAAAAAGGAGTGTTAATACTCGCATATTGGAACACAAAAGGAATTGTCGTCTGGGTCTCACAGACAAGTCAGCTGTGGCAGAGCATGTTTTTACACGTGGTGACCAGGAAATAAAATTTAGTGAAACGAGCGTGCTAGCCAGGACGTCGCATTATTACACACGCAAGTATAGAGAAGGCATAGAAATACAGAAACACCACAATAATTTCAACAGGAAAGAAGGTCTGAAATTAGATACTCTGAACCAAAGATATGACAATCGATTACCTGTAATCGAGAGAGATGATCGGTCAAAGATAGCTTCATAGTCGGCAGCACGTGACAAGTGGTGGCGCCATCTATGTCCTCTATATAAGTAGGTCCTCGAGCGCCTAGTAGGTAGTCGTCGACTCACCCTTGAAGATAATGCCCGCAGTAGGGAGTAAGAAGCTTTATTGATGGACCTCGGCAACTTGGCCCGGAAGTTTTAATTAATGAAGACGCCGGCCGTGAAAGCTTACATTCTATGTACGACTACTTGTCAGCAGGGTAGGGCTCGGTTTTGACAAGTGTAGCTGTAGCTACCTCGGCTGGCTGAGCCGCGTGCGCGCCGTTCATTACAGGGGAGGAGACGTGGCCAGCGCGGCGATTGCCTTGGCGCGACGCCCACTGCAGCCCAAGGTCGCCGCTCACTGCAGGCGGCACAGCGGTGTACCAGCGGCAAGCAGCCGCTGAGGTCGCCTCACACCAGCCGCGTCAGCGCACGCTGCCGAGCCGCGGCCGTGCATAGCAAACCAGAGGAGACCGCTTCCAACTGCGCACAGCGCTAAACGCACTGTTGTTTCACTCCGAGAACAGAACCGTCCACTCAATGATGGCTGCAGTGCTGCAGTCCATCTTATGTCTGTCTACTGATCAGCCTGAACATTTCATCTACATCTACTTGGGATACTCTGCAAACCACATTTAAGTGCCTGGCAGAGGGTTCATTGAACCACCATTATACTACTTTATCTCCCATTCCATTCTCGAATGCCACGCGGGAAGAAAGAATCTCTCCGTTCGAGCTCTGATTTCTCGTATTTTAGTCTGACGATCATTTCTACCCATGTAAGTGGGAGTCAACTATAAATTTTTGCATTCGGAGGAGAATGTTGGCGATTGGAATTTCGTAAGTAGCCCACGCCGCAGCGATAAGCGCCGTTGTTGTAATGATTCCCATCCGAAATCCTGTATCATTTCCGTAACGCTGTCTCCCCTGTATCGTGACAATACGAAACGAGCTGTCCTTCTTTGAACTCTTTCAATGTCTTCCGTCTAACCCACCTGATAAGGATCCCACACTGGACAGCAATACTCCAAGAAAGGACGGACAAGCGTATTGTATGTAGTCTCTTTAGTACTTTGTTGCATCTTTTAAGGGTTTTGCCTTTAAAACGCAGTCTCTGGTTAGCCTTTTCCACGACATTACCTACGTGTTCTTCCCAATTTAAGTCTGAAGTAATAGTAATTCCTAGGTATTCTGTGGAGTTTACGGCCTTCACTTTTGATTGATTTATCTTGTAAACAATGTTTAACGGATTTCTTTTCGTACTCATGTGGACGACTTCACACTTCTCATTATTTAGAGTCAATTGCCAAGTTTTACACCATACTGATATCTTATTCAGATCGTTCTACAGTTGGTTTTAATCTTACTGGTAGGTAAATGACGGCGTCGTCTGCAAACAACCTAACAGAGCTACTTAGATTTTCCCCTAAATCGTTTATGTAAATAAGGAACAGCAGAGGACCAGTAACACTACCCTGTGGAACGCCCGATATCACATCTGTTTTAGATGATGCCTTACCATCGATTATTACGAACTGTGTCCTCTTATGACCACCCACGTGATGTGGCTTTGGCACAGACAACAGTGGCAACGCGCCTTGACATGGAGACAATGACACTTTGGTAGATCGCTGGAGGGAATTGCACACGTGTGCGCAGACAAATCTCCTAAATCCCGTCAATTCCCTGGGAGGCGCCATGAGCACTGACGCTAGGTTCAAGCACATCCCAAACTTCCATCGGTTTGAAATCTGGCGACTTTTGAGAGTAAGCAGATCAATTTACATTCCGGAAGAGGAAAAACGAATTTCGTAAACCGTTTTTCGCTGTCGTGTTGACCTGTTGTAGCCCGATTTAAGTCAACATAATCGCTGTTTTTTTTTTTAATTTAAATACACACATTCATTGCTCGCCCTAATATTTATACTTTTCACTGCATAAAAAGCAGTCAACAATCCGAAGATTGATTTGAACACCACAGTACTTTACTAGGCATGGTCCTATTTGGAGGTGGTATGCCGTTGCCTTCCTCCGACCTTCGAACTGACTTACCCAGCCAGCTATAGGGGGACCTACAGTTTAACGTGGGTTCCGAACCACGGTGCTACTCGGTATTTTTCACGTGAGCAATAATGCCAGAGGTGAAAGAAGTGGAAAGTGACAGATAAAAATCCTAGGACCTGGCGGGGATCGAACCCGCAACCTTTGGATTTGTAGTCTGGCACTCTATCACTGTGCAACCGAGGCGCATTAGACGCCGAAAATTCTTCACGAAAAAACACAATCTGACAATCCAAGAATGTTTCAAAAACGGTTGCGTTTACATGCTCACGGAAATCGATTGTGGAAGCGGAAAACCGCTTTACAGAAGTGGATTTCCTGAATCGAGTTTGGAGTGTTTACACGGCCAACAAAAAGCGGATTTGGGAAAACGGTTTAGGAAGTCCGGGTTTGGGAACCGTGTGGACGGGGTGATTGTGATCCTCGAAGCACATCATACTCCTGGCCTTTGTCGCATTATCTTGCTGAAAACTGCCATTGCCGCGAGGAAACATATTGTTCGTGAAAGAGCAACAATAATTATTGTCGACAAATTTTGACTTTTTGTCTGGGGTTTGCATGAAAATATGAATTTCTCACTAAATTGACCCTGCTGATCACAAATCTGCAGCCTGTTTCACTGTAGCACGTCAGGTTTTTGCACCACCACCATCATCATCATCATCATATTCACCATTGTCTAACTCTGCGCGCAATGAAATTGGAAATAGGAAAGCAATTACGGGACAATGGAAACGAAATGGAACAGTAAAGTGGTTAAAAAAGAATTGGAAGAAAGGCATATGAATTATAAATGTTCATTCACTATGTCCTTTCATCCCACTGTCAGATTTTGCCTCTTAGGCCACTCTCTCCTACTCCAATGCTCATGATAAGCTCTACTGTCCCAGTCACACATATAGCAAGGCATCTTAGTGTACCCTGCTTGCTGACCAAGAAGAATGCCAATCACTTTAAAATCACCACACACAACCCACTGGTGTTCTTCGTACGTCACATTTTGTAGAAGTATTTTCATGGTATTGTATGTCTCTTGTAAATGTACTGAATACGCAATTGGATCCTAGGTCATTTCCAATATGTAGCAACATTGCTTTCAAACTTCACTTTGAAGAATCTATAAACAATCTCTATTCCTTACTCTCATACTTATGAGCTCCCATTTTCATCACTAATCCGGCGATGTCTTTGCAGAACACCATTAAACCATCTTCAACAAAAAATTCCCTGAAATCTTTATCACGATTTCTGTACAATTAATATGATGTATTGTGTGCAAGTAAGTTATTTTCACTGAGACGTGATCCCAGTAGTTGTGCTGCATCTTTTGAGAGTCCTAAGTCTTTCAACAAATTGTCAAGTTCTGTTTGAGTAAGAGGTTTTGGGCTACTATCGGCACCACACTCAGAATAGTCGGATTCACTGCTTTCTTGACTTACATCTGGTTCAGAGAATTCAAGAGAATCCACTGATGTTGGTGGAGAGGGCACTGATAACCCTGGGCCATGAGGAACAGGTCTAATTGCCGAATCTAAGTTTGGATACGATATGTTTTTCATGTTTCTTCTGTTGTATCCCGTTACATTCGTCATACAGAAGTAACAGTCATCAACTTGATTCTTCTGTTCACACCATACCATAGGAATTGCGAAATTCAAGCACTTGATTTTATCTTCACTCCATTTCCTTAACTGCTCCACACATGTATGGCACACAATATGTAGAGCAAATGACTTGTCCTGATCGCTGAGCTTCATGCCGAAATATGCAAAATATGACTTCTGCACAAATTTTGTTATTTGTCGACGTCTTGCACGTATCACATAATTTCCACAGATATAACAAAATGTATCTGGGCTATTCACGCACTGCCTTCCTGACATTTTTAACACACCTTCAGTGAAATACCACCACTCACAACAAAGCGCGAAAGCACCTTCTTGTAGCTGTAGCACTCACTCACTAATTTCTGTGGCGATAATGGGACGTCAGATCCAAGCTCATTAGCCCCCTCTGCCTCACCTTCACACAAAAATGCAGCGTTGCCACATTTCTGTAGTTGTGGACACTGCATAACACAGATTTCGCAGCCAATGGTAGGTTTGAAGGGGGGTAGCTGTGCAGAAAAAACTGAGGGTGATGGAAAGAAACTGATATGATTTTCATATTCAGGGGTGCAAATTTAGTAAGGAACACCACTTACTTTCCAAACCCCAGAATCCATGTCGACCTGTGTAATTCTTGGCCATCGTAGTGCCTTGCACGATCTCCGCTTGGATAGCTAACGAGTGTTTTTCGTCTCCGTCCGGCAGTATAAGTATTGGCCTGGAAGACGAAGCTTTAGAACACTGCTATCGAAATGATGAACAAGTTAACAGGATTCATAAGAATGAATGGTATTCCGCCTACGTCCGGAGAAAATAGTCACGTGCCTATGTCAGTCGTAGTTGTCCATGTTGCTATCGTAACATTGTCACATGCATGGGTCGTCGGCAGAATTGGATGCACTGTGCGTTTTGACGCACTTGTACTCTGCCCAGCGTTAATGTCTTGTGTTAGTTTGACCATACTATACGCCGCCTGTTCTGTTTTACCAACCTGCCCAGACTACGATGTTTGGCCTCTTGAATGAGGACTGGCCACCCAAGCACTCGAGCTTTGGACCGTGCTTTCGCCACTTGCTGAAGATACTCACTACAGCATACCGCAGACACACGACAAAAATATTTAAATGTCTGTAAATCTAAGGGATCATCAGTCCATGGTCTTAAAAAAACTAACTTAAAGGAACTTATGCTAAGGACTACACAAACACCCGTGCCCGAGTGAGGACGCGAACCTCTGACGGCGAGGAACCGCACGCTCCGCAGCATGGCGCCTTAGAACGCTCGGCAAACACCCGATAAATCGAGCAATTTCTAAAAAGCTCGTGCCAAGTCTCCGAACCGTCGAAATCTGCGCGCCGTCAAACTCAGATACATCGTGCGCTTACCCCGTTCTACACATCAACTACATTTCCCGTGCGCGAATCTGACCAGCAGTGTTCTTCGCAAAGTGACGCCGTTGTCGCCTGGGCGCGTTTACATAGATAGGTCAGTGGTCGTAATTTTTTGCATTGCCAGTGTATGCATTTTTTTACGAGTTACACTGCTTGCCGTCATTAGAGGTGTTGGCGGAAGGTCTTTTTTTTTTTTTTTTTTTTTTTTTTTTTTTTTTTTTTATTTAAATACTATTCATGCTAAATAGAAAAAACAACATTCTGACGAAATTACGGCGCAGGAATTCAGAAATAAATATGAAAAATGAAACTACGTTATGGGTTCGAAGTAATAAAATGTTTGTAAATCTATCGGAGCAAAGTGCGTGGTCATCAGACCGTAGCTTACAAACTACTTAAACTAAGGTAAACAAACCAAAGGACAACACGCACACCCCCAGGCTTGAGGGAGGACTCGAACCTCTGACGGCAAGCAGCCGCGTGCTCCGCGGCGAGGCGCCTTAGACCGCTCGGCTACTCCACCGTGGCTTCATGGGGTGACTACCCCCTGAGAAGGAAAGTGACATTTGAGAGCAAAAATCGAAAAATTTTATTGTGTTACGTTCATGAAATCAAATTATTTTAAGAGATCACTAGCATAACCAGCCATCAAATTTATCGTCGTCCTATGAAGTGTATCCCACAGCTGCGTCGCTGTAAGGAAGACTGCCGTGTTTCCACTTAATCTAAACCCCGTAATGGCAAGACTGATGCGTGCCGGCCGCGGTGGCCGAGGGGACTATGGCCTTCCAGCCACGGTCTGCACGGCCACTACGGTCGGGGATTCGAATCCCCCCCTCGGGCATGGATATTTGTGCCGTCCTAGTTCGTAAGTAGTTTATAAGTAGTTTGTAAGTTTAGTGACTGATGACCCCGTAGTTAAGACCCATCGACTATACAACCATTTGAACATTTTTTTTAACTGATGCGTTCCAACACCTGTATCTAAAATTTCATACAGGAATGCCGCTATGGTGTGCTGTTTAACATTAAACCAAACAAAAGAAGAGTCCCAATGTACATAACTGAACATGTCTCTTTAAGAATTGCTATCTTGTCTATAGTGAGGAATATTTTCCTGGTGTCATTTGAGCAGGAAACAAATTTCTCCATTTTCGTCTATGATCACAAAATATTTAGGCCTTGAGAGTACTGCTTCAAATTTGTAGCATTGTACGGGAAAACTTAATGAAACTAGTACATGCACTACTGCACATCTTTAAAAAATATTAAATATTTCACAAAGAAACGGACATCATTTCGTCAATCAACCGTAGTCCAGTGTCGTTTTCCGTCATTCCGTTTGATTCTGCACGCGGTTACGTGTGTTCACCATGAAAATGCCTACAGACGATTTTTTATGCTCAGGCAACCAGACGTATCTCAGTAGTGAAGACACAATGATACATTTTAGTGCTGTACGGTAATTACAAGGAAAGCAACAAACGGTGACTGTCGCTGACGCACATGGGAGAGAGACTAATGAGGCAGTTGTCTGGGGACACGCCATTTATTACGACCGCTGCCGTCACTACAGATATCAGGCTTCTCATTAGCACCCAGAAACGAAGATATACTGTCCCCTGCGTTCACGTTGTTTAACAGAAGACTAAGGATGCGGTAAGAACACAATTCCAACATTTTCTATCATCTTGTTAAGTCATAGAGGTTACCATAGCAAAATCTGTAATCTGTCTCTATTGACTGAAAATGATAGACCAAAACAAAACTAAACCACTATTTACATGACTTAATTCGACTGCTGCCTATAAATATTCGTTAGTTAGTGGTTGCACATTTTCAAACATAACTCTTACTTCAGGAATATGTGTGATAACTAACAGCGATTTCACTCACGATGAATTGCGATGAACATATGCACATAAGTTACGATAGAGCTTACAGGGAATTTCGAGTGCATCTTTCTTGCTTGTGATTTTACAAAGAACTATCCCCTCCCCTTCCGCATGTTTCACTAGCTCCGAACCATTTTGCATTTCTTGTTTTCTAAGATGACGCTATTGTGCATAGAAATGGGAAAGAACTTAAAGAGACATCTAGAGATAAAGTCGCCCGACTTTGTAGCGCAACAGTATGTCTTCTACGCTGTTGCTAGCTTTCACACCGTCGGAATCAGCTCCATATCGACAAAGAGTAAAGATTTATAAATGTATCCAGGAGGAGAAGGTAATATAACCAGCAAGGATAACGACAAAAGCGGATGTATTAGATTACTGCGTATAGATGTAACTAGTATCTTTCATTATAGTATAATTAAAACTCAGTGTACTCTATAAAATTTGAAATAGAATAAACATGCTTCACTGAGAGTGTGTTTGTCGACTCCCCCTGTATTAATTGCATGGATTGTGGTAAAAGTTGCAATGGTGGTAACTGTATCTTTATATAGTGTTGTAACATTGCGTATTTCTTGTGCAAATATTCCGTTGCGTCTCTGCTTTCGTCCACTTGGAACATCATTTTCCAATGCCGTGTGAGAGCCTGAAAGTCTTTAATTATTTTTAATGGTGTCACCGCATCAGGCAAATAGCAACTGATTCGGCAAACATACTGATTGCAAGAAGTCGCCAAACACTGTCACATCTTCCCCGCCGGCCGCGGTGGCCGAGGTGACCTAGGAGCTCCAGTCACGGTCTGCACGGCCGCTACGGTCGGGGGTTTGAATCCCCCCTCGGGCATGGATATTTGTGCCGTCCTTAGTATTAGTTAGTAAGTAGTTTGTAAGTTTAGCGACTGATGACCCCGTAGTCAAGTCCCATAAGCTATACAAATATTTGAAACATTTTTTATAGAACGACCAGCAAGGCTTCGCGTTATGTGTTTTTACACGGCTTAGCCGATTTCCGTCTCATAGACTTTCAGTTTTAGCTCATTTTGTGGATTATTTGACAAAAAGTTTCAATGACGACATTAATACCCGTCACATCAGTGCATCCGTTCTTTCGAGAGCCTTAGAAACACAGTAAAAGTACATCGTTCCGCTAACAAGTTAAAATAGACTTGCTTGATATCTAAGTTGATAGAAAATTTCGGACCTTTAACCACGTGTTCATTAAGAGTCATTCTGCTTACTGTCATTCAGCGGACATCTCGTTTGGATGTACTGAAATGCAATGAGTCATGCATGACCTGATAGTAATATGCGAGATCTGATACCGAAAGCCTAGATCTGACGAAACAGATTATATTGAAGATTTTAGAAGCGATCTTAGGTAGCATGTCAGTTTATTAATTTTTATTTATTTACTTTTATTTTGTTTTATTATTACTCAAACAAATTAGGCCCCCCCCACAAAGTTGACACAAAGTCAGAAATGTTTAAAGGCAAGAAAGATACGTAACATGTTACGCAGTAACACATAATTGTCAGTGTCATCGACTCGGGAATGACGTCGCCAAGCATAGAATTGTTACACGAAAGGTAATTGACTTTAAGCATGATTGCGCAGGTGTGTTTCCTAAGAGTTTTCCACAACGGCGATTCAGAAAATTCCTAAGAGTGATTGCGTACTTACGTACTTTAAATATTCACGGTTCACGTTGCACAGTAATACCATTAAAAGTTCTGAAGCAGAAATTTTACATTGTTTTTATTATGTTCTTGTAGGACTAAAATATATGCATTAACTCTCCGTAATGCTCTCCATACGTGTACACAGCGCTAATACTTTCGTAGAAGCTTTCCAAAATGTTCAAATGTTTCTAGAGATTAAGGGACTTAACTACGGGGTCATCAGTCCCTAAACTTACAAACTACTTATGAACTAGCTACAACTAAGGACGGCACAAATACCCATGCCCGAGGGGGAATTCGAACCCCCGACCGTAGTGGCCGTGCAGACCGTGACTGAAGCGCCTCAGTCCCCTCGGCCACCGCGGCCGGCGGAAACTTTCCCTTCTAGGTAAATGAAGAGGGTAAATCCCAAAGGAAATATGATCCATTTTGTACGTTATGTTTTGTATTTTTATTATTTACTAATTACGTCATATTTTTATTTTTTGGAGACTAGTGAACCCGGCAAGCTTCATAATTGCTATGTAAGCTTGCCGACTGGATAGAAATCTCTTTGGCCATCACTGTCCTATCTCTATGCCTGATTTATTCCTTTTTGTTCTCTTAAGGTCCTCTTTGTCTTAGCTCGATCACAGAAGTGTGAAGTCGCCCCCATGAGTACGAAAAAAAATCCGTTAATCTTTTTTTACAAGATTAATCAATCAGATTTGAAGGACGTAGACTCCACTATATACCTAGGAATTACTATTACTTCAGACTTAAACTGGAACGAACGCTTAGATAATGTCGTGGGGAGGGGAACCAGAGACTGCGTTTTATAGGCAGAACCCTTAAAAGATGCAACAAAGTACTAAAGAGACTGCGTACACTACGCTTGTCCGCCCTTTCTTGGAGTGTTGTTGCCCAGTATGGGATCCTTATCAGGTGGGTTTGACGGAGGACATCGAAAGAGTTGAAAGAAGGGCAGCTCGTTTATATTGTCAAGATACAGGGTTGACGGCGTTACGGAAATGGTAGAGGATCTTGGGATGGGAATCATTACAACAACGGCGCTTATCGCTAGGACGTGGGCTACTTAAGAAACTGCAACATTCTCCTCCGAATGCGAAAATATATTGTTGACTGCTACCTACTTTGGTAGAAAAGATTATCAGAATAAAATACGAGAAATCAGAACTCGAACGGAGAGATTCACGTGTTCTTTCTTCCCGCACGCTATTCGAGAATGGAATGGGAGGTAAATAGTATAAAGGTGGTTCGATGAACCCTCTGCCAGGCACTTAAATGTGAAGTAGCTGAGCGGTCTGGAGCGCCACGTTACGGTAGCGCGGCCTCCCGCATCCTGGGTTCGAATCCCTCGTCGGGCACGGATGTGTGTGTTGTCCTTAGGTTAGTTTAACTTAGTTCAAGTAGTTTGTAAGTCTAGGGACTTATGACCAAAGTAGTTTGGTCACATAAGAATTACAAATATTTGAACTTAAATGTGATTTGTAGAGTATGCCATGTAGACGTACACACACACACACACACACACACACAGAGAGAGAGAGAGAGAGAGAGAGAGACACACACACGTGTCCGAGGGAAGACTCGAACCACCGGCGGGAACGGCCGTCCATTCGGTAGCATGACGCCTTAGACCATGCGGCTATTCCGCCCTACCTTACCTTCTCTAGATCTTCCTTTGATGATTAATTTGTCTTCCTGTATTTAGCATCTTTTTTTCCAGGTCAGGTGTCTTTCGTGTCTCGCCGTGTAGTCTTCAATTGAGAAGTTGGGGGGGGGAGGGGTGAGGGGGGAAGACAAGCATGCTGTCTACTTGCATTTACTGTAATATGACGTGTTTATGCTTTCTTTCTCTGGAACGAGGAACCGTGCAGGTATGTGCCTAGAAGGGCAGAGAGAAACAAAATGCGAGATGACTGCGTCTTCCATACGAACAGTAATTTGGCTGGCAAGCGTGTTGGATGCGCATCCACTGTCTCTGGACGCAGGATTCTTCTGTAATAACTGTCGGAGAAGAGGCGACTAGCGTTTAAATGCTTTTTTAAACCCAGACTTCATTATAAGAGGAAGTCACGGAGTAATCTACCTGGCTGCGCCGACTGCGTAAGTGGAGATGGGGCCTGAGGTCTGGTAACGCGGAACACGTGGTACCGGCCACGCAGCAGCTTCCGGCTGCGACCGAGGCGAATGCCTGACGGCTGATTCGCCACGGCACGCCTGGCCCCTGACGAGCATCGCAACCAGCGGCCCAGGGGGTCCTGCCAGCGAAACAGTGGCTATCAAGGCCCCCACTATCGCGTAAGCGTCCGACTGCGGCCATTGTAGTGGCAAAGTTCCGCGCGAACTTTAAGTGTGCGTAAGATTCTTTTGAGTAGAGAGAGTGTTCATTTGACTTAAGTCGCGAAAACTATGTCTAATTACAATATATAACTACAAAACAGCTTCAGACTCCTTGAATATACAGCAACTATCGGTTGTGTGTAAATGTATTACACATACGGTGTAGAAATTGGCCAAAAGCGTTTTCTCTTCCTACGGAAACCGAACATGTAGTTTCATAGTTTAAAACAGCTTTGTCCCTAGTTTACTCTGCAGCTGAATACTGTTCTCCTGTCTGGCTCAACAGTGCTCATGTGAGAGACAATGATGTACAATTAAATAGAGCAATGAGATTGATCAGTGGCACTCTGATGGCTACACCACTTCAATGGCTCCCAATATTATGCAACATCGTTCCCCCAGATCTAAGACGGAAGGAAGCCTTAATGAGAGAGTATTATAAGATCTTGTCCACTCCTGAGCTTCCTATCCTGAAAGACCTTCCATCACCGGTAAGCCGGCTGAAATCACGTAAACCACCTCTTAAAAAAGCTGTGCAACTACATGAGAGTGGCTTCTCGCCTAAATCAAACTGGGCAAGAATTTGGGATTCGTTTAATGGAAAAAACAGCATCTGGATAGATGATCCCTCTAATCAGCTCCAAGGAATGGACCTTCCCAGGAGGGAATGGTCTTTGATCAACCGTTTCCGAACTGGTGTTGGTCGCTGTAACTATTGGAAATTCAAATGGGGACAGACAGACGACCAGTCATGTGACTGTGGAGCAGACATACAAACGATGACCCACATAATTACTAATTGCCCATTACGATCATTCTCAGGAGGGATGACCGAACTCCATATAGTCAATCAGGAAGCTGTCCAGTGGTTAAAGGAGTTGGACTTGGCTCTGTGACAGAGATATGTTTTATCTTATTAATTAGACACTAGTATATCTTACTAAAGTATTATATGTAGCTGACATTATACCATACGATATATATATATATATATATATATATATATATATATATATATATATATATATATAAAATACTATTAAGAACACGAAGTATGCCATAAAGTTTTCTTAACTAAGGCGTCTAACATTAGCATTAGGGTATCTACCAAGAAAATTAGCATTTTTAATGCTGTAAGCCAAATACCTTATAGCAGAGTGAACTGCTCAAAAGTCATCAACTATCGTCACAGGGTTGAACTTCACAATGTGCATCCACTGTGGCTATGTTCCGTTTATATATGGTACTATACACAAGTCTGCAAACCACTTTCAGTTGTTAAACCTATACCTAAAGCAGATTACCTTTCAATTCTGCGTTACAAGTTGCTAATATTAATTTCATAAATAAAAATTCGAACTGCATTGAGGCAACTAATAGTTATTTTACACAATCATAAAATGAAACTTTTTTAACTTCCTGTCTACCAGTATTATAAAAGCCAATAGAGGACTGAATGACATAAATAACAGGTTTGCTGTTAAGCAAGAGTAACTATCTCTGAACACGAGTAGTAGGGTTACTTGTATTCCTGAGAAATATAAATGGGAATACAGTATACGATCTATTTATTCCTTTCTTGATTTGTGTATATAAACGCTGAGAAAATCTTCACCATTGTGCTTCATGTACACTGCGATAGTCAAACAATACAGACGTGACTATCAATTGTGTATATATCCAGCTGTAGCTATTTAATACACGATTTACCTGCTAACAACACTCGTATTTATCTGACGCTTGCCACTATCATGGCGGCCGGCCGAAGGTTCAAATTATCCCGCGACAGCATCGCCGTCAGGGAGTCTACTTCTTTTTACAACGTCTTTGGTGGCTACAGGTCGGCCATGACTGAAGCGAGTTGAAGTTCCGTCCGCCATATTTTTCTTAGTCAAAGGACGTCGTCTGCTGTCTCACTCCCCCTCCCCCTCCCCTTGAAGTTGCAATTGATTTACTTCAAATAGGTTTAACAAATTTATCTTTTCAAAACAAAAAAAGAAGACAACAATAGATCTTGCTGATTTGTGTGCAGACTGGCACCAACAAGCACCATCGTCGTCGAAATATTACAACGAGAATAATGTCTACAGGGGGTATGTTATCCGGTCCTATTTCATTTCCTTTCCTCCTCATGTTGCCATTGATGACGCACAACAGTTTGCGTTTGTATCGCAATGACAGTACGCGAGTGTTGTAGTTACTGCCCACTGCACTGTGTGAAGAGTAGAAACTCTAAAGTTCACCAACCTGACGTCTTCTATAGATGTCCCCATGCAGATGATAGCACGCACGTCGGAGTGACTACGATCGGGGGTTCGAATCCCCCCTCGGGCATGGATATTTGTGCCGTCCTTAGTATAAGGTAGTTCGTAAGTAGTTTGTAAGTTTAGGGACTGATGACCCCGTAGTTAAGTCCCATAAGCTTAACAAACATTTGAACATTTTGAATTTGAACGTCGGAGTGCTTGAATGAGGCTGAAATTGCTAAACTATTGGTAGGAACTGATTTAGTTACTGAATAAAACTGAAATCCTCGGGAATCGGGATGCCAACTGATTTATTTAAAGTCAGCTGAAAACCAGTAAATTGCATAACAACATCCACTTGAGACAGATTGTTTTAAATGAAATTAAATATAAAGTCATTTCCCTTGGTCTAAGATGATTAAACAATGTATGCATGTTACTTCACCGAGTACGCGTACTGAAGTCATTTGTTACTCTTCCGAGTGTCTGTTCTGAACTGAAGAGTGGCGGCTCGATGCAAGACTACCTTCGTTCAGCATTGTCCGTCTGAAATTGTTTTGTTTATAGAATTAGCAATTTTACCTACACAGGGCATAGCTTAGCTTTGAGGGGTTTTTCTAAATTGTGTTTGACATTGAATATATTATTAGTTTATTAAATATTAATAAAAATGTGACTGAATTTTGGCGCGTGAGCCAGTGCTACAGCCAATCGGCATCCAGTGCCTGCAGCTCGGGGATTTCCCTAGGAATCAAATGTTTGTATAGCTTATGGGACTTAACTACGGGGTCATCAGTACCTAAACTTACAAACTACTTACGAACTAACTAATACTAAGGACGGCACAAATATCCATGCCCGAGGGGGGACTAAAACCCCCGACCGTAGTGGCCGTGCAGACCGTGACTGGAGCGCCTCAGTCCCCTCGGCCTCCGCGGCCAGCGATTTCGCTAGAATTCGGGGAGATTTGCCAGTGCTCTTTCCCTTGAGAACCCGACGTATTGTACCACCTGTCGTGGTTCTCACCAGCTTTTACCATCTGTCGCTCACTGGTCCTAACTGGCTGCACTGAAGCTATACTTCGATCTTAAAATGATGGCTTTAAGGCAGAAATATTACAATATGACTAAAGTTCAAAAGTTCTCGCTCAAATTTGGGGCATCTGAACAGGATGTGGTTGACATCAGCTTCCGATTCAGGATCACACTCCCATGCCGCCGAATTGTAGACGTTGATCCGATGTAGATGTTTTGGATAAGAGGCGTGATTGAAGCGAAGACGAATAATGGTAGAAATCGCGGATCGGTCAAGATGAGTCCTCATAAACCACGACTGCGTAGAAATCCGAGATTGCAGCACAGCGTAAGAAGCGCCTTTCGTTTCTTGGGAAACGTTCCACATCTGTTGCCACTGTTGTTTAGCTTATTCCTTGACCGCAGATAAGAATTCTGTGTATGGTAGTTGCCTAAGGATGCCGCTTGTTTAGCCAATGCATCCAACTTCCTCTATAGCAGATACCAGCGTGAGAAGGCATCCACAGTAAATTAACTGTCCGTCCCGTATTTGTACAGGGAATATATGCCGAAATCACATCCAGAATATAGCTGTTGGTTTTTTTGTTCCATCTCCAGTTTTGTAGTGTTTGAAGGGCACTTTGAGAGTCAGACACAATTAATATTTTCGGGAAGGAAATGATAGAAACAAACCCAAGTGCTTCCAGCCAAATTTAAACTGGTCGGGCCCCGCTACAGCGCGCGCCTCTGGGCGCCAATAACCATCACTCCCTACAGAAGAAAGCCTGCGCACGACGTCACAACATGGCGGCGATGAGAGGCTCAGATTCCTCTGAAAGATTGTAAACATTAGCAGTGCACGCTGTTTATAGAGCATTCTTTCGTTCAGGAGTGTATTTATTACGTAAATTGGTGTTGTGTACGGTGTGATCGCTACGCTGGACGATTTGTGTGTGTGAGAACAACGTGTGATCTCTTTTTCACTGACAAAATGCCGCTTCGCCGTTCTGTGCCGAAATGTAGAGGAAATTACGACTATGGCCCAAAAGTTCGTCTTTAAACGTTCGAAGAAGAAGAAATGGATATCAAGAATTCCCAGGATAACTTGGCTCCTTCTTCAAGTTAATGAGTAAGATTTCGTTTTTGTTTAACCTTATTAAAGAGTTTTAATACATGACTGTTTACCGTTGGATATTGCGATTCATTTCATTTACGTAGTAAAAGTAAGTAAAGCAGTCTACAATCCGAAGATTGGTTTGAACACCACAGTGCTTTACTAGGCATGGTCCTGCTTGGAGATGGTATGCCGTTGCCTTCCTCCGACCTTCGAACTGACTTAGCCAGCCAGTTCTAGTGGGACCTACAGTTTAACGTGGGTTCCGAACCACGGTGCTACTCGGTATTTTTCACATGAGCAATACTGCCAGAGGTGAAAGATGTGCAAAGTGACAGATAAAAATCCTAGGACCTGTCGGGGATCGAACCCGGGACCTTTGGATTTGTAGTCTGGCACTCTACCGCTGTGCAACCGAGGCACACTCCATTTAAGTAACTCCCCCCCCCCCCTTTTAAGTCCCATAAGCTTTGCAAACATTTGAACATTTGGGAGTGGTTCATTTACGTAACCACCCCCAAATGTTCAATTGTTTGTAAAGCTTCTGGGACTTGACTACGAGGTATCAGTCCCCAAACTTACAAACTACTTATGAACTACTTACGAACTAGGACGGCACAAACATCCATGCCCGAGGGGGGATTCGAACCCCCGACCGTGGTGGCCGTGCAGACCGTGACTGGAGCGCCTCAGTCCCCTCGGCCACCGCGGCCGGCTAACCACCCCCTTAGCTTATTCTTCTCCGGACGTTTAAAGACGGTAACTTTTTCCTCTACATTTCGGCACAGAACAGCGAAACGGCATTTTGTCAGTAAAAAAAGAGATCACGCCTTGTTTTCACACACACAAACCGTCCAGCGTAGCGATCACACCGTACATAACACCAATTCACCTAATAGGCCTATATACACTCCTGAACGATAGAATTCACTATAAACAGCGTGGACTGCTAATGTTACAATGTTTCAGAGGACTGTGAGTCTCTCAGCGCCGCCATGCTGTGACGTCGTTCGCAGGCTTTCTTGTATAGGGGATGCTGGCTGGCTGGCGCCAGGTCTACCCTCGCGTGGCGCCGCGCCGTTCTATTTGGGCTCCGTTTTTCTGTCGCTGGTTCCGGCCTAACGCGACGCGCGTCAGTCCGCGGCCCGGCCTGCCTTTCTTAAGAGCCGGACTATAAATTCCGATCAGCGCGTTTCTTGCGCCAGCTGTCGCCGACTGCCGCCTTCCCTTTCGACGCGCGTCCGTCGATTATGCGGCGTGAAACGTGAGCTAGCCACACGCAGCCGTGTTTACTGCCACAGCAAGAACGCCGTACGCTGCTGCTGGCGGCCGTGGCGCTGTGGCGACCGCCGTACCAGCACAACACACTGAGGTCACCGCTGCGCACAATACTTTATTGCTGTCTTACGAAGACCGTTTCACAACATACAATTATGTCTCACTAGCCAAATCCAAACATTGCGGGTTCGATACCCGCCAGGTCCTAAGATTTTTATCTGTTACTTTCCACTTCTTTCACCTCTGGCAGTATTGCTCAAGTGAAAAATACCGAGTAGCACCTTGGTTCGGAACCCACGTTAAACTGTAGGTCCCTCTACAACTGGCTGGGTAAGTCACTTTGAAGGTCAGAGGATGGCAACGGCATACTACCTCCAAACACGAGCATGCCTAGTAAAGCACTGTAATGTTCAAACCAATCTTCGGATTGTTGACTGCCTTACCTTTTATATATAGTTATACTAGCTTAAAACCCGGCGTTGCCCGGGTATTTATTTATTTATTGCTGCCATTTTTCAGGTATATATTCATTTCTATAACGGCTGTATGTCTGTAAAATCTCTTGGGAATACAATTAGTAGTAAAGACGTAATAGATTAACACTTAGTGGGTGATGGGGCGGTTTTCCATGAACTTTACTCTTTATGTGCCCATATCTCATGAACTACGTGTCACACTGTGATACAATTTAGAAGGTACATTCAGTTATACGTTTTTATACTGTCTGTAAAATTTCCTGCAGCTATAATTAAAACTGTACAAATTACAAATTGTGACGTTATACCGAATGTCGTAGTTTTAGTCCATGAACAGCAAAACGTTATTTTTTACGTGCTCATATCTCATGAATTACATGTCGGAATGTGATACAATTTAGAAGCTACATTGAACTGTATATGTGTATACTGTCTGCAACATTTCCTGTCGCTACAATTTGTAGTCTTCAAATTATAAATTGTAACGTCATAGCGAGAGCCGTAGTTTTACAACATAAAGAGCGGAAAAGTAGTAAGCGAGAAACCTTTTTTCCTTTCATTATTTTTCTATGGTTGCCAGCGAGAAAAAGTTTAATAAAGGTTTGAAATTATGTTTAAAGTTTGTTGCAAGTCGCTAAGTACTGTCATGCTCATACAGTGTATTTCGAAAGTATCGCCGCAATATGGCATTTTTTGCGATTTCTATTGGTTATGACGTAATATCTTTTGAACCGTGTATGTGATTCTTAACCATGCAACAATTGTTACCTCACAGTAAGGAATGTGTGTACGAAATTTGGTTGAAATCGGCCCAATGGTTTAGGAGAAAATGAGCACCATTGTCGCAAAATGCAGCAGTTTTTCGCGCATCTCATTGTTTATGACGTCATATATATGTCGTGAACTATATAGCGTATATGATTCTTACACTTACGGCGACCGTCCTGATGGATTGAAGTTCACGTGTACAAAATTTCATAAAGATTGGAACAAAACTGTAGATTTGTATGCCAGACGTACAAACATGCGGACACTCTGCTTTATATATTAGAAGAAGAAGAAGAAAAAGAAGACGAGAAACCGTCTCAGGGTTTTTGAATCTATATTTAAATTGATATTTATGTACATTACCGAGGTGCTATTCCGGCTGCATGGTGAGCCTTGGCAGTAGTGACAATTATCTATGGAACACAGAATCAGAATTAAAATTCGTGACATGGAGGGAAATCGTGCTCGGACTATTCTGAAGCGCCTTAGCTGTTAGAGGTGATGTGGTCTAACGGTAGCCGGGCGCCGTGGCTCAGCGCGCCCGGTCGGAGGGCTGACCGCTCTCTGTAATAAAAAAAAGCTGAGCCAAAGAACACGTAGAACTCGAACGAACAAACGCGATCAGCGTCCGCAAGGACAAGAACTACCCACAGAGCAAAAAAAAAAAAAAAAAAAAAAAAAAAAAAAACCACACACACGGTAAGAGGTCTGCCTAGTAAGCATGGCGCTCCGGGTTCGATTCCCGGCCGGACCACAAATTTTAATTCATTGTTTCACGTTTGTCTTTAATGTCTTGGACATATCGAGACGAATAACGGTGTCAGGGTTTTTCAATGTATATTTGAACAAAATTTTAAACATGGTTGCAATTCAGCAACGGTGGAACAGGATCCAAAAGTCAAAACAGTTTCAGCCGACCAGTTGGATGAAACAGTTTATATGTATAAACCTTTACCTAGGTTCCGGCAAAATTAATTTTGCCTTCTTCAGAAGTATACATAAAGCTCACATTAAAAAAGTTGTTAAATAAAATGTGGCTGACTCCATGTTAATAGATTAAAAAGTAAAATTTAAAAACAATGCCCCATCATAAAATTGTGGAGCCCGTCCACACACAGGTCGAGTGAGTACTGCGTACTTTCCAGCCATTGGACCTGTGTGTGGACGGGCTCCACAATTTTATGATGGGGCATTGTTTTTAAATTTTACTTTTTAATCTATTGACATGGAGTCAGCCACATTTTATTTAACAACTTTTTTAATGTGAGCTTTATGTATACTTCTGAAGAAGGCAAAATTAATTTTGCCGAAACCTAGGTAAAGGTTTATACATATAAACCATTTTATGCAACTGGTCGGCTGAAACTGTGTTGACTCTTGGATATATTTAAACAGTTATACTTGGCTGAACGATCCATTAGGTTGTAAATTTTGACCGCGCGCACCTGCTGTTACCGTGTCGGCAACTTTAGTGGGCGCTCGCGGCTGCGGAGCGAGCAGTTCAGAACGGCGCGCGAGTGACTTGAGTGTGGCATTGGGCTGGCTGGCTCTCGCCGCCATCGCCACGGCGCGCACGCCACGCTGCCAGCGCACGCGATCGGCCCAAACGGCGCCGCGCCTCTGCCCGACAAGGCGATTGCCGCGTTAAAACTGTTCGCCAAACACTCCCCCCCCCCCCCTACGCCGCGTAGTTTTCGTTTCTATCGCAGCCCACCGCTGCCACATGTGTTGTTTTTAGCGGCCGCGGGCCCCCGCGGCGTTTCTCGCCTTGAGCGTAAATCACGCATTTTAATCTATATGTAAATTAGGGATATCGCAGGTGAGGCAGCGCGCCCGAAGTTCCGCGCGTTGCGGAAGCGGGGGTCCCCAGCGGAGAAGCGGTTCTATTCGACGCTGCGAGCAGCCTACTGTACACGGCCAGCCAGTCGGTTACCGAGGCAGCAGCGGCGGTGTTTGTCGCTCCGGGGATAGGGCGCGACCGAGCCGGCCGCCGAGGCCTGTCGGGCCGTAACGAATGTCTAAATCCTGGCCGCGCCGGCGCCGGGTAAAAATGTAATATTCATTTCTTTTAATTTAACTTTTGTCAGCCGACTGCGGCGCCTGCTACGGCTGTCGCCTCTAATGATTTATGCGTCTTCCGCGCAGCGGGCGCGGGGACGGGAGAGTCGGAATTGAGATACTGGCACAGGACGCTCCTCCACGGTGGGGTGTCTGTTCCGCCAAGGACACTCTGCTGCAAGCTATCTTTATATACAGAATTACTGCATAAACCATAATTGAAGTACGGTTTTTAATAATAACTAGCTGTAAACTCGGCGTTGCCCTGTTTCTTATTTACCTCAGTATTACATTAGTCCATCTCTCTTTTCCTTTTCTCTGTCCGTCCCAATTCGCCTCCCTTCTCTCTCCGTTCGTCTCCTTTCCTACCTCACCCCTCTATGTTAATCTCCTCTCTCTCTCTCTCTCTCTCTCTCTCTGTTCATAACCTCGTACCCCTCTCTCCAGCTTCTCGTTTCTCTACCAATCACGCCTTTGTCGAACTCCTCCTCCACCTCAATCCACTGCCTCCTACACCTACACCTACTCCTCTCCCTCCTATATATGAATACATACATACACGCGCCAAGTTTCATAGTGACTGGTCAAACGGTGTTAAAGTCGCAACGTAACATCCGCAATGCTAAACTCACTGGCTTGCAGATTATAAAAATGTTCCAAATGTTTGTAAATCTATCGGACCAAACTGCGTGGTCATCAGTCCGTAGCTTACAAACTACTTAAACCTAGGTAAACTAACTTAAGGACAACACACACACACACACCCATGCCCTAGGGAGGACTCGAACCTCCACGGCGAACTACCGCGCGCTCCGCAGCGAGACGCTTTAGACCGCTCGGCTACTCCACCGCGGCTATAAAAATGTCGGATAAACTCTGGTCTTCGATAACACTTTGACCAATGACGTCACATATGACGTCATACATAATCGAGAGATACTACGAACACATGTTTACCACAACACAGTATCGGTAGTTAGATTTCACCTAAACAGGTCAAATATACTTAATGATACCACGTCTTCAAAATATATTTAATAATTAGGTGATTTTAAAGAAAGCTTACACTCGAAGTTGTACGCCCTGAAATGATATATTTATGTCGAACATATAACTGTAAGTCGATTGAGTGTTTCTGGGAGCAGCTGCTCGAGTTTTGCGTTTTATCAACTTGGCCAACTTATCCAAGGATATTTAACCCTTTTAATTGTCTTTTATCTTTCGTTTTTAGCCTCTTGTTGATGTTCTGACAGTCACCAATATTTTTGAGATCATAGCGAATCTATGTTCTTTGCTGGGCGCTAATGACCATCGAAGTTGTGCGCCCTAAAAAAAAAAAAAAAAAAAAAAAAAAAAAATTGTTTCTGGACCGAAAAAAAATCCTTGTTTAACCTATACCTAACCTTCTTAGGGCTACGCAACAGGTAACTTTTTTAATGTTCAAAAATATCAGACACTTACACAGTGAGTACCGGTATTGAAACCACGCGCGGGACGGAATGACGTAAAACATGACGTTATTGGTGAAAGCGGTATCGGAGACCGGATTTGACCCAAAATGTTCTTCATGAAAACATACTTTTATGTGCTGAATTTCATGATGATTAGTCAAACAATTTTGATGTTTGCTATAACGTACTGTCCACCATGCACCTACAGACGATTCCGAAAGGTAGCCCACGTATTAATTCGGAGTATAAGCTATCTTCATTCCACATTTCATTCAAATTCCGTTCAGCACTTTCATCGTGAAGAGTAACAAAAGTGTTAACCCACTGTAAAGTGGCTTCCTAAAGGTGACTCATGCTTTAATTCATGGTATTACTTGCATTTCAAGTTTCATTCAAATTCGTCCATCCCTTTCAGCACGAAGGAGTAGCAAAAATATTAACCCATTGTAAGGTACCCTCCGCCACGCACCGTACCGTGGCTTACGATAGGTAGCCCATGTATTAATCATGATATAAGCTACCTCTGTTCCAAATATCATTAGTATCCGTCCGGCTATTTCAGCGTAAAGGCGTAAGAAACGAATTAACTAATTGTGAAGCACCCTCCGCCGTGCACCATTCGAAGTTAATTTTAGTATCACTATAACCTTCGCGCGAGTACAAGCAATGACTCTGACAAACGTTTATAGTAGTCTGATAAACGGTATGGTCCTACATACCATAAAGACAAACAAACATTAATTTTTATATATTAGATGATATAAACAGGAGAATGAAACTTATAATACTCCAAAGGGGTTTAGCCATAATGTACACGAAACAAAAATCATGTATGTAAGTAGCCTAAAAGAAGTAGTTTTAGAAACTGGTCGAATTTCGACCCCAACCTTTGCTAATTTAAATTAATGTTTCCACAAGGCAGGAACTGTGACGGGCGGCGCATGCGCCGTGCACGCGACTGACGCCTATATAGGACGCAGAACTTCGCTTTTCCATCAGTATTCAGCGGGACTCAGCAGCATCGACGGTTCCTGAAGATGACGGACAGTTCTACCGTCGAAATATTGCATCAGTTTGATTTCAATATCCGGCAGAAAACCGGAAGGGTTAAAAGATTCAAATGTTTTTTTTTTTTTTTTTTTTTTGTAAATCTATCGTGGCATTAGTCCGTAGCTTACAAACTACTTAGACTAAATGCAAGTCTACACGACGACAGTAGGTTTCGTGAAACTGAGCTGCTAGCCACTGCGCATGCGCGGCAGGCGTTCGTGCAACTCGTTGGCGAAACTAAATAGTTTCGGCACCTTCCAACTTTGGCGAAACTGATTGCGCCTGTTTTTAGGTTAGGTTATGACCAATACAGAACGAAATACAATATACAGGGGGAACGGAAGAAATAATTCGGTTTTTGAACATATATGGGTTGCGTAGGTGTTTGTGCGATTTTAACGGCGTGTTAGTGCTCTTCTAGCAATTATTTGTGAAATTAAATATTGATGGGTTGACGATTAGTGAATTGCAGGCTAAAATACGTCCAATTCGAAATACCTATACAAACGAAGTATGGCAATTGTGGATTTCAGAACACGGTACAAGTACTGCAGAGACGAATATCTAGTAACGTAATGCAATTTGTAATTTTAGTTTTGGTAACAACGCTTCACGCATAACGGTAACTTGTATCTTTATTGAATTACTAACTCTGTTTAAAAGGAACATTAACTGCTGTGGTGACGTTCTAAGTTGATTAAAATCACTTCTAGGGTCTTCAATTACAATTTCTTTCAGCAAGGTCGCTGAGCAACAGAGCCGACGTCTTTTTTTAATCCATTCATGAACCCAAACACGTTTCTTATTCTTTTTATGTGTAGTCGTATGCAGCTATTTCTCACAGACAAACAATAGATTCGCCACAACTCTTAAAGCTACCAAAACTTACATTTTATGGCTACTACGGCACTCACTAAACAACGAAACTGAAGTGTATAGTATTGACGCCGTGTCTACAGACATACACGAAACCAGTTGCGCGCAATTCATTTCATGCAACGAGTTTCGCAACCTAGTGTCGTCGTGTAGACTAGCCTTAAGTTAAACTAACCTAAGGACAAACACACACATCCATGCCTCCAAGGCGAGCAACCGTGCGCTCCGCAGCGAGGCGCCTTAGACCGCTCGGCTACTCCACCGCGGCAGCGAGTATTTCATATCAATGTATTATTATTATTATTATTCTCCAATATAAAATACGACTTCTGGACCACAGGAGATTTTGTTGGAGGTGGCCAACGGATAGCTTATAGGGGTAAAGAAAAAAATCCATCTTCAGTATTTCGCGTTTTTGTTGACCGAATTCAAAAATTTAAAATGCTGACACAAACTACTGACTAACAGATGAAATCTTCATTTGAACACAATCAGACAAGTATCACTATTAGAAAACGTGAATTTGTCATGAAGTTGATAGCACTCAAATATTTCAATTTAGCTCACCCATTACTCGAGAAAATAGTTGGCGACTTCCACCAAACTTCAGAACTTGCTATGACCTTTTATTTTTAACTGACTCTGCTCACAACACAATTTGCGCACATTATGTTCATATATGACTCAATGCATCAACTAAGTTATATCGCCGACCGCGGTGGCCGAGGAGACTGAGGCGCTCCAGTCACGGTCTGCACGGCCACTACGGTCGGGGGTTCGAATCCCCCCTCGGGCATGGATATTTGTGCCGTCCTTAGTCTTAGCTAGTTCATAAGTAGTTTGTAAGCTTAGGGACTGATGACCCCGTAGTTAAGTCCCTTAAGTTCTACAAACATTTGAACATTTTTAAGTTATATCACTGTACAGGACATATTTAAGGACATATGACATCATAGACGTCTCATAGCATCAGAAAATACCATCTGCTACCATTCGTGTTCAATAAACCTCAGTAGCAGGTGTGATGTTTTGCTTATTTATTTCTTTACTGCTGATGATATTTCCAATATGCCGCGGTTTATTGACGGAGTTTTCTAAAGCGCCTAGCCTAGCTGCTCGCCGTCGGAGGTTAGAGTACTTCCTTGGGTATTGGTGTATTTGTTGTCCTTAGCATAAGTTAAAGTAGTTTGTAAGCTTGCGGACTGTTAACCAGATTAGTTAAGTCCCATAGATTTACAAACATTTGAATTTCTTTTTATTTACATTTGCGTAAACTATATGTATACGTTAATGGACATGAGAAATGATATTATTGTGCAGCAAATAGTTAAGGAGACATGACTCATAAATAGAGAGATGCGTTAAAGACGTGTTTTTACTTAACGTGGAGCGCAAATTTTTTCTTTTATAATCATCCAGTGTTTCATAAATGCAGCTCTTAGCGACTTCCAACAAACTTTCAGCGTGATTTCAATTATTTTATAAACCTTTACTCACTTACATGCTGATCGTCAAGAACACTAGAATGTGAGAAGTTGGGAAGAGCATGTGACTATTACGCTAACCACTTTTTTAATTTCATCTTTTAGTTTTTTTCCTTGACTGGGAAGACAACGTAACACATTTTCCTAGACTGGTTTTGGGAAATCACAGGAAACCTAAATCAAGATGGCGGGAGGTGGATTTGAACCGACTTAGAATGTAAGTCCAGTGTTTTACAGCTACGGTACGTGAAAAAACTGTATCACCTCTACTTTGGAAAGACATTCTGACGGTGCATCAGAAGACGAACCGTTGTCTTAGAAAAGTGCATATCAGTGGAAATTGTCTGCTGCTGATACACTGAGGACTGTTTAGTTGTTCCATATCCAGCAGCCATACTAGCCTTCATGTATAATATTCAAACTGGCTTATTTATATTAATTCACGGCAACCAGGACTATCGTGATATTTAAATACGAAGTCACTGGGTTAATAACTACAAATAGCAGATCTTATTAGCATTACTTTAAGCTTAATAAGGAAAAAGTAGATCGAGAAAATAAAGCGAGTAGGTATTTAAGTATTTATATGGGTTTCACTATAATTTCAAGGGTGTCGTGTATGTATGTTGACCAAGACATTCTTCCCTCACATGGACATGACCTGATTACCCCACCTGTTCTTTGTGGTGACTTCTTGTCTTTCTTTAGCCGGAATTTTTAAATTAGACTCAGTATTGCTAGTTAAGTTGCTCGTTATACCTCCGAAGCAGTTTATTTCCGCTGCATGAGTAAGCGCCGCTTACGATGCGCAGGTGACTGGCAGTTACGTTAACGACTAGTACGTGTGCTCCTTGAAATATGATTACATGCCAGGAACCAGGAGTTGTCTGCCAGTACTAGCTTGTCACATACATTGTTTATGTTGACTAAGGGCACAGTTTCTTAAATAAGAGCAGCGCGTGGATGGCCGTGCGGTTTCAAGCGTCACATTACGAACTGCGCGGTCGATTACGTTTGAGGTTCTTCTGCCTAGGGCTAGTGTGTGTGTGTGTGTGTGTATTGTCCTTAGTATTAGTTTTAAATCATTATCCAGAGACATATTTTGTCTCAATATATGTCAGATATATGAAACTGAAGGGGAGCTATTAATTTAAAATTTGTTCCATAGCCGGGATTCGAACCCGGGACCTCCTACTTACTAGGCAGAGCGCTTCGCCACTAAGCCACCATGACTTAATACAGTCCGTGCAGTCACCGTATTCATTACGTCATGGTGGCTTAATGGTATAGCGCCTGCCTAGAAAGCAAGACCTCCCGGGATCGAAGCCTGGTTGTGGCACAAATTTTAATTAAGTGCCTCTCCTTCAGTTTCATATCTCTTAGTGTAAGCAGTTTGTAAGTCTAGGGACCGATGGCCAGAATAGTTTAGCCCCTTAGAAATACAAAAATTTGAATATGACTGAATAACAGTTTTCGTTAACATTACTTTAAGCTTTAGTAATTTAGAAGAATATTTAAAACAAAGATAATGAATATGTGTTGGTGGTAAGTCAGCTTACATGCCGGTGTTACTGGCACTATGTAGACTACAAGGGGTGGAAGCATCGATCGTGCGAAACCCGGCATGCCCTTATCTTCATGGCATCTTGCATGCTGTGGATGAAGGATAACAGGCAGACTGCATATTTCTCGATTTTCGAAAGGCGTTTGATACAGTACCGCACTACAGACTGCTAACGAGGGTACGAGCTTATGAATTAGGTACCCAAATATGTGAGTGGCTCGAAGAATACTTAAGTAATGGAACCCAGTACGTTGTCCTCGATGGCGAGTGTTTATCAGAGACTTGGGTATCGTTAGGATTGCCCCAAGGAAGTGTGATATGACCGATATTATTTTCTATCTATATTAATGATCTGCGGCTGTTTGCTGATGATTTTCTGGTGTACAAGAGGAAGTCGGCTTTATATGACAGTAGTAGGATGCAGGATGACTTTGACCAAATTTTGTACCTGGTGTGAGGAATGACAACTAGCGCTAAATGAAGAAAAATGTAAGGTGATGCAGATGAGTAGGAGGAACAATCCCGTAATGTTAGAATACGGCATTAATTCTGGGCTACTTGACGGAGTGGCGTCAATTAAATATCTAGCCTGTAACGCTGCACAGCGATATGAAATGGAACGAGTGTATAAGGACAGTCGTGGGAAAGGGGAATGGTCGACTTCGATTTATTTGGAGAATTTTGAGAAGGTGTGATTCGTATGTAAAGGAGACCGCATATAAAACGCTTGCACGACCACGTCTGTAACGGTTTTGGGAGGTGCTGTCTGCCTGCAATGCGGCTGCCAAGTGCACCCCAGACGTGCTCGCCACTCCACCCATTTGAATTCCCTGTGCTTCAACCATGTTGTACACCATTGCAGCTCTGTGCGGGCGAGCTTTATCGTCCGCCAGAAGGAACCCATCTCATATGGCACCAGCTTACGGCACAACAAAATGTCGAAGGATGTCGTCTCCATACCACTGAGTAGTCAAAGCGCCATTCTGAACGATATACAGGTCCGTACGTCCGCACCATTCGTGAACCACCATGATATGACAATGTTTCCTGCACCTAAGCAGATTGTCCTGAAATCCACGTTTTCTCCAGATGAGAGAACGACCTTTGCTCGGCTGAACACAACATCTTGACTCATCTATGAACAGAACCCGGCGCCATTCCTTACGACTCCAGTCCTGATGTTCCTTCGCCCAGTTTCTGCCGGCTAAACGGTGTTGGGGTGTTAATGGGACACACACCATAGGACACCGTGCGTAGAGGCCACATTGCCGAAGGCGATTTCGGACTGTTTGTGTTGATATTGCGCGTCCTGATGCTGCCTGGAGGGTACGCTGCAACTGAGTTGCATTCACTCTCGACGGGCTTAATTGGAGAAAACTGTGATCTCTTGATGGTGTTACCCATGGATGACCTTGGTCTTGGCTTCTTTTAACGGTTCCTGTTGTTTGTTATCGAGTCTACGTTGTGGAAATTACACTTTGGGGCACTCCAGTAGCTGCAGGCACCTCAGTTGCCCCCCCCCCCCCACCACTTCCAGCCATCCTTTGGCTGTCCATGTCATAGCTTCGGGTAAGTCACGTTATTGTCGCATTGCACTGCTTGCTCACTACACTATATGAAACCAGCTGCCAACCTCTGTGCAGGTACTTTCTGTTATTGCCACTATCTCGGTTGTTGTGATTTTGTTGTATCGAATCCGTAGAGCCGAAAGAAAGACGGCGAACTATTTTAGTTCATTCTGCCAATGGCAATACTTGAGAACCTAGTTATCTCATCGGATGCCCTAATTGTTTCGACCAGTGTAGTTTGAACGCAAAATGAGTGTTGGAGCACGACCTTGGAACATTTAGTTTCGGAAATCGTTAGGGAATTCAGTCCTTTAGAGATCCACAGTGTCAAGTTTGGGTATAGAATTTCAGGTAAACGGGCAACGCAATGGCCGAAGCATACGTCTGGTATGAGTTGTTACCGCTAACAGAAAACAAGCAGTGCGTGACATAACCGTAGAAGCTTTTATGAGAGGTTCGTCGAACTGCGTTCTCCAAGCGAGGATGAAGGTCGAGTTCATTTTACCTCTTTTAAATTTGACTACCGAAGAAATATTGGATTGTGATTATCATTTATAGTGTGTTGGCACACAAGTGTTGTATGAAAAAATCTCACACTGTCTGAGACCTACTCGATTTCAACTACATTAAAGAGCTTGAGTTTAGCTGTATCTGAACAGAAATGTAATGGAGCTAACAGCTGGCGAGGGTCTACTATTGCCTGTAACAAGAATATTTCGATTACGGATAAACTCCCGAATATCTTTAAAATTTTGCCTCTCAGAATGTCTTAATTAGCCGAGCTGAAAGCTTCTTTGTAAATGTATAGCGCTCGCAGAACTTCGTGCCAGCAGTCTGTTTACTTCTGTTTGAAACCAAAGATCTGAAATGAGGTCGCCGTCAAGCTTCCGTTGTCTCCGACTGCGGGCGACAAGCTCTCTGCATCGCTGCTCCTCCGTTGATTAACGCTGACTGGTAAGATTGCCATGCGCCGTCTCGAAAATTAAGTGAATTACTTCGCAATTTGCTGGCATTCAAAATATCTTGACTATATAAAAACTATCTGGATAGGGTTAGGATACCATTGGCATCAGCTTAACAATAACTACTAGCGCAGTTAGATAAGAGATGTGACGACTAACAACGACCGAAGAGAAATGAAATGATCGTATGACATCACGACCATTCGACGTTACTGAAATGCATTCTTACTTCAGATTGCTGTGGATTTCTGTGTTGAGACATCAAGTGCCAGCATGCGAACTATTCAACGAATCATCGTCGAAATAAGCTTTCAAAAGCGAAGGCCTATTCATGTACTCTTGCGGACTGCGTCACACAACGTTTCTCGGCTATGCACGCCTTCAAACAGTGTGACAGAAATCCACGACTATTTTACAGTTTTATCATAGAATAGAGATAAAATTAATAACGGAATAAAACGGAAGTTTATTTTATTTTATTTTTTTAAAGAAAAAAGATTTGTTATTCGTATTGACCTTTACAGTAAGAAAGATGTTGCATTAAAGTACCAGAATTCTCAAAGTGTTCCATTGCGGGAATAGATTGGCAACGTCTGCTGTACACCCCCTCGTACTCTCACTTCTCAACAAACACTCGTGTTTCATGGTACATAGCTTGGGAAACGCTACTCTTGAGGCGGCGGACGCCTACTTTGAAAAGAAGGCTGTTGTTGTAGCCTTCAGTCCGGAGACTGGTTTGATGCAGCTCACCCTATTGTATCTTGTTCAAGCATCTTCATTTCCTCATAAAAACGGAAACCCACATCAGTTTACTTATTATATTCGTCTCTTCGTTTCCCTCTGCGACCGCCCCCCTCTCAAACTTCCCTCCAATGCTAAATTTTAAATTTGATTCCTTGATGTGTCCTACCAATCGATCCCTTCTTTTAGTGAAGGTATGCCAAAAACTCTTTTTCTACCCAATTCTGTTCAGTATCTCTAAATTAGTTACGTCATATATCCGCCTAATCTTTAGTATTCTTCTCTAGAACAACATTTCAAAAGCGTCGTCCACGTTTTATTTTTGTACAAGTCCATACAAATGCCTTCAGAAAAAGACTGCCTTAACTCGATATTCCATGTCAGCACATTTCTCTTTTTCCAAAACGTTTTCCTTCCCATTGTCATTCTGCATTTTATATCATCTGTACTGCGACCATCATGTGTTATTTTACTGACCAAGTAACAAAGCTCACCTTCCACCTTTATTGTTTCTTTAGTTAATATAATTCCTTCAGCATCCCCTGATTTTCTTAGACCCTCCATTACCCCTGTTTTGCTCTTGTTAATGTTCATCTTATACGCACATTTCAACACTGTCCATTCCGTTCAGTTGCTCGGCGCGGCGGAGCGACCGAGCGCATTGAGGCGCTATCCTACGATGCGTGACGCCGTTCCCCGTCGGGGGGGGGGGGTTCGAATCCCCCCTCGGGCATGGATGTTTGTGCTTTCTTTACTATTAGTTCATAAGTAGTTTGTAAGTTTAGGGACTGATGACCCCGCAGTTAAGTCCCATAAGCTTTAAAAACATTTGAACATTTGTTCAATTGCTCTTCGAGGTTCTTTGCTGTCTCTGACAGAATTATAATGTCATCGGCAAAACCCATTCTTTTTATTTCTTCACCCTGAACTTTCATTCTTTCTCCAAATTTATCTTTGTTTTCCTTCGCCGGTTGCTCAATTGTGGAAATTGAATATCATTGGGGAAAGGCTACAACCCTGTCTTATTCCCTTCACGACCACTGCATCCCTTCCATGCCCTTTGACAACCGCTGTCTGGTTTTTGCACAAGTTGTAAACAACCTTCCGTTCCATATATTTTACGCCTGCTTGCTTTAATAACTGAAAATTAATTTTTTTTACTTTATTAATAATGAATATAGAATTATTCTATTGCCTTTTATCATAAGAAAAGGTGTTCCATCGAAGTACCAGAATTATCAAAACTGTTCCGTCGTGTGAAAAGATTTGGTTACGTCTGCTGTAGTTCTTCATTCCTTTGTACTCTTACTTCTCAATAAACACCCGTGTTCCATGGAACGCCTCCTTTAAAAAGAAGGCATGAATTTCAAAAGATGTTAATGTGTGTCAACCCTCTGGCAGTAACTTTGGAAAATAAGTGGCCCTCGCACACTTTCTTCGTGTACGTTTTGCAGTACTTTTTGTTGGACATTCGTCATCTCAGGCTGCACAGACGAGCACTTTGAACGCTGCCAACAGAAGCGCCACGGGTCAGCTGACCCTAGCTTCGAAGAGGCAAACAAGCCAGCTAGCAGTCCGCGCGAGACTTGACGCAATGCGCAGGTGACGTACTGCGGCGAGGTCGAGAGTTTTTCCGCTCCTATGCGGAGCCCCACGACCGACATCTTGCCAGGAGGAGCGCTGTGTGGGCATAGGCGGCTGCACGTGCGCTGCAGGCAAGTTGTCATGTCGGCAGATTATTAAAATTGTCACATCGTGCCTCTGATAGAAAAACATCCAGGGAGGAAAACTGTATTGTCTTTTGTGCCTGCAGAACCTCTCGCGTAAAGCTCTAGAGCTTTCGATGGATATCTTCGCCTTGAGCACTCGGCACACGGAGCGTGCATCTGAACGAGTGTGGCCAACGTGGCGAGTTTCTGAAGTAACGACGTGCGAACCGCACGTTGGAGAGGCTTTCCCAACGTGTATCAAGCAGTATCAAGCATGCGAGATATTCTGAACGTGCGTGTGAACGATCACCAATAAGTTGGCAGAACGCCATCGACGTCACATCACATGGCCATTCTGGGAGGGGAGAAGCTCTTTTCGGTAGAGAGATGAAGACGCCATATTGGCTATCGTATTTCATAGGTTTTATGTATACAACTTAGGTCTTACGAATGTAAGACATTATAAAGTAAGTAAAAGTAACTGAGTAAATTGAGACACTCTCTAAAGCCGGTCATTAGAGGTACTAAAAATGTTCAAATGTTTGTATAGCTTATGGGACTTAACTACGGGGTCATCAGTCCCTAAACTTACAAACTACTTATGAACTAGCTAACACTAAGGACGGCACAAATATCCATGCCCGAGGGGGGATTCGAACCCCCGACCGTAGTGCCCGTGCAGACCGTGACTGGAGCGCCTCAGTCACCTCGGCCTCCGCGGCCGGCAGGTACTATTTGTTGGACTAAATGTCTGGAAACGTCTTATATGTAGTAAAAAAATTACAGTAATCTGCCGCTTCGGGGCAAGGTGGACTGAAGATCTATTAACACGAATTGTTCTTTACATCATTTGTTGTAATTACATGTCAGCAACCGACATACCTACCACTAATATTTAAAACACGTCTAATATCTTCCTCGATGGTCACCTAATACGTTAGTGGCCGTAGCGTAGGCAGAAAAGTTGTGGACCGTGGAATGGAAGGTAACCTCGGTGTTGGTTCAAGGCTTCTTGGAAGCAAATATTTATTATTCTTATATTCGGGTTTTCTTATAGGCTCAGACGTTCCTATAAATTTCGTAGAAGTATGTTGTTGTTGTTGTTGCGGTCTTCAGTCCGTAGACTGGTTTGATGCAGCCCTCCACGCTACCCTGTCCTGTGCAAGTCTCTTCATCTGAGAATATGTTCGGCAACCTACATTCTTTTGAATCTGCTTACTACATTCGTCCCTCGGTCTCCCTCTAGATTTTTACCCCACACGCATCCTTCTAATGCTAAGTTGACAATTCCTTTAGAAGTATACTGCATAATATTTGATGCTATGTAAACATAGTGCGCATCCTCTGAGGAGTGAGTTTGTTGGATTCATTTTATGAACAGGACAGTTTTCACTTTACTTAGAATAAAATACGCACTTTATTGTTTGACGTATTGCATTTTACACGTTGTTAACATTCTTCTACTGAATATTAACATTGACAGTGGAAGAATGTGACCGTTGAGTTTTATTAAAAAGCGAGACTGTTGCAATAACGTTTGCCTCATGTGAAGTCGTTTTCTAATTTTATATCGTACAGTTTGTCATGAAATTCTTATAATTCGCTGCACTTATTGACATAACATGCAACTTTTAGAAGTGTCCTGTGTTCATAGATATTTTGTTGTTACTTATGTAGGACTGTATCACAGACGCAGACATATATTACTAGACTGGCAAACTTGCCTCTCTGACTGAAGCTTGATGCCGCCATCTTGCCTCACCTCACGTCAAAAAGTTTCCATACGGTAAAATTATGATCTTATGACTCGATATGATATTGTAAGATTTATCCTACTAGTTGGTTTCAGCATTATTTGCATTGGAGCTAACACATCCGCAATAGTTTAACAGATAGGCTTACAATGTCGAATCGTGTGGCGGCCACACGTGATTATTCGCTTGACGATGCAAATGTTTTGTCATGACAACTTCATTTTACGAGGGCAATTACTGTTACTAAGTGAACGAGGGCACATACGAAAATCTGTCAACTGTGGAGCACTAACAGCATTATTTGTTTACTTCATCATCTATACGAAACACTAATCAACTCACACTGTACGGATTACTAAGAATATCAACAGCTTGGTGAGGGCTTTCTACCGTTTTGTTGATGTTGCCAACATCATCATACGAGGCCACTGAGATGGTAAGTAAAATTTTACCGCTACATACATTTAAATCAGATTGTAATTATGGCAAAAAACACCGAGAAGAATAAAGATAAATGTTATCGACGACAAATGGCTCAAACATTTAACGTTATTGTTTCCGCAATTCCAGTGTTAAACTATGACTTTCAACATAAAAGATCGCCACTCATAACCTCACTTTGAAAATCGGGTATTAGGATAACGAATTGACGTGATTGACTGTGTGAATACAACGTGACGTGACTTTGACGTGACGGACAGTGTGAATTGGCCTTATATCTTTCGTTTGCGTTACGAAAAATTACAGCTACATACAACACATGAATCAGCCAATCTCTAAAGACAGCGTAGTTACGTGGATTCATCCGTATTTTTACGAATGTTTTCTGTAAATACACATATGGCTGCTCACACTTTTATACTATAGAAATATGGCGACGAGACGTCAGTGACACCAATGATACTGTATATGGCATTGCCAGTCTAGTAATACATGTTTGTGATCACAGAGCATAACGAACATATGCATAAGCGCAGAAATAAGTGATAGCAGGAATTCCACTCTTTTTATTTCGTAAACTGTGCTATTACAGAACCTGTTGCCGCCAACTGTCGCTGGAGCGCGCTACGGTCGCGTGTAGCTCGTTGAGGCACAAGCCTCGTATGCGTAAGTCGCGCCGTCTCCGTGCATTCATTCGCACATTGGACTTGGAACGCTGACGTCACACGTTCAGACACACGCTCCGTGTGCCGACGGCTTTAGGGTTAAAACATAGTGCAGCGGCGAGTCAAGAGTCAAGTGGCTAGTCAAGCTGTGCTGCGACTAATAATGCACGCACTCCAATGGGGCAACACATAGTGGAGCGGCAAGCAGCACTGCTTGCAGCGGCGAGGAGCTTGATACTCTGGTCGGGAATTCAGTCCCGATTACTTTGCAGAGCTCCAGTCTTACTTTGCTCCAGTCGAGACGCGTTCCCCGGTACATGTTTAAGACTCAAACCTTACTTCCCACAAAAGGAATATTGTTACTCAAATAAATAACTCGTATTTGTCTGTAGTAATTATTTCATCTAATTTGTCATACTTGTAGATGAAATCTTTCAGTAAAAAACGGAACATTTAGCGGCCAATGAGGATATGTGAAAAGTGGGTGTGTCGTCAATTTAAAATTTTTATCCGTATTTATCCTGACATTTATAATATTTCATTATTGACCTTTACATTTTATCAACTAATGTTTGAAATTTTATGCTTGCAATGATGTAATGTTTATATCAGAACACATCAGAACATGCCGATTATAATGATTTGGAATGTTAAATATGACACGTCCATTTTTCTCGTGTCGCCATTGGGCTCCAAAAGTTTTAAATTCTCTGACTAATATTGTTTTAATTACTTGACGTTGCTTACTCTACGGCATAACGTAAGTTTCCTTCTGCGTCTGTATAGTACCTCTTTATATATGCAACATTCTATCTTGTACCATGTAATTTTTGTGAACTTATTGCTACACATTATATGCAGGTTTGTCACACTTGAAAATGGCCTAACATAGAGGCCGAAACCGGTAGTGTGGGCTTAAATAAAGCACCAATAAATACAATTGGAGCTGGACTTTCATTAAATTCTACTACAATTGCGGCAACGGCTAGCATCCAGTCATAGAAAAACTAATAATAGTTGGTTTTGTTATACAGTGTGTTAATGATGTGATGAATAAGAAAAAATTCTGAAAAACATTTCTAGGAACCAATAGTTAGGTAAAATAACTTGATACAATAAGTTCAAATGTTAATAAATCTAAGAGATTTAACTGCATCGGTCATTAGTCCCTACGGTTACAAACTACGTATACAGTAACTTAAAGTAACTTATGTCAAGGACAACACAAACACCGATGCCCGAGGGAGGACTCGAAACCCCGACGGCGAACGGCCGAACGCACCGAAGCTGGGCGCCTCAGTGCGCACAGCTGTTCTGTTGCAGTGATACAATAAGTAATTCTGCTGCGGTGGAGTGGTCGAGCGTTCCAAAGTCTCTTTATATTGAATGCGCGGTTGCTTGCCGTCGGACATGGGTTTGTGTGTGTTGTCCTCAGCATAAGTTAATTTAAGTGAGTTTAAGTAGTTTGTAAGCCTTGGAACCGATAACCGTAACAGTTAAGTCCATTAGATTTAAAAAAAAAAAAAAAAAAAAAAAAAAAACAGCTTTTAAAAAATTGCGCAGACGTGTTTTACGGCCCACTTTAAATTTGTAGTTTTATAATTTTTTGCAAACATTTCGGACAAAAATAATAATGTAAATAAAAAAAATATAGTGATATGATTACGACTCTACTATTGTGATAATATCTATGCACCCAACACGTAACGCTTTTAGGAAAAGAAGAAAAAAATTTTTTGTGGTAGTGGCGGGTCCCGAACCACGGACCATGTGCATCACAATCCAACACGCTGCCTACTACACTAAGGCGAACAAATACGAAATTCGCCCTTAATTTTGGTACTATTGATGGCGGTTGTTAATTGATGCTAATGTGGCATTTTTAGACACAAGATTATCAATTTTCGTACGAAGAACGACGTGTTTTTCTTAATTCTTCAGTGCGCCGTTGCTTTGAAATAACAACGTGTAAGTTATAATAAGAAAATCATCAAATACGCAACGCAAGATGGCATATGCCAGAGAGAGTTTTGGGCGTGGAATGTCACGTGACATCTGCGAACGGCTGGTTTTCGTAAAACCAATGGAGGGTGTCAAATCTCCGTAATTTTTGCAAATATCTCTGCAACGAGGGAACTGATGACCTAGCTGTTTAGTCCCCTCAAAAACCTACAACAACAACAACAACAACTCTGCAACGATACAAGATATGAAAAAAACATAATAGAGCGAAATTGTAGAGAATTTTCCCCTCTACCAATTAAGTTATTCAATTTTCGTGGCAGATGAACGGTTCGTTTGAAATTACAATTATATTACAAACGGCTTTTTTTGGTATTACTGCCGTATATTTTGACCGAAGAATTTGAAAAAGGGAGGTTCTGGTCTCTGGCGGACTACAATGATGTCTGTAAAATTTGGTGCTGATCGGTTGAACGGTTCGTCTTAAAAAGTGGGAAACGTTGCGGACAGACAGACACATCCCAAAATCTCCGTTATTTTTGCAAATGTCTTTGAAACGAAACCATGAGAGAGCAAAGTTGTAGAGAATTTTCTCCTCTACAAATTCGGTTATTCAATTTTCGTGTCACATGAATGGTTAAGCCGTTATTTTCATTTAAATCGATAGCAAAGGTCCACTTTTAGTGTTACTACCGTAACCTAAAGTGGGCCAAAAAACGCTAAAAATTAGAGAAAGAACTACTACTTTTCAAATTTTCTATGCAGTGTGTCTTAATGAGCATAATTGGCTTCTTGCCTGAAATGCGAAACAGTCGCTAAACGAAATATATTTGAAAATAGGACGATGTTTACCATTCCGGAAAAAAATTAATCGTCCAACATTTTACAGGAAATCTGAAAAAAAAGAAAGATATTAGTTTACTTTCACATAACATAGTTTTTTTACGGTTCGTGAGAAAGGGGGGGGGATTTCAGAATATTTTTGTTTGGAACGGGTTACCAGAATAATTTTACTTGGAAAAGTTGAAAAACACTGCCTTAATGTATGTTGTACCTTATACACAATAAAAATAATTATTAAGTCCGTCACCTGATTTATGGAATAAGCTACTTCAAATGCGTCTGATGTAAAGTTTACTTGGTATTGCTTACCATTATCTAGCCCCAAGCGCCTCAGTTCTATCAATTATATATTTTTGACGACTTACAGCGTTCAATGAACCAAATAAAACGCAATTAGCGATCAGTTATGGCTTCGCTGTACTAGGTTTAGATGGAATACCAAAGCGCGGTGAATGAAAATACCTGTGGCATAGGAAAGAGACAGCGTGACGAATGGAGATTAGGGTGTAGCGCGAGACGTGCAGGGAAGAGTCCTCTGCAGTCGGGCTGGTAACTGTGTCCTCGGTGGCGGAGTGGTCAACGCGTCTGCCTAGTAAGCAGGAGATCCCGGGTTCGAGTCCCGGCCTGGTAGAAATTTTCATTCGCTGCAATTTGGTATTCCATCTAAACCTAGTACAGTGATTTATTCAATTCAGTTCTATCAGGGTACTATAAAGACGGTCTTGCGAGTAGGGAGCATGAGTGAGCGCAATAGGGGCGTCGATCATGGTTGGTGCCAGAGGGGTCGCCACGGGGTGGCGAACTCACCCCCTGTCACCCTGTTAACGAGGGCGCTGTGCACACTGCGCACTGCCATAATTTCCGGTCGGTAATGCAAGCTGAACGGGAACGCCGGGCGAAGATGCAGATTTTCAAGTGTGAATTATCTGTCGCGATTGGAGTCTTTATGCTGGCGCCGCCGTAGGCAGCGGTGCCTGGTTATCTGTATTAGCTCCACAGAACAGTCAGTCGAAAAACTGGGCGGGGCGAAAAAAAAAAGTTCCCTTTTAGCTGGGCAGACTAGTTCGATTCCGCGAATTCTCATAATTAGGTTGTGTTACTTTCTGTGATTATTAGATTCCGTGCGGTATTTCCCCTGCCCGTCCCGTTCGTTATATCTAAGTTTTTTCGGGTTGCGCAGTTCGGCGAAAAGGGTTCGGAGGAATATTTTCCAGCGATAGCGGGACTTCGCCCCGGAGCGCAAATGCTGTTTCAAATTCAAACATGTAAATTGGTTTCACAGTCGATTCATCACAACGGCGCAATTGTTTCTCTCTCTCTCTCTCTTTCTCTCTCTCTCGTCTCCCGGCGGACTTCCTGCCAGTTTTCCTGCCGTAACGGGATTTGCTTGTACCCTTGTACCGCTAATGGCAGCTTTGCTGGCCAATATTCAGTTTATTTGTCTTCGGCTTTCTCATTCCGTTTGTAATTTCCAGATTTATTTAATTTTAAATAAGAACGAACGTAGGTCGTAGAAGCGGAAGCCAGGTGAAGTGTTGTATTCTATGCGGTCCGACAGAAGAAAAAAAAGCAGTGGGTGTAAATTAAAATTATTAATACGAAGAAAGAGTTGCTTCATCATTGGCGCTGCACGCTCCACATAGCGTGACGTTGCTCAACTCCCAGCAAGCAGTCTCTGGCGCTGCGTTTCTCAGCGCTCTGCTTGGGAGAAATGCTGCAACGAAGCATTGGTTTCATCGAAAGGAATTCCGAGTAACTTCTGTAATTACAGAGCAATTACAATCAGAGTCTGCAGCAGTCAAGACTCAAACGAAATAACTCTAGCAGTGGAGCGGAGTAATCGAAGAAATCTAGTGTCCAGTATGTTACTTTGGAGTAACGCGTTTTAAGCTTTCGAACCGTGATGACTTCTCGCGTCTGTTCTTTTCATTCTGCACTGCGAGGAGTGGAGCTCGCTGTTTGAGGTCCGGTCCATGAAGCGTCCGAGCTGATAGTGGGGCAAAGGGGTATACCAATTGTAAATAAGTGGGAGGGACTTACTAATTCCGGCATATGCCTTACAACCTACAACGAACGAAAACCTCACGAAACCCATGTTTGAAACCGGGGGATTGGAACCAATTGAATTTATATCCGAGACATTGTCCCAGACTATAAATAGATATTCCTTCAAACCGTCTTGATTGCAAATTATTTTATTACATAATGACCCGTTTCGCACTTTAGCAGGGCATCTTCAGATTATCTGCGTGACAGAATTTACACGAAATTACAAGGCGGAATTACAAACGGTTATAATGGTACATGGGCTTATTTTGTGTTAAGAAGACGGTATAAATGGTAAACAAAGCTTACAATGCGCTCTCAGTGGTGTGACACCGTAAGTTATTATTGCGGTGTTACTATTTTTCTGGAATTTTTTGGATTTCCTTGTCGCCCTACAAATGTTCGGGTAACAACGAATTACAATTGGAACATACTCGGTAAAAATGTAAGAAGCATAAAACAGATTTTTAAGATTACCTTAATCCTTAAACCTTAAAAATCGGTTTTATGTTTCTCACATCTTTACCGAGTACGTTCCAACTGTAATTCGTTGTTACCCGATCATTTGCAGGGCGAGAAGGAAAAACAAAAAGTTTGCACGCGTTGCTGTTCTGCGACCAGTGTGTTATTTTCGCTTTCGACAATGATGACTTTAATATAGTCCCGCCGCGGCGGACGGACCGGGAATCGAGCCCGGGTCTTCGGCGTAGTACGCAGTTGCGCTGACCACGACACCATCACAGCTGACAAAATCTCTTCGATTTAGTAGGAGAAACTTGGTAAAGGAAATTTCGCAAATCTTGTCGCAACGACGCCTTTAATGATGTCCATCCCGACTCTTTCATCATTTCTGCGACACACTCTCCTTGTATCGTAATAATACAAAACGATCTGTCCTTCTCTGAACTCTCTCTATATTCTCCATCAGTCCCGCTTGCTGAGGATCCCACAATACGCAGCAGCACTCCATATTAGACGGACTAGTGAAGAAAGTTTGTTTAGTAGAAATGTTGTACCTTCCAAAAGCTCTGCCACTCTGCCAGTGAAATATAGCCCTTGATTCGCCTTCGCCATATTTTCTGGGTGTCCTTCCCCATTAAAAATCTATTCGTTCTTTCCGAGGATGTCCGAATAACAAAAACATCTCTCTCTCTCTCTCTCTCTCTCTCTCTCTCTCTCTCTCTCTCTCTCTCCGCGCGCGCGCGCACACACCCACACGCACACACACGTACACACACACACACACACACACACACACACACACACACATGTATATTTGATCATATTCAGTCATCCGCTTGTAAGACGACATATATATAGATCTAAAGAGAAGTTCTACTGCTCTACTTCTCAGTTATTAAAAAAATGAGAAAATTCCTCGCCAAAGCACATTATCTACCTTATATTGGTGTCCAGATTTATGAGTGTTATGCACTTGCACCACAAATATTGCGGAAACGGAAAGTGCGATTGATGTTCGGTTTACACAGAATTGATTGGTAGTCAGGGTCTCGTATTTTTAGCCAACAAACAGATTAATATTACGTATAAAGTGTATCTTTTATGCAAACATACAATTTTTCAGACATTCGCTGAAGTGTGATTGTAACGAGAAGTTACGAGATACAAATATCCCAGTAAATCTGCGGTTTATTAAGTTCCAAATGACAGGACTATAGCCTGGTGTGATTTGCTCGAAGAAAGAAATTTACTTTTAAATAGGTCTTTGTTTCCTTCACATCTGAATGCCGAGAGAAATTGTATTTGCATAGATCTGTAGTACTGATATTGAAATATTGGCATTTATGCATCTACAATTTGAGAATACAAATGTTGAAATGTTTGTGAACCTAAGCGACCAAATTGCTAAGGTCATCGGACTCTAGACTTAAAAGATAACACACATCTGTGCGCGAGGGAGGGCACGAACTTCCGGCAGGAGCGGCCATGCAATCAGAGACGCGGTGCCTTAGACCGCGCGGCCATTCCAGCCGGTGTTCTGTACTGTAAACTGCAGGCTCCAAGTCAAATACGGGAGTTATGGGAATATTATGTAGATGATTTAACACGAATTATCTACAGGAGAATGGAAAAGCTGGTAGAAGCTGACCTCGGTGAAGATCAGTTTGGATTCAGGAGGAACATAGGAACCCGGGAGGCAATACTCACTTTACGTCTTATCTTAGAAGATAGATTAAGGAAAGGTAAATCTACATTTTTAGCTTTTGTAGATTTGGAGAAAGCGTTTGACAATGTTGACTGGAATACACTCTTTCAAATTCTGAAGTCGGCAGGGGTAAAATACAGGGAAAGGAGAGTTATTTACAACTTGTACAAAAGCCAGACCGCAGTTATTAGACTCGAAGGGCAGGAAAGGGAAGCATCAGTTGGGAAGGGAGTAAGACAGGGTTGTAGCCTTTCTCCGATGTTATTCAATTTGTAAATCGAGCACGCGGTGAAGGAAAGCAAAGAAAAATTTGGAATAGGGATTAAAGTTCAGGGGTAAGAAATAAAAACATTGCGTTTTGCTGATGACATTGTAATTCTGTCAGAGACAGCAAAGGACCTGGAAGAGCAGTTGAATGGAATGGACAGTGTGTTGAAAAGAGCGTACAAAATGAACATTAACAAGAGCAAAACAAAAATAATGGAATGCGGTCTTAGAAAATCAGGCAATGCTGAATGAATTATGTTAGGTAACGAAACAGTGAAGGTGGTAGATGAGTTTTGTTACTTGGGTAGTAAAATAACATGCGATGGTCGAAATACAGAGGATATAAAATGCAGAATGGCAATGGGAAGGAAAGCATCTTTGAAAAAGAGAAATTTGCTAACATCGAATATTAATTTAAGTGTAAGGAAGTCTTTTCGGAAGGCATTTGTGTGGAGTGTTGCCTTGTACGGGAGTGAAACATGGACGATAAGCAGTGCAGACAGGAAGAGAATAGAGGCTTTTGAAATGTGGTGCTACAGAAGAATGCTGAAGATTAGGTGGGTAGATCGCATAACTAATGAAGAGGTACTGAATAGAATTGGTGAGAAAAGGAATCTTTGGCATACCCTGACTAAAAGAAGGGATCGCTTGGTAGGACACATTCTTCGACAGCGAGGAATCGTAAATTTAGCATTGGAGGGAAGTGTATGGGGTAAAAATCGCAGAGTGAGACCAAGAGACGCATATAGTAAGCAGATTCAAGTAGATGTGGGTTGCCGTTTTTATGAGGAGATGAAAAGGCTTGCTCAGGATAGAGTAGGGTGGAGAGCTGCATCAAACCAGTCTCCGGACTGAAGACCATAACAACATATAGATGATGCGCAGGTGGATGCTTTGGTCGTTGTGGTGGCAAAAATAACCGAAATATAGTTATGGGTGACAAAGTTTCTGAAACGAAAAGGTTTTATGTATTGGGTACTTGGATTGTTTATTACACTTCACATTTGTAATTGGTCGCGGTTTCAGGAGACCGATGCGTGCATCGAGCGTATCCGTAGCTGTCAAACTCTGGCACTGGTTCCATATATATGAAATAATAATAATAATAAAATAAAATAAAAATAAAAAATACATAATCATTCCAAAACAGCCACTTTAGTCAATGCGAGAGTATTAAAGTACTTTACAGAGAATTTTTCGCTTTTGTAAAACTTGTCTACAAGCTGTGCGGTAAAGTTGGCTTGTCGCGAGACGTGAGAACACTGATTTTGCTCCTTGTCGATGAGGTAACGTCGTTAGGTGAGTGCTGTCAAAGATGTTGACAGTGTGTTCTCAACACACGTAATTTCAACACTGGACACTTCGCTTTCACTTCTCGATGGTCCATCCTCACCCGACCTACTTGCTAAAACATTTTCACTTTTTTTCTACGCGGTGATTTATGGCGTCCAAGGAGGTATATTACTGTGTATCCTAATGTTAGCATAAAGGAGGTCTTCTTACTAATTATTCTCAATGTTGTGTCCTTTATAAAAACAGTATACGAAAACCTCGTCTGTTGTAGCTCAACAACGGCAAGATTAAGACTAAGTCTTATTAACCAGCATTTCCACTCCTATTGTTAAGGAGCGTTGCTAATCGACAACTTTCCCATATGGCCTTTGTAGGTTTAACCACGAATGATCACATCTAGTGTGTTATGTCTTACACTTGCTGCGAATGATGGGGAGTGGCTTTAAGATATCTTTCCGTTATAAAAAGAGTTTGCATAGAAGTCACGTTAGCGTGTGTGCTTAGCATGTTTTTAATTATTAAGTTATACTCTTTCAAAATTCATGGGAGGAGCACACCACAGAACTGCAGAAGCGACTTAACAAACCTGTATTTGCAGTACGAGTGTTATCAGATGTAGGAGACATAAAAATAATAAAAAGCTTGCAATCTTTGCTTACTTTATTTCCATAATGTCATATGGTATAATATTTTAGGGTAACTCTTCGAATCAAGCAAAAGTTTTCAGAGTCCAAAAGCGTGTAATACGTATTATTTGTGGAGTTAATTCAGTCTTCAAAGAAATTGATATAGTAACTACTGCCTCTTAGTATACTTATTCCTTAATGAAATTTGTCATGCACAATATATCCCTGGTCCCAACAAACAGGTCAGTTATACATAGAATACTAGGGAAAAATCTATAAAATGACTTCAAAGCAATTACTTTAGTTCAAAAAGAGGTCCACTACTCAGGTACACATATGTTCAATAATTTACTAGCAACCATAAAAAACTTTGCTACAAGTAAATATCAGTTTAAGAGGAGGATAGAAGACTTCCTAGTGGCCAACTCCTCCTACTCCACTGGCAAATTTTTAAATAGATTCAAATGATGTTTGTGTCTTTACTCATTCTATTAGTATTGTAATCTTTCAAGCTCGCAAAATAAATAAAAAAAAAAAATAAAAATAAAAAAATAAAAATCTCGATATGGATCTAATTATTTCTCACATCCTTGTGAAGGAATTATAGTGAGTTTTTTATATTAATTTTGCACAGATCCGTGAATTTATTTTACAACCAGTATAGATCACCATTTAAAACTAGCTGAAAACTCGCTTTGCCCGCTATTTATTTAATTCTATACTTCACTTTCCCTCTTCTCTTTATCTCTCCCATCTCTCTTCTCAGCTCGACCTCTTCCCCTCTCTCGGCCCATTACTTCACCCTCCCGCCTAATTGGTTCATATTTCTCCTCCACCCCAGGCTACGTAGGAAAATTCATATATGTCAGCTTACGCGGTGCTCGGTGAAAAACATTTTTTGGGAGGTATTGTTTGGCATGCACCGTAAATAATTTGTTGAAAAGAGTGACCTTCCTTTCAGTTTAAAGGTGAAATGTGAAACTAAATCATGAAGATCTCGTCAAAGGTATGCCTTTTGTCAACGTTCGTAAGTGAAATACCCTCGGCCATGTACCCAATCAAATGTTACGTAGGCAGTGAGCATGGTCTTGTTTGGAAGTCAAGAGTTCAAAAGTTCATCAAGATAGGGACAAAACTGTGCATTTTGACGAAATCCATTAGTAAATTACCCTACATCATGTACCGAACGTAATTTTACTGTATGTAGACTGTGAGATTCCTCTTCTTTTGAAGGTAAAGTGTGCAAAATTTTATAAAGATCGAAAGAAAACTATTAATCTGTATGCAATAGAAATACACGGACACATTGAAAAACGCACTTTGTTTTCCTCAAATTTCCCTATTTTCACGTAGATTTTATTATTTTATTACATAACAACCTTATCGTGAGAATTAGGAACACAACAACAACGAAAGATGAAGGAAATCGCTCGAGCGATTCTGAAAAAGGCGTGACCAAGGGAAATAGTGATTCATATACGAGGATCGTCCACAAACTAAGTTCCGTTTCTATTTCTATCCGCTGCAGCGCTACGATCGCAGTCCGAGCATGCGCGGCAGTTACTCTGACTCAATGAGAAGACATGCACGTCATTTTCAGATCGTGCTGCCGATTCCATGGATTACACGTAATTATTGGTTCAACATTCCCATTAACATGTCTAATACGACATATAATAAATCAATTCTCATCACATCACCGCTTCGGATTTGAAGCAGCAGCATGATATTGACAATTTGTAGATGTAATATGATTATTCATATATTTATCAATCTACTGATGAGGTAGATAATTATTTTTCTAGTATAAATAGTACATTTGACTTCCAATCAAAAAGCTTGAAAATATCAAGAAAAAGAATTATAATACTAATAACAAGAATTATCATTACATTTATATTACCAATAATTATTATATTAATAGCAACAACCCTATCAAAAAATCAATTAATGATCGAGAAAAAAGATCACCATTCGAATGTGGGTTCGATCCAAAAAGATCAGCACGAATACCATTCTCAATTCAATTTTTCCTAATTGCAGTAATCTTCCTAATTTTTGACGTAAAAATCGCATTAATTTTACCAATCGTGATTATTATAAAAACATCAAATATTATAGTATGAACAATATTATTTATTATTATTCTATTAACAGGATTATATTATGAATGAAATCAAGGAGCACTTAAATGAGCTAAATAGGGTTATAGTTAATTATAACAGTTGGTTCGCATACAAAAACTATTGAAATATCAATTAACCTTCGTTAAAAATAAGAAGCGAAGTATTGAAATCAGTTTAGACCTGAAATTTGGCATATAAATGCCCCTATTTATTAACTGACGCCAAAAAGAGGCGTATTGCGCTTCTTCATGTCAGCCGTATTTGAAAATGCCACTGCGTATGAAATCAGATTTTGTGATACGTTTGCTGAATGCAAAAAAAAAGTTTAAACAAAGGAAATTCATCGGCAAATCTGCGCGATTTACGGACAATTCAATGGTTAGAAGATTTGTCAGACTGTTCAATGAAGAACATGACCAAACAACTTTTACGGGTATTTCACTGGAACGTGTTTGATCTTCCTCCGTACAGCCCAGATCTCGTTGCTAGAGACTTTCATCTCTTCTTACACCTAAAATCTGTCCTTGCTGGTCAACACTTCAACGACTTTGACGAGCTGAAAGAACATGTGACCACATGGTTGAATAAACAGACGGCCACGTCCTAAGAAGAAGGTATAGCAAAACTTGTGCCACGCTATGACAAGTGCCTACAAAATTTCGGAAGCTATGTAGAAAAGTAGTTTTCAACAGTTGTAGATTTTTGTATAATAAATATTTTTTTTCTGTATATGTACACGTTTGTTTTATATAACCAAATGGAACTTACTTTGTTGACATACCTAGAGCGCGCGCTACGTAAGTTGGCGGGTGGACTGGCTCTGCTGCGCAGGTAGCTGTGTAGTGGTGGGGGGACCAGCTGTTGCAGCGTAGCCGGACTGTGCGTTAGCTGCGCTCCGTTCCATTCCGCAGTCAGCTGCTGACTGCCGCTTAGCTTTAAAGTTACGGTCGCATACAAGCGCAAGGAAACGTCAAGCTGCGAGTCTTGAACACACACGGCTGCATAAAAAGTGTAATGCAGAAAAACAACGCTCGTTTGATTGTTGGGAAAACTGTGGCGCATTCACGAGTATTTATGAGTCTCTTTCTCTTGTACCTATCATGTTTACACGACAGGGCATAATTTTCTGAGGGGCACAGAAATTAATTTCGTAGCTCAGTCGATTAACACGAAATATCTGTAAATTATATACACAGTTCTTCTAGGGAGATCACTCAATCCATTATCACAGAAGAACCACATTAGACGTTCACGACAGATTTCGAATTCAAAGTAAATTTGTGAAGATAAAGTTATAAATTAGAAATTGACAAATTTTAGATTTTTTTCCCTTAATTGTATGTCGAAATCTGGATTTTTCGAAGCAGTTATTAAAATAGTCTATCAATGACTTAAGTGGCATATCATATGAAATGATAGAATAATTGTATATCTGTTTAACATTGTACAAGGCAAGGAGACTATCTAAAAACAAGCGACACATGTTCAGTCTTCGTACTGATGCCCATCAAGCAACTGCTTACTGATCAAAGCAAGGTGTTTCACATTTCTTGATTTATTTTTTGTAAAATTAATTCTGTACAGGTAAATGGAAAAATACTGAAATCCATGCAATAAAGATCAGATGAAAGTTCAGGTTGTAATAACAATAAAATAATGAGGATTGCTTGCTACACACCGCAAAGACGATCGTCGAGGCAGTCAGGAAACGGATAATACTCAACGTTAATAGAGTTCATAACAAAATCGTCAAAGCTGTTGAAGCCGGAAGACAAGCTTTAAAAAAAAATCCACAGCGAAACAGCATAAATAAGGACAAAAATCGTGTTACAATTCCTTTGCCAGGGAAGCACACATAGTATAAAGTAACACAATACAAGCTTAACTGCCACAAAATAATTTTTAACGTGGTAATAAGTAGAGGGTTTGTGATCAGCCGCTTCCGACTCCCGTCTAAAGAATTGATATACGCGAAACACTATTTCTCTTGCCTGTTTGTATAATACAGGTTGAGATTTGCTATTGCTACTCATAGTCAACTGAATGCTCCGAAATAACTCGCAAAAAAACACAACGCAGAATGCCAAAAGCAGTTGTCGCTCCGCACAGTACGACACGAACTCGACCGCGCGCAACGGCTGACTGACGGCTATTGGCCAGCAGGTCACGTGACGTGACGTAGGCGCACCTGTGCTTCTGCGCATCCAGACCTCACCCGCCAAGTTATGTGGCGCGCGCTCCTAGTATATAAAGACGAAGAAATTTAGGTGCTGATGCCTGAAATTCTGTCTCCTTCCTCCTCGCAAAACAAGTTTGTTGATTTGTCAGAATGCTGCAAGTAATTACAGTTATCCTTTGTGACATAGCACCGTTTGTACGTTGCCTGCAGTTGGGTGGAAAATAGTCTTGTCCTGATAAATGCATTCGTCTCTCTCCACCGGTGTGGCATGATGTCTGCCACGTAGTTACCTACCAGTGTGAAACTTGGGAGTTTCCGGCTTATCAGTATAGTAATTACTTGCCAGGTACGGCTTTGTTTACACGGTACAGAGCCGCGCTGCAACTGAAGTGGTCGTTTATCGAGTACAGCCGTGGCGAGTCATTTGTGCGAGACGGCGGCACCTAGTTTACCGTGTTCCGCAGGGCGGAGGCGTGTCTGCAGATGAAGTTGGAAAACAAGTGAGTGCCATTCTTCTGGCGCGGCGCGGCAGCGACAAAGCAAACAAACGAGCGACGGCGCGCGCCGGATTGCCCGCGACTGCAGACAAAAGTGGGGGCGTCCCCCACCCCCGCGACAGCTGTTGGTAGGGGGTGGGTGGGGAGGGGAGGGGGGCGGATTTGCGCGCGCCCCGCGGAATGCGTAACATTGTTAGCGCGCGGCTCCTTGTGATGTGCCTCGCGATGTCACCAGCATGCGACGCCGAGCAGTTACCACAGCAGTGCTCGTCAAGGGTTTCTGTTCCAGAGTCAATACTGACTTTGTCGGACGGCGTCTCGGGCCGCATCTGGCTGATATTACGTATCTGCAGCGAATAACTTTAATATTCGGACACTGTGATATTTCAACCTTGGAACATCATAACTTTATTTATAACAAAACAAACAAAACATATAACCTATTATTACATTACGTGATGTGTCTTGTATGCAATAAAATAAATTTTATTAAGGTAAATTACATAACTTCCTTAATAATACAATTTAAATACAACTCGGTCCTATATTCACGTTACTTTAATATTCGGACACTTTGCAGAACTAAATATTTCAATACAAAATTTTATGGAAAATAAATGTTTCGATATCTTGTTGGGTAGCCATTCTGTTTTATCACTTCATTCAAACGCTACGGCATACTGCTAATGATATTTTTTAAATAGTCCGCACGTAGACCGTCCCATTCTTCTTTTAGTCGACGCTTCAGACTTTCTTTGGAACATATTGGTGTACTTCTAATACGTCGCTTCAGTTCTCCCCACACATTCTCAATCGGGCTGAGATCTGGTGACTGAGGTGGTGGTTGTAGGACTTTGGGGCAGTTGTACAACAAATATTCCTGCACAATGCGAGCCTTATGTTTCGGGTCATTGTCGTGGTAAAATTTGAAGGTGTTTGATATCCCCCATGGTTTCAGCACTTTTTCGTAAATTGTTCTTTAATATGTTCAAATAGACATATTTGTCCATAGTATTGTCTATGAACACCAATTCGTCATTGTCCTGGTAAAATTTGAAGGTGTTTGATATCCCCCATGGTTTCAGCACTTTTTCGTAAATTGTTCTTTAATATGTTCAAATAGACATATTTGTCCATAGTATTGTCTATGAACACCAATTCGCCCGGTCCAAATGTCGATATACAGCCCCAGACAAGGACGCTGCCACCTCCATGCTTTACAGTTGGTTTAATAATTGTGACTGTAAATTCCTCATTCTTCTTCCGTCACACCCTGCTTCGTCCATCCGACCCACAAACGTTAAATTTACTTTCGTCGGAAAAAATGACGTCATTCCACCAAATTGCATCCTTCGTAATAAACTCCCTAGCAAATTCCAAACTTTTCTGTCGATTCTGTTGATTCACATACGGTTTCTTCCTAGCCACTCTTCCATTGTATCCACTTTCTTTCAATGCTCTGCGAATCGTTTGAGGATGCACCTTCTTGCCAGTCCGGTTTAGAAGCTCACTTGCTAATCTCGGTGCACTGTGTGTAGGATCCTTCTTTATTTCTCGTATTAGCTTCCTCTTGTCACGAGCATCCAACTTCTGAGGCTGGCCCATTTGTGGTATGGAATCTATACGGTCCTCGTTTTTGAAACGCCTGACAATATCTGTCATAGTACTCTTACTAAGGTTGAGCATGGCAGCAATTTTTCGATATGATTTTCCTTTCGCATTGTGAAAAATCACAAGTTGTCGTATCTCAAAGCTGGTATTAGCTTTGCGTGGCATCGTACCGTCTGGACAGTCGACCGCGCTTGTAAACACACGCCTGCCTTCTGACTAGAAGCAGGCCTACTCACCCCGGCGTGAACGGTGACAAGTGCGACACTGCCATCTGTTCAAATGTTTGTATAGTCTATGGGACTTAACTACGGGGTCATCAGTCCCTAAACTTACAAACTACTTATGAACTACTTACGAACTAGGGCGGCACAAATATCCATGCCCGAGGGGGGATTCGAACCCCCGACCGTAGTGGCCGTGCAGACCGTGACTGGAGCGCCTCAGTCCCCTCGGCCAACGCGGCCGGCGAATATTTGGTTATTATATTTTTGTTTGTTCAGAATACAGTTATAACGCAGCAAACTAAAAATATCTTAGTGTCCGAATATTAAAGTTATTCACTGTATATCGAAATTTGCTTTATATGTAAGGTCCGCCTTGAGCAAACACAAACTTTTTTTTTTTATTTCTCCCATGTTTCGCTGGCGTTGCAGCATCATCAGTGGGATGTTTTAATTGGTATTGTCTGTCGAATTAACGATGGAATGATTGTTACTTTTGTACATTAACAGTGAAAACAACAGATAATTGTGAGACTACTATACATCGTTTCTTATTTTTATAGGTATGCTAGGCCTACCTTAATACCACATGTAGTTATGTTTGTGGTTCTTCCACTCACAAAACGTCACTGATATTTTTTGACAGTTTGTCATCTGCAAACCAAAACGAGTGTATTTAATGTGGTGAATAGTTAGCTTGTAACTATCGGGATTTTTATGAAAATACAGGACGTAGGTTTTGTGTTTTGGTTTGATTTTATTGTAGCTACTGCTTCTATACTACTGCTTGCTATAAACACTTAGACATTTTGTTATAGAAGCAGTAGCTACAATAAAATCAAACCAAAACACAAAACCTACGTCCTGTATTTTCATAAAAATCCCGATATTTACAAGCTAACTATTCACCACATTAAATACACACGTTTTGGTTTGCAGATGACAAACTGTCAAAAAATATCAGTGACGTTTTGTGAGTGGAAGAACCACAAAAATAACTACATGTGGTATTAAGGTAGGCCTAGCATACCTATTAAAATAAGAAACGATGTATAGTAGTCCCCCAATTATCTGTAGTTTTCACTGTTAATGTACAAAAGTAACAATCATTCCATTGTTAATTCGACAGACAATACGAATTAAAACATCCCACTGATGATGCTGCAACGCCAGCGAAACATGTATGGGAGAAATCAAAAAAACATTTGAGTTTGCTCAAGGCGGACCTTACATATAAAGCAAATTTATTTTGTAAGCAAACACGGAGACTGAAGAGCTTTTCAAACCTCAAGATGAAGACGTATCTATATCTATAAATGTGAATGTCTCTTCGGTGTACGGTTATCACGTCTGAACTACAAGACATAAAGAGGTAAAAAATTGTACAGTTACTAATGTCTATCCGTTGAAGGCTTTAGGCACCGTTTTATGGCGATCGGATAGCTGTTTATCTATATATATTAATGTGAATGTTTGTTCCGTGAACGCTTATCACGTTCGAACGAAAAGACGCAGAGACTTAAATATTTGTACAGTTACTAATTCATACCTGTGGAAGGTTTTAGGCACGGTTTTATAGCGATCTGATAGATATTTAGTAATTTCAAAAATACAATGCGAAATGCGGAACAATAATTACTCTTTGAAAATTATATTTACTCTTTGAAAATGGTTTTATTGGTTGCATTGTTGCTTCAGGGTTGGTATTGATAAATGGGTGGAGTATATTGGGATGGAAAGTTATCGGTGTATATAAAATTCTACGTGAGTGTGTGTTAATATTTCGCTCTGCAGCGAAAACCAAAAGAATGGTCTGTGTGTAATTGTTCTCCGAAGTCTCCCGTTGTACACCATAGCAGTTCCATGCCGATAGCTATAAGGGGGTGGAAGATATGGTGGTTGAAAGTCGTCAAATTATCAAAAAAATTCGGATTGAAGGCCAGCGATGACGTTTGCGACTCTATAGCAAGAGGGTTACATACAGCGAAACGTGATGCCACAGACTATATCTTTCGTCTATGCGTGCTGCAATGTCTTCAGCTCTTTCTCTTCAAGGATAAGCATACGTATAAGTAAATATAGGAATAAGTAAATAAAGCAGTAAAAATTAATTTCTTATAATACATCGCTTTAAAGCCGCGGGATTAAGCTAGTTAACAATAATTGGTAAGAGTCTAGCTGCATTAAGGGCGCGACAAGGAGAAATTATCCCCAACCCAGTGGCGAAGCCAGGTCTTGGCGAGGAGTGAGGACTATCCAATTTCATGTAACAGTAAAAAGTCTTTGTTTCTCTCCTTTTTCCATTAATAGAAGAGGTTAAGAAAAGCAAGTGTAGTCCGGGGGGAGCTGCAGCCCAATAGCAGGCAGCACTCTCTCCTGACAGCCACTGGATGAACCTTAAGCATCACACCGGGGTTCTAGGAACTCAAGTGTATTTTTAATACGTAATCCATCTCCTCTCTCTGTCCATCTTCACCTTCCCCCCTATCTATCCAGCAATTAAAAAAAAAAAAAAAAAAAAAAAAGTACTGTCACAAAATTTGGTCCTGCGCATACGCATATTTCCGGCAGCAAATAGACGCCGAAGACTTACAGAGACAATAATATGTAAACCGTTTATATCCGGTAACATTGACCGTTGAAAAGAGATTGTACACATTGATACATTAACTGAATGGATATTGCAAGATTTACCTTGTATGATGTCCCTGCACCTTAGGTCGTCAACATATTAATACAACTTGCTGCCTGAAGCAGTACTTGTACCTCTACCGACGCAAGTCGTATCAATATGTTGACGTCCTAAGGTGCAGGGACATCATACAAGGTAAATATTGCAATATCCATTCAATTAAACAATGTATCAATCTTTTTTCAACGGTCAATGTTACCGGATATAAACGGTTTACATACTATTATCTCTTTAAGATACCCTATGAACGCATTTTAATCTAAGCACCCTCCACCACAGAGTATATAAAACATTAGTACCGTACATTATCACAATTTCTTAAAACAGTTTCAGATTGGTTTGTAGCTAGAAAATTTCGAAATAATGTCATGTTAAATATTGTAAGTTGTGTATCAATATTTTCTTCTTTGTCAGATATCTAAAGTTGCCATAACCGAGCGAAACGCGTCATTGTAATAAAAAATATTTGCAATCAAGACTTTCTGTTGTTCAAGAATTCAACTGAACACGGTTGCTGTACCACACCAAGTAAAAATGGAATAGGAAAGATTTCTAAACTACTTGTAGTCAGTTTAGTTAATATATACATGTAACAAAATAAATATACAAACTAATTTTCAGTGAAGTGCTGAAGTGAAAAAAGTGCGAAATTTGTAAACTCTCACTGCTGCTCTCTGTAGTAATGTAGCCAAATAAGACGTTATTCTGCTTTTCACATAAGATAGCTGAACATTAACAATCACAAAATATTATTCCTTAATAACACTTTGCTTATTTTCTAAATATTTCGTGTTAGTCATTCTAATAATAAATAATAATAATTTCAAGGGCCGGCCGCGGTAGCCGAGCTGGCTGCGGCGCTTCAGTCACGGTCTGCACGGCCACTACGGTCGGGGATTCGAATCCCACCTCGGGCATGGATATTTGTGCCGTCCTTAGTATTAGCTAGTTCATAAGTAGTTTGTAAGTTTAGGGACTGATGACCCCATAGTTAAGTCCCATAAGCTCTACAAACAATAATTTACAGGAAAAGAGTGCAAGTAATTTTGGGATTTGGCTCGTTCAACTTATATTGTAACGAACACTGTCAGCTACAAAGCGAAGAGTGTCTCAGAGACGCCTGTGCCGCCTGCTGGTGACTCAGGCTTTTGTGGCAGACGTAATACGATGCGGCGGCGCCAGCGCCAGCTCCTTTCAAACAACGCAGCCAGACCGGACACGCTTCATTTACAAAAGCGCCCGCTATCTGCTCTCCAAACAACGCCTCGCCGCGCCGGCCTGCTCTCTTACGGCCCAGACAGACTCAACCGCCGCCGTGACCCCAGGGGCGACGCTAATTAATCCCGTCTGTGTAACATTCGTCTGTCCATCGCGCCTGCCTGACACTCGATACGCTTCATAATCTCGATATGTCCTCCGCAGTTAATGAACGAGGCAAGGTTAGGGTTGAACTCCCATGAATCCACATCTCCAGAAATACATCGCCAGATACAGGCTGCAGGGGATGTACGGCGAGGGTGTAGTTTGTCTGCCTGTACTACGAAAGCACACGTATGTCATGTGGCCTGTCATACAGACTGAGTGAAGAATTCGGGAAAGTGGTGTCACCGCCTATTTGCGAAAACTATTTACAAAATCTGTAATATGTAGAGGCATTTGGCCAGTTACGGATTATTTTAATAAACTCGCCACAGTGCACTTGAACTACAGGATGATAAAAAAGTCAGTATAAATTTGAAAACTTAATCACGGAATAATATAGATAGAGATGTAAAAATTGACACAGATGCTTGGAATGACATGGGGTTTTATCAGGGGGGAAAAAGGGGGGGGGGGGGAAGAAACAACACCAAAGTTGAAAAAATGTCCGATAGATGGCGCTGGACAGCAAAACGTCAGTGACTGCTTCCGTGACAGGTGAGAGGTATGCCGATATGTTACAGAATAGCATCATCCCCAGCCTGGCTGATAAACACCTGCTGGAACGTACGATTTTTATGCACGATGGCGCTCCACCCCATATTGCTAGACGCGTGAAAGTTGTCTTGCGTGCGTCGTTTGGTGATAATCGTGTGCTCAGCCGCCACTTTCGTATGCGTGGCCTCCCAGGTCCCCAGACCTCAGTCCGTGAGATTATTGGCTTTCGGGTTACCTGAAGTCGAAAGTGTAACGTGACCGACCGACATCTCTAGGGATGCTGAAGGACAACATCCGACGCCAATGCCTCACCATAACTGCGGACATGCTTTACAGTGCTGTTCACAACATTATTCCTCGACTACAGCTATTGTTGAGGAATGATGGTGAACATATTGAGCATTTTCTGTAAAGAACATCATCTTTGCTTTGGCATGGTAATTATTGCTTTTCTGATCAGATGAAGCGCCATCTGTCGGACATTTTTTGAACTTTTTTGTTTCTAATAAAACCCCATGGCATTCCAAGCATTTGTGTCAATCTTTACCTGCATTATTCCGTGATTGAGTTTTCAAATTTATACTAACTTTTTGATCACCCGGTATATTTATCATTTTGAATTTAACAGAAAAAGTACAATACGTAGAGGACACACTTTAAGCAGATTCAGGAGTTTGAGCCAAATGACCGAACGAAATAATTTTAATTCTTTACAGATTTTGGGGTAAACCTCGCTTGTGGGTAGGAGCGGTCTCACTGCATGATTCCATGTTGTCCCATTATACCGCAGTCAGCACAACGTTACTCGGACCCAGCGCTTCTTGAAGATTCTAACTTGTAGACGATAGTGTACCTCATATCCTGCAGTTTGAACTATCAACACACAAAGGAATCGATCACGTTAGGTGCCACTGGGCAATGACGCAATGTGGGAACTTTGTGTCCATCCGGGACTCCAAGCCGGTCCTCCTGCGAGACACTGGCGTTGACTACTACGCCACTGACGATGCAGTAAGCACCACAAAGGCACGGGATTCCTCTTCAGACGCAAATTCTTTTATTATTTTTATTTTTTAAATTTTATTTTAGAGAATCTTTGTTTAGTGCCCGTGCCCATTATCGTTCCTTGCTCTCTACATTTCGACGATTTCCGCAACAGTTCGATCGTAGCTTGTATTTGCAGCACTGAATAAAAGTCGATGCCCACCCTCAACCTTCATTACATTCAACCTCTGACACGAATAGAGTGAGAACGGTCGATCGGACAACACATGCAAATCGTAACGCTGCGCCTGTGTAGCGGCCGGTGTTCACAACCTGGGCCACTGTAGTTGAGTTCAGCATCGTGTGTTCCGTGTTACACCTGTTAGACGAAGTGCTTGTATAGTGCATTGGTTCTGAACTGAGAACAGGAGAATGAATGAGCAAACGATCAATTTAATGTTTTGTTTAAAGCGTGGCAACACACTTACAGAATCACATGCGATGCTGGTTCATACTTATGGGGATCCAACGCTGTCCGTAAAGCGAGTGTACGAATGGTTCGCCCATTTCTGAGAAGGCTACGGACTGCTTACAACCCTACACTAATGGTGTCCCTCTTTCTTCCCAGTACTTAATTTTTTCCTCCAACTGCTCATCTGTCCACACTCTCCTTGATCGAGGTTTCGGCTTATCTTCTTCATAGGTTGCGTTTTCCATCAGTAGCCTGAAGCGTTTGCTGTCACATATTATTTCTCCGGTAACACCTATTTCGTTTGCAACTTTCTTCACTGGTTCTATCCATCCTACAGTTTTCTTCGGTTTTACATCGCCTGACACTGCAGGTTCTGGAGACGATCTGATAGTTTAATATTCTTCGAAAGTGAAACACCAAGATCGCGAATTATTTATTTATTTAATGTCGACGATTTCGGAGGACTGGGCCACCATCATCTGGCCATATACATTTAGTAAGCTGGTCATCTTATTTTAAATAATACCGATAAAATAATAAGTGCAACATATAAAAATACATAAATTAAAACATGACTCCTTACAATATAAACATGTATTTTTATATCATGACTAAATGCTATGTTGCACTTATTAGTTTTTATTCATAAAAAAATAATATGACTAGCTCATAAAATGTATATGACCAGATGATGGTGACCCAGTTCTCCGAAACCGGTCGTCATTAAATAAATAATTCCCGATTTTGGCGTTTCATTTTCGAAGAATACATTTCTTCAGTTTATTAACACAATTAAAAATGTTCTTTTAAACCGTGTGTCTTCCATTCTTTTTTACTCTCCATAAAATTTTAGCCGCCTTCTCCTCATTGTGTGTGTGATTTTTTCTTTATTTTTGTATAAATCTTCATTTCCCTTTTTCGCCCATATGTTTTCATTGTGTTTTTTTCTGTGGACCCAGATTTTTTTGTAGTATTTTCCTCTCTTTCGCGGGAATGTACGTACGCGATGGGCTAATGGAAGTATAATGAAAACAAATATTATTTCCAACACAACCATACGGGTTTTAATTTAAATAGACATCCCAGTGTAACATATTATGCAATCAATAGCCTGGGTAGTATAAATTGAAATAAATAAATGTAGCGATTACGGGCAGCGTGAAGTTCCTACATGACTTTCGGGACGTGCGCTGCGTGTGCGTTGCGTTTATTTCAATTTCGCAATATCTCGGAATGTAATTAACTCACATGCAAGCAACACCATTTTGTTCTGTGAGTTTTCATGCTTTTGATTCCATAAAAATGTGTGTCCATTTAAAGAAAACAATCTTGTGTTGAAAATATTATTTGTTTACTTTTTGGAAACACTGCTAGTATCTACTTTCATTACCCATGGCGTATGTACATGCCCGCAAAAGTCGTTTTTCAATATCTGGTTTTTTATTGTTTCATTTTCCACGGATATCAGGAGTAAAAAGTTCAAGTGGACACCCGGTGAAACGACCCGAGTTCGAATCCCAACTGGGCACAGATTTTCAATTTTCCCCAATTATGTATTTCAATACCCCGTGGCAGTAAGCGTCGTTATTTCGCCTGTCTGTTAATCACGTGTTTACTGTGTAACGAGCGCCCATCGGAAACTGGAATTAGATGCAGGCAGCAGGAGTCGTCCCTTCGCGTGCAGACCGCGCATCTCGCTTTGTGCAGTAATTTGGAGCTAACTCCTGACCGCTGCAGGCGCAGCTGCGCGGCGACCGAGACGGCAGAGCACACGGTGGCGCCATGGCAACCAGGTTATCGACGGCCGCTACAATAGTTCGTCAGGGCTTTTAAGAGAATGGGGCGGCCGGTGATGGTGCGCCGCGCGGGCTGCGGCGGTTCCCGAGGGAGGCGGCAGCTAAGTGGGGGGCTCCCGCTACTACCTGCGCAGAAAACATACACTCGCTGCCCTCTGTACAGGGACGCCGGAAATTTCCACATGTTCGTCACATTTACGGATGGCTCACCATCGATCGAGGTAGTCCTCATTTTCCGCTGTTGTAACTAGACCGCGGAGCTTTAGGTTATGACCTATTCTTTTCCTTAGTTCTTACTCTATATCTATAAATGTGAATGTCTGTTCGGTGTACGTTTATCACGTCTGAACCACTAGACATAAAGATCTACAAATATGTACAGTTACCAATGTCTACCCGGGGAAGGCTTTAGGCACGGTTTTATGGCGATCGGATAGCTATTTTTCTACATATATTAATGTGAATGTCTGTTCGGTGTACGCTTATCACGTCCGAATGACAAGACGCAGAGACTTAAATATTTGTACAGTTACTAATTTATTCCTGAGGAAGGTTTTAGCCACGGTTTTATAGCGATCTATTAGATATTTGAAGAATATAACGCAAAATGAGGAACAATAATTACTCTTCGAAAATTATATTTCCTCTTTCAAAATGGTTTTATTGGTTGCATTGTTGCTTCAGGGTTGATAATGATAAAAAATTTGAGTATATTGGGATAGAAAGTTATCAGTGTATATAAAATTCTACGCGTGTGTGTGTTAATATTTCGCTCTGCAGCGAAAACTGTGTGTAATTGTCGTCTGAAGTCTCCCGTTGTACACCATAGCAGTTTCATGCCGATAGCTATAAGGGGGGTGGAAGATATATGGTGGTTGAAAGTCGTCAAATTATAAAAAAAATTCGGACTGAATGCCAGCGATGACGTTACATACAACGTGATGCCACAGACCATATCTTTGGTCTATGCGTGCTAAATGTCTTCAGCTCTTTCTCTGTAAGGATAAGCATACGAATAAGGAAATATAAGAAAAAATAAATAAATCAGTAAAAAATAAATTTCTTTTAATACATCTCTTAAAAAATCGATTTGACGTTTCGTGCATTACATCGTGATCGATCTGTGATATTATTACAATCATTATTGTTGAATTTCGTGATTGGATTCCTCGAAAGAGTGCATTTTTACGTGTCATTTGATCTACCAACACGTGGGTTTAAGCTAGTTGTCAATATACTTGTACTTTGGAGTTTAATTACATCTACACATCTACACCTACTTAGGTTTATTGTGAGAATTTTGTAAAGGAGACCGCGTATAAAACGCTTGTACGACCACGTCTTGAGTATTGCTCAAGTGTTTGGGACCCGCAGCAGATCAGTTTAAAGGAAGACATAGAAGCGGTTCAGAGGCGAGCAGCTAGGTTTGTTACTGGTAGGTTCGACCAATGCGCGAGTTTCACGGAAATGCTCCGGCAACTCAATTGGGGATCGCTGGAGGAAAGACGACGTTCTTTTCGTGAATTTCTGTTGAGGAAATGTAGAGGCCCGGAATTTGAAGCTGAGTGTAGTACGATCTTGCTGCAGCCTACTTACATTTCGCGTAGTGATCACAAAGACAAGATAAGAGAAATTAGGGCTCGTAAAGAGGCATATAGGCATTCTTTTTTTCCTCGTTCTATTCGGGAGTGGAATAGGAAAGAAAAACGCCTAGTAGTGGTACAGTTTATCCTCCGCCATGCACCTTACGGTGGATTGTGGAGTATGTATGTAGATGTAGCGTTTAATTAAAACCGAAACAGCTAATTTTATAGCACCCAAAAAACTATTTCGACTTTAACGCCTATTTCTGCCTATTTCGCATGCCGCAGTGGCCGAGGGGACTCAGGCTCTCCAGTCACGGTCTGCACGGCCACTACGGTCGAGGATTCGAATCACCCCCTCGGGCATGGATATTTGTGCCGTCCTTAGTCTTAGCTAGTTCATTAGTAGTTCGTAAGCTTAGGGACTGATGACCCCGTAGTTAAGTCCCATAAGTTCTACAAACGTTTGAACATTTGAATATTTCTGCCTATTTCCGCTTTAAAGTACTAAAAGGCGCCTGTTTATTCTCTTTTTGAAGGACATGCTATGAGAAATCGAAAGCAGAAGCACGTCAGTACCAGCAGAGTTAACGTTGCGTAAAAATTATATGCACTCATCTTGCGCAGACTCACTGCGAAGAATCCGATAAGGAATTGTAGTCTTGCATATGGATTTCTGCAGATGAAACTACGGGATACTAGAAAAGAGATTGCTCACAGGTTAGATGCAGATCGCCATCCAGAGCTTACTTGATTTGTTCAAGGCAAAGTCCCAAGACTAAAGAGCAAATAATGGCAAACTTCGTCAACAATGGGTTTAACTTGCTATATTCAAATGGCGTAGATGAATATACAGTGCTTCTGGCTTTGAAAGAGACAACGCAATTAGTCGAAAGTCGAAGATCCCTCAGTTCCAAGAGTCTTGGATTACAGTACAGCCGACTAAAAATTTATGGCGACAGTTATTTCCTTATTACAAGGCTGAGGTAGACCTATTACGAGAATATTGCTTTTTTGGAGGAAGTGAAACAGAAAAATGAAGAAAAGCCTGGTGAAGTGGGAGAAAAAGTACGAGGAAAAAATTATACGGGTTTTCCGGATCAACACCGACATGGAGAGCCTTTGAGAAAAAATTCAGTTCCACTGAAGGCTGCATTGCAAAATTCAGCGAGAGTGAAGTATTCCCCCCGCCATATCCGTGAATGTAGAAGGTTCGTTCTCTGCTTATCGTGGTTATCTCTGGAAAATGTTCTAAAGGTTTCAGTCATTTGCTGTGAAGCCAGTTACGTTCTGCAAGTTTGAAACCACTAGTTGATAAAGCGTGTATTAAACTGCGAAGACCTGTTATATGTATACGACATATCTTTCAAAAGTATAGGATTTGCTGTAAGTTTCATCATTAATGTTGTTTCATGTTTTTCTTATTCTTAAGTGAATAAAAATTTGTTCTTAAGTCAACACTACGTATTTTATTCCTGTTTGTTACGGCGAACGCAGCGCGCACCGCGGCACGGCGCCCCAGTGCGCACGGCCATCCCGCGCTTGTGTGTGTGTGTGTGTGTGTGTGTGTGTGTGTGTGTGTGTTGTTTCCAGGTTAGTACAAGTTAGATTTTGTAAGTCTAGGAACTGATAACCTCAGTAGTTTGGTTGGTCCCATAGATTTATAAGCAGTTGAGCATTTATTTGTTCGGCAGCTCCACTGGTAGACGCTGAAAGAGGCGTTTTGCATCACGCGTCAAAGTCTCGAAAGGTTACGTTCTTTGAAGGGTCAACGTCCCATGTCTCCAAAAGACAATGAAGACAAACTGATAATTTTATAATCTGACATAATATATGTTATGGAATGCGACTTTTCTTGGATATTTTTAATACAAAATACACTACATACTGAACTCACGAGCTACATTATTTGTAACTTTATTTATTGAGATTTTCCTATTTCATCTAAGTCTGGTGCCACTATCAAATTTCTTAAGTCTTGCATTAACTGATTCACATAAAGAGTAACAATTAATTAAACATCATGAATCCAGTCGGTTATTAAAAGAATATACATAGGACTACTGTAACGGCAAACCTTCAAATTATTATCTTGGCCGTATAATGTTTAACGTTATGTTATTATATAAACAAGAAACTGTACTAAAACACACAATACTAGGAAAACCAATATGCATTGAACTCTTTCCCATTACTAAAAGAAGAATTATTGATTCATTTAAATTTACAGTCTGATCCATCCCGCATTTAACGTCATTACGCCATACTGTTAATATTGGATCACATATTTTGTTTTCCTAATCTTTCGAGAGTTCAGTCTTATTCCACCTTGTAGCATGAATTTCACTAGTACTATGACTCAAACATAGCGCCAAATTCCTGTGTTCACCGGCTTACTCTGCTATAAGCTAATGGGTGGCTGAAATAAGACAGTCAGAGCTCAGTTTTGTTCAAATGTGCAGACGTTTGTAGAGCTTATGGAACTTAACTACGGGGTCATCAGTCTCTAAACTTACAAACTACTTATGAACTTTCGCGGTGGAGTAGTCGAGCGATCTAAGGCGCCTCGCTGCGGAGCGCGCGGTTGCTCGCCGTCGGAGGTTCGAGTGCTCCCGAAGGCATGGGTGTGTGTGTGTTGTCCTTAGGTTAGTTTACCTAGGTTTAAGTAGTTTGTAAGCTACGGACTGATGACCACGCAGTTTGGTCCGATGAACTAGCTAATACTAAAGACGGCACAAATATCCATTCCCGAGGGGGTATTCGAACCCTCGACCGTAGTGGCCGTGCAGACCGCTACTGGCGCGCCGCAGACCGCTTGGCCACCGCAGCCGGCCCCAGTTCTGTAACAACATTGTTACTGCGTCAGCTCCCTTGGCACGAAAGTAAAGTGACTCCATCTCGAAGGGAAAACAAGTACGTGGAGACTCCGCACCTGGAAGACGGTGTAATGCAAATATTATGAACTACTTACGAACTAGGACAGCACAAATATCCATGCCCGAGGGGGGATTCGAACCCCCGACCGTAGTGGCCGTGCACACAGTGACTGGAGCGCCTCAGTCTCCTCGGCCACCGCGGCCGGCGATCGTAAATTCCACTTGCTTTCATTCCCGCTGTTGTACCTCCAGACATATTTTTTGTTTCTTCTGCATCCCCTACTTCACTCTCCCTGTCTCCCAGCTGCACTTCCATTTTACAAGAATTGGGCCTCAGGGAAAACAAGACCAAGGGCATACATTTATTTTGCTTATGGACTAGCTAATACTGAAGACGACGCAAATATCCATGCCCGAGGGGGGAATTCGAACCCCAGACCGTAGCGGCCGTGCACACCGTGACTGGCACGCCGCAGACCGCTTGGCCACAGCGTTTGGCCTCAGTTTTGTAACAACATTGGTATTGCGTCAGCTCCCTTGGCACGAAAGTAAAGTGACTCCATTTCGTAGAGAAAGCAAGTACCTGGAGATTCCGCACCAGGAAGACGGTGCAGTGCAAATATTGCTCAGCACACTCCGATCCTAATCTCCACTTGCTTTCATTCCCCACTGTTGTACCTCCAGACCTCTTTTTCTTCTTCTGCTTCCCCCTCATACTTCACTCTCCCGGTCTCCCAGCTGCCCTTCCATTTCACAAAAATTGGCCCTCAGGGAAAACACGCCCGACGGCATGCGCCGCGGCGTACCCACTTCCCTTACACTGCCGGGGGAGCAAAAACGCAGCCCTCTCTATCTCCCCACTTGCGCCACGCGTCTTCTCCGCAGCTATAGTCCATTCCTCAAAGAAGCGCGCGAGCAGATGCCGCGTAAAGACGGCCAACATATATCGACCCGCCGCCGGCCCTCCCGCGGAAGCGAGCGACTTTTATGCGGGGCCCCTAAGCGGCGCGCAGTTGGCAGCAATGCGCTCGGGGGAGCCCCGCACCTCGGGCGCGGTCGCTTATCGCCGGCGCGCTTCTTAATGCATGCGCGCGGCCGTCTGCGGCAGCCGCACCGCCCCCACCCCTTCAGAGGAACGGAAAAACTTTTCTCATTTGTGTCAGGATCTCCGGACCGGATTAGGCGGCGGACGCGTCGCCCGCGGGCCGTCATCCCGCCGCTCTTTGCATAGCAAACCGAGCGCGATAACTCCGCGGCTGCTCGCGGCCCGCCGCACAACCCGCACTACCCCCTCCGCCCACCCCCTTTCCCAAAAACTGCTCCAAATGTTTTAATTTAACTTAGGCCGCGAGATTGCGGCGCTGCTCTGGCAATTGTTTACAAGACGGCGCGATGAGCTGCCGGCACCGGCCTGACAAATTTCGCCGGCTCCGCCCCTTTCCCTCCCACCCCACATCCCTGTCTCCGGGAAGAAATATTAGCTGCGCGACCGCCGCCGAGAGTTGATGGTTTTGTTATGAGACGCCCAGTTCCGACACGGCCACCCCGTCCCGGGATATTCGTCTGGGAGGTACAAACTGCCCTACTTTCTCCTTGTGGGGAGAACGGACCCCAAGCCCCTGCACAGAACAGTCATGTACCAGCGCTAATAAACCGGCGCCTACCGCCTAAAATGACTGTGGAGTACAATATTTTTGTGGCATAATGAAAATTAACTTTCGAAATAAATTAGCTTCCATGTTTCTGTTGCTCTAGAACAGTCTTTCCCAACCTTTTTGAATTTGCGAACCCCTTCCAACTAAAAATACTTTCTCGACCCCCAACCTCCCCTCCCCTTCCAAAATGTTCAAATGTCTGTAAATCTATCGGACCACACTGCGTGGTCATCAGTCCGTAGCGTACAAACTACTTAAACCTAGGTAAACTAACCTACGGACAACACACACACCCATGCCCCAGGGAGGACTCGAACCGCGCGCTCCGCAGCGAGGTGCTTTAGACCACTCGGCTACTCCACCGAGGCTAACCAACAGAGAAACATGGTGTTCATTGCAATTTTATAACTCCAAAATAACGGGATAAAACTGAAGTACAAAGCATTTTATTTTAATCTAGCTGCTGATGTTTCTCAGACATGTTATGGGTTCTGTTGGAAAAACAGTCGACAGAAAAGTCAGTTAAGTGTTACGATACTCGTCGCGTAGAACACACCTAGCCAGATTTAGCGGATCAGCTAGAAACGTACAAGAAGTTTACAACAAAATAGTGTTTGTAAACATTTTAATTTTTTAATGCAGTGTCCTTTATTTTACATGCTTCCAAAGGCTTCAACAGTAAATAATCTCGTTTGATCTTGTATTGAGAGTACGTAAGAATATTATATGTGTATCAATTGAAAATATGTCAGGCATGAATGATTAACAATTTTTTCTATTGTTTCAGGTAAGTTGCCACTGGAGTTCCGTTGGTGAGGAGCTGGAGATCCTTTCTACTGGACTGCGACAGCGCAAAGGCATTCAGGTCTTAATAGGCCTCGGCGGGTGCAACGGTTCCGACCGGCCGTAGTATCATCCTCAGCCCAAAAGGTATCTATGGATGCGCAGTCGATGGGCATGTGGCCACCACACAGTTCCCTTGGCCGTCGACAGATTTCTTGAGCGGAGGCGTCATTTCCTAATCAAGTGGCTCCTCACTTGGTCTCACAAGGGTTGAGTGCACCCCAACAGACAACAGCACTCGGCAGACCCGGACGGTGTGCTATCCAAATATTGGCCAAACCTTAACTTGGGTGGTTTGTCGGGTACCGAGTTATCCACTGCGGCAAAGTCGTTTGCGCTGGTAGACAATGCTCCTGTATAATTGGCTGTAGTGATACAGAGTGTATGACGACCCTCGCTTTTCTGCTAATTTGACGTTAGCTGACACCATTTCCTCCCTTGCACCAATTTATTTACCTCAGGGTAGCTCTCACACCGACCATCCGCAGTTATTATACACATTGTTGTTGCTTCCCTCTGAGGGTGGCTACACTGGTAGACTTGGTTTTCCCTCCGGGCTGGAACTGCGTCAAGTTATCTTGCTAATACCACTTTCTTATCCTACGGATCATTTTCGACGTCCTTCGGTACATCTCGAACGCTTAGAGTCGCTTCATTTCTGGTTTCTGCATAGACCTTGCGCTCCGCAGCGAGGTGCTCTAGACCGCTCGGCTACTCCACCACGGCTCCCTCCCCTCCGGACCATAACACAGCTATGCATTTTCAGGTGCAACAATTTTTTCTTCTTTTCATGCAACTTTCTTGTAAAGAAAAATGCAGCATTGTACATTAAAGGATAAATTCTTACTGCACAAAAAAAAAAGGTCAAATGTTTGTAATTCTATCGGACCAAACTGCGTGGCCATCAGTCCGTAGCGTACAAGCTACTTAAACCTAGGTAAACTAACCTACGGACAACACACACACCCTTGCCCCAGGGAGGGCTCGAACCTCTACGGCGAGCAACCGCGCGCTCCGCAGCGAGACGCTTTTAGACCCCGCGGCTACTCCACCGCGGCTGATTGCACATTTCTGAATGGAACACATCTTATTATTACGTGAATTCCGACGGATAATGTGTCACATAAAGAAGTTTCGCATTGCAAGTAACACTCAGAAGCGAATTATGACCGTCGTTAAGCTCCCACTGTATAGTCAATTTGTAAACAATCTAATTTCTCAGAATTAGTTATTGTATTGGTAAATTTAGCTATCGCCTGGTACCTTAAAATAGTTTCCGGGTCTTTCGTTTATTCATTGTTAACTCGGTGTATTTATTATAAAACAATTTTTTTAGCGAAACATCGTCAAGAAATAAAATGTAACAGGTGATGTAGTTTCCCAAACATTTAGTTCTTAACTACAAATGTACTAAGATAAAATTATTATGTTATATATTAAATTGTTTATGCAATGGGTTTTAACAAAACTTCAAGTGCAATTTAATACTTCCTTTTATAAAAAATAAAATTCAAATGTTTGTATACCTTATGGGACTTAACTACGGGGTCATCAGTCCCTAAACTTACTTATGAACTACTTACGAACTAGGACGGCACAAATATCCATGCCCGAGGGGGGATTCGAGCCGGCCGCGGTAGTCGACGAGACTGAGGCGCTCCGGTCACGGTCTGCACGGCCGCTGCGGTCGGGGGTTCGAATCCCCCCTCGGGCATGGATATTTGTGCCGTCCTAGTTCGTAAGTAGTTGATAAGTAGTTTGTAAGTTTAGGGACTGATGACCCCGTAGTTAAGTCCCATAGACTCTGCAAACATTTTGGGGGATTCGAACCCCCGACCGTAGTGGCCGTGAGGACCGAGACAGGCGCGCCGCAGTCCTCTCGGCCGACGCGGCCGGCCTCCCCAAAATAATATCATATAATATTTCATTCGTTATTTCAACACCACGTCATGTGAACATTTCCTGTTGGCTAAGGCATACTCCACACGGCAAAACGAGCGCCCTTTCGCTGTATTTCACCCGTGGCAGCTCAGCCACTAACCAAGCGCCTGTTCCGTGGACGTCAAGTCTACGCCACATATGTTATGCAACTGATACATTTTTATACTTTTTTCATGTTTTATGTTCTGACTTGCCTTACAACCTTGTATGTTTAATACCTTACTGATCTGAAGATAGCCCTGTAAACAAGCCGAAAACGGTCATCATTTTTGTGTAAATGATAGTTTCTGCGATTTGTGACTATTTTTATTGATAAATATTCACACCACTTACTCCACAAACGATTAAAAGAGGGTAGTGACTTCCAACCGAGCACGTGGGGTGCGGCATTAGAAATGTGACTTCGACTGAAGTAGGAACGTTGTCGAAACTTTGCCCAGAACGGCTGAAAACGAATTCGTCGAGAAAGCCTGCATTTCCCCGGTATCTGTTTTATGTCACTGGTCGTATGAATCCATTTCGGCGCTGGCTGCCTGGGAATGTCGCGTTTTTCTTTCCAACGTCGGTCATGTCGAGCAGAGCGCTTTGGTACCCGCAGCCCAGAGGGCGCCTGGCGTTCTGCTTGCCACGTGCGCCGCATTGATTTTGCCTTTGCGTGCTTCCTCATTGACACATCTGCTAATTAGCCCGAGACGTCGTCCAACTGTGAAATTTTGTACTACTCGCAACGTGCCTTGATACAAAATAGCGAAGTCTAGACTGTGGAATTTCATAATCTATGAGAGAGCTGTATGTCAGGTCGGGAAAAAGTGAACTGCACTGGCGCTTGTTTCGTCGTGTAGCGAGCTGGAAGATGGAGGTATGTGATGAGCGTAGAAACACCAAATTCTGTACAAGTATTTTTCTCGGTATTCCCGCATTTCCTTTGCTCAGTAACAGGAAAAAAACAAAACTAAGCTCTCATTCCAATACTTACGTGCGAAACGGGCGCAGTTTCATTTAAACTGCGCCCGTTTCGCACGTAAGTATAGGAATGAGAGCTTAGTTTTGTTTTTTTCCTGTTACTGTTAAGCTACTTACGCTGCCATGTTGCTTTGTAGTAAAATGTTCAAATGGTTGTAGAGTCTATGGGACTTAACTACGGGGTCATCAGTCCCTAAACTTACAAACTACTTATGAACTAGCTAATCCTAAGGACGTCACAAATGTTCATGCCAGAGGGGGGATTCGAACCCCCGACCGTAGTGGCCGTGCAGACCGTGACTGGAGCGTCTCAGTCCCCTCGGCCACCGCGACCGGCTCCTTTGCAGTACCGGCTTCAAGTTAGAGTATCAAATTTATACCACCCCCCGACGATGATTGTACCACAATGCATAAATCTGGAGGAAAATATGCAAAGGTTACTTTGTTTTACAATACAATGTAATTTCATAATGTCAGACGTGACATGAAGTATCTCGTAAGTTAAGCGCCAATATTTATCAGTTTCAATTATTAAACAGTGGTATTAATAACGCAGTAAAAATGTTAAGGCTACAGGTGGCGACGCGGTTATAAGTTATTTACGCGTTTAGAAGATAATCATCATCAGAATCCAGGCCTGGGGTAAAATTTAGTATTAAAGGTTTACACTAACATGAGCAACAGTTTTTGATAGTACATATCTCCTTTTTTTTAGGAATCTCTCGACTTTTTCAATCGGTTGTCAGGTAAGCGCAGTGGTTAACACACTGGACTCGCATTCGGGAGGACCGTGGTTCACCTCCGGCCAGCCAGATTGAGATTCACCATAGTTTCTCTTCTTCACATCAGGCAAATGTCGGGATGTTTTCTTTGAAAGGACACGACCGAATTTCTTCCCCACCCTTACAAAAAAGAATTCCAGCTATAGCTCCTTCTCTCATGACCATGCTCTCGGAAGAACGTTAAAACAAGTTTCCCGTCATTGAAGGTATGACCTCACTCGGTAATATACGCGACCGTCGGATGGCTCTAGGAGACTAGTGTTGAAGCTTCGCATGGACATGAGAGGGACCATTGTTCTTCATATGGCCTAGTGCTGATTTACGCGTGGTTTTGAGCGCTTCCCAACGTTAAAAGGTATTCATTATTAGCGTCTGAGGAGTTTCAAGAATAAGAGTTTTGTAATGGAATCTGCATGGGTAGAGGAACACAGATTGCTAGTGTCAAATTCCTTCATTTAGACCGGTTTCGGCAATTGTAAGTTTCCTTCAAGTCTGTAAGACATATATTACACTAGCGTATATATATATTACATAATAGCACCATTAACATAATTACATACCTCTTAACATTTAAATAGTATTTGGTAATAATTCGTCACATTTACGTCCTGTTCTTTGAAAACGTTTGTTTACAAACAGCTGAAATCGTGTTACAATGTGGTATGAAAGACCTTCTATAATCGATACAAGAATTATAAAATCGATGTATATTGTACTGTTACGTACAGTGACATCAGTCTTAAATTGCCCTATTTGAAATACTTACTGATGCTGGACTTAGTGTAAAATTACAGATGTATTTACATGGTCATGAATAAAATACCCTTTTAAAATTCTATTTGCTTTTACAAAGTCATGGATAAAATGAACCATAGGACATAGAACGCTTTATACTCAGCTTCTGTCGCAGGACTTTCCGTTTCAAGTTCACAGGATGCACGACGCGCCGATTTCTTGGACTCCTTATTTGTGTCTCTCGTGCGCGCTCCACATTGCCTTCACTCACACTGGGAGGTCCGCTTCTCTTTGCCGGACACAAGCAACCCGGCGAAACGAATATGTTTGTACAGCTTAAGAGGTCATCAGTCCCTAAACTTACAAACTACTTATGAATTAACTTATACTAAAGACAGCACAAACATCCACGCCCGATGGAGGATTCGAACCTCCAATGCGGGAGGTCGCGCGATCTGCAACGTGGCGCTCCAGACCGCTCGGTTATTCAGCGCGGCGGAAACGAATTTGTTGTGCCAGTGATACATGGCCTTCCTTGTTGGTGGCATCTTACCGTACATGGTTTTAAACATCCGTTGTACAGCTGTAGCTCCGCATCTGAACTGGGCATGTTTTCCACGAGCGCTGACTATCGACAAATTACCAAACTACGCTGTGGCGATATACATAGGGGATAAAGGTTCCTCTTCAGAATGATATGTGTACAATATTTTGTTCTTGTGCAATAAATAATTGAAAGTATTACCTGATTTTATGTTTATTATTATACTGGTGCGGTGTCTGTTCTTTCGGATAAAGGAGAGGAAGGAAGGAGGATTATGAAGGAAAGGATTGACAATGGCTTCATTAGAGCATTGAAATTAACAGTGGCGACAAGTGAAAATGTGAGCCGGACCGGAAATCGAACGCGGGCCTGCGGTACTCTTAACCACCTGGCTAACCGTGCTCGCCTCCCCTCCGTCTCAAACGTCCACAAGGCACTGTAAGAAGCGAGTGTAAGGCGGCATGGACGTTAGGGGGACTTAGCGTGCGACTTGTGGACGATCGAGACAGACGGCAGGGGAGCACAGGTAGCCAAGCGGTTAAGGGCCGAAGCGGAACACAGGGGTTCGATTCCCGGCTCGGTTTACATTTTTACTTATCGCCACTGTTTAATTTCAGTGCCCTGATGCAGCCACTGTCAATCATTTCCTGTCTAATTCTTCTTCCTTCCTGTCCCTTATCAATAAGTTGCAAATGTATTTTACATATTGTGGTGAGAAGATAAAGTTTCTTCTGTTCTTCAAAATGAAATTCCAAGATCGCGAATTAATAATTTATTGAATGACGACCGGTTTAGGTGAACTGTGTCGCCATCATCTGGTCATATGATTTATAAACTGCTCATCTTATTTAAAAACTGGATATAAAATAAGACGTCTGCCTAGTAAGCATAGAGGCTCGGGTTCGATTCACGGCCACAATACAAATTTTAATTCTAAGCTTCAGATTTATCATTATTGTCTGACATATTCTAGACGAAAATCCGTCTCAGGGATAGTTTATTTGTATTTAATTGATACTTATGTGATCTTAACAGGATTGTTCCAATATGTCCATTGCTGTGGTCCTATTCCACTGCATGAAGAGCCTTGGCAGTAGTGGCAATTATCTCTGGAACACTCAAGCTGAATTAAAGTTTGTGACGTGGAGGGAAATCGTACTTAGACTATTCCGAGGCGCTTTAATCGTTAGTGGTGTGGTGGTCTAACGGTAAGACGTCTGCCTAGTAAGCATGGAGGTTCGGGTTCGATTCCCGGCCGCTTCAGAAATTTCGTTTTTTTTTTTTTTTTTTTTTTTTTTTTTTTTTTTTTTTTTTTTTTTTTTTTTCTCCAAATGTCTGATAATCTATCGGACCAAACTGCGTGGTCCATCAGTCCGTAGCTTACAAACTACTTAACCTAGGTAAACTAACCTACGGACAAACACACACACACCCATGGCCCAGGGAGGACTCGAACCTCCACGGCGAGCAACCGCGCGCTCCGGAGCGAGACGCTTTAGACCGCTCGGCTACTCCACCGCGGCCACAAATTTTAATTCTATGCTTCAGATTTATCATTAAATCACTTAGTCACCATGTAAAAATACACAAGTTAAAACATGACAGCTTACAATATACTTACAGTTTTTATGCGCACTGAATCCATCCCGAATGTTACTCCACTTCATACGTAAGTATACAAAAGCTAGTTTCAGCGAAGCCGAAGATTTGGCTGATTTCTAGTCGAAACCGAAACTGTGACCGAAAGCAATATTTTTGCGAACACCGAAACCGAATGTTCAGTCGGCTCTTAGTTTCAAGGATTCAGTAAATTTTGGGTAGCAGAAGTCCGATTTCCTTGGCGTGCAGTCCGGAAGTTTGCCCGTTAATTCATCGGGAGGACACCTTGGTTTCGGGCGGTTTCCGCATGACAGTTGCGTCCAGTATGGTTGGAACGGCAAGTAAGACAGCCGGTGCAGAGACGGTGTCCCGACCGCCGAGCGCCGACCACCTGCGGGCAGCCTGCGCGGGGAATCCCCCCGTTCGTCACGTCTCCCGCGAGATTAGGGTCCGGCGATCGGCGCGTTTGATGTGCGCGCGGCTCCGGCCAATTTACCAGTGAAAAGTCGAGGCGCTCTTCAGGAGCAGCATTGATCTAGGGCGGCCATCGACCGCCGGCGGCGGCGGCGCAGCCCCTAAATTTGTAATGGCAGCGGGGCCGCTTTGATCACCGGCGTTTTGGGAATTGCTGTTTTCCCCTCCCCTCTCGCGCCCCCGATGGCCGAGTGCTTCCCCCGAAAACGCCGAGTGCCATTTAAAGTAATCTAGTTATGGTTCGCAGTTTTCAAAACGGCTCGCTATCAGAAGACAGATTAGGTCTTCCCAGACTGGCGGCGGCGCCGTGAACGCCCAACTAGGCTGCGCTGAATGGGTCTTTCTTACGAGGATGGAGGGGAAGTAACGAGTGGGGTGCTCCCTCTCATTGTCTAATGATATCGTCGAGTGGAACCGGTAGGCTGCAACCACAATTAACGCGAGTGGGGCTTCATTACAAGTAATGGGTCCATACTAACTGCCTCGCCTACAGTGGCGAGGAGGGGTTTACATTTCTGGAACGCGATCGGAAAGCAGATGCGCGTTCCTCTGTGAAATTATCTGCCTACAGCTAAAGGGCGTGATTTTTTTTCAACATTGTACAAACTCTATATGTTGGATCTATCTCAGCAGTATATATATATATATATATATATATATATATATATATATATATATATATATATACTGCTGAGGTAGCCAAGCCAAGGGCCAGCTTTGCCCTTTTCATCCAAGGGTATTACAGGTTATAATTTATTTATTTCATATATTTTGCATTAGTGCAAAACCATATATTACAGTATTTTATACAATATTTTTCATATATAACAATGACAATATTTTTCATTATTTTACATTTAACAATTTGAACAATGCTCATATATTGTTTGGTTGTACAATTTACAGTAATGAAAGTATAATTTCATAAAATTTTACAAGAAGATGAAATTGAAAGAAAAGTTGAAAATATTAAACGGGAAAAGAAGGAAAGAAAAGTTTATTAAGGTATGAGTTCAGGTTTCACATAAAATAGATAAAGAAAAATAAATTAAAAAAAGTTGCCCTACAATATATGAAATGGTCACACACTTGGGAGAAACTTTTAAGCTTCGTTTCGAATTCAAGCTATCCTCAAGTGATGTCACGTTGATGTACCTACGCTGTCTGTTAGCGGACAATCTTTAAATCATTACCAGAGCATCTAAATTTCCTCCTGATTGTATCCCCCGTCATTGGATCGAAAGCGACTTTTTTGTTTTAGTGTACTTCTTTTCTGGCGGTATATACAGGGTGTCCCACTCAACTTTTTCACCGTAAATATCTCTGGAACTACAATAGCCATTGAGAAAAGAGTTTCTCGGTGATGAACGAAAGGCAGTTCCTAGACTTACAAACTACTTAAACTATGTGTGCCGGAACCGGAACTCGAACCTGCGACCTTTGCTTTCCGCGGGCAAGCGCTCTACCAACTGAGCTATCCCGACACGACTCACGATACCGCCCCACAACTTTACTTTCGCCAGTACCTCTCTTCCTACTTTCCAAACTTCACAGACGTTCTCCTGCAAACACGCAAGACTAGCACTCCTGGAAGAAAGGATGGGGTGGAGACCTGGCTTAGCCACAGCCTAAGGGGTTTCCAGAATGAAACTTTCACTCTGCCGCGGAGTGTGCGCTGATATGAAACTTCCTGGCAGATTAAAATTGTGTGCCGGAATCGGGACTCGAACCTGGGACCTTTGCCTTTCGCGGGCAAGTGCTCTACCGACTGAGATACCCCGACACGACTCACAAAGTTGTGGGGCGCCATCAAGAGTCGTGTCGGGATAGCACAGTCGGTAGTGCGCTTGTCCGCGAAAGGCAAAGGTTCCAGGTTCGAGTCCCGATTCCGGCACACAATTTTAATCTGCCAGGAAGTTTCATATCAGTGCACACTCCGCTGCAGAGTGAAAGTTGCATTCTACTTAAACTAAGTTAAACTAACCTAAGAACAACACACACATCCATGCCTGAGGTATGATTCGAACCTCCGACGCACTACGGTCGAGGGTTCGAATCCCCCCTCGGGCATGGATATTTGTGCCGTCCTAGTTCGTAAATAGTTCATAAGTAGTTTGTACGTTTAGGGACTGGTGACCCCGTAGTTAAGACCCATAAGCTGTACAAACATTTGAACTTTTGAACCTCCGACGCGATCCGTAATGTGGCGCTCCCACTTAAGGATGAATTTCGTATCCTCATTACCATCATCATCAGATATGCCTGTGAAAGGATAATCACGCACCTGTTACTACCTGGCGAGACGGTAGAGGTGGAACATAATTTACTGTATTTAAATGGTAGTGTGTGTATTTGAAAAAAAATCTGTATTAGACTTATGATTTTTTTTTATTGCGTAATAAATGAGACTCTTTCTTCCATTTACTTGCCTACATAATGCTGAATGGACAAGTAGAGAACAGTCGGTCCCGAACTAAAAATTTCTGATTTGGTTCAATATTGTAGTAGTTTCATGCGTAAGCAAAATATAGTAATCCTGATGAAAGCTACTTGGCGTACAAACAGAAAAGTTTGATCTTCCTTTACATAACGGCACAGTCCTATACCTAAACATAGTATATTTTATTATATTTAAAGCGAAATCAAATAATATATCGCCTCTATGAACTACAAGCGAAGGTCCTTTCGTTCCAAAAAGCCCCCAGGGATTGTAGAATTTACAGAAAAGTTTGATTTCATAGTGCACAGGGCACAGTGCGATGCAGGTTCACGATATGTTATTCAAACAGCACACGCGTCAATATTTATTTAGCATTTGCATAAAACAGCGGAGCAGTATAGACTTTTGTGTAGTGATTTAAAACTGCGTATAAAATAATTCCGATTGGTATTTGGAATCTCGAGCAAACAATCTGTAATGTTACAGCTTACATGAATATGCAGGACGTGTTATAAATACACAATTCACTTTCGAAGCCGTTACAGCCAAACAAACGCGAGTCTGACTTACGAGATACAAAGAATATTCACCGACAATATCTTGCCCACAATTAAAGGGGCGGTAAGGTCTAGTAAAACCTGTGACTTTCAGGCAGTGTCCTGAACCGTACATTTCACGTAATCCAGTTGTGGAAGCCGCCCACGCTACGAAGTGGCGGGCGCAAAGTGGCCCTAAAAGGCAGGGAATAAATTGTGCGCCGGAGTTCGCCGTTACCTGTCCGGTCGATGGTTGACACTTCAGTAATTGGAATCAGTCGGGATTTTGTTAATGGCGACGCAATTTAGCCGGGTGCAGTGATTAGATTTTTGTCACCTCGTTTGGCTGCTTGTGTCGCTAATTGAAGTTCCGCGCGCGTGGCCACCTAAATGGCGTTCTACAGAATGCCAGCTGCGAATTTCTTGACAGTATTGAACTTAATTTTAGGCAGAGCAAGCAGCAGGGACAAGAACAACATTCGCGACGTTTACAGTGGTTGTATTTCGTGTTGTCTTCCTGCAGAAGCAAACTGTCATGCGACTAATGTTTTGACGATGACGTAAACAAGAAAAAGGGGTTTATTGAGGCACATCATAAAATGTTCAAAAAACTAATTTTAATGAGGAGGGAAACGGCTGTTATCCAATTTTGACGACAGTAATAGTCCCAATTTAATACCGGTTACCTTTCTGGCCAAATTTCCTTCTGTTGACAACATGGTCTTCGTTTGTTCTGTGGTGGCTATTTTCTGTAAACAATTTCCAACCGTTCATTATACCGAAAAATGTCATATACGAAAGTTGGAACTTAAATAGTGACAACTATTCATTCTCAACCGATACAAAAGCGTTACATGTTTGTCCTTCAAAGTAGTCACCAGCGTTGTGTAGAACTCGAAGCCAGCTATGTGAAAGCCTGTTCTGTTGATGGTGCGATTGGAGCGGTCTACTGCCTGTCGAAACTCTGAAGTGAATGCCACGAACTGGTTCCTTCATCTTCGGAATGAAATCAAAGTCACAAGGACTTGCGTCCGGGGAGGATGGTGGATGGTACAGTACTTCCCGGCCCCATCGACCGAACAGAGCAGCTGTATGCGCCTGCGCATTGGCGTGCAAAATGATGGTTGGGTTGCGCAGAAAGTGTTGCCGCTTCTTTGGCAAAGCTGGTCGCAGGTGATGCTCCAAGAACAGTAATACTGTGCATTGACGGTCTGGAACGTCTTGCGTTACTAAACACCGTCACAGTCGTACACGAGAATCACCATAATTTTCAGCTTACTGGGGCTCTGACGCACTTTCGGCATTACAAAAGCTCCGGCATGATTATTAATAAGTAAAGTGATCATCCGGAACGTGAATGGACGCTCTGCGACGTGCTGCGTCGCTGTCCACAATGTTGGTGAGCAGTTATATGGCGTTCTATCCCATGCCAGCGTGGTTGCCAACTGCTGGATTTTTCCTTTCTTTCTTACGCTTATTTTCTTAAGAAATGTCTACCATTAGACTACCACCTATCATCATCAGACTGTCTGACTTGCCTGAAATACCTATCATCGTCTAAGCAGCATATACTTCAATTGTATAGCACCAGATTGAAATGGGAACACAAAGCGAGAATATACCGCACGTAAACATCAATGCGTAGGGACGAAACTTAAGAGAAAATACAGTGGTATGGTACTGCTTATCTTTCGTCCACCCACCGACTGACGTTATCATTTACAAATACCTTTTCGAACTCTTATTATTATTATTATTATATTAAATTATGGGACTTAACTACGGGGTCATCAGCCCCTAAACTTACAAACTGCTTATCAACTAGCTTATCCTAAGGACGGCACAAATATCCATGCCCGAGGGGGGATTCGAACCCCCGACCGTAGTGGTCGCGCAGACCGTGACTGGAGCGCCTCAGTCCCATCGGCCACCGCGGCCGGCTCTTATTATTTCAGGTTCTTTTTCTTCATTTATTTGTGGAAAGCAGCGTAGCTCACAGGTTATTTTCAAGGCGCTGCTGTCGACACAGGTTTTCTTTTCTTTATAACTTTAATACTTAGGTAATACAGTGACTATGAAGATCGCTTTTTTTCGTTTGGATTAGGAAAATTTTTAGGCAGTTGCCAGTAACATTCGTTCTAATATTTAAAACCAGAAAGGTGAACGACTAGGTTTAATATTGCATATATTTGCACTTTAAGGAGTGAATCCCCTTTTGAAAGGAACTGGGTCTTGCAAATATATTTACGATAATGTAAAAGCATTCATACAAGGGCTGGAACTTAAATAGTGGTAACACTACTGTTGAGACACTGTGCGATGGAATCTACTATTATCGCCGGCCGCGGTGGCCGAGGGGACTGAGGCGCTCCAGTCACGGTCTGCACGGCCACTACGGTCGGGGCTTCGAATCCCTCCTCGGACATGGATATTTGTGCCGTCCTTAGGATTAGCTAGTTCATAAGCAGTTTGTAAGTTTAGGGACTGATGACCCCGTAGTTAAGTCCCATAAGCTATACAAACATTTGAATCTACTATTATCGTTGATAGCACACGTTGTTGACGTAGCTACTTTACCTCCGAGCAAATGGATTCGCCCCTTCCACGTCGCCGATATGCGCACAGTCGAGGGAAACAGTCATTTATGAGCAAACGGTCTAACGTAACGTTGTCACTATGTTTTCGAAACAGGAACAGTGGAGTTGGATCAAGATTGAACGTGCCAGAGGTCGTGCAGCATATGGGTTCTGTATGAATTGGCGGAAATGCAGAATGGATACGTTACGACGCTGCTCAAAAGCACGTGGACCGCTATCGTAACATTGGAAGAGACATGGGCCACATCGTATGAGCCAAAAATGAAACGCCAATCCAACGAATGGCGTCATTATGGGTAGCCCCTCGGCCACCGCGGCCGGCGATAATAGTAGATTCCATCGCACAGTGTCTCAACAGTAGTGTTACCACTATTTAAGTTCCAGCCCTTGTATGAATGCTTTTACATTATCGTAAATATATTTGCAAGACCCAGTTCCTTTCAAAAGGGGATTCACTCCTTAAAGTGCAAATATATGCAATATTAAACCTAGTCGTTCACCTTTCTGGTTTTAAATATTAGAACGAATGTTACTGGCAACTGCCTAAAAATTTTCCTAATCCAAACGAAAAAAAGCGATCTTCATAGTCACTGTATTACCTAAGTATTAAAGTTATAAAGAAAAGAAAACCTGTGTCGACAGCAGCGCCTTGAAAATAACCTGTGAGCTACGCTGCTTTCCACAAATAAATGAAGAAAAAGAACCTGAAATAATAAGAGCCGGCCGCGGTGGCCGATGGGACTGAGGCGCTCCAGTCACGGTCTGCGCGACCACTACGGTCGGGGGTTCGAATCCCCCCTCGGGCATGGATATTTGTGCCGTCCTTAGGATAAGCTAGTTGATAAGAAGTTTGTAAGTTTAGGGGCTGATGACCCCGTAGTTAAGTCCCATAATTTAATATAATAATAATAATAATAAGAGTTCGAAAAGGTATTTGTAAATGATAACGTCAGTCGGTGGGTGGACGAAAGATAAGCAGTACCATACCACTGTATTTTCTCTTAAGTTTCGTCCCTACGCATTGATGTTTACGTGCGGTATATTCTCGCTTTGTGTTCCCATTTCAATCTGGTGCTATACAATTGAAGTATATGCTGCTTAGACGATGATAGGTATTTCAGGCAAGTCAGACAGTCTGATGATGATAGGTGGTAGTCTAATGGTAGACATTTCTTAAGAAAATAAGCGTAAGAAAGAAAGGAAAAATCCAGCAGTTGGCAACCACGCTGGCATGGGATAGAACGCCATATAACTGCTCACCAACATTGTGGACAGCGACGCAGCACGTCGCAGAGCGTCCATTCACGTTCCGGATGATCACTTTACTTATTAATAATCATGCCGGAGCTTTTGTAATGCCGAGAAGACCATCGTAAATCGTACTGATTTTAGTCTAATATGGTCTTTGAATAAAAGCGTTTCGTTCACCTTATGTAGCACATGTTTCTATGCCTGTTTCAAGTTTTATCGAACAATGTAGTTCTTCTGAATCAATATCCACATGGTAACACTGCAAACCAACACTGAAGTGCCTGGCAGAGGGTTCATCCAACCACTTTCATACTAGAACGATATTTTCACTCTGTGTCACAATTTCAATATCTAGGTAGTCATTATAAGCGAAAACAGCCTGACAACAGATACCGCAGATATAGCCAATGTAGCCTTAGTCTTCGGCAAGCTCAACGACCAATGATCGTTATCTAAAAACAAAAATGCATCTTACGAAGCAGTGGCCGAGGTGGAGTGACAGAGCGCTCTAAGGCCCTGTTTGTAGCTCGCGGTTGCTCTGCGGCGGAGGAATCGCGGCGGTTTGGCAGTGCTCTGTTTCTCATGGAGTAATGATTTTATTTAGGTTAAGTGCTGAACCATTGTCTGTGTTTTTATCGGTATGACAAAATACTTTTTTATGGATAAGACAACATATTTGATTCAGGAAATGTATGAAACGGAACCTTTGCCGGCCGCGCTGACCGAGCGCTCTGCGGTGCGCCAGTCACGGTCCGCACGGCCACTACGGTCGGGGGGTTCGAATCCCCTCTCGGGCATGGATATTTGTGCCGTCCTTAGCTAGTTCATAAGTAGTTTGTAAGTTTAGGGACTGATGACCCCGTAGTTAAGTCCAATAAGCTATACAAACATTTGAACATTTGATAATGAGATATTCCCGAAACTAGTTGCCTAATAAATAAATCTTCCATGACAGCTAAGTGTAAAATGCATTTCCTCAAGTTTATTGCTGTCGACAATCTCCACAAACAAATGTCTAGTGTTCGGGTATTTATAACCTTTATTTCTAGCTATAAATTGTATTGTTCTTAACTCTGCCTCATAGTTTTCTTTCGTTAGTGGAATTTGTTGATTCTATGTAACGTGTGCCGTAGGGCTGCTAGTTTTCGATTATGTTCTCATCCCGTGGAAAAATAAAGTGCCGTGGTGGAAAAGCTGAGCGGTCTAAAGCGTCTCGCTGCGGGGCGCGCGGTTGCTCGCCGTGGAGGTTAGAGTGTGTGTGTGTGTGTGTGTGTGTGTGTGTGTGTTGTCGTTGGGTTAGTTTACCTAGGTTTAAGTAGTTTGTAAGCTACGGACTGATGTCCACGCAGTTTGGTCCGATAGATTTACAAACATTTGAACATATAATAATAATAATAAAGTACTCTAAAAAATCCACCTAACGGTGTTCCTCCTCTTTGCCACTCAACCTGTTAAATTTGTCTGCCGAAGTCGTTCGCACGTGCGAACTGCTCATATCAGCTTCAGAATATATAAATAAACCCATCGTTGATATGGAATTTACTGAAAAATAATACAGTAGAACCTCTCAAACTCGACTCCCGAAAACTCGACATTCCGTAAAACTCGACAGGGCTGGTGAATTAATAATTTTTACACCGTCCATAACAAAGCTTTCCAACAGTACATAAGCCGCCCGAGTGCGCTAGAGACTCAGACTAGGTTACTGGGTTTTACAAGGTCGTTCAACGCACACTGCAGTACTTATAGCAGCAAAATGTGACTGGAATGGAGATTCTATTCCTCAGGCGACTCCGTGATCAACCTGCAAGACGCTGTGTGTATACAGAAAAGCAGTCTTCAATCACAGGGTTTTTCAAACGACTTCAGTAAGTTTTCTTTTACACTTTTCTTCTAGTGTTCAGAAAACTTCCCATAACTGTGATGGACTTTTTATAAGCAGCATAAACAACTTCAGTAATAATTGTAATGAACACTGTATTTTCAGATTCTACTAGGCCTTTTGTCTAATTTTTTTTTTTTACTTTTTTTATTATAAGTTATAAATGTTGATATAAATATATAAGTGTATATAATAAATCAATAAATGCACAATTTTAATACTCTCAATAAGCTTTTTAAGTCAACTCCTAGTTATTTAAAGTTCCCTAACACTTGACAACCTGAAAACTCGACGACCTCTTTAAGTCCACATTGTGTCGAGTTTGAGAGGTTCCACTGTAGTATCAAGGAGCAAAGACGGTATAGGAAGGCCCGACTACCTGTGTTGGTGGTGGCGCTGCTCGACAGACTTGGTGTTTGCCACTGTGCTGGGCCCCCCCTCTCGCGGCCCACCACACACGCGCGCCCTTTCAAGGAGTGGGTGCGCCAGCCGCCACCGCCCCGCAACCCACGTCGCGGCCCGCCTGCCGGCGCCGCCGTGAATACCAATGCAGCAGCGCCGGAAGAAGAATTCCCGCAATTTCCAAATCGCGTTACCGGCGACGTCAGGCCTCTTCCTCTCCCCCACTTTTTTTCCCTTTCTTTTTTTAATTTCTCCCTTTTGAGCGTGTGGCGCGACGCCAGGCCGGCGCGTAACGCGCTTAGAGCGATCGGCAGGCAACAAGCGGCCGTTATTAGCCGCTAATGGCGACACAATGAGCCGCGGTTTGCCGGTTGGACGCGCCCACCCCTTGCACGCCCCCTCCCCCTCCCTCCCGCTGACTCACGCACCGACACCCACGCTGCCCCAGCTCGCATGTCGCGCGCTGAGACCGGTCCAGCGGCAGCCGGCTGCGGTCCACGCTACCGGACCGATATTCCGCTGTTTCATTCCACCATCTCTAGAGCAGAGGTCGGCAACACGTCGATCTGCTGGTAGAACCCGCGTGCTTATTTGGAACATTTATCAATATTTTTCGCAATAGCGAATTTCACTTTGCAAATGCTCAAATGTTTGTATAGTCTACGGGACTTAACTACAAACTACTTATGAACTAACTAAGACTAAGGATGGCACAAATATCCATGCCCGAGGGGGTATTCGAACCCCCGACCGTAGTGGCCGTGCAGACCGTGACTGGAGCGCCTCACCCCCTCGGCCACCGGCTTTCACTTTGCATCACTGTATAAGGTGACATATGAAAAAATGTTGATAAAAATATCAACACTGAAAATCGTCACCATACAGTAATTTAACAGATGCCTAAGCGAGGCAATGACGATAACAGCGTAGGTTAATGCCTCGTTTTCATTCTCCCTGGTTCAGGAATACAGATCAAGCTGCTAGTGCTAAGGGATGAATGTAGCTGCCTCATAAGTGAAATCAGTGTGGTATATAGAAGTTTGGGTTGGTCCTGGAGTCGTGTTCGGATAGCCTAGTGGTTAAGGCGACCGCTCGCTATAAGCGGGAAACCCGGGTTAGAGACCCAGCCCGGCACAAATTTTCACATGTCACCATTTGGTACAACATCTATATCTTATACAGTGACGCAAAGTGAAATTCGCTATTGCGAAAAAATATTGATAAATATATCAACACTGTAAATCGTCACCAAACAATAATTTATTTGGTAGATCGCGTGAGTACTGAGAGTGCAAATGAAAAATTACTAATTTTCGTAGCATCGAAGTTTGTTTTATTCATTGACGACCGCGATTAATTACGAGCTGCGTTTATATAATGTGTGGACGGGATATTTTGTATCTTAGATATTCAATCGTGGTGACTTCACGCATAATCAGTAGCGTACAGTGGTGCAACCACGGGGAGTGAGAGGGGAGAGGATAATGGGGCTGAACCCTCCCCCTCCCCAACAAAGATTTAATGTTTTTCATTTTTTTAAACAGATCGCCACCAGAAATTTGCAATAGTACACATCTATTACATCACAATGTCACTATAGTTGTGAACACCTAATTATATCCTCAGTTCCCTTTATTTACTTCCTAGGGTTATCTCATTACCAAACTTCAAGTTAATAAAGACCACAATGTAATGACCGTCCCCAGTTTCATTCGCCTTTAATGGCTACTATGTCGACGTGACGTTAAACCCAAATCTTTTTCCCTTCCTTAGTAGTTTCAACCTACTGTGTAGTCGCAGTCGAATATGCACTGATACCATTGTAGAGACAATAGATTATAGCTCAGTCCCGCTAGAATATTTCCCATATTTGGGATAGCATGGTGAGGAATCGTATGCGCAACAAAGTAACAAAGCTCTTTCCAAAGGCAGTGAAATCTGATAACATACAGCATCGAATACTGAAAAACTTAGCTTGGAACAATAATAAGCTACTTAGCAAGTAAAGGAAAATAAAAAGAAATGCATTTATGACCATCGTAAACTAATTAAGAACGACAGTAGTTGGGAAAGTAAATTCTGTTCGGTAAAATCTGTACAGTACTAATTCTGGTTCAAGCCGAACGAAATCATGACATTTCGACCTCGCTCTGTGTCGCGTGTCATTCGTAGCGATTGTGTGTCTACATCTACTTGGGATACTCTGAAAATCACATTTACGTGCCTGGCAGAGGGTTCATCAAACCACCGTTTTACTATTTATCTTCCATTCCATTCTCGAACAGCGCGCGGGAAGAAAGAATACCTGAATCTCTCCGTTCGAGCTCTGATTTCTCGTATTTTCTTCTGATGATTATTTCTACCTATGTAAGTGAGAGTCAACAATATATTTTCGCATTCGGGGAGAATGTTCGCGATTGGAGTTTCGTAATTAGTCTACGCCGCAGCGATAAGCGTCGTTGTTGTAATGATTCCCATCCCAGATCCTGTATCATTTCCGTAATGCTGTCTCACCTGTATTGTGACAATACGAAACGAGCTGCCCTTCTTTGGACTCTTTCGATGCCCTCCGTCAAACTCACCTGATAAGGATCCCACACTGGGCAGCAATACTCCAAAAAAGGACGGACAAGCGTAGTGTATACAGTTTCTTTATAGTTCTGTTGCATCTTTTAAGGGTTCTGCCAATAAAACGCAATCTCCCACGACATTTTCTACGTGTTCTTTCCAATTTAAGTCTGAAGAAATAGTAATACCTAGGTATTTTGTGGAGTTTACGGCCTTCACGTTTGACTGATTTATCTTGTAAACAAAGTTTAACGGATTTCTTTTCTCACTCATGTGGACAACTTCACACTTTTCATTATTTAGAGTCAATTACCAATTTTTACACCATAGTGATATTCAGATGGTTCTGCAGTTGGGTTTGATCTTCAGATGATTTTACTAGACGGTAAATCACGGCGTCATCTGCATGCAACCTAAGAGAGCTGCATAGATATTCCCCTAAATCGTTTATGTAAATAAGGAACAGCAGAGGACCAATAACACTACCCAGTGGAACGCCCGATATCATCTCTGTTTTGTTCGATGCCTTACTATCGATTACTACGAACTGTCTCCTCTCTGACAGGGAAACCCCTATCCAGTCGCAAATTTGGGGCGATATACCATAACCACGCAATTTGATTAAAAGCCGTTTGTGAGGTATGGTGTCAAAAGCCTTCTGTAAATCAAGAAGTACGGAATCAATTTGCGAACTCTTGTCGATAGCACCCATCACTTCGTGTGAGTAAAGAGCTAGTTGCGTTTCGCGTGAACGATAATTTCTAAATCCGTGTTACCCTGGGCCAATAGATCATTCTGTTCTAGATAAGTCATAATATATGTAATGACATCATTGATCTAAAATCCCTCTGATTGTGAACTGTGATCTGTGATTCGTTTTCGGAATGCTAAGAACGTTAAATAAGTGACATTCGTCGACAAATCTGCGAGATTTACAGAGATAATGCAACGAGTGCTTCAAAGATGGTTGCGAGACCAGAACGCTAGCCACGTGAGCTACACATACAGATTCTGCAACTGTTTTGTTGGTGCTTACAGGTACTTTTAAAACTTCAAAGTTGAGTTTCTCGAAAACTTTTGAGAGTTCCGTTGAATGGCTTTAGATGATAGTTATTTGTTCTGAACTTCTGAAAACCGATACCCCGTGGTCTTGTTGTCAGTGCGAAATCTCATTACCACAAGCTACTTAGCCACAGAACGCGACGGATATATCCGTCATTCGCTATTAAAGGGTTAAGTGCTTCAGCAAGCTTAAAGAGGTAGCAGTACATGTTGCCGTGTATTTCGCAACACAGGCGATAACATTCTATGACGAAGGAATACAGAAACTTACACTAAGCTTTGAGAAATGCCAAGAAAATTACGGGGGTTATGTTGAACAGTAGTGTATTATAGATTTTACGGAATTAAATTATGTGTACTCGATTTGTGTTCTATCTCCGAACTACCCTTGTTAGCCTCTCGGGGACAGAAATGTCTTCGTGAAAATCTGCAATTTTAATGAGGGAAAACCTACAAATCTCAGGGTAATGTTTTGGTGAAATTCAGATGCAGCCATTATAGAAGCAAGTGATTATTTAGGACGAAACAAGACAACGTTTGTGTGTTAAGCGACAGACTTGGCGCAGACAGACAGCGCTTTGCTGGAGAGGAAAAAGCCCGCTTATTGCACTGCGTTCAAGCGGAGCAAGATGCAACTCGAGAAGAGCGCCGGACGGAGAACTTGTGCGGGGAAACTTGCGAGAGCGCTTGCATTCCGCCGCCTCGGTCGCCGCTTTCGCGAATCGCCGAGCGCGCTGAGCTGAGGTCGCAGCCGTAAATTAATGAGTGCCTCGGTACTTGGGCTCGCGGAAACTTGTTCATATTTCACTGGCGACCGTGCTCGACATTCCTCGTCTCTTCGTCCGCGGCGAATTGCAAATCGCCGTACCGCGGGCAGACACGACAGCGTCCGGAGAGAAAGCTTAGCAGCGATCCTGGACAATGAATTTGTCATTTCCTTCCTACAGTCATTCTTTCTCTTCGTACTTTGGTTGCCAGAATATTTTCTTTTCTTTTTGTTCTGTTCCTTTCTTTTTTTTACAAACGAATTTCTTCTTTCATTTTTATTGCCATCGTAAGCTACTTTTTCACGTCCTTTCTTTTTCACTTTTCACTTCTTATTTTTTATTTATCATTTTCCCGTTCCTGTTCAGTGAAATACTGCGGTAAACTCTCTCTTGATGCAAGATATGATACCAATTTGTTGCCGCGATGGAATTGTCGAGCGCCCTAATGCGCCTTGCTGCGGAGCGAGAGGTTGCTGTCCGTCGGATGTTGGAGTTGTGACGATTGTCTTTCGTTGGTGTTGTCAAGGTTGAAGTTAATCACCGTTATTGAAATTCAACAAACTGTGGAATATTGCAATGAATAATAATTTTGAAGAGAGGCTAAGCTGAGAAAAACTTGAAAGATTCCGGCATCAGGATGTAGCGGTAGTAGTGGTTAGCATATAGACAAGACCAGAAAGCGTCATTACAGAAGAAAGTGGCAGAATCCGCTCTTTACCTGCCGGAAGAAATCAGGTTGTTCAAATGTTTGTTAAGCTTAAGGGACTTAAATGCGGGGTCATCAGTCCCTGAACTTACAAACTACTTATGAACTACCTTATACTAAAGAGGACGCAAACATCCATACCCGAGGGGGGATTCGAACCCCCGACCGTAGTGGCCGTGAAGACTGTGACTGGCGCGCCGCAGACCACCCGGCCACCGCGGCCGGCAATTCAGGTTGTATTGCAGACATATCACTGTAGTCGAATATGTATGGAACAATTAGTTTTTTCACTGTGAACTGATTCTTGGTTACGTAAGCTTCGGATGCAAAAGTTTTATGACCATGTTTAAAAACACTTACAATTAGTGGTTAAAGTTGCAAAATTATCGGACTTCGTTTGACGAAATGAATTATTACTGTTGGCTTTGAAATAAAAAAAAAAATTAATGCAAATTGTGCATAAGTGAAGGTTGCATCTGGAATGTTCTTACGCAATCGCGAAGCGATTCGTAACAATGGGCGAGCATCATTTTACGAATTGTACTTCTTGCTGGAAACAAAGATTAGAAAATTAGTGACAATGGGGAACGGCAATTTGAATGAAATAATTATTTCAAATGAACTGAGGTATTTATTACAATCAATAAATTATAAGCTCACCCTTCATAGCCAATGTGGAGAGTTTTTAAAAAATAGACGTTCGATCTATTCAACAGTAAGAAGACGAAAGACGACGATCGATTCCGTTTTCTTTTCCCTCCAGCCTTTCGAAATAATCAGAGATCAAATGTTCAAATAGTTTATGGGACTTAACTAAGGGGTCATCAATCCCTAAACTTACAAACTACTTATGAACTAACACTAAGGACGGCACAAATATCCATGCCCGAGGGGGGTTCGAACCCCTGACCGTATTGGCAATGCAGACCGTGACTGGCGCGCCGCAGTCCCCTCGGCCACCGCGGTCGGCTAATCAGAGATATACTGGCAGAGAGTACGGATGCTAGCGACAAGCGTCGCAGATATAATTTTAATAAAAAAGATTTAATTGTAACGCGCTGTCTTTAAGTAAGTTTAATTTACTTTAAGTAGTTTGTGAGTACTTTAGAGCCACAAATATTGAAAATTTTATTTGTAGTATGACCGTCATATGTTATTTTACTGTTCAAGTAATAAAACTCATATCACCTTTATTTTCTCTTTGCCTAACGTAATTCTAACAGCATCGTCTGATTTTCTTAGACTACATTCCAATACCTGTGTATTGCTCTTGTTAATAATCATCTTATAACCCCCTTCCAAGATACTGTCCTTTTCGTTCAGTTGCTCTTCGAGGTCCTTCGCTGTCTCTGACAGTATTATTATGTCTTCGGCAAATCGCAAAGGTTTTATTTCTTCATTCTTAAATTTAATCCCTTCTCCTATTTCCTTCTTGCTTTCCTTCGCAGCTTGCTCAATGTACAGATTGAACACCACTGGGGAAAGCGTACAATCCTGTCTCATTCCATTCCCAACCAATGTTTTCCTTTCAATAACTGCTGTCCAGTTTTTGTACAAGTTGTAAATAACTTTTCGTTCATTGATTACTTCATAATTTAAAACAGTGTATTCCAGTTAACATTGTCAGAGGCTGTCTCCAAATCAAAAGCCAGAAATTTAGGTTTATCTTTCGTTAATCAAAGTCGTAATATATTGCCTCGCGTGTTCCTACATTTCTATTAAGTCCAAAGTGATCGTCCACGCACTCGGCTTCTACCAGCTTTTCCATTCTTCCGTAAATAATTCGTGTTAAAAGTTTGCAACCATGAATTATTAAAACTGTTGTTTCTGTAATTTTCACACCCGTCTGTGTCCGCTGTCTTTGGGATTGGGATTATTGCATTTTTTCTTTAAGTCTGAGGGTGATTGGGCCGTCACGTACATGTTGCACAGCAGGTGGAATAGTTTTAGCACGGCTAGCTCTCTCATAGACTCCAGTAACTCTGACGGAATGTCGTCTATTTCAGGGCATTATTTGGACTTAGTTATTACAGTATTCAAATGTTTGTTGAACTTATGGGACTTAACTACGGGGTTATCAGTCCCTAAGTTACAAACTACTTATGAACTAGCTAAGACGAAGGACGTCACAAATATCCATGCCCGAGGGGGGATTCGAACCCCCGACCGCAGTGGCCGAGCAGACCGTGACTGGAGCGCCTGAATCCCCTCGGCCACCGCGGCTCTTAGAATATTCTGTGCTTCAGTGATACACTGTAACTTTAAATTTCTCTTTTTCGAAAATAAACGGAAAATTCATATATCCGCATGGGCAGTATTCAGATCCTTCAGTATGTCCACGCCTTAGAAAGGCGACAATGAGTGGCGGGATACTTTTGATAAGACAGTGTGAATGGTGAGTCAGCTTGCTGCAGTAGTTAAGTCCCATGATTTACAAACATGTGAACCAATTTCTTATTTCTCGGTCAACGTATCTGGTTCATTCCGTCCAGCGATACTGCCGTCAGGCGCAGCTACTGCATATTTCAAGGTGCGCACGTAGCAGTCGTTATCGCCTAACTGCTAGTCAGCTCCGCTTCGTAAGTGGCGCTTACTCATGCAGCGGAAATAAACTGCCTCGGAGGCATAATGAGGAACTCAGCTAGAAATATTGAGGCTAATTTAAAAATTCCAGCTGAAGGAAGACTGAAGGTGGTCACCATAAAAGACAGCTAGGGTAATGAGGTCATAGCCATGTGGGGGAATAATGTCTTGGTCAACACACGTACATTACACCCTTGAACGTGTAGTGAAACCCAGCTATATGATTACCACGTACTCGCTTTATTTTCTCGATCTACTTTCCGTAATTACGCTATAAGTAATACTAATAAGTCTTGTTATTCGCAATTATCAATGCAATGACATCGTATTTAAATACCTCTCTCTCCCGTGGTTGCTATGAAATCAGAATTAATATAAATAAGCCAGTAATAAAGTTATGCTTATCGGCTAGTATGGTTGCTGGGTATGGATGAACAAAACAATACTCAATGTAGATTAACAGCACCCAATTTACATTGATATGCATTTAATAATTTTTTCTTCTACGATTACAGATTTTACAGCAAACACTGTTTCAAACGTTAGGACAGAGAAACACGGTTTAATGGGAAAATGTTACTAGCGAAAGTGAGAGAAATTAATGTATTCATATTACAAGAATATTGGGAACAATGCAACTTCAAAAACTGTACAAATCTTTTAAAATCTATGGGACTTATCTACTAAGGTTATCAGTCCCTAGGCTTACAAGCTACTTAAACTAACCTAAGGACAACACAGATACACCCATTCCCCAGGGCGTACTACCATGCTCTCCGCAGCAAGGCGTCTTAGAACGATCGGCCACTCCACCGCTGCAATAATTCAAGTGATTGTCCGAAAAGTCCACCGCGATGTCAATGGAGAAGTTTTTTTCAGATGTTACCAGAATAAAGCCAGGACCGTGCCTATTCAAGTGGTCTTCGCAGTCACTTTGCAGTCACTTTGTTACATGTTCTTCCCAATACAATGCCACAATCGTAATAGTGGTCTAACTCCGTTATTGTTGACGATTAGCATGTAAGTTAGAAAAGATTTAGAAATTTATTTAAATCATGCCTAAAGTCTGTTTTAAGAAGCTAACTACTATCATTATGAAATGATCATAGGATGGGTAATTTGCACTACTTGTTGAGCTAACACACGATTTTAATCAGTTTTATAATTCATGACGTCTTATCTCCTGAACTAAGAGATCATTTTGCAAGCTCATACACTATTATATATACGAAACGTGTTGCTAATAATATTATTAGTAAATAAAATAAATGTGACACGTGATGTAGAGTTTGATTGCACGCCTGTGTAAACATAAGGTAGTTTGTAACGCTTCCAAGTGTCTATCACGTCATATCAGTTAAACTAAATACTGCAGAGTGATAGAATTTTGATGGTTCATTCGGTGATAAAGGTACATACCCGCCCGCAAAATATGTTGCGAATAGTTACTAGTTAAATGGTAACAAATTAAAACGTCATGGCAGGTGTTGAAGTTTGACCTCATAAACAGTGAAAATGTAGTGAGCAATAAACTTTTACCCGAGAAATTATGCGTGTCGGAAGTCGCTAAATGCTATCATTTTATAATCATAGATGAGAATATTTGAAATATTTGAGAGTCGTTAGTTTCAGTTTCTGCCTTTAACATTATGAACTTAAAATACGATTTATGAAGAGATTGTGAAAGCATTATAAAATTTTAATTCGGTGAGTAATAACGTGAAGTACGGCATGACATCTTTATGAAACTTTTTCTCACTAACAACCCCGAGTAAATAATGAAAGGAAATAACTTCATTGGCTACTACTTTTCCGCAGTTCTTTTAGTAAAACCACGGCATGAAGTTATAACTTCTATGCTACTAATTTTATTCGCGAAAAATTTTATAGACGTATACACACATGCAACTGAATGTGATTCATACATTCATAGTAAGACACATAGTTCATGACATAAGAGGACATAAACAATTAGGTTCACGGAAAATCTCCCCATCACGCATGAAGTTTCGGTTATTGATTTCGTCTTTACTATTATCTCTATCCGCGACATATTTTGCACACACTGTGCACATACACCACTGTATCTACCTTCGAAATTATATGTAGTATGGCACATAGTTCAGGAGATCGGACGTCATATATAAGGAACTACATAAAAATCCTCCCCATTAAGTGTGAGATTGTAATTAATTACGTCTTTAGTACCAACTTTATTCGCAGCACATTTCGTAGACAGTTTTCTAATACGTATTCCGCTCTACGAACTTGAAATATTATTCCAGGACAAATAGCGTAGGAGATGAGACGTCATTGTCATTGGTCTACATGGAAACAAAACTTGAATAGATGTCGAGTTCGGTAGAAGGTGAGAGGGAAGAAGCTGATGGACTATCACTAATATAAGAAAAATACACACCCGGGAAACAACGGGAGCTGGCGCTAGTTGTAGTGCACAACAAGGCGGCGTGTCACGTATGTCGATGTGTTAGAAAACCATCGGAAAACTGGTCCAGACATAGAGCACCCCAGACATAAAAAAGGAAAAAAAAGTTCGGTTTCCTGCCGCTAGGCGTATATAACCCAACTCATTGCCAGTTCACTGCCGCCTTTGTTGTTGACCTGACGTGTTCTGTTCATCTACAATGATTGTTTTTCCAAGCGTTGTTTTGTACTTGTTTAGTTTTTCACGGTGGCAAGTTTAAGTGAGCGACGTATAGCTGTGAAATTTTGTTTTCTGCTCTCTAAACATGCTACTAGAATTGTTTAAACGTTCAAAACAGCTTACAAAGATGACCATGGGAAAAACTCGAGTGTACGAGTGGTTCGCTCGATTTAAAAATGAGGACATGTCGATTGAATACAAGTATTGTTCTGGACGTACATAAACAGCCCGAACCGACGAAAATGCTGAAAACATTCGAAGGCTTCTACGCACAGACCATCGACAGAGAAATAATCAACTGTCAGTGATTAGTGGTGCAACAGTATTCGTAAAAAAGAAAAGAAGAGACCCGATTTGTGGGAGACAGAAGACTGGTCAAGTACAAACAGAGCCATCTTTGCTAGACATTTTTTGGCTACAATGGCATCGTTCCGCTAACACACGCACCTTACTCGCCTGACCTAGCTACGTGAAACTTTTTCTTATTTCCACGTATAAAAAGGGACACGAGAGACACTGACTCAGCAACTCTGGTGAAGCAAAAAAAAAAAAAAAAAAAAAAAAAAAAAAAAATGCAATGGATGGAAGCTGTCAGCCGTTTAATAAAGTGACTACAAAAATGTTTAGATCAGTGGAAGCACCGATGGGAAAAATCTATTAATTGTAATAGAGAGTATCATGAAGGGGATAAGATTGTTCTGTAAAAAGTTAGTAAATATATAGATTTTTTAAAATTATTTCAATTTTTTTTTAGGTACACTGTCTTATTCTGAGGCGTTACGCTTGAACACTCCATGGAATATGCAGGCCAGCAGCTTTCGCGCAGTGCATACACCAGTTGTCGTTAGGGCACTGATGTTAAGCGCTGTCGAGCTTGGCTAACACTTGGATGGGTTAACGTCCGGGTATGCCGAGCGCTGTTGGCGAGCGGGATGTATCAGCCCTTGTGAGGCCAACTGAGGAGCTTCTTGACTGAGAAGTAGCGGCTCCAGTCTGGAAACCCGACACAATGGCCGGGAGTGCGGGACGCGTATCACGTACCCCTCCATACCGCATCCGCTGATGCCGTCGAGCGAGAGGATGACATGGCGGTCGGTCGGTACCCGTCAGACCGCAGAGGCCTGTGTGGGACGTAGTTTAGTTACCAAATATGCATTATATTATTGTATCTTAGATCAGAAAGCTACAGAATCTGAAAAAGCAAATTTGAATCTACAAACACAATTCGCTGATCAACGCCGTAATAAAAAGCTTTAATTTTCCTCCTGAAGATTAATAAAGCATATACATATCATTGTAAATGTAAATTTACTAATCCTCAGACTTTTTCGTCTCGAACATGTCGAAGGCATTAAAATTTGTGATGTGGTCGGGAATCGATCCCGGACCTCCATGCTTACTAGGCAGACGTCTTACTGCTAGCAATCAATAACGTTATAACTAGCAAATACGGCGCCTCGAAATAGTCTAAGAACGACTTCCCTCCTCGTCAAAAATTCAGCTTCTGTTTTCCATGAAATATTGCCACTACTGCCAAGGCTCTCCATGCAGTGGAATAGCATCTCGGCAATGGACGTATTGGAACATTCCTGCCTTTGACCTTAGGCTAAGGTGATATAAATATCATTGTAATTGGAAATTTACTAACACTGAGACTGTTTTTCGTCTTGAACATGTCAAAGACATTAAAGATAAAGGTGAATCAATGAATTAAAATATGTGATGTAGCCGGGAATCAAACCCGGACCTCCATGCTTATTAGGCAGATGTCTTACCACTATACTACCGCACATAACCTGAATTAAAGTTTGTGACGTGGAGGGAAGTCGTTCCTAGACTATTCCGGGGCGCCTTAAGTGGTGTGGTAGTCTAGTGGTAAGACGTATGCCTAGTAAGCATGGAGGCACGGGTTCGATTCCCGGCCCATCACAAATTTTAATTCATTGCTTCCATTTTTTTCTTTAATTAATAAAGAAACTAACTACATTCAACATTGCAAGAAAATTACCCTTCTGTGAACACACAGTCAAATGAAAGCAAAAATTAACGTAATAAGTGCATTAAGAACAACAGTGATGCATAAATCCTCAATGCTTAAGTTGGTTCTCTCTCTACACTGCGAATACACACAGTCACATACCTGTGGTGACCGTTGAAATAATCCGACGTAATTAATCTCTGCGCAGTGAGTGTGATTCAATTAATGAAGCTACTAGTTCTCGCTCCAACGCATATCAGTTTTACCGCAATTTAGTGCGCAAGCAATCTGGTTATCTAGCGATGGAAAGCGTCCTTCGTGGATGCACATCGTATATCTTTGTTGATCGCCTTGCTCTGTAATATGTGCATACAAACAAACAACTATGTGATCAGCACATGTCGTCAAGCTTTCCATCGGTTATTGCGAATAAATGAATCCTGGTAATGTAACAGGCCTCCACAGAAATGATGGGGTGGAAATTATTAAAAGAAATGAGTTATTTGTTGCAGTGAGATCTGTTTGTGAAATATTTGCAACACAATAAATTAAATGTAAAATATTTATATGGCTTTTTTGATAATATAAATAATACTGCATTTAAATTGAAGTCGAATTTGTCATACTGGATATTTTTTGTTCAAATACCACTGGTCACTGAAAAAAGCATTTATTTTATGTATGGAACTCATGGTTAGTTGAGGCAATCTGAAATCAATTTTCACAGGTTTCCTGCCAAGATCGCGTTTTATTCATTCAGATGACAGGTTTAGACGTCTTCTGAACTTCTGTACCTCTCGTGTCATCTCATGTAGGCCTTAGCTACTCCTCTAATAACAGACATCTCGGTATGGATGCAGCAACTGTACCGAGATACTTACAATAAGAGGAGTACCTAGAGCGTACACGAGATGTAACATCGAGATGTTTAGGAGATCAAAATATGACATCTAAGACACGAAACCTGTCATCCTAATGAATCAATCGCAATCTTGGGTTGAAAACTGTGTAAAAAGCATTTATTTAATGTGAGTTATTCCCTAATAATGTAAGAACTGATCTGTTTTCTGTTGAGCTCGGATTCCAGCCAAGTTCTTAGCACGAGAACGTTTATAACTTAATGTTTGACAAAAGATTCGCGCTGCGAAAGAGCGCTTAGCCTAGATGCAGCATAGTTTGGTAGAACGCCAGGTCTGTTTCTTTGGAACTCACGTATACCATATCTCGGCGCTTGTCTAGTTTCGCAAGAGCTGTAGAGCATTAATATTTGTACAAGCTGGCTATCTGTCCGCCACGTTACATGAATGCGAGAGCGGTCGTTCAGAATTTCTATAGTAACTCTTTGTGAAGTAAATTTTGCAATTTATAACAAGCGGTCCATCGAGTGAGCAGTTTTTGCCACGCTAACGTTCATTTCTTCTGGCGATTTCGTAGTGTAACCCACAATGTCTTTGGAAGAAACTTCGCGGCTCAATCCACCACTATTTTGTAAAATAAAAAATTTACTTCATACGTATTAAATATTAAGCGCAGTGAGATTTGTTAAATTTTTAATTCCTGCTATTAATACTTTCGATATCTAAAGGAGCTTGTTGTTTTTATACGTAAACTGTTTTCTACGCAATTTATTATCTCGTTCACATCAAAAGACTAAAATGTTGACGGCTGCTCCTCAATTTTCACGTCAACATTGGGAAGGAGTGTTCAAAATTTTAATCACTTTGACGTGAATGCTGGGAAGTGGCTAAAAGGCATAGAAATGATTTTTTAAATGTTTATAAGTATCTGAATATGCGTCTTTACGTGCGTACATTATACAAATGTAACAAATAAGTAACAGCCAAGCGGACTTCTTTTTTTGTAAAAGCTTGTAGAACATACAGTTCTGCTTTTAATTTTCATGTGATACTTTATCAAGAAACAACGGAAGACTCAGTGAAAAGCCATCTTTTTTTTATTATTAGAAATCTTTGTCAAAAGAGTGTGACTCCTTTTCTTACCACACAAGGCGTGAAGACACAGTCACTAACAATTGAAATTTTTTCTTTACCATTCTTAAATATATAGACAGAGGAAAATTACAAATTAAAACATGATGATAGGTTCCAAAAAGGATGAAGCCAAGATCGCTAGTATATAATTTTATTTAGACGACCGGTTTCGATGCTCTCTGCCATAATCTTCTGGTCTACATTTTTTTTTATTTTTTTTATTTTTTTTTATTAAGCCGTGATCTTGTGGTGTCAACCGCTGTATAAAATAAAGTGCATAGATGCACTATATCGTTGTAGTTTAAGTTTACATTTCCATATTCGATATGTAAACTTAAACTACTACGATATAGTGCATCTATGCACTTCAAATTATTTTATACAACAACTGCTAACATTAAAAGGTGACGGCTTTGTAAAAATAAAAATTAAATAAAATGTCGACCAGAAGATAATGGCAGAGAGTATCGAAACCGGTAGTCGAAATAAAATTATATACTAGCGATCTTGGCTTCATCCTTTTTGGAACCTATCATAATATTGGATCGCCTCCTTACAATATAAACAAAGTTAATATATGATAAGTGCTGACTAACATTGTTCTTTATATATATATATATATATATATATATATATATATATATATATATATATAGATTATTCAGGAACTGGAGCAAAGTTGCACAAAGGAATCCGTCCGACCCCTAATTGGCTGTTATTTCAATGGCATATAGTACCAAACCATTTTAGATCGATCGTAAGTGGATCCACACACTAACGCAGGAAGGAGTGCTGTATTGGTGTAACAGGTGGTACTGTAATGGTGCTGTACTGCGTTGATCAATGAATCATTTGGCATGCAAAATGAAGCTTGTCCTCTGTGATATGCAGCACTTGTATCTTTAAATGTTCGTTGAGCTTATGGGACTAAACTTACAAACTACTTATGAACTACCTTATACTAAAGACAGCACAAACATCCACTCCCACGTGGGGATTCGAACCCCCGGCGGGGAACGGCCTCGCGCATCGCAACATAGCGCCTCAGTGCGCTCGGCCGCGCAGCACTTGTAGGAATAGATCTAGCACACAGGTATATTTTGACATCTTATGTATAGAACGCAGTGCTGCATATAACAAACTTAGGACAAGCTTGTTTTTGCAGGCCAAATGATGCAATGATTAACGCAGTGCAACACCATTACAGTACCACCTTATACACCATCACAGCATTCCTTGCTGGGTTAAGATGTGCATTGATCTGTCGATCTAAAATGGTATGGTATTATATGCTTCGGATATAGCAGCCAATTGTGGATTGGGTGGATTCATTTATGCGGCTTCGCTACATTTTGTGAATAAACTGTACTGTGTCTAAATAACAATGTTAGTCAGTACGCATTATCATATTTATCTATATATTTGAGAATGCTGCCATAGTGCACGGAAACTAGTTATGTAAAGTAAAAATTTTAATTATTAGCGACTGTGCCCTGACAAAGCTAGACATATGAGACTCGAGGGAGTTTCCGCGATCGTCATATGCAAAAAATTCTTGAATTTCCGTGTATAGGTCGCATTGATTTTCTAGAGTAATGACTGTGAACACTCCGTTCATCACGCGACAAGTTACTCTGTAACTTCATAAAATTGATCTGAAGATGGCTAGCTGTCCCGAAACCGGTCATGTTCTAGAAAATAAATTCAAGAATTTTGTTAATAAAAAAAAGTGCACTATTTACCTTTCTTTCTTCATGTTACATAGTAACAGGTTTATATCTGACCCCAGAAAAAAATTAGTTACATGTTATAGGACATTTTATTCCTTTAAAAATGAATATTGCCAACCATAAGCTGTTTATTCTATTTACAAAAAAAAAAAAAAAAAAAAAAAAAAAAAAAAGTTCAAATGTTTTGTAGAACGTATGGGAGTTAACTGCGGAGTCATCAGTCCCTAAACTTACAAACTACTTATGAACTAAATAAGACTAAGGACGGCACAAATATCCATACCCGAGGGGGGATTCCAACCCCCGACCTTAGTGGCCGTGCAGACCGTGACTGGAGCGCCTCAGTCCACTCGGCCACCGCGGCCGGCTTATATTTACAACTTTACTGGCTTCGGTTATGAACGATCATCAGAAAAGTAAATTAACCAGACTGATTACGTTGATACATTTTCTGCACCTTATCCATGTAAACAACAAACGATAAGTACAATGTTACTTGACATTAAGTCTTGATGATGATGATGATGATGATAATAATAATAATAATAATAATAATAATAAATCAGTATGTTTAATTTATTTTTCTGATGACAGTTCATAACCGAAACCGGTGAAGTTGTAAATATAATAAACAGCCGATGGTCTGGAATATGCATCTTTGAAGTATATTACGGCTGTTGCCAAACATCTCAGTAAAAATTTGAACATTTGAATTTCAATTTCTCTATATTACCTCCTCCTAAAATGTTTACTACTTCTCCCACCCACCCACCCCCCAAAAAAAAAAAAAAAAAAAAAAAAAAAAAACTACATGTAGTACTCGGCTACGCGTTTAAACCGAGGTTGTAACGCCGAAGGCGAGCAATACGAATGAAAACGCGGAGGATTATATGAGGTTAGCGGAGAGAGACTGACGAGAGTAACAATGTAGATTCCGAAAATTATGAAAACGAATTAGATCGCAGCGACAATTAAATTGCAGCGACATGTTGCGGCGACTGGAGAGAAGGCCGTGGAAACGGCCCGCCTGTATCCCTTGTCTACGGCACAGCACGAAGCGGAAACAGTGATGAAGGGTCGGTGGAGGGGGGCAGGGGATAGGGGGGGGATGAGATGTGCAGCTGCGGTGTGCGGCCCTGGGCCGATTTATATTTCGAGCAGTAAAGCAGGGCAGAGCAGAGGAGAGGAAATAAATTGCGGCGCGTCAGCCCCTGCGGCGGCAGGAAGGCTGTATAAATTGCGAGTATTGCTGTCAGTCCGTATTGCGCGCGCCGCGGTGATAATTCTGCCCAGGTGCTCGTGTCGGGTTTCAGGCCGTGCAATCAGATACCGCGCCGCGCCACGACAGACAGCGTCCGCTTGACCGACCCTTCTACCCTCGCCGCTTGGACGCGCTTGCGGCTCGCGAGCGATTCGGTGTGACCGAACACTGGCCCACCGTCTCCGGACTGGCTGGTACAGTATCGTGTGCAGTGTTGCCAACTTAGCGGATTTTCCACTAAAACTGGTGGTTTCTACTCTACTCTCCTTTTAGTGGCCAAATATTGCTTTTAGTGGATGGTGGATTTTATAGTGGTTTTGTTAAATTCAGTTTGTTACTGAAAATGCGATCTCTCAACATCTAGGCTATTTATATGTTTCGAAATATGTTATTTCTACTTGATTTCAGAGGTATTTAACTTTTACTACGAAGACAACACTGGTGCATTACAATATCACAGCAGACGAACCACTCACTACATTCGATAGACTACATACCGGGATTTCCTGTGGAATGAACAGTATTTAAAAACACCTAATTATAGTTCATTTCAAGAGCTATACAAAACCATAAAAAATGGACAGAAACCGATAAAAATAGTTAAAGCGTGTCAGACAAGTTGGTTATCAATGGAATCCGCTGTATCAAAAATATACATGCAACGGTCGGAGGAAATAAACTATAGTATGCAGCATTTACAGATCGATTTCTCTCTGCAAAAACATTAATAAAAAACGACCAATGCTGCATACTATAGTTATTGTATTCATTGTTTTGTGGTCGCTGAGCACACCCCTCCAAAAAAATGGAATCAAACCTCTCTCTCTCTCTCTCTCTCTCTCTCTCTCTATGTCACATATCAGAGTTATTGAAAGCTATGTATGCGAACAAAATTAATTGGGCCGGCCGCGGTGGCCGAGGGGACTGAGGCGCTTCAGTCACGGTCTGCACGGCCACTGCGGTCGGGGGTTCGAATCCCCCTTCGGGCATGGATATTTGTGCCGTCTGTAGTTGTAGCTAGTTCATAAGTAGTTTGTAAGTTTAGGGACTGATGACCCCGTAGTTCAGTCCCATAAGCTTAACAAACATTTGAACATTTTTGAACAAAATTAATTGGGCCTATGGATATATTTCATTTCCGTATGCCGCGGCGGATTAGTCGCGTATACTGGAGCGCCGTGTTGCGGTGCGCGCGGCCGTCCGCCGTCGGGGGTTCGATTTACCCCTCAGGCATGGGTGTTTGAGTTGTCCTTAATTTAGTTTACCTTAGGTTAAATAGTTTGTAAGCTAGGGACTAATAACCAAGCTGATGAGTCCCATAGATTTAAGAACATTTGAAAATTTCTGTATCCAATAGGCCCTATTAATTGAAATTATTGAATTGACTAACCTGATAGATGTGCTTGTCAAGAACGTTATGTTACCTGTAAATAAAGTTAACATTTTTACTAAAATATTCGTGATTTCTTGGATTGAAGAAATTACCCGGGATTCCCCTTTGAAAAGCAGTTGCTTCAAATGAGAGAAAAAGTATTACTACGGGAAGATGAAATGTTGCGTAATCGCTGCATAATATTTGTAGTATTTCTCATTCAAGAATAATAAACAAGTGACCAGGAAATTTGATATTGATGAAAATAATTTCAGAATTAGTATTGAACAAGCACTTAATCACAACAAAGAAAATCTAAATCAAAAATGTTCAAATGTTTGCAAATCTATCGGACCAAACTGCGTAGTCCTCAGTCCATAGTTGGCAAACTACTTAAACTAAGGTCAACTAACCTAAAGACAACACACACACACACACACACACACACACACACACACACACGCGCGCGCGCGCGCGCGCGCGCCCCAAGGAGGACTCGAACCTCCGACGGCGAGCAACCGCGCGCTCCGCTGCGAGGCGCCTTAGACCGCTCGTTTACTCCACCGCGGCAAAATCTAATTGATTTACTGGCTCATTCAATACAAGTGTTGAATTTATAGGAAGAGTGGATGATTAGTGATTTAGTGACGAATAATAATTTGTTGAAATGGAACGAGACCAAAGACACACACACACACACACACACACACACACAAAATCTAATGAAGTATTGCATATCATAGATGCTCAATGGGAATACATATTTGAGAAATTACCGGCTTTTACGATTACTCTCCTAAACTGCCTCATTCCAAAGCCAATGTTGGGGGACTAATTAGGAGTATGAATGTAATAAAAAAAACAAGCAGAGGGATAAAATGAAGTTATTTTAACTACTACATTAAGGAAATTCTGTGGTTTCGAGTTGGAAGGAAAATGCTGCAACGATTATGAAATTCCAATAAACGTCGTAAAAAAATCGGTACCAAATAATGGTATCGATCTGTAACCGACGATGAAGATACAAACAAAATTGATTCATCTGAAGAAGACGAATTCATTTAAATAAGTAGCTGTTTTCCCTTACCTCTTGCTGATTTATTTCTTTTGTGTTCATTTAATGATAGTAATATCTTATTACTTAATAATATATATATAATTGTTAATTATTGTTTTCTTTCATAATATTATTTTAGCTAATGGAAATTTTAGCGATTATGAGAGTAGGGGCATTTTTATTAATGGTTATCTGGTGGTTTTTGCACATGAAACTGATAGGCAGCTCACTTAAACTGTTGGCAACACTGATCATGTGGCCGTTGCTGCTACTAAATGTACTAGTTGACCCGCGCGGATAAATCGTACTCTATCCTGAACAGTCACAGCTAGGTAAGATAGTAAATGGAGAAAAGGCACAAGAACGTACACATCGCTACCTTGGAAGAAAACCGGCCCAACTCAAGAAATGCAGATTTTTCGCTCATGTCATCACCAAAACGAGAAAGTGGAATAGTTTTATGTGGCAGAGTGTCACGGACGTAATTGGCGTTTTCGGCCACTAGAGAGCAGTTACGTCAGTGTCGCATTAACAAAACCTACTCTAACAGTTGGGGAGAGAGTGTCACATTGTCAGTTGTGCAGCATTACTCATGTGTATTTTGCGTGAACACTGTTCCATTTCAAAAAGCAACACACAATCATTAAATCTGTTGGACTAAACTAAATAAATAAAAATTAAAATAGAGATAGGACAGCCTTAAAATATTAAGTATCATGTATAGACACCATTTACTAAACTGACACGTTCCATATCATTGCAAAATGTCGTACATATTATCTATGGAACAAGTATTAATCTAATCAAATCTTAAAACAACACGATCAGAAAGATTAGAAACTGACAAGCAAAGGTGTATCAGATGCTAGAAAGGCTGCACTGTTGCAGTTAATAAATAAAAATATAGTTCCAAAATTTTATTTTGATTTCTTAAATAACTTGTAGGTTAATTTTTATGTGCTAATTATTTTATGTGGTAACAATTATATGTAAAATGTAAAACCAACCAAAAGATCAGAGTGGATTAATTTCTTGATTTGATTCAAATAATTTGTACAGTGTTAAGTTGTCAATTTTTATTTTCTTTATTAAATTACTTATTTCCTACCCTTTACAGATATAAGAGCTGAAATTTGTTTTTATGTGTCACAAGTCAAAGCCCTTTAACTAAAACTGCAGGTTGCTTTGAAGAAAAGTGTTACATATCGAAGCCCTTAGGGTTGTTATTCAAAATGAAAGAAAAACTATGTAAAACGTACCTCTGAGTATGTACTACTTACAAGGAAAAAGACAGTGCTGATGTGATTTCATGGAGAAAAGTAATGTTGAGTCAAACTTTGGTGGATATCTTAATTGGGGTTTTCTCTAAACTAGTGGTTTCAGAGATGTGCCAGTTTTCCTCCAAGATAGCGACATGTACAAAACATAATAAACTTTGAATAGTAGTAACAAAGTTTCATTGTAAGGAATGTTATGTAATTAAATGGAATGATGATGAACGTTGAGGTAACGCAGTTCATTCGCACAGTACACAACGCTTGCTTGAACAAAATGAACAATTCCAACAGCTATTGTGCATCGATGTGTGAAGCAGAAATCTCGTGATAAACTACGCTTGCGTAAAATATCTAGACAACTGCAAGAGCTGTCGTTCCTGTTGGTTAAATTATTCGCGTATTTTTCGTCGTTACAGCGACGTGTACAGCCGAAATCGCGTGATAAACCATGCTTGCATCAAAGGAGGTCTTTGGCTTGCGTAAAGAATCTTCAGAACTGCAAGAGCTGTCGCTAGTTAAAGAGATTCTCTACATTGCTTTTATATCGGCCGCACAAACTAAGTTGATAGCGCGATGGCTGATGGGACCAACCGTAAATACATGTCCCATTTACGAACGTTCGTCGGGTATCAAGTTGTTAGATTGTACGCCGCGCGTAGCCGAGCTGTCGCCGGGCGCCGTGTTTCAGCGCGCCCGGACTGGGGGCTTAACGCCCTCTGTAATGAAAAAGCTGAGATAAATATTCAACGAACAACCACAAACGAATTAACCCAGCGGCCGCAAAGCATAGATCTACCTTTAAAGAAGCGCCACGTTTCGGATCGCGCAGCCTCTTCGTCTGAGGTTCGAATCCTCCCTCGGGCATAGATATGTGTATTGTCCTTAGGTTTAAGTTAGTTTAAGTAGTTTGTAAGTCTAGGGACTGATGACCAAAGTAATTTGGTCCCATAGCATTACAAACATTCCACCCCCCCCCCCCACCCCCCGTTGTACGGAAGGCAGGGGCTTCTGAAAGTAAGCACCATTAGACATTCCAAAACTTAAAGAAATATTGTTTTCAACATAAACTTTTTTTAATGAACACCTCATATTTTTCTTATGCAAACAATAGCATGAAAAATCACAAAAACAATGACATTGGTAGCATCGCTGTACTTCAATTATGTCCGGAAAAACTGTGATCTGGAAATTACACTTTTGCTTAGTGGTGTAGCCCCAAAATAATTCCAAACTGTTCACTCTGCTTTAATCGAAGTAATACACGCGTCTCAAGTTTTATAACATCGTGATTTTCATAGTGTTTTTCCCACCTCGTCACTGGCAGAATTCTCACGGTTTCACCACAATTTATGGAAAAAAGAAATTCCTGTCCTCTGGCCAGCTGTTCAGGATAGAGAACGAATTATCCGCGAGAGTCAACTAGTACATTTAGTAGTAGCAACGGACACATGATCAGTGTTGCCAACAGTTGAAGTGAGCTGCCCATCAGTTTCATGTGCAAAAACCACCAGATAACCACTAACAAAAATGCCCCTACTCTCATAATCGCTAAAATTTCCATTAGCTAAAATAATATTATGAAAGAAAACAATAATTAACAATTTTATATATATTATTAAGTAATAAGATATTACTGTCATTAAATGAACACAAAAGAAATAAATCGGCAAGAGGTAAGGAACAACAGCTGTCCTCTGGCCAGCGTTTTGACAACAACGAACAGCTGAAGATCACTGTCACTCGACGGTTCCATTCACAGGCGTTGTGAAAAGAGTCTCGCATCTTTCGGTGACCATGTTGAAAAATAGCTCAATCATCGCTGTACCTGTTGCCGATAAAGTTAGTTTCTGGATGCTCCTCGTACAGCTGACATCAGACGAGAGGTTAATGTAAACACCACAGTGCTTTAATAGGCAAGGGTGATCGGGGATGGCGTATAACTTTGCCTTGTATTGCCTGCCGGTCATAGGGAATATACAGTTGGACTACGCTGAAATGGGCATTCTTACCATTGCCAGAGATGAAAGACGCCGTAAAACAGTCTTGCGACTAACTGTGGGATGAATTGTGGGTTGTAGTGGGACACTCATCTTGCCACAGTTATTCTCTTTATAATTCATAACTCGAATATTTGGGATTATATTCTTCAGTTATTTGAAGATTGTAGTTCATCTGGCGAGAAAGAAAGGTACCGAAATCATGCAACATGAGTGCAAATTTGCGTCAATATGACTGCACTAGGTCTTCAGTGTGTAGACTTGATATTATTCGTAGGTATTTTATTTCAATACGTACGTGAGTGTCTAAAAAAAAAAATTGTCATATTTCGTAAAGTAGTAAACGTTTGAGGCACCGGGTTTTTTATTGTACGGAATCCCATGGGTTCGTCGTATCGAAAAGCCGCGGCCACTTCCTGGAACGGCAGCTGCAGTGTCGGCTCGCTCGCTGTGTACTTTACTGCCGGCCTCTGTTTACCCTCCTGCCTCACAACAGAGGTCCGCCGTCAAGGTTGTTTTCGCGGCCTGTTTATCTTAAAATTATAAGCCTACCCGTCAAACTTGTTATCGTGTTTGTGAATTTCAATAGCATCTCCGAATAATCGTAATAGCTGCTTACGACGTCAAGAACAGTATCGAAACTCTCATGGTGAGCAAACAACACTACTTTCGGAAGTGGATAGTTAAGAGATGTCGCTTTGCTGTAACGTAGTCTCTATATCGATAAAATAGCTCCATTAGTATCCTGTCGATAGTTTCGCAGGAGTCTGTCACGTCCCAGTCAACATTTCTCTCGTCTACATCTGCGTAAATAGTCCGCGTCACATTGAAGTGCATGGTAGAGGCTTCATCGATCCGCTTTCAAGATATTTCTCTACAATTCTATTCTCTAATAGCTAGCGGGAAATAGGAGAACCTAACACTTCCTGTTTTCGATCTGATTTCTCTTATTATGATGGTCTGCCTATGTATGTGGGTGCTAGCTAAATATGTTCGCATTCGGGCAAGAAAATTCGTGAAAGAAATTTCGCAAATAGATCTCGCCTCCAACGAATTACGCCTTTCTCTTAGAGATTTCCATCCAGACTCGTGCATCATTTTCGTGATACTCCCTCCCCTATTTCGCGATAATACAAAACGAGCTGCAATTCTCTGAACTTTCTTTAAATCGTCCGTCAGTTCCAGCAGGTGTGGATCCCAATACTCTAATTAAGGCGCAGAAGTGTAGTGTAGGCAGCTTCTTCAGTAAAACTGCTGCATCTTCTTTTCGCGATCCCTACAATACATTCTACGTGGTCTTTCCAATTTAAGTTGTTCATAATTGTAATACCTAGGTCTTTAGTTGAATTTACGGCCTGTAATTTTGACTGATTTATCGTGTGAATGAAGTTTAACGGATTTCTTTTAGTGGTCATATGCATAACCTCACACGTATCATTATCAATTGGCGTTTTTTGCACCATGCAGATATCGTATCTAAATCTTTTTGCAGTTGCTTTTGATGTTGTGGTGGCTTTATTAACCGATAAATGACAACATCATTCGCGAACAGTCTAAGAGAGCTACTGACACTGTCTCCTAAATCTTTTATAAGAAAATAAGGAACAGTATGGCCCTAAACACTTCCTTGTGGAACGTCAGATATCACTTCTGTTCTTCTCGATGAGTCACCGTCAATCAGAACGTACTGTCTCCTTTCTGACAGGAAATCACGAATTTAATCGCAAAACTGTGGCGATATTCCATAAGCAACAGTTAAAAAGGCGCCTGTGAGGTACAGTGTGAAAAACTTTCCGCATATGTAGAAAAAAGAACCACCTAAGACACATACGTCAGGAGATACTGAAGCCATTAACAATGAGATTTGTGAAAAACAGCAGCATCATGCGGTAATATTCTACACCTGCTTCTAAAATAATTTACCGATTTCAACCAAATTTGGTACTATTATTCTTTACAGTCAGAAAACCACCTGCGATACGTACTTTATAGGATATCACGTCATGAACAATGAAAGCTGCCCCATCTTTCGGCTCGTGATAGCGTGATTTTATTCGTCAACTTTTTGACAATGATAACACTTAGCGACTTGCAATAAACTTTGAACATAGTTTCAAATCTTTACGAAAGTTATTCTCGCTGACAACCCCAACAAAATGCTGAAAGGAAAAAAGTTTTATCGCATACTACTTTTCCGATGTTCGTGAAGTATAGCTACGGCATTTGCATGACGTTACAAGTTATTGCTTCTACACTGTGAATTGTATTCACGAGACATTTCACAGACAGTACTCACACATACCACCTTTGATAGTATGAGATATGAAGTCTGCATCATCAAGGGTTCGATTTATTACGTATTTACTACTAACACGATTCACGGCATATTTTACAGACATTTGCCACAACTGAATGTACCTGTAACTTAACATCATCGTACGACACATATTTCCGGAGATATGACATCATAAACAATGAAATTTCCGAATAACTGCTAATTCATGCACTATTTTTCCACATCTCCTTTTAAAGAATGAGCGATTTCAACTAAACTTGATACACATATTGCTTGCTATCAGACAGCAGTCGCTGTGGGGTTAAAAACTACCTACGACAACATAGTTCAGAAGACATGACGTCGTCACTAATGAGTCACAAAAACTTTCCCATCACGCGACTCGTGGTTTACGAGACTTTTCCGAATTTTTATTTCCGTTTCTAATGTTGTTGTTGTTGTGGTCTTCAGTCCGGAGACTGGTTTGATGCAGCTCTCCACAATACCCTATCCTGAGCAAGCCTCTTCATCTCCTCATAAGAACGGCAACCTACATCTGTCTGAATCTGCTTACTGTATCCATCTCTTGGTCTTCCTCTGCGATTTTTATCCCCCACACTTCCCTCTAATGCTAAATTCACAATTCCTTGATGTCTAAGAATGTGTCCCACCAATCTATCCCTTCTTTTAGTCAAGGTATGCCAGAAATTTCTTTTCTCCCCAATTCTGTTCAGTACCTCCTCATTAGTTACGCGATCCACCCACCTAATCTTCAGCATTCTTCTGTAACACCATATTTCAAAAGCCTCAATCCTCTTCCTGTCTGCACTGTTTATCGTCCATGTCTCACTCCCATACAAGGCAACACTCCATACAAATGCCCTCAGAAAGGACTTCCTTAGGCTTAAATCAATATTCGATGTTAACAAATTTCTCTTTTTCAAAAACGCTTTTCTACCCATTGCCATTCTGCATTTTATATCCTCTGTACTGCGACCATCATTTGTTATTTTACTTCCCAAGTAACAAAACTCATCTAACTCCTTTATTGCTTCGTTTCCCAATCTAATACCTTCAGCATCACCTGATTTTCTTACACTGCACTCCATTACCCTAGTTTTGGTCTTGTTAATGTTCATCTTATATGCACCTTTCAGCACACTGTCCATTCCGTTCAATTGCTCTTCCAGGTCCTTTGCTGTATCTGATAGAATTACTATGTCGTCGGCAAAACGCAATGTTTTTAATTCTGCACCCTGAACTTTAATTCCTTCTCCAAATTTCTCCTTGCTTTCCTTTATAGCTTGCTCGATGTACAAATTGAATAACATTGGAGAAAGGCTACAACCCTGTCTCACTCCTTTCCCAACCACTGCATCCCTTTCATGCCCTTCAACTCTGACAACAACTGTCTGGTTTTTGTAGAAGTTGTAAATAACCTTACGCTCCCTATATTTTACTCCTGTTGCTTCAGAACTTCAAAGAGTTTATTCCAATCAACATTGTCAAAAGCCTTCTCGAAATCTACAAAAGCTAGAAATGTAGGTTTCCCTTTTCTTAATCTATCTTCTAGGATAAGCCGTATAGTGAGTATTGCCTCCCGTGTTCCTACATTTCTTCTGAACCCAAACTGATCTTCCCCGAGGTCGGCTTCTACCAACTTTTCCATCCTTCTGTATATAATTCGCGTTAATATTTTGCAACCATGACTTATTAAACTGATGGTTCTGTAGTTTTCACACCTGTCTGCACCTGCTTTCTTAGGGATGGGGATTATAACATTTTTCGTAAAGTCTGAGGGTACTTCGCCTGTCTCATACATCTTACACACCAGGTGAAACAGGTCTGTCATGGCTGGTTCTCCCAGAGACTTCAGTAGCTCTGACGGGATATCATCTACTCCAGGGGCCTTGTTTCGACTTAGGTCTTTCAGTGCTCTGTCAAATTCATCTCTCAGTATAGTATCTCCTATTTCATCATCATCTACATCCTCTTCCCTTCCTACAATAGTGTCTCGAAGTTCATTTCCTTTGTAGAGCCCCTCTGTATACTCTTTCCACCTTTCAGCTTTCCCTTCTATGCTGAGAACTGGTTTTCCATCAGTGTCCTTGATATTCATAGAGCTGTTTTTCTTATCTCCAAATGTTTCTTTTATTTTCCTATAGGCTGTATCTATTTTTCCCCTATTTATACATTCTTCTACATCCTTGCATTTGCCTTCTAGCCACTCCTGCTTAGCCATTTTGCACTTCCTGTCAATCTCATTTCTTAGTCGTCTGTACTCCATTTTGCCTGTTTCATTTACTGCATTTTTATATTTCCTCCTTTCATCGATTAAATTTAGTATCTCCTGTGATATCCAAGGATTTTTTGTAGGTCTTTCCTTCCTACCTATTTTGTCCTCAGCTACTTTCACTATTTCATCTCTCAATTTTACCCATTCCTCCTCTACTGTTTTATTTTCTCCTGATTCTGTCAATTGTTGCCTAAAGCTCCCTCTGAAATTCTTAAGAACCTCAGGTTCCTTCAATTTATCCAGGTCCCACCTCCTTATTTTCCTACCTTTTTGTAGTTTCTTCAGTTTCAGCCTACAGTTCATAACCAACAAGTTATGGTCAGAGTCTATATCTGCCCCTGGGTATTTCTTACACTGTAAAACCTGGTTCCGAAATCTATGTCTTACCATTATAAAATCTATCTGGTATCTCCCGGTGTCTCCTGGTCTCTTCCACGTATACAACCTTCTTTTGTGATTCTTGAACCAGGTGTTTGTTATAACTAAATTATGTTCCGTGCAAAATTCTACCAGGCGGCTTCCTCTTTCATTCCTTTTGCCCAGACCATATTCACCTACTATCCTCCCTTCTCTTCCTTGTCCTACTACCGAATTCCAGTCTCCCATAACAATTAAGTTTTCCTCTCCCTTAATTGTCTGAATAATTTCCTTTAGCTCCTCATATATTTCTTCGATTTCCTCATCATCGGCAGAGCTAGTTGGCATATAAACCTGTACTATTGTTGTCGGTGTTGGCTTCGTATCGATCTTGACAATGATAATTCGATCACTGTGCTGGTCATAGTAGTTTACCCGCATTCCTATTTTCTTATTCATTATCAATCCTACTCCTGTTATACCCGCAATTGATTTTGTATTTATAATCCTGTACTCACCTGACCAGAAATCCTGTTCATCCTGCCACCGAACTTCACTAATCCCCACTATATCTAACTTCAACCTATCCATTTCCCTTTTTAAATTTTCTAATTTTCCTACTCTATTAAGGGATCTAACATTCCACGCTCCGACCCGTAGAATGCCTGTATTGTCTTTCCTGATGATCACATCCTCCTGAGTAGTCCCCGCCCGGAGATCCGAATGGGGGACTATTTTACCTCCGGAATATTTTACCCGAGAGGATGCCATCATCATATGTTCATACAGTAGAGCTGCATGTCCTCGGGAAAGGTAACGGCTGTAGTTTCCCCTTGCTTTCAGCCGTTCGCAGTAGCTGTGTGGCAAAGCCAATATAAGACTGGAAAAATGCATATATACCCGGGCAATACCGGTTTTAGCAACTAAATGTGCCGGCCGCGGTGGCCGAGGGGTCTGAGGCGCTCCAGTCACGGTCTGCACGGCCACTGCGGTCGGGGGTTCGAATTCCCCCTCGGGCATGGATATTTGTGCCGTCCTTAGTCTTAGCTAGATCGTAAGTAGTTTGTAAGCTTAGGGACTGATGACCCCGTAGTTAAGTCCCATACGTTCTACAAACATTTGATCACTTGAACTAAATGTATATAATATTCTCAGATGTGAAAATGTGTTCAGTCTGACTTCGGTACTTATCTTGTGCAGTAATTTTATCATTGTAAATAAGAGTTGTATTTAAAAAAAGCCTAAGACTTATGATATGCACCTAGTATATTCAACATTTAGTACTTAGTAATAAGTTACAGATTCTGTTTTTTATCTGATCAATTGCACATGCAGAAGGGCAATTACATTTGGGATCTGTGGAAGGAACACATTGATGTCATTATGTAAGTATTTATTGTTTATCTTGTTGTCTGACCATCTAGAACCAAGAGGATCGCCTCAATTTGGAGCAACTGGAACGAAAAGTACATCTGTGTCTTCGTAGGCTTTGCTGGCGCTGCCGGACACTAAAATCAAAATGATTTAATATTTCGACTGTACAGCTGTCCGTCATTTTCAGCAGCCGTCACTGCGAGACTCAGCAGCAGCAACGCTTCCTGAAGATGACGGACAGCTGTACCGTCGAAATATTGAATCATTTTGATTTTTTGTCCGGCAGGAAACCCGAAGAGACTACGAAGAAAAGAACATCTAATGTAATCTTATCTTCTAATCATGCAAGGTTCGCCGTAGAACTTTCGTGAAGTTTGGAAAGGAGGAGGCGAGGTACTGGCGGAAGTAAAGCTGTGAGGACAGGTCGAGAAGCCGGCCAGGATAGCGAAATGCACACTAATAAGGAGACCACATGGGTATGGTACGTGAAGTTCAGAGCTTGAATAACAATCAGTAACGCAAGTGTAAAAAGTTCTTGAGAAAATCGACTTTGAAATTTTGCAAAGTGCACGTAAGTACCTCTGATTACAACGGCTGTTGCGACTGTCAGTTTAGCTGAGGTGGTAGCGTACTGGCGCTACAGACACAGAGTCGGGGGTTTGAATCCCACTAGTACGTGTATTTTTCGTTTTCGCATTCAGTTATATAAAACACTAGCTTAAAACCGCGGCTCCGTTAGCGTGTTGGCTGATCATGATAAATAACGCGCGAAACGTCAAATCGATTTTTTAAAAGAGATATATTAAAAGAAATTTCTTGTTTACTGTTTTATTTATTTATTCTTATATTTCCTTATTCGTATGCTTATCCTTACAGTGAAAGAGCTGAAGACATTGTAGCACACGTAGACCAAAGATATGGTCTGTGGCATCACGTTTCGCTGTTTGTAACCTCCTTGCTATAGAGTCGCAAACATCATCGCTGGTCATCAGTCCAAATTTTTTTATAATTTGACAATTTTCAACCACCGTATCTTCCACCCCCTTATAGCTTATCGGCATGGAACTGCCATGATATTCAACGGGCGACTTCGGACAACATTTACACACAGACCATTCCTTTGCATTCTGTAGGTTTCGCTGTAGAGCGAAATATTAACTTACACACACGTAGCATTTTTATACACCGATAACTTTCCATCCCAATATACTCCACCGTTTTATCATTATCAACCATCAAGCAACAATGCAACCAATAAAACCATTTTCAAAGAGTAAATACAATTTTCAAAAAGTAATTATTGTTCGGCATTTCGCGTTATATTCTTCAAATTACTAAATATATATCAGATCGCTAGAAAACCGTACCTAAAACCTTCCTCAGGTATACATTAGTAACTGTATAAATATTTAAGTCTCTGTGTCTTGTCGTTCGGACGTGATAAGCGTAATGTTCTAATGTTCGTAGAGCTTATGGGACTTAACTACGGGGTGAGCAGTCCCTAAACTTACAAACATGAACTAGCTAATACTAAGAACGGTATAAATATCTATGTCCGAGGGGGTGGATTCGAACACCCGACCTTAGTGGCCGTGCAGACCGTGACTGACGCGCCGGAGACAATAAGCGTACACCGAACAGACATTCACATTAATAATATATTGCTATCCGATCGCCATAAAACCGTGCCGAAAGCCTTTCCCGGGTAGACATTAGTATCTGTACAAATTTTTAGCTTTTTATGTCTTGTGGTTCAGACGTGATAAACGTACACCGAACAGACATTCACATTTATAGATATAGATTATCGGATCTCTTAATTTCATGTGTTGTATCAACTTTCGTTATGTGTCTGTAGACGAGGTGAAAGCCTTGCCTTGACTTAAAACGGTGGATGAGTAGGGTAGCTTCTTGTAAAGCCATTAGTATCTAGGGAGATGACTTTCCAAATACAGTGCCGTAGCTCTTGACAAACTAAACAATCAAAGACTACCGTCGTCAACTAATAGTGAAGGCAATACTGTAAAAAATGTAACTTAATCTTTTTCAGTGACTATCGTTATTAACAACGTTCTATAAAATATAGAAAATTACGAATAAACAAAACCACGTGCACTTTTTCGTAAAAATTACAATTAGATATTAAAATTGTGCAAATATTCGAACACAACCGAACAAAAATTGCGATGACAGGATTTGAACCACTGACCCTAGAGGTTGAATGGCCACAACGCTAGCACCTGAGCTACACATTAGAGTTGCACATAATAGTTCGCGATCGGGAGCGCTCACTCTAGTTCGCGGCAGAGCCGCGAACTAGTTCGTTCTTTTAGTTCGTCCGCTCCCAGTGACGGCTGAGCGGCGTGGTCTGCGCATGCAGGTGGAGGGAGAAGTTCCCCCACCTAGCTGCTTCATGCGCTTGCTGCTTGAGCCGCTAACGGTATCACGCAAACCAAAAGAAACAGTTTGTGGACAATTTCTCGCGTTTAAGTTTAGACTTATCTCTATATCTTGGCATTATGGAATTTATTTATTAGTCAGATATTGCAGAGTGCAGAATACTTCAAATCAGACATTTTGCAGCACTTAAGTATGTAATCTAGCAGGCAGACGGTCATCTCACCTCAGCAGAACGCAAACACGTGATTTTTAATTCTGCTGCGCGCCCTCTCGCTGTTGCCTGTCGGTCTTCGGAAAAGAATCCAACGAACTAAGAACGAGATACGTTTGGCATAAGAGTTCGCGACCGGTAACGCACGTTTTAGTTCGCGACCGATTGTACATATTTTAGTTCGCGACCGGTTGCACATATTTTAATTCGCGACCGATCGCGCATATTTTAATTCGCGACCGATCGCGCATATTTTAGTTTGCAGCTCGGCCGTGAAGTAGGTAGCTCTTCTTAGTCCGCTCTTTTTGACTTTTGCTAGCGCTACTAAAAGAGCTGTTTCTTTTGTTGTGACAGCTTTTTTATATAATGATCAGTGTTGCGCAAGCGTGTGCTATTACCCGTATTTTTGGACAATTACACATCAAATGAGCTAATAAACCAGTTATTTACACGAATGGGCGATACAATGGTATTCAACTACTTTGCATACAGAGTAGTCGTAGTAAATATTATTTAGACACTGATGAGTACCTTAGAAAAGAAAATTTGTGGCAGTGGACTATGTAACTACGGCTGAGCTGCATCTCAGCTCGAAATGACGGTAACTGGCAGGAGGGAATCACGCGATTCTGCGCGTTCTCGCGTCCTCTCTCTGTTCCCCGTCAGTCTTCATAAAAGGAGCGGACGAACTAGGAGGCGAGGGATCTGCGAACTAGTTCGCGTAGTTCGCCTGTGGGAGCGCTCTTCCAAATTAGTTCGTTCGCGACCTACACAAGACTACTACACAAAGAGTAGTACTTGGTACTTAGGTGTACTTTGCGAAACTTTGAAGTCGATTTTCACGAAAATTTTTGAGAGTCGCGCCGAATGGCTTTGGCTGATTGTTATTTGTGTTCTGAACTTCACGTACCATAAATATAAAGAAACTAAAAATTACGATATCTCTTCTTCCCCTGATCCTATTTTAATGACATGAAGCTTATATGTTGCCCCAAGGTACTCTCAGTTGACCTATGAAAAACCACGATAGTTCGTATAGTATTCTTGGAGATTTGCTGAACTACAACTTTTGTATCCCATCCTCGTCGCCACTTTTGTGTCCCAGCCTCGTCGCCGCTTTTGTCTCTCGTTTCCGTCGTAGGTGTCGGTGGCCGAGTAGAAAGACCGACACAGGAATAAAAGATGCACGCTTGTGCAGGTAGGAGGTGACCAGCCAGTGGGACAGCAGAAACTAGAAACTAGAGTAAATTAGAAGAGATATATATTTCATAAAGACTTAGTAATACTTAACTTTTACATAGCTCAGTACTGCAGAATGCTGATACATAGTTGAGCTAGAGGCCTGCCGATAGCCAAGTCTTCACTGGTGCCTATCTGATTCCGAAGTCTTAGCTGGTTCCTATCTCAGTCCCAAGTGAACGATGTCGTTCAGTGGTGGCCACGAGCGGAGTCGTAGCAGTGGTCGGTCGTGGCTGACGTCGTAAGAACGCCGCGCCGTGCGTGCATGGCGGCGCGCGGCGAAAATAGGTGGCGCGCACTTTGGACTTGTGCGACAGCACAGAATGGCCATAACGGTACCACCTTGAGCTACATGTAGAGATGCAGCAGCCGTTTTAATTATCGGTACTTGGTACTTACGTGTGCTTTGCGAAACTTTAAAATCGATTTGCTGGAAAATTTTTGAGAGTTGCGCCGAATGGCTTTGGCTGATTGTTATTTAAGTTCTGAACTTGACGTACCATAGATATAAAAAAATTGTATAATTCCATAGCGATGTGGTGTGCTTGTAAGTGTTTAATGTTGTTCAGCGGCAGAGTGGTACAGGTGTCGGCTTGTCCCCGGCTGAGCAGTGCCGCCGCCCCCGCGCTGCCAGGTGTGTCTGTGTCTGAGGCCGAGGCTGCCCGCCGCTTGGCCGTTGACCCGGCCACGGCGAGCTGCAGCGGGCAAACGCCGACACTTCCGCTCCGACCGCACTGCAACAGGGGGGGGGGGGGGCTAGATCATATGTCTGCGCGACGCTGTGCAGTCCAAGCAGCCCTTTCACTCGTTTACTGACCCTCACAGTTGTAACGTATAACTTACAACATGTTCAAACAACTTACAGGTATGCTGCCGGGTGACGTCATCGACAACCGCCGATATTTCGGCAGCAGCACACCCTGCCATTCTCAAGGCACAACTGCTCTTCTACATCTACATAGATACTCTGCAAATCACATTCAAGTGCCGGGCAGAGGGTTCATTAACCACTTTCATAACTTTTCTCTACCGTTCCATTCTCTAATAGCGCGCGGGAAGAAAGAACACCTAAATCGTTCCGTTTTCGATCTGATTTCTCTTATTTTATTGGGATGGTCGTGTCTCCCTTAGTAGGCGGGCGCTAGAAAAATATTTTCACATTCATAAGTAAAAGTCGGTGATTGAAACTTCGCAAACAGATCACGCCGCAATGAATAACGTCTTTCTTTTAATGATTTCCACCCCAATTCGTGCAACATTTACGTGACGCTCCCCCCCCCCCCCCCCCCGTAACGTGATAAAACAAAACGAGCTGCCCTTCTCTGAACCTTCTTAATATCTTCCGTCAGTCCCACCTGGTGAGGGTCCCACAAGGGGCAACAGTACTCCAGGAGAGGACGCACTAGCGTGATGTAGGCAGTCTCTTTGGTGGAGCTGGTGCATCTTCTAAGCGTTCTGCCAATGAAACGTAACCTTTGGTTCGCCTTCCCCACAATATTTTCTATGTGCTCTCTACAAAGTTGTTCGTAATTGTAACTCCTAGGAATTTGGTAGAATTTACGACCTTAAGGTTTGACTGATTTACTGCGTAATTGACTAGCGTAATTCGACTAGCTCATTTCTTAAATTAGACGCTAGATAATTGAGAAATTCGGCTACAGCTCCATCTTCTCTACATACTTTAAGTTTCTTTATGTGTTTGATAATTTGTTCTTATACTGATGGTGTAGAATTGTTTTGTTGCGAGGCTTTTGTGTTGAATATTAGAAGGGCTTCATTTGGTTCCGAAAAGTTTAGTAGTCTTTTCAAATATGTGGGTAATTGTTCAGTTTCCTTCATCATTTGATGCCAGCTTCCCACCTCGTTATATACCTTTTTAATTTGATTTGCGAAAGTTTTGTTGAATACGTGTTTATCATAATTTTTATTTTTTTATTTATTGATTGGAGTAGCTGGGTTACGTTTTTTTTTTTTCTATTTATTGCTATAATATTTATGAAATGCGGTAGGTAACAAATGTGCTGGAAAATGCCGACAATAGATATAAGCTAGAAAATATTTACAATACAGCCTACAACAGACAGTGTTATCATTCGTATCATACGAATTTAATATGCAAAAGTAACTATGTCAAAATATTTTATGTAGGCAACTTGCACTAGGACCGTGGAAGCACCAAATTCGGCACTCTGACACTGTCGTTTTTGCAAGAACTAACAATTACTACGCCAGGATGTATAGACAGGCCATAGAAATTGGCGACCACAGAGAGAAACGTAAAAAAGAGAGACTGAAATTAGTAAGTTGTGGAGGTTACGACTAAATCGAAGAAATACCTCCACCTCTTCCCTAGTACAAATTCCGTTATACACGTAGTTGTTGCCTTTCATCTTCAAAATAATGACATTAAAAGAAAATAAAAAAATAAAAACACAATGGAAAATCGGATTGGAGTGTCAGTAATAGAGGACAGAACAACTCACTAGCCTATCCACTATTACTGACATTTAAAAAGTTAACAATTTGTGGCTAGGTACAGATATTCCTTCGGTGATGTATGCTGTTTTATATTTGACTATCAGTGTTACTTAGACTAGTTTAATTCCAAATATCTAGGCGTAACATTGCAGAGCGATATGAAATGGAACGAGCATGTAAGGACAATTGTGAGTAAGGCAGACAGCCGACTTCGGTTTATTGGGAGAATTTTGGGAAGATGTCCTTCACCTGTAAAGGAGACTGCGTATAAAACGCTTGTACGACCACGTCTTGAGTATTGCTCAAGCCTTTGGGACCCGCAGCAGATCGGTTTGAAGGAAGACATAGAGGCGGTTCAGAGGCGAGCAGCTAGATTTGTTACCGGTAGGTTCGACCAATGCGCGAGTGTCACGGAAATGCTCCGGCAACTCAAATGGGGATCGCTGGAAGAAAGACGACGTTCTTTTCGTGAATTTCTGTTAAGTAAATTTAGAGGGCCGGAATTTGAAGCTGAGTGTAGTACGATCTTGCTGCCGCCTACCTACATTTCGCGTAAATATCACAAAGTCAACATAAGAGAAATTAGGGCTCGTACGGAGGCATATAGGCATTCTTTTTATCCTCGTTCCATTTGGGAGTAGAATAGGAAACGCCTAGTAGTGGTACAGTGTACCCTCCGCCACGCACCTTACGGTGAATTGCGGATTATGTCTGTAGATGTGGATATACTTTATAATTTTAATAAAATTGTTTCAATTTTAATAACAATATATACTGCATATTTATTAAGAGGCAGATATTGGTCTTTGTGACTAAAGAGAAAAGCACGGGGCCTGGAGGAGTGCTGGTATTTCCCAAGTCAGCCAGATGATCAGGTGGAAAAATAAGACTGCATTGCACGCCTCTGCGTCGGCAGCTTGTATGGGGACCGAAGTCGTGGTAATAACGGTGCGAGACGGCTATTGGATACTGCAGTATCCTTTTAATGGGAGTCGCGCTGTGACCAATTGAAACGACCCAGAAGTCAATTGTTTCCTGTGACCTTCTGCACCGTAGTTCGAGCACCGAGTCAATTTTCCCGAAGCTGCATTGTCAGTTCTGCAGGCGGAACATCGATTCCGTGGAGCTAAAAGACACACACAACATAATACCACTTTTATTTCCACGCAGTTAACTGCCTTCGTGAACGCGCGTTCTGATATAGCGGTTTGCCCCCGTGTTCTTTATTTTGAAGCTCTTTTCCTCTCCTAGGTTTATAGGAACATAATCCTTCAGTGGTTGTGGTAAGTACTCTCTGCGGAGTACATTGTACAAGGTTACAGTGAAGGAAAGTAAGATAAGATGAAAACATATCAGTTAAATAGGATGTGTAGATACGAATAAAAAACGAAGCATTGTGCTGCTTTTCAATTACATCTAATCAAGAAAATAATTTTTTTATCTGATTTGTCAGTCAAAAGTTGCAACTGGTCTTTTTTTACATATAAATGTTTCGAACATTTAGATCAAAGATTCTGAAGATGATCCTAAAGGATCGAAACATGAATGTATTACCTTCATAAAATGGGCATGTTGAAACCATTATTATATTTCTGACATTGACAGAGGTTCCAACCATTATAATTTAATCGTATTGTTACAATTTTTTTACACAATTTTGTAAAGCAGCCAACCTGTTGCCTAATTTTTAGGTTCTTGACCTAGGTTTCGTTGCCACTAAGGACAACTTCATCAGAAAAATAAAAACAGTTACTAGAAAAACATGACGTCAAAAATGTTACGAACAGGATTGCTTAGGTCGGTTACAATAAAAATTAGCATTCTGGCCATACAGATAACACCAGGGCATGAAGTGGCAACGAAACCTAGGTCAAGAACCTAAAAATTACGCAAGCGGTAGGCTGATATACAAAATTGTTAAAAAAATTTGATTACGATTGCTGTTAATCAGCCATGTTCAAAATTGTACGTTACGAAAATTGCTTAAAATTATGAGTTTATGCTTGGAGTGGTTCGAATTCCGAAGTTCAGGTTTAAATAAAAAATTGATGTCACTTGTTTTCCGTTGGTGAATCTCGGTTCCTTTAGAGTTCGATCAAGAATAAACTGGTTATGAGCAACACCTTCTAGCACTTATTGAAAGTAACTTGTACAAACTCGAAAACTGCGTAATACCGCATATGGGATGAATCCACAAAGGCGCGCCATTGTGGAATCTAGCAGCAGCCACATGCTGAGATATCTGATATATCCGAAAGGAAAGGAAGATGAAGAACTTCGCTACCGTGGAATACATCTTGCCTCAGTTTCACTTTTAGCGAGATCGAGGGACTAGTAGTAGAGTCCAGTAATTTTCAGTTTTATCCTTTGGAATATGTACAAATATCACATGGTAGAACATTTCGCAATTGCAGGATTCCTCGGACAAAACAAATTTTGCAAAGTGATTAGGACAACTCTGTTGGTGCCTCAAAGTAATGCAACCACTGAAAGAGTTTTTAGCATTGTGCGTTAAAATAAACCAGAATTCCGACAAACTCTTAACACTTCAATATTAAATTAATTATTAATGGAAAGAATTAAAATGATTTCTTCAAAAAAAGTATGCCATCAGTTAACATTTACCGGAAAGCAGATGAGTGATGCCAAGAACACTTTTTTTACTTATTTATTTATTTTTTAACCTGCACACTCACCCAAGTATCTTAATCTGCACTCTTACTGTAAGTTATGATTTTACGTTATCTTGTGTTTGTGTGCAATTTTTAGTGAGCGTATTCTTTTTGATATAGATATATTGCCTATATAAATATCAATCTGGAAATCACAAAACCTAAGATGTTCAGTTCTGAGAACGAAAATAATTAGCTATTGAGTCTTGCTATTAAGTTTCCTACTGTACACATCAGAATGATGTAGTAATATGCTTCCCCTATCTCACCTGCAAACTTACAGAAACTGTTTTCAGAATTTTGACCATTACTTATTCATCTCAACAGTGAGTCTGAGCTGCAAAATTTTTCTTTATTTCACTGAAACGTTTCGCCCTTTTGAGGTATCATCAGATAATATAAAATAGCTCACAACATACTTACATAATGTGATGATGCCTCAAAAAGGCGAAACGCGTCAGTAAAATGAAGAAAAATTTTGCAACTGAGATTGATTTTTGAGATATATTCATAGCCAGTTGCTGTACCAGCCAGTATGAAGTGGAACCAGTTTTATTCCTTATTCAATAATTCAGCGCTGCGGCGAAGCGGCCGAGGGCATTGAGGCGCTATGCTACGATCTGCGAGGCCGTTCCCCGTCGTGGGTTCGAAAGCCCCCTCGGGAACAGATGTTTGTGTCGTCTTTAGTACAAGGTATTTCGTAAGCAGTTTGTAAGTTTAGGGACTGATGACCCCGCAGTTAAGTCCCTTAAGCGTGACAAACATTTGAACATTTGAACTTATTCAGCTTGGACCCCTTCTAACCCCCCTCCCCTCCCTAATACTAATAAATATAAGGTGGCTTTACTATTTGTCATTATCAAAAGTTGGAACTTGTCCATTGTCTTGTTAACCGTAAAAAAAAAAAAAAGTTCGCTTCAAGAAACTTTTGATCTAGGATTCCATCATCAGATCTTGGAATTCCTAAGATGGTGCTGGGAATATCAGCGTGTCAAGAGTAAAACAGCACAAAATAAACATTTTTTTCCTACGTTACCACATTCGACTCGATGCTGTGTTATTGAGAGGAATAGTAAGTAGGAACATCATTAAACATAATGTATTTTATTTCTGATCGACTAGTTAGAAGCGGCATCAGACTCAAGGCACACATAGAGGTGTCGAAATTTAGAAGTAAAATTATTTTAAAGCAAGTAGCGTGGCTGCATTTTATTACACAATGAAATTTATATATTTTATTTTGTTAACTATTACAAAAATGTTCAAATGTTCGTAAAGTTTATGGTACTTAACGGCGGGGTGAACAGTCTCTAAACTTACAAGTTTCTTATAAACTACCTTATACTAAAGACAGCAGAAACATGCATGCCGGAGGGGGGGTTCAAATCACCGACGGGAAACGGCCTCGCCCATCGGAGCATACGCCTCAATGCGCTCGGCCACTCCGCCGCGGCATGATTTTCTCCTTCTTCTAATTATTATTATTGTTGTTATTATTAGATGTGTAATGCCGCGCGGAATGGCCGCGTGGTCTAAGGCTTCCTACGACGCAAAGGGCGCCGTTCCCGGCGGAGGTTCGAGTCCTCCCTCGGACGTGGTGGTTTTGTGTTTTGTCCTTAGTATAAGTAGTTTGTAAGACTAAGGAGCAGTTTGATCCAATAGGTTTACAAAAATTTGAATATTTGCATATTTAATTTTATATAATTCTTAAGGTTAAGTCAGTCTACAATCCGAAGATTTTTTTTGAACACCACAGTGCTAGGCATGGTCCTGTTTTGAGGTGGTATGCCGTTGCCTTCCTCCGACCTTTGAGCTGACTTACCCAGCTAGTTATACGGCGACCTACAGTTTAACGTGGGTTCCGAACCACGGTGCTACTCGGTATTTTTCACATAAACAACACTGCCAGAGGGGAAAGAAGTGGAAAGTGACAGATAAAAATCCTAGGACCTGCGGGGATCTAACCCGCGACCTTTATATTTTTTTTGTCCAAAATATTTGAAAAAATCGAGGAACTACAGGAAAACAAGCCAATGTAATTATTTATTTATTTATTTTTAAAATCTTAAATGGTTCATACTACCTTTTCGAAGGAGCTTTACTAGAGAGGGTTTCTTTGTTAGTAAACTCCACGTGTGACGGGCTTGCTGCTGGATTGTAGCGTCACCTTTTACTCTCGACACTGGAGGACGTTCTCTTCCTCTCCCTCTTTCGCTCCCGCTAGCCGGCCGCCAGGGTTTATTCGCGGGAGCATAGCGGGAGGTTAGAATCTCTGGAGATGTCCTAATACTGAAAAATGGAAGCCAGCAAACTGCGCTTTCCGGCATTTGTTTGTGCCCAAAACATTGGTAGTATTATGTGGTAAAGTAGTTCTAGTCGTTGAAATGTGCGTTATATCTAAGTAAATACTCCAATATGACTATCAATTTAGTGGCACTAGTTAAATAAGGCAATATTCACACGGGGGTTTAAGCTAAAATATCCTTGTTTTGGGCACAACAGCATGGCGCCCTGGCTTCAACCAATGTCTGCTCCCAGCATAGGAAACGCCATCAAATGTTCAAATGTTTGTTAAGCTTAAGGGACTTAACTACGGGGTCATCAGTCCCTAAACTTACAAACTAGTTATGAACTACCTACAACTAAGGACGGCAAAAATATCCATGCCCGTGGGGGGATTCGAACCCCCGACCGTAGTGGCCGTGCAGACCGCGACTGAAGCGCCTCAGTCCCCTCGGCCACCGCGGCCGGCGAAACGCCATCTCCCCTTATTCTAACGTCCTTGGTTTAGCATTAGCAGGAATGAAAATGGCGGATGCACCAGCCTGTGTTTTTAGGAGCTCTAGGCTGGATGGTAGCGCCACCTTTTACTCTCGACACCGGAGGCCGTTCTCTTGGTCTCCCTCTTTCGCTGCCGCTAGCCGGCCGCGCGGTTTATTCAGGGGAGGCGTGTGCCCGGCTCACACGTGGGTGCGGCTGATGAATCAGGCGCCGTGTGCTGGTGGGCGGTTATTGACGAGTGCTCCATAAACAGCGCCTCCCGCCGCCGATGCCGCTCCCGTGCTCCTCCTTTTTGCAGTGATTTAAATAAAAGACTTGATTACGATGTCAGCCGCCGACCGCCGCCGCCGCGCCAGCCGATATGATCGCCGGGCTGTGTCGGGGGCCGTTTTTTTGCCTGACACGTCAAGGCGCGCCCGATACCGCGGCAAACCGGATAAATTGCACATGCAAATAAGGCGGCCGCTGCCTAACCCGCTTTCTGTCCCTACCCCCCACCCCCCCCCCTCTCTCTGTCTCTCTCTCGCTCTCTCTCTCTCTCTCTCTCTCTCTCTCTCTCTCTCTCTCTCTCTCTCTCTCTGTATCTATCTCTCTTCCCACTGCCGTTACCGAAGAGCAACGGGCCGCAATACGCCACAGAGTTGTCTCACACGCGCGGTGTGAAATTTTACTCTCTCTCTCTCCGGGCCGCACCGGCCAATAAAACACGCGCCGGTTTCTTTTCACTTTCGGACTCTCCGCTGTTGGAGGCAATATTTTTACGTCGCCGAATACGTACTTCGGTCTCGCCGTGTTATCCTTTTCCGGTCACCGCTAATCAGTTTTCGGACAAAGCGCGTGGCGAGCAGTAAAAGAAGACTGGCACACACGTTTGAAACCTTTCCGTCTTCTGCTGTTTTACCGAAAGAAAGGAAAAAAAATCAGGTGTAACAACATCGTTCCTCAATACGCCGCAGCTAGCTGCAACAGATCATATTACGGAGAGTGGTTGAGGGTAGATCTGCTATCATCACAGGCGTTAGCATCCTGTTGGGATTTGTGGTAGACCTCCTACTAAAGGATAATTCTCACTCGTTATGCAAAGGTTATCACAGTGGTTGCGAGAGATGGATTCAGTTTAGGACACCTCCGATTTTTCTATTCTCTCTCTCTCTCTCTCTCTCTCTCTCTCTCTCTCTCTCTCTCTCTATCTCTATAATAGACTAATACCAATGTCCTTTAGCTTGATATACGCGCGCACTCATTGCGAATGCGAGATATAGTAGTAATGACGGCACACAGAAATCCAGCGACAGCGCAAAGACTAAAGAGTGTTATTGATACTTAAAATAGATACGTTCTCAGCAGAATAAGAGCGTGAAACCTTTTCTTCATCTGCGTGGTGCTCGGCGACTGTTGTTTATTGAGTGGAACAGTCTCATGCAAAAGTGTTTTGTATTTTATTTGGTGCTCTTTTGACTCGCTGTTATTATAAGAGTCATACCCAGTAACAGTCATAACCAGTTAGTAATATGATGAAGGCAGCCTAAACCTTCCAAATCGCTCAGAACAATATAAGTTTTTTTGAAATGATCTTTGACGATCTTGAAGTCCCCAAAAGTCAATCGGATGAACTTCAAGCGCCATATGCCGTCGCTTGCGTGAGAAACTGTTGAGAGATTTGGGGCTCAATGTGGGTAATCGTGAATTTTTTTATTACAAAAAAGTCTGAGAAATGTGAACAAGATAAGTGCGAGGGTGGCACCAGAAGTAATAGTCAGTTGTTATTTTAACCCTCATTTTATCCACGCTTTCAGTATTTTTGCGGTATATTGATGCATACTTGAGAGATAGTGTCCTTTTGCATATAATTTTCGTCCCTTTTCATATGCCTTACACCGCCATGCAACTATGGTCTCTACGTGCCGACTGCAGAAATCAGGACCATCAGAAGGATTAACTTCTTTCTGACGTCACCGGCGAAAAAGGAAACTTATTTTCATGATGCGCCTCGTAAAACACTTGTTATGGTTCCGGTGACCTACACGCCGTCTAACCGCGGAGTGTTGCAGACCACTATCTTTAAATGTGAAAATCTTTAGAAAGAGTGGTGTAATACTACAAAGTGCAGCTCGTCAGGAATCAGCGTTGCCAACTTGACGGATTCCCCGTCAGATTTGACGGAATTTCAAGTTGTATGACGGATAAAATTTAGCTTTGACGGTTGGCGGATTTTTTTAGGGATATTATTAGAAATTTTTTTTTTTACCGGAAATTGCTGATTTGATACAATTTTGAAAAAAAAAAAAATCTTTCTTTGAAAATCTATTACGGATGCAAATCTTACTGTGTCTGCGAGACAGTGGTATAGTCTATTTGCAAGACAGCATATTATATTACCGAATTGTTGCGCCAAACCCCAATAATAAACATCTTGGATGACTGGAGAAGTATGTAAAAGAAACATTGCGATGGCATCTGGCTCTAATTTGCCTCGATGCAAAGATACGATACATGCATCAGTAGGAGCACGCTAACTTTGCTTTACGAGTTACTTCGGGGAATTCTGGATAATGAGCTCAGTACGTTGGCTGAATTTGATGGATTTTTGAATGCTTGACCGACTCGTAAACAAAGTAAGGAATATTTTACTTTATTTCTGCAAGAAAACGGAGAATATTTAATTTCGATGGATTTTTTAAATATTTTGCTGACGCATAAACAAAGTAACAGATCCTAAGTTTTAAAATGTATATTATTTTCTCTTTATTTTGCAAGAAAATACAGAGTTAAGTAATTCTGACGAATTTTCGGGTGTTGGTCTGACGGAAAAAAATTATCATGAGTTGGCAACACTGTCAGGAAACGAAGCAACAAACGCTCTGTACTGTACTTGGCAATAGTACTGCATTAGGAAACGAACCTGTATTACGGGTTGAAACGCGTTATGAGAATAAAACATGAAAGATCGCCCAGTGACCCAGTAGGGGTAGTCCTTCATTGCGTGATTCCATTTCTCTCCAGACCTCGCTGATGGTCATCCCGTCTACCAAGTTTCCGCCCGGCTGTTTTCCAGTACATGGGAAAACATTCTTATCTCCACTTCCTGCCGTTCGCAGGTCCGTGCGTCGGCTAATTAAACAGAGCACAATTCCCCAGGGCTGTGGAAACGAAATAGCAGGCTGTCACGTGACAGCGCGGTGTGCGTGATTCACAAGAGCCTGCCGGAAAAAGGCGGAGCGGAAGAGGCCTGCGTTGTCGGCGGCAGATGACGGCGTTTCTATTTCAATGCAAATCTTGCAGGACGGGGAAACGCCGTGGCAGAGCACGGAAATGAGTGCGTGCCTGGCGTGACGTCACGTGACGCGGCCTGCGGTCCCAGCTGGGCGGGCACTAATTACTGCAGCTGCCAGCGTCGCCTCAATGCAGCTCCACACGACACACTCACAGCTGCGCACAAACACAGATTTCTGAACCAGAAACATATAAACATCTTGGCTGTTTCAGGGTGCTGAGAGTAAGGCCGGTAACGCACTAGGCAGCCAGGCTGCGGCAGCCAAAATATTGAGCAGCCAGTTGGTGGCAGGCAGCGTTCGCAGCCAGCTGACGGCCAGTTGTACCCAATCAGCAGAGCGACATGGGAGATGTGATAATCGTCCACCTTTTGTCTCAAAAGAAACGCAAAGCAAATAAGAGATACTGGAATCTGCTTGCGGAGCGGCACTCGAAAGGTTTATTTCAAATCAAATGTTCAAATGTTTCTATAGATTATGGGACTAAACTACGGGGTCATCAGTCCCTAAATTTACAAACTACTTATGGATTAGCTAATCCTAAGGACGGCACAAATGTCCATCCCCGAGGGGGGATTCGAACCCCCGACCGTAGTGGCCGTGCAGACCGTGACTGGAGCGCCTCAATCCCCTCGGCCACCGCGGCCGGCAAGGTTTATTTAAAAATTACAAAAAAATGGTTGTTAAGCTTATGGCACTTAACTACGGGGTCATCAGTCCCTAAACTTAGAAACTACTTATTTACTACCTCATACTAAGGACGGCACAAATATCCATGCCCGAGGGGGGATTCGAACCCCCGACCGTAGTGGCCGTGCAGACTGTGACTGGAGCGCCTCAGTCCCCTCGGCCACCGCGGCCGGCTTAAAAATTACTTCAAGGATCTTCGATACTAAGCAGATCGCATTTTTAACTATACAAGGATGTCAGTCGAATCTTTTTATAACCTTCTCGAAAATATAAGAAATTCCATTACGGGTACTGATACTCGTATGCCAGCTTGTATAATCCCGGAAGAGAAACTGTTGATTAGTGAGTCGGAAACAAATATGATAATTCTTTGTTAATAATATTTGAAAATAATTGGGCAGGGAGTAGTATAGCAATTACATTTGGGATTTCCTCCCACCTCCTTGTATTCACATCACAATCACTACAACACTAGGAGAAAGGATGATATTCACTATTCAAGGTTAAATCTTTGGGCCGGCCGCGGTGGCCGCGGGGACTGAGGCGCTCCAGTCACAGTCTGCACGGCCACTACGGTCGGGGGTTCGAATCCCCCCTCGGGCATGGATATCTGTGCCGTCCTAGTTCGTAAGTAGTTCATAAGTAGTTTGTAAGTTTAGGGACTGATGACCCCGTAGTTAAGTCCCATAGACTATACAAACATTTGAACATTGTCTAACTTTGGCTCAGAAAGGGGTGAATTATGCTCCCACAAAAGTCTTTGGTCACTTACCAAGCAGCATCAAAAGTCTGGCAGATAGCCACCTAGTATTTAAAAAAGAAATTAAAGGAATTTCTGAAGGGCAACACCTTCTTCAATGTAGAAGAATTTTTAGATAAAACTTTAAAAAAGTAAAAAAAAAATTAAAAAAACAAAAAACAAAAAAATAAAAAAAATAAAAAACAAAAAAAAATATTGATTGTCCAGTATAGACAACATTTACTAAACTGACACGTTCCACATCATTACGAAATGTCGTATATATGATCTATGGAACAAGTATTAATCTAATCTAATCTACTGCTCACAAGACACATCCCAGATTTCCCTTCGTCTTTGAATTTCATGAATAAATTTCTGTGTGTCGAACGTAATGACAGCTTGGAGACAACGTGTGGCTGCTTCGTCAAGTGCGCGGAGATCGCTGGCAGCCTCACGCGTTCACTGCGAGGCACGCTGTTGGCACTGGCTGCCCGCAGCCAGCTGGCTGCCACTGCCGTGCATTCGGCCGCGTTTTGATGGCTGCCACTGCCGCAGCCACAAAATCCTGGCTGCCCAGTGCTTACAGCCGTTGTTTCATTGGCTGCCGCAGCCTGGCTGCCTAGTGCGTTACCGGCCTAAGTTGCGACTTTACGCGTGTCCTTCGCCGCATTTACATCTACTTGCATACTCTGCAAATCACATTGAAGTGCATGGCACAGGATTCATCGAACCACTTATATTTCTCTATAGTTCCACTCTCTAATAGCTTGCGGGGAAAAGGAACAGGTAAATCTTTCTATTGTCCATCTGATTTCTCAAAAAGTTTGTAAATCTATCGGACCAAACTGTGTCGTCAGCAGTCCGTAGCTTACAAACTACTTAAACCTAGGTAAACTAACCTAAGTACAAACACACACACACACACACACACACACACACACACACACACACATGCCCCAGGGAGGGGGCAACCGCGCGCTCCGCAGCGAGACGCTTTAGACCGCTCGGCTACTCCACCGCGGCATCTGATTTCTCTTATTTTATTGTGATGGTCATGTCTCCCGCCGGCCGCGATGAACATTTGAACATTTTGGAGGTAAACGATTAAATTTCAACCGTGTCTATGCCAATGTCTGTGGAGGGGTATTTTCGATAGTAATTTTGTTAACCAACAGAGAAAGATGGCGTTCATTGCAATTTTATAACTCCAAAATAACGGGATAATACTGAAGTACAAAGGATTTTATTTTAATCTAGCTGCTGATGTTTCTCAGACATGTTACGGGTTGTGTTGGAAAAACAGTCGATAGAAAACGTCAGTTAAGTGTTACGACACACCTAGCCAGATTTAGCGGATCACCTAGAAACGTACAAGAAGGTTACAACAAAATAGTATTTGTAAACATTTTAATTTTTTTAATGCAGTGTCCTTTATTTTCCATGCTTCCAAAGGGGCTTCAACAGTAAATAATCTCGTTTGATCTTGTATTGAGAGTACGTAAGAATGTTATATGTATATCGATTGAAAATATGTCAGGGATGAACGATTAACAATTTTTTCTATTGTTTCAGGTAAGTTGCCACTGGAGTTCCGTTGGTGAGGAGCTGGAGATCCTTTCTACTGGACTGCGACAGCGCAAGGCATTCAGGTCTTAATAGGCCTCGGCGGGTGCAACGGTTCCGACCGGCCGTCGTATCATCCTCAGCCCAAAAGGTATCTATGGATGCGCAGTCGATGGGCATGTGGCCACCACACCGTTCCCTTGGCCGTCGACAGATTTCTTGAGCGGAGTCGTCATTTCCTAATCAAGTGGCTCCTCACTTGGCCTCACAAGGGTTGAGTGCACCCCAACAGACAACAGCACTCGGCAGACCCGGACGGTGTGCTATCCAAATATTGGCCAAACCTTAACTTGGGTGGTTTGTCGGGTACCGAGTTATCCGCTGTGGCAAAGTCGTTTGCGCTGGTAGATAATGCTCCTGTATAATTGGCTGTAGTGATGCGGAGTGTACGACAACCCTCTCTTTTCTGCTGATTTGACGTAAGCTGACACCATTTCCTCCCTTGCGCCAATTTATTCACCTTAGGGTAGCTCTCAAATGTTCAAGTGTTTGTAGAGCTTATGAGACTTAACTGCGGGGTCATCAGTCCCTAAACTTACAACTTACGATCTAGTTAACATTAATGGCGGCACAAATATCTATGCCCGAGGGGGGATTCGAACCCCCGACCGTAGTGACCGTGCAGACCGTGACTGGAGCGCCTCAGTCCCCTCGGCTACCGCGGCCGGCAGGATAGCTCTCATACCGACCATCCGCAGTTGTTATACGCATTGTAGTTGCTTCCTTCTGAGGCCGGCTACACTGGTAGACTTGGTTTTCCTTGCGGGCTGTCCCTGCGTCATGTTACTTTGCTTCATACTACTTGCTTATTCTACGGAGAAACTCATTTTCGACGTCCTTCGGTACATCACATCCCGAACTCTTGAAGTCGCTACATTTCTGGTTTCTGCATGGTCCTTGCAGTATTGTGCTACCGAATATAAGTCTAAGAAATTTCTTTCTTCAGGTAAGCCTTATATTAGTAGACTCATTTTTAAGTTGGAGTACACTTTTACTTCATTGTTGGCCCATCATATGATTCGCTTCCAAGGTTTGCGGAATTTCTTCACTTTTTTTGCTATGCTGTCAGCAGGTTTGCTATTCTGCGTTATTAATGTCATTTATCTTGTTTTACTTCTTTCCTTGATTTAATTTCAATCCATGTTCTGTGTTCAGTAGACATGTAGTGAAATTCATTGTCACTCTTACAGAGGATGCCAATAACGAAATTTCCTTTGATATTCCATCATCATTAGTATTAATTCCTCTTTCAAGCATATGATTTATTTCTCTGGTTTGGTATTTAGAAATATACGTCAAATAAGAGCAATTTTGTTTTGGTCGTACGTGTTATTCTTCCATCTCAGTTTTTGTGAATTTTGTACATCTTCACTCTATATCAACTTGTAATTTAATGAAAATTTAAATCATACCAGCGACTTTTTATCGTCGAACGCTTTTTATAGTCGACAGGTACTAGGAAGATATGCTAACTTTTCTTATCCTTCCTGAAAACTATTGGATCTTCATATGATAGATCATCTACTTAAGACTTTGAACGTCATGTAAGTATGCGCTGCCAGACAGAATATCAGAATATGCCATAGTGCAACTATGGTTCGGAGTCGAAAAACTAGAGGTTCTTTGTGTTTTAATAGCCAAACATACTTCGTAGAAGCTTCTTCTTGAACTGTGGGTTTGCGTGTTGTGTTAATTAGATAGTGTTAGTTGCGTGGCTGCGTGAGATTTGAAATTCAGCTAATATTACTTCCTTTCAGCCCTGTTTTTATTTCTTATTTATGTATTTATTTGTTTATCATTCGTTGCTACACAGTTCCCCAACACTACTCCACACTGTTAGGAAACATAGCACGCCTGTAGCTACGTGAATTCAAGAGATCCACTGAAAAAACGTCTTGGAGAATAGTTATAGCGTACTGCAAATGTCAGGCAGCCACATGACTGTAACAACATTGGTTCTATAAATATTATAATAATGTATATGTACATATTCCACTTCTTCTCAAACTAAAGGACCGATATCTACGAAACTTAGTACAGAAATTCCTGAACAACCAACAACAATCGCCGTGGGGGTAAAAACCACGTACGACACATTGTTCAGAAGATATGACGTCAAAAAGAATTAAATGAAGGCTATAATTTACTACGTCTTTACTATCAACTTCATAAGCAGCACATTTCGCAGACAGCAGACTTATTTTCTAATATAACACTATACGAACCTGGAAAATTATTTTACCTGTCGGAAACATTGTTCAGGAGGTACGATATAATCACTGAGCTGCGAGAAACAGATGGACTAACATCATAATGGAATAAATACATGCCGGAAAATACTAATAGGATGACAAACAAACCCTAAAGATGGAGAAAATATTGCTAAACATGGTTGGGTACTAAAACAAAAACAAAGCCATAGATCCATACTACGTATTAGGAAGTAAACACGGAGAAAGAACTTCAACCACAAGATGATTATGTTCCGTTATTATGCTCGAGATTGCATAGATGATATATTTTTCAGAAGTTTGGTGCTGGGTATCAGGTCGTATAATATGTCGACACAAATTCAAAGCGCGAACTGCCCTGCAAGAGTTAATAATCGCATATCGGCCGGCACGGCGGTGAACAATTGCTGCCACCTGTTGTAGATTTGGCAACGCCGCGCAGCGCGGTGCGAGCAGTTTGCGTCAGCGGCTAGCATTACTTTTTAGCTGCAATTTGCTTGCATCAGCCTTCCTGCTCGGCTAGCAGTATAAATAGCTACACTTCTTCCGTGTACAGTAGCAAAGCTCCATCGACAAACATAACATGGACTGGAGATACTCTTCGGGCAATATTAGCGGTTGCTTCTCACGACAAGAACGTGATTTTCCTAAACACTGCAGGCAAATACCGTGCTGGTTCTTTTCAAAGGACATGGCCGATTTCCTACCCTATCTTTAGAAAAACAGTCTCAGCTTGTGCTCCGTCTCTGATCACGCTGTCGACAGGACGTCGAAACCGAATCTTCCTGCCTTTCGTCCGCCAGTGCAGATGTATAACGCGTCCACGTCAGTTCAGGGAAGGAGAAAAGTGTCTAGAGTTGATTTTTGTGGTGTGCTTTAGGGTATACAGGCGAATTCCTACGGACTGCTTCTCGAAGTGTGGTATGCAAATTTTAATTTACGAGCCTCTTGTGAGACAGAGCAAGCAATGCTGTCACGAGTTTGGCAACTGCACTGGAACCTTACAAAAAAACCAGATGGGATGGGCGGTGTGTAGCAGAACACTTTTTGTAGGTGCAATTTCTATAAACAACGCGTGGTCGTACAGCATCAGTAATGGTTTGTACTTAAACTAGATTCTTTTTTTGTTTAGAAATAATGCAAACACGTTATGTATAAGTGATAATAGAAACAACTGCTCTTAAGTGACAATTGTATGTTTGGTTGTGCTTACGTTTGAAGTGTCGCCTAATAATTAAACTGCGTCACACCTAATTCAATTCTTCAGTGCATAGGTAGACGAGTTAACCATCTAAACTGAAATAGAAGTGTAACGGGAACGGTACAGACACAGATATGCGTGTTTGATCAAAATACTATGTACTCCTTCCCCTCTAAACGTCGTAGATGTTTATAACGGTAATTTAACACTCTGCTTGCAGGTACACGTGTAATGTGGTGGCACGCTTTCTTTTGCTGTTATCACAGCAGCTAACAGACACGAGTAATTTCCACTATATTATATAGCGTTGTTTTTGCCGAAAACTTACGCCTTGAGACGGTGGATGTGTAAAAAATGCAGCCTGAGTCTTGCAAACTAGGAAACAGCAACCAGATATTTATTCACAAAAACAGCGCCGTATCTGTTTCGGACGGACAGGTCTCATTGTGGGACTCACTGCGCACATTTATTATGTATCCGATGGATTTTGGATTACTTGTTAGAACTCAAACAGCTGTTACAGATATTTAAAAAAATAGAAATAAAAAATAAAATGACAGTAAAAACATTATAGCCACGTAGAAGTAGTAAGTTTCCTCCACATTCACTATTCCTGCAACATAAACAAGAGACATTGCAACGTAATGACACCAGGTTTTCGAAAATCGGTTTTTACGCTTTATTTACATTGTTTCCGATCGTTATTGTGTACAATCAAAGCTAACCGGCCTGATTATCACTTCATATTTTGTTAGCGGGGCACTTACACCCTAAGTAATTGTCAAGATAATGCCGATTAAATAACTGACAATCCAATGTAAACCGCAACAAATGCAATTTTCAACATGAACAGCCTTATGAAGATGTATACATGTATCCAAAACCGGTGAAAGAACGCAAAGAGCGATACTTTTCATATTACACTAGACACAAAGTGAATGTTGATGGCTTGAAGTGAACTGTGCGTAAATGAAGCACTAGTTCATCCGAAAGTCTTTTGCTAGGATATCGGGACGTTTAGGACAGCAGTAAATCAATGTTTTTCAAAGTAATAACAGCCATTGTTACTGGAGCAAGAGCATTATTGTACTAATAGAGAAAAGGCTACTTCAGTCGAAACAAGAACCCGGGAATTTCACTGTCACCGTCGCACTGTAAGGTAAACTCCGTCAGTTATTTAATGGGTCCACTCAGATTCCTCAGAGTGGCATATTACGTATTGTTGTTCATAATACTTCAAATCCTATTTCTTGGAAGTTTCGTATCAGGCAGATTCCGTTGCAGAGTGAAAATATCATTATGGCACAGTCTAGGCTGTGGCCAAGCCATGTGTCCGCAACATCCTTACTTTCAAGAGTGGTAGTGTTGCAAGGCTTGGTAAGAGAACTTCTGTCACGTTTGGAAGGTAGGAGGCGAGGTACTGGCGGAAATAAAACTGGGGACGAGCCGTGGGGCGTGCCAGGATAACTTAGCCGGTATAGCGCTTGTCTGCGAAAGGGCAAAGGTCTCAGGTTCAAATCCTAGTCCGGCACAAAGTTTTTAAACTACTAGGAATTTTCATATCAGCGCACGCGCCGCTGCAGAGTGACAATATCATTCTTGAATCCTATTAATAGTTCGCAGATAAGACTTTCCAATGGATCACTGTGATTTCGCAATATTTTTTATAACTGGCTTTAGGAAGTAGCACACTCAAGATTAACTAGGTGAGCATTTTCTGTCGCTTCTAGCCGGATCGTTCTGCGTCACCACAGACGATCTGTATTTGACACTGTGGCAATCGATGTGATAACATGACGATTTACTAGTTCTCAAAGCTACATGATTTACGTAAGACTGATATTGCAACTTCTGGAGAAGATGAAAGAAGACTAAGATTTGACCATCACACTGCCCTGTTGTGCATTGTCTTGCTGGAGGATGTATGTCCCTGCCTCCCTCCAACCTCTGGACTTATTTAGCATGCAGCATAACACTGCCTCCGAATGTCGGATATTTGAGGAGATAGTACTGCATTCCTGTCTTTGGGTCTAGTTATTCAACAATGTCAGGCTACCTATATTTTTAAAGTCTGATTATTTTCCACAACGTCCTGATGCTTTTGTCGAGAAAGTTCCCATCACTATCTTCCCCCTAAAATTATTTTCCTTCTTAATCTTCCTTTTTCACAATTATTTTTAGCCCATATACTTTAGGTAAATAGGTTTTGTTTAAGTAAGTGTATCGTAAATTAACCAGATTTCCACTTTTAATAAAGGAAATGAGTTTCCTTTATGAATCAGCTATAATTGTGAATTTTTGTGAATAAAACCGTCTAGATCGCTTTTAATGCTTTTTTTCATTTATCGTTTCGTGTAGATTACTGGAAACAAGATTGAGAAACGTCTCCGATTATGGCAGTAGCCGAAACGACATAATGAATAAATAAGTTAACAGAGATGTAGACGGTTTTATTCACAAAATAGTTTTCACTTTATTACAAGCACTGCCTTACACAAGCACTACCTTCACTTACACAAGCACTACCTTCATTTGTACATACCTACTAGAAAAGTTGTCAAATTTAACGGAGTGTTTCAGCGCACTTCATCGCCTCCGGAAATATACGCTGTTCTTCTGCAATAATTCACCATCTCCTGCAATTTCATGACCAATGTCCTAAAAGCAACTTCTGTATTTAACTGAAAGTCTACCCATATTGAACTCCGTTCTATTGACACAATGGCTGCAATTATATTTATAACCCTCAAAATTATAATATGTGCTAAATACACGTATGTAGAAAGACCGTTATGAATACCAGCTTGTTATTGTTTTATTGCGGACAGATACATTTTTACCGAGAGCGTGGCTATCAGAATTACTTGTATGTTTTATTTAAACATAATACCTTTGATGACGATGATTCCATGTGGCATTTTTGGCCGTTAGACCCCAGCTGGGCTCTTGTTCGGCCTGCCTTATGTAAGTCTTTAGGTGACGCCACTGGGGATAGTTTCGTGTCGCTAAAATAACAACACCAGCCCCGACCCGACCGGAAATCGAACCCCGGCGCCCTGCGTGGCAACCTTCCACGCTGTCCACTGGACAGTATCTTTGCTAACAAAGTGCTTAAGATGTTATCGTAGCTCGTTATAGCTGGAAGTAATAAAACATGGAAATATTTCAGAAGTTCCAGAGCACACCAATTTCCAAGTAGCTGGGCGCCGCATTGGCAGTTTAACTCAGTGAATGCCACGTCTAAGCTCTTTCGTTTTACGAGCCCGCACTTCTCATTAAACTTCCTCGCCACCGTTTGAGTTCTTCAAGAAAGAAAAGCGTGTAAAGTGTGCGGTCCATTGAAAAGCCATTAAAGTTCGTCTTTGGCAATTTGTAGCGTGGTTCATCTTTACCTCTTCATATTTCCATAGTCGTTCGTCAGGAGCGTAAAGATGAGCCGCAGTGGAAGTTAACTCTTTCAATGAAGACAACAGCTCTGGAGTTCCATTTTAACGTTGCATTTACTCCAATTTGACGCCTGAAAATGAGCTGACACATGAAACGCGTTGCGATTTGTATTTAAAATCCACTTAGCTTAAAATTAAACTGGAACCGGTATCAGAATTGTATGATAATTAAAGCTCAGGTTTGTCTCTGTACCTCACAAGTGGTATTTACAAGCACCGAATTTCAGAATGATAGTCATCATCATCAACATCATCATCGTCATCAGTGTTCTGCCCTAAGGCAGGTCTTCACATGTAGTTCTCCATGCAGTCCTGTCGTTTGCTACCCTCTTTGTTTTCTCGTGTTTCCTGTCCTTACACTGCCAACCATCTGGAATCTTCTGCGTCTTCTTCTTCTTCTTTCATTCACTGTTCCCTCCATAGCATCCATCAGCAGATAATCTCCTCTCATAAAATCCCCAAACCAATTACGTTTCCTCTTTCTGATTATCTTTTAAAATTTCTACATCTACATACATTCTCAGCAATCCACTCAAAGGTACGTGGCGAAGGGTTCTCAGTACCGCTACTATTATATGCCTTCCTGTTGCTAGAGGAAAAACGAATACTTGTGTGCGCCCGTACGAGCCCTAATCTCTCCCTCTTCACCTCTCAACACCCCATTTTTCACTTTGTCTGCCCACTTTATCCCTCCCATCCTCCTCCAAGTAGACTTGTCAGATGCTTCTACTTTTTCGTCGTCTTCTCTCAGTGCCCATGCCTGAGCGCCATTCAGTGCCAGACTCCATATAAAACATTTTGTCGGTCTCTTCTTCTGATTCCTGTCCGTACACCCAAATAGAAGGCTCATCTTCTGGTTAAATGCCTCCTTGGCAATTGCTATGCGATTTTCCACATAACTATGGCATCTCTTTTCATCCGTAATTATGCTTCCCAGGTATTTAAAACACTAAATGTCTTATTTCCTGACCTTGCCTTATAGTTGCTTCTACTTGTCTTGAGGTTATAACCATACATTTTAATCTTTTTTCTTATTTACTCTCCTTTCAAATTCCTCGCAGGTCTTACTGAAATCCTTTCATTCTCTGCCAGTTACACCTTATCATCTGCAAATGAATACCTTTTATTCTCCTACCACCGAGCCGTACACCTCTGTTCTGTTACATACATTTTTAATAATACTATAGTAAGTAAATACTACAACCAGCCACAAGATTTCTGTAAATCAATTTCATAGTTACTAGTTTTGGGCCTGAGCCCATCATCAGACGGTAGTGTTGATTTCAGATCTACATTAGTGTCCACAAATAACAAAGTTATGTGAATCCAAGGGTTACAAAGTTTATATATTTCTATCCTAAATATAACAGTTCTTGTATTGTTTACGTATGAATTAAAATTACATCTATGCTTATACACTGAACTTAATTCAGAGAAAGGTCTTCTTCATTCGTTATAGGAGATATATATGTTTTTGTATCGCTCCATGTTGATCTGTGAGGTTCACTAAATTGAAGATGGCGCCGTTTGTTTACACCGGCTGATTCCATGCACCAAGGAACGTGACATTAACAGACAAGGCTACTGCAAAAATACTTATGCTCATTTTTAAATAAATAAATTTAATTTTACATTTGAAATCAGCTTCTAATGGCCAAAGAAGATAATTTTCTATCAGTTCTACATCTATATAAATACGGCCGGGGCGAGTGGCCAAGCGCATTAAGGCGCTATGCTCCGATGCACGAGGGCGTTGCCCGTCCGTGGTTCGAATCCCCACTCGGCCCGGGATGTTTGTTCTGTCCTTAGTATAAGTTAGTTTATAAATAGTTTGCAAGTTTGGGGACTGATGACCCCGCACTGAAGTCTCATAAGCTTAACAAAAATATGAACATTTTGAACATAAATACTCTGCAAGTCACATTGAAGTGCATGGCAGAGGGTTCATCGAACCGCTTTTATGATGATTGTCTACAGTTCTATTTTCTAATAGCTCGCGGAAAAAAGGAACACACAAATCTTTCCGTTTTCGATTTCATTTCTCTTATTTTATGTTCATGATCATGTCTTCCTATGTTGGTGGGTACTAACGAAAATTTCTTCGCATTCGGAAGAGAAAGTTGGTGAAAGAAATTCCGCAAATAGATCTCGTCGCAACAAATAACGCATTTCTTTTAATGATTTTCACCCCAACTCGTGCATCATTTCTGTGACACTCTCTCCCCTGTATCGCGATAGTACAAAACGAGCTGCCCTTCTCTGAACTTTCTGTAAATCGTCTGTCAGTTCCACTTGGTAGGGATCTAACACTGCGCAGTAATACCCCAAAATAGGACGGACAAGTGTAGTGTAGGCAGTTTCTTTCAGTAGAGCTGTTGCATTTGTTAAGTGTTCTGCCAACGAAACGTAGTATTTGGTTCGCTTTCCCTACAATATTTTCTGTGTGTTCTTTCACTTCGTTTCCTAGGTATTTGGTTGAATTATCGGCCTATATATTAACTGATTTATCGTGTAAATGAAGTTTAACGCCGGCCGCAGTGGCCGAGGGGACTGAGGCGCTTCAGTCACGGTCTGCACGGCCACTACGGTCGGGGGTTCGAATCCCTCCTCGGGCATGGATATTTGTGCCGTCCTTAGTTGTAGGTAGTTCATAAGTAGTTTGTAAGTTTAGGGACTGATGACCCCGTAGTTAAGTCCCTTAAGCTTAACAAACATTTGAACATTTTTTGAAGTTTAACGGGGTTCTTTTAGTTCTCATTATTAAGGGTCAAATGCCGTTTTTTGCACCATACAGATATCTTATCTAAATCATTTTGCAGTTTCTTTTGATCTTCTGGTGACTTTACTAACCGATAAATGACAGCATCATCCGCGAATAACCTAAGAGAGCTACTCAGATTGTTTCCCAAACTGTTTATAAAAATAAGGAACAATAGGGGTCCTATAACACTTCCCTGCAGAGCGAGCGCCAGATGTCACTTCTACTCGATGACTTTCTGTCAAAAGCAACGTAGCCTACTGTGTCCTGTCCAACTGGAAATCACGAATCCAATCGCACAATTGTGACGGTATGCCATAAGTTTGTTCGTTCAAATTTAGCCGTAGTTCATGGGTCATCTACGTTACAGCGCTATTCACCGAATCTTATTGTCAGATGTATATCGCTAGAATAGTTACTGTAAGGAGGTTAAAATCTATGGAGGTTCCCTAACACAGAAAAACAGAAGCCAGCAAACTGGGCAATCCGGCATTTGTTTGTGCCCAAAACATTTGTCGTAGTGTGTGTATACAGGGTGTTAAAAAAAGGTCGGCCAAAGTTTCAGGAAACATTTCTTACACACAAAGAAATAAAATATGTTATGTGGACGTGTGTCCGCAAACGCTTAATTTCCATGTTAGAGCTCATTTTATCACATCTCTTCAAATCACAATAATCATGGAATCGAAACACACAGTAACAGAACGTACCAGCGTGACTTCAAACACTTTGTTACAGGAAATGTTCAAAATATCCTCCGTTAGCGATGATACATTCATCCACCCTCGCATGGAATCTCTGATGCTCTGATGCAGCCCTGGAGAATGACGTATTGTATCACAGCCGTTCACAATACGAGCACAAAGAGTCTCTACATTTGGTACAGTAGTTGCGTAGACAAGAGCTTTCATATGAAAGTCAAGAGGGTTGAGGTCAGGAGAGCGAGAAGGCCATGGAATTGGTCCGCCTCTTCCAATCCATCTGTCACCGAATCTGTTATTGAAAAGCGTACGAACACGTCGACTGAAATGTGCTGGTGCTCCACCGTGCATGAACCACATGTTGTGTCGTACTTGTAAAGACACATGTTCTAGCAGCACAGGTAGAGTATCCCGTATGAAATTATGACAACGTGCTCAAGTGAGCGTAGGTGGAAGAACATGAGGCCCAATCAAGATATCACCAACAATTCCTGCCCGAACGTTCACAGAAAATCTGTGTTGATGACGTGAATCGAGGAAGTACAGTACATACTAACGAAACAATTGGGTATTTTGACAATTGTCTGCACGAATTATTTCAGTTTGAATTTAAAGAGAAATACTAAAATGAGCTCTAACATGGAAATTAAGTGTTTCCGGACACTTGTCCACATAACATATTTTCTTTCTTTGTGTGTGAGGAATGTTTCCTGAAAGTTTGGCCGTACCTTTTTGTAACATCCTCTATAGTAGTTCTAGTCGTTGAAATATATGTCATATTTAAGTAAATACTCTGATGTGACTGTCAGTTTAGTGACATTACGTAAAGAGAACAATATTCCCACAGGATTTAAGTGAGGAATCTTTGTTTTGGGCACAATAGCATGGACCTTCTGGATTCAAGCAATCCCTGTTCTCAGCATAGATAACCCCCACCTCCTTTTATTGTATCATTGGACCGCTGCGTCATGTGTCGGCACGTATCCTCGCCGTGTGCAGTGACACTTGGAGGAGCTGTGGCAGTGGTCTAGAGGCAGCCCTTCTGGGTGGCGTGCCCCCATACTTGAGCCGTAATGAGGCCGCGTGGCAGCGAGGCGCGACGCTGCCAGTGTCGCCGCTGCTCGCTCTGATTAGCCCGCCGCTGCTCGCTCAGTCGTGATCTCGGCCCGCTGCCGGCCGCTTTCCACCCTTGGCACCCGATATTAATTTAACGAGCCACAATCTCTGCCCGCCACTAATAGCCTGCTGACTGCTGACAGGCGCCAAGTATCCATTAATGGTTATGAAAAGTGTGGGGCATTTATAACGTCGTCACACTTTTTGATAACACTTGTGCTGCCAGACCTTACAGATAGCAGAGTGTGTCAACTTATTACGTACACGAAGTACATCGGTCAAGTATTACTGCTGTGTCTCACTTTAGAAATGTATTACTGGGACCATAGTCGAAGCAAGGATACTATTTCGGGAAGGGTTTTCCATGAATTGACATTGTAATAAGGTGTACTCTTAAAACTCCAAACGGCACTGATATATATATTTAATGGCATAATATAATAAACTTCATTCCAAATGACTGTATACTTTTCCCGTAAGAGTAGAGGCACTAAGAGGTACTAAGCAAAGAGGAGAAAGCTGAACTGTGGAAGGAATATATAGAGGGCCTATATAAAGGAAATAAACTTGAAAGCAGTATTCTAGAAATGGAAGACGAAGTGGAGGAAGATGATATAGGAGAGCGCTGAAGGACTTGAGTCGAAACAAGGCCCCTGGAGTAGATGATATTCCGTCTGAACTGCTGATATCGTTAGGAGAGCCTGTCATGGAAAAATTGCTCCACCTGGTATGCAAAATGTATGAGACAGGGGAATTACCATCAGACTTCAAGAAAAATATCGTAATTCCAATTCCAAAGAAAGAAAGTGCAGACAAATGTGAATATTACAGAACTATCAGTTTAAAAAGTCATGATTGAAAAATACTAAACGAATTATTTATAGACGAATGGAAAAACTTGTGGAATCTAACCTCGGGGAAGATCAGTTTGGATTTAGGAGAAATGTAGGAACACTGGAGGCAATACTCACGTTACGCATAATCTTAGAAGATAGGCTAAGGAAAGGGAACCTACATTTTTAGAATTTGTAGATTTGGAGAAAGCTTTTGACAGTGTCGACAGGTATACACTATTTCAAATTCTGAAGGTATCAGGGGTAAAATATAGGGAGCTAAGAGTTATATTCAACCTATACAAAAACCAGACGGCAGAAAGGGCCGTAGAGGTTGGGAAGGGAGTAAGACAGGGTTGTAGCCTTTCCCCACTGTTGTTTAATCTGTATTTTGAGCAAGCGGTGGAAATTTGGAGAGGGAATTAAAGTTCAGAGAGAAGAAAGAAAAACTTTGCGGTTTGCCGACGACATAGTAATTCTGTCATAGACTGCAAAAGATCTGGAAAAGCAACTGAATGGAATGGACAGTGTCTCGAAAGGAAGATATAAGATGAACATTAACAAGAGTAAAACGAAGGTAATGGAATGCAATGTCAGAAAATCAAGCGATGCTGAAGGAATTAGATTAGGTAATGAGACGATAAAAGTAGTAGAGGAATTTTGTTATTTGGGTAGGAAAATAACTTCTGATGGCCGAAGTAGAGAAGATATAAAATGCAGAATGACTATGGAAAGAAAAGCGAAATTTGTTAACATCTAATATTAATTTAAATGTTAGGAAGTCCTTTCTGAAAGCATTTGTCTGGAGTGTAGCATTGTATGGGTGTGAAACGTGGACTATAAGGAATTCCGATAAATGGATGATAGCTTTTGAAATGTGGTGCTCCAGACGAATGATGAAAATTAGATGAGTAGATCACGTGACTAATTAGGAGGTGCTTAACCGAATCGGGGAGAAAAGGTGTTCCTGGCATATCCTGACTGAGAAAAGGGATAGTTTGATTGGACACACACTGAGACATCAAGGAATTGTCAACTTAGCATTAGAAGGAACCGTGTGGGGTAAAAATCGTAGAGGGAGACCAAGGGACGAATACAGTAAACAGATTCAAAAGGATATAGGTTGCCGAACATATTCTCAGATGAAGAGGCTTGCACAGGACAGGGTAGCGTGGAAGCTGCATCAAACCAGTCTGCGGACTGAAGACTGCAACAACAACATGTCACCATGGTATAGAAACAAAGTTAACGTCTTAAGAATCTAGGTATTCTCAAAAAAGAAAGGCAAATAACATCATAAAACGCGGATCGAATCACGGTTGCTAATCTGAAAAGCAGTGGTTGAAGCTTTTAATAACTTCATAAGGGTACTAAGAGAAACTTTACCTAACTCAAATTTTTACGGTACGTGAAAGCTGTCTAATGGCATAAAATAAGTGATCAGATTGCCTTTCGATTAGATACGACCATACCTTTCTTACATAAGAACATCAAGAAATATTGCTTACTCACACTGTAGTACACTTACTTTTTTTTCTCTTTGTCTATGCTCCCGCACAGACAGGGTCGGCTTTGTTAAGTCGGATTTGGCGTGTTGATATTTACGGGGTGGTCTAATGCCCTACCTGTTGCCACCCCCGGCCCCTCGGGAGAAAATGTGTACCCCAAAGTCTGCGTATAGTATTATGTGTGTGAGAAAGGGTAAAGTGTTACGAAATGTTTGCGAATCGTGTAGCTGAGGCGGTACTTGGAGAGGAGCCCAGTATTCACCTAGGGGGATCTGGAAAACCGCCAAAAAGCATCCCGGCGGCCGGCTCTCCGAACCCGTCGTTAATCCGCCGGGCGGATTGGAACCGTGGTCGGTACACCTCCCCGTCTCGCAAAGTGGTGCGTTAGAACACACGGCTACGGGTATGACGTAATTACTAATATGAGTTTAAAGTAAACAGCTCAAATCTCTAAAGAACAATGAAGGTTCAGACCCCGAAAGGGTCACTAATAGTTTCCACACAGAATAACCGCCAGATTTAGTCCCTCTTTACCGTAATTTACCTTGTATACCCTGAGGAAGGAATTCTTTCAAGCGATTTAAAAACATTATAGTGGCAAAGGAGCACACAAAAGAAGACGCCTGGAAAAACTAAGTAAACTGCTCATTATTATTATAATCATCGTAACTGTCAATACATTTAATCCACTCTGACACGAGACGATAATTTCCTCCAAGCAGAAATGTTTGTAGTTAGAGGACCATGATTTTTACCGAGGTGTGCACCTCGGCCGGCCGCGGTGGCCGAGGTGACTGAGGCGCTCCAGTCACGGTCAGCACGGCCACTACGGTCGGGGGTTCGAATCCCCCCTCGGGCATGGATATTTGTGCCGTCCTAGTTCGTAAGTAGTTCATAAGTAGTTTGTAAGTTTAGGGACTGATGACCCCGTAGTTAAGTCCCATAAGCTTAACAAACATTTGAACATTTGTGCACCTCGTCGTCCGATGGACATGAATGTTTTTCTAAAGGGCTACAGGAAATATGGGAATCGCATGAGCATGTGTAACGGATTCCCAGCCTCTGCAAAATACAGGTAGGCTTAATTTTGGCCGCAGTGGAGTAGCCGAGCGGTCTAAAGAATCTCGCTGCGGAGCGCGCGGTTGCTCGCCGTGGAGGTTCGAGTCCTCCCTGGGGCATGGGTGTGTGTGTTTGTCCTTAGGTTAGTTTACCTAGAGTTACGTAGTTAGTAAGCTACGGACTGATGACCACGCAGTTTGGTCCAATAGATTTACAAACATCTGAACAGCTTAATTCTGATACAGAATGATGCCAGTTATTGTTTGTCGTCATTTCAGGAGCTTGAGCCCCACTTAGGCGATGATGATATTATGATAAGGACGACACAACACCTAGAGTGGAGAAAATACCCAAACTGACCGGGAATCGAACCCTGGCCACCTGGATGGTAATCTACTACGCTTGTCTATTGTAATATGGAGGCGGACTGCCTAACTACCGCATATGCACGCTTGTTATTCGTCACGCGGAACTGCCACGTGGAATAAGACGTCGTATTGCGGACTGGGCGGCCCTTCCCGCCGGAGGTTCGATTCCTCCCTCGGGCATGCGTGTCTGTGTCGTCTTTAGTATAAGTTCAAGTAGTTTGTACGCCTAGGGACTGATGACCATAGCAGTTTAGTCCAACAGATTTACAAGCTGGGCGAATCTGGGAATTTGTATCTGACGGAAGGCGTGCCTAGGTAGTCCTTGCAAGTGTGGTGACCACTGTGTCCCCAGTGGTGTAGGGGTCAGCGCAACTGCATAGAAAGCAGGAGACCCGGGTTCGAATTCCGGCTGGGTACACATTTTCAGCTTTGCCCAATGGCAGTTGATGTCATATATTCTATGAATATTAAATAATAATAACAACTGCAGGATCAGAAGTGACGTCTGTTCTTTCGGAACAGACGCCACATGTATATAGATTTACAAACACTTGATCTTGTTATAACATTATTCTCTTACTTTCCAGCAGATGAGAGATTTGCATATTATAGCCGGCCGCGGTGGCCGAGGGGACTGAGGCGCTCCAGTCATGGTCTGCACGGTCACTACGGTCGGGAGCTCGAATCCCCCCTCGGGCATGGATATTTGTGCCGTCTTTAGTGTTAGCTAGTTCATAAGTAGATTGTAAGTTTAGGGACTGATGACCCCGTAGTTAAGTCCCATAAGCTATACAAACATTTGATTTTTGCGTATTATATTTTTGATAGTTGCTACAATTTTAGTGCCACAAAAGCTACTACATACGATGGTATGGTATGGTATGATGAAAAAGGTGTTCGACGCGTTGCCACACTGCAGACTGCTAACGAAGATACGATAGATTCAAAGATTTTGGAAGACTTCCTAAGTAATAGAACGCAGCAGTACGTTTTCGACGGCGAGTGTTCATCAGAGACGAGTGTATCGTCAGGCGTGCCCCAGGGGAGTGTGATAGGACCGCTATTATTTTCTATCTATATAAATGATCTGATGGACAGAGTAAGTTGTAATTTGCGGCTGTTTGCTGATGATGCTGTGGTGTATGGGAGGGTGTCATCTGTAACTGACTGTAATAGCATACAGGATGACTTAGACAAAATTTCTAGTTGCTGGGAAGAATGGCAGCTAGCTCTCAATGTAGAAAAATGTAAGGTGATGCGCATGAGTAGAAAAAACAATCCCATAATGTTCGAATACAGCATTAGCAGTGAGCTTCTTGACGCTGTCGCGTCGTTCAAATATCTAGGCGTAACATTGCAGAGCGATATGAAATGGAACGAGCATGTAAGGACAGTTGTGAGTAAGGCGGACAGCCGACTTCGGTTTATTGGGAGAATTTTGGGAAGATGTACTTCACCTGTAAAGGAGACCGCGTATAAAACGCTTGTACGACCACGTCTTAAGTATTGCTCAAGTGTTTGGGACCCGCAGCAGATCAGTTCAAAGGAAGACATAGAGGCGGTTCAGAGGCGAGCAGCTAGATTTGTTACCGGTAGGTTCGACCAATGCGCGAGTGTCACGGAAATGCTCCGGCAACTCAATTGGGGATCGCTGGAAGAAAGACGACGTTCTTTTCGTGAATTTCTGTTAAGTAAATTTAGAGGGCCGGAATTTTAAAGCTGAGTGTAGTACGATCTTGCTGCCGCCTACTTACATTTCGCGTAAAGATTACAAAGACAAGATAAGAGAAATTAGGGCTCGTACGGAGGCATATAGGCATTCTTTTTTTCCTCGTTCAATTTGGGAGTGGAATAGGAAACGCCTAGTAGTGGTACAGTGTACCCTCCGCCACGCACCTTACGGTGAATTGCGGAGTATGTCTGTAGATGTAGATGTAGAATGTGCAGCTGCATTCATTTCACAATAGTTTCGCGGTACGTTTTTACGAGAAAGACGCTTGGCGACGCTCCAGTTGCGAGGCTGCAGAAAATCGCCGGGAGTTTGGCGACTGCGGTGTTTGGTTAGGCTGCGGGTGCAGGTAGAGGCAGTCGGCGAGTCAGCAGCAGGACGGCGCGAGCAGCAGCCCTGAGGGCCCCGCCCACACACCGCCGCGCCAAGGCCGACACCACCTGCCAGGCGCCGAGCACACGCCACACGCGCGGACCATGTGTGCACTGTGATCGTACTATACCCGGGCCGCTGACACTTTGCACTTGACGTTTACAAATAACAAGTGAAGAGCAAGAAGCGCGAGGCGCTAGTCGCTAGGAACGATCCAATCACAGCGCGATAAACACTTCCGGTGATCACGTGCCGTGACGTCAACGTTCCCGCGTTGCCGGCTTTGTTCAGTGTTACCGTAAACAAAGTTGTGTATAGTGTTTATCGCGTGTTTATGTTGTGTGTACTTTTTTCGCTGCGATTTGTTTTACTGTGAGTGGTTTAACTTGACTTTACGAGTTCAAGTAATTGGATAATGTCAACGAAAAGACGTTTCTCTATTGGCTGCAGATATGTCAATGAACTTCTTTTATATTCGCTCGTGAAACAAAATAAGCCTATTACACCAACATATGCAGTAGACGAAATCGCCAAGAAGCAGCGTCACAATGAAATAAATCTGTCCCCATTTCACTGCCGTTTTAACCCTATAAAATTGGTGTGGAGTGACGTGAAGAATTACTTAAGGATCAATAAGTCTTTCACAATAACAGAGGTCGAAAAGCTGTTGCATGAAGCTGTTGCTACTGTGGCAGCGCAAACAGTGGAAGGGATCATGAACAGTTAATGATTTGTCTTGGTGATGACGATTTTGGCAGCGACGACAACAGTCAAGATGGGGAGCTGGATGTAATTGTACCATTGTCGCCGTAAACTGGTGAGTGAAAATCATTGATTATAAAACGTAGACAGAGACGTTACTATCTTGATTATTGTTTATTTCGTATCTGTCGTGATCCAATGTTTATTTTCTATATTGCTTTGCTCCATTATTGAAAGCGTGTGTGTTGTTGTTCTCTGGTCTCCATTAATATGCCGTTAAATCCTGCTCAAGAACGAGTTATTATATGCACTTTTATTACTCAATAGCTTACATGTACGAGATGCAATTGAAAACCGTTGTGTCTGCTGTGTGTATAGAGGCTAGTGTTGCAACGTCGCTAAAGCAGTGTAGCCAACTTAACTCGCCGTAACGCGAAACGTGAAGTGCAATGTTTCAGCTGCCCGGGTATACGCTAGGGCATGCGCATCCGCCATTTTTGTTCCTTAGGTTCGAAGCGCGATTATAGAATATGGCAGTCAGTACGCTTTCAGCATGGTGGGCTGTGCAGCTCCAAATTGTTCTATTTTATTTATTTATTTATTATTTAACATGCCTCATTACATAGTAATATTACATGCTTGATGGTTAGATTCAGGCGATTACATCAAATATTTTTGCAAACACAAGTACAGTATATAAGTTGACAGGGTTTACAAAGGAACAAACAATTTTATACAGCAGAAAATCTTATTGAATTACAATTTTTGTAAAAGTCTGTAGTGAATTTATGTACTAAGTCATATTTACTGACGGCCCATCCTCCTCCTTTGGCAGCTTTTATTTTTTTTATATTTTATTTATTTATTTATTTTTTTTTTTTTTCTGAGATGGTCCCTCTCTTTCAATAAATTGCAGCCAGCAGTCAAAAAGCACGTGCTCAATAGTCTGGGCAGCACTGTTACATGTGCACGTTCCGTCTTCAATTATTTTGAACCGCTGATAGTAGGCTTTCAGTTTCCCATGACCTGTTAACATAGCTGTAAAATTCTGAGATATTGGAAGTTTAATCAGTAAGCGTTGTCGGATCGTAGGAAAATACGGTTTAGTGCTTCAAATGTTCAAATGTTTGTATAGTCTATGGGACTTAACTACGGGGTCATCAGTCCCTAAACTTACAAACTACTTATGAACTACTTACGAACTAGGACGGCACAAATATCCATGCTCGAGGGGGGATTCGAACCCCCGACCGTAGTGGCCGTGCAGACCGTGACTGGAGCGCCTCAGTCCCCTCGGCCACCGCGGCCGGCGTTTAGTGCTTCTCCCGTTTTTTGTTCTTTGCCACTCAATTCCCCATTTGTTCCTAAGCTCTTCTCGAAGTTTCTTCTTTACGGCACTTGTAGGTATTTTGATGTCGCGTATTGATTGTCGTGATCGAGCTGCTCTTTTAGCAATGTTGTCCGCTAGTTCATTTCCCCATATCCCTTGATGTGCCTTAACCCATTCGAAATGCACCAGCCAGTTGTGTGTCTGCAACCTTCTGATTTTACATATTATTTCTTCAAACAACAAGTTGTGGTTCTTCGGATTTCGCAAAGAGTCCAAAGTAATCCTGCTGTCGGCGTGAATTACTGCAGTTGTATCAGTATTCGAGAGATTATTTATGAACTCAAGAGCATTGAGGATGGCAAATTGTTCCGCTTGATTGTTGGAGCATTCATTAGATAGATTTATTTGTATCCGGTAAGTAAGCCTCTTATTAACAAATATTGCTATCCGCGAACCCACGCCGTCGTCTGACTTGCTTCCATCTGTGTATATTTCAACAGCGTAGCTTTTTCTGATCGTTCAGAAAATGGTTTTCGTGTTCTTTCGTTTCCAATGGATCCTGAAAGGCGTCAAATATGGCTAATAAACTGTCGTCGTGACAAGGTCTTAAAAACTATGCGAGGTGGGTTAACTCATTTGTAGTTATGCACAATTTCTACACGTTGTAGACGACAGGTTTCGATACGTGTCCTTTTTACCGAAGCTTCCGAAGCTACGAACTACTGTTACAGACTTTTATTTATTTATACATTGGCGATAACAAACAGTATCAACATTTAGACAATAACAATACTAATTACTTTTAAAAGACGCACACTGTTTTTTTACTAGTTATAATGGTTCGTATGGCTCGTAACGATGTTTGAAGCTACTACGATGTTAATTTCAGTTACATCTACTGCGACGCTAATTTTAGTTACTGCACCGGTGACGTAGTTTCCTAATGTTTGCAACAAAATGTTCGCCTTACGAGGATACTTAATTTACTGACCGGACAAGGGTACATACAAGAAGTTGGTAAACATGAAAAACTATTTCCTCTCATTCTAGTTGTTCGAGTTTTAAAAGAGCATTCAAAGGTCGTTGCCAACATCAGCACTCTACGCCGCCGAAGTCGTAAGTAAAATTGACCAATTTTATCACAGACAGAATTTTATTAAAGCCCTGATAGCTGTTAAAATTCCATTAGCTGAAAAGTGTTTTGAAACTATAACTTGTAAAAATGCTTTACTTTCGTCCTGGATGACAATCGATACATTTGCTTGATTTTTGCGCACGATTTGGTAGTCCATCTGGTATCCCGTAAAATTGAGCTGTCGAATGCGTAAAAGTTGCTCACAACACACACCCAGGTGGGCAAACACCAAAATATATTTAACGATTTGTCAAACCACATTACAATAATTAATTACGAAGAGATAAATTTTTAATCCAAATATTTATATTCTTTTTGGTATGGGTATTAGAAATAAGCAAACGATACTTCAAAGCAATAACAGTGGAAGAACGCGACTTTCCACAAGCTCATGCTATCACCGCTTGGAACAAAAATGACGGCGGGAGCTGCCGCTATAGCAGAAATTGATGCGCGTGCGCTAGTATCCAGGTGCCCTATACTACTCCGTGACGTCATTATGACGTGTAGAGCACTGTACAGTACAAGCAGAACAATCCGCCATTTAAGGACTACGGGACATTTAGACGCATTTTACATGCTCTTGAAACAATTAAATATATTTTCCTAACGCAGAAAATAATTACAGCATAGTAAATTTGCTTCAATTTGACTGTAAGAGGCAAGTAACTTGACGTTTGTGATTAGATACGATACGTTCACTTACATTCCAAATTAAGATATAGTTTCCGATCTAAATATTTACCACATACAGTTAAAATACGTTACAACAATCAAATTTTTTGGTTTGTAAATGGTACTTCCACATAAGTTTACGGTAACTAAGAGTTGCATTCGAAAACAGTTACGGAATAATGTTAAATTACGATATTGTACTTCCTTATTCCCCCTTTAATGCCTCACATATTTTACACACGCCATATTTAACAGATTATTCTATGCCAAAAATGTTTTTAATAACTTTGAACGTCTAGTTTCGTTAGATAACAACTAAAATAAAGCCCCTCTGGTAGCATGCAATTTTAAATAAAGTGAATGTTGCATGCTTAGTTTTGAATATATATATGACATCCTGTTCACAGCTTGTTTACGCCTACGTATTCCCCTGTTGAGTCACATTTAAATTAAACACTGAACTAATCATATAATTTACAGCCACTAGCTGGGTAAAGCCAGCTGCACTCACGCATCGTTTAAAACACAATTGTTGTTGTTATGGTCTTCAGTCCGGAGACTGGTTTGATGCAGCTCTCCATAATACCCTATCCTGAGCAAGCCTTTTCATCTCCTCATAAGAACGGCAACCCACATCCACTTGAATCTGCTTACTATACGCGTCTCTTGGTCTCCCTCTGCGATTTTTACCCCACACACTTTCCTCCAATGCTAAATTTACGATTCCCCGATGTCTAAGAATGTGTCCTACCAAGCGATCCCTTCTTTTAGTCAGGGTATGCCAAAAATTCCTTTTCTCACCAATTCTGTCCAGTACCTCTTCATTAGTTATGCGATCTACCCACCTAATCTTCAGCATTCTTCTGTAGCACCACATTTCAAAAGCCTCTATTCTTTTCCTGTCCGCATTGCTTATCGTCCATGTTTCACTCCCGTACAAGGCAACACTCCACACAAATGCCTTCAGAAAAGACTTCCTTACCCTTAAATTAATATTCGATGTTAACAAATTTCTCTTTTTCAAAAATGCTTTTCTTCCCATTGCCATTCTGCATTTTATATCCTCTGTACTGCGACCATCGCATGTTATTTTACTACCCAAGTAACAAAACTCATCTACCACCTTCATTGTTTCGTTACCTAATCTAATTCCTTCAGCATCGCCTGACTTTCTAAGACCGCATTCCATTATTTTTGTTTTGCTCTTGTTAATGTTCATTTTATACGCTCTCTTCAACACGCTGTCCATTCCATTCAACTGCTCTTCCAGGTCCTTTGCTGTCTCTGACAGAATTACAATGTCGTCAGCAAAACGCAATGTTTTTATTTCTTCCCCCTGAACTTTAATCCCTATTCCAAATTTTTCCTTGCTTTCCTTCATCGCCTGCTCTATGTACAAATTGAATAGCATCGGAGAAAGGCTACAGCCCTGTCTTACTCCCTTCCCAACTGATGCTTCCCTTTCATGCCCTTCGAGTCTAATAACTGCGGTCTGGCTTTTGTACAAGTTGTAAATAACTCTCCTTTCCCTGTATTTTACCCCTGCCGACTTCAGATTTTGAAATAGTGTATTCCAGTCAACACTGTCAAACGCTTTCTCCAAATCTACAAAAGCTAAAAATGTAGGTTTGCCTTTCCTTAATCTATCTTCTAAGATAAGACGTAAAGTGAGTATTGCCTCCCGGGTTCCTACGTTCCTCCTGAATCCAAACTGATCTTCCCCGAGGTCAGCTTCTACCAGTTTTTCCATTCTCCTGTGGATAATTCGTGTTAAAATTTTGCAACCATGACTTATCAAACTGATGGTTCTGTAATTTTCACACCTGTCTGCGCCTGATTTCTTTGGAATGGGGATTATTACATTTTTCTTAAAGTCTGAGGGCATTTCGCCTGTCTCATACATCCTACTCACCAGTTCAAATAGTCTTGTCATGGCTGGCTCTCCCAGAGACTTTAGTAGTTCTGAGGGTATGTCATCTACTCCTGGGGCCTTGTTCCGACCTAGGTCTTTCAAGGCTCTGTCAAATTCATCTCTCAGTATAGTATCTCCTATTTCATCTTGATCTACTTCCTCTTCCCTTCGTACAACATCGTCTCTAAGTTCATTTCCTTTGTAGAGTTGCTCTATGTATTCTTTCCACCTTTCAGCTTTCCCTTCTTTGCTGAGAACTGGTTTCCCATCTGAGTTCTTGATATTCGTAGAATTGCTTTTCTTGTCCCCAAATGTTTCTTTTATTTTCCTGTAGGCGGTATCTACTTTTCCCCTTCTTATACATTCTTCTACAGATTTGCATTTGGCTTCTAGCCACTCCTGCTTAACCATTTTGCACTTCCTGTCAATCTTATTTCTTAGTCGTCTGTACTCCATTTTGCCTGTTTCATTTAGTGCATTTTTATATTTTCTCCTTTCATCAATTAAATTTAGTATTTCCTGTGATATCCAAGGATTTTTTGTAGGTCTTGCCTTTCTACCTATTTTGTCCTCTGCTGCCTTCACTATTTCATCTCTCAATGCTACCCATTCCTCTTCTACTGTTTTATTTCTCCCTGTTTCTGTCAATTGTTGCCTAAATCTCCCTCTGAAATTCTCCAGAACTTCACTTTCCTTCAATTTATCTAAGTCCCATCTCCTTATTTTCCTACCTTTCTGCAGTTTTTTCAGCTTCAGCCTACAGTTCATGACTAACAAGTTATGGTCAGAGTCTATATCTGCCCCTGGGTATGTCCTGCAGTTTATAACCTGGTTCCGGTACCTATGTCTTACCATTATAAAATCTATCTGATACCTTCCGGTGTCTCCTGGTCTCTTCCACGTATACAACCTTCTTTTGTGATTCTTAAACCACGTGTTGGTTACGATTAAATCATGTTCCGTGCAAAATTCTACCAGGCGACTTCCTCTTTCATTCCTCCTGCCCAGTCCATATTCACCTATTATTTTTCCTTCTCTTCCTTTTCCTACTACCGAATTCCAGTCTCCCATCACAATTAAGTTTTCCTCTCCCTTAATTGTCTGAATAATTTCCTTTAATTCCTCATACATTTCTTCAATCTCCTCATCATCGGCAGAGCTAGTAGGCATATAAACCTGTACTACTGTTGTCGGTGTTGGCTTTGTATCTATCTTGACAATGATAATGCGATCACTGTGCTGCTCATAGTAGTTTACCCGCATTCCTATTTTCTTATTCATTATCAGTCCTACTCCTGTGATACCCCCAACTGATTTTGTATTTATAATCCTGTACTCACCTGACCAGAAATCCTGTTCATCCTGCCACCGAACTTCACTAATCCCCACTATATCTAACTTCAACCTATCCATTTCCCGTTTTAAATTTTCTTTTCCTACCCGATTAACAACCCTTAAATAGTTCCTTAGTTGATCTAAATAAAATCAAGAAAAGAATCTTAAACTGTGTGTCATGTTATGTTTACAATCTGTAGTAAAATTAAACCATTGCTTACATGTACAGACCTATATTTTTATTATTACCTCTCTGTGAGCAAAAGCGACTTCTAATACAAATTAGTTGCTCGATTTTGGCGTCCATACTTGGCGTCTAGTATTTACAAGCCACATTTTATGCCGATCCATGTTTGAAGGAAACCGCTAAACTTATAGCGACCATGTCTGCTATTATCTGAGCAGTTCGGAGCAGCACAACCAACCATTTCACACTGTGAAGGAAAAAAAAAAAAAAATATATATATATATAAATAAATTCGCTGATTCACTTCGCTACACCACAAAAAGCATACAACATTGTCGTCGAATTGGGATTCAAAATGGCGTATTGTTCAGCTCGGTATATCTAGTGCTTTAATGACGTGTACATGTCTAGTTTCTCCCGTGGGTGTCTCATCGACTTTCGTAGCCCGTATCGAGTTTGGATCCTCCTGTGGAGGGATTGGAGGAGCTACTCTTGCAATCCTTAATTCCTATCTGACAGACGTCAGACTGTGTCAGCCAAAGGAGCAGTCTTATGTGAAGAGAAATTGCAATGTGATGTACCTCCAGAATCCGTACTCGGGCCTCTGTTATATTTAATTTTCGATAATGAAATAAGCTCACATGGTCACATTTTACCGTTTGCAGATGACAAAACGCTGTTTGTTAGTGGAAAGACTGACATAAAGGTGACGCAACAAGCTTATGTTCTGTTCAACGAAGCTAAAGAATGGTTTAGCGCAAATAAATGAAAATAAATTCAGAGATTGGCATGTAGCCTCAGTGACATTGGATCACTGGATAATGGTGCAACAGTTAAGCTTTTGGGTTTCTCCATTGGCAACAAATTAACTCGGAAAAAGCACACTATGCATGTGTGTGTAAAACTGCCAAGAGTCCTCTACCTATCGAGAAAACTGAAAAGCGTCATAACAGATCAATACCTGCTGTTTACTGTCCACTTAAATGTGATTTTCAGAGTATCCTTTGTAGATGTAGATTCCACAGCCATATCAACTATGGACTTCTGCTATGGGGCCATGCTGCACGATACAGGAGAGTGCTACTGTTGCAGAAAAAAGCAGTGAGGATAATTACTCCCAGTAAAAATACGGACCACTGTATACCTATCTTTGCTAAGCTACATCTACATCTACATCTACATGGGATACTCTGCAAATCACATTTAAGTGCCTGGCAGAGGGTTCATCGAACCACAATTATACTATTTATCTCCCATTCCATTCTCGAATAGCGCGCGGGAAGAAAGAACACCTGAATCTCTCTGTTCGAGCTCGGATTTCTCTTATTTTATTCTGATGATCATTTCTACCTATGTAAGTGGGAGTCAACAATATATTTTCGCATTCGGAGGAGAATGTTGGCGATTGGAGTTTCGCAAGTAACCCACGCCTCAGCGACAAGCGCCGTTGTTGTAATGATTCCCATCCCAGATCCTGTATCATTTCCGTAACGCTGTCTCCCCTGTATCGTGACAATACGAAACGAGCTGCCCTTCTTTGGACACTTTCGATGTCCTCCGTCAAACCCACCTGATAAGGATCCCACACTGGGCTGCAATACTCCAAAAATGGACGGACAAGCGCAGTGTATGCAGTTTCTTTAGTAGTTCTGTTGCATCTTTTAAGGATTCTGCCAATAAAACGCAGTCTCTGGTTCGCCTTTCCCACGATATTATCTACGTGTTCTTTCCAGTTTAAGTCTGAAGTAATAGTGATTCCTAGGTATTTTGTGGAGTTTACGGCGTTCACATTTGATTGATTTATGTTGTAAACAAAGTTTAACGGATTTCTTTTCGTACTCATGTGGACGACTTCACACTTCTCATTATTTAGAGTCAATTGCCAATTTTTACACCATACTGATATCTTATTCAGATCGTTCTGAAGTTGGTTTTGATCTTCAGATGATTTTACTAGACGGTAAATGACGGCGTCATCTGCAAACAACCTAAGAGAGCTACTTAGATTTTCCCCTAAATCGTTTATGTAAATAAGGAATAGCAGAGGACCAATAACACTACCTTGTGGAACGCCCGATATCACCTCTGTTTTAGTCGATGCCTTACCATCGATTACTACGAACTGTGTCCTCTCTGACAAGAAATCCCCTATCCAATTGCAAATTTGGGGCGATATACCATAACCACGCAATTTGATTAAAAGCCGTTTGTGAGGTACGGTGTCAAAAGCTTTCTGGAAATCAAGAAATACGGAATCGATTTGCGAACCTTTGTCGATAGCACCCATCACTTCGTGTGAATATAGAGCTAGTTGTGTTTCGCATGAACGATATTTTCTAAATCCGTGTTGACCTTGGGTCAATAGATCGTTCTGTTCGAGATAATTCATAATATTTGAATACAGGATATGTTCCAAAACCCTGCTGCAAATTGACGTCAATGAAATAGGCCTGTAGTTTAGTGGGCTACTCCTACTGCCTTTCTTGAATATAGGTGTGACCTGTGCAACTTTCCAATCTTTTGGTACAGATCCTTCTATGAGAGAGCGGTTGTATATGACTGTTAAGTAAGGAGCTATCCCTTCAGCATAATCAGATAGAAATCTAATGGGTATACAATCCGGACCAGAAGACTTGTTCTTATTAAGTGATTTTAGTTGCTGCACTACTCCGATGATATCTACTTCTATGTTACTCATTACGGCATCTGTTCGTAATTCGAAATCTGGAATATTGGTTTCGTCTTCTTTAGTGAATGAGTTTCTAAAAGCTAAGTTTAGTAACTCTGCTTTAGTAGCGCTGTCATCGGCAGGATCGCCATTACTATCACGTAGTGAAGGTATTGTTTGTGACTTTCCCCGAGTATATTTAACATATGACCAAAATCTCTTTGGGTTTTCAGTCAAATTACGGGAAAGAGTTTCGTTGTGATAAATGTTGTAGGCATCTCGCATTGAAATCCTCGCTAAATTTCGAGTTTCTGAGTACAATCGCAAATCCTGGGGATTTCGTGTTCGTTTAAATTTAGTATGCCTTTTCCTTTGCTTTTGCAACAGTGTCCTAACCTGTTTTGTGTACCAAGGGGGATCGCCTCCTTCTTTTATTAATTTATTAGGTATAAAACTTTCAATTGCTGTCGATACCACTTCTTTGAATTTGAGCCACATCTGGTCTACACCTACGTTTAGTGTTAGAAACGAGTGGAAGCTGTCTTTCAAGAAGCAATGTATTTTGTTTCTATCTGCTTTTCTGAACAAATATACTTTGCGTTTATTTTTGGTAACTTTGGGACTTTCGATATTCAATTTCGCTACTACAGCTCTGTGTTCACTAATACCTGTATCCGTTTTGATGCTCATTATGAGCTAGGTGTTATAACTCTTATAACTCTTATAACTCTTTACAGTCAATATGTGTTCAACTGCCTGAATCAAAACATTTATAGTAAGAGTCATCACATTCATCGCAACACCTGGAATAAGAAATGTATAGACGAGCAAAGGTGTCGATTGTCCAAGATCCAAGATAGTTTCTCTGTGTCAGCTGTGAAAATGTTTTATACGCTTCCGCATTGTGTTCCGTCTCTACAAATGGAGCTGTTCAATACTAAAGTGCCAAATAACTTAAAAGAACACCCATTGTACTCAGTAGATGAATTCTTCTCCAGTGATAGAACACTGATTAACTGACTTGGAATACAGTGTTACAATATTCTGAACAATACAAATGAGGAAATGCTAATGCTAATTATTAGTTTTAGTGTAATATTGTTATTGTTTAAAATGTAATCTTGATGCAGTCCATTCAGTTTCTACTGGTGAATGACGAAGCATTGGTAATAATTAAACACGAAACTCGTAATGATTCTTGGAACGTGACTGGTTTCCACTTTCACTGGCGATAGCAATTGTATTTCCGTGCATGAATGATGAGTCACTAACCAGGGTAAATATGTTCATTTCCGGAGTGGTGTTAGCTAATGCATAAGCTGCCATTGCGACGAAACCGCTCGACTTGGTTTTAGGGCAAAAAAGTTTGTCCTTCACAACGTTACGTATGGTGCATTCAAAGTGTTACCTTGTTACTTGGGCTTTGGTTTAACTTCTGGTAACTCAACATCCGGAATCACAATAATGCAGTAATACGCATTCTATTGACCGCGTCGGAGCAGCTGGACTCAATTAACGTGTACGCTATCGCTTTGAAATTATGCACAGCTACGCCAGCTATGTTGGAATTAGTTGTTTAATCCAACTCTTTAAATGAACAGACCAGATAACGTTTGTACGATAATGACTTTCGACAAGTCAATGTGCTGACGGGAATAGTTAATGCCTCGACATCTGGTCAAACACTGGACTCTTATTTATTTATTTATAATTATTATAATTTTTTGTTTATAATTACCAACAGTGTCCTGCATTGTTAGGGTTGTTAAAACAACCAAGGTTTTTAAATTTACAATCAGTATTCTACAAGACAAGCTTCGATATGTCTTCATTTTAATAACATTTAAATTTTCGTAAACCTGAAGAATTCACAGTTTGTTCTCCGGTACACACCGTCTCGGAGCAGCACCCTGAAGGTGGCGCAACACGGAGTCGAAACTAGTCGGAAATAAAAAAGCTAATTTTGCGCTCTAGACGTTTTTTTTACACTTGTAGTTTCGTTGTTGACTGTTCATTGTGATAGGTATTTAAATCGATACATAATTTTTTTATGTAGCCTAATGCTGGAATATTTTTGAAAATGTAATTACTTTTCCTTCAGTCATTGCCGTTTGTGGGCCAGGTGTAGAAACATTTTATTTTCTCTCTCTCTCTCTCTCTCTCTCTCTCTCTCTCTCTCTCTCTCTCTCTCTCTTTCGCTTTTCTGTAAGATATTGAAACTTTTATTTAATAGATTTTCTGTAATATTTGATGTCATTTATATTGAAAGCTATCTCCCAGGAATGAGTTATCACTTTCAATCACTTACAAGTACTATTTCGTTCTAGACTGTTTAAATATATATTTTTTAAATATCATAATGCTCTGTTTTTTCCCCAAAAGGAAACAAAAATGTTTCCACAAATATACCGGGTGATCAAAAAGTCAGAATAAATTTGAAAAGTTAATCACGGAATAATGTAGATAGAGAGGTAAAAATTGACACACATGCTTGGAATGACATGGAGTTTTATTAGAAAAAAAAGTGCGACAGAGGGCGCTTCATCTGATCAGAAAAGCAATTGTTAGCATAACAAACTAAGACAAAGCAAAGATGATGTTCTTTACAGGAAATGCTCAATATGTTCACCATCATTCCTCAACAATAGCTGTAGTGGAGGAATAATGTTGTGAACAGCAGTGTAAAACATGTCCGGAGTTATGGTGAGGCATTGGCGTCGGATGTTGTCTTTCAGCATCCCTAGAGATGTCGGTCGATCACGATACACTTGCGACTTCAAGTAACCCCAAAGCCAATAATCGCACGGACTGAGGTTTGGGGACCTGGAAGACCAAGCATGACGAAAGTGGCGGCTAGGCACACGATCATCACCAAACGACGCGCGCAAGAGATTTTTCACGCGTCTAGCAATATGGGGTGGAGCGCCATCCTGCATAGAAAATCGTACGTTCCAGCAGGTGTTTATCAGCCAGGCTGGGGAAGATGCGATTCTGTGACATATCGGCGTACCTCTCACCGGTCACGGTAGCAGTTGCAAAATCAGAATCATGCGCCATCTGTCGGACATTTTTTGAACTTTTTTTTTTTTTTTTCGTTTCTAATGAAATCCCATGTCATTCCAAGCATGTGTGTCAATTTTTACCTCTCTACCTTCATTATTCCATGATTAATTAAGTTTTCAAATTTATACTGACTTTTTGATCAGCCGGTAAAACTAAAACACTCTCTTACATAAAATACATGTTTATCTTCTATTGCTTTCCGCAGAATAAATTATTAATGAATAAGTACTATTTTTTTGTTGAATCATTCAGCACGTCAGTGAATTGAGGTGCTTTTTCGGGCTCCGGGTGTGTTCCCTCTTCCAAAACACGCACTTGAGACTGGTTCGGGGGCACAGCCCACAGGCCCTGGGGCGCAGTCTGCTGGCTACACGCGCGCTTGCGCAGCAGGGCCAGTGAGGCGGCGTGAGCGCGCCTGACAGCCATACACACGGCGCGGTGCGGCGGCCAGGCGTCAATGGATCGTAATTCCGGCCCAAGGCTGCCGCGTTGTCAAGCCACCGCCGTCTGCTCCTCCCTCCCTGTTTTATGGCCGTCATACGTTCCGCACGAGCGGCCAGTTTCACCACCTGCTGTCAATACCACGATAACCTCAGCCTTCCGAGCAAAGTGCTGCGAGCTAACGGTATAGAATTTGACGCTCTGCGTTTCGTGTACACCGTGCGAAGGCAGTCGTGGGAACCACTGACGGACAGATAGTAAACCAAGAAGTGTTACCGAGGAGCTGGCCCACGACTGCAGTTGTCTGCTTTCCTGTTTACTATTTATACTGACAAGTGTTAAAATTACAGAACTATCAGTTTAATAAGACATGGTTGCAAAATACTAACACGAATTATTTATAGACGAATGGAAAAACTTGTGGGATCTGACCTCCGGGAAGATCAGTTTGGATTTAGGAGAAATGTAGGAACACGGGAGGCAATACTCACATTACGACTTATCTTAGAAGATAAGCAAGGAAGGGCAAACCTACGTTTTTGGCGTTTGTAGATTTGGAGAAAGATTTAGACATTGTCGACTGGAATACAATCTTTCAAATTCTGAAGGTAGCAGACATAAAATATAGGGAGCGAAGAGTTATATTCAATCTATACAAAAACCAGACAGCGGTTATTAGAGTCGAAGGGCAATAAAGGGACGCAGAGGTTGGGAAGGGAGTAAGACAGGGTTGTAGCCTTTCCCCAATGTTGTTCAATCTGTACATTCAGCGAGCAGTGAAGGAATGGAAGGGGAAGTTTGAAGACGGAATTAAAGTTCAGGGATAATAAATAAAAAGTTTGCGATTTGCCGATGACATAGTAATTTTGTCAGAGACTGCAAAGGATCTGGAAGAGCAATTGAATGGAATGGACAGTGTCTTGAAAGGAAGATATAAGATGAACATTAACAAGAGTAAAACGAAGGTAATGAAATGGAATGTCAGAAAATCAGGCGATGCTGAAGGAATTAGATTAGGTAATGAGGCAATAAAAGTAATAGATGAATTTTGTTATTTGAGTAGCAAGATAACTTCTGATGGCCGACATAAAGAAGATAAAAAATGCAGAATGGCTATGGGAAGAAAAGCGTTTCTAAAGAAGCGAAACTTGTTAATATCCAATATTAATTTAAATGTTACGAAGCCCTTTCTGAAAGCATTTGTCTCGAGTGTAGCATTGTATGGCAGTGAAACATGGACAATGAGTTCAGACAAAAAGATGATAGAAGCTTTTGAAATGTGGTGCTGCAGAGGAATGATGAAAATTAGATGGGTAGATTACGTGACTAATGAGGGGGCGCCGAACCAAATTGGAGAGAACAGGAGTTTCTGGCATATCCGGAGTAAGAGAAGGGATAGATTGGTAGGACGTATTCTGAGACATCAAGTAATTGTCAATTTCGCACATTAGAAGGGAGTGTGTGGGGTAAAAATCTTAGAGGGAGACCGAGGGACGAATACAGATTCAAAAGGATGTTGGTTGCCGAACATATTCTCAGATGAAGAGCCTTGCACAGGACAGGGTAGCGTGGAGAGCTGCATCAAACCAAACTGCGGACTGAGGACCACAACAACAACACTGACAACATTCAACGAGAATGGTTATCTGAGTACCGTGGACTTAAACAGGAAACGAGATAGGTCTAACAAGGAAACTACTTGGGTATCGGATTTTAGAATGTTTTGTTACTTGTGGTACGTGAAATTCAGAATTCAAATAACAATCAGCCGGAACCATTCGACGCAACTCTAAAAATTAACGATAAAAATTTTGCAAATACACGTAAGTGCCAATAATAAATCAGTTGCGGCATCATAGCTCAGGTGGTAGTGTTGTGGTCATGAAAACACAGGATCGGTGGTTTGAATCCTGTCGTGAAAGATTTTTTTTCTGTTCTGTTCGAATACTTACACAATTATATCTAACGTTAATTTTTCCGAAAGATGTACGTCTTTTTGTGTTGTTGTTGTTGTGGTCTTCAGTCCGGAGACTGGTTTGATGCAGCTCTCCACAATACCCTATCCTGAGCAAGCCTCTTCATCTGCCCATAAGAGCGACAACCTACATCTGTCTGAATCTGCTTACTGTATCCATCTCTTGGTCTTCCCCTGCGATTTTTCCCTATACACTTCCCTCAAACACTAAATTCACAATTCCTTGATGCCTAAGAATGTGTACTACCAATCTATCCCTTCTTTTAGTCAAGGTATGCCAGAAATTTCTTTTCTCCCCAATTCTGTTCAGTACCTCCTCATTAGTTACGCGATCCACCCACCTAATCTTCAGCATTCTTCTGTAGCACCATATTTCAAAAGCCTCAATCCTCTTCCTGTCCGCACTGTTTATCGTCCCTGTCTCACTCCCATACAAGGCAACACTCCACACAAATGCCTTCAGAAAGGACTTCCTTAGGCTTAAATCAATATTCGATGTTAACTAATTTCTCTTTTTCAAGAACGCTTTCCTACCCATTGCCATTCTGCATTTTATGTCCTCTGTACTGCGACCATCATTTGTTATTTTACTGCCCAAGTAACAAAACTCATCTACCTCCTTTATTGCTTCGTTTCCCAATCTAATTCCTTCAGCATCACCTGATATTCTTACACTGCACTCCATTACCCTAGTTTTGCTCTTGTTAATGTTCATCTTATATGCATCTTTCAGCACACTGTCTATTCCATTCAATTGCTCTTCCAGGTCCTTTGCTGTATCTGATAGAATTACTATGTCGTCGGCAAAACGCAATGTTTTTAATTCTTCCTCCTGAACTTTAATTCCTTCACCAAATTTCTCCTTGCTTTCCTTTATAGCTTGCTCAATGTACAAATTGAACAACAATGGAGAAAGACTACAACCCTGTCTTACTCCCTTTCCAACCACTGCATCCCTTTCATGCCCTTCAACTCTGACAACCGCTGTCTGGTTTTTGTACAAGTTGTAAATAACCTTACGTTCCCTATATTTTACTCCTGCTTGCTTCAGAACTTGAAAGAGTTTATTCCAATCAACATTGTCAAAAACCTTCTCCAAATCTACAAAAGCTAGAAATGTTGGTTTGCCTTTTCTTAATCTATCTTCTAGGATAAGCCGTAAAGTGAGTATTGCCTCCCGTGTTCCTACATTTCTCCTGATCTTCCCCGAGGTCGGCTTCTACCACCTTTTCCATCCTTCTATATATAATTCGTGTTAATATTTTGCAGCCATGACTTATTAGACTGATGGTTCTGTAGTTTTTACACCTGTCTGCACCTGCTTTCTTTGGAATGGGGATTATAACATTTTTCTTAAAGTCTGAGGGTATTTCACCTGTCTCATACATCTTACACATCAGGTGAAACAATTTTGTCATGGCTGGTTCTCCCAGAGACTTCAGTAGCTCTGAGGGAATATCATCTACTCCAGGGGCCTTGTTTCGACTTAGGTCTTTCAGGGCTCTGTCAAATTCTTCTCTCAGTACAGTATCTCCTATTTCATCTTCATCTACAACCTCTTCCCTTCCTACAATATTGTCTCGAAGTTCATTTCTTTTGTAGAGCCCCTCTATATACTCTTTCCACCTTTCAGCTTTCCCTTCTTTGCTGAGAACTGGTTTTCCATCTGTGTTTTTGATATTCATAGAGCTGTTTTTCTTATCTCCAAATGTTTCATTTATTTTCCTGTAGGCTGTATCTATTTTTCCCCTATTTATACATTCTTCTACATCCTTGCATTTGCCTTCTAGCCACTCCTGCTTAGCCATTTTGCACTTCCTGTCAATCTCATTTCTTAGTCGTCTGTACTCCATTTTGCCTGTTTCATTTCCTGCATTTTTATATTTTCTCCTTTCATCTATTAAATTTAGTATCTCCTGTGATATCCAAGGATTTTTTGTAGGTCTTTCCTTCCTACCTATTTTGTCCTCTGCTACCTTCACTATTTCATCTCTCAATTTTACCCATTCCTCCTCTACTGTTTTATTTTCTCATGTTTCTGTCAATTGTTGCCTAAAGCTCCCTCTGAAATTTTTAAGACTCTCAGGTTCCTTCAATTTATCCAGGTGCCATCTCCTTATTTTTCTACCTTTTTGTAGTTTCTTTAGTTTCAGCCTACAGTTCATAACCAACAAGTTATGGTGAGAGTCTATATCTGCCTCTGGGTATGTCTTACACTGTAGAACCTGGTTCCGAAATCTGTGTCTTACCATTATAAAATCTATCTGGTATCTTCCGGTGTCTCCTGGTCTGTTCCACGTATACAACCTTCTTTTGTGATTCTTGAACCAGGTGTTTGTTATAACTAAATTATGTTCCGTGCAAAATTCTACCAGGCGGCTTCCTCTTTCATTTCTTTTGCCCAGACCATATTCACCTACTATCCTCCCTTCCCTTCCTCGTCCTACTACCGAATTCCAGTCTCCCATAACAATTAAGTTTTCCTCTCCCTTAATTATCTGAATAATTTCCTTTTGCTCCTCATATATTTCTTCGATTTCCTCATCATCGGCAGAGCTAGTTGGCATATAAACCTGTACTACTGTTTTCGGTGTTGGCTTGTTATCTATCTTGACAATGATAATGCGATCACTGTGTTGCTCATAGTAGTTTACCCGCATTCCTATTTTCTTATTCATTATCAATCCTACCCCTGTGATACCCCCAACTGATTTTGTATTTATAATCCTGTACTCACCTGACCAGAAATCCTGTTCATCCTGCCACCGAACTTCACTAATCCCCACTATATCTAACTTCAACCTATCCATTTCCCTTTTTAAATTTTCTAATTTTCCTACTCTATTAAGGGATCTAACATTCCACGCTCCGACCCGTAGAATGCCAGTATTGTCTTTCCTGATGATCACATCCTCCTGAGTAGTCCCCGCCCGGAGATCCGAATGGGGGACTATTTTACCTCCGGATTATTTTACCCGAGAGGATGCCATCATCATATGTTCATACAGTAGAGCTGCATGTCCTCGGGAAAAGTAACGGTTGTATTTTCCCCTTGCTTTCAGCCGTTCGCGGTAGCTGTGTGGGAAAGCCACATTAGCTGATGTTACAAGGCCAGTTCAGTCAATCATCCAGACTGTTGCCCCTGTAACTACTGAGAAGGCTGCTGCCCCTCTTCAGGAACCACACGTTTGTCTGGCCTCTCCACAGATACCCCTCCGCTGTGGTTGCACCTACGGTACGGCTATCTGTATCGTTGAGGCACGCAAGCCACCCCACCTCGGCAATGTCTGTGGTTCATGGGAGTGGACGTCTTTTTGTATAGTCGTAATTTTCTATATTTTATTAAGGATTGTTAATTATGATGGTTTAAATGAAAAAAAAAGTAAGTTACATTTCTTACAGTATTGGCTTCTCTATTACTTGTGGACGGTAGCACTTGATTGTTCAGTTTGTGAAGAGCTACGACGCTATTTTTCGAAAGTCATCTCAATAGTTACTAATAGCTTTCCAAACAGCTAGTCTACTCAACCATCATCATCTTAGGTACCGAAAAGGTGTTCAGCTCGTCTATATACACATAAACGAAAACTGACAACACAATCAGAGATCCAAAATATGATATATGTAACTGAATTCGAAAACGGAAAAAAGAAGTATCTGTTATAGCGGGATTCGAACCATCGACTGCACGGCCAAAATACTGCCACCTGAGCTACACAGATAGCTGCTTCGACTGTTTTAATTATTGGTACCTATGTGTACTTGTAAAACTTCAAAGTGGATTTGCTCGAGAATTTTTTAGCTTTGGCTGATTGTTTTTAAGTTCTGGACTTCACGTTCCATAAATACAAAGAAATTCTAAAATCCGATAACCAAGTTGTTTCCTTGTAAGCTTACTGCACAAACAACAGCCAAGATAGCAATTTTTTTTTAATGACTCGATTCAGCAGATCGTACTGCCATCAACAGATCTGTAAATACATTTACAAAAACTCAGTCAATTTGCCACAATCTTGATCAGAGAATTTTAGGTCGGACAAAATCCTCTACGAGGAATTCAACATCGATTACTGCAATCCGAATGAATACTCTAAAAAATGCTGCATGGTTACCTAAAATCCACAAAATTATTGTGAACTTTTTTATTATTCTTTGTCATGACGCGGTCCGCGATTAACCCGTCTTGTGATGACCCATTAATACGCGAAATATAATTTATACACCAGACCTTTGTAATGTCCTTACAAGAAGGAAATGAATACACGAAAAATTACATACCGATGTTTTTCACAGAAGAATGGTTGAAATTAAAATTAAAAACAGTCCAGATCGCAAAATTGTTGCTTAAGTTAAACTAACCTAAGCACAAACATAGCCATGCCCGACGGAGGACTCGAACCCCCGACGGCAGGCAATCGTGAATTCCGCAGCAAGGCATCTTGGAACGCTCGGCCACTCCTCTGCGAACGATGTTCATCGATTGATACTAAACAGAATATAGAAGCGTTTGTTAGAAATACGCAATAGCAAACGCATGACTGAATAATTCTTGGCTTAATATAAAAGTTTTAAAAATCTGAGTTTTATTTTTGAATCTTATTAGAATATTTTTTTCAGTAATTTTAAAATTACGTATGTTCAAATGATTATTTTTTCGCCATTCTTCTGTTAGATACTTAAATCATTTACGGGTGTTCGTTTCTATACGATTTCTTTCGGGTGCAATGGCTTCATAAAGGTTGAGAGCCACTGTTGCAGATAAATTACAAAACATACGGAATGTTTTGCCACCGCTATCTGGAGGTTGCGCAACTGTCAGGAAGAGAGGGTGGTTCTGTGCCTGGCGCCGCCATGTTTTCGAAACCCGAGCCGAGCACGAACAAAAGTTGCCTCTTCTGAAAGGAACTCACATTGTCGGCTCGCCTGTTATTTCAAGGTAAGCTATACGGGGAAAAATCCTAAATGCTCTGACAACGAAGTTGTTTGCATGTAAATGTGAGATGGTTTCGTCGCTCTCCACTCGACAGATTTACATACAGGATTTTTAGCGCACGCTGGGAGCAAACACGAGAGTGAACGATTCGTAGCGACCGATCAAACAGCAGCTGTCTGGGAAATACGCCTGTACTTATTCCGCGAAAATCCTTTACGATTGTTATATTTACGTAGCGCACTCACTTTCGAAAAGACCACGGAATCCAGTATAAATGTTGGTTTCTTAGAACAGAGTTGTACAATTAGATACTAGCGGGCCCGAATATGACGCTTATGAGCTTTTGAACCTTGTAGCCTAAGAAATCCAAAAACAATGGCTGTTGATTTACTGTCGGATGGCTGCAGTGGCCGAGCGGTCTGCGGCGCGCCAGTCACAGTCTGCACTGCCGCTACGGTCGGGGCTTCGAATCCGCCCTCGGGCATGGATGTTTGTGTCGTCTTAGTATAATGTAGTCCATAAATAGTTTGTAAGTTTAGGGACTGATGACCACGCAGTTTTCCTTTAAGCTTAACAAACATTTGAAACATTTGATATACTGTCTTGCAGCTTCCGAGAAAATGATGACCTAGCTGTTGGGTCGATTATCCTAAGCAACAAACCAAGCAACAGTTCCTGGCTTCGTTTACAGACAGTGACTATGTGACAAAATAGTGTCATGTATCTGTGACACTTAAAAAATTACTTTGCCTTTAATAATAACGAACAACTTAATTGCTGAAGTCTTTCCGTACCAATCTATAGGACAAATTCATCGTGAATCTCCAACGCAAGGTTAGCCCTAGTACCTAGCGTTGCCCAGTTACGAATTCATTCAGTTCTTATATGAGTCGCTCGTTACCCACTATGTCCATTGCCTTCCGCTGTATTCTCCATCCATGTCCGCTGTATTTGTAGAGAACTTCGGCCTGTACTTTCTTTTTCGCGCCCCTCATTTCATTAGACGTCCTATTTCCTGAACAATGTGCCCTTCATGAATATAATTTTCCAGGTACACACAGAAGAATATTAAGAAACTATATTGTGAATAGTAGAGACGCAATAAATTAAAAAATGAAGTAAGATGGGGTAGTTTTTAATGAACGACAAATCTCATGTGTGTCGCACTATGATATATAATAAATTTCGAAGTTACATTCAATGGGATATGTGCATATTGTCTGTAAAATGATAATGTAGTATGTAGTGACAAATAATAAATTTTAATTTTCTAAGAATCTTTGGAACAATGTAAACATCATGTAAAATCTGTGGCTCAATGAAACATATTGCACGAAAATATCAGCATTTCATCAGTTTCTTTGTGCCAGATAGTCAAACTACCAACAAAACTGTAAGTAAATGCACTAATATAATTATCAAATAAATTATATATGTGATACACATCTTCCTAAGCAGGCTTGAATTTAGACACACAGCATATGAATATAATCAGACTGTAACGAATTTGAAACGAAAAACAGCACCTGGAGCTTGCTGCCTCAACGCATCGTGCTAATAAAATATTGCAACGTCTTGCTGAATGTCATAGTTTCACTGTATGAACAGCGGAAAAGTACTATGCGATAAACTTTCATCATTTGATTGGGTCAAAAGTGCGAAAAATTTCGTAAAGCCTTGATGTCATATACAAAGTTTGTAGCTAATCGAAGTGGTCTCAAATAGTGGATGTAAGAAGTCTCGTTATTCATATGTCGCATGATGCTGCAGTTTTTCCGCGTCGCATTGTTTGTAATGTAATGTGTCCTGAAGTACACGTCATATGTTGTTGTTACCCCACACCGTGATGGAAAGGAATATGTGCACCAAGTCTGGTTGGAAGCGGTCTGGTAGTCAGGGAAGAGATCTGAAAATACACACACACACACACACACACACACACATATATATATATATATATAGTGATTTCTCGGAACATTAGAAATATTTTTCCTGATATTCATCCTGTCTGATACTGCACGTACTACATTCCTTGCTGTTGACATTTTGTTTCGAATCAAATACCTTAAAGCAGATTGAATCGAAGCAACACACAAATATACGAAGGCAATAAAGAACTCACATAACAACAAGGCATTTAAAACTTCAGACGTATATTACAATATGAAAGGAATGTTTTAGGCAAGTATTATTTGATGTATTATGAGGTGGACAAAGAATGTAGTATTCAAAGGGCGCTAGTGACACGCACTGTTGCTCGCGTCTCTCCACCGCCCTTTACAATAAACAAATAAATAGAGTGGGGGAGGGACTGCTTCGGTTTGATTTCCAGAGGAGCCCCACAAATTTTACTCGCTGATGTGTGACAACAAAATACGCGCTGCGCGTTTCACGGTGGACCCAAACAGCGATGTAATCAATGGAAGCGGGAATGCATTCGCCGAAACCGTAAAGCGAGGAGAGTTCTTTTGTCATCGTGTAATTTATTGCTTTAAAGAACGCCACTGACTACGGATAACGGAAATTTACGATCGACCTCTGATTCATTTCAAGCGAAAAGTTAATCAGCGAACATCGCCGGAGGGTGCCATCCAATCGCATCAAACCAGATATGTGAATATGCTGCTGTGGGTATCTTGTAAATGGCTGAATATGCACAGTCAACTGTTGATAATGTAATATTTACAATTTATGCGTGCTGCGAAACACCTTTACAGAGATATCATTGTGGTTTTTGCCATAAATGATTATGCTAGTAGCGATCGCAATGCGTCGCTGCCTGTAAGATATTTGTAGGTGAGAATCATGAGCGCCCATACCGAGGTAATCCCGCCCGCCGTGGTAGAGTGGCCGAGCGCTTTGCTGTGGAGCGCGCGGTTGCTAGCCGTCGGAGATTCGAGTCCTCCCTGGGGCATGGGTGTGTGTGTGTGTGTGTTGTCTTTAGGTTAGTTTACCTAGGTTTAAGTAGTTCGTTAGCTACGGACTGATGACCAAGCAGTTTGATCCGATAGATTTACAAACATCTGAACATTTTCGAACCAAGGAGCTCTCGCTCCAAAGCTCCTCACGCTACGCACGGGACCACAGCACTCCTATGCTTGCGCCGGGGTATCGTGTCGTCCTGGCACAGTGCGTGGTTCTCACTGCACGACAATAAATTGAGAACTGTAAAACCGATCCCGATCGCTTGGAGGACCTCCTCACGCCCCTCTCGGCGAGAGGAGGTCATCCTGGCCCGGTTGCGGATTGGACACGGCAGTTTCAGCAACCGTCATTTGCTAACCGCCGACCCTGCACCGCTGTGCTCCTGCGGTGAATTGCTGAAGGTGCGACATGTTTTACTGTCTTGTCCCAACTTTAATCATCTCCATGTAGCCCTTCACTTTCCGTCTACTCTGGAGGAACTTTTAGCTGATGACACACGAGCAGCTCGAGTTTTGCGTTTTATCAACATGGCCAATCTATCAAAAGATATTTAACCCTTTTAATTGTTTTTATCTTTGTTTTTAGCCTTCTTTTGATACTCTATCTGGTAGTTACTAATATTTTCGAGATCTAGCGAATCTCCGTTCTTATCTGGGCGCTAATGACCTTAGCAGTTGTGCGCCCTAAAACCACAAAAAAAAAAAAAAAAAAAAAAAAAAAAAAAAAAAAAAAAAAAAAAAAAAAACCACTCCTATGCTTGCAATGTGCTTGACGTTGCTTATCTTTCGCATAGACCGTTCAGTTTTTATATTTTGCTTATTTTTTCATAGATCCACACTACTTCTTCCAGTTTTCTCGATTGATCCGTGTTCTGTTTTTCACGGCCTATGCACTGTGCCAACTTACAACTAAATGTGGGAGGGGTGGGATGGGGAGGTTCTCTTGTAAGCAATGACAGCACCACAGCTCGAAAGTAATTAAGGTGCTAAATATCCACATAGGGCTATTTTTCATCATAACATCGAGGCGAAAGTACAATCAATCAGACAGTTTTGGAAATATCAACGTTTTGTTGCTGCATATTGGAACTGTAAAATTCGTCATTGCTTAATAGAAGCAGTACATGTCAATAACTTCATGTAGGTATCTGATATATTCAAGGTAATTCTCAAATCAAACGTGTTATCCAAATTCGAGGATGTTTCAGTAAATAAGTCGCAAGCTTAGCTAGACACGACAGTGCTGCGTTTACTAGCTTGAAAATTGCTTTACATTTCACCTGACTACACCTGTAAATTTAAACAATCGTCCCATCGTTCGAGAAAGCTTTAAAAGCCTGGATCTTGGAATTTTTGTGGCAACGTTTGCATCCGATAAGTAAAAGATGCTCTTGAGCTACAACTTTATTTGGTTCCTAAAACTGCTACAACCCACAAGATGGATGTGTCGGAGTAGTAGATAAATACCCCTACACAGTACTGCCGTGTCTACCTCCGTTTGCGACATATTTACTGACTCACCCTCGTATCTATACAGTGCAAAAATGTTGCGTGTAAAAGAATTTCAGAAATTCATGGCAAAAACCCGTTGAGGATGGCACAACAAGTACCGAAACATGTTTGGGTCATAAATAAAATCAAGCAAGGTGTCTTGCAAAAGGCGGATTTCCCATCCAGTTTAGTACAAATACTCTTGTTCTCATGCGCGAAGCAATGGCTTCGCCCGCCAGCAAGATATGGGACGGGCTATAGGAGGGAGGGGGTGTAAACATGGGAAAGATAGTGAGGAAACTAAGAAACAATTGTTGTTGTTTTGTTGTCTTCAGTCCGCAGACTGGTTTGATGCAGCTCTCCACGCTACCCTGCCCTGTACAAGCCTCTTCATCTGACTGAATGGCAACCTACAACTTTTGAATCTGCTTACTATATTCGTTCCTCGGTGTCACTCCGACACGCGGGAGTAGCCGAGCGGTCTGGAGCGTCGGAGGTTTGAATCCTCCCTCTGGCATGGATGTGTGTGTTGTCCCTTGGTTAGTTTAATTCAGATTAAGTACTATGTAAGACTAGTGACTGATGACCAACGTAGTTTGGTCCCATAGAATTACAAACATTTGAACATTTTGTGTCCCTCTACGATTTTTACCCCACACACTTCCTTCTAACGTTCACCCCCCGGCCATCCAAATTTAGGTTTGCCGTGATTTTCCTAAATGACTCCAGGCAAATGCCGGGATGGTTCCTTTCAAAGGGCACGGCCGATTTCCTTCCCCATCCTTACCCAAAGCTCCGAGCGTTAGCTCCGTCTCTAATGACCAAGCTGTTAAAATGTTCAAATGTTTGTATAGTCTATGGGACTTAACTACGGGGTCATCAGTCCCTAAACTTACAAACTACTTATGAACTAGCTAATACTAAGGACGGCACAAATATCAATGCCCGAGGGGGGATGCGAACCTCCGACCGCAGTGGCCGTGCAGACCGTGACTGGAGCGTCTCAGTCCCTTCGGCCAACGCGGCGGCGACCAAGCTGTCGACGGGACGTTAAATCCTAAGCTTCCTTCCTTCTAACATTTACTATTCCTTGTTGTCTCAGAATGTGTCCAACCAACCTATCCCTTCTCTTAGTCAGGTTATGCCAGAAACTCCTTTTCTTCCCCACTCTGTTGAGCACGTCCTCATTAGTTACGTGATCTACCCATCTAATCTATATCATTCGTCTGTAGTACCACATTTCGAAAGCTATCACCTGTATGAACTCCTTATTGTCGACGTTTCACTCCCATACAATGTTACAGTCGAGACAAATGCTTTCAGAAACGACTTTCTATCATCATTGGATGACAACAAATTTCGCTTCTTCAGAAACGCTTTTCTTCCCATAGCCATTCTGCAATTTATATCTTCCCTACTTCGGCCATCAGAAGTTGTTTTGCAACACAAATAACAAAACTGATCTATTACTGTTATTGTCTCATTACCTAATCTAATTCTTTCAGCGTCGCCGCCGGCCGCGGTGGCCGAGGGGACTGAGGCGCTCCAGTCACGGTCTGCACGGCGACTACGGTCGGGGATTCGAATCCCCCCTCGGGCATGAATATTTGTGCCGTCCTTAGTTGTAAGTAGTTCATAAGTAGTTTGTAAGTCTAGGAACTGATGACCCCGTAGTTAAGTCCCATAGACTCTACAAACATTTGACCTTTTTTTTTTCAGCGTCGCCTGATTTTCTAACAGTACGTTCCATTACCCTCGTTTTACTCTTGTTAATTTTCATCTTGTACCTTCCTTTCAAGCCAGTGTACGTACCGTTTAATCACTCTTGTAGGTGCTTCGCTGTCTCTGACAGAATTACTATGTCATTGGCAAACCGCAAGGTTTTTATTCCCTCTCCCTGGACTTTAATTCCCTCTCCAAATTTCTCCTTGCATTTCTTCATAGCCTGCTCGATGTACAGATGAAACAATAACGGGGAAAGGCTACAAACCTGTCTCGGTACCTTTCCATTCACCGCGACCCTTTCATGACCATCGACTCCAATAAATGCTGTCTGGCTTTTGTACAAGTTGAATGCAACAGAACTACAAAAGAAACTGCATACACTACGCTTGTTCGTCCATTTTTGGAGTATTGCTGCAGAGTGTGGGATCCTTATCAGGTGGGTTTGACGGAGGACATCGAAAGAGTCGAAAGAAGGGCAGCTCGTTTCGTATTGTCACGATATAGGGGAGACAGCGTTACGGAAATGATACAGGATCTGGGATGGAAATCATTACAACAACGGCGCTTATCGCTGCGGCGTGGGTTACTTGCGAAACTCCAATCGCCAACATTCTCCTCGGAATGCGAAAATATATTGTTGACTCCCACTTACATAGGTAGAAATGATCATCAGAGTAAAATATGAGAAATCAGAGCTCGAACAGAGAGATTCAGGTGTTCTTTCTTCCCGCGCACTATTCGAGAATGGAATGGGAGACAAATAGTGTAATGGTGGTTCGATGAACCCTCTGCCAGGCACTTAATATGAGTTGCAGAGTATCCCATTTAGATGTGGATGTAGAATATAACTCTACGGTACCTGCTACCTTCAGAATCTGAAAAAGTGTATTCCAGTCAGTACTGTCAAAAGCTTTGTCCAGATCTACGAATGCTAAAAACTTAGAACTGTTTAATCAGAAGAAAGGTAATAAAAACTGAAAATAAATTTTCCACATAGTAAAATACGAATAAATTTAGTTGAAACATAATATGGTCTGTTTTCATTTTGTAAATTTTTCGCAGAGTTTATTACTATGTTAGGCGCCTGGGCAGAGTGTGGGGACGTGTCTGCGCCGCAGGGCAGCGCCGGCAGGCGGGCAGGCAGGCTAATGCCTTGCGAGCGCTAAGTTAATTGTTGGCCGGCCGCTTCCGGCGGTAACAGGTGCGGGCGGCGGGGTGGGCGGCGCGGCGCCTGGCCTGCATTATTAAGCGTGGCCGGCGGAGGCACTGTGCGAGCGCCGCGCCGTGGCGCAACGCCGTACCCGGGGCACTCCACCGGCCCAGCTTTCTCCAGCTCCTCTCTCCACGGCACGGCTGAGGCCCCACAAGGGCGTAACCACCGTAGAAGCAGTTACCAGATACGAAAGGTAGTGTCAGAAAATCAGATTAGCTAATGAGACAATAAAAGTAGAAGACGAGTGTTGTTATTTGGGTAGCAAGTTAACTTCTGATGGCCGAAGTAAAGAAGATATAAAATGCAGAAGGGCTATGGGAAGAAAGGCGCTTCTAAAGAAGCGAAACTTGTTGACCTCCAATATTAATTTAAATGTTAGGAAGTCCTTTCTGAAAGCATTTGTCTGGAGTGTAGCATTGTATGGGAGTGAAACGTGGACGTCAAGGAGTTCAGACAAAATGATGATAGAAGCTTTCGAAATGTGGTCTACAGACGAATTATGAAAATTAGATGAGTGGATCGCGTAACTAATGGTTAGGTGCTCAACAGAAGTGGGGAGAAAAGCAGTTTCTGGCATATTCTGACTAAGAGAACGGATAGGTTGGAGACATCAAGAAATTGTCATCTTAGCATTGGAAGGAAGTGTTTGGGGTAAAAATCCGTAGACGGAGACCGAGGGACAAATACAGTAAGCAGATTCGAAAGGATGTAGATTTCCGTACGTATTCTCGGTCCACCTCCTCCGCTCTCCCCCCCCCCCCCCACCTCGGTTTGCCACAGCAGCAATATCGTAATTTTTTTCTACTTAAGTACACAGATTCACGCTCTCTCTAATGTCTATACTTTTATTTCACTGTAGAAACTGTCACTCTGTGTATATAAGCCGAAGATTCTAAACAAGAAGTGGTTTTCTAGAATCGATTTTGGAGTCACCAAACCAAAAGCTGAATTCGGAAATCGGTTTACGAAATCCGGTTTTGGAAGACCATCTAAACGGGGTGTACTTTTAATTTTTTTTTCCCTAAAATAAGCTGCCCGACATCCTCAGTGTTTATATAAATCTAGAAGAATGCAATGTTTCACAGTTTTGTAAATATGTCTTCTCTGCATTCTTTTAGAATAAATTCAAAAAACCTACTGAGGATGACAGGTTTTCCGACGAAACTAGTTTGAGTATAAAAATAACAAGTGTTTTGTAACAAGGCGGATCCACAATCCCACACGGACCAATAGAAGAATTTCAAATAACAGTGAGTGTCTGGTTCTTCAGTATGTCCACTACAAGGCGACTAAGAGTGGCGGGATACTTTTGATGATACAGTGTGAATGGTGGGTCAGCTTACCGGAGCGGGGAGGGCCTGGTAATGTTGCGACGTAAGCCGCGTGCACCGTCGCTGACGCAGCAGCAGCAGTGTGGCCGAGGCGGCCGTGGTGTTTTTGCTGGTCGACGTTAGCCGGTGTGTGGGGTTATCGCCCGCCTGAGGATAAGCGCCTGCCCACCTGCAGTAAAGCCGGCAGCCAGAGCGCTCGCTATCTCCACACCGCCGGGCATTACCACCACACGCGCACAAATCCGTCTTTATTATCAATGGGCCACCCAACGCGTGCATGCAGCTGTTAAAAGACCGAGACCCTGCTCCTGGCCTTGACTCGAAGGTGAGAGGGATGTCCCTCTGTTGTTCGCGCGCGAGACCCAGAGAGCGGTGGGTAAAACAGACCGGTTATTTTAGTTCTGAATCACCGTATTTTCGTTATACTGTATATCTGATGTCATTTGTAACCGATTATCATATATATTACTTCTCATCAATGTTTATTTGTGGGTACGCCATATCTCTCATATTACTCATCCAAAATTAATGTCTGAGGTACCATTTTCAAGGTTTCGTTCTCCGCTAATGACGAAAAATATACAGATAGTTTAAAATTATTGTTAAAAAAATCTATATTGATACCCGGCGAACGATAATAAATGGGTAATTGCTCCCAGAAACATGCTATAATTATGTCAATTAGAAATCTTAACGCTAATCAGGAATTAATGGTGTAAGATTAGTGGTGATTCGCTTTGGCGAGTACATCGCACTGACTGCGATAAAACTGTGCTAATAACCCGCATTACCCTTACACCTTCTGATCCAACCATGCCTTTCCGAATGATAAGAACCCAATTCCCAATAAAAGAAGCCTTCCCTATGACCATAAATAAAACACAAGGTCAGACGCTTCAAAGGGCATGGCTGTATTTACTAGACTGGGCAGTGACTTTTTCACGAGTTCGATATTTTTGTTTGTGCTAAAGACACATACAGCCAAAAAGTAAACGGTGATCACTGTATAACTACTATCATTATTTTCAAAGAAGTTTTGTAGAAGAAATAAGTTTTCAAAAATAAATATGAAAAATTCCATATCTGATTTTTTATATGTTTCACAATTAATCATATTGTATTTAATTATATAAATTGTCTTACAATTATACTAATATTTGTTACTACTGTTCAAAGTTCTTTTTTATACAGATGTTCTTCTACCTAACTTTTCCCCATTACAATCTTACCTATCTACGATGGATCAGGAGAGAGTGAGAATTATTCGCACAGGTCAACTAGTTTATTACCTATAACCGTGTGAAAACACCGATATAACTATTTTCTGTGCCAGTGGCTCTAAATATTATTAAATAATTAATAAAATTAAAATCTAATAATTTTTAAATAAAGAACAGTCTAGAGTGCAAAACGAAATTTTTTTCGACTACTTTCGGTCTTATTTTAGACTATCTTCAGCAAATTAAGCTGCATTGATGTTGTGGTGGAAGGCTCCAAGTTTCCTGCCAGCTCCACAACATCAATGGGGCTTAATTTCCTAAAGATGGTCAAAAAATAAGACCGAAACTAGTCTAATTTTTTTTTTTTTTTTTTTTTTTTTTTTTTTTTTTTTTTTTTTTTTGCACTCTAGACTGTTCTTTATAAATAAATTTAAATTAAGAGTGCTGTACCCCATACGTGAAACAAAAGTATTTCCAAAAATATCTAATAACAATTATTTCTAAAATTTCCCCAGCAAATGTTATCACAGAAACTAGGAAATGCGATCAGTGGTAATTTCAGAACAATCCCGAGTCAGAAACGAGCAACAAACGTGTGGCATACGAACTGGCGTTAGACTAAACCTGTGCACGTGCAGCGTGCAAGATTGGCCCCCGTCTGGCAGAGTTGCCAATTTGGGGAAAAGTCACTAAATCTGGGGGATTGAAAGGTCCTATTAGCGAGAAAAAATTATTTTTCAGATCAGCGTCTTTTTGAGGGTAATTTCAAAGTTTTATATTTGGTGGGGGTGGGGGAGGGGGGAATGTAACATATATGTACCGCGTTTATTAAGAAATAACTTTCATTCATTGGAAGTTAAAAGAGACTCTTCAGTGAAAATTACGTAGGCGTAATTACGACGAACTGTTATAACAAATAGTGACTGGTTCTAGATCTATTTGTCTTTCACATCTATTCAGGCGATTTTTCGGCGAGGAAAGTGAAATGCGTCATCATTCATTATGTCACTAATTTTCAATATGTTACTCGTAAACAACTGTCATTCGCAACGCCGGTTTGTTTAAGAAGTGTAAACTGAAAAGTCATTTCTAATTGGTTGCCTGAACGCCACTCCTGATTGGATGCCTTCTCTTCCCGTTATTCATAGCGCCGCTACCAATATAACACGTCGAGCAGCTGCCCTACAAACTAAAAATTAACCGTAATATCTATTAGCAATATAATTAAGGTCCGAAATTATTACTTTGGAGACGAATAATAAATGTATGTTATCGTGTCTGCATCTCTCAATAGTAGAGAGGTTTTAAAGTCCACGGTTATTTCAATAGACGGAACATTGTTTCTTCGGAGGTTTGACTCTTCTTCCACTTCAGGCGTTGTAAACGACCTGCCATTTCATAGTTTTTCTTTCCTCTTTATTGTTATTTCATCCTGTACTCTCATCCAATATGGTTATTACAATCCCCTAAAGCTAGTTACATGTTCTTCATCAATAACTATATAAGGGTATAAAAACCATACGTGTGACTCATGATAACGTCAAGATACATACCACAACCGATATCTTAACATAATGTTTCATTCGGAAGGCGGTCTAATAAGTAACAGATACCCTGTTTTTTAAATATCTTGCAAAGAACTAACGATGTTTTTAAATTCAAAATGGATACTTTTTTAATAGCATTTAGCGACTTTTGGCAGAAACGAGTTGGCAACCTTACCGTCTGGTGATATTGCAGTTCCTCTCAGTCCTTGCCGGACATCGGCAGTGTTTTAAATGGCACCATTCCAAGTCTGGAAGTACTTTACAAAGTGCGGTAGTAGTGAGGTACAATGCTCCAGTTGCCTTAAAAGGCTGAAAACGGATATCATTTAAGGAGAAAGCTTCATAATGTTCGTCTGAAGAGAACGTAAATTTGATTCACATTCCTATGGTGTTATTGATGCACTATAAGATTGGAATAATAAACGAGCCCTTAGTTTTGTGGTTACTTCAAACTGCGAAATTGATAACAACGCTGTGGGACATTGTGACCTTACGATCTCGCCTCCTACTCCTTCGACATCTTTGCTGAAACTACGACACCGATTTCTACTGCATCGAGATCGCCTACTCCTTCATCTTCATTAAGGCAGATCACTTTCTTCTTGCCATCAGAATAAGTCACATAATTTTCTCCATCCGATGAGAACTGAAATTATAAGACAGACCATAACCAGATTTTCAAACGTAATAATGCATGAAGACAGTAACAGAGTGCAACGTGTAATACATACAAAACTTCAGAATCAATCGGAGTATACTGGTGATGTCTTTCCATAAAAGCAGAGAACGGTATACGGACTAAGTTCTGATACAGTTTCTTATTTTAAAACATTTTGATTCTGTATTCCTTGAAGAAAACTATAACTCACAAGTGTGAGGAAGTCTTAAAATTTTTCTACTTTTGATTTTAATATTTGTTACTGGAAGTAATAGCAATAAAAACCGAAAACCCTTTTATCTTGAGCGATTTCTCCAGTAACGTTAAACCTGTTATCAGTCAAATCAGTATAACCTAAAATCGGGTGTTTCCCAGTAGCCACGACCCCCTAGCTGCAATTACGGGCTGCCAGAGAGATGTCGTGTTTGTTCATTTCCACAAAGCCTCCCAGACACTTCCGCACTACACAAAATTAACTGAATGAAAGCGTGAGGAACATGAGACCAGCTGCGTGACTGAAGAGTTCCTTTCAAAAAGAATAGCCTATTCAGTAATTTGTCCACCACTGCAACTGTTATTTCAAACTGTTGTTTCAAAACAATACCAACCACTTCAAATATAGGTTTCCAGAATGAAACTTTCACTCTTAAATGGAGTGTGCGCTGATATGAAATCATATCAGCGCAAACTCCGCTGCAGAGTGAAAGTTTCATTCTGGAAACATCCCTTAGGCTGTGGCGAAGAAATGTCTCCACCATATCCTTTCTTTCAAGAGTACTATTCCTGCGAGGTTCGCAGGAGAACGTCTGCGACGTTTAGAAAGTAGGAGGTGCGAGGTACTGGCAGAAGTTGTGAGGACGGACCGTGAAGCGTGTCGGGGGTTCGAATCCCCCCTCGGGCATGGATATTTGTGCCGTCCTTAGTCTTAGTTAGTTCATAAGTAGTTTGGAAGTTTAGGGACTGATGACCCCGTAGTTAAGTCCCATAAGCTATACAAACATTTGAACATTTGAACGTTAAATACAGTTTTCGAGCCGTGATTTGACCGTGAATTGACCTTAACCATGAACGAGAGTCTTATCAAGGTAAAATTGATTTTAATGGGAATCTCCATTCTATTTGGTATTTGGTAAGTGCAGGACATTTTTAGTTCATTTATGGCCCTTGACCACGACGTTCAAGGTCATCCCAAGGTCAAATGTATTTTCTGATATGGAAATCTCCATTTATTACCGTGGATTTGAAAGGAACTGCAGTCTTCACGTGTGACGTTATCTATAGTCAATCTCTTGGTCTTGAACTAGGGTATGAAGGTTATTTAAAATACTGAAGAACGTCGAAAACTGTTAGGTACCTCGCGATCTCACTGCAAGAAGACGACCCAGCAAATACCCACAAGGCTTACAACTTGTGTTCAAAATGTTCTCCACGAGCATAGTGTCATATTCCTATAGGGACATAAAAATTGTCCATCACTCATTCCTTATCATATCAGGTAAATGACAATTTTTCCCTTTCGCGCTAATGCAATGTATTGTGAGGCAGGTGCTACAAGAAAATAACTACATTTAGCTAGTTTATTACAATAATGAGATGAGATCCTACGTAAAATGGGCGAAGAAAGGAACATCTGGAAAACACCGAGAGGAAGATGGAAGAGGATGATAGGAAATGGGTGAAGATATCAGAGAATTATCTCAGTGGTTCAGGAGGGAGCTGTCAGGACAGCTTGTGTAGGGGGAAGAACTGTAGGGGCGTCAAAGACCGAAATGCATTCAGAAAATAAATTAGGACACAGGGTGTAATTGGTAGTCAGAGAGGTTGTCGCATTAGAGCAGGAGAGGAGTCATAAAACCAATAAAAAAACTTTCAAAAAGTTGAAAATGATATAACAAAACGAAAATGCTATGTTGTATAGATACGTTTAATTAAAAGCATTAAATGTTATTTTTAAAATAAATAAATAAATGAAAGTAATACATTCAGAAAACTTTTATTCGAAAATTTAACTCTTCATGAGATGTTTTGCTTCCATCATATCCTGATCATGGCATTGCTAGCATTTACATGTCAAGCTTTACTCCACGATCTCGTATCAGAATGCATCATTTTTACTTTCGTTGCATAAGAATCGGCGGTTCCCATTTCATCCATTAAGCTGTCGTTGTGTAGACAGGAGGGTGATAGGGTACTCGACGCGAAGACATGATGGATTGGTCGAGGGGACGGGGGTTCGTAATCGACTGCGGTTTACCCTCACGAAACCTGCAGCCTGTTCGCGTCCAAGATTCGCATCACTTGTGCATATGTTTGGGAAATCTATAAGATTTCCATCGACAACATATTGGATTACGAGGCTTACTAATGAAAATTGTGACTCAACTGAGCGAGATCATCCTTTTTGAAACGTAAATAACTGGAAGTACTGCGGTTAGAAGCAAGTCTCGATGTCTCGTGAAATGAAACCATTTGATAGCTGTTTATTTCCAGATATGAACAGAAGTTTTGGCTTTGTTCAGTAGCTACTATGTACCGTAAGTAACACACTAAGTGCTCTACAGTTCTATAGTCACTGGTAGTCCTGTGCCGGCCGCGGTGGCCGAGGGGACTGAGGCGCTCCAGTCACGGTCCGCACGGCCACTACGGTCGGGGTTTCGAATCCCCCTCGGGCATGGATATTTGTGCCGTCCTAGTTCGTAAGTAGTTCATAAGTAGTTTGTAAGTTTAGGGACTGATGACCCCGTAGTTAAGTCCCATAGACTGTACAAACATTTGAACATTTTAGTAGTCCTGTATCAGGAGCTTGCGGGAAATGTTGCCTCGTAGAATCTCACAACTTCCAGTGAACAACTCTAACTACAGAGGCACGACTCTGAATGTTCTCTAGTCTACATAAACAGCTACATAAAAAACCTTTCTCTGCAAATCACACAGAACCGCTTAAACGATATTTGATGATAAATTCCAAAGGGTGCAGCGGCCGAAGGAGGGAAAAACACATGTTTTCAGTTGGGGGCAACGCAAATTTTGTAACTATTTCTATGTGCAATATCATCAGCTACCCTCACTAAATGCATCCCAAGACATAATGTAAGTCGTGCAACAGTCAAATTAGCTCTCATTGTGAGTCTTCAAGCGTCTCACTGGTTACTAGAAACTTCTGATGCTCAGCGGCTAAAATGCGACTATCCTGTGAATGACCTTAGTGTGGAAGTTTAGAGAAAAGCGCCGTGGATTGTATAATCAACAAGAGTGAAGAACGATCAATAAAATCATTTTCAAGAAAACTGAATGCTGTGTTTAAAAATCATTGTATTCTTTACGCTGAATCGTATTAAGTAGAACAAATTACACAATAAAAGCATTTTCAAAAATTGCCATAAAATGTCCATTAACACTGTTCAAAGTTTAATATTTGATACAACACCGTTTCAGCAGTTGGCCAATTTCAAGCGCATCTGCGATATTCTGACGTTCATTAACATCTGGCGTTACTCTTGCATTAATGAAATATTCGTGAATTTTCCACGATATATACGTGTTAGTTGCTGGGATTACTGCAGCTTGATGTGGTAACGTTAAACTGCTTTCCTAAATACCTTCCCTATTGAATAATTATTGTTCCACTTAGATAAAATATCTCAACTATACACTTTCTAAGGTATCCTATGTCTTTCCTCAGCGGTTTAAGCGTGAAAACGTAGCAGACAGATTTACTTTCACTTTCAATATACATTGCTTGAAATACAAAGTGACGCACGTAGAACAACTTTTCAAATGTTATCCAATTTAGGTAAACTGAATACCAATTACATATGAGTAAATGATTAGATTTACACGACTCTGTGTTTCAATGATGTTTTTTTTTTTTTTTTTTTTTTTTTTTTTTCCTATTTATACAGCCTGACATGGTCACGGTGTAGATGTGCGAGATTTCATTTTATGACATTTTTCCAGGAAGGAATGTATATCATAGATAGCTAACTTCTTAAAAATCAAATTTTTATTCTTGTATTAATAATAAAAAGTCACTATAGATTACCGGTTTCATCTGTAATGCTTGCTGTGATTAATACAAGAATAAAAATTTGATTTTGAAGCGATCTATGCCATACGTTCCTTCCCTGGAAAATATTATCTTTAATGATGCCACCACCCTATTGTCGCGAAATTGGCAGCAGTCAACTGCAGTGAGTCAGACAGTGGAACATTTACGCGAAGTACTAAGCACCCCGGATACCTCGCATACACGTTAGACGGGCTATCTAGCTTGTGAATTCATTCGACAAAGGCTGCATTATTGGACAGATTTGAAGCGGAGTGGTCGTATCATACAAGTCTTATGTATGTGAGCCATTCAGATATTGGCCTGCTAGGTTATATGAAGGCAGCCAGTCACATCCTGCACATTGGGGTCAAACCGAGAAACACTATCCCGGATTGAGGGCCACCGTACAGTGCAGCAACTATTGTGACATCATATGACCTCAGCACCCGCCTACCGCGAACATATACTGGAGACCCTACAACACCCTGTGAGTTCACGCACAGTGTCTCGACGATTCGCATCTGACGGATTGACGTCAGATGACTTGGACACTGGAACACCAATGCCGGCGTTTGGAGTGGAGACATGCTCGGGAGGCATGGGCAGAGGCCGAATGACAATACGCCTTCTTCGGTTATGAGTCGCGCTTCTCCATAACATTCGATGACCAGCCTTTGGCATCGATAGGGCATGCGCCCAGATCACCTCTACTCGTGCTTCACGGCTGTAAGTTACAGAAATTCTGCGTCCGCTCGTTCTCCCCCTTATGGCGCAGCTCCCTGGGACTGTGTTCGAACATGGTAATGTGCACCCATACGCAGTATGTACGTCTGTGGACTGCCTTCATTGTGTTGAGGTCGTTCCAGAGCCCAGCAACGACTCCGGACCTCTCCATCCTTGAGTAAGCAATGGGTGACATTTAAAGGGGGCCCGGGCACTATCCCGCGGTATGTGGAAGACAGGTGCAACAACTGTGGGCAAACCTGCCTTAGCGCGGCTGTTTGAAACCATTCCAAACTGCTCTTCCTGGGGGCTTAACGTTTTTGTGTTAGGATCGATATAGATGGTCCTCGCAGACTCAGTGATAGACATGTCAGAGCCTCCCTATTAGAGTATTAGCAAGTGGGAATGCGACAGCTAAACCGCTGCTCTCTCCCGCCTCCCACGCCTGCCCCGCTGACACTCGCCGGCGTGACTCGGCCTGGCCGCTCGCCCACGTCGCGCCTACCTTTACGGACGTTCCCCGTTACATTTTACGTGTACACTCCTACCTTACCACGGCAGCAAACCGCTCCTGGACCACGACAAGCGCTCGGTGTCGTTTTTGGGATTTAGAGAGTGGGATAAGCTTGTACACGTGAATTGACTGAAGATATGGATACTGCCCAATTTCCGGCCGCGGTGGCCGAGGTGACTGAGGCGCTCTAGTCACGGTCTGCACGGCCACTACGGTCGGAAGTTCGAATCCCCCCTCGGGCATGGATATTTGTGCCGTCCTTAGGATTAGCTAGTTCATAAGTAGTTTGTAAGTTTAGGGACTGATGAAATGTTTAAATGTTTGTATAGCTTATAGGACTTAACTACGGGGTCATCGGTCCCTAAGCTTACAAACTACTTATGAACTAGTTAATCCTAAGGAAGGCACAAATATGCATGCCCGAGGGGGGGATTCGAACTCCCGACCGTAGTGGCCGTTCAGACCGTGACTGGAGCGCCTCAGTCCCCTCGGCCACCGCGGACGGCAGGGACTGACGACCCCGTAGTAAAGTACCTTAAGCTATACAAACACTTGAAACATTTGAACTGCCCAATTTTTGTCCAACCTCTTTTGCCCGGCGTAGTGCATCAACGAGATGTGGCATGGACTCAACGAAACATGAACAGCCCCCTGCAGGAATATCGAAAATATGCAGAATATACCACTATTATATCCCATCGGCGATCAATAGGATTTATCTAGGACGATCTGAGTCAACAAATCACTCGCTAACCTGTCCAGTGTGTTCTTAAGAGTTGTTGCAAACAATATTGTGGCCCGGTGCACGGCGCACTGTCACGTGTTGTTTTGGAACATGAATATCATTAATGGCTCGAAAAGGTGTTCAGTAGACGTAAATAACCATTTCCAGTGAATGATTGATTCAGTTGTTCAAATTACCCTTTAAATTCCATCTAAAAACAGCCCACACCATCATGGAGCCGCCCCCAATTTGCACAGTGCCTTTTTGACAACTTCCTAGAGTCTACACGATGCTGGTACCCTACCATCAGTTTTTTACAAATTAACTGATTTCACCAACTCATCCAGTCATCTGGAGTGCAAACAGATTTGGCTAGCAGCCAATAGAGACTCTGCAAACGGTGTCTACCAGTGAAGTACTGAATGGCTCGTTTGCTGCCATTCCCTGTTAACACCAAATACCGCTGTCAAACGGATCCGTTCGTTGAACGTTCCACATTGATTTCTCTGAATATTGCACGGACACGGAGTGTTGCTTGTCTGTTAGCATGGACGAGTACACGCAGATGCCGCTGCTCTCGCACAGTGAGTACAACCCGTCGGTCGCTGCGTGTTTGGTGGTGACAGGTAATGCCTGATATTTGGTAATCGGCACACTCTTTATACTGCAGATCTCGAAATATTCAACTCCCTTTACATTTCCGAAATGAGATGTTCCATGCGTACGAAGTCTGTTAATTTACGTCATTGGAGACCTTTACCTTTTCACGTAATTCACCACAGTACAAACGACAACTCTGCCAATCCACCTCCCCTTCGGCCATCTCGTCCATTTCCTTAAAAAAGTACGAACTTTCTTGGTGATTGGGTCACACGAAGTTTGTTATAGCATACCTTCTGCCACGATTCATACGGTGTGGTTTCGGTGTATAAAAAACAACTTAATGAAAACATAAATACGGATACCAACTTTTATTGTAATAAATCAAACGGTTTCGAAGTCCGTTGCACACAAGAATTTACTGATCTATCTGTTCTTTTCACTGTTACAGGTTGTCATCAACATTGGACGAATACTGTAAATTTAGAAAAATTACAAACCGCAGCGAGGAGTGGCCGTGTGGTCAAAGACGGCATACTACGGACTGGGCGGTCCACCCCGTCGGAAGCTCGAGTCCTCCGGCGCGCGCGCGCGCGCGCGCGCGCGCTCGCGCGTGTGTGTGTGTGTGTGTGTGTGTGTGTGTGTGTGTGTGTCGTCCTTAGTGTAACTTACTAGGGCCGTTTGTTCTTTCCTTCTTCGACAGGCCATAAATAAAAGATAAATGGATATACAAAAAATATTTTATTACTGTTGTGTACACTTATGGCTACTTTAAACGTAATCACCTTGACGATTAAGGCATTTGTCATATGTGTGGACAAGCTTTCTGATACCGTCTTGACCAATGACTTTAAATGTGTCATCACGTTCTGTTCAAACACCTCGTTACCTGGGAAAACCTCTGAAAATTCCAGTGATAAAACACTTATCGTGAACCTTTGGTTTTCTCTTACTACTTTGTCAACTCGTTGAAAGAGGTCATCTGCAGCGACAGATTACGTCCTCGACCTCCTTTATCGTGCACATCAGTTCGACCATCTTTAAATTTTCTGCACCATACTCGCACTCGTCAAGCTCTTTCCATACACTTGGCTCAGTCTTCGATGGATTTCTGCTGAACTGACCCCTTCTGTTGACAGAAAACGAATAACGCTTCGTAATTCGCACTTGAGGTAGGTGGGGGTGGGTGGAGGGAGAAAACTGATCGATGCAGTCCCGTTTATGTGACTGCAGCTCGGCATAGAATGAGTGTATGGTGAGGAACATGCGCAACCGGCTACTGTGCACACCGCTCACCTGATACTCATCTCGTCACTACGCTGTGCAATCAGAGGTTGAAGAGAAAAAAAAAAAAAAAAAAGGAAGTCGTCGTAGTTTAAGTAGTTTGTAACTCTAGGGATATGAATTCAGCAGTTTAGTCCAATAGGTTTACAAACATTTGATTTGAATTACAAACCAACGACAGTATTTTGATCTTAAAGTCTTACTGTACTTTTAGTTTTGGGTGCCTGTTGATCGTCGAAACAGCGTGATTGATGAAATCATGCTGAGAGATCAGGAAATTACGAATTTTTGTACAGAGGAAATGAATTTCCTGAAAGAGTTCGCGATCTTCTCTCTCTTTTTTTTTCCAATAAGAGTAAAAATCGTCTAGATCGCTAAAATTATGTTTATTGATTATGACGTTTCGGCAACTGCCATCATCAGATCTAGAAAGCTCGCACAGTAAAATGTAGGCGTGGGCTTCCACGGCATTTGTCAGTTTGAATAAAGTTCTTGAGGGTATTAGACCGCATCGTCATCGTGTAAAACCAGCGGACGCTTCGGCCAGACGTTTGTCAGACGAATACCCTGAAGAAGGCGACTTACAATAGTGGCCGAAACGTCGGTTGGTTTCACACGATGACGATGCAGTGTAATATCCTAAAGAACTATATTGAAATTGCACAGTGAAGTTCAGCGGCAATAATAAAACATCTACCTAGTAGGTACGTAAACTGCCTGTTGACGAACCTAGTAGGTAGACATTTTATTATTAACGCTGATCGTTACTGTGCAAGTTCAGACGTTATCAAATCCGATGATGGCAGATGCCGAAACGTCGTAATCAAAAAATAAAATTTTAACGATCTAGACGGATTGTTTCTTATTGAAAACTAGCTTAAACCCGCGGATCCGCTCGCGTGATGGTTGATTATGATAGATAATGCGCGAAACGTCAAATTGATTTTTTTAAAGAGATGTATTAAAAGAAATTTCTTTTTTACTGCTTTACTTATTTATCCTTATATTTCGTTATTCGTATGCTTATCCTTACAGAGAAAGAGCTGAAGACATTGTACGACCCATAGACCAAATATATGGTCTGTGACATCACGTTTCGCTGTATGTAACCTCCTTGCTATGGAGTCGCTAACGTCATCGCTGCCCTTCAGTCCGATTTTTTTAATAATTTGACGACTTCCAACCACAGTATATTCCATCCCCTTATAGCTATCGGCATGGAACTGCTATGGTGTACAACGGGAGACTTCGGACAACAATTACACACAGATCATTCGTTTGCGTTCTGTAGCCTAATTCTCGCTGCAGAGCGAAATATTGAAACACATACACACACACACACACACACACACACACACACACACACGCGTAGAATTTTATATACACCGATAACTTTCCATCCCAATATACTCCACCCTTTTATCATTATCAAAAAAATGTTCAAATGTTTGTATAGTCTATGGGACTTAACTACGTGGTCATCAGTCCCTAAACTTACAAACTACTTATGAACTACTTACAAACTAGGACGGCACAAATATCCATGCCCGAGGGGGGATTCGAACCCCCGATCGTAGTGGCCGTGCAGACCGTGACTGGAGAGCCTTAGTCTCCTCGGCCACCGCGGCCGGCTTTATCATTATCAACCCTCAAGCAACAATGCAATCAATAAAACAATTTTCAAAGAGTAATTATTGTTCCGCATTTTGTTATATTCTTCAAATTACTAAATATATATCTGATCGCTATAAAACCGTGCCTAAAACCTTCCTCAGGTGTAAATTAGTAACTGTACAAATATTTAAGTCTCTGCGTCTTGTCGTTCGGACGTGATAAGCGTACACCGGTCATATTCACATTAATATTTATAGATAAATAGCTATACGATCGCCATAAAACGGTGCCCCGGGTAGACATTAGTAACTGTACAAATTTTTAGCTCTTCATGTCTTGTGGTTCAGACGTGATAAACGTACACCGAACAGACATTCAAATTTATAGATATAGATATTACGAATTTCACACATTCCCAGCCTTAAGAAATCAGAGCTAGTGCACCGTCTCTAATGATCACGCTGTCGTCGGGACGTTAAAACCCTACTCTTCCTTTCTTATGCCTCGCTGCACCAGGCGCCGCTCCTGCGCAAGTCTTCAAGCAAACCCACACGTCGAGTTTAAATTTCGGGGTATGCGACACCACAACTAATTGTGGAAGCATACGGTAACGCGAGTCCAAGTGGGTGACCAGTTGTTTTTACGTCAGCAACAGCCGGCGGCAGTGGGCGCGGCTGTCAGCGCCACGTGGCCGGACCGCGGCGCGCTGCCTCCCCTTTGTTTTTGCCTTCTTTCGCACTCTGCGCCGCCATTAACGGACGATTGGGGCCCGTCCGCCACTCTTCTTGGCCTGTTAGCCGCGGACAACGAAGTGGTGTGCTTCTGTCACTCCCACCCGCCGCCGGTTTCTTCCCCGCCAGTGCGCGACAGCAGTCTGAATACACGCTAAATTTACCTCCGATAATGGTTACACTCTAAACGCAATTTGGACGTGCGTAACGCGCCCGTTCTTTCTCCCGACTCTCGGCCGTCCTGCGCTTGCGACCACCCTCTCCCATCTCCCTCTACTTTTTTTTATTCGCGCGCCCCCCTATCGCCGTACGTAAAAATTGCGACTCGGCGGAGCGGCCAAATTGAATCGCCGGTTCTCGAGTTGGCAGCCGTTGATAGGGGAGCCGCGCGGGGGACCAGGAATGGATTATTCGGACAGATTGCGCGCTCACCTGCCAGTGCCAGCCTGCGGTCGCCGCCGGCTGCGACCTACCAGCCGCCTCCACCTGCACTCTCTCTTGCGCGAAACGGCTATGCAGTTATTCTCACTACACAACGACCTCTTTTAAACGGACAAGGTGGGACCGGGTTATAGAAAATCCCTATAAGCCGCAACTAAATAGAAAAACAAGATGTAATTGTAACTCACAAAACGTTCTAATGTTTGTATAGCTTATGGGATTTAACTACGGGGTCATCAGTCCCTAAACTTACAAACTACTTATGAACTAGCTATTCCTAAGGACGGCACAAATATCCATGCCCGAGGGGGATTCGAACCCCCGACCGTAGTGGCCGTGCAGAACGTGACTGGAGCGCCTCAGTCCCATCGGCCACCGCCGCCGGCTGTAACTCACAAAGAAAGTACTTAGGCTCGAACAAACAGAAATACACCAAAATAGTATGATAGGTAATGTGAAGGTCTCTTATTGCACTAGTGATACTCTCACATCTGCAAAACTCTGCAGTCGCCTATTAGAGGCCTCTGCGTGTGCCATGCCGCATTGCACTTTGGCCTGCCGGAACGTCAGTACTGACGGAGCCGTGTGCCTCTGAAGTTGCGTTTTGTGACGTTATTTGTGTAGTGAAGCGTCAGATGGGTCGACGATTGGTAATCAATCCTGCTAATATAGTGTGACTGGTTGAGGTGAAGTTACGAAGAAACCTTCTTCGTGTAGATGGTATTGGTGTAGAAGATATATCATTCGCATGTTACATATTATCTATTATAGTGTTTCTAATCTATGCTTATATTTCTGCACTATAATAGATACCAGAAAACGTGTGAATGATTTTTCTTCTACATCAACACCGTATTCACGAAGAAGGGCTCTTAGAAATTTCATCTCGACCAGTTGCAATACATTAGCAGGCGCGTCAGTCACAGTCTGCACGGCCACTACGGTCGGGGGTTCGAATCCGCCCTCGGGCATGGATATTTGTGCCGTCCTTAGTATTAGCTAGTTCTTAAGTAGTTTGTAAGTTTAGGGACTGATGACCCTGTAGTTAAGTCCCATAAGCTATACAAACATTTAAACATTAGCAGGATTGATTACCATCTGACGCTTCACTACACAAATAACGTCACAAAGCGCAACTCCAGAGGCAATCTGCTCCGCCACTACTGGCGTACCGGCATGTCAAAATGCAACGCGGCATGGCACACGCAGATGCCTCTAATGGGCGACTGCAGAACTTTGCGGATGCGGGAGTATCACTAGTGCAATAAGGGACCTTTACATTATCTGTCGTACGATTTTGGTGTATTTCTGTTTGTTCGAGCCTAAGTAATTTCCTTGTCAGTGTTTTGTAAGCCCTCGCCTCTACTTTTAAAGTCAGCGTCTTACTGGGTGTCAGTGAGTTTGCAGTATAAGAAATTTGTTTCGTAGTATCGAAGATGTGCTCGTAGCGTCGTTGTATACTTCTGGACACGGAGTCCGCCTCCGCAGCTCAATGGCAGCGTTACCGACCGTCAATACAAGGGACTGGGTGTTGTGTGTTTGTCCTCATTATCAGTATCATCGTCATCGATCCTCAGGTCGTCGAAATGAAGTCAAAGACTTGCAGTAGGCGGCCGAACCTCTGTAGGAACATCCCGACCACGAAAAGCCGTACGATCATTTCCTATTATGTAAGAGTTTGTTACAACATTCGTTAATTTCACGCTAATTGAGTGCTGGAGCGTCATTTGGCACGCCCTTGTTGAATGAGTAACTGCCGGAAATTTCATTACTGTACGTCAGTTATTTCCCCTTCAGTGCTGCGTTGAGAAGAACGCTGTGTCTCACATTTCAACAATTTCGAGATGGCACAGTTACACATAGTCGGATCCGGCAGCTCTTATTTGTTTTAAAAAATGTGAGGCTTGCGTGCTACCACTGCACGGAGTCTTCAAAACTGTGAGACTTTTGTTTGATTGCGCGTGGGGTAAAAAGGGGTGGCCGGTACTAGAGTCTTTCTACTGAGCCAGAGTTTAGCTGACGGTGAGAATTCTTTGACCTCCCTCCCTCCCCCCCCCCCGCCCCCCCCCCCCCCCCCGCCTACCAGCAGGCCTTCACGGATCCGTCTCTGCAGTTACAGGAGCAAAGCGTCAGCATTGAGTTTTGTATGAAACTCAAGGAAACCGGTACACAGACAAAGTTGATGAAACGCGTGTCTACGGTCATTATGTTGGGACCAGAGTCCAGTCTTTACAGTGGGTAGCCCAAGGTTCTCCAAGTAAGGTCGTCAGGACAGGTCAAATATCAGAGCCATGGTGATAATTTCTTTGACTGTGCGTTAGTTAATTATGAGTTTACGGTTTGCAAACAAATAATAATAATAATAATTTTTTAAAAAATGTTCAGATGTTTGTAAAGTTATGGGACCTAACTGCAGTGGCAATCGGTCCCTAAACTTACAAACTACGTACTACTACTGCCGTGGATGCGTGGGAGCCGCGATCTCTTTGTTGTCCGCCGTCCCAATATAATAACGGTACATACAGTTCACAGTACTACAGTTATAACTTTATACCAAATATTTTCTCGGGAGAAAAATGAAGCCCAATAAATGGAGACTTGTGTAACTGAAACTTCGCTTACGACTTTTCGAGTACGATCTAAGATAGCAGTCCAGGACTCATTGCTGTACGCAGAAAGGAATTATGCTATCGGGGAAAAAAGTATACCTTAAAAGATGAAGTTTACTTTGACCTGTTTACGCAGATGCCAACTTGTGGATGGTAGATAAATTTGTTAAAGAATATGCCACAATCATGTTTGTATTTTATTTTTATTTATTTATTTAGGCAAGAGGACCGGCCTCGATGCTCAAAAGCATCATCTCCTGGCCTATGCTACATTTGACATTAATCTGGTTACTGAAGCGCTCCATAGTTGAAAACTGTGCTGGTGGATAGTCAAAAAACATAAAATACATACATAAAATCCACCATCGTCCGCATTGCTGGTTGAACAACTTCATAGGCATCATAGATCTATCAAGTCATTCAACCATCTTTGGTGAGTTTTTGTTTCCATGTTTTAAATGGTTTTCTGTTTGGCACCAGCACAATTTTCAAGTAGCACTTGGGGGCGCTTCAATTACCAGATAACTGTCAAGTGTCAAGTGTAGCAGAGGTCAGAAGATGATGGCTTAGCGCATCGAAACCGGTCGTCTTGCCTACATAAGTACAAAAATACTGAGGCCGTGTAATATTCCTCTTCATAAACCGAAATAAGATCGCTCCTTACCAAGAGCAAATTAAGTGATATTGGAGTTGCTGATAATGCTTTCAACGTCGTCCGCTAACATATTGCGCAGTGGCGTAGCTTCCGGAGCGACATCCACGTGGAATAGGGGATGTTTACAGCCACATGGCCCAGTGTGGTATCAACGTGTAAAGCGAACAGCCGCTTGCCACGCAGACGCTCTCGTTCTTCCTACTGCCTGCTGAGCGAATACGGCAGCGGTCAAATGCTGGCATCCCGATTGGTGGGATTGTCCTTTCGGAGAAATGCTACTCAAGTTTGATATGCTGCGTTAGTTGCCTGACGGTGATTACTATGGTCAACTGAATATTATCACACGAAGCACAGACGGCGGCCAAGATCGTCGTATTGTAAGGACAGCAGCACAACTACTTGTACCGCTCTGTTTGTGAGCCCAGAAGTGTCAACACGAAGTGCTGCCAACTGTCACTAGCATTAGCACTACGAGCACGCGCGCCTGTAGCCTCTAGCCACAGCATCGACATGCGCGGCTCCACTGGTAAGGTCAAAGGATCACTTAAGCCCGTTCTATGCGGCAAGTGGAGCTTACTAGATTATCCGTGAAGTACCGGTTACGCCGACCGCGTACCGAGTAGACGCGTCCATTTGTACGAGATGCACGCATAGAATCGCTGGTAGACGGATCATATTCTCACGCGTATGCGCATGCGCAGACGACCGAGTGGGGAACCAGTTGACGAACGGAAATACCTTTATTCGTAGAACCGTTTTCGACTGGTACCGCGGCTCTTGCCTCGGGAGTATCGTATTATAAGACCTAATATATTTGTAGAAAAGGGCGAAGTAATTTTGACAAGCTAGACTGCAGATGTCATCGCAGCTTGTATACTCGCAACTATTTAAGCTGTACTCTGAAGTTCCTGCCTAAACACACCCTGTAACATCAGGACATTTTCGTAAAAAAAATAATAAAGTACTTTTGTCAATCAGACTAGACGTCTACAGTGTAGCTAGTGAAAAGTACTTTGTCATTTTCTACCGACATGTGAAATTAGGCCGCATTACGCGACACACCTGAGACGGTTCAACAAAATAATAAAGGCTCGTAACGAACGGAGCCAAGTCGCGAATTTGTTTGAAAAATGTGTACTTGTCTCCTGCTCAGAGGAACGTAGTGGTTCGACTCTATATATATATATATATATATATATATATATATATATATATATATATATATATATATATATATATATATAGCCTCTTGTAAGAGTAGACGTGAATATTTTAGGATGTGATACTATAGACTAATTGCAATAAAAGTTCCATATAACATGTATAAAATTTTTGAGTACAGAGAGCTAGCCAAACAAACTTAGAGCAAATGTAAATGAAGACAATTTTCACTGATTTTTCTGTAGGTTCCTGGTGGAACAATATCATACTGACTTCAAAGTACAATTTTGTGTATATTGTACAAGTTCGTTTCCACTTATTTAACCGGTTTTCGGCTTAGAAAATCATCTTCAGACTTTAAAGTAAGTCGAAAGCCGTTTGTTTAAATAAAATTCAATATGATGATGTACCGAGAAACGACGAAAGTCAAAATATATAAATTTGCATTTGTTTGATGCTTTTTGGGTTACATACTAAGAGCTGTATCTCGATACCCAATAAAAATTGGACTCATGTTATATAGCATTTTAATTGCAATTCGTTTTTATTACCATTTCCTAAAATATTTACTTTTTTCTCCTGAAACATGCTGTAGTTAAAAGGTGAAACGTTTGTTTTCAATGAGCATTATTTGAAGCTTTATCTCTGTCAAAGATCTATAGACAGACTTTTCATAGACGGCTGAGCTTGTTCATCAAATACTTAGACGCATCAAACATCGTGCCCATAAACGTGCGCCCTGGAAGTAATTAATCGCCTTTTATAATTAGGACGCTTACACATGTGAGCGATGTAGTTTCGCATGAACTGCACGAAAACAAAGACAGTTTCACAGTGGCAGTGTAAAACACGAATAAATATTTTAATCAATACAACAAACACAATACATATGACTGTCTCGAAAAGTGATCTTAACTCTGCGATTAATTTGCTCTAAGTTGACGACAAATGAAGTAGACATGTGAAGCAGACGAGCCGACAAACGCGTACCGTATAAACGCTCCTTTTTAGTTCGTTGGTCTGTCGCAAGGAGCGCTGCAGCTTACAGTCTCTCCCGGTCGACTAATGGAATGTTAAGAGCACTCGTGGATAGTTGCCAAAGTGTCGCGTATACAGGTTTGGGCCGGTGCGGGAAGCGTTCACGGATAGTGGTCAGAGCGACGGCTCGCGAAATGCGGGAAATTCCGTTTGAATCCCCGAACGGTACAAATTTTCGTACGTAACTAGTAAATTGTACAGATGATGGTGATTCGTATTCACGATTGCGAATACATTTCTTACACTCCTCCATCCTACCTGTGAAGGCGTGCTCAAAACGGCTCTGTATTTTTTTTATTCTGTACTCGATGAAGGATTACACGTTAAGTACATTACTCGGTTGATTGACGGTAATTGACGGTATCTGGCGTCCTCCAGGGAAGCGTTATAGGTCCCACCTACATAGGGAGACACTACCATCCCAATAAAACAAGAGAAATCAGATTGAAAACGGAACGATTTAGGTGTTCTCTCTTCCCGCGCGCTATTAAAGAATGGAACGGTAGAGAAAAGTTATGAAAGTGGTTAACGAACCCTCTGCCAGGCTCTTAAAGGTGACTTGCAGAGTATCGATGTAGATGTAGGTTTTCTCACTTTCCTGACGTGAAGCTTCAATTGGGCGAGGCTTGGAGCCTCCGAACTGTTGCGTGTAATGTAACTACGTCGGTTCGTGAGGAAGATCGTGCTGTAATCCAGTTTCTAACGGCAGAAAGCTTGCGTCCAATTCAAACCATTATACGAATGAAACGTGCGACGTCGGGCTATTTTTGTTTTGTAATTAACAAAAGTAGTAATCACACTAACAGAAAAGATTGTAAAAACCACAAACGTATCTCTTTAATTAGTGTTGTGGGCAGAATATTCTCAGGTATTGCAGAGAGTGCGAGTATCAGTTGAAGACAAGTTGGATGAATATCAGTGAGGATTTTGGCCTCTTAAGGCTGTCAGGACTAGATCTTTAGCTTACGGTGGATAATGGAGAGGTGCTTTGACTGAGACAGGAAATTTTATCTATGTTTTATAGCTCTAGAAAAGGCTTATGACCGTTCAAGTTCAAATGTTCAAATGTTTATAGAGCTTATGGGACTTAACTACGGGGTCATCAGTCCCTAAGCTTACAAACTACTTATAAACTAGCTAAGACTAAGGACGTCACAAATATCCATGCCCGAGGGGGGATACGAACCCCAGACCGCAGTGGCCGTGCAGTTCCTAAACTTAAAAACTACTTATGAACTAGCTAATACTAAGGACGGCACAAATATCCATGCCCGAAGGGGGATTCGAACACCCGATCGTAGGGGCCTTGCAGAACGTGACTGGCGCGCCGCAGACCGCTCGGCCATTGCGGTCGGCGCTTATGACTGTGTTCCTAGGAGGAAGCTATTGTCATTTCTATAAGATTACAGAATAGAGGCAAACTGCTGCAGGCAATTAAAGGGCTTTGCGTAGATTGTCAGGCAGCAGAGTTGCCGGTCTACTGAGTTTTTGATTGAGGGTAGTTTCAGGGGTAAGACAAGGCTGCAACCTGTCACCACTGTCGTTCATACTATTTATGAATCATATGTTGAAAACGATAGACTGGTACCAGTCTAACATTTCAGAGCTAGACATAAGGATTATGGTATGCAGATCTGCATCTTCAAAGTTTGTTGGAAAGATGTTAAAGCGAATGAGTGCCAAATCGTAGGAACGGAGTTTGAACAGGTGGACAGTTTGAAGTTTCTCACAGGATGGCAACATAGTGTAACAATTAGAATCATGGTGCAGTAAAATAAATGCAGTGAGTGCTCAGCTACGATCAAGAAAGAAGAAGGAAGTCAGTAACGAGACTAAGTTAGCAGTGCACTGCTCTATCTTTCGACCAACCTCGTTGAATGGGAGTGAAACCTGGGTGGATACAGGTTACTTTTTCAGTAATGTTGAGGTTACAGATGTGAAAGTAGCAAGGATGATTGCAGGTACTAACAGATGGGAACGATGGCAGGAGGGTGTGAATAATGAGGAAAATCTAATATATAAAGCAGAGTGTCCGTATGTTTTTACGTGTTGCATACAAATGTACAGTTTTTTTCCAATCTTTATTTTGTACACGTAATCTTCAATCCATGAGGACGGTCGCCGTAAGTGTAAGAATCACGTACGATACATAGTTCACCAGATATGATGTCATAAACAATGAGATGCGCGAAAAACTGCTGCATTTTGCGACAATGCTGCTCATTTTCTCCTAAACCATTGGACCGATTTCAACCAAATTTGGTACACACATTCCTTACCGTGAGGCAACAATTGCTGCATGGTTAAGAATCACATACGGCACCTGGTTCAAAAGATATTACGTCATAACCAATAGAAATCGCAAAAAATGCCATATAATGCGGCGAGACTTTCGAAATATACTGCACGAGAATGACAGTACTTAGCGATTTGCAACAAACTTTAAACATAATTTCAAACCTTTATTAAACTTTTTCTCGCTGGCAACCATAGTAAAATGATGAAAGGAAAAACGTTTCTCACTTACTACTTTTCCGCTGTTTATGGAGTAAAACTAAGCTCTCGGCATGACGTTACAATTTATAATTTGAACACCACAAATTGTAGCCGCAGGAAATATCACTGTCAGTATACACAAATATATTTGAATATGCTTTCTAAATTGTATCACAGTACGACACGTATTTCATGTGATATGAGCACATAAACAGTAACGTTAATGGAAAACCGCCCCATCAGGCACCGATTTTTCATCTATTAATTCTTTACTATTAATTGTATTCCGAAAAGATTTAACAGACATACAGCCCTTATACAAATGAATACATACCTGAAACATGGCAGGAGTAAATAGATAAATACCCGTGCAACGCCCGGTTTTCAGCTAGTGAAAAAATAAAAATGAAAAACACTAAGAATGAACGCCACTGTTGAAGCAGTTATAGCGAACGAGCTGAGATAGTGAGTCATGTTATGCGTATTGGAGGAGCAAGATTATGTAAGAGACTCATGGGTTTGGCACTAGAGGCAAGAGGCGTCGAGGTAGACCAAGGGGAAAGTACTTGGATTCGTTTAAAGTTGTTGTTGTTGTGGTCTTCAGTCCGAGTCCGGAGTCCGAGTCCGGAGACTGGTTTGATGCAGCTCTCCACAATACCCTCTCCTGAGCAAGGCTCTTCATCTCCACATAAGAACGACAACCTACATCTGTCTGAATCTGCTTACTGTATCCATCTCTTGGTCTTCCCCTGCGATTTTTTCCCCGCACACTTCCCTCCAACGCTAAATTCACAATTCCTTGATGTCTGAGAATGTGCCCTACCAATCTATCCCTTCTTTTAGTCAAGGTATGCCAGAAATTCCTCTTTTCCCTAATTCTGTTCAGTACCTCCTCATTAGTTACGCGATCCACCCACCTAATCTTCAGCATTCTTCTGTAGCACCATATTTCAAAAGCCTCCATCCTTTTCCTGTCCGCACTGTTTATCGTTCATGTCTCACACCCATACTCCATACAAATGCCTTCAGAACGGTCTTCCTTAGGTTTAAATCAGTATTCGATGTTAACAAATTTATCTTTTTCAAGAACGCTTTTCTACCCATTGCCATTCTGCATTTTATATCCTCTGTATTGCGACCATCATTTGTTATTTTACTGCCCAAGTAATAGTCTTAAAATCAGACGAGGATCATGGAGAAATTTCATTACAGCGAGTGTGCTCCAGATTGAACGCCGAAAGGCATAATCAGTCGCTAATGATGATGATTAACGGAACGGTAGTGCTAACCACAATGTTTTTGACAAGGCCAGGAATGGAAAAACGGAAAAGTTGACCTATGTGGAATGTCGTCTGTTTCGTGTGACGGGTGAGCATTCGATGCGGCCACCGAGCAGCCAGTTTCGGTACTGCCAGTACTGGACCGTGCCTGCCCGGCCCTGCGCTGTCAGAGGCCTGGCCGCCTGCCGCCTCAGGTGCAGCCAGGTGTCAGCCAGAGCTGGGCCTCGTCCGGGCGGCCTTGGCGACCGCGCTGCTCGGCGAGTTCAGTGTCGCGCAGCTGCGCTGTCTTCTGAACAATCGAGGCCAATGCCGGCCTCCCCAGAAAGGCAACGCACGTCCTGACTGCATCACTGCCTGTCCGTTACGGCAACTGCCGCCACAAGGCGACTCGAGCGCTCGTTGTATGACTCATTGGTGCCCGCGGTCTTACTCGACATCCTCAAGAACTACCTGCAGACCCTCGGGCGCCATGCACTCTCCGCCTCGCCTTCCGCACCTGCCCTCACCAGGATCCTATAGCAATTCGTCGAATTTCCACCACTTCTCTAACGAACACCTCAGAATTTGCAGCACAAGGACGGTCGCTGATTTGGAGTGCCACGTTGTGGACTACGTGGACGCTCCAACCGGCGGTTCGAGTCCTCGCTCGGGCGTGTGTGTCTGTGTCTGTGTCTGTGTGTCTGTGTGTGTGTGTGTGTGTGTAGTTGTGCGTGTCTTGTCCTTGGCAGTAGTTAGTATGTCTAGCAGGTTGATCCCTCAGAATTACAAGGATTTGGACCTCAGAATATTCTATACCATTCACAAGCACAACACCAAAAATGAGCAGTCGCGCCTCTACTAATATATCATCGACCCTCCGTCCGCACACACTCAGCATCCTCCCCCCTCCACCAGTGAAATTTCAACGCCCTAACATATACCCAAATAAACTGAATCCCACCTAAACCCCTCCAGGACTCTCTACCCATCCTCTTCCCACTTCAGATCTCGTACTTCTTCCCCTCTCACTCCTACCACCATTGAGCAAGCCGTGAAGGATTGTAAGGCTGAAATTTGTTGTTTGTAAATCTATCGGACCAAACTGCGTGGTCATCAGTCCGTAGCTTACAAACTACTTAAACCTAGGTAAACTAACCTAAGGGCAACACACACACCCATGCCCCAGGGAGGACTCGAACCTCCACGGCGAGCAACCGCGCGCTCCGCAGCGAGACGCTTTAGACCGCTCGACTACAACTCCGCGGCGCGAAATTTGGAGAAGGAATTAGAGCTCAGAGAGTAGAAATGAAAACATTTCGCTTTGGCAATGACATTGTAATTCTGTCAGAGAGAGCACATTACCTGGGCGAGTAATTGAACGGAATGGACACTGTCTTCAAAGAACGTTATAAGAATAACAGGAGCAAAACAAAGGTAATGGAATGGAGTCCAAGCAAATCGGGCGATACTGAAGGATTTAGATTAGTAATGATACAATTAAAGTAGTAAACGAGCTTCGTTATTTGCGTAGCAAAATAACTTCTCATGAACGAAGTAAAGAACATAAAATGCAGACTGGCTATGGGATGAAAAGCATTTCTGAAGAGGCGGAATTTGTTGACCTCCAAATTTCATTTAAATGTGTGGAAGTAGTTTCTGAAAGCATTTGTGTGGAGTGTAATATTGTACGGGAGTGATACCTGGAGATATGCAGTTCAGACAGAAAGATTATAGAAGCATTTGAAACGTGGTGCCCTCAGATGAATGCTGAAGTTTGGGTGGATAGATCGCATAACTAATGTGGAAGAGCTGAAGTGGGAAGAAGAGATATTTCTGGTATATATTGACTGAAATAAGGGATCGATTGGTGGAACAGATTCAAAGATCAATGAATCGTCAATTTAGCACTGCAGGGAAGTGAGAGGAGGTAAAAATCGCAGAGAGAGACCTATAGACGAATACAATAAGCTGTTCAAAAATTTGTAGGTTGCCGTTTTTATTGAGAGATGAAGAGGACTGCACAGGACACGGTAGCGTCAAGAGCTGCATCAAACCTGTCTCAGGACTGAAGTCCATAGAGGTCTCTTATCGACCTCCAATTCCAGTGTTAGTATTCAGGGTAGCAGTGGTCAAGTAATCCTTTCTAATGTATCATTTTATCACTGTTTTTTCTCAATTAATGTATAAAGGCAGATCAGTTTTCTGTCTGTATGTCTCATTAACGTTACCTTTTAAACATCTTTGAAATATGTTGAAAATATGTCACCTGTTGCGGTGTCCTTGGCTGAAGAGTGAGTTACAGCTATCTTCCCTCCCATATGTGACGAGAGGGTATGATAAAACAAGAAAGGAAAAAAAAAAAGGAAAAACAGAAAACAATACGCGTAGTACAAGGAGAAACAAGAGGTACGCTTCAAACTTAGTATCGGAATGCGCAAAATTAGTGTCGCGGATTTAATTCTACAGCAGGTGCTTTCGTGCAGCCCGTTCACTGCGCCATTTATGTTACTCGGTTCTAAAATAATTTATTTGAATCTCTGAAGGACGAAACCGTCCATCGCATTACGGAACAACAACCGCATAATAACGTATACGGTAAAGTTGTAAGTCGCGGAATATCTAGCTTCCCCTAAAAGTATTTATTACTCTTTTTGTCGGATTTATTCTCGTCGCACTCACTCGCTGCCCCGCACCTTAATAAATTAAACACATATACCCTTTTTAAGAATCTCGCCGTCCGTTAGCGAAAACGGTATAAAAATCCGTTCAGTGCATTTTGAATTTATCGAGGACAGACAGACACGGTGGGAGGACTTGGTTTTACAATATGTATAGATAAATAACGTTTCCTTCACCTGTTGTCACAACGTTGTGATACATAAGAGATTGCCGCGGTGAAATGGCCGAGGCACCTGGATCTGGAGCGCGCGGTTGCTCGCTGTCGGAGGTTCGAATCCTCATTGGGGCGTGCGTGCGTGCGTGTGTGTGTGTGTGTGTGTGGTGTGTGTGTGTGTGTGTTTGTCCTTAGGGTAGTTAAAGTAGTTTGTAAGTCTACGGACTGATGACCATAGCAGGTTTAGAAACATTTGAACATGCACATGAATAAGAGCTGCGGCGGATTAGACATGTGCACTGGGGCGCCGTGCTGCGGTGGGCACGGCCGTTAGCCGTCGGGGGTTCGTGTACCCCCCTTGGGTATGGGTGTTTGTGTTGTTCTTAGGATAGTTTACCTTAGCTTAAGTAGTTTGTAAGCTACGTACTAATAACCACGCAGTTGAGTCCGATAGATTCACAAGCATTTCAACGTGAATAAGAGATTGTTTTGCGAACTGTAAATGACCTCTGTTCTTCCCTGTTAGAGAAGAAAAACGTAAAATTTGCTTATTAAATACATGCTGCCATACGAAGAAGGGGCCTGTCGCTGAAACAAATAACAGATGAATATAGCGTTCACTCAACGGAAAGTACGATTGGTTGCATTGTTTTCCCTCGCACTCAAATCCAAAGTTTCTGAAATGTTTGCACGCAGCAGGATTTTAAGCTGCTACAAAAGCGTGCGAAGATCGTCAAGGAGACTTGTTTGCCTTACCAGGAATTACTCTCTGAAAGTTTCGGGTCTCTCCGAAAGTAGCTGTGCGAGTTTGGCGTCGGGCGCAAATGGACGGAAAACAATCGAGAGGGCGCTGCCTCGCTTTCTCATGCAGCTGTCGGGCGCGAGGACTTGAGAACACACAGCGCAAAGCGCCACCCACATTATTAACGGGCTGTGTGTCCAGTCCCCGCCTTGCAGCAGTTGTGTGCCAAGAAAGCGGCCGCACGCCTCGTGCTGTTCCTTTGCGATAACTTCTGCCTGCGAAAAGGGCTTCTAAGCGCGGATCGTGATACGTTTAAAAAATGAAAATTTTGTCAACGAAATTTTTCTTTGCTTACCTTCTACTTCTTGTGCTAGGTCTCCTTCGAAATAGTCACCTTCAGGAGTCTTCGTCCTTTCAATAAAATAAAGTCCGCAAGGACCTTTTCTGCAGAGTGCGGAAAAAGAAGCAGCAAAGTGATATTTTTTGTGCGACATTCACGTACTAGTAGAAATGGATGTGCCGGTCCCTTACCGTAATGCAAAAGTAAATAATTGTCTTGCCACCTACTAGGCCATTTTTGGTTCACATTTTCTTCCAAACATCGATACACGTCCCGATAATAACTCCGTTTTACAGTTTTCCCCTATAATACTTCAAAGTCAAATAAAACTATCAGCATGGCGTTGACATTTGACCTGTCCTTACGATTTTTTTTCAGCGACTTGAAAAAATCTTGCTCGACTCACTTTGAAGGTTGAACCTTGGCTCAACATCGTAACGCTGGTATTACACTATCAAATTACTGGACAAAGTAAAAAATTGGATGAAATATTGACAAATAGGACGAAACGCTAAAGGAGATATTACACTATCATCCAATATTTTGTCAAAGTTACTACAAAATGGCGGTTTTATGCTCAGCTGTTATTATTACAGTTGCGTTGTGTCTGCATTTAGAAGAGAACGCGTGAAAAAAAAAAAGGAAACGTACTTGGACAGAACCATGGGTTCCATGCCTAGTAAGCATGGAGGTCCGGGTTCGATTCCCGGCCGCACCACAAATTTTAATTCAATGCTTCTGCTCTATCAGAACCATGGGTGTTCAATAAAATTTGTTACGGGAACGGGAGCATTTTCTTTTTCTATGTCGTCGTCAGTACAGTCGGTTCGTAATTCAATGCTAGTTATTTTGTAGCTCTTCATTATTCACAATTTACAATAGAGTAACAGAAAAGGCCGACGCAAATATTATATACGAATAAGATAGTAAGTCGATAAAGCAAGTTTCATCAAATAACGTTTCAAATGGAAAATGTCAGCACCAACAAAGTTTTTATGATGTCTTAAGAACAGCTGACAATTAGGCTCTATTCATTTCCTTAAAAAAATTGTCTGACCTGTTTATATATTTTCGCTTTCAAACAGATGTCTACGTTTTGAATATTGTTTCACTGAGCACACCAAGTTGACCAAAATCATTCCTTATAACGTTTGCATTTAAAGGAGTTACGTCTTCAATTCCGATAGTGTATTATGACCTTTTACATGACAGATTGTAACTCATAACCTCACTTGAACTCCCATGAACCACAGACATTGCCGAGGTGGGGTGGCTTGCGTGCCTCAACGATACAGATAGCCGTACCGTAGGTGCAACCACAGCGGAGGGGTATCTGTGGAGAGGCCAGACAAACGTGTGGTTCCTGAAGAGGGGCAGCAGCCTTTTCAGTAGTTACAGGGGCAACAGTCTGGATGATTGACTGAGCTGGCCTTGTAACATCAGCTAATGTGGCTTTGCCACACAGCTACTGCGAACGGCTGAAAGCAAGGGGAAACTACAGCCGTTACCTTTCCCGAGGACATGCAGCTCTACTGTATGAACATATGATGATGGCATCCTCTCGGGTAAAATATTCCGGAGGTAAAATAGTCCCCCATTCGGATCTCCGGGCGGGGACTACTCAGGAGGATGTGATCATCAGGAAAGACAATACTGGCATTCTACGGGTCGGAGCGTGGAATGTTAGATCCCTTAATCGAGTAGGAAAATTAGAAAATTTAAAAAGGGAAATGGATAGGCTGAAGTTAGATATAGTGGGGATTAGTGAAGTTCGGTGGCAGGATGAACAGGATTTCTGGTCAGGTGAGTACAGGATTATAAATACAAAATCAATTGGGGGTATCACAGGAGTAGGATTGATAATGAATGAGAAAATAGGAATGCGGGTAAACTACTATGACCAGCACAGCGATCGCATTATCATTGTCAAGATAGATACGAAGCCAACACCGACAACAATAGTACAGGTTTATATGCCAACTAGCTCTGCCGATGATGAGGAGATCGAAGAAATATATGAGGAGCTAAAGGAAATTATTCAGACAAATAAGGGAGAGGAAAATTTAATTGTTATGGGAGACTGGAATTCAGTAGTAGGACAAGGAAGGGAAGGGAAGATAGTGGGTGAATATGGTCTGGGCAAAAGAAATGAAAGAGGAAGCCGCCTGGTAGAATTTTGCACGGAACATAATTTAGTTATAAGAAACACCTGGTTTAAGAATCACAAAAGAAGGTTGTATACGTGGAAGAGACCAGGAGACACCGGGAGATACCAGATAGATTTTATAATGGTAAGACATAGATTTCGGAACCAGGTTTTACAGTGTAAGACATACCCAGGGGCAGATATAGACTCTGACCATAACTTGTTGGTTATGAACTGTAGGCTGAAACTGAAGAAACTACAAAAAGGTAGGAAAATAAGGAGATGGGACCTAGATAAATTGAAGGAACCTGAAGTTCTTAAGAATTTCAGAGGGAGCTTCAGGCAACAATTGACAGAAACAGGGGAAAATAAAACAGTTGAGGAGGAATGGGTAAAATTGAGAGATGAAATAGTGAAGGCAGCAGAGGACAAAATAGGTAGGAAGGCAAGACCTACAAAGAATCCTGGGATATCACAGGAGATACTAAATTTAATCGGTGAAAGGAGAAAGTATAAAAATGCAGTAAATGAAACAGGCAAAATGGAGTACAGACGACTAAGAAATGAGATTGACAGGAAGTGCAAAATGGCTAAGCAGGAATGGCTAGAAGGCAAATGCAAGGATGTAGAAGAATGTATAAATAGGGGAAAAATAGATACAGCCTACCGGAAAATAAAAGAAACATTTGGCGATAAGAAAAACAGCTCTATGAATATCAAGGACACTCAGCAAAGAAAGAGTATATAGAGGGGCTCTACAAAGGAAATGAACTTCGAGACACTATTGTAGGAAGGGAAGAGGATGTAGATGATGATGAAATAGGAGATACTATACTGAGAGATGAATTTGACAGAGCACTGAAAGATCTAAGTCGAAACAAGGCCCCTGGAGTAGATGATATCCCGTCAGAGCTACTGAAGTCTCTGGGAGAACCAGCCATGACAAAATTGTTTCACATTGTGTGTAAGATGTATGAGACAGGTGAAGTACCCTCAGACTTTAAGAAAAATGTTATAATCCCCATTCCAAAGAAAGTGGGTGCAGACAGGTGTGAAAACTACAGAACCATCAGTTTAATAAGTCATGGTTGCAAAATATTAACACGAATTATATACAGAAGGATGGAAAAGCTGGTAGAAGCCGACCTCGGGGAAGATCAGTTTGGGTTCAGGAGAAATGTAGGAACACGGGAGGCAATACTCACTTTACGGCTTATCCTAGAAGATAGATTAAGAAAAGGCAAACCAACATTTCTAGCTTTTGTAGATTTGGAGAAGGCTTTTGACAATGTTGATTGGAATAAACTCTTTAAAGTTCTGAAGCAAGCAGGAGTAAAATATAGGGAGCGTAAGGTTATTTACAACTTGTACAAAAACCAGACAGCGGTTGTCAGAGTTGAAGGGCATGAAAGGGATGCAGTGGTTGGAAAGGGAGTAAGACAGGGTTGTAGCCTTTCCCCAATGTTGTTCAATTTGTACATTGAGCAAGCTATAAAGGAAAGCAAGGAGAAATTTGGAGAAGGAATTAAATTTCAGGGCGAAGAATTAAAAACATTGCGTTTTGCCGATGACATAGTAATTCTGTCAGATACAGCAAAGGAACTGGAAGAGCAATTGAACGGAATGGACAGTGTGCTGAAAGGTGCATATAAGATGAACATTAACAAGAGTAAAACTAGGGTAATGGAGTGCAGTGTAAGAAAAGCAGGTGATGTTGAAGGAATTAGATTAGGTAACGAAACAATAAAGGAGGTAGATGAGTTTTGTTACTTGGGCAGTAAAATAACAAATGATGGTCGCAGTACAGATTATATAAAATGCAGAATGGCAATGGGTAGAAAGGCGTTTTTGAAAAAGAGAAATTTGTTAACATCGAATATTGATTTAACCCTAAGGAATTCCTTTCTGAAGGCATTTGTACGGAGTGTTGCCTTGTATGGGAGTGAAACATGGACGATAAGCAGTGAGGACAGAAAGAGGATAGAGGCTTTTGAAATGTTGTGCTATAGAAGAATGCTGAAGATTAGGTGGGTGGATCGCGTAACTAATGAGGAGGTACTGAACCGAATTGGGGAGAAAAGAAATTTCTGGCATACCTTGACTAAAAGAAGGGATAGATTGGTAGGACACATTCTTAGACATCAAGGAATTGTGAATTTAGCGTTGGAGGGAAGTGTGTGGGGTAAAAATCGCAGGGGGAGACCAAGAGACGCGTATAGTAAGCAGATTCAAGTGGATGTGGGTTGTCGTTCTTATGAGGAGATGAAAAGGCTTGCTCAGGATAGAGTAGGGTGGAGAGCTGCATCAAACCAGTCTCTGGACTGAAGACCACAATAACAACAACCTCACTTTCACCGTAGGGGCTCTGACGTGACGGACAGTGTGAATGGACCTTGTTGCGTTTTATACAACATGCCATCTTATTTATACATTCCTATCAGTTTTGTTGTTGCTGGAATACACTACACAAACTTGCCACTAGCCACTAATAGCCATGAATACGAACCAGTGTTGTCAGCTCGTTTCCAACCACGTCTCCCTGCATGACCTCAGGAAAACTCACTCTCTTGACGTGCCTCGTACTAGCTGAAGTGGTCAAGCGTTCTAAGGCGCTTTGCAGTGGAGCACGCGGTTGCTCAACTTCGGAGGTTAGAGTCCTTCCTCGGGCATGGGTGCATGTATTGTCCATATTCTAAGTTGCTTTACATTATATTTATGGACTGATGACCAACGTAGTTAAGCCCCTTAGATTTACAAATATTTGAACAAGCACAAGCCGGCGGTCTTCCTACGTAGTCATGTTATTAACTGCTGCCAGCCACATCCTACAAACATTTGTAACGTTGCTTATTGGTAAACGTGTACCGAGTAATAGTTAATTACGCATTTCGCAAGGAATGTGGTTGACGATATTCCTCCCCTATCATGGTCTCCTTCAATTAGAAGTTGACGAAAAAACAAAACGAACACACACACACACACACACACACACACACACACACACACACGCACACATTGCCGTGGTCCATCACATCGTGTTGGTCACCCATTGTCAAGTTTTTTGGTGTTGGAGCAGCGGCAAATTATAGTTAAGATTTAATACATGTGTAGTATCTTAAATCTCCGATGTCAATTTGTCTCGCCGAGTTAAAAAAAAACCTTGGGATGTTCCGGAACACCGTCCCGGCCGAAATTAAGCCGTGCATACCAGTATGTGACTACGTTTCGTGTCATGGCATACAGTTTAATTAACCCCCAGTGATATTGCTGTTTGGTACAATGGACAACCGGGAGATGTTCTGTAAGTGGTATATTTTTATAAACCTAGTTTCGGTACTCGGTATGATAATTAAAATTTTTTTCCTTTGTCTCTGAGTTAAAACTTTCTCTATTTGAGTCTACACCAGTTTGTCACACACAGGGCTTAATTTCGACCGGAACGCGGGGTATCAGTGTTCCGGCACGTCCCAGGGACTGTTTTTAACCTCTCTGGAACGTCCGCACTATCGATTTAAAATGCTGCACGTGTGTTTTAGGAACATTTGCGTTCAAATGTTTTGCTCGCTTGTCTTACTGAATCTGAACATAAAGCTATACAGTTATGATAGGGCTCAATGAGATGAAAACAAATGACATTTATAACATTTACTTAACTCGAAACTTTAAAAGACGGACATCCACAGTTGTTCACGACGAATAAAAATGGTCCTCTGTAGCTGTTTTACAACTTCATTATAAAGGACGACCGATTTAAGACCTGAATCTCCGTAACATGACGACGACTGTACAAGCAACGTTATTGTGCAGAGATACGAGGCGCGACCAGAAAGTAAGTTCCGTTTCAATTTATCTCCTCTGCAGCGCTGCGATTGCAGTTCCGCACATGCGCTGTAGACAATGTGTATCAAGGAGAAGAACGTGCGCCATTTGGAGGTCGCTGTCAGTTACGTACGCTTTGCTGTGCTTGTTTGAAATGTCGGCGTTGATTGAAAATCCCGTCGCTTGTGAAATCAGGTCGGTGATTGGGTTTCTGAATTCGAGGAAAGTGAAACCAAGTGAAATTTATCGGCAAATTTGCGATGGTTACGGACCAAATGCGATGAGTGATTCGATTGTGAGAAGATGGGTCCGACAGTTCAATGGCGGGCGTAGTGATGTGCACGATGAAGAATGAAGTGGGCGTCCACCTTTGGTTACAGAAGAACTGGTTCACGCGATTGATGACAAGAACCGTAGGTTTACAATTAGTGCTCTTGCTATGGACTTACCTGTTTCCAACTGGTTGAAGATACAGGTGGCAGATTTCTATGAAGAAGGTATACAAAACCTGGTGCCACGCTATGACAAATGCCTGCAAAATTTCGGCAGTTATGTGGAAAAGTAGTTTAAGAGTTGTAGAATATTGTGCAATAAAAATTTCTTCTGTATCTGTGTAAAATTTCATTTTATTACCAAACGGAACTTACTTTCTGGACGCGCCTCGTATAAGATGGATTGCTGCAAATAATCAATTATAAGCTAATTCACACGAGCTGTAAAATGGCGGCGGCACAGAGAGAGAACAAATTACAAGCATCCACAATGACATTAACGGGAAAAATGAATCGAAAAGAAAGCCAGTGTAACGAAATGCAAAAAGGATTGAATATACGTGCAGACAGTACGTTGCCAACATACGAAACAGAAACATTAAAATTTCCTTCAAGAAAACAAAGTTTTCTGTGCTTCAGGATTATTTGTTTCTTACGAACTTCGAAAAGACGACGAAATATACAAATGAACGTACTTTTACTAAAATGTCTTGACGATAATTTCAGACGAAGAAGGAACTGGAACCACAGTAAGGTACCGGAATGTGTGCAGTGTGATTTGAAAACATTAAAATTTTAGGGTTTATTTAAAGAGAATTAAACAATGCCAGTCCTCAGTTACTGACTTCAGACTTCCCTGATGTTCCCAAAAGCATCTCCAACAAGTCTTTGTGTCCTTTTGAAATAACAGGCAATATCAGTAAAATACCGAATCAGATCACCGTTACCATCCAATTAGTCACTTTCAGTGAATAAACCGGTCTTTTGGGTCAACTTCGGCGTTTGGCGAAGTTATGGCGTTTGCCTCACAGTTTTAGGTATTTTCTTTTTCTGAGAAGCGATGTGTAGAAATCGGCTACGTGTGGATGTAGTTCCATATTTTTTACTAGACACTGCCTGGCACTTTTCACAGTTCTATACACATCCTGGACACCAGTACCCTCAGCAAATAACGCCGTCCTACTGCGGATCTTCAGTCTGATATATACCCCACCCAGGGCGCCCACATGGCAGTACATCAGCACACCTTATGATGGCAACATGGTCGATTGCCGAAATATTGTGTCCTGTGCACACACACACACACACACACACACACACACACACACACACACACACACACACACACCAGGCTGTTCACCCGAGATCTATTTCACCATCCTATTGTTAATACACTGCGTTGATATGCGAGTCCGAAGCTAGCTTTCGTTGTGGGTAGCGTTGCAATATTATCTGAATTTTTAGATGATGGTTTAAGAATGAAGTAAAAAATTTTTTTTAATACAATTACTTCTTATGTAGAACACAATTATATAGAACTTTTTGCGACAGAAATATTGGTACTTCATATTTTTCGGACGATCTCACTTCTTAAGCAAGTGTTTTTTTTTTTCTCTTTTAAGTATTTATAAAACTCCTTGGAAGTCAGCTTGTACTTAAATTGGCACTGTAAGATTTATTCCACAGACGTTGGCAATAATCCATTCTTTTTATCACTCCAGTATATACCAGATATTCGGAGAAAACGGCTAAGTACTTCTGACAAGCTACGCTGTAGATGTCTATTCTGATTGACAAAAGTACTTTACTATTTTTTACGAATAGCTTGATGGGCCGCGGTGGAGTAGCCGAGCGGTCTAAAGCGTCTCGCTACGGAGCGCGCGGTTGCTCGCCGTGGAGGTTCGAGTCCTCCCTGGAGCATGGGTGTGTGTGTTTGTCCGTAGGTTAGTTTACCTAGGTTTAAGTAGTCTGTAAGCTACGGACTGATGACCACGCAGTTTTGTCCGATAGATCTACAAACATTTGATTTTTTTTTTATTTTTTTTTTATTTTTTATTTTTATTTTTTTATTTTTTTTTTTTTTTTGTCTTGATGGTAAATGATGCAGTTACGCAGGAACCTAAGAGTTACAGCTTAAGTTGTTGCGAGTGAACAAGCAGCGGTGACATCTACAGTCTAGCTTGTCGAAAGTACTTCTACAAACATCTGATATTGGGCGTTATTATACGATACACCTGAGGCGACAACCGCGGTAACAGTCGAAAACTGTTCTACGAATAAAGGCACGTCAACGTGAGGGAAATACTCTTTCCACAGTGGCGTTGTGTGCGGAAATCGTAAACAAATACTCGTATTATTTTAGCAGTTGGGCAATTGCGTACAGAGTTTTCTGTTTCCTAAAGAAAGTAAACCCCCATTCTTCAACGGAGTATTTAGACTACCATTCTTTCGAGTCACACATAATTTCTAACGAGTTCTACAGAAAACAACTGTCGCATGAAATTTTAGTACCCTTATCGTCAGGTATGTAATAGTGATTTCATTCATCACCCAATCAGGGAGTTCAGATAGTCATCCAATCCAATACAGGTACTTGATTATTATTAAAAGAAACAGCCCATTTCGATAATCAAGTACTATGTTATAGAAGGCCGCTCTCTCCTCCTCAAATTTCTAAATCAAATTTGTTACTTCTCGGTTAGGGTTTTCTTACTTTTATTTCTTCAAATTAATGATAGATTGCATGCCAATAAAACTGACAATCTTTGTTTTATTGAGATTTCTTTGATCGTCGATTAATATTTGTCTCCTTTTAAGTAATCCAGACTTTATTCTTCTCCACACTTTTTATATATTTTTTCAATCATAGCCATGTTTGAATGCAGCAACATGAATTTCCTTGATCAGACTACTGAACAAACCTGAAATTATTTTAACTGTAGAGACTTGCTATGGACAAAATAAAATCTTGTTGGCAGCTAGGGGCAAGAAGGTGCATAATGGTGACAGACCGGATATATAAGTACGGATAGCAACCATAGCTGACTAAAAATTGCTGGGAAATAACACAGCCTATCGACTATTGATTTAAGCCTAAGGAAGTCCTTTCTGAAGGCATTTGTATGGAGTGTTGCCTTGTATGGGAGTGAAACATGGACGGTAAACAGTGTGGACAAGAAGAGGATTGAGGCTTTTGAAATGTGGTGCTACAGAAGAATGCTGAAGATTAGGTGGGTGGATCGCGTAACTAACGAGGAGGTACTGAACAGAATTGGGGAGAAAAGAAATTTCTGGCATACCTTGACCAAAAGAAGGGATAGATTACCAGAACACATTCTTAGGCATAAAGGAATTGTGAATTTAGCTTTGGAGGGAAGTGTGTGGGGTAAAAACCGCAGAGGAAGACCAAGAGATGGATACAGTAAGCAGATTCAGACTGATGTAGGTTGCCGTTCTTATGTGGAGATGAAGAGGCTTGCTCAGGATAGGGTATTGTGGAGAGCTGCATCAAACCAGTCTCCGGACTGAAGACCACAACAGCAACAACACAGCCTCTTATGGTTTGGATGATAAAAAAATGTGACTGCAGGGATCTTTTGCGGAAACAAGTATTGAAGTCGACATTTCTTGTAGTGGTACATTGCTAGTTGTGAGACTGCACGCTTAAACGCGCAGAAGATCTGCCCTTTTTTTGTTGTTAGCCACAATAATCATGCAATGTTGAAAACACAGTAATATTTGGTTTTGAAACGCGATATTGTCGAACTACAACCCACCTATCCGAGCCGGAACTATCACCAATTATTCACCGTGGATTTTGTTTCAATCTGCCCCGGCTGTGGCATACAGAGATCGCGCATTTTGGGTCCTGCAGTACGAGTAAGCGAATCAGTTAGGCAAATTGTTCTCGTTGCCGGCATTCTGGCTCCCTTTGACGGGACCCTGCAATAAAGTGCACGTCGCGATGGGACTGTTACCGCGCCGGCATACTAACTAGCCGGCCGATGCTCTTTTGTGTTATTCATTTGTTCGGCGCCGGCGGGCCGACAGATCCTTTTACACGTGCTTTCAATTATTTGCGTGTAAATGGCACGTCCTCTGAGCTGCCGCTAATTCACCCTTTGTGCCCTGCTGGGAGATGCAGCGTGACGGTTTCTCCGACGTCAAATTTAATCATTTGCAGCAATCACCAAGGCCGGTGGTTTCAATTATGTGGCACTAACGCTGAGCATCGATCCAGAGTCGATTTATTACTATTAGCTGTAGAATATCGAAACAATTAAGTTAAAAATTTTCGTTCAAGCTCCTGTTGGCATTTCGGCAGCGCTCCTGAGTTCAGCAAAAATCAATATTACAATTTTAAACTCTTTATCGTAGCTATGTCTCGAATGTGTGAGTACTCCAGAGAGAAAGTCATCGAAGATTTTCTTACGGATTCTGAATTTTTTTCACTAATGTCTCTATTTAAAGATGTATAAAATCTTGATTATACATTGTATCAACTAATTGATCATCTTTTTTTTGTATAAAGGAAACGAATTGCGCGATATTTACTTTTCAACAAGATTAAAAACCGTCTAGATCGCTAAAATTATATTTATTGATTACGACCTTTCGGCATCTGCCACCAGTTCTGCAAGATAAAGGAACAAGTGTTCGTTGTACAATCGAGTTATACAGAACGTTTTAAATACAAAAATTTAAAACGTTTTTACAAGTGCACACTCACCTAAAAACCTGGATTGTGCAAGTTCAGAGGTTTTTAGGTGAATGCACAATTGTAACCTTGTAAAAATTTTTATATTTTTGTATTTAAAACATTCTATGTAACTCGATTGTACAACGAACACTAATGTTCCTTCATATTGCAGATCTGATGGCAGATGCCGAAACGTCGTAATCAATAAATATAATTTTTAGCAAACTAGACCAGTTTTATTCTTGTTGAAATAATTGATAATCGTTGTAATTTAGAAACGAACGAGTACTATCAATGTAGACTTATTCGACATGAACGTTCGTGTCAAGGTCAGCTATTCTCTCATTCGAACCGCGCTTCATGGGCAAAGCGACCGTCACAGGTCGACCTTGAAGTTCAGTTTGAATATCACAGTTTGATTAGCACTTACGTAGAAAATTTGTTCCAAACACTACTCGGAAGATAGAGTCGACATCAGTTTTAATACACTTCATCACAGTGACACAGGTAACGGTACCAACAGGTGGTGCACAGTAAAGATCAGAAATAATGTGCATGACAGTTCGCTGTTTCCGGTTGTCAAAGGTCCAGTAGTCATAGCAGACTTCATGAAAATATCACATCGTAAAATTGAAACCAGAATGAAAAATTCACTTCCTAACACTGAAACCAAATATTCTTAAATGAATTGATAATATGTACGTATCAGTTAATGTGTTTTGACATGTAATGATGAGGTTCACCTTGCATGTCTTTCGGTAGCGCGGCAGCGACTGACTACAACAAAAACTATATTGACGCGTCGTGAACACTGGAAGAGTTCTGTACAAGAAGGTTACGATACAACTAGTGGTGTGACTAACGCACGGCGATTTCAACTGTTATTTGTATGTACAGTCTAAAAGTTTCATTGAGTTTTGTTTCCTCCTAGTAGGGTTACCAGACAGGATAGGTAAAATATGTGGATAAAGTATCGGAATGTTAAGATTTTTGGAGTTATTGTCGGTAGAAACAAATATCATAAAGAAAAAATATTAATTTACATAACTGAAATCAACCTCCCACAATAAGAGTAACGTTGTTGGCAGATAATTCATTTATATTTAACTTCTGATTTTCTACTTATATTTGATATGTTTTGCAGAGTTCATCAATTTCGATGGTGTGGTAGTATTCAGAAACGACTTGACATTCAAACAAAGTGCATCGAAGTTCAGCGTAATTATTTACTAGATCTTTGATAAATCAACCCCACTACAGGACTCGTGTGATGGACAACACAAATGATAATCTGTTTTTAAATTTGTAGCCATAACGCCATTCTGCACATGGGCAATAAAGTAGTCTGCCGGCCGCGGTGGCCGAGGGGACTAAGGCGCTCCAGTCACGGTCTGCGCGGCCGCTACGGGCGGGGGTTCGAATCCCCCCTCGGGCATGGATATTTGTGCCGTCCTAGTTCATAAGTAGTTTGTAAGTTTAGGGACTGATGACCCCGTAGTTAAGTCCCATAGACTATACAAACATTTGAAAGATTTTGAATAAAGTAGTCGATGAATTGTGAAATAGTATACCATCGACTGTTGTTTTTATAATGAGAATTGGAAATTGGTAGCCTAAATAAATTCGTATAAAAACAACGGCCTGATCACAACTTTTGGCCGTGGCGGAGCGGCCGAGTGCATTGGGGCGCTATGCTGCGATGCGTGAGGCCGTTCTCCGTCGGGGATTCGAATCCCCCTCGGGCATGGATGTTTTCTGTCGTCTTTAGTATACGGTAGTTCATAAGTAGCTTGTAAGTTTAGAGACTGATAACCCAGCAGTTAAGTCCCTTAAGCTTTACAAATTTTTTTCAACACCTTTTAGTCAACAGACAAGCGGTTTCGATTAATGACGGAAATTCTTCACAGAGATGATAAATTACTTTTCAAAAGAGAGAGATTGGCTGGTCAGTACTTACCTTTGTACTGTACTGCCGATAGTCACAAATAAAGAAAAAGAACGAAGAAGGACAAGATTCAGGAACGGAGTTCCTGCCAGCCGCGGTGGCCGAGGAGACTGAGGCGCTGCAGTCACGATCTGCACGGCCACTACGGTCGGGGTTCGAATCCCCCCTCGGGCATGGATATTTGTGCCGTCCTTAGTTGTAAGTAGTTCATAAGTAGTTTGTAAGTTTAGGGACTGATGACCCCGTAGTTAAGTCTCATAGACTATACAAAAAAAAAAAAAAAAAAAAAACAAAAAAAAAAAAAAAAACAAAAAAAAAAAACGGAGTTCCTTCTTCAGGAAGGAGAGAGGGAAGAAGGAAGGGATGGGAACGGAAGGTGAAGGTAATAGACGACCTAGGTTATGGGGATGGTATTCGAGGAGGGTAGAAGTTACTGTGGAAGATACTGTATATTAGTACTGAACCCTGTTAATCAAAAACGTTTTAAAAACCCACCTCCTCCACCGCTCAGCATCATTCGGTTCACTCATCTTTTTTTCTCTTTACTGCGTGATCTTTCCTCTTTATATATATATATATATATATATATATATATATATCCCTTTCTTCTTTCCTTCTCCCCTACCTGAAGAAGGTGTTCGGAAAGCTTGTCCTTTATCGTCCTTTTTTCTTTGTGTGACTATCGGCGATACAGCACAAAGGTAAGTATTGGCCGGCCAATCTATCTGTTTTGAAAAATAATAAACAACCGGTTTCAGTTAGTGGGGACCATCTTCAGAGCTTCGTAACATGTTTTAATACAGATAGGCAAAGCGATATTGACACCGCCGAGGCGGAGCGGCCGAGCGCATTGAGGCGCTATGCTACGTCGGGGGTTCGAATCCCCCCCTCCTCGGGCATGGATGTTTGTGCCGTCTTTAGTATAAGCTAGTTTCTAAGTAGTTTGTAAGTTTAAGGACTGATGACCCCGCAGTTAAGTCCTAAATAGCAGTTCAATTCGCAAAATTATTTTTACAATTTATTAATATAGGGAACCGGTTTCGATCTAGGTTTAGATCATCTTCAGACCTCGCTATAGACGTTCAGGCGGTAAGTTCGCTGTTTCTTCCAAATAAGGAAACAATGTTTTCTAAACTGATTAACTTTTATATCTTTAAATTTTCATTGTTAACATATTGTAACATGTACATTATTAGGAGTTTCGTGTTTCCGTTAGGCTGTGACTTGAAAATGATCTACGGCCGAAACCGGTAGCTCTGAGCCGAATAAAGGACAGCTGAGGTTTAACAACAGTAGAATTTCAGAGTATTCGTCTTTGTCGAAAGGGGCGTTTCCTCCGCGGACGGTAACATTAATTGCCAGCGCGCGGGGACTGGGACGTTCCTTGGCAGCGCTCCAGCCGGCCGTCGCCGCACAGCCACTGCTGTCTGCGAAACGTCGCGAGCCGCCGGCGAGGTCGCAGAAAATGCAATAAGCACCGCGCAGCCTGGCGCCAGCAATAAGTGCGCCGTGACTGGCGTGTACAGATGCAGCCGCCGGGAAATCAATGGCGCCTTTCTCGCTGCTGAATAGACCGTCAGATTGGGCGCCCCGCGCAGAAGACGGCCACCCGTCGCAGCGGCTGTCCGCTCGCTCCCACTCCACGCCCCTAGCGCCTGTCTCCGACATTTAGCCTGCGCGTTTGTATTACCGCTCCTCCCCTGATTGTCATCACGTCGCTGAAAATAAGAGCGTGAGTGTCTACAGGATTTTGGAACATATACTGTTTTCGAACATTATGAACGACCTCGAAGAGAACGACATATTGAACAATAGTCAACACCAATTCAGAAATTCACTTCCTTCTGAAACATAGCTACAGTATAACCCGGCACGTTCGGGACCGACCCGGTGCCGGGTTACCGAAATTGGACTATCGGGCGGTGCCTGTTTCTGCTGGCACAGGCTAAGACATACATCGAAAACAGCCGTGACACAGTTCACTGAACCATTTGTTCAAATACCTAAATCTTCCAGTTTCATATATATATATACGGCCGCGGTGGCCGAGGAGACTGAGGCGCGCCAGTCACGGTCTGCACGGCCACTACGGTCGGGGGTTGGAATCCCCCCTCGGGCATAGATATTTGTGCCGTCCGTAGTATTAGCTAGTTCATAAGTAGTTTGTAAGTTTAGGGACTGATGACCCCGTAGTTAAGTCCCATAAGCTCTACAAACATTTGAACATATATATATCATCATCATCATCATCATCAGAGACTGATTATGCCTGTCAGCGTTCAGTCTGGAGCATAGTACCTCTAATAAAATTCCTCCAAGATCCTCTATTCAATGCTAATATATATTGATAGATGTGAAGCATTGAATTAAAATTTGTGGTGCGGCCGGGAATCGAACCCGGACCTCCATGCTTACTAGGCAGACGTCTTAACCGTTAGACTACCACACCACTAACGATTAAGGCGCCTCGGAATAGTCTATGTACGATTTCCCTCCACAACACAAACTTTAATTCAGCTTCTTTGTTCCAGAGATAATTGCCACTACTGCCAAGGCTCTCCATGTAGCGGAATAGCACCTCAGCTGGAATTCAACAGTTGTTACCGATTGAGAAGCAGATTTCAGTAGTTCATACATTTCTTTCTGTCATAAATGGTTGACGAACCAATATTAAATTCAGTTGTCAAAATATTTCTGCTCTCACCGATCTCCAAGCGCGTGATGATTTCCCGTTTCTGGTTGATGGTCAGAGTGCGAGTTTACACTTCACTCTTGATTAGGTTGAAGAAGGTTTGGGTTTCGAGAACATTGTCAGTACGTAAATCAGAATAAAACTTCCACAGATCACTATGATATGACAGTCACCACTGTTAAATTGCGAAAAATGCTGGCAGTCCAAACAATGAAAGGAACCTCTGTACAGTAAGCACCAGCCGATATCCGCTGAGTACGATCTGAAGGCTTCCGAGCCTAACAATAGCGTCTCCGTCATTGACAACCGCTGGAGAACATTGTTGTGACCGGCCAAGCACGGGATCGCCTCATATGAACAGTCGGTCGGTGACGTCAAGCGTAACTGTAGCAGTAGCGGCAGCATCTAAGGAAAAACAAATCCCTTAGATTGTTTCTGGACCATCGGGCGTTCCGGACTATTGGATGCCGGACTATCGGACTTGCACTATTAACGATTTAGTCACATAAAGTGATGGATACTATCGACAAGCGGTCTCAAATAGATCTCATATTTATAGATTCCCGAAGGCTTTTGGCAGTGTTCCTCATAAGCGTCTTCTCACAAAATTGCGTGCTTGTGTAATAGCACCACAGTGGCGCTATTGGATTTTCTGAAGTCATCGAGCAAAACAGAACTGTACCTGACGTTGCCCCATTGAAGTGTTATATGGAACCTACTGTTCCCTCTGCCTTGTCTTTATAAACAACTAGCTGAACCCCGCAGCTTCGCATGCATAGGCTGGTTGATCTGCACCCGTTATTTCTTTTTAATCCTGATGAGGAATCTATATCTTAAGTTTCGTAGTTATAACTTGAAATTTGAGCACCATATTTTTGAAAATAAATTTTTGCATCTTTTATTTCACCCCTTTATTGGTCGAATTTCCAAAAATACCGAAACACGTATTTTTTAAATCATAACGCATATTACAAATACCAATTTTCGAGCTATAGCTTCAAAATTGTCTTGACAACATTGTGTTTTCGAAAAGAATTTTGATCCCCCCTTTTACCCCCTTAGTTGTTGAAACTTGTGTCTTTTTAATCCTGACCAAGTTTCCATATCCGAAGTTTCGTAGTTGTAGCTTAGAATTTGTGTTAACAGCAAGATATTTTTGAAAATCAATTTTTTGCGTCACCTATTTTATCCCCTTATTTGTCGATTTTCAAAAAATGCCGAAACACGTGTCTTTTAAATTCAAACCCTGAATTAAAATCCGAAATTTGATAGTTATAGCTTCAAAATTGCCTAAATAGCTACGTATTTTCAAAAAATGTTTCATCCCCTACTTCACCCCCTTACGGACGGAATATCGAAAAATCGCTTCTTAAATGACGCCTACAGTGTAAGATCATTACCCTCCACAAATTTTAAGTTTCTATCTTCAGTGGTTTGGGCTGGGCGATGATGAGTCAGTCAGTCAACAGTCAGTCAATCGGGACACTACCTTTTATATATAGAGATTTAGGAGACAACCTGACCAGTTTCTTTAGACTGTTCGCGCATGATATTGTCGTTTTAGTTACTAAAGACAACAGAAAATGAAAAACAATTTATATAAATTATCTGTGTGGTACGAAAATTGAAAATTGACTAAAATGTTCAAATGTTTGTAAATCTATTGGACTTCTTTGATCGTAAGTCCCTATGCTTGCAAACTACTTAAACTAACTAACCTAACGACAAAACACACGTACACACGCCCCAGGAAGGACTCGAACTTCCGACGGCGAACAACCACGCACTCCGCAGCGAGGCGCCTAGATAGCTCGGCCACTCCACCGCAGTCTCTTCAAAATTCACCCCAAATAATGAAAATCAAATAATGAAAATTGTGAAGTCATCCACATGAGAATTAAAAGAAATCCATTAAACATCATTTCTACATGAGAACTGTCGGGCCCGCTGGTCTCGGGGTAGAGCGCTCGACTGGAAACCAAAAATTGGCGGGTTCGAAACCCGATGGGGTTTTAATCCAGCCTTCACCTCTTAACGATGTGAAGAATCGCCAGAAACGACACATGGTTCGTATTCCACGTTAAGTTGTAAGTCCCGTTTCCCCGGTTGGATAACTGGGGTAGGTTAGGGACTCGCAAGTCGTTGAAGTGGCGTCGAATTGAAAGACGCACTAGGCCACTGAGCCACGCGAAATTACTATTATATACAAAACAAATCAATGAAATGTAAAGGACATACACTCGACTAAATACCTAGGAATTACAGTTACGATCTACTATAATAGGAAAGACCACTTAGAAAATATTGTAGGGAAGGCGATACAGTTCTACTAACTAAACGGCCTACACCAAATTAGTGCGTCCTATTTTGGTATATTGCTGCGCAATGTTGGATCCCCACTAAGTGCCCCTGGCGGAGGATAGAAAGTTCAGCTCGTTTTTACACTCGTGTTACAGGGCAGGGCAGTGGCAATCATAAAGAGAAAGACCGTTGTGGCGATAATTATTTGAGAAATTTCGTTCATAAACTTTCTCCATAGCTCAGTGGCAGCGTCGCTGACAGCCGATGTAAGGGGTCCCTGTTCTTTTTCCGACAGGGGACTGGTGTAATCTTCGTCGACAGCTAGTCGCCCAAGTGGCACAATAGAAAGACTTGCAGTAGGCGGCCGAGCCCCTATCAGGATACTGCGGCTACGAAAAGCCATACGAATGCATTTTTTGTTACCACTCACCTACTTAGAGAGACTTGATTATCATACCAAGACATATTAGATCGAAAATGGAATTATTCGTGTTCCTTCTTCTCATGCGCTATTGGACAGTGGAACGGTAGAGAAAAATTACGAAAGCGGTTCGATAAATCCTCTACAAAGCACTTGCCACATGAAAAGAATCATCCTGGCATTTGCCTGTACTGATTTAGGGAAACCACAGATAACCTAAATCAGGATGTCCGGAGGCGAGTTCGAGAGCAATTCGAATGAGAGTCCACCTCGCTCGGTTTATTTCTTAAGGGAAGAAATTATTTAAACACAACAGGTATTCAGAATGAAACTTTCACTCTCCAGCGGAATGTGCGCTGATTGGCAGATTAAAATTGTGTGCTGCAGAGTGAAAGTTTCATCCTGGAAACATCCCTTTAATCTATGGCTAAGCCATGTCTCCACCATATCCTTTCTTCCGGGAGTGCTAGTCGTGCAAGTTTCGCAAGAGAACTTCCGTGTGAAGTTTAGAAAGTAGGAGGCGAGGTACTGGCGCGAGTAGACTTGTGAGGCGGCATCGTGAGTCGTCTCGGGATAGCTCAGTCGGTAGAGCGCTTGCCGGCGAATGGCAAAGGTCCCAGGTTCGAGTCCCGGTTCCGGCAAACAATTTTAATCTGCCAGGTAGTTTCACAACAGGTATTGTTCCGGAAAAAACGTTGGATCTAGGAGGGAGAGGGCAAACCTGGGCGTCTTCTGCCCCCGACGGATCGCAGAGGGGCGCCAAATGATCTCCAAGGGAAGGCGAAGTGTCCAGGGGAAAAACGGTGGCGAGGGGAGGGGCAAGTCGCCGAAAGTTGGCGTACGACGTGGGGGGGGGGGGCACTGTTAAGTTTGTATCCCCCGCTTGGGAAACGTCGCAGATACAGCATAGTAAGCAACTAATTTAATTTGTGAAAGCTCACAGAGACAGACAACGACGCATTGCCAGAAATGTCGCAAGGCACGAAAATAATCGCGCGGTCAAGAGGTTAACGCTGACGACGCACGGTGACAAACTAGTGCTGATTTTCTTCTTCGCTTCTGGCATCACTAGTGATATCGCCAAGCTCTTGTTAAGTCCGATTCAATAACTGATTTATTTGTACTAAGGAACCTTTGAGCCGTGACAGAACAGCCGTGCCCACTAGGGCAACTTGCTGCGGTGTGTGCGGCCGTAAGTTTGACGTGAGCCCGCGCAATTGAGTTTGAGATAGACGCAGGTCGACGGCCGTGTATCTTCTGGGGGACCATGAATGGATTTATTATATGACCATGCATTTTATGACTTTGACAAACCCACAGAACGCCGTATAGACATTGCTACATAGTTTTACGGATATGACTAAATTCACCATAGTTCCACAGGTATGTAGGTGTGTCTGTCTGTGCCGGTCGCGGTAGCCGAGCGGTCTGCGGCGCGCCAGTCACGGTCTGCACGGCCACTACGGTCGGGGGTTGGATATTTGTGCCGTCCTTAGAAAGTTCATAAGTAGTTTGTAACTTTAGGAACTGATGACCCCGTAGTAAAGTCCCATAAGCTCTACAAACATTTGATTTCTTTTTTTTTTTTTTTTTTTTTTTTTGGCCCTTTTCCCGCACATGCGGGGTCGGCACAGAGTTAAACACGGATTTGGCATGTGTTAATATTTACAGGATGGCCGGATACCCTTCCTGCCGCCACCCCATGCCCCCCAGGAGGAAATGTGTGCCCCAAATGTCTGCGTATAGTGTTATATGTGTGTGAAAGTGGGAAGTGTTAGGAAATGTTTGCGAGTCGTGTAACTGGGGCGGGACTTGGGGACCAGCTCGGTATTCACTTAGGGGGATGAGAAAAACCGCCTAAAAACCACATCCAGGCTGGCAGGCACTCCGATCCCTTTCGTTAATCCGCCGAGCGGATTCAAACAGGGGCCAGTACGCCTCCCCGTCTCGGAAAGCGGTGCGTTAGACAACACGGCTAACCGAGCGGTAATTCCACAGGTACGTAGATATCCAAAATTAAATGTATAAAGCTATGATTTTTAGCGTTCATAGGTAGTAAAGAGGTAGGTACGTTGATTGGTCTTTTCACTTTATAGATCTGATGTTGACTGCAAACTCAGTCGAAGGCGGTTAATGTGGTAAATAGAGAAGCGATCTTCGCAAAACAATAACAAAATTCCGTGGAAAAAAACTCGTTAATACTTATAAATTGTCGTTTCTGTTTTAAGCTCGATATTACATTGGATGTAATTTAGTTAGAGGTATTATATTCCTTTAATTTCAATGATACAGCTAATTCCATACAACTAGTTCACAAGTCTTTTAATAATAGGGAAAAAACGTGAATCGAGAAAATAGAAATAATTGTGGCGGGAGTTCAGCGATCTGTTATAACAATATAAATTAAACAATCTAAGATCGCAACTTTTTTAAATTACCGGGTTCGGCAATAATTTTTGGCACCTTCAGAAATAATCCAACTTTTTGAGTGGCGCAATTGTTATATTTATCATGATGGTTATCCACTTTATCGATCTCTTAACAGCCGGTCTAGTACTACTGCCGTTTTCATCTATCGTGCAGACACGGCCCAGTGCACTCTGAAGGAATTTATGGCGGTACTTTGGCTCAGACTGCTTTGAATAAACGTAGTGTGAGTTACGGCTGCATTTAGCTGACGCAGATGCTGTGCAGTCGCAGACAGTTATTTGGTAATACGGTTCACGATTAAGAGCTGTGCAGGCGTCGCCTCCATGTCGCCACGTTTATGAGGGAGCAAGTATCGCCAGAGATGCACACGCGTATGAAGGAATAGGTACCGCCTGCATTTTCCCAGTACAATACCGCAGCCTTTCGCTGTTCCTCAGTTCCTTTGCTAAAAGCTATAGCTATTGATAAAAAGTGACCTGTTCTTTTTTTTTTTTTTTTCATGTGCTCTTTTTCAGAATGCTTCAACTCGTTACATATTTGATCATTACCTAAAATCTACACACAATCAAGTTCACGAAGATGCTGCTGTAACACTCTGTTCACATCTTACACTTGTTTGATCCATGTTGTTAAGTGGGGACAACAGTATTAATAAAACTCTGCCGATTTCTGCGCTTTTAAATGAAGGTTGTGTCTGCTTCTCACGTACGAAATTAATCGTACTGGTGACAGTTCTTCCAATTTATTTATTTTATTTTATTTTATTTATTATAATTTTTTTACCGCCGTTACAAATTCCCCATGTTTCCTAAAGATGTATCAGAGCGGGTTTAACAAACCAAAGCACTGCTTGATGTGCGTATTACAAGCTGAGATGTACAACCTCTGCCAATAAAGTTCAGTGAATAGTCCTGTAACTTTAACGTAAATGAACTATGAACTACAGTTACCTCACTGTCCTTCGAAATAATCACCTTCCATAACTACGCACCGCTGAACTCTGTAATACATGTCCTGGAGACTTTGCACGAAGTCCTCCTCTGGTATGGTGTTCAAAAACCTCATTACGTTTCGTTGGATGTCGTTGTCAAATATATTTCCTTTGAAAACGAGTTTGAGGGAATAGGAAGGTCTGGAGGATTGTCATCCGGCGTTTATCGTGGATGTTCAAATTGCACGACAACGCTCGTCGACACTCAGCCAATATCTTCAAACAGTTCCTGGCAAAAAATAAAAAAAATAAAAAAATAAAAATAAAAAAAGGTGGAGCAACTTGAACATCCATCACTCTCGCCGGATCTCAGTCGTCCAGACTTACTCATATTCCTTCGATTCAAATTTCCTTTGAAAGGAAAGATTTTTTCGCTATTCCTGACAACCAGCGAAACGTGACGAGGGTTTTTAACACCATCCTAAAGGAAGACTTCGAGCAAAGTTTGCAGGTCATGTATCGCAGATTTTAATAGTGCATAGTTGTGGGTGGTGACTTTTAGGAGGACATTAAAGTAACTATAATTCATAGTTGAACTACGTTAACGTTACAGCACTTTTCAGAGGCAAATGGTGGATTATCTCTGAAGATGGCAGAAGTTGTTTTGCCAAAACCGGTCATTTAAAAAAGTAAAATATTGCGATCTTCGACTGTTTAATTAATTAATCTTGTCATAACAGATCGCTGAACTCTCGCCACAATGTTTTCTAAAATTATTATTTTCTCGTTTCAGGTTTTTTCCCTATTATTAAAATACTTGCGAAGTAATTGTTTGAAATTTGATGTCTCATTGAAATTAATGGAATATTATTCCTGTAACTAAGTTCAGATATATAGGATTACATGTTAAGAAATATAAATACATTATTTTTTCAAAACTTTGTGAGCTTTTAAACATAGAAGTATAGTGATCTTACAACCCTTTTAGGTGCCTTTAATAAGATTTTAAAACTGATCGCGTAATGAGAATCTCAGTTACAGTATTTTAATAAAAAGTACCACAGGATAAAATAAAAATTAAAGGGCAAGAAATATTTGAAATTAATATTTCAGCAGAATATTAATAATGGGTCTTGTGCCAAATTTTTCCATTAAAATACGGTTAAATTACCTTTCACACGCAGAAATTCACATTTCATCCTCAATATGGTTGTAAATAATTTAAAGGAAACATTGAAATTTGTTTGACATTACCTATAATATGTTGGTTGCCTTCTCTGTGTTTCTTCGATGCTGAAGTAAACTTCCATTCATTACCATAGAAACAACCATATGAAAAGATATATTTTCAGACCTTCATATTAATTAATAATTACTTACGTCTAGTTTAAGTATAAATGCCTTCATTAATATTTTTAGGAATATAGATGGAAATTCAGTAATTAAGCACTAAATTGTGAGCTAAGAGCCTTCTAGAAATTTCTATGCTATGTTCCAATGCGCAAGGCCGTTCCCCCTCGGGGGTTCGAATGCCCCATCGGGCATGGATGTTTGTGTTGTTTTTAGTATAAGAATTTTGTAAGTTTAGGGACTGATGACCGCGCAGTTAAGTCCTATAAGCTTAACATACATCTGAACATTTTTTCTCTTTTTTTAAATTTCTAATTCGTAAATATACCGAAATATTTAAGTAATTTACGAAAACGTAAATAGCATTCGTGTCGAAAGAAGGAAGATGAAGGTTTAATGTCTCATGTTGGCATTGTGGTGACAAGAAGCACAAGCTTGGATTGTTTTGTCAATAATGAGAAATGAAATCACTCATGCCTTACGAAAGAACCATCCCAACATTTGCCTTAAGGGACTTCAGGAAATCACTGTTCATATCGAGCTGCGTTGTGGTATGTCGACTGGACTGGGTTCCTGTTCTAAATCCACCTTTAGTAATTTATTTTAATGGTCATGTCAGGGAACGTACTGAACGCTGCTATAAACTGAGAAGCTGTATTGAATTAAATTCGTACTGCGCGATATCATATTTGCCAGACGTGAAGTTCCGAAACTCCCGCTCTACGGAAACCTTTCAGACAGTAAAACGATATTATCATCGTAGGTTTAGCATAATCCCCGTTAACGGAAGGGAATAGAAGGTAGCGGGCATGAGAGAAGCCTTACGTTGTTAGTCTGAAAGTGTGCGGGTAAATCTCTATCATGAGCTCCGCTTCATTATACATAGCGAAGTCTTAGCGCTTAAGTTTAATAGTGAACATCCAATGTATAACGAAATTAATATAGCAGTACCGCCGTTTGAAATATGTTACTCTTTACCGTCAGTCACAAAGTTTTCTTTGTCCCCTTCATTTTATCATTTTGTGTAAATTAAAATATGTTGTTAACCACGATAATAACTTTCCCTATATTTACACGTCATTTTTAACCAATGGCAACTAGAGTTAAGGTGTTCAAACATAATCTTTCAAACAGTGGAATATAGATGTTAGAAGTGCTGGACGTTGATTGAATGCAAGGACGGTAATAAACCGTATCTAAATTTAAGTCAGTGTAGACTCTCACTATCTTATGTAGCATCTTCTATTGGATTTTATGTTGTTAATCGTAAACTGCCAACAATTTATCCATTTTAGCCTCTGCAAATGTGACGTTAAAAATTATTGTACATCTATCGAGTAGCTTACAAACTACTTACACTAACCTAAGGACAACATACACATCCATGTCCGAGCGAGGATTCGTACCTCCGTCCCGGGAGACCTCACGATCCGCAACGTGGCACTCCAGACCGCTCGGCTACTCCCGCGCTGGGACGTTAAAACTTGCTGACCTCTTGGTATGTATCATGACGGCTGTAAGTCCTTGACTTGAAATTTGTCAATGCTAGACACAGCTCGTAGTAGTTGATAATAATGAGAATCGACTATTAAAACATGTTAGTCGTAAATGCCATAAGATGCAATCTAAAAAGTTGGGAAATCGGTAATGCGAGTCTACAGCAACTTAATTAAATACAGCAAGAGTAGATAGACGGTCTCTCATGCAGTCACACTTCTATCAGTCCAGATACCTGTTAATTTTAACACCTGTATTTTACTATTTTAAAATTTCGAAAACTATATTTCTGTAAATTTAAGTTATTCACTACATTCAGTGGTTACTATTACTCATAATGTTAGGAAAATAAATATTTTTTCAGTTCCTTAGAAGTGATTTAGGCCTCTACTTTAATTCATAAAATTAACAGAATTTCCCGTCGGTAGGTAGCAAAAAATGACGTCATTATAAAATAAAGATACATCCATGATGTCAAATAAATTGTAAAATTAAATACTGCATGAGTTGCTAGTATTGTCTTTGTGCTTTAATACAGGCATTAGCGGATGCATTTATTTTTTTCAGAAAAACTAGTTATTCTACAGCAATTCCTGCAAGCTTCCGGCAGCCACAAATTCACAAACATGGAGCTTCGCCTTCAGAGACTGAAAACATGTCGCCTTCAGTAACGACTACAACTGTTCCCTGGTTGATACTGTATTCTACCCAAGAATAAACTGCGAATTATTACTCCACTTCTGTATGATGGTCAGCAGAAACCAGTCGTTACAAAATGTTGAGCATTCTCCCGTACGACTGCAAAATTTAAAGTAAACTCTCAAAAAATATATGTTCTTGCAGCAACTGCAAACCGTTGTTTTACAACAACAACAACATGTTTATTATCATCATCATTAGAAACTGATTATACCTTTAGCGTTCAGTGTGGGGCATAGTCTCCCTAATCCCTAATCAACGCTTTGTCAGATTTTAAGCCTGTCACTTCAAAAATTTTCAATAATTATGAGAAATTACAACCTTTGTCACGAGGTAAACATTGTGTAAAAGAATATAATAGTCAGTGCCGCAGACACGTGGCATCATCGAAACGAAGAGACGCTGGAGACTGAACTTTTGAATACTACCTTTTAACAGAAAACCACCCACACAATCTAGATTGTGAAGAGTTGTATACCATTAAGAAAAGCTAACCAATGACGCAATGAAAGTACTTGAAATCAATAACAATATGACACACAATGTCAGCTTGGTTGTAAATAACTCTTTTTCTTTTTTTTTTTCTTCTTCTAATATATTTTTCAGTTTGACAAATACTATATAAAATGGCAAAATTAAACTGTATTCGTTATCTTCGTTCGTTTGTTGTTATCCACATATAAAAATTCGTTTTTCTTTCTCATTTAAATGTAACTATACTTCTGCAGAAATTACGTAATACTTCCCGTTTTACACAAACTATACTCAATTTTTTAATCGTTTATATCTTCGATTGATCTCTACACTACCTGGATGTTGAACTTCAGCTGTCTGGGCCTGTCATTTCGTTTCAAGACAAATGACAAATGTTACTAGCTCAGAAAAAGAAAATACGTTTCGATTTCGCTCTCATAACAGCTATTACAATAGATATTGACATAAATTTCAAAATAAGGAGCAAGAATTTCTTTTCACGTTTGAACTGATGGAAATCAGTTTTTCAAATTAAAACGCATAGCAAAATCTTGTCCAAAAACACGAATGTACAAGCACGCTACAGTTCTGGAGCTATACCTTCAGAGGTTAAAATAAAGGGAGGGGATGTTATCTATGCTCAACACATACATGAAGCCTGTCCGCCATCTTGGTGAGTTGTGGAATGCTATTTCTCCGTTAAAACTATACTTCAAGACGACCCTCTTACTCTTAGTGCTTTGAATTGCCAGTCAGTGGAAGTATGTACTATCAAACAGTATAATTTCTAGAATAAATACTAATAAAAGCTCATCATAAGATATTTGAAAAATTAATTTTTAACGCTAGTTTTCACTCTTTTAACAAGTTGCACATCATACGCCGGACGTATTATTTCCATTTTAAGTGACATAAAACACCAACTCAACAATACGAACACTTCTCAAAGACTTAGCAATATGGCTGAGACAGGCTTCACTTTTCCAGCGTAAGGGCGTCTTCCTGTATTTTAATCTCCTTAGTATCTCATGCATAAGTAATATCTGTGTAAGTTGCATGTCGTATATCTCTGTTTATAACACGCAGTTGTCACCTTAAAATGTTCGGTGAAACCGAAAGCCGGTTCGTGACCAAATAAACAATTTTTGCAGAACGTTAGGAAAGTATTTTCTATCTAATATTGTAATAGTAAGAAAAGGCGTATTTTCTATTGTTTCAGGTAAGCACCACGACTCACTACTCGTTACTGCTGGCTCCTGCTTTTTGCTGCGACTGCGCTGTCTGCTGCTTGTGAACACTGCAGCTCTTCAGTTTCGAGTAAGTGAAATGCACAGACCTTTGTCAGTTACTCCCAAAAAACATTTGTTTCTAATACTGCTTATTTCCACAAACAGTAAGGAAGAAGAACACAACTCCTAAAGACAAGGTGGTTTCAGTATGACGTTCGCTGAGAGTCGATTCATAACGCCATGGTTTTCATTGAATGTTAAATGCTATTTGTGTATGAAGCCCACCTCTACCCAGATTTATAGTGAGTCAAAGATTGGGTCATGCCCCGTGAGCAAGTTTCATAATGAAACGAGAGAAATTAGTGTAAACGGTCTGTAGTAACAGGGCATTTTTTCCTTCGCTAAGACATTCATTGCTTTTGTGTTTCTGACCTTTATGTAAGGTTCAGTTAATTTTAAATCAACATTTCTTTTGCATAATAAAATTCCATATTTCATTTTAAATATACATTACAATTTTATGCATCGGGTTCTAGTTTTTTCAGTATCCCTGATTTTGCGACGCACTCTTACGGCTCATTAGCACTAAAATCATGATTGGAAGAAGCACTATCGAAGTCGCGGCTTCCAAACGATATATATCGAACACGTGACCATCGTAGTCAAAGTTTTGATTACTGTGTAATTGGTTGACAAGAGCTGCTTCCAAACTAACGGAGATCTTAAGAAAAGTTCACTGACCAGTTACTCGTGGGTGTAACAGTTTTTTATTTTATTTTATTTTTAATTGCGCATTATATTCAGCAATTTAATTTTTATAAAAATCTGTTACATTCACATATATTAAGCCGTAAATCCTTGTGTGACAATGTTTTCAATATATTTGGAAGCAGATCCATTTGTAGGACATAAACGAAGCTAAATTAGAGTAAACATGCAGTACGCAGTTTACATGTCAAATGCACTTTTACATTATTACTGACGGAAACAGAAGTAAAAATTGAGATTCTGCAATGTCATTCAAAACATATGTCGTTCCCTAAAAATTATGGTAGAATGCATGAATATAAACTCATTTGTATTAACTAACAGCTAGAATTACACAATTCTCTTGTTGGAAAGAAGTAATGTAATTAGTAATAGTTAAAAACTACAGTTCAAACTATTATTTCATTAGCAGAGATATAGTGCAAATACCCTGATCATGGTACTTACAGTACGTTTCTGCTAACATTATAACATAACGAAATAACAAGTTAAAATTCCAGTGCTTTCCACTACTATTAATTACATTACTTATTCACGGCCATAGAATAATGTAATACGTAAATGTTTTCATTCTCTTATTGCACAGTTTGCACTAGAAAATGGTTGTAAAACCGAAATCCGGATAGTGAATAAAAAATAAATAAAGATACTCATACATGGAAATGGCGACATCATTATTTACAAAATGTTTTTATTGAACGTCACTTATTACCAGTTTCAGCAAGTCAGCTACTTTCCATCTTTGAATACTTGAATGTCCGTGTTTTCACAATACAGTTTGTAATTGTAGTCAAATATCTCAAAAGTAATATAACCTTATTGTTTAAAATAAGATATGATGTTACTAAACTATATCTGGAAAACGGGTGTCTTTCGGCTCCCGAAATCACCGAAAGAAGTATGACGAACGTTTAAACTTCACAATTTCTTTATATTAATACTTGAAAAAGAAGCTAATGACTCTTTAAATCTCTCTGAAGAAACACTAGGTAGGAAATATATTGGCCGCTTGACTGTTCAGCTGAAGTCCAATATCTGGCTTTGAGCCTGCGTCTAGCGCGGGCTGCTCGGCTCCTCGCGCATGCGCAGTGGCAGGCACGTTGCCTGAGATCACGTAGCGGGGCACAGCTGGTCACAGACAACTTGGTCCCCTACGGGCTCTTTCCACCGCCCTGGCTCGACTTTCTTTCCCGTAGAAAGTTCAGCGGAACGGCGCAAGTCGTCACAAATTTCTGTTATGTCTCCCGGCGGAGTAACACGCTTTTTCTTTAGGAATAATTCACCCACGTCAACAACAGCCTCCGCAGCCGGGAAAGAAAGGCGAACTACCCGCAATCATCTCAGCCTGTAAATGAAAGGGGTCCGTTGTGGGCGAAACAGCTTTTAAGTTCTCTCGCATTATTCGCATTATTAAGATGAAGCGTTTTATTACAAGGAACTAAAGCAGTGATGTAAAAGAGTCGAACACTATTTCATTGGGAGATAAAGGGTTGTCATTTATTTTTAAGATTGTCGTATAGTATTTAGAAATGCGTGAACTCTTTTTTTGTAATTCATTTATTTTTATAGTTAGTAAAAAATGACAGCTGATTTTTTTTAATGAACATTTGTAGACTCGCGCTTGGCCGACAGGTTAAAAAATGTTTGGACACCTAACGAACGGAACTGCTAAGTTCTTCGGTCCCTACGGACTACTAAAGCTAATTATTGATACTGTCTGTTCCGTATGACATTAACAGTCGTAAATTTACAATTCGAAATATTATTTTCGGGGAATTGAAATAAATTCATTGGCGAAGTTGAAAATTTATGCCCAGATTTCGCGCTTCGAGCCAGCGATCGCCCTAACTACTTACGCTATACAGACATGTTTCCCGTCCTGCCAAAATTCTCACCTTACAGCACATTACGATGGTAGAGCCTCCTGCTCATTAAAACATCTTGCACGCAGTCTATTTTCCCAACCAAAGACACCAAATGTTTGTAAATCTATCGGACTCAGGTGCTAGGTTACTAGTCCGTAGCTTACAACTACTTAAATTAAGTTAAACTAAACTAAGGCCAACACACACATCCATGCCCGAGGGAGGATTCGAACCTCCGACGCGGGAGGCCTCGCGATCCGCAAGGTGGCGCTTCAGACCGCTCGGCTACTCCCGCGCTCCGGCCGCGGTGGCCGAGGAGACTGAGGCGCTCCAGTCACGGTCTGCACGGCCACTACAGTCTGGGGTTCGAATCCCCCCTCGGGCATGGATATTTGTGCCGTCCTAGTTCGTAAGTAGTTCATAAGTAGTTTGTAAGTTTAGGGACTGATGACCCCGTAGTTAAGTCCCATAAACTATAGAAACATTTGAACATTTGATTTACTCCCGCGCGGCATCTATATTCCCGTAAGTGATCAAGTGTATTTAGGTATTCGCATAGAAATTTTCAATTGCTTGTTCCGGACATATACACAGTTATTAATATGTCCGAAAATACAGTTTTGTGTCATTACAAGTTTTAATGGTTCGTGATTAGTTGTGAATGTAACGACTTAAACTACGGCAGAAGGCCGTTGTGATGAAATAACAAAGTAACGATGGTCAACGGACGATATTGAATTCTGGTCGTCCCCATTTACGGATGCCAAGTGCTCTCAAGGTTGCAGGCAGACCATAACGGTTTTTCTCCCCCCCCCCCCCTTTCCTGTCGGCAGTGGCACAGTCAGACTCAGTACAGGGTGATGAACAATGGGGAATTCGAATCCTGACCCAGAGCTCCAGGGAATAACGCACGGAACGGCTTTACATCGTCCTAAGTACACAAGCCACGCCGAGATACTAGAGGGACGTTAGCGGTCGTGTCCCACGGAAACAAACAGCTGCTAGGGGCAAGTGACCGCTGTTTCGCTCTCACTGCCGCCTGGTGGCCAGAGTGCGCGATTCAACTCATTTCTCTGCTTTAGGTGACCCTTGGGGCCACTAGCGAAGCCAGGGCGAAAGGAATAAATAAATAAATAATAAAGGAAGGTGAAATATGTAAGGAATTTTGGATAACAGTAGATTGGGGAAATTCTTTCTCTCTTCTTCCATTCTTTTCCTTAGAAGGAAGGATTGCTTTGGCACACCATTTCTCTGACAAGGCTTGCCCGTCTATAAGACATGCAGCTAGTACTGTACACCTTGCGATAGTATGCACGGAAATATATTAGCGAATCCTATTGCAAGAGCTCGAAGTATTCGGCTGAATGACTCGGATAATTGAAACCATTCGATTCAGGTAGAATCTCCGATGAATTACCGACTCATATCAGTGCCGTCGATTTGCAGTAGGGTTTTGGGGCATACACTGGATTCGGAAAATATGAATCGTCTTAAAGAAAACGATACGGGGTCGGAAAATATCGTTCTTATGCAGCACTTTATTGCCATGAAGTAATGAGTGCTAAAGAAAGCAGATCTGAAATTGTTTCCATAAGCGACTTCTGATCAAATTTTATACCTATGGAGTATCGTCTCAGTTATGCGAATGGATCCTTAATTTCCCGAAAGAAAGGTCACAATATACAGTAAGAGATGGAAAATCACCATCGCCGCGCTGGAGTAGCCGAGCGGTCTAAGGCGTCTCGCTGCACACGCGTGGTTGCTCGCCGTCGGAGGTTCGAGTCCTCCCTGGGGCATGTGTGTATGTGTGTGTGTGTGTGTGTGTGTGTGTGTGTGTGTGTGTTTATCCTTAGGTTAGTTTACCTATGTGTAAGTAGTTTGTAAGTTACGGACTGATGACCACGCGGTTTGGTCCGATAGATTTACAAACATTTGAACATTCATATTCCATCATCTTTCGGGAGTGCACCCGGGACAGCGACAATTCTTCGTCCGATATTTCGGCTGCAAACCTTACAGCCATCTTCAAGGCGAGTCCAAGACTGAGTTCTCAGCGTCTGCGCGTGCCTATTTATACAGTAAATCACGTGATGCAAAGCTACTGTGGATTAGACTGCGCATGCTCGAAGATTTTTTTGCAAATCATCGTGAAAAACAGAAGTGATATTTGATGTTCTCCAAGGAAGTGGCACATGTCCTCTGCTGTTCCTAATCAATGTAAATTACTTAGTAGGTAATTCGAGCAGCGGTCTTAGACTGTTTGCAGATGTTGCTGTCATTTGGCGATTAGTAAAGTCACAGGAGATCAACTGCAAAATGATGTAGACAAGATATCTGTATTTTATCGATATGGTGTCTGTTATTTCGGACAAGTCCGAAATAAGACACAATTTTCTGACATTATTAGCCGTAATTATACGAAGTATAAATATTTAAATATTTCGACCACTTCGGGGAGTTGAAATAAATTCAACGGCGAAGATAAATATTAGTGCTAGACGGGATTCGAATCCGGATTTCCCGCTTCGGGCCAGCGGTCGCCTAAACCAATTAGGCTATCCAGGCTCGCTTCCCTTTTTACCCAAATTCTTCTAGCTCCCTGCCCATTGATACCTAATGTTCGCAGCCTACACTGGTTTCCCGCGAGGGATCGAGCGTTTGAATGCGTCCGCACTGCCTATTGGTGGGATATTTTCAATTATTGATATGGTGCCGTTCGGTTTGTATAATCACGCAACAAGAGAGAGGCTGCCATGGATGTCATATGGTTGTCGGGTGGTGATAATTAAGACTTTTACCTTGCCGCGAAAAGTATTCACGAAATTTCAAACACCAGCTTTCTCCTCCAAATGCGAAAATATTGTGTTGAATCCCTCTTACGTATGGAGAAATTAGAGCTCGAACGAAAAGATTTACATCGCTCGCTATTCGAGAGTGGAACGGTAGAGAAGTAGTCCGGATACTGGGCACTTTAGTGTGAATTGCACTCAGGTAGATCATGAATTTTGACAACATTGATCACTATATGTAATGTCAGTCGAAGTTGCACAGAAATATTTTACTTTATTATAGGCGTCCGGTTTCGGACATTATAACCATTTTGAAATAGAGTACAACTTGTTACATATTTTGTATCTACAGTTAGAAACACCAAAGGTCATAAATATTGACGTTTTTTTTTTACATGCCCTTAAGGCTCTTATAGCAACAAACACAACTGGCCACATGATTTTACTGTGTGACTAACAACCAACTGCTGTTTGGGCCGAACTCGTAAATAAGAAAATTATGATAGGGGCGCTGTCCACGGCGAAATATACAGTATATGAACTAGATACACAACGAGAACTTGTGAACCAATGTCATGACTGGTAGCGCCACTAACGTCTCGTCATTACAACATGCAGATGAGGAAATATAAATAATACATTCTTAAACAGTTACTTATACTGGATAGAGATTTTTTTGAAGCCAATAATAAACTATTACATTGCGTTAAAGCTTGTTACACTGTGTTGAATTGTAGACGTCAGAATTTAAAACAAAGTAGTAAAGATAAAATACAACATGGTCACTATGTTAGTTTCATAACAGTGTTATATATGATATTAAAATCAAAGTCATTGATAAAGTTTTGGTCGGGTGTGAACAGTCACCTCGTATCAGTAATTAGGGTATTCTTATACCATTACGTGTGTAGGATTATAACTTGAAAACTGAGAATCACAAAATATTAAAGAGCGTTAATATTTTAATTACGTTTATTAATTACAATGCATATGTGAGAATATAAAATAATATGAAATACAAAGTTCTACCTGGTCATTGTTTTGGTTCCACAACGTCTTAATAGAGTTCATGAAAATAAAAATTAGTCACAAGTACATAAGTGATACAGTGTGAGTGGAGGCACCTGTTATTAAGGAAGTCATTGATGGGTACGAACAGGGGACCATTGGTGAACACATCCTACAATATACGAGGGGGGACCCAAAAGAAACCGGATTTTGTCATAAAAAAATTATTGATGAAGCTTTTTACAAAATTACTTCAGTCACCTTCAAAATACTCTCCATTATATGCGATGCACTTGTAAAGTCTCTCTTCCCACTGTTGGAAGCATGTTTTGAACTCTTCCACTTTGATAATGTCCAGTGCCCTTTGCGAAGCTGTTTTTACCGCCTCCACGTCATCATAACGCTCCCCTTTTAGCTTTGTTTTTTTATTTTTTTTATTATTTATTTATTTATTTTCATTCGTGGAAATACGAAAACGTCTCACGGGGCTAGGTCCGGCGAATACGGAGCATGGGGAACGACAGACCACCTCTGAGATGCCAAATAGTGGGTCACTCGTAAGGCTGTGTGTGCTGAAGCGTTGTCGTGCTGCAGAAACCAGTCAGCTGATCGCCAAAGTTCCGGAGGTTTCCTCCTCACATCCTCTCGCAGACACCTTAAAACATCCAAGTAAAAGTGCTGGTTAACAGTCTGCCGAGGGGTACGAATTTCCGATTCCACGAACGCAAAAAAAGACAATGATCATCGTCTTCACATTTCACCTCACTTGCCTTGCTTTTATTGGTCTGGAAAGCTTCCTGAGGCATTTGGTGTGTCTCCGTTGCAGTTTTTTCAGGCAGGAAACAAAATTTCACATACACTTTGTTCTTTTAAAGTTGCCATAAGCCATTAGTAGTTATTAACAACCCTACCAGTTGTAAACGTAGACCTGCCGCGACAGCGACTCCTCTGCTGCTATGGCGCCCAATGACAACACAGATTGTTAAGATACCTCCTCCACAGCTATAGATAGTTCTGTGGCTCCATATCCGCCCAATCTGACGATGCGCTAACAGCGCGAAACGCGTTATTGGAGAATAAAATATTGCAACAGAGACTGAGAATTTTTTAATTATTCAACACTGTTGCTGCACCAGCCGCCACCACCACCATCATGGAATGGAATGAAATTGCCATAATGACTTCGCAGGGGTAACCCGCTAACAGTCAGAGAAACACAATACCACACTTGCACGTTCAGCTCTACACTGACGCCGTCTGCACAGCTCAGGGTTGCCAACGAGGTCATGATAAAAACCACCGAAGTGACAGTAAAATCCCACCAAAAACCACCGAACTTTCCGAAGTTCCCATGCAAAAAGCCACTGTCCATTTGTTTGTTCTTGACCAATTGATTTGAAATTTGGACGCAACTATGCATTTTAAAGGAGGAGTTTTTATGTACCTGACTTATCTGTATACACACTAGACAGAAATACAAAAAAATATAGTTTATTCAAAAGCACATCAGTAAACGTGTTATATATAAAAACAAACAATAATTACTTTGAGCCATTTCAATGCTTGTCGGGTACAGACAGCAAATTGTGAAATATTTGAACTTGAAAACAGAAAGTAATCCAGTCTGGAAAGGAGGTCAGCGTCAGTCATTCTATTATCTTTATTTTATGTCAGAAGATCTAGATTTCAGCTATATTCCAATGTAATCACATCTGAGAAAAAGGAAAGTTAACAGTGAAAGTACAGTCACATATTAAGTGTCTGCAATGTTCAGTCATTTTCACAACAAGAAAAATCTGATAAAGTGCTGTAGCAACAAATACATACCATTAACACAGTGTCAGTGTGTGATGCAAGTACAACACTTCCTCTCCATGGAGATTGGAGAAGTCAACACAGAACTGTCTACAACAATGAGCAATGAGTCATTCCATTGTTAATATCCTTGAACACTTAAGAATTTTACATTTTATCTAATAATGTGATACATTTTCTAGTCATTTATCTGTCCATATTCGCCATATTCGTTAATAATTTCAAATTAAGATTATTGCAACTTTTTTTTAACGATTTCATTAAAATCCACCAACTTTCCCACCTCCCAATGACTCAAATTTCTTCCCACCGTCGGCTTTAAAAAAACCACCAGATTCAGTGGTAATCCACTGACGTTGGCAACCCTGGCACAGCTGTTTCATGAAGGTCTCTAGTAACGCCATCTAGCGTGAGAACCCTCTACTATTTCTACGAATGGCAGCGCCTTCGGAGTCCGGTTTCTGTTATATATCATATTGTACTTCCGTACGGTTTGAATGTGCGGCAAACGTATTCCTACTAAGCATAGGATGCACGGGGAAAGGCTGGACCATATTGCCTGTTCTCTCGTAACAGAACCGTTCATCTGCACGAGTGTTTGGGTCCACCAAGTGTGGTGTCGCACAAGAACAAAGTGCGCGCCACCTACTTTCGCCGCGCGCCGCCATGCACGCACGGCGCGGCGTTCTTACGACGTCAGCCACGAGCGCCCTCTGTTTCAACTCAGCTCGTGGCCACCACTGAACGACATCGTTCACTTGGGACTGAGATAGGAACCAGTTAACACTTCGGAATCTGATAGGCACCAGACTTGGCTATCGTACAGGCACTAGGCAGACCTCTAGCTCAACTATGTATCAGCATTCTGCAGTACTGAGCTATGTAAAAGTTAAGTATTGTATAAATTCTGTGCAATATATATCTCGTTCTAGTTTACTCTAGTGTTTCTACTTTCTGCTGTCCCACTGGCTGCCCCGCTCCGTACCTGCACAAGCGTGCTACCTTTATTCCTGTGTCGGTCTCATTCCACTCGGCCACCGACACCTACGACGGAAACGAGACACAAAAGCGGCGACGAGGCTGGGACACAAAACCAAGTGCCTTCCAGTCCCCGGCAGCAGCGCCTGATCAGTGCGAGTTCACCAGAGCACTTCATCTGACTGCATTTCTCGCGCGTCACGAGGCCGCGAGTGGAGAGAAGTGTGCCAGCCGCAGCGAAGGCAAGCGCCGCGACAGGTACTAATGCGCTTACGCCGAGCGCCGCGGCGTAATCCAGCCACTTTGCCGGATGACTGGCGACAGCCCGCGAAATGCCGGCCGGATTTACGTGCGGCGCGTATAAATGCGACTCTGGAAATTCCCTGCGGTCCGGCGCCGCGACGCGCCGGACATCGAAATAAGCGGCAACACTCTGGCCGGGCTGCCGAGCCAAATGTGGGCAAACTGCTATCGTCATCAGTCCATACACTTAACAACTTACCCCAACTTAAACTAACAAGGGGACTGATGACCCGGTAGTTTAGTCCCCTTTAAACACCCAACCAACCAACCAAACTAACAACAAACCCACACACTTGCCCCACGGAGGACTGGAAGCTCCGAGGGGAGCAACCACGCGCTCCGCAGCAAGGGACCTTAAGCCCGTTTTACACGATCGACTTCGTGGTGTGCCTTTCGTGCCTGCGAGTAAATCGGGGTTGGAACACTAGCGGGGAGTGACACTTGCGGGGAGTGACACTTGGGGGAAACTGCGGCCCTTTGGGGAGGCTAATGGCTTTTCCTGGGTACAGGCACACCAAGAAGTCTAGCACTGCTGTTGTCAAGTTTCCACGCTGTCATCATAACACGAAACTCAGTGAAATTCCACAACCCTTTGCAAGCTGAAGAGCAATATAGTAACTTATTCTAACTACATATTAATTCGCTGAGTATTCCTCCTGAAAATAAAAAAAGGTATTTTAATAGTGATAATGTTTGGATAGTTATTAAGACATTCTCTGCTACTACAAGACGATGACTTTCCACAGTCATACCTCCTATAAGCATATTATTCAGAACACTAAGCATATCAAGACACCTGATGTAATTGACCGCTATGTAGTTAACCCCACTATCACGCAACTTCCATCTCTTTAAAAATAGCTACTATACTTTTTAATAGGAGACGCAATCTTAAATCTTCAATTAAAAAACGTTAATAATAAGTCAGAGTATTTTACACACTTGAAGCATTTATTTGTAGACCCCAAAACGATTTGGCTGTATTCGAATTGGCCGGCCGCGGTGGCCGAGGGGACTGAGGCGCTCCAGTCACGGTCTGCACGGCCACTACGGTCGGAGGTTCGAATCCCCCCTCGGACATGGATATTTTTGCCGTCCTTAAGTAGTTCATAAGTAGTTTGTCAGCTTAGGGACTGATGACCCCGTAGTTAAGTCCCATAAATGCTACAAACATATGAACATTTTGAAGATTTATATTCAGAATATTCAAGAAAAAGGCCGTTACTACTGCTCCACCTCGCTCGGTGGGCCTTTCCCTGGATACGGCACAGGTAGCGGCTGGAGGGCGTGGAGTAGGGGTGGTGTATCCCTACTTCTGGAACACCCTGTTCACTACCTGCAGCGTCCGGGTCTCCCCCCAAGTGTCTACACATTCCCTTTCCCCGCAAGTGTCACTCCCCGCAAGTGTCACAAACTCGAGTAAATCAGCACCCAACCCCATCGCGAGTGCGTCAATGTCGTCAATGATGTGTAGATTGTGCCGAGTGTGCCGTTCTAAATGTTAGAGTGTGTTGCAGAATCCACATGTGCAGAAGCAAGTAACTGTAGTGGTGTCTGCTAACAACAGAAGTTAACCTGTTGTGGTCGAGCTTATTCATATTACAGAAATGCTTCCACATCTTCTTTAACTTTATGCTGTTGTTGCCTTTGAGTTTTCAACACACCGAAAACGTACCCTAATATACTATTTTCTACTAGTTTTCTCCTACCTAAAAAAAAGTTTTTACCGAAAATTATTATATCAACAGGAGACTCACAATTGATAGACAAGAAGATTATTTTCGATGTTACAAGGCCTATTCAGTAAGTAGGGAATGTTTTGGGATTACAAAAAAATAAGCACAAGGAGAGCATTTTATTACATAAATGTTGAAGAGCGACTACAATACTATTTTTCCATATAGTCACCAAACAAATTGAGGCTCTTACCATAGTGGACAAGCTTTCAAATTCTTTCGTCGTAAAATTATGGCGACTGAGACTTCAGCCAGCATTTGAGTGATAATGTCAAACAACAATGTCCGTGAAGCTTCTGGAAAAGGAAGCGAAAGCTCATTTATTGTGAAGCGACCGTTTCACGGATCGTTTCATCAACTTCAACGACTAGATCGTCAGTCACAGTGCTGGGGCGCCCACTCTTCTTTCCATCATGAACGGCGGTTCGTCCACTTTTAAACTGCATGCACCATTTCCGGACTGAACATTCACTCATTACGTTCTTTCCGTACACTTGTCACACTTCACATTAAATTGCTATAGGTTTTAGGTTTTCTGCCATCAAAAACCGTATCACAGACAGCACCTCACAACTGGCGGAATTTTTGACGGCAGCGCACATTTCAAATTTGAATATCGAAAAAATCGGAAGAGCAGAGACGTTTTTGTTATTGCGGCTGGATGCGACTGACCTGTCGACCGCAACACGCCAAAATAAACGCGATCGGCGCGCGCCTAGCGGCGTCAGACGGAAACGTTCCCTACTTTCTGAATAGCCCTCGTATTTTTACCGTTAGCAAGAAAATAAGATAGAAAAGTTAAATATTGCTTTTCACTGCATTTTCGACATTGTTTCATGTGTTTGCCAGTACAAATATCCTTCAGCAAATAAATGTGAATGTTTTCAAAAGTTTGAATGACACTTTTCCTACTATTTAGTTTCTCAATTGTGTACAAAGTTTTCTACATGATATTTGAGGAGAACATCAGCTATGAATTAATCTTTCGTCATTAATAAACACAGTTATCCTGTTCCTAGGTAAAAAAGTGCTCTCTGTTCTTTATTCACTTGCGAAACTGCATACCAGACGGCTCTACAGTTTCGGAGTTTACGTCTAAACTAAACGAAAACGACTAATCGAGACAGGCGAGACGCAGCACGGTAACACACGCCAGGAGCGCTGCAGAAGACACGCATGTCTCGAGCAGTCCACTGACATAAGAAAGATCGTCGTGTAACACGGGATTTAGAACGCTTGGCCACTACACCGCGGTCTTACCGAGCCCTTCACCAAACACTTCCGATGCAGTCTCCTGTATGACTTCATGTCCTCGTCTCATCTCATACCCAGAAACCGTGCATGGAGAACAAATAACGGTGAAGGAAAAGTGAATGGCATACTGAAACCTGCAACCTGTCTACAAAACAGATGCCCTACGACATATTTTCGGTACCTGTACTCGAATACTACTTTTATTGTGTGGTGTCCATATCACATATATCTAAAAGGAGATATCGAAAGCAAAGATGGACCTTACCAACTGTGAGAGACTTCTTGGTTTCATTGATGACACGACGGAAACGAGAAATAAACAGCATGTACATGTTGGTAGACGTAATAAGACAGGTGTTCAAATGGAAAGGTACGAAACGTCTTGACAACTAACCTGTTCAATAATAATGACGATGATTTCGTGTAGAAATTCCGGCCGTTAGACCGCAGCTGGTATCTTGTTCGGCCTGCCTGGTGCAGGTCTTTACGTGACGCCATTTTGGCGTCTTGCGAGTCGATGATGGTTAAGTGATGATGATGATGATGATGATGATGATGATGACACAGCACTGAGTCCCCGAGTGGAGCAAATGTCCAACCCGACCGGGAATAGAACCCGGGTCCCCTGAGAGCTAATCTAGCGCGCTGTCCACTGGACTGTAGAGCCGGACAAATTGTTGAAATCTGAATATACCGTTTTGGCAAAACGTAGTGCGACATCCAGGAACGCGGAGCATGCGTCGTCACAGCCCCCTAAAAACTTCCAGGCTGTGTCCTCAGCGAGCGAGGTAATGCTCGTGCCAGATCCGATACTCATTGAATTCGTTGACAACGGAAAAACCATTAACAGTGACGTATACTTCACAGCCTAAGCAAGTCCATCAAGAGCAAATGGGCTGGGCTGCTCACGGAGGGAGTGATTTTGCTCCATGATAACACGCGTCCACACGTCTCCAGGTCACACGAAGTTTACTGAACAAGTTCAAATGGGAACAGCTTGAACATCCGCCCTACAATCCGGACATTTCGCCCTGCGATTTCCATCTCAAAGAGAAGCGCTACAACTCGAACCGAGCTGAAGGACACAGTAGAGGACTGGCTCTTGTCACAACCACGGGAATTCTGGGAACAGGGGACAATCATTCGTCTCGTCAAACAGTAGGACAGTTGTGCTCGGCCCTTTGGTGATTCCTTTTTAATAAAGACTTCAGTTATACCCACACTGTCGTTTCGAACCTTTTCATTTGAACACCCTTGTATATTCCAGGAACCACATTCGTGAACAAGTGTTCGCAATGAGTGGGATTTAAATATGACTCTTCAAAATGTTCAAATGTTTGTATATGGGACTTAACTACGGGTTCATCAGTCCCTAAACTTACAAACTACTTATGAACTACCTAAGACTAAGGACGGCACAAATATCCATGCCCGAGGGGGGATTCGAACCCCCGACCGTAGTGGTCGTGCAGACCGTGACTGGAGCGCCTCAGTCCCCTCGGCGACCGCGGCCGGCTAAATATGACTCTTGTCACCTAATATTACAACTGTCTTTGTTTCGCCACATCAGACAAACGACACTTCCAACGAAACCTAGACTACGATCATTGCCGCGGCGGAATAGCCGTGAGCACTGAGGCGCCGTGCTGCGGTGCACATGGCCGTCGCCGTCGGAGTTTCGAGTCCTCACTCGGGGTCCCAGTGGAGTAGCCGAGCGTTCTAAGGCCCCTTCCTGCGGAGCGCGAGGTTACTCGCTGTCGGATGTTCGAGTCCTCCCTAGGGCATGGCTGTTTGTATTGTCTTTAGCGTAAGTTAGTTTAAATTGTTTGTAAGCTAGGTACTAATAACCAAGCAGTTAAGTCCCATAGAGTTACAAACTGCGTTCACTCACGAACCTTGTCAAGCTGTTCTGTCACTGATGACATCGATATTGACGAAGCATAAATTATAGTCTGATTATTCAAAACAAGTCTTAAATACAGCCGAGTGAGAGCTTTTATTGTATTTTGAATAATTGGGTTAGATGGCGGTGGTGATTATGGGATCAGGGCGCACGACGTCGAGATCTTAAGCGCCCGGACAAAGTGAGGAGTGTCGAACAAGATAGAAGACAAGCGACTGAAACGGATTGGGTTAGAGGTAAAGCGTCAGATTCAGATACGTAAATTTCTATGTAGAAAACACAATATGATATCTGCAATTAATTATGAAAAAACACATGTCCTCTCCACATGTACAGATATTTCATATTGCACGGCCGTTAATTAGTAAACGGTACTAATTCGAGCATGTTGTGTTCGTATACCTGCTTCTCTCGATTATCAGCACTAGAGTGTTTCGTTCTTATGCTCGCATGGAATGCGATTCATAAAAACTGCACAGCCTCGTCACTCGCTTTTTAATTTATACGTGTCTGATATGAAAAGTAACCAGAGAAATAAAAACGGAAAGAGTAATATGAAATATTTTCGTCCTGCTCTCCGCATACGTGGTACCACTGTTGGAACGCTGTAACCACTTTCGTTTTCGTTGGCGTTTGTCAGCTTTTTGCACAGATTCAAAATTAGACAGCTATAACTATTTTTTAGGTATAATGATTGGTCTAAAAGCAGTATTTTGTTCAGCACTTTTTATTATTTTTTTTTTTCAATACCAACAACCAGTTGCAGTTAGTTTTCATTGACCGGTTCTGATGACTTAGTTCCGATCTTCAGACATACGCTGCCAGTCTTATTTGTTCATGGAATTCTCTACACAATCACCACAAAAAAGAAAGATTGAAATTTAAAATGACTTCTATGATGTCTTAGGTGGAATGCGATGCATCTTTACTGATGAGAAACCGGTAGTGTCGGAATAAACACATCTTGACAGCTGTTGCGATTTTATTCTTTACACATCTCCACCTAATACATCATCGAAGTCATTTTAAATTTCAATATTTATTTTTTGTGGTGATTGTGTAGAGAATTCCATAAATATGTATTTAAGCTGTGGTTGCCCTTTTAAGAAAATTGTTTGCTTATTTGTTCAGTTTGAACACGATTGAAGGACACTATTCCTAAATTCTCGAAACCGGTGATTAAAAAATAATTAAGTGCAACCTGTTTTGTTTCGCTACGATGGATTTATTAGCCCATGCTAAGTAATAATTACTTTTATCTTCGACAATGCGAGTGTTGATACTTCTTTTTTGCTTCAAACATGTACTCTATTACAGCTCCAAACCTTGCTGTGCACTAAACTAAACTAAACTAAATCATAGAACTGTAGCAAACCGCACGTATTCGTTACTGAGTAACGAATACTTTGGCCGATACGAAGTACTGAATCGTTATTCATAAATACATTTCGTTACTCGCATCTACCGTATTGATACGAACTTACTCATGAATATATTTCATTATTCGCATCTACCGTATCATTATGGACTCTGTAACGAAAACCAATACTGAGAATGCATATATTCTGTGATACTATTTATTGTGAGATGAGTTGATCCGTTTATATAGACATCCGTAACGAAGTTAATAAGTGCATATTGCGTAGCACTACGATTATAGAGAGCTATTTTTGTTTTTAATCATTTTGGATTATACTTATTGTTCCGTGCTTGTAGGTTAATCCTCGATCGAGGCCAGCGAGAAAGACAGGTCGGGGCGCGCACGTCACGTCACGTGTTCTAGTGACGCCTGGACAGATACGATCGCTGGCTAAGTGGCTGGCCGCTAATAGACAGTGGGCTGTGCCCCAGCGGCCGGCCAATCAGCTAGCTATCGCGCCGGCTCAGGCCTCACTTGATCACGTGACGTAACGTGCGCGCCACCGCCTGTCTTTCACGTTGGCCTCGATCCTCAGTGACTTTTTTTTGATGAATCTTCAATGCGCCAAAAACAAATATGAAGAGCGGATGTTGCCTTAATGGAGGATTTGCCGATGCGCAAGGCGAGGAGCACGAAGATGACGTGCTACAGACATGAAATTTAACCGACAGGAAGAAGATGCTGTGATATGCAAATGATTAGCTATTCAGAGCATTCACACAAGGTTGGCACCGGTGGTGACGCCTACAACGTGCTAATATGAGCAAAGTTTCCAATCGATTTCTCATACACAAACAGCAGTTGACCGGCGTTGTCTGGTGAAACGTGTTGTGATGCCTCGTGTAAGGAGGAGAAATACGTACTATTACGTTTCCGACTTTGATAAAGGTCGGATTGTAGCCTATCGTGATTTCGGTTTATCGTATCGCGACATTGCTGCTCGCGTTGGTCGCGATCCAATGACTGTTAGCAGATTATGGAATCGGTGGGTTCAGGAGGGCAATACGGAGCGTGGTGCTGGATCCCAACGGCCTGGTATCACTAGCAGTCGAGATGACAGGCATCTTACCCGTATGGCTGTAACGGACCGTGCAGCCACGCCTCAATCCCTGAGTCAACAGGGGGGGACGTTTGCAAGACAACAACCAACTGCACGAACAGTTCGACGATATTTGCAACAGCAACGGAGACCATGGCTGCGGTTACCCTAAACGCTGCATCACAGACGGGAGCGCCTGCGATGGTGTACGCAACGACGAACCTGCGTGAACGAATGGCGAAATGTCATTTTTCTGATGAATCCAGGTTCTGCTTACAGCATCATAATGGTCTCATCCGTGTTTGGCGACATCGCGGTGAACGCACATTGGAAGCGTGTATTCGTCATCGCCGTACCGGCGTATCACCCAGCGTGATGGTATGGGCTGCCATTTGTTACACGTCTCTCTTGTTCACATCGTCGGGCACTTTGAACAGTGGCCATTACATTTCAGATGTGTTACGAGCGGTGGCTCTATCCTTCATCCGATCCCTGCGAAACCCTACGTTTAGGCAGCATAATGCACGACTGCATATTGTAGATCCTGTACGGGCCTTTCTGGACGGAAAATGTTGGACTGCTGCCCTGGCCAGCACATTCTCCATATCTCTCACCAATTGAAAACGTCTGGTCAATGGTGGCCGAGCAACTGGCTCGGCACAATACGCCAGTCACTACTCTTGATGAACTGTGGTATCGTGTTGAAGCTGAATGGGCATGTGTACCTGTACCCACCATCCAAGCCCTGTTTGAATCAATGCCCAGGCGTAGCAAGGCCGTTATTACTGCCAGAGGTGGTTGTTCTGGGTACTGATTTCTCAGGATCTATGCACCCAAATTGCGTGAAAATGTAATCACATGTCAGTTCTAGTATATTTGTCCAATGAATACCCGTTTATCAACTGCAGTTCTTCTTTGTGTAGCAATTTTAATGTCCAGTAGTGTACTTTGAATGTGCATATAAAATGATCTAATAGAAGAACGGAACGAAGAATGATCGTTTAAAAACACTTCTGTTTATGTATTTACTTTTCCACGACGAGCTTTTTTCCGTCGGTTCAGTGAACCAGTGAGCACATAGGGCGGGTCATACGGAAGTTGGTAGCGGGCGTTTTGTGAAGTGCGGTGTGGCAGCCGGCGCAGAATAAGCGAGGTGGCAGCTTGGGTGCGCACAGGAAGCTGTTACTAGGTGAACGGCAGCGGCGGTCGGGCGTCTTTGTGGCCCGGGGCGCGCTGCCTCTGCCTCTGCCGCTGACGGCGCCGCCAAACTGCGCCAGGTTGCGGTCGCCCGGCCAGCAGCCGCGCTGCTCTCGCTCCGAGGGTCAGCAACACAAGCCGACAACTCCGGCCACCTGCCGACGGCGCCCGTGTTCCCGGACCCGCGTCTGCAATCACCAGGGGCCACAAGTAACACACACGGCGCACGTCCCACCTCCGTCGCGTTAAAATGTTCAATGACGTAACTACGAGGTTATCAGTCCCTAAACTTATCAACTAACTAAGACTAAGGACGGCACAAATATCCATGCCCGAGGGGGAATTCGAACCCCCGACCGCAGTGGCAGTGCAGACCGTAACTGAAGCGCCTCAGTCCCCTCGGCCACCGCGGCCGGCTCTGTCGCGTTAAGGCTAGTCTACACGACGACACCAGGTTGCGAAACTCGTTGCATGAAATGAATTGCGCGCAACTGGTTTCGTGTGTGTCTGTAGACACGGCGCCAATACTATACACTCCAGTTTCGTTGTTTTGTTAGTGCCGTAGTCGCCGTAGAATGAAAGTTTTGGTAGCTGTAAGAGTTGTGGCGGAGCTATCGCTTCTCTGTGTGAAGTCGCTGCATAAGAGTAAACATAAAAAAAAAAAAAAAAAAAATAAGGAACGTGTTTGGGTTCGTGACTGGATTAAAAAAAGACGTCAGCTCGGTTGCTTAGCGACCTTGCTGAAAGAAATTGTGACCGAAGACCGTCCATGTTATTTTAATCAACTCAGAATGTAATTGTAGAAAGATATAAAAAAGCCATGATCGCTGATCATCAATTTTTATTTAAGACGACCGGTTTCGCTGAACTGTGTCAGCATCATCTGGTCTAATAAAATCATTTTACAAGGCCATAATCTTCTAATATTTCTCCTTCAGTGCTTCAGAAATATCTTCATACATTTGTGGTATTATTTTCGTCGCCGGCCGCGGTGGCCGAGGTGACTGAGGCGCTCCAGTCACGGTCAGCACGGCCACTACGGTCGGGGTTCGAATCCCCCCTCGGGCATGGAGATTTGTGCCGTCCTAGTTCGTAAGTAGTTCATAAGTAGTTTGTAAGTTTAGGGACTGATGACCCCGTAGTTAAGTCCCATAAGCTTTACAAACATTTGAACATTTTATTTTCGTCTTCGTGCGCAGCCGTATTCGAGCCAAATATAAATTATTAGAATGTGGCGCTCAGCTGTATTTAGTACAGAAAAGGAGAAAGCTACTGTAGTTTACAGTAGCCCTATTTGGCTCGAATACTGCTGCGCACGAAGACAAAATAATACCAGAAATGTATGAAGATATTTTTGAAGCACTGAAGGAGGAATATTAGAAGATTATGGCCTTGTAAAATGATTTTATTGGACCAGATGAAGTTGACATAGTTCAGCGAAACCGGTCGTCTTAAATAAAAATTGATGATCAGCGATCTTGGCTTTTTTATATCTTTCGACGATATCATAATTGGATCGCCTCCTAGAACATAAACCAACTCAACTCAGAATGTCACCAGAGCAGTCTACGTTCCTTTTAACATAGTACTCCAATAAAGAAACAAGATACTGTTATGCGTGAAGCATTTTTACCAGAACTGAAATTACAAATTGCATTACGTTTCTTGTCAAGTAGATACTCGTCTCTACAGTACCTGTACCGTGTTCCCAAATCCACAGTTGCCATAGTTAATTTGTATAGGTATTTGGAATTGAATGTACTTTAGTCTGCAATTCACTAATCGTCAACTCACCAATATTTAATTCACGAATAATTGCTTCAAGCCGCGGCGGATTAGGCGCGCGTACTGGAGCGCCGTGTTGCGGTGCGCGCGGGCGTCCGCCGTCGGGGGTTCGAATCCCCCCATGGACATGGATGTTTGTGTCGTCTTTAGTACAAGGTGGTTCGTAGGTAGTTTGTAAGTTTAGGGACTGATGACCCCGTCGTTAAGTCCCTTAAGCTTTACAAACATTTGAACATTTGAATTGCTTCAAGAGCACTAACACGCCGCTACTAATTCCTGAAATTTTCATCGTTAAAATGGCACAAACACCTATGCATCGCATCTATGTTCAAAAACCGAATTATTTCTTCCTTTTCCCATTTATGTTGTGTTTTGTTCTGTATTGGTTATCACATAACCTAAAAACACGCGCAATCAGTTTCGCTTAAGTTGGAAGGTGCCGAAACTGTTTAGTTTCACCAACGAGTTGCGCGAACGCCTGCCGCGCATGCGCACTGACCAGTAGCGCAGTTTCATGAAACGTAGTATCGTCGTGTAAACCAGCCTTTACGGTTTGAAACGTTTCTACCCTGAGTCACGTGACTGAGTTTTCGACATTGTGAGCAAATTTTTGTCTCTTGTAACTGAAATCAATTAATATTTACTTCAACAATTCGACTTCTCGTATTCATTTGTTTACGTAGTAGGAGAGGTAACATAAATGCTGCAAAATTACTATACTAAGTAATCGATGGGTTTCTCTTCGCTCTTATATCTTTTGAATAAGTAATGTACTTTAAAATGGACTTATAACCCCAAAAAATTTGTCGTGCAGTGAGAGCTATAAAATTTCTGAACCAAGGTAAAAAAGTATTTAATACCACAGAAAGTGTTTCACCAAGAACCAGTTCCTGGTCGTATATAAAAACGAAACATATTTGTGGAAACATTTTGGTTTCCCTATTTTTGGGTCAACAGCACTCTTATTTAAATTTATGAATAAAGAACAGTTCAGAATGCAATAATTTATTTCATTCAACTAGTTTCAGTCTTACTTAGACCATCTTCAGGAATTTTGTCTCCATCGATGTTGTGGAGCTGGCAGGTAGCTAGGAGCCTTCCAGTGCGTCACTGCTCAAACGCACTAGAAGGCTCCCAGCTACCTGCCAGCTCCACAACATCGATGGAGACAAAATTCCTGAAGATGGTCTAAATAAGATTGAAACTAATTGAATGAAATAAACTATTGCATTCTAGACTGATCTTTATTCATAAAAACGAAATAATCGCATTAATACGAGGGTTGGAACTTAAGTAGTGGCAACTATTTATTCACAACAGATACAAGTTTTCACCTGTTACTGCTCTTCGAAGTAGTCATCAGCAGTGTGTAGAAACCGTTGCGAGCGATATGGAAGGCATATTATACCGTTAGCAGAGCCTGTTCTCTGATGTTGTGAATGAAGGGAATGGAGCATTCCACTACCTGTCGAATCTCTGTACCAGTTCTCAAGCTATTGCCACGAAGTGGTTCCTTCATTTTTGGAATAAAATCAAAGTCACAAGAACTTACGTCGATGGAGTATGGTGGATGGTACAATACTCCCCAGTCCCATCGACCGAAAAGAGCAGCCACAGCTTGCGCTGTATGCGCCCGCGCATTGTCGTGCAAAATGATAGGCGGGTTGCGCAGAAACTGCTACCGCGTTTTTCGCAAAGCTGGTCGCATTTGATGCTTCAAAAACGAATAGTAATGCTGTGCATTGACGGTCTGCCATGCACGGACGTAATTCGTTAGGATAACACCATCACAGTCGTACTCGAGAATCGTACTTTTACGATACTGGGTCCCTGACGCACTTTTGACTTTTGGGGCATCACCTGTGACCAGCTTTGCAAAAGAAGCGGCAACACTTCCTGCACAATGAGCGGGGCGCATAAAGTGCAAGCCGTGGCTGCTCTGTTCGGTCGATGGGACTGAGAAGTACTGTACCATCCACCATACTTCCTAGATTTAAGTCCCTTTGACTTAGATTAGATTCCGAAGTTGAATGAACCACTTCGTGGCAGTCGTTTCAGAACTGTTCCAGAGAATCGACAGACAGTAGACTATTCCATTCGCACCATCAACAGATGAGGCTTTGCTAACGGTATAATACGTATCCACATGGCTCGCAACGGGTTCTACACAACTCTAGTGACTACTTTGAAGGACAGTAACGCTGTTGTATCGGTTGTGAAGTAGTAGTTGTCACTAAGCTCCAACCCTCGTATTAACGAGATTGTCGGTTTTACATACGACCAGCGACCGGTTCTTGATGAAAAGTTTTCTGTAGTATTAAACACTTTTTAACCTTGTTTCAGACATTTTATTGTTCTTACTTAATGTTTCGGTTTATAAGCCCATTTTCAAGTACATAATGATTCAGAAGATATAAGAGCGAAGATAAATCTATCGATTTCTTAATATATAGATTTTTAGTTTGAGTTTACAGGACTACAATATTCACCATTAGCGTAACAAAGACTTTGTACACAAGGGTGCACTTTGGGAAAGGAAATACATGCATATTCAATGATTAAAGGTTTCCTATTATGTGTGGGTTGTAATATCGAGAAGAGGTTAATAATTGAACTGATTTTTATCGTTTGATAAAAGAAGTGGAGATAAATCCTTCAGAGTTACAGATCCTCAGCGTTGTGTAGGACCAAAAATCTTTTACTGTTTTGTTCAACTTGATTATTTGATATTAACTGAGTTTGAGTGAATACGAAATGTTCAAATGTTTGTAAATCAAAAGGGACTAAACTATTATGATTATCACTCCCTAAGCTTACAATCTACTTAACCCTTTAATACGTAGTGTAGCTGATCAGTGACATTCCTTAATTTTTTTTCTATTATCTCTCAAACTGATCAACATTTTACCACAAATTCTTTTGTTGTTGCTGTTATACATAGTGTTACATATGCTAGTCCTAGAAATTATATATTGCAGAGTACTACTGAATCATTTCGACAGTTAGCTGTATTGAGTTAATCCTAACATGTGCGTTTGTTTACTTAATTATTCCTCATTTGCCATGTAAAAGTAGTCAATCACATACTAGTATTACATCGTGAGTTACTTTCTGGAAAGATGAGAGGCACAATAGTGACATTTACTGCATCGGGTACATCATGGAAGCACTAACAGCTGGCCAGCTATGAACATTTTGTTGCTAGTAGTGCATATTAATTTTTAGGATTTCTGTTTTCAATGATTTTATCAGTGTATACGCACTATACATTAATCGTGGTAGTTTTTTTAATCTATCGGACCAAACTGCGAACTGCGTGGTCATCAGACCGTAGCATACAAACTACCTAAAGTAAGGTAAACTAACCTAAGGACAACACACACACCCATGCCAAGGGAGGACTCGAACCCCTGACGGCGAGCAACCGCGCGCTTCGCAGCGAGGCGCCTTAGACCGCTCGGCTACTCCACCGCAGCAGTGAATACGAAGATAATTTCAGGTGCAGAGCTGCTAGAAATAGCGTTGTGCACAGCTGAAAGAGGATATACTTTTTAAATAGCAACAGGGAATCATAACTTTCAAGCGATATCATTAGCCAAAAATATCAAGCATCCGACCATGCGCCTTACTTTTACATAGTTCTCAACGCTGCGGCCAATTCATGTCTGTAAATCTTTATTCCAGATCAGGCTGAAACGACGGTCTCCAAATAACTAGAGTGTGTTACCCCTTAAGATTTTATTACAGTATACATCGGCCGTGAAACCTCTCAATTATTTGTCCTTGAAATTTTCCTGTAAACTACATTACCTCCGGCTAAACATGTTTTAGCTATAAAACCTTCCTGTGCGCAATGTCGCATGCTAGTAAATAGCGTGATGTGATACGGGGCTTGACCACTGCAGTGTTCATTCGCGGTGTTATAAGGCTCTATATATACAGCTATTGGCGTTGCGTGTCGAGGCAATGGAGTTCCGTGTTTGACCAGAACATGGCCGAGGCGGTGCCCCACTAACGTGCCGCCGCAGGAAGCAGTTCCGATAACAGCGCAGTACGTTCTGAACAGGTAATGTGGGCGCAGAAGGGAAAGTTGCTAAGCAACTAGTGGCGTCTTACTAAACGTGAGTGATAAAGGGTTCGCCGTTACAGAACGGGTTTTAACAACGGCGTTCTGAAGGTCCCCCAGAGCCTTCGAAGTGGTGGTCGATACTAGGTTTACTTCCTGATTCACAGCTTTCACCATAGGTCTTTTACTGCGTCAATATTGCGAATATTCATTCCTGAGTGCAGGTACTCCATAATGACTCCACTGTGATTGCAGATAAATGTTGACCCTTCCGATACCAGTTCGCTATGGCCAGTAACAATTCGTGACATTAAAGATTACGTACTCACAAGTGTTGACTTTGCTAACTCCCAACCACACTGAAAGCTGCTAACCTTCTGACCTAAGCTACAAATCAGAATCCCACCACACCCTGTATTCCAGAAAGTAATACAGAAGGAAAAGAAATACTGTGCGTGATCGTTTGCGTATCTGGTTTCGCACTATGTCACAAAACATTACGCCACGGGTCAAAGCCGACGTTCGCTGTCGGTTTGTACAGTTGATTCGGCTGAAATGGATTCCTCTGGAATCCACCACCAGATAATCTTTCGCTCGTGCCCTCGGCAAGTGTAACGTTTCATGTGTGTTTGTTTGTTTGTGTGGTGTCTGTTTTTTCTGACATGTCGGAAAGAACAGATGCCATTTGTGATTCTGCATCTGATATCAATCAACACACAAAGGAATTTACGACGCTAGCTGCCTGTGGGAATCGAAAGAGCAGACATGACATGTACATAATTAACCCTTTCATTCCCAGTGTTGTTACTCCACAACAACGTATTAAAAGCTGATTTATGCCGTATTTTGTGTATCAGTCCTTAAAGTCGAATCGTTGTTGATGAACTAGACGCTTCTAGTACAACATTTTGCCGCTTGGTACGGCGTGCAGCCACTTCTGAGGCATTAATCTATCCATATTGGAGGTTGTGTTACGTTGCCGTCTGTACGTGGCTTTGAGTGTGATTCATGTTATTTTATTTCTTGTCTTTCATGCCTTGGCGAAGATTCTGCTAGCATTATAGATCTGACAGTGTTACGTATCAACCAAATAACTTCCCAACTAATAAAATACCTCGATACAAACTGTGTTGTGCATAAAATACATGACATAAAAAAACAGTTTGATCAAAAATTTTAAAACACATATTTTGATATCTAAAACACTATAGGAAAAATACTGAATTGTAATATTTTTTCCAAAGCTGAATTCATAATGTGAGAATGGAAGGGTTAAGTTGAAGACGCCCATCGATCCTTCCTTCAGTGCTTATGCACTCTAGGCCGAGCTCCTACTGGAATCGGCGACAAGCCGCGAGTTGTGAGCTGGGACCGGAAAGAACTAGAGCATTGCTACGCTCCCAAATATTTAGTGGTAAAGCTAGACAGAAAGGACAAAGTTCGTTGTAATTGACGGTAAGTCATCGAGTAAAACAGAAGTGATATCTGGCGTTCCACAGGGAAGCGTTATAGGTCCCTTACTCTTCCTTGTGTTTACAAACGATTTAGGAGACAATCTGAATAGCTTCCTTAGACTGTTCGCGGATGATGGTGTCGCTTATTGGTTAGTGAAGTTAACAGAAGATCAAAAGCAATTGCAAAGCGATTTAGACAAAATTTCTACATGGTGCGAATATTGGCAATTGATACTAAATAAAGAAAAGTGTGAAGTAATACACATGACCACTAAAAGAAATCCGCTGAACTTCAATTATGCGATAAATCAGTCAAACCTTAAGGTCGTAAATTCTACCAAATACCTAGGAGTTACAATTACGAACAACTTTGACTGGAGAGAACACACAAAAAAATATTGCGGGGAAGACGAACCAAAGATTACGTTTCATTGACGGAACACTTCGAAGATGCAGCAGCTCCACCAAAGAGACTGCCTACATCACACTTGTGCGTCCTCTCCTGGAGTACTGTTGCCCATTGTGGGACCCTCACCAGGTGGGACTGGCGGAAGATATTGAGAGGGTTCAGAAAAGGGCAGCTCATTTTGTTTTATCACGTTACGGAGGGGAAAGCGTCACGGATATATTGCACGAATTAGGGTGGAAATCATTAAAAGAAAGACGTTACTCATTGCGGCGTGATCTGTTTGCGAAGTTTCAATCACCGACTTTTACTTCGGAATGTGAAAATATTTTGCTAGCACCCACCTACTTAGGGAGACATGACCTTCCCAATAAAATAAGAGAAATCAGATCGAAAACGGAACGATTTAGGCGTTCTTTCTTCCCGCGCGCTATTAGAGAATGGAACGGCAGAGAAAAGTTATGAAAGTGGTTAATGCCAGGCACTTGAATGTGATTTGCAGAGTATCTATGTAGATGTAGATGTTACGTATTATCTATTATAGTGTTTCTAATCTATGCTCATATTTCTGCAGTATAATAGATACCAGAAATGTGAATGATTTTTCTTCTACACCAAGACCGTATTCACGAAGAAGGGCACTTCGGAATTTCATCTCGTCAAGTTATGACAGTAGTTAATGAAACCTCTGATTTGCAGAGTATCTATGTAGATGTAGTGCAGTGTTTGGACATTGAGAACAAGGTCAGCGCTAGGAATACCATGATTCGTAAGCCGGTAAACACAAACTGGGGTGCTGTCCCACAAGTGCTTCGAACAACAGCGTTTGCACTGAGTCTGTCGGCAGCTGAATTTGCCGCGCCTGCTTGGAAGAATTCAGCCTATGTAAAACACAACGATACAGCTGTAAATGAGTCTACCCGCGCCTGACGCCAACGCTGACAGAGAAGATCGACCCTCTTATAGAGAATCCCCCGTAGCATATGGCGCCAAGCTGCCGCCGATGGGGAGAGGAAGAAACAAATGACAGATAATCGCCACCATCAACACGGTCACCAATAACAGCGAAGGTGGCTTCGCTCAATTTGGACGTTAGAACCAATCCAAGAATCCATCGCAGAGAGGATCCTTCAGCAATGGAGGGTGGCAACATCTAATATTGACTTGGAGCTGAAAGAAGAACTCCCAGCCACATGTAATAAATCCTTCACAACCTGGAATGAATCTCAACAGAGTGAAGACTGGGGGTCTCACATTGCAAGTATAACCTTGCCCGATGGGGCTACCTTGATGGGGAACCTCTGTTTGACTGTGGGAATGTCCAAAAAGACAACCATCTACTGATGCGCCCAAACCTCAGCAAATGCTGTACTTTCTTGGATTTACAGCGATCCAATGGCAAGGTCATCAATGTGGCCGCTTATTGGGCAGAAAATATTTAAATGTTATTACAGCCAACTCTCACAAGATTTTAATAGATAGTGTTTCTGGGCACCGAAAGTAAATAAATGGGCAGGAGCACTGCCTTACTAGTCAAGGGTAGCCTCTGCGGCCGTTGTGATCACTGTGTTGCTACTGGGTGGAAACAAATATTCAACTTTTTCCAATAATTTATTTGTCTGCTGGTAGCTAGCGTCGTAAATTCCTCAGTGTGTGTCATGTACTGCCGTTACCCCTCCTGTCTCAGAATTCTCTTGGCCTAATCTGTTGTCGATCCAGGAGACAGGCTAAACTTGCGACCTAGAGAAATCCTGGCAAGCTTGCTTTTCCAGTTTGATATCTCTGACATATATTAAGACAAAATATGTCTCTGCTAAGTGATTTTATTATTTAATATTTTCCCAGTTATGCTCGGATGACTCGGCTGCTAGAATGTTTCAGCCAACGGAAATGAGCTGTATTTCTTAGATTTGTATTTGTGAAGAACTTTTTTCAGTAGTAGAAATAGTAGCTGTCTGTTTGGGATACAGCTAGCGATGCACAAGATTTATATTCAGCAGGTTACCTTGCTTTGGATTCACGGTAACTGCGAACTAGCTGGCGAATGAAAACTGGATGCTCAAGTAATGGGCTGTGTTCGACGTGTGCTGACTCGAGAACGACAAACAGTTTAATTTTATCTCTCATGTATATTTTAATAGAAGAAGAGGGATCGAATTTAAATTTGTGGCGCGGCCAGGACTCGAACCCAGGACCTCCTCCTCACAAGGCAGACAGCTTAACCACACAGTCACAGTTGTTATAGGGACACTGCTGCTGCACGGTCTTGAAGCACGTATTACACGGGGAACATGGGGCGGAATTGAAGTTGTGATTGGAGAACCATTAAGTCGTCGTGACTGAGTCTTTAAAGCGTTTGTCTAGTAAGTAAGAGGTCCCGGGTTCGAATCATAGCTATGGCACACATTTTAATCCAAAGCCTCTCCTTCTAACCAATATGTCTGAAATATCGAGACGAGATTTGTCTCCGTAAATTGATTTATTATTTTACATTAAGTATTTAATGAACGTTCGATATATTTGAAAATTATGCTGAATTTTTACCTAGAATGTAGAAAATGACGTGTACTAGAACGCAAAAAAAAACCACTTGCCTTCAGTGACATCAGGCTAATGAACATTTTAGAGTTGAAATGTGCCGTTACCATATGTTACAAACGATGAGGTAAAAGTGTGTCTGTGCTCACGATCATTGTAACTAAACAAAACGACTCAGGGATCAAGTCCCGTCACTCAGTTGTAATCCGTAATAGGTTTGCAATACAAGCTGAGACTTCGTCAGGACACTGAGATGAGGGTAATAAAGCAGAAATAAAGTAAAAGATTTATATAATAGGTTTTATTTTATTTTAGAACACAATTGTCATTTGTTGCGGTAGAAGTAATTTGAACACCATATTTTTTGCTAGATTTCACCTTTTTCAGCAAGTCGTTTTCCCTCTTTTTGTTGTTGTGGTCTTCAAAAAAAAAAAAAAAAAAAAAAAAAAAAAAAAAAAAAAAAAAAAAAGTTCAAATGTTTGTAGAACTTATGGGACTTAACTACGGGGTCATCTGTCCCTAAGCTTACAAACTACTTACGAACTAGCTAAGACTAAGGACGGCACAAATATCCATGCCCGAGGGGGGATTCGAACCCCCGACCGTAGTGGCCGTGCAGACCGTGACTGGAGCGCCTCAGTCTGTGGTCTTCCGTCCGGAGACTGGTTTGATGCAACTCTCCACAATACCCTATCCTGAGCAAGCCTCTTCATAAGAACGGCAACCCACATCCATCTGAATCTGCTTACTATATTCGTCCCTTGTTCCCCGTCTGCGATTTTTACCCCACACACTTCTCTCCAATGCTAAATTTACAGATCCTTGATGTCTAAGAATATGTCATATACCAGTCGATCCCTTCGTTTAGTCAAGGTATTCATGTATTTGTAAAAATCCATGCAAGTCATCTTGTAGTTAAACTGACACTAAGTTTGCGTGCACAGTTCCTGGTAGCAGTCGATTCCATTCACCAGTCCGCTGGTCCGACATTAGCGAAAATATTCTTTCAACGATGGTCTTGCAAACGGGAATAGAAAAGAAATGCATCAATTTAGCAGTTGGCATTTGAGTTCAGGGAAAGTAAATCCACTTTTCTTCCACGGAGTGTTTACACTTGCATTCTTCAGAGTCACGCTGAGTTTCTAACAAGCGCATCAGATACATATTTTCCTGAAAACAATTGTCGCCTGAAATCTTGACACCATTTTCAGCCATCATCCAATTTCGGGTTTCAGATAGCGTTACTTCAGTACCCGAGCCATGTTCGTAAAGGTATTTTGCAAACTCAGGGTAAAATTAGGTCTTCTCAGGATGTCAGGACAAGTAAGTACAGTACATAACTATGACGGTGCCGACATATCGGGACGGCTAGTGACACTACTAGTAGGTCATCGTGTCACTTAGCTGGTGAATTGATGTACCAGAGCGCTCTAATGCAGTTGCAGTCGGCGTAAACGAAACATACAGTATTTTTGCCTGTATTCGAAATTGTTTTTGCTGCCGCGAACGTTTCACAGTAAATAGAGAGAACGGAGCGTGGAATGATATCACGGCAATTATTTTGTGTAACGCAGTTATTTGTTGTTCTAGTGGCCAATGTGTAGTTGACGACCGTTACGCCAGCACGACTCGATGGAAATGAACGCACTCTACATTTTCCAGATAATAAAAAAAACGGGTGAGTTTGCTTTAATACTCTTATTTCGGATTCACTCTTCACGGAAAAAAAAATCATCTTTCATGCAAACCTAAGTGATATCAGCGCCGATTAAAAACGTTAAACCCTTCAATTGAAATTTTGTTCATTTATGCCTTTTTCGCTATGGATTAGAGGAATACTAGTATCTTTTCATTAACGCGGGCGAAGGGTTTGCTAGTGAAGCACACCAGAATGTTTCGCTGTGAAAGCCTTGTCGATACTGTGTTACTGCCAATTTCCGAGTATTTATTCGAGAATACGCAGTGTCTGAGCAAACAGCATTTGCAAGGGATTTTGAAATGTAACACATGATTTATTCAGAATTAGTGCAACCGAAAAAAAAAAAATTAACTTCAGACTGCATGGAAGTGAGGTACTTTAATTTTTAATAACCACAGAAAATTAAAATCGTATCTATGGGTCATGCAATTCCGTTTGTTTTAATTACATATTGAGCATGAAAGTATGCAAACCACGAAAAACCTGATATAGTATATTCATCATTTTCTTGATTTGCAGCTCTTATTTTTCCGTGTTTGCAGTAAAAATTACTGGGTATGAGGTCCGCCTGATATGCAAAAACACTGTTTTTATTAAGCACGCAAACTAGATTCAGCACCTCTTTGCCATTAGGCCTAATGTTACAACTAGCACAATAGTAAAATAAATGTAATTTGTTTTCACAGCATGAAATAAATTGAAAGCCCACTGATGATGGCACAGAGGTGCTGAAACTAGTTTGGGTGCTTAATAAAAACAGTGTTTTTGCATATCAGGCGGACCTCATACCCAGTAACTGATATAGTGTAGTAGCAGACCTATGAACACATTTTCCCTTGTGAAGATGAGCGTCATTGCTAACTACAAACTCTTAAGAAGTTTTAGTGTTTTTGTGCCTCGGGACGTGAAGCTGTGAGGTATAACGAAAGTCAGCGGAAATAAAACTGTGATAGCTACCGCAGTGCTAAGTCAGAGTAGGTGCACACTGTCGAGACAGACAAAGTCTAGAATGCGACAAAAGCTTCTGACGGCTCGGCTTTTTGTAAATACGCAGAGGTAAACAGATTAGCAAAGAGAGCAAGAGCTGGAGGGCCGCATTAAGCGGGACAGAGCGCTGGCGAAATTAAAAGAATAAGGAAGGCTGGTGGGCGAGGCCGAGACTCGGAGAGGAAATAATGTTCTCCTGCCTGACGTTTTTATGGAACCGCACGCCCACCGGCGCTACATTTAATCATGTTACTGGCCGTCTTTCGCAAATTATATTCTACGAAACAAGGAAGAGTTGAAAATGTTCACGTTAGTGAGTAATATATTTGTATTTCGTAGTCAGTATTCTGCTAGAGCGAGGAAAATTGCCAGTACACACAGTTCGTACCTCAGTGCAGTGTCATGAGCACCATAAAGTAACCTGGTGAAAGTTTCTCCAGTAGTACAAGCTAAATACAGTATATAGCGTACAATGATGATTTCAAGGGAATGAAGGAAGGATACGGTTCACGAATAGGCACATCACCCGAAGGAACAGAGTGCCAGCATGCAGTTGGGTATAAGGCAGAACTCCCGATATGCCACAAAATGCAACATTGGATATTATACAGTTACGCTCAGGAAAAGGTAAAACCAAGAAGCAACAATTCGAAATTTATTAAAAAACTAGCTGAAAATCCGGCGTTGCCCGGGTATTTATTTATTTATTCCTGCCTGGAGTTAGTACTTCTCCTACCCTTCTCTCTCTGTCCATATTCTTTTTTTTTTCTAAAAATATGTTATCTTTATCGGAGAACATATAAGAAATAACGCTGTCTTGGATAATGTACAAAATTATAAGCGCATTATTAAAACAAAGAAGATAGAAGTCAAAAAACAAATGACTTATAAAATTCGCACTATCTCATATTTATTCAGTTATATGTGGTACAATTGTATAATTTTTCAGGTGTTTATTCATTTGTATAAGTGCTGCATGTCTGTAAAATTTCTTGGGAATACAATTGGTGTTAAAGAAGTAATACTACTTGGTGCGTGATAGGGCGGTTTTCTATGAACGTTACTGTTTTATGTGCTCATACCTCATGAACTACAGGTCGCACTGTGCTACAATTTCGTAGGCACATTCAACGATATGTGTGTACATTGCCTATAAAATTTCCTGCGGCTACAATTTGTAGTGTAGAAATTATAAATTGTAACGTCATACTGAATGCCATAGTTTTACTCCATAAACATCGGAAAAGTAGTAAGCGAGAAAAAGTTTAATAAAGGTTTGAAATTATGTTTAAAGTTTGTTGCAAGTCGCTACGAACTTTCATTCTCATATAGTGTTTTTTTTCTATGGGACTTAACAACGGGGTCATCAGTCCCTAAACTTACAAAGTACTTATGAACTAGCTACAACTAAGGGCGGCACAAATATCCATGCCCGAGGGGACATTCGAACCCCCGACCGTAGTGGCCGTGCAGACCGTGACTGGAGCGCCTTAGTCCCCTCGGCCACCGCGGCCGTGTATTTGTAAAGTCTCATTGCATTATGGCATTTTCTTGCAAATCCTACCTTTTATGGAGTTATATCTCTTGAACCATGTGTCGTATGTGGTTCGTACTCCTACAGAGGGTGTTATCTCACTTAAGGAATACGTGTACCAAATTTGGTTGAAATCGGTCCAGTGGTTTAGGAGAAAATGATCAGCATTGTCGCGTATGGCAGCAATTTCCCGCGCATCTCTTTGTTTATGACGTTTATCTCGTGCACTATATACCCTATGTGATTCTTACACTTACGGCGACCGTTCTCATGGATTGAAGCTTACGTTTACAAAATTTCATAATGATTGGCACAAAACTGTAGATTTGTATTCAACACGTACAAATATACAGACACTCTGCTTCATACATTAGATATATAGAGATGTCCATCACTTAATGGTATCTCATTTACAGATATGTAATACCATGACGGAAAAGATAACGCTAGAAAACTGGGACGTTCAGGGCCTTGTCCCAATAAAAATAACGAGCGTAAAGTTTCAACATAAATCTATTTTATCTACAGATCTTTTATGGACAGATTTGTCAGAGCTGGGCTATTAAAAAGTTCTGAAATGCCTTGGAAGTAAGGAGGTCATGCAGTTGCTAACATTTACCGTTGGCCTAGTTCTGCATATGTTTTGATTTTACGTGACTTGGACGGTTGCGGTAGTCAATGGAGAATTCTCCTTCATTACCAGACCTTACCCCGCTTTGTTGCGGGGTCGGCATGATTACTATTGTTTAGGTGCTGGGAACTGCCCGTCTGCTCCCTCTCGGAGTTTCGTGTCCTCTTCGTGGAATGGTTGTGTGTGTTGTCCTTGCATGATTTAGTTAATGTAGTTTGTAAGTCTACAGACTAATTACCACTGCAGATTGGTCCCATACCATTACAAAAATTTTAACTTTTGATTGATTTTTTGTGGTTAGTTCACGGGTTGGTCGCATACCCATTCTGTGGTCACAGCACTAAAATCTAAGCAGAGAAATCCTGAAGTCTTTAAGACATAGACGATTTTCGACCGAGAAGGCGATGTATAAACGCAAATTCGTGCAGCTAGATAAGGAACAGACTTGTCTGTTGAGTAAATTACAGTAGCTTTCTGTTACGTGGTCAGTATCGAATTCTCAGACGGAATTAAGGGGAGTCGTACCGCCCTATCTCGATAGTGTTAAATTGGCTATTTAATTGCCCCGTTTTCTCAGAAACTGTTGATTATATAAAATTGGTGTTTTTAAGACATGTACTCCCAAGTTTTGTGACTGTATTTCTCTACAATCATATAAAATAACATCTGGAAAGAAAAATTATGATTTTTTCCCCTAAACATATACGATTTTTGTGTAAATTTTCACAATTTTCATTTCTTGAATTTTAACTATTACAGTAAGTACTACTAAAGTACTATCTGTCTTATGTGGTAAATAATTCATGGATGCAGATTAAGAAGTTTCTAAGAAAAATTTATACTGAAAAACGTCATTTTGAGAAAACTGCGATTAAAGAAAATATTTTAATATACAGCCAACCGATTCATAAAAAAATCTTAGAATCCTCCTGGATAGTAGTCCTCATCTCCTACTCCTTCCTCCTCATCCAGTACTGCCCTCCTGATCTTGGATCTGGCTCCTTTTGACATATTGTTTTTGTAATCTCTGCTTTCATAACTCGCAATTGGTCCAAGTCCATTGCACTTTTAGTGGTGTTGTAACTTTCATGAATTCCAAAATTTTCCGAAGCCTATAGTCTTCCTAGAATAGCCGTCATTGAAGGTAAGAGCACCAATTTTGGTTTAGTCATGATGAAAACTATCACAGGAAACACAGAAACTAAAACACGGCTAGTGGCTAATTGTTGTTGTCAAACACAAACAAAGGTACACTTCTAAGAGTTTACTGCGAAGTAACGCTAGTAACTTACGAAACGGACCGTTGCCTGCAAAATAAAAACCACAGCCTTCTAGGCTATACGGTTCCAGAGAAAAATGCCAATATGCGAAATGATGGAAATCAAAATTCTCAGAAATGTCACTGCATGATTACTTTCAAATATTTATAAAAAATAGTAAATAATCGAATCTAAATTTAAAGCTCAGTGTCCGTATGTTTGTGTGTACACGTTGCATACAAATCTACAGTTTTGTTCCAATATTTATGAAATTTTGTACACGTAAGCTTCAATCCTCGAGGACGGTCGCCGTAAGTGTAAGACTCACGTATGATACATAGTTCACGAGATATGACGCCATAACAATGAGATGCGCGAAAAACTGTTGCATTCAGCGACAATGCTGCTAATTTTCTCGTAAACCACTGGACCGATTTCAACTGAATTTGGTACACACATTTCTTATCGTGTGGTAACATTTGCTCATGATTCAGAAGATATGACGTCGTAAACAATAGGAATCGAAAAAAATTGCCAGATAATGCGGGAAGACTTTATAAATACGCTATATGAGAATGAGAGTACTTAGCGACTTGGAACGAACTTTAAACATAATTTAAAACCATTATTAAACTTTTCCTCGCCGACAACCACAGCAAAATGATGAAAGGACTACAGATTCTCACTTACTATTTGTCGCTGTTTATGAAGTAAAACTACGGCATTCGGTATGACGTTACAATTTATAATTTGTACACTGCAAATTGTAGCCGCAGGAAATTTTACAGACAGTATACACACATATAGTTGAATGTACCTTCTGAATTGTATCACAGTACGACACGTAGTTCATGAGATATGAGCACATAAACAGTAACGTTCATGGAAAACCGCCCCATCACGCACCAAGTTTTAATCTATTACTTCTTTACCACTGATTGTGTTCTCAAGAGACCGAGCGAGGTGGCGCAGTGGTAACACACTGGACTCGTAATCGGAAGGATGATAGTTCAAATCCACCTCCGACCATCCTGATTTAGGTTTTCCGTGATTTCCCTAAATCACTCTAGGCAAATGCCGGAATGCTTCCTTTAAAAGGGCACGGCCGATTTCCTTCCACATCCTTAACCAAACCTTCCGAGCGTAAGCTCCGTCTCTAATGACCACGCTGTCGACGGGACGTTAAACTCCAAGTTTCCTTCCTTCCTTGTTACCAAGAGATTAGATATACAGCCCTTATGGAAATGTATATATACCTGAAAAATGACAGGAATAAAAAAATTAATACCCGGGCAGCGCCAGGTTTTCAGCTAGTATTTCTATAAAACCAAGACCAAATAAAGGTGTGTGGACGTCCAGGACCACAGCTACGGCTGTGACGTTCACATGGCCTAAAAGAATCAAAAATAAAATAATACAAATAATAATAATAATAAATATAATTTCAATTAGCAAAATTTAATATTCAAGAAATGAAAACAGAAACATCGCCAATACGATTACATAAAGCAGTTAATATACCACTGCAACCGGCAGTGTTGCACAACCTACGCAGCAACTCTAACTTACGTAGAAATTCTCCGAAAGCGCCATCCCGCCGCAGGTGGCCACAATTTGTCTCTTTTCAAACTCGTTTGGTTGGCTGTAGGAAGCAGGAGTGCCTCTCCGTGGCATGACACTTTCTTGCTTCACAATTTTATGTAGGACCGAGGCTTACATTCCTTATTAAGCGGTACAACAAATCGCACTTTGGCAGCTATGTCGCTACAGTATCTCCCTGGGGGTGACATTGTAACAGTTTGTAACGATACACTGAGATTTTTATTTATTTTTGTTTATCTTTGATCAGCGATACTTATCGCCTCCGGTTCCCTCTGACTTGCAATGCAACTAATTTAATTTCGTTCGTCATTTTTTTTTACTTAAAAACAAGCGAGAAGACGGAACCGAGATAGTAGTTTTACTCACTCTCTTGTCTTCATTCCGTGCGGACGTCTTCCATTCATGTATCTATTCAGGTATTGTCATGCAAGTTGTAAAAAATATATTACTTAAATTTAAAATCATTCCCTCTCTTTGGCTTTTATTTAAATGAATCCCTCCACGCCAAATATTTAATCTCTTAAGGTTTTCAGCTCCTCTACACCCGTAATAGTTTAATGTTCAGACGCCATTACAATCGCTTCGCATTGTCTGCAAAATTTCAATCAATCATCCTTATACCATACTTTGCTTGATTTTAGAACCTGCAGTCATTTCTTTTGTAATTTCACGAAGTCCGATCATTTTTTAAATTTTTTTATCGTTACCAGTAACTTCATGTTCCACCCACGGTCACACAACAATGAAAAGCGAAGTGAACAGTCTGAACATTGATCTCCTACGGAAAGTATCTCGAACATTCACTTATTAAATAAGACATAAAAGTTATCATTTACAGCTTATACAATACGAAGTGCAGGATCCAGCTAGATGCTTTCCGTAAGTTTTATAACGTGCTGTTGCTTGTATGGTGCCCAACTTTAATACGCAATCCGCGGTTTATTTGCTTTAATGTTCATTTTGTGCTGTACTTTAACTAACTTATTTCAAAATTGAAACATTCGGTACCATCAATTCTTTGTCCAAAAAAATATAATCGCGGAATCTACTTTTAGCAATTATGGCATCATACGAAGCAAGGGCAACGTTATAAGTTGTCAGCAGATCTACTATCCCCCAGATGTCACCTGCCGTCATCGGATCCAGATCGTCGTCGTCTTTCCAGCTGTACAAATGTTCTTTATTCTTTTCAGGCAGTGTAGATGGGCGACAGCTTTTCATCCAACACCTCTTACTGTATGAGGAACGCAAGCAACAGTGAGCAAAGGAAGTGGTCCCAGGTAGAGGAAGGCGAGTGAAGGGTTGGGACTAGACAGATAGGTGCGGTGTGTTTCTGGGAAGTGGCGTGAGCGCCTCTGCCGCAGATAGCCGCGTGGCGCCCCACGCGAGCCGGCGTCGCTTATCTCACACACAGCACAGGCTCCTCTTTGTCCTGCACTGCCACCTTCTTTCCGCTCTCCTGACACCACCTGACTTACCTAACATTCCGGAACAGCCGGCCGGTTCTTCTAATATTTGTTGTAAACGTGACCCTCTTACGATGAGGTTAAGGGGGACGCAGGCAATATTTATCAAAAATGTGTAAAAAAAAATTTTTTGCCTCCATATAATTCTGTAGCATGTTAGGAATACTGTCACCAATTGTCACAGATTAATTCTAACTATTAGGGATGCGCAAAATTTTAGAAATATCGATATATATCGTATCGATGTGCGCCTCGGATGCACAGTGGTAGAGTGCCAGACTACAAATCCAAAGGTCGCGGGTTCGAACCCCGCCAGGTCCTAGGATTTTTATCTGTCACTTTCCACTTCTTTCACCTCTGGCAGTATTGCTCATGTGAAAAATACCGAGTAGCACCGTGGTTCGGAACCCACGTTAAACTGTAGGTCCCCCTATAACTGGCTGGCTGGGTAAGTCAGTTCGAAGGTCGGAGGAAGGCAACGGCATACCACCTCCAAACAGGACCATGCCTAGTAAAGCACTGTGGTGTTCAAACCAATCTTCGGATTGTTGACTGCTTTACCTTTATCGTATCGATGTTTATGAAGAATATCGATTTTATTGAAACAAGAATATCGATATTTCGATATATCGGTGAAATCTTTACATAGAATGCTAATAACTTTAATCAAAACAACAGAAATTATCAACATACAATTAAAAATTGACAAATATTTTATAATTTCAAACATTAATAAATAAAAAAAAGCACAATGTACAATCAGTAAAAGAAACACAATGTGGAGTAAGACATTTATTTGAAAAAAATTAATTGAGCTAGTAGTCAACAGTAACAGACATTAGGAGAGCTCTTTGCTTTATATGTTCACCAGTTATTCTACTTCTGTTGTCTTGCACCACTAAATTGATCAATGAAGCCACTCTTTCTGGCGAAACAGAAGAGGCTTGGCTCGTCAAGTACTTCTGCGCAATGTCTGCTAAAAATGGGCGTAAAGTATCGAGTGTCAGGCCAGAACTTCAGAGGATCACTGTTACGCTCTAAATATGGTTGATCAAGGTACTACTCCTTTCCACGCATTCTATGCCTGCTTGCCACCAATCAACATCCAACGGCCATTAAAGAATTTAATCTAATTTTTAAAAAATAAGGGTGGCTTCTAAAATTTCGCTTTCGATATTCAAAATTTAATATCGATATATCGGAAAATAAAATAACGTCGATAAACATCAATAAATTTCCAAAAAATATCGATATTTAGATACATCGATATGTTTTGCCCATCCCTAACTATTACAACTGATAATAAGATTAATGACGTACCATTGAAACAAGTTAATGTATTCACATACTTAGGAAGTAAAATTACACCGGATGGCAAAAGTTCAGCAGACATAGAAAGTAGAATTGCGCAAGCTAAACTAGTCTTCAACAAAAAACGGATGCTTGTTGCATCTAGAAATGTAAAAGAAGACACCAAAAAAGCATTTATAAAATGCTATGTGTGGAGTGCGACATTGTATGGGTCCGAAACTTGGACACTTGGCGTTTGCGACAAGAGAAGACTAGAAGCATTTGACTAGTGGTATTGGAGGAGGATTCAGAAAATCCCTTGGACGGCCAAGATGACAAACGAAAAAGTTCTTAGAAGAATCGTCGAAAAAAGAGCACTTGTGAAAACGATTATGAAGAGAAGAGACAAGTTAATGGGTCATCTGTATAGGTACAATGAGTTCATAATTAATATTATGGAATGGATGGTAGAAGGGAAAAGAAGCAGAGGAAGACCCAGATTGCAGTACTTGAAACAGACTCAAAGAGATATAGGAGTGGAAACATATCAGGAAATGAAGAGGCTATCCGAGAACAGAGGAGTGTGGAGGAGAAGATTTGCTGCCAACCAATCTTCGGATTGAGAACGAGAGAGAATTCTAACTACGAATGATAAAAAAGCTGTCATGTTTCAATCAATGCGCAGAGCCATGCCCATTTTTCTAGACGACACGCTCCATGTTTGCAATGTTTTATTACTTCCTGCTGATATGAAAGCATCGGATGAGTATAGAAGGCTGTGGACCCGTTTATGTCTTGTTGTCTTTGCCATAAAACCAACATTCCAGTTTCTAGTTCCTCCAGATTTGTTAAAGAAATGTATCCACTGTGGAACACAAAATCCGAATGATAGCTTCAACAGTCTCATTTGGAAAAGATGTCCCAAATCAACATTTAGCTCATCTACTGTTGTTAAAATTGCCACAGATGATGCATGTCTGGTGATTAACGATGGTAACACTGGAAGAATAAGAACCATTACTCGACTAGGATTTGTTGCTGGTTGCTTCACCGAAAAGCTATCGAAGAAGATAGATAATGAGCGTGCTGCAACTATCTGAAATAAGTCTGTGAAGAATATAGCCAGAAAAATGTTACAAAGTAAACATGTCCAGGAAGAGCAAGATGACCAAATGTATTGTTATGGTCAACATTAAGGTACTATTTTATGGTGTAAATCTTTATAAAACCTGTTATGTGCATTTTCCATAACTTTCATTTTTCGGTGTATCAGGAACATTTTTTCCTGAGCCACTGGAGATAGATAAGTGAACTTTTCTGCAGACTTTGTTCATAGTATAACACAACTTCCTGTGGTTCAAATTTTTTCTAAGTGAATTTCTGTCAAAATTATTTACATGTTTGTGAAATTGAAATAGCTTTGTTTCATACACATAATTTAGAAAAATAAATTATTAGAGCTCTGAAAGTGATATTAAAAACTGTTCCACCCGTCTGATTATCTGATTACTAAGAAGTACCTACCACAATATGAAAGTTGTAGGTAAAGTAATTTTTGAGAAAATGTTCCTTGTGTGATGGCATGTGTTGCGAAAATTTTCAACAATGCCAAGATCAATTTTTTTGAGGGAAAAAATTGAAAAAATTCTAGAATGTAGCCCATAACATAACTACCTCAAGTGCAAAATTTGGTACTATTATCTTTCAAACACCGAAAATTGTGCAAGATTATGTAATCACGCCCTTTTTCTCCTACGTCCCCCTTAAGGAAGAATCGAGATAACACCTTGCTGCTGTCTGCTCTCGTTAAAATGGGTGCTCAGCGAATAGCTTCGTGTTCTGACAGTGACCCAAGCATTAGCTACCGTTCCTGCTCGCAGTAGTAATTTACGAGTGGAAAACTGTTTCCAAATTTGTAAAACTCCTTCATATAGAAGGATGATTTCTTTCAGTCTCAGGAAGTTGTTCAGGTCCATTGTCGAACATTTGACATTTAAAGGCACGGCTTACCAGAGCATGTGCTTGTTGCTTGGGCACTCTGTAGTCCGTGAGTTTTATGAAGTCATGAGCCTTTTTCATACTAAAGGAAACATGCAAAGCCGTACTAAGTAAAGGCCATTATACAGAATTGCGACTAAGGCCATATTTTCATAGTGGACGTTTTTCAAAAGTAGTTACACAAGACTAAACAATTTTTATTTGGAAAAGAATGAAACTAGTTACAAAGTGCCAAATTCAAGATTTGTCACTCTTTCGAAAATCAGTAGAAAATCCAAAGAGATTTCGTTTGTAGTAAAGTATAAGAAATTGTTAATGATATTCAGCATCAGCACGGCTTCCGGACTGACCTAAGCTAGCATGTGCCATTAATTGTAGATTACTTGTAAGCAGTCGTACATTCCATTTTGTAATTCCGCACATGCTTACGTTAAATACTATGAGAAGTGTCGATGTTTAATGGCCGGCCGCGGTGGCCGAGGGGACTGAGGTGCTTCAGTCACGGTCTGCACGGCCACTACGGTCGGGGGTTCGAATCCCCTCTCGGGCATGGATAGTTGTGCCGTTCTAGTTCGTACGTAGTTCATAAGTAGTTTGTAAGTTGAGGGACTGATGACCCCATAAGCTTTACAAACATTTGAACATTTTTGATGTTTAATGACGTAATCAATGCAAATGACCTTCGCACTTGCCTGAAGCATACATGTCGTATCGTTAAACAAGAACACTGCACATCGTACGTAAATACGCCAATGGTAAGACACTGTCCATTCCTTCACTGCGCGGTACCAATGTCAGTGCGACTAAACTGAAGGTACTAAATGCAGTTTTCCGCAATTCTTTCAGCAAAGCAAGACGAATTAAATATTCCAGAATTTGTAACAAGAACTGTTAGCATGAGTAAAGTACACTTAGATATCCTAGGTACAGACCTTCTAATGTTTTTAAATGAATTCACCGCCATTTGACTGAAATATCGTTTATTTTCACGACCAGGTTTCGGCTATTATCAAGTGATGAACCCTTCAGACAGGTATTTTCTAAGACACTGTCATGGCAATATTTCAGTCAAATGGCGATGAATTCCTTTTAAAAAGTTTTACATAACTGATGCCCAAGATGCCTACAAAATCATAACTTCTAATATTTGAAAAGCTGATGTATCAACTGCTATGGTCAGCAGTCCCTAGATACACAAACTACATAAACTAACTTATAGTAAGGACGACATATACACCCATTCCCGAGAGAGGATTCGAAACTCCGGCGGGAGCTACCACCCAGTCCATAGCATGATGCCTTAGACCATGCGGTCCTAGGTATTGTCAAGCAAGTCACATAATACAAGCAAATATTCCGCTCTGGACTGAATACCAATTATGTTCTTTTAGGAATATTCTGATATAATAGCCCTATACGTATCAGTCATATACAACCGCTAGCTCGACGAAAGATCCGTCACTAAAAACTGGAAAGGCGCACAGGTCACAGCAATACTCATGAAAGGAAATCTGACATTGATTTCCAGTAGGACTTTGGAGCATATGCTATATTCGAACATTATGAATCACTTTGAAGAAAACGAATTATTCATACATGACCAACACGAATCCAGAAAATATCGTTCTCGTGCAATAAAATTAGCCCTTGTTACTACTCATAATGATTGCTATCGACAGGGGACCTCAAACTGATTCTATGTTATCAGGCTTGATTCCATAGTGGAACATGATTCTATGTTTCCAGATTTCCAGAAGGCTTTCGGCACCATTCCTCACAAGCCACGTTGTATGAAATTGCGACCCTCTAGAATATCACATCAATTGTAAGACTGCATCCGTGATTTCTTGTCATAAAGGTCACAGTTCGTAGTAACACATGGAAATATCCTCGAGTAGAAAGAAGTGCTCCCTGGAGTTACCCAAGGAAGTGTGTCTGCAGTTCCTGACCTGTATAAATAATCTAAGAGATATCGGGAGTAGCTGTATTTCGTAGCCGCAGTACCAAAGTAATCGAAAATCGAGAATACCGAAAAATGAAACTGACATTCAAACGCAAAAATTGAGAATATAAACTTCATCTGAGGACGAACTTCGATACCTAATAACTATCATAAAGCGCTACACTGCAACCTATATTTCGTGTCTACAACTACATTTACATATTTACTCTGCGAATCACATTTAACTGTCTGGAAGATGGTTTATCGATCTGCTTTCATAATATTTATCTACCCTTTCATTCTCTTAACAGCGCGTGGGAAGAAGAAACACCAAAATCTTTCCGTTTTTGTTCTGATTTCTCTTATTTTATTCTGATGATCATATCTCCCTGTGTAGATGGGTACTATGTTCGCATTCGGAGAAGAAAGATTTTCTTCTACTAGTCTTCTCTCATTTTGTATGGTTACTTCAAGTCATCGTAGATAAATAGATTGACCTAATAAATTACGGACTGGAATTGGAAATGTAGTAATTAAGGGAATGTTCGTAAATTGATAACGTTAAAAGACTATATTTCACAGTGTAGATTAAATAGTTGCACGTTGTTTTAGAAATCTGAAAGTGTCATTAACTACAAGCAGAACAGAGACGACGACTTTTGGACGGCCTTCAACTCGGCCATTAACTTCTTCCGTGTCAAAGACGATGGTCCCACATTCCTACTCCTTGATTAGATGTTCTGGCTCCCCCCCCCCCCCAAATTGTGTTCCTTATTCGTACAGTTTCCGCTAACGTGCCTCCCTCGTTCTCTCTTTCTTCTTCACGATTTTTTCTGTTATATTCCTTTGCTGTTAGCTGAAGACAGCGATGCTTACTGTATAACCTGTTTGATACCATGTTTGTACGCCCTGATTATACCGGCAAGCTTTCAACACTCTTAGATTAGCGCTTGAGTGCTGTTGGTTTCTCCCAGCTTTTATCCTTCTGAGACAATATTAAATCAAGTGGTCAAATATTATCCTTCTTTTTTTGTCTCCGTCTTTTCAAACGAGTCGATAGATTCACATCATGACGCATCTTTTACATTCGTTAAAGTATTTTTCTTTTAGCGTCTCAGTGTACTGATATATGTAGACGTGGCTGAATTAGTGCCTATCTCCCTACATCTACGTTAGTTTTCTGTGCATTTCTCCCGATGCATTAATGAGTGATGCTGCAGCCCTAATTCACCGCTAAACTGGGAAGTTTAGTAAATAAGGGACATGTCTGTACCAGAACATAAATTGTTTGCGAATTTCATTATGTGTACTTCTTCACAGAAAGGCGCTTGAACAATATAAGCGATGTCAGCATTTGAGAGAGGACTTGGTTGGGATCGAAGAAGCCGGTTGAAATAATAAGCGAATCACTCTATGTCTGAAGGTGTGCGATGCCACTACTTGACCATGTTGGTAGGTATGGGTGAAACATATGCAAATTTTTATTAAGGAGAGGAAGGAAGAATGATTAAGAAGGAAAAGACTTATTTTTGCTGCATATGGACACTGAAATTAAACAACGGAAACAAGTGAAAATGTGAGCTGGGCCGAGATTCGAACATGGGTCACCCACTTCTGAGCCCTAACCACTTGAATGCCAGCACTTTTCTCCCGTCCGACTGAAATTCCCAAAAGTCGCACACTACGGCCGTAGTGTCCGCGAAGTCCACGCCCTTTTATACTCGCCATTTAGCCTTTCTGTACGAGGTCGAACGTTATTACCGCATGTGGAATGAAGTAAATGAACTTTACGCCGACATCGCGTACAGGGTATATCAAAAACGATGGCGCAAACTTACACGGTTGAAAGTACACGATGGTAGAAGCAAGTGTCCCAGTAAACATGGATACACAGATGAGCCATTTGCGAGTTAATTACACGAATGTATGGTTCCAAGCCGCCACTGACGGCATTGTTTGTAACATCGTACGGTTTACTCCTTGCGTACTTGAGGCCGTCCTATGTTCGTTGCCGAAAGGTGGAGTTGGATTCACATCATACACGCAGAACGTAAAGGTCTTAATGGTTTTTCAGTCGCGTCTGAGTGCCACTTGTGCTGTGTTGTAGTTGCAGTGAAACGTTACAGTAGAGTATGCGGATATGAATTTCATGTACTCTAGGTCTAATGGCAATGCACGGGAGACTGCACACTTGAACCAAGAAACTAATCCTCATCGAAAACAGCCCTAAGTCGTACATCTGCAAGGATCCATCAGCGTGTGAGAGAACTTGGGAGTTTTGCACATGGCAGACCAGGAGGTAGGCCTGTATTAAATGACAGTAATTTATGGAGAATTTCACATCGCAGTTTACTGTACCCTTACCACCTCTAACAAGTTAAATATCTCAATGATACGGACTTCCTAGAGTGACGTTTTGTCAGTAGTTGCAACAGCAGACTGTAGTCAACCCTCGTTTCGCAAGTAACATTTTATTTACAGACGTGATGTTGTTTTTAATTATCATAATACACATCTGTAGTTCATGAATCACCACATCAGCAGAGTTTCTCACTGAATGTTTGGTTAGGGGTACTTGGTGATTAACTCACATTGGGCCACACATTCTTCCACCAAAACATAATGGACAGTGGTACATCAGGTTTCTGCGGCGTCATCTTCCAGAATTGCTCGAGTATGTTCCCCTTCGGCAATGTCAGAGTATGTGCTAAATGCCGCGGCGGAGTGGCCAAGCGCATTGAGCCGCTATGCTCCGATGAGCGAGGCCGTTCCCCGTGGGAGGTTCGAATCCCCCCTCAGACATGGATTTTTGTGTCGTCTTTAGTATAAGTTAGTTCGAAAGTAGTTCGTAAGTTTGAACATTATGTGCTAAATACATGATGGAGCTCGGGCACATTTAGCTGCTGATGTGAGACGGCATCTAACGCGCAAATACGACAGAAGATGGATAGGTAGAGGCGGACCTGAGCCTTTGTCTCCAAGATCGCCTGACCTAAATCCTTTGGATTTTTGTGTCTAGGGTCACTTCAAAAGCCAATTATACAGTACACTCATTAACACGGTTGAAAAATTGGAACTGAAATTTGTACACGCTTCTCAAGAATTCCGCAACGATCTAGGGGTTTTCGAAATATTTCGAAATTGCCGGCCGCGGTGGCCGAGGGGACTGAGGCGCTTCAGTCACGGTCTGCACGGCCACTACGGTCGGGGGTTCGAATCCCCCCTCGGGCATGGATATTTGTGCCGTCCTAGTTCGTAAGTAGTCCATAAGTAGTTTGTAAGTTTAGGGACTGATGACCCCGTAGTTAAGTCCCATAAGATTAAAAAAAAAAAAAAAAAAAAAAAAAAAAAAAAAAAAAAAAAAAAAAAAAAAAAATTCGAAATTAATTGCAGAGACGAGCACATTATTGCAATCAGATGCAAGGGAGTCACTTCGAACACTTCCGTTAACAGATTACCCATATGTGAAATGTGAACTAAATGCGATGTAAAGCCATAATTTCAAATTAATATGTACTACTAGGACGATGTTTGCAATGGCCATTCATTCGTTATTATCTCGCAAACGGCTCATCTGTGGACCCATGTTTACTGGAACAATTTTGCTTCTATTATCTTGTACTATTAACCGTGTAAGTTTGCGCCATCCTTTTTGACACATCCTGCATAGTCTGTCTGAAAGAGCAGACACCATTTATGGGTGACAGTGACGAAGCCAGGGGAGGGCTATATTGTCTCTATTGTTAAATGACTCCTTTCTTTTACGAAAATAGGCATGTCCAGCTTTATTTATTTATTTATTTATTGTTACCTCAGTAGAGGGTACTCGTCAACCGTAAGGTCGTAGTCAGCAAATAATCCGTAGTGTCCTAACAACACCATCATTCTTGCTTGAGATTACTACGCCATAGGAAATGGTTTTTATTAACTTTACATGTCGATTTCTTAAGTGAGAAATAAACCCCCACCTCTCACTTAAATTCGCACTTATGAATTTTTATTAATAATTTTGCCCTATCCTCCCTCCGCCCATAATGTCTTTTTCAGCCTTGTTGAATCATCGCAACAATGGATGGCATAGTTTTTAGTTAATATTGAATGGTGATATTTCGTGTAGTCTGCCACTCTTGTTTCAAAAATTTATTCCATAATATTATCATTTACCGGCAATAGAATCTGCAGTAAATTTTTAGAAGTCCGATGTGTTTGACTTACGTAATATTCCTATCCGACTTATATCATGTCACTTATCTTACTTTACGGTTTGCTGCACGAGTCGTAGTTTGATATTGACGAACTGCCATCCACTGTTCGGCGAGTGGTTATCATATTATTAAAATTTCATTTACAGCCAAATTTCAACCACCGATGGATCTATTGTTAAAGGTAACTGCTCGTCCATTCTTTTTGTAATGTTCTGCCTACACAACACTCCACCGTTAATTAGCTTGCCATTTCATTTAAATGCATGTAATAAATTTTCCAAAATTTTTTCCCCGTAATTTACTGATTGGGATCTTTCATAGCTTCTAACTTCAAACCACTTCCTTCTGTAAATTTGTTAATCTCAAAAATTAATAGCCAGGGTGGAACATTATACCGCCCCCCCCCCCCACCGCACCGACAAGACGTTTGGTGACGCCCTTGCCTGAAGACCTTTGGACACAAGGATTTCTAAAGGTCTCCTTGCATGAAACCTGGCGACTTTCTTTTTACTTTAAGCGCAAAGAAACTAATAAAAATTGGGTACAGTAATTCTTACTCAGCTCGTACAGATATGTGTAAGAGTAATAAAAAGTTCGTTTTTTAGCAATATTAATAAACCGAAGGTAGAGTGCTTGTAAACACAGTATGGCGTTGTTGTTGCTGCCTGCTTGTCATTTCCAGCACCGTTTCCAACCAGTTGAGTCGCGGAAGGCTTGTTGCCAGTCATTTTTTTTGCTGCACGAGTCCGCAGAGGGGAAAAAAATATTCTCTCTCCAACAAGCCGGCGTCAGCTGAATCCAAAATTTTGACGGACGTGCGGTTCGACTGTTGATGCCCCCAAACGCCGGCGAGCACACACACACACACACACACCACACACACACACACACGCACAATATATATATATATATATATATATATATACTGCAGCGCGTTCGGGCGAGGATGTGCGAGGCGGGGTTTTGTGTGGGACAAAACAAAACGCGCTTCCTCGGCGGAGTGAAAGAACGCGATGTAATTGGCCGCCAGTTCCACAAAGGAGTGCGGCTGTTTGATCTTTTTTTTTTGACACTCGGTCTAAACCGACGGTGCTTCATCCGCGGTGGTGGATACGCGGTAAATTAATTTTTACGCTCCAGCAGAGACGCTCATGGAGGCTTTTAGCGCCTTAAAGTGATATCCGATAAAAAGAGGGAGCAAGCAGGGTGGAAGTGGGGGGTTGGGAGTCTCGCCGCCTTGTCTATTATTTAGGGCTCCAATTACCGCAGGAGGGACGCGGCGGCGGCATCGGGCAGGACGCGTCGTCGGCCTTATTGCATTTCGTCTGGCCCGAGGGCGGAACAATGCGGCCGGAATGGAGTCGTAACAACGCCGCCCTGAGTTATGGCCCATCGATGCTGATTCGCCGCTCCTGATCGCCGCTGCATCTGGCGGCTACGACGCCTCTGCTCCAACACAAAACGCGTCTCCGATATCGACGCGGGTGCGGGTGGGCGGAAATTCCGCAGACACGGGGTGGAGCTTAACTGGTGTTACGTCTACATCCATACTCCACAAGCCAATTCACGGAGTGTGGCGGAGGGCGCTTTATGTACCATTATCAGTTCCTAAAGAAGAAAATGTTCTTGTATAGTCTATGGGACTTAACTACGGGGTCATCAGTCCCTAAACTTACAAACTACTTATGAACTACTTACGAACTAGGACGGCACAAATATCCATCCCCGAGGGGGGATTCGAACCCCCGACCGTAGTGGCCGTGCAGACCGTGACTGGAGCGCATTCGTCCCCTCGGCCACCGCGGCCGGCTCCTAAAGAAGATCTGCCTATATCTACATATATAGGGTAGGGGAGACCAGGGCACATTTTCCATAGGGGCAAGTTTTCCAAATCCGTTTATTTTCGAAACAAACCGCTAGATGTTACCACCGGCGATAATGTAGGAAGTAGCAACAAAGCAAGCTTCGTGTGCATTTTCAACTTTTCACGGCGTAAGGAGTAATCCAATAAATTTCGGGCGTGCAGCCGTGCAAATTCTATGTCTTCTACTAATATTTCGGCCGCGTATCGTCCGGCCATCTTCAGAGTGTGTCCCACGACTCACTCTGAAGATGGCAGGACCATACGCGACCGAAATATTAGTAGAAGACATAGAATTTGCACGGCTGCATGCCCGAAATTTATTGGATTAAGCAAGCTTCATTTACGAGAGTTTTAGTGTTGTACCAGCAGTCACAACGTCGACAGGGCTGTTTTCGTCATTTTTGCAAATGTGAGTAAACTTTCGCGTTTTTATTGAAACATAAAATAAACATTCTAGCGTTAAATTTATTATTTTGACATTGCACACACTAAAAGTGGGTTTCTTTCTTCACGTAACTGTGCATTTGTTTTATAAGTAGCTCACACTGTTACTCATGGACGTAGTGTTGTAGTTCCGAATATGGCGACGTGGCACGTTTTCCGAGTGCATATGGGGGCAAATATTCCTTATTGATTTGAGTCTTACGCCAAGTCTAAAGCAAATGAAAAGTGTGTACAGTGCACGAAATGGGCGCATGGAGACTGTACGAAAGGGAATGTTCCATTTTTGGTTTGCTTACATTGTGATTCAGACAATCAGTAATAGTATTGTTAAAAATGTCTGTATTTGTAAAATATTTAAGTCACATATTTTGAAAAACCATTAAATAGCATTTGTTTTTTTATTTAATGTGGGTATTTTTACTATCCTCTTTGATAATGTATTGTAAATTCATGATAAAAATACGTATTCAGTGAAATCAAGATAATTATCTCTGTTTTAACATTGAAAGTATAATTGGAATATTTGTCCCTGTACATTTTAAGTAAGCTGGAAAACTTGCATGGTCAGACAAAACCATTTGCTACCAAGAATGATATTTACTATTTTCAAAAATATTTGTACAAGACTGTAAATAAAGCTGTAGGAAACATAATGATCCGCTGTTTACCGCAAAATCGATAAAAATAAGAAGTACAAAAATAAACATGTAAAATGGTGGAAAACGTGCCCCGGTCTCCCCTACGGTGGTACAAATTCGATATAGGTACAATTCAGATCAACATAATTTGTCAGTCTCGTAGTGTTGGTAGCACTTGCCTTTGTGTGGCGTTGTAGTGTAGCAGGTCTCTACAGCTCCTCCTGTCTTTTCCAAGAATACACCACTTTATGCTACGCAGATATAATTTTTTTTCTGTTAAGAGATAAGTGAAGCTACTTAGTCTAACGCGGTCTTATAAATTTTCTATTTAAGCGTGACTGCATTCGCTGCCAAAAATGCAATGTTTGATACCACGAAGTATGCGGTGGTGGCCGAGGGAAAAAGTACTTTTTATGTGGAAGTTGCCAGTGACCAAACTTTTACCAGGACGTGATCACAATTTTACCTGGTGTGCTAAATTTTCGATCGATTTTTCTCAGTTCTGTAACCTTTTTTTTGTGTGTTTATACCAACATTTGTGACTGTGTGATATTCGTGTTACATATTCATTAAATATCCAAGAACAAGTTAAAATTATTTCTTTTCTCAATATATTTCCAATTACAATTACATTTCTCCGAAATGATCGGAATTGTACCACCTTACCCTACTCCGCAATCCACCGTAAAGTGCGTGGCGGAGGGTACACTGTACCACTACTAGGCACTTCCTTTCCTATTCCACTCCCATACACTTGAGCAATACTCAAGACGTGGTCGCACAAGCGGTTCAATTTATTAAGCTTAAGAGACTTAGCGGGGTCATCAGTCCCTAAACTTACAAACTACTTATGAACTAGCTTATACTAAAGAGGACACATCCTTGCCTGAGGGGGGATTCGAACCCCCCGACGGGGAACAGCCACGCGCATCGTAGCATAGAGCCTCAATGCGCTCGGCCGCTCCGCCGCGGCCAAGCGTTTTATACGCGGTCGCCATTACAGATGAAGTACATCTTTCCTAAATCCGATGCAATTGGAGTAGAAACTCATTACGCTAAGTAACATGTTTCCACTCGTCAACAGTCCGATGTCCGTGTTGACGGGTCCAGGCGATCCGTGAAGTTTCGCGTGCAGTCATCTAGGGCATACTGGGTGGGCCTTTGGCTCCTAAAGGCCACGATATATCACTGAATGGTTCACACGCTCATTTTGATGGCCTATCACTGAAATTCGCAACTATATACGGAAGGTTTGTACTTTTGTGACGTAGAAACATTCTCTTCAGTCGTCACTGGCCCCGTTCTTGCGTAATCTTATTCCGGTCGCAGCGATGTTGAAGATTTGATGCTTTACCGGAGCTTTACGGAGCATTCGTAAAATGGTCCTTCTGGAATATCCCCTCATCATCGCTACCTCGGAGATACTGTGTTACAGCTGTCGCGTCCCTATGATTTCACGAGGTTCAAACTGATCATTGTAGCTGTAGTAACTGTGGTGTCGCACAAGTATGAAGTGAGCGCCACGTACTTTCGCCGCGCGCCGCCATGCACGCACGGCGCGGCGTTCTTACGACGTCAGCCACGAGCGCCCTCTGCTGCAACTCCGCTCGTGGCCACGACTGCTGCATCGGCCACTTGGGGCTGAGATAGGAACCAGTTAACACTTCGGAATCAGATAGGCACCAGTGAAGACTTGGCTATCGGATAGGTACTAGGAATCATCAGTAGGCAGGCCTCTATCTAATCTGTGTGTCAGCATTCTGCAGTCAAGAACTATGTAAAAGTTGAGTATTACTAAGTCTCTAGGAAATATACATCTTGTTCTAATTTACTCTAGTGTTTCTAGTTTCTGCTGTCCCACTGGCTGGCCACCTCCGTACCTGCACAAGCGTGCATCCTTTATTCCTGTGTCGGTCTCTTTCTACTCGGCCACCGACACCTACAACCGGCGGAAACGAGACACAAAAGTAACCAATCTAACGCCTGTGCGAGACACCTGTTTTATAAATGCTTTGCCGACCGCACTGCTGTTCTCTGAGGGTTTACATATTTCTGTATTTGCACACGCATTCCAATACCCGTTTCTCTGGCTCTCCACTGTAGAGGCGAATGCATTATTAAAAATTCATAAACTTTCGAATATATTACTAGCTTAGTTGGTGTTGGCAGTTGTGGCATTCCTCTTGTCAAACCACACACAAACCAATGTACGAAGCGTGATATGCCCGGCTGGTAATGTTCATTTTTTTAAATTAATGCTTCCATTGGCAGGAATACCACAACAAGCGCTTTCTCGGAATCGAAATTAACTAACTGTTCCCTCTTTTAGTAAACTGGTTTGGATTTAAATAGTATTAGACTCCTCTACTTATATCCGTAATTTACTATATATATTATATCCAGAGAAAACAAGTGCGTTGCCTAGCAAAACTCTTAACATCCATCAAACAGTACACAAAACGGCGAAATCTGCATAGTTAAAAGTTTCTGATTACATTTCACGCTCTGGAATAATATTATGTAGTTCATGAACTTGAAAGTACTGCAGTTAATATTACTGCATGTCGAATTCCTGTGGAAACAGTCCGATCGAGTGTTTACATGCGTTAATTCGTTCAAAGATAATATTATGTAAATAAAATTAACCTACACACACGTAACTTTTTCTAGATTCTTCGAATATATTCAGTCACTTTTGAATGTAATGATATAAATGAAATGTTCCTAATATCCAAGATAAGTTCGATCAAGTCCCAAAATGTAGTTTCTATAATTATCAAGTCATTCCACGCCTAAACCAGTACACAATCATTCGACTGTTATTCAGTATCGACCGTAATGACTGATTTCGATACTGTTAGTACCAATCACAAAACTATTACGCGGTACTAAATCTTTCGTACAAAGTCCATTAATAAAGTATAGTAACGCGTATGAGACACATTTCATCGATTTATTCGGCTAAAACATGAGACTGACTTTAACAATGCGGAAATTTTGCTTTTATATGACCCCCACGCAACAAATAACTACGATCTTATTCGCCGTCCATGCTGGTACTCCCGTAATCACTTTGACCTACTGTTAAATTAATATTCACAATAGTTTGAGTTCTAACTTTCCCATTACGAAAGTTGACTATTGGTCCCTAAATAATGAAAAGTAAAAAGGTAAAGCAGTCCACAATCCGAGGATTGGTTTGAACACCACAGTGCTTTACTAAGCATGGTCCTGTTTGGAGGTGGTATGCCGTTGCCTTCCTCCGACATTCGAACTGACTTACCCAGCCAGTTATAGGGGGACCTACAGTTTAACGTGGGTTCCGAACCACGGTGCTACTCGGTATTTTTCACATGAGCAATACTGCCAGAGGTGAAAGAAGTGGAAAGTGACAGATAAAAATCCTAGGACTTGGCGGGGATCGAACCCGCGACCTTTGGATTTGTAGTCTGGCACTCTACCACTGTGCAACCGAGGCGCTGGAATACTAACGAGGTGTTACACAGTGTGCCGTGGCCCAGTAGAAACAGGCTGCTTCTTAATAAAGCGAGTGCAGCACAGTAGACTGGCGCGGCAGTGAGTCGCCTGTGTGGACCAGCTCCTGGCTGCGGCGCCGCCCCTCGGTCGTGGCGCGGTCGCCACCCGCCACCCGCCTTCGGAAATCGGCTTCGGCTGGCTAGTCTGGGCACGGGCGTGGCGTGCCCCCCCCCCCCCCCCCCGGCCACGTCACTGCGATATCGATCGCGAGGGCGGTGAGATACTGTCGCCGGGCCGGCCGCTGGTCGTCAAATTTTTCCCGGAGGACGCCGGCCGCTGCAGCCCTAATTCAATTCGGAGCGCCGGGACGCCGGGGCGCCATCTTGGCCGCCACCGCCTGCAGCTGGCGGTCTCCTGCCGACCTGGTGGTGGCGCCGCTGTAATCACTGCACAGTCTACAACCCTGATGCTGACATAACGGACGTCGCTATGTAATTCGACAACTTTTCTTCTCCTTCCCCCTTTCTTGTTACTATTTTATTTATTTACACGAATTGGCCAACTAAGGACCGCGTTACAAATTTCATTTCATAGTTTCTTCTTTCTCTTCTCTAGGGCTGCTCTTCTGCCTGCTGCCATTTATGCCAGATGTTCAGCTGTCACTTTCCTGTTGATCTTCTTTCTTGGGGCCTCCTGAAAAACCTCGAATTCAGTTACTGCCTTTCTGTAACTGTCCCTAAGCACCGCGTCCATTTCTGGAGTTCAACGAGGTCTTTCTTTATTCCTTGCAACCAACAGTTGGGTGTTTTCCTCTTTTGAATTAAATTGACTGTTACGCTGTCGTAACAGGCGGAGAGGTGATGCTCCGACGTGGCGCGTCCCAGGTGGCGGATAGGGGAGTCCTAACTGGCTTGCCAGCGGACTTGAGCGAAATAAAATAGCTCTCGCGGACCAAACACAAACCCTTTGGATTAACACTCCAGTTGTATCTCGAGAAATCCTCGGAAAGCTCCACCACTCCAACCTTACATTATTTTATTTATTTATTTCACGTCTCACAAGGAAAGTACTTAGGCTCGAACAAACACATATACACCAGAATCGTATGAGAGATGATGTAAAGATCCCTTATTGCACTAGTGATACTCCCGCATCCGCAAAATTCTGCAGTCGTCCATTAAAGGCCTCTGCGTGTGCCATGCCGCATTACACTTCGACCTGTCGGTTCGCCAGTAGGGACGGTGCAGTGTGCCTCCGAAGTTGCGTTTTGTGGCGTTATTTGTGTGGTGAAGCGTCAGATGGGGCGGCGATTGCTAATCAATCCTGCTAATGTATTGCGATTAGTTGAGATGAAGTTACGAAGAACCCTTCTTCGTGAAGATGGTATTAGTGTAGAAGATGAATCATTTGCATGCCGGTCGCGGTGGCCGGGGTGACTGAGGCGCTCCAGTCACGGTCTGCACGGCCACTACGGTCGGGGGTTCGAATCCCCCCTCGGGCATGGATATTTGTGCCGTCCTCATTGCTAGCGTGGCCGAGGAGACTGAGGCGCTCCAGTCACGGTCTGCACGGCCACTACGATCGGGAATTCGAATCCCCCCTCGGGCATGGACATTTGTGCCGTCCTAGTTCGTAACTTGTTCATAAGTAGTTTGTAAGTTTAGGGACTGATGACCCAGTAGTTAAGTCCCATAAGCTATACAAACATTTATTTTAAACATTTCATTGCTTGCGGTAGTGCTACAGTAAGTGCGGGAAGAGGCGATGGAAGCAGTGACAGTGAATACCACAAGTCTTTCGGGAAGAAGGTTATAGTTGCAACTATCATCACGGCTTTTGATGACAATTCGCTAGAGAACATGTACGATGATTATTACATGAGTTATAGTTAAGATATCTGCATTACGTATGGCGTCTACAATTACATCTACAGTGCTATATAGAGCATGGTTGCAGGGCTTGCAGAAAAACGACACCCACCAGCACATTGAGGTGTACGTAGAGATCCTGTTACCAAACGTTCATACAGGTATGTTTGATCGAGCCCATGTACTTTCCATGTCAGTTGCTTATAGGTTGGAAAGTGTGATAATCATATAGCGTGAACATACAAAAATTTTGTGCCGCGCCAAGATTCGAACCTGGGACCTCCTGGGTACTAGACAGTTGCAGTAAAACCCCTTGCTAAACTCCTGCGCTACCCCAGACACACGAGTTTAAGGAGACCTTGACGTCATGAGGGTTCAAAAATATTTTTTACCCTATCCTGTGATTCTTCCTAATTCTAGAAATGACGATTTGATTTGTAGTATCTCGTTATTGACGTGTTTAAATGTCTTTCAAATGTTCGTAGAGCTTATGGGACTTAACTACGGGGTCATCAGTCCCTAAACTTACAAACTACTTATGAACTAGCTTATCGTAAGGACGGCACAAATATCCATGCCCGAGGGAGGGATTCGAACCCCCGACCGTAATGGCCGTGCAGACCGTGACTGGAGCGCCTCAGTCCTTTCGGCCACCGCGGCTGGCGAAAACATAGACATGCACATTGTACATCCCATGACAGAAACTGTTATGGTACAACTAAAACAATATACAGAGATCATTCAGAGCCTAAACATCTAGAAAAATGTTTACATGGCAAAAAAAAAAAAAAAAAAAAAAAAAAATGATTCCGAACGAAATTTGTAACTGTTGCATTTGGGAACGCTTGCTAACAACTGTTTTAGTTGTCATGTCAGCTTTTCAGATTGCTCTTATGGATGCATTAACATGTTTTAATGACGAAGTAACAAGAAGATTAAAAACAGTGAGCAGAGAAGCGTCAGATGTGGAGGAGTGGCCGGGCGCTCTAAGGCGCCTTGCTGCGAAGCGCTCGGTTGGTCGACGTCGGATGTTCTAGTACTCCCTGGGGCATGGGTGTGTGTGTGTTGTCCTTAGATTGATTTTTTTTATTTTATTTTCTCAGGGAAGCCAAAACAGTCTTGGACCATACCGCCACTGCCCGCACCGAAACTAAGTTTATTGTGCGGTATCGCTCCTTGTATATCTAGTAAAGCTAACCAATGCCCTTGAACAGTGCAAGGAGTCCCTTTACCAGTTCTTTATCAGACACAATTTCTTCGGGTCTGGTTGTCCCAAATGTTCTGTGCCTTACATTTATTAGCAACCTACATACTACAAATATTGAAAATGACACAGTTGCTCCATGAACATTAAAATAATAACTAAAATTTACTCAGGTAGTACACTTGTTTGAGGTTGGGGAGAAGAATTGGGAGAGAATCAATTAAGAGTGCATGTTTGTAAAGCTAATGTAGTATTTTGTGGTGAGAAGGAGAGATGTAATATGTGTCTGAGGAAAAGGGAAGTATAGGAGCGAGAACTGTTGGGACTAAGAGGGATGAGAAGGTGACAGAATGTTATCCTTAATGGACATGTTTAGCATAGGAGTTGTAGTGGCAGGATAGACAGACCCAAGGAAGAGGCTGGTCTACTCAATATCAGAGATCCATGAAGAGTACCAGATGTGCCGAGGTTTGTAAGTCGAGGGACTGATGACCATAGAAGTTTAATCCAACAGCTTTACAAACATTCTTTTGACTGGGCATAAACACTGCGGACAACATACAAAATGGTCTGCTACGACTGAACAAGAAATGTGTCTCTGAAGCTGAAACATCCGCTGAAAGCTTGAGTGAGGCCAGAATAACAAAGAAAAGATAAAAACACTGAATAAGATGAAAAGGATAAGCGCGCGGGAGTGGCGACGTGGTATAAAGGTCATTTCACACCGCCGTAGCGTATCTCGAGCTACGTCCCCGGAATGACGTCGCAACGTATCTTGTAACGTAATCAAATGGGGCATTTCACACCGACGTAGCTGGCGTCGCGTCTAGCAGGGATACATAATACGCATATCTCCAGCTATACGCTTGTACACGTAGCGTCGCTGCGTATCTCGGCTCGCGCATGCGCACTACATTGCTCCACAAACTACGTGATCTGTGCTGGACACCTCTATTACTGCGTGTTTGTTTGTTTATTGTGCAAAATGTCTGCATTAATTGACCAAGTGCGAAAGTATCCAGTGCTGTGGGACTATTTCAAGTTGGCATACGTTTCTATTTTGAAATTAAGGGCAAGGAATTGTTATGTAGCCGTTCTTCAGGAGGTATTGATTTTCTGTAATTCGTATCCTGTTTTTTAATGTCACTGCTGATGAGGGATAACACTTCACTGAAATGTTCTTCATTAAGCCTGAAATAAGTTTTAAACTTTCATCGTCAAGCTGTAAATCTTGCATTAGGCAGTCGCATTCGCCATATGCAGATGTTCTAACAGTACTCGGATTAACCCAATTCGATTTATTTGACGCTGAACTCAACAACAGTTTATCATCACTATCGCTACTTGACTACAGCGCATCCACACGGCACACTGAAGTTGATATCTGGGTCACATAATCGTACATTGAACACTGTTTCTGGTACTATCCACGAACAGTATTGAAATTAGCACACTATAACAACTGAGCAAATACGAAGCTGGGATAGAAAATGTAGCTCTTAATACGTAGCTTTTGGTTTGAAGCCATTGCCTGATTATAAGGTCGGAGCCTGCACGCTACACTTTTGGTCACACGTTCTTTTATCAGGCGATGGCGTTTGGTGTCCTACATTGCCGACATTTAGAAACCGTTTGTGACATCACTGGAGGAGGAGGAGGAAAATACCTACAGGTGCTTCCAAGAGTGTGCATCAAACGTGACATATGTGAAAGCCTCTTGAAAGGTGTGAATACCCACACTGCCGCATCACACGGCTGTCAACCGCAGTGGCGGCACATATGGTGGGTCCACTGGTTCAATGAACCCTCGGGAAAAAAGCCTGTCGTAAAAAAAAAAAGTAAAAACTAAATAAGAAAAAAAGTGTTTTAAAAGATCGTTATTCGTTTCGTTCTTCTATCAGTTCATTTTATGCGCGGCTGAGGTTCAAATTCTCTTCTGAACCCCTGGTGGCAGCATATAGACGCTTCAGTGGCAGGGAGGGGCGAAAGGAAACTCCACTTTTAACATTGGCGTTGGCGCTAGTAGAGACTCCCGCACCAGATTACTCGAGCTTTGGCGGTTAGCGGTTACGCACGAATAGTCCCAAAGTAAGATAATGGAGCTACTGCGCACCTCGCCTTGCGAATGCGCAAATCCTCCATGATGGCGCATTCAAGATTCGTCAAAACACGTCCTATATGGTAAAATTTCTTATAACTATAAATTAAAGACGCATCGACTGTAAAAGCCTTCGAAAGGTCTGATCATGTATGATGATGAAGTCACTACTCTACACCCAAAAAGAATAGTCGCGAGGTTTGCGGCATCGCACATAACTGCCGAAGAGACTGACTGCAAGCAATCTTCTTATTAACAGACACGGGAACAACAAAGACTTTTGTATTGTTACTTACCACAAACTCTTTGGACGTTTTTTCTTTCAAATGTTTCGTCGATTTTGAGGGTAAATGACATACTCTTAGTTATAACAAATAATTAACTGTTTGAAAAGATGTGGTGGGAGCAAGCTTTGCGCATTCGTAGTGTTAGGAGGGGGCGCTTCTTACAGTGTCACGTGCTCAGAACGTGACTTGCGTCTTCATCGTTAACGTATTCATTTTGTTACAGTCACTTAAGAGGGTAATCAGTTACTTACAGTGTTTTAGTCTTGATGTGCATATTCATATGTTCTTGGTGTTTATTATCAAAGAGAAATGAATGAGGGTCAGTATCTTTTAGAAAAAAATTACTAAGGTTTAAGCTTGGGCTTGGAAGAGAAGTGTGAAATAAAGTAACTTGGTTTGCCGACGCCTCAGCTAGAGTTGAAGCAAGCGCAGACATGCCTGGGTAAGACATTCTGCAGATCTTGTAACGAAAATATAAAGAGAGGGGGAGGTAAACCGGGCACATTCCCCCGGCGCCGCTATAAATATCCGGAACTGAAACAAGTCATCTGAAGTAACAGCCGCCACTGCTCAACCGCCTGACTTTCGTAATACAGGTGTACTCGTATCAGGATTGAAGGGCGCTTTCCGTATACGGATCGCGCTGTGCTCACACCGTGTTGTGTGTTAGTTTCCCAGTTGTGTGGTAAGAGTTGAGATGGTGCGTCAGGAATGCTTGGCGACCGCGTCTAGCCTGCTGCACATCTCCAGACGCAACAGTGCAGTGCGCAATGCCGCCGCCAGCCAAGGCCGCCGCCTCGTTAGGAGAAGCAGGCACTCCGCAGATGCACTTGACATACGCGAGCCTTTCCTTGTTCGTGGCTACGGTCAGGTGCAGCGGCAGCTGTTGCATAAGAGCCACGGTATCGGGAAGCTGTTCACTGCAAGGACAACTCAGCCTGTTTTGGCGGTTCGTCTAACAGAATGCCCTGAAGGGATCGAAGACAGGAAGGGTGATAAGGTTTTAACGTCCCGCCGACATTGTGCTCATTGCAGGCTGAGCACATGCTCGGATAGCTTTAGTCAAGGATGGGAAAGTAAATCGGACGTGCCTTTTTAAAGAAACTATCCCGCAACTGGCCTAGAGTGATTTGCGGAAATTACGGAAAAGCTAAATCTTGATAGGCGTGGGGGTGGGAGGAGGGGGGGTTGAACTGTGCTGTCGCACAAGTCTAAAGTGCGCGCCACCTACTTTCGCCGCGCGCCGCCATGCACGCACGGCGCGGCGTTCTTACGACGTCAGCCACGAGCGCCCTCTGCTACAACTCCGCTCGTGGCCACCACTGAACGACATCGTTCACTTGGGACTGAGATAGGAACCAGTTAACACTTCGGGATCAGATAGTCACCAGTGAAGACTTGGCTATGGGATAGGCACTAGGCAGGCCTCTAGCTCAACTATGTATCAGCATTCTGCAGTACTGAGCTATGTAAAAGTTAAGTATTACTAAGTCTCTAAGAAATATAGATCTCGTTCTAATTTACTCTAGTTTCTGCTGTCCCACTGGCTGGTCACCTCCTACCTGCACAAGCGTGCATCCTTTATTCCGGTGTCGGTCTTTCTACTCGGCCACCGACACCTACGACGGAAACGAGACACAAAAGCGGCGACGAGGCTGGGACACAAAATGAACCACTGTCAATTGTATTATCACTGCGCCTCCGTGCTCGGTGGATGCCCTAAATATTGATCTACACTGTGTCTTAATACAGATTATTCATTGAACTGTCCGTCCTCTTGCCAGCAGAGGACAAGCACGATTATCCATGGAGGTGTTTCGTACTTCATTTATTTTTTTAGAGGTTCACAAGCAATTTGTGTTTCACTTTTAAACGTTGGAATGGCTTGGCGTTCATCTCCAGATGCAACCTCTGACGGTAAAGTCCGGTGAATAGTCCCATAACATTAACATTGATTAACTATGAACTAGTGTTTCCTTAGTGTCGTTACTGTCCTTCAAAGAAGTCACCTGCCGCAACTATGCATCTCTGAACTGACTTCTTGGCACATTAAAATTATGTGCCTGTACCGAGATTCTAATCTGGGACCTTTGCCTAACGTGGGCAAGCTCTCTACCGTCTGAGCTATCCCGGCACTCTTCACGGTTCGTCCCCACAATTTTACTTCTCCCAGTACCTTGCCTCCTACTTTCGAAACTTCACAGAAGTTCGCCTGCGAACCTTGCAGAACTAGCACTCATGGAAGTAAGTGATTGGTGGAGGCATGGCTTAGTCACAGCCTAAGGGATGTTTCCAGAGTGAAACTTTCACTCTGCAGTGGAGTGTGCGCTGATATGAACCTTCCTGGTAGATTAAAATTGTGTGTCGGAACCAACTGGGATTCCAACACGGTAAGGCAAATGTCCCAGGTTCGAATCCCGGTTCTTGCACATAATTTTAATGTCAGGAATTTTCATATGGCACATAATTATAATCTGCCAGGAAGTTTCATATCAGCGCACACCCGATGTAGAGTGGAAGTTTCATTATGTTTCAGAAACTTTGCACGAAATCTTCTTTTGGTATTGTGTTGAAAATCCTCGTCACACCTGTCAGGAAAATTGTCACATGTCTTTCCTTTCAAACAGAGTTTGGGTCGAAAGATTGGGAATAAGGATTGACATCCGGCGGGTATGGTGGATGATGAAGTAGCACCACCGCCTTTTTTGCGAGGAACTGTTAGTGGAAGTCGTTTCATGCAGTTTGAACATCCACTATACTCGCCGGATCTCAATCCTCCAGACTCAAACACGCTTTGAAAGGAAAGAGCTTTGATGACGTTTCTGACATCAAACGAAACGTGACGAAACACCGTCGCAAAGAAAGACTTAGTGCATAGTTTCTATGGTATGTTTAGAAAGAAGAGCTTCGCGATGCATTTGAGAGGTGACCATTTCGAATGACAGTAAGGTAACTGTAGTTCATCATCTACGTTAATGTTAGAGGACTACTCACCGAACTTTGCTGTCAGAGATTTATTTTGGATACGTGACATGTAACTCCACCCCAGTCCGAAGAATAAATTACCTATACACTTGTTTGTAACATTCAGTTGCCGTTTTAGGGACATTAGTGTGGACTAGGAGAGTGAGTGTAAGGAGGGGGGAACGATTTTGCACAATGCGTGTGCTGCTGCTACTATTTACGAGTAATAGTGGGGCGCTTCTAGTCTTTGTTAGGGTAAATTGGTACAATTTTGATCATTTCGGACAAATGTTATTATAACTGGAAATAAATTGAGAAAAGGAATAATTTGAACTATGGCACTTGTTCTTGGATGTTTAATGAATATGTAACACAAATATTACAGAGTTACAAATGTTGGTATAAACACAAAAAAAGGTTACGGAATTGAGAAAAATCGATCGAAAATGTACCACACTAGGTACAATTGTGATCACTTCATCGTACAATTTTGATTACGGGCATCTTCCACATAAAAAGCACTTTTTCTGTCACGCACCAACGCATACTTCGTGGTACCAAACATTGCATTTTTGGCAACGAATCCAGTCACCCATAACTAGATGATTTATAAGAGCGCGTTAGACTAAGTAGCTTCACTAAGCATCTCCTTGCCGCAAAGCGGTGTATTCTTGGAAAAGACAGGAGCTGCTGTAGAAACCTGCTACTCTACAACGCGACACAACGAGACACTACGAGATAGACAAATGGCGCGAAAACTTATGTTGATCAGAATTGTACCTATATCGAATTTGTACCACAGCTGCCATCTCACCGTGAGGGAATATTTTAAACACAGTTCAGAAATTATCTTAAGTTACTCATCATTGCTGGTTAACAAAATTTTATAGCGTGACGATATGTTTTTACTAAACAGGAACATGAAAAAAAAAAAAAAAAAATGCGCAGCATGCAAAATTTATGAAGTGCGATTAAAAATTTTCCGTTAGAGGTTGTTTTTGCGGACTCCCATGATTTATAGAGCGGTCTGAAAAGCTTCTAAGAGTGTTTCAGGGTGAGAAGTGGTACGAACAAAAAGTAACAAATTTCCAGCTTGGTGGTACGATATGAAATATTTATTTTAAAAAATCACATGACGGAACATCATCAGCGCAGATTTAAAATCATGAGGCCTCATGTACTCCGCATAAAACATTCAATAGTCAGTTCCATGAAGCGAAGAAAAAGGGCTTTCTAATATTCGTAACAAAAAAAAAAAAAAAAAAAAAAAAAAAAAAAAAAAAAAAAAAAAAAAAAAAAACCACATTGTAACATGTATTAGAAATACGATTTTGTTTTATGGGTTTGACTGTTAAATGTTTTATTGAAAGTACATGCATCCTCATGACTAGAAATCTGCATTGATGATATCCATCATGTGAATGAAATCGGTATATGATTTTTAACATAAGTATTTCATATCGCACCACCAAGATGGAGATTTGTTATTTTTATTGTTATGTTGTAGGGTCTAGCACATTTTCCACGATGAAGTCGACTTACAAGATTATACGTTAGACGTTTTCGATTTAATGAGCAATGAAATTGACCAATCAGATCGTTACACACTCAAATTAAAATAGTCTGCCAATGATGGTACTCAAACCGGAGAGCGATACAAAAACAAAACATCTGCGGCACAAGTTTCGAAACAGAGCCAACGGCAGAGAATTCGCTTGCGCTACCACTTTGTTTTTTGTTCTGGTTTAATTAATCAAGCCGCGGCAGAATAGCCGTGCGAATTAAGGCACACTGTTACGGTGCGCGCGGGCGTTCCACGTCGGAGGTTCGAGTCCTCCCTCTGCATGAAGAAAGGAATGAAGTTTGGAGTTTAACGTCCCGTCGACAGAGAGGTCATTAGAGACGGAGCTTACGTTCGGAATGTTGGGTAAGGATGTGTAAGGAAATCGGCCGTGCCCTTTCAAAGGAACCATCCCGGCATTTTCCTGGAGTAATTTAGGGGCCAGCCGCGGTGCCCGAGGGGACTGAGGCGCTCCAGTCACGGTCTGCACGGTCACTACGGTCGGGGGTTCGAATCCACCCTCGCGCATGGTTATTTGTGCCGTCCTTAGGATTAGTTAGTTCATAAGTAGTTTGTAAGTTTAGGGACTGATGACCCTGTAGTTAAGTCCAAAAATGTTCAAATGTTTGTATAGCTTATGGGACTTAACTACGGGGTCATCAGTCCCTAAAGTTACAAGCTACTTTTGAACTAGCTAACACTAAGAACGGCACAAATATCCATGTCCTAGGGGGTATTCGAACCCCCGACCGTAGTGGCCGTGCAGATCGTGACTGGAGCGCCTCGGCCCCTCGGCCACCGCGGCCGGCGTAGTTAAGTCCCATAAGCTATACAAATATTTGAGTAATTTAGGGAAATCACGGAAAACCTAAATCTGGATGGCCGGAGGTGGATTTGAACCACCATCCTTCCGAATGTGAGTCCAGTGCGTTATCACTGCGCCACCTCGATCGGTCCCTCGGCATGGGTGTTTGTATAAAACACACTTTGTTCAGTCAAGATCGCTAGCTATCTTGGTTGAAGTAAGTGTGTTTTGTATAAATTTTGATCGCTCCATAGGCATAATATGCCACTTAACTATGGGTGTTTGTGTTGTTCTTAGGATTAGTAAAGCTTAGGGACCGATAACCACTGTGGTTAGTTCCCGTAATTTTACAAAGATTTGAACATTTGTATTAAACGAAGAAACGTAATCACCGTGTCTTTCCTCCTTCAGTTTGAGCGACTTGGTCAACTTCAATACCAATGAAATCGGTAACGGCGAAACACATCCAAATGAGAAAGATAACGAAAACAGTGTGCATAGCTAAGCAGTTCAAAAGGGACAGAACCAAGAAAAGGTAGGAAAAGCTGTAGAGAACTTGCCGAGTTATAAGGAAACTATGTGGGGAAGTGCCGTGGCGATAGTTGAGTACGTGGCGTGTAACCGGGAAGAGTTGTGAAGGAGCCGGGCAGGCGGGCGCCAGCGGCTCCAGGAGGTGATAGGCGCGTATCTGGCCGGGTGCAGCCAACCGCAGGTTGTTCCTCGCCGGTGAGTCAGCCGCGGGCCACGCGTCGGCGAGGCGCTGCCTCTAGTCCCGGCCTGCAGTACGCATCAAGCAGCTGCACGGGCCGTGCCGTCACGTCCGTCCCGCTGTGGGCGCGCTCACCACGCGGTACGTACTCGACGCCATCTACGTCTATATAGATACTCTGCAAATCACAAAAAAATGTTCAAATGGTTGTTAAGCTTATGGGACTTTTAACTACGGGGTCATCAGTCCCTAAACTTACAAACTACTTACGAACTACCTTATACTAAGGACGGCACGAATATCCATGCCCGAGGGAGAATTCGGACCCCCGACCGTAGTGGCCGTGCAGACCGTAACTGGAGCGCATCAATCCCCGCGGCCACCACGGCCGGCTGCAAATCACATTTAAGTGCCTGGCAGAGGGTTCATTAAAGGCTTTCACAACTATTCTCTACTGTTCCACTATCTAATATCGCGCGGGAAGAAAGAACACCTAAATCGTTCCGTTTTCGGTCTGATTTCTCTTATTTTATTGGGATGATCATGTCTCCCTAAGTAGGTGGGTGCTAGCAAAATATTTTCACATTCAGAAGGAAAAGTCGGTGATTGAAACTTCGCAAACACATCACACCGCAATGAATAACGTTTTTCTTTTAATGATTTCCACCCCAATTCGTGCAACATTTCCGTGACGCTTTCCCCCCGTAACGTGATAAAACAAAATGAGCTGTCCTTCTCTGAACCTTCTCAATATCTTCCGTCAGTCCCACCTGGTGAGGGTCCCACAAGGGGCAACAGTACTCAAGGAGAGGACGCACAAGTGTGATGTAGGCAGTCTCTTTGGTGGAGCTAGTGCATCTTCGAAGCGTTCTGCCAATGAAACGTAACCTTTGATTCGCCTTCCCCACAATATTTTCTACTCGTTCTGTCCAGTTACAGTTGTTCGTAACTGTAACATCTCTTACACCAGCAGCGACTATCATGGGATACCTCCTAACACTGCGTCACATTCGCTTTCGCCTGCCGACATACAGCAAATCGGCTTGGTATCGACTCCAGTTGTTGGAAGTCTCTGTACGTACAGCCTCTACGTACGTACTGCCTCTATAATCTAATATATAAAGCAGAGTGTCCGTATATTTGTACGTGTTGCATACAAATCTACAGTTTTGTTCCAATCTTTATAAATTTTTTTACACGTAAGTTTCAATCCATGAGGACGGTCGCCATAAGTGTAAGAATCACATACGATGTATAGTTCACGAGATATGACGTCATAAACAATGAGATGTGCGAAAAACTGCTGCATTTTGCGACAATGATGCTGATTGTCACCAAAGCCACTGGACCGATTTAAACCAAATTTGGTACACACATTCATTATCGTGAGATGATAATTGCTATACAGATAAGAATCACATACGACACATGGGTCAGAAGTTGTGACGTCATAAACAATAGAAATCGCAAGAAACTGTCAAATAATCCGGCGAGCCATTAAAAATACGCTGTATGAGAACGAGAGTACTTAGCGACTTGCAACAAACTTTAAACATAACTTCAAACCTTTATTAAACTTTTTCTCGCTGGCAATCATAGTAAAATGATGAAAGGAAAAAAGTTTCTCGTTTACTACGTTTCCGCTATTCGTGGAGTAAAACTACGGCATTCGGTATTACGTTAAAATTTATTATTTGTACACCACAAATTTTAGCCGCAGGAAATTTTACATGCAGTATACACACATATACATGAATGTACCTTCTAAATTGTATCACATTCTGACACGTAGTTCATGAGATATGAGCACATAAACAACGTTCATGGAAAAGTGTCCCTTCCCGCACCAAGTTATAATCTATTACTTCTTTACTAATAACTGCATTCGCAAAAGATTTACAGACATACAGCCCTTATACTGTACAAATGAATATATACCTGAAAAATGGCAGGAATACATAAGAAATACCCGGGCATCGCCGGGTTTTCAGCTACTGAAACTGTGGACAGGGGACGATATTACGCGCGAACTGACCTCTCGATCACATCGCATTAATGTTCGATAAGATTGATGAATGGCGATCTGGGTGAGCTAATCATTCGCTGTAACTATCCAGAATGTTCTTGAAACCAATTGCGTACAGTGGTGGCCCGGTGACATGGCCTGTTATCAACCACAAAAATTGCATCCTTTTGGAAGCGTCAGAATGACTACAAAGTAGCCGAACTTAAAGATTTCTAGTCAGTGATCGTACGATTGGACTAGAGGACGTAGTTTATTCCATTTAAAAACCTCCCGCATCATTATGGAAGCAACACTAGTTTGCACAGTGCCTTCTTTACAACGGCCCCTGTTAAAATGTTTGGAAACCTAATGGACCAAATTACGAGGTCATCAATCTATTGCCGCGGCGGAGTGGCCGAGCGCATTGAGGCGCTATGCTCCGATACGCGAGTCCGTTCCCCGCCGGGGGTACGAATCCTCTTTTGGGCATGGATGTTTGTGATGTCTTTAGTATAAGATAGTTTATAAGTAGTTTGTAGTTTAGGGAGTGATGATCCCGCAGTTAAGTCCCATACGAATTCAAATGTTAAAATGTTTGTATAGCTTATGGGACTTAAATAAGGGGTCATAAGTCCCTAAACTTACAAACTACTTATGAACTAGCTAACACTAAGGACGGCACAAATATCCATGCCCGAGGGGGATTCGAACCCCCGACCGTATGAGTCCCATACGTGTAACAAACATTTGAGCAGTTTGAACAACGCTCCATTGACTTAATAACTACTTGAACCAGCTTATGCTAAAGACAAACACACACACACACACACACACACACACACACACACACACACACACACTCGCGCGCCCGAGGGAGGGCTTGAGCCTCCGACGGGAGTGGCCGAGGAGTCCGTGACATCGCGCCTTCTGCCATTCCTGGCGACTTCGGTTGATGGCTTTGTGTCTGAACCCAGCTTTTACAACTGAAATTGAGATTCATCTGACCATAGTAGGGTCTAACCGATGTGGTCACAAACCCAGGAGAGGCACTGTTAACGAAGGCATTAACGGTCATTAAATCGGCCACCGCATTCTCTGTGCCTCGCAGTATCAACACAATCAGTCCGAAATCGCCTTTGGAAAAGTGGCCTCAACTCACGAAGGCCTATGGTGTATGTCCCATTAAAACCACAACACCGTTTAGCTGGCAGAAACTGGACGGAGGAACATCAGGATTGGAGTCGTAACAAATGACATCGGATTCTGTTCACAGATGAGTCAATATTTTGTGTTAAGCCTAACAATCGTCGTTCCCTCATCTGGAGACGACATGAATCTCATAACAGTCCTACTTATGTGCAGGAAACACCATATCATGGTGGTGGGCGAATCGTGTCGATAGGTGTCAATATTAGCGGACGTACCGACCTCCGTCTTTCATAATTGCGCTTTCACTGCTCAGAGGCATACGGACGAGATGCGTTCCTTCTCGTGGCTAATGTCCGGAATGTTCCTCTGAAGAGTCGGACACGGTCAGCATTTTTTATCTTTAACGTATCTGAGCGCGCGACCCTTCTGTCATGACCTCGTCATCGACCGGACGTGGATCCCTCGTCTTCCTTCGCGAAGTCGTGACTCATTGACGTCCTGGTCTAGGACCTTGGCAGGAGCCGCTAACGCGCGCTAACAGTCAGCTCCTTGTGGCGTAGGGCGCGTCCACAACAAACCGCCGCATGGATTGCGCAGCGCGGTGGTTGCGTCACTCGGGGACAGAAACGTCAACCCGCAGTGTTGGAGGATGTGCCGTCGCCACGTGGGCGAACCGCTGCCCACCAAGTGTGGTGCGTCACTTGCGCAGCGCATCTTCTGCCGCAACTCTTCCTGCATCAGAGGAAACGGGAAAAAGCACCTTATACACTTATTAAGCGACGCAGAAAAATGCCCTTCTTATTAATACACAGTCCCAAGTTCCTTGACCAGAATCCATCCTTCTTTCAAACTGTCCCACGAGATGACAGCTGGTGTTTTCAGTTCGGTCACGCGTGAGAGTAAAATTTCCATCGGTTTACAGTGAGTCACTCAGTAAATGCATTACAGATAGGGAATACCTTGGGGTGAATTGGCCAAGGAACTACTAGGCATTACCTTTCCTATTCCACTACCAAACAAAACGGGGGAAAAAAGAATGTACATACGCTCCTGTAGGATCCCTCATTTCTCTTAACTTGTCTTAGCTTTACGGGAAATGTAAGTAGGCGGCAGGAATATCGTTCTACATTCCGGCCCTCTAAATTTCCTCAATAGATTTTCTCAGAAAGAACGTCGTCTTTGCGCCAGCGATTTCCAATTGAGTTCCCGGAGCATTTCCGTGACACTCGCGCATTGGTCGAACCTACCAGTAATGAATCTAGCTGCTGGCCTCTGAACTGATTCTATATCTTCCTTCAAACTGATCTGCTGCGGGTCCCAAACACTTGTTCAATACTCAAGACGTGGTCGTATAAGTGTTTTATTCGTGATCTCCTCTACAGATAAAGTACATCTTCCCAAATTTCTCCCAGTAAACTGAAGTCGGCTGTCCACCTAACTCACAACGAGGTTATACAAAATAGGTGTTCGTTCGAATAGCTACTGAACTTGGTGAAGCAGGTAACTAGAGTTCCAGGTTCGTACCTTGAGGGTAAACACATGTATTTAATGATACGTTTAGCTGCTCGAGTAATATATCACATATGACATTATTTCATTATGTACTTGGAAATTACTATGATCGCGGGCGAAAAGAGTGGCCGAGGCGACTGAGGCGCTCCAGTCACGGTCTGCACGGCCACTACGGTCGGGGGTTCGAATCCTCCCTCGGGCATGGATATTTGTGCCGTCCTTAGTATTAGCTAGTTTGTAAGTTTAGGGACTGATGACCCCGTAGTTAAGTCCCATAAGTTCTACAAACATTTGAACATCTTGCCGACAGAAAGGTCAGAGTTTTATTGGCGCGCCAGTGTCGCTCGCGGCAGACGATCGATTTGGGCAGGCGTGCATTTGATACCTGTGAACTGTGCCGCCACACAAATAAAAGGCCGCGCTCCTAGGACCGTTCTTTTGTGCTTCCAAATGAGCGTATCATGTTTTGACAGCATTCTTGTTTTGCTTTTTTTCTGCTGAGCAGATTATTGACGACTCAGTGACGTATAATGGTAGCCGAGCCTTTTGAAAACGGCTGAACACGCATAGATACGGCGCGCGAGCGCAAACTCGTGGAGACCTCTAACTAAATGGGTATTCAGTGCACGCGCGGTATAAAGCATCCCAAACCTGACGCTCCACTGCAAAAAATACCGGGCAGTCTGCTGCGGTTCCATTGAGAGAGTAGAGCCAAAATTACTTCAGTCAAAAATTTAACGAATAGCTTTTATGAATTCTGGTGGAAAGGAAACTAAATGGAAGATACGATTCACTTCTTTCACCTTGCTCATAATTCTTCGATTATTCCAGCTATGTTACGAAAACTGTCCTTTATGAAATAACTCTGTAATCTGTTATAATTTGTTTTTATTTGTTTATTTAGCGAAGAGACCAAACTCCTGACGTCATCGGCCCCTTAATCTTAAACTTATAATAAGAGCAAAACCCACGTCCATGCACGAGGGAGGACTCGAACATCCGGCGGGAGTGGTCCCGCAATCCGTCACATGGCGCTACAGCCCGCTCAGTATTAAGTGTCTACGGTGGATATATCACTCCTACAAATTTCTAAAACGAAGTGTGTAGATGTGCGGCGCGGCGGATTAGCCGTGCGCGCTGGAGCGCCGTGCTGCGGTGCGCGCGGCCGTTCGCCGTTGGGAGTTAAGAGTCCCTCCTCGGAAATGGGTGTTTGTGTTGTCCTTGGGCTAGTTTACCTTAGTTTAAATAGTTTGTAAGCTACGGATTAATAACCATGCAGTTGAGTCCGATGGATGGACGCACATTGGAAACATTTCTAGATGAGCTGTTACTTCGCTTTAACAAATCAACCATTAATTGCAATACGGACGCTACTAGAATTAATAACAAGTTAAGAAGCATAATTATTCAGTCTAAAAAAGATTAAAGGACGTAAAATCTATATTAATTAAAATGGATTGCCGCATGAATGAAAGCGCATCACTTCAGAATGGCTTCACCGATTTGGCTGATCTTTACTTTGTTCTGTTCGTAATTCTCAGTACAAGGTTTGTATGAAAGAAAATTTGTGGAAAATCTACCGGAAAATATCAAATTTGAGAAAAACTGAAAGTACGTTTCCAGACGGGTGCAATCGCGTCGTAAAATAACCCTTAGGCAATATAGTGCAAAATCCTTCCTAAAATTAGCGACTTGCCTATGCACACGAAGTTAAAGCAGCCAGACAGATGTAATAGGAAACGTTGTTTCTTTAGAAGCCCGTACGTATTATTCTTACCTTCATGGTGTTATCGGTGGTGATCTTTGGAGCATTGCAAAGATAGAATTGATGTCAGTTCGTTGTATTTTGAGTGCTGCAAATAAATTGACTACATATCGTGGTTTATTATTTTAATACCTCCATTGAGACGTCGTAATATCGGTTGGCATACACACAGTGCATTCCTGAAAGATCGTACACAGCGCTTGGAGGTAAATCGAGAAAGATAATATCGATAATCAACAAGCGTTACAATGAACGCACCACAAAGACTTTCTAAGCGTTGTATTTCCATTCCACTTATTGTATTTCAATTAATTATTTTATATAGAATTTCTATCATTAAAGTATTCTACAATTCTTTTTTTAAATTCAAAAACTCTCAAGGAGATATAAACATGGTACAAAAAGCATTTCTATTCTACTCGCTGCGAGAAAAACATGCTAAGCAATGCTGTAAAAATGTGCGATTTTTTCCTTTTCCCAGTCATTTTCAACATAAAACAGGAAAGTTGTTTTTATATCTCAATTTATAATCAAACCTGTTCGTACAATAAAATCATTAAAATACGACCATCAAAGCTACTAACCTCAAAGATAGAGCTCCTCGAAAGGTCTCTCTAATAATCCGTTTCCAATTGATTTACCCATCCATTTCTACTTCCATTTCGAATTACGGCCCCGATTGCAATAACAATAAATACGATCAGAGAGATGGGGAGGAGGAAATAGAGAATTAAATGGATTTATAAAGGGAGGATAATGTAGACGCAGAGAAGAGATGGAGGAGACGGATATAGTGTGGGATAAGAGGCAGTGGTGTCAAGGTGATGGAAAAAGATAGGGGGAGGGGGACTAAGGAAGGGGTGAGAAGGCGATAGAGAAGGGATGAAGAGATTGACATAGGGAGAAGCAACGCGAAGCAGTGCCGATATATATATAAGCTTACTAGCGTTAGTTCCCAGCTTTTCCCGGGTTTTTATTTATTCCATAATTATGTTAATCCAAATCCTCTTTCCATCCTCTCTTCATCGTCTTCCCTCTGTCCATTTACTTTTCTTCCCGCTGGTAATAGTACAGTAATATAATTTTCCAGGTACATATAGTGGAATATTAGAAAACTGCGAAATGTGTTGCGAATAGAGTGGGTAGTAAAGACGTAACAAATTACAAACATAAGTTTTATGTGGCGACTTTTATTCATACCGTTGTTAAAAACGTCGTATGTGTTTTACCATTATATAATTTCGCAGTTGCTTGTAGTGGTACATTGTGTGTGCACTGTTTGCGAAATGTCTCTACAAAACAATTAGAAGGGTAGCAGCAATAAATTGTACGACATGTCGAATACCGCAGTTTTTCTACATGCACAACGGAAAAGTAGTACGGTATAAACTTCTCTAATTTGATAAAATTGCAGGGGCATTCAGAGACAAAAAGTTTCGTAAAAGTTTGAAAGTGTGCAAAGTTCGTTGCCAGAAGCTATGTGCTTTCATCTACAAATATAAGGTGAGTAAAGTTTCGTCGCGGGACGGGGCAGTTTCTTGTGCCTCTATTTTATAACGTCGTCTCCTGAACTGTGTGTCCTAGCTAGTTTACCTCCCATAGCGATTGTTGCCTGGTAAAAAGGAATATGTGTACCAAGTTTGGTTGTAATCGGATCAGTATTTGAGGAGGAAATGTGAAAACAGTTCTCAATTTTCATAATATATATAGATCTACATAATGTCATATCCTACCCTAAATGGCCGCGGCGGTGCGGCTGAGCGCATTGTGGCGCAATGTTACGATGCGCGAGGCCGTTCTCCGTCGGGGGTTCGAATCCCCCTCGGGCATGAATGTTTATGCCGTCTTCAGTATAAACTAGTTCATAAGTAGTTTGTAAGTGTAGGGAATGATGACCCCGCAGTTAAGTCCCATAAACTTTACAAACACTTGAACCTTTCCTACCTTAAATGTTAGTTCGAGCCGGCCGCGGTGGCCGAGGTGACTGAGGCGCTCCAGTCACGGTCAGCACGTCCACTACGGTCGGGGGTTCGAATCCCTCCTCGGGCATGGATATTTGTGCCGTCCTAGGTCGTAAGTAGTTCATAAGCAGTTTGTAAGTTTAGGGACTGATGACCCCGTAGTTAAGTCCCATAAGCTTTACAAACATTTGAACTTTTTTTTTTTTTGTGTGTGTGTGTGTGTGTGTTAGTTCGAGACAGACAGAACAGTCTTTCTTAAAACCACCGCTCTCCCCATTATTAAAGACACGGTAAGTTGACTGATACCTATTAAAGGCGAGGAATAGAAGACTCCACATTTAACTGGCACATTCAATATGTTACTGTGACTGTTTTCATATCCATCGAACCACGGTGCGGCAATCATCTATTGCTGTGGCGCTCGCTGTTGTCTTGCAGCATTGTAACGAGCAGCATGGCTTTGTGGTTGAAAGTCGAATTGCTATATTACTGATGTATTTTTTTTATATATATAAATAATTATACTATTCATTTGAACCAATTAAATTTAACTGCTCTACTACATACTCCTTCTCAAAGCCTTATTTATGAATTCACCCATTTCATTTTAATTGTCATTGTGAATGTGATCAGTGTTGCTATATATGAATTATGTGGTGTCGCCCAAGTATGAAGTGCGCGCCACGTACGTTCGCCGCGCGCCGCCATGCACGCACGGCGCGACGTTCTTACGACGTCAGCCACGAGCGCCCTCTGCTGTAACTCCGCTCGTGGCCACCACTGACATCGTTCACTTGGGAATCAGATAGGCACCAGTAAAGACTTGGCTATCGGATAGGCACTAGAGATCATTAGTACGCAGGCCTCTATCTAATCTATGTATCAGCATTCTGCAGTCAAGAACTATGTAAAAGTTAAGTATTACTAAATCTCTATGAAATATATATCTCGTTCTAATTTATTGTTTCCAGTTTCTGCTGTCCTACTGGCTGGTCACCTCCGTACCTGCACACGCGTGCATCCTTTATTCCTGTGTCTGTCTCTTTCTACTCGGCCACCGACACCTACGTTTACCGGCGGAAACGAGACACAAAAAATTATTTAAAGCGATCGTATTGTCCATGTGTACAATCATCTGCTAGCTAGTGGATGAAGACAACAAGTCGTTATCAAATCTGTTCCCTGTGTTTTTTATGTATTTTAGGTGGTTTATAGAGCATGCATTTAGAATAGTGTATGAATGTTTGTAAACCTATTGATCAAGCTGCTCGCTCATCAGTCCTTAGACTTACAGACTAGTTAAACTAACTTACACTAAGGACAACACATGCCCGGGGGAGGACTCGAACCTGTGGCGGGTTGTCCGCCCAGTCCGTAGCATGATGCCTTAGACCACACGGCTACTCCTGTGCTGCTTAGAACAGTGTGACACGTACTTTCAACGATCACATCACTTTCGAAATTGTTTTCTCAAGCAAAGTTTGTAACGAATGAAGATTTTAACTGAAAGATGAGTAACGTGTAAAATAATGTCTCAGAACTATTCCGACTTAGGCTGCTAAATACGCGGGAAAAAAAGCACTGTTAGTAGCATAAAGGACCATGATCGAAATTGTACAACTGTGATACTTTGGACAATTATTTGAATGGACACAGTCAAGGAGGATTCGTTATAAACAATAACCGTATTCCGTGCTGGTTTCCTCCGCGGAAGTTTAGAGGGGTGCAGACCTTGTAGAGAGGTTACAGTGCTAGCCGAGAGCTGTACAAAGTTGTCAATATTCTAGTCACGTGTGGCTTTGTTCCCATACACCGTTTCCTCAGTTTGCATGCCAGAGTCGTCTCAGTCACGTACATGCAAATACGTAAACAAAGGCCTAGTGGAAAGCGAGGCTCGTGTGAGCAGAATGAACTACCGAGCACGCTTGTCTAGACGTTACTGTCGCTTGGAAAGAAGGAAGGCTGATAACTGATCATATGTTGTGAAAGAAAACAGGACGAATAGACTGAACAAATCGCTACTGTCAGACCAAAAGTTGGTTTTATTTCGGTGAAAACAGTCACAGTCGTCTAATATCCAGAAATGTGCGTCCGGAGGCAGCTGTAGTGTAATGACTACACAAAACTACTTGCAGGAGAGGAGATCAGTGAACTCCAAAGAAGTTGGAGCGAGGTGACGCAGTGGTTAAGTAGACTGGACTCGTAGTTCAGAGTGTTAGGTCGCAAAACGTCCACTACTTCACTACTTTTATCACGTTCTGATTCATCTATGTCAGGGATACCTCTTATCTCATGTTTCCTTTCGTCGCTAAATTCTTGATGAATTCACTCATTTACGCTCTTGACTTGGTTTCCATATTCGTCAAAAGTTTTCGTAATGGTGCTGAAAAAACGAATCAGTGTTGCAACCCGATAATTAAATCCAGTCCGAGTCTTCACAAATACTCGTTAGTTTTATGCATTTGACTCAACGTCCCATCCATAGAAACAGGCAATACGTCTTTTTTTCTTTTATTTGTTAGCTTTTTCCGAAGACACTTTGTTCCATTCCTACGTCTGACATTTCTTCCTTGATCCTGAAAATTTCCTCGCCGGTCGCGGTGGCCGAGGGGACTGTCACGGTCTGCACGGCCACTACGGTTGGGGGTTCGAATCCCCCCTCGGGCATAGATATTTGTGCCGTCCTTCGTCTTAGCTAGTTCATAAGTATTTAGTAAGCTTAGGGACTGATGACCCCGTAGTTAAGTCCCATAAGTTCTACAAACATTTTAACATTTTTTTTTAAAATCTCCTCGATTGAGAAAGAAACTGCATTAAAATTCTGTAGAACAGATCATCTAATGTAAAGCTTTGAGCTGCGCGGGAATGGCCGTGCGTTCTAAGGCGCCTTGTTGCGGAGTGCGCGATTGCTCTCCGTCGGACGTTCGAGTCTTCCTTGGGCATGGGTGTGTGTGTGTGTGTGTGTGTGTGTGTGTATGTGTGTGTTGTACTTAGCATAAGTTAGTTTAAATAGTTTGTAGGTCTAGGCACTGATGACCACTGCAGTTTGGTCCAATAACTTAACGAACACTTATACATTCTGTAGAACGTTGACTAAGTTGCACGTTTATTGTCGGCTGAATGTGAACAGAAGCTACAAATCGTTGAATTTTTATCGGCTTGGAGCCTTCCCCCTCTCCCGTTTGTCTGGAGGCTCGGGTCTAGGATAGGGTGCCCAGATTTCCAATATCAAAATACGGGACTCAAATTAGAAGCTGAAATAATGTAACATTTTGGGAAATGTTTCGTAAATACTGCACCAGTAAAATAGGTTTCTGTTCAAATATCTGGTTCATACTAAAATTACATACATCACCATACCTTTTTTTTTGTTACGAATCACACTTAAATAGCCTAAAATAGTCATTTTATTGTTGTCACATGAACACACAGCGGGACAATTTTATATAACGACATGTTTCATAAAGGCTGACAGCTATTAATGTGTACATATATCACTCTCTTAACTATATGCTTGTCATTCAGGAGTATGGTAATTTGAAATACATTTTTGTGAAAATTAACATATGAAGTGTTCTAACACGAGAATCATATTTCCAATTATATCTTTCACACATTCAATACCAAACCTCTGGTTTTCACCAGTCCATAAAGCAATGACCTGAGGTACACTGCGCAAAGGTAATAATGGGATCAAATTTTTGCATCAGATATCAAGACATGGAATAAGTTGAGTTTTCAAGACAGTATTTCTGATTTCGTGCTTTACCACTTGACATACATATTTAACATTGTTCACTTTGTGCAACACATTGACTTGAGGGTACAGTACGTTTTGTTGCGTGGAAGGATGGAATCCTTCCTCAACAGTAAGACGCTTATTTCATTGTTCAAGATGGCGCTACTCTCGCGTTTTGCAACAAAAGATCATATTTCACGATGAAGTTTTGTTCTGAACAGCTAGGCCGTGTGCGTTGCGAACGTCAAACCGACCTACACTGTCGACTGAAAAAGTACTTCCTTTTTCAACGTGAAAATAATTTCTCGCTTTGCTGTTGTAATTTCGAACATGTAAATTTTCCTCAATTCTGTCAATATAAATACTTATTCCTTTTGGTATTTGTGTGAAAAAGTAAGGCATGCTTATGTCCTGAACAGTGAAGCAGCTATATATATATATATATATATATATATATATATATATATATAATTTTTTTAATTTTTATTATTATTATTTTTTTAGGTGGGGCTCTAATTTTGAAAAAAATAAAGCCTATTGAATTTATTAATCTATGACTTATTTTTACACTTACATTATTTAACCAATTATATTACGAAAATGATTGCACAAGAAGTAAAATGGACTGTACATAATCAGCTCGTAAAATACTTAAGCAGCTTCTACGTTACTATCCAAAGAGAAAGGTCTTAACATTTAATTAACGAGAGACAATGTGTACAAATTGAACTAAAATACTATTGTTGTTCATAAGATTTCACTCAGTGGCGCCGCTGACCTGCTAAGCAGTGGGTCGCCGCATATGAACAATCGGCTCGTAACTTCCGCGTAGCAGCAACAATAGCGGCAGCATCAAAGCTGGTAGCGGCATTAAAACCGCTCACAGGCACTGCGGCACACGTTCTCAGCGGCGGCATCACGTTGGCGACTCATTGTCACGTTCACTTGTACTTGGCAAATTATAGTTACGTTGTGATTTATTACGTGTGTACTATTTAAAATTTCCGGTGCTGACCTGTTTAAAAAACTAAAAAACGAAAAAAAAATTATAAAATAAAAAAAAAAAAAAAAAAAAATCTTTCGAAGGTGTTGGGTGGCTGCTCCGGTGGTCCTGAAGCAATAATCGATGCACAACTGCTCGCCATGTTAAAGCGTTAAGTATTACCAACCTGTCATAAATCGTTCCTCGTACACTCTGCTTTCTTCAAAAAGTGTACTTTTCTCTATACTTTGCCGAAGAACATGTATCTAGTTATTGTATTTATTATGATTCATGTCTGGTAGAAAGACAACGAAAAATTAAAATTCAGTGTTTTCTGTATTAATACAGTGCAGTAAACATCAAAATACGTTTTAAAAATTTAGGTCGAACTATTTATTTTTTATGTCATGTATTTCATGCACGACACAGACGTTTGTATCGAGGTATTTTATTACTCGGGCGTTAATTTGTTGATAGTTAACATTGAGAGATCAATAATGCTAGCATAATCGACGCCACAGCACCAAAGACAAGATAATTCACTGCTGGAATAAAAGAAAAGGAACCACACTCACGCTCACAGTCTGTCCCGTACAGACGGCAACGCAACACAACCTCCAAGATGGACAGATTACTGCCTCAGAAGTGGCTACACGCCGTATCGAGGGGCAAAATGACGTACTAGAAGCATGTTGTTCATCAACAAAAATGCAACTTCAAGGATTGATGCACAAAATACGGTAAAAATTAAACTTTGAAAAGCTGTTGTCCAGGAACAACACTGCGAATGAAGGGGTTAATCCGGTCCTGTCTCGTGTGATAGGTCTTGGCAATGTGAAATATGTCATTTGTAGTTTCCAAAATGAAAAGCCAAGATCGCATATTAATGATTTATTAAATGACGACCGGTTTCGGTGCACTGTGTCACCATCATCTGGTCACATATATGTTATAAGCTGGTCATCTTGTTAAAAAAAGGTATAAATTAACACGAGCAACATTGCACTTAGTCACTATATAAAAAATACACAAGTTAAAAACATGACAGCTTACAAAATACTGACAGCTCTGAAGCTTGCTGCTTAAGCCGCTAACGATATCACGCAAACCAAAAGAAACAGTTTGTGGATAATTTCTCGCGTTTATGTTCAGAGTTATCTCTATATCTTGGCAATATGGAATTTATTAGTCAGATATTGCAGAGTGCAAAACAAAACAGAAATTTTGTAGCACTGAACTATGTAATCTAGCAGGCAGACGCTCACCTCGGAAAGGCTCTCATCAGCAGAAGGCAAACACGTGATTTTTAATTCTGCTGCCCGCCCTTTCGCTATTGCCCGTCGGTCTTCGGAAAAGAATCCAACGAACTAAGAAGCGAGATATGTTTGGCATAATAGTTCGCGACCGGTAACGCATGTTTTAGTTCGCGACCAATCGCGCATATTTTAGTTGGCGACCGATCGCGCACATTTTAGTGCGATTGGTAGCTCTTCTTTCAGTTCGCAGCTCGGCCGCGAAGTAGGTCGCTTTTTTTGGCTTTTGCTACCGCTACTAAAAGAGCTCTTTCTTTTGTTATGACGGCTTTTTTATATAATGATGTACAATTTCCCGCATGTAAATGCAAACAATGTTAAGTTTTGAGTTCTCTATACTTCTTTACACTATGGAATGAGGGCTATATTTAGACACTGTTGAATAGCTTAGAAAAGAAAATTTGTGGCAGTGAACTATGAAACTACAGCTGAGCTGCATCTCAGGTCGAAATGATAGTAACTGGTAGAAGGGAATCACGCGATTCTGCATCCTCTCGCTTTTCACCGTCAGTCTTGAGAAAAGGAGCGGACGAACTACACAAGACTGCTGGCTACAGTCACCCCGTTTACATGTGCTCCCAAAACCGGATTTCGTAAACCGATTTCCCAATTCCGATTTTGGTTGGTCATGTAAACACTCCAAAATCGATTCTGGAAATCCGCTTCTCAAAAGCGGCTTTCCAGTTCCACAATAGATTTTCGTGCCCATGTAAACGCAATCGTTTTTTAAGCGTTCTTGGCTTGTCAGATTGTGTTTTCTTGTTACGAATTTTCGGCATATATGGAAAGAGACCGGCCGCGGTGGCCGAGGAGACTGTGCTCTCCAGTCACGGTCTGCACGGCCACTACGGTCGGGGTTCGAATCCCCCCTCGGACATGGATATTTGTGCCGTCCTATTTCGTAAGTAGTTCATAAGTAGTTTGTAAGTTTAGGGACTGATGACCCCGTAGTTAAGTCCCATAAACTATACAAACATTTGAACATTTTTTATGGAAAGAGTGATAGTTTCTAATGTGAAATAAAAGTATAAATATTAGAGTGAACATAAATCTGTGTATTTGAATTAAAAAAATAGCGATTGTGCAGACTAAATACGGAACTGAAACAGCTATTTTCCAGCCGCCATGTTAAGTGAGCTTGGAAATCCAATTCAGGCTATACCATGTAAACACGACAGCGAAAAACTGTTTACGAAAATCGGTTTTCGTCTTCCGGAAGATGCGTTGCATGTAAACTTAGTGCATGTAAACGGAGTGATTATGCGCAGTGTGAATCGAATCTGAATTTCACAATTGGCGGCCTCCCTTGCAAGAGGCGAGGGATCTCCCGGAGAGAATCAATTGTCCTCTGTCGCCTCCGTCTTGGACACTGCAGGCTGACTCACGGATTTTTTTTACGAAATGACCATCCACCACATTGTGATTGTGGAGCCGTACAATCCGTATCTCATATTCTGACTGAATGTCCTCTCCATCTGACACTTCGTGGCGACTATGGCCTACCGCCTTCATTGCCTCTAGTTTTGGCGGATGACCCACGGACTGTTGATCGCGTCCTTGCCTTCCTCCGTGAAAGTGGATTTTATTGTCAGCTATAGGACTCGTTTGGTCGGGGTGAGAGGGTTTGTGATTCTTGGCTGTTTGTGGGGTTTAGAGCCTTATCCCCACCAGTCCCCCACTCTTTTACATTTCAACGTAGTTTCATTTCTCCCTGCTCTGGAGCTGTGATACGTTGACCACTGTGCCACTAGGAACTTGTGGTTTAGGGTAGTGGTCGCTTCCGGAGCTGTGGGAGCGGAACTGTAGCATTTGCTGCCCTGGGTTGGTCTCAGTCTTGATGGTGAGACGATTTTAATTCCTAGTGTAATGGTCTTTTGGCTTTCCCCTATTTTTCTTTGGGTTCCGTGGCGTGTACAATTTGAGGTTGAAGGGACTGATGACCTCGTTGTTTGGTCCCTTATGTCCACCACCACCACCACCACCAGGCGAGGGATCTGCGAACTAGTTCGCGTAGTTCACCTGTGGGAGCGCTCTTGCGAACTAGTTGGTTCGCGAACTACACAAGACTGCCGGCTACAGTGACTGCGGAGTGGTGCCCGCGCAGGTAAGCGTAGCGGCGGCTGCGGCCTGCGGTAGGGCGCCGCCGCGCCGCCCATTATCGGCGGGTAAGCCACGGCCGTCACAATATTTCAGTGATTTTACGGCGGCTGGTTCCGGTCACGAACGGCTCGAAAAATAAAAAGGTGTCCGCCCCGCGCAGGGACCCCACGGGTCGTGGCAGCCGCTGCCGCTGGCCTAGCAGGAAGAGGAAGCAGCAGGCACAGGCGGCGCCCCACCTGCCCCCTACCCCGCTCCCCCCACCGCTGACCCACATCCCCCCCAGACTCCCTCCCCCCACCCTCCTCCTCCTCCCTGCGGCCACAGGCTGCGCTGCGCCTGGGATTCGGGCTTTTCATTCGGAGCAGCGAGCAGCTTGCCTGGCTGGGTGCCCGCGCGAGCTATCTTCCAGTCGAAGAAGTTAAACTTCGGGCCAGCGCCGGCGCCGTTCGTGGGGAAGATGGGGGCGTATGCCACTGGCGGCTTTCTTTCCGCAGCAGCAGCAGGACGAATAAAAGAAGAACCCGCACTGTCAAAAGTTTCGTGTTGTTCGCACGCTCTTCACAAACGGGTGTTTTCCAAGTTTTTCCCCCTGTTATTTTGCAAGTATTACGCATAAAACCGCAAGAGGAAGCCTTCTTATACTCGTTTTATTTCGTTTTAAAAACCGATTCGGTAGCCAGCTGAAAGCACCACCTGCCTATCCTTCCACCAACTGAAAACTGAAAAGAAACTTTGGTTTCTCTAGCCGTTTAACACATACAAATGACATTAAGATTACCTGACATAGTCGGGTTTGGAGGCGATCTGATCGTTTTATAGTTTTCAAAATGAAAAGCCAAGATCGCACATTAATAATATATTAAATGACGACCGGTTTCGGTGCACTGTGTCACCACCATCTGGTCACATACAGGATGTTTCACTAAGTGTGTTTGCCTCTGTAACTTATAAAATAATAGGTGACGGGAAATTTTAATGCGGTAGGTCAACACAAGAAATGTTACGCTTTCTGCGGAGCTATGAACATAGTTTATTGTATCATTTTCCAAAGAGTTATACCACAAAGATATATTTTTTAAAATGGAACAATAGTTTTTTTCTATCGTGTATTGGATTCGTTTAAACCAGCTGCGCCCAAATGAATTTAAACTACATTCCTATCACTGTTAGTTTGGGAGCTACAACCCTTCAAAGTTTAGGGGGCGGAGGCTACGACAGCGTAGCTAACTGGCTGGTGGTCATGAGACAGTGGGCCATGCCCCAGGGGATAGCCACTCGGCCAGACGGCTACGCTATCGCAGTCTCCGCTCCCGGAACTTAGAAGGGTTGTAGCTCTCCAACTAACAGTGATAGGAATGTAGCTTGAATTGATTTGCACGCAGCAGGTTTAAACGAATCCAATACACGATAGAAAAAAACTATTGTTTCATTTAAAAATTATATCTTTGTGGTGTAACTATTTGGAAAATGATATATTAAACTATGTTCATAGCTCCGCAGAAAGTGTAACATTTCTTGTGTTGACCTACCGCATTAAAATTTCCCGTCACCTATTATTTTATAAGTTACAGAGGCAAACACACTTAGTGAAACACCCAAGATATAAGCTGGTCATCTTGTTAAAAAAAATTGGGTATAAAACAATAAGTACAACATTGCACTTAGTCACCATATAAAAAAGACACAAGTTAAAAACATTACAGCTTACAAAATACTGACAGCTCTGAAGATTCTAGTTTACACGTAAACTTTTATCTTCAGAGTTGTCAGTATCTTGTAAGCTTGTGTATTTTATTTTATTCCATGTAAACCAGACATCATTTATTAGAGTCGAAGGGCAAGAAAGGGACGCATAGGTTGGGAAGGGAGTAAAACAGGTGTGTACCCTTTCCCCATTGTTGTTCAATCTGTACATTGAGCAAGCAGTGAAGGAATGCAAGGAGAAATTTGGAGAAGGAATCAAAGTTCAGGGAGAAGTTCAAAAGGTTGTAAAGCTTATGGGTCTTGACTGCGGGGTCATCAATTTTTCATGTTGCGTAATGGACGAACGTGGCATTAATTAGAACAAATTTCGTTCGTTGTGGAGTGTAGATGCATCTACTTTTGTTTTCACTTTAGTTACGACACCGAAGGAGAACATCGAAATACAAACAGATATTGCGGCGTATATTATTTACTGTATTCCGCTTTGTCTAATGTTATTGTTAATGAAAGCTTTCCTTGTATGAAGACGCCAGAGCCACGATGAGGTGGGAAAAGTCGTTGTAATGTTCATAGAGATAACTTGGTTCGGCATTCCTTGTACCCGTTTCTACAAACCTTCAGTGCTGCGTCTGTCTGTCTGCGAGTAGGAGCATTGCTTTGAAAAGGAGACACACAATCTGTCGGACAAGAGGGTTGCATCCTTGCCTGGAGGAGAGAAAAGCAATATCGGCCGGTCTTTAAACGAAAGGAGGGTGCCTTTCGCGAGCTGTGTCTGCCTGAAATCCTAGTCTGATTCAGAGAAGAAAACTCAGACAACACAAATTACACTTGGAATTACTTTGGAATTTCAGCGCCCGTCAAAATGAGCCGCACTGCGGTAAACATTGACGAAAATTACAAGCTCTACAAACATTTGACAATTGATTTTTGACATTGTTTACGAAATGAACAAGAGTGGAATTCCTCGTAAAGTTCTTTTAAAACGCCCATTTCCGCCGCTACATTTCCTAGTCATATTATTAGGGGGACCAGACGTCCGTATTAAACTGGACATGTCCTCCTTTTTAGCTCTTTGTCCGGGATCCGGGCGGATTTTTAAATTGTCCTTTTCCGCAAAGTTGAGCGCAGTAAAATAACATTTACAATTAGTTCCACTCTATTACTGTTTTCTTAAATTATGTATAGACACTGCCTTCGTCACAATTACGCACGACGGCAGTGCTGCATGTGGAAGCAGAATCGTCGATTTTATCATGGATCGACGCATAAGCGAGCGCAAAATATCAGTCATGTAAAATATCCTTTCCGTATCTTCAGTTGCGGATTCACATTGTCTTGGCTCGGTAGTTGGCACTATAGGTATCATGTCGTGCACGTGCGACTTGTGAGTATAAATCACTGTTCATTATAACCGATTGAGGTTCATAAAATATCTGCAAATGCATAATCGCAAGGGTACATTCTCAGATCTTTTATCTTGCAAAAAAATGGGGAAAATGAATTCTAAATATAATAAGTTTGTGGAGCTGGAACTAATGTCTTAGTGGGCAGTTAGGGTAAGAAATATCTCGACAGATTGTTTTACTATCGTGATTTTGTAACACAGTTTCTTAGTCATTCAGTTTATTTCTATTCTGAAGGTTGAAAGTGCAGTTGCCTTGTCGGCGGCTGCTGCTTGACTTGGTAGAGTTGCGATGAATGATGGGAGGTGAATGGTCTTTCCGTATTTCAGTCTGAAAACAGTACAGTGTTGTGGTCATAATTATGTTTTACGAGCAATACTTCAAAACTAATTTTTCACATTTTCACTAATTACTACATAGTGGACTGATGACTGATTTCTCGAATCTGTTAAAAGTATGTGTTGTTGTTGTGGTCTTCAGTCCAGAGACTGGTTTGATGCAGCTCTCCACCCTACTCTATCCTGAGCAAGCCGTTTCATCTCCTCATAAGAACGACAACCCACATCCACTTGAATCTGCTTACTATACGCGTCTCTTGGTCTCCCTCTGCGATTTTTACCCCACACACTTCCCTCCAACGCTAAATTCACAATTCCTTGATGTCTAAGAATGTGTCCTACCAATCTATCCCTTCTTTTAGTCAAGGTATGCCAGAAATTTCTTTTCTCCCCAATTCGGTTCAGTACCTCCTCATTAGTTACGCGATCCACCCACCTAATCTTCAGCATTCTTCTGTAGCACCACATTTCAAAAGCCTCTGTCCTCTTTCTGACCACACTGCTTATCGTCCATGTTTCACTCCCATACAAGGCAACACTCCATACAAATGCCTTCAGAAAGGACTTCCTTAGGCTTAAATCAATATTCGATGTTAACAAATTTCTCTTTTTCAAGAACGCTTTTCTACCCATTGCCATTCTGCATTTTATATCATCTGTACTGCGACCATCATTTGTTATTTTACTGCCCAAGTAACAAAACTCATCTACCTCCTTTATTGTTTCGTTACCTAATCTAATTCCTTCAGCATCACCTGATTTTCTTACACTGCACTCCATTACCCTTGTTTTACTCTTGTTAATGTTCATCTTATATGCACCTTTCAGCACACTGTCCATTCCGTTCAATTGCTCTTCCAGGTCCTTTGCTGTATCTGACAGAATTACTATGTCGTCGGCAAAACGCAATGTTTTTAATTCTTCACCCTGAACTTTAATTCCTTCTCCAAATTGCTCCTTGCTTTCCTTTATAGCTTGCTCAATGTACAAATTGAACAACATTGGGGAAAGGCTACAACCCTGTCTTACTCCCTTTCCAACCACTGCATCCCTTTCATGCCCTTCAACTCTGACAACCGCTGTCTGGTTTTTGTACAAGTTGTAAATAACCTTACGCTCCCTATATTTTACTCCTGCTTGCTTCAGAACTTTAAAGAGTTTATTCCAATCAACATTGTCAAAAGCCTTCTCCAAATCTACAAAAGCTAGAAATGTTGGTTTGCCTTTTCTTAATCTATCTTCTAGGATAAGCCGTAAAGTGAGTATTGCCTCCCGTGTTCCTACATTTCTCCTGAACCCAAGGTTCTCCCCGAGGTCGGCTTCTACCAGCTTTTCCATCCTTCTGTATATAATTCGTGTTAATATTTTGCAACCATGACTTATTAAACTGATGGTTCTGTAGTTTTCACACCTGTCTGCACCTGCTTTCTTAGGGATGGGGATTATAACATTTTTCTTAAAGTCTGAGGGTACTTCACCTGTCTCATACATCTTACACACAATGTGAAACAATTTTGTCATGGCTGGTTCTCCCAGAGACTTCAGTGGCTCTGACGGGATATCATCTACTCCAGGGGCCTTGTTTCGACTTAGATCTTTCAGTGCTCTGTCAAATTCATCTCTCAGTATAGTATCTCCTATTTCATCATCATCATCATCTACATCCCCTTCCCTTCCTATCATAGTGTCTCGAAGTTCATTTCCTTTGTAGAGCCCCTCTATATACTCTTTCCACCTTTCAGCTTTCCCTTCTTTGCTGAGAACTGGTTTTCCATCAGTGTCCTTGATATTCATAGAGCTGTTTTTCTTATCGCCAAATGTTTGTTTTATTTTCCGGTAGGCTGTATCTATTTTTCCCCTATTTATACATTCTTGTACATCCTTGCATTTGCCTTCTAGCCATTCCTGCTTAGCCATTTTGCACTTCCTGTGAATCTCATTTCTTAGTCGTCTGTACTCCATTTTGCCTGTTTCATTTACTGCATTTTTATACTTTCTCCTTTCATCGATTAAATTTAGTATCTCCTGTGATATCCAAGGATTCTTTGTAGGTCTTGCCTTCCTACCTATTTTGTCCTCTGCTGCCTTCACTATTTCATCTCTCAATGCTACCCATTCCTCCTCAACTGTTTTATTTTCCCCTGTTTCTGTCAATTGTTGCCTGAAGCTACCTCTGAAATTCTTAAGAACTTCAGGTTCCTTCAATTTATCTAGGTCCCATCTCCTTATTTTCCTACCTTTCTGTAGTTTCTTCAGTTTCAGCCTACAGTTCATAACCAACAAGTTATGGTCCGAGTCTATGTCTGCCCCTGGGTATGTCCTACACTTGAAAACCTGGTTCCGAAATCTATGTCTTACCATTATAAAATCTATCTGGTATCTCCCGGTGTCTCCTGGTCTCTTCCACGTATACAACCTTCTTTTGTGATTCTTAAACCAGGTGTTTGTTATAACTAAATTATGTTCCGTGCAAAATTCTACCAGGCGGCTTCCTCTTTCATTCCGTTTGCCCAGACCATATTCACCCACTATATTCCCTTCCCTTCCTTGTCCTACTACCGAATTCCAGTCTCCCATAACAATTAAGTTTTCCTCTCCCTTAATTTTCTGAATAATTTCCTTGAGCTCCTCATATATTTCTTCGATTTCCTCATCATCGGCAGAGCTAGTTGGCATATAAACCTGTACTACTGTTGTCGGTGTTGGCTTCGTATCTATCTTCACAATGATAATGCGATCACTGTGCTGGTCATAGTAGTTTACCCGCATTCCTATTTTCTTATTCATTATCAATCCTACTCCTGTGATACCCCCAACTGATTTTGTATTTATAATCCTGTACTCACCTAACCAGAAATCCTGTTCATCCTGCCACCGAACTTCACAAATCCCCACTATATCTAATTTCAACCTATCCATTTCCCTTTTTAAATTTTCTAATTTTCCTACTCGATTAAGGGATCTAACATTCCACGCTCCGACCCGTAGAATGCCAGTATTGTCTTTCCTGATGATCACATCCTCCTGAGTAGTCCCCGCCCGGAGATCCGAATGGGAGACTATTTTACCTCCGGAATATTTTACCCGAGAGGATGCCATCATCATATGTTCATACAGTAGAGCTGAATGTCCTCGGGAAAAATAACGGCTGTAGTTTCCGCTTGCTTTCAGCCGTTCGCAGTAGCTGTGTGGCCAAGCCACATTAGCTGATGTTACAAGGCCAGCTCAGTCAATCATGCAGACTGTTGCCCCTGTAACTTCTGAAAAGGCTGCTGCCCCTCTTCAGGAACCACACGTTTGTCTGGCCTCTCCACAGATACCCCTCCGCTGTGGTTGCACCTACGGTACGGCTATCTGTATCGTTGAGGCACGCAAGCCACCCCACCTCGGCAATGTCTGTGGTTCATGGGAGTGTAGTATGTAGATGGTCGAATACAATTTAAAATAATTTTCTTTTGTATCTTTTAGCAACTATCTTCTGAGCACGTATAAACTTCTGCAGAAATTGGATCTTCAGTGAAGTATCAATAATTCTTAACGAATGTATGTTTTGCCTATTAATAATAAATTCATTCATTAGTTTTGTGCGTCCTCTCTTTTCTTGCTTTGTCGTGATTAAAGCTGTTGCTCCTCTTTGTTCATACGACTGCCTCTGGTCACCATACTGTCCTTGTGATGTGGCTTATTTTAAACCGAGTCTTAGAAGAGCTATGCAACCTTCATGATAAAACTTTTTAATGGTTCTAAAATTGCTAGAGAATGCTTGAGTAATCACTAGATGTTATTAATTATTTATTGTCAATTCGAAATTCAAATGTTTGTACAGCTTATGGGACTTAACTTCGGGGTCATAAGTTCCTAAAATTACGAACTACTGATGGACTAGCTTATACTAAAGACGGCACAAACATCCATGCCAGAGGGGGGATTCGAACCCCCGACCGCATCGGCCGTGTGCAGACCGTGACTGGCACGCCGCAGACTGCTCGTCCACTGCAGCCGGCTATTGTCAATTCACAACATGTTTCGGGCTAGCCCATCATCTGGCGATCGATATTATACATATCTAGATTTGATGCATTGAATGCATCAAATCTAAATATAAATAATACCGATCACCAGATGGAATGCATCAAATATAAATGTATATAATATCGATCAGCAGATGATGCGATAAGTCCGAAACATGTTGTGAATTGACAATAAATAATCTCCTAATAACATCTAGTGATTATTCAAGAATCTATAGCAATTTTACAATCATAAAACAAACCCTTTGTGATATGCATAAGAAGTAACTTCAATGTCTGTATGTAAGTCAATAAGGACAGCTACTTTTAAAAGTTTCATGACAAATCGTGCCTTAGAAAATTAGAATTAGCTTTCACATAAAACAAATATAATTGCAGCACTCTCACTTTTTAACAAAGAAAAAAATTCATTCTAACTTGTTTACTATTATCATTCAGAAGTAGAAACGACAACATAAATACAAGATATGAAGCAATAAAGTGCTAAATATTTTATTGCAAATAAGGTGCAAGCTGAACTCGAACAACAAAGAACACGCACTTACATCGAATGTTATAGAGTACTCTGCTATCAAATTAATATGAATGTCTTCGAACCTATAAGAAAACGCGAACCAGTACCACACATAATGAACAGGCAGCTATGTCAGTCGTTTGTTAAACTGATCTCCTTCTTACATCTTAAATTCTGTTAAATGTATCAAGTGTAGCTTTGTTGTTAACTAGTGTGTAATTACAGCAAATCATATCAAGAACAAAGCAATTTGATATAGCTTCAATGTTCAATTGTTGTGAAACAACAAATTTTCATAAGGCGTATAATTTTTTACCACCAGTTATCAGTTTACAGTCACTTTGTTACAAGAAATATCTTCACTGACGGGTTTTCCAGAGATCCTCTGTTTACTCAGTTTTTTTTCCTCCTTACTTTGAAGCGCCTTAGGTTCAAAAACCCACCAAATAACGTTTATACCGACGATGAATATGGCGTCTCTATCTCTGTCTCAAAACGAGGTAGCCTGCATGCGATGTCTGTGGGACGCCCCCACCTCATTCGTAAACGTTCAAAGACTTTCAGAATATCTGACATGCTTGATACTGCCCTGCACGTCGGGAAAGACAGCGCAACGTGCGTTTTTACGTTGTGACGTGAGGTAAATATGGCACGCTAAAGTTCATGCTGAAATGCACGGTCCTGATCCGACTCCTTTAACCCCTGGTAGCTTTTGATCGCTGCAGGGATCACTAATGTATCGGGAAAATAATGACTGAAATCAGAGTTGTTTAGTGCACTTTATCACGGTATGGTTATTTTCCAACCAGCAGGCACCTGCTTTATATATAGCTTACATACCAAGTTAAATTGAGTGGCGTGGATTACAAAGAGCTATTAGTTTATCGGAAACTATGTTTAGAAAAATACGTTGTAATTTTGTCACTGTTGGTCAGGAAATTAAATTAATCGCTCCCAACTTTTATTCATGAAATTACCACTGCACGATACATGCAATTAAATATGTCATACCTACGCGAAGTAAGCACGCAATAAGCGCAGACACATTTTACCGATCAAAAAACACCTCGGTAGTATACGGCTTTTTAACAGTAGCAACAGGTAATTATGCTGATAATTACCCAGAAGCGGTTAAGTGCTTATCTCTGAGCACTTATCTCCCGTCCGTGCCGGAATGGGCTCATTAGATTCATTTATTCGAGGTCCCCGAGTAGAACATTATTCTATCTCATTATTAAATGCACCTCGTATTCACTTCCATTGTTTACTGCTACCAAAAACAACTGCTGCCAGGCTTTATTCTCGTAATTGGTCATTTTGCTCGTGCAAGAAATGGGAAAACGAGTTACCATGAAAAACAAGCCTGCTGCATTTCTCGTTCTTTTGTCTTGACTTACAGATTGAGTTAATAATTTATCCGTCACACTTTAATGCCTAACACCATTATATTTCAGAATTCTATACCAGTATTATTTATTGATCAATGAAGAGATTCGTCCTTTAAATGAAGATATAAGATTATAGGAATCCGTTGTAGAGCACTGGAGTTCTCAACTACATCTTCATTCCTCATGGTGCGTGGCAGACTGTGTTTCGTACCACTACTGTTTAGGTCCATTCCTATTCCAACTCACAAATATGGCGTGTTTGCCTCCGCCCGAGTCACAATTTCTCATATCTTCGCAGTCCTTATACGAAATATTATGGGTGCCAACAGAATCATTCTCCTATCAACTTAAAATACCGGCAAACTAAATGTCTTCAATAGTGCTCCGGGAGAGTAGTACCATCTCTTCAGTGATACCCTTTGGAATTTTCGTGACAGTGTCATGTCATAAATAAAGCAGCCCGCCTCTGAATTGCTTTCATGTTTTCATACTAGTGCACTATATGCGATATCTATTAAAAAAAAAAAAAAAAACTTCCAAAGTTATGTTAATAAACCGGTCAACCATCCGTCTTCCTCAAAACTGCCTCCTTCAATGTCATATCGCTTTGAAACGTTACGCCCGTATGGTTGTATATTTAACTGACGTGATTACGTCAGGTCGCAAGCTTCGAAGATTCGGCTTTTCCTACTCATCTGCATTTACATTACAGTTAGAGCGAGCTGCCTTTACCACACCAACAAGAAATTTTTACTACGTCATGTTCTCCTACATTAACTCAACGACGATAGCCTCCCGTTAACCACAGCGTCAGCAACAGCCGTCGATTGCTGTCACCTTGCCGTCCTCACGCCATTTTTGTAGACTTGTTTTACATGTGGTCGAAATTCTATCAATTATGTTCCTATTTCTTCCATTACGCAAAACTTGTCTGTCTAGCTCTGCGTCTTTCACATAGACCCGTTAGCATTCATCTCCTAAGCAAAACATAAAACAGTTACCATATAATTAGGGAAGTAAGAAGTTGAAACTTCCTGGCAGATTAAAATTGTGTGCCGGAACCGGGATTAGAACCTGGGACCTTTGCCTTTCGCGGTCAAGCGCACTACCGACTGTGCTATCCCGACACGACTCACGATGCCGCCTCACAACTTTACTTCCGCCAGTACCTCGCCTCCTACTTTCCAAACTTCACAGAAGCACTGTCGAGTTTAGCATGTCGATGGGTCACCTTTCGGATTTTCTGAGCGCTATTGGGAAGATTGATTTATTTCTCATTTATAATCCTGCTACCTTTTAATGTAAAGACATGATTAGTTACATGGTTGTTATACACATGTTGAAATTCAATGTGCCGGCCGCGGTGGCCGAGGGGACTGAGGCGCTCCAGTCACGGTCTGCACGGCCACTACGGTCGGGGGTTCGAATCCCCCCACGGGCATGGATATTTGTGCCGTCCTTAGTCTTAGCTAGTTCACAAGTAGTTTGTAAGCTTAGGGACTGATGACCCCGTAGTTAAGTCCCATAAGTTCTACAAACATTTGAACATTTGAAATTCAATGTATTCTGAAATTTGTGTTAATGGGATAAAACAATGTAATAGAAAATAAAGGAAACGTATCTAGAAATAAAGGTGGTTTTCTGTTCTGGTGGCTAGTTACATCGTACCGTACCTTGGAATTCCTTCAAGCCACCGATCGCCCAGCACAGTTTCCATGGTTTTGGTGATATTAGTCTGTCTTCTTTGTATTGTTTATTCTTTCTTGTGTCTCAGGTGTTAAGTTTCCATATTAATTTGAAGAGGGAAGACGGGTGCATTTGGCAATTGTGAGGCCAACTGAGGAGCTACTTGATTGAGAAGTAGAGGCTCCGGTCACCAAGACTGACACAACGGCCGGGAGTGCGGGGCGCTCACCACGTTCCCCTCCACCGTTTGGAGGCCTGTAGGACAGAGTTTAATTTTTAGTTTTAGTTCAAAATTCAAATGTTTGTAGAGCTTATGGGACTTAACGACGGGGTCATCAGTCCCTAAACTTATAAACTACTTATGAACAAGCTAATACTAAGGGCGGCACAAATATCCATGCCCGAGGGGGGGATTCGAACCCCCGACCGTAGTGGCCGTGCAGACCGTGACTGGCGCCACAGACAAAAAGAATCGCACTGACGTGTTTTATGGCCCACTTTAGATTTGTAGTTTTATAAGTTTTTGCATACATTTTGGACCAAAATAATAATGTAAACAATAAAAAATTAGTTAATAAGTCTGAAACACTTTTTGGAAAACATTTTTTTTAGGTAGTGGCGGGCTTTGAATCACAGATCTTATGCGTCATAGACCAACGCATTGCCCACTACACTACGGCTAACAGTTGGCAGATGCGTTCTTTAATTTCACACTATTGATGGCCGTTGTTAACTGATGCTAATGTGGCATTTGTAGACAGTAGATTATCATTTATCGTACGAAGAACGACGTGTTTTTGTTAATTCTTCAGTGCGCCATTGCTTTGAAATGACATCTTGTAAGTTAAAATAAGAAAATCATCAAATACGCAACGCAAGACGGCTTATGCCATAGAGAGTTCTTGGCGAGGAATTCACGTGACAACTGCGAACGGCTGGTTTTCGTTCATTCAGTGGAGGGTGTCAAAACTCTGTTATTTTTGGAAATATGTCTCAAACCATACGAGATAAAAAAAAACTAACATAAGGGAACAAAGCTGTAGAGAATCTTCTCCTCTACAAAATCGGTTACTCAATTTTAGCGTTAGATGAACGGTTTATATGCAATTAAAATTACATTACAACGGCTTTTTTGGTATTACTAACATATTTCTTGTCCGAAATATTTGAAAAAGCGAGGTTCTGATCTCTGGTATCCAACAATTACGTCTGTAAAATTTGGTGCCGACATCGTCAAATCGCCGTTATTTTTGCAAATATCTCTGCAACTATACAAGATATGAAAATAATAATAATAATAATAATAATAATAGAGCAAATTTGTAGAGAATTTTCTCACCTACAAATTTGGTTATTCAATTTTCGTGTCCGGTGAATGGTTAAGCTGTTATTTTTATTTAAATTTCGAGCTGTCAAAAAACGATCGCAAAGGCCCACTTTTAGTGTTACTACCGTAACCTAAAGTGGGCCAATATACAAACGGGAAACCCCCGTAATGGCCCGGTCACACTCTCAGAGCAGTTCCGTAAGATGTCCCATGATGGCGCTGTGGTCAGAAGCAGCCCTTTAAAACTGGCCAGAGCAGGCGGCAGGTAGCGGCTGTCTCCACCACCACTTCCCCTCAAACGCCGGCACACCGGACACAGCCGTGGCCTCGTGGAAGGCGGTACGAGCTCTCCCCTCACCCTCCCCTCCACGCTACTCTCTATGTGCGAGAGGCACCCTCAGAAGCGCCTCTAGTGTCGTCTACCGGTACTAAGCCGGGAAACCGACACCTGCTAGCATCTTACGGAACTGCGAGGGCAGCGTAGGACAGATGTTTAGGGGGGGGGGGGCTCCTTCTCTGTATATGTTTGTGCTCGCGCGCCGCAGAACGCTCGGCCACCGCGGCCGGCTTTTAGTTTTAGTTTTTACCTACTTTTGTAGTACGATATCTCTTATCAAAACGGTTTCTTCTTTTTCTTTTTTCTCCTTCTTGCCTTCGTCAGTGCGATAACCACTTGGGGTGGGGCACTATCGACGTTGCAACTTGCCCCCCACCCCTCACCGGAGTCCGCTGCCGAAGCTTCCCGCTGGGCAGCAGACGTCATTAAGCGAGCCACTGGCTGCCCCCTTTTATTGCCCGGCGGTTGCCAAGCACTCGCAGTTTAATCTCATCCATATTAATGACGGATCACTGTTTGGAGACTCTGATTGCAACAAAGCAGAACAGCCCCTTCCGGCTACAATTTTTTCGCTTTATAAGCTGGCACGTTACGTTTCGGCGGCAAGCTATTGTCGTTGAGTGCGCAATTCCGGAATAACAGATAGCATGTGGCGTCACATAAATTTTTCCACAGTCTTGATTTACAGTCAGCTGCAAATAAAAGCTCGTGTCGTTGAATACAATTCTTTGATGAGCGTTATAAATCCGCGTTGTTCCCCTGTGCTCGACCGCGCGTAACACAATGACAGACAAAAAACTGAAAGGCTTTGATGTAAATCGCGCGTTCAGTGCCGAGTTTTACGTACGACATTAATGTCTGGTTGCGTAATTAATTATTGTAATCGTTCAAGACGTCTCCGCCAGAGTGAAAATCTCCACATTTTTCTTTGATGGTCCTCTCGTGAAATTACTACAGACATAAAATACGAGATCTGTTTAAAAATTACAGGAAGATTCTTAATTTCGCACCAATAGTGTGTTGGCATCTTTTCACACGTCTGTAATCGATGTGTTTCATCATTGTTTGTATGTTACTTATTTTTGTTGTATTGAATACAAGGTCGTGTCGCACACACTACGTTTACATGCAACACATCTTCCGGGAGACGAAAACCGAATTTCGTAAACGTAAACCGTTTTTCGCTTTCGTGTTTACACGTTATACCAACAGGAGGATTTCCTGACCACTCAATATGGCGGCTGAGAAACAGCTGATTCAGGTCCTCATTTAGTCAGCACAATAGCTATTCTTATTTATTTAAATGCACAGAATGCTCACTGTAATATCGATACTTCTCTTTCACTACAGAAACTGTCACTCTGTCCAAATAAGGCGAAAATTCTTAACAAGAAAACACCATCTGACAAGCCAAGAACGTTTCAAAAACGGTTGCGTTTCCATGGGCACGAAAATCGATTGTGGAACTGGAAAACCGCTTGACAGATGTGGATTTCCGGAATCGATTTTGATGTGTTTACCCGACCAAACAAAAGCGGAATTGGGAAATCGATTCAAGAAATCCGGTAGTGGAAGCCCATGTAAACGGTTTGACAGTTTACGAATTTCGAGATGGCTGAGTTAGAGGAGCAACACGTCGACATTAAAATCTGTGTGAAACTCAAGTAACACTTCATACAGAAACAGCAAATGACGCAGGCAGCCTACTGTGACGGGTGCTTAAGCCGTAATACGCGTTCAAAGAAAAAAATTCGTCAGCTCAAGTCAAATGTGAAAGCCAAGCTGATGGTTCAAATACAATTTTGTTTGCTATAATTTTAACCATTTTTCTATTTCCTTATTGACCGTTTGGCATCATGATGTAATTGTAATATTCTTTACATAATGATTTAATTTATATTAAAAACTTTTATGAGAAGCGTATTTTTTCTCCTTGGTGGTATAGATATTAGGTTGGTTAAATTAATTACACATTACCATGCCGACTTGTTGCAAAGAGTGCGGCATTTTTTAAATTTTCTTCGTGTCAGCAAACGGTCTCTAAGAGTCTCTCTAAAATAAGTCGGCCAATATTTTGAAAACTGACTGCAGGACATTTCGAGGATATGAAGAACTACCATCACGTGACTGATTGTGCCAGTTTTTCTGAAAATAGGAAAGAAATGTAGGCGAGCAGAGTAGGCCTGCGCATTTATTTTTAAAGTAACACATCTAACATGAGTGACATTTTATTCTTAATTTTTAATCTTTAAATAAAGATTCAAAAACTTTTCTCATCCTCCTATTCTGAATTTTAGAGTCTGACATTTGTTACGTATTCTTTCTCCGTTACGTTTTTCCGATCACCTTCGTTGTCTGTACTACTTTTATTTATTTCAGCTCGTAGAGCATCTTGCTCCACACATTTTGATACGTAGCTTACTCCGCCCAAAGAATTATGTTTTGCAGTAGCCTCGAATTTGATAAAAACTACTTTTCAAAATAATTTGAACTACCTTATTATATAAGTTCTTTAGATGGAGTGCAGAGTTTGTGCCTTACAATATACAATGCTCACTTAGTTTCGTTGTTGCATTTTCAGAATTTCGCCACCTTTTTATTCCTTAAGGAAGTAAGACGAATACTGTTATTATACTTGCAGGTCAGAATTTAAATACATTTATACAGACACTGATAATATAAGATCATGTTTGCCATCTTGATCACCGAGAAATATTCCATTACACTTATTAAAAGGTACTTAAGAAGGTACAGAAAATATGCCAAAACTATTTTTAATGTCACCCTGTCACCATATGCAGTACCAGCTTAAAACAAAAACAACTTCCATTGCTAGCTAGTTTGTCATTTTGAAGTAGTCAGATGATGTGTATTTAATGTAAGAAGACTATCATTTATTCGTAGATGATGCATTGTGAAGTTGACTTCCAAGCAGGGTGACATAGCTTGCCGTACATAAGTACTTTCGGCTTGTGGTCTTACACCAACAATTTTAAAATTACTGGAATGTGGGAATGCGGGACGTTTTTGCCATTTTGCTGGACATTTTCAGTTAGTCCCAGAGTGGGGCAACGAATCCAAATGCGGAACTGTCCCGCAGAAACCGGGGCGGTTGACCGCCTTACTCTACAATCCGCAATGAATGGTCCAATTTGAATATTGATGTAGTGTTAGCAGCTGTTAGAACTGTATTGCAGTATGATATTATAATTTTTAATTTTATTTTTTCTTATTTGTTTGTTCCATTCGTGACCATAATTTGCCCTGTCTGTAAGTGCGAAATATTGCTCAACTATGTCATTCGACGATAAAGAAATACGAAACTGAAAAAAAAACTATGTATAGATTTTCGGACATTTTTAAATGAATATTGTAAGTCTCTTTACTTACAGTTGTCGTTTTGCTTATGAATAGAAATAAAATATTTCTACAATTCAGGCTGTTATTTATTTAAATTGTTGTGATTAAAAAATCTTGTAAGTTTAAGTAAGCGACAATCCGAAGGGGAAAATAACTGCTGCATTCGTTGAATAAAGACATGGCTGTAGTAGCCTCAGTGAAGAAGCTGTACTTGTCAGGATTGTGATAACGAGCGGCTGGTATTTCCACGGCTCCATTGTGTGGCCTGCAGTTGGGTGGAAGTGTCGACAGCTGTGGCGAACGCAGACCAAACTTCTCGCGATAAAAACGCCTCGTTTGCCGTGACCCATACGCCGGGAAGCCGGCAGCACTTCTTCAGAGGCAAGGTCGAGTCCCCCAGTATCAAAGGAACTGCGGTAGTTACGTAGTAATAAAGTGGCTCTATTATTCTCGATCAGGGTTATGAATTGCTACATTTACATAGTTTCTGGCTTGCAACTAGTTTCAGCCATTACGCTTCTTTTTTCTTCAGGAGATATTTGCCAGGGCATAGTTATTACGTTCGACTACAGTGATTTGGCGCTGTTGTTGAGATACAAACTTATCTAGTGAAATATTACTTACGACAGCGGCGGCGTAGTGTGTTGATGTTGGCCACGACCGTTGAATGCTATTTGAAAAGACAATGCCATAGAATGAGAGGGAAGAGTCTTGCGTGTGGATCATGAAGTAAAATAATATTCATTTTGAGTGAAACACACGAGATAATTGTGCAATATTCTGCAAATTTTATTTGTTACTAACCGGTTTTCGGCAGTTATGCCATCGTCAGGTAAACACTACAGAGATATAGTTATGCAGCTTAGAAGTTCACAGACAGTTAATAGACATTTTGTTCAATTTCAAATGTTACTAATTATTTCTTTGTGTTGTAATTTATATTTTGTCATATATTTTATCAAAGTTCTAAAGGTTCAGTGATGTAATTATACCTATAACACTAGTCTTCTTTAAGAAATTTCTGTATACATACTATCTGTACAGCAACTTAAGATCTTTGACCTGTGAACTTCTAAGCTACATAACTATATCTCTGTAGTGTTTACCTGACGATGGCGTAACTGCCGAAAACCGTTTAGTAACAAATAAAACTTGCAGAATATTGCACAATTATCTCGTGTGTTTGACTGAAAATGAATCAAATATTCTGCCAAGAACCGACGGAGCAGTCTGTAAATATAAAATAATATTGTTCCTCAATAAAACTTTCACTCTGCAACGAAAAGTGCGCTGACACAAACCTTCCTGGCAGATTAAAATTGTGTGCCGGAACTACGATTCCAACCTGGGACCTTTGCCTTTCGCGGGCAAGCCCTGTACAGACTGAGCTATCCCGGCACGCTTCACGGTCCGGTCTCACAACTATACTTCTGCCAGTACCTCGTCTCCTACTTTCCAAACTTCACAGAAGTTAAATGTAAGCGTAGGCTTCCGCGGCCATTCACCCCGTTTACATGGGCTCCCAAAACCGGATTTCGTAAACCGATTTCCCAATTCCGCCTTTGGTTGGTAATGTAAACACTCCAAAATCGATTCTGTAAATCCGCTTCTCTAAAGCGGTTTTCCAGTTCTACAATAGATGTTCGTGGCCATGTAAACGCAACTGTTTTTGAAGCGTTCTTGGCTTGTCAGTTTGTGGTTTCTTGTAAAGAAACTTCGGTACATATGGGCAGAGTGACGTTATCTACGGTGAAATAAAATTGTAAATATTAGAGTGACCATGGATCTGTGTATTTAAGGAAAGGAAAATAGCGATTGTGCTGACTAAATCAGTAACTGAATCAGCTGTTTTTCAGCCGCCATATTAAGTGGAATAGGAAATCCGATTCAGGCTGTGACATGTAACCGGCCGCGGTGGCCAAGCGATCTGCGGCGCGCCAGTCGGGTTCTGCACGGCCACTACGGTCGGGGGTTCGAATCCCCCTTCGGGCATGGATATTTGTGCCGTTCTTAGTATAAGGTAGTTCATAGGTAGTTTGTAAGTTTAGGGGCTGATGACCCCATAGTTAAGTCCCATAAACTCTACAAACATTTGAACATTTTTGTGACATGTAAACAAGACAGCGGAAAACGGTGTACGATAATCGGTTTTCGTCTTCCGGAAGCCGTGTTGCATGTAAACGTAGTGATAGTGACTTTCAATAACATTCTTCAGGGTATTAGATGGCATCGTCATCGTATAAAACCCCAACGACGTTCCCTCCACTATTGCAAGTCGCCTTCTTCAGGGTATTCACAGAAGTTCTCCTGCGAAAATTGCAGGACTAGTCCTCCTGGAAGAAGGGGTGCCGGCCGCGGTGGCCGAGGGGACTGAGGCGCTCCAGTCACAGTCTGCACGGCCACTACGGTCGGGGGTTCGAATCCCACCTCGGGCATGAATATTTGTGCTGTCCTAGTTCGTAAGTAGTTTGTAAATTTAGGTACTGATGACCCCGTAGTTAAGTCACATAGACTATACAAACATTTGAACATTTTTTTGAAGAAGGGGTGAGTGATGTGGGGAAAACAGATGTTTATTATCGATATTTCGGACGGTTTTCATCTTTGGTCGTGTGATGGCGCTGTGTGCTTGCTTGCTAGGTGTGTGTTGCCTTAGTTGATGATACTGAAAACCGAGGTTTTAAACGTCGCTGCACATTGACTCCTCGCTGCAGTATTCCCTTGAGAATGGCAGGCTCTGCTCCAGCCGAAATGTCGGCGAACGTAGATTTCTGTACCTAGCCACATACTCGTAAGTTTTTACAACACGTGCTCATCAGATGACATTAAATTTCGATATGGTAAAATACTTCAGTATGTATGAAGTATAAGTGGGCGAAATTTCGTCGACAAGGGGGAAAAAAACCTCTACATTAGTGTGAATTACCAATGGATATTTCTTTTTCTACATATACACACAAATGGTGGTATACTCGTGCGACGAACGGTATTGATCCGGCATACAATCTGCGAGAGGACTTTTGTTGTCGGCCCTGACGTCAACAGCGGCAGCTCACGTGGAATGCACGTGGCGGCATTGTGTCGACTGTTGCATTCTGCAGCGCACAATGCGGCGACAAGCGGCCCGGGGCGCGTGCGCATGCGCAGTGTGCGGTGTGCCGTGTGCACGCACGCCCCGGGCTGTGCTGTGCTGTCCGCCCACGCTGCCCGCGCCGCCTTGCGGCCGCGCTGTCGCCATCAAATTTTACTCGCGTCTAATTCCGTAAGGCAGGCCAGTGGGCAGAACGCGCTCGTCTTAATTGGCAACAGGCTACTGATCCATCACACGAATGCATAACAGCCCCACTGGAGCACCAGAGGAAGTAGCCGGTGGGCAGCTGTGCCCTGTAACTTACAGTAGACGACAGTAAACACTCATTTCTTTTCGAATCGAACTCCCGTATACAGAACAGCTCTAAATCTCTGGTTATGAATAAATCCCGGATTTACTCAGCTACACTCAGGCCCCTAAATTTTTTAGGTCAAAATACGAAATTTAGAAAGCTCGAAATTTCGTGCATATGTTGGTTACGTGAAATTTGGCAGCACTAATTTCCTCAGAATTCAGCGACATTCCCTTACACTGGGTCCTGGAACAGTGGTATTTCTACAGCTTAACGTAACGATAGCTGACTACCCCTATTTCCAACTCTCCGTTCAGTTCCGCTAGATAAAATGCAGAATGACTATGGGAATAAAAGCATTTCTAAAGAGGCGAAACTTGTTAACATCCAATATTAACTTAAATGTTAGGAAGTCCTTTCTGAAAGTATTTGTCTGTAGTGTAGCATTGTATGGGAGTGAAACGTGTACGATAAGGAGTTCAGATGAAAAGATGATAGAAGCTTTTGAAATGTGGTACTACAGACGAATGATGAAAATTAGATGGGTAGATCACGTAACTAATGATGAGGTGCTTAATCGAAACGGGGAGAAAAGGAATTTCTGACATATATTGACTAAGAGAAGGGATACATTGGTTGGACACATTCTGAGACATCAAGGAATTGTCAACTTAGCATTAGAAGGAAGTGTGTGAGGTAAAAATCGTAGAGGGAGACCGAGAGACGAATGTAGTAAGCAGATTCAAAAGGATGTAGGTTGCCGAACGTATTCTCAGATGAAGAGACTTGCACAGGACAGGGTAGCATGGAGAGCTGCATCAAACCAGTCTGCGGACTGAAGACCACAATGACAACAACAACGACAACAACAGCCGCCGCCGTAAGTAAAATCGTACCCCTTTTTGTAGTGTATTACACCATAGTTCTGAGAATGAAAAAACAACGCAGCAATGCCATAATCAGTTATTTGGATTGCCTTTTCCTGTACTATGGCATTTCTGAGGCATTTCTAAACAGAACGCCCTCAAAAATGTCATACGGATACACTGAAATCAGTAAGGGGACTACATAAATTCCATTTTCCTTGCAAAGAATTCTTATGTAAATTAGAGCATCGATATACGCGAAGGATTGTAGTTATGTTTTAAATCAAAATGATATCTACGGAAAGAAGCAGTCTCTTTCTTTCCATGGCATTGCTAGGCATGTGGAACAGAGATAGTAAAAATACAGCGGTTTTGTATGTTAATGTTGGGAACGAAATATTCCCTTAAGGGGGATCATCGGAACAACATTATTTATTTCATTATCAACACAACAGCGACAGGCATACATTTATAGATTTATTATTAGTATAAATGAGATATTCACTCTGCAGCAGAGTGTGTGCTGATACCAAACTTCCCGGCAAATTAAAACTGTGTGCCGGAACCGGGACTCGAACCTGAGACTTCTGTCTTTTGCGGGCAATTGCTCTACGGTCTATGCTATCCCGGCTCGCTTCACAGTCCGTCCTCACAACTTTACTTATGCCAGTACCTCGCCTCCTATTTTCCAAACTTTGGAGGAGAACTTGTGCGAAGTTTGGAAAATATGAGGCGAGGTGCTGGTATAAGTAAAGTTGTGAGGACGGACCGTGATGCTACGATGCACGAGGCCGCTCCCCGTCGGGGGTTCGAATCCTACCTCGGACATGGATGGATGTTTGTGTCGTGTTTAGTATAAGGTAGTTCATAAGTAGTTTGTAAGTTTAGGGACTGATGACCCCGCAGTTAAGTCCCTTTAACAAACCGACCGTGAAGTGTGCCGGGATAGCTCAGACCGTAGCGAGCTTGCTCGCGAATGGCAGAGGTCCCGGGATCGAGTCCCGGTTCCGGCACACAATTTTAATCTATAGTCGTACTATTGCATTTTCTTCAGTTCATTTCACAGCTACGGTATTTTGAGTAGTTTTATATCCTGTCTTAGAACAAAAATCAGTGTGCAGTCCATGGACAGAGCTGCCCGTTAGTGAACCGTAATTTGTAGCTCTTTTGTGTTATTAGCGCTGGAAGATGATTAATTTTGGACACGTGGAGCGGCAGACGGCTCAGAACTTACAGCGAGTGGGAGGCATTACAATCACCTCGCAGCTGCCCGTCCATCCGCGGGCGCCGTCCGCATTCGCTTCGGCGCCTCGGTGCCGCTCGATTTGTCCGCTAACATGCAATCACTCGGGTTTTATTCCGACAAAAGACGCGCCGCTATTGGATTCCACTACTGGTAATCGAGTCAGCGGCCCTCCAGGTGGCGAATGCGCCCGTCGCGTCTGCGCCACTGGCGCCAGTAACCGCCGCGAGCCGCCGGATGGGGCAGGGACTCGAGCCAACTGGCGCGCAAGTTTCAATTAACGCGATGGAATTCTTCTCGTCCCCTGGGCCTGCCTGTCGCGCCCATTGTCGTCCGTCCGGACAGACCCTCGACAGACGCTCCTCCCGCCTCCCCCGCCCCCGCAATCCCCACCCCCACAACTCACCCCCCGCCCCCGACCGCGGAGAACCGTCGCTGGAACATCCCCGGCCCGCCCCCTCCCCCTCCCGCCATGCTTCGCAGCTGAAGCACAAGCGGATTACTTAGGTGCAGATTTCCGACGAAATTGCTCTTTTGTCTCTCTTTCGTCTTTTTTTGAATTCCCGTATTTGTAGGGGGAGGCTGCAGCCTCGTCCTCTGCTGGAGGAGAGCGCGCAGATAAACAGCTGTTTGTTCCTTTATGTTTCGGCGGTTAGCACAGTTGCCGGATGGCGACTCAGATTTCAACCGAGAAAAAGGCGTCCTGCTTTCCCTTGCATCTGCATCTACGACTGTACCCCGCAAGTAACATTAAGCTGCGTGGAGGAGGGTACTTTGTGCTACACTGACACTTCCACCTTTTCCCGTTGTTTCGCGTGAAGGACGATTGCTGAAAATCGACCGCGAGGACTCGAGTCTCTTTGATTTTACCCTCTTGGTTCCTTCGCGAGATATACCTAGGAGAACGGCAGTGTTGTGTGAATCGTAGATACAATGAAGCGAAGCATACAATAATTACCACCGTCAAATCCTTAGCAAAAGATCTTGCCTAGAACGCGAAAACATTCTGGTCCTATCTAAAATCGGTAGGCTGACTAAACCTCTATGGCCAGTCACTCGTGATCATTTTCAATAAGACAATAAAGTGAAGGCCGAAGTTTTAAAATTTACATTTATATCAGTCACGCAGAAGGACCATGTTCAAATCAAATGTTTGTAAATTTATCGGAACAAACTGCCGGCCCATCAGTCCGTAGCTTACAAACTACTTAAACTAAGGTAAACTAACCTAAGGACACCCATGCCCCAGGGAGGACTCGAACCTCCGACAGCGAGCAACCGCGCGCTGCGCAGCGTAGCACTTTCGGCCGCTCGGCTACTCCACCGCAGTAGAGGACCATGCCAACATACTTTCGTTTGATGGTCGCACTGCCTTCCACATGGAGGACATAGTAATAGGCATAGCTGGTGTAGAGAAGTAGTTGAGAGAGTTGAAAACAAATAAGTTGGCAGGTCCAAACGGAGTACCCATCCGGTTTTACAAAGAGTACTCGGCGGCATTGGCCCCATACTTGTATTTATGGCGATACTTCCATACAACACAACGTACCAAGAGACGGAAAAAGGAACAGGCAACTCCCCCATATACAAAGGCAAGAAATTACAGTCCTATGTCATTAACACCAGTTAGCTGAACAAATGTTTGTGTTGTTCAAATGTTTGTTAAGCTTATGGGACTTAACTACGGGGTCATCAGTCCCTAAACTTACAAACTACTTACGAACTACTTACGAACTAAGACGGCACAAATATCCATGCCCGAGGGGGGATTCGATCCCCCGACCGTAGTGGCCGTGCAGACCGTGACTGAAGCGCCTCAGTCTCCTCGGCCACCGCGGCCGGCGTTAGCTGAATAATTCTTGAACATATTCTCATTTCTAACACAGTAAATTTTCTTGAGACGGAAAAGTACGTACTCAGTACATATTCACATGTAGATAATACAAGTGAATTGCCTTATAGTATGAAATGCTTATTGTCAAACTTTTAACTTATCTCACATGTGGAGATTAATCACATCACATCTCCGCTCGCTTCTAAAGCTAATTGCTTAACACTGATATATCTTAGAAACTCGACATTGCAAACCGATAAAGTAAAAGGTAGATTTAAATCTTAGTACAGTAATGAAACATACATATTTTTCTATAATTTACCTTCGATTGAATGTAAATTTTGAAACAGGTTTTCTCCGTTTATTTACCTTAATAGCTTAGGGAAGAAAATTCAGTTATTATACACGTTCTTCAGCTTAAAAGTCTACACAGACAATTTTAATCAAGATTAATCATGTTTTAGGCCTGCATAATTATTCATAAATAAATATGAGCAATATTTAAATGAAATTAGGTATTTGTAAAGGATGGAAGTTCGGGTATGCCATCACTGCCAATGACGCAGGTTGCTGATAGGAGTAGGACACAGGTAAAACTGTTTAAAACAGATTATTACTGCAATCATAGCTCAAATAAATCACTCAGAATGACATTCACGACTTAAATTGATCATTATGCCGAGTCTTAACAATGATCGATGATAATACACGTAAAATGTATTGATAATCAGCTGCTAATTGATTCCCTTTACTTTTCAAACGGCTATCTACGTTAACTACATTCTCCTACCGACGCTAAAAAAATCTCGTTTGATGTACGTAACTGAACAGCCAAGACTCGCAGGAATTTTCCAGTCTGTTCTCTAGCGTAGACCGATCGAAACAGTGATCGCCGCAACTCGTGAAACCAATTACCGAGATAATTGAATAAAGAAGCAACTGCATTGCGCCTCACGTGCTAACTACAACTGATGGAGGTGCGTGTCATTCTGACCTTATTACATATTGATGACAAGTCGACCACGAGAACTGGACAGGTGGTACGAACTCCCTCACGCCTAACCGAACGCGTATTTTAAGACCACATTTACCAAATCGTACAAAATAAAACTAATACCTGTAAAGAACAGCCGCAATTCAACAATTACATGGAAAAAAGTAAAACTGCATAATATCGAATGTAAGTGATGCTACATCTGTTACAGTACTGAAAATTAATGTTACATCTTGGACTTTCCATTCGTGGGAGAAGGTTGATGAAAGAAATTTAGCATAGAGATTACTCTTTTAATGATTTGCATCCAAGTAGTGTATCATTTCCATGACACTTTCTCCCCTGTATCGCAATAAAACAAAACGAGCTGCCCTTCTCTGAAATCTGCGTATATCCTCCGTCAGTCCCACTCGGTGCGCAGCAATACTCCAAAATAGGACGGACAAATGTAATGTTCCTGTAGTAGAACTGATACATTTTCCTAGTGTTTTGCCATCGTTTCCCCTTCCCTCCGATTTTTTTCTATGCGATCTCCCCAATTAATGTTGTTCGTAATCGTAATTTGTAGGTAATTTACGGCCTTTAGATCTATTTGAGTGATTTATATTGTAACTGAAGTTTAACGGATTTCTTTTAGTCCTCATACGGATAACCACACTTTTCTTTATTTAGGGTCAACTGCCAGGTTTCGCACCATGCAGAAATCTTATATAAATCATTTTGCAGTTGTTTTCTACCTTCCAATGACTTTACTAACAGCTAAACGACAGCATCGTCCGCCAACAATCTCTGAACTACTCAGATTTCCTCGTTTATTTAAATGTTTGTAAATCTATGGGACTCATCTGCTTGGTTATTAGTCCGTAGCTTACAAACACTTAAACTAAGGTAAACTAACCTAAGGACAACACACACATCCATGCCAGAGTGAGGATTCGAACCTCCGACACGGGAGACATCGCGATCCGCACCGTGGCGCTCCAGACCGCTCGGCTACTCCCGCGCGGCGCCTCGTTTATTAAGACAAGGGGAAACGATAGATATCACTTCCGTTTCACTCAATGACTTTCTGTCAGTTACTAAGTACTGTATCCTTTCTGAAACGAAATCACGAATCCAGTTGCACAGTTGAGACGATATTCCACAAACACGCAATATGATTAGAAGACGCTTCTGAGGTACAGTGAGAAAAGCCTTCAGGAAATCTAGAAAAATGGATTCGATTTTAGATCCCTTGTTGGTAGCACTCATCACTTCATGCAAATAGAGCTAGTTGTGTTTCTCAAGACCAATACTTTCTGAATCCGTGTTGACTATGGGTCAATAGAATTTATTCTTGCGATGTCTCACAAATCGCCTGTCTCAGAGAGTAAGCTGCACACTTAAAATGCGAAACAGCACAAGAGAAATTTTCCAAGATTCCGAAACAGGTTACGGAGGGGCACCGGCACACAAAGTTAAATTTACCAAATTCTGAACATGTGGCCCGTGCTAAACGGGATAAACACTGGATAGAGAGAGGGAGTTTCTACTCCAGAGCTCGCGTTTAACGCCCTCGGTGAAATAAACGCGCTGTCTGGTGCCGGGTTCAGCACTGCGAATCTCTTCACTGACATTTTCGTTGCGCTGATTCTCGACTACAGCTGGTACTTCCCTTTTAGGAACGGGGGCTTTGACTGGAAACTCTGCGTTACAGTGTCAAGTGCGGCTTTGTTGATGTGCAGTGATGTTGGACCAGGTCACCAGCAGCTGTAATGTTAGCCGCCTGCGGCAGTTCCGGTCATCCACCTGCGTAGGTTTTGGTTTCACATGCTGCGTGTTTCACGGAAATGAGCCATGTAGTTTGTTTGTCTACAGCACAAAGTAAAGACTGTTGTTATTTATTTGCGTGCAATGGAAACCCATTCTTTTATGTTAAACATGGATAAAAACTAAGTTGAATATATTTTTGGCAGCACCAGGAAACACTATTAAGTGGAATAATTCTTCGTTTATTGAACGCAGTAATATCATTTGAGTCATAATCCCATACATCATCTTGAGCAAATACATTCACCTGTTTATGTAATGGAAGCGATTAGTTGATTTAGAGGAAAGAAACCCTCCTAAGCGTATTGATTGCATATTCCACTAAATTAACATTAATCCACTAAAGCCGGCCGCGGTGGCCGAGGAGACTGAGGCGCTCCAGTCACGATCTGCACGGCCACTACGGTCGGGGGTTCGAATCCCCCCTCGGGCATGGATATTTGTGCCGTCCTTAGTTGTAAGTAGTTCATAAGTGGTTTGTAAGTGTAGGGACTGATGACCCCGTAGTTAAGTCCCATAATCTCTGACAGAGTGCGCGCGTATATCATAGCCAAACTTAAAATTTCTCATCGGACACGTACATTCAATTCTCACGACTTCCCAACATACACCTTTCAGTGAATATCGGCACGAAAATATGTGAACTTACTATAAATTTTCTGGTGTCAATTTAGGAGTAAATGTGTATTTTCGTATTCTGCGACTAAAAGAAGTAGCACTTGTTAGAACATCAAATAAAGGAAGAATGTCTTTAAAAAAACCTGACATAGGGTAACTGTCTCTTAACCATTTGTACCTCATAATCTTTTTTCCTCAAAATTAGTTCTTCACTTTGCAGAGAATTGTGCACTGATCTCGCAGATTGGAAACTTTTCGCGTTTCGTAAGCAAGCGTTCTTCCGACTGAGCTACCCACTCATAACTTCAAAAAAAATGTTCAAATGTTTGTAAAGCTTATGGGACTTAACTACGGGGTCATCAGTCCCTAAACTTACAAACTACTTATGAACTACGTACGAACTAAGACGGCACAAATATCCATGCCCGAGGGGGGATTCGAACCCCCGACCGTAGTGGTCGTGCTGACCGTGACTGGAGCGCCTCAGTCACCTCGGCCACCGCGGCCGGCTCATAACTTCACTTCCATCAGTAAACATATCTCAGCAACTTATCTGTGAAGTTTGGATTAAAGGACGTGATGTATTGGCAGAAGTAAAGGTGTGATTGGATAGCTCAGTCGAAGAAACGCGTATCCGAGAAGGCGAAGGTCGCTTGTTCGAGTTGTGGTCCGACATACCCAAGAAGTTTTACAATTTCTCTCCTTTACTGCTTTTTCTAGCGACACGTTGACCATATTTGGTAACTTGTTTTCCACACTTCTCCGTATTATCCTTTTAATGGTTTTTCCATGTAGTTTTGCTCGTTCATTTTTTGGCGTACTTCCTCGTACTGTATCCTTTTTCGACCACTATCATTTTTGTCGTCATAAGCAATTTTAGACAAAAGGTGTTACGCTAGTTAAAATACTTCTCTTGTCTCGAAAATGTATATTTCTCTTCACTTGAGTGAAATTGCTGGTTACAAGTTGAGCTGCAGAGTGAGGGAAACCACCCCATACCGTGGCTGGGCCATTTCCCCACAGTATCCTCCCGTGCAGAAAGCTAGACTAGCAGAGTTGCCGTGAAGTTTTGGAAGTAGGGGAGGTGTAGTAGCAGGGGTGTAGCTTGGAATTTTCCTGCTTGCTCTTGTTTATGAGTCTGGCTTTTAATTAGCGAGCCATCTTATTGAATATGGACACTACCGCTACTACTAGGTCATATCCATAACTCACGTGCATTAACAACGCATCTCGTAGCCCTTAAATGAACCGACGGTCAGCAGCAACTTGCTCAACGGGATTACTGTGCACCTGTCCCGCATTTCGTAGACCAGAGCGGCGACAAACTTATATCACGACGAAAAGCTGTTTTACTCATTGTAGCATGTCGTAGTAATAATATAAAGTGTAGATTAATAGAGTCATTAAGGACTGTTAGAAACTCTACGGACAGAAGTGTGGAGAGATTTCTTGATAGAGTGATTTGCAGATATTCAAAATATCAAATGACGGACGACAAAGGAACACTTTCTAATTAAGGAAAGGGAAAAACAAAATTTTGAGGCTTAGTGGAGAAAGAATTTAGTTTGGAGAAGTCTTAAAGGAATAAATAAAATTTGGGGAAGGAAGGATTTAACGTTCATAGGAGAAATAAAAATCTTAAACACGGCTGCAGTTCAGCAACGGTAGAATGTATAAATGTTTAGATTATTTAGCAGACAACCAGTTGCGTTAAAATGGTTTTAATTGAAACCTTTACTTAAGTTTCGACAAAATTCATGTTGCCTTCTTCAGAAGTCGGACATAAAAAAGTAGCAAAATTCCATAGATGAAAATAATGTACCATACGTTGTGTGGGTAGCCGACGCGTATTGCTCAAGGATCTTCTCCGATGAACAAACAAATATTGGAAATATTATAGTGGAGAAGTTATCCGTCTATGCAACTGATTAATAATAGATTGTATTGCCTAAATATCTCCACTATAATATAATACAGCAACTGTGGGAAAACAGGACGAAAAGGAACTAACAGCGAAATATTGGAAACTTTTCACCACAAAAGTTTGTGTCCGTTTCACTGGCGAGGCTAGGTACAGTCGCTAATGTTCGTTCCTCGCGAAAACTTTCGTGGTGAAAAGTTTGAAGTATTTGTTTGTTCATCGGAGAAGATCCTTGAGCAGTACGCGTCAGCTATCCACACAACGTATAGTAGATTATTTACATCTATGGCATTTTGCGACTGTTTTAGATCCGACTTCTGAGGAAGACAAAATTAATTTTGTCGAAATCTACATCTACATACATACTCCGCAATTCACCGTAAGGTGCGTGGCGGAGGGTACACTGTACCACTACTAGGCTTTTCCTTTCCTATTCCACTCCCTAATTGAACGAGGAAAAAAGGAATGCCTATATGCCTCCGTACGAGCCCTAATTTCTCTTATCTTGTCTTTGTGATCTTTACGCGAAATGTAAGTAGGCGGCAGCAAGATCGTACTACACTCAGCTTCAAATTCCGGCCCTCTAAATTTACTTAACAGACATTCACGAAGAGAACGTCGCCTTTCTTCCATATCTAGATAAAGGTTTTAATTTAAAGCATTGAAACGCAACTGGTTGACTGGTATTTATTCTAAAAAGAAAAATAGAAATAAAAATTTGCTAGATTTGTTGTGTGAAGATAAGGATTTCTGAAGAACTGAAAAGATATCCAATATTAATTTAAATGCGAAAGAATTTGTGTAGAGTATTGCATTGTGTGGGAATGAAACGCGTGAACGATAAGTAATTCAGCAAAAATAAATAAATAGCTTTTGAAATTTGGTGCTACAAACGAAGAATGTGACGAATGTTGGAGATCACCGTGCTGCTGATCACCGTAAAAATAACGGCGATTTACTGAACAGAATTTGCATGCAGTGGAATTTCTGGTATATCTTCAATAAAGGAAAGGTTCGCCGGACAGGCTAGCCGCATGGAAGAAAGCATCATGCTACGGAACGGGTGGTTAGAGTCCTCCCTCTGGCAAGGGTATGTGTGTTGTCTTTAGTGTAAGTATAGGTTCACAAACATTTTAACATTTGAAGGAAGGAGCTATTGGTGAGACGCATTCTCAAACATAGGAATCGTCAAATTAGCGTAGAATGTATGTTACAGATGAGAGAGGTAGACCGATAGACGAATAGAGTGAGTAGGTTCCATAGGATGTAGCTTGCCGTTCTTATTCAGAGAGAATTGAAATGTTTACCTACCTAAGGTACCATCCTGCTTAAGTCATCTGTCTCTAGTCTCACAAACTTTGACTTACGCAAAAGGAAACACACACACACACACACACACACACACACACACACACACACACACACACATACACACAAATGTCCGACGAGAACGGCCGCGCATTTCGTGACATGGCGCTTAAGACCGTGTGGCGATTCTCGCATGGCTCGCATTAAGACATGAAGAGGGTAGTGCAGAAAAGGGTAGCTTGGAGAGATGCATCAAGCCAGTCTTCGTACTGAAGATTGCAAGAAGTATTGAAGACTTTATTTACATGTTTCAAAATGAAGTTTTCAATGTGGGTAAAATTTTTAAAGAGGAGTTTTAAAAATATAAAAATATTAAAAATGTCGATGTTTTTCGTTATTTCACACCTACGCAAAATACACAGGTAGGCTGGCAGCAGCCTCCAACGCTGCTCTTCAGCCATGTGGTTGTACATATTAGACATGAGGACATTACAAAAACAATAAAAAACTGAAGTTAAAATGGGAGAACATTAAAAACTTGACATGTCGAAATGTTGGAGAACGTAAACTTGCAAACAGTTAAAACACATGTAATTAGATAAAAGTCTGTGCTATGGTAACGACAAAAACACTGAGATTGAGCACTGTACACGACGAAGACACTCTTAAAAACTGGCGACTGCAACACTAGTCTGAAATCGGTGGATGCACTATAAAAACACAATGACGACGACACGACATTGGACGAAGCACTGATTTAAAAGGCTTGCCAGACGAGAGGACCCCGCGGGAGAAAGGAGGGTAGTGGGGTCGGAAGCGCGAGAGGAGGGGATGGAAAGGGCTTAGGAGAGAGAGGAGGGAGTGTAGGGACTCCAGAGGAGGGGTAAGGAAGGGGACAACAAAGCGGGGGGAGAGAAAAGAAGGAGAGGAGAGGGGGCGTGGAATCCACGCGGAGAGGATCAGGGTTGGTAGGAGGGATAGATTTCGGGACGGAAGGCGGGAGGGGGAGGTGTCGGAAGTTACCCTCGGATAGGACGTGGAGAGTGTGAACTGCTGAAGGCGTGGTAGAAGCTCGTGACGGGCAAGGATGGGTAATACCAGGAGGTTATGGGAATCTATCTTGCGGGTAATGTACAGGAGTCAGATATGTTCAAGAAACTGGAGGAGATGGGGGAAAGGGATGAGGTCGTATAGGATCCTCATGGGAGGGAGGGGAGGCTGATGCGATAGGAGAGGCGGAGAGCATGGCGCTCAAGGATTTGAAGGGTTCTGTAATACGAGGAGCGGAAACCCAGGTGGGATGGAAACAGTATTGGACGAGGCGCATGAGGGATTTGTAGGTGTATATGATAGAAATACCAAGATAAGAATATGACTTAAAATAGAAAAAAAAAAAAATAGATAAATTGAGAGCAATGTCGTCGTAAGACAAGGTCCAGTGTAGAGTTTGATTTACTTGGAAGTTTCAGTCCATCTCTTTTTCCTGCTATTGTCAGTAAGGATGAACTGCGTTCACGCTATAAAAATTACACTGACGCGAAGAAAGACGTTTCTACCAGGTGACGCAGTGAGGTGTCTGAAGCGTGTGCCTGGAGGCGAGACGCAAGTTGCGGACACGCTCTGGCGAACACAGCGCCGCGGGGCTGCGGCGGCGGCGGCGGGAAGCTCCAGGGGGAAACAATATTGGCTCGGTTAATTAGGCGCCACGGCCACGGCGTTAAATGTAATGAGATTAATGCGCGCCGGCCGTAGTTTTGATTACATTTGCCGGGCCTATTGGCAGGAATATGTTCCCTGGGGGCGCAATTTCACAGGAAAAAAGGAGCCGGCAGGCGCCGGCCAATCAGATTAGGCTGCCCGCTGCCCGCGCGGCGCGGCGGGACTCCGGCGCGAGTCTCAGGCAGCGGGCGGCAGCCGCGAGGCCGCGCCACACCTGTGGGCCCAAGGCCTTGTTTACCGTATCCTCTGACGTCACGGCGGGGGCTTGGCGGTCGACCTCACACCCGGTCCACAGACGAGTAGTCGGCGACAAGAGGTTCGTTCCAGCAGCTGCCAGACGGCTAATTTCAAGCGCTAAGAAACAGATATTACTGCGCATGCGCAGCTACTATGACGTGAAAAGCCTTGTTTGGTACTTGCACTACTGGAACGCTTTTTTCACTGTTTCTGGCTGCGGGCGAAGGTGAGTTTAAATAAATAATTAAAATACTTTCCTTCTTAATCACGAAGAAGTGTAAATGAGAAATATCTGATCTTAACTGGGATCGCAGTGACTTAGAAATAATTAAAAAAAAAAAAAAAAACACACTACAAACACCTCCTCTCTAACTCAGACCTTTCTTCGCAGGCGCAAATTGGCAGCTTGACCGCGCCTGAAATAAATTTCAGGGTAGCGTCTGGTTGCTTGCGGCAACTGCTGGAACACCAAACAGCCACACTCCAAGTAGCCAGAAGCGGGAGAAGGCACTGCTGGAACACAAATTCAGTGTTGCGCATGCGCGTCAAGCAATCTGGCAGCTGCAGGAACGAACCTAAGGTTTCGCTGCGCAGTAGAGCTGTGTCTGAGCCACAGACATACATTACTAGACTGGCAATGCCGTATACAGTATCATTGGTGTCAGTGAAGTCTCGCCGCCATGTTTCTATACTATAACGTGCGAGCAGTCGTGTGAGTTATTATAGAAAACAGTCGTAAAAATACGGATGAACTGACGTAACTATGCTGTCCTTAGAATTTTGACATGTAGGAAATTCGTGTTTTGTATATGGCTGAACTTTTTTTAAGCTTGAGTAAGCTCCAACACATACAGTAATGAGTTACATTGATTTGCTGTTATTATTAATCTGTTACCAATTTCATTCAACTTCGGATTTTCTTTCAGTAGCATAAGTGTACCCTTATTCTTTCGAGAGTTCTTACGAAATCTATAGTCTGCTTTGACACACACACACTAATGAGTCGCGTTTTCTGTTTTTATTAATCTGTTTCTAGTTTAGCTCAACTTCGGTTTTTCTTTTAATAGTATGACCGTTATAGATGTGTTACTTGTCGTGGATAACACACAGCTTCATTCTTGTTAGTGCTTTTAAGATAACTACTTCTGCTTCAACTGTATGTAATGGTAAAATTTTACCCATCATCCCGCCGACCTCTCATGATTATGTTGGCAACGCAAGAAAATGGTAGAAAGTCTTTGCCTAGACGTTAATGTTACTGTTTAACCGTACGTAACATGTTCTCATAACACGATTCGAAAATGCGTAAGTGTTAGTTCAAATGAAAATCATGTTCAAACCAACTAGTAAAGCTTACAACGTCATATCGACTAAGAAGATCAGAGTAGTACCGTACGGAAACTTTTTGACGTTAGGTGAGGCAAGATGGCGGCATCAAACTTCAGTCACAGAGGCAAGTTTGCCAGTCTAGTAAAGTATGTCTGTGGTCTGAGCACGACTCGAACTTTTCCAACAATTTACGTCACAGTTCGGGAAATCTCGGGATATGCTGGAACATTCGATCACGACGCTATCCAGCGATGTCGGAAGGTACTATCTCCACAACTTACATCGCTGTCACAGGCTAACACACACAGTCGTGAAACACACTGCTGTGAATGTTGTTACCAACCAAGGAGTTTAGAATGTAGGAAGACGCCCTTAAGCTGAGAAAATGAAGCCTGCCTCCGCCATATTGCTAAGTTTTGTAAAAGTGCTCATATTGTAGAGCTAATGTTTTATGTCACTCCCCCAGAGAGCTCACGGTTCTTTCGTGAGTACGTGCGTGGCGCGCGCGGGGATCCGAGCTAATGCAGTTTTCCTTTCTTCTTTACTTCCTGGACTGCATTTCCTTTCTCCCTCCCCTCCTTTCGTATCCCCAATCCTTCTCCTCCCCACCGGGGGGCTGATAACCTGAGTAGTTTAGTCCCTCTACCCCAACCAAACAGCCCAACCTCCACAGAAATAAAACGTCTGACTGTTTTTTGTCGTCATATCCAACGTAGTTAAAAGACTGCATATTAGCCGTTACATCAAATGTTTGTAGAGCTTATGGGACTTGACTACGGGGTCATCAGTCCCTAAACTTACAAACTACTTATGAACTAGCTAATACTAAGGACGGCACAAATATCCATGCCCGAGGGGGGATTCGAATCCCCGGCCGTAGTGGCCGTGCAGACTGTGACTGGCGCGCCGCAGAGCGCTTGGCCACCGCGGTCGGCAAATTAGCCGTTGATGAGTATTTATTATTGTTTATTCAAGAAAGTATTTGATAGTACATACTTTGCGGTGAACGTCAGTTCATTAACAGTAAGAGGGTCGAATTAATGCATAGTTTTAAAGGAGAAGTACAATTCCAGAATTGTACATGATGCCGGACAGGCTTCAAATGACGTATGTGCTCGGTATAGATAATGGCATCTCCCTTTATTCTAACGTCCTTGTTACCAACTGACAGCTGCAACTGTCCTAGCGGTGGGTGAGCCGAAGGAGTGATGTTTGTTTATAATTATTTTTATACGTAATTAACGAAATAGTTAGTATAATTTTTACGTTGTAAGCATCAGTAAACTACCAAGAGACGTCCATAATACGGAAATTAATGTAAGAGTAGCAGAATTTAACTGATTCAGTGATGTATAGAACACCATCATGAACGAATACGTGCGAATATGTGTATACCTGTATTTGCATCGTATTCCGCTGAAAGTAAGTAGAATATAACTATGAGAGAAACATAAATTTCTATTATGGTCTGCTCTTACCATAAGAGGCAGTTTTCTGAATCGTATCAATTCTGTGTGGATTCAAATGATTCGCACATTTCTACACCTCACTCGTCTTGCTTATATGTGCATATTCTTTTGAGTGTAATTATTTTAGCTTGTAAAACCAAGCTTGTGGTTCACCTGTAGCAGCAATTGAGGAATTGGTTTCTTCTGTGTTGGAAAACAGTTCGATTGATCTTCCGTTTCATTGCCACGTCTGTGACGTTTTTCCTTCAGCTGCAGCGCTGATGTCTGATTTTACACGTTTTGGTACGTTTGCACTAAGCCGCGCGCATCTTCATCAGTTGCGTGTTCGAACAGTTCGATACTGTATCTAGTTCTGTGCTGTATCGGGAAATGTCGGGCATGTTCGAATGCGAGTATCCTTTGCCCAGCCCTGCAAGTCACAGTACAGCTTACTCGTTGCATTACAGTATTCCGGATAGCCGAGCGTCTTAACACTAAGACGAGAATCAGCGAACTTCCTAAAAGGACCGTTACCGTTCATTCTGAACGGTGACGGTTTCTTTTGTACAGTTTTTCTCTCTATAATAAATAATTATTTCTTCTTTGTAACTGAAATTCTAATGCTTTTGCTTTTAATGTTACCCTCTAGTTCGCGTAACAAAGTAATTGTAAGTTGGACATTACTTTATGAAGGTTATGGATTTACGTTACCGACTGAGTATCTTTAAAAATATAAAGGGAAATAATTATCAAGTTGTTTTACTTTCTACATGACAATTTACTGATGTAAATTGGCGCGTAATGGATCAGGAGCGCAATCCAAAGATTTTATTGAGACCTGAGCCTATTATTTCAAAAAAGGGACTTAATCGTTTGTAGAATAAATGATTAAAAAAGCACTGACAAGGAACACTTTTGACCTCGAACACTCGGAACCGCATGAAACCATGCTTAAAATAACAGAGATATGCGTCAGTTGCATGCAAAAGGCCGCACTTGTCTGCTAGCGCCATTGAATGTTGGCGTTGTAGCTGCTCTGACCAGTGCTCCAGTTGCGTGAGTGGTGTAGCTGCAGTACGTATTTGTCTCCTGGAGTGTTCGCAAGCGAGTTACTGCGCAAACTGTGTACAGTGCAGTGATGCCACGCAGCCGGCCGCGGTGGCCGAGGAGACTGAGGCGCTCCAGTCACGGTCTGCACGGCCACTACGGTCGGGGTTCGAATCCCCCCTCGGGCATGGATATTTGTGCCGTCCTTAGTGTTAGCTAGATCATAAGTAGTTTGTAAGTTTAGGGACTGATAACACCGTAGTTGAGTCCCATAAGCTCTACAAACATTTGAACATTTGATTTTAATCCTACGCATGTGGTCGAAATATTAGCAACCATTTGCGACGTGATGAATATGGAAATGACGTTGAGGCAAGGGATAAGAAGTTCGCCGATATATTACACAGTAATTCAGTAATATCACGGCGACGAAACAGAAATACTCGGCGTTACGCTGGATAGATATACGAAATTTGAAGGACAAGAATGCCATTGACATACCACCATCATTTAAAAATGTAATTAATGTGGCTTTTGATTTCGGACTGTGTGAATGCGAAAGTGATTTGGAATGTGATGACGTGGCTTTAGTGAGGTGTGCACATTGTTCTATCCCGCTCTCCCGCTCCCGCTAACCACTTCATCGAAATTGCCGCAGCGGAGTGGCCGAGCGGTATGGTCAGATGCGCGAGGCCGTTCCCCTTCGGGGGTTCTAATCCTCCCTCGGGCATCGATGTTTTTCTTTAGTATAAGTTAGTTTATAAGTAATTTGTAAGTTTAGGGACTAATGACCCCGCAGTTAAGGCCCGTAAGCTTAACAAACATTTGAACATCGAAATCCCGCATTTGCACTTTGAGAACTATTACAAGCACTTTAAGGTGTGTGGTACTGATGTGTACGTGTGTTTTGCGCTCTTGAAGTACTTTAAGCAGAGAGTTTTTGTCGCTGCTGATAGAATATGTAATGATATGCGGACGCCATTAAAGTAAATATCATTTCTATCATATGGTATGATATCTTGTTATTTTGTTTCTCTGTTAAAATGTTACTTGAGGTACAATGCGGCGTTTTGTCCTGTTTATAACTGCCTGTTATTACAAGCATGGTTTCGTGCGGTTCCCAACGTTAGAGGTCAAAGGTGTCCCTTGTGAGATTACCGCCCAATAGAAATACCGGTAATCAATAGCATTTGATAATTAAACAGTATGAAGTTCACTGCAAACATTGACCATGCCAATGCACTAAATGTTACACAATTTTAATCTTATTAATTATGGTAGCAATGTATGTACGCAGTTGGGTGACAACATTTATAGTTAGGCCAAAGGTAGAAATTCTCCACGTTGAGATTTGCTGTGTGCTTGTAGCTGACGGGAGGCCAGCGAGCAGGCCGACGTTGGTGGCTTGTTCCAACTTAGGATTTTCCAGTTCGTTTCTGGTGAGGGGAGAGAGGGACAATGGCGAGTGCCAGGCACAGTGCAATGCACAAATATTGTAGCAATACTGGCATTTGAAGTAATACGATGCAGTTAGGAACCTTTAAGGCCCTCATTACAAAATAGCCTGTTGATAAATAAACAATACATTAGCTGATATAGTCACATCTAGCGTAATATGTTTAATTGACAATGAAAAGTAATAAATTACCAACGAAGACAAGACAGTTACACACAACTAGCATGGCAATGTTTGTTTATAAAAATAATATATTAACTATTTCCCATTTTATTTTCAATTAATCTTGTGTATTTTATCTTAAAGAACTCAGTTAAATCACTTATCTGTGACATAAGAAATTGCACGATTATGATAAATAGTAAAAAGTATGTTTATACCAATATAAAAACCTAAGAAGACAATTTATTTAATGTGTAGTGTAATTATTTTGATTTTAAGTAAAGATTTAGAAATGTATTGGCTGAGCGCTGTACGTTGGCAAATCGGTTAGAACAGCTCACATGCGGAAGTTGATGACGTAGGGGAAAAAACCCCGGCAGTTGAGCTTTTGGCGCGCGAACGCGCGAGGGCAGGAAGTGACGGAGTCGGGAGCACGTGGGGAGCTGGCCGGGCGGCGTCGCTCTGCATCAGTCGGCATGTGTATCTCGAGGTGGTGACTTTAGATTTGTCTGTGGCAATCGCCATGTGTGGTTGCTCGTCGTAGACTGCACCAAGTTAAATCGAGTGCTACTGTGTGTTTGTGAATATTTAGCCGGTGGAACAAGGTGTGCATCGCATTGAATTAAAGTGACTGTGATTTGTTAATGTAACACGTGTCGTCGTATAGGCATGAACATAAACGGTGTTTGAGACAGCCACGTGGTGTGAAATCAATTCGGGACAAATATTCATTTTGTCTGGGGGCTCACGAGCTATAACTTTATTTGGTAAATGTGTCGACGTACAGACGTATCAGCCACAGGGTTCTGAGATTGTGAAATAAACAACATAAAGTGAACTTTCACGTGTTTTCAAAAATAGTAGTTAATACACCCTTTTCTCTCATGAACTTGATTTTATTATGAATTTGTTTTGTTAATCATATGCAGGGAAGGAAAGCTGCGAACGAGTGATATCATCCCCTAGAAAACGAGTCAATCAGTCTCAATCACAGTTCTAGTGTTTTTGCATGTTTAGGAATTTGGTTCGCAGCTGGTGGTTGTGAGTTTTAAAAATTAATCTTTCCCAATTTTAAACTCTCACCCCGACCTTCACGCTTGCACCCTTGTGTGTCGGCTGCGGTGGCCGAGGAGACTGAGACGCTTCAGTCACGGTCTGCACGGCCACTACGGTCGGGGGTTCGAATCTCCCCTCGGGCATGGATATTTGTGCCGTCTTTAGTATTAGTTAGTTCATAAGTAGTTTGTAAGTTTAGGGACTGATAACCCCGTAGTTAAGTCGCTTAACAAAAAAAAAAATTTGTTCCTTGTAACTGTGGATTGATATTACATCTCTTTTGCACCTGTGAATGTCTTCTTTCTATCGGAAAACCAGAGCTGAAATAATGTTCTGCATCGATATGATGGTAGAAGCTTTACGACTGTTACGATCGATTATGTTGTGAGACCGTGAAATATTTAAGGAATTTTAACTTGAAAGGCCTCGGACTAATATTTTAAGGAGAAAATGTATTTGGTTCTTAACACTGGGTGAACACTGAAATTAATAGCAAACAATTTTCTCTTATGTTATCTGTGAAAACAAAATGACCTGGTTTGGGTAATATTAATTCTACAAACTCAATTTTTAACTCAGTCTCATTTTACAAACTGAAGTCTTGCATGGGTCTGACAATTCTGTTCCACTGATTAAGATGGTTCATCGTTTCCTTCAAAAACCAAATATCTTGGCGCGTGTCTTGATAGGCTCGTAACTACGATTTTTGTCTCGTTGCACTCATTATTACTGCTTAAAACATATTGCCAGTTCAGAAATGAAGTCTCCTTTGCTTCTTGAAGTATAGCACTTCATAACAAATGCTCCAAGCAGACTACAAATGATTTTCAGGAAACTGGACAGGGTCACTATAAGGAGTATATTTACCTCAAAGTAGGAACACGTTTATAGCCTTCTAATTACAGTTGCAGTCCGAACTGTGATGACATCACAGATCTTTAAGAGACAAGGCGTCACTTACAACTGCATTTGTAGGTTTCGCAGGGGAGGCACAACTTTTGCATTATTTTTTATGATCGTTTAGTTGACTCCGAAAGTAAATACATTTTTCCATAAATGTTGATTTTTTGTGATAGTATATTATACACCTTCAGCGAGTTTGACATCCGCACGCACATTCGTTTGTTTAATTAGTAGATTTAGCTATACCGTAATTGAGTTAATTAAATTTTCGTTAGCGTAAGCTGCACCGGATGAATTTCGCAACAAAAACAAAGCAATTATGATTCTTTCAATTGCACATCGGGTACAAACATTTCGGAAGACGTAACTGCAGTTTGACAGAGATCGATCGCAATTGAAATGGCTCTGTCACAGGCTGCTGCGAACGAAGCGACAGGTGCGTTACGCAGAGATATGAATTATTTGCTCTGTCGGCCAGCAAAAAAACTGCACTGTCACACGACTGTTTTAAATGACGTCGTATTTTTCACGGTAACGATGGACGCTTTAAGCTCCGTGCGGAATTTCACTCGGGCATTGTAGTTTCCGAAACTGCTTTGTTTCAGTTGTTCGGAAAAAAAGATTTCCATGGATGATGAATTTTGTGTTCCTTAGATAGCAAGATAAGCACATGCAGATGCGTCTGGAGCATCAAGGATTAAGAATATATTACATATTGTATAACAGTAGAGAATAACGATATTTTTCTCGTGGACGGCATGTTTTCAAGACAAATTTCAGTGCGCAGAATGTTACATGTTTTCTCTATTGCGCGCATGACGTCAGCGTATAAACAACCGTGCCGAACAGTACACTGTGGAAACTATATAGCAAACTACATAAAAGATGTCTCGAGACTGTAGAAAAACAGTCACCAATTAGGAAATTAGTTATCAAGGGCACCTTTACGGATGTAAACCTTTATTCTGACACGGATAAATTTACTTTATTGATTGCTTTGGTGTTAGAAAGAATGAATGCTGTTATACACACCATTGTGTGGAACTTCGTACTCGTAATGAAGATCTTCGGAGTCAGTTGTTAAGAACACGACGACTTCTGCTTGAGGAAAAAATTAATAAGGGGTATGTCGTGTCCAACGAAGTTACTCGTGTGTTGGGATAATTATGTTCACTCACTAAAATCAAATTTTCGATAGATTCAAGAGGACATGTGCAAATAGATTACTCTGCCTCTTATGCTGTGGAAATGTAATTGTCTGAACAAAAAAGGTTGGAATTTCTCAATCGGCAGTGACAACGTTGAGGGCCTGGATAAATCGCTCTTTTAGTTGCAGTCCTGACGTTTTGAAATATGTTTTAATTATGACGAAAATGCAGGCTTATGTTAGTAGGTAGGGAACGTTTACGTTTTTTCCTTTGACGAAATGAAGATTGATCGTAGGATTTTTTTTTATGACCCACAGAAAGACAGGGTGTTAGGACTCTACATAATATTTATTTAAAGATAAAGGTGGACCAATGAATTAAAATTTGTGATGCGGCCGGGAATCGAACCCGGACCTCCATGCTTACTAAGCAGACTTTTTTTTTTTTTCTCTCTCTATGTGTAGTTCTCTTTGTTGCGGACGCTGATCGTTTTTGTTCGAGGTTGCTCGTTGAATCGATGGCTCAGCTTTTATTATTATTATTTTTTTTTTTATTACAGAGGGCGTGGAACCCTCTGACCGGGCGCGCTGAGCCACGGCGCCCGGCTTAGACCACCGCACCACTAGCGATTAAGGCGCCTCGTAATTGTCTTCCCTCCACATTAGACTATGCCGAGGCGCCTTAGTCGTTATTGGTGCGGTGGTCGAACGTAAGACGTCTGCCTAGTAAGCATGGAGGTCCGTGTTCGTTTCCCGGCCGCATCACAAATTTTAATTCATTGCTTCACCCTTATCTTTAATGTCTTGGACATGTTCGAGACATATAACCGACTCAGGGTTTCTGAATTTATATTTAAATTAATATTTATTTGTTATTGCAGTTGACATGGAGAACGTAAACAGTTCTTTCCCTCATCCTAGTTACACTCAGAATGATGTGTGGTCATTCGTTGATGTCCCACATTTGCTTAAATTGTTAAGAAATCATTTGCTGGATGAAGGGGGCTGGGACATTCTTATGTTCATCCAACTCTAGCCGATGTAAGAGACAGACTAAGGCTATTATTGTTTGGTGCCAATGCTTTTGATTTTCCTGTATCTGATCATCTTTTGATGAACTAGCATTGTCAATGCCCGAAGGACAGAAAGAAATTGAGGGGATAGAACTGAATACAGAAAATTGAGTTCTTCAGCATCCGTGGGTTCAGACTGTAGCGTGGAGAGATTCCAGTACCTTGCCGGATGTGTAGCTCACCGGCGACGACAGAACGTTAGCAACAGCTGCCGAAGAGCTAATGGCAGTCCCAGAAAAAAATAAAAATAAAATAAAAGAGGAAAATGGCATGAAATATTACAGTAAATTGTTCAGAACGTAGTCTTCTTTGTTTGTTTGTTTGTTATTCTATCGGAACAAAGTGCGTGGTCATCAGTCCGTAGCTTATAAACTACACACACCCATGCCCCAGGGAGGACTCGAACCTCCACAGCGAGCAACCGCGCGCTCCGCAGCGAGACGCTTTAGACCGCTCGGCTACTTCACCGCGGCGTTTTTTTTTTTTTTTGTAAATTAAAAATCTCTATGCAGCTACGAACTATTTTGACATAGTATATACAGCGTAGAGTTGCATGTGATATTGTGTTTGTAAACATCTCTTGAATTTTGTCACGGCGTTACCAGTCTGAGCTTACAAATGTTTTTTGCATATTTACAAAACTGCCTCCCATCTTCACTAAAGAGGAGAAACGGCAATTAAACTCGTTTCTACTAATATAATCGTAATTTTTATTTCATTGCAATTATATTAATAGTTTCTGGTTATTGGTGTAAACAATTCACATTCTAAGTCGGCATCAGTGTGGTTGTGATCTGATATTTTACAGACGCAGAAATGTTCAAATGTTTGTATAGTCTATGAGACTTAACTATGGGGTCATCAGTCCCTAAACTTACAAACTACTTATGAACTACTTACGAACTAGGACGGCACAAATATCCATGCCCGAGGGGGGGGATTCGAACCCCCGACCGTAGTGGCCGCGCAGACCGTGACTAAAGCGCCTTAGTGCTCTCGGCCACCGCGGCCGGCACAGACACAGAGGTCATAGGCTACGATAGAACGTATCTTAGAAGTTGTAACTATATTTTAGGAGCAGAAAGGCAGTTTAGACATATAAAAACTGTTACTAAACAAAAACAAAACAAAACAAGAATTTCACAAAAGACTTGACGTAAACACGCATGCCGTATCGTCCACTCGTGAGCGCCTTCTTCCACGTTGACATCACAGTGCCAGCCAATGGCCAAGTAACTGACGTAATGTTAATTATATCTTACGAGAAGCACAGGAAATTGTAAAGCACCTCATGTTACGTAAACTATATTTCTTTAAAAAAAAAAAAAAATCTGTTTCCTATATTGGTAAATGTAAATCGCGTGGCGAGTACCTGTGGTGAAAAAAGTAGTTTTTTGTAGGAAGTTATTGTTCGCTTAATACAGAACCGTGAAGGAAATACTCTGAAGAGGAACTGCTGAAGAACAGACGAAAAGAGTCTAAGATTGATGAATCTGAAGTAATCGTGAAACACATTATAATCTGCTTCTAAATTATTAGTCTCTTATTTTAAATTTACAAGACGTTTTAGAAGTAGTTGTCTTCAGAAATTAAACAGCCGTTTTCTTGCTGCAATTCTTTTATTTCCTTCATACTCGTTTCGCCTCTTATGTGATGACATTATCAGTGGATTGTAGATCTGGAAATGTTCAAATGGTTGTAAATATGTAGGATTTAACTTCTTTGGTTCTTAGTCCTTAGACTTACAAACTACTTTAAGTTAAACTGACCTAAGGACAACACACACACTCATCCATGTCCAAAGGAGGACTCGAACCTGCGATAGCGAGCAACTGCGCGCACCGCAGCAAGGCGCTTAGGAGCGCTATTCTACTCCACCGCGGTTGTTATTAGATCACTACTAGTAGTATTTGCAAGACATTTTGCAAAAAAAAAAGTTCAAATTTTTGTAAATCTGTCGCACCAAACTGCGTGGTCATCAGTCCGTAGCTTACAAACTACTTAAGCTGAGGTAAACTAACCTAAGGACAACACACACACACAGACACACACACACACACACACACACACACACACACACCCATGCCCCAGGGAGGACTCGAACCACAGACGGCGAGCAACCGCGTGCTCCGCAGCGAGGCGCCTTAGACCGCTCGGCTACTCCACCACGGCGACATTTTACAGACAACGTGACTTACACTCTTTGATCTATTTTCGAAATAATATATTATTACGATAAGTAGTTCAGGAGATTTGAGGTCGTAAATAGTATTAAGAAACAGTGTAGATCAATATTTAGGGCTTCCACCGAGCACGGAGGCGCATTGATAACACAATTGACAGTGGTTCATTTTGTGTCCCAGCCTCGTCGCCGCTTTTGTGTCTCGTTTCCGTCGTAGGTGTCGTTGGCCGAGTAGAAAGACCGACACAGGAATAAAGGATGCACGCTTGTGCAGGAAGGAGGTGACCAGCCAGTGGGACAGCAGATACTAGAAACACTAGAGTAAATTAGAACGAGATATATATTTCTTAGAGACTTAGTAATATTAACTTTTACATAGCTCAGTACTGCAGAATGCTGATACATAGTTGAGCTAGAGGCCTGCCTAGTGCCTATCCGATAGCCAAGTCTTCACTGGTGCCTATCTGATTCCGAAGTGTTAACTGGTTCCTATCTCAGTCCCAAGTGCACGATGTCGTTCAGTCGTGGCCACGAGCGGAGTTGTAGCAGAAGGCGCTCGTGGCTGACGTCGTAAGAACGCCGCGCCGTGCGTGCATGGCGGCGCGCGGCGAAAGTAGGTGGCGCGCACTTTAGACTTGTGCGACACCACAGTTTCATGAAAAATTACCCCATCTTCGTTGCGTTTTCATTTATCACATAGTTACTAATACTTGTATTCGTGAGGAATTTTGCAGACAGTATGAACCATAGGCATAGCCAGGATAGCGGGAGGGATTTTCAATTAATGGACGTTTACCCTTAATAGCACTTCAAATGACAGTAATACTGTATATTTCATAATTCATTGCAATACAACAGAGGCACCTTGGTAAAGAAACCAAATTAGTAAAGCTCCTGAGAATCTACTTATTCTACGAAATAGGAGAAAGGCCTGTTACATAATGAAGATAGGCAAATGCGGATCGAAAAACGGATGGCAATCAGAATGACAATGCATAAACCTGCTGTCAATGACCAAAAAATAAGTGTACATATGCTCCTTGACTTGATAGTAACCTTGATTCTTTTATTTAGGAACATCAGGAAATATTACTGACGAAAATTGTGATTTGACTGACACTGAAATTACTAATAGTGGTGTTGAAATACAGCTCGGTCCCCAAAACCACGATGAAGATCCAGGGCCCGACAGGTTACTGACAGCTTCTACACGATGTCCTCTTTAACATAATTTACCGTGGGTGCCTTGACCAGGGAATTGTTGCTAGTGCTTGCAAAACAGGCAAGTCGTACTAATCTATAAGATGCCGTAATGAGTAACATAGAAGTAGATATCATCGGAGTAGTGCAGCAACTAAAATCACTTAATAAGAACAAGTCTTCTGGTCCGGATTGTATACCCATTAGATTTCTATCTGATTATGCTGAAGCGATAGCTCCTTACTTAACAGTCATATACAACCGCTCTCTCATAGAAGGATCTGTACCAAAAGATTGGAAAGTTGCACAGGTCACACCTATATTCAAGAAAGGCAGTAGGAGTAACCCTCTAAACTACAGGCCTATTTCATTGACGTCAATTTGCAGCAGGGTTTTGGAACATATCCTGTATTCAAATATTATGAATTATCTCGAACAGAACGATCTATTGACCCAAGGTCAACACGGATTTAGAAAATATCGTTCATGCGAAACACAACTAGCTCTATATTCACACGAAGTGATGGGTGCTATCGACAAAGGTTCGCAAATCGATTCCGTATTTCTTGATTTCCAGAAAGCTTTTGACGCCGTACCTCACAAACGGCTTTTAATCAAATTGCGTGGTTATGGTATATCGCCCCAAATTTGCAATTGGATAGGGGATTTCTTGTCAGAGAGGACACAGTTCGTAGTAATCGATGGTAAGGCATCGACTAAAACAGAGGTGATATCGGGCGTTCCACAAGGTAGTGTTATTGGTCCTCTGCTATTCCTTATTTACATTAACGATTTAGGGGAAAATCTAAGTAGCTCTCTTAGGTTGTTTGCAGATGACGCCGTCATTTACCGTCTAGTAAAATCATCTGAAGATCAAAACCAACTGCAGAACGATCTGAATAAGATATCAGTATGGTGTAAAAATTGGCAATTGACTCTAAATAATGAGAAGTGTGAAGTCGTCCACATGAGTACGAAAAGAAATCCGTTAAACTTTGTTTACAACATAAATCAATCAAATGTGAACGCCGTAAACTCCACAAAATACCTAGGAATCACTATTACTTCAGACTTAAACTGGAAAGAACACGTAGATAATATCGTGGGAAAGGCGAACCAGAGACTGCGTTTTATTGGCAGAATCCTTAAAAGATGCAACAGAACTACTAAAGAAACTGCATATACTGCGCTTGTCCGTCCATTTTTGGAGTATTGCAGCCCAGTGTGGGATCCTTATCAGGTGGGTTTGACGGAGGACATCGAAAGTGTCCAAAGAAGGGCAGCTCGTTTCGTATTGTCACGATACAGGGGAGACAGCGTTACGGAAATGATACAGGATCTGGGATGGGAATCATTACAACAACGGCGCTTATCGCTGAGGCGTGGGTTACTTGCGAAACTCCAATCGCCAACATTCTCCTCCGAATGCGAAAATATATTGTTGACTCCCACTTACATAGGTAGAAATGATCATCAGAATAAAATACGAGAAATCAGAGCTCGAACAGAGAGATTCAGGTGTTCTTTCTTCCCGCGCGCTATTCGAGAATGGAATGGGAGATAAATAGTATAATTGTGGTTCGATGAACCCTCTGCCAGGCACTTAAATGTGATTTGCAGAGTATCCCATGTAGATGTAGATGTAGAAGAAGCAGATAAATTTTAATGAAGACACCAGCGAAAATACTGAGTAAACTGCTTACTGTTTCTGTTGTAATCACCATAATTGTTAGTACACTTGACCCCCTGTGAGACAAGATGGTAAATTCCTCCTTGCAGATATGTCTGCAGTTAGCTGCAGGACCCTTGTCTTTTACTGAGGTGTGCATATCTTCGTACGAAATATACCGATGACCACGATGTCTTTCTTCAAGGGCTTCAAAAATACGGCAATCGCATGGCGAGAAACGGGGAGTATGTGGAACATGTGTAACGGATTCCCAGTCTCGCCAAAATGTAGGCGGGCTTTATCCAGATACAAAATGCTAATTTTCATTTATTTTTGCTTTATTAAGATTTCGGGAGGGTTTGAACCCCAGAACCCCTCCTCGTCTGGCTCCGCCCTTAGTGTGAACGTATACTGCTGGACGTACCAGAAACTTTTTATCGACGTACAACGCATCAGGAGGCAAGGCGTTATAAACAAGGTTCATGAAAAATCACTTCACCACGCATCAGGTTTTAATCTAAAACGTCTCTACTACTAACTCTGCCCACAACGCATTTCGCACTCGGCTTTGTAATGTTCCAAAGTAACTGGAAAATTATGCAGTATTATTAAAGGCCTCAATGATGCAGAGATATAAGAACTTTCGTGGGTGAAAACAGGACTTCAGGCTGAAATGAGCTGCAGATACTTATTCAATGGGCAACAATGCGGCAGAAGCCGATAGACAGATGGACAAGGATTACATGTACGGGTACTGCGGTTAGCAGTCAATATAGGAACCGTCTGGGACAGTTATAGGGTACTACTGTCCTTGAAGAAAGGAGACACGAGAGGTTAGCGTCCTCTTGTACATCAAACAAAAATAAGTAGTAGTTGTCCGTGAGCTATATATTATTAACCTACTAGTTACGGCACTAGACTCAGATTCATACGTAGCTGGTTCTGCGTCAGTCTCCACGATTTTGGTCTGACTCAGTCTCCACGATTTTGGTCTGACTTAGGCTCCACTATTTTGGTGTAAGCTTGGTGTTGACATGAACTGTTACATCTGACAGATTAAAAATGTGGTCCGCACCAGGTTTCGAACCTGCAACCTTTGCTTTTGGTGGGATAGTTTTCCAAGCTAGACTCACGGCCCGTTCCTATGGCTTTTACTTCTGCCGGTACCTCCTCTCCAATCTGGCTACCGTTACAAAAAGACCCTCTGCGTAGCTTTCTGGTCTAGTAGTTCCAGCAGAAAGGGTACTGCTGAGGAACGGCTCTTAGCAGATTAAAATCGTGCGCTGGGCCGGACCTCGTACACGAGGTGTTTGCGTTCCCCTTCGTATGCTTTGAACAGGAAAAGTGTTGCATAGTACACATCTCAAAGCAATGGAGTTGAATGCCGTCAGCTGCATTCAAGCACGGACATGCATGTGCTGTTTAGAATCTTTTTCTGAAATATTCCCGTTGTCTGTTCATTCGCGATAGTGTTGCGATTTACGTTAATATTTTACTCTGTTTCAAAGTACTCAAAGTAGTTTCATCTACCAGCAAAGAAATTGTAGACATGTTGTGTAATGAGGAAAGAAGCTAGAGACAAGTCGTATAATAAGAAATATAACATAGCTACATTGTATGATTCATTCCACTGTGAAAATTTTGCTTTACAGATACATCAAAATAATGTAAAATTATGCACAATATAGCATTCTTACAGTTGTTGCTGTGATGTAATGCTGAACCGTTATCTAATGGACGGATATAGCACACAAATTGTTTCCAAAATAATGCTCTTTAGTTGTAATGTGTTTTTTCGGTTAGTGCAGTCTGAAGTGAGATAGAAGAGAACTTGAATCGTTTTATTTTAACCAAAACTGATTTCTGATGCTTGTTAACCTTTCATTTGGGTGATACATCGGGACATAAAAAATATCGACTTTTATCGATTTGTTGATAAAAGTACACTTTTACATAGAAACCGACGGGATTGGCTGTGCCGCGGCGGAGCGGCCGAGTTCATTGAGGCGCTATGCTACGATGTGCGAGGCCGTTCTCCGTCAGGGAAAATTTATGTGAACGTCTTATCTATACTCATTTATTGCAAAATGTACTTTAAATATTGTTGCTATTCGTCCATATGCAAGTAAACTAAATGCTGTTTTCTCTTTTGTTTCAGGTATGTACCAGGGCACGTCATCTTAGCGTAAGTCAGTTTTCACAGTATTTTTGTCATCGTCTATCTATCTAGTTATACAGCAAATCTAGATTATATCGCTCTTTGCCATGTTGGTCCTTGCTGACCCAGAGCTCTCTTTGGTAAATTTTATGACACGGCAGATATCATTATCACATGTTGCCATTTCTTCAAAGATGTAGTTGAATGTGGTGCTTTTTGTTCATTTTTTTCAATGTGTATTTCTCACAGCTATTTCCTACCATATGCTGGATAAAATTCGCACAGAGCAGACAAGGATGATGATGATGGTAGGGGGATGCTTGGCCTCTGTTGGTCGAGCTGATCTCTACGAGATTGCGAGAGTAACTCGGGCGTCCGTTTCTTGATTGTCGTGAGTGCACTCGTGTTCTCTCGATAATCCATTTTTAGTCCGGGGCAAGTCCCGGAGATAAATTAAATTGGTCCCAATCCCCCGGTTCCGATCAAGGTTTTCGGGAGGTTTTCCTTGGTTGTAAGGCGTATGCCGGAACTGATAAGCCCCTCCCACTTATTCCCAATTGGGATCCCCTTTGCCCCACTATCAGCTTGTCTGATAATTGACAAGGATGATACAGGTAACATGATAATATTCAAATTTATCGGTTTATGGCAAACCACAGGAAAACCCGCGACACGGCGGGAAGGTTTGCCGGCGTCGGTTCGAATCCGCCCAGGGTATTAATGACTTCGGGCCGGTGTGCCGGCCAGCCTGGATGTAGTTTTAGGCCGTTTTCCACATCCCACTAGGTGAATAACGGACTGGTACCCGCCTCAGTTATACGATTCGTGAACCTTTACAGAAAAATTCGGATTATTCACATCTATAACACACTTACAGTTTTGAACGTGGCTTTTATCCGAGGCAGCAACCGTGATAGCTTTTTATTCTAGTAAAATTTTGCAGCCCATAAGTTGCGTAGTAAATTATTAATAACATTTTATCACGGTTTATTCATAAGAAGTTTCTATAAAAACGGATTACATAAGACGTAAAGCAAGAAATGCTCTTGTCACGTAAGATTATTATCAGACGGTCATAAAACTTAGCTAGTTGGTTAGAGAATTGTTTACCATAAGTATGACAAGCCACCAAAGGTTGCTACGAGTTGTTCCAGTTGGTGGTGACATTTGCTGGATGCACTCGAAAACAGTGGACCAAAGGCAAATAATTCCTTGTACGAACATTATTTAACCTAACTCGAACAATTTGCGCTAGGCTAGCTCTTAATAAACAGACAATGAAAACCACAAAAGTAGAGAATGAAAATGTTTGAAAGGTTCTGTGACAGAGGTGGTCTTAAGTATAGTGATTTGTATTGAGAAGGTTCTCTACAGAACGGAAGAAGAGTGAAATATTTGGCAGGAAAAGGGACTCGATGACAGCACATATTTAACAGCAGAGGAGACAACTTTGATGGTACTGGAGGCACCTGTATAGAATAAAACATGTAGGGGAAGCCATAGGTCGGAATATTTGTACCAAATAACTAAGGACGTTGAGGTGTATACACCAGTCCCAGCTGAAGATGTTCAAAGGGGCCAAATTGCTAAGGGCATCGGTCCTTAGACTTACAAACTACTTAACTGATTTTCACTACAGATAACACGCGCACATACACATGTTCAAAGGAGGATTTGAATCTCTGGCGGGAGCGCCCGCGAAATCCGTGACGTAGCGCGCTATACCCCGCGGCCATCCCCGTGCGACAGGTGAAGATGCTGATATATTAAATGAAGTGGCAAAGTAATAAGGCTGATAAAAAATGAGAACAATATATTCTTGAGAACAACACGAAAAAAAACTGGGTTGTAATGCTGCTTTATTATTTTTTTCTATAAGTATTAATAAAAAAAGAATTGAATGTTCGTCAACACATCAATAGCAAGTACACTGTAAAATTAATTAGTCTACGGTATGTCAGAGACTAATTTTACCTTGATGATGATCCAAATAAGCGTTGTGCGGTGTTATGTTCAACGCGACGGTAAGTTCCGGTAAACAAAACTTTCGCATTATTACCTTTGGTTAATTAAATTACTCTATTAAGCGAATCACTGACTGACGTTCATCGTATTGCTCTTCGAGCTGCTCCATAACAATTACTGAGATTTGTTTACCTGTTTAAATGTCGCTAGTCTTTAACCGATATTAATTTTGTCCAAATTACTGGCAACGCATGCTAATAGGTGATTAGTTACTCGAAGCTGAGTTCCAGTTAACGCCGTACAGTCACAGATAAAGAGATAAATAGCATTATTACAGCTATTTACGCTTCTGGCTCATGGGAAATATTGCAACGTTGCCTAGTAACGGACGTATTGAAAAATGGTTTGGAAACCGAAAAATGAAAACCAATCGAAATGGCGCAATGGTTCAGGCATTCGTCTCGGAATCTTAAAAATTTGGCTGTTCAGTTTTCTCCGTTGCCAATAGATTTTGTGTGATTTTGTTACGTTTCTTAAGGGGGATGCGGGGATGCCTCTTCCGAAAGAACAGTTCATTAGGCTCTAATTCCAAATAACGAGCGGAATAACTATTGACCGTTTAAGCAAACCTGTGAGATCTATGCGTACCGTATATCAGCCAGATTAGAATCAGCTCACAGCCAAAAATAAACAACTGAAAAGACACATCACAAAACTAATTCTTTATATGTTTTTGTCTAGTTAAGCCTTGTTGACTGACGTGGGCGTTAAAATATTAAAGAAATGTTTGTTAATTAAACAAGAATATGCCTCTAAGAGAGACAGTTCCATCTGGGTATCTGATTGTTAGAATTACTTTATATTTATAGTACAGTAATTTCAGAACATAAATATCAATCAGCCAAAGCCATTCGACGCAATTCTCAAAAATTCTCCAGAAAACGACTGAAGTTTCGTAAGTACCCGACAGTACCAGTAATTAAAACTGTTCCAGCGTGTCGGTGTAGCTCAGGTGGGAGCGTACCAGCCTTACAACCATAGAGTTAACTGTTCCAATCCCGCTGTGATATATATTTGGAAACGATTATATATATATAATCATTTCCAAATTCAGTTATATAAAACTTTTAGGATCTCTAATTCCACGTTCCAACTGCGTGGTCATCAGTCCGTAGCTTACAAACTAATTAAACTAAGCTAAACTAACCTAAGGACCACACACACACACACACACACACACACACACACACACACACAAAACACACACACACACACACACACATATCCGCCGCGGTGGAGTAGCCGAGTGGTCTAAGGCGTCTCGCTGCGGAGCGCGAGGTTGCTCGCCGTGGAGGTTCGAGTCCTCCCTGAGGTATGGGTGTGTGTGTTGTCCTTAGGTTAGTTTACCTAGGTTTAAGTAGTTTGTAAGTTACGGACTGATGACCACGCAGTTTGGTCCGATAGATTTACAAACATTTGAACACACATATCCATGCCCCAGGGAGAACTCGAACCCCCGACGGTGAGCAAGCGCGCTCCGCTACGAGGTGCCTTAGACCTCTCGGTTATTCCACCGCGGCTCTAATTCCACGCGTTGTGTTAGTTTCTGTTTACGTGTATGTTGACTAGCTGAACACCTTGACGTCAACTAATGTTCAAAATGTTTGTAAATCTATCGGACCAAACTGCGTGGTCATGTCAGTAGCTTACAAACTACTTAAACCTGGGTAAAATAACCTAAGGACAACACACACACCCATGCCCCAGGGAGGACTCGAACTTCCACGGCGAGCAACCGCGCGCTCCGCAGCGAGACGCTTTAGACCGCTCGGCTACTCCACCGCGGCTGACGTCAAGTCTAAATGTTTCAAATGTTCGTATAGCTTATGGTACTTAACTACGGGGTCATCAGCCCCTAAACTTACAAACTATCTATGAACTAGCTAACACTAAGGACGGCACAAATATCCATGCCCGAGGGGTGATTCGAACCCCCGACCGTAGTGGCCGTGCAGACCGTGACTGGAGCGCCTTAGTCCCCTCGGCCACCGCGGCCGGCTGACGTCAACTAAAATGATGTATGAGTAGGTTAGCTGCTTGGAAAGCCATTAGTGACTGTGGTGGTGACTTTCCAAACATAGCGTCGTAGCTCTTCACAAACTGAACAATCAAAGACTGCTGTCGTCAATTGAACATCACTGAGAAAAGTGTGTAGTAATGAAAGGAAATTGTTGACAAGTAAATACATTTTTTCAAAAATTGGAGCACCCTCGTATGATGACGGCTGATATCCGTTCCGAATGGAACTGAAGTTTAATAATCGGATATACATTATGTTAGGATCGTTTTCACGAAGTTGATAAATTACTGTCTGGCGCTTCACGGTGCAACACCTTCCGTATTTTCGTTTGCAATGGCCACTGTCACGCGGAAGCGGGAGGCAGCTTGTGGTCGGTGTGTGGAGGAAGTGGCAGCTTATGAAACGCATATCCCCCCGACTCCGGGGCGCGAGCGTTTCGGAATACACGCCAAGTGCATCAGAAGGCGGGTGCCGCCTTTCTCACGACCCTGGTGATCGATGGGCTGCGTGAGGAAGGGGAGGGGTGCAGGGGGCATCTGGAGCCGACTCATCCTTACAAACAGTCTCTGGCTGCCGCCTCGTATTTGTATTTCGTCGACAGCTCTGCCACGCAACATACGTCGTATGATATCTGCCGAAGCTACTCACACGTGACATCGACCTACAGTGAGGTGACACGAGGCACTGGGTAGCAATATGCGCAGACACCTTTGCTGACAGTGCGACGTAGAAAATGTATTAAAGCACGGACACTGGCAGAGCTGTTGGTATCTTGGGGACGTTGATGGAAGTAACTGGAGCTGCAATCTCTGAATTAAAGATAAAAGTATTAACTCCCATGAGGCACCGACTAAAATTTTTACCTAACACTCATCTGCAAATCTTCTGTCCCAGGAAACTGAACCTTTTTTTTCTTTTCAGCAGGTGTTCCGTTGCCAAGCAGGTGATTAATTTAAAGAATGGGAAATTAAGGGAACCTACAGACAATGATAGTCGCTAGAGCTGGCTGAAATATTTAAATCTCTAGTTTATTTTCAATTCATTCTGTTTATCATTTTGTTCTTTTATAAAACAATTAAGATTGATATTACATTTTTCTTCAATATCACGAATCCAGTAAGTTTTGGCTTAGTATCGTGGATCTGAGAATTTACGATACACACACTGTCCTCAATTGTTTCCAGTCGATCATTAGTTTAAGCATTTTTGAAATAGCTACCGTAACATCACTTCCTACTTTTTCTAGTTTAGCACTGAATTTTGTGTCTAACTTCCAAATACACTCTTTTAATTTGGACACTGTTTGGGAGATCGAATGTTTGTCTTACTAATGTTTTAATTCTGTTTTTCTCTGACTAATTTTCATCTCTAAATCAGATATTGTTTGAACAATCATATCAGAACTCGATTGACTAATGTTCTGATTCTCTGTTTTCATTTCTAATAACTGAAAATATTGTATTTTTTCACTTATTTCCGTGTTTGCTGCCATGTTACTATCTACACTGTCAGTTTGGTGCAAAACGAGAGAAACTAAGTCTTGCTGTATGCCGCGGCGGAGCGGCCGAGCACATTGGGGTGCTATGCTACGATGCGCGAGGCCGTTCCCTGTCGATGGTTCGAATCCCCCCCCCCCCCTCGGGCATGGCTGTTTATGCTGTCTTTAGTATAAGGTAGTTGATAAGTAGTTTGTAAGTTTAAGAACTGATGACCCTGCAGTTAAGTCCCATAAGCTTTACAAACATCTGAACATCATCCCTGCTGTTTATTTGAGATCGCTGTAGAGCTTGAAATGCCACACACTCCGACACCACTATCAAAGTCAGAAGCCGTTGTCCTCTCCCTCATTTTCTCGTATTTCACAATCAACAGAAAAGGCTCTGCTAAAGGTATACTACGCCTTCCACATCACTGACAACGGGTTGTAAACAACGCTCGTGACTTCTTCGAAGGACAGTAACAGGTGCAAACATGTAACACTTTTGTATCGGTTGTGAATAAATAGTTGCCACTGTTTAAGTTCCAGCCCTCGTATATTCGGAATAAGGCATATGAGAGGTAGCCCTGTCATAAGTATTCATATACAGAAAATTGCTCAATGAATACAGCTACTGGGCGAGAAATAGATTTGCTGTAGGACAAATCGGTAACATATTGATTTACATATTAAGACAATTATGACCACTCCTCAGAGAGCCCAAAAACGAAATAGAACTAGCCATGGGTTACGCAAACGATCACAGAAACAGGGGTAGGACAAAAGTAACCACATACCGTTTTGCAGCAACCGAGTCTGAATGTTTATATGCAGCGATAGCACTATCACAACCGTCAGAATGGCGGAGTATGTCGAAGCCCGATACATCAGTCCGTCGCGGCTGGCTATCACAGACTGCTCCCAAGTAATGAGAAGCGCGTGCTACTAAATTACGAAAAGTGAAGTACGCCGTCGTCGAGATGCTGACACTTCTAGAAATATTTGTAAATCTAAGGGACTTAAGTGCTGCGCTCATCAGTCCCCAGGCTTACGAATTACTTACACTAACTTATTCTAAGGACATACACCGGGTTCGAATCCTGGACCAAATTTTCAAGTTCGTCGTTGAATTTATTTCGACGCCCCGAAACGGTCGAAATGTTTAAATACGTCTGTTTCGTAAATTTACGGCCGTTACTGTCAACAAATGGTGTCTGTTCTTTCGGGACATATCAATAAAAATTATAATACAATTACATATTTTTGACGAGGTTAAAATGAAATCAATCGCAATTTGCGATCACTAATGGCTTCACTGTACTAGGTTTAGATGTAATACCAATGTGCGGCGAATGAAAATTTGTGCCCGGTCGGGATTCGAACCCGGGATCTCATGCTTACTAGGCCGACGCGTTGAACACTCCGCCACCGAGGTATTACATCTAAACCTAGTGCAGTGAAGCCATAAGTGATCGCAAATTGCGATTTACTTCATTAAAAACTCTTAATAATTTTATTAAAGTATCAATGTAGGTGGCAGCTATAAAATAAGGGGATATGCCTAGTTTCCACCAAGTGACTATTTTCCTACTAAGTGAATATAGCGGATTTAACCGATTCCAGAGCAGCGGCCATTTCCGAGTCGCAAACAACTTTTGCAGTGGCGGCGCGCCAGCGGTGCGAAACAGAGTTCCATTTGGCGAGCACGGGTGGCCATCAGCACGTGCGGCCATAAAACCGCAGTTAAATTAGCGCCAACTACGCGGATGTGTGAAGCGCTGCGATGCGAAAACGGTCGCGTGCGGCGTGGCATGTGTGCTGCCGGGCGACCGCACGCCATTACACAGCGCGGCCGCTGCCGTTGCCAGGAGCAACAGTTCCGCCAGGGAGTTACCGTAGCTTCCAGAACCAGGCGATCGCCGGGGACAGGGGAGAAGGCGGCTCCGCTGTTTCGTCCCCCTCAGTGCCGGAGCACACCCCACACTCAGTCGTTTCCCCTCTCCGCATATCCGGATTCTGAATTTCAAAATAGCTGCCCATCTGTTCACGGCAGACACATGTTTCTCTACCTCGATGTGTGTGTGTGTTTTTTTTTTTCTCTTTCTGTAACGGCGATCTCAGTGCTGTGTAGGTAGTTTCACAACACATGTATTCCTGTTCTAGAGAGGGACGCGTTCCAAATTCTCGTATCGTAGTAAAGCATTTACGATCAGTGAGTCATAAAACTTTGGCTTTCTAATTTACGCATTGTGTCACTTTCCTGTCGAGAAGCCATTAGGTGATACACACCACTGGACATTAAAATTGCTACAACGAGAAGAAATGCAGATGATAAATGCGTATTCATTGGACAAATATACTAGATCTGACATGTGATTACATTTTCACGCAATTTGGCTGCATAGATCCTGAGAAATCGGTGACCTGAACAACCACCTCTGGTCGTAATAACGGCCTTGATACGCCTAGGCATGGAGTCAAACAGAGCTTGGATGGCGTGTACAGGTACAGATGCCCATGCAGCTTCAACACGATACCACAGTTCATCAAGAGTAGTGACTGGCGTATTGTGACGAGCCAGTTGCTCGACCAGCATTGACCAGACGTTTTCAATTGGTGAGAGATCTGGAGAATGTGCTGGCCAAGGCAGCAGTCGAACATTTTCCGTATCCAGAAAGGTCCGTACAGGACCTGCAACGTGTGGTCGTGCATTATCCTGTTGAAATGTAGGGTTTCGCAGAGATCGAATGAAGGGTAGAGCCACGGGTCGTAACATATCTGAAACGTAACGGCCACTGTTCAAAGTTCTGTCGATGCGAGACGTGTAACCAATGGCACCCCATACCATCTCGCCGGGTGATACGCCAGTATGGCGATGACGACTACACGCTTCCAATGTGCGTTCACCGCGATGTCGCCAAACACGGATGCGACCATCATGATGCTGTAAACAGAATCTGGATTCATAAAAAAATGACGTTTTGCCATTCGTGCACCCTGGTTCGTCGTTGCCTACACCATCGCAGGGGCTCCTGTCTGTGTTGCAGCGTCAAGGGTAACCGCAGCCAGGATCTCCGAACTGATGCTGCTACAAACGTCGTGGAACTGTTCGTGCAGATTGTTGTTGTCTTGCAAATGTCCCCATCTGTTGACTCAGAGATCGAAACATGGCTGCCCGATCCGTTACAGCCATGCGGTTAAGATACCTGGCATCTTGACTGCTAGTGATGCGAGGCCGTTGAGATCCAGCATGGCGTTTCGTATTGCCTCTCTGCATATCATTGCACACTCCCCTGCAGAGTGATAGTTTCATTCTGAAAACATACCTTACGCTGTGGCTAAGCCATGAATCCACCATATACTTTCTTCCGAAAGTCCTAGTCTTGCAAGTTTCGCAGGACAGCTTCTGTGAAGTTTGGACAGTAGGAGGCGAGGTACTGGCAGAATTGAAGTAGTGAGGGCGGGCCGTGAGTCGTGTCGAGATAGCTCAGTGATAGAGCGCTTGCCAGCGAAAGGCAAAGGCCACAGGTTCGAGTCCCGGTTCCGGTACAAAATTTTTTATCTGCTAGGAAGTTTCTGATAATACCTGTTTCTGCTTACTTATAGTCGGGCCCGGTGGTCTTGGGGTAAAGTGCTCGACTGGAAACCGAAAGGTCGCGGGTTCAAAACCCGGTCGGACATCAGATTTTTTCAGTCTGCACTTTAACCCATCCTTCACCTCTCAACGATGTGAGGAGTCGCCAGAAACGACACGTGGTTCGGATTCCACGTTAAGCTGTAGGTCCCCTTTCCCCGGTTGGATAACTGGGGTAGGCTACGGACACGCAAGTCGCCGAAGTGGCGTCCAATCGAAAAACTTGCACCAGGCCACTGAGCCACACGAAATTATTATTATATTCTGATTACTTATTTCTACGCTCCGCTCCACTTTGAACAAGCTACCTCGTTCAACCTGTCCGAAAGAACGAACACCACATACAACCTCTGTCAATGAAGTTCGATGAAATAGTCTCGTAACATTAACATAGATGAACTATGACCTCTAGTTACCTTACTGCCCTTCGAAACAGTGACCTGTCACGACTATGCACCGCTGAGCACTGAGATACATGTCCTGGTAACTTTACGCGAACTCTTCCTTTGGGATGGTGTTCAAAAGCCTCGTCACGTTGCCTTGGATATCAGGAATATCGTCAAATCTCTTTCAAAGCGAGTTTGAGTCGGGAGAATAAGTAGTAGTCTGGAGGAGCGAGATCGGCGATTGTGGTGCATTTTCAAGTTGCTAGACAACGCTCGCCCTCACTCAGCCAATGTCGTCAAGCCACGTGAGAGTAGCCGAGCGGTCTGGAGCGCCATCTTGCGGATCGCGAGGCCTCCCGCGGCGAAGGTTCGAGTCCTCCCTCGGGCATGGATGTGTGTCTTGTCCTTAGGTTAGTTTACCTTAGTTTAAGTAGTTTGTAAGCTACGGGCTAATAATCAAGCAGTTGAGTCCGATAGATTTACAAATATTTGAGTAATCTGAAATGTCGTCAAACAGTTCCTGGCAAAAAAATGGGGTGGTGCAATTTGAACATCTACCATACTCGCCGGATCTCAATCCTCCAGACTTTTTCCTATTCCATCTACTCAAACTCACTTTGAAAGGAAAGATATTTGACGATATTTCTGACATCCAACGAAATGTGACGAGGCTTTTGAACACAATCCCAAAAGCAGACTTCATGCAATGTTTCTCGGTCATGCATCGTAAAGCTAAGCGGTGTAGAGTTATTGGAAGTGACCATTTCAAAAAAATGTTCAAATGTTTGTAAATCTTTCGGACCAAACTGCGTGGTCATCAGTCCGTAGCTTACAAACTATTTAAACCTAGGTAAACTAACCTGCAGACAAACACACACACACATGCCCCAGGGAGGACTCGAACCTCCACGGCGGGCAACCGCGCGCTCCGCAGCGAGGTGCTTTACACCGCTCGGCTACTCCACCGCGGCCCTATATAGGTTAAGTCTAGTTAACGATAGCAGACTTTCGTATTTTTACAAAGGACAGTAAGATAGCTGTAATTCATAGTTCATCTACGTTAATGTTACAAGCCACAGAACTTTATTGTCATAGGTTGTATATAACGTACGTTCATAAAGCCTGTAACTGCTGCTTATATTTCTTTCTTCCACAAAATGAAGTTTCGCAGCTGCGAACTCTCAGCCTTCAGCTCTCAGGCTTCAGCTATTCCTCATAAAGAGGAATGTTAAATTTGTTACTACCGTGTTAATCGTTTCTAAGGTATTTTTTAAGTACTGAAATACTTACATCCGATCAACGACAACTTCTTTAACAAATATATTTTATTTCGCTAGAAAATTTTCTGTCAAAATTTTCCTAATCCTTTTATGTATCCACACTTAAATGTCCGTATCTTCTATCAGTAGAAAGATAGAACATTGGAAATTTAACTTTCTTGATAATTATTAGATGGTCAAATAGGCGAATCTGTTCGTGTTTAAAAAGACTGTGAGACAGAAATGCGGAGAACCAAGTTGCTCCAATCTTCATTCCGCTTTAGTAAAACTTGGAAATCAACATATCAACAAATTTTGATTATTTTCATCGAATGGAAATTGGTACTATTGGCACAAGAAAATTAGTTTTTTTGGAGGGGGAGTCTCAGGAAACTACGAATGTAACGAACACTACTGGTGTGCTCTTGGTTCCTTATTACAGAGTTCGAAATTTAGTGGTCTGATAGGCCGTTTGTTTGGTATATTAGACACGATTTGTTATCGTAGTAAGATACTTTCTACCAGTCTACTATATCTGAAAGTGAGTGTTGGTAGTTCGGAAGTGTGGTACGCAGCGTGCATAACAACATCAAACCGAAACCCAAGATACGCACTGGCCGGCCGCGGTGGCCGAGGGGACTGAGGCGCTCCAGTCACGGTCTACACGGCCACTACGTTCGGGGGTTCGAATCCCCCCTCGGGCATGGATATTTGTGCCGTCCTTAGTCTTAGCTAGTTCACAAGTAGTTTGTAAGTTCAGGGACTGATGGCCCCGTAGTTATGTCCCATAAGCTATACGAATATTTGAAACGCACTGTAATACAGTGGCCACCCGTGATACTAGAAATCGCAAACATTGTCTAATCGACTTTGATACTACGATCATTTAATAGAAGACGTAATTGCCTTATTGGAGAGATAAGGCAGCAAACTAAATATCCGCAATATACAGCACAATTAAATTAAATTAAATTGAAATAATAAAAATTGAGTCGTCTGAGAGTAGCTGAAGGAAGGGTATGCAATAGACAGAGAAGTACTGGCTGACGTTGGTTAGAATGCTATTCAGGACTTATTGTTTACTGTTTACACATACACAAGAGATTTGGGGCACAAAAAGAGAAATATTAGATGACATTACAGGAAAGCCAAAGAATAACGACTGTAACAAAACAATGTCAGATACCGAGTGTCGTATGTACAGAAAGTGTCGGGTAACCGCAATTTTTTAATCTTTCTAGTGCACTCTGTAATTTTCTATTAATCGCAGATGAATAATATAATTACGTTCTGCAAAATATTTCGTAATTAGTAGGTGCTGACAAATCCTTCTGATTTTCCATACAATGTTTAACGCATTCCATAAGTTAACGTTTGACCTTGCTGTCGGTACTCCCCAATAAGAATTGGGCAGTCCATAACTCTGTTCGTAGGGGTGAGTTATGTATGTCAGCTTCTATCCCTAAACAGGTACCCAATCTGTTTAAACAAAATCAATAACTAATATGTAGCTAAGCCAGTCTATCAATCTGCATATGATGACGTGAAAATAAATTTAAACAAAGATAAACTGAACTTCTAAATAACCAACAAAATGGATTCTAAAGATAAAGAAGTGGTTCACTCACGAAGTAATTCTTTATAAATGAAGTTTACTATTCATTATGGATATGAAAATGTGGAAGTGGTCCTACTTTATACATCGGTAAATAACTGAATATTTCCCCCAATTATTGTTCATGAGAGGCACTATAAGTATCACACGCACTCGATAGTAAAAGTTCCAAATTGTCTCTCACAAATTAGTTTAGTCCATCGAACATTCCAGTTCCTAATTAATCCGAGATTATATTATTTGTTATAAAACACAGTTTGTAATCACACGAGTACACGATTGCTGAATTATCATAGTTCCACAGCCCTACTACCGTGCATAGTTTATGACTTTTCAAGCAGAGACTAAGTTCTGCACAGTCCCGTAAATTTTCTATGTCCACACATGCGTATTCGAATCACAAGTTCGTAACGCGGCTTCAGACCGCCCAGCGTCACAACATTTCACCACCACGTCCAAGTTACGAGTCCCCTCCCAAGCGTTCAAATCATGCTCTCCCTGCTCCCAAAACTGTATCCTTCCGCGCATCCTAACGCCTTATCTTTAAAATATAATTTCCCTTCCAAAATATTATACATTTGAATATCACAGAATTAAATGCTTTGACCACCTCCTTACAAATGTTTACATATAACAAACATATATTTAACAATACTAAAAAACGTTTGAGACTGAAGATCTTTACTCAGATAGCCATTAAGCGTGGCATCTCGCTGTTCAAATATACTGCTGCCATCGAAATATAGTTGCACAATTAATATTTAATTTATCATGGCTTTTTGTGCAAATATATTCAGTTCTTGTCTATAAATATTTATAACTGCTTATATATAAATTATCTGCTGCCTATCTACTATTTTTAGTCAGCTATGAAATATTTAAGTGGCAGTCTACAACATAAAAAACGAACGTTACTAAGAATAATATTAAATATAATATTCATATATAAGTGTAATGCACTTTGCTGGGTTCATGTTTTGTGTTTCTGTGGTGGAATCTATGTTCTGGCACAAGAATATTATTACCTCAACGAAAAGCGGAACAAGAGAGTAAAACAAAGTTTATTGAAAGAATACGGAAATGACGTGGCATGTCTTTTAAGATAGGTAGCATGGTACAATGCTGCCCATTTGCTTCTTAAACTGTTAGTGATGAACACCACATATCAATAATTGTAAATTTAAGTCTTATTATTATTATAGTGCCGAAATTTGTCGGCTTTTTATCTGTAAGGGATATTGAATATAATTACGACGTTTGATTTTCCCAATTCTCCTGAATCCATTCATATAATTATATTTGCTGCATGATCATTCACTGATTTTATATGGACTTTTAGAATAATGTGTGTGGCTATATTGTATTTCAGTTGCAATCTGGGTTAGCCATCCTCGCTCAACCAAACGCGTTTCCGGTTTCCAAGCACATTAGGGAAACCCTGACTACCTAGGTCCAAACTGTTAGCTGGCCGGCTGGGGAACCCAACACCCTGGCAAAAACCCCTTTTCACATGGAAACAATCAGCTTCCCCCAGTACCTGTAATATCACACGTTGCATGTTTATGTTAGCACTGTTTCCACTTTTCAGCTTCCAGATTCGTTAAAATAAACGGAACGTCGCACAGAGTAGACAAATAAAAAAAAAAAAAAAAATGCGCTTCCGAACAATGAACAAATTATTACGTACTAAAAATGTATCATAAACTTACTAGATATTTTTCCTCTTTTGTTTCGGTATTGAATCAGATTGTTTGAAAGCCTGTACGATTCTCAACAGTTTCGATAAAAAGAGAACTGTGTCCCAGTTCACAAGATTTTTTATTGCTTGCACCGGGTGTACGGGGGAAATAACTTTTACTGCAGCGGATGAATATTGACTTTTACACCTCAGGGATTACAAGCTGCGCTTGCGTAGAGAACAACAGCTGCAAAAGCCTGCGATAACGTTGTCTCGACGCAGATGTAAAAACCAGAATTTACGTTCTGCAGCAACTATTGTTTCTGTAGCATCAGATAAAAAGGGAGCTATCTCTGAATATAAGAAGTTATTTCGCGGTTTTCAAATGGAGATTTTCGATTATGGAGATTTTCGATTTGATCTCCCTCAGAATCATACAGAATGGTTTGCACGTTTCATACACATACACTTGTGACAGACTAAACGCATTGTGATTTTCTCCATATTTACGGTTGAGCCACCCCCATGAACCACAGACATTGCCGAGGTGGGGTGGCTTGCGTGCCTCAACGATACAGATAGCCGTACCGTAGGTGCAACCACAGCGGAGGGGTATCTGCGGAGAGGCCAGACAAACGTGTGGTTCCTGAAGAGGGGCAGCAGCCTTTTCAGTAGTTACAGGGGCAACAGTCTGGATGATTGACTGAGCTGGCCTTGTAACATCAGCTAATGTGGATTTGCCACACAGCTACTGCGAACGGCTGAAAGCAAGGGGAAACTACAGCCGTCATTTTTCCCGAGGACATGCAGCTCTACTGTATGGAAATATGATGATGGCATCCTCTCGGGTAAAATATTCCGGAGGTAAAATAGTCCCCCATTCGGATCTCCGGGCGGGGACTACTCAGGAGGATGTTGTCATCAGGAAGGACAATACTGGCATTCTACGGATCGGAGCGTGGAATGTTAGATCCCTTAATCGGGTAGGAAAATTAGAAAATTTAAAAAGGGAAATGGATCGGTTGAAGTTAGATATAGTGGGGATTAGTGAAGTTCGGTGGCAGGATGAACAGGATTTCTGGTCAGGTGAGTACAGGATTATAAATACAAAATCAGTTGGGGGTATCACAGGAGTAGGACTGATAATGAATAAGAAAATAGGAATGCGGGTAAACTACTATGACCAGCACAGTGATCGAATTATCATTGTCAAGATAGATACGAAGCCAACACCAACAACAGTAGTACAGGTTTATATGTCAACTAGCTCTGCCGATGAGGAGATCGAAGAAATATATGAGGAGCTAAAGGAAATTATTCAGACAATTAAGGGAGAGGAAAACTTAATTGTGATGGGAGACTGGAATTCGGTAGTAGGAAAAGGAAGAGAAGGAAAAATAGTAGGTGAATATGGACTGGGCAGGAGGAATGAAAGAGGAAGTCGCCTGGTAGAATTTTGCACGGAACATGATTTAATCGTAACAAACACGTGGTTTAAGAATCACAAAAGAAGGTTGTATACATGGAAGAGACCAGGAGACACCGGAAGGTATCAGATAGATTTTATAATGGTAAGACATAGGTACCGGAACCAGGTTATAAACTGCAGGACATACCCAGGGGCAGATATAGACTCTGACCATAACTTGTTAGTCATGAACTGTAGGCTGAAGCTGAAAAAACTGCAGAAAGGTAGGAAAATAAGAAGATGGGACTTAGATAAATTGAAGGAAAGTGAAGTTCTGGAGAATTTCAGAGGGATATTTAGGCAACAATTGACAGAAACAGGGGGAAATAAAACAGTAGAAGAGGAATGGGTAGCATTGAGAGATGAAATAGTGAAGGCAGCGGAGGACAAAATAGGTAGAAAGGCAAGACCTACAAAAAATCCATGGATATCACAGGAAATACTACAGTTAATTGATGAAAGGAGAAAATATAAAAACGCAGTAAATGAAACAGGAAAAATGGAGTACAGACGACTAAAAAATGAGATTGACAGGAAGTGCAAACTGGCTAAGCAGGAGTGGCTAGAAGCCAAATGCAAATCTGTAGAAGAATGTATAGTAAGGGGAAAAGTAGATACCGCCTACAGGAAAATAAAAGAGACATTTGGGGACAAGAAAAGCAACTCTACGAATATCAAGAACTCAGATGGGAAACCAGTTCTCAGCAAAGAAGGGAAAGCTGAAAGGTGGAAAGAGTACATAGAGCAGCTCTACAAAGGAAATGAACTTAGAAACGATGTTGTAGGAAGGGAAGAGGAAGTAGATCAAGATGAAATAGGAGATAGTATACTGAGAGATGAATTTGACAGAGCCCTGAAAGACCTAGGTAGGAACAAGGCCCCAGGAATAGATGACATACCCTCAGAGCTACTAAAGTCTCTGGGAGAGCCAGCCATGACAAGATTATTTGAACTGGTGTGTAGGATGTATGAGACAGGCGAAATGCCCTCAGACTTTAAGAAAAATGTAATAATCCCCATTCCAAAGAAATCAGGCGCAGACAGGTGTGAAAATTACAGAACCATCAGTTTGATAAGTCATGGTTGCAAAATTTTAACACGAGTTATCTACAGGAGAATGGAAAAGCTGGTAGAAGCTGACCTAGGGGAAGATCAGTTTGGTTTCAGGAGGAAAGTAGGAACCCGGGAGGCAATACTCACTTTACGTCTTATCTTAGAAGATAGATTAAGGAAAGGCAAACCTACATTTTTAGCTTTTGTAGATTTGGAGAAAGCGTTTGACAATGTTGACTGGAATACATTCTTTCAAATTCTGAAGTCAGCAGGGGTAAAATACAGGGAAAGGAGAGTTATTTACAACTTGTACAAAAGCCAGACCGCAGTTATTAGACTCGAAGGGCATGAAAGGGAAGCATCAGTTGGGAAGGGAGTAAGACAGGGTTGTAGCCTTTCTCCGATGCTATTCAATTTGTACATCGAGCAGGCGGTGAAGGAAAGCAAGGAAAAATTTGGAATAGGGATTAAAGTTCAGGGGGAAGAAATAAAAACATTGCGTTTTGCCGATGACATTGTAATTCTGTCAGAGACAGCAAAGGACCTGGAAGAGCAGTTGAATGGAATGGACAGCGTGTTGAAGAGTGCATATAAAATGAACATTAACAAGAGCAAAACAAAAATAATGGAATGCGGTCTTAGAAAATCAGGCGATGCTGAAGGAATTAGATTAGGTGACGAAACAATGAAAGTGGTAGATGAGTTTTGTTACTTGGGTAGTAAAATAACGTGCGATGGTCGCAGTACAGAGGATATAAAGTGTAGAATGGCAATGGGAAGAAAAGCATTTTTGAAAAAGAGAAATTTGCTAACATCGAATATTAACTTAAGGGTAAGGAAGTGTTTTCTGAAGGCATTTGTGTGGAGTGTTGCCTTGTACGGGAGTGAAACATGGACGATAAGCAGTGCGGACAGGAAGAGAATAGAGGCTTTTGAAATGTGGTGTTACAGAAGAATGCTGAAGATTAGGTGGGTAGATCGCATAACTAATGAAGAGGTACTGAACAGAATTGGTGAGAAAAGGAATTTTTGGCATACCTTGACTAAAAGAAGGGATCGCTTGGTAGGACACATTCTTAGACATCGGGGAATCGTAAATTTAGCATTGGAGGGAAGTGTGTGGGGTAAAAATCGCAGAGGGAGACCAAGAGATGCGTATAGTAAGCAGATTCAAGTGGATGTGGGTTGCCGTTCTTATAAGGAGATGAAAAGGCTTGCTCAGGATAGAGTAGGGTGGAGAGCTGCATCAAACCAGTCTCCGGACTGAAGACCATAACAACAACAACATTACGGTTGAGAATTTGTCACTTTTTTCAGGTTGGTCATGAACTTGGTCATTAGAGTAGTAACTGAGCTTTTGAAGTGCAAGGCTGTCGGCCGCCAGTGACGGTGCTTATAGAAGCAGGCAGCATTATGATGGAGCAGAATACATCTCATAACGCAGAACATGAGACCACTTTATCACTCTAGACAGGATTCAAATGCTTTAACTTAAATGCATGAGGTATGAAATATACGGCAATTCAGTAGAGAAGACGTACGAAACATGCCTTTAGTTTTGCCGTGGACGTATGCGATACGAAAATAAATGAAGCGTCTTTTCTATGTTTTGAGTTTTCTTTCAAATTTCATTGTTCGTGCTTGTACTGAAAGTAATACCTCACGTTTCCACCGGAAAGCTGAAATATATAATGATGAGTACCGCAAGAGCCAGTTCCAAATGACATTTTTAATGACTATATGAAAGTCCCTCAACTGGGGATAGAATCACATTGTCAATAAATTATGTTTTCTGATCAAGAAATCAAATTTAAATAAAGTTTCTCCGGGAAGCATGGCAGTTCCGATAATTTCTTGATACAAACAGTGAATTTTAGAGAGAGAGAGAGAGAGAGAGAGAGAGAGAGAGAGAGAGAGAGAGAGAAATTGCCGTTACAAACTTCTAGGATTTGTAGAGAGGAGGGTAGTGAGAACATGACATGTTGAATTGGAACCCATGTCCGGAAACCTATCGTTTCCGTTCTGCGACAGTTTAAATTCCGCCACTTGAGGAACGTAATTAGGCGTGACCCAGTACAATTGTTGCAATCAATTTGAAAAGAATAATGACTCGTTCCGTTATTACTTACACATCTTCATTAGATTTTACACCTTGTGGTTTATATTAGTCTACAACAAGAACCCAGCATCGGCGCCAGCCGCAACGTACTGATGCATTACACCTGGCCTGTCTTGAGTGTCTTGTTCAGCGGACAGAAGTGCCAGCAGACGTTGACGAGTTACGGATCTGAATTGAAACTGTCGAAGAACGGAAACGATACGTTTCCTGACACGGGCTCCTGTTCAAAATGTTATGTACTCAGTACCCTCTACGAGTCCTAAAAGTTTGTAACGGGAATTTACGACTACCCTGTAAATTATCTGTGTAATTTGTCATGTACACGATAAATAAAATAGACCACCGAGGTAACGTGTTGTTCAAGTAGTGTTAGCTAGGTTAGGTGATAACCGAAATACAACATGAAATGGGCAACGGAAGAAATTTTCCGGTTTTTGGACATATATGCGATGCATAGGTGTTTATGGGCTTGCAAAGATGAAAGTTTCTGGAATAAGCAGCGTCATGTTCGTGCTCTTGAAGCAAATCATTCGTGAATTATGCATATTGATGGGTGAACGGTAAGTAATTTTCAGACTAATGTACATTCGATTTGAAATACCTATAGAAACGAACTTTGGAAAATGCAATCTATTAAAACATCTGGATGTGGACCAAGCTCCAGCGGTCTGAACTTGCAGACTTTTTTAAAGATAAATTGTACACAGAAAAAAAAGGCTACAGAAATCTGGCAAGCTGGATTCTTTTATTTTAGAATATTTGTTTAAAACGTAACAGTCTCTACATTCACAATTCTTTGTAAATATTTATTTAAAGCGTGACAGTATTACTTTCACTTAAAAAAAACCTTTTGAATATACTGATATTGCCACGATACAGATCCCTCTGCAAGGAAGTGGTTAGCTAACCATTCCCTTCTTAATGCTGCCTGCTTTGAATAATTATCGCTGCTGGAATGCAGCGCTACATCAATTAGTGCAGCAGTATTTGTATTTCTCCATGTTCCTGGCTGGTAAACTCCACTGTCCACATTCTCCTGCTTAACAAATTGTGGATTTCAGATCACGATACAGATACTGTAGAGACGATTATGAATCCACACTTGCCTAGAAATGTAATGTACCTTTTAATTTAGACTTCTGGTGACAATGGTTTACTCTTAACAGTATCTTGTTTGCTTATTGCATTAAAACGTTTTTTTTTTTTTTTTTTTTAAATTCTCTGGTGACTTTCTTCTCTTTGTCTTTAGCCTTTTTCCCTCACATGCAGGATCGGCTTTGGTTTATGCGGATTTGGCATGTTAATATTGACGGGGTGGCCGGATGCCCTTCCTGCCGCCACCCCATGCCCGGCTCCCCCCCACCCCCCTCCCGGGAGGAAGTTTGTACCCCAAATGTCTGCATATAGTGATTTATGTGTCAAAGTGTAAAGTGTGACGAAATGTTTGCGAATCGTGTAATTGAGGCTGGACTTGGGTACCAGCCTGGTATTCACCTAGGGGGATGTGGAAAACCGCCTAAAAACCACATCCAGGCTGGCCGGCACTCCGACCCTCTTCGTTAATCCGCCGGGCGGATTGGAACCGTGGCCGGTACGCCTCCCCATATCGGAAAGCGGGTTTTAACTGCTCTTGTGACATTCTAAGATAATTACAATAATTTGTAGGGTCTTCAACCACACTCTCTTTTAGTAACGTCGCTGATCAACCTAGCTGCCTTTTTTTTTTTTAATCATTTAGCATCCGAAACATGTTTCTTAATCTTTTTATGTTTAGTCTTACGTAGTGACTTCACATAGAGAAGTAACAGCTCCGCCGCAAGTCTTACAACTCACAAAACTTTCATTTTAGACTACTGCGGCACTCCGAAAACAATGACACTGAAGTGTATAGTTTTGGTGACGTGTCTACAGACATACACAAAACTAGTTGCGTGCAACTGATTTCAAACAACGAGTGTCGCAACCTGCTGTCGTCGTGTAGACTAGACTTCAGACTGTGGCATTAGCGTGAGGATGAGAGGTGTTACGTCTTGGCGTGCAAATGACGGCAGAGCGGCGCGGACTCGAGTACGTTGCGCAGGGGGCGTGTCGGGGCTATTTGTTACCAGGGGCGCTCGCTGCCGCAGGTAATGCATCGCCAGGTGGCGCCGCCCCCGCCCCCGCGCTCGTAAATTAGCCAGCTACCCTGCTCTGACGCGCGGGCAGCGGCAGTGGCAGTAAACATTTTTATTCATCTCCTCGCGCTCTCTGCTGCTCGCGCGCGACTGAGGCCTAATCGAATTCCATTTACTGCCGGCGCACTCGCTTTACGACGGCAGGCGCTAGCTGGCCCGAATGAGCACGCCCGCGTCTAGAACTAGGCGTGGCCTTCGCCGGCACAGGCCGCGTCTCGGCCGCCAAACTGCCGTGAACCACACTACTGCCACTGGGCCGAAGCTCTGCCGGCGGTGTTTGTCGCAGTCCAAGTCGGAGGTCACCAAACGCTCTAGTCAGGTGTATGTGATCTATCTCTACAGCTCGGTAGTACTGTAATAAACAAGTTTGAAAGTTCGTCGGCAGATTCGCGATTTTTTGGGAGTCTTGGTGTTCGGTTCCCATTTCAGCTAGGATCTTCTTCATTTTCTTAGGCGTTGCAGTCCTTAATGGCCCTTGGGGTTGTAACGAAGAATGTTCGGATTTATTCCCATCTGCTTGCATCACGGAACCTGCCGATATCGCTGTTGCATAATAATAAATATGAATCTAATTCCAGAATGAAACTTACACTCTGCAGCGAAGTGTGCGCTGATCCCTTAGGTTGTGGCTAAGCCATGTCTCCACCATACCCTTTCTTCCAGGAGTGATAGTCCTGTACGGTTTGCAGGAGAACTTCTGTGAAGTGTGGAAAGTAGGAGGCGAAATTTTACTAGCACCCACCTACATAGGAAGATAAAGGATAAAGCAGTCAACAATCCGAACATAGGTTTGAACTCCACAGTGCTTTACTAGGCATGGTCCTGTTTGGAGGCGGTATGCCGTTCGTTGCCTTCCTCCTACCTTCGAACTGACGCAGCCAGTTATAGGGGGACCTACAGTTTAACGTGAGTTCCGAACCACGGTGCTACTCGGTATTTTTCACATCAGCAACACTGCCAGAGGTGAAATAAGTGTAAATTGACAGATAAAAATCCTAGGACTTGGCCGAAATCGAACCCGCGACGTTTGGATTTGTAGTCTGGCCGCACACATAAGAAGATATGATCATGAAAATAAAATAAATCTGATCTAAAACTGAAAGATTTAAGTGTTCCTTTTTTCCCGCGAGCTACTAGAGAATGGAACCCTCTGCCATGCACTTCAAAATGGCTTGCAGAGTATTTATGTAGATGTAGACTCACAATCGTGAAATGTCCTTTTGAGGTTATAGACGAATCAATGTTGATAAATCAGCTGATTGGGGCTAATTCCACTGATGCAATTTAAAGCCATAGAAGTACAATTTGTCTCTTTAATTGTTGAACGACACTCGTAGAGGGAACGTATATTTCAATGGCAGATCATAACAGTTCCGACAGGACGTTAAAGCCCAATCTTTCTTCGTTCCACGACGTAGCACACAGATCGCCTCAACTCTAGCTCCGTGCCTCCCGGGGCAGCAGAAGAGCTACGGCAGTGGGACGGAGGAAGCCTTGAAGCGACTGCCCCCGAGGAACTCTGCGCTGCCGATCCCGCGAGCCGGGAGATTAATTGACGGCGCCGGAGATCCCCGGCCGGCGGAACGGTTCCCCTCTCACTGGGGCAAGTTTCCGGCCAGCTCAGCCGCGCCCGCAGTCGGGCAACTTGCCACCGCGATGCCAGCGCCCGGCCGACAGCTCGAGCGCCGTCTCAGTATTTTAACCGCGGGGGATGCCAAGGGAGATGAGGAGCCAAGCGGAACAGCGGTCACACGCTGAGCCTTTGGTCTGCCTCCGAAAGTTAAATACTATTGGAGTGTATATATTGTGTCAGTTGTTGAGGACCATCTAAACCGGATAGGGGTAGCGCGGGGGGGGGGGGGGGGGGGGGAATGCGCTAAAGCGTGCTCGGGCGACCTAGAGCGCTCACACTGCCAACATCGTCTGGAGACAACGCCTCAGCGCATTCCGTGATTCCTAGTCTACATTATTTCAGTAATATCCAAAAAATCGGTTTGTCCAAGGCTGTGTGAGGATACAGGGTTTTAGCTTAGTAACCTCTTTGGTACGTTTTGGTCGAACGAGAGTTATCGTTGGCGTGCAGCGATAGCTGCTGGGAGACAATGCTTAGATTTAACGTGTAGGCTTTCACGGCCGGCGTCTTCACTAATTAAAACTTCCGGGCTGAGAGGCCATGGTCGAACAGTAGAAATTTCTTCCCCTGAAGTTTCGTTGCCGGCTGCGGACAACATCTTCTGAGGTGAGTCGACTCACGCAGCCGGCAACGAAACGTCAAGGGAAGAAATTTGCCGCGGTCGAGTAGCCGAGCGGTCTAAAGCATCTCGCTGCGGAGCGCGCGGTTGCTCGCCGTGGAGGTTCGAGTCCTCCCTGGGGCATGTGTGTGTGTGTGTGTGTGTGTGTGTGTGTGTGTGTTGTCCTTAGGTTAATTTAGTTTAAGTAGTTTGTAAGCTACGGGCTGATGACCACGCAGTTTAGTCCGATAGAATTACAAACATTTGAAGAAATTTCTACTGTTCGACCACGGCCTCTCAGCCCGGAAGTTTTAATTACTGAATGCTTAGATTTGTTATGTTTCTTGTTTGTTGGCCGGTGTGCGGCAGTCTCCCGCCGACCGCTTAGCGAGGCAGTAGCATGCTGACAGTGCGTCCGTAACCCGCGTTTAGCGGTGGCTTAAGTTTTGCCCTTCAGTCGTATCGGATATGAGTTTCGGTGGCAGTTGCGTATTGAAATGTTTCAGTGTGGAATTGTAGACATTCATCGTAGTGGCACGCGGTTATTTAATCAGTGTATATAAAGGAAGAGTTCTTAACATTTATCGTTCCATAATAAAGGAAGTTAACAAAGTTTATTGTTATGGATCAACCTAGTAATTGTCCGCATCCTATACCGTCAAATCATTGGAACAATTATTAAATGATTAAGCAGCAAATACAATATAACGGCAACTTCGCCCATCGAGGATTAGGTGGACGCAGCTGTGACGTTACAACTGCTTCTAAATCTTTTAAGTGATGGATGGTTTCGGCGTACCATAATCGTATGTTGCACATACTGAAAGCAGTTTTTTAATATTGCAAGTCATACTGTGATATTGCCTCATCGTACAGTTAACTATGAGGGTTAAATGATGTTCAAATGTTTGTTAAGCTTAAGAAACTTAACTTCGGGGTCATCAGTCCCTAAACTTACAAATTACTTATGAAATGCCTTATACTAAAGACGGCACAAAAATCCATGCCGGAGAGGGGATTCGAACCTCCAACGGGGAGCGGCCTCGTGCATCGCAGTATAGGGCCTCAGTGCGCTTGGCCACTCCTCCGCGGTTACGAGGGTTACGAGGGTTATTCCAAAAGTAAGGTCCCATTTGCCGTATTTGAAAGCGGCGCCAAGGACAAAACACGCATGCGCGCCGACTCCTGGTATGCTTTGCGCGTTAAACGTCGCCAGTATCGTTGTTACTGTTGCTGTCGTAGTTGTCAGTTGATAGTTCACGATGTTTGAGACAATCAGCCCGCCGATTGTGAAGTAATGACAGTGATACGGTTTTTGTCTGCAAGAAACATTTCAGCGGCAGAAATCCATCGGCAGATTACTTAAGTGTACGGTCCTAACATAACGCGTGACAGTAAAGCGCGCAAGTGGGTGCGAGCCTTTAATGAAGGGCGGGGAAATGTGCACGATGCACCACGCTCCGGCCGACCATCTGTGATTTCAGACGAGATGGTTCATGCGGTTGACGACAAAATGCGAGACGATCGACGATTCACTATTTCAGGTTTAGAAGTGCATTACCCAAATGTGAGTAGAACAACGTTGTACAGAATTGTGTCTGAACATTTGAAGCTTCTAAAACTGTGCGCCCGTTGGGTTCCCAGGCTGCTTACCGAGACCCATAAAATGAAAAGAATGGCCTCTGCTCTTGCATTTTTGGAGCGATATCATGGGGAAGGTGACACTCTTTTAGACCATATTTTCACATCACCCCCGAGTCTAAACGTCAGTCAATGGAATTGCGTCACGCGTAATCGTTAGGCACGGTTAAGGCAAAGCAGACAATCCCCACACGCAAGGTTATTGCAACTTTATGGAAAGAGGGACAACGGTAAATAAAGCCGCCTACTGCGCTACCATGACTACGACGTGCAATCTAGAATAAGCGACGTGGTGTTTTGCCGTCTGGAGTGTTGTTGTCGCATGACAATGCCAGACCCCATACTTCGATGGACACGCAAACTCTAATCAAGAAACTTCTTGGCAGATTAAAATTGTGTGTCGGAACCGGGACTCGAACCTGGGACCGTTGCCTTTCGCGGGCAAGCGCACTACCGACTGTGCTAGCCGGTCGCGGTGGCCGAGGTGACTGAGGCGCTCCAGTCACGGTCAGCACGGCCACTATGGTCGGGGGCTCGAATCCCCCCTCGGGCATGGATATTTGTGCCGTCCTAGTTTGTAAGTAGTTCATAAGTAGTTTGTAAGTTTAGGGACTGATGACCCCGTAGTTAAGCCCCATAAGCTTAACAAACATTTGAATTTGAACTGTGCTATCCCGACACGACTCACGATGGCGCCTCACAATTTTACTTCCGCCAGTACCTCGCCTCCTACCTTCCAAACTTCACAGAAGCTCTCCTGCGAAACGTGCAAGACTAGCACTCCTGGAAGAAAGGATATCTTGGAGACGTGGCCTAGCCACAGCCTAAGGGATGTTTCCAGAATGAAACTTTCACTCTGCAGCGGAGTGTGCGTTGATATGAAACTTCCTGGCAGATTAAAATTGTGTGCCGGGACCGGGACTCGAACCTGGGACCTTTGCCTTTCGCGGGCAAGCGCACTACCGACTGTGCTATCCCGACACAAGTAAAATTGTGAGTCGGCATCGTGAGTCGTGTCGGGATAGCACAGTCGGTAGTGCGCTTGCCCGCGAAAGGCAAAGGTCCCAGGTTCGAGTCCCGGTTCCGGCACATAATTTTAATCTGCCAGGATGTTTCATATCAGCGCACACTCCGCTGCAGAGTGAAAGTTTCATTCTCTAATCAAGAACTTTGTCTGTGAACAGATGGATGAGCTTAGTGACCTACTAGGCGAGAGTCAGGTTGACGTCATCAGGAGCTGAATGCGATAGATCGACCTGTCGATACACTTCTCAACAGCACATCAAAATGGTGGACAACTGACAAGCTGGTTTGGTCTATACGAGTCTCGAACGCAGAAATTGTCTCCAGCCAATGAGAACTCGCTAGCTGTCAGCCAATGAGATGCTGTGTGTTTCTTAACCGGAGATTCGGGCGCTACGCCCTATCACGTACTCAAAAAACTTCTTGTTTGACCTATACGTAACCTAACTTTCACTTAAGAAGGTATAGATTAAACAAGAAGATTTTTTTTTAGTACGTGAGGGTGACAGCTAGCGAGTTCATTGCCGGAGACAATTTCTGCGTGTCGAAATAAGGACTCGTTTGGTCTATAGCCACAAGGATCGATAGCGCCCCGTCGTGGCCACTCAAGTTTGTTTGCGAGTTGTGACTGTGACGTCAACACGACAATTGCTTAGCGTGCCAGACAAAATTGAAACGCCAATCCAACGGCTGGCGTCATTCTGAGTCGCCGCGAAAGTCGAAAGTGCTTCAGATCCCCAGTATTGTGAAATTTATGGTGACGGTGTTATGCTAACGCATTGCGTTCTTCTGCGGCACAGTGCACAGTATTAATGAATGTTTTTGGAACATCACTTGCGACCAGCTTTGCGAAAGAAGCGGCAACACTTTCTGAGCAACTCAAACATCACTTTGTACGACATGATATGAGCCAGTCCTCTGTCCTTCGAAGTGCTTCCTTCTTTATTTTATTTATTTATTTTGCTGATCAAGCAGGTGGAAGTCTGGAAGCCACGGCGCGACATGTTTGTAAAGCTTATGGGACTTAACTACGGGGTCATCAGTCCCTAAACTTACAAACTACTTATGAACTACTTACGAACTAGGACGGCACAAATATCCATGCCCGAGGAGGGATTCGAACCCCCGACCGTAGTGGCCGTGCAGACCGTGACTGGAGCGCCTCAGTCCACTCGGCCACCGCGGATTTATTTATCTTATGAGATAAGCTGTTGGACATGTAAGGCTCATTAGACAATGACATTTCTCCAGGAGGGAAGCAGAGATAACAAACAGCTTACATCAGTCTTCTTGTAGATCAGTTACAAAAGAAATATAGAGATTTACAGCAATATGTCCATCACATTGTGTGATGCACTGGAATTTTAAGAGGCTTGGTAACATTATGACATAAGAATAGGCAGGGAAGTCCCACTTGAACTTGCTAGTACCTTTGTGTGACCCTGGAGACACGTGGACGTGCGCGGCCCTGGCCCTCTATCGGACCTCGGTCGTCGGAGAAGACGGTGACCATCACCTACATGCTGAGGGCAGAGCCATTTCTGGACGACGACGCATGCTTCACATTCCTAGATGTCGCACTACGTTATCGTAAAGGGGCGTATTCAAATTTTAGCCGGTTTGGTTGTTAAGACTGTTTGTACCTTCTTGTGTGAACATCCCACGTATATCATTAAAACGCTTCGACGAAACCTCAATCATGCAGTTAAATGATCTGCTGAGTAATTATGTAGACTCTTATTGACTGTGGTCGAAAATGGACCAATTGTGTTTACAATGGTCACTGGAGGTAAAATTTTACATATCATGTCGGCGGCCTCGCGTGATTATGTTGGCAACATCAGCAACACGATAGAAAATCTTTGCCCATTTGTTCGAACACATAGAATGACTCGATTAGTGTATCGTACAGACCATGAAGTAAACAAATAATGCTGTTCCTGCTTTATGGTTGACAGGTTCTTGTATGTACCCTCGTCCGCTCAGTAAAAATAATTGCCCTCGTAAAGCGAAGATTCCATGAGAAAACATCAGCGTTGTCAAGCGATTGGCTAAAATGAAGACTCACAGGATTCTTACTATTCAGCAACTGTTGCCAACATAATCATAGGAGGCCTCTGGGATATTTGGTAAAATTTAACCGGCACTGGGAGGTATGAAACAGTATCTTTTACGTGTTAAGGAAAATGCCTGACACAGTAACAAATAAAAACGGAAGTATATACTTCTCATGCAATTTTCGAATTATATAACTTTCATTAGCCTAATATTTGAAATGGAACAACAATTTCGGTGTTCGTATATTTACACAACGCCAAGAAATAATGTTATTTTGATAAAGCGATATTCAGAATTCCAAAGCTGACAACATGTCGACTTCGTAGTTCCACTCGTGCACCGCTACATGCCTTTCCCGGCGTATCATCATTTATATCGGCATTCATATGAAAACATCCATTTCCTTTAACCACTCTTAATCACTGCGAAAATGAAGAATTTGAACAGCACAAGAAAGTGAGTTGGGAGCACTCCATTTTTAGATATTCACTTATTTTAACACGTTGTTTTAATACTGCAGATGCGCTGCATTACAGCGTCTTTAGTCGAGGCGAATAGCCAATCAGTGAGCTGATTGTTGGAGAATGTAGAACTTGATCCAAGCAATTTCAACTTCTTTTCACCACTTTTAATGGCTAAATGCACACACAATATTTATATTCGTGAAATCTACGACAAACAATCTTTCGAATTATGTGACTTTCATTGGCCTTCTTGTAGGAATAAATTAGTAATCTGTACCACAGTTTTGGTGTTAGCGTATTTATATAATGATGTAGAAAGGGCACGGCCAATGTCCTTCTCCATCATGACGCAGAGAGTCCTGACGCGACCTCCGTCTCCAGCGACCACGGTCTTGACGGGACGTTGAACACTGAGCTCCCTTCATTCCTTCCTTTCTGCCGAAGACTAGCTGAGTGCACGCCATGCCGAGTTCAGTGCGCTGGCGATGTCAGCAGCTAGGGCGCACAGAAGTGTTCGCCGCGACACTTAGAGAGGTGCCAGAGTCAGTGGGGCAGCCGTCAGCCGGCCGCTGAGTGGAGCGTCCGGTGCTGGAGAGGCGGCCAGCTGTCTGCCGCGGCTGTCTGCTGGCGGTGACAGCGCAGGCAGTATGCGGCCGGCCGCGCGGCGGAAGGAAAGCCGTTTCCTGGACTGCACACCTCGCCGCCGCCTTCTCCCAGTGACGAGTGCAGCCACAGAGCGCGCGCCCCAGTCGTTGGCGGCAGCGGCTCCTAAACTCTTAACAAAATGTCAGTTTGGTTTTCAAAAAAGCTTTTCAACTGAAAATGCTATATATACCTTCACTGATGAAATATTAAATGCTTTGAATAACCGAACATCACCAGTAAATTGCGTGCTTATGGAATATCTCCCCAATTGTGCGATTGGATTCACGATTTCCTATCAGAAAGGACACAGTTCGTTGTAATTGACGGCAAGTCATTGAGTAAAACAGAAGTGATATCTGGCGTTCCACAGGGAAGCGTTATAGGTCCCCTACTCTTCCTCGTGTTTATAAACGATTTAGGAGATAATCTGAATAGCTCCCTTAGACTGTTCGCGGATGATGCTGTCGTTTATCGGTTAGTGAAGTCAACAGAGGATCAAAAGCAACTGCTAAGCGATTTAGACAAAATTTCTACTTGGTGCGAAAATTGGCATTTGACACTAAATAAAGAAAAGTGTGAAGTAATACACATGACCACTAAAAGAAATCCGCTAAACTTCAATTACGCGATAAATCAGTCAAACCTTAAGGTCGTAGATTCTACCAAATACCTAGGAGTTACAATTACGAACAACTTTGACTGGAGAGAACACATAGAAAATATTGTGGGGAAGGCGAATCAAAGGTTACGTTTCATTGGCAGAATGCTTCGAAGATGCACCAGCTCCACCAAAGAGACTGCCTACATCACACTTGTGCGTCCTCTCCTGGAGTACTGTTGCCCCTTGTGGGACCCTCACCAGGTGGGACTGACGGAAGATATTGAGAAGGTTCAGAGAAGGGCAGCTCGTTTTGTTTTATCACGTCACGGGGGGGGGGGGGGCTATGCACACTGCTATTATTTTTGAATTGGGTCGGATTGTTAATAACAAATTTCATGAGTGAATATATATATATATATATATATATATATATATATATATATATATAGCTATGCACACTGCTATTATTTTTGAATTGGGTCGGATTGTTAATAACAAATTTCATGAGTGAATATATATATATATATATATATATATATATATATATATATATATATATATATATATATATATATATTCACTCATGAAATTTGTTATTAACAATCCGACCCAATTCAAAAATAATAGCAGTGTGCATAGCTACAACATTAGGAGAAAGGATGATCTTCACTATTCAAGGTTAAATCTAACTTTGGCTCAAAAAGGGGTGAATTATGCTGCCACAAAAGTCTTTGGTCACTTACCAAGTAGCATCAAAAGTCTGACAGATAGCCAACTAGTATTTAAAAAGAAATTAAAGGAATTTCCGAATGGCAACTCCTTAACTCCTTCTACAGTGTAGATAAATTTTTAGATAAAACTTAAAAAATTAAAAAAAAAAAAATCCTTAAAATATATATTGTCAAATATAGACGAAATTTACTAAACTGACACGTTCCACATCATTACGAAATGTCGTATACATGATCTAAGGAACAAGTATTAATCTAATCTAATCTGTACTAGTTTTTTTAAACACAAATAAACAATCCCGATTTTCGTCTCGAATATGTCAAAGACAATAATGATGAATCTGAAGCATGGAATTAAAATTTGTGATGCGACCGGGAATCGAACCCGGACCTCCATGCTCACTAGGCAGACGTCTTACCGTTAGACCACCACACCACTAACGACTGAGGCGCCTCGGAATAGCCTAAATATGATTTCCCTTCACGTGGTGTGATGGTCTAACGTCTGCCTAATAAGCTTGGACGTCCGGATTCGATTCCCGGCCGCATCACAAATTTTAATTCTAAGTTTCTGATTTATCATTATTATCTTTACTAGTTTAATTCTTGCTGCTTCGCACGTGTACACTGAATGGTGTGCATTGGTTGTTTCTGCTTCTATATATAAATTTTCATAGATTTAGCTTTCCTAATCAAGTATTTGATACAGCTTGCCACCCCCTATTGCACAATTGATGGCAGAAATCAAAACATTCCAAAACACACATTTTTCAATTCCAACCACGGTTCCAAATCCAATTTTTTGCATTTCTAGCAGCAAAATATAGTAACCCCCGTAACGATTTTTCCTTATTTCACACGCTTACTTGTCGAATTTCCAAAAAACATGGAAACACGGGTTTTTAATACTGTTTGCTCATGGCAGGGAGCGATCTTATAAATGTATTTTGTGAATAATGAAATGCCAAGATCGCGGTATTTCGTCTTTATTCATAGCAGACGACCGGTATCGATGTTTATAGACATCATCTTCTGGTCTCTAAGGGTGAACATATAATGCGCGGTGCCTGATGGGAACGAACTTCCTGTTGTTGGTGCTGTGAACACAATCGCAGCAACGGCGCTTTATTACAGACAGTTCAGATCCCTTCTTGTTGATCTGGTGGCAGAGTGTGAAGAAGCAATTTTTCTTAGCTATATGAGGTGGTTGTGCCTCGTCAAAGTGTTAATAAGAGTCTAGGCATTACAGGATAAAATTATTTCTGGATATGAAGATATCTCACCATTTTCTTACAATAATAGGATGTGAGGAGTAGAGATACAAGATGATGTTTGCAGCTGATATGTTTAAAAATTGAATGAGCTAAATGTAACACTGGAGGGAAAGAGATTGTTTGCGTATGTGGATATATGTAAAAGCATTCAAATGAAAACTGTCTATTTTCAGTCATGGAATTAAAGGCAATTCTTCTCATTTCTCTTTACTAGGAAAATGGAAAGTGTCAAAGTGTTTCTGGTAAGATGAGACATCATCTGCAAGTTTGAAGAATGAATTTACAATACGACTTCAGGACTTTAACAGACATTAACTTGTAGGCTGTGATGAGAAAAAAGAAAGGCGGGTGATAACATGCAAAACAAATGAAACTGAAGAACACTATCCAATATCCTAGGAATTTTCAGCTATCAGCCGATCTTTTTTAAAAATTCTTTCTTGGTAAATCATGATTTCAGCCAGTAACCGACCATTATTAATGCATGTGTTTAACTCTAGATGCTATTAATGTGGTAAAACTCACACACCGTTAAATATGACAACTTGTCATTTTAAAAAAAAGATCGGCTGATAGCTGAAAATTCTCAGAATATTGGAAACATATCACAGTCGTGGAGCGCAAACCATGGAAAGTAACCTGACGAAGAACACTATGCCTACCTTATTCATATTTACTGACTTTTATGGTGCAGTTCATAACTTCTTTGAAACGCGTAGCTAGCTAATGAATGCTTTTGAGTTAGTGCGGCCCCCGAGCTAAAACAATTACCCACCCCTGCAATATAGACATGTTATAAAATAAACATACTTAATATTATTTTGCGAAGTGCGCTTCTGATTTTCTTCTTTAGTAAATTGCATCCTTACGAAGCATGGACTGATTGCTAGTAAATAATAGTATTTGATCTTTTTTATCATTTTTCCGCTTTTATTCCGCTTATTTCTAACTCAATTTGCCAAATTTATTAAGATTTTCCTTTCCTCAATTTCTCTTACACTGTTCGCTATTCCAGGAAGAGTATTACGTCTCGGATTTTTTTTCCAAGGAAAAATCTTTACTTGTTCAGTTTTTCCGTAATAGCGCCGAACTGAACATTGTCGAAGGAGTATTACTAACTGACGCTCGGCACGGGAGCGCTTCTAGCAGAAGGTGGTGGTCACGTCATCTTCCGCTCGTGGGCGCCAGACTTTTATGAGCGCTACGCGAAGAGTTGTCACGGAGCGTGTCTTCAGCTGCGCTGACTTTTATGCCCCGCCTGTTCTTCTCGGCGTGACGTAAAGCCAAGCTCCAGCAACAGCCGTTGCGAGAGCTCTTCGCAACACGCCCTGCATCGCCGGCAGATAGAATTCGATAACAGCGGCGAGGTTTACTGTTTTGAATCCGGGAGCACTCGGCGACTGGAAAATATATAAACTTTTTAACGGCACTGTTTTATATTTCGTGCGTTAGCCCGTTGCGCTTTGATGTTAACCATACGCGGGGCATCTGCACGTTTTTTTTTTTTTTTACCCTCAGCAGTAGGTGGTGCTCCTGGAAATCGCGGCTGGGAGCCCGCAGCCCGGCTCGAGCAGATACACGACTTGCCACTCAGACCGCGGTGTTTGTTCGAAAGCGAGTTGCGGTATCTGCCGCTTTTCAGCTCACGGACTGCGCTTTTCCACCGCGCTGTGAAAAATTTTTATTATTTGTAAGCGCTCGAACTGTGTATTATTTGGCGTTTTGTGCTGCGCGCAGCATAATACACAATTTATTTTTTTAACACACTTTGCAGGAGGAAACTAAACTGGGCGCTACAATAAAATTAAAACAAACGCAGCAATTTTAATTTATCCATTGTTGGTGCTTTACGCTATGAATGTTTATTAAAAGAAGTTTTGCAGTAAAATATACATCCTCACATACATATATGTATAGTCTGCTTGTTAGGCACGGTTCATCCTGAAGTCTTTATTTCATTATCAAGCACAGTCTGGTGTGTAAACAAAGAGAACAGCCATTAGATGGAATTCTGGGGCTTGGCGGGGGAGGGGGGGGGGGGCGAAGGAATCACTTGTAAGACCACACCATGAAGCATTTATCTGTGTCTTAGTGTGATCCTCTCTTTTCGTTTTGTACCTTGTCGATTTTCTTTTCTTTTCTTTTTTTTTCATGATGTTTTCTGGACTCAGTGGGACTCCTCTCCCACTTTGCAACCTTAACCTCTGGGCGCATTTTTTCACGTCCTCGATTTTACTTTTGACGCTTAGAGACGGAATGGGGGACTGATGCCCAAAGTAGTTTTGTCCTCCTTAAACAAGCACACAACAACAACAACATTTATCTGTATGGAACGAAAATCAAATGTTCAAATGTCTGTAAATCCATCAGACCAAACTACGTGGTCATCAATCCGTAGCTTACAAACTACTTAAACCTATGTAAACTAACCTACAGACACACACACCCATGCCCCAGAGAGGACTCGAACCTCCACGGCGAGCAACCGCGCGCTCCGCAGCGAGGTGCTTTAGACCGCTCGGCTACTCCACCGCGGCGGAACGAAAATCAATAGAAGTGATGTATAGTCGGGTGGAAAAAATAATATGAACGCCATGAGGTTATATTACATCTTTAGCAAGGTGGTACCACTGCCTACTCTGTTACCATTGAGTACACAACTGACGTACCAGGTAGAGACATTACCAAGCAGTGTATTATACGAGGATTAGAACTTAAATAGTGGCAACACTGCTGAGTAAACACTATGCAATGAAATTTACTAATGTCGCTTATAGCACACGTTGTTGACTTACCTATGTTGCCTCGGAGCAAATGGACTCGCCCGTCTCACGTCACCGGCGTGCGCAGAATCGAGGGAAACACAGTCACTCGTGTGCGAGCGATCTAACGTAATGGGGTCACTATGTTTTCGAAACAGGAAGAGCTGAGTTGGATCAAGACTGTATGTGTCATCAAGGTCGTCAATAGGCGTGCGGGGAATCGATATTGCCGTACAGAACAGCGGCATGTCGGGTAAAACGACTCTGATGGTGTTATGTTCAGATGTTGGTAAAATTACGGGACCTAACAGCAGTGGTCATCGGTCCCTAAACTTACAAACTAGTTGATCTAACTTATCCTAAGAACAACACACACACACACACACACACACACACACACACACCTATGCCCAAGGGAAGGCTCTAACATCCGATGGCGAACGGCCGCGTGCACCGCAGCGAAGAGCCTAAGTGTGCACGGCTATTTCGCCGTGGAGATGGTGTTATCCTAATGCATTACGTTCCTTCACGGCATATTGTCAATGCACAGTATTACTGTTTCCAAATGATAAGCCAAGATCGCAAACTACCAATTTATTAAGTGACGACCGGTTTCGGTGCACTATGTCACCATCATCTGGTCATATATATTATAATCTGGTCATCTTGTTAAAAAATTGGATATAAAATAAGAAGTGCAACATTGCACTTAGTCACTATATAAAAATACTTAAGTTACAAACATGACAGTATTTTGTAAGCTGTCATGTTTGTAACTTAAGTTTTTTTTTATATAGTAACTAAGTGCAATGTTGCACTTATTTTAATCCAATTTTTTAACAAGATGACCAGATAATAATACCAGATGATGGTGACATAGTGCACCGAAACCGGTCGTCACTTAATAAATTGGTAGTTTGCGATCTTGGCTTATCATTTGGAAACTAAAAAACGAATTGATCGCCTCCACACCAGTCAGCTAATCTTAGCACAGTATTACGCTCAGTTTTTGGAGCATCAGCTGTGACCATCTTTCCGAAAGAAGCGGCAACACTTTCTGCGCAACCCACCCGTCATTTTGCACGACAATGTGCTGCTTCTGGATGGAACTGGGAAGAACTGTACCATCCACCATACTCTCCGGACTTAAGGCCTTGTGACTTAGATTTGTTTCCGAAGATGAAAGAACCACTTCATGGCATTCGCTTCAGAACTGTTCCCAGAAATTCGACAGGCAGTATACCCCTCCATTCGCACCATCAACTGAACAGTCTCTGCTAACGGTATACTACGTCTTTCATATCGCTGGCAACGGGTTCTGCACGACGCTGGTGACAACTTTGAAGGACAGTGACAGGTGAAAACATGTAACGCTTTTGTATCGGTTGTGAATAAATAGTTGCCACTGTTCAAGTTCCAACCGTCGTAGATTTAAGATACCAACCTGATAGTGAACAGTTAGTGGAGCTTATGTCACGAAAACGGCTTCACTGTTTCACCTTCCACTATCACCGGTGTTCTTGGTAATTGCAGCGTACACAAAACAAGGTTCATACTGGAAGAGGAATAGTAGGTGAAACTCGAATTTAACTAACTACTAGCGACGAACATTAAGAAGGTGGACGGCGAACAAAAAGTACTATGTCCAAATAGCGACAGTCGGACTCAACACTCATTTCAGTAATACAGTACAACTGGAGTTCAACATTCATGAAAGGGCTGCACTTGGTAACCCTCAAGAACGGAAGCCAAAGGAATAGTGTGAAGGAAGTGGTGCTACGATCATAAAACCAGGATACTTAAAGATTGGTTGTATTTGGTGTGGTCCGATGAATCAACGTTCACATTACTTAGTACAAATAACTCGGTTTGTCTATCGAAAAGCCCAAAACAATGCTATATAAATATTTATCACTTCAAAATATTATAGATATTAACAGTAAATAAAATATCATATGTGCGCGTGTTTTTTAATTTGATAACACTTAATTACAATCAGTAGTTCCCCCTTGCTGCTCATCAGTATTACACGTTAGATGATCATAATATGACAATAGTAATGATTCTTTCACAGTGTAGTTCCTCCCAAAACGTTGAGTTTTAAGTTCAATTTATAATTCAACGTGTATGAAAGCCAATGAGATTGCAACTTCTCGATTTAGAAAATATTGAAAAACAGAAAGTTTAATGTGCACCCATAAAATTCTTCAGAACCGACCAGTTTGAGTGTTAAAAAGCTGAAATGAAAGATCTTGAACGCTTTGAGTTTTTATGCGAAAACGAACTGAGCACTTTTATTAGAACGGTAGATATGATTGATGCAATAACATAAGTGTTCGAATTGAATGTCCACTCATAACTTTCAACCTAATCAATTGATTTCAGTGTTCGCTGAGTGTTCTAAGGATAAAACGAATTGCTTATCTCACTTAGAACCGTAGCTATGCTTGATACAATGACACACGGTGTTGGACAAAATGAAAGTAAAGTTGAATTTGCAGTCATGACTTTTTACAGTATCAATCAGTGTAAGTGTTTAAAAGCTTAAATAAAATAACTAGATGCGCTGAGTGTTATTTGGTCAAAACGAATAATGTACCTTAATTAGAACCGAAGATTTAGTATAAATAAAGGAAAACGAGAGTTAAGTGAATTCTGACACTTGATGACAACTGTATGGATGAACACGTTTCGTTTAAAACAGAAGAAAATCGCCCGGATAGAACGGCTCCGCCTGGCCGACCGATTCTTTGGTTTCCTTTTATTTTTTATTTATTTATTTATTTATTTATTTTTTTTTTTTTTTACGAGTGTGGGACAAAGGTCGTGTCAACTATTTGGTTTTCTTGCAGATACCAGTCCGGTTGGAACATGTGACATATACAGACGAAAAGACAGGGTGTTAACTACCATGTGTAGACAATGAATAGCACTGAAATATCGTGATACGGTAGTATAAAGGGAAATATGCCCTGCCCTGTGCAAAATAATGACAACACCGTACACACACAGTTAACATGACGAACCTGGGGCTACAGACCCTCTCCAAAAATTGTTCAAATGTTTGTAAATCTATCGGACTGAACCAGCGTGGATATTAGTCCGTAGCTTTCAAATTACTTAAACTAAGGTAAACTAACCCAAGGACAACACACAAACAAACACACACACACACACACACACACTCATGCCCCTGGGAGGATTCGAACCTGCGACGGCGAGCAACCGCGTGTTCCGCAGCGAGGCGCTTTAGACCGCGCGGCTACTCCATCGCGGCTAGGGTCTGTTCGCGCACAGCACTAGCAATGTCCTCTCTCGTTGCAAACCATCTACCACGTAGTGGCTCCTTAATTTGTGGAATGAGATCAAAGTAGGTTTGTAGTGTCAGGTTTGCCTTGTCAACTGTGTACTGTGTTCGCACTGTGAAGGCCATATTGCCGTGTATACTACCGTAATAAATTAGTATGTTACGGTATTTCAGTGCTAATCATTGTCCACACATGTAGTTAATACCTTGCCCTTTCATCTGTGTATGTCACATTTTCCAACCGGAAACATGGTTGCCCTGACTTTTGTCCCAACCTTCGTAAATATATAACATTCACAACATAATTCTACTTCTATTGTAGGTACAGAAAATAAGCGGTTGGATTGCAACCGCTACTTCCGTCATTCGTTATCGACGCTCTTTCTGTGAATCAGTATCCGGTTGTGAATAAAGTTCTGTGAATCTACTCGTCACTTCAGTAAATAACTCTGACACGATAAAATCAGACCCGTTTCCGGTCGATGTCTTAGTTTAGCTGGAGTGAGGTTTGTCCTATCACATGTGTGTCACATAATTTGTGCAATACCGGTATACTGAAGGCGGGAAGCACCTCGACCGTTTAGTTGTGCGCTGTAAGGCGCAATTTTTCTAGACTGGCTAGAATTCTCCAGGTGGATTAACGATGGGAGTCGGTGTGCCGGCCAGATTTTTCCGCGGTTTTCCACATACCACTACGTGAATATCGTGCTAGTTCCTAAGTTCCGCCTATTACTCAGTTTACAAATATTTAGAACTTTCGCATACTTACACATACAGGGTGTCCCAAAGAATGTATACACTCTTTGAAACTCAACGATTCTTTTATGAAAGGGATTAGAAATACAATTTGAGTGGTCTTAGGTGCCTGATGGTTCGACTTAAGGTGGTAAATGTTCAGACTGGTTTCCGCCCATCGCAATACGCTGTCGACGAATTACGACTTGCCAAATATATGCCAAATTTATCGTTTCCAATGGAATAGCATCAAAGGCTTGCTCAATTTGCTAAGATCATCCATTGTGTGTGCTGTCGCAGCGTAAACTGTGTTCTTGAGAGTATCTCACAGAAAGAAGTCTAGAGGAGTTAAATCTGGAGATACAGTTGGATACTCCACACTCCCTCTTCGCCCTACCCATCTGGCAGGGAGTGTACGATTCAGAAATGCCCTCAATCCAGGTGAAAGTGAGGTGGTATTCCATCTTCACTTCAAAACATAACTTTAAGACCTGGAGTTATCATTTCCAACATTTTGAAGTAAGATTGGTCTGACAGTGTTGTCAAAGAAGTGCGGCCCGATTAACCCTCTAGAAGACAGACCATACCAGGCTGTTACTCGTAGTGGATTAACATGCCATTGCTCGTTTACGTATGAATTCTCCCTGACCCAGAACACGCAATTATGGCGGTTAATTGTTTCCATATTAAATTTCATCTGACCAAACAATTCGATCTTGGAAACTTTGCTCTTCTTCACATCTGCTTATGAACCACTCACAAAATTCACTTCGCCTAGCAGTATCATCCTCGTTAAGAGCATGGAAAAGTTTTGGGATGCAAGGCTTAAACCACTGAGACTGCAAAAATATATGATCACTCCTTCTTCTGATCCCAGTCTCACGAGAGCATTTCTTTGGGGCTGGCGTTCGTGCCAGAATTACTGCATCAACACTCTCATTGTCTCTTGACCTCCTTTTTCGTCAGCTATGTACCTTCTTCATATCGTGCACTTTTCGTTCGACTTGAAACTTATCTCTGATTCTTGTAATTGTTACTCTTGCCGATGTTCGTGTTCCAAATCCAACCCTCCAACGTCGGCGTATTACTCCCACATTCTCTGTTTTCCAGTAACACTTTAGCACCCATTTCCGTTGCTCAAACTGTAACGCCATGTCTATTGACAATCCTGATACGAAATCATTGTTGAGTTTTCCACCGCCTTATAAATTATTATTCATAGAAATTGTATTTCTCTGTTTCAAAGAGTGTATACGTTATTTTGTGACACCCTGTATATACCACTACAAGCTGACCGTTGGGATATGCATAATTCCTCCCGGGAGAGGATATTGTGGCGACAGAAGGGTATTAGGTCACTTTAAAAATTCACCATGCCAGATTAGTTTATTGCGAAATCCTCCACTGGCAACACTTTGGCAATTATAGACTGCTTTACATATAGCATGACTCGTCATTCCAACAGAGGCCTCCAAACAACTTCTTGACTGCATGAAACGTTGAGCTACTGCAATTCATTTGGAAAAGAAGGTCCGAATCGGTATGCTATGACTTTTGCCAACTGAGCGTGAAGGTGGAATATATATCGCATAGGTAAAGTTGTTGTTGTTGTTGTTGTGGTCTTCAGTCCAGAGACTGGTTTGATGCAGCTCTCCACCCTACTCTATCCTGAGCAAGCCTTTTCATCTCCTCATAAGAACGACAACCCACATCCACTTGAATCTGCTTACTATACGCGTCTTTTGGTCTCCCTCTGCGATTTTTACCCCACACACTTCCCTCCAACGCTAAATTCACAATTCCTTGATGTCTAAGAATGTGTCCTACCAACCTATCCCTTCTTTTAGTCAAGGTATGCCAGAAATTTCTTTTCTCCCCAATTCGGTTCAGTACCTCCTCATTAGTTACGCGATCCACCCACCTAATCTTCAGCATTCTTCTGTAGCACCACATTTCAAAAGCCTCTATCCTCTTTCTGTCCACACTGCTTATCGTCCATGTTTCACTCCCATACAAGGCAACACTCCATACAAATGCCTTCAGAAAGGACTTCCTTAGGCTTAAATCAATATTCGATGTTAACAAATTTCTCTTTTTCAAAAACGCCTTTCTACCCATTGCCATTCTGCATTTTATATCATCTGTACTGCGACCATCATTTGTTATTTTACTGCCCAAGTAACAAAACTCATCTACCTCCTTTATTGTTTCGTTACCTAATCTAATTCCTTCAGCATCACCTGATTTTCTTACACTGCACTCCATTACCCTAGTTTTACTCTTGTTAATGTTCATCTTATATGCACCTTTCAGCACACTGTCCATTCCGTTCAATTGCTCTTCCAGGTCCTTTGCTGTATCTGACAGAATTACTATGTCGTCGGCAAAACGCAATGTTTTTAATTCTTCACCCTGAACTTTAATTCCTTCTCCAAATTTCTCCTTGCTTTCCTTTATAGCTTGCTCAATGTACAAATTGAACAACATTGGGGAAAGGCTACAACCCTGTCTTACTCCCTTTCCAACCAATGCATCCCTTTCATGCCCTTCAACTCTGACAACCGCTGTCTGGTTTTTGTACAAGTTGTAAATAACCTTACGCTCCCTATATTTTACTCCTGCTTGCTTCAGAACTTTAAAGAGTTTATTCCAATCAACATTGTCAAAAGCCTTCTCCAAATCTACAAAAGCTATAAATGTTGGTTTGTCTTTTCTTAATCTATCTTCTAGGATAAGCCGTAAAGTGAGTATTGCCTCCCGTGTTCCTACATTTCTCCTGAACCCAAACTGATCTTCCCCGAGGTCGGCTTCTACCAGCTTTTCCATCCTTCTGTATATAATTCGTGTTAATATTTTGCAACCATGACTTATTAAAGTTTAATAGGTAAAGTATGAAACCTCAAATCTGTAACCATTTTTGTTATTGTACTATTGTACTATTGCCGATTGCAGTACAAGTTGACACCGTGTATCTAAAAAATTAAGTATTGTCATTACAGTCTTGATCGCAGAAGTAAAAATGCTTTATTTTACTGGTTTCAACCTAGTAAAGGACATCTTCAGAAATAATATACTGCCCATGTGACCGGTGCTGGACCCTGTGGACTGCTGTGGCTGTGGCTATTTTCCGTCCGTAATTTACCAATCAAGACTGTTATGACAAAACAAATGTCGTCAAGGGAGATCACTGTTTAATGATATATCGAAGAGAACAATCCGCATTCGTAGATTGCTGACTATAATATGAATTTGAGTGTGTCAAAATCTGGACTATTAAAATATGTCAAATGATATTTTCTTCCTATTACCGTGTTTTAGATACGATTTCATCATTTCTGTCAGAACGGAACAGCAAGCCAGGCAGACGAGGAACATGTCACAGATATACCCTCGCGATGAATGATAACACAAAAGGTAATCGTGCCATACGTGTCTAATTAATATCGGCTTTAAAATATGTCTATTTGATGATCAATGAAGCTTGGTATTTCAGTTTTTGGGTTCGCGTTTCCAGTCGTTCATAAATGTAACAGAATCTACAGTAAACTGTCTAGTTTTGAAAATCGATTACTTAAACAAGTAACTCCGAATTATTCCTTCATCAGAATTGCCGTCCCATATAAAAGGCCACAACCCATGAATTCATAAAAACCACGTAATCTGAGAAATAGTTTTAGAAAATATGTTCTACAGCAGAGAGGCTTTGCGCGACATCAAACAGTGGGGGAAGTAATTCATTACTTGATTTGTTTGAACCTGATTACTCGTAAAGACCATCTAAATTTACGTGGAAAAAGGTGTAAGGAACGTCATTGTCTGCGGTAGACATGAGCCATGATGTAATCACACAGCTCATAAATCCACTGAACTAGTCTCTTACCTTTCGTCTTGAAAATCAATGCGTAGAATAGCTCACGTTATGTTTTCCGTAATTGGTTCGTGATTTGAGATTAATCGTAAAATGATTCTGGAAAATACTGTTATTTAATGACGGCATTGTGCATGCTGCAAGCTGCAATTCGAGGTATATTCGTCTATAAAGAAAATTGATGGCAGGGAAATTAAATGTATTGAAAAAAAAAATTACTTGAAATACGTAGTTAAATCACGATGGTGCACATACCGTTAGAGTTTATAACAAATGGTGAAATAAAAGCTGTAAATGATTAAAAACATTGACTAATATTCATTAGTAGAGTGTGACAAATGGCAAAAACACTTTCATTCCTGCATAGCAACCGATTCTGCGTCGTGCATCTCTTGAGGAGGGCACAAAGGCAGCATCTCGAGTTGTGAGACAAGCTTTATGGCCCTGAAAGATTCGATGAAACCCTCCATCTTTTCAAAAATAAATAAATGCATAAATACGTAAAATATAATCTGTACACGTAAACCACAAAAATATCTGTGAATACCTACCATGCTAATCCTGTACAGAGCCAAACGGTATCTTACTATACCACAAGGCCTAATTTATCGAACTACGCCAGAATACCGATCAGGTAAGCACACCTCCACACGACGCTTCTCGTGTTGTACTTTCAAACAAGATACTCATTGCTCGCCGTTTACCACGACAAGTTCATGAATCTGGTTCGTGCAGCTGGAATTGAGAGAATCCTTTCGACCGAGCCTACTCACTGTCTCAGACAAACATTCTTTTAGAAGTCGGTGACTAGCTAAAGACGTGCATCTATGCAGTGACTATGTGAGTTAGTCGCGAGTGAAAGTTGTAAGGGTAACGGGCAACTTTCACTCGGCAAGGCGCTGAAGATGGAGGCATCTCCCGGAACGTGATTGAGGAAAGAAAGTTGTTCATGAAGCAAGAACTCTATGGGATCAATAATAGCGAAATACACCGCTAAAAACAATTAAGAGATGATTTGAGATATCTAGTTTCTGAAGTGTTGTAAACGGCAGAATGAACTAAAATGGTTCGAGGTCAATCTGTCGGTTATATTGAGTATAAGTCAACAACATTTCGGCAATCGAGATTTGGATTCAGATAGTGTAGTGAGCAGGTAGTCCAATGATACAAACACGTGACTCACCCGAAGCTATGGCACGGAAATCCATAGGAACGTTGGAAGCGGGACAGACACAGAGGGAGGTGGCTGCAGCTATTAGTGTCCCAAAGAGTAATTTCCAGGACCTGGACGCGATTTCGGACAACAGGAATCGTTAAAAAAAAGTTAAGCAAGACAAGGCCAAGGTCGTCGACGGGTAACATCAGCAAGAGATGACTTCCGGTTAACAGCCCGTTGAGACAAGAGGCCGAATACAAATCAGCTGCACCCGCACACTTCAGGCAGCAAAAGTACGAAATCGCATTCGGGACTATGGCTTCCGCACGGAGGACTGTGGTATAAGTTTGCCATTAAATGCACTATACGGGTGTAGCCCTCAGAAATTGGGTGGAGGAACATCAGGATTGCCATAGTAAAGAATGTCGGCGGGTTCTGTTCACAGAAGCCTCCAGATTTTGTGTTCAGCCGGACAATCGTAAAATGTTGAAATGTTTGTAATTCTATGGGACCAAACTATTTTGGTTATAAGTCCCTAGAATTACAAACTACGTAAACTAAGTTAAAATAACCTAAGGACAACACACACACACACACACACACACACACACACACACACACACACACATCCATGCCCGAGGCAGGATTCGAACATCCGACGGGGAAGGCCTTGCGATCCGTAACGTGCCGCTCCAGACCGCTCGGCACTCCCACACGGCGGACAATCGTCGTTTCCTCGTCAGGAGAGAATGTGGAACTCGGAACAATCCTACTTTTGTGCAGGAAACAACACGATATAGTGGTGGTGGACGAATGGTGTAGGTAAGAATCAGTATTGTCGGACGTACGGACCTCTATGTCGTTCAGAATGGCGCTTTGATTACTCAGAGGTATAGAGACGAGATCCTTCGACATTTGTTGTGTCGTACCACAGAGTAACATATACAGAGAAGCAGCCCTCCCCCTAAACCACTGTCCTACGCTCCCCTCGTAGTTCCGTAAGATGCTAGTAGGTGTCAGGCGGTTCCCTGGCTTAGTACCGGTAGACCACACTAGAGGCATGTCAGAGGGTAGCATGGAGGGGAGGCTGAGGGGAGAGCTCGTGCCGCCTGCCACGAGGCCACGGCTGTGTCCGGCTTGCTGGCGTTTGAGGGGAGGTGGTGGTGGGGACAGTAGCTACCTGCCGCCTGCTCTGGCCAGTTTGAAGGGCTGCTTCTGACCGCAGCGCCATCATGGGACATCTTACGGAACTGCTGGTAACCCTCCCTTCCCGCACCCCTGTGCGTAGGACCGAGCCCTTTCGGAGGTTTCCCGCCTGTATATATTTGTCTGTGGCCGTACACCGTGTGCCTGGGTTGCACAGTGCTACAGTGCTAGACTACATATCGAAAGGTCGCGGGTTCGATCCCCGCCAGATACTAGGATTTTTATCTGTCACCGCTTCTTTCACCTCTGGCAGTATTGCTCATGTGAAAAATACCGAGTAGCAGCGTGGTTCGGAACCCACGTTTAACTGTAGGTTCCCCCATAACTGGGTGGGTAAGTCAGTTCGAATGTCGGACGAAGGCAACGGCATACCACCTCCAAATAGGACCATGCCTAGTAAAGCGCTGAGGTGTTCAAACCAATCTTCGGATTGTTGACTGCTTTACCTTACGCTGGTGCGAAAGGAGATGGGTTCCTTCTGGTGGACGATAATGCTCGTCCCACAGAGGTTCACTGATGGACAACATGCTTGAAACTAATAGAACGAATGGAGTAACCAGCTTAAACCCTACTGATCATGTTTGGGATGTACATGACAGACGCATTTCAGCCAGACCAGCACCTCCCACAACGGTTTCAGAGTTGGATATTCCACTCATGGAACAATGGCCAAATATCCCTCAAGCGCTGATTGATAACCTAGTACCAGCGACGTCACGCAGATGTGCAAATGTACTGGTCGTCCGAGGTGATCACACACCATATTAGAGGGCAACGAGAATATCTTTTTCACTCAAAGGTAGCGCCATGATGACTCGTTCTAAGTAAACGCAAAGTAAACCAAAAGTAAAGCTGGGTCCCAGAAAGGATGAGGCCAAGATCGCTGGTCTATAATTTTATTTCGACGACCGGTTTCGATGGTCTCTGCCACCATCTTCTAGTCTGAAAATATTTTGCAAAGTCGTCATCTGGTGATGTCTGTCGTATAAAATAATTTAAAATGCATATGTCATTGAAGTTAAAGTTTACATATCAGTATTACAGTAGGATATATTAGCGATCTTGACTTTATCATTTTTGGAACCTATCATAATATTGGACCGCCTCCTTATCATATAAACAGATAGTCAAAAGTAAAGAGCTGAAACAGCAAAATACTGTATTTCTTCGATTTCCTCATCATCGGCAGAGCTAGTTGGCATATAAACCTGTACTACTGTTGTCGGTGTTGGCTTCGTATCTATCTTGACAATGATAATGCGATCACTGTGCTGCTCATAGTAGTTTGTTCAAATGTTTGTAAAAACTATGGGACTTAGCTACGGGGTCATCAGTCCCTAAACTTACAAACTACTTATAAACTAACTAAGACTAAGGACGGCACAAATATCCATGCCCGAGGGGGGATTCGAACCCCCGACCGTAGTGGCCGTGCAGACCGTGACTGGAGCGCCTTAGTCCCCTCGGCCACCGTGGCCGGCCATAGTAGTTTACCCGCATTCCTATTATCTTATTCATTACCAATCCTACTCATGTGATACCCCCAACTGATTTTGTATTTATAATCCTGTACTCACCTAACCAGAAATCCTGTTCTTCCTGCCACCGAACTTCACTAATCCCCACTATATCTAACTTGAACCTATCCATTTCTCTTTTTAAATTTTCTAATTTTCCTACTCGATTAAGGGATCTAACATTCCACGCTCCGACCCGTAGAATGCCAGTATTGTCTTTCCTGATGATCACATCCTCCTGAGTAGTCCCCGTCCGGAGATCCGAATGGGGGGCCTTTTTTTTACCTCCGAAATATTTTACCCGAGAGGATGCCATCATTATATGTTCATACAGTAGAGCTGCATGTCCCCGGGAAAAATAACGACTGTAGTTTCCCCTTGCTTTCAGCCGTTCGCAGTAACTGTGTGACAAAGCCACATTAGCTGATGTTACAAGGCCAGCTGAGTCAATCATCCAGACTGTTGCCCCTGTAACTTCTGAAAAGGCTGCTGCCCCCCTTCAGGAACCACACGTTTGTCTGACCTCTCCACAGATACCCCTCCGCTGTGGTTGCACCTACGGTACGGCTATCTGCATCGTTGAGGCACGCAAGCCATCCGAACTCGGCAATGTCTGTGGTTCATGGGAGTGAACTGTACTGTATCACACACAAATTAAAATTGTAACCAATATCTGAATAAAATACGATATCATATGTATATTGTTTTGAGTAGTATACTACGTTTTGCGCTGGAGAAAACGTGTACGACGCTTGCTACGCAGTACGTAGCAGCAACCCAGCTGTGCAAAGAAGTCAAAGATCCGGCTAAGCGTGGGCTACGAAATGCAGAGGCGTGCGTCCACGTTGGCAGCGTGCCATGACTGCTTCGCCAGCTCGGACTCTTCCTCCAGTTGCGCCATTGGGCTGTATCGCCCTTTTGTCCTTCTTCCAAACGGCCATTGAGTCCGTAGTAACACATTTTTGCTGAATATCTGCTGCGCCAGTGTCTTTTCGTTTATCCACTGAAGTGAAAGAAGTAACGGGATTACGATATGCACATGTGTACAGCTGGCAGTAGTTTCGGTATTAAAGTGCAATGCATTGGCAGAGCTGTCATTTGTATTTCGGGATCCATGTGAAAGGGTTTCCGACGAGTTTTGTGGCCACACGACAGGAATTAACAGACGCAGATTGTTAGGTAGACCTAGACCCATGAGAGGAAACCTATTACAGCCATTGCCAAGTTACCAACCATCGTAATGGTCATATGTGCAGCGATACGTTATTTACTTAATCACTTTGTAACCTTATAAGTTGATTCTTCCGTCATTTCTTGGTAGAACGCTTCCATATTTAATGTTGAAACCAAACTGTTTCTATTCCACTAAATTATCGTTTATTTATAAACTAGTTTTCGGCTTATTAGGCCATCATCAGGTAAACTGTTGACAGTCATCGACAAATATGCTATTGCTTAGGTTCACAAAGATGATAAAACAAAGATACAACACACAGAATACTCGGTCTTTGCATATGACATTTGTTGGAATTCCAAAAATCCATCTGCTGCCATGTAGACTTATGTTTACGTAATCAGTGGTCTTCTTGAAATTTTTACAGTGAAGTGAACAAGGTGAAACACATTACATACCAAATATTACTGAATTAAAACTATGTTAACATTATTAAGGTTGTAGCATATGTTGAGAGTGTCAATAAGGTGTACACTAAATACGATTTCTACATTGAGTTTACAATTCACTTAATTGACAGCATCTGAAAAGGTTCACATATTGAAATTACTTTTCATATTAATGTACAATTTATTATAGGTATTGTTTTGATCTTAAAGTGTAAAAGTAAGCCGGCCGCGGTGGCCGAGGGGACTGAGGTGCTCCAGTCACGGTCGGGAGTTCGAATCTCCCTCTGGCATGGATATTTGTGACGTCCTTAGTATTAGTTAGTTCATAAGTAGTTTGTAAGTTTAGGGAATGATGACCCCGTAGTTAAGTCCCATAAGCTCTACAAACATTTGAACATTTTAAATCTAAAAGTAAACACGGTATGAATGGAGACTGTATGTGTGATATTAAGGCTTTTTGTGGCATAAAAGTTTCGCTTCTTTATTTGTGCATTTGTGAAGCAACATCAGTGAGCTGTTATACATTGCTGTTTTTGTATGATATTGCAGTACAGTTATAAATATTATATTGCTATGTTTTACAATCATGTTATCAATCTTTGCTATGTTACAATTTCTTAAATTTTGACCACCTAGGTTAGAAACAACTTCTGCAGCACAAGCTTTTGCGAGGTTATTTTGGTTCTTGATGAACCGTTTTACGTCACTACTTCACTGTGTTGTGTGCACTCGTTTTGTTAGGGTTTGTTTAAGAGTGTAATGTTGTCAGCTGTCGCTTTCCTTCTGTATTTTTGTTGTGTCCTTTGTATCTCCGAGTGTATCAGCTGTCATTGTTTTGTTCTCCGTGTAGATGTGTGTTCTTTGCTGTTTGTGTTAGAGAGGACAAGAAAGACGGAAGGTGGGATGGCATTTACTTATTGTTTTTCACTGTTTTTGTGGCCGACTTGATCAGTGTTATTAAAACAATTATCATTTTGTACAGTAATTGCACCTGGAGATGAAACTTTAAGATGTGAAACCTGTTGTGATTGTCCACGGCTCTAATAAGAAAACAATTCAAGGCATTTGACTGAGAGGACTTCAACACTTAAATTTTAACTGTGTTAAAGTGTCTTAATTATGTATAAATATTTTACCTGTGGTTGCCCTCCATACAAAATTTTTTGATCAGTGAGTTATTGATTTTGTTGATATGAACATTAATCACTTTCTTATTCATTGCACGGGCTCTTTATGTGTGGAAGTTTTCGTGTAGTGTCAGTACTTTTTGTCTCAATTATTGATTCCGATAATTTTCACATATTGATACATGTTGGCTGGTTCTTGTTCGTGTTCTGTCAGGTGTTCTGAAAAGGTGGAATGGCTGTTTTCATATTTCCAGCTCCTCATATTATTTTTATATTTGGTGATGATATACATGTGTTCATGAAGGACCAAAATGTACATCCACCTGGAGAATATACAGTTCCTCCACCAAAACAGAAAAAAAAGTACGGTAAGCAATATTGAAAAATTAAATTAACTCTGAAAAAGCTTAAGCAAATCAAATGTTCAAATGTTTGTAAATCTATCGGACCAAACTGCTTGGTCATCAGTCCGTAGCTTACAAACTACTTAAACCTAGGTAAACTAACGTAAGGACAACACACACACCCATGCCCAAAGCTTAAGCTATAGAAGTTAATTTCTAACCTAATTGCTCAAAATTTAAGAAATTGCTATGTTACAAAGGTCGATAACTGTCATATTGTGAAACATAGCAAAAATAATATTTATAACTCTACTGCAATATTATATACACATACATATAACTTGTATTACAGGCCACCGATGATGCTTCAGAAGTAAAGAAGCGAAACGTGTGTGGCACAAGAAACGCCTTTCATTTAGTTGCAATAGACGGCTATACATTTCCACTAATTTTCTAAGCTACCAAAGACAACGTAAAAAAAAAAAAAAAAACACCAGTGAATTTTAAGCACTCAGTGAACGGCGCTAGTTTGGCAACGCCTATATAAGACAAAATGTGTCTGGCCAAGCTTAGATAGGCTACTGCTGCTGCATGGGCAGGCTATCACGATTTAAGTGAGTTTGAATGTTGTCATAGTCGGCACACCCGAGATAGGACACAACATGTCCGAGATAGCGATGACATGTGGATTTTTACGAACGACCCTTTCATGCATGCGCCGCTAATATCGGGAAGCCGGCAAAACATCAAATTTCCGACGTCGTCGCATCCGGAAAAACATCCTGCAAGAACGGGGCCAACGACTAAAAGTAAGCAACAGCCCCTGGTTCGAATCCCGCTCTAGGACAAATGTTCAACTTCAATAACTGATTTTACTGGCCGCGTTGGCCCAGCGTTCTGCGGCGCGCCAGTCACAGTCTGCACGGCCACTGCGGTCGGGGGTTCGAATCCCCCCTCGGGCTTGGATATTTGTGCCTTACTTAGTATTAGCTTGTTCATAATTAGTTTGTAAGTTTAGGGACTGATGACCCCCTAGTTAAGTCTCATAAGCTCAACAAACATTTGAATTTTTTTTAACTAATTTCATGCAATGTCACCGGCAGCTAATGATGTATTGCCCTTGTGTGCCAATTTTCTTTTTCTTTGTCTTCAAGTGCACTAGACGTGAACCGCATTCCATTAACCAATCGTCCATTGAACAACACATACCCGTGCAGTTAAATGCAAGGCCGGCGATTGCGAGCTCAGATACGGACCGTGGCGCCACTTGTGCAGCGATTCGTCGCCACCAGCGACCGCCGTATACTGCCCAGCAGGCTGCCGTGTCTGCGCGCAATCTGCGAGTCCTGACTGCTGGGACAACAAGGACGTCCTGCAGCGCCTCGGCGAACGGCCGCGGTGCGCACTGAATGTTTTCCTGCCGACTGCGGCCGCGGCCCCGTATCTCTCGCTACAATCGCGAGGCATAATACCGAGTGTAACGGTCGCATAAACTTTGCCCGAGGGGGCAAAACGGCCGATAAGATTTTATTGGTCGCGTGCGAAGAATGCGTAAGCGAAGGACGTGGACTGCGCGTAGACCGCGGTGGACATAGGGGCCTACCCTCTGCGTCCAGACTGAGGGGCCGAGGCACAGTAAACAGGTAGATGCGCTGCCAGGCTCTGCGTAGGCCAGACTACGTTCTCTGCTTCTACAATGGCACAGTTTTTCATTCAACAGGCCAATGTACACATATTTAGCATTTTTCTGTTGTTAATCCTCTGTTGTTGTTGTTGTTGTGGTCTTCAGTCCGGAGACTGGTTTGATGCAGCTCTCCACAATGCCCTATCCTGAGCAAGCCTCTTCATCTCCACATAAGAACGGCAACCCACATCTGTCTGAATCTGCTTACTGTATCCATCTCTTGGTCTTCCTCTGCGATTTTTCCCCCACACACTTACCTCCAACGCTAAATTCACAATTCCTTGATGTCTAAGAATGTGTCCTACCAATCTATCCCTTCTTTTAGTCAAGGTATGCCAGAAATTCCTTTTCTCCCCAATTCTGTTCAGTACCTCCTCATTAGTTACGCGATCCACCCACCTAATCTTCAGCATTCTTCTGTAGCACCAAATTTCAAAAGCCTCAATCCTCTTCCTGTCCGCACTGTTTATCGTCCATGTCTCACTCCCATACAAGGCAACACTCCATACAAATGCCTTCAGAAAGGACTTCCTTAGGTTTAAATCAATATTCGATGTTAACAAATTTCTCTTTTTCAAAAACGCTTTTCTACCCATTGCCATTCTGCATTTTATATCCTCTGTACTTCGACCATCATTTGTTATTTTACTGCCCAAGTAACAAAACTCATCTACCTCCTTTATTGTTTCGCTACCTAATCTAATTCCTTCAGCATCACCTGATTTTCTTACACTGCACTCAATTACCCTAGTTTTGCTCTTGTTAATGTTCATCTTATATGCCCCTTTCAGCACACTGTCCATTCCGTTCAATTGCACTTCCAGGTCCTTTGCTGTATCTGACAGAATTACTATATCGTCGGCAAAACGCAATGTCTTTAATTCTTCTCCCTCAAGTTTAATTCCTTCTCCAAATTTCTTCTTGATGTCCTTTATAGCTTGCTCAATGTACAAATTGAATAACTCTGTCTTACTCCCTTTCCAACCACTGCATCCCTTTCATGCCCTTCAACTCTGACAACCGCTGTCTGGTTTTTGTACAAGTTGTAAATAACCTTACGCTCCCTATATTTTACTCCTGCTTGCTTCATAACTTGAAAGAGTTTATTCCAATCAACGTTGTCAAAAGCCTTCTCCAAATCTACAAAAGCTAGAAATGTAGGTTTGCCTTTTCTTAATCTATCTTCTAGGATAATCCTCTATGACTTCATTTTCGTGATAGTATGCTTCATTCGCTCAGAGACTAACGTAGCGGGATTTAGTGCAGAGTAGTAGAGTTCTCGTACGAACTAGTTCGGAAGAGCGCTCCCACAGACGAACTACGCGAACTAGTTCACAGATCCCTCGCCTCTTAGTTCGTGCGCTCCTTTTCCTAAGACTGACGGGTAACAGCGAGAGGACGCGAGAGCGCGCAGAATCGCGTGATTCCCTCTTGCCAGTTGCCGTCATTTCGAGCTGAGATGCAGCTCAGCTGTAGTTTTAGTAGCGGTAGCAAAAGCCAAAACGAGCGGACCAACTAAAAGGAGCGACCTACTTCGCGGCCGAGCTGTGAACTAAAAGGAGAGCTACCGGTGGCGAACTAAAATATGCGCGATAGGTCGCGAACTAAAATATGTGCGATAGGTCGCGAACAGAATTAAAAATCACGTGTTTGCCTTCTGCTGAAGAGAACCATTTCGAGGTTAGCGTCTGCCTGCTAGATTACATAGTTCAGTGCTACAAAATTTCTGCTTTGAATTACTCTGCACTCTGCAATATCTGACTAATAAATTCCATAATGCCAAGATACACAGATAACTCTAAACTTAAACGCGAGAAATTATCCACAAACTGTTTCTGTTAGTCTGCGTGATATCGTTAGCGGCTCAAGCAGCAAGCGCATGAAGCAGCTAGGTGGGGGAAATTCTCCCACCACCTGCATGCGCAGACCACGCCGCCCAGCCGTCAGAGAGAGCGGACGAACTAAAAGAACGAACTAGTTCACGACAGAGCCGCGAACTAAAGTGAGCGCTCCCGATCGCGAACTATTATGCGCAAGTCTAGTGCAGAGACCAAGGTAAAATTTTAATTCGCTGCCCACGAGGTTCTGGCTGTTATGTTGGCAACACGCATCACTGAGTGACCCTTACGCATTATCAAATAAACAGATTCCAGAAGGGTAACGTAATGCATTATAATTTATTCATATGGAGAGCATGATCTTCTTAATTTCAAGTTCTCAGGGCCTTTTGTTGTGTATTACGAAGGATGTGTCTGTTCCTAGCTCTAAACTAGTTTTAGAACGACTAATATTTGAAAATATGCACTACGTTGCTTGTTTATAATGCCTGCTAGTAAAAATAATCACTTTTTAGTATAATTTCTATCTTTCACTTCCGTAAAAAAATGTTCAAAAAACTTTGTTATAAGAACAATGTAACACTCGATCTGATCCACTGTCGAACTCGAAACTATGTGGTGATTCTATTTTAATGTTGTTACTGCACAAGTTAATAACATTTTTATCGTAGTGTAAATTAATAACCTGAACTAATCTTTCATAGTCTAAATCGGTAAATATTCTGTCAGTTTCAGCAAACGTTGTAATAGCAATAAATTTACTGTGAGCACTGTTTTCATGAATCGACTGGTATCCAAACTTACGTCGCGTCAGGTAATTTTTCACTGGCGGACCTCCGTGAATAACAAGGTTTGTCAATCCTAGATCACAGTAAATATTTGATTCAGTTAAATTCAGTTTGTATACTTAGGTAAAGTACTTCATTAAGAACAATAAATAACTTCTTCGGAAATTTAACACGTTAATTTCCTGGTTAGATTACCATATTTTGCGAAGGTGAATTAAGGTAACTCCCCGTCCCCTGAAACTGCCAGAAATTCTTCTGAATTATTGTGTGTTCCCGTTGAGTGATTAAATGTTAGCCGTCCACAAAATTCCGCTTTGGAACTCCGTGTTTAAAGCTATATTCACGAAAATCGGTATTTGTCTTTTAGAGAAACATTCGCACGACTTCGAATCTACTTAAAGTGAACTATGTCTTTAATTTGAACTAGTTGGTCAGACTAGTACAGGAAGAAGAGCTATCTCAAAAGGAGCGGTTTACTAAAAGGAACTACTTCGCTCATATCTAATACTGTCTACCAGTGAGACTACGCCGCGCGGGAGTAGCCGAGCGGTCTGGAGCGTCACTTAACGGATCGCGTGGTCTCTTACGTCGGGGGTTCGAATCCTCCCTCGGGCATGGGTGGGTGTGTTGTTCTTAGGTTAGTTTAACTTAGTTTAAGTAGTTTGTAAATCTAGGGCCGGCCGCGGTGGCAGAGGAGAATGGGGCGCTCCAGTCACGGTCTGCACGGCCACTACGGTCGGGGGTTCGAATCCCCCCCTCGGGCATGGATATTTGTGCCGTCCATTGAGCATAGGATTAGCTAGTAGTTTGTAAGTTTAGGGACTGATGACCCCGTAGTTAAGTCCCATAAGCTATGTAAACAATTGAACATTTTTTTGTAAATCTAGTGGCTTATAACGATAATTAGTTTGGTCCCATAGAATTACAAACATTTGATTCTGAACAGTAAGACTACCACGGATTTCCATCATCCTTGTTCGTAATATCTTTGGCGTACCCGCGATATCGTGTGAACTACAGCGCAGCAGCCGAATGGGCACAGCCTTTGTTCTCCGTGACAAAATATTCGACTGCTGACGTTCCCAGTTTCCAGCACTATGGAATGTTATAAAATACGTGCGACGCGACCGTCAGGTGGCGGCCGTGCTCTCGTAGCTTTCTGAAATAAAGAATTCATGCCAAACAGTGCAAACACCAAAGGCGCGCATCCTTTGGCACAGAATTCGAACACAAACGCTGATGAGCCAATTGGCTGGCAGTCGACAAAGCGCCTCCTGCGTGGGCGGTGTGGGAATGTGGACTCGTGCGGCGGCAGCTTATTAATTCACAGGTCAAACGTGTCCCGGTCCGTCGATTCGAAAGCCGGATAAATATGAACACGGGTAACGATTTCGAGACTGTCTCACTATCGACGAAATTGCTGGTAGTAAAGGCTTATGATTTTCTCGGGCCACAATTCCTCATTCTGCGCGACGTGTCACTAGCTTTCAGCCGAGGCTTTATTGGGTCAGAAAAGTGAGAGAAACATTTCGGAATGAGTTCAAAGTCACGGGAAGGCCTGAGATGCTGAATGATGGAATTAGCAGCCTTACGAGCAAGCTGAAGACAGGCACTGAATTAAAATTTATGTCGCGGCCGGGATTCGAACCCGGGACCTCCTGATTACTAGGCTTGCTTACTTAGAAACCCACCGCGGCATAAATTTTAATTCAAAGCCTCGCCTTCAGTTTAATTCTTTAATAGATATCTGGACAAAATATATCTCTGGAAAGGGGGATGTGTGACTATTCGTGTAAAGTGTTTTTTTTTTTTTTTTTTTTTTTTTTTTTTTTTTTTTTTTTTTTTCAGGAAAAAAAGCAAGGGATATCTTAAATGGAAGAAATTGTGCTGAAGTTGGCTTTAAAAGACGACAAAATAGCCGCTAAAGGAAGTTTGGCCTTAGGTGATAATATATTACTTCGAAAGACATATAAAAATTGTAGGTGACTCTGTTCCAAACTTTTTTGATAAATAAGCATACTGATAATACGAAAACACAGTAAGTAAATCGGTTTAAAAAAGAGTTGCACTATCCATATATTTGCGAATGTGTATGAGAGCCTCATCGCCATCATCATTTTTACAAAGGAGAATAAAAGGAAACACTCTTCCAAATGTGATATGAAGTCACCAAATAGGTGTGCGTTATTAAAAACGCTCGTAGAAACTAGTTCCAAAATAAATAAAAATAAAGTTTTTACGAGCGTCCCTGATAGCACTGTTTAGTAACGAAAACTGAAAACACTCTACCGTAGGAAAAGAAAGGAACAACTCACTATAATAAAATTATAAGAGATAGCCGGCCGCGGTGGCCGAGGGGACTAAGGCGCTCCAGTCGCGGTCTGCACGGCCACTACGGTCGGGGGGTTCAAATCCCCCCTCGGGCATGGATATTTGTGCCGTCCTAGTTCGTAAGTAGTTCATAAGTAGTTTGTAAGTTTAGGGACTGATGACCCCGTAGTTAAGTCCCATAGACTCTACAAACATTTCAACATTTTTATAAGAGATACCATTACAAATAACACAATAGAAACGGAAGTTAATTTATCTGTCACTATGGAAAAGATATCTACTGCCCCAGATCACATGCGTGATCTGGGCTACTGCAGAGTGTAGTCGTTTTCCGTGTCTACCTTTCTCTCCCACCGCGGTTCTTTCCACTTGTTGAAGTATTGTTAATACTCGAATGTTTCATCGCGTCCTAGTTCTGTGCACTAGCAATTTACACGTAAACATAATGAGCAATATATTGAAATAAAATTGATGACGCGTTTAAACAGCACGAGACAATAAAAAACGCCCATTATTAGTACATATAGTTCTATACGGCACAGTGAAACGTTGATCACAAATCGCTTCAAGCGCTCATCTGCTTCAAATTCCATCATTGTCAAATTTCATTGAGCAAGTTGACGGATCTGTGAAGGACGGCGCCGTGACGTTTCGGTGTGTTGTGAGCAGCTTCTCGTCGGGTGTGATCGGCGGCGGCCCGGCTCCACGCTGCCAGAACCGCAGCCAATAACGCGATCCATTATTCATGCGTTTTAATGGCCGCGTTTATCGCCGCAGTACATCTGCTTTACCAGCTCGGATTCGGAAATTGCAGTGTCACGAGCCGAAATCACTATGACGCCCCCAGCGTGAGCCCCCACTTTTTTGTCGCTGTAATGGATCTTATATTTTAATTAATAAAACCCATTTTCACGTGCGATAGCCGTGGGATCTCCAGTGCCATATATTTTCGGGGGGACAAACTGGGAGCCTATATATTACGTCGGGCAATATGTTACACGCTGGAGGTAAATGAACGCCGTGACAGCTCTCTGCTTTGCGAAAACCGCGCCGCCAGAAAAAAACCAGCCAGCTCCGGTTTCCAGTGCTGTTATTCAGCGCTATGTGTGTGTGTGTGTGTGTGTACCACTTGCTGCTCTGATCTCGATCGGAAAATAAATCCGTTTAATGTCCATCACGACGCCTTTTTACAGTCCCAGGAGTAAAGTCTATATCGGAAACGGGCAGAGAGTGGGAGAAATTCCACTGCCACGTTTTCGTTAAATGAATTGCCCGACACTTGTGTGACCCTAAGTACTAAATGGTTATTTGGCAATAAATTCTCCAAAAGACGTGGTGCGAAAAGCGATAGCGTGTTAAATGGTTAGTGAATAACGTTTGCTGCGAAGTAAAAAGAACCAAGAACGGCTCAAAATTTTGGGAAGTAAAATAATCTGCTAGAAGAAGTAAAGGAAATATAAAATTCAGAAAGGCAATGGATAGAAAAAAATTTCTGAAGAATCTCAATTTATATCAAAGTGTTACGATGTCTTTTCTGAAGGCGTTTGTCTCAAGTGGAAAAAAAAATAAAAAAAAAATAATAAAATAAAATAAAAATAAAAATAAAAAAAAGGAAAAGAAATTCACAGCTGCTTAGACAAATTGATTGGACGGTGTTTTTATTGACTTATTACAAAAAATGAAAAAGGAACCTGTTATAACCGAGGCCTAACTAATATAAAAAACAATAGCTATTATTCAGAAGTAGAATATAGATATCGGTATTAGTCGGTCGGTTTTTCGCATCCCTACTTCGCTATAAACTCTATTCACAATATTGCACTTTACATGGGCGTACCTCGAAACATACTGTTACACACACTGCTCAGGAGACGTGTTACACGCTGGAGGGATTAGGCTGCGTGAAAATAAAACTACAGGCTGAAATTAGCAACAGATTCTGGTGAAATGGACAGAGTTTGGGGTGTAATACGAGGGTGGAAGAACTATAGCTGCGCTGGAATGGCCGGGGGGGGGGGGGAGGTGGGAGGAGCATTGGAGACCCCACCTAACGGATTGCACGGCTGCTCCCGTCTGAGGGTCGAGTCCTCCTTCGAGCATGGGTATGTGTTCTGTACTTAGCATAAGGTAGTTTAAGTAGCTTGTAAGTCTTGGAACCGTTGATCTCAGCGGTTTGGTCCCTTGGGTTTACAAACATTTGAACGTTTTGGAAAAAGGGCGTGGGCTAAGGTAGGAGTGGAAAAAAATACATATGCCGGTATTGCCGGAAACTAAGGCTCGTTATGCAAGTTTACAATGGGGCACTGGAGCCATTAGTAAGTAGTATTCGTGCTGCATGAATTCAGCCGTCATGCGTAGCCTGATCCTCCCCCCGTCTGGAAATAATGATTATAAATGGAAAAAAAAAAAAAAAAAAAAAAAAAAAAAAAAAAAAAAAAAAAAACGGAATAAGAACCATCGATCCTGTGGTTGTGAAGCCAGAAAGCTACCACCTGTACTACACCAACGGATGCTACAACCGTTTTAATTATTGGTCCTTACATGGACTTTCAAAACTTCAAAGTCGATTTTCTTGAGAATTTTTTAGAGTTGCGCTGAATGGCTTTGGCTGATTGTTATTTAACCCAGAAAGCGCTGATGTCCTTCCAGAAGTACGGGAACAGAAGCTTACTTTTTCATTTTTGTATGTAAGAATTTGTGCACAGTGTCATTTTTTATTTCTCTGAATCGCCTGCTCCCATTGCAGATCAGTTTTAGCTTTTGTTGTTGATTGCAAAGTGGTTATATACAGCTGCGAAGTTAAGGTTCATACAAAAGAAATTGAAGGCTTCCTCGTAGTTGTGTTTGTATTTCTTGAACATTCTTCAATTTTTGAGATATTTATATGTATATATTTCAACTTAAGTGTTGTTATACTAACAATTATTTATCAAAAAAATGTTCAAATGTTTGTATAGCTTAAGGGACTTAACTACTGGGTCATCAGTGCGTAAACTTACAAACTACTTATGAACTAGCTAACACTAAAGACGGCACAAATATCCATGCCCGAGGGGGAATTCGAATGACCGACCGTAGTGGCCGTGCAGACCGTGACTGGCGCGTCGCAGTACGCTCGGGCACAGCGGCCGGCATTATTTATCAGGTTAAAATTCTAAAACATTCATTTTGACGTCATTCCAGAGAAAGGGTGGTATTGCAAAACCAACGGCATGATTGTGAAACAAATCGCTTATAAACGATCTTCCGCAGACACATAAAGGTAATTAATAGCTTCTGAGAAAAAAAATTAAACCACAAATAATTCCTATCTATCTGGGTTAAGTGCTGAACTTCGCGTATCATAAATATCAAAAAACTCTAAAATCTGACACCTATGTGGTCTCCTTGTGAGATCTGTTTCAGTCGAGAATGTTTTTGACGTGATTCCTCGGAAACGCAGTGCTGCCTTAGACCAGAACGAAACCTGCGTCAATTTGAACAAGTCCAGCTGCCACAGACGGTAGTTACCGTAGATTGTCCGCCTGCCTGCCAGAACACCACCAGAGGTAGAGGTTCGTGGATTGGACGAGAGCCGGGGAGCTGGGAACGCCAGGGCAGTGGCGCGGCTTCGTCGCGGCCCTCGGCGTCCTTTTTCCTACCTGCTAACTGGCGGCTGCGCTCATCGCGTATGGATGAGGCTGCGGGCTGCGGGCCCGGATCCCGAACGGCGTTCTTATTGCCCTCCAAGACGCCGTCATTACCGATGCCTTTCGGCACGCGCCCGCCAAATGAGCGCGTTCGATGCGGCGTTTGAATTTCAGATGGCTCGGCGAGCACACACGCCGGCGCACGGCGCATGCGCGGACCGCGTGGCGCCTGCAATTTGTCCCCTGCGCATGCGCATGCGCGGCGGCCGCCTCCTCCGGTATTCATGCGGACGAGTCTACATCGCGACGTGTCTGATTTATGGCCTTAGCGGTACGCGTCTGCCCGGCGCAAACGTTTCGCTGGCGTCGCCCGAGCCACTACTTTCGCGCGCTTTGCATATTTATAATGTATCGTTTATTCCTACCACGGCGGCGTACGACTCGGGACGGCGCTTTCGAGTGGGTTTTCCGATTGGATGTTCAGTTTGTATGTACCGACGAGACAGGTACCGCGGTCCTAAGACGATAACTGGCCTCGCATTCGAGAGGACAGCGATTCAAAGTATCGTCCCTATATACATTTTCCCCGAATCCCTGGACTATTTCGGTTGAGTAGGAAACGTTGCCATTCTTGTCACAACATCGTCTTGTGAGAAGGCCTGAGCTCTGTTGTGTCATGTCAGACTGAGGAATTAATTAATATTTTTGATGATAAAATGTAGAGATATTACGTAACATGTGCAATAAAATACCATTTACAATTAGCCAAAGTTCAACAAAGACTTTCATAACTATAATGTAAATGTAGCAAAAATATTATTATCTTTATCACAAAAGTATTTCTCAGTTGCAAAATTTTTTTCCTTATTACTGACGTGTTTCGCCATTTTGAGGCATCATCAGATTATATAAATATGAGGTGAGCTATTTGTCATCATAAAAACCATCTAGGAAGAAAACCTATCGCCATGGTTGTTTAAAATTATTTTAAAATTTTGGCCTGAAATGGGAGTATGTGGGCAAATGTAAAGTGCTATACCAAGCTTCTCCCCCATATTTATATAGGCTGATGATGTCTCAAAAGGGCGAAACGCATCAGTGAAATAAAGAAAAATTTTGCAACTGCTTTCGATATATATTTTAACCAGTTGCTGTACCAGCCACCAGCATGGCGTGGAACCAGTTTACCTATTATTATCTTTGTTTTTACTAATGTTTAAATATTTGGAACACAAACGATTATTTTTCTGGTTCGTCGGTATTTCGTTGTGGTAGAACTAGTTCAGGCGTTGCTAAATTGTTTTTCGATATTAATGGATTCCATCAGTAGAAAAAGGTGTGTAAATACAAAATGTTGTTCAAATATGTTAAAATATATGTATTAAAAATGCGTGTGTCGATTCCAATTTATTTTGGAAATATTTAAACCCAATTTGAGAGATTTTCAGCAAAACTTTAGTAGTTGATGCAGTGATCAGTCGTCGACCTGGATTGCAGCATCCTGCCGCCATCACGTGACAAACATAATAATAGTAATTCTAATAAAACAGGGCCGCGTGATAATCAGCTTAGTAATGATTTAATAATTTTATTTCAGTCCTTCCGGGACACAGCACTGAATGTGAATTCAATTTTAGAAAAATTGACGTAATATATGGATATATCGAGGTACTGCATAAAAACGCGGAGTGCTACGAAATTCTAACAGTGACGTTTATTTCAGGCCAGTTATGAAGGATGATAGTATATCATTTAATAATTTTCAAACATTGAGTTTTAAAAATAAATAATAGTGAATCAGTTTTTCTGTCGAGGACCTTCACAATTATTAGCAACGCGGTCTGTATATTTTGTATGCTAATAATTTTCTGTAGTATCAGTTGAACAGTGATAAACAGTCTGAACATCATAAAGAAATTTACGTATGAATAATTATAGGTTCCACATAGCATTTCATATAACTACAATGAATTTAAATCCAATAAAAGAAATTTATTTTCGCAGTAAATAATGTGGAACTGTTTTGTAAAAATACTCGTACTGTCAGAAACTGAGCTAGCCGGTCAACAAATAATAAATAAATAATTAAAGCAATAAATAATACAAATTAAATAAAACCAGATAAGAGTATTTTTAGAACACTAATCTCTTTTTTTCCGAGGGGGCTCACGATTAATTCGTGAGTACTTGCGTGGGAGAATGGGTCCCCGAGCTAATGCAGCTTTTCTTCCTCCTTTCCTCCCTGGACTGAATTGCTGCTCCCTTCCCCTCCTTTGCTATAATCTCTCCTTCCCTACCCTACAGGAGGACCGATGACAGGCAGCTTGGTCCCACCGTCCCAAACAACTAACCACTCTCTCAGAAATGTTCAAATGTTTGTAAATCTATCGAACGCAACTGCTTGGTTATTAGTCCGTAGCTTACAAACTATGGTAAACTAACCTAGGGACAATACAGACGCCCATGCCTAAGGGGGGGGGGGGGAGACTCGAACCCCCGTCGGCAAACGGCCACGCGCACCGCAGCACGGCGCCTCAATTCACATGGCTAATCCGCCAAGGCAACCAATTTCTTCACAACTTCTGTATATTTTCCTGGTGTTATCTCACTTTCACTTCATCTGAATTATTTCAGCTGCAGATCTTAACAGAACCAAACAATGTGTCTTTACCATAAGGTAGATGAAGATCGTATATCCTTTATTGCCGCGACGGTGTAGGGCGCAATGTTTGGCATTGCGCGGCCGTTCCCGTTAGAGATTCCAGTCCTCCTTCAGTCATGGGTGTGTTTGTCGCCTTTAGAATAAGGTAGTTTAAGTAGTGTGTAAGTCAAGCAACTGATAACCTTAGCAGTTTGATTCCTTGGGAAAAGAAAGACCTTTACTTTGGTACTTGTATCTGCAAACTTGACTTATTCTCAGCTCTCAGACTGTTTACGATGAACTTCAACAATTTGGCAATATGTATTTGTATTGCTCATGATCTCTATCAAAGAAAATGAAATGCTGTTCCTTGGTTACAGGATTTGTTGAGAACGTGTGGACCGATTTGGCGTTTTGTTTTTCTAAAATATTTTCATTAGAAATTATTGTTTTTATTCTCTACATGCTCGTAATAGTCCTTATAAGGTTGTTGTGAAAATAAAGACTGGCAAAATTTCCCGGAAAATGACCAACAACGGGTAATACAGAACGCGGTTTTTATGCGATCATTATATCAACTCAACTCGATAACTCACTATGAATAATTGCGTATCTCTCTCTCTCTCTTTCTCTTTCTCTCTGCTTGTTTCTTCTTTCTTGTTCTCTCTGGTCCTGAAAATTTTGTGAGAATTAAAATGGGATGTCTGAAATTAAGGCAAACTACAAAAATCGCAACTTTTGTGTGTAGTATCGAGTATGACTAACGCTAGGAACGACGTTCTTAATTTGACTCATCACTATATAATTTTGCATATACGTGTGCTTAATGCAGAAGCTTGGAGAAGGTACTCTTACTACGAAAGCCACGGTATGGTGAATGTTGAAGGGTACCCTTCAGTCGACGGCACCATGAAAATTGTCACATGTATGTATATATTTTTATGGAGAACGATTTTATGTTCTGCAAGCCATTGTTCTACCGATCATCACCAAAATTGGCAAGTGTATTTAATTTTTCGTAGATGGAGGTGGGAGGAGGAAGTGGAGAGAGACGAAGTGGGAAGGAACCAAGTGAGAATGGAAGAGAAGATTGATGGAGGGGGAGAATGAGTTGATAGGCTGTCGCGAAGAGGAGGAGACGGACATAGAGAGATACTCTCATTTTAGTGTAATTCCAGTGAGAGGGAGAGGCAATGTTTATATCGTCATAATCGTGTAAACATGGTTCCTGACCTGCCACACTCAGAAATAACTTAATCAACAAATTTCGTAGCCAAACGTTGAACAATTCATAACGTTCTACTACTCTTTGTGCTTAATAAAATGCATGTTCATATTATTGTTGTATATTATTGAGAACTCGGCTCCAAAACTTTTATTGTGAAAACAATTTTTCTTTCCAATATATCACGCTATGTATGAAGAGAAACTGGACTCGTTACACAGTATCACGGGAATATTTTAAAGTAGTTCATGCGTATCCTGCTTGGCAACGAGACAAAATGTTCAAAAAATGTTCAAAATATTTGTAGAGTCTATGGGACTTAATTACGGGGTCATCAGTCCCTAAACTTACAAACTACTTATGAACTAGCTAATACTAAGGACGGCACAAATATCCATGCCCGACGGGGGATTCGAACCCCGGACCATAGTGGCTGTGCAGACTGTGACTGCTCCAGTCCTCAGTCCCCTCGCCCACCGTGGCCGGCGCAACGAGACCCAACCAGTGAAAAGATTATATTATTCTATATTGTTAGACATTCTCATACGAGTCAACGTACATCTACAGAAATTTAACGCAAATCACTGCTCTAGAAAGTTTATCTCTTGTTTTAGAAAGCTGTAAAATTGGCCCAGAAAATATTTACAAGACTGACGTGGTATTGGTCCTTCATAGAGAACGTCGCTGAACTCATTCAATTTTCTACTCTTGCGCCAACAATTCCGCATACGTTGTCCACTAGTGTGCTTCGCGTTTGACAGTGAATTCACGCTATTTTATGGTGGCACTAGTTTTTGTCGCATTCAACGTGTGAATAAACACGTTTGTTTCTCTTACGAACTCAAACGTAATGAGAAAGTGGAGTTCTCGGAACAGAGCATGCGCAGACACGTGACAGCGACCGATTGGTGCGACGCAGCAACGCTTTGCAGCATTTTCCGTGAAGGGCAGTTCTGTTCATTAACGCGGCTTAATACCCCTGCCGGGTCATTTCGCCCGCCCTATAACTTGCAACATAAAGTCGCGCAGGAGACCATTATGCGAGCGCTGAGCACATCTTTATCGCCGCTTTTCGGCAGCTAATAACTACACTCCACTTGTTGCCTGTTTATTTACACGGTTTGGGCACGCCCATCATCGTAACGTCAGATACAAGAAGTAAATACGGGACAAATAATTAATTTTTAAGTTTATTAGTTCGCCTCAAATTGTTCTTTTCGCAGTTACAGTAAACATATTTTAACGACGGCTCTTATTTGTTTCCTATGCTGTTAATTTTCTTAACTCAAGTTTGGGTTTTTTCTTTACTAGTTCTGCAATTAGCTATTACCTTAGTGCATTTTGTCATGATTAGCGAAGGGAAACAGAATTCATAATATTACGTCTAATTCATACTTCTTTTACACCTTAAGAAAAGGCTAATAATTTATCTGTACAACTTCGGATTCCTGTACAACTGATAGTTGAGAGATAACGAATCCAAAGGTTGCGTCGGGTAAGCCGCTGAACAATCAAAACGGTCCCACAGAAAATTAGCACCAGCAGTATCATAAATGAGGCATTATTTGCCAAAACGCATAAGAAATTGGTGTTTTGTAACAATCAAATAAACATCTTTATTTAGCGACTTCTTTACTATCTTTTAATTTCGACTGCTGTTAATATCGACCTCCATGAGCAATATTTCAGGAAACGTTGTTCTTCGTCATTTCTATCATAGTTCCTCATTGGTGTGTAGGTCAGAAACAGGTATCACATTATTTTTTTATGTTCATGTATGTGACAGGGAAAATACCCTCAGACTTTAAGGAAAATGTAATAATAAATGGTTGCAAAATTTTAACACGAATTATTTACAGAAGGATGGAAAAGCTGGTAGAAGCCGACTTTTGGGAAGAACAGTTTGGATTCAGGAGAAATGTAGGAACACGGGAGGCAATCCTCACTTTACGGGTTACCCTAGAAGATAGATTAAGGAAAGGCAAACCTACATTTATAACTTTCGCAGATTTGGAGAAAACTTTTGCCAGTGTTGATTGGAATACACTCTTTCAACTTCTGAAATCATCAGGAGTAAAATATAGGGAACGGAAGGTTATTTAGAACTTGTACAGAAACCAGACAGCAGTTATCAGAGTTGAAGGGCATGGAAGGGATGTAGAGGTTGGGAAGGGTGTAAGACAGGGTTGTAACCTTTCCCCCGTGTTATTCAATTTGTATATTGAGCAAGCTATAAAGAAAAGCAAGGAGAAATTTGGAATAGGGATTCAAGTTCAGGCTGAAGTAATCAAAACCTTGCCTTTTGCTGGTGACAAGGAGGAGCAACTGAACGGAATGGACAGTGTGTTGAAAGGAACATATAATATGAGCACGAACAAGAGCAAAAGTAGGGTAATGGAATGCAGTCTTAAAAAATCTGGCGATGCTGAAGGATTTAAATTAGGTAATGAATAAATAGCCGCGGTGGAGTAGCCGAGCGGTCTAAAGCGTTTCGCTGCGGAGAGCGCGGTTGCTCGCCGTGGACATTCGAGTCGTCCCTGGGGCATGGGAGTGTGTGTTTGTCCTTAGGTTAGTTTACATAGGTTTAAGTAGTTTGTAAGCTACGGACTGATGACCACGCAGTTTGGTCCGATAGATTTATAGACATTTGAAGATTTGAATGAATCAATAAAGGTGGTAAATGAGTTTTGTTACTTCGATAGTAAAATAACATGATGGACGCAGTATGGAGGATATAAAATACAGAATGGTAATAGGAAGAAAAGCGTTTTTAAAAAAGAGAAATTTGTTAACATCGAATATTAATTTAAGCATACGGAAGTCTTTTCTGAAGGCATTTGTGTGGAGTGTTGCCTTGTATGGGAGTGAAACATGGACGGTAAACAGTGGAGACAGGAAGGGGATTGAGGCTTTTGAAATTTGATGTTACAGAAGAATACTGAAGATTAGGTGGGTGGATCGCATAACTAATGAGGTGTTAGTGAAGAGAATTGAGGAAAAAAGGAATTTCTGGCATACCTTGACTAAAAGAAGGGATCGATTTGTAGGACACATTCTTAGACATTAAGGAATTGTGAATTTAGCGTTGGAGGTAAGTGTGTGGGGGTAAAAATCGCAGAGGGAGACTAAGAGATGAATATAGTAAGCAAGTTGAAATGGATACAGGTTGCTGTTCTAATGAGGAGATGAAGAGGCTACAAAATGTTCAAATGTTTACAAAGTCTATCGGACTTAACTACTGGGTCATCAGTCCCTAAACTTACAAACTACTTATGAACTACTTACGAACTAGGACGGCACAAATATCCATGCCCGAGGGGGGATTCGAAACCCCGACCGTAGTGGCCGTGCAGACCGTGACTGGAGCGCCTTAGTCTCCTCGGCCACCGCGGCCGGCGAAGAGGCTACCTCAGGATAGAGTAGTGTGGAGAGATGCATCAAACCAGTCTCCGGACTGAAGACCACAACAACAATAACAACAACAACCAATTTTAGTTACCTCTGCGATCAAGACTGTTATTACAATAGAAATGCCGGGATGGCTCCTCTGGAGGAGCACTGCCGGTACCTCCCCACATCCCTTTCCTTATATCAGTCCTATATTGGCCGTGCAATGACGCCGATGTCTCTGAACGCTAAACGGCAAGCTTTCCTCCCGGCGGCTACGCTGGCGCGGTGAGGAGGTGGTGACGGACGCTGGCAGGCGGCACGCCAGTTGCTCTGCGCGGCGCGGCGCGGCGGCCAGCTGCTGGCGTGCTGGCGTGGCGCCACCGACCTTGGACACGCCAGCTTGCTGGCTGCCAGCTCCACCGGCGCGCCACGGCCAGACGGTGCGGCGCCCTGGCGAGCGCTCAACGTCGCACGCAGCTGCCACGCTGACGCCCTCTGCACTTGTACATATATACTTCAGTCGGTTCATATACGAGGCGCGTCCAGAAAGTAAGTCCCGTTTGGTAATAAAATGAAATTGTACACAGATACAGAACAAATTTTTATTGCACAAAATTCTACAGCTCTTAAACTACTTTTCCACATAACTGCCGAAATTTTGTAGGCACTTGTCATAGCGTGCCACAAGTTTTTGCATGTACAGAAGGTTGCTGCCAGTGTATTCAACCATGTAGTAACAGCTTTTTATCTTGCCGGCCGCGGTGACCGAAGGGATTGAGGCGCTCCAGTCACGGTGTGCACGGCCACTACGGTCGGGGGTTCGAATCCCCCTCGGGCATGGATATTTGTGCCGTCCTTAGTCTTAGCTAGTTCGTAAGTACTTTGTAAGCTCGTAGTTAAGTCTCATAAGTTCTACAAACATTTGAACATTAAAAAAAAGCTCTTTGTCTTTGTTGAAGTGTTGACCACCAAGAACAGATTTTAGTTGTAAGAAGAGATGAAAGTCGCTAGGAGAGATGTCCGAGCTGTACGATCAAACAGGTCCCATTGAAATTTCCGTAAGAATTGTTTGTCACATTCTGTGTGTGAGGTCAGGTATCGTGGGAAAAAAAAAAAAAAAAAAAAAAAAAAAAAAAGGTCTTTTGACAGTAATCCTCTTGATACACCAAAAATCTGTCCTTGGTGGACAACACTTCAACGACGATGACGACCTGAAAGAACATGTTACCACATGGTTGAATACACAGGCGGCAACATTCTATGAAAAAGGCACACAAAACTTTGTGCCATGCTATGACAATTGCCTACAAAATTTAGGAAGCTATGTAGAAAAGTAGTTTAACAGTTGTAGATTCGTTTACAATCAATATATTTTTTTTCTATATCTGTACCCGTTCGTATTATATAACCAAACGGAACTTACTTTCTGGACGGGCCTCGTATGTCGCTTACAGAACACAGGTAATTGCAAGGAGGGGAAAAATAAGAGCTGTGATGTGCTACAACGAAATAATAAAGGAACAGTATATACGTTATAATGCTTGAAAACAGTCTTTGCTATTATGACGTTACTAGGAATAAAGTCATTCTAATATTATTCTTCCTTTCTTAACAACGTGTAGGTTGGTTTGCAGCATTTCTCCGTAGTTTCATGTTGCCTGCCATTTATTTAATGTTGCTGTAGCTATTACAGTTCACATCGTCCATCACTTGTCTCACATACTCCAGCCTGGGTCTGCCTCTACAGTTCACTCCCTCCACTAATTCCTCCAACATTATTTTTCAAATGTTCAAATGTTTGTAAATCTATTGGACCACACTGTGTGGTCATCAGCTGCCTCGGCGGAGTAGCCGAGCGTCTAAAGCGCCTCGCTGCGGAGCGCGCTGTTGCTCGCCGTGTAGGTTCTCCCTGGGGCATGGGTGTGTTTGTTTGTCCTTAGGTTAGTTTACCTAGGTTTAAGTAGTTTGTAAGCTACGGACTGATGACCACGCAGTTTGGTCCGATAGATTTACAGACATTTGAACATTTTTGGTCATAATCCCGTAGCTTACAAACTACTTAAGCTAAGATAAACTAACCTAAGGACAACACACACCACACTCATGCCCCAGGGAGGACTCGAACCTCCGACGACGAGCAACCGCGCGCAACGCAGCGAGGCGCCTTAGACCGCTCGGCTACTCAGCTGCGGCTTTTGTTACCACCACCTACATAAGGAGACATAATCATCATTATAAAATAACATAAATTAGAACGAAAATGGAAGGATTTTGGTGTCCCTTCTTCCCGAGCTGTTTTAGAGAAGGGAACGGAAGAGAAAAATGTTCAAATGTTTGTATAGTCTATGGGACTTAACTACGGGGTCATCAGTCCCTAAACTTACAAACTACTTATGAACTGTATGATTTCATGCTTTCCCGGCGAAATGTTGACATTCTGGAGTAGTCGGGTGTTGGATCTGTTCAAGCATACGGAGGTCAATTTTATGAGCAGACAGAAGGGGTGGCAATGGGTAGTCCCCTTTCACCAGTAGTAGCCAACCTATTTATGGAGGAAGAGGCACTAACATCAGCCACACATCAACCAAAATGCTTCTACAGATATGTTGATGACACCTTTGTCATCTGGCCCCATGGGAAGGAGGAGCTGGACAACTTCCTGGAACACCTGAACTCACGCCACCCCAATATAAAATTCACCATGGAACTGGAGAAGGATGGACTACTCCCCTTCCTGGATGTGCTGGTTAGGAGGAAGGCAGATGGCACCTTTGGGCACAGTGTTTACCGCAAGCCCACACATACGGATTTGTATCTACAAGCCAACAGTTGTCACCATCCAGCACAAAAGAATGGTGTGCTCAAAACTCTGATCCATCGGGCACAGGTGCTCTCTGATGCTGACAGTCTGATAACAGAGATGGCACACTTGCGGTCAGTATTTGACAGGAATGGATATTCTGCCAGAGATATCCAGAGGGTGTTTAACCCAGTAAGTGCAGTGAAGGAAGCGGGAGAGGAACAGGAAGAGGCCAAGAGGGTAGCATACCTACCATATGCAGGGCCAGTATCTGCCAAAATCAGCAGAATTTTGTCCAAACACAACATCAAGAGCATATTCTGCCCTCCCACGAAGATCGGTGCACTATTGGGCAACACCAAGGACGACCTGGGACTACAGAGGCCAGGAATATACAGTATACCGTGCCAGTGTGGGTTGTCATACATAGGTCAGACAACCAGGACGGTTCAAATCAGGTGCAAGGAACACCAAAGGCACACCAGACTTGGACAAGCCACGAAATCAGCGGTGGCTGAACACTGCCTAGAACTTGGCCACTCCATGGACTACAACAACACCAGAATAGTAACACAGACGCCGAGATTCTGGGACAGTGTCATAAAAGAATCCATTGAGATTAAAGTCAGTGAAAACCTCATCAACCGTGACACTGGATACCAACTCAGTGCAGCATGGAACCCAGCTCTGGAACTTCTAAAATCGCAACGAAAAGCGACTAGGAGAGCACCTGGCACGTTGCAGACGGCAGAGGGAACCCCCAGCGCGGCGCAGACGATGGAGGGAGCACCTGCAGCGGCGCGGACGGCAGAGGAAGCGCCTACAACAGCGCGGACGGCGCAGGGAGCGCCTGGCGAGGCGCGGACGTCGCAGGGAGCGTCTGGCGCGGCGCGGACGGTGCAGGGAGCACCTGGCGCGGCGCGGACGGCTCAGGGAGCGCCTGGCGCGGCGCGGACTTGGCAGGGAGCGCCTGGCGCGGCGCGGACGGCGCAGGGAGCGCCTGGCGCGGCGCGGACGGCTGAGAGAGCACCAGGCAGCAACCAGACACCCCCTCTCGGGAATGGACCTATCACAGAGCAACTGACTCGGCGCGGACCGCATATGGAACGCCTAACGCCTAGGCATAAATACTGGACGCGTTCCAAACAGGGACAAGTCCCAGGAAGCACCTGAGGAAGACAGTGAGGCACACTGTCGAAATATTGTGCAAGTTTGACACAAACATCCGGCAGAACACCCGACTACTCCAGAATGTCTACTTATGAACTACTTACGAACTAGGACGGCACAAATATCCATGCCCGAGGGGGGATTCGAACCCCCGACCGTAGTGACCGTGCTGACCGTGACTGGAGCGCCTCAGTCACCTCGGCCACCGCGGCCGGCCGGAAGAGAAATTTTATGAAAGCGGTTCGATAAACCCTCTGCTGTAGACTGAAATTTTATCTGCAGAGTAAACTTGTATCTGTATCGATGACATTATAAGTCTGCCAGAGACGGCAAAGTACTTGGAATGGCAGATAATGCCTTGAAAGGAGCTTAAAGATGAATATTAAAGAAGTGTACTGGAATGTAGACAGACTAAAGTAGTTGGTGTTGGCAGAGCTATTTTAGGCGTCTAAAAGCAGCCAATCGTTACGCTATTTCTGCAGGAAAACAACTTGCATTGTCTCAAATAGAGAGTATCTAACAAAGCAAAAACAACAGGTGTCTTAGGAGGGAAAAAGGTAGGAACTAGAAAGGTAGAGTGTTTTATCTATATCTACATATTGTTGCATAAGTTTTTGTTTTGTTTTTCATGTTGCTATTCTAGGTGCTATGCATTTACTAATCGATTGACATCCATTTTTTGTAGTTCACTGTTCCCATCTGAGTTTACATATTGTTATTTCGTCAGTTGGAGATAACAGACTGAACCTGCGGATGAAATCGGAACATTTCCCATGTTTTCTTTTGTTTACGTTCAGTAGCAACGACAGCAACGAAGGCAGCCAGAATTTTTTTTTACCGGTTATGAGCGTAATACCATTGGACAGAGAACTGAACGAAAATGGTTTTCTCCAACGACCGACAGGAGTTTTGCTTTCGGCTAGTTTCGGCAAAAAATATTGGTTTCAGCCGCAGTTTAGATTTCGGCCAGAAATCAGCCGAAACGAGTTTTTATGAGATCACGCTTGAAGTCGGGTCTTCTTCGAAATGGATCGGGTCAACAATACTGCTTGACCTTTGTAGAGGGGCACCATTTAACTTAATTAGGAGATTCTTTCCGCGCGCGTTGAAAGTGTATTCTGCCGTTAAACACAATATATCGTAATCGTGTATGATAGTGATTTTTTTTACTGAGTTAATAACGTTTACCTTAATATTGTACATAATAGAAAGGATTATCATATCGTTATGCTGTAGGTGTTATTAATGGGTTTCACTGAAAGCAAGAGGTATTTTTTTTAACAACCAACCGAATTTAGAAAAACATTAGTCAATTGGCACACGACTTTTACGGTTCAGTTGGCGTAAACTTATCCCGACAACAATCATACTGTCAGTCGGAAGTATGAAAATAATTTTAGATACTTTCCGCAGCACTGATATAAATACTGGAGTCTTGGAGCATTCACGCCTTTATAGAAGTGCTCGACATAGTTGTTGTTAGTGCAGATATACATAATAAAATACACCAGCGTATACACATTGAAATATACCATTATATGTGCTGTTCCCTGTCAAAGTGACTTTATACGACCAAAGCTGTATTTTAATATGTGTATCTGTACTGATATTACACTTGACTCGCTATCAGCAATAACAACTATGTCGAGCACTTCTATAAAGGCGTAAATGCCCTAAGACTCCAGACCGCATCATAGTATTTCAGTGTGCCAGAACCGGTCGTCAAGAGAAATAAATAAGTCTTTTTTGTGATCTTGGCGTATTTTTAATTTGAACTGAAAAGAAGCTTGCCAATTCCAAATATGAGGAAATTAAGTACATAGAAATTTACAATAATTGTAGAAACATCCTAACAAGTTGCACTTTTTAGATACCTGATCTAGATTTCGGCACCAACTAAGGATGGCTTCTTCAGATTTCTGATGAAGGCACCCTTAGTTGGTGCCGAAATCTAGATAAAGTATCTAAGAAGTGCAACTTGTTGGGAAGTTTCTACAATTATTGTTTAAAAAACACATAAATTTGCTGCTTCTGGTTTATACTTGTTCAAAATCAAATGTTTGTAAATCTGTGGCACTTAACTAGTGCCGGCCGCGGTGGCCGAGGAGACTGCGGCGCTCCAGTCACGGTCTGCACGGCCACTACGGTCGGGGGTTCGAATCCCCCCTCGGGCATGGATATTTGTGCCGTCCGTAGTTGTAGCTAGTTCATAAGTAGTTTGTAAGTTTATTGACTGATGACCCCGTAGTTAAGTCCCATAAGCTTAACAAACATTTGAATATTTGAATTGCACTCTTAGTTGGCGCCGAAATCTAGATCAAGTATCTAAAAAGTGCAACTTGTTGGGCTGTTTCTACAATTATTGTAAATTTAGTACGGTTGCTGCAATTTTTGACAAGATATGTTCAAAAACACATAAGTTTGTTGCTCCTGGTTTATAGTTGTTCAAAATTAAATGTTTGTAAATCTGTGGCACTTAACTAATCTAAGGACAATACACAGACCCATGGCCATGCCCTAGGGAGGACTGGAACCTCTGACGAGGAGCAAGCGCTCAGCAGCAAGGTGCCTTAGAGCTCTCGCTATTCCGTCGCGGCTGTTTTTACTTGATCTCCTTGCATTTTGCACTCTTGTTGCATTAAAATTCTTATATAAAACAACTAAGACCTCGCAGTACGTAATAGCACGTTAATGTTTTGTCTTTATTCATTTTTATATCGTAAATCGTAGAGTCTTTCCTTGCATTTCTTTTTCCTATTTACCTACGTTGTTTCTCCTGCAAGAATTGCGCGCTTATCATTGTTACGTCCGACAGCGCAAAGTAGGAGTCGGGAGCAAGTGGCGCGCACACAAATCACATCCTACGAGGGCACGACCCGGAAGGAAGAAGCGGCGGCGGGCACAAAACCCTTATCGCGGCGAAATCATCCGTTTCCGGGGCGAAAGCCATGGCAACGGCCGTTACCCGCGCCAAACAAACAGCGCCTGCCCGCGGCCGCCCGCCGCTCTAATGGCACATTCGCCGTGGTATTTGCCTATCTCTTTAGGGGATTAGCATCGCAAATCACCGTCTTTGTGCGGTGCCTATTTTTATTATAGACGGGCGCGGCGCGGCGCTCCCACGAGACCGCTGCAGCAGAGCCTTTGTGAAAATAAACAGAGCGGCAGGGGACGCGCCGCACCGCCATTACGAGAGGCGGGACTTTTCTCGTCCGCTTTCTTTCCTTCGGCGAGAGTGACGTGCGCACCCCTCTCCCGCGGTCTCGTCACCTCCTGCGGTGGACTGCAACATCCTGCTGGGTTAACTACTGTGCTTTCTAAACGGCCCACTGTGAACGTGCTATTCACTGCCTGTCACTTATTATTATCATCGTCAGGTTCTTGTCAGCCACCCTATTAAACTATTGTGTGTACAGTACGTACTTCTTGTGTTCAGGGGATAACATTATAAGCAGTTGGGATCTCCCGTCACAGAGCCATTCAGATTCTGCTTGACTCATGTTGTGAACTACCTCGGAAAGAACGTACTACTAACCCATACTCACACGAATTCAGAAAGTATCATTCTTGTGAAACCCAGCTAGCTCTTGACTCACATGTCAAATACGAGTAGATTCGGTTTTATAATTTTCCGGAAGGTTTTTGACACAGTAGACCCTACTTCACACGCGTCTTCTAATCAAATTGCGTGCCCCACACCATTACAGAGCCTCAAACAGCTTGAACGGTCCTCTGCTCACATTTACGGTTCATGGATTCATAAGGTGGTTCAAATGTTTGTATAGCTTATGGGACTTAACTACGGGGTCATCAGTCCCTAAACTTACAAACTACTTAGCAATTAGCTTATCCTAAGGACGGCACAAATATCCATGACCGAGGGGGGATTCGAACCCCCGACCGTAGTGGCCGTGCAGACCGTGACTGAAGCGCCTCAGTCCCCTCAGTCACCGCGGCCGGCATGAGGTGGTCTCCGCACCCGTACTTGTTCATCCGCTCGATACAACTGGAAACCAGACTTGTGGGATCGGGGAAGATGTTTCCAGTCATCTGTAGTTCGTTGTCGGTGTTGCCGGGCTCAAGCGAGACGTAAGGCTGGGTGTCGTGCAGTCAGCAACCCTTCGGTATACGAATGATCTTTCGACTTCGAAACCCTTATCGATGATGTTTCGTTGACTCTTGTTGGTGGTCCAGCAATTTTCGGTTCCGTCACATTGAATGATTCTTGCCTGTGGTCGTTGGTCACTTTATTGCAATATCTGTTTCCGGCCGTAGCGAAATGCGCAGATTGGATGTTTTACCGGTTTCCCGATGTTCACGGTGCTCTCGTGAAGTGGTCGTACGTTAACCGCCTCTTCGCTCTCGGAGATGCTGTGTCACATCTCTCGTGCATGGTCCATAAAACCACGTTCAAATTCACTTAAATCTTGATGACCCGTCATTGTGACAGCAGTAACCGATGCAACGCCTGCGCCAGACACCTGTGTTGTCTTACATAGGCGTTGCTGACCGTAGCGCAGTCCTCTGAGTCTTTACATATCTCTGTGGTTCGCACACACATACCTACACCAGTTTCTTTGGGTCTTCAGTGTATATCAGTATTTTCATTTGACATTGTGATGTCACGAAAGATTCCGAAAGAGTAAGCTTGTTATGACTGGTATGTGCGGAAACGGTGGCTTGAAAGCGGACACAGGTGCTAGGAAAGGCCTCCGTTGTTCGAAGGATCGCTGCTCAAACTACCTGGCATAATGTTTGACCGGAGATGATCGCCAAACTGTGCCAACCAGAAACTTGTGCCTTAAGGAACTGAGATACCAACAGCCGTATGTAAAATAAAATATTTATTGTATCACAACCAGTTTCGGCATCTTCAGGCCCCTACATCGGAGCATATTGTCCAAAAGTAGGGATACAAAAACTGGAGTCGTAGACTTCTGTCTCTTGTTGTTTCCCCCTAAGAGACAGAAGTCCACGAATCCAGTTTGCCGGCCGCGGTGGCCGAGGAGACTGAGGCGCTTCAGTCACGGTCTGCACGGCCACTACGGTCGGGGGTTCGAATCCCCCCTTGGGTATGGATATTTGTGCCGTCCTAGTTCGTAAGTAGTTCATAAGTAGTTTGTAAGTTTAGGGACTGATGACCCCGTAGTTAAGTCCCATAAGCTTTACAGACATTTCAACATTTGAATCCAGTTTTTTTATCTCTACTTTTGGATATTATGCTCCGACGTAGGGGCCTGAAGCTGGCACAGTGGAATGCCGAAACTGGTAGTGAAACAATAAATATTTTATTATACATACGGCTGTTGGTATCTCAGTTCCTTCAGACTCTTGACCAGCCGCTGTCCCGTTTCCACCACTAATGATGGATTCAATAAGAGACTTGCTCGGTCGCAACTTGTTGGTATTGGGCAGCACACGTGGGTACGGTCGCGCTGGCGCATAACGGTCCGCGACAGCCGTCAGACACAAAGGAACCTGCTGCAGCTGGAGCGACGCCAAGGTGTCAGCCGCCACGCCCTGCCCCCGCAGCTCGCCACCAGCAGCCAGTGTTCTGCTGCGTACTGATGCCTTGTCTAACTCCTTGTTTCCAACGGCGGCAACTCGTCAATGAGCCGATACCAATCAACGCTTCACTCCTATCAACCCAGTTGACCCTACCATCGTTCCACCAGGATCGAATGCATATGAGCATAAAAGTTGATGTAACTACCATTGTTAGAGTTCCGGAACATTTTTACAACAATGAAACGCAATTTTGAAGACCATTGTTGGCATAGTTCAGCTGAACAGAGTAATATTGGTGCCAAAGTCGTCCGAGTTGTGCTTCAAAAGTCACTCTTCTGGAATAATAGATGAACTGACTGACTTGGTTTTGCATAGGCGAGTGAACTTTATTATAAATGTTAATGATGAGCAATATCTTTGATAATAACATCTTAAATATTTAATCTTGTACGTAAAAATATTACCTAAGATAAATTTTATATCTAGTTTTTAGTGTCTTATTTGTCGACATCCTTCCAGAAGGATCGTAGGAGAAGGATTACACTAAATGAACTGTGCAATTCTGGACAGCAATGATGATTTTCGAAATAATGGTGTAGGTAAAAAGGTAAAGCAGTCAACAATCCGAAGATTGGTTTGAACACCACAGTGCTTTAGTAGGCATGGTCCTGTTTGGAGGTGGTATGCCGTTGCCTTCCTCCGACCTTCGAACTGACTTAACCAGCCAGTTATAGGGAGACCTACAGTTTAACGTGGGTGCTACTCGGTATTTTTCACATGAGCAATACCGCCAGAGGTGAAAGAAGTGGAAAGTGACAGATAAAAATCTCAGGACCTGGCGGGAATCGAACCCGTGGCTCTTGTAATCTGGCACTCTACCACTGTGCAACCGAGGCGCACAATGGTGTAGATGTTACCCTAATTCCTCCTCTGAATGCCACATTACCGATGAAGAGTCGGGTTCTGAGGATAATTCTTGTATAGATAGTTTTCCCGCGGCTTAGCTAAATCCAAACATATTTGTTACTGACCCACAAATTCCACCTTTGACTCAAGATTCGCCGATGGAAATAAACTCTTTTAAGAAAGAACAAGAAACTGCTATATCTTCAGTGTGCAGTAACATTAAGGATAACATTGATAGCAATCAACAAAGAACACAGGACGCTTCTCCTGGGATTCTGTTTCAAATGGCATTTCTATGAGAGAAGGAAATTGTAACTGGACAAAAGACAGCTTGCCTGAATCAACTTTAGAATGGCCCCTAATGTATACTGTACCTAACCAATCATGCAGGAGTCCTTTAGAATACTTTGAACAATTTTTTTTGATGAAGAGGTTTACAGGCGCAATAAAGGACACAACCCATCACTTTCATTTAAAACGTCTGGGCTCATAAGCCGTGGTCGATTTTTAAAACTTTCCACCAACGTTCCATCTTCGGCTGCGGAAGACATCTTCAGAGGTAGAGTGACGAACTGCGATGAGAACTTGAGGGAGCGCCATATATATAGGCAATGGAGAGGGCACCGCAAAACATCACGTGACGTCGGCTACGACACTATCTCTGGTATTGCCAACATTCATAGCAGAGAAGAATCGATTGTCGTTCAGCTGTTGTAAAGCAGAAGTCGAAATTCTGTCTAATTTAACAGCTTCCTCTTTCCTGTTAAAATTATTGCGATGTTTATAGATCTCGATTGCTCCTCTATATGTGTGCGCATGATAGTGCGAAGTTTTTGAGATGCCACTAGTCTCATTAAATTCAATTTCGTGGTTGCCTTCTTGGTATACATGTACCGCTACGGCCGATTTCAGCTTATGGTACTTAACTACGGGGTCATCAGTCCCCTACTTAATACTGAGGACGGCACAAATATCCATTCCCGAGGGGGGATTCGAACCCCCGAGCGTAGTGGTCGTGCAGACCGTGATTGGAGCGCCTCAGTCTCCTCGGTCACCGCGGCCGGCCTCGTGGGTCTGAAAATGGTTTCTACTCCATACTTGTCCAGCACTTTTCCAATACGGACTGTAACCTTATTTATGAACGGAAGAAAAACTTTCCCCTTGGGCGGTTGTTGTTTCTTGTTGACATTTATTTTCTCCCTGGGACGAAGGACTCTGTCTATTTCTTTGTTAGAATAGCCGTTGTTTTAGAAGGTGGATCGTAAATGCTCCATCTCATCTTTTAAATAAGTAGGTTCACAAATTTTATGCGCCCTGTTAAAAATCGACCACGGTTTATGAGCCTGGAAGTTTTAAATGAAGTTGACGCCGGCCGTGAAAGCTTACATTGTATAACCCATCACTTTGAATTAGGTGCTGAATTCCAATCCCATATTTGAAGAAAATAAGAGGATTGACCAAAGCAGAGGATGACAATCCAGAATAAATAAGATTGATTCACGTTATGATAGAACATTATGTTGGTGACTTACCGGTAGATGTCAAAACAAACAAACAAAAAAATTCAATTGGAATGTAGAATATGCAAGACGAAATCCACAACTATAGTCGAGCCGCCAAAAGAACGACTCTGACAGCTAGCGGCTATGTTGCCAATACTGCTACGCGGCTGTTTGTTGTTACGCCGTGTCGGTCGCCGGCATACGAATATCACGTCCGAAAAGTTTGGGACCGTTGCTATGTACTACTAAAGCATGAACGAACGATAACAATCACGAAGTACTGAAAAACACTCTTTTTCAGTTAAAAAGAAAAGGTTTAGAAATATATGTCGAGATAAAGCTTCATATGTTCCAGTATTCCATTAAATATAATGTATCATTTAGTCTTCAGCCAAAGTTCGCTAGTTGAAGAATTTTGTTTATATATTCATCTTCTATAACTATTTTCCACAGACTCGCTGTTATTACTCGGACACTGTATGGTGGCAGTCTGCCTAGAGGGTAAACAAATAAGGACTACCACTTTACAAGTAGTAAAACCGCCTCTTACAGTGAAGTGATTTGTCTTCTTACATAAAAAGAGTGTTTTTTTGACTCATTCGCTTATGGTCGCTGTTGACTGCCGTAGTATAGTGTCTGAGTAATATTATCAGATCATTTTCGACATCTAGTCTATTGGTCACAGACGTAGAAATGAAATAAGGTAATTTTTCAGTAAATGATCTTTGGTTGCGAAACAAACTACACATTAAAAATCAGACGCGGCCAGCATCATGTGCAATGCACCGCTGCTACTGCTACTATCGTCCCCTAATCTTATTATTAATTCTTCTACCCGTTCTTCTAGTGTACCTTCTCGAACCTATGCCTCTTCTAAGATGTGCCACATACGTGTGACAACATTGTTCCATTTTGTGGGAGTAATACTGTCCAATGCTTCACGAATTAAGAATTCTACTTTTGTTAATGAAAAACGTTTATTATTTCTGCAGCGTACGATGTTACCTGAGCCCACACGAGTTCTATTGCATTGAATGATATGGTGGAAGGCGCAACACTCTATGACCTCTTTATTCAGCAACTGTATCATTTTCATACATAATTTTTCGTCTTTTGTTTTTGTAACAGAACGAGACAAACGATGAACACGCGACAGATGCTTTGCAGCGACTGAAGCACGCCACCCTGTGCGACCTTGAGTGCCAGGGTGGCAACGTGGCACCGTTACCCCGGCAACGTTTACGAATTCCAGGGCTCAGGTTGGTGGTTGAGTGTCCCCCCCCCCCCCACCCTCTGCGGCCCACGTGCGCGAGGAGAGTGTTGTAGGGGCAGGCGCTGCGCTGGAGGCGCTGATGACGCGGCGCGGCGGAGGGTGGGAGCGTCGGTCGCGGGGAGAGCGGCGTCCCGAGGGACCGTGGCGTGGCGGCGCCGTGCCGTGCCGTGCTGCGCCCTCGCTTATCGACCGGCCGCGTGCCCTCAAGGCGCCAACGAAAGGCGCGCCGCGCCCACGGGGCTAACAGCTGACGGGGCAGGCCGGCGGGAACGAGCCACCTAGAGAGGAGGCCGCGGCGCTCTCGTGTGGCGTCAGGCAGAGTAGGTTGCGCGCGCATAGCTGATTGGCTCGCTGCTTCGGCATAGTGGGCCGCGCCCCAGCGGCTACCCAGTCACCTATGCGCGCGCAACCTACTCTGCCTGACGTCACACGAGAGCGCCGCAGCCTTCTCTCTAGGTGGTGGTGGTGGTGGTCATTGTCCCAAGCCAACTAAGGGCCAGTGTGACACCGTGTCCAGTCTTTATGACAAAGACAGCGCACTGGGAGACGTGTCCACATGTCACACACATCAAGGATCTGCATTTCTGGAAAATGAAGAAAAGGACACCATGAATTCGTCAACCCAGCAGAGCGAAATTTTATTGACACTTTCTTGAGCATGTATACAACACACGATCACACAGGCAGAACCATATGCACGTCAGTACAGTCACCAGAGCGTGCACAATGCCCACCGTTGCATCGCGTATACCCTCCTTTTGCAGCAACGCAGGGTGCAACTTTCTCATGAAGACGATCGTAGAGGTGCCAAACGGCCTGCCAAGCGATTTCCATCTGATGTCTCAGTTAGACCAGATATCGTGCCGGTTGTGGTGAACGCGCCAAGATGATGTTACATCCGGTCCCAGACATGCTCAATGGGCGACAGATCTGGGGATAATGATCAGCGGGGTAGTTGAAGAGTGCGTTGAGTTGTAGGTGATACGCGTGGACGTGCATTGTCCTGTTGGAAAAGCACATCACCTTGTTGGTGTATGAACGGTGTCAAGACGGGTTGATAGATGGTTTCAACCTACCGCGTACTGTTCAATTTTCCCAAAACGAACACCAGAGGAGAACGGCCAGTGTAGGATATGGCTCCTCATTCCATGATTTCAGGTGGCGGCCCCGTTTGCCTCTTTCGCGTACACTCAAGATTTTCGCACTTCCCTGCACGACACCACACACGCGTCCGACCATCATTGGCACCGAGGCAGCGACACGTCTCCATTTGTCCCTTCCATGACACCACTGGAGGTGGGCTGAACGATGTTGAGACTTGAGCGGAGGACACACTAACGGCGCACACGATCGTGCATCATTGTGTGAGCGATATTTTACACTCGCCATTCTCCTGTAGTGATCCTATAGACACCAATGAATAGTGCACGGTACACCCAAACCATCATTTAACCCATCATGCACCAACAAGGTGATATGCTTTTCCAACAGGACACTGCAGATCCACATGTATCCCGTAGCCGCGGTGGAGTATCCGAGCGGTCTAAGGCGCCTCGCTGCGTAGCGCGTGGTTGCTCGCCGTCGGAGGTATCGACTCCTCCCTGCGGCATGGGTGTTTAAGTAGTATGTAAGCTACGGACTGATGACCACGCACTTTGGTCCGTTAGAATTACAAACATTCGAAACATTTTGTATCCCATACTACCAACGTGCTCTTAAAGGTGTACACTAGCCCCAGACTTCTTCCCCATTGAGTACGTTTGGGACCGCATGAAACGTCTCGTTGGACAGTCTGCATGAGCGGCACCAAACCTGGCCCAACTGAGGCACCAGGTGGAAATTGCATGGCAGGCCATTCCACGTTCGGAACCTCTACGATCGTTTCCATGAAAGAATTTCAGCTTGCATTGCTTCAGAAGGAGGGTATACACCGTACTAACGCCAGCATTGCGAACGTTCTGGTGACTGTACTCATGTGCCTGCGGCTCTGCCTGTGTGATCGTGTGTTGTATGCATCCTCAAGAATGTGGCAATAAAATTTCCTTCTGCTGGGTAGACGAATTCATGGTGTTCTTTTTTTTTCATTTTCCAGGAGTGTATATGTGCAGACTGAAGCACCTTGTGAAAATTTGTAACAAGGCCTAGATTCGAATCCTGTTTTCGAGCTTGTTAGGTACTTAAGTTTACCGCTATGTCACCATGGCACAGTAGCTTCACACATCTCACAAGGTAAATCTCATTGCCTGGTGTTACTGACTTCTGTCGCTATTGACGATCCATATCAGATGTAGCCGGTTACGGTCATCGAGAGCTGCTGGACGGCCGGTAGTTCGTGGTACTTTCAGCTATCCGCTATACACCATGTGCAAGGCTGAAGGTGAGAAGCCTTATTCAAGAACCACTGTCGAAATTTTCGTCCGTCGGGCACTGTGCCCTGTTGTAACAGTAACAGTTCATGACATTTTTGCATTCCTTGCAAATCAACTGCACAACCACGTCTCAGAATGTCTCCCATACAAATGCAACTGGTACAAAGAGATTGCTGAATGGAAGTAGGACACGTGCGCTATCCATACCTCGTTATCCCATGACGTTTAATAGGTGACTCTAGTCAGAGCTGTAGCCGAGAAACCTAGTAACACGCATGCGTAACCGTCTGTCAGTGAGCTATGATGGTTGCCTCAGTGTTATTAGATTCTTGAATGCACTTTCTTCTTGAAAATTGCAGTGTCATCTAAAAATTGTTTTTGATTCCAAGCCGCCACTGACGTCATTTTAAACATTCTCCAGTTACTATACGTTAATTTGATGACTATACTTTGCTTTTAAGATTTACATCGCAATTAGTTCATATTTCACTGACTTTACTGTAAACATCGTCCTAGTCAGTTAGATGGAGCTTGGGCACATTTTGCTGCTGCTGTGAGACGTCATCTAAGACGCAGATACGGGATAGGTCGAGGCGGACCTGTACCTTGGCCTGCTCTAAATCCTTTGGATTTTTTTTTTTTTTTTTTTTTTTTTTTTTTTTTTGTCTGGCGTCATCTCAAGAGCGAAATGTGCAGCATACCCGTTAATACGGTTGTAGAACTGGATCGAGAGTTGTACACGCTTGTCAAGAATTCCAAAGTGATCCAGGGGTTTTCGAAAGAATTCGAAATTCATTGCAGAGACGAGCACAGTATTGCATTCAGATGCAAGGAAGACACTTGAACACCTCCTTTAACAGTTAAGCCATACTTGAAATGTGAACTAAATGCGATGTAAAATCTAATAGTAATGTCGGAATTTCAAATTTGTGTGTACTAACTAGAACGATGTTTACAATGACCTCAGTCACGGCTTGGAACCATACATTCGTAATTATCTCGCAAACGGTTCGTTTCTGGACCCATGTTTACTGGGACATTTTTGCTTCTATTATCGTGTACTTTGAAGTGTGTAAATTTGCGTCAATCCTTCTTGATACATAACACATGTCATTGAAGCATCGTACCTGTGTCTCGTACTCAATAGGCAACTGGCTACCTTGGCACTGTGGCTTCGGATAACTGCACGGATTTACCCTGGGAGTTGCGTGAAGTCACTGTACCACGGTAGCTTACTGGTGAAAGTAGCTGTCTAATAAGTACGAGACACTCGTTTGAAACCCGTCCTTTTCAACTCATGCTTCAATTTGCGTGTGTATGTAATTCACGTTTGTGATATGTAAAATTCTCCTATTCATTTAGTTTTATTTCTATCCTGTTTTCTGTAGTTCGAAATCCTCAATATTTTTGGTATGTTGGCAATAGTGTCCCAAACATTCAGGACCACGAAAACGACAACGGATTTGTACACCACGAGTCTGGTTTGCGGCTTTAAATCTTTATTCATGAGCATGTAGCGTTCGAATGTTGAATTTTTAAGCCCCGATTCTTTTATCGACATTCTGTTTGCAGGTACACCGTTTTGCATACAAGCTGATTCAAACATATTATACATTTGAATATGATTGAAGCATTAACAGAAACGTAAAGTTCGTAGTTTTCACTCGGCAAATGTTGTGTGTGTGTCCCAGTGGTCACAGTACAGGCGTCGAAGTAACTCAGTTCGTTGTCGTTCCGTACATAACGTGACAACGACCGCTCGGTGGTCATCAGAGCAGAATTCCCTTCCATGAGCTCTTTCAATTTTCTTGGCCGTGGGAATACGTAAGGGTGGCCTTCCTTTTACTCAGGATGGAAAAATATAAGAGGCGTAAGGTCATGCGACCTGGGAGGCCAAGGGAACAGAGCCACATCACCACCACCATTGGGCCCAATCCAGCGCTGCAGATCTTCTTTTAGGAGGAACATCGTTACATTCCACAGCTGCTCAGCCATGTTACTCTTGGTTTACTCACTTAAGTGAACATTCGACCTTCATAACTGACTTTAATGATAAACCTGAATGCGACATTGAAACGATACGGCGAGTCTGTGGACCGAAGATACGTATTTTATGAGTGCTTTTCTCTCCCACGTTCATCATTTATCCTGTATCAACATTTATTTATTATTTATTTGTTTATTTGACAAGAGAGAGAAAACAGCATTCGACTGCTTCTGTCTGATTTTATCCTCCGTCCGAGACAGACGTATCTGTATCTACTCTGCTTTCTTTATGTGAGTATAGTGAGGGAATCTATAGAAAGTATTAAAATGATTAAAGTTAACCAGAAGTTGTACTTATTTTTCAGTTGAGAAAACTTCAGCTGGCGCAGTAATCTCCACAGCTTCAATCGTACAATTTGTTTGGATGCCTTTACGGATAACTCTTACTCCGTGCATTCATTGTTGTGAATTTGCAAACTTTGATTGAAATCAGTACTCTTTAATCAATGCTTAGGACCTGCAGTCACTTTTCTTGTACCATTTGCTCTCAAATAAAGTCCAAGAATTAATAATTTCAAATTTTCCCGAATCTTTTGGTGGCAACCTTTACTAAAATTCAAACCACGATCAACTGCACGAAATTCGATAGTGTAACTAGTCAAAATCCATCACACGACGGTGCTTTACTTGCCAAACTGTATTCTATTACAGTCAAATTATTTGTTCCAGTCGCGAAGTACGGCGAAAAATTGTGACGCGCTAGCTACAGCCAATTCATGTCAAATAATTTCTAAACTCTTCTGAATATATGTATTCACTATTTGCTCATCCAGTCTGTTTAACGGAATATTTCTTACGAGATAATCGAGACGTAGCAATTTTTCTTGTGGTCAGATCAAAATTTAATGATGAAAGTTGTCACTTCTAATCAAAATAGCAAGAGCACTCGGACATTGAACTTTTTACTTACAGTTTGGGCCGTCATTGTTCTTGTTATCATCATAATTACTTATCACATCTTACATTGTTAACAATGTTGTGAATGAACCGTTTCCTCTTCAAAGAAAGGTACACTTTTATGGAACCACCTAACACACGTAACCCTGTGTTACTAACATCTGGTTGTAACGCTCGCTACTAACACCCGTCTTTCAGTGTGTTTTGATGTTTTGTTAGCTACAACCGTCAATTCGGCGAGTGTGATTCCAAACCAACACTTGTTCATCAATTGTTCCTCAGAACCTCACAGCCCACTGACAATTTGAACGTAGCCGTCATTTTGACGGATGTTACTAAGCTAAGGTTAAGTATTGTAGTGCACGTACGTCCTGACTTCACCACTTAAAGCTACTAAATCTCCTACTTTCCAAGGTGATCCCCAAGATATCGTTACTTCTGTTGTTACTGGTCTTGCATGGTATGTAGACTCCGCGTCGACACTTAAGAGAATGAGAGAAATGTGCTGCTGGTTTGAAGTTATCGCCGCGAGAAATGGCCGCGTTGTCTAAGCGTCATGCTACGGATTGCGCGGCAGTTTCTGCCAGAGGTTCGAGTAAAGCTTGCTTGGATGTGTGTGTGCTGACCTTAAAGTAGTCTGTAAGTCTAGGGACTGATTACCAGTGCAGTTTGGTCCTACAGGTTCACGAACAATGGAACATTTTTGAAGCTGTGGGGCTGAACCAGTCTGCGAAAGCAAAGGTGCGGGTTCGAGCCCTCGTTATAAGCACAGTTACAAACTTCCAGAATGTTCTGATGCCATACAGATACATGGCGAACATCTAAGAAAAAATATATTTGACCATATTAGTTCCTAAAGCTTCGAAAGCAATGGTACGCAGAGCTGCCACCTCGGGCTTTTGCCTGGCCTTATTCTGATAAGGGAGTCCTCTTTCTTTGTTAGCAGACTTTAATACGTTCGCTGTAACCAAATTCTTTGTTTCCTCTTGTAGACATGAAGTAAGCCGTCCATACACGCATCTACCATGTGCCAAGATCGAATTATAACCTCACCCCGTCACTGAAGTGAATGAGTGCAGTCCTATTGTGGACAAGGTAGTGTATTGACACACAGAACCGCCATGTAACTTCCGATGACGTTTTGAAACATCATAATACATTAAAACTGCAGAGAAGGAAGGGACTAGATAGCTCCGTGATTACGTCTCGGTATTGCACGCAGTTGTAACATTACAGATAGTTCCCTTATTCAAAGATAGTTCCTTTAACTTACTTCGAATGGTTCCGTAGCCACTGCCAAGGTAAGGACGTATCCACACCTCCCGCTGAATATCTCCAGAACTCCACGCCTTTGTCAGACACTTCGCGGTATACGGTGACTCACTGCTAGAAACAACATCTCCCCGCTGTTGAACGTTGTAGTGACGTCGTCCCACACGTGTGTGGCTGACGAGCAGCTGCTCGGAACACTCACGATGCTACAAATAGCTACTGGATTCTGAACCGTGCAGTTCTTTCGTGACAGTAGCGAAGGATAACTATAGATTTCTCAGAACTTTTTTTAATTACTCAGTACTCATTTATACGAGCTTTGGAACTTAAATAGTGGCAACTATTTATTCACAACCGATACAAAAGCATTACATGTTTGCATTCGTCACTGTCCTTCAAAGTAGTCACCAGCGTTATGTAGAACCCGTTGCCAGCGATGTGGAAGGCGTAATATACCGTTAGCAGAGTCTGTTCTGTTGATGGTGCGAATGGAGCAATCTACTGCCTGTCGAATCTCTGGAACAGTTCTGAAGCGAATGCCACGAAGTGATTCCTTCATCTTCACAATCAAATCAAAGTCACAAGGACATAAGTCCGGATGGTGCAGTACTTCCCAGTCCCATCAACCGAACAGAGCAGCCACAGCTTGGGCCGTATGCTCCCTCGCATTGTCGTGCAAAATGATGGGTGGGTTGCGCAGAAAGTGATGACGCTTCTTTCGCAAAGCTGGTCGCAGATTATGCTCCAAAAACGAAAAGTAATAATTTTGCACGACAGTACGCGGGTGCATACAGCGCAAGCTGTGGCAGCTCTGTTCGGTCGATGGGACTGGGAAGTACTGTACCATCCACCACAATCCCCGGACTTAAGTCCTTGTGCCTTTGATTTGATTTCGAAGATGAAGGAACCACTAAGTGGCATTCGGTTCAGCAGTAGACCGCTCCATTCGCATAATGAACAGAACAGGCTCTGCTAACGGTATACTACGCCTTCCACATCGCTGACAACTGGTTATACACTACTTTGAAGGACAGTAGCAGCTGCAACCATGTAACGATTTTGTATCGGTTGTGAATAAATAGTAGTCACTGTTTAACTTCCAGTCCTCGTATATAGTGTTCCATAAATTATGTATGATTCTGGTGACATTAAAGCGTCATTCATATAATGATGTCACCACCCGAGAGCCGCGTGGTCTAAGGCATCATGTTACGGACAGAGCGGCCGTTCCCGCCAGAGGTTCCAGTCCTCCCTTGGGCTTGTGTGTGTGTGTGTGTGTGTGTGTGTGTGTGTGTGTGTGTGTGTGTGTGTGTGTTTTGTCCTTAGTGTAAGTTATAAGTAGTGTAGTTTATAAGTAGTTCGTATGTTTAGGGACTGATGACACCGCAGTTAAGTCCCATAGACTCTACAAACATTTGAACATTTTTTGATAAAAAATGTAAAAATGACCAATGACAGGGCTCATTTGAACAGTGGACTGTCCTATAGGGGCTTTCGAGACAACGTAGCGATGCAGGACGCCACCATCAATATCCTTGCGACGGCGTACAACCGGTGCAAAGATGTAAAGATAGTCAAGGAGAAATCTACATCTGTATGGGATACTCTGCAAATCACATTTAAGTGCATGACATCTTTTAGGACAAATAGAATGAACGCTGTCTCCATATTTACACCGGTTGTACGCCGTCGCATCGCTACGTTGAATGCCCCATAGAGGGCAGTTCAATGTTAAAATCAGTCTTGACATTGGAGATTTACAGTTATGTACTTTATTTATTTTTTCAATATGTTTTCATTCTACACTCCTGGCCATTAAAATTGCTACACCACATAGATGACGTGCTACATATGCGAAATTTAACCGACGGGAAAAAGATGCTGTGATATGCAAATGATTAGCTTTTCAGAGCATTCACACAAGGTGGCGACACCCAGAACGTGCTAACACAAGGAAAGTTTCCAACCGATTTCTTATACACAATCAGTAGTTGACCGGCGTTACTCGTCGAAGCGTTGTGTAATGAGGAGAAATGCGTAGCAACACGTTTCCGACTGTGATAAAGGTCGGATTGTAGCCTATTGCGATTGCGGTTTATCGTATCGCGACATTGCTGCTCGCGTTGGTGGCGATTCAATGACTGTTAGCAGAATATGGAATGGGTGGATTCAGGAGGGCAATACGGAACGCAGTGCTGGATTTCAACGGCCTCCTATCACTAGCAGTCGAGATGAAAGGCATCTTATCCGCATGCCTGCAACGGATCGTGCAGCCACGTTTCGATCCCTGTGTCAACAGATGGGGACGTTTGCAAGACAACAACCATCTGCACAAACAGTTCGACGACGTTGGCAGCAGCATGGACCATCAGCTCAGAGACCATAGCCGCGGTTACCCTTGTCGCTGCATCACAGACAGAAGCGCCTGCGATGGTGTACGCAACGACGAACCTGGGTGTACGAATGGCAAAACGTCATTTTTTCGGATGAATCCAGGTTCTGTTTACAGCATCATGATGGTCGCATCCGCGTTTGGCGACATCGCGGTGGACGCACATTGGAAGCGTGTAATCGTCATCGCCATACTGGCGTATCACCTGGTGGTTACACGTCTCGGTCACCTTTTGTTCGCATCGACAGCACTTTGAACAGTGGCCGTCACATTTCAGATGTGTTACGACCCGTGACTATCCTTCATTCGGCCCCTGTGAAAACCTAAATTTCAGCAGGATAATGCAGGACCGCATGTTGCAGGTCCTGTACCGGCCTTTCTGGATAAGGAAAATGTTCGACTGCTGCCCTGGCCAGCACATTCTCCAGATCTCTCACCAATTGAAAACGTCTGCACAATGGTGACCGAGCAACTGCCTCGTCACAATATGCTAGTCATTAGTCTTGATGAATTGTGGTGTCGTGTTGAAGCTGTATGGGCATCTGTACCTGTACACGACGTCCAAGTTTTGTTTGACCCAATGCCCAGGCGTATCAAGGCCGTTATTACGGCCAGAGCTGGTTGTTCTGGGTACTGATTTCTCAGGATCTATACACCCAAATTGCGTGAAAATGTAATCACATGTCAGTTCTAGTATATTTGTCCAATGAATATCCGTTTATCATCTGCATTTCTTCTTGATGTAGCAATTTTAATGGCCAGTAGTGTATATATAAGTTGAAACTTCCTGGCAGATTAAAATTGTGTGCCGGAACCGGGACTCGAACCTGGGACCTTCGCCTTCCGCGGGCAAGCGCACTACCGACTGTGCTATCCCGACACGACTCACGATGCCGCCTCACAACTTTACTTCCGCCAGTACCTCTCCTCCTACTTTCCAAACTTCACAGAAGCTCTCCTGCAAACACGCAAGACTAGCACTCCTGGAAGAAAGGATATGGTGGAGACATGGCTTAGCCACAGCCTAAGGGATGTTTCCAGAATGAAACTTCACTCTGCAGCGGAGTGTGCGCTGATATGAAACTTCCTGGCAGATTAAAATTGTGTGCCGGAACCGGGACTCGAACCTGGGACCTTTGCCTTTCGCGGGCAAGCGCACTACCGACTGTGCTATCCCGACACGACTCACGATGCCGCCGCAAAGGTCCCAGGTTCGAGTCCCGGTTCCGGCACACAATTTTAATCTGCCAGGAAGTTTCATATCAGCGCACACTCCGCTGCAGAGTGAAGTTTCATTCTGGAAACATCCCTTAGGCTGTGGCTAAGCCATGTCTCCACCATATCCTTTCTTCCAGGAGTTCTAGTCTTGCGTGTTTGCAGGAGAGCTTCTGTGAAGTTTGGAAAGTAGGAGGCGAGGTACGAGGTACTGGCGGAAGTAAAGTTGTGAGGCGGCATCGTGAGTCGTGTCGGGATAGCACAGTCGGAAGTGCGCTTGCCCGCGAAAGGCAAAGGTCCCAGGTTCGAGTCCCGGTTCCGGCACACAATTTTAATCTGCCAGGAAGTTTCATATCAGCGCACACTCCGCTGCAGAGTGAAGTTTCATTCTGTATATATAAGTTGTTCCCAATGCCATTATTTAAACTAATGTTCCAAATATTAAATAATGGATACCTGCTTTTATCGAATATAACCCATATTCACGTCCATTGGTTGCAATTGGTAGTAGCCTAAAGACGATAGGGGTGACTTCCGCTATAAAAGACCACGCAACCAAACCGTAGCCAGCAGTGTTGCTCCACAAGAGATGGGCCAGCTCCTCACCAAGGGTATAGCAGCTTTGATTTTATTACTGTAGTTAGTCGTATTATCATTTTATAATTGCACAGCAAATATTTCTTCGTCATTACAGACATGATCTGTTAGTGATCCATGTTGATCGAAACTGGTCATCATAATAACATATAATATTATACTCGTTTTTGAGTGCTTCTGTTATTATTAAAAATGTGTAGATCGCTACTGTTTTCCGTAGGAACAATGTTTCATAAAATGTTATACTTGAAAATATTTTATACATTAAATTTAAACTTATCTAGCAGATTAAAACTGGCCCTAGGGGAAATATCGAAAGCCCCAGGCTTAGTATCAAATAGATGATACCGGAAAATGAAATCAAACCCACTCAAGGAGCCGGTAATGTTATTGGCAAGTGAAGTTACATGTATTTAACAATTGTATGACCATTTGACATCAGACCAAAGGCTACGCACAGTAAAGAGCGTTTCCCGTACCGGATCTACGATTTTTCCCAAGAAAAGCAGACTCTTGATCCTGCCTCCCAATCACTCTCCTTCTTGGGACATTCGACAGATACTCTGCCCACTCCCCCCTTTTCAACTGATCTTTGGCTACTGGAGGGAACGCATGTAAACAATAGTAAAATTGCCGAAGAACATCATGTGATTTTCAGAAAAATTCTTTTCCGTTTTTCAGCGTATAAAATTGTCCTAACTTCTGCCACTGATACAAATGGCCTTCCTCAGGGAGTTGGGTTGACTGTGATAGATCGTCCCGAGCATCTTAGACCATTTGTTTCAATTCGGCAGTGCTTCTCGCAGACCCCGAAGAAAGAGTAACTTCCTCATCTTGTCCTTCGATTGTTCAATTGGAGAGAGCTCTGTTGATCTCGGTGGTCTGGGGCGTCGGATCTTCTGTTATGATCTGCTTATTACTATGCAGTCTTTGGTTCGCCTCCGCATAACAGTATGCGTTCTTCTCATTTAATTCTGTCGTAATACTAATTCCTAGGTATTTAGTTGAATTTGCGGCTTTCCGAGTTACCTTGTAAACGAAGCTCAACGGATCACTATTAGTACTCATATGGACGACTTCACACTTTTCATTCATGCTTTAGTGTCGTGACTAGAAATAGAAAGGCGCCAGATGTCATTAGTGATGATAATACGTTTTTTGTGTACGCTAGTGATGGAAGAACACGGCATATATGCTGAGCTGCCTGTGCCGGTGTGTTTACCTCCACGACATAGGTCTCATCCCAGGCTTCAAGGAGGCGACAGCGAGTACATCAGTTAAAACTCGCCATCGTATTTGCTCGGAATCGTATTTCGCTTTCCTGCGGAGTAAAGTAGTCGGTGCCTGCTGCATTTGAGATTGTTAACAGCGTACTATGCATTTTTGACAGGTGTGTATGCCTTACGTAATATGCAGACATTAGCCCACTGACGTATTAATAGTCCGCACTAGTATTGTAAATGCAGAAGAAGCTCTTCTTGTTAGGCTTTAACGACTAAACCGCTTAACAGATTTTGATGAAGTTCAGTATGGAGATGTTGTTCAAATGTTTGTGTAGCTTATGGGACTTAACTACGGGGTTATCAGTCCCTAAACTTACAAACTATTTATGAACTAACTAACACTAAGGCCGTCACAAATATCCATGCTCGAGGGGGGATTCGAACCCCCGACGAGGAACGGGGAACGGCCTTGCGCATCGTAGCATAGCGCCTAAATGCCCTTGGCCACTCCACAGCTTCTCGAATTATATATGTTGCGTAAAGTTCAGACTTAAACTAATAATCAGCCAAAGCCATTCGATTCAAATCTCAAAATTCTCGAGAAAATTGTCTTTGAAGTCTTGCAAGCGTATATAAATACAAATTATGCTACCTATTATTTCTGCTGTGTGCGCAGCTCTTTTGGTAGCGTTGTAGGTTGTAAAATACTTCAACCATTTAAATATAAATTTCATTAAATGTATGGCAATTAACACCTATCTAATCATTATAAAATACTTATTATATAAAATCATGTGGTTTCAGGAAAAACGTCTAGATGAAGTTCATAAATCAAAATCAGTCTCTAAATACTAAATATCATCTGAGATACAAGAAATTCGCGTTTTTATATAAAAATTTCTTTGTGTAAAATCCGTTTTTTTTTCAGGAAAGATAAACATGTTACCTAAATAGAAAAAAAAAGATATTCGGGATGATGGAAAACATTTAAAATCGCTTTTTTTAATATAAAAATAAGTTTTGAAAAATTAAGATTTCAAAAAAAAAAAAAAAAAAAAAAGTGCGTAGATAAAAAAAGGGAAAAATCCAAATCGTTAGAACCGTTTCCGGGATACGCGAAATGTAAATTTGCAAGAATTGTTAGTTTCAATATATTACACGTAAACTGCATAAACTACATTTGTGTGTGTGTGTGTGTGTGTGTGTGTGTGTGTGTGTGTGTGTGTGTTGCACTACATCTGGAACGCATGAGATATACTTTATTGTTCTTCATACTTTGATATCTTGATTATTCGGTCAGAGGTTTAATCACGATGTAACTAACAGTGCTTCTTTTCGTATAATACTGTCATTTCATTTCGATAAAGAACTATTTTTACCGTCATTGTATGCGCGGTTTGTATTTAACCCGGAAAATTGGAAATTTCTCTTTCATTTTGATGATCCTGGTAATAAGAACACAATTGTGAAATTATTTTACTTTTTATGGTCTTTTTGATGCTGATTCAGAGTTTATCGAGTGTGTAAATTTTGACGAGTTTCAAGGAAGTGTTTACAGTTTAGCAGTTGAGGGCAGTGGATACGGTGGAGGAGACTCGAGTAGGCGAGTAGCACGTCACGGGCTGTAAGTGTGTAATTCAGAGTTTGCAGAAGTGGCAAGTGTGGGGCCAACAGTTAGTCGCACACTGCACCGCACACGGAAGTTAGCGGTCCGCGAATTAACTTGATGTTGTCACGAACTTCAGATGCGAGTAGGAACGCGCGCATCTAATTCTGAAGCTGTGCTAAACATTCCGGGTGTGAGTACACTGCTTAGATGGGCGCGTTGCCTGTGAATGAAGTCCCGGAATTCACGCTTCGCGTCGCGTGTTAGTTTTTCATGCGTCTCGTTGCTGATCAGTGAAGTACGCGTCTTGGGAGGCTGTTAATCCTAACGGCATTTTCTGCCGGATGGTAAAGGTATACTTGTAGGGTACCAAGTTTATTTAAAATAGCTACAGATGTTTATAAGGTGAACTGGAAAATTGTCGGGTCAAGAGGGATGTTTTTCGCGCATTTATTTACGATGTTAGTATTCTGGGATATGTATCGTTGGTTCTTATCCCCAAAATGATCTTCGTCATGTATAGAAGATCAACCGTGTAACATGGTATAAGATTGGAATTAAAATGTAGACTTGTATGAAATACAAACAAAGCTACAGACACAATGCTTTATATGTATAGTTCTCTCTCGTAACAGTCGGCAGGTGAATTTTCTTTGGTTTTTGGCAAATAACTGCCATCTAATTTTTGCGGTAACTGGGGTCACGACAAACAGAAACCACTTGCCTGGGACTCGTAGTGTTTTGTCAGAAACCGAAGATGATTTTAGAGTGGAATTGTACATGCGTATTCGATAGAGTGGTCCTAAATTATTGTAGTGCAGTATTATCTTTATCACTATACAATAACGGCAAATACGAACATTACTGCACTAGATCAATTTGGAATCGTTCTAACAACGCAGCAGGATGTGCGCCAGCCGCGCGTTCCGTGTATTTCAAGCGTCAACTTCGCTTTGCAATATCTCGGGATGTCATTGGCGTATTGCGATGCTATACATTGCTGATGAAATCATATAGGGTGTCCATTTTAAACACATAAGTTTTAGTTAAAAAAAAACACATTTTAGAATTTTACAACTATTTACTTTCATGAGGCCCTGCCTTACATTGGTACCGGTGAAAGTCGGTTTACAATAGTTGTTGTTGTTCCAGAGATATGCTGGGTGATCAAGATAAATGGGTCACCCTGTGTACGTGGTGCCGGCAGTATTTTTACGACGCGATTCCACGCGTCTGATTTGACCCATGACGTCATCAAATCGTCGGAAAACCTGTATATGGGATTTCTTAATACTTCTGTATTGTAGATAATAAATAATATGTAGTTATCCTCGTAAATTACAGATAACAGAATGTACCATCGATCCCAGGTCTCAGCCCAAAAATTCTCGTCTTCGGCGCTCATATGCGGAAAAAAACCTCTCAAACCTAACCTATGCCTTACCATCAGAGGGAAGCTACAGATCGCTTTTTAAACAAAAAATATTAATCTGTAATCTGATCTGTGACTACGTTGGCTTTCCCGGCGTAATGATTCATAATATTCTTCACGGGTTTGCTACCGGATCAAAACGTCAACTGGACAGTCTCGGCGAGTCGGTGTACCAGCACTGTCACCTGAGTATGGTGGCCAAGTGGACCGCCGAAATATTGTGTCCAGGTGACGTTTTGATCCGGCAGCAAACCCGTGAAGAATATTATAATCTGATCTGTTTGCAAACAAACAATCGTCTTTAACTCAGCTACTATATAATTATTCACGCCTTCTAACTTGTACAAACATGCACGCACCTCAAAAGTACCGCGATGCGACCACGTCACGGGTCAAAGCTGAGAGGTGAAATCGCATCCACCCACGAGAGAGTAGCCGAGCGGTCTGGATCGCCACGTTGCGGGTTCGCGAGGCCTCCCGCGTCGGGGGTTCGAATTCCCCCTCGGACATGGATGTTTGTGCCGTCTTTAGTAGTTTGTAAGTTTAGAGACTGATGACCCCGCAGTTAAGTCCCTTAAGCTTGACAAACATTTGAACATTTTACAAATGACACGTGGAGCCAGTTCTTTCGGACATGCCTGGAAAAACAGACACCACAAGTAAATATAGCGCATATAATTAGCCGATGACGGGAAATGATCCTTTCTTCAGCGCAGAGGCACTCATAGGCCCTTGTTCTTCCGGGAATAGGCAACTGGTACCACGAGGTTGCCTTATAGTGGATAGGGGAAAGTTGAAGACTTGTATACGGGGGGATGATTGAGTAATCCTTGCAGTTGTGATGACCGCCGGGTCTCTAGTGGTGTAGGATCAGCACACTGCCTAGAAAGCGCGAGATTCCGGCGGGTACACATTTTTAACTCTATCAATTCGCAATTAATGCCGTAAATTCCATGAATATGAAGAAAAAAGAGTTAGCGATTTTGACTGTCAAAACAGCAGAGACAATGCGGGTCAGGACTGTTAGGCGAGAGACCGCAGCTGCTCTGCCACTTCAAACCTGCATAGTTAAAGCCCCGATGGCCATTCAAATGTTCAAGTGTTTGTAGAGCTTATGGGACTTAACTACGGGGTCATCAGTCCCTAAACTTACAAACTACTTATGAACTAGCTAATCCTATGGACGGCACAAATATCCATTCCCGAGGGGGGATTCGAACCCCCGACCGTAGTGGCCGCGCAGAACGTGACTAGCGCGCCGCAGACCGCTCGGCCACCGAGGCCGGCCCGGTGGCCATTAAGTATCCGATGTTCTCCGGGACCCAAAACGGTCCGAACTTACCATCTGGTTCCGGGGTTGTTACGCTTCACGTATCTGCGTTCTCCATTAAGAGCCAAGTGGAGGGGACGGGGAAGGTTGAAGGAGGAAGACACAAGGCGTCCGGCAGAGCTTTCTCGTCTTTTTCTTTTTTAGCGCCCTTTTAACGAGGGTGGAGTGGTTGTCGGGCAGGTGATACAGTTAACCGTCGCCCTCCCCAGGATCGATGCAGCTGGCGCCCTCGGCGCGCAATTAAAAAGCGGAAGGCGTCGAGGGACAACAGGTGGTGGCGTGCGTGCCGTGGGCAGGCCGCCACTGTGCGTGGCCGCGACTGCTGACGGCTGCACATAGCGGACGACCCGTTGTTCCGATCCCGACCCAAATTACTCGTCACGGAGCAGCCCTCCGCAAATTGGCTTTTCGGGAGCGCAGAGGGGGAGCGACGGGGCACAGATTGGGCTGTCGCTGGCTGGCGCCGGCTGCTCCTCACAGAGATTTGCAACTTAATTGAGGGAGAAGGGCCAGCTCCTCAGCTGTAAGGATCCCCGTCGAGCAGAAGTCCCCAGTCGGGGAGTAGTACTGGCTTTTATTGATACGACGTCGGTGCAAAATGTAATAGCTAATCCGGGAGTGAAATAATTGACGCGGAACACGTTGAGCACGACTCTACTGATTCTCGTGTCTCGGACTGTGATTCCGGGAGTGGAGGGTTTCAGAGCACCGTCCCGCCGTTTGCATTAAGTGCCCTACTTCGTGTCAACTGCTGTGTTGACGTACCTGCCACTGTACGCACAGTAAGGCAACTATGGCCAAATTTTTGTTGGACGTCCACAACCAATAGTAGGATGGCTGGCTTAGGGTTATAAGGTACCAGGTGTTAAGAAATTTTCTAGCTGGGAGGACACGTCGCAACTGGAATGGGTGGGAAAACATAACAGATGGTGTAGCACACTGCATTACTGTGAGAAATTGCGCCAATGCTACCCAGAAACAATGTCATTGGCTGCCCCCCACCTCTGTCTAAGATCGCCCTCTACGTTTCTTTAGTAATAAAAATTAGATAAACTAATGTATAGAATGTAAACGAAGGCTTCCGCGGCCGTTGTCATTGCTGATAAAACTCTTCTGGCAAAACTCTTCTGGCAATATTTGATATATTGACGATGCGGTCCAATACCCAGAAGAGTTTTATCAGTAATGTATAGAAATTGATATGTTCAAATGTTTGTATAGCTTATGGGACTTAACTACGGGGTCATCAGTCCCTAAACTTATAAACTACTTATGAACTAACACTAAGGACGGCACAAATATCCATGCCCGAGGGGGGATTCGGACCCCCAACCGTAGTGGCCGTGCAGACCGTGACTGGCGCGCCCCGGCCGCGGTGGCCGAGGAGACTGAGACGCTCCAGCACGGTCTGCACGGCCACTACGGTCGGGGATTCGAATCCCCCCTCGGCCATGGATATTTGAGCCGTCCTTAGTGTTAGTTCATAAGTAGTTTGTAAGTTTAGGGACTGATGACCCCGTAGTTAAGTCCCATAAGCTATACAAACATTTGAACATTTTGAACATATCAATTTCTATACATTAGTTTATCTAATTTTTATTACTAAAGAAACGTAGAGGGCGATCGTAGACAGAGGTGGGGGGCAGCCAATGAGATTGTTTTTGGGTAGCATTGGCGCAATTTCTCACAGTAATGCAGTATGCTACACCAACTGTTATGTTTTCCCACCCATTCCACTTTTGACGTGTCCTCCCAGCTACGAATTATGGTGTGTTTTGTTTATTTAGAAAAGCTTTAATTATGTAAAACAAATGAATAACTATGTTGGAGAAGTGGCACTTCCCGCCAAAAGTAAGAGTACGCGGGAACGGCACTGCCAGGTAGCAGGCAGTTCCGCGCGAGCGTTCAGAGAGAGTTCCGCACGACAGGTCAGCACGTATGGAATTAGGAAGATTAACAGTAATGTTCAAATGAAATGTTTGTATAAGTGTATAACAAGGAACAGTGTGATATATGTCGTTTGTTGTTTCGCGGCATAACAATAAATTATGAAACAACTGGCATCCCGACTTTTTGAAATATTAACTACGGGCCTAGTCTCCAGTTCCAAAGCTTCCACAGCACATTACTTCAAGAGAAGAAGATCCACGACCTGTGTTCTGCTTCTGTGTGGGGACATCTGATATAACGTAGAAGCCAGATTAGTGACCAGAAAATTTTACTACATGCACTGACGATGCAGGTAGTTCTACGGCCCTCACGTGCAGTGCTACGCCATTAAATCTCGCGACATTGGCACGAGTGTAGTAGCAGTATCTCCGAGGAAAGTGTTGGAGTGAGAGAAAGGGACAAAATTTAGGTGAAAGCCAACTGACTTTTATCTAAAGCTCTTTCCACGTATCTTTCATCACTTAAACCCCGCCCTACAATAAAAGATCTTAAATAAACAGACGGCTGTAGCTGTATAAAAAAGTTTTAATAAAAGTTCTATCGGTTTGGTGACATTGGAGTTGGATCCGCAAGAGGGTACTTTAAACTGGGGCTGGTAAATGCTACGCGAGCGCGGGCGCCCGCGGGCGCTCACACTGCTAGCTCACGGGCACTGACAGCGTCGCTGCTATGGCCGGTATTACACTACCAAATTATTGGACAAAGCAATACTGCACGTAGTGTAATGAAAATTTCGTCCAATATTTGATCAAATCTAAGGCCACGGCTTACTTTTGATCAAAGAAATCGCTCGCCTTGTTTCCTGCAGTGAGTAAAGTAATCGCTCGGAGCCCTATTAGTAGTACGGCTTTCTTACCATTGCTGCTGTTTTTAGCCTCCAAATAATAAGGCATGACATAGCGTTGGTATTCGTAAACATGACAGCTACCGACTAGTTCGCGTAGTGTGTTCCAGCAATAACAAAATTGATAGGAATGTATACGTCAGATGAGGCGTTCTATAACATGCGACAAAGCCAATTCACACATTCCGTCAAGTCAATTCGCGTAAATCAATACCCTGCGGTCGCGGCAGAACAGCCGTGTGCACCAAGGCGCCCAGTTACGGTGCGCGCGCGGCCGTTCGCAGTCGGAGGTTCGAGTCCTTCATCGGGTATGGATGTTTGTGTTGTCCTTATTATAAGTTGCTTTAAGTTAGTCTAAGTAGTTTGTAAGTCTAAGGACTAATGACCAACGTAGTGAAGTCCCTTAGATTTACTAACATTTGAAAATACCTTTCGGTGAAAGTGAGGTTATCAGTTACCATCCGTCGTGTAAGAAGTCATACTATAGGAATTGAAAAAGTAACACCCCTAAATCTTAGTTACGGCCAAAGCAGACTTTATAGCGTATATTTTGGTGAAATTAGTGTGCAAGTGCTCGAAACTCAAATGACATACAAAACATCAACATCTGTTGGCAAGCGAAAATGTATACACATAAACACATCAAACAGATTTTGTAAGGGCATAAATAGTGCCTATTTGCTTTCTCAGCTACGTTTTCCCCTTTACATTGTTGTTTGTTTATAAATCTATCAGATTCGACTGCTGGGTTATTAGTCCGTAGCTTACAAACTACTTAACTGAGTTAGAGACAACGCAAACACCCATGCCCGAGGGAGGACTCGAACCCCCGACGGAAAACGATCGCGCGCACTGCAGCACGGCACCCCAGTGCGAGCGGCTAATTCGCCGCATTCCTTTACATTGTTAATAATGTCATAACAACTTGGATTTTCCCCTGTGTCAGTACCGACATTTTCCATTTAAAACGTTATATAATGAAACTTCCTTTCCCAACTTACAGTCGTATTCAAATACACTGCTTGCGTCAGCCTTTCTGTATATCTACTGCAAATGGTGAAGAAAGGAGAGCTAAAACATAATTAGAAGTTAATTGCAGCGCTGCTGTACTACAGACGATATAAAAAAGATAATCCTGCCGTTTTACTGAGCACTTATTTATCTCGCAGTGACACCCACGGTTTCACCCAAGTACGTTTCCTTTTATTTTTCCTTCCTCCTACTCTTCTAAAAGGAGACAACTGTAGTATAAGTAAAAGCTGAGCATAGAAACGCTATTTTGAAGTTACTTTGACAAAATACTGAATTATAGTGTAATACCCCCTTTAGCGTTTCGTCCAATTTTCTGTGTCAAAGAATAGCACCAACATTTCATTGAGTTCTTTCGTGGAATTCTTTGTCCAATAATTTGATAGTGTAACACCGGCCTAACGTTGCTCGGTTGCAGTCGCGAACGCGCGAATACGGGCCTGTCCACTTAGCGGCGTAAGAAAACAATATCAACTTACGGCGTTGTTGGATATAATTACTTTGATTTAACCCTTTAATGCATTACTTTATTTGAAGCTATGAAACTGTTATGGTCTTCAGCCCGCAGACTGATTTGATGCAGCTCTCCACCCTACTCTATCCTGAGCAAGAATCTACTTATTGTATGCGTCTCTCGGTCTCCCTTTGCGATTTTTACCCCACACACTTCCCTCCAATGCTAAATTCATGATTCCTCGATGTCTAAGAATGTGCCCTACCAAACGATCCCTAATTTTGGTCAAGGTATGCCAAAAATTCCTTTTCTCGCCAATTACTTCTTCATTAGTTATGCGATCTATCCACCTAATCTTCAGCATTCATCTGTAGCACCACATTCAAAAGCCTGTATTCTCTTCCTGTCCGCACTGCTTATCGTCCATGTTTCACTCCCATAAAAGGCAACACTCCACACAAATGCCTTCAGAAAAGACTTCCTTACCCTTAAATTAATATTCGATGTTAGCAAATTTCTCTTTTTCAAAAATGCTTTTCTTCCCATTGCCATTCTGCATTTTATATCCTCTGTACTGCAACCGTCATGTGTTATTTTACTGCCCAAGTAACAAAACGCATCTACCACCTTCATTGTTTCGTTACCTAATCTAATTTCTTCAGCATCGCGTGATTTTCTAAGACTACATTCCATTATCTTTGTTTTGCACTTGTTATTGTACGCTCTCTTCAACGCACTGCCCATTCCATTCAACTGCTACGCCCTTTGCTGTCTCTGACAGAATTACAGTGTCATCAGCAAACTTTAATCCCTATTCCAAATTTTTCCATACTTTCCTTCACCGCCTGCTCGATGTACAAATTGAATAACATCGGAGAAAGGCTACAACCCTGTCTTCCTCCCTTCCCAACTGATGCTTCCCTTTCATGCCCTTCGAGTCTAATAACTGCGGTCTGGCTTTTTTACAAGTTGTAAATAACTCTCCTTTCCTTGTATTTTACTACTTCTGACTTCAGAATTGGAAAGAGTGCATTCCAGTCAAATTTTAAGAATTTTTTTTCAATATTTCTCTCAGGATATACGCACTATACATTAATCGTGGTAATCGTCGCGCTATGAAACTACCACGATTAATGTATAGTGCGTATAAACTGAGAAAAATATTTAAAAAGTCCTTAAAATTAATATGCACTACCAGCAACAAAAAGTGAATAGCTGGTCACGTATGTAGTGCTTCCATTTGTACCAAACGCAGTAAGCATTAAGCCTCTCATCTTTCCAGAAAGTAACTCATAATGCAACAGTAGTACGTGATTGACTACTTTTACATGGCAAAGGAGGAATACTACAGTAAACAAACGCACATGTTTCCTGTAACTCAATGCAGCTAATTGTCTGATTATGTAGCACTCTGCAATTTATAATTTCTAGGACGAGCTACTGCATGTGTGACACTATATATAGAAGCACGACAAATGAATTTGTGGTAAAATGTTGATCAGTTTGAGAGATAATGGAAAAATTAAGGAATGTTGAAAAATGTTTAAATGTTTGTAGAACTTATGGGACTTAACTACGAGGTCATCAGTCTCTAAACTTACAGACTACTTATGAGCTACCTTATACTAAAGACGGCACAAATATCCATGCCCGAGGGGGTTTCGAACCCCCGACGGGGGAGGGCTTCGCGCATCGTAGCACAGCGCGCAATGCGCTCGGTCGCTCTGCCGCGGCAATAAGGTATGTAGCTGATCAGCTACACTATGCGTTGAAGGGTTGAAACGTAACCAGCCGCAGTCCCGATCTGCATTACAACAAGGGGCTACATCGACATCTGAAGTTGGTCTTTATGACCGATGCCGAGTATGAAATAAAAAGAATAATTTTGTGATCTGCACTGTTTTTAATTCAATTTCAGCAATTATGTAATTAACGGTTTTTTCCCTCCAATATGCTTTCAAACATTAAAACCGACCGAGGTGGCGCAGTGGTAGGACACTGGACTCTCATTAGGGAGGACGGTGGTTCAAATCCACCTCTGGCCATCCAGATTTACGTTTTCCGTGATTTCTCTAAATCGCTCCAGGTAAATTCTGGGATGTTGGCACGGCCGATTTCCTGCCACGTCGTTATCCAAAAATTCAAAATTAGAGGCCAATCTCATTGACGTCGATTCGCTAGGATTTTGGAACATATACTTTGTTCGTACATTATGAACTACCTCGAAGAGAACGACCTATTAACCAATAGTAAATACGGATTCAGGAACTATCGCTCTTGCAAAACACAGTTTGCCCTTTATTCACATGAAGTATTAAGTGCCATCGACAAGGATCTCAAATCGATTCCATATTTATGGATTTCCGGAAGGCTTTTGACACTGTACCCCACAAGCGGCTTCTAATGAAATTGCGTGCTTATGGAATATCTCCGCAATTGTGAGATTGGATTCACGATTTCCTATCAGAAAGGACACAGTTTGTTGTAATTGACGGTAAGTCGTCGAGTAAAACAGAAGTGATATCTGGTGTTCCACAGGGAAGCGTAATAGGTCCCCTACTCTTCCTTGTGTTTATAAACGATTTAGGAGACAATCTGAATAGCTCCCTTAGACTGTTCGCGGATGATGCTGTCGTTTATCGGTTAGTGAAGTCTATTGAGGATCAAAAGCAACTGCAAAGCGATTTAGACAAAATTTCTGCATGGTGCGAAAATTGGCAATTGACACTAAATAAAGAAAAGTGTGAAGTAATACACATGGCCACTAAAAGAAATCCGCTGAACTTCAATTACACGATAAATCAGTCAAACCTTAAGGTTGTATATTCTACCAAATACCTAGGAGTTACAATTACGAACAACTTTGACTGGAGAGAACACACAGAAAATATTGTGGGGAAGGCGAACCTTTGGTTACGTTTCATCGGCAGAACGCTTCGAAGATGCACTAGCTCCACCAAAGAGACTGCCTACATCACACTTTTGCGTACTGTTGCCCCTTGTGGGATTCTCACCAGTTGGAACTGACGGAAGACATTGAGAAGGCTCGTTTTGTTTTATCACGTTACGGGGGGGAAAGCATCACGGAAATGTTGCACGAATTGGGGTGGAAATCATTAATAGAAAGACGTTATTCATTGCGGCGTGATCTGTTTGCGTAGTTTCAATCACCGACTTTTACTTCTGAATGTGAAAATATTTTGCTATCATCCACCTACTTAGGGAGACATGACCATCCCAATAAAATAAGAGAAATCAGATCGAAAACGGAACGATTTAGGTGTTCTTTCTTCCCACGTGCTATTAGAGAATGGAACGGTAGAGAAAAGTTATGAAAGTGGTTAATGAACCCTCTGCCAGGCACTTAAATGTGATTTTAAGAGTATGTATGAAGATGTGAAGCTCTGTCCCTAATGACCACGCAGTAGATGAGACATTTAGCCCCACGCTTCCTTTCCTTCTCCTCCTTCAAAATTTAAATACTGAGTCTGTGTTTCTACAGCTGTGTTGGACCGCGTATAACAGGCCCTGCTCTACGTACACAGTGTGACCGAGGAACAGCTAAGCGGGTGGGACCATGGGAGCAGGGGGGCCACCTGTGCGCGGCGAAATTACCCGCCGGGCGGCGGAGCGTTCCGGCAAGGTGGCGGCGGCGCGCTGGCCGATGTAATTAAAGAGCAACAGAGGGCTGCCGCCGGTATGACGTCGGCACACACGCGGCCAATCAGCAGCGCAAACAGCCGCACAATGCGCGCGCGCAGGGGCCCGCAGGGCGGCCACTGGGCAACGCCTCGCCCCGTCTCCCAACCGTGCTGCCTGCCGCTAGCAGCACTGGCCAAGCGGGCTTCCTCTTACCAGTCGCGTAGCAACTATTTCTTCAGAGGGGTAGCAAGAAAACCTAAGTACTGACTTTTTGGTAAAAAACAGTCTTGGTTCCATAAACGTGATGTTTCATTTATTTAAATATGACGCTGTTCGCCTCTTTTGGGCATCATCAGACGTTAAAGTGGGAGGGTGAGGGGTTATAAACTTGTTTAAAACACAACTAAAAATATGTTAAATCTTTCCTGCGCAAGAAATATTACAATAGAGTGGTTGCAGAATGAAAAATCTGCAGGCCACATGACCACATTCACGTTTTGACGTGGGGGGAATGAAAATTGACTAATAAAATACTGCTAAAGGACATAGCTTAGTAAATAAAATTGCATTTACTCTGAGGTTGTAGAGCATCAAATTATTAAAATTCAGTAAAAGTATATGTAACAGTTGATCAATAATGAGAAAAATAGAGGGGGGAGGGGGCGCGGGATGGAGTTGCCAGACAACGGGACAACGGCCAGCCGCTCTTTTGTAAAATTTCACTTGCTAGCCTCTGGCTAGCACGTGTTCCTATGTTGTTTATCTTTTGGACTTGAGCATATCGCTCATAAGTTTACGTCTCATGTGAGTAATAATTTTAATCTTCTGATGAAAGCACCCTTAGTAGGTGCCGAAATCGCCGGCCGTGGTGGCCGAGGGGACTGAGGCGCTCCAGTCACGGTCTGCACGGCCACTACGGTCGGGGGTTCGAATTCCCCCTCGGGCATGGATATTTGTGCCGTCCTAGTTCGTAAGCAGTTCATAAGTAGTTTGTAAGTTTAGGGACTGATAACCCCGTAGTTAAGTCCCATAAGCTTAACAAACATTTGAACATTTTTTTTGGTGCCGAAATCCAAATCAAGTATCTAAAAAGTATACCATATTGGGCTGTTTCTACAGTTATTGTGCATTTACATATGTTAATGCAAACTAACTATTCCAGCTTGAACGATCCTAGAAAACGATCTTACGAATTGTTGTAACTTTCGTGTGTCATTTCTACTTTATAGATTATTGGCATGCAGCTAATTAGTTGGTAGCACTTAGATGTTCATTTATTATTACTATTACTATTATTATTATTATTATTATTATTATTACGATGGGCATTCAAATGAAAAGTTACGAAACGGCACTGTGGTTATAATTGAAGTCTTCATTCAAAAGTAACCACCAGAAGCCTTAGCACAACTATCCCCAGTTTAACGGGCTGAAGGATTTCCTGTCCCTAGAATTCCTTGTGTCTAACAAGAGCCGCTTCTCCACTGTGTCGATCAGTTTGTCGACCTAGTTGAAGCGCTTCCCCTTTGATTGTTGTTTTAGTGGACTATACAGATGGAGGTCACAAGGCGGATACTCCAGCTGCTCCTACTTGAACTCGGCCGCTACTCTTAGTGTAACCATGGAGAAGTGTGGACTCGCTTCATCATGGAGTAGAATCACCCCCTCCGTCAGCAGTCCAGGTCGTTAGCTTTTAATGGACTTGCGTAGCCTACGGAGTGACTCACAGTACACATCGCTGTTAATGATTTTTCCGTGCTCGAGGAATTCGATGGGTATCGGACCTCGGTCGTCGAAAAAACGGTGAGGATCAAGTTGCCTGCTAAGGGCACATCCTTGAAGTTGTTAGGGAGAAGTGCTTCGTATTTTTATTCTAGAGGTCGCACTACGTTATCCCAAATCTGCATATTCAAATTTCAACCAATTTGTTTGTAAAGACGATTCGTACCTTTTCATTTCAACTGCCGTCGTATCATTATTATTACGGTATTCAGGAATTTTAAAAAGTGATAGAGAAGGTAACATGGGAGCTATAGATATAAAAACGTCCGCTTCCTTTTAACACTGATCCGGACTGTATACCCATTAGATTTCTATTTATGATGATGCGATAGCTCTTTACTGAACAGCCGTATAAAAGCTCTCGCTCAAAGAAGGATCTGTACCAAAAAACTGCAAAGTTGCACAGGTCACACCAATATTAAAGAAAGGCAGTAGGAGTAACCCACTGAACTACAGGCCTATTTTGCAACATATCCTGTATTCAAATGTTATGAAATATCTCGAACCGAATGATCTATTGACCCAAGGTCAATACGGATTTAGGAAATATCGTTCATGTGAAACACAACTAGCCCTTTACTCACACGAAGTGATGAGTGCTATTGACAAAGGCTCTCATATTGATTCAGTATTTATTGATTTCCAGAAAGTTTTTGACATCGTACCTCACAACGCCTTTTAATCAAATTGCATGGTTATGGAGTATCGCCCAGATTTATGAATGGATAGGGGATTTCCTGTCAGAGAAGACACAGTTCGTAGTAATCGATGGTAAGGTATCGACTAAAACAGAGGTGATATCGGGCGTTCCACAGGGCAGTGTTATTGGTCCTCTGCTGTTCCTTATCTACATAAACGATTTGGGGGAAAATTTGACCAGCTCTCTTAGGTCGTTGCAGATGACACCGTCATTTATCGTCAAGTAAAATCATCTGAAGATCAAAACCAACTGCAGAACAAAATTGGCAATTGAGTCTACATAATGAGAAGTGCGAAGGCGTCCACATGAGCACGAAAAGAAATCCGTTAAACTTTATTTACGAGATAAATCAATCGAATGTGAAGGCCGTAAACTCCACTAAATATCTAGGAATTCCTATTAGTTCAGTCTTAAACTGGAAAGATCACATAGATAACGTCGTAGGAAAGGCGAACCAGAGACCTCGTTTTATTGACAGAACACTTAAAAGATGCAACGGAACTACTAAAGAGACTGCATACACCACGATTGTCCGTCCTTTTTTGGAGTATTGCTGCCCAGTGTGGGATCCTTATCAAGTGCGTTTGACGGAAACCATTGAAAGAGTCCAAAGAAGGGCAGCCAGTGTTGTATTGCCATGGAACAGGGGAGACAGCGTCACGGAAATGATACAGGATCTGGAATGGGAATCATTACAACAATGGTTTATCGTTGCGGCGTGTTCTACTTACGAAACTCCAATCTCCAACATTCTCCTCCGAATGCAAGAATATATTGTTGACTGCCACCTGCATAGGTAGAAATGATAATCAGAATAAAATACGAGAAATCAGATGTCCTTTGTACCCGCGCGCTATTCGAGAATGGAAAGATAGATGAATAGTATAAGAGGTGGTTCTATTAACCTTCTGCCAGGCACTTAAATGTGATTTGTGTAGATGTAGCACTCTAGTGGATGCACACACACATGAGTTTTGTTTTATGCACGTGTGTGGCAAAGCACCTTCCGAATCAAGTAGGTTTCATTGGCCCTCTTATATAATAGTTATTAAAAATCTTTAAGTCGATTATGGAGTTGCCATTTTAGAATTGTGATGCTGTTTTGCGAATTGGATATGTAAACTTTCCGCCACTGGCCCCGCACCACAGACACAGCTGCTACGTACAGCCGCGCTGTGTAGGAGAGCCGGTTTCGCGTGGGTTCCTCTGGGCACATCTCCTTGGCGAAGCGCCTGACGTCACCAACGCGTCTGTGGGCAGGTGTCAGACGTTCTGCGGGTAGCCCACCTGCAGGCTGTTCTCTGCCTTCACACGGTTGCCGACGGTACGAGCAAAAATGCTGCTGCGCCCGCTTTCGCTCTCCTCTTTCTAAATTGCTGTTCATTAAAACTACCCCAACACTCACCTTGAATGCAACAAACGCTGTACTACCGTAAGTTTTACGAGCCGCAGAGAGCAGATGCCGGAGTCCAGGCTGACGCAGTGTTTCTCGAATTTTAGAAGGCGTTCCATACAGTTCTGCACTGTCGCTTCGTGAACAAAATAAGAGTCTGCGAAACACCAAGATACTTGTGTCAATGGATTGAAGTGTTCATATAAAGCGGAACGCAGTGTATTATCAAAGTTGACAAGTCTTCGAACGTAAAATTAGCTGCGTGTTTACTGAAGTGCAGTGATTTAGGAACTTTCAAGATATACGATATTCGGAAAGTAAGTCCCTACATTTTTTTCTCAGAAACACTTCAATGCAGTGTTTTCCAACCTTCTTGAATATGCCACCCTCCACCATCTTCTCGAACCATAACATAGCTGTGTGTTTGATATTGGTGTGGTGTCTGTTCTTTCAGACAAATAACTATGATCCACTCATTAAAAAAACAAGTATATTGTTATACTTATATCAATAACATTCAATGAACTGTACTGTACTGTACTTGATTTGATGATTAGCACGTAAAGAAAATATTTAAGTATCGCAATTCAGTAGTAATAAGTAAAACGAATTGTTATCCCACGTTAATGTCTGTAATCCTATTGGACGAAACTGCAACGGTCATCAGTCCCTAGACATACAAACTATTTAAACTAACTTACACTAAGAACATACCCGACGGAGGTCTCGAACCTTTGACGCGAATGGCCGCCCAATATGTCGCATGACGCCTTAGACCACGCGGCCATTCCGCACGGCTACCGGATACTGATAAAAATGAAATTTAATGTTTCGTTAAAGTAATCTGTTCATCGCAGAAACAATGTACCACATATTTAAGATAAACAAAACGTAAAGTAATGTAATATACAGCATTGATGTACCTGTACGTAGTATTGTTGTAGTATCATATCAGAAAGAATGTAGCAAGTGGACAGATGGACGTAACGCTAACATACTGAACTATGCAGAAGCGTACAACAATACGTGCAAAGAATCTCAAGTAACATACAGTGAGAACAGAAATTAAAAGAAAAGTACATAAGTCCTTTAGTGAATTTATTCAGACCATGATTCGAATTAGAATCAGGAAATCAGAATCATTGAGTGTAACAAAAATTGAGTTCGAATCCATTTGTCGCATGGTAAATACAAATACGTAGTAAGGTGAATGTCAAGTTAATTATTAGGGCAAACGTTACGACGTGAGTCACAGAACCAGATAAAGTATTCATGTTATAAGATGATTCATTAATTAAACAGTCTACGATCCCAATATTATAAAGTGATCGGTTTCGGCAACAATCTGCCGCGCGGGAGTATCCGCGTGGTCTGGAGCGTCACGTTGCGGATCGCGCGGCCTCCCACGTCGGAGGTTCGAATCCTCTCTCGAGCATGGATATTTGTGTTGTCTTTAGTCGTAGTTAGTTCATAAGTACTTTGTAAGTTTAGGGACCGATGACCCCGCAGTCAAGTCCCATAAACTTTACAAACATTTGAACATTTTTTTTTCTTTTTTTGGCAGCAATCTATTGCCATCTCCAGATATAATGCACCATTTCACTGTTGCTGGTGGTCACGAGCAGCAACGTTCATCACAGTCAATAAACTATTCAAATGTGTGTGACGGAACATCGCGGCTCGTAACCACCAGCAACAAAAAATGTTTCAAATGCTTGTATAGTCTATGGGACTTAACTACGGGGTCATCAGTCCCTAAACTTACAAACTACTTATCAACTACCATATACTAAGACGGCACAAATATCCATCCCCGAGGGGGTACTCGAACCCCCGACCGTAGTGGCCGTGCAGACTATGACTGAAGCGCCTCAGTCCCCTCGGCCACCGCGGCCGGCCACCAGCAACAAATGGTGCATTGTATCTGAAGATGGCAATAGATTCTTGCCGAAACCGGTCATTTTAAAAGAAAATATTGCGATCTTAGTCTGTTTAATTAATTTATCTTGTTATAACAGATCGCTGAACTCCCACAAAAGTGTTATCTAAAATAATTATTCATGTTATACTCTACCAAAACGTAAACTAAACGTGGAAGACTGAGAGACGTAAAGGTGAACGTAGTGAATTTAATTCGGCACATGTAAAAATACACATGGAAAACTACGGAGGCCATATCCCTATTTCATAAGAAATTATTGAAACTTCACGGAAGCTTATACATATAACTTCCACGCCTTGAAGAATGGTTTCCCAGTGCTGATACGTAGGCTAGAAATTGTGAAACTGTATTAGTTGGCTACAACTGAAGCTATGGTAGGTTTGTAGCGCAGAAGTACACTACGTGCTGCTGCAATACCTTTTGTCTTTAGTATTTCGGTATACACTTATTACGCCATGTGATTTTTCATAGCAGTTTGACAGTGACGTAGCCGTGATGTAGTGAAAAGGGGGGGGGGGGGGGGGCGAATGGTTAAAGAGAAACTTACAATGGCTCATGTTTTTCATTTATTCTAAAAACAGACATAGGCTAACATATTTTTTATATTTTATGCACATAGTTTGCGTTTGGAAGACCTTCTTACAAATACTACAATATTTTATACACAAAATTGAGGAAAACATTTCTTAAAAATTGTTTCAATATGCGCCAGCAGAACCTTCAGTTGTTATTCCAAACGAAGTAAGATTATCAGAATGAGAAACGTTTCTTAGTATTTGAACACTGGCAACGACACGGTCTCATGTCACCAAGCTGGCTGCCTGTCAGCCACCACTGTAGCTTAATGTTTCGCATAATCTGCATTAATTTTTGCATCAGTATAAATACCTTGCATATTGATTTAGGAAGCGTAAGTTTAATTTTATTTCCAAGATGTTTAATTTTATTTCCAAGATGTTTGTAAATCTATCGTACCAATCTGTGTGGTCATCAGTCCGTAGCTTACAAACTACTTAAACCTAGGTAAACTAACCTAAGGACAAACACACACACCCATGCCCCAGGGAGGACTCCAACCTCCACGGCGAGCAATCGCGCGCTCCGCAGCGAGACGTATTTATTCTCTAGATAAAATATTACTCTCAAACCTAATTTTAGAAAGTTTTACACATACTGAGTGAGGTGCCTTATGATATACTGAAATATTGCCACTCCAAATAACGACTCCACTGCTGTGATACATAAGCTATTATAGTAGTACGTATTTTAACTTACCATAACGCTAGTGAACAAATGAAAGTCCGTTTTTCTCTTTTTTTCTTTTTACGAACTTACTCATAATTGGAAACTTATCTTACAGCACAAATGAAATAAATGGCAGCGGCAGCATTCCACTGTAGTGCTTAACATAGCAATAATGGAGTAAGGCCAACAATGAATAACGGCTAAAGGAGGAGTGGGCAATAGCCGATGCTGTTATGGAGGTATCGATAATAAAAATCTATAGATGGCTTTGTTGACTGTCGATAGTGCGGATCCCTTTTTTCGGCGTATGACTGATAACAATGTCATTCAGTTTCACTACACGGTAGCTAGGCCGTGTCTTATTTCATTTAGTCCCTTCGGAGGTTCGAGCCCACCATCGAGTATGTATGTGTGTGAGTGTTGTCTTTAGCATCACTTTAAGTAGTATTTTATCTTTTAGGTGATGGGGGGGGCGTCCGGACCCCCAAGACCCCCCTTTGGCTTTGGCTACGTCCTAGAGTTCGAAGAAAAGAGACATTCCCTCGATAACCCTGAGCGTTGGTTAGACTTTCTCAGCCACAGTTGATCGCAGATAAGAGATTATTTATTTGGTCAGTCATCTGTAAGAAACTCACAGTAGAACCAAGGAAAGAAATAAATTAGGGACGGCGTCAGCTTTATTGCACGGCCGCTGTTTCTCGTCCCGCGGGCACACAGAGGCGGCCGTGTCAGCTGTTGCAGCGCGCGACTATGACGTTTTTACGACGCGACGGGCCGCAGTCTCGGTTCGACAAGCGCACTATTTCAAGCGGCCGCCATTTGTCCAGGCGGCTCGTGAATCACTCCGCTGGCCGGCTCCAAGTTTTTCAGCGACCGCCACTTACAAGACTAACTTCGCCGTTGGATAGGTACCACTGCGACAGTTCCTTTCCTTCTTTTCTCTTTATAAAAGGAAGGTATTAAACAGACCGAGTACGAGGAGGCTACGTAAGGGGTGACGAGATGGGTTTTGCATGCTCGCTTTTTTCTTTGTCTTTGCTACTGGCGGAAGTTCGTGAAACTGTCGTTTATAAGCTGCGACGAGGCAGATATGAAAATATAAACTGTTGCAGGTGATCTTCGTATTACTTCTTGCCACACCGCAAAACTAATTCCGACAAACGCATCTCCATCAATTTTGGCCCACTTTAGGTTACGGTATTAATACAAAAAGTGGGCATTTACGATCGTCTTTTGACAGCTCGAAATTTAAATGAAAATAACGGCTTAACTATTTATCTGACACGAAAATTGAATAGCCGAATTTGTAGAGGAGAAAATTTTTTACAATTTTCCTCTGTCATGTTGTTTTCATATCTCGTAGCGTTTCAAAGATATTTGCAAAAATAACGGCGATTTTGGGATTATGTCTGTCTGTCTGTCCGTCTGTCTGTCCGTAACGTGTTCCCTGTTTTTAAAACTAACCGTTCAACCGATCAGCACCAAATTTTACAGACATGGTTGTAGGCCGCCAGAGACCAGAACCCCCATTTTTCAAATTTTTGGAACAAAAAATACGGTAGTAATACCAAAAATAGCCGTTTGTAATGTAATTATAAACGAACCGTTCATCTGACACAATTGAATAACCTAACTGGTAGAGGAGAAAATTCTCTACAACATAGTTCCCTTATGTCTTTTTTTTTTTTTAATATTTCGTATCGTTTGAGATATATTTGCATAATTAACAGAGTTTTGACACCCTCCATTGAATTAACGAAAACCAAACGTTCGCAGATTTCACGTGACATTCCTCGCCCAGAACTCTCTCTGGCATACGCCATCTTGCGTTGCGTATTTGATGATTTTCTTATTGTAACTTACACGTTGTCATTTCAAAGCAATGGCGCACTAAAGAATTAACATAAACACATCGTTCTTCGTACTATAAATGATAATCTAGTGTCTACAAATGCCATATTAGCATCAGTTAACAACGGCCATCAATAGTATGAGATTAAAGTACGTAACTTCTAAGTGATCGTAGTGTAGTGGGCAATGCGTCGGACTGTGACGCTGAAGGTCAGTGGTTCAAAACTCGCCACTACCTAAACATTTTTTTCTTAAATGATTTCAGACACTCTTCTTAATTTTTTATTGTTTACATTATTATTTTGGTCCAAAATGTTTGCAAAGACTTATAAAACTACAAATCTAAAGTGGGCCGTAAAACACGTCAGTGCGATTTTTTCTTTCACTTTGCTACTGGCGTAAGTTCGTTGAAACTGTCGTTTATATTTTCATATCTGCCTCGTCGTAGCCTATAAACTGTTGCAGGTGATATTCGTATTACTTCTTGTCGCACGGTAAAATTAATCCCGAATTTTTTCCACACAATTCTCGCAAATAGTATATTTTAATGGGATCCATAGCTATCGATCGCGTATATCGACATCTGTGTCTCATATGCTGTCTAACGGTGTACGGGTGATCTCTAATCTCTATTGATTTATCTTCACGATATTTCAGGGTTGTATGTCAAAGGGGAGAGGGAGGGGGGAAATGATGACTGACTCAACCCATATCGTAATACAAACGCCTATTTCGCAGCGTGTGCGACTTAGGTGAATACAAGCGAGAAACTTTGGCGCTTACTAAATATGAAACAAACCTTGCTGGCCCTCTTTGGATCTTCTCCTTTTTCTATATCAATCTTTCTGATATAAATCCGAGATTAACGAGCAATATTTATTAATAGGTTCAAGGAGTCTTTTGTAAGGTACCGTTTCTATGGGTTGTCTATAATTCCTGATAATTGATTGAAGCGACATTTCTCTCGCGCCTTCCTTGCTACGGGAAGATGTATATGGTCGTTCCAAATTAAATCGTTCCTTAACGAAGCGTGCCGCTCTCAGTTGGATACTCTCTGTCTGTTATTAACCCTATCTTCCTATCTTGTACGCATCCAAAACTGATGAGTAATACTCTAGTACCGGTCGAATGGGAGTTTCGTATCCCGCTTCCTTTGTTGACGATTTCCGTGGACAAAACAAAGACGCTTTATACGACATAGATTGCGCAATCTCATGTACTTTCTCGAAAGAAAAGAACATATTGATGATTATGAGGCTTGATTCCATAGTGGAATTTGTGCTCCACGACTGTATTTGCCTTGTCGAAATTTTATCAGCAATGAGTCGTACAAATATATTTATTTATTTGCAGATCTATATTTCGACCACTGTGTGGTCATTATCAGTGCTAAAATGAATAGAAAAGAATCAGAATAACATACGCCGGCCGCGGTGGCCGAGGGGAATGAGGCGCTTCAGTCACGGTCTGCACGGCCACTACGGTCGGGGGTTCTAATCCCCCCTCGGGCATGGATATTTGTGCCGTCCTAGTTCGTAAGTAGTTCATAAGTAGTTTGTAAGTTAAGGGACTGATAACCCCGTAGTTAAGTCCCATAAGCTTTACGAACATTTGAATAACATACATGTCACCTTATAAGCCAATTGTACAAGATTCAGTTAAAGTCAATGATAAAAACATACCTTAAAAACAATTAAAATAGTTAAAACATCTCGACCTCCATGTTGCAGGTTGCGTTCGTACTGACGCAGCTGTTACAATTCTTACATAGTTGACGTCAGCATGCATTTGCGACTAAGACGCCCTCTTTAAAGTTTCATATAAAAACAAATTTATATGAGGTATGTTTATTGTAGAAATAGTTACGCTTTAATGTAATTTTAGAAGGCGTCAGTACGAACGCAACCTCCAACATGGAGGTCGAGATGTTTTAAGTATTTCGGGTTCGATCCCCGCCAGGTCCTAGGATTTTTACCTATCACTTTCCACTTCTTTTACCACTGACAGTGTAGCTCATGTGAAAAATACCGAGTAGCACCGGGGTTCGGTACCCATGTTAAACTGTAGGTCCCCCTATAACTGGCTGAGTAAGTCAGTTCGAAGTTCGGAGGAAGGCAACGGCATACCACCTCCAAACAGGACCATGCCTAGTAAAGCACTGTAGTGTTCAAACCAATCTTCGGATTGTTGACTGCTTTACCTTTTAATTGTTTTTAAGGTATTTTTTTTATCATTGACTTTAACTGAAACTTGCACAATTGGCTTATAAAGTGACATGTATGTTATTCTAACTGGTTCTTTTGTATTTATTTTAGCACTGATAATGACCACACAGTGGTCGAAATCTAGATCTGCAAATAAATAAATATATTTTTACGATTGATTGCTGATAAAATTTCCACAAATATTGATGATTAACGGGTTTGCGAGTGGAAAAGATAGTCGTACGATTTGATTGCTTTATCTAAGAAACTTATTTTCACTTAAAGGAACTTCCTCAGATAAAGCAATCAGATCGTACGACTATCTTTTCCACTCGCAAAGCCGTTAATCATCAATATTTGTGCTAATTTTTATCAGCAATCAGTCGTAAAAATATATTTATTTACTTGCAAATCTAGATTTCGACCACTGCGTGGTCATTATCAGTGCTCAAATAAGTACGTTTGAACTTCATACGACTACCTCTTTTGCAGACAAAACTGGGCAATTACACTCGGAGAAAGAGACACGCTGCCAACGGGGGGATATCCTACACAGTGTTCCGTTCTTACCGTTTCCGATTCGCAACGCTATAAACACGGCTTCAGAAGATATAAGCGGCACTGTCGAGGTGGAACGCCTCTCGCGTTTTTGAGCTCGTTGCTTCTCCCCCTCCTTTTCCCACTCTCCTCTGCAGCAGGCACGTACTACACGGCGCTGACTGTCGCAAACGCCTGGCTTCGCAGCGGCGTTGCACAAACCGGTTCTGATTTTTGTTCTGCGCTCGTCTCCTCGCGGTGCTTAAGAAGCGTCGCGCGCGGGCATCGGTACCTTGCAGAGGGCGCTGCAGTCGCGCCAGTAATTGTCTCCGCTATTCGCAGTCGGGACGTTCAATCAGGGACAATACGCGGGGCGCGGCTTGTTTTTCGTTCCCTTTATTTATTTATTTTTTTCTATTTTTTATTGGCCGTGCGACAGCGGCGGCGGGAAGTACAGCGGCCAGCACGGCACGGCGCGGCCCCTGTTTGCATTTAATAACAGAAGAGCGCCGCAGCCGCCTTTTGTTTTTGTTTCGCCGTGTAGCCTACCCGGCCGCGCGCCTTGTCGCCTTGCCAGCCGGCCGGGCGACACACGCCGTATTAAATCCACACTGAGTTATTACCCCGCTACACTAATTTCCTACGTCTGAGTGAAGCCCGGCTTGGCCACCACAGGAAACAGCCTTGTGATTTCCTGTTCCGCTTCGTTACGTGTCACACGTGTCCTTAAAAAAATTCCCAAAAATAATTCCGCGAAAAACATATCACCAAAACAAATGTAGAAACACAAATCAGTCTCCTGTAAGACAGGTATCCCTAATTTGACGGTGAACGTTGGAACTTCCTGCAGACATTGTTGAAGATGGGGATAAGCCCTTCCACAGTCAACCTTCTTCCCTTTGGTTTACAAAAGACATTCGTCTGTATAAAGTCATAAAAAAAGTTATAATTAAGTTTATTAAGACCATTAGACACAATCTCAAATTATTAACTGTGTTGGTAATACATTATAAGGTTTTGCTTGTGATAATGATGTAGAAATGATTTGAATTGTAATGTAATGCAGTTTCAGCTGCTTCGGTGTCTAATACACTCACCTCAAATGACTAACACCAGAGTTCGCTTACAGTTTTCTCTCTCCCATTTTGTCAAAATGTACTTCAAATGTTCATCAGTCATCAGTCCGTAGCTTACAAACAACTTAAACCTAGCTAAACTAACACACACACACACACCCATGCCCCAGGGAGGACTTGAACCTCCACGGCGAGCAACCGCGCGCTCCGCAGCGAGGTGCTTTAGACCGCTCGGCTACTCCACCGCGGCAATGTACTTCTGTTTCTGTTTATTTAACTGCGTACATTGCCACTGTGTGCTGTAGATGCCCACATTGAGCTAAATTCAGAAATCAAAATGGAAGTTTAAGACTGTCTGTAGGAAAAAAAATTGACATACATAAAAAATGTGTACCTGACACCTTCAGCTTTTACTACGTGCAAAATGTTTGTATAGCTTATGGGACTTAACTACGGGGTCATCAGTCACTAAACTTACAAACTACTTATGAACTAGCTAACACTAAGGACGGCACAAATATCCATGCCCGAGGAGGGATTCGAACCTCCGACCGTAGTGGCCGTGCTACTACGAGCAAAGTGTACGTTCAAACATGAGATGACTCAGTCTTAGATGTGTCAGTTTGTAAGTCACTTGTCATCTTATGTGACATTTCTGGCGCGTACCAAGCAATTATGAAATTGTTGCTCACTGAAAATGGTTATTATTTCTTGTATATAGCTTCTATTACATTCGACTTCAGCACTGAAGTTGGTTTCTCTGTAACTGACATCGATTTGATAAAAGAAAAAAAAATCTTTACGACCAATGCTGCTCATTTCTCTACTTTTAAGATTAATTTTGCGGTCATCGGAGCCGGCCGTAGTCCTTGCGGGGTCCTGTGGAAAACGCCCGCACTGGGATCTCCCGCTGGCCTTACAAAGTCAACTAACATGGCTTTCCCATGCAGTTACTGCTAACGGCTGAAAGCAAGGGGAAACTACAGTCGTTACTTTCCCCAGGACATGCATCTCTACTGTATGACTATATGATGGCATCCTCTCGGGTAAATTATTCCGGAGGTAAAATGTCCCCCATTCGGATCTGCGGGCGGAGACTACTCAGGAGGATATCGTCATTAATAAAATATCGTTCATGTGAAACTCAGTTGACATCTTGCGAGCCATGGAGGAAGAGCAACAGGCAGATTGTGTTTTTCTCGACTTCAAAAAGGCGTTTGATACGGTGCCACAGTGCCCACTGCTAACGAAGATACGAGCTTATGGAATAGGTTCACAGATTTGTGACTGGCTGGAAGACTTCCTAAGTAATAGAACGCAGTACGTTGTTCTCGACGGCGAGTGTTCATCACAGACGAGTGTATCGTCAGGCGTGCCCCAGGGGAGTGTGATAGGACCGCTATTATTTTCTATCTATATAAATGATCTGATGGACAAGTAAGTTGTAATTTGCGGCTGTTTGCTGATGAGGCTGTGGTGTATGGGAGGGTATCATCTTTAATTGACTGTAATAGCATACAGGATGACAGACAAAATTTCTAGTTGGTCTAAAGAATCGCAGCTAGCTCTAAATGTAGAAAAATGTAAGGCGATGCACATGGATAGGAAAAACAATGCCATAATGTTCGAATACAGAATTAGTGGTGAGCTACTTCATGCAGCCGCGTCGTTCAAATATCTAGGCGTAACATTACAGAGCGATATAAAGTGGAACGAACATATAAGGACAGTTGTGAGTAAGGCGAACAGTCGACTTTGGTTTATTGAGAGAATTTTGAGAAGATGTACTTCATCTGTAAAGGAGACCGCGTATGGAACGCGTGTTCGACCACGTCTTGAGTATTGCTCAAATGATTGGGACCCGCATCAGATTAGTTTAAAGGAAGACATGGAAGCGCTTCAGAGGCGGACAGCTAGGTTTGTTACTGGTACGTTCGCCCAATGCGCGAGTGTCACGGAAATGCTCCGGGAACTCAAATGGGGATCGCTGGAGAAAAGACGACGTTTTTTCGAGAAATTCTCTAGAGGAAATTTAGAGGGCCGTAATTTGAAGCTGAGTGTAGAACGATCTTCCTGTCGCCTTCTTACATTTCGCGTAAAGATCGCTAAGACAAGCTAAGAGTAAAAATGTCCAAATGTTTGTAAATCTATCGGACCAAACTGCGTGGTCATCAGTCCGTAGCCTACAAACCACTTAAACCCAGATAAAGTAACCTAAGAACAAACACACACACACACACACACACACACATATGCCCCAGGGAGGACTCGAAGCTCCGACGGCGAGCAACCGCGCGCTCCGCAGCGAGGCGCCTTAGACCGCTCGGCTACTCCACCGCGGCAGCTAAGAGTAATTAGGACTCATACAGAGGCATATAGACATTATTTTCTTCCCTCGTTCTGTTTGGGAGTGGAATGGGAAACGAAGTGCCTAGTAGTGGTACAGTGTAACCTCCGCCACGCACCTTACCGTGGATTGCGGAGTATAGACTGTAGATGTTATTGAAACAGAAAGACTAAGCTTTATTTCTGTCTGAGAAAACATATTTATGCTTATTCCTGAATCTGTACCAAAGGTACAAATTTACTGAAAAATTACCGGTATCGAATGAAGAAGACTGAGAAAATGGACTGCCGCAGGGTTAAGTTGATTAGGACATGTGAACCGCAGTGTTGAGAGAGATCTGGTGAACATTTGCTTCCTCTCTCCTTCCATATTGAGTTCACGTAATTAATGGAGGTCTCCTTAGTTTTCAGTGGTTTATTTTATAGTATATACATACCTTATATCAGTGAGCTTCATCAACGACTAAAGCAAGCAACAATGTTATGGATATTCATCACGATCCGTAAGTATTGCATAAAAATTAAGAATAATGACTATTTGCGGAACATCTGATGTGAACCGGTTTTGTAAAGTAAACCGCGTAGTACGCAAACACACGTTGTTCTGCCGGTCACCACGATCCATCGCTGCTCTATTGCTTCCAGCCATTAGCAGCTGTACGGAAAATAGTTTGCCCTTTGTCCAAAATAACCTAGCACGAAAGCGATGTTGTTAATTTCGTTGCATAACCCACAATTCATATTAACGATAAACATTATGATATGGAACGTGTCAACCGAACAATCTATCTGTGACACAGAAAAGCGTAAAGTACAAAGCTATAAATTTCACAATCTGCTCGTGGAAATAAAACGCCTGGGAGGCAGCAGACTCATGTAATTAATTATTCGGCTACGTGCCGCATCTGTTTATGATGTATAATGTGCACAGGCGTATCTGATGATGCGACAGTACCCCCGATAATGTGAAATAATTAAATGAAATCAAATGCCGCGCAGTCTCCATAGAATTCAATGACTAGCTACAGGTAAGGAAAAATTAAAGAAATCCATATTGTAACTTTATAGCTTTTCTATGATAAATTACCAAATATGGCTATTGTGTTCGTGAGTGGTACAGTAACATCTCCCAAGCGCGCTTCTTTCTCATTTCGTTGTTTTGTCCAGCCCTCCTCATCATTCGTGACCTGTCACTGGGACTTGCTTTGTCTTCTCTTAAATCTGGTGGTGACAATACTGTCGGTTAAAATCTGGCCATAATTTTACTTTGTTCGACATTTTATGAACTAATTTTACCCGAAAATGTGCGTTTCTCTATTGTAGCTAGTACGGTTTTCACTATTTACTTTATAGTTATTTCTGAGCTTCGTGTCTTATACGAGTAATCAGTTACTAGTTTTTATAGCTATGTGTTTTTATGAGTATAGTATAAAATACAAAATACCTATCTAGACATAAGAGATGGCGTGTTGATTCCAATCTTGGCACGACAAATAAACTGAATTGAGATAACGTCGAGACTGCGTATTCTACGCAAAATGAAATGTCTTCATATCCTGCATTAAACATCAGAAACCATAGAAAAAAAAAGACCCCAGAATTGTTTCAAGTCTAGATCAATGATCTTTTCTATTTAAGTAACGAGAAACAGCGATTGTGCTGCCAGAGTCAGGAAGTGAAACCTGTTTCCAGTCGCCGTATTGAGTGGACTGATTCAGATTCAAGGATATAAAACGTAAACACGACAAGCAAAAACTGTTTTCGCAAGTAAGTTTTACTGTCGTGAAGATGTATCGTGTGTCACAAAAGTTTACGGACCAGTTTTATTCAAATCAAATGTTTGTTAAGCATATGAGACTTAACTAGGGGTCATCAGTCCCTAAACTTACAAACTACTTATCAACTACCTTATACTAAGGACGGCACAAATATCCATGCCCGAAAATGCTCAAATGTTTGTTAAGCTTAAGGGACTTAACTGCGGGGTCATCAGTCCCTAAACTTACAAATTACTTATGAACTACTTACGAACTAGGACGGCACAAATATCCATGCCCGAGGGAGGATTCGAACCCCCGACCATCTTGGCCGTGCAGACCGTGACTGGAGCGCCTCAGTCCACTCGGCCACCGCGGCCGGCCAGATTTATTATTATATTACTAGCTGAAAACTGGGCGTTGCCTGGGTATTTATTTATTCCTGCCTCGAGTTAGTACTTCTCCTATCCCTTCTCTCTCCGTCCATTTCCTTTTTTTCCAAAAACATGTTATATTTACAGGGAGAACATACAAGAACTAAAGCTGTCTTGCATAATGTACAAAATTATAAGTGCATTACCCAAAGAAAGAAAGATAATAATCAAAATACAAATAACTTACAAAATTCATACGATCTCATATTTGTTGAGTCATATGTTGTACAATTATATAATTTTTCATTGATTTGTATGTTGTACAATTATATAATTTTTCATTGATTTGCATCAGTAAAATCTGTTGCAAATACAGTTAGTAGGAAATAAGTAATAGGTTAAAACTTCGTGCGTGATGGGGCGGTTTTCCACGAAAGTTACTATTTATGTGCTTATATCTCATGAACTGCGTGTCGTATTGTGATAAAATTTCTAAAGTACATTCAACTATAATGTGTGTATACTGTCTGTAAAATTTCCCGTGAGTATAATTTGAAGTGTAGAAATTATAAATTGTAATGTCATACCGAATGCCGTAGTTGTAGTCCATGAACAGCGGAAGAGTAGTAAGCGAGAAAGTTTTTCCTTTCATAATTTTGCTATGCTTGTCAGCAGGAAAAAATTCAATAAAGATCTGAAATTATGTTTAAAGTTTGTTGGTAGTCGCTACGTAATTTCGTCCTCGTATACCGTATTCATAAAGTCTCGTCAGATTATGTGGCAGTTTCTTGCAACTCCTATTATTTATGACGTTTTTATCTCCTGAACCATTTGTCGTAATTGGTTCTTACTATTATGGAATTGGTACCTAACGGTAAGGAATAAGTGTACCAAATTTGGTTAAAATCGGTCCAGTGGTTTAGGGGGAAATGTGCAACATTGTTGCGTACTGCAGCAGGTTGTCTCGCATATCGTTGTTAATGACGTCATATGTCGTGAACTATGTGTTGTACGTGATCCTTGCATTTACGGCGACGTGTGCAAAATTTCATGAATATAGATATGTATGCAATACGTACACACAAACAAACAGAGATTTAGGCAGGAGTCTCCTTATTTTTCACTTTTTCTCCCGTCTCCTGATTTTGCCATTATTTTTCCTGATTTTTAACTTTCTTCCTGAAACCCAAAATTCGTCTTGCCGCCAATGGTCAAAAGTTCTTTGTTCATTTATCAGTTAAAAATAAATACGTATCCAAATTCATAGAAATTAGGAGTTGCACTTGACTTACATAACGAATGTTTATGCTCTTTGCCCGTATTTGCAAATACACATGTTGTGTTTCGATGTTGTGCTGTTCTTGAATGGGATGTTTTGTCATTGTACGTAAGTGAATCACTTCAGTGGTTTTTAATCGCCGATAACCTTTTAATTTGGATTGTTAGGAGCATCAGTTTCATACGCCAATTGCAGAAAGGAAACTTTCGTGTAAACAGCTATTTTACGTGATTATGGGATTTCAATTCGTTGGTATGTGGTCCTGTATGGCAAAAAAAAAAAAAAAAAAAAAAAAAAAGCAGTTTACGGAACGTTTTTTGTAATTTGTACTCTTTGTTGGTGTGATATTTGCACATCACACGGTGGAAAAAGCGATGTACCGAAATACGTGCAGAGAAAATGAAAAGTGTGTAACAATAAAAGACTGAAATTGCTGAAAAAAGTGAAAGTGATCATGTGATAGATGCAGAGTGCTTATTTACATTGTTTATTATAGAGTACGGTTTACCAATTAAATGCGATGAATATGTGGCTCATTTGTTCCATAATACGTTCCCAGGTAGCAGTATAGCACAAATATACAGCTGTGACTGACTACAAAATATAAGGATGTAATCAACATTTGCGTTAACGCAAGTGGTTTTTGTAGCCATTAAGTAGCGTTATTAGATGATAGGAAAAGACTAAAATCAGTTATCCGCAGTTTTTGATAGAAGGTATCTTCTGGTATTTTGAAGAATCTCCTGATTTTTACAGTTTAAGGTTGGCAGGTATGCTTCCAGTTGCCAGTTTTTCTTCATTATGTCTTTTCTTCGGTCACACTCATCTTCTAATAAACTTGTAAGGGCGCTAAAGACCTAGCAGTCGTGCGGCCAGATCATCCTATCCTTTCAGGCGAACTTCCAATCTTGCCCAACGCCATATTCTGCAGGAAAGTGATTACTGGACGGAAGATGTGCCCCTTGCTGGCACAAGAAGCACACGTGCTGGAGAGCAGTGCGCTCCCGCAGGGCTGTGCAGAGCGGCAGGTCGTTCCCCTACCTGTGGTTGCGTCACGGAGCGCCGCCGCACGTGGCCCGCCCGACCCACATACACGCTTCCGGAACTGGAACTGCCGCTCACCCGGCCCAGCCACTGACGTAACGGCCGATGCTCTAATGTTACTGCACCCCACAGCCGACTGCTCACGTCTACATCTAGGCATACTAAGAAAGTCACACTACGCTGCTTCATAAAATTGTTCGCTGACATAGGCGCCGACTACGGGTATGCTCGGCATACCCCACTGAAAATGTTCGTATTATTTTTTCTTTGCGTAATATTTCTTGACTAATTACATCTACATTTACATACATACTCCGCAATCCACCGTAAGGTGCGTGGCGGAGGGTACACTGTACCACTACTAGGCATTTCCTTTCCTATTCCACTCCCAAATAGAACGAGGAAGAAAGTAATGCCTACATGCCTCCGTACGAGCCCTAATTTCTCTTATATTGTGTTTGTGTAAGTAGGAAGCAGCTTCAAATTCCGGCAAATTTCCTCAACAGAAATTCACGAAAAGAACGTCGTCTTTTCTCCAGCGATCCCCAATTGAGTTGCCGGAGCATTTCCGTGACACTCGCTCATTGGTCGAACCTACCAGTAACAAAACTAGCTGCTCGCCTCTGAACTTCTTCTATATCTTCCTCTAAACTGATCTGCTGCGGGTCCCAAACACTTGAACAATACTCAAGACGTGGTCGTATAAGCGTTTTATACGCGGTCTCCTTTACAGATGAAGTACATCTTCCCAAAATTCTCCCAATAAACCAAAGTCGGCTGTCCGCCTTACTCACAACTGTCCTTACATGTTCCTTCCATTTCATATCGCTCTGCAATGTTACGCCTAGATATCTGAACAACGCGACAGCATCAAGAAGCTCACTACTAATACTGTATTCGAACATTATGGGATTGTTTTTTCTACTCATGCGTATCACCTTACATTTTTCTATATTGAGAGCTAGCTGCCATTATACGCACCAACTAGAAATTTTGTCTAAGTCATCCTTTATGCTATTACAGTCAGTTAAAGACGACACCCTCCTATACACCACGGCATCATCAGCAAACATTAAAATCGACACTCATCCCATTGATGGGCGGCTGGCTTTTGTAGTACACCGCTCTAAAAAGATTATCTTAAACAGCTGATTGAATTAGCAGGCATTAAAATCCACGTTGATATGTGAGTGACCGTTTCCTAAATTGTCCGAATGATAATGGAATGCCGCTTGGTACGTCAGTATTGTAAACTGAAAGCGGCAACCTTTAATTGTTGTATTAAGTAATTAGAAATGAAGTGGGTTTGTTACGATGCGATGAAAATGTTTATACTACAAATTTAACGTTTATCTTTTTCTTAGAAGTCTTTGTCAAAAATGTTCAAATGTTTGTAAATCTATCAGACCAAACTGCATGGTCATCAGTCCGTAGCTTACAAACTACTTAAACCTAGGTAAACTAACCTAAGGACTAACACACTAACACACACACACACACACACACACACACACACACAAACACACATACCCATGCCCCAGGGAGAACTCGAACCTCCACGGCGAGCAACAGCGCGCTCCGCAGCGAGACGCTTTAGACCGCTCGGCTACTCCACCGCGGCAAGTCATTTGTCCTCAAGAAAACATATTAGTGTAAGTCGTGACATTTTCCAACCTGTCTACTGAATTGGTGTGTGATGTAACAACGGGTTATGAACCTATTGGTATCGGCAAACATGGTGTGATAGCAGAAGTGGTTATAGACTATTTTGGTAATAATGTATAGAAAATAAATCTGCAGAAGAATGAAGCCATGAAGACGATCGTATGAAAGTGTTTGCGATAGTGGATAGAGTATTCACAATGGAGGCACATCATTATCTGATATGCATTTATCAGAAGACGAAAACTCTGAAAAAGATTGTAGTAGTTACCACAGCAGGTTCAAACGGTCGCAAAATCCGTCCAGTAGGTCTAGAACGTGAAATTGAAATCAATGTCTGTTAATTTCTTTTCTGTGTATTAAAAATTACTTTTCTCCTTTCAGAGATTAAAATGGTCCTAAATTGACATCGGATGAGACAAAAAGTGAAGCAATACTACTAAAATAAAAAAGAAATTATTACTTAAAATTTCTTTGTATTTGGAATTGGAAATATGTAGACGTTAAAATAATGATGTTTAGTGTGAGAGGGTTTCTCTCTCTTTTTTAAAAAAGAAATACCTGTCTGGCTGTTGGCTTGACAACACAGTCCCAGTAGTTGGAAGTGGATGCCAGAATTTCCGTTTTGTTGTATTCCATAGGATGGCCTGTGTCAATATAGTGTTCGGCCACAGCAGATTCGTTTGGCTGTTGTAAACTTATGTGACGTTCATGGTCAATACAACGGTCCGCAACAGTCCTAATAGTTTGACCAACATATGACATGCCACGGCTACATGGGATACGGTAGACACCCGCTTTACGCAAACCGAGTTCATGCTTAACGGATCCCAACAGTGCCCTAATTTTAGATGGTGGACGAAACACACATTTTACATTGTTTTCACGCAAAATGCGGTCAGTCTTGTTGGAAGAGCTGCCAACGTATGGCAGAAAGGCCACTGACGTGGGTGCCGACTCTGTGCTATCATCACTAGTTCGTTGCACATGTGCTCGATAGCGCAACGATCTTTTTAATCTGCCCTTTACCGTAGCCATTCTGTCGAAAAGTTACCTCCAGATGAGACAGCTCAGTGGGCAAACTTTCCGTGTCGGAAATGACGTCAGCCCCATGCACTAAGGTTCGAAGAACCCCTTCACGTTGAGCTGGGTTGTGACAACTTTCAGCTTGCCGTCGTCGATTTCGATACCTGGCAGCATACCCGTAGTTGCAGCATACCCGAAGTTGTTATTCGCCAGGAGAAATTAAGGAATCCCTTTAGACATTTATCATACAAAGTGGAAGCAGAATAAAATTCTGTAGAAGAACGTAGGAGGGGTTTTCTAAATCAGACTTCACGCGGTGTTCCCTAAATTTTTTAAACCGGTCCTGAGGGCAAAACATCATCAAAACAGCTTTCACTGCTGCAGTCTCGTTCCGGCTGCAAGCTCATTCTTGTTGCACCGTTTTCATTCCTTTCCTTACGTAATATCCTCCTAGTACGAAAGCGGAGGTCTCATCTCAATGAAAGCGCGAAGTAATTCACCTTTGCGGCTTGGAGGGGCAGGTGTGTCAGAGAGGCACGCCCACTGAAATGCCTGCACAGAGCCGTGCTGTGTGCGTTGCGTAAGCACCATCAGGGAAGACGGCGCGCCACTGGCCTTGCGCGCGCTTAATGCAGCGGAAAGAGCGCGCGCGCAACTTGGTGGCCTGCGCAGGCATTACGCTCAATGGCGCTGCGGCCGCGGCCGCTCCTCCTGCGCAACAGCCGTCTTCTGCTTCTGCTTTGACCCTGGCGACCGAAGTAAACAGCGCGCAGCGTGAAACGACTTGCACGAACAAACTCAAAACCAAAGAATGCTTCCCCGTATCACAATAAATAAATAAAATACAAGTGCTCATAAGGGTTCTACTAATGAGTAAGGCGCACGTTTACGGTATTTCTCCAGTTAGGATATAGTTATTTCTGCTGTACTTAACGTGAGTTTAATATGAGGGTCTCATTTGTCCTCAGAAAAGTTACAAACGAAACCCCCTCAAGTTGGTTTACGTTTTAGGAGGCGATCCACTTATAATATTGTAAAAACATATAAAAAAGCCAAGATCGCTGTTCATCAATTTTTATTTACGACGACCGGTTTCGCTGAACTATGTCAGCATCATCTGGTCAAATAAGATATTTTACAAGACCATAATCTTGTAATGTCAATCAATTGTTATATAACAATTTACAGTGCATAGGTGCACTATGTCATTATAATAAAATATAATTATCACAGTGATAAATATGTTTTATTATAATGACATAGTGCACCTATGCACTGTAAATTGTTATATAGCAACTGATTGACATTACAAGATTATGGCCTTGTAAAATATCTTATTTGACCGGATGATGCTGACATAGTTCAGCGAAACCGGTCGACGTAAATAAAAATTGATGAATAGCGATCTTGGCTTTTTTATGTGTTTTCACGAAATCCCTCACATTAAACTCCCATTAACCACAGCAGAGATAGCAATTTCTAGATCACCTAAATTCACCCGAAAATGCTTACCAAAACTCTGAACGAACCAATTTTACATTTCCTGTCGTCTCACAAGGAGACCACATGGGTATCATTTTAATTATATATATATATATATATGGTACGTGAAGTTCAGAACTCAAAAGAACAATCAGCCAAAGCCATTCGACGCAACTCTCAAAATTTCTTGGCCGGCTGCGTTGGCCGAAAGGACTGAGGCGCTCCAGTCACGGTGGTCTGCACGGCCACTACGGTCGAGGGTTCGAATCCCCCCTCGGACATGGATATTTGTGCCATCCTTAGTATTAGCTAGTTCGTAAGTAGTTTGCAAGTTTAGGGACTGATGACCCCGTAGTTAAGTCCCATAAGCTATACAAACATTTGAAACATTTTCAAAATTTCTTGAGAAAATCGACTTTCAAGTTTTGCAAGCACACGTAAGTACTAATGATTGAAACAATATCAGCAATTGTCGGTGTAAATCACGTGGTAGCGTTCTGGATTTGGTTAGTTCGAATACCACCGGGAGAGATATTTTTTCTTGTGTTCGAGTACTTACACAATTTGAATGTGTAATAGTAATTTCTACGAAAATACACGTATTTCGTTTATTCCTAACTTTCTATATTTTATAAAAGTTTGTTAATAATGATGTTTTTCAATTTAAAAACATAACAACTTACTTTCTCAAAGTATTGGCTGCACTATTGGTTGACGACATTTGGTTATTCAGTTTGTGAAGAGCTACGACGCTCTTTTTGGAAAGTCATCTCCATAGTTACTAATGGCTATCCAAGCAGCTAACCTCTAAACCATCGTTTTAGGTGACGAAAAGGTGTTCAGCTCATCTACATACACATTACCATACACATTTGTACGATGTACTTGATGCCTTGAAAATGATTGTTTTCCTTACACATCTGAACCCCATACAACCCAAAATCAAATTCATTATGGAGACTGAAACGGAGGGTAAATTGTCAAGGAACGGCGTCTTGGTCAAGAGAAGAGCTGATAGCACCCTGGGTCAAGGTGTGTATCGGAAGACAACGCACACTGATCTGTATTTACACGCAGACAGCTGTCACCACCCTTCACAAAGGAATGGGGTACTTGAAACTTTAGTACATAGGGCGCGCAGTATCTCCGACGCAGAGAGTCTACCCCAGGAATCGGAACACCTGAGAACTGTATTCCGAAAAAGTGGGTACTCAGAGTGGCAGATTCAGCGGGCTCTCCGTCCAACCACTACAGCACAACCTGTGGAAACGGATGAAAACACGAGGGAGGAGGTAAGCACTGCGCTTTTCCATATACCGGCGCACTCTCGGGAAAGGTCGCCCGCATTTTGAAGAAACACCAGGTAGGAACTGTCTTTTGTCCGCCGGATAAAATTCGTGCATTGGTGGGGAGCGCTAAAGATGATCTCGGTTTGAGGAAGGCCGGCGTGTACCAGATTCCGTGTTAGTGTGGCAAGTCATATATTGGACAGACGATGCGTACCGTCGAGGATCGATGCCTTGAACACCAGAGAGTCTACCCCAGGAATCGGAACACCTGAGAACTGTATTCCGAAAAAGTGGGTACTCAGAGTGGCAGATTCAGCGGGCTCTCCGTCCAACCACTACAGCACAACCTGTGGAAACGGATGAAAACACGAGGGAGGAGGTAAGCACTGCGCTTTTCCATATACCGGCGCACTCTCGGGAAAGGTCGCCCGCATTTTGAAGAAACACCAGGTAGGAACTGTCTTTTGTCCGCCGGATAAAATTCGTGCATTGGTGGGGAGCGCTAAAGATGATCTCGGTTTGAGGAAGGCCGGCGTGTACCAGATTCCGTGTTAGTGTGGCAAGTCATATATTGGACAGACGATGCGTACCGTCGAGGATCGATGCCTTGAACACCAGAGGCACACACGATTGATGTATCCGAGCAAGTCGGCGGTCGCTGAACATTGTTTGTCGGAGAATCATGCGATGGAGTATGAACGCACTAGGATTCTGGTACAGACGACGAGATACTGGGACTGCGTCGTTAGAAAGGCCATTGAAATTCGCAATAGTGACTACCTCATAAACCGTGACTGTGGCTATAATCTTAGCAAAGCTTGGGAACCAACGATTGGGTTTATTAAGAGCAAATCTAGCATACGTAACGCATTGACGACCACGGCGGACAGACCCCTCACAATGATGTTATCTCGGACGCCGTCGCAATCGGTTCCACTGCGCGACCGCGGCGCGGGGCGCGGACCACGGAGGGGTCGCTCCGCGGGCCGACGGTATTTAAATCGCCCGCTACCGGGCTAGAACCCAGTTCCCTTCGAGCCGCCGTAGCGTGCGAATCTCCGTGCCGGCGCGTTTCCAGGAGCTCAGTCCGTCAGTTCACCTGATGATGGCGACATGTATGATCGCCGAAATATTGTGCCCGTTTGACACTATAGAATGGCAGTATACCCGTGGATATTTAGATTAATATTGTTCTTGGTTTGCGATTTGGAATCACTGTATGTGGCAAAGGTCATAAAATATAAACGCTTATATTATATTAAAACCTGACATTATGGATGCTAACCGATTTCAGGTATCAATAAAAGCATGACAAAACTTTTCGCCGCGGCGGAGTGGCCGAGCGCATTGAGGCTTTATGCTCCGATGCCTTTCCCATTCGGGGTTCGAATCCTTTCTCGGATTCGGTTGTTTGTTCTGTCTTTAGTATAAGTAGTTTGGGGACAGATGACCCCGCAGTTAGTCCCATAAGCTTAACAAACATTTAACAACCTTTTCACATGTATTGTTATGGAATAGTACGAAAACTGATGCTGCTTGTAAAACTGGTATTTCGTCTCCTGTGAAAGCTAAAAACTAAAAGACTGACAGTACAACAAAAACAGTCATTGACTTAAGAACTACTGTTCTGTTGCTTATAAAAAGAACTGTGAAAACGTTTCAGTAGGCACAGGTAAAAACTTTAACCCTTGCATTGACACTGCGGAGAAGTAACGCCCATTTGTAACGCATAGAGTTTTTGAAGGCACAGAATGCGCGGCCGCAACGGCTGTGCCATAACAAAGAAACGGAGCAAAATAAAATATTGTTATTCCGAACACAGATTCGATTTTCCACTAAAATTACGAACGCATTGATAACAATAACAGACCGGATCCTTAATGAAAAGGTTGCCAAATTAAATCAGTTGATTAAGGTCGTTTTCTGTGCCCCCAAAAATTGTGCGCGTTACACATTGTACTACTGAATATGTGATAAGAATATGTTTTATTGTCTAAATCTACGCTTAATTTCCAGTAGCAAGAAGAGGAAGTGCGACTCTCGGCTCTATTTCACATTAATCGCAATGATGAAAACGATTTCCTGCCCCTGCCCATTGGTTTCAGTATGTTACGCGCAGTTTGGTCTGTAGATATATATCTTTGCTTTATGTATGAGATCATTGTTCAAAGTCTGCCGGTATTTAGTACTTAAGCAACAAGAAGAGAATAACAGCACGTATGTCCCAATTTGTTACATCTGACAATAACGTCGGCCCAATTTACGTTTCCGCAGTTACCGCGCGCACTAACAGATTATTTTTTTTTTTTTCCGGTCGTGTAAAAATGAATCTTAATTTCCATGCTATACGTGCAGTGAACTACGCAAACACCGGCGAGAAGCAAATTGAACGAGGACTGCGCCATTGAAGCTGTTTTCGACAAACAGTTTTTATTTCAGCTGCGAACACACGCGATTGTTGTGCACGTTATGGCCGTGGCTTTGAGAGAGAGGGAGAGAGAGAGAGAGAGATGGAAAAAATGGAGGAGCCCGCGAGAGTGCTATAATATCGTGCAGCGCGGCGCGTTTGTTTTGGGGCGGCGCGGTTGGCAGTTTTTCGTTTAATTTGCCCTGGCGCGGTCGCCACTATTTACAGTTATTTGGCCTCTTTTTTCCCGGTGGGCCGCTGGCGCTGCCGCGGACGCGTGTCCCTACGTTTGATTGCGCCCACTATCTAATTACCAGCCAGCCGTCACGCCAATTTGCTGGCAGCGACCGCTGTGCAGACCTCGTGGCGGCGCCGCGGCCGAGTGCATTGAGGTGCTATGCTCTGATGCGTGAGGCCATTCCCCGTCGAGGGTTCGAATCCTTCACGGGCATGCAAACTTTTTTTTTTTTAGTATAAGTTAGTTTTAAGTAGTTTGAAAGTTTAGGGACTACCCCGCAGATAAGTCCTAAAAGCTTAACAAACATTTGAATTAGCCGTGCAGGTATCGGCCAGCGAACTAACGCATTGTGCTCTTTTGTCTGTTTCAGGTAAGTGGCCAACACCTGCTGACTGGCACGCTGAACTAGCGGCCCGAGGTTCATCAGCTTGCCGCAAAAGACACGTCTCGATCTGTTCGAAGTGGTGGAGAAACGTGTTGCTGACGACGGTAAGGTTCGTGGCTAAGTGACGTACGTTCTGTAAACTAGTTTAACCATTCTGATCGGCAGAGAGGAGTGAAGCGGAGGTAATATATCAGAATGAAAGACCAAACAGGGCAACCTGAAAGAGAAAGGAGAAAAAAAAATTACATATATTCTGTGTGTGTGTGTGTGTGTGTGTGTGTGTGTGTGTGTGTGTGTGTGTGTGTGTGTGACCCAAGGGGAAGGGGAGGAGTGCTTGGGGAGGAAAAGAGGAAAAGAATCCGATACTTGACCCGCTCGGGTAGCCGTGTGGTCTAGCGCACCACTTTTCGAGACGCGAAGGCGTACCGGCCCCGGTTAGAATCCGCCCGGCGGATTAACGAAAGGGGTCGCAGTGCCGGCCAGCCTGGATGTGGTTTTAAAGCGGTTTTCCACATCCCGCTAGGTGATTACCGGGCTGGTCTCCAAGTCCCGCCTCAGTTACACGATTCGCAAACATTTCGTAACATTTTACACTTTCACACATATAACACTACACACAGACATTTGGAGTACACTTTTCCTCCCGGGACGCAAAGGGTGGCGGCAGGAAGGGCATCCGGCCACCCCGTCAATATTAACATGCCAATTCCACTAACCAAAGCCGACCATGCGTGTGGGTAAAAGGGCTGAAGAGAAAGAAGAAGAAGAATCCGATACCTATAGTAACATCGATGTGTCATAGCAGCGCCACAATCATTCAAACTCCCAAATCCTCCCATGTTGTTTAAGGAATCAACATCATCCAGAGGTGCAGCCCATAGTGGCCAGCTCTTTCTAAAAATGTTTTTTTTTTTTTTTTTTTTTTCAAATTCTATGACGTAAGCTTTACAGCTAAGTTGTAACTTTTATTATGTGTCTTGTTTTAATTTATAATTTCTAATGAAGGCAATCGTAGTTATTGCCAAAGCCAGGTTAAATAATTTTAATTTTGCTACCGTGGGCTGCATTTTTATCCTTTGACGTTATAACGGTCGCTGGCAATAGCAGCTATGTTCCACATTTTAATGCTTGAGGAGTACCATTCTTCAAACAATTTACGGCAATGCAGCCAGGTACAAAAAATCGACGTCGACCGGTATGACGGCAGAAGAACACCCTGCCATTCTAATGGCAATACTGCAGCGAGGAAGCGATGTGCAACGGCGTTCAAATAACAACAGGAAACACACCGAGCAAGAAAACTGCGCCATCTCGGGGCCAAAGATGAAAACCGTCAGAAATGCGGATAGTAAACGTCAGTTTCCCAGCTTTGGTTGTGTGATGGCGCTGTTCGCTTTCTCGCTCGGTGTATGTTGCCTTTCCTATTGTCATTGGAGACCGAGGTTTTAAACGTCGTTGCACATTTATTCCTCGCTGCAGTTCTACCTTGAGAATGGCAGGGTGTTCTCCTACCGTAATATTGGCCGGCGTTGATTTTTATACTTGGCTGCATACTCGTAATTTCTTTCAATATTCGGTGCCTCGGGAGAAATTAACGACGCACAGCATCATTCTTCCCTATACTAAATTTTCAAAGTAGCTCCTACAAACTCTTAAGGACCGCCAAGTATGCCCTGCAGTCCCATTCCTTTAGTCTTGACAGTAGTCTTCCTTGTACAATCACTATTATTACAACTGATATTTTCAATCTCATTTTACGCAATAGCGAGAGGGCGCCTCTTCCGACGAAAATAACACGGCATCTCTACAGACGTCAAATGCAGCTGCCAGTGCAGCAGTCCGATCGAGACAGTAACCCGCAGTTGTTTACATAGCCTCGCGTCGAACCGAGCGGTTATCTTATCACTTCCAGTAATGCGCGAGGGCCGGTGACTGACGCTCAGAGAGTAAGCCCATACGACACAGTGTCGCGCATGCGCAAATCATGTGCCGACTCTCACAGAGATACCCAAAGGTGCCATTGTACTTTTATTATTGTTGACGTTGAAACTGTTAGACTGGCAAGTGAGATTAAAATATTTGGAAACAAAATAAGCAGTCTCGCATATGCGAATGACATATTTGAAATGACAGATCGATTGAAAGGTTGTACGAGTTATGGTATGAAGTTCAGCATCTCCAAAACGAAAGTAAAGTCAGTTGGAAAAAAATTTAAACAGAGTGTCAAATAGGAATAATAAAGTTACAGCAGATGCATTGTTTCAGGTACTTATGACATACTTCCTCACAGGATCGCAACATAGTGAAGTAATTGGAATCGAGGTATAGCAAAACTATTAGTTAGCGCCCAGATTCTACTCTCTTTTGGAAGTCACTACCAAGACTAAGATAGCGGTGTGCCGATCAATCTTTCTACCATCACTGTAGAATGTGAGTGAAAACTGGGTGGATACAGGTTACCGGATTAATAAGGATGAGGTTAGAGATATGAAAGTAGCAAGGATGATTGCAGTTTCTAATGGGTGAGGTGACCATAATGAGAAAGTCAAACTGGGAAAGAAACACCATAGATGAGTAATTAAATGTTAGATTCTGGGGTCATGCTACACACATTTGAGAAGCAAAATCAGCTAAGAGAGACAGGTTCGGCAGTAGAGAAAAGAAGTCGAGACAGACCAAGAAAAAATTCCTTGCATTCGGTCAAGGCTTAACATGAGAAGAGGTATGAACGTCTGCACTGACTAGGATATCAGAGAGGAGTTTCATAAGGAGGAGTGTGCTCCTGACTGAAACATGATCATAATAATTTAAGATCGATTATGTATGTCAGCGGTCCGTTTTTTATGAGTTATGATGAGTCAGATTGACAACATCTTGCAGCACTCAGTTTATTTAGGTAGCTAGTACAGACAAACGAGACGAAAGAAAATATGGCACTTACTTCGCAATAGAATGAAAATTTATGTTCGTTATTGCTACGCAATGTCTGTTTATGTATTTTAAGCAAAACAACGACAGCATCTAACATCACCTTCGGCGAGAAAATATTGACCAGTTGCTTTAGTTTTCAAAGTTTGTTACTTCCTCCTCTCTTCTCGCCCCTTCCCCCTCCCCCCACCCCCCGTTTCGACTGTTCATCTCCTTATATCCGCTCTCTTCATCTTTTCCAACCGCTTTCTATGGACATCTCCACCTTCTATTTTCTCTGCCAATCACCACATCCTCTCTCTGTCGAACTGATCCTCATCAGCCATTGCCTCATCTATTTGCGTAATTTTTATATAACTCTTTTAACTTTCGTGGCGATCAGTGGTGCTTTATTGCAAGGTGCCATGTGAAACGTCACATAGACGCCGCTGTTCTTGTTTTGAAGGTTAATTATGTAAAATTTTAAACGAAATCGAAATAAAGCCGTTGACTTTGTCGAAGTTCCTAGGTAAAGTACCATCTGCCATGTACCATACAAAAATTTTACGTCGCAGTGTCTTTCCTCTTGTTTTCAAAAAAATGTTCAAATGTTTGTATAGTCTATGGGACTTAATTACGGGGTCATCAGTCCCTAAACTTACAAACTACTTATGAACTACTTACGAACTAGGACGGCACAAATATCCATGCCCGAGGGGGGATTCGAACCCCCGACCGTAGTGGCCGTGCAGACCGTGACTGAAGCGCCTCAGTCCCCGCGGCCACCGCGGCCGGCTCTTGTTTTCAGGATTGAGTATGAAAAGTTTTGTTGTAATAGGATGAACGCTACAGCGCATACAACAAACATGATACATCTGTATCCCGCGCGTCTCAGTGTACGTGATCTCATATCTCCTGAAGCATGAGTCGTACAGTGATACAATAACTTTCGCGAAAGTTTCTAAATAAAAATGGCCGAGCACTATAAGGCGCCTTGCTGCGGAGCGCGCAGTTTCTCCCCGTCGGAGGTTCGAGTCCACTCTCGGGCATGGCCAGGGGTGTGTGTATTGCCCTTAGTTTAAGTAGTTTGTAAGCCTAGGGACTGATAACCTTAGTAGTTAAGTCTCACAGATTTACAAACATTTGAACATTTTTTCGAACAAAACTACGAAACAAGAAAACAAACAAACCAAAATTCATTATCATATATAATACTGTGTCTAAGTAGGAAGATTTAAGCACGGAAACGAATCCTGTTATAAACAAACATCTGTGGGTGTACCTATTGATCGCCAACAGGGGTCTGAATACTTCTGAAAAGACGATGTGTAAGTATCCGTTGTATTTTCACAAGGAAACCGTTGAGAGAGATATTGTAGCGGTCAGTCGATACGTTCATATCAGAACCTGATTTCTCTTCTGACGTGTTAATACGCCAAATCATCTGAATATACCGATACACGAGGGTTGTCCAGAAAGTAATGCACAACATTGTTTCTTCGACGATTATTTAGCGCACACAACTGGAATTATGTACACGAGAGTGTTATGTTTCATCTACACACCCTATTTATTCACGTAATTCCCGTTCCGTTCTACGGCGTTTGTCCAGCGCGAAAAAAGTCGTCTACGGCATGTGGGTACCTATCCTTGTTTCAGTTACGGAGCCATTTCTTCACTGCGCGAATCCCGTCCCCATCGTCCCCATAATTTCCTTTAATGCCCCAAACAAGTGGAATTCCGAAGAGGCTTGGCCGGGTTTGTAGGCTGGATGGTCTGACACTGCTCAACTATGCTTCCTGATGTGTACAGCAGTCCGAAGAAAATGTTAAAGTTTTTGTAATCCTATGGGTCCAAACTATGTTGGTCATCAGTCCCTAGTCTTACAAACTACTCATAGTAATTTAAACTAACCTAAGGACAACACACACATCCATGCCTGAGGGAGGATTCGAACGCGGGAGGCCGCGCGATCCCTAACGTGTCGCTCCTGACCGCAAGGGTACACCCGCGCGGCACAGTCCTAAGACTTGGGTGGAGCAAAGCGTTGAATCGAAACATCATCTTGGTTGTAATTGCGCTCGAAGAGCTTCTTGAGCTTTGTTAATGTGTCGACGTATGCTTATGAGCACCGCCTGTTTGCATCACATCAGTGCGAATGACACACCCATAGTCCCAAAGCACAGTGATCTTGATCTTACAGGCGGAAGCAGTAGCTTTGAATGTTTTCTTCTGTGTAGAGCCAGAATGGTACCATTTCATTGATTGTTGCTTTGTTTCGTGCTCATAATGGTGATCATATATTTCAACACCTGTCACAATCCGGGGAAGAAGGCCTCCTCCTCTGCTTCGAAAGTTTCTACAAAGCAGAACAAAGGGTTCTTTTTTTATATTTTTTTCTTCGGTGAGATTTGGAATCCACTTTTGGAAACCGGGGGCCCATTTTTCGCACACTTTTGAGTATCCAACAGTACGGATATTTCCAGCAACACTGACGCATTCAGCGCTAACTGACGATTCGTAAGGCGACGGTCCTCCCGAATGGCATCATCAGCGCGCTGCTACATCTCTGATGTTTCAGCCGTAGATGATCTTCCAGAACGCAGCAAATCTTGGATTCATTCTTTTCGTGACAACAGCGATTAACTGTACTCCTGTCGACAGAAGCTGCTCCATGAACTTTGTGAAATATTCATAAACGTTTGTGCAAAGTTTCTTTCTCTGCAGCCGGCCGCGGTGGCCGAGGTGACTGAGGCGCTCCAGTCACGGTCAGCACGGCCACTACGGTCGGGGGTTCGAATCCCCCCTCGGGCATGGATATTTGTGCCGTCCTAGTTCGTAAGTAGTTCATAAGTAGTTTGTAAGTTTAGGGACTGATGACCCCGTAGTTAAGTCCCATAAGCTTAACAAACATTTGAACATTTTCTCTGCAGTGAGAAATTTGATTACGACGAACGGCAAGCTTCTTGTAACGTATATCACTTAAAGATGCCTTCTGAAACGTTCTTGCAGCTGCCCTATCTGTCGGATAAACCAGAAATTCTGCGCGTGCACTCAGGAAACTTCAAATAATTCATACTTAACATTTCACATTCGTAACATTGCTTTCGGCTGAGAATTTAAAAATATACGCAGCGTTACTTTATGAGCAACTCAAGTTCCTGCGACAATAAGTAATGTATATATCTAATCAAATGCTTTCACCAAACGCAGTTGATGATCCCCCTCAGATTGTAGCAGACGTCTCACCCCAATAACATTAAACTCTAACGGACGTATACAACTCCAAATGTATGAAAAAGAAAAGAGTGCTTTCTAGATTGGTATCTCCAGAATACGTTTCGCATTCTCTCACATCGCCATTCTGCACTGAATGAAAGATCAAATATTAATTTAAAAAGCTCATTCCCTTCAGAGTACATGTTGGAACTGCGTTACCAATTTTTAGATGCAAAGGAAAGTATTTTTCAAAAACGGCTCTCACGTGGCTGAAATGCTGATTGAGCTATTTGTAGACTCGGGCCGTGTCGAGTAATCACGTAAACATGCCATCTGCTTTGTGGAACACGTGTGGACATTTTTTCTACATTATGGACCTCATTACTCTTACATCAGTCTCTGTGGACCTGCTTTAACATATTTCGCTCTGACGACACTTCTCTCATTTTCCGTAGCAACATGTTTGCCGCCCTCTTCAAACATGAAACCAGAGGTCACCGTCGCCTTCCCTTTAATATTTCGCGCTGTCTGCTAGTCGTCGTTTCCAGCATAATTTCAGGGCAGTTTTCCGGTAATGGCGCTGCCCTGCGGTCAGAGACTGGAAAAAAAAAAAATTACGTCAGAGGAGCGTTGGATCTGTCATCACACTGGGCCTCTTTTGTTTCCCTGAGCCAGGTACAATAACGAGAGCTGTGCGTTTCAAGTAGGTGCTATGTTTTAGGCGCTCATTCCTGTCATACAGTGAGAAAGGCGTTTATTCCGAAAGACTGGACGTAGCAGATGTGTATGAACATGTATTTATACTTTGAAAGAAAGCACAGATACGCAAGAAATCGGCTCGTGTGTCTGCCTCACAGTTGCATAGTTTTCGTGGAAAATTTCGTAGATTTGTTTAGTAAGGCACATAAACAATATAATAACCGACTTAGTACCTGATTCACTAAATTCATTTCAGTTTCCCGATTATTGTTTCTTTATTATCAAACCTTTGAGAGTCTTTTACGAGACCATATGACTATCGGATTTAATATACACTCATGATAGTCGACGATCAGAAGTCACATAGCATTCTGGCTGTCATTCAATGCAACTTTCAAAAATTCTCGAAAATGATTTGCGAGGACCTTTAAATAGAAATAAAAACAATAAAATTTCCAACAGTCGCCGTGGTTGCAGCGAAAAATCATTTCCAGTCTTGGTGAAAGTTGAGTTGATTTTTACGATGTAGTTATCATAATGTAGAAGTCACACTAGAGTAAACCAATAAAGTTGATTATTTAAAACATAATAAAATAGTAGGTAGCCTTGTAGATTGACAATCATGAAAATTTAGGATGTTTCTTAGTGAAAATATGCTCCGAAAAGTAATGAATTTCATATTTATAGAATATATGACATCAACTGCGATTGGGCAAAGCTGAAAATGTGTACCCAGCCGGGATTTCAGCACATTTTCAGCTTTGCCCAATCGCAGTTGATGTCATATATTCTATAAATATTAAATAATAACAGCTGCAGGATCAGAAGTGACGGCTGTTCTTTCGGAACAGACGCCACATGTATATATATATAATGAATTTCAATCAACGTATCAAACAGACAAAAAAGAAATTTCACAGGTTTTAGAGATGGCGTTCAACGCGTAATATTCAAGGGATGCATAAAAATATGAAAATGCCAAAAACACAACACATTACCATGCGTAATACAGAACATGATAATAGTTGGAATTCACATAAGCAACCAGTCATAAAGGAATATAGGTTCTATGGGAATATCAGTGGAATCTTCTAGCATTCTGTACACACGGAGGCCTATGGTGTGTGTCCCCGCAGAAGCAGCTGAGGAACGTCAGAATAATTGGAGTCGCAGCGAATTTCGTCTGGTTCTGTTCAGATATGAGTCAAAATTTTGGGTTCAGCCGGATAGTCGTCGTTCCCTCATCTGGAGAGAACGTGCAAGTAGTAGGAATAATTGTGCAAGTGTGGAGGAAACATCACGACGTTATGGTGATGAATGGCGTGGGCAGGAGTTGGAACTGGCGGACGTACGGACCTACCTCTGTGTCGTTCAGAATGGCGCTTTCAGTGGTTTAGAGACGAGATGCTTAGAACTTTATTTGCGCCCTACGCTGGTGCCGTAGATGGGTTCCTTCTGGTGAATGGTAACGCTCGCCCGCACAGAACTGCACTGGTGGACAACATGCTTGAAGTTGAGGAAATTGAACGAATGGAGTGGTGAGATTGTTCACCGGACTTCAACCTCATTGAGCATGTCTGGGATGCACTTGGCAGACTCATTGCGGCCAGTCTAGCACATCCCACAACGGTTGCCAAGCTGGATATTGTACTTACGGAAGAATGGCGAAATATCTCTCAAGAGCTGATTGATAACCTCATACTGTCCACGCCACGCAGGTGTGCAACTGTACTGGCCGTTCGAGGTGATAACACACGATCTTAGAGGACATCGGGAATGGCTTTTTCACTATTCTGGCAGCCCTAAGGTGCTTCGCTTTAAGTAAACGCCATGTAAACTACAAGTATGGAGTTGAGGCAGCAAAATATTGTACTGCATCACACAGATTTTACTATTGTAACCAATATCTGAATAAAATACGTTATATATGTCTTAATTATATGATATCTCACCCGATCCCCTAATTCCTTAGAGCAGTGTAGTAACGGTAGAATGTATGGTTTTACAACAAACGCGTGACTGGTTTCAATAATCATATACTATTAGAGGACCCGTGCGAATACTTCGTTAGTGGAATGACAAAAAGTTGGGGGAAATGGAAGTAAAGTTAAATGTTCACGCATAGCTTTCTTAAGAATAAATCAATGCAAGTGTTTAAAAGCGCAGATTAAAGAGCTTCATCCGCTGAGTGTTGTTAGGTCAAAAAGAACTGCGTACCTCAATTAAAACCGAAGATATCGGTAAACAACAGATTAAAATATTAAAGGACAGAAGGATAACACGGTGAATAAAAGTAAAGGATGAAGAGACTTAAGTTATTTTTGATACTTGACGACAAATCTGAGGATTAATACCTTTCGTTTAAAGCAAGAATGAAGCGAATCGGTCCGATAGAACGGCCTGACCGTTTATTATTAGTGTACAGCAAGGAGATTCAGTTCAAATGTTTGTTAATCTCATGGGACTTAACAGCGGTTTCATCAGTCCCTAAACTTACAAACTACTTATGAACTAGCTAATACTAAGGACGGCACAAATATCCATGCCCGAGGGGGGATTCGAACCCCCGACCGTAGTGGCCGTGCAGACCGTGACTGGAGCGCCTCAGTCCCCTCGGCCACCGCGGCCGGCAGCGAGGAGATTCCCATAAGAAATGTGCAAAAAGGAATCGCGTTTCAATATAGAAAAAGGAAGGCAGAGTTATGTAAATTTTGGTACTTGTTGACAAATCTATGGGTGGAATACCTTTCGTTTAAAACAAATATGAAGGAAATCGACTGGGTAGTTCGGTCTGGCCGACTGACTTTAGTTTTCGTAGATTCTTTTAATATATAAGATAGTTATATAAGGAACTCATAGTTCAATGGAGCGATCTATAATTGTTTAATAATGATTTTGCAGCCAAGATCGCATTTTTCATTTATTATGTTACTGGTTTCGGCGTGCTCGACGCCATCTTCAGACCTGTCGTAATTTACATAACTTCACTCGTTACATAACTTCATTCGTGAAGTTATGTAAATTGCGACAGGTCTGAAGATGGCGTCGAGCACTCCGAAACCGGTAACATAATAAATCAAAAATCCGATCTTGGCTGCAAAATCATTATTGTATAAGATAGCATTGTTTCCTGACTGGAGTAGCCGAGCCGTCTAGAGGGCCACGTTGTGGATCGCGCGGCCTCCCGCGTCGGAGGCTCGAATCCTCCCTCGGGCATGGATGTTTGTGTTATCTTTAGGATAAGTTAGTTCATAAGTAGTTAGTTCAGGGACTGATGACCTAGCAGTCAAGTCCCATAAGCTTTACAAACTTTGTTCTTTGATTGTTACACTCAGCAGTATCGTGAAGGTTGAAAATTACAGCGATTGTATCACACATCAGGGGCACACCTCTCGATGCAATTGTATGTGATCAACACCCACCGTCGAGGACCACGTACCGGTTTCTACTAGTACAGAAGTCTTCGAGCAAGTCGCGTATCTGGTAACGTATTCCATATGCTGTGACTGTAATAGTCTTGTGTAGTTCGCGAAGTAGTTCGGAAGAGCGTTCTCACAGGCGAACTACGCGAACTAGTTCGCAGATGCCTCGCATCTTAGTTCGTCCGCTCCTTTTCCGAAGACTGACGGGTAAAAGCGAGAGGACGCGAAAGCGCGCAGAATCGCGTGATTCCGTCTTGCCACTTGCCGTCATTTCGAAATGTTCAAATGTTTGTATAGCTTATGGGGCTTAACTACGGGCTTATCAGTCCCTAAACTTACAAACTACTTATGAACTAGCTAATACTAAGGAAGGCTCAAATATCCATGCCCGAGGGGGATTCGAACCCCCGACCGTAGTGGCCGTGTCGTCATTTCGAGCTGAGATGCAGCTCAGCTGTAGTTTTAGTAGCGGTAGCAAAAGCCAAAACGAGAGGACGAACTACAAAAGAGCAACCTACTTCGCGGCCGAGCTGCGAACTAAAAGGAGAGCTATCGGTCGCGAACTAAGATATGCGCGATAGGTCGCGAACATAATTAAAAATCACGTGTTTGCCTTCTGCTGATGTGATCCATTTCAAGGTTAGCGTCTGCCTGCTAGATTACATAGGCCAGTGCTACAAAATTTCTTCTTTGAAGATTCTGCACTCTGCAATATAATAAATTCCATGATGCCAAGATATAGAGATAACTCTAAACTTACTCGCGAGAAATTATCCACAAACTGTTTCTTTTGGTTTGCGTGATATCGTTAGCGGCTCAAGCAGCAAGCGCATGAAGCAGATAGGTGGGGGAATTTGTCCCTCCACCTGCATGCGCAGACCACGCCCCTCAGCCGTCACTGGGAGCGGACGAACTAAAAGAACGAAGTAGCGCTCCGGATCGCGAACTATTATGCGCAAGTCTAGACTGTAATCACTCCTGAACGTGAGAATGCAGTGGCAGTTTGCGCTGCTGTGCGTTTGTTGGAGTCCAGCCGGCAGCGCGTTTTTTGCAGTGTGTTTCGCACAGTGCGGCTGTAGGCGGGTGGCGGTGGGGCCGTCGACGTCGTCGTCTGCGGCGACCGCAGGCGCGGCAGCCGCGGTCGTGTTTATATTTCAGGCCGCCACTCAGCTGTCACATCCAGATCAGCGCGCCGCCACCTGACTCGCTAATTACGGCCAGCGCCGCCCAAGTGCCCTCGCGCGCGCTGCGGACCGGCCCTGCAAACAACAACGTCCACCCGACCACTGCTTCCAGCGATGCCACACACCGGCTGCTTAATACCGGCACCGCTGCTTTACACCTAAAGCACCGGATTTTTTTCGATATTTGTTGGGTCTCAGTCGTATTCTAGCGTCCCCTTGCATCATATACGACACATCAGTGTTATTCAACCTTGTAGAATATGCCACCCCTTTCCAAGTAGAAATATTCTGACGATCCCCTTCCAAATAAAAATTTTTTGCCGACCGCTCCTCATCATGAATCATAGCAATACTGTTATCTCAAAGGAAACAAATTTAATCTCCTTTCTTTTTGTTTCAGCTGTCTTTTAAATTGTTGAGAGAAGTTCTTCCTGTATATTTTTAGGAATGGATCACATTGCCCGTTTCTTACATGATTTCCGACAGAAAAATATATTTTCCATTACGAGTGTTTCGCGTTTCAGGCAAGACTCGAGAAGCAAATTATGATCATTAAGAAAGGTTCCACAGTGTAGACAATTTTTATAAATGTCGATCTTTTTCGAACGAAATTTTAAGAATTACGTATTGTATCATGTTCTTTTTACCTGTCGATTGGTTCCTGAAAACAGTTTTCAGACTTTGTGCATGTTCATCATTGTTGTTGTTGTCTTCAGTCCGGACACTGATTTAATGCAGCTCTCCACCCTGCTCTATCCTGAGCCACCCTCTTCATCTCCTCATATGAACGGCACCATACATCGATTTGAATCGGCTTACTGTATGCATCTCTTGGTCTCCCTCTGCGTTTTTTAGCCCACACAGTTGCCTCCAATGCTAAATTTACGTTTCCTTGATGTCTAAGAATGTGTCATACCAATCTATCCCTTATTTTAGTCAAGGTATGCCAGAAATTCCTTTTCTCCCCAGTTCTGTTCAATACTTCCTTATTAGTTACGGAATGCACCCATGTAATCTTCAGATTTCTTCTGTAACACTACCCTCAAAGGTCTCCAGCCTCTTCCTGTCCGCACTGATAATTGTTCATGTTTCGCTCCCATACAAGGCAACACTCCACACAAATGCCTTCAGAAAGGACTTCCTTAGGCTTAAATCAATATTTTTCAAAAACGCTTTCCTTCCCATTGCCATTCTGCATTGTATATCCTCTGTACTGCGACCATAGCATGTTATTTTACTGCCCAACTAACAAAACTCATCTACAACCTTTATTATTTCATTACCTAATGTAATTCCTTCAGCATCTCCAGATTTTCTTAGACTGCACCCCATCACCCTTGTTATACTCTTGTTAATGTTCATCTTGTATGCACCTTTCAACACACTGCCCATTCCGTTCAACTGCTCTTCTAGGTCCTTTGCTGTCTCTGCAATCATCGGCAAAACGCAATGTTTTTATTTCTTCACTCTGAACTTTAATTCCTTCACCAAATTTCTTCTTGCTTTCCTTTATACCTTGCTCAGTGTATAAATTGAATAACATTCGAGAAAGGCTACAACCTTGTCTTACTTCCTTCCCAACCTCTGCAACCCTTTCATGCCCTTCAACTGTGATAACTGCTGCCTGGTTTTTGTTGAAGTTTTAAATAACCCTCCATTCCCTATATTTTATTCCTGTTGATTTCGGAATTTAAAAGAGTCTATTCCAATCAGCATTGTCAAAATGTTCATCATTAACACATTATATTATGAAACAATCTATGATTTATTCAATTCATAATTAATTTTACCAAGGAATTCCGTAAATTTTACATTAAATAAATTTCACTGAGGCGTACGTTTCTGTATTACTGACTCCCTAGTTACTTTAAGGTGCAAGTACTTGCTCCTGTGACGGCAATCCCCCAAGAAAAACCCCCTATTTACATACGCGAAACGACAACTGAAGTACCGAGTTTGAATATTAATCACATCAAACACCTAAAATGTACAAAAATTTAAGTTTCGCGACGAATTGCTTCCATCGTACAAAGTTGAGATATCTAATGGGGGAACCAAGTCGGTTACTTTAGTTACTGTTCATGGCACCACTTATTCAACACCTCGTCATAATTTTTTATCCACCATCATCTACAGCGACTGTACCATTATTATACATCTTTATTTCTATAATAAATATGATAACGTGGCAATCCTACTATAATACAATGACCTCGGAATTGCTCATTGACATTATAACAACAATTTATATACTCTTATGTAAGCATAGGTCGTCACATAAGAATGTAGTACACTCACATATTAAAGTATTTTAAATATTAACTTGTTTCTATGCGATTGCAAGTCATTACATTTTTATAGAAATAAAGATATACAATATTGATATAGTTACTATTAATGTTGGTAGATAACTCATTAGATAACAAATTATGACATGGTGTTGAATCGGCGGTTCCATAAAAATAACAGATTTGGTTCGCCACGAGATCTCACAACATTCTACGATGGAAGGAATTCGTCGCTAGACTTGTAGTTTTGTACATTTCATGTATTCGATGGGATTTCATTGCTTTCGGTATTTAGTTATTTTCTTTCATCTTGGGTAACATATTTTGTACATCAGCCACGGCTTTTCTTAAAACCCATTCCTGTCGCTTTAGGTTTATCCCAGAGGCTTCCATGTAACAATTTTTGACATGTGTGGGCGGTGTGCTTCTAAGTCGATTGTATTCTGCGATTGCCGGTACTTGAGATTTGATATTACTGAAGTCGAAGTTAATAAGATACAATGTGCCCATACTTGTTGCTGTGGAAAGCGCTACAAACGCTCTTGTCCGCATGTGAACTATGAAGAACCAATATCCATGAGCGAATTGTTTAGAATTAGTCAAAAATGTTCAAATGTTTGTTAAGCTTAAGTGACGTATCTGCGGGGTCGTGACGACACAAACATCCACGCCCGAGGGAGGGGGGGGGGGGGAGATTCGAGCTCCCGACGTGGAACGGCCTCGGGCATCGTAGCATAGCGCCTCAAAGCACTAGACCGCTGACTTAGTCCCTTACTTCTGTATGTAGTAACAGCGTGGGCTATACATGTTCGTAACTGTTCGCTGTCAACGTAAGTTCTATGAGTAATTTCAAATTTAGTTTTCACTGTACGCAGCTCGTAAAGATAGTTATTATCAAACGCAGTATGCATTTTTATTTATTCATTTGTATTTTCTGTATCAGGGTCAACCTTTACTCCTTGCATCATAGCGATAGAACCGTTAACTAAGCCTAGACTCGCATCAGTATTCAACTTGCTCCTATTTCAATAAGTGTAACTTCTTCGAGCCCTGTTGTCATAAACGTTACATTTGTTGTACGTCAGCTACTGCTGTCTGAAGGCATCATCTTCACAATTTTTTATACATCCATGGGCCTTTTTCCAACATCCCCATAACTTTTATACATTCTTATGGGAAACCAAGTCGGATATTGTAGTTAGTGTTCATGGAACCATCCATTGCTCGCGCCCGTTACGCCGGATGGGGTTCGAGTCCTCCCTCGGGCATGGGTGCTGTCCTTAGGTTAGTTTACCTTAGTGTAAGCAGTTTGTAACTTAGTGACTAATAACCATGCAGTTGATTCCCATAGATTTACAAACATTATAACCATACATTCAACACCTTGTCATTATTTCTTATCTAATTATAATTGTTACGTACATTTGACTGTATGCGAATTGTGAAGAATGCCATCAAACATTGGGAAAACTGAGGTGCAATTTTTCAGTATTAATTACACAACAAAGCTAATGAGACTTAAGAGAATTCGAGAAGGGTTTTGCCATAGATGAACACAAATCATGGGACTTAACTACGGGGTCATCAGTCCCTAAACTTACAAACTACTTATGAACTACTTACGAACTAGGACGGCACAAATATCCATGCCCGAGGGGGATTCGAACCCCCGATCGTAGTGGCCGTGCAGACCGTGACTGGAGCGCCTCAGTCTCCTCGGCCACCGAGGCCGGCCTCAAATGTTCAAATGTCTGTAAATCTATCGGACCAAACTGCGTGGTCATCAGTCCGTAGCTTACAAACTACTTAAACTGAGGTAAACTAACCTAAGACAACACACACACACACACACACACACACACACACACACACACACACACACACACATGCCGCAGGGAGGAGTCGAACCTCCACGGCGAGCTGCCGCGCTCTCCGAAGCGATGTGCTTTAGACTGCTCTGCTACTTCACCGCGGCACGACAGGTCTGTAGATGGCGTCTAGCACGCCGAAACCGGTCATATAATTAAAAGAAGAAAGCGATCTTGGCTGGAAACCTCTTATTAAAGGATATTTTTATATCTAGAGAGAGTTGGGTATTAAACGGTGACATACACACACACACACACACACACACACACACACACACACACACACCCACACAGACATACTACACCTCACGCACCTGTCAGTTTCATCACGTCGGTAACTCACTGCCACGTTTGCTACCAACGATGTAGTGGCACGGATTTATGTATACTATTTTAAATATCCGTTCCAAACTTGCCGCGGATGATTAAAATATCTCGAGGGAGTTTCCGGAACACCGATCCAGGTCTTATTGAACGTAATTAAGCCCTGGTACGATAAAGGGACGGTCAGTGTAGTGACACGTCACCGGTGCGCAGGAATCGACCTTGGGAAGAGGGCGGCGGCTATAAGGGGCCGCCTGGGCCACGTCAGCCCTGAGGGCCCGGTGCGGTGGTAGCCCTGGCTGTACCTGCGCGCCGGCAGCGAGCGTGGGCGGGCGCCGCGGCAGGTGTTTGATGCCGGCGCCGTGGTTGGCCGGCGCGCGGGCAGGGCGCCTATCGCCGGTCGGCACGTCACGCCGGAGAGTCGCTGACGTGTCGTCTGGCTGGCGCTGGCGCGACGCCGCGCGCCACCGACAGTGCCGCAGCCTGCCTACCGAGGCGACGCCGCTGCTCACGGTACGTCACAATCTGCTCTAAATCTCCGTGAAACGATGTCTTAAGTCCGTTCTACACGATCGACTTTCTGTTCAAAACTGCCTATTCAAGTGCGCGCGCCTTTCGGGCCTTTCCGATCATGCTGCACACTGCGCATGCGCTGAAGCAAGGAACTACAGTGCTCGCTGCTGACATCTATTAATCTATTCTGGCCGCGTTCCAATGTTTGTAGAACTTATGGGACTTAACTACGGGGCCATCAGTCCCTAAGCTTACAAACTACTTATCAACTAGGTAAGACTAAGAACGGCACAAATATCCATGCCCGAGGGGGGATTCGAAACCCCGACCGTAGTGGCCGTGCAGACCGTGACTGGAGCGCCTCAGTCCCCTCGGCCACCGCAGCCGGCTGGCCGAGTTCGTTCATGTTATAGAATCGCTTTTTCATCTTCCTAAAATTTCATTCTGTTCTTTGCTTTGTGTGTTATTACACCGAAAAGGTTGCTCCAGAACCTCGAAGCTTTTTTCTGCCAGCATTCTCTCACAAAAGAGACGAAATGTCTGCAAGCAGAAATAAATTCACGTTTTACAATGAAAAAGCCTACACTGTGCACAGATACAAACGTAAATACAAAAGTCTTCTTTGCTGAAAATTATTTCCATAGTGAAAGGGTCGGAATTAATAGATAAAAAAAAAAAATTTCGTCGTTTTTGTCTGTTAGCAAGAAAATAAGATTTGAAAACCGAAGTAAAATGACACTTTTTACTGTATTTCCGATATTATTGAGTGTCTTTGCCTGCATTAATTTTCTCCAGCAAATAAATGTATAAGTTCTTTTAGGTTTTCAATGGTGTAGAGATTTTTCCACATGACACCTGATTAGAACATTAACTACGCTTTCGTCATTAATAAACTCAATTATATTCTGCACCTACGTAAAAAGTTCCCTCATTAACTCACTTCATCATTCACGTGTGTAACTGCACAGCAGATAGCTCTACAGATTGGTGCTAACGTTTAAACGAAAACGATCATTCAAGACAGATGAGACTCAATAGGTGAATAAAACCTCGGGGGCAGTTAAGTAATATTTAAGTATCGTACATTAATATTTTGTAAGTTAAATGTTCAAATGTTTGTACAGATTATGGGACTTAACTACGGGGTCATCAGTCCCTAAACTTACAAACTACTTATGAACTACCTAACACTAAGGACGGCACAAATATCCATGCCCGAGGGGGGATTCGAACCCCCGACCGTAGTGGCCGTGCAGACCGTGACTGGAGCGCCTTAGTCCCCTCGGCCACCGCGGCCAGTTGATAAATACCGAAAGAATTGAGGGTGGCAACATGGATTACCTGAAAGTGGGATTAATAAATGAATTTTAAACAAGGGATGTTCCGCAGATTCCTTTACAAGATATTAGATCGCTTCCGCGGCTTGACTGATGTCAACCACATTAAAAAAGAAATAAACAAAAAACAAATAACAGAAAAAAAACAAAAAGAAATAAAAGAAAAAGAAAAGAAAAAAAGAAAAGATCTTGTCCAGAATGTAACAGCTGGCTTTTCTGTGCTCATGTATTATGATTGTTTGCCGAGCTATTGTTCATTATGGTTGTCATACTGTTAGAATCATGTGGTAATTATCCTAGGCTAGGGACTCATATGTAATGCAACAGAGGGACACACAAGCGTGCTACAACCCGAGACTCTGAGATTTTTCTCCTTGCTCAGTAGCAGCGACACAGAATCTTCTTCCTGTGAATGAGGCCATGCAAACGATATAACAGATGCCTCGATCTCACAACGCGCCCCCTCCCACCACCATTTTCTCACCTTTTGCTGAGCCGCGTAAGTGCTCGGCTTCTAGCGAGATCACGTTTTGGGACAATAATCCCAAAGAAAAACAGCGCGCCTCAATCACGGAACTTAACAGATAAGGCAAGTTGGCGGGCCAACTCCCCAAGTATTAAGCCGGCCGGCCTGCCGGGGCTGGAGGCTCGTTACGAGTCGGGAACTCCCTTTGGCGGCTCGAGGTCCAACTTGGGCCAATTACGGGAAGTTAACAGCCGTGAAATCACCGACGAAATCGAAATATTGTGCGTGATATCGACATTCTGGCTCGCTGCGTCCAAAAGTAGACCCCGCGCCGAGGCGAGGCCGGCCAGGAAGAAGGAAAGCAAAGCAGCAGAGCCAACTGCGGCCGTGACGCCGCTACGTCATGCGCCCTCATTTCTTTACGACTCTGCCGGTCCCCTCTTAACTGCTTCCTCAGCGTTTCCGAACAGTCGTAAAGTCTCTACTCTCGTATCGCATTATGCGGTCACATGCGTTATACATGGCTGTTGTGTATCGAAGTTTCTGTTCGCCAAGCGGACCCAGTTCGCCCTCTACTTTTTCATTGTTGTACTTCATAACACGCTAAGCGAAGAAATGCCATTGACTGCCATTTATTTTATACTATCGCGGAGCAGTTGCGAAGGACGTAAGGTGGTTGAGTAACAAATAGCGGTTTAAACTCGCTGATGATTTATTTAGCACTTATCTCAGAAAGTACAAGAAACCATAGTAGACTGATTCCGATCGGAGTCATTTGCGGCATCGTAAATATAAATTCGCTGCTGAAAAGTTCTACTGATGGTAGTTAATTACGTCTAGATTTTCATGTGTTACGTACATATTGCATATTCTTAAGATTCTTCTACAACTACATTCTTATTCCGCAGTCCACCACAAGGAACGTAGCAAAAGTTTCCTCGTACCAGTACCATCATTTCCGTTCCCATTTGTCGGCCGCGGTAGCCGAGCGGTCTGCGGCGCGCCAGTCGTTTCTGCACAGCCACTACCGTCAGAGATTTGACTCTCCCCCTCGGGCATGGATATTTGTGGCGTCCTTAGTATTAGCTAGTTCATAAGTAGTTGGTAAGTTTAGGGACTGATCACCCCGTAGTCAAGTCCCATAAGCTCTACAAACATTTAAACATTTGAACCGTTACCATTTCCGCTCCCAAACATAGTGAGGGAGAAACAAATGCTTGTATGTATGTATACGAGTCCAAATTTCTCTTATCTTTGTGGTCCTTAAGCGAAATTTAAATTGGCGACAGTATAATCGTTATAAAGTCAGACTGAAATTTCTGCCCTGTAAATTTCAACTACGTTGCTCGAAATTACGTCGCCTTCCTTCTAGCTATTCCCTTTTCTGTAATACTGTTGCGTTGATCGAACCTAACAGTAACAAACTTTTGAATTGCTGTTAAGTGTTTCATTAAACCGATCTGTTGGCCCATTCCTTAATACTTGAGCAACACTCAAGACAGTTGTCCAACAGTTTTAAACGCGGTCTCCTCTACAAATGAATCACATCCTCTGAAAATTCTCGCAGTGAACCGATGTCCACAATCCACGAGGCCAAACAATCAATGCACATGGTTACGCCAAGACCATTAAGAAATTTTAGCGTGCAATACAGAACAAGCGCCGACTACTCTCAAAAGGTGTTTTTCTTTTTTTCTCTTCACGATAATGCCCTACCTCACACGGCGAATGTAACCAAACAACTCTTATAGGAATTTCGCTGGGACGTGTTTGATCATCCTCCGTATAGGTCGGACCTCGCTCCTAGCGACATTCTTCTCTACTTGCGCCTAAAATCTGTTCTTGTTGGTCTACACTTCAACGATGATGACGAGCTGAAAGAACATGTCACCATTGATTGAATAAACAGGCGGCAACCTTCTATGAAGAACGCGTAGAAAAACTTGTGCCACGCTATGACAAGTACCTACAAAATTAAGGAAGCGATGTAGAAAAATTGTTTAACAGTTATAGATTTTTGTAAAATAAATGTTTTTGTAACTGTGCACGTTTATTAATATAACCAAACGGAACCTACTTTGTGGGCATACCTCGTACATTCGATAGAACGAAACGCGTCCGGTGAAAAAGAATCGCATGTAATTGCATTTGCACAGGCGGACAAATAACGCTCTTCATAACTGTAAAAGTGCTACTGACACGAAACTTACTGCCAGATTAAAAATGTGTGCCGGAAGCGGGAGTCCCACCTTGTTCCGTTGCCTTTCGCGGGCAAGCGCTTACCGTGTGAGCTATCTCAGCGCGCTTCACGGTCCGTCCCCACAGCTTTACTTCTTCCAGTACCTCGCCTCCTACTTTCCAAACTTCACAGTTCTCCTGCGAATCTTGCAGGACTAGCACTCCTGGAGAAAAGATACGGTGGAGACATGGCTTAACTACAGCCTAATGGAAGTTTCCAGAATGAAATTTTCACTTTACAGCGGAGTGTGCGCTGATATAAAACTTTCTGGCATGTTAAAATTGTGTCCCGAAACTGGGTTTGGAACCTGGGACCTTTCCGCCTTCCGCGGGCAATCGCTCTATCGCTAAGAGCATACCCCAGCTGTAGAGTGAAAGTTTCATTCTGGAAACATTCGTAGGCTGTGGCTAAGCCATGTCTCCACCATATCCTTTCTTATAGGAGTGCTAGTCTTGCAAGGTTGGCAGGAGATATTCTGTGAAGTTTGGTGAGTAGGAGGCGAGGAACTGGCAGAAGCAGGCCTAAAGTTGTGAGGACGGACCTTGAAGCTTGCCCGGATAGCTCAGATGGTAGAGCGCTTGCCCACGAAAGGCTAAGGCCGGTATTACACTATCAAATTATTGGTCAAAAAATTGAATAAAGAAATATTGCAGGTAGTATAATGGGAATGTAGTTCAATTTTTCATCAAATCTAGTGCCTCGGCTTAGATTTGATGAAAGAAATCGCTCGTCTTCTATTTCCTGCATTGAGAAATGTGACTGCTTGGAGCGGTAGTAGTAGTAGTACAGCCTCCTTGCCATTACAGCGGTTTTATTTGAAGTCTAATGTTTGACATAGCGTTGGCATTCGTAAACATGGCTACTTGTGGCAAGTTTGTGTAGTGTTTTCCATCAACAAAAGAATTGGTAGAATTGTATAAATCAGATGGGCGTTATATAACACGTGATAAATTCACACTGTCCGAAACGTCATTTCGATTAGCCGAATACCCGGCGGTGGAGCAATATTATGAGTTCAATCCGTGGTGAAAAAAGTCATAATAGACTATCGGAATTGAAGTAGTAACACCCCTAAATCTTATTTACGGCCAAAGGAGAGTTGAGTATGTATGATTCTGTTGAACTTGGTGCACTTAAGTGCAGGGAACTGAGAGAACAGCCAAAACATCGACATCTGTTCGCAAGAGAAAATATATACACATAAACACGTAAGACAATTTTTGTAACGAAATAAGTTGAGCTTATTTACCCTATCAGCTACGTTTTCACCTCTTACATTGTTAATAACGTCATAAACAACTAAGATTTTCCTCTTTGTCAGTGCTAAGATTTTCAGTTTAAAACGTTACTTAATTAAACTTGCTTTATGAACTTACGATCTTATTCGTATACAATGTTTGCATCAGTTTTTCCGTTACTCTATTGCAAATTGTGAAGAATGGAGAGCTACAAAGCAATTAGCAGTGAATTACGGCCCGTCTGTACTGCCGACGACATGCCCTCTGCCAGGCACTTAAATGTGATTTGCAGAGTATCCCATGTAGAATAAGAAAATCCTACAGTTCCCGTAACAAATTTTATGGAACACTTATTTATCTCGCCGTGACACCCAAGGTTTCATCCAAGTACGTTTCCTTTCTCCCCTCATTCTCTTCTAAATGCAGAGGTTCGAGTTCTCCCTGGGGCATGGGTGTGTGTGTTTGTCCGTAGGTTAGTTTACCTAGGTTTAAGTAGTTTGTAAGCTACGGACTGATGACCACGCAGTTTGGTCCGATAGATTTACAGATATTTGAACATTTTTTGTCACAATACAACTGTAGTGTAAACAACAGCTGCCGGCCGCGGTGGCCGAGGGGACTGAGGCGCTTCAGTCACAGTCTGCACGGCCACTACGGTCGGGGGTTCGAATCTCTCCTCGAGCATGGATATTTGGGCCGTCCTTAGTCTTAGCTAGTTCATAAGTAGTTTGTAAGTTTAGAGACTGATGACCACATAGTTAAGTCCCATAAGCTTAACAAACATTTAAACATTTTTGAAACAACAGCTGAGCACAACACGCCGTTTTGACACAACTTTGACAAAATATTAGATGATAGTGTAATACCAACATTTCTCCAATTTTTTCTGTCCACTTGTTTGTCCACTTATTTGATAGTGTAATACCGTCCTAAGGTCCCAGGTTGGAATCTCTGTTCCGGCAAATGATTTTAATCTGCCAGGAAATTTCATATCAGCGCATACTCCACTGCAGAGCGAAAATTTAATTCTGAAGTTAGTGACACCATGGCCAAATAATTGATATATATATATATATATATATATATATATATATATATATATATATATATATATATATATATAGGGATTTCATTTTTCACAAAATTATAAGAAGTGTAGTGACATACCTTTGCTTGTGACACTCTCAATTGTTGAATGCAAGATGGAGGATTGTGTGTGGAGATCGTACCTCGACGAGAGTAGTGGTTGGCGCAGTGAGGTCAGCGCGTGTTCCGCTGATCCCCGCCGCTCAGCACTACCGCCGCTGACCGCGCCCCCAGTCGATATTTAAGCGCGCCATGTTCTCGGTTTTAAACTGATCAGCGCGCCCTGGCAACGTAAATATCTGAGCTGGTAATCATATTGCCAAACAGACCGCTAATTCTGCTCACCGGTACACTCGCGCGTTTCAATGTATTTAATTATTACAATTTGTTATTGGTGTTACACTGTGGGGGGTCGAGTGGAAGCTGTTTTTGTTTTGCTTTTACCGGCGCACTACGTTATGCATTTAAATCGAATTACTGCGCTTGTAACAGCAGGAATTAACGAATTTTGGCAATGGTAAATAACAATTACTAATACGACTCACTTTTTTTCCCGAAATTTATTAATTCCGTTATTATTTTCCGGGTGAAATACGATCTAATTAGAGGGAATACCACGTTTGTGTGTGTCTGGCGTTTTGCGAGAGATACAGTAACTGAGAATGCTACCACAGAGCGTCCCTAGTCCCCGATGCACTTGCTATTGTATCAGAATTAAGGTTTCCGAGTTCTTGCTGTCAACTAACAAGAAGTGTAAATAACGGATTTGATTGGTCTCGGATATGTTGTACAGGGACATGTTCTGAGTATGAGGCTATACACGTTTCTAGCGACGGGCCTTGATTTTTGAGAAAATTGATGTTGAACTTCACTGCGCGATGTAAGACACGTAACGTTCGTCATTTTCAAGCGTGGCGCAGCGGTTAAGATCTGCAGCTGCCTCGCAGAAGGTACCGTGTTGGGGTTATCTCCGTGTTTTTCCATTTTTTTAAAAATAAGAATAGTCCCATATTTTTCTATTTTATTTTACAGAGTATCAGCATAGAGTTCTCGCATGAGTTTCAGGACGTGCGATAGCCGCGCGTTTCGCGTATTTCCAGGGTCAAAGTTGCTTCGCAATATCTCTGGATGTAATTGGCGTATTGCGATGCAATCAACGCCATTGTTTATGTGGTTTGTCATGCTATAGATTGCTGATTCAAAAAATAGCGTTTCCATTTAAAAACGCATAAGCTTGTGTTAAAAAACACACAAGCTTTAGTTTTAGAAAGTCAGTCCTAAACCAAGAGCAAATTACAATTCATATAATGATAGTCAAGCATAAACAAAATACTTCCACATTGTACAAAAAACCTTATCTCTAATAATTAACCTGTAACCAAAATCAATCAAAAAACAGGCCGTAGAACGTAATTGTTAGTCCTTTTCAGTATGTGAAAAAATGTCTCGAAAACAATTTTTCAGTCAGTGGAGTATTTTACTTGGAGATTTCTAAAGTTGTTTGACGATCCACCTGAGTAGATCTCACGACTCACAGTTTGTGAACCATTGCAATAGACCACCACCTCACCAATAACTGGGAGTGTGTGAAGGGGAGGCTTCCCTTGTAACAATCTGATGTTGTTGTTGTGGTCTTCAGTTCGCAGACTGGTTTGATGCAGCTCTCCACGCTATCCTGTCCTGTGCAAGCCTCTTCATATAAGAATACGTTAGGCAACCTACATCCTTTTGAATCTGCTTACTGTATTCGTCCCTCGGTCTGCCTGTACGCTTTTTACCCCCACACTTCCTTCTAATGCTAAGATGATGATTCTTTGATGTCTCAGAATGTGTCCCACCAATCTATCTCTTCTCTTACTCAGGATATGCCAGAAACTCCTTTTCTCCCCAATTCTGTTGAGCACCTCCCCATTAGTTACGTGATCTAACCATCTAATTTTCATCATTCGTCTGTAGCACCACATTTTTAAAAAGCTGCTATCATATTTTTGTCTGAACTCCTTATCATCCACGTTTCACTCCCATACAATGCTACACTCCAGACAAATGCTTTCAGAAAGTACTTCCTAACATTTAAATTAATATTGGAAAAGTTTCGCTTCTTTAGAACCGCTTTTCAAAAAATGTTCAAATGTTTGTAAGTCTATCGGACCAAACTGCGTGGTCATCAGCCCGTATCTCACAAACTACTTACACCTAGGTAAACTAACCCAAGGACAAACACACACACCCATGCCCCAGGGAGGACTCGAACCTCCACGGCGAGCAACCGTGCGCTCCGCAGCGAGACGCTTTAGACCGCTCGACTACTCCACCGCGGCGAACCGCTTTTCTTCCCATAGCTAATCTGCATTTTATATCTTCTTTACTTCGGCCATCAGAAGCTATTTTGCTACTTAAATAACAAAACTCATCTATAAATTAATAACATTCAGCAACCAGTTGCTTGCGTTGATTTATTTTGGACGACCGGTTTCGGGCCCTTTTGTCTATTTTAGTATAGTTGCTTAATGAATGTACATGCTAGTAGGAGAATCAACACTAAGTCCAGAGATTACGCAATGAATAACAATCGGCTGCTAACGAAGTATCTATGTTGATTCTCCTACTAGCATGTACATTCATTAAGCAACTATACTAAAATAGACCAGAAGAAGGGCACTCAAGCGCCCGAAACCGGTCGTCCAAAATAAATCATCACAAGCAAGTGGTTGCTAAATTTTATTACTTTATAACCTGAACAGTTGCTGAAATGGATAAAGTACTTCAAAACTCATCTACTACTTTTATTGTCTCAATTGAAACAATCTAATATTTATGTATTCCGCTTGAGATGTCGAAGATCACAAGGGTACGCTTAGTTTTCTTCTTCATTAACCTGATCCCGTTCAGCTCTTTTCCGTTATTCGTGTACCGTGAACGACCCGGAAAGTTGACGACGCAGAGTGGAGGACAGTGTATATTCATATTCGCTATTCACGGCCGCCCCTCCCCCAACACAAACATGGCACACGAGTGGACGGGCCGGGGTGGGGGTTTGCGAATTTGAACCTTTCAGGGGAGCAGTAAGAGGTGGCCGGCCTTTGTAGCGCGTCTGCGGGACGTGTAAGCGCGGCTTGTGCGCAGTTTGTCTCCCGTCTAGCCGCGCACGTGCTGTGCACGTGGATGCGCCGTTTGCCGCTGCCCGCTCCGCCCACACACTGAATGTGCCGCTGCCCTCGCAACAGAACGTATTAAGCGGCACTGCGCCGGGCCACGAGACCCTCCTAAAACGAAAACTTATGAAAGCACGTCACTAATGAGGCTACACGTTGCTCAGTGAATTGGAAGGTGATGAGATGTGAGCCAGGCGACGACGATTCAGTCCTGCTGAATGGCCATGGGCGTGTCTACAAGTGAGAAACGCCCGCTCTCGTCCGTGAGACTAGCACAAGCGAGCGTTAAAACGAGTGAATTCGTAAGCAAGGAGAGAAATTATCGACCTCTCTCAGAGGTGGGTGGCATTGGTGGCAACGAAACCCTATTTTAAATGGGGGTGTTGGGATGAGGGGCATTCGTAAATATTGCTCAATAATGAAACTTTTTACACTCGGTCTGAGAATAAAACAGAAGACGCTGAATTGTTTGAAATAAGAAGTTCAGATTCACAAACTATGTTCATTAATACTTTCTGAAGTGACTATTGTCACCTCCCTGAGCATGTGTGCTGTTGCCTTGTAGCTACAGGATCCGCCGTGAGCCCTGATAAGTTCTGGCCCGCTTCAGACTACGGTAGTAACACTAAAAGTGGGCCTTTGCCATCAGCTTGCCTGCTGAGGGCACAGCCTTGAATTATTTAGAGGGCGGTGACGACGCATGCATGACGTCCCTAGATGTCGCACTACGTTATCACAAAGCGGCATACTCAAATTTCAACCGGTTTCGTTGCTAAGACGTTTCGTACCTTTTCATTTCAACACCCTTCGTAAGTTCAGGCCGTCAGCCACTGCAGTGTCCGTAGTGAGAGGTAAACTCTAAAATTTTGAAATTTCCAACATACTCTTTTAAACTCGGGCATCGAAATATTAAATGCCCCAACAAATTTCGAAACTGAATGTCTCATTCTTCTGTCTCCAACTGCCATACGGCGTTCATAAAGTCTTAATTCCCAATGACCGACCACAGACCATTGTTTGAATAAGTCGCTTTTATCGCATTATGCTACTCGAGGTCGAGGAATGCGCCTAGCTTTAACGGAAGATTCGCAAAAATGCGACAACATTCTGCCGTAGAAACAAACAATAGAGGTCAAAAACACAACGTTTCTAGTTCGAACAGGCCGTAACAACATGCCGCTTACGCCTACGGCTTCTGGACCTCATTACTGATCCCTTAACCTCAGTTCGCTAATTCGTGTCAAATGCTGACTTTGGATGTTTGTAAATTTGAAGAAGCGATAAATAAATTTGTTTTGAGGAAGAAGAGGGAGGAGCAACTCCTAGTCGCAGTGAAACTGAAAATGGACATACAAAGGAAATAAAATTAATAGCAATAAGCAAATCACATTAATACATGTATTAATTAATTCTTCGAGATGTATGAATTTAAATATGTTACTGGAATGGGCATTGTTTAAGTAGGAGTTGAACAGCAGATAAAATTGATTGAATTTCAAAGAGCTGGTGCAGTTCATTTATGTTAATTGTAGCATACACCTACAGTATTCCTCTGCACACAGCTGACTGCAAGCAATGATTTAGTTGCATGAAGAAAATATTAAACAGAAATCAGAAATCTTCTTTCTACGGACAGAGTTACGAAACTTCAAATGATTAATATTGAAGGCCCACCTCGCAATGACTTTCATTTTGAAAAGTCATTCATTGTGTGAATTATGCATAACAATGACATATTGTAGTCTGATATAATGCAATGCAACTTACACAAATCAGTACTCAGCAGTTTAGTGTAGTGAAGATAAGATATGGATGGTGTGGATCTATGGGTGAAAAAAAAAAAAAAAAAAAAAAATTTAAAAAGGTCACTTAGCAAATTACTGTTAACGTCAATCCACTTTTAAAACTCTCAGTAACAGCGTATCGCATAATTGAAACAGTTGCGCAATTTTCACATTTTGCAAAACATAAATTTTGATTTGTGCAGTTTTGCAACATTATTTTATTTATGTTCTTCTGGGTTTGCAGCGTAATATATGTCTTGTACGGACATTTTTATTATATAGTATACCAGAACGCTGCTGTTTACGATCTTTATTAAGATATATACAATTAATCTATAAGCTTATTTCGGCTCCAAGGCCATTTTAAGCACTCTGCAATAAATCATGAAATGCCATTAGCGAATTCATGCGATACTTGTTAATTTATTACATTCTGATTCTTATGCCAATAATTCATCTTTGTCAAAATTGTTGTCAAACATATCTGTTTGATATTTTAGCTAGATTAATTGACCGCGGTGGAGTAGTCGAGCGGTGTAAGGCGCCTCGCTGCGGAGCGCTCGGTTGCTCGCCGTCGGAGGTTCGAGTCCTTCCAGGGTCGTGTGTGTGTTTGTGTGTGTGTGTTGTCCTTAGGTTAGTTTACCTTAGTTTAAGTAGTTCGTAAGCTACGGACTGATCACCACGCAGATTGGTCCGATAGATTTCAAGACTTTTTTTATGCTTAAAATAAAACGATTAAAACGTAAAACATTTTGACCTCCATGTTGGATGATACGTTTAAACTGGTTGAGCTGTTACAATGTTTACACGGCTGACATCTGCCAGTACCACCATTGTAACAACTGCATCAGTTTAAAAAATGTCTTACATGTTTATTTTAAACATCGATAATGTTGTTGTTGTTGTTGTTTATAGGGGCATCGATAATGACCACACAGTGGCTGAAATCTAGATCTGTGAATAAATTAATACTTATGACTGATTGCTGCAAAAATTCCTACAAGAGTGTATTCGAGTTTTTAGACAAGTTGGAATTGTTTTCACACGAATCACCGGAGTACAAATGACAGTGTCAGGGTACCGGCCTGTTGTTCCTCGTGTACGCGGCACTGCGCCGTCTGCATCTGTACGCACGGCTACACCTCGCAACTGTGACGCCGCCGCGCAACGCGCCTGAGGTGAGCTGCAGAGGAAACGGGTGGGAAAGCGGGCGGCGCCGGCTGCTGCGGAGTGGCCGGCATCCCGCGAGGCGGTGGCAGGGGTCAGGTATCTGGCGGCGGCGGCGGAATTCAGAACGGGGCGCGGGGCATGGCTGCGGCGGTGTTTGAGAAGTGGCCGCCGAGGGGCGCCTGCCGGCCGCCGCGGTCGATACAGGGGGGGGGGGGGGGAGGGGGGAGGCTGCGGTCGCCGCGCTGCTCTATAATGTGCCCCACCCTCCCCCGCCTGCGCCTTCCATTACCTTACCAGCCGCCGGAAGTTCGCGGGCGGCGCAAGCATGTCGATACGTCGCACAGCTTATGGCCGGCCGCCTAGACCAGGCGACCGCCTCATACCTGCGTCTCTCTTCTCGTTTTTGGTGTATCGGTGAAACCGCCTGTGAAGTGTTGCGCAGCTCCGAACTCTTATGCCTCACTGTTCAGTTCTATTATAAGATCCCTTCGCTTTCTTCCTCATTTTTATTTATTCATTTATTGACCCACTTTAGGTTACGGTAGTAACACTAAAAGTGCGCTTTTGCGATCGTCTTTTGATAGCTCGAAATTTAAATGAAAATAACGGCTTAACCATTCATCTGACACAAAAACTGAATAACCGAATATGTAGAGGAGAAAATTCTGTACAACTTTGCTCTTTTTTTTTCTTTCTTCGTATCTCATATCGTTTCAGAAATATTTACAAAATAATGGAGTTTTGACACCCTCCATTGAATTAACGAAAACCAGCCGTTCGGAGATGTCACGTCACATTCCTCGCCCAGAACTCTCTCTGGCATACGCCATTTTGCGTTGCGTATTTGATGATTTCCTTATTGTAATTTACACGTTGTCATTTCAAAGCAATGGCGCAATGAAAAATTAACAAAAACACATCGCACTTCGTACGATAAATAATAATCTAGTGTCTAAAAATGCCACATTAGCATCAGTTAACAACGGTCATTAATAGTATGAGATTAAGGAACGCAACTTCTAGTTGTTAGCCATAGCGTAATGGGAAGTGCGTCAGACTGTGACGCTGGTCAGTGGTTCGGAACCCGCCACTACCTTTTTTTTTTTTTTTTTGCCTGAAAGGGTTTCACTCTAATTAATTAATTTTTTATTATTTAGATTACTACGTTGGTCCAAAATGTTTGCAAAAATTTATAAAACTACAAATCTAAAGTGGGCCGTAAAACACGTCAGTGCGATTTTTTTAAATTCACATTACGACAAAGGAAGGAAGTTTAGGGTTTGACGTCATTACAGAGGGAGCACGTGATCGAATAGTTTTGTCAGGGATGGAGAGGAAAATCGGCCGTGCCCTTTGAAAGGAACCATCCCGGCATTTGCCTGAATACGTTTAGGAAATTAAAGAAAACCTAAATTAGAATCGTCGGACCTAGTTGTTAGTCACTGGACTATGCGACGAGAAACCAGTATTTGAACAGTCTCTGTTGGTCTAGTCGGGTCCGGTGGGCTTGGTGTAAAGCGCTCGACTGGAAACTGAACTGTCGCGGCTTCGAAACCCGGCCGACATCGGATTTTCTTCAGTCTGCGCCTTAACTCATCCTTCACCTCTCTACGATGTGAGGAGTCGCCAGAAACGACACGTGGTTCGGATTCCACGTTAAGCTGTAGGTCCCCTTTTCCCGGTTGGATAACTGGGGTAGGTTAGGGACACGCAAGTCGCCGAAGTGGCGTCCAATTGAAAGACTTGCACCAGGCCAATGAGCCACACTAAATTATTATTATTATTATTATATCCATACTTACGTTGTCTTTGCCTTCGTGAAATATTGGGGAGGGGGGAGGGCGAGCGAGGGGATAGCACTGTTTGCCTTTCGATTCTGATTGAACATACGATAATACCATATAGATGAATTTATTTTTTATAGAAATAAACGTACAGTAGTTTACGCGTAAGAAGATATAACTTCAAAAAAAGCTTATTAATAAAATCCTCAAAGCTTCATATTGCACTTACGATACTTCGAGGTACAGATATTTGCTTCAACTGCTCGTTTCTGCGCGATAAATACCCTTTTTCAATCAAAGGAGTTACAGGGGGGGAAAAAGGTAAAAAGAGAACATACGCCATAAACGAGTGAAATTAAGCAAAGTAGACTACTTGTCATGTTGCACTATCGCTTATTTAAGATACTATTGTAATGGTAAACAACGAAGCATTTGAACAAGATAGTGAACATCGGCTTTCCACAACTTACTATGTATATGAAGTATATATATGTGGCGTTTGTTCTTTCGGACATGTCAGGCAGTTATTATCTATTCATATTTACGGAATGTACGACATTAACTGCGAAAATGAGTAAATCTGAAAATGTGTACCCACTCGGGAATCTAACCCGGGTCCCCTGCTTTGTAGGCAGTTGCAATGACCACTACACCACTGAGGACACAGTGGTCACCAGACCTGCACAGATTACCTAAGCACGCCTCCCGTCAGATACAAATTTTCAACTTGACCTAGCCCACTACCGATCAAACTCGTAGTTTTGTAAACTGATTCCCGTAACAGTAAGGGCCTAGTAGTGCCTCCGTGCAGAAGAAAGGGTGAAGTTGAGAATTTGGATCTGTAGTGGTCAGCGCAATTGCCTAGAAAGCCGGAGACCCGGGTTTACAGATTTTCGCAGTTAATGTCCTACGTTTCGTGAATATGAATCTTTATGAACGCTTAGAAATTTGAACTGCTTAGTTTCGCTTATGTGCCCATTCTGTAAAGTAAATAAAGGTTAGTTATTGTTGAACTGTGTTCTAAAAATTGTTACGACTGTGTCTTTCGTACTATGATTCAGCATCAATTTATTTTTTACAGCCGGCCGCCGTGGCCGAGGGGACTGAGGCGCTCCAGTCACGGTCTGCACGGCCACTACGGTAGGGGGTTCGAATCCCCCCCTCGGGCATGGATATTTGTGCCGTCTTTAGTATTAGCTAGTTAGTAAGTAGTTTGTAAGTTTAGGGACTGATGACCCCGTAGTTAAGTCCCTTAAGCTTAACAACATTTGAACATTTTTCATGGACTCGTATATCTGTAACTGCAACTGCTCTTCATTATTTGCTTCGTGAGATAATCGAAACCCGTTGAAATGTGTCGACCTTTAGCTAAATACTTTGCCTTCGATCTGCCCTCCTTCTTTTTTTAATTCCGAGAAAGCTGAGCCCAGAAGCACGGTAACGTACCGTTGCGGTTTACGCCCTTAAAGTACCAAGTAGCAAGTGCACTGGAATTAAGCAGTGCGGACGCACTTCCCTCACGGCAGACCTCGGCAAAGTGCGTGCATACCGTCGAGAGAATGCCGCGGTCACGCATTCCTCGCGTGATTCATTCTCCGGCTCGGAAATTTCTCATGTTTGCCGGCTCGGAGGAAATTATCGCTCTTAACGGAAAACTCGGTCGCGAATTAAGGGCCCCGTGGCCGGCCGGCAGAAGCGGCGGAGGAGGTGGAGGGAGTCATTAGCGTAGATTTACGTCCGCAATTAGCAGGGCACGTGGCGCGCCCGAGGTCTGCGGCCACCGCGGCCGACGGCCACACGCGTGGGCGGGGCACAGTTACTGAGTGTGGCCAGTGATACCGCTGCTGATTGCTGGCGGGACCAGGACGCCATGTTTTTACCAAACTTCGCGGGCTTCCTATATGTGTCATTAGCTACAGTGTGTCTTTCTGTACTACAGAATATGCTTTTGATAGCATTTCACTGTACATGTATTTACAGGTTGTTATTACGGTAGGCACTATAGCACTTTTCCACGTCTTCTGTCAGTTCCGGTTACGTAAATTAACTTACATCAGTAAACATGCTATTGGTCGGTCTGTGGCGATAAGTTGTAGAACTTTGGTACAATTTTTGAGATTATATGTTGTTTTGAAGTGATTTACTGACAAGTAGATCACATGGGTATATGGTACGTACAGTTACCAGATGTCCGTTTGCAGAAAAGAGGACATTTCTAGATTCATAAAAGAACCTCCCTCTCTCTCACTCACTCTCTCTCTCTCTCTCTCTCTCTCTCTTTCTCTCTCTCTATCTCTCTCTCTCTCTCTCTCTCTCTCTCTTGTATTGATAACCCAAGTACTAGTGATGTCTCTACTGTATTATCAGATTCTTGTTTCTAATACATCTTACGCATCTTACGAAATGTGTTCATTTTCTTACAAATTAAAAAGCATGAAATGAAGAGACCTTTAGAATGAATTACGGGACTACATAGCAGTGAAAACCTGACATTCATCACTTCACCACTTGTAATTACGGTCTTAAGTGCTGAACTTTTTTTCCATACTTTGCCGATCACCCCTGTTTTCACCTAAAAGTTTTTACGATGCATCATTTACGGAAACCATAGTACTGTTGACTGTAAAATCATCACGAATAAAGTAACTGTAAAAATTATCTAAGCGTTCCTTGATATAGTTATGTTCCCATTTCGGATCCGATCGACGTGACTATATACATGATTAGCATCCAGGTTCTAGTGAGTAAATCAAATATGTAAGGCCTAGATGAAAAAAGCAACGAATAAAATAAAAAGTTTATTTACCTAAACAGTCAAATGGTGAAACGGCAATGGTGACTGTGGCAACTGACTTTATTTGTATGAATTTTTGAACAAGGTTTTAACTTATGTATAACGAACATTGCACTAGCTTTTGATCTTTTATTTTTGGGTGTCACACAACACTCCCACCAGAGAAAGGAGGGGAAAGTTTCAAATTATACTATGTGTATTACACTGTCTAGCATCGTTGCAGACGTATGTTTGTAACTGGCCACCTTGAAGCTCGTATTCCGCAACAGTTGCCACGCCAATTATTTCAGTTGTTACGAAGTAGCTTCACCTTAGAGCAGCACGGCAGAGAAAAGAGAGAAAAAAATAATATTGCTTCAAAAAAGGTTGAATTCTCTAGAGTTAGTGATTGTGGAAGTTCAGAGAGTTATATTTACGCACTTTCAAGTTGAAGCCGTTGCACAACGCAAAAAAAGAGGACATTTCCTCATTTTGTTAAAAACCCGGCCGGACCATTTTTAGGGTCCTAAAAAGAGGACATTTCCGGGTAAAAGAGGACGTCTGGTAACCCTAAGGGTACGTGAAGTTCAGAACTTAAATAACAATCATCCGAAGCTATTCCACGCAACTCTCAAAAATTACCGAGAAAATCGACTTTGAAATTTAGCAAGTACATATAAGTACCAATAATTAAGAGTTGCAGCAATTGTCGGTTTAGCTCAGGTGGTACCGTTCTGGCCTAACAACCGTAGGGTCGGTGGTTCGAATCGCAGGTCACAGGTATTTAATTTTTTCTTTTTGTTTTTTGTCGTTGTGTTCGAATACTCGCCAACGGCCGTATCACAGTGGATGCACCGGTTCCCGTTAGATCACCGACGTTAAGCATTGTTAGGCTTGGCTCACACTTGGATGGGTTACCGTCTGGGTCTGCCGAGTGCTGTTGGCAAGCGGGCTGCTCTCAGCCCTTGTGAGGTCAACTGAGGAGCTGCTTGATTGAGAAGCAGCGGCTCTGGTCACGAAGACTGACATAACGGCCGGGAGTGCGGGGCGCTGATCACGCCCCCCTCCATACCGCATCTGTTGACGCCTTCGGGCAGAGGATGACACGGCGGCCGGTCAGTACCCAGTGGGCCCCCCGAGGCCAGTAGGATGGAGTTTACATTTTACAGTTCGAATACTTACAGACTTTCATCTGTAATGGTAATTTTTACGAAAAATATCGTACTTTTGTTTATGCTTATTTTTCTATATTCTATAAAAGGTTGTTAATAATGATGGTTACAATCAAAAAATGTACCGTAACAAGTTACAATTTTTGAGAGTATTGTCTTCACTATTAGTTTACGATGGTTGTCTTTCAGAGTTCATTTTGTGAAGAACTACGACGCTGTTGGAAAGTCTTAACCTTAGCTACTAATGGCTTTCCAAGAAGCTAACCTACTTAACGATCGTTTTAAGTGAAGAGTCAGTTTTCTGCTAGTCTACATACACATAAAAACTGACACAACACGTGGAATTAAAGATGCCAAAAGATTTTATATAACTGATTTTGGAATAGTGTGAATTTGTTTACATGCTCCATTATAGAATATACAAAATTACGAACAAAAAATTACGTCTATCAAAAATTACCATTACACATGAAAATTCTGTAAGTATTCAAACACAAGAGAGGAAAAAAATCTGTTTCGGCGGGATTCGAACTACCGACCCTACTGTTGCAACTCCAGCTCGCTGCCACCTGAGTTATACCGGCATTTGGTACAATGTTTTAATTATTGGTAGTAGATTTTCTCGTGAATTTTTGACAGTTACGTCGACTGTCTTTTGGCTTATTCTTATTTAAGTTATGAACTTCACGTACACTAAATAAATAAAATTCTAAAATCCGGTACACATGTGGTATCCTTGTGAGTGTAGCTAATAATGTGCATTACGCAATCATTACGGACAATCAATATAAATGCCTGGTTGTTCCGCTATTGACTGTAAACTCCGAAGTGAAGGTGCCTATACGATGCTTGTGTTCCAAAGGAACAAAGAAGCAGTGGGTGGAGAAAGAGAAGCAAGATGATACGAATCGTACAGATGACTTCTGATTGTTCTGTGGCGTTAGGGGGGGGGGGTGTGAACTGAATTCGTAATTTGAAGGTAGTGACTTAGAAACCGATAAATGGCAACAAATGTTTCTACCAGTTTTCCAGGTTTCAGTTAATTTCCAGATTTTTTTTTTTTTTTTTTTTTTTTTTTTTTTTTTTTTTTTTTTTTTTTTTTACACGTCATGTTACAACAATACTTTTAAACATTGCTATGGAAAACTAAGTCAGTTCATGTTCCACTGACTGGCATCTTGCCCTTGACTGTGTATGTTTGGCTATTTACGATCTTATAATTGGTTACGGTATGTAACATGGAGCCGGCCGCGGTGGCCGAGGGGACTGAGGCGCTCCAGTCACAGTCTGCACGGCCACTACGGTCGGGGGTTCGAATCCCCCCTTGGGCATGGATATTTGTGCCGTCCTAGTTCGTAAGTAGTTCATAAGTAGTTTGTAAGTTTAGGGACTGATGACACCGTAGTTAAGTCCCAAAAACTATACAAACATTTGAACATTTTGTAACATGAAAAATTGAAGGGGGGGGTGGTACTATGGAGTCGTTGTGGATATTCAGTTGCCAATCTTGAGTTAGTTTCAGTTGTTTCATGAAAGTCTTGATATTTTTCCGATTTTGTATACTACATTGTTCCTAAGTATGATGTTTTTGCATTTCCCAGTGTAGGAAAAATAACATCGACATGAACACACTTAATATGTATTACTTGGGGGGCGGAAAGGGATAATAGTGTACTAATTTCAACGATAGATATCCGACAGAAAAATATGAAATCTTGAGATACATCATAAAAAACCCTCTTTTTCTTATTCATCAACTGTCAAATAGCGATGTTAGCAGAACATCGTAATATATGGGTATAACATTCAGCAGATAGAGACAGTGCATGACGAAACTTCAATTTTCTTACAAATTATTCTGATTACATATTTTTTCCTTAACCCTTAGCTACACGCGCCGCTGAAACTTACGCCAATACACGCGCGCGGCACTCCGTGCCGCAGTTCCATTTCCTACCATCATTCCACATTGTATTTGTAAAATATTTATTGAACAATAAAATTTAAGTAGTACAACTGTTACAAATGACTCAAGATGCCAAAAATAATACTTAAGTGAAAATTTGACTAGAAATGTGTAAAAAACCACACTACCTAAAAAGTAAACATAAAAAATAGACTTAGAATAAGGTATGATGTAAAAAAACAGTGTGCATCCTTAAGACATACTGAATTGTTCCAAAGTATTGTCATATTGAATAAGAATTTTAATATTTCAGATATAACTCATTATTTATGACTAGGAACAAGGTTGCATAAAAACATAGCGATGAACAAATATTGAGAAAAAAATGTTTTTGAATATATCGTTCAGTTTCAGTTGCTGTGGTGAAAAGTAATTTCGACTGTGGTATAAAGGCCTGCCCAAAAATACTTGAAATTCACTTGACAGTTCCGAGTTTATTGGCCTTCGTCCCGTGACTGTTCACTCCCGTTGGAATAGTCATCTTGAATAATTCTCTCTTCTTCGTCACTTTCGTCTAAAAAAATCAAAGTTATCCTCTTGTTCGAATCTGCCTTCTCGCTCTTCATCAGAGAGCTCTTAGAAGCTCCACAATCTCTTCTGCCGTAGCATAACGGCTAGAACTGAAAATTGGGAAATGAGGGAATAATGACAGGAAGAGTAAACCAAATAAACGACGTACTTCAATAGAACAATTAGATGAATTAAGAAAAAATTAGTTTATTTTTGTAATAGAAGTAATAATAATTATTCATTTGTAAATGTGTAGTACTAAAAAAGCAACGAAGTAGTAAAAAAAAATACATCATCGTATATTATAAATTTCATTGTAGAACAGCAACACACGCAAGCGGTACGGGGTGCCGCACACAGTAGAAACAAATACACGCAACCGGTACGGAGTGTCGCAGCGACGCAGTTTCTCAGTTAAGGGCTTGCAGCCAAGTAGCTGTAAACCACAGATGCACGGACGGAGTCATGTTGGAATCACGTAGAAACCCTTGATGCGGGAATACATGGAAGCTCAACCTCAAACCTCTCATTATGGCTGCCAAAACTCAGAAATACGCAGATTGCGGCACGGAGTGCTGCCAAGCGTGTAGCTAGGGGTTAATGAATACGTTTTTACATTGTGATGAATCATCCCAAAAATGATGCCACATCATAGAAGTGAATGAAAACAGGTAAAGCGAGGTAATTTACTGAGATGTTTATCACCAAAACATCACGCCAGTGGCGCGTGCAGCGTCCCTGTTTAATTGAGCAGAGTCCCTGGAGATGTTGTTAGGCAGATAGAGACATTGATCTGCCCCGGTATCGCACAATAGATGTGGGCTGGCAGATACCGCCTCGGCACGCTATTCCGGCAAGAGGCGCCCTCGCGCTGAGCCGCGGTTTTAATCCGGCGGCCGGTGTAATTGGTGAAATAAATACAGGCCGTATCTCCCCATCTGCAGGCTAATTGGGATCGCGCCCGTCTTGCGGCGCTCCATTCCGCAGGTACCGCACGCCAGCGCTTTGACAATTCCCAGGCCTCTCTGTCTCGCACCGATGTTTTATCTGCAGCGCTCAACGTGCTGGCAGTCCTCTCTGACCGTTAGCGTGGCAGCTTTTGTTACCGACAGGAGTGCTTGTTAATTTCGAGTGGGAGCTGCTCGTCGTAGTGGCAGCGAATGATTAACTGGGCTTCATCAGAACTGTAATTCTCTGCAGAGTTCGAACATCACTGCGGAAGAGAAGAGCGAATTAGTTTATTGCCGTAAGATCTACTTCCTTTTCTTTGTAGTTTCCACTCTCGTTCCTTCACGTCTGGCAAAAGTTCGCTGCTAATCTAAAGCCGCGATCTTTCTAATGCTCCTGCAGCACACTCCATGAAGGCTTGCTTTTGTTCTTGCTCTTTCTCGCCCCCCCCCCCTCCTTCAAAGTTCACTTTACTGCGTGTTCCTTCACAGTTTTCTTTCCCCGATTCCTTTGTCTTCCTCTATTTCCTGTACGGTGATGACAAAACGAGTGTCTGACTTTCGAAGTTTCCTGTAGCTTCAGTTAAACGGAAGGCTGGATGTGTTCAAAATGTTTGTTAAGCTTAAGGGACTTAACTACGGGATTATCAGTCCCTAAACTTAAAAACTACTTATGAACTACTTACGAACTAGGACGGCAGAAATATCCATGCCCGAAGGGGGATTCGAACCCCCGACCGTAGTGGCCGTGCAGACCGTGACTGGAGCGCCTCAGTCCCCTCGGCCACCGCGACCGGCGCTGGATGTGTTATTGCGATGAAGATTCCCTATTTCGTCCATAAGAGTTATCAACAAATTTCCCAGTTTATAGAAACTTGTGATAAATGTCTTTCTGGTACCTTAAATAACTAGTGTATTTGTTTGAACAACGTTTTTCAAAGGTTTAAACCTGAACCATTGGATATATTTATAGGTATTACGGCATGTGTACAACTGTCGCAAATGAGGGGCAATCTGTATAGTTCCTAATAGAGGGAAAAAATAAGAAAGCTTCACGTCTTGACTCTGTGGAGGTCGTTAATACTGAACGTAAATGCAAATATAAGAAAAAAATTTATGTAATCCAGGTGACGTTGCTGACTGGCGTGTGTGCCCGATACTTCGACAGTATCATACCTGTTATAAAATCTGCAGGTCGAATAATCAGGAAGTCTGGTAAACATATTAGACACACGCAAAATATTTCTCAGTGCTTGACATATTAAAACAGTGTAATGAATAAAACTCTGATTCGAGTCTTCACCTTTTACCGAATGTATGCTACAATTTTAACCATCTAACTACGAATCATGATTTCGTCTCCCAACTCTCCTTCCTAAATTATTTAGCCATATCCTTTTTAGGACTTATGGTATATATTCTGCGTGGTGCTTTGTGTGTCTAAAAAAAAATAAAAAATAAAAAAAAAAAATAAAAAAATAAAACTTTAAACTGCTCTAGAGATTGTTAAAAAGGAGCGTCGTTCATTAGCCGAAGACAGCTAGTTTGATTAACTTTCAACATACTTTTTTATATTTACATAATGCTTTGCAAGGCAACTAACCGTTAGGTAACTATGAAAGGTGAAACCTGCACAGATTCACATCATCAAAATTATAACCATAATAACTGTGCAAAACGAAAATATCTCAAAATTGAGAAAAACACATGAAGAAACAACGACGCGATAATTTACTATCGATGCAGTCACCAGCAATAATATTTCCACGCCGGCCGCGGTGGCCGAGGGGACTGAGGCGCTCCAGTCACGGTCTGCACGGCCACTACGGACGGGGGTTCGAAACCCCACTCGGGCATGGATATTTGTGCCGTCCTTAGGATTAGCTAGTTCATAAGTAGTTTGTAAGTTTATGGACTGATGACCCCGTAGTTAAGTCCCATAGACTCTACAAACAAACATTTTGAATGTTTCCACTGTCAACCGTTGAGGGACTCGGTAATCCATAATGAATGTGACCATATTTATACCACATCCCTGCCAGTTACGGCCGTTTTACGGTTCCCACCTTTTTCTCAGCATTCCAGAACTACTTTAATTTCTCATTTGTAGTTCTTTGACTTGATATCTCCCTAGATCCATTATTTGTAGATATTCATTCCATTTTTTTTTTCAAACTCAAAATTCTCATCTGAGTTCTAATATCTTGATTTTGTATTTTATCCATCCTTATAAGTCTCCTCATTGCTTTGAGAAATCTCATTTTACACTTCAGATCTTGTAGAATTAATAAAATTTTAATAATATATATTCTAATTCAACCACTACAGTTAAGTGCTGTTCCTTCTTGAACAGAATAGAAACTGTGCGTCATGTTTTACAGTAAGAGCTGTTCTGAGACGGGTGCAGATAGGTGTATTTAATTGCTATCAGATACTTGTTATTGTCGGACCTTTACACATATCTCATCTTAGCTTTAACTTTCACTTTTTTATTGAGCTAAAGCCACAGCTGCAACGCCGGAATGTTCACGATCGAAAATGTGAAATCCTCAGTCACGGAACGTGCTTTCCCTCGCCTTCTATCATTTCTCTCTCTCTGTCTCATCCGTAAAAAAGTCTGCGTGATAACCTGAGCTACTTGGCATTTATTTGCCTCGAGACATTCAAGTGAAAGCAACACGGCGCAGATCGGGTGGTTGAGGTGAGCCACACAGGAAGAATCTGACACTTTCTGTTAACGATCATTCAGCCGTTTACATCAACAGTGATTGCGTCTGATCAGTTTAGCACACCTGTTCAGATTAAAGTAATGTTAATTCCCTTTCTCGATTATCCAATTAAAATACAGAACCGGACGTAACAGATACCATAATTCGCTTCTGCGCCTGAGTACATCAAGTCTTGACGCAGAAAGTGCCAACATTAATGGACGCCAGGACCTTGTAAAAGAGAAGAAATGTGGGAAGCAGGAATATATAATATATTAACTTACAGCACTACTGTTCGATGTCCTCCTGACAACACAATGAATCACGCGCGCCTTGCCATGGATTGTGCAGCCACGCCCCGACGGAGGTTAGAGTCCTCCATAGGGCATAACATAAGTTTAAGTAGTTTGTGAGTGTATGGATCGATGACCTTAGGAGTTCAGTCCCTTAGGATTTCAAATATTTGAAGATTTGAATCAAACGCCATATGGATATCTACTTGTAACTTCGAATAGTTTCAATTGCATCGAAGTTATCCGTCACTTGCAACCGAAGGCCGTGTCTAACAAATAATTTATCGTGCCAAATTAGTTTTTTTCAGCCATATTGCAGAATATGCTTCGTTCTCTACAAATGTGAGATTATTATGTCTCTGAGCTCGATGAGCTAAAATGTGGAATGCAATCAGATAATCTTGAAAGTTCAATAAGAGAATCTTCAAAGCTAGTTACAATTATATGCTCGGTTCATAATTATTTCTATATCATTAACCTTCTCTCGAAAGTAGTAGCAAATGAGGTACCCATCATCCTCCTAGAATATCTATTCGCCGTGTAATCGACTTGCACCTGGATAGTCTTATATCTTATTGGAGATACGATGCTTTCCTTAATACTAAATTAACTAACTTTATTACCAACAAGACTCGAGGCCAGAACATTTGTAACTTCGTAATTCGCTTTAACTGTTTTGAAAAACTTAAAATAATTCAATTTGAGAGACATTCATTGCTTTTCCAGAGAGCGCAACTTGGAAATTGTATTACTCTGCAAGCGGAAAGAGGATGTTCAAGTCGATCTTAGAATTTGCTGCAATCGTAGATGGGAAAAAGGAAGTAAGTTCACACAGTGGTATCATTTTGTTAGTAGAGAGAAGGAAGTAGTGAATGGAAGGCAACAGTAAATGACCAAGTAACAGAACAGTATCGTATGGCAACAACATTATCGGCGTTTTAAATCCGCTGTTGGACCATTATTTCTGCCTACAATATCTGTGCTAACTAAGAGGATTCTTTCTTACCATTACCTAGAATGAACAGTATCTAGTATTTTTTTTCTTCTTCTCAGAATAAAACAATATGCTATTAAGTCCTAAATACTTGCGCGCGACCGCGGAAATTATATTCTTTGTTTGAAATCGATTACTGGGTTGTATATTTCAAAGGTAACGGAAATAATTTAATCTATGAGTGCCGACTTGCAGGGACTGAGTTATTCAAAAGGACCGGCTACTTAATTTTGAATAAATCCTTTTCTATTGGTTTTATGCAGACTATTACATTATTAATAGTGCTCTGCAGAATCACAAAACAGACCATTTCGATACCATAATAAATGAAAGCACCGTAAAAAAGAAATAAAATTCTATGCAGCAGAGCATTATCGTCTAAACGACAGTGGCATAAGGGTACTAAGTTCTGGTTGCGTAGTTAAGGAAATGTTAAGCGGTATGTTAAAAGCATGCTGTTTCTTAAAACATGATTAGTAATTACTGACCCAATTGCTAACGACGTTTTGGTTTATCGAATATTCCACATACATCACGATACACTAGTGAAAGAAGTTAATAGAAAGCTGCAACTGATGTTTTTGTGAAGGGAGAGTGTAAGTAACATTCTATTACAGTATCTGTTTATGTACTACGTAGTCTCCGTTGAAAAATTTTATATACGGTTACCTTACATCACTATTTTAAACTGAATATCAACACTTCTTTTTGCCCCATAGTGTTAAAAATACTAAGGCATGTCAGATTTTATTAGAACAGCAAACACGTGATCTTTTTCGTAGCAAAATGTCTCATTAAAAGCAAGAAATCGGTGTTGGTGTTACAGGCTAGTACTCATAAATTCGTTTTTAATGCTATTAAAAATTCTGCGATTTATTTCGTCACCTTCCGAACACCCGTGATCCAAGCTAAGAATTAAGACCACGAACGAGAATGTAAATATCATTTTATTAATACGTAGTGGAGTTTGGTTGCTGTGCGATACGTACCACTTGATATATACGGCTCCATTAACAACAAGAGCCCTACCGAACTACGGTATCAGCAATCGAACGAAAATATGTTAATGACTAGCAACGAACTTCATACATACTTCCAAACCTTCACGAACGTTGTACGCTGACACACAACATAAATTTATTAAAAGTAAAGAATATATCGTTTTCTATATTTTCGCTATTCATAGGGATAAATGTAAATAAAAGGTAAAATTAAAAAAAATTAAAAAACTGCTTCCCAAACACTCTCTTTATGAATTGAACATGGCGTGCTCATTAATTCGACCGCCAGATAGTTTATTTGTAGCCCTAACAATTAAACTGCATTACAGCGTAAAGCAAGTAAAGTGAAAAAAACATAAAAAGTAGTTTTTCGTGCACTCTTAGCAACTGTAAAATTTGTTGTTAAACGAGTTGCATTATTTTATTTCGTCCAGTTTCGTGCACTTAGTATCATTCAGACGTATATACGTTACCATAGGGGTTCCGTCCAAGCAAGGTGGAAGAGGTGAAAAGACATTCCACCATGCTTGCACGAAACACATTAGGTCACTTATAACCTTCTGAATCAGGGCACTGACTGGACGAAACTGGACGAATCTTTACCAGGTCTAGCATCGACTTTGGATTTCTTCATCAGAAGAAATAATAATAAAGAATATATGATATGACACTTGAGCAATAAGAGCCCTTGTGAATCAAAATTAAGACAGGAAGAGTCATAATATAAAATACATTAATGCATCACTGGATGCCACTAAGCCGCGCGGTCTAAGGCATCATGTGTCGCATTGCGCAGGCGATCTCGCCGAAGATTCGAGTCCTCTTTCGGGTAAGGGTGTGTTGTGCTTAGCGTGAGTTAGTTTTAGTAGTTTGTAAGCCTGAGGACTGATAACCACAATAGTTAAGTCCCGTTGATTTACAAACATTTGAACTTTTCTTTATGCTTCCGTGGCATAATACAACTCTTGCAGCCGTTAGTGGGATGCCGCATTTGTTTTATATAATTGTAACTATCAATGTCTAGTGGATTAATATATTTTATACTATGAGTATCTTATGTTAACACGACTTATGCTATCATTGTTTTAAATTTCTTCTGATGAAGACATCCATAGTTGATGTCGAAACCTGGTAAAGTTTATACTATTCTACTACGCTACTTCTGGCCTGTTTAATTTTCGTGGAATGATCATCAGGAATAGTTGTTTGTTCATATGAAATCAAATCAAATGTTCAAATGGTTGTTAACCTAAAGGGGCCAAACTGAGGTCATTTTTCCCTAAATTTACAAAGTACTTACGCTAAGAAGAACACACACACACACACACATGCGCACCCTCCGGCGAAGTGACCACACAATCTGTGGCAAGGCACCTTACATCACACAGCCATTCCCGCGCGTCTGTACTGAACCACTAATCTATTAAATATAATATTTTCATATCTTTTTCTATACTTCTGTGCGATTTTTGCCCGAGATATGTATAAATTGGCACATCATATACTGTTTACAAGAATGCTAAAAAAGTATTGAGCTGTCAGCTTACCCCTAACAAGCTGGCAGCACGCCATGTAATCTAGCTCGGCGGGTCAGCCGCTTCAGTCGCTAGAAGGCGTTATACCGCGATAAACACGCTATTGTAAATAAACATTGTCGAGCCTAATGTGGACCTTCTCCTACAGAGGTCGCAGCGTAGCTGAGAGTCAGAGAAGTATTCCTGGCCAACAATCGCCTTTTAGGGACGAGCCAGGCGACCTGCCAGTCAGTCTCGTATCCACCAAGCAAACGATAGCCTCTTCGAAGACTCCGAAGAAGAGGAAGCCCACTACAGAAGAAGTCACTTAAGACTTTTCGACGCCGTACCGAAAAACCACTCCAACTGCTCCAACGGACTTAACGTAATCACCTTCGAAGTAGCGACCATTGTAATTAGTGTAAAAGAAGTTTAGTTGTAATAAATTAGTTCTTCAAGAAGAAGATTGTGTTCACAATAAGTATGGCTTATATTAATATAAAAATACGGTACCAGGTTATCAGACTCTATAACTAAAAGACAAAGTCCTGATACAAATTTAATCCAATATCATGGTTTCGAATGACCTAGAAAGAAAATGGCATGGCTAGAGTTTCTTTGACGCTGGTCGTCCTAAATAACATCATGAGCCAGACGACACTGATGAAAAACAATGAAAGACGGAATACCATTATTGCAGTCCTCTAATGGAACGTCGCAGACAGTGGACACAACAGTAAAAATCTGCGTCCCGGCTAGGAAATGAAATTACTGGTAGCTTACAAAAGCGGAAAAAAAGAGAATAAAGCAGAGTGGTAGGGGAGGGCAGTTGTGCGAACGGACTGCTATGAGTAATGGCCCCGGGGACCATTTTTTAGCCGCGCGGCGTTGCAAGACGGGGAGAAAGCGCGGCGAGATGCGGGGATACATCACGGCTGTTTCCAAACGTCGCCGCAACGAGGTTATCTGGCCGCCTGCTGCCCGACTGTCTGTCGGCTAAACGCGTGTAGGCCGGGAAATACGCTGCAGGCTGTGGCAAGTGGTGAGAAACAGGAGAGCGAACGCCAACTACACTACGTCGCGGAAAAACAGGAAACGGAAGTTTCACGGGTTGGGAGGATATGCAGTGGCGCAGCCAGCATTTGGTTCTGGGGGGAGGGAGGGGGGAGCGTAAATTTTACAAATGAAGCGTGACTTAGTTTTACACTTTTTTTTATAACTTAACCAATTATACTACGAAAACAATTGCACAAGAAATGAAATGAGTAGGCTCGCATTAATTGGAAAGTGGAAGAGGAGCAACGTGGTGGAAATGGACTGTATATAATTAGCTCGTAAAAAATTAAGCAGGTTCTATGTTACTAGCCAGAAAAAGAAAATTTTCCGGTTTAATTAACATGCGACTCTGTGTAAAAATTCAACTGAAAAAAAAAAAAACGCTATTGGTGTTCATAACATTCCTGTCTGTGGTTCCGCTGACCTGCTAAGCAGCGTGTCGCTGCATGTGAACAATCGGCTGGTAACTATCAGGCCGGCCGCGGTGGCCGAGGGGACTGAGGCGCTCCAGTCACGGTCTGCACGGCCACTACGGTTGGGGGTTCGAATCCCCCCTCGGGCATGGATATTTGTGCCGTCCTTAGTTGTAGTAGTTTGTAAGTTTAGGGACTGATGACCCCGTAGTTAAGTCCCATAGACTCTACATACAAACAAACGGTAACTATCAGGGTTGCCAACTTGGGGGTTTTTCCCCCAGATTTAGGGAGGGGGAGGATTTTTTCAGGGTTGAATTTTTGGGGAAAGAAATGTTCGGGGGAAAAAGAATCGTCGGCGGGATTTTTAGGGAAGGAAGAGAATTTATTTATTTATTTATTTTTGCATCAGATGTGTGTGTAGCAATCCCAAGATGTGTTGCCGTAGTGATTGCAGATGTTCATTGCCAACCGTGCAGCGTACTGGCAGCCTTTGTTGATTACATTGTCGCTGTTTTAATTGTTTCTTCAGTTCATGTTGCCTGCACTGTTTACTTACACTCCATCCTGTCGCTCAACAATACGAAGTTTTTTTCTCTCTAGTAGTTAATGGACTGGTATTTTCCGAGGACACTGCACTGAAATACCGCTAAGACACGTGATTTGATCGGCAATTTAGTGCGTCAGCTATCATTGTGTTGTATTGGTGATCCATCATTATTTTTACTTGAATGACCAACTCGAATTGTGATGTAAATGCATTGTTTTATTGGTCAAAATGGCTACCAAAATAAAAGTATGTACAAAAGTATGCGAAGATCTGGGAATTGGATCCTTTGCTGAAAGGTATGATTGTAATTATTTCTTATCATGAGCTGTCTTTCGGTATTGCACCCCTAAGTTCGTGCCTGTGGGCATGGCTCAAACGGAAAGTAATAAATCTGAAAAGAATGTTAGTGAGAACACACAATGAGCTATTGAAAGAGAGGGAGAGAGTAATTTTTTTTTTTTTTTTTTTTTTTTTTTTTTTTAGGAAAAAAACAGTTTCTACTGAAAAACAATCGAAGTCATGTGCATGTAGTGCTTCGAATTTCCTGAGCAAAAAACAAAAGTTGATCATAGTCACTATGCTCAGTTTTGTGTCCCAACTTCGTCGCCGCTTTTGTGTCCCAACCTCGTCGTAGGTGTCGTTGGCCGGGTGGATGAGACCGACACAGGAATATAGATAGCACGCTGGTGCAGGTACGGAGGGGAGCAGCCAGAAACTATAACACTAGAGTAAATTAGAAAGAGATATATATTGCACAGAATGTAACAATACTTAACTTTTACATAGTACTGCAGAATGTTGATACATAGTTGTTAGAGGCCTGCCTAGTGCCTGTACGATAGCAAAGTCTTCAATGGTGCCTATCTGATTACGAAGGTCCTAACTGGTTGCTATCTCCGTCCGAAGTGGCCGATGTCCTTCAGTGGTGGCCACGAGCGGCGTTGTCGCAGAGGGCGCTCGTGGCTGTCGTCGTGAGAACGCCGCGCCGTGCGTGCATGGCGGCGCGCGGCGAAAGTAAGTGGCGCGCACTTTGTACTTGTGCGACACCACACTCAGGAAGTGCCAAACAATCCCAACCGGTATGCGATATAATGATGAGTTTATTTTGGAAAGCTTGCTTCTCAAAATTAAATCACCTAAGGGGTAGAAGCATTGTCGAAGGCACGACTTACTTCCTCTGCCTTCTGAAGATCATTTGAGAAAGCTCTGCAAGGGATTTAAATGCTCATATGGCGTCAACACACATGTCATAAATGCTATTAGAGAAGTATTTAAAAACGAACAGGATATAGAGCTATTTTTAACATCGTAGGTGTATTTTATTTGCTTATTATACATGACCAGATATTCGTAATTGCCTTAAAGGATGTCAACGTTTCATATTTTCAATGCAGATGGCATAATTCCCTTATCTTGTCCCTATCTTGTCAAATACAGCGTTTTAAAATTGTGTAAGATCCGAGTGTTGTATATACGGAAACGTTCCTCTCCCAGCGGTTACCGACGGTGGAGCCACCTAGCGGCAGGCCCACGTAAACTTGTCGAGTACCTACACTTCTTCTAGACGCTATGCTATTACTAAATAATCATTGCACAATGTCAATTAAAATTTACCGCTTCAGTGTTACAGAAAGTCAAGATTAATAATATAAAATATTAATCCATTAAAAGAGAAAAATGTGTCAATTTAGATTAAAAAATAAATAAATTGTTCTCGGCCAGCGTATCTACCTGCAGAAATGGCAGTTTTTGTTCTGGTACATCTTACTCCAACACTTTCAATGTGTGACAAAAAATGTTGAGTGTAAGTCTTTGGGACCATACTACTTTGGTCATCAGTCCTTCGGCTTACAAATCACTTAAACTGACCCTTTATTTTCAACAAAGCAAAATAACCGAGTAGTTCTATTTCAAGAGACACGACTGCAGAGCGTGCTAAGGTAGCGGTACCGTAGTGCACGTTAAACATTCTGTAGATTGTTTTGGAGAAATTCAAAATTCGTCATCTTAGACTCCTCGTCAAGTTACCCGACTTTCCCCTATAAATAAATGATCTGATTGACAGAGTGAGTCACTACTTTCGGCTATTTGCTGATGATGCTGTGCCGTACTGGAATGTGTCGTATCGGTTTGTTTCGCTGCGGAGAGCAGAGCAGTGGCAAGAGGCACCGCTGCCGATCGCGCTGGGGTCATGTCGCGCTGCAGCCTACAGTGGGGCAAAGAGTCGCTGCTGTTCTGGATTTCCCAGAAAATATTCGAGCTATATTTTGGGTGTTTGCTCCATCTGACATTGTGTGCGAAGAAGCCTTTCGACTTTCCCGACGGCCACGAGGCCAGCCGCACAGTGCACCATCCCGGACCGCTGTTGGCGCAGGAAGTCAGGGAAGGGGACGGAGTGTGGTCGGGGCTGAGAGTCTGTCGGTGTGGCGCGTGGGAACCGGGCTGCATAATGGAGGGGGGCGTGGCGGTGACGCTGCCCCATCAGTGCGTGACGCGGCGCGGCGCGGATAAACAGCGCGTGCTGCGCGCGTGTCGCCCAGATGGCGTGTCCAGCGCGGCCTCGGCCTCGGGTAACGCCTGCTCCGCTATTCCTGGCGCGTCCGGCCGGACGGCCGTCTGCCCATGGCCCTACCCTGCCGTTCCTTCCAGCGACGGCGCGTCGGCCATCAGTCACTCGCGCGCGCTACACGGCCGCCGTCCCTCACGAATGCGCGGTTCGCGCCGCGTTGTTACTGTTCAGGCTGGAGGTCACAAATTACCTCCGCAAACTCCCTTTGCCAGCCGCGGTGGCCGAGGAGACTGAGGCGCTTCAGTGACGGTCTGCACGGCCACTACGGTCGGGGGTTCGAATTCCCCCTCGGGCATGGATATTTGTGCCGTCCTAGTTCGTAAGTAGTTCATAAGTAGGTTGTAAGTTTAGGGACTGATGACCCCTTAGTTAAGTCCCTTACGATTTACAAACTTTCCGTTGCTATTTTTCCTTTTTCTTTCTCTGTGTGTCATGTGCGGCCGAAAGACTGACACCCTTTGGGAGTTGTTTTTTTGGTTGGTGACAGGTACGCATAGGAATTTCGCTGTATTTGTTTATTTAAAATACGCTTTGGGAGGAAATTTGGGCACACGTGGGGTCGTTAGTTCCTCTGGGGAGGTATATTTACTTTTATTATGTCGTAGCAAGTGGATGGATGCATGGTAACGTTTCGGAATTTGACGTGTACGTCCAGAGTGTCATGTGAGGAATACGTCAACTCATGGTGGGTTCAAACGGACCACGGCTCTTGGCACTTTATTCGAGGGTTGGAACTTAAATAGTGGCAACTGTTTATTCACAACCGATACCAAAGCGTTGCAAAAGCGCTCCAGACCGCTCGGCTACTCCCGCGCGGCCTCGAAAAGGGAGCGTCGACTTGCGGGGCAGCTGGGTGGCGCTGGCCAGGAATCGCCCGCCCCCTCCCTCCACAGCCAGCACCCCCGCCCCCGCCCCTGCCTCGGGCGCCGCTGGGCCGCGGAATCCGTTTGACTCGCCATAATGAGAACGGGAAGGCGCGCCTCGCCGCCTATCGACCGCCGCCCCCTGCCGACTGCCGATCCGCGCCTACTCGTTACCTATTCGTCCGCATACCGCGCGGGGCCTCGCCTCACCTCATCCCCGATGCAGCGGGCGGAGCCTCGGCATTCCGCTGTAAGGGAAATGTCTGCGTCAGTCGCTCCCACAGTCCGCGTCAGCGGAGTCGCAGAGCCACTATCACCAAGGGAACGAAAAGAGAAGCTATTGCCGTAACCCAGTTGACGTCATAAACCTTGTGATTAAATGAAATAAATCGCAATTTGCGATCACTTATGGCATCACTGTACTAGGTTTAGATAGAATACCAAAGGGCGGCGAATGAAAATTTGTGGCCGGCCAGGATTCGAACACGTTATCTCGTGGTTACTAGGCAGACGCGTTGACCACTCCACCGCCGAGGACACTCTGACCAGCCCGACTGCAGAGGACTCTTCCCTGCACGTCTTCCGCCACCTTGTTGATTACTGAGGTCGGTTTTACCACCCTTTGTATATGCTGAAAACAATTAGGGGATCAGGTGAGATCTAATGTACGATGTACTTATGCTTACGTATTTTATTTAGATATTGGTTAGAGTAGCACATATCTCGATATCACTACTCCTTAAAATGTAACCCAGCTCCTACAAACAGTAATCAGTATTATATAAATTTTAAACTACTTTAATACACTGTGCTGCACGTAGCAACATTAAATTACAATGTTTTCATTTAACTTCTGTAAACTGCTCTCTTAGTCCCTCTGCATTCTGCACCCACTAATAACCTCCACATCAACCACCCCCATAACCTAACATATCAGTTTTCCTTATCTAATTCGAATAGAAGTGAAAATATTTATCGTGTAGTAGAAATCTTTGTGACAAATGAGAAGCATGCTGTAATTTTGTACGTTATAGGAACCACCGATGACTGATCTTTGTAGGCTATGTACTGCTTTGTGGTTGCTCTTGCCTCACAGCTCTGTGTGTGTGCTACCTCCTCGCCTTGCTCCCCTACCCCCACCGATACATTTCTCTCACTTAGAGTCTTTAAAGAGACAGTGATTTTGTGTTTCTCATCATTGTTTTACTTAATACTAACTGGCCTGAAATATGTAAATCTATAGTATAACAGAATGTTCTATCAAATGTTTTAATACGTCTCGTTTTGCAGCTCTTAAATGTTGTAGGAAAGACATTTTTATATATTGCACCAAAGCTGCTTTTATTTTAAATGCTGACTAGTTTCGGACTTCGCCCATTTTCTTAAGCCACATTCATTTATATATTTATTTGGATACTGCTTAGGACACCGTCTCTTTACAGACTCTAAGTGACAGAATTGTAGCGGTGGGGGCAGGGGAGGAAGGTGAGGAGTTAGCATACACACAGGGCTGTGAGGGAAGGGCAACCAGAGCACTACATAACAATCATTTAAAATTGTATAGTATGGAGTATAACATTTTTGTACAGCACTCAGTTGTTTAAAACTGTATAAAATATTGTAAGATCTATTTTTTTTAAAAAAAAAGTGTGTGTGTGTGTGTGTGTGTGTGTGTGTGTGTGTGAACGCGTGAGAGAGACAGACAGACAGACAGAGAGAGAGAGAGAGAGAGAGAGAGAGGAGCAGAAACAGAATCGCCATCTGGATATTCTCCTCATAGTCACTGGACTTCAAGCAGACGTCAGTTTGCATTTAACATTTCAATGGGGTTAATTCTAAGCATTGTTTCGTGTATGACGTATGTCTACGACACAATTTAAGGGGGAATATTTTAACACAGCTTTGGTGACTGTACAATTATTGTTGCTATGTGTCAGCAAAATGTTGGATGGAGTATTAACACCAATGGCTTTCTATAGCCTTTGATAATGACGTATGTCGAAACGCGTAAATCTTCAATTAAGTTCAGGTGTGGCCAAAAGAGTTAAATTACTTGTAAGTGCATCAAAACGGCCACCACGCCTCACCCAAGTCTCACACACACAGCAAGGAGTATTAACTTGTGTAGTATACGATATTTTGACATCTCAATTCTCTACTTGAGATTTACGTGGCATTCACTCAGGGTGAGGCACTCTCGTAGCCCTCTAATACGTTATGTGATTACCTCGGACGGCCCGTTGCACAGCTGCACACCTGAGGTTATCAATCAGATCTTCAGGGATATTCTGCCATTCTTCGGTGAATGCGATAGTCAGCTCTGCGACCGTTGTGGGAGGTGCTGTTCTGGCTTCAGTGAGTCTGCCAAGTGCATCCCAGACTTGCTTAATCCGTTTTAACTCCGATGAACAAGCTGCTAACTCTATTAGTTAAATTTCCATCTCTTATAAATAGGCACGCGCAGAAGCTGAGAACTTAATCATCGACTTTCCTTGAAGATGGCTGTGAGGTTGGTGTTATGGTCTTCAGTCCAGAGACTGGTTTGCTGCAGCTCTCCACCCTACTCTATCCTGAGGAAGCCTTTTCATCTCCTCATAAGAACTGCAACCCGCATCCATTTGAATCTGCTTACTATATGCGTCTGTTGGTCTCCCTCTGCGATTTTTACCCCACACACTTCCCTCCAATGCTGAATTTACGATTCCTGGCTGTCTAAGAGTGTGTCCTACCAAGCGATTCCTTCTTTTACTCAAGGTGTGCCAAAAATTCCTTTTATCACCAATTGTGAACAGTACCTCTTCATTAATTATGCAATCTACCCGCCTTATCTTCATTATTCTTCTGTAGCACCACATTTCAAAAGCCTCTATTCTCTTCCTGTCCGCACTGTTTATCGACCATGTTTCACTTCCGTACGAGGCAACACTCCACACAAATGCCTTCAGAAAAGACTTCCTTACACTTAAATTAATATTCCATGTTAGTAAATTTCTCTTTTTCAAAAATTCTTTTCTTCCCATTGCCATTTTGCTTTTTATATCCTCTGTACTGCGACCATAGTATGTTATTTTACTATTCAAGTAACAAAACTCATCTACCACCTTCATTGTTTCGTTACCTAATCTAATTCGTTCAGCATCGCGCAGTGATAACACACTGGACTCGCATTCGGAAGGATGGTGGTTCAAATCCACCTCCGGCCATCCAGTACCTCTTCATTATTATGCGATCTACCCACCCGATCTTCAGCATTCTTCTGTTTTGTGTCTCGTTTCCGCCGGTTGTCCTGGGTGTCGGTGGCCGAGTAGAGAGAGACCGACACAGGGAAATAGGATGCACGCGTGTGCAGGTACGGAGGTGACAAGCCAGTGGGACAGCAGAAACTAGAAACACTAGAGTAAATTAGAACGAGATATATATTTCATAGAGATGGTACAATACTTATGTTGGATAGCAGCATACTAGTAGAATGTTGATACATAGATTAGTTAGAGGCCTGCCTATTGATGATTCCTAGTGCCTATCCGATAGCCAAGTCTTAACTGGTGCCTATCTGATTCCCAAGTGAACGATGCAGCAGTCGTGGCCACGAGCGGAGTTGCAGCAGAGGGCGCTCGTGGCTGACGTCGTAAGAACGCCGCGCCGTGTGTGCATGGCGGCGCGCGGCGAAAGTACGTGGCGCGCACTTCATACTTGCGCGACACCACATTCTATAGCACCAAATTTCAAAAGCCTGTATTCTCTTCCTTGATTTCCCTAAATCACTCCAGGCAAATGCCGGGATGGTTTCTTTGAAAGGGCATGGCTTTCCGAGCGTAAGCTCCGTATCTAATGACCATGCTGTCGACGGGACGATAAACTCGAAGCTTCCTTCCTTCCTTCCTTCCTTTCTTCCTTCCTTCGCATCGCCTGATTTTCTAAGACTGCATTCCATTATCTTTGTTTCGCTCTTGTTAATGTTCATTTTATACGCTCTCTTCTACACACTGTCTATTCCATTCAAGTGCTGTGATGTTTGCTGCCGAAATATCCGATGAAGAATTGTTGCTGTCCAGGGTGCACTCCAGAAAGATATTGAATATTACGTCTGCCGGGAAAACTTCAAGAATCGCAGTTGCCTATCTGTTTGAATGTGGTTAGGGACGTCTTTTATATTGGTTGTTTATTTATTTATTTATTTTTTTTTTTTAAAGAGAAAACATGTTTCGTTCACAGTATCGACAACGAGTAGGCTCCCCGGTCAGTTTTCCGCTCTCCAGAGTAAAATGAAAACCGCGCAGGCAGCGCAGACCTCTCGGAAATAAAAGTGCGCCGCTATGCAGTCGCAATTACGCTGCTTTGTCATTCTGTGCGGGCGGCGGCGTCTTGCGGGCTTGAAGACAAAGCAGTTCTCATTAGCGTAAGATTTTGTGCGCCTCCGGGCGGGGTATCGCGGAGCGGCAAATTTCCCGTGGGGCTGGACCGAGGGGCAGCAGGGCAGCGCAAGGGCGCACAGTCCTGCCACTACCAGCGCCAAGCGCGCGCTCTGTGCCGGCCGGCTCCCAGGGGCCTGTGTGTGTGTGTGGCCACAGCGCGCAAATATGCTGACGGACTGCCGCGCCGCGCCGCCAAGAATGAGCCAGTGGTACGCAGCCGCCTAATAAGGTTCTCTCTGACGCTCTGCGGGCACCCAGCTCGTAGCGGTCCCGCATCTCTACAGCTGCTGCCGCCGCAGAGATTTGTTAATTCGTCGCGAGTGCGTGCTCGTGTCGGCTGACACCAAAAATGCCGTTCATTCTGTTGCCTCGCTTGCGTGTCCTGTAAGGGAGTGAGTCTTTGCCAAACTTTTTTGGATACACGACCCCCTTCCAACTAAAAATATTTTGGCGACCCTTCCACCATCACCCCAACCCATAACTTATATACGTGTTAAAAATATTACAATAAAATAAAATAAAAACCCACGAACCTGTTATGCTGTCGTAACAGGCGGAGAGGTGATGCTCCGATGTGACGCGTCCCAGGTGGCGGATAGGGGGAAAAGAAGCTGTCAAACTTCGAGTAGCTAAACTCAAGAGGGCGCATACTTTGACAAAGCTGTACAACAAAAAATGGTTATCTCAAAACGCGAAGTTATTACACTATAAGACAGTGACAGGAACAGAAGTACAATATGCAGCAGAAACACTCTCTCTCAAGAACAAAGGACTAGTAGATGAGCTCGAGAAAGGAAAGGATAATTCTGAGGAAACTTCTTGATGGACACACACACACAACAACAACAAAAAATAAATAAATAAATAAAAATAAAAAAAAAAATTAAAAAAAAATGGCGAAACATGGGTAAAGATGAGCAATGAGGTCTATCAATTTATTAAACCAGCTACGACAGAAATGAGAAAGAGAAGGCTTATTTTCTTCTGTCATCCGGTGAGAGTGGATGACAGCAGATTAACGAAGAAAATCTTCAATTTGATTCAACAGAGGAAAACACCCAACTGTTGGTTGCAAGGAATAAAGAAGGACCTCGTGGAACTTGGACTCACAGAAATGGACGCGATGAATACGGATAAGTACAGAAAGGCAATAACTGAATTCGAGGTTTCTCAGAAAGCCCCAAGAAAGACGACCAAGAGGAAACTGACAGCTGAACATCTGGCAAAAATGGCAGCAGGCAGAAGAGCAGCCCTAGTGGAGAGAGAGAAGAAACTGAATATGAAATAAAATTTGTAACGCGGTCCTTAGTTGGCCAATTCGTGTAAATAAATAAATAACTAAATAAAATTCATCATCATCATTAGAGACTGATTATGCCTTTCAGCGTTCAGTCTGGAGCATAGTACCTCTAATAAAATTCCTCCAAAATCCCCTATTCAATGCTAACATTGATGCCTCATCTGGTGTTATGCCTTTTACTTTAAAATCATTCTGCATCGAATCTAAGTTTCTTCTTGGTCTACCTCGACTCCTCTTTCCCTCCGCTGAAATTTGAATTGTAGGATTTTTTCCATTTTTCTGAAGGAAACATATCCTCTGCTTTGATGCCATCATACAACTGTTTCATTACTTATTATTGCAAATCACGCACCAGTTGTCAATATTAAATTTATACATCAGAACGACACATTTCGGGTCATAATACCATTATCACGTTCTGTAAACCAGTGGAACATAAAATAAAATAGGGTGCTATACAGGGTGAAGCGTCTAACACTTGCACCGCAAATGTTGCGAAAACGGAAAGTGCGATAGATGTACGGTTTTCACAGAATGTATTGGTAGTCAAGAACTCGTATTGTTGGCCAATAAACAGACTGTAAAAGTACCTAGAAATTTTATTCTTTATACAAACATACAATTTTTCAAATGGAACAATAGTTGTTTCTATCATACACTGGAATTTTTGACACCAGCTGTGTACAAAGAATCTTGAATGACATTTTTATCAAGTTTAGTTTGGCAGCTACGACCATTCAAAGTTTTGGGAGCGGAGGCTACGACAGAGTAGTTGACTAGCTGATGGTCATGAGACAGTGGGCTGTGCCCCAGGGGCTAGCCACTCGGCCAGTCTGCCACGCTATCGCAGCCTCCGTCCCCGAAACTGTGAACGGTTGTAGTTGCCAAACTAAACGTCATAAACATGTCATTCAAAATTCTTTGTACACAGATGATGTCAAAACCTCCAGTGCATGATAGAAACAACCATTGTTCCATTAAAAAAAACTATGTTTGGATAAAAAATACACTTTCTGAGTAATATTACAATTTGTTTGTTGGCTAAAAATACGAGCCCCTGACTCGGAGCCTCTCCGGAAAACTTCTTCCGCTCATGGCATGCATGGCTCCCCACGGACAGACAGAGTTCCACACGGAATCCAGCCACAAACAGCCCCTTAATCACTATTACTCGACCCGGGCGATGCCGTGCATCGTATCAAACTCACTGCATTACACTCTCCCCCCCCCCTCTCTCTCTCTCTGTCCAACTGCGTCGGCCGTGGTGGCCGAGAGGACTGTGGCGCGCCAGTCAAGGGTTGCACGGCCACTACGGTCGGAGGTTCGAATCTCCCCTCGGGCATGGATATTTGTACCGTCCTTTGTATTAGCTAGTTCATAAATAGTTTGTAAGTTTAGGGACTGATAACCCCGTAGTTAAGTCCCACAAGCTCTACGAACATTTAACTTTTTTTTCCTCTCCAACTCCCTCGGTGCTCCCCCGTCGCGTCACATGGCGCTAAGGAAAAACACACGTCAGAAGACAATTGACGCGCTATAGATCAAACAGCGCCACTAGCGGTGCAAGCACAGATAGACCGATGATACTTATGCCAGTAATTAAATGAAGGACACTGTCAGTGATGAAACAGGAGCTCGAACGGCAGAGTTATGACATAATTTTAGGCCTGAAATAGGTATTAACTAAACTTGTAGTGAATCCAAACCCGCTGAACCTGACACGTTTCGAAACTTGTTTAGGGAAAGAATAAAAAAATATGTTTTGTAAACTGTGTAATTACAAAAAATAATTCTTAAAGGTGGCAACTGCTGCCGCTATGGTGTCGCACAAGTCTAAAAGTGCGAGCGACGTACTTTCGCCGGGCGCCGCCATGCAAGCACGGCGCGGCGTTCTTACGACGTCGGCCACGAGCGCCCTCTGCTGCAACTCCACTCGTGACCACCACTGGACTGCTTCGGTTAACTGGGAATAGGACATGCACTAGAACTCATCAGTAGGCAGGCCTCTATGTAGTTAAACTGTGTGTCTGCATTCCACTAGTCTGCTGCCCTCCAAGTTAAGTATTGTATTATTTCTAAGAACTATATATCTTGTTCTAATCTAGCTTAGTGTTTCTAGGTTCTGCTGTCCCACTGGCTGGTCACCTCAGACTCTGTACCCGCACACGCGTGCATCCTATTCTTTCTCTACTCGGCCACCGACACCTAGGACAACCGGCGGCAACGAGGCACAAAAGTGGCGACGAGGATGGGATACAAAAGTGGCGACTAGGATGGGATACAAAAGCCGCCACCTCAGGGAGATGATTATGCGACGGACCGCGCGTGAATGTTTGCGCGCCGCCGGCAGCAGACTCGTCGGCCCAGCAGCAGAGACTGTGGCTCCCACGAGCGCCGTGTTTATCGCAGCTGCTGGTGCTGACACACTGACCTTTGGCGCAGGCGACATCTGGACTGCGGCTGCGCTATCGCCGCATTCCCCCTCTCTCGTTTTTGCTCGTCACTTTTCTGGCTCGCTAGTCTGTCGCTATTCAACTCTGTGTTTGAAAAATAGTTATTCACTCTATTTGGTGAGACGAAGAGAAAGTTTTACAAATAATATCCGCCTCTTTGAACGGCAGGTATTTTCCCCACCATTTGTGCCAGAAGCTGTTCGCTGTTACTGGCTCTGAAATGTGCAGCGTCTGAGCTCCTACGATGCTTTCAGCCTTTTTCATCGTAATATGCACCTTGAAGAACTTGGAAATTTAGAAATATAACATAAAAATGTGCTCAAAGTTTCTAAATCTACATATATAATTATAATCCGCAGTCCACCGTATAGTGCGTGGCGGCGGATACACTGTACCACTACTAGACATTTCCTTTCCTACTCCACTCCCAGATAGAACGAGGTGAAAAAAGAATGTCTATAGGCCTATGCCTCTGTACGAGCCGTAAATTCTCTGTCTTTGTGATCTACACTCAAAATGTAAGTAGGCGGCAGAAAGGTCGTTCTACAGTCAATTTCAAATCCCGGCCATCTGAATTTCCTCAACAGAATTTCTCGAAAAGAACGTTGTCTTTCCTCCAGAGATTCCCCTTTTGAGTTCCCGGAGCAGTTCTGTGACACTCGCGCATTGGTCGCGTCTGAACTGCTTCCATGTCGTCCTTTAATCTGATCGGCTGCGGGTCCCAAACACTTGAAAGGTATCGTTATGGTGGGTGTATTGCAAACTGAAAGGTTAAGGTAGGGGAGAGGAAGGACAATATGCAAATGGAGTATGCAAATCGATTGTTCACTTGATATTAAAGGAAACTTTTGTAACCCCAAAGGCACTTTTTCATGAAAGTACACAAACTACTAATCGTGTGTACACTTAGCCTGGTAAAACGAAGTAGGTGCTTTCATATCCTGTGATGTAACGTTCTCTATCTCGCATTAAAATCTCCAATAATAACATGCGAACATCGAAACTGGAAGTGCTATCAACTTCTCGATCAGGTGCCATTGTAGGAATGATATACAGAACTAACAACGTTTTTTTGTAATTGCATTCTAGGGACGTTTAATTGTAATAACAAACGCACACCGAGCAACTACAATGCCATAACCCCTACGCCATTGACGTTATCAACAGTGGAAATGGAAACAGTAACGATGTCTGTTAAATAACGTCGTTTATTGGCTTCGTTTTTCAGTTTACTTTTCTATTGAAGTAACTTTGTGGTCATTTTAGGCCGTTACCAAAAAAATCTGAAGTAAATTAATGGGTTTTAATTTTTTGATTCTGAATAGCTACGACTAAGGGCATACGAAATGGAGGGAGCAATGGAGGACCTGCGCACACAAAAAATGTTCAAATGTTTGTGAATCCATCGGAATGAACTGTTAGATTATTACTTCGTAGCTTACAAACTACTTAAACTAAGGTAAACCAACCTACGGACACTGCACGGTCACTACGGTCGGGGGTTCGAATTCCCCCCTCGGGCATGGATATTGGTGCCGTCCTTAGTCTTAGCTAGTTCATAAGTAGTTTGTAAGCGTAGGGACTGATGACCCCGTAGTTAAGTCCCATAAGTGCTACAAACATTTTAACATTTGAACCTAAGGGCAACACAAACACTCTTGCCCGATGGGGGACTCGAACTCCCAACGGCGAACGGCCGTGCGCACCAGAGCATGGCGTCCCGGTGCGCACGGACAATCCGCCGCGGCACATGGACAAAGATAGATTGTATGGAGGCGGAGACTGAAGACAGAATGAAGGGAAGGATGCGACGGATTGAGAGGGACGGTGTCATTAGCGGTAGGAGATAAATAGAATTGGTGGAGAAGATGTACAAAACGTAGAAAACGATTGGTCTTCTGAATGGCAATTATACATCGCACGCTCTAAAGTCGCTACATCATCTGTTCTCTATGTATATGCATTAAACGGATAAATACTTTAGTCAGTTCACTGACATAATGACACATTATGATTTTATGCAAAAACGTCTTTTTACTAGCTCTATTTGCAATATATTTTAAGGGCTGTATCTACATACATCACTGAATGCACGGGCAAAATAATACTCTTCGACAGAGGTTTGCAGGGTTATAGAGACTTAAACGCGGGAGATACTACTTTCTGTTTGCACTGGCGCGCTTAGCGTGCGGTGGAACTCAACGACAGGCGTAACGTTTTATTAATTCCTTACTAATAATACTATACGAAACATTTTTTTTCATATACATACGTACCTGAATGGAACTGCAAAATTATATCAATGTACAGAAAATAGAGCAGGAGAACGGCATCAAGAAAGATTGAAGGCATACTTTTCAGCATGGAGCGGAAATTACTCATCCTACAATCATCCAGTGTTTCATAATAACAACACTCACCGACTTCGTATATGCGTAAGCTTAAAATCGGCAATTATCTAAAAATTTTATGACTTCCGTACTAATCGTCAAGAATAACGGAATCATAGCTACGTTATGATTATTATACTGCCATCATCGGATCTGCGAGCAACATAGCAAACTTAATAAAAATGCAGTGTCTAGCCAACAATATCATTGTTGTCATTATACATAAAATGTTTCGCACATATCTTTTCTGTTTCTTTTCTAAAGTTTGTTTCTATTTATGATCAAAATTACTAAAAATTTCCGGGCTGTTATGCCGTGGTCTAGTGTCTATACTGTCAGTAGCGAGCTAGGGTGTGAATCGGACATCCAAAAGTGCCACGATTCCCCTTGAGAATGTCCTTCGCAGTCGGGGACGAAACGTTGGGTTTCAATAATAAATCCACTAGACCACGGCATAACAGCCCGGAAATTTTTAGTAATTTTGACCATTCCGGCTGTGAAACTTTACTTTCCATTTATGATGATACTAAATTTCTACGAGTTCCTTCCTGCAGACCGAAATCGTAGGGTCTCTGATCTCTGTAGCATGGCAACTGTTTGCTTCACGCATTGTTATCACATTGAGCCGTATGGCTTTAAACTCGCCCTATTGAAGATATTCTCAGATGTCGCTGTGACACACAACGCTATTTGTTGGTCTACGACGTTGAAAGCAGTATCATTTACTATCCCCTAGATGGCAACTTCTTTTTTTTTTTTTTTTTTTTTTTTTTAATGGGACTTAACTATGCGGTCATCAGTCCCTAAACTTACAAACTACTTATGAACTAGCTAACACTAAGGACGGCACAAATATCCATGCTCGAGGGGGGATTAGAACCCCCGACCGTAGTGACCGTGCAGACCGTGACTGGCGCGCCGCAGTCCCCTCGGCCAACGCGGTTGGCTTCCCTGGACTCTTTGATTTGATTCCCATTATGAAGGAACCATTTCGTGACATTCGCTTCAGTACTGTTCCAGAGATTCGACAGGCAGCAGACCGCTCCATTCGCACCATCAACAGAACAGGCTCTGCTTACGGTGTACTGTGCGCCGTTCACATCGCTGGCAACGGGTTTTACACAACGGTGGTGACTACTTCGAAGGACAGTAACAGGTGCAAACATGTAACTCTTTTGTATCGGTAGTGAATAAATGGTTGACGCTATTTAAGTTCCAACCCTCGTTCAGTTCTGATGACACGAAATTTTTACGAGTTTGTTACCTCAGACCAACATCCTGCATTCGCCACTGATCTCTCTAGCATGGCGGCTGTTTGCTTCGCATGTTGTTATCACAATGAGTCCTATGGCTATAAACTTGCCCTGTTAAATGGTGCACACAATGTCGCTGTGGCTCACTACGCTACTTGTCGGTCGACGACTTTGAAACCATCTACTGTCCCCAAGTGGCACTATCCAAAGGTGACTTTGTCCTTCGTGGGAACAAAAATGGCGTCGTATTTGCAAACTGTATTAATTTTTCCGACAGTATATCTATCGCATTTATTTATTGTGTTCTTTTTTCATAGGTACATGGGTACAAACTTTTGCAGCGCCGGTCACACAGTGGGGGCGGGTGTTTCGTCCTGTTGGCTCCCGTAAACCGGCGGCGCGGTTGCGGCGCACCGCACTGCTTTAATCTCTGGCAGAGGCCTGAATGCCGGCCGAAAGCCGCTTCATTTCACTCATCAGCCGGCGGTCGGCGGCAACGCAATTAACTATGCATTTAGCCCGGCCAGAAAAAGATGCCGCGGCCGGGCCGACGTCCCAGCACGTAATGCCGTTTAGTTAAGTCAATAATGCACTTTGACGAGAGGGACCACACCACACCGCAGCACAGGGCGGTAGCCGCCCCTAACGAGCCGCCGCATCATCGTTTGGCAGTCATTAACCGCCGTAATGAGGATTCAAGGTTTTTTGTTTTTCTCAGAGAGCGACACCCAACTGTGATTAAATGTGTGTTCCTGGCTTACAGTCATTACGATAGTAATAATATGTGTACGCTATTATCCTTGTAGTAAAGGCTATTTCCTGTAGAAGTAAATACGTAAATTAACAGTGCATTTTTACGTATCAATGATCTTGCTTTGCATTTCATTTCAAATCCAAATTTTATTAATTTATGAACAAAAATATTTCTTTGCATATTTGTATACATAACGATTGGAATAATGTTCATACGTTAGAATTTCTGAATTTTTAGTTTTGGTGAGAAACTTGGGATGATTGCATATGACATCGTTGAGCAGCATATGTTCTCATTATCGTAACTAACATCATTTTCAAACTGTTCAGTACTAATTTAAAGATTTCACAATCATTTATTAATGAAATTATCAAATTATTTTGTTTCCTTTATCTTTATATAATAATTTGCATGTTTTGTAGCATGCATTCCAACTTAGACCTGAAGCAACAATACATATTTTATATATATATATATATATATATATATATATATATATATATATATATATATATGGTGTCTGTTCTTTCGGACATGTCCGAAAAACAGACACCACACATATATAACTTATAAAATTTGACGATGACGGGCAATGATCCTTTCTTCAGTGCGGAGGCACTGGGGACACAGTGATCACTGCCCGTGCAAGGACTACCTAAGGAAGCTCCCCGTCAGACACAAATTTCCAGCTTTACCTTGCCGACAGCGTATTCCGAACAGACGCCACTTGTATATGTATAATATGCCAGTGACGGGCAATGATCCTTTCGTTAGTGGCGAGGGGTGGGCAAGTTTGGAGCTGAACGCATGTTTTAATAAAAAAAAAAAAAAAAAAAAAAAAAAAAAAAAATTCAGTAAGTGTCAAATATCTAGTTATATAAATTTTGTAATGGAACAACGTTAATACGAAAAATCGCAAAAGTAGTTTACTTATAGGTTTCATATATCATATTCAAGAAATATGTACCTAGAAATCTTCCTATATTACAGCACAACGTTGTGTCAAAGTTTAGATGCAATCCGTCAATAGAACATTTTTGTGTATAGAAATTACTGACAGTGGAGACGGGGGGGGGGGGGGAATTAGAGGGGGCCATCTTCATGGACAACTGCCCACTCATAAAAACTATGAACCACCGGGCCTGATTATAGGAGGAAAGAAAACAAAGCGAGCGCCTGGACAACCATCATAGACAGGCAATAATAACATATATTTGCTTCATTTGGTTTTTTAAAAAATTCCTATAATTTTTATGATTCAATGTGAACAAAAATTCTTTAGCTCGATAAAGTAGAAGGGCTTTCAGCGCAAATTATCCTCTGAACCTGAACACCAAAACTGGTACAAAATATCAGGGGGTGTCTACTTAATCTTACTCCCTCTTCCAAAACAAAAACAAAAATATATCCTACATTCACCACGGCACCACGGTACTGCCTCCCACGCGACAACCTCTGTTATAACTAACGCTACGTATCTTTTTGAATGCGAAGTTTAATTCTGTCGGAAAGTGGACAGAGAAATCGATAGGAAATGTAAACGAAGGCATCGGCGGCCGTTTTCATTGTAGATAAAACTCTTCTGGGTATTGGACCGCATCGTCAATATATCAAATATTTCACTGACGTTTCGGCCACTGTTGCAAGCGACCATCTTCTGGGTGTTACGTTAATGGAGAGCTTAGCGCGCTGGCGCCACGTGTGAAGTACACCTCCCAACGTACCTGGGGGCGTGCAATTAAGACCTTTTAAACGTCGACCGTACTTCGCGCCTATATAACAGGAGCCGTGCGCTTCTCACTAATGATACTTTGGGGAAACTCGTCATTAGCACGTGCCAGGAGAGCTCCCACTGCCGACAACCGCTCATCTCCGAACGCCACCCTGACGGCTGCTGTTCACTGTCCAAAGAAAGAATCAGGGGACAGAATACGTCCGTAGCTCAGCAGACTCGGCCCTTCATAATTAAAACATATGAATGGGAGGCGGGCCCTGAGAAATGTGTTGAAATAACGCTAACTGGGGAGGGACACTTAATTTTTCACGAGCAGGGCAAATAACTCAGGATAATGAGCTGTACATTAGGCCGCTTTAATGGTCGCCGTTAGTTATAGACCGGAAGATATTCACGTCTTAATGACGCCCGAGAGCGCCCCGGTGCTGTGCCAGTGCAAACTCGTTAATTTTCAGCCAATGTAAATTAATGATACTGCCCCTAGCCCGCAGGCCCGTTGGCGCTGTGTCAATGCGTAGGATCGCCGTGGTGCCTCTTGAGACAGCCTTCTGTCCGCTCAGGGATACACGCTCTGGACAGTGACGTTTCTCGCTCACACTTTCCTTTCTTCTCCCCTTCACCTAACATTTCGGAAGATGGTCTCGAACATTTTTTTAGAACGCCTAGTAAATTACATCTGCAGGGTAGTTGAAAAAATTATTCACTTATGTATCTGTAACTATATAAATCGGTGTGTGTGTGTGTGTGTGTGTGTGTGTGTGTGTGTCTTCTCTAAGGACTAGACTTGCGCATAATAGTTCGCGATCGGGAGCTCTCACTTTAGTTTGTTTCTTGGGAGTAGCAAGTCATTGCCCTATAGGTACATCCGCTGGAACTTCGTCACACCATCATCTCCGTCCATCCACCGTCTGTCTAAAGTTATTAGTTACCCGTATCGTACCGTGACGGGGCGCTAGTAATGTATATATTCTGAATCTAGCTGAAAACCCGGCGTTCCCAGTCATACCGAATGCCGTAGTTTTAGCTTATGAACAGCGGAAAATAGACAGCGAGAAACGTTTTTCCTTTCGTCATTTTACTGTGGTTGTCAGCGAGAAAAAATATAAATGTTTCAAATTATCTTTAACCATTTAATGCATAGTATAACTGATCAGCTACATACTTTATTTTTCCCATTATCTCTCAAACTAATCAATATTTCGCAATAAATTCATTTGTAACTGCTTCTACACATAGTGTTACATATGCTAGTAGCTCGTTCTATAAATTATAAACTACAGAGCGCTACTGAATCATTTCGAAAGGAAGCTGCACTGAGCTACTCCTAACATGTCCGTTTGTTTACTTTAGTGTTCCTCCTTGCCATGTAGTCAATCACACCCTGCTGTTGCATTATGAGTTACTTTCTGGACAGATTAGAGGCATAATAGTTACATTTACTGCATCGAGTACATCATGGAAGCGCTGTATAGCTGACCAGCTATGAACTTTTTGTTGCTAGTAGTGCATAATAATTTTGAGAAGTTTTTTTCAGTACTTTTCTCACTATATAGGGACTGTACATTAATCGTGCTAGTGTTTATAGGTTCAAATAAAAAGTCCTGCATTAAAGAGTTAAAGTTCGTTTCAAATCGCTAAGTACTCTTTCTCATACAGTGTATGAATAAAGTCGCGTCTCATTATGAGGAAGTTTTTCGGGTTTCCTTTTTATGACATCATATCTTGTTAACTATGTGTTGTACGTGATTCTTAAACTTACGGTGTTCGCAGACGTCGATTGAAGCTTAAAAGGCAAAGCAGTCAACAATCCGAAGATTGGTTTGAACACCACAGTGCTTTACTAGGCATGGTCCTGTTTGGAGGTGGTATGCCGTTGCCTTCCTCCGACCTTCGAACTGACTTACCCAGCCAGTTATAGGGGGACCTACAGTTTAACGTGGGTTCCGAACCATGGTGCTACTCGGTATTTTTCACATGAGCAATACTGCCAGAGATGAAAGAAGCGGAAAGTAACAGATAAAAATCCTAGGACCTGGCGGGGATCGAACCCGGGACCTTTGCATTTTTAGTCTGACACTCTACCACTGTGCAACTGAGGCGCACTGATTGAAGCTTATGTGTGTATAATTTCATGAAGATTAGAACAAAACTGTAGATTTGTATGCAATACGTACACAAAAACACACTCTGCTTTATACATAAAGATTACATGTAGATACATACAACTTACAGCCACTGATACAGTTACGTCATAGTATTTTCGAAACGACCACTAGCAACTTGCATACAACGCCAATGCCGCCGAAGTGTAGACCGAAGTACTATGTTAGACTGAATGGCAATACATGGCGCTACGTTTGGTCACGTAACTCGTTGCATGATCTTACGATCCTTCCACAGGTCGAAGTCAACTGGCGTCAAATCACGTGACCCAGGAATGTAGTTTGCGGCAGCACCTTTACGACCTGCTCACCTGGTAGAGGCTCGTCTAAGTGCAATCTGACACCTCCATGGTAGCGAACCGGGTCTCCATCTTACTGGACGTAATGCAGCTTATTCTCACACAGGGCTCGGATGGTAGGCAAAATCTTTATCTGAAGCATATCAAGGTATACTTGACCAGTTACGGTAACATCAAAGAAGGGACCAATTAAAACACGCGATGAGGCCGTTCCATCCCGCCAGCCCCGGTAGATTCACTGCTTTTTCCATAGGTACTTACGGGTTTTGAGGGGCCGAGTGGACTCAATTGTGAAGGATTACTGTAGCGTGAAGTTTATATTGGGCTTTGACGGACCACATAAATTTAACTGCAAAAAACTTCATCAGTGCCAACCATACGCTCGGGCCAAATCGTGTATTTCATCCTGCGGTCTGAGTACTCTTCGTTCAGCGCTTGAAGCAGTCGTATCTACTGGATTGTTTCTGTTTCTGTGGTTAACAAACTTAGTAAGTTTTCTGAAAAACTGTCACTTACCTCTTCTGATAGTTCAATATTATCACGTTCATATCGTGTACCTTGTTATTAAGGTATAAGTGATTAAACTTTTATGTTGAGATTAAATTTCTTTCATCATATTTAAATGTCCATATCTTGTGCTTGTATTGACTTACTGCGTGAGCAGTACAAAAACAATTAACCAAAGCGCTTACAGATATAAAAAGTCATCCTCTACAGTCATGGCATGACAAGCCTGAATAAAATAACATTAGCGTACGTATGAAAAAGGTAAAGCAGTCTGAAATCCGACGATTGGTTTGGACACCACAGTGCTTTACTAGGCATGGTCCTGTTTGGGGGTGGTATGCCGTTGCCTTCCTCCGACCTTCGAACTGACTGGGTAAGTCAGTTATAAGTTGACCTACAGTTTAACGTGGGTTTCGAACCACGGTGCTACTAGGTATTTTTCACATCATCAACACTGCCAGAGGTGAAAGAAGTGACAGATAAAAATCCTAGGACTGTTACTAAATGATTTGTATTGCCATTTTTGCTTGGAAATGAAATTCGTTGATCGAAATATGTTGCTTCGTTAAGTAATTTTAGTAAGCACCAATTTTTGGGACTGGTAACGGATCATAAAAATTTTTCAGATTCTTGATACGGTCTATATGGCTTTAAATTGTTAAAAATTGTATCGTAAAATATCTCTCCATCTCTCTTTAATACAATGATTTGAAGTCTTCATATGTAGCCAGTCCAAATATTCGTCAGACTTGCATGAAGACCTGAAGGACATTTGCACTTGGTACATCGCTAAGTACGGACACTGTAGTAAGTAATAGTATTTTGATAAGATATGCAGTTTTACTATTATTTTTATCATTCAAACTCGTTGCGAGGTGTTCTTTCTAAACCGCTCTTTCACTGCTGACAACGAAACTTTGCTTAAATAATGTTTTAAGATTAGAAGAATATTATAGCAGGTAATCCCAAATATTCTTGATGATCTTACTTAATAAACGACTGGTTTGCTGTTCAGCAATCAGAAATATTCTTTAATACTGTACATTATTTTTAAGAAATTACGATTCCTTTCTTAAATACTTCTGAATTGACTTTTATATACGTAATATAAAAAAAATCTTCCAACAGCCACACCACAGTGCCTCTTATAGATTTTGAGCCGACAATGAAATGTCGGCAAACATAGGGCACCCACAGGAGTAGTGGCAACTCCATTGAAAATCTTTTCAAATGTTCAGATGTTTGTAAATCTATCGGACCAAACTGCGTGGTCATTAGTCCGTAGTTTACAAACTACTTAAACCTAGGTAAACTAACCTAAGGACAACACACACACCCATGCCCCAGGGAGGACTCGAACCTCCACGGCGAGGAACCGCGCGCTCCGCAGCGAGACGCCTTAGACCGCTCGGCTACTCCGAAAGTCTTTTGAGGCATAGAAAGAACATGAACAAATACTCGTGTCGGACATTAGCGAATATTTAGCTATCAAGTAGGGAATCCAGTAAAGGAGCTGATTTATACTTAGAATCAGTATTTCTGCACTTTATTTACATGTTTGTGCGTTCCGTCATTAACACTGACGTGAAAACCCATAACACTGTGCCGTAATCTGTAAAATTTCTTTGTTCGACCTCGACACATAATTACAGCTATTTTTGTCAAACGTCTGTGCACTAGAGATTTGCAGAATGAAGGGCGGTACCTTAACAATGGCTCTACTAGGTCACCAAGCAGCAGGTCGTTGGGCGGGTATCCTTAAATACACACCGGCACTGAATGCACAGCTCAATCACTGCCGGAGGAACACAGCGCGGTGCTCAAACACTGGCCAGTTGGGCGTTTGTCTTTGGCTCTTGGCTGATATCGAACTGAACTGGTCGGGTCAACTGAGTGGCACACTAGCGAGAGACAGAGAGAGAGAGAGAGAGAGAGAGAGAGAGAGAGAGACGGGGGGGGGGGGACGATAGAGGGACGGGGTGAATAAAAGCTGTGTGTTGTGTGCTTTGAAAGTCTCTTGCCTTCCTCATGCGTGTGTGCTCTGGATGTCATCCAAGGATCCCATGCCAGATTTTTACAAAGGGAATATGCGTCTTCAACAGTCGGAGGGGCACAGTAGACTTGGGCATTGTCTAGTAAAAACAAGTCGTTTGTATCTCATATTATTTCATTCTTCACTTCGGTAGGTCGTGAATGCCTGAAAGGTTTTCATGTAGTTGAAGAATAAAGAGAAGCTGACTACCAGAATACTATTTTTCATCTCACAAGGACAAAAATTCATGGTGGTCTTTCAGCCAGAAGAAGTGTGTTTCTTTCTACAATATTGAGCATATCATTGAGCTCAAAGAAGTGACATTGCAGTGCCGAGCGGTCTGGAGAGGCACGTTGTAGACTGCACGGCCGCGGCTGTCGGAGGTTCGAGTCCTCCCTCGTGCATGGGTGTTTTAGCTAGTTTAAGCAGTTTTTAATTCCAGGGACAGATGACCAAAGTAATTTGGTCCCTTAGATTTACAAAAATTTGAAAATTTAAGTTACGCAGTTGTATGTACCAGCACTTGTGGGTAATAGACAGTGTCTCATATATTGAAGCTTAGACCGTTTCAGGAAGAGTCCACAGATAGCGTAGGTGTTAACGCGACTACTTGCGAAAAATGCGAAATCAAGACCCGAATCCCAGTTCGGTTCAAATTTCCAAATGTGACCAATAAGGACAAAATATTCCGATTTTCAGAAACATTGACATACACCGCAAAAGAGTGAAAAAGACGACCATGACTCGGAATACAGACCAGCGGTTTGACACTCCAACGCCTAGGTTGCTGGATCGCTGACTTCGCTGCGCTCGTCTCTTAGAATTACGGGTAGCCAAGCTGAAACACACAAACTTTAAGGTATATAGAATTAAATTTAAACACTACCTTCTAATAGCAATAATGTATGCATTTAGACATAGCTGGAGGTGAAAGAAGTGGTACTTGACAGATTAAAAACATAGGATTGATTTGGGATCGAACCCAGCAGCTTCGGATTTGTAGTCTGGCAGTATACCACTTTCTTTTTTATTTCCTTCAGGTAGATCGATGCATTTCGGATGTGCGATCGTTATTTCACAGAATGACCGAACGCACTAAACCACCGCGCCAGCGAAATTCAAATGTTCAAATGTTTGTAAAGCCTATGGGACTCAACTACGGGGTCATCAGTCCCTAAACTTACAAACTACTTATGAACTACTTACGAACTAGAACGGCACAAATATCCATGCCCGAGGGGAGATTCGAACCCCCGACCGTAGTGGCCGTGCAGACCGTGACTGAAGCACCTCAGTCCCCTCGACCACCGCGGCCGGCCGCGCCAGCGAAAATGCACAAACAGTTGTGGACTTACAACCCAGGACCCTTAGTTTCAGAATCCTACTCTTTATCTACTGCACTTCACTGTTGCTACCACTGAGCGGCGTGTTTGAAGGTAGGACCACTGAGAATACGATTTTTCTTCATAAACTTTGACCTCGGTAATTTGTTTCAAAACGTATGGGGCTTCTAGTAAAAAGCCGAGTGACACTCATCTATTTATTTTCACTGGGCATCCTTGCAAAAATTGGTGAACCATATATCAGGTCCTTCCAACGACGGCTGAGAAGATGGATAAAGAGTTGCAAAAGTCTCGAAATATTTCTCAGTGGGAAGTTTGTTCCCGGCTCCCAATAATTTAACTGAACCGTGGCTTCTTACCCTCAGAAATCTATCTAATATATAAATGCAGTGTCCGTATGTTTGTGGGTTTGTGTGTACTTGTTGCATAGAAATCTACAGTTTTGATCCAATCTTCTAGTACACGTAAGTTTCAATCCCTGAGGACGATCACCGTGAGTGTAATAATCACGCACGATACATAGTTCACGAGATATGACGTCATAAACAATGAGATTCGCGAAAAAAATGCTGCATTTAGTACAATGATGCTCATTTTCTCCTAAACCACTGGGCCGATTTCAACCAAATTTGGTACACATACTCCTTACCGTAACAATTGCCTCAGGGTTAAGAAACACATATGACACATGGTTCAGAAGATACGACTTTATAAGCAATAGGAATCACAAAAAATACCACATAATGCGGCGAGAATTTATAAATACGGTATATGAGAATGAGAGTACTTATCGACTTGCAACAAACTTTAAACATAATCTCAAATCTTTATTAAAGTTTTTGTCGCTGACAACCACATCGAAATAATGGAAGAAAAGAAGTTTCTCGCTTACTACTTTTCCGCTGTTTATGGACTAAAACTACGGCATCCGGTATGACATTACAATTTATAATTTCTGCACTACAAATTGTAAAACTGTTGTTGAAATGTTTGTAAATCTATCGGACCAAACTGTGTGGCCATCAGTCCGTAGCTTACAAACCACTTAAACTAATGTAAACTAAGCTACGGATAACACACACACACACACACACACACACACACACATGATCCAGCGAGGACTCGAACCTCTGACGGCGAGCAAACACAAATTGTAGCCGCAGGAAATTTTACAAACAATACACACGAATATAGTTGAGTGTACTTTCTAAATTGTATCAAAGTATTACACGTAGTTCATGAGATTTGAGCACATAAACAGTAACGTTCATGGAAAACCGCCCCATTACGAAATGTTCAAATGGTTGTTAACAAACTACTTATGAACTAGCTAAGACTAAGGACGGCACAAATATCCATGCCCGAGGGGGGATTCGAACCCCCGACCATAGTGCCCCATTACGAACCAACTTTTAATCGATTATTTCTTTACTACTACCCAAGAGATTTTACAGAAATACATCCCCTATAAAAATGAATATATACATGAAATAAATAAACAAATACCCGGGCAACTCCTGGTTTTCAGCTAGTAAGAATACAACAATAAAATAATTAAAAATTGTATAATTTTAGAATTTATCGAGTGTTGTTAATTTCTTCTTTCTTAAACAATAAAGCAGAGCTCTGAATTTGTGTTGTTCTTAAAACACTTTAGCGTAAATCGGCGTCTGTAAATTACGGATGAACTTTATTCGTGCCTTTTTGAGTGCACCGCGGTCGGCAGACGCCTGTACGCCTTTGATGGCTACCTGCGGGCCACGTAAATCAATCCGTCACTGGCTACGAGCCTTAACCCGGTGCTGCGTTATACAAACGAGGAGTCAGCCGGCGTAACGGATCGTAATAAATCAGCAGAGTGGCCGCCGCGGCCGGGAGAGCGCTGCGCGCCAGTCGATACCTGGTGGACCGGTCTCCAGCCTGCAGTCTACAGGGTGGTGTGCCGGCGCTGATAGAACACGGCCCCGGCCCTCACAAAAGCTGGCTGAGGCGCGGATCGCCCTGCTCAGCACGGCCGGCCTCTGTAGGGCCTGCTTAACATACTCCCCCACCCTCCACCTCATCTTCCATTACCCCTCCTGCTCGAGAGCGCAGCAGGCACAGCTACTGAGGCCGGATTTTTCACCTGTCATCAGCGTGCAGTAGTAGTGGTGTGTTTTAGCCTATACACCAGAGTAACACAGTTGAAAATGTGCACAGTTGTGTGTATGCTGCATCAAATGATGTCGAATCTTCTAATATATAAAGCAGAGTGCCCGTATATTTGTACAACTTGCATACAAATCTACAATTTTGTTCCAATCTTTATGAAATTTTGTAGACGTAAGCTTCAATCCATTAGGACGGTCACTTTAAGTGTAAGAATCACTTGCGATATACAGTTCACGACATATGACGTCATAAACAATGAGATGCGCGAAAAACTGCTGCATTTAGCGACAATGCTGCTCATTTTCTTCTTAACCACGAGACCGATTTCAACCAAATTTTATACACACATTTCTTACTGTGAGATAACAATTTCTACATGGTTAAGAATCACATACGGCACTTGGTTCAAAAGATATCACGTAATAACCAAAATGTTCAAATGTTTGTATAGCTTATAAGACTTAACTATGGGGTCATCAGTCCCTAAGCTTACAAACTACTTAGGAACTATCTAATCCTAAGGACGGCACACATATCCATGCCCGAGGGGGTTTCGAACCCTCGACCGTAGTGGCCGTGCAGACCGTAACTGGAGCACCTCAGTCCGCTCGGCCACCGCGACCGGCACGTCATAACCAATAGCAATCGCAAAAAATGCCATATAAAAGGGCGGGAATTTCGAAATACACTGTATGAGAATGATAGTACTTAGCGACTTGCAACAAACTTTGAACATAATTTCAAACGTTTATTAAACTTTTTCTCGTTGGCAACCATAGTAAAATGATGAAAGGAAAAATGTTTCTCGCTTACTACTTTTCCGCTGTTTACGGAGTAAAACTACGGCTCTCGGTATGACGTCACAATTAATAATTTGAACACAACAAATTGTAGCGACAGGAAATTTTACAGACAGTATACACATATACAGTTGAATGTAGCTTCTAAATTCATGAGATATGAGCACATAAATAGTAACGTTCCGCTGTTAATGGACTAAAATACGGCATTCGGTATGACGTTACAATTTATAATTTCTACACTACAAATTGTAGCCGCAGGAAATATTACATACAGTATACACGCATATAGTTGAGTGTACCTTCTAAATTGCATCACAGTTAGACACGTAGTTCATCAGATATGAGCGCATAAACAGTAACGTTCATGGAATACCGCCTCAACACGCACCAAGTTTTAATCTATTGCTTCTTTACTACTAATTGTATTTCCAAGAGATTTTAGACATACAGCCGTTATAGAAATGAATATATACCTGAAAAATGGCAGGGGCGATTCGAATTCCCCCTCGGGTATGGATGTTTGTGTCGTATTTAGTATAAGGTAGTTCATAAGTAGTTTGTAAGTTTAGGGACTGATGACCCCGCGGTTAAGTGCCTTAAGCTTAACAAACATTTAAACATTTTTGAAAAATGGCAGGAATAAATAAATAACCGGGCAGCGCCGGGTTTTCAGCTAGTCTAATATATAAAAATGAATGTTTGTGTGTTAATATTTTTTTGCGTGGCCTTACCGTTCAACCGATTGTGATGAAACTTTGTCAACATAACGTTTGCACTTTCGCGATGTTCATAGGCACCATCAAATAACTGTACGAAAAATAATTCAGGAGATATGACGTGATAAATAATGAAATGCGCGGGAAAGTGCTGCATCATGCGACGTCTGCTTATAAACCACTGTACTGATTTCAACCATATTTAGTGCACATATTCGCTCCATGAAGCAACAACGTAGGGGTGAGAACAGCTTACGATATATATTTCAAGAGATATGACGTCATAAACATGGTTGAAATCCTGTGGCATAATGCGACATGCTAATGACACTTCATTCATCCTAAAATCTTGATGACATTGTGGACACTTGACCTTCAAAACAAGAGGAAGGTCATTGTCACACCAAATTTTGGATGGTCCATGACGGAGAATACTTTACATATGGACTTCGTCAGATTCTACGGTTGTATTCCGATCCTGATGAAATTTTTAAATATGATTGAACAATTTAGTTTAACAGTGCAGTATTAATATATTTAGATAACCTACAATTATTTCAATTAATTAACGTGACTAAACAGTTAATTTTCAGATTTTGGCGAAGTTTCGAATGAAATAAAATTACCAAGCGTACCAAATCATTGGGGTGAAACCCACTATCAGGAGGAATTTGTTGTTATCAGAATATGGTTTTAACGCGAATTTGAAAATATATCTAATATATAAAAATTAATATTTATTTGTCTTTTGGTTAATATTTTATGTACGGCCATACCGTACATCCGATTGACATAAAACTTTGTCAACTTACTGCTTTGCACTCGCACGAAGGTTATAGACATACTAAAATTAACTTCGTATGGTGCATGGCGGAGGTTGCTTTAATTCGTTTCTGGCGCTGAACTGGCTGGACGGATATGAATGAAATTCGGAATGACGATAGCTTTCCTGAATTAACACATGAGCTACCTTTCCGAAGCTTCCGTACGGAGTATGGTGTAGGGTAACTTACAGTAGATAAAAGGTTTGTTAGGCCTGCTCTTCACGCTGGAACGGCTGGACGAAATGGAATGAAGCTAGCTTATACCCCGAATTAATACATCGGCTACCTTTAGTAAGTCTCCGTAAGTGCATGGCGGAGGGTACGTTACAACAAACATACAAATTGTTTGACTGGTTACCATGAAAGTCAGCACATAAATGTGTGTTTTAATGAATGAGATTTTTTATTATCTGCAAGCCAGTGAATTTAGCATGGTGGAGGGTACCTTGCGACATTGACACCGTTTGCCCAGTCACCATGAAACTTTGCGCATTTATGTTTGTTTTCATTATGTAGTTAGGGAACAATTCATCGCCGACAAACACAAATAAAAGACCCACACACACACACACACACACACACACACACACACACAATCTAAATTTTCGGCCGCGGCCTTCCTCAGAAAGAGAACACTCATCCACACAAGGGGGACTGTGGGGCATGGAATGTAGGATGTTAGCTTATCTGAGGTTGAGACCACAATGGTAGCGGGACCGTAGGATGTGCTTAGGGATAACTCCCATCTCCGCAGAAGGTCATGCAGAAATCAGCAACACAACGTAATGGAACTGACTTTTCGACGTGATTAAATGAATAACAAGAAAAATTCTATCGTAAAAGTTTGTTTACAGCACTTGCCAGTATCATGAGTCACTTTTACGCTCGAGTAAAGCAGTCCAATCATCTTTTTGTGTTGTAGGGCACCACGTAACCAAGGACTTTTCGCCACAAGCAAAATTAAATGCATAAGCAAAATGCAAATGACTTGTATGTGGACGATGATGAACTTGAAACGTGCCTATGTAAAATGTTTCTGTCTGAGTTTGTAAGAAAATGTCTAATATTGTGCCTCCTGTTTTGTGTCCAGTAACTTGCTTGCAAGAAAATGTATAATATTGCTTCTAATGCGTGTATCGATATGTGACTTAAGTCTGTAAAGTTTCATCTTTGGCAAAGATTATGTATCGCATAGCATTGAAGCTCGCGCAGAGAGAGAGTGTGGGACTTGTGGTTCAGCTCGCTTAGACAGCGGTTGAGTTGTGTGTATGGCTCCGATGTAGAGCAGAGGCTGCTGTGCCAGCAAGTTGATTTCATTGTATTTGGAATATGTATTGTATTTTTTATTACTATGAAAAAGTTGTACCACCGCTGGAATGAAGGTAATTGCATTTCATGTCATTATGAAAAGGTTGTATTATGTAGGTAATGTAACTGTGATTATTAATAATAAGTAACAAAGTTGACCTTTCTTTCCTGTTTCATTTACGTAGTTAACCTACTTCATTAACCTACTTCCTTTATTTGATAATTAGTTAATTGTGGATTTAAAGTGCAGTATTGATTTTGGTGGCGTAGTAAATTATTGTTATGCAACACTGCAGTTAATTGATTATGATACTGAATTTTGATAATTAGGTACTGATCTGCATAAAATTCTCGCAGTCAAACAGTAAGATAGTAGTTTGTGTTTTTAATATCTTTCTCGCAGTCAAATTTTTTTAGTATAGTCAGCGTGTTTCATGCAGGTTATTTGTCACAGTTGTTTTGTTGAAAGATCCGTTGCGCACATAATTAGTTTAACAGTATATACATCAATATCAGTGCCATAATTAAACCAAATTGCTGTGTTAATGAACAATTTGTTGTCTGATAGGTTCAACATAAAACTACACGTACACAGCTTTCAAACTGAAAAGTTCGAAACCGGTAATGGCGCTATTTAGTAAATAAATAGCATAATCAGATGTGGTGGGTTGGTGTTTTCTTTATTATAAAAATCGTCCTTTAAAGTTTTGACGTGAGCCGCAGTGAAACATGAGAAATGTGGTATGTTATAACTTACACTGGGCTTTATGTAAGTGCAAAGATTTTATGTACGGTCTGTTTTTACAGATTCACAGTACCAACTGACTACAGCTGCATAAATCCTGTAAAACGTCCCTTCTCAAAGGCAGCGAAGATGTTTAAAAATTTGCTTGACTGTGAACCGCATCCCAGTCATACTAATTTCTCGTACACGGGCTTTCACGGTTAGTCGGAGCTTTTGGCAGTTTTTCCACTTTAAGTCAAACACAGCAGGTCTGGCTCTGAAATTTAACAGCTTACTGCATTAACATTCATTCTCGTTAGTTTCAGGAGCTTTTTTAGCCAGTTAATAATTTTCATCCGGACTCGCGTCTTTGAAAGTTAGCCGCGATGCATTTCGCGTAAGCGTGTTTCGGTCGGCCACCAAAGTGCATTAGCACTCTTTGCAAACCTCGCTCACCGGAGTTCCAAAGGGCTGCCCCCTCCCCTCTTCTCCCCCCCCCCCCCTCTTTGCTTTTGAGGGCCACCTCAGGAGCGCCGGGCAAACCTGGTTATGGCCAGCGGCCGGCGGTCTGTGGACGCTGTGATTGGACGCGCAAACACGACGCCAGCGCCACATGCGGCCGCCGCCGACACTAACCCGCTCCTCGATAGTTACTGTAGCCGTGGCCGGGGTTTGCGTCCCGCCAAAAAAAAAAAAAAAAAAAAAAAAAAAAAAAAAAAAAAAAAAAAATTAATTACAAATAAGAGTAGGGACTGGTGGGAAGACCGCCGAAAAATACGAAAAAAACCAGGCATGGCGAAATCCCCTCGTGTTTATTGCCGGCAGTTCACAGCGGAGGGCTGCGCGCGGGTTACATAAATCTTGTGCGGTCGCACATAGATTAATGGGCGGCGCCTTTGTTTCGGAGCGCTCTGCCGGCTCTACCTTTGCCTCCGCTGCACTTATACTCCGCCTCTTCTCTTTTTTTTCCGCTGGCCCCTTTTTTCTTGTTGATGAAATTCACTCGCAGCAGCAGCAGCAGGCTACAGAAGCAGCATTCTGAAACAGAGCGCTACCGAAATTGCTATCATTTTTATTTTACTGCATCGTGGTGGAGTGTGCATTATATACGCATAGTGCACTGAATTTCTATTCTTTTTCGTGCGGTACTCGGTTTGCGCTGGCGCATGCGGTAAAAGCTGCGAATAAGTCACTTTATTTCCTTTGTGGTCCCCGATTAAGCGATAGTTAACTCAGGACCGAGTGTAATACTGTTCTAACTTGTATCGTTTGGTCTTCGAAGGAAATACCAGGTACGTCCGCAAAATAAGTTCCGTTTGGTTATATGAAACAAACGTGTACAGATACAGAAAAAATATTTGTTGTACAAAAATACACAACTATTAAACTACTACAGTGGCAACGAACATGCCGACAGATTAGCCAGGATGGGGGCAGAGACTCCATTTATTGGACCGGAAACTGTCCTGACAATCACCAAGGCAATGATTAAATTGGAGCTACGTAACTGGCTCAGAAGACAGCACGTAGAATATTGGACCAAAGTCCATCAACAAAAACATGGCAAGGTAATGATGCCAAAGCCTTGTTTTAAAAGAAGCTCTGCAATCCTGGGTCTGAACAGGAGAGAGATTAGACTCATGGTTGGATTGCTGACGGGCCATGGGAATTTCAAAAAACACCTACATACAATGGGAATAACAGAAGAGGACCCTAACTGTAGGCTCTGTGATGACGGTGATGAAACTGCATCACATCTGATCTTCGAATGCATTGAATTGGAGAGTAAAAGGCACAGAACATTTGGGACAACCAGACCCGAAGAAATTGTGTCTAATAAAGAACTGGGAAAGGGACTCCTTGCACTGTTCAAGGGCATTGGTTGGCTTTAATAGACATACAGGGAGCGATACTGCACAATAAACTTAGTTTCGGTGCGGGCAGTGGCGGGTTGGACCAAGACTGTTTTGGCTTCCCTGAAAGAAATCAAATCAAAACTACTTTTCTAAATAGCTTCTGAAATTTTGTAGGCATTTGTCATAGCGTGGCACAAGTTTTGTATGCCTTCTTCGTAGGAGGTTGCCGCATGTGTATTCAACCATGTGGTAACATGTTCTTCCAGCTCGTCATCATCGTTGAAGTGTTGACCACCATGGACAGGTTTTAGGTGTAAGAAGAAAGTCGCTAGGAGCGAGGCTGAACGGAGGATGTTCAAACACGTCCCAGTAAAATTCCCATAAGATTTGTTTGGTCACATTCGCCTTGTCAGGTCGGGCGGTAACGTGAAGGGAAAAAGAAAACTGTCATCTCTTCTTACACCTAAAATCTGTCCTTGGTGGTTAACACTTCAGCGATGATGAGCTGAAAGAACGTGTTATCACATAGTTGAATACATAGGCGGCAACTTTCTATGAAGACGGCACACAAAAACTTGTGCCACGCTATGACAAGTGCCTAAAAAGTTTCGGAAGTTATGTAGGAAAGTAGATGAACAGTTTTAGATTTTTATACAATAAATAATTGTTCTGTATCTGTTCACGTTTGGTTTATATAACTTAACGGAATTTACTTTGTGGGCATGCCTCGTGCATTAAGCTCTGGCTATAAACGTCCCTTCAGTAGGCATAGCCGTCATGCGACCAGCTGTCATCCGCTACACCAACGCATGGCGGTTTTGGTTACTGTAGTGTACGCCATCTTTGATGCTGAACATCTGGGTGAAGAACTAGAGCATCTTAAAGTTGTCTTTAATCAAAATGGTTGCACTGCTCAATAAATTATTTGCGCACTTCAGTTTGGACCAAAGGGTGAATGATAGGAGGTCAATCACATATCTATTGCTTTTTTTTTCCGCCGGGAATATATCCTCGAAAATGTCAAGAATTTTAAGATTTGACATTAAAAATGTTTTCATGGCACTAGCTAAGTCTAGGGCCCTCATTGTGACAGTCAAGATCGATTAAATTCCGTGTCGTTGTGGTAAGACTCAGCTCGGCCAAACGATGCGCACTGTTCAGGTTAGGTGTGTGGAACATCACCGTCATACTCGTTTATTTCAACATGAAATTCTACTAAGTCAAGGATTATAAGCACAGACATCAGTCATTACAATACAATTGACAATCGATATATATCAAATCATTAAAATAAATAATTTAGTAACAATTGCATAAAGCAGTAATAGTGTTATCTGGCTGCAGACCCGAGAAGAATATTATCAGTCATTACGCCGGGAAAGTCTACGCAACCACAAACCATTACACTGATGTAAAATAGTCTAAAACGTAAAAAGAAGTAAAGAATTTCAGCGGACGTTGCTGGAGGAGATGTCTAGAGGCGGGCACCGATGCCTGAACCTAGACTCCAGTTAGCGTCGTTGAAAATCAAATGTATGTAAATCTATGGGAGTAAACTATTCTGGTTATCAGTCCCTAGGCTTACAAACTGCTTACACTAACTTAAATTAACCTAACGACAAACGCACATAACCATGCCCGAGAGAGGACTCGAAACTCGATGACGCGCTCTCCGCAGCAAGGTTCCTTAGAACGCTCGGCCACCGCGACTAGCGTCGTTTAATTTGCGGTTCCTGGAATGATCGCTATGCTACTTTTGTTCCTCAAGACGCCTTCTACATCCTCTAGAAGACTGCTGGTGTAATTGTGTAATTCTGAAACACAGTGACATATGGAACGCTTACCCATCTCAGTCTTCGGTGTCCATTTACTGTCGGAAACGTGCGCAGGACGCATTTTGTGCCAGAAATTTTTTTATCGCTGGCATCTGAGAAATCGCGCTGTGGAGTCCGAGTGCGGGAACTTAGTTTCACCCTGTACAAATTTCCAGGTGGTATAGTAGGAACATTAGGAAACTGTCTACAAAAGGTGTTGCGAATAGAGTTGGCAGTAAAGACGAAATAAATTGAAACCTCATGCGCGATTGCTCATGAATTCGATATTTATGGATGAATCCTGAACTACACTCCTCGAAAATGAAAAAATCACACCTTGAATTCGTCGAGCCAGCAGAGGGAAATTTTATTGGCACAATCTTGATGTTCTATACAACACACGATCACACAGGCAGAGCCTACGCACTTGAGTACAGTCACCAGAGCGTCCGCAGTGTTGGCGTTAGTACCATATATACCCTCCTATTGCAGCAATGCAAGCTGTAAATTTTCGAAGGAGACGATCGCAGAGGTTCCGAATATGGGTATGTTGAATAACCTGCCATTAAATTTCCACCTGGTGCCTCAGTTGGGCCACATTTCGTGCCGCTCATGCAGACCGCCCAACATGACGTTTTATGCGGTCCCAAACATGCTCAATGAACGACACATCTGGGGATCGTGCTGGCCAGGGTACTTGTACGTCCAGTGGTACGGGATACATGTGGACGTGTATTGTCCTGATGGAAAAGCATATCGCCTTGTTGGTGCAGGTTGAATGGTGGGTTCAATGTACCGAGTACTGTTCAGTGTTCTGTAGACGATGACTAGAGGAGAACAGCCATCGTAGGATATGGCTTCCACCCAATGATAACGGATCATGCATGCCGTTAGTGTGTTCCCCACTCACGCCCGAACGTCATTCAGTCCACCTCCAGTGGTGTCACGGTAGGCGCTTATGAAGGGACGAATGGAGACGTGTCGTCTTCAGTGATGAGAGTCGTCGCTGCCTCGGCGCCAATGATGTGTTGGATGTCGTGCAGGGGAGTGTACGCGACAGACGCAAACACCGGGCATCATGGTGTCGGGCGCCATATCCCACACCAGCCATTCTCCTGTGGTGACCGCCTAGGAAAAATTGAACAGTGCACGCTACAGTGAAACCACCATTCAACCCGCCTTGCCACCGTTCATGAACCAACAAAACGATATGTTTTTCCAACAGGTCAATGCACATCCACACGTATCTCGTCCAACCCAACATGCTCTTCTAGGCATACGTCAATTACCCTGTCCACCATTAACTCCAGATCTGTCCCCCATTGAGAATGTTTAAGACCTGATGAAACGTCGCCGGCCGCGGTGGCCGAGGAGACTGAGGCGCTTCAGTCACGGTCTTCACGGCCACTACGGTCGGGGGTTCGAATCCCCCCTCGGGCATGGATATTTGTGCCGTCCTAGTTCGTAAGTAGTTCATAAGTAGTTTGTAAGTTTAGGGACTGATGACCCCGTAGTTAAGTCCAATAAGCCTTACAAACATTTGAACATTTTTGATGAAACGTCATGGCCGGCCGCGGTGGCCGAGGGGACTGTGGCGCGCCAGTCACGGTCTGCACGGCCACTACGGTCGGGGGTTCGAATCCCCCCTCGGGCATGGATATTTTTGCCGTCTTTAGTTGTAGGTAGTTCATAAGTAGTTTGTAAGTTTAGGGACTGATGACCCCGTAGTTAAGTCCCATAAGCTATACAAACATTTAAATATTTGAAACGTCATGTTGGGCGGTCTGCATGAGCGACAAGAAATATGGCCCAACTGAGGCACCAGGTAGAAACTGTATGGCAAACATTCCGCAAGACTACATTCGGCACCTTTAGGATCGTCTCCATGAGAGAATTACAGCTTCTATTAATAAAAAAGGAAGATTTACGCGGTACTAGCCTAGGCAGTGCTCACGCTTTGGTGGCTGTATTCACGTGCTTATGGCTCTACCTGTGTGACCATGCGTTGTATACATCCTCAAGAATGTGTCAATAAAAATTTCCTTTTGCTTGGTCGACGAATTCATTGTGTGCTTTTGTTCATTTTTTAGGAGCGTGTGTGTGAAGTGATTCTAACACCACTTCTCATACAGCGATAGCTGCTAATGGTCAGTGCTATATTTTGCCTATATCGTTACAGTAGTTAGGAGGAGATGCTAAACATACGTACACACTTACACATAAACAGGAGAGAAAGAGAGATTTAATATGTGCAGATTTTTGTAATGGAACAAGCGGTGCCGCTAAAGTTGCAAGTTTACGACACACAGTGCGGTACGGAAAAGCCGTAGCTAAAGCTCAGGAATAATGACAGAGACGAGAGGAGAGAGGACGTCTTCGCTCGTCATTCGCCACAAATGGCGACATATTTGAGCCAACAATAAGGCTGCAGAGCGACTGGTCGTTAGACAGTTACGGCGCGCAGAGGGAGACGGTGGCGGACTATCTGGAAGCCGTCTGCCGCCCCCGTTTGCCATCCCCTTTTCTAGCGGCGCGTTTCCTGCCGGGACTACTCGCTCTAAAAATAGCGTCGCGCGCTTCGGCGGCAGTAAAGCCTGACTTGAGCGGGCGCGTCGTTAATGAAAACTACCGCCCCCCCCCCCTCCCAGCGGTCTTATAGCGGCTGCTATCGCCAGTAGTCCTCGCAGTTCCGGTAGGTATTACCGCGCCGCGTCGCCTCCGTTCGTGGCTTTACTCCGAATAGTGGCGATGCCACGCTACTGTTCCAGCCCGCAGGACGGCCGTGAAATTGGAGGGTACTGCAAGATTCAAGAAGCGACCATCACGCGAGGTATTTGGTACAGAGCACGCGGTACCGCGCGCCAAGTTAATAATTTGCTCGACGTAAACAAGATCGTAACTCGCCCGTATATGGTTCTTCAATTTTGTCTCCCGGCGCTGGCTGCGTGGAGCTAAAGTTAACTACTCGACAAAAGGCGTAAACTTCGACTGCTGATGCGATTCATACGGCGGCATTGACGTAGCATTTCTTGCGCGTCTGTGGTAGTGACTTAGCGAAACGTCAACTGCAAAGAAAACACATGCCAGGTAGCTAAGAGGAAAGTTGGAAAAACCACGTTACTGCAATCATATTGGCTATTGGTATTTATAAAAATTTCAATGTTTTTTTTTGACTTCCTGAATTCTAAAGAAGCGATGTTCAGTTTAATAATAAGTGTGATATAAAATCAACAGTCAATATTGCACGCTTTTATTAGTAACCAGCTAAGCCCTGCCACGTTTCGCTGGCGTTCAGTCGGCCCACGAATGAATGACAAATGCCGAAGTGCGGCAGCCGGAGGTGATGGTTGTATGAGTGTGTTGTGTGCCTGTGTGATTGCGTGAGTGTTCTATTTTCTGAAGAAGACCATGGCCGATAGCTGAAAGTGTTGTATGTGTGTGTCTTATGTATGTGCCTGTCGCAGCTCGTCGCCACGTCTTTGAGTGAGTTGTAAACTGTCCTTACTATATTATTAATTCCAACCTCGACTTTCCCTTATTATATACCAAAAAAATTCTTGCGACAACCGACTATCCGAAAAAAAAAATCATCAATTAAGTCGACGCATCCTGCCTTGCGTGGCTATATCGAATGAAAGGGAAGTGAGAATAATGGTAATAGACAGGGACTGATGACCAGATTAGTTAAGTCCCATAGATTTATAAGCATTTGAACATCTGATAATAGAAATCACAGCTTGGTGGTTATCTACAATGAAATACTTCTTTAAAAACTTGCATATCGATTTAGTTCTTCGAATCTTTTGTACATTTTAAACTCCAGGGGACTCGTGTACACCGCATTATTTCTTTTCTTACGTAATTTAGGTGTTAAAAATAACAAAGAAAAATAACAGACAGAATAAATAAGTGCTGTTCATGAGTATCCTGAATTTGAAACAGCACTGAAGATGTTAATTCAATAAAAGTATTGATATGTAACTCTTTAAAGAAATATTTCATATCTTGACCACCAAGCTGAAATTTCTATTCCTGTTAACAATATTACGGTGGTTAGTACACACGATTCTTAATGTAGTCTGTATACTTATTAGAAAAATTAGCAACTTTCTCAGGTAACCATTATTTGTTGTAAAGCCATCGAATTAACAACCTTTTTGTCCTCCATTATCTGCTTAATCAGATATATCAAGTGGTGTGTGTGTGTGTGTGTGTGTGTGTGCACGCGCGCGTGTTGTGTGTGTGTGTGTGTGTGTGTGTGTGTGTGTGTTTTGTGTGCTTAGCATAAATTAGTTCAATTAGTTTGTAAGAAGGAACCGACGACTTTAACAGTTCGATGAAGTTATTTCTTATAAGATTATCACTCCTCATTATAAATAACAGAGAAACAATTAGATTAACATAACATGATCGTAGCCACAATGAGACCATCAAGATTTAATGCAAAATATCGTTGAGTACAGTCGCATGCAGTGTACTAACCATAAGCGTATGAACAAAGTTTGACGCAAGATATGCTAATTGGCTCGGCATAAACGGGAAATTAGGTTGCTGTAGAAGGAACCGTTTTTTAACAACCTCGGTCCCGGAAAATAAATACATAAATAAGTAAATGAAAAATTCTTCGTAGCGCGGTGCTTGTGAATATGCTGCAAGCAAATTAGTTTAGAGAATGCCAATAGATTTTGGGTCCCATCAGTCGGATTGCACTGTGATTTACATGGTAACAGGCACAGAATATTCCAACACAAGTAAATAATAATTTTATAGGACCACTTCGGTTTTTGGAAATTCCTTGCGCTTTTTTGTTCGTGTTTCTCACATTATTATAAATACAACATTAAATGAGATTTGCTGAAAGTCTTATCGATACTGCACATATTTTGCGCCTGAACTTTAGTAACATTAAGATCTGGTTCAAAATGTTGAAATGTATGTAGAGCTTATGGGACTTAACTGCGGGGTCATCAGTCCCTAAACATACAAACTACTTATAGACTACCTTATACTAAAGACGGCACAAACATCCATGTCCGAGGGGTGATTCGAATCCCCGACGCGGGAGGCCTCGCGATCTGCAACGTGGCGCTCCAGACCGCTCGGGTACTCCCTCGCGGCTAAGACCAGGTAATATGGTAGGTTTAGTCTGCGCGAGGTGGGAATGGGAATTAGATTTCATTTAACAGTGAAGTAATCATATTTGGTATTTTTCACAGTTAGTTTGACTCCCCTCTAATTCCTTCCTCCTCTTTGCTCAAATTAATGTAATTCATGTAGGTTTTCATTCTTTAATGAGCTCATTATGGCGCTTTGAGCATATTCAGCTACCAGCAGGAACAGCTTCGTGTTGCGAGGGATTTCTGTTAAGCTGTAAAAACCTGCAGCCATCTGTTAACTACGGCGTCGCTTCACTGTCTGCTGCTGGGAAATTCTCTCCTCAGAGACAGTGCTTCGATGTTACTAGCGCATGGTACAAGGTCGTAGTCTTCGGGAAATATCTTTGATGGTCGAGCGTTTCGGAGGACATTGGATTCCGTTCTGACCTCCTTGGACGGCTATAAAAATTTATCTGATTTCCATCTCATCGGCGCAATGCTAGGATCCTCCCATAGGATACGAACACGTCTGTGTTTTGTTTCACTGGCAATACGCTGCGGTGTAAAACGATTCGTGAGACGTGAAACTTTCTTACTGGGTTCATATACGACAACTGTCTTCCTTACACCGTATAATACTTAAGCAAAAGGTTTTACAATTAAGTGCCAAATCCATGTAATTAATAGCAGAGTGTGCAGTATACTTCGAAAACATTTATAGCAATGCGATCGTTTCTATTCAAAACGTTCATGTTTTTGTAAATCTATGGCACCAAACTGCTGATATCATAGGTCCCTAGACTTACCGACTACTTATACTAAATAAACTAACGTATGCTAAGAAAAAATCATATGACCGAGGGAGAACTCGAACCTCCAACAGGGAACGGCAATGCCCCTAAGACCATACGGCCAGCTGCGCGCGGCTATCATTTCGATGTTTATCTATTTAATGTAATTTAAATATTTAATAAGATAAAAAACAAATCTGCTGTTGGACAGTATTAATGAATAAGGGAAATTTTAATCAGACACGAAAAGACCATCGCAATGAAGCCATGTAAAAATATATTCTGAGGTGTTCATTTATTGAAAACTGGCGAACCCGCCAGTGCTTTGGAAATGCTAAATATACACGCTAGTTGAATGTGCGACCTACACTCATTCCCTTGATCTGTCTGCCCATCACTTCCCCAATCTCTAAGCATATTTCTCAACTTCCTCCTTTTTTCCTCGTACGCTTCTCTCTATAGTAGCTATCTGACAAACCGGGTTTTTATTCGCTGCAATATTCAGTTACTGCATGTAATCGTCCCTCTCCTGTCTACCTACCCCTCCATCCTCGTCTTCATCGTCTTCGTCAGTGGCGGCCTTGAGGCATACATTCGTAATTATCTCCTTTGCGGACCAATGTTTACTGGGACATTTTTGCTTCTACAGCGAGAATCATAAATGAGAAAAAATATTTCGTGCAAATTGTCACACATTGAGCTACAAACATAAATTCGTTTTCCGCATGTTCCTATGTGAATAAATGACAATGGAATTGAATGGTAAAAATCTGGAAATATGAAGCTGACTTTCGAGTAGTTACTGTGCACCACAATTGTCCAAGGGGACACATCGGCAACAGGGCACAACATGCGAGTGTTGTAGGTAGTCTAGCGGCTCACGAGAAGGCGAGGCATGCGGCGTCAAGCGACGTTCTACGTGACACTGCGACCAATGACAGCGCTCACATCCATCTCGTACCGTTTTCGCTGGCCGGTATCATGTATCGAGGCTAGTTGGCATAGCGAAAGAAACTTGTGGCCTGTCGCCCTGTTTCGATCTGTGCCCTTGGCTAATGTCGGCGTGCAGTAACACCCAAAAGTCCACTTCATATTTCTAGATTTTTACTACTCAATTACACTGTAATTTTTATGACATAGGAACATGCAGGAAACGATTTTATGTTTGTAACTCAGTGTGTGACAATTTGCACGAACTATTTTTCATTTATGACTGACCCTGTATTATAGTGTGCTTTCAACCACGTGAGTTAGCCTCATTCTTTTTGATGCACCCTCTATACACGTAAACTATAATTCTCAATAAATTCATAAAAAATTTATTCAATGTTATTCGTACCGATAAATAATAAGTAGAACTGTTCGTATAAAATTGGATGTTAGTATCTTTGTGATCAGTACAATACTACACCTTTCGAGCGATCGCCATGAACGTTACAACATTTCTGCAACGCTTTTTATGACGAAGGTTTCTATAAAAAATGTTCAAATGTTTGTTAAGCTTATGGGACTTAACTACGGGGTCATCAGTCCCTAAACTTACAAACTACTTATGAACTACCTACGAACTAGGACGGCACAAATATCCATGCCCGAGGGGGGATTCGAACCCCCGACCGTAGTGGCCGTGCTGACCGTGACTGGAGCGCCTCAGTCGCCTCAGTCACCTCGGCCACCGCGGCCGGCAAGGTTTCTATACTTACGGTGCATGTTGGATAGTTTATCAAAAGGTGAGTAAAAATAAAAAATATAAAAAAACACGGATTTTTCGACAACTTTCAACAATGAAGCTGGTAGGTACGTAAATTTTTTCGAGGGGAAGGTGGCTATTATACACACAATCTAACGCACTGTGCAGTGCTGAGGGTCCCGAAGGTCGAAGCAAAGTGCCTTCCTCCCCGTCTCTCTCTCTCTCTCTCTCTCTCTCTCTCTCTCTCTCTCTCTCTCTCTCTCTCTCTCTGTCTAGATGAACTATGAATTGCAGTTACCTTACTGTCCTAAAAAATAGACACCGCCCATAAATATGTACCGCTGAGCATTGCTGTACACATCCTGGAAGCTGCACGACGTCTCTCCTTGGGATGGTGTTTATAAACCCTGTCACACTTAACTGGATGTCAAGTATATCACCAATCTCTTTTCTTTCGAAGCTTGTTTGAGTCGAGGGAATAGGATTAGCACACAGCTAAATCATCAAACATTTCTTGGCAGGAAAAGGTGATGGTACACCTTGAACATCCACCATACTCGCCGGATCTTAATCCCCCAGACTTAGCTTTCTATTCCCTCGACTGAAACTCGCCTTGTCAGGAAAGACATTTGACGAAATGTGACATCCAACGAAATTTAACAAGGTTTTTGATCACCATCCTAAAAGAAGACTTCGTGCAAAGTTTCCGGTACATATATCAGAGAGCTCAGCGGTGCACAGTTATGGGAGGTGACTATAATGACATTCTGGTAACTGTGGTTCATAGTTTATCTACGCTAATGTTACAGGACTTTCCAGGAAGAGATGGGCAGAGATAGAAGAGGAGATTAACTAATAGCAGTTAAAATTAAATTAAATAACAGTCCTAATTTTATGCTAGTTCACGGAAAATGGTACCTAAATAAGGAGCCAAAACTGTAGTGTACTATCAGTAGAACTCTATTGGGATACCATCTGGATCCGACCCGTTGTACCTCATCAGCGCCTTCAGTTGTTTCTTTATATTATGGATGTCTATTAGACTTGCGCATAATAGTTCGCGATCGCGAGCGCGAGCGCTCACTTTAGTTCGCGGCTGTGCTGCGAACTAGTTCGTTCTTTTAGTTCGTCCGCTCCCAGTGACGGCTGAGCGGCGTGGTCTCCACATGCAGGTGGAGGGAGAAGTTCCCCCACCTAGCTGCTTTATGCGCTTGCTGCTTGAGCCGCTAACGATATCACGCAAACCAAAAGAAACAGTTTGTGGATAATTTCTCGCGTTTAAGTTGAGAGTTATCTCTATATCTTGGAATTATGGAATTTATTAGTCAGATATTGCACAGTGCATAATACTTCAAAGCAGAAATTTTGTAGCACTGAACTATGTAATCTAGCAGGCAGACGCTAACCTCTAAATGGCTCTCATCAGCAGAAGGCAAACACGTGATTTTTAATTATGTTCGCGACCTATCGTGCATATTGTAGTTCGCGACCTATCGCGCAACTACGAATTCGCGACCTATGGCGCATCTTTTAATTCGCAACCTATGGAGCATCTTTTAGTTCGCGACCTATCGCGCATCTTTTAGTTCGCGACCTATCGCGCATCTTTTAGTTCGCGACCTATCGCGCATATTGTAGTTCGCGACCTATCGTGCATCTTTTAGTTCGCGACCTATCACGCATCTTTTAGTTCGCGACCTATCGCGCAACTATGAATTCGCGACCTATGGCGCATCTTTTAGTTCGCAACCTATGGAGCATCTTTTAGTTCGCGACCTATCGCGCATCTTTTAGTTCGCGACCTATCGTGCATCTTTTAGTTCGTGCATCTTTTAGTTCGCGACCTATCGTGCATCTTTTAGTTCGTGCATCTTTTAGTTCGCGACCTATCGCGCATCTTTTAGTTCGCGCATCTTTTAGTTCGCGCATCTTTTAGTTCGCGACCTATCGCACATCTTTTAGTTCGCGACCTACCGCGCATCTTTTAGTTCGCGACGTATCGCGCATCTTTTAGTTCGCGACCTATCGCGCAACTTTGAATTCGCGACCTATCGCGCATCTTTTAGTTCGCGACCTAACGCTCATCTTTTAGTTCGCGACCTATCGCGCATCTTTTAGTTTGTGCATCTTTTAGTTCGCGACCTATCCCGCATCGACCTATCGCGCATCTTTTAGTTCGCGACCAGTAGCTCTCCTTTTAGTTCGCAGCTCGGTCGCGAAGTAGGTCGCTCTTTTTTAGTTCGTCCGCTCGTTTTGGCTTTTGCTTCCGCTACTAAAACTACAGCTGAGCTGCATCTCAGCTCGAAATGACGGCAACTGGCAGAAGGGAATCACGCGGTTATGTGCGCTCTCGCGTCCGCTCGCTGTTCCCCGTGTCTTCGGAAAAGGAGCGGACGAACTAAGAGGCGAGGGATCTGCGAACTAGTTCGCGTAGCTCGCCTGTGGGAGCGCTCTTCCGAACTAGTTCCTTCGCAAACTACACAAGACTAATGCCTATTACTTCGTTTCGAGACGGGAGTCTGTGTGACCGTCTAACGACGGAATGATTTCTTCGACGCTAATTTTAAAACTTCCGCTGCCGTTCATCGGCTGCGGTAAGACACGACCGGTAGAGGAGAAAAGTAAGACGGGCGAGTCGTCTGGAGAACAGTTGACTGCGCGCCTCGTTGCGTGACAGACAGTGTAGCGGCGCCGCCAGCCGGAGGACTGCCCTCGGCAGCCGCGCGGCGCCGCCATATTTCGCCGTCGACGTAAATGGGCCAAACGTCTCCCGATGAACGCCGCATAATGCCCCGAGTATTTTAGCGGCGCGCGCGCCCCAAACACATTACCGTTGACGAAAAGTGCCCCGGATCTACTGCCGGGGCGGGGAAAAGAGAGCGAAGAGGCGAAAAAGCGAGGACTCCTCCGGAGAACGAGGTCGTTTATTTTTCGTACGAGAATAATATATCTGCATTACCTCTCTCTGCGAGCCGTTCGGAGAAATCTACGTCTGCCTCCAAGGGGATACTAAGTGCTCTCACAATTAGAGAGAGATTTATGCAAACCAGGGCCGAAAACATACGGCTGCCCGCTGGCGTTTGAGCTCACCTTTAATAGAGGAAGCGTCAGCGGCTTGTTTATGTTTTAACTTCCGTGCTGTCAGCGACGAGGCAACCATAGATGAGGAATAAAGTATACTGATCTGGACCGGGACTCTTTGTAACGTTGAATGTATCCATCTTGATGGGTTTACTGGCATGTGGCGAATTACGGACTGGTACCCATTTTTCTATTTGAAAGACAGAAACTTCCGAAAATTATTAGTTTTCTAATAAATGATAAAAACAATTGTTTTGACGCAATCGTGCAACATTGTCTCAATAAAGTATGGCAAATCACTCACCAGTTGTCAATTTTATAAAGGTTTTTGTAATATCCGACATATTGTCGGTAAGGAGTGCAACTGATTGTGTATTATTTTTGATAGACACACTTACGTAATGTACTCACAAGCCAACAGTCGCTTTCTTATTTTTTTCGTCTGTATTGTACTGCACAGCTAATTTGCTCATATTTGGTATTGGCAATATTCAGTTTCATTCAAAATTAATGTTTTGCTAAGATCTCAATTTTGTTTTCTTTTCATCTTCATGTTTCGGCACACTCACATACCATCTTCTGGTCTGCTGTCTTAGATAAATTTTTCCTTTACAGAAATGCTCGACATACTTGTCATTGAGGATGGTAAGTCAAGTATAAAATCACTACAAATATACACAATAAAATACATTGTTATATGTGCTGTTGACTACCAGAACGACATCCTAAGTCTTATGTCGAGCACTTCTGTAAAGGCATAAATTTTCTAAGATACCAGACCAGAAGATGGTACGTCAGTGTGCCCAAACCGGTCGTCAAATCAAATAAATAATAATTTAAAAAATCGACATCTTGGCAAAATATTTATTTAAATCCCAAACATGAGTAAATTATTTGTGCATTATAAGTTAATACAGACGAAAAGAATAAGAAAGCGATTGTTGCCTTGCGTGTACATAAGTGTCTCTATCATAAATAATAAAGGTTTTTGTCAGCACATGTTACGGCGCTACCTTATCCCATTTGCAGGCACTGAAAAAATAGTAACCACAGATTAAAACATGACACTACGAATTCGACGACTTTCGAACCTATATGCCATTCACAGAGTTACACACCTAAAGAAATGAATCTGTCATTGGGTTACGCCTTCAATAAGAAACATGCAGCATACGTGCATTTCCAACAGAAACACCTCGTTCAAAATAAAACATACGGCAGCTAGTCCACAACTGTAGCTGATAGCAGCAGTATGTTGTTTCTTACAAGCGAAATATATATTGAAAAAGTATGTATGCTGCGTCGTTCTTATTGGTGACGTTGTCTAATGGCACATTAATTACTGAAGGTATATTTTTCTGTGAATGGTATATTGGTTTAGGAGCTGTAGAATTCGAACGTCTTATTTTAATAGGCTCTAACTCGTTTTTCAAAAATGTTCAAATGTTTGTTAAGCTTATGGGACTTAACTACGGGGTCATCAGTCCCTAAACTTACAAACTACTTATCAACTACCTTATACTAAGGACGGCACAAATATCCATGCCCGAGGGGGGATTCGAACCCCCGACCGTAGTGGCCGTGCAGACCGTGACTGGAGCGCCTCAGTCCCCTCGGCCACCGCGGCCGGCCCGTTTTTCAGTACTTGAAAATGGGATAAGGTACTCCCGTCACATATCGTACTAACCAAATAATTTATAACATTGACGGCTGGTGCAATATTTATGTCAATACTTCAAAAAGGAATTACTTTTGAGACGTTATTTTATTCATACATATATTGCCAACAACAAACAAAATCTACTTATAGACAATGACAGTACTTCTTACTTTTAAATCATGGATTCTGTTCTTTACTAATTACAGTGACACACACGGGACAAACTTTTATTCGATGCTTAAAGCTATGGTGATGTTGAAATTCAAATTTTCAAATGTTTGTAAATCTATCGGACCAAACTGCGTCGTCATCAGTCCTTAGCTTACAAACTACTTAAACTAAGGTAAACTAACCGAAGGGGAACACACACACACCCATGCCCCAGGGAGGACTCGAACCGCGCTCTCTGCATCGAGGCGCCTTAGACCGCTCGGCTACTCCACCACGGCTGTTAAAAATCACGAACTTCCGTGTGTCTACGACAAAGCATTCTTGTAATTTATTTGCAAAGTTTCTGAAGTCCCTAAAACAACTTTTTCATTCGCCTGTTGAAGGGAATCGGTTTTAAATTGCTTAGATGTCTAGTCTATATCTTAATATTGTAAATGGAAACCTTTTTAAAGTCTACGTTCTTTGTTATTAATTTATTCATATTCAAATTTTTATTCATTTTGAAGACAGTCAATTTGAACAAAATAGAGCTGTGAGTTGGAAACGTTTGTAGATGACAGCAAAACCAACTATTTTCAATGTTCCTAATCCTTCGCCACGGTTAACCGTTTAATGAGCAATGCTAAGAAGGCACGTTTTTAAAGTCTATGAAAGATCACAAAATAAAATTAGAAAACTTTAGGTAAGTGTTGGTAATATGTATGATGGCATTTAAAAACGGAGAGTTATCTGTATGTGAGCGGAGCTTTGGTGGCACGTCTGACATCCAACGAAGTGCTGTTGCCAACTGACAGTATTCCCGAGGCTACGACTGAGACGCAAATTGAAGTGTTGTTGTTCTTGCTGATGCGTGGGTAATTCCGACACCACACTTACCCCAGACTCGAGTATAACCTCAGAAGCGTACGTTAGTGACGTCAACTAATGAAGTGATGTTTACTCATCCTTCACTCTTGAAAATCGCTGCTTACTGAACACGGAAATAGCACAAGCAGAAGTTGCGATATCGTGCTAAACCGAACAGTGGTTGCACTCCTATGCGCTCGCAGGACTACCACGCCTTTGCGTCCAGACGGCGATGTATGAACAGCCCTGCCGTGGTAACTGCAAACACAGACTAGGGTAACGTGCTGACGTCACACCTGTACAAGTTACCAAGTTTCCTACACCGCCTGAAGCGTACCTGCGCCCTATCCATTGTGTAATTAGTTCCCACTGCTTGACTGAACAGCTTCAAATACCTCCAACAACTGCTCTCGATGTCTACTCAAGAATTACGGTCTTTACCGATATTTGTTCGGGGCGTTTGCTACGACAATCAGATAATTACTTTAGTCTGCTCTCTGCTGCTTCGCCGCGCAATTTTGCTATCGTACTACCGTTCCGCCAAGTTACGGCCTAACTCCAGAGGTTGTCGTTTGCGCCTTTTGCAGCCGGGAAGTTAACAAGGTTCTCATTTCCCTACTGCGCGAGAACTGTAATGGCGTTGAATTTATTCAGAGCTCTTTAGTGCAGAACTGCAGTCTTCTGACAGACCTCACAAGTCGTCCTGTGGAATAAGGGACGTGGCATTACAAGAGAGCTCGGTGCTTTTCCGGGTCTAGTTTTACGTACATCTGTACAGCTTCGTTCAAAGATTTTTAAGAGAAGTGAACGATTTAAACGATGGTGACTGTAGCAGCGTGTCTTTGATCATGCTTTCAAAGGAGGCTGTTAACGGACGAGCATTGATGGTGGGTGTTCATCAGAGACAGAGGTACCGTCAGGAGAGCCCCAGGGAAGAATGATAGGACGCAATTATTTTATATCTACACTAGCTGGTACCCGGTGCTTTCTGCCGAAGAAGAAATAATTGTTGCAAATAAAGTCTGAAATTTTGAAGTGTTATTTAGTTACAAGTGCTACTACAATGACCCTGCAAATAAATTTACCGGTACTACACGCGCGCCACCTACTATTAGTTAACTATACAATGTCCATAACTGCCACGTAAGAGCAAAAAGTAAGCTGACGACGTTTTATCTCAGATGAACGCTATGGTAGCGCATAAAATATGAACAAATAACAAATATGTTTGAGGTTTCCAGTCTTGCTTTAGTCCATCTCCTCCTTTACGTTCTCTCCTCGTCCCTTTCTCTGCCAATTTCCTCCTTTCCTACCCTCTGTTCATCTCCTTTCTCTTGTCAGTCATCATCTCCCCTCTCTCATTCTCTTCATTTCCCTCCTCTGTCCGTCTCTTCCTACACCTACTCCTCTCCCTCCTATAAAACATACATACATGAGCCAAGTTTCATGGTGACTGCTCAAACGATGTCAAAGTCACGAGTAACCCTCTGCCATGCTAAATTCACTGGTTTGCAGATTATAAAAATCTCCTTCATGAAAACATACATTTATGTGCTGAGTTTCATGGTGACCAGTCAAACAATTTGGATGTTTGTTGTAACGTACCCTATGCCATTCGCCCGAGGAGGCTTACGAAAGACAGCGTATGTATTAATTCGGGGTACGTGCTATCTTCATTTCACATCTCATTTAGTTCCGTCCAGCTGTTTCAGCGTAAAGAGAAACAAACGTATTAATTCATTGTAAGGTACCCTCCGCCACGCACCGTACTGTGGCTTACATAAGGTGTAGCCCAGGTATGAGCTACCTCTGTTCCGAATTTCATTCATATCGGTCCAGCAATTTGAGCGAGTAAGAAACGAATTAACTAATTGTAAAGCACCCTGCGCCTTGCACCTTACTAAGTTAATTTTAGTATGCGTATAACCTTCGCACGAGTGTAACAAATGAGTTGACGGCGTTTTTTTCGCAATCGAATGTACGGTATGGCCGTGCATAAAATGCGAACTACAAGACAAATAAACAAACATACATCAATTTTTTGAAAGTAGACTATCATTATTATTTTAAAGAGCCAAACATACATTTAGACTTAACGCTGAACTACCGACTCAGTTGTACCGACTCAAGACTCCGAATAATATCAGGAGCTACGATCCTTCGTTCTTTCTCTCCGTTTGTTTTTACTGCGGGTGTGCATTTACGCGGGCCGTGCTTTATTCTAGGTCACGCTTCGGCAAACCGTTTGAACGACTACTGTTTTTGAGGTATCGTAAAACGTCCTTACAGTTTTGTGAGAAGAGGACTTACTTGCAAATAGAAGATCAGTCATCCGTAACCTACCTTGTAAACAAGCTGACGGATTACGTCCCGTCACCGCTCAAGTTCAGACATTGACTCTGACCGTTCACAAGGGTGAACGGGACTGTCGTTTTAAAGACAGCATGTAAGAGTTACAATTTCTCTCCCATGCAGGCAGCTGAAACATACAGAAGAAGACCAGATACACCGCACAGAGTAGAGGAAAACATGGTAAACAACAACAACAATACGGGGTCAAGGTCTCGAGACAGTTCAACGAAAATTTTGTGTTTGGTGAGTATACAGGATCAGCTTTAATGAAACATACTTTTGAAATAACATTCTTTGTTTTGTTGTTTATTCCCAGCTCTCCGTTTTTCACTCCTATTCGGGACAACGCAAATAAATAAAGGCGGTTGAACCGTTTCCTGATCATGTCGCGAGCTCCCAGATGACAACGTTAAGTCGAAACTAGAAACAGCAGGCTGAAGGTTAATTTATATCAGCTTTTTGTAGAGCACGAGAAATGATTTCCATAGGGAAAAAAAGGAGAGAGAGAGAGAGAAGAAAAGATTCTAGCGATAATTTTTCATATGCCTGAGTTACAAGTAACTTAGTACATCTTTTACAACACATATACTGAAGAGCCAAAGAAACAGGTACACCTGCCTCGTATCGTGTAGGATCCCCGCAAGCCCGCAGAAGTGCCGCAACACGACGTAGCATTGACTCGACTAATGTCTGAAGTAGTGCTGGAGGAAACTGACAACATGCATCGTGCAGGACTTTCAATAAATCCGTGAGAGTGCCAGTGGTTTAAGAGCTGTTCTGAACAGCACGTTGCAAGCCAGCCCAGATATACTCAGCAATATTCATGTCTAAGGAGTTGGGTGACCAGATGTGTTCACACTCATAAGAATGTTCCTGGAGACACTCTGTTCCAATTCTGGACTTGCGGGGATGTCACATTGTAGTTCTGAAATTGCCCTAGTCCTTCGAAATACACACTGGACATAAATGGATGCATGTGATCAATTAGAATGCGTTCGTACGTGTCACCTGTCAGAGTCGTATCTAGACATATCACAGATCTAATGTCACTCCAACTCCACACGCCGCACACAGTTACAAAGCCTCTACCTGCCTGAACGTTCCTCCACTGATATACATCCACTCATGAGATTGTCTCCAAACCCGTACGCGTTCATCCGCTCTCTACAATTGGAAATGAGACTCGTCAAGCCAGACGGCATGTTTCCAGTCCAATGTTGGTGTTGCGAATCGTACAGCTTTGTTTCGTGCAGTCAGCAAGGCACACAATTGGACCTTCGGGATCGAAAGCTCATATTGACGATATTTCGCTGAATGGTTCGCACGTTGACTCTTGTTTATGGACCAGCATTGAAATCCGCAGCAATTTGCGGAAAGATTACTGATTAAGTGAAGAACAATGACGGCCAAACCTGTTAGCCTACTATGATAAAGAACTGCAATACTGATAAACAGCAATTAGATATGATAAGGGAAGGAATTATCATACCTGCAAATTTTTGAAAAGAAACCATGCACGACAAAAAAAGTGACGCATTTCGCCATACCCTGGCATCGCGAAAATAACACTTCTGGGCTACAGAAAACAAATTATAATAATTCATGCTGCCAACGGGATGCTTCAATGAAATCATATCTATTTACGTCACAGGTCAATGCTTCTAGATGAACATAACAATCAAGAAGAAATCCATGTAAAATATGCGATAGTTAACAAAGGTTTTAAACAATGAAACTACGGTCGGGGGTTCGAATCCCCCCTCGGGCATGGATATTTGTGCCGTCCTAGTTCGTAAGTAGTTCATAAGTAGTTTGTAAGTTTAGGTACTGATGGCCCCGTAGTTAAGTCCCATAGACTATACAAACATCTGAACAATGAAACTAGTTTAACGTAACACACTACGTCACAATTGTGATCCTTCCTGCAAGAAGTCTTGATTAAATGTTTTGTCATAGTAGGGACCTAAAATATGGGTCTTCAAACGGGAAACAGACTCCAGATATTTATTGGACAAGGATAACTTTCGTTACATTTTTCTTCACTAGGTACAACATGACATTCTGCGTTACATCTACATCTACGTACATATTCCGCAATTCACCGTAAGATGCGTGGCGGAGGGAACACTGTACCACTACTAGGCATTTCCTTTCCTATTCCACTCCGAAATTGAACGAGGAAAAAAAGAATGCCTATATGCCTCCGTACGAGCCCTAATTTCTCTTATCTTGTCTTTGTGATCTTTACGCGAAATGTAAGTAGGCGGCAGTAAGATCGTACTACACTCAGCTTCAAATTCCGGCCCTCTAAATTTACTTAACAGAAATTCACGAAAAGAACGTCGTCTTTCTTCCAGCGATCCCCAATTGAGTTGCCGGAGCATTTCCGTGACACTCGCGCACTGGTCGAACCTACCGGTAACAAATCTAGCTACTCGCCTCTGAACTGCCTCTATGTCTTCCTTTAAACTGATCTGCTGCGGGTCCCAAACACTTGAGCAATACTCAAGACGTGGTCGTACAAGCATTTTATACGCGGTCTCCTTTACAGGTGGAGTACATCTTCCCAAAATTCTCCCAATAAACCGGTTACTATGCGGTGTGGTGAGAATAGACAGCACTTCTTAACAGGAGACCATCGGTTCCTCGAATTTTTCATATTGGTGTCCAATTGGAATTACCTGCAACACCTTGATATGGAATCAAAGTCTCATCTACCTGAAGAGCTGTGAACTGTCTCTGAAGCTCTTTAGCTTCATTTTCTTCTTTGCGCAAAATAACAAACTTCTACCATTCTTTTATTATTATTATTATTTTATTCTTTTATTGTGCGTATTCAGTATTGTCAGACCTTGAGTGCAAACTTGTTGATAGTATAGACACAGGCAGAACTGGATCCTAGACAGATTGAAAGAAGTGTTGAGTTATTTCGAACATACTGAACAATAGCTATTGTCATTCACTGTGGTAATTATGTTTTATTATAATGACATGGTGCACCTGTGCACTGTAAATTGGTATATAACAACTGATTGACATTACAAGATTATGGCCTTGTAAAATATTTTATTTGACCAGATGATGCTGACATAGTTCAGCGAAACCGGTCGTCGTAAATAAAAATTGATGATCAACGATCTTGGCTTTTTTATATCTTTCTACATTATCATAATTGGATTGCCTCCTAGAACGTAAACCAACTTAAAATACATGTATCGCTAGGCTAGAATTGTGGGAATACCTGCTAGGTGTAATGAGGAAACGGCTAGACGTACCGAGGCTCACGGCGGAGACTGGCTGTGGGGTGGTGGCGGCAGCAAGAAGAGCGCCTGGTGCGGCGGGCGGCGCGTCTATAAAGCTGTCTGCGGGGGCGCTGCCACTCTGCCGGTGGTCTGCCGGGAGGCGACAAGAAGGCCGCGACACGGCCAGCCACTCACCACAACTTCCTCCTCTCTCCTCTCTCATAGACCACCTCCCAAGACGCGCTTCCAGTTTCCGCGTAGCGCCCGCCGCACAAAAACTGACACCCCGGCGGTCGGGTACTGCGACAACGCAGACCCGGGAGCGCCTTATAAAACGACGACAGCTATGTGACCCACTTGCGCCGCAATTGATGACGCCTCGTTAATACAGACTTTTAATTATCCGGAGAGAAAACTCTTCATAAGAGGTTTGCGTTCAAGAGGGGACGCTTTTGTAAGCACTGGCAGAAGACTTCGGGGGGGGGGGGGGGGCGGCTGTCACGGAAACGTGTCACAACGCGTCGCTTCCCAATATTCTGCGGGCGCTGATGACCTCGCTGTTGAGCGCCCTAAAACGCCAATCATCATCATCAATATTCTGGCAGCAAGGTAGCATGAAATATCAGGTAGAGACAACCCATCATACGGGAGTCTCGTTTTAGAAGTCAAAATTAATGAATGATGGAGTAGTTAGCTTTCGAGAGGCACCGACTATCATTGTTTCCTAACAGATCACTCACCTGCATGTCTTCTGTCCCACGCGATTGCACTTCGTTTCTTCGACAGGTGTTTTGTTGTGTAGCAGAGGATTAATTTATAGAGTGGGACAGTAAGGGAAGCTAGAGACAAGGAAAGTCGATAGACTCGGTTAAAAAAATATATTGAGAACTATGTATCCCTGTCACACGTTACGGCTTTGTAAGAACGGAACTGTGTCCACACTAGTGTTTTCCATGCAAGCTGGGGCGACACCACATGCAAGATGTGCTTCGTGAAACCTTCGGTGACGACCGCATCATCTCGAGGCACTTTCAAGACGTATGGCTTTCCAGATACCCCGAACTAAATCCGTGTGACTTCTGATGATGGGACGGCTGATGACGGCTCGTGTTTATCAGGGATGTATCTAGACTCATTCTGATCTGAAGGATAGCATACGACGACTTGTTACCCACAGACACCGGATATGTTGCGGTCAAATGTCGACCATACCGTGTTAAAATTGCAGCATGTTACTGAGTCGGGGGACAGTATTGAACCTCCCTTATAGTGTGTTTGATTGTACTTCCCGTATTCACGGACCAACACCATATTCTGATTGGTTACAGTGCAATATTTTCGCCTGATGGCAGAAAGTGGAATTATAATAATTATTCAAATGAAATGTTCAAATGTTTGTAGAGTCTATGGGACTTAACTACGGGGTCATCAGTCCCGAAACTTACGAACTACTTATGAACTAGCTACAACTAAGGACGGCACAAATATCCATGCCCGAGGGGGGGATTCTAACCCCCGACCGTGGTGGCCGTGCAGACCGTGACTGAAGCGCCTCAGTCCCCTCGGCCACCGCGGCCGGCTAATAATTATTCTTCATCATATTCCGTGAGCGCTCTTATTACTGAACATACCTACGAAGTTTCAGCATCCTACAATATATACAGCTCGCACTTCAGGACCCGGAACATCGTCAGTTTAATTACAACCACCCTGTTTATTTCAGAAATTACTGCAACCATTCGTTTTTTTGGAGGTTTTATTGAATTGCCTAGCAGCTAAAAATTATATACTACATGCAACAAATTCAGTGCATTTTGGTTGTGACTTTGAGAGGACTGCTGTGTATAGTTAAAATGTTTGTAAATCGATCGGACCAAACTGCGTGGTCATCAGTCCGTAGCTTACAAACTACTTAAAGCTAGGTAAACTAACCTAAGGACACACACACACACACACACACACACACACACCCATGCCCCAGGGAGAACTCGAACCTCCACGGCGAGCAACCGCGCGCTCCGCGGCGAGGTGCTCTAGACCGCTCGGCTACTCCACCGCGGCGCTGTGTATACTTATGTCATTTATTATAAGTACGTCCATTATATTTATCCCTCTGGAAAACATTTTGAAAATGGCACTACATTGGACAGGCCTAGCAACAGACAGCAACTATCAGCTATTTTTCTAATTGTAAACAAAGCAAAATGCATCGTATCTACCATCTTGTGATGAGCAAATAAAAACCGGTTATGGTTCAATAAGTACACCCATCATAAAGGTGACTGGTGGCAGCAATTTTTGAAACCTTCTTTACGTTACAGCCGCACGTTCCACATGCAGATTGAATAAAAGTTTTGCAAAATATGTTGTAACTAGCTTCGCATTTTGGCATCGAACAAATACTGTGTTTGTTTGCCTGCGTTTGAGTGTGTGTGTGTGTGTGTGTGTGTGTGTGAGTGTGTGAGAGAGAGAGAGAGAGAGAGAGAGAGAGAGAGAGAGAGAGAGAGAGACTTTCCTTGCTAGGAAATCATTACTCCATTCGCTCTTCGAGTGAAAATACTGGTCATGCATCACTCGTAAGTGCGGTGTTCTGAAACAGAATGAGACCACGGAACCTCTGACTTTTTAATCCGGCGGACGGAACAATTTTCCCTGAACGACGGAACTTGCTTTGGAGAGGTCGTCATTAAATGAAGGAGTCGGCGGTTTATTCATCTGGAAGCCCACGGCGGCCGTGCTTTCCTGGGCTGTTACAACAGCGCGCCTTTGTACGGCCCGGCCAGCTGCTGTTTCTCTCGTCAATAGTGCAGGCCGCCGGCCAACACGTTAATATGCAGCCCGCCGAGTCCTCTTTGTCTGCCCACGCCGCTCCTACTCAGCCGGCAACTTACGTAAACCTTCGCGACGACACTAGTCCTTGTAGCACCAACTTCCATCGTCGAAGACTTGCCAGCAAACACGACGGACCGAAGTTTTGTCATCGCGGACGTAAATAAAGAAATTTATTGAACACAAGGTGGCAGGTGCGGCGCTTTTGCAACATCGTGGGAATGCACCACAATGTTTTTGGTATCCTCGCCAAGGGAGGAGTTGGACAGCGAAGGTGTTTTAGTTTGGTCACGCAGGCAGACCCTTCTGCGGAGTGGAAGAGATCCCGCTCGCGGCTCAGTCTACTGTAGGAAGTCGCACGATACCGGTCGCATCTGTGCTGTTTTCGACACTGCTATCACCCAGGCTGTTCTGGTTTCCGTCCTTGGTTTTCGTACGGTATTAACGACGATCTTGGCTGGACTACCCAATCGTACGTTTGTATCAGACGCGGATATTTCTCGACCTCCTCTGCTGGCGGGAATATTAAGGTATGTAGAGTGCGGCTCGGTTGCACAGTGGTAGAGTGCCAGACTACAAAAGCAAAGGTCGCGGGTTCGATCTAGGATTTTTATCTGTCACTTTCCACTTCTTTCACCACTGGCAGTGTTGCTGACGTGAAAAATACCGAGTAGCGCCGTGGTTCGGAACCCACGTTAAACTGTAGGTCCCCCTATAACAGGCTGGGTAAGTCGGTTCGAAGGTCGGAGGAAGGCAACGGCATACCACCTCCAAACAGGACCATGCCAAGTAAAGCACTGTGGTGTTCAAACCAATCTTCGGATAGTTGACTCCTTTACCTTAGAAAGCATAAGAAAGCGAGAATTTCGTATGGAGAAAGCTCTTACTAGAATTGTAAGGCAATTGATAGGACATATTTTGGAATTGTCGGTGACTAGTATTATGTCGTAGGTATCTCGAGCATCGCCTCTCACTACTTCTGACTTGTACAATTAACGCTACCATATTAGAACTACAATATCAGTTCTACGCCGCTGTTCAGGTATATAATAATATACCAGTCACCTCCACATAGGTGGTCTCTACAACAAACGCAGCCCACTCAGACTGGCCATGTCTCTTACCTGTAATAATAATAAGTTTCACCGTCTTAGTACGTCGAACTGCTATGAAATCATATGTGGACCACTGGTGCCTCGCTAGCAACGTCTCGTCGTATTGCTGAAGCCCCACCTACACGTCTCATGCTTTCTAACGTAACAATCAACTTGGAATGAATTCAATCGAGCCATCGACGGGAACGGCCGTGCGGTCTAAGGCGTCCTACAGGGATGTGGACGCTTGACGCAGGAGGTTCGTCTTTCCCTGGAGGTATGTGGCTGTTCAAAAATGTTTGTAAAGCTAACTGCGGGATCATCAGTCCCGAAACTTACAAACTGCTTACGAACTATTTTATTCTAAAGACGGCAGAAACATCCATGCCCGAGGGGGGATTTGAACCCCGACGGGGAACTGCATTGCGCATCGTAGCATAGCGCCTCAGTGCGCTCGGCCGCTCCGCCGGGACTATGTGGGTGTCTTAGTGTGTGTGTGTGTGTGTGTGTGTGTGTGTGTGTGTGTGTGTGTGTGTGTTTTGTTGTTGTTGTTGTTGTTCTTAGAATAAGTTGGTCCAAATGAATAGTTCCTAAGTCTAGGGACCGATGACCTCAGCAGTTTGGTTCCTTAGGATTAGAAACATTTGAACACTTGAAGAGCTGATGTTTAGCTTTTGTTATGATGATCACTGCACTTGCCGACTGATACGAACGTTATAGAAAGCGGAGAAAAATAACGAAAACCCTATGAATGAGATTGTAGGCCTACGTCCATCACTAGTCCTGCGGGTATAATAATGGATGTATGAATAGCATCATGTTATTTCTTTGGGCGCCGGCCGCGGTGGCCGTGGGGACTGAGGCGCTCCAGTCACGGTCTGCACGGCCACTACGGTCGGGGGTTCGAATCCTCCCTCGGGCATGGATATTTGTGCCGTCCTTAGTGTAAGGTAGTTCGTAAGTAGTTTGTGAGTTTAGGGACTGATGACCCCGTAGTTGAGTCCCATAAGCTTAACAAACATTTGAATTTTTTCTTTGGGAACGACTGTGCGTTGTCGGTGGAAAAGAAAGGGGGGGCGGTACTTCTCATCCTAAGAGAAGTTAAAAATCCTTGACCCCAAGTTGAGTGTATCTCCTTGTGAACCCGCGAGAGAGAAGAGCACGACAGCGGACACACTTGCGGCGCTGCGAAGTTGTGTGTGAGAGGGAGTTGGCGAGGTGTGGGGCTGTATCGAGCGGGCGCGCCGCGATTTGTGGCGCCAGGGCAGTGGCGCGGCTGAAGGAGTGCGGCATTCCGGCCGGCGCCGGCCACGCGCGGGAATGTCTCATCATCCATCAGCCCCGCCCCGCACCGCACCGCATATTGCGCGCCCCTGGAATGCCGGCCACACGCCCCACACCCGCTACTTGTCGCGCCGTGCCGCGCCGCGTCTGCGACAACACCCTAACTTCTCTCACCTTGACACTTAACTCATTCTTGTTCTTTGAATGCTGCTAAACCTAACATAGGTATGATGTCAAATCTTCAAATTAAATCAAATGTTTGTAGAACTTGTGGGACTTAACTACGGGGTCATCAGTCCCTAAGCTTACAAACTACTTATGATCTAGCTAAGACTAAGGACGGCACAAATATCCATGCCCCAGGGAGGATTCGAACCCCCGACCGTAGTGGCCGTGGAGACCGTGACTGGAGCGCCTCAGTCCCCTCGGCCACCGCGGCCGGCTGTCTAATCTTCCAAACTACTTATACACCAAGGACAAAACGCGCGCGTGCGCGCGTGGGCGTGCGCGCGCGCGCACACACACACACACACGCACACACACACCACACACGCACACACACACCACACACACACACACACACACACACACACATACACACACACACGGTGCACGCTGTTCTGTCCCACTGCAGGCTCCTATGTGACAAGGAAAGCCATGCTTTTGTGGGAGGATCAGTGGTTGGATGTGGCGGATAACAAGTTACGCGCCCTAAAATCTTCAGTACGTCCATGGCGTACTTCCTCCCGCCCTCGACGAGCTGAGGAAGTCGCCCTTACTCGCCTTAGAATTGGACACCGCCCGCTGACGCATGGCTTTCTTTTGCGCCGTGAGGAACCGCCGGAGTGTAACAGATGTCGGACACGATTGTCGATACGACATATTTTCATAGAATGCCATTTATACGCTGGTATGAGGACAACTTTAGGTCTCTCACAGGACCTGAAATCTATTTTAGGTGACGATGAGGCGTCCGTGGATTTGTGTCCTAAGATTTTGTACAACATCTGGACTTCTTCCCAAATTATTGGGTGTACGATTTTAATGTGTGACAGTGTGGCTCGGTCACTCTTTAAGTAGTCCCCGGGCCCCATACGTCTATCAAACTTTTATCCCTTTTATGCAGTCCTTTCCTTTGAACCATCTTTTAATACTTAATGTACAATTGAAGTTAAATGTCCATACGACTGGACCAGTTTTTCTTCTCATCACTTTACGTTAGCATACGGGCGCTGATGACCTCGCTGTTGAGCGCCCTAAAACGCCAATCATCATCATCATCATCATCACACACACGGGAGGAATCAAACCTCCGACGGGAAAGGACGCCCAGTTCGTGATTTGCTGCCTAGAACCACGTGCAACTACATATTATTATTAAGAGATTGTCTGACATAGTCGGGTCTGGACGCGAACTAATCGTTTTATGTATGAAGTGTGGCCTTGTATGGGAGTGAGACATGGATGATAAACATTGCGGACAGGAAGAGGATAGAGGATTTTGAAATGTGGTGCTACAGAAGAATGCTGAAGATTAGGTGGGTGGATCGCGTAACTAATGAGGAGGTACTGAACAGAATTGGGGGGAAAAGAAATTTCTGGCACACCTTGACTAAAAGAAGGGATAGATTGGTAAGACACATTCTTATACATCAAGGAATTGTGAATTTAGCGTTGGAGGGAAGTGTGCGGGGTAAAAACCGCAGAGGAAGACCAAGAGATGGATACAGTAAGCAGATTCAGACAGATGTAGGTTGCCGTTCTTATGTGGAGTTGAAGAGGCTTGCTCAGGCCGGCCGCGGTGGCCGAGGGGACTGAGGCGCTCTAGTCACGGTCTGCACGGCCACTACGGTCGGGGGTTCGAATCCCCCTCGGGCATGGATATTTGTGCCGTCCATAGTTGTAAGTAGTTCATAAGTAGTTTGTAAGTTTAGGGACTGATGACGCCGTAGTTAAGTCCCATAGACTTTACAAACATTTTAACTTTTTTTTTTTTTTTTTTTTTTGCTTGCTCAGGATAGGGTATTATGGAGAGCTGCATCAAACCAGTCTCCGGACTGAAGACCACAACAAAATGACAAGCCCAGATCGCACACTAACAATTTATTAACTGACGACTGGTTTCGGTGCTACTGTGTTACCATCATCTGGTCTCACATGTTATAATCTGGTCATCTTGTTAAAAATATTGGATATAAAATAACAAGTGCAACATTGCACTTATGTATATTTTATTATATAGTGACTAAGTGCAATGTTGCACTTGTTATTCTATACCCAATTTTTTTAACAAGATGACCACATTATACCATATGAGTCCAGATGATGGTGACACAGTGCACCGAAACCGGTCGTCATTTAATAAATTGTTAGTGTGTGATCTTGGCTTGTTATTATTATGAAGATAAAAATACACAATTTTGTGTTTGTTCTATGGTTTTGTTTATTTTGTCATTCGATTTTCGGCTTATTAGGCCAACATTAGACATTTACTGAAGATCAGTCAAATAACTTGTGTTGTCAGTAAAACAGAAGACATATTACACACAGAAAAGTAAATTAACTTCTTTGGTGGTGCAGTTACAGTGTAAATAAATATTTGAATGTAATCTGTAGATTAATAGTACTGAAAAAGGAAGCATAAAAACCATACATAGAGAGACAGTGCAAACATAAATTCTTACAACATGACTACAGTGAATAAAAATAAAATTGAACAAGAATCTGATGTTTTAAGGGTTGTTCGAAACACAAAGTGATGCAAATATTAGAAATATTAGAAACCTGACGCACTATTGTAACTAAATAAACAAATAGACAAAAATATAGGAGTTGGGTAGGAGGGAACAGGTGAGGTGCATTGGAGAGTTGAGAAGCTTAACAAATGGGAGGTATGCACTATTAACTGAAAAAAATGGTGTAGATAAACACATTCAATTATAGTGTTCACAATTAAATAAAGACTTCACAAGTTCTTTGACTGATGATGGCCTAACAAGCCGAAAATCGATTCACAAAATAGACAAAACCGTAGAACAAACACAAAATTGTGTATTTTAATCTTCATAATGAATAAGTTCTACCAAGAAGCGACGGTAGAATCAGTTAACATAAATATTATTACTTAATCAAGAATAGCAGTCTCACGAGTTTTCTAAAAACATAAGGCATAAGAAATTGCCTGTTTCCATTCTATTTTTTATTTTTTATTTTTTTGTAATTATCAATAACACTTTTCATACTTTTCGCACATCATCAGTTATTTTAAATTGAAAATACCACTTTGGTGGTGATTAAATTTAATAGATAACTGCATTGAAACGAGTAATCGACATAATTTTAGTAAATTTCATTCATGGCTAAAGCGGCTTTCGAAATATAACTTAACCCTTTATTTGTGAATGTTGCTCTCAAGCAATATCAAAATTGCGCGTGGTTTTCTGAAACATGTTTAAAGTTTCATCCTTGGATGGGCACCTGTGTTTGAAACTAACATTTAAGCTCTCCAATAAAGTGATGTTTCGTTGTCTTTTACGAAATGTTTAGCAATAAACTGAACCTTTAGCGGAAACTCCTAGCATACGTTACCGAGGTACATGTTTGTTTCAATTCTGTAATGATATTTTTCATGATACATGGAAAACTGCTTATAAAAGGAAAATAGGAAGTCTTGACGTTCAATTATTATGGAAAATGGTTAAAATGTTTGTTAAGCCTACGGGACTTAACTACGGGGTCATCAGTCCCTAAACTTACAAACTACTTATGAACTAGCTAATACTAAGGAGAGCACAAATATCCATTCCCGAGGGGTGATTCGAACCCCCGACCGTATTGGCCCTGCAGATTGTGACTGGCGCGCCGCAGAATGCTCGGCCACCGCGGCCGGCCCATTCAGTGTCTTAAAATGTTTCTCAGCCTGGCAATTTCGATGCAAAATTCAGCGAAACATGCCCGGGAGCGCAAGAAAGAGATATCTGGTGACAGGTACGAGCTAGGGAGGGGAGTCACGCACGAAGGCTTAGGCGGCAATTAGTCTGCTAAGCGAAGTCCTGCAAGGTTCCGTGGATGTGTGGGGAGCTGGCTTCAGTTACCTCGCAGAACACATGAACTGGATGTGCGCTGAAAATACTAACAGAAACTGAGGAGCCACAAACAACACCAGTGAGTACACCTTGTGGATGTTTGACTGGACTAAAGAAAGAGATTACGGTTCAAGCCCCGTAATGTGTGAAGTGATAAGCTATGGGATCGGATAGGACAAAGGAAATGCTTCACTGTACCAATAGACGACGCAGTTTACATTTAGTAAATGTTGTAAGGGCTACTACGTCAGTTAAAACCGTATGAGTTATATTTCGACCGTGAAGCGAAGAAAGTACTTTTTGAATAAAATAATGGTGAGTGTTGTTCCGCGCCATTATAAATCACTAAACAAATCAATTATGCACATTTAGACGACTATGCAGCAGAGCTTGCAATAAACACGGCTGACATAAACACTTTGGTCGCCAAGATAACAATAGACGACACTCCTCTATTCGAAGTAAAATTAGTTTGCTGTAGAAACTATTACGCACAGTAGTTTGTCCACCGTGCTCCAAGCGTCTGGAACAGAAAAAGATGGGAATGTTACTAGTACATACTCTCCGCATCATACTGTGATGTGGCTTGAAGAGTATGATGTGAACTTAGAAATATGAGGAGGAGACAAAGACCTCACATTCAAGCTGCTACACATTGTTTAGTCTGTGGATTATTGACCTCTGGTTGTGTCAATTAACGGTAATATCTGACATGGTGTGACGTCTACTAGGGGTGACTTACATGTAACAGAGCAATGTAATTTAATGGAATAGCGCCTTCGTCCTGTAATTTTACTTCAGACGGGGCATAAAATCGTAGGCAGACCTTTCCATCTCTTTTTCGACAGTGTGTTCTTGTCGTCTATTGATAACTCGTTAAATCTTTCCGGCCCAGTCAAACTAATATCCGACCAAATAACTTCACATTTTGTTATTTCACTACCGAAGTGAATAAAAGCACATTAGTGTATTCACACATTTCAATTTTCCTTGTTTTAAGTAATTTTGTTTTTCTGGTGAGAAAAGCACGTGGGCCTTGAAAATCCCGACACGTTACCAGCGACCATTATTAAACGCTTAGCTCAGTTTATATAAGAAATTACCAGTAATAAAAAGACAGAGTTTTTACATCAAATTGTCATGATAGATGATAATCTGAAGAGGGAAACACAAACAAATTGCAGGTATCCCAGAATCGAATTCATGTTTCATAATTAATAAACAAAGGAAAACAAACCTACAACCACTTAAAAGTGAAGCGTAACAACAATGTTCAGTGTTCAAATGTTTGTTAAGCTTAAGGGACTTAGCTGCGGGGTCATCAGTCCCTAAACTTACAAACTAGGCCTACTTATGAACTAGCTTATACTAAAGACGACACAAACATCCATGCCCGAGGGGGGATTCGAACCCCTGACCGTAGTGGTCGTGCAGACTGTGACTGGTGCGCCGCAGACCGCTCAGCCACCGCGGCCGGCTGTAACAACAAAGACAGCTACAAAAACAGGCACAAAAATGCGGTTGACGCACTGTTGGGACAAAATGTCTAACACAGTTTTGAACGCTATATGAATAAAAAGTGGTCTTTTACTTGAATAATATCAGTTTGGATTAGCTTAAATAATTCAAAACGAAATTATCAACATCATGCCACTCGCAACAGGGTCTTTTTGTGACAAGAAGCCACTAGCATCGACCCACGAAATCATGCACGAAGGCAGTTCGTTGTTAACCTGTCCCTGCGAGCAGAGGTACCGAATTATCTCGGCCATCGAGTTTTCATCAAAGGGATACTAATGTCCCATCAAGAAAAGAAGTCAATATCAGCTTCCACTTTGTTATATGACGCTGGAAATGGGAGGGGACTTTTAAGACCCATCAGGCAGGAAAGGTTAATTGACAGTACATGAACTTCACATTAGTGCAATAGCCCTTCACTCTGATAATGTCTCTAGCAATAAATTTTGTGGGTCATAATACGTGGACTATAAATAATCCTATATTCAGACAAGATGACTGGATTTTCATTATACCAAAGTTACTCGTCTTTTGTGCATACAGGGTGTTACAAAATAGTACGGCCAAACTTTCAGTAAACATTCCTCACACACAAAGAGACAAAAAATGTTATATGGACATGTGTCCGGAATCGCTTAATTTCCATGTTAGAGCTCATTTTATTACTTCTCTTCAAATCAAATTAATCATGGAATGGAAACGCACAGCAACAGAACGTACCAGTGTGACTTCAAACATTTTGTTACGGGAAATGTTCAAAATGTCTTCCGTTAGCGACGATACATGCATCCACCGATCGTCGCATGGAATCCCTGATGCGCTGATGCAGCACTGGAGAATGGCGTATTGTATCACAGCCGTCCACAATACGAGCACGAAGAGTCTCTACATTTGGTACCGAGGTTGCGTAGACAAGCGCTTTCAAATGCCCTCATAAATGAAAGTCAAGAGGGTTGAGGTCAAGAGAGCGTGGAGGCCATGGAATTAGTCCGCCTCTACCAGTCCATCGGTCACCGAATCTGTTGTTGAGAAGCGTACGAACACGTCGACTGAAATGTGCAGGAGCTCCATCGTGCATGAACCACATGTTGTGTCGTAAAGGCACCTGTTCTAGCAGCACAGGTAGAGTATCCCGTATGAAATCATGATAACGTGCTCCAGTGAGCGTAGGTGGAAGAACATGAGGCCCAATCAAGACATCACCAACAATTCCTGCCCAAACGTTCACAGAAAATCTGTGTTGATGACGTAATAACTCCGCATTTGTAAACATTGCACTGACTGCAAAACCACGTTCGTGATGAGCACTAACCAGTTGGTGCTACGTACTGATGTACGTACTGTAGAGCAATGAGTGGCATGTCAACAAGCAAATGTTTTTGTTCGTATAGCTTAAGGGACTTAACTACGGGGTCATCAGTCCCTAAACTTACAAACTACTTATAAACTACCTTATACTAAAGACGGCACAAATATCCATGCCCGAGGGGGGATTCGAACCCCCGACCGTAGTGACCGTGCAGACCGTGACTGGAGCGCCTTAGTCCCCTCGGTCACCGCGGCCGGCCAACACAAGCACTGAGGTCAACATTACCTTCCTTCAATTGGGCCAACTGGCGGTGAATCGAGGAAGTACAGTACATACGTACTGATGTGCTTGATGCTAGAACTGTAGAGCAATGAGTCGCAACACAAGCACTGAAGTCAACATTACCTTCCTTCAATTGGGCCAACTTGTGGTGAATCGAGGAAGTACAGTACATACTAACGAAACAATTGGGTATTTTGACAATTGTCTGTACGGATTATTTCAATTTACATTTAAAGAGAAGTAATAAAATGAGCTCCAACATGGAAATTAAGCGTTTTTGTCACATGTCCACATAGCATATTTTCTTTGTTTGCGTGTGAGGAATGTTTTCTGAAAGTTTGGCCGTACCTTTTTGTAACACCCTGGATATTTCAGTGGTCAATTGCCAGATACAACTGCGTGCTCGATGGTCGGGTTCCGACTCCACTGAGAATGCTACCAAAACGATTTGTGTGTGACAGTGGGCGCAGTACGGGCGCAGCGAACTGGATTAAATCGGATTGTGCGAGGGCAGCAGGCTCTGGAACAGCGGCGGGCGTCCGTTTGTGCGCGCAGCGCAGGTACGCTGCACCAGCTGAAGAGCCTCAGTGCGCCCGTGTGCTCTGCCCAGCCCGCGGCAGTGTTTGCGTTTGTAAATGCGGGGGCCCGGGTTCATTTCCCGCGGGGGGCACTAATTTACCGGCGCCGCGGCGGCCCAACACGAGGAGCGCAAATGCGCGGACTGTTTGACCAGTTAGTGGGCACCTCGATTGTGAAAGCCAGATTAAAAGGCAACTGCGTCTGTTTGGCCGGTTCTCCGAGAGATGGTCCCTGGCGCCCGGTTCCACATCCGTGTCCAATTAGTCTGCGCAACTGCGCGGTTATGACTAATGGGAATGGCGCGTGAGAGGCCTTCTGTGATTCAAATTCAGTGCATATCGTTCAAAATACAAAAAGTCAGTATAAATTTGAAAACTTCATAAATCACGGAGTGATGTAGATAGAGAGGTATAAATTGACACACATCTTGGAATGACATGGGGTTTAATTAGAACAAAAAAAAAATTCAAAAAATGTCTTCCAGGAACTGCGTGACTCTGGTTTTGTAACTGCTACCGTGATGGGTGAGAGGTACGCCGATATGTTAAAGAATCGCATCATCCCCAGCCTGGGTGATAAACACCTGCTGGAACGTACGATTTTTATGCAGGGTGGCGATCCACCCCATATTTATAGACGCGTGAAACATCTCTTGTGCTCGTCGTTTGGTGATGATCGTGTGCTCAGCCGCCTCTTCCGTCATGCTTGGACTCCCAGGTCCCCAGACCTCAGTAAGTGCGATTATTTGCTTTGGGGTTTCCTGAAGTTGCAAGTGTATCGTGATCGACCGACATCTCTAGTGATGCTGAAAGACAATATCCGACGTTAAAAGCTGTACGTGTGTTGTGGATGTTGAACCTATCGTTAGATCAGACAACAAATTGTTCCTTGACACAGCAATTTGGTTTAATTATGGCCCTGATACTGATGTATATGCTATTAAGTGAGAAACAGTGCATGAAACTGATTATGTGCGCAACGGATATTTTTAACAAAACAACTGTGACATGTAGCCTTTTGAAACAGACACTGACTATACTCAAAAATTTTGACTGCGAGAAAGATATTAAAAAAACCACAAATCACTCTCTTAATGCTTGACTGTGAGAATTTTATGCAGATCAGTTTCTAATTATTGAAATTTAGTATCAATTTAGTATCATAGTCAATTAACTATCATTTACTATGGCACCAATAATGAAATCCGTTCAACAATATTATTCACATCAATACTGCACTTTAAATCCACTAATAATTAATTATCAAATGAAGGAAGTAGGTTAATTTTCTAACTACGTAAATGAAACATGAGAGAAAGTTTAAGTTACTTATTATTAATAATCAGCATTACATTACCTACATAATACAACTTCTGGCTTGCTGGCAAAGCAGCCTCTGCTCTACATCGGAGCCATACACACAACCCAACCGCTCTCTAAGCGAGCTGAACCACTAGTGGTACTCTCTCTCAGTGCGAGCTACAATGCTATACAATACATGATCTTTGCCAAAGATGAAACTTCATAAAGGACACATATCGATACATACAATAGAAGCGATATTATACATTTTCTTGCAAGCAAGTTACTCGATACAAAACAGGAGGCACAATATTGGACATTTTCTTACAAAATAATTTTTTATGGACACGTTTCAACGTCAATGCCTCAAGATAACTCTGAACATGCTTTACAGTGCTATTTACAACATTATTCCTCGACTACAGCTATTGTTGAGGAATGATGGTGAGTATATTGAGCATTTCCTATAAAGAAGATCATCTTTGCTTTGTCTTAATTTGTTATGCTAATTATTGCTTTTCTGATCAGACGAAGCTCCATCTGTCGGGAATTTTTTGAACATTGTTTTTTTTCTTTTCTTAATAAAACCCCATGTCATTCCAAGCATGTGTGTAAATTTTTACCTCTCTATCTACATTATTCCGTGATTTGTTAAGTTTTCAAATTTATACTGACTTTTTGATCACCCGATATATTACGAGACTGGCAGGCTCGCTTCTGTGACTGACGCCTCCATCTTGCCTCACCTCGCGTTAAAAAGTTTCTGTGAGGCGCTTTTATCATCTGTCACGAAATTTACGTGGTAAGCCTTGTCGATTGGCTTAACTTGCATTGCATGTGAGCTAATATTTTCGTAGAAATAAAATTTAACCCTTAATTGCATGGTGTTGCATATCTGCATCATCAATTGTAATGTTGTTTTATCCGCATCTAGTGGTAATTTTGTTAACTAACATATGTTTAACAGATGCAGCAGAGTTTGTTGTGTCCAGGTGGGCTACAGTGTGAACTTCTGTCAACATCTTTCCTTTTGTTTGGAGAAAACGGCAGATATTGTGGATTTTGACGTTTTGTTTTCCATGTAACGAACCATTTTTAGGAGGAGGAAAAAACTCACACTAATGAAGACAGGTATGGGGAACCATAATAAACACAAAAACTTGCTTATACTATCCAAACTTGAAAGTTATATAACAAGTTTTCTGTATGTTGCATATCTCCTTTTTTGTAAGGGTTAACACAAACATTGTAGAAAATGTTCAAATGTTTGTTCAGCTAATGGGACTTAACTACGGGGTCATCAGTCCCTAAACTTACAAACTACTTATGAACTAGCTAACACTAAGGTCGGCACAAATATCCATGCCCGAGGGGGGATTCGAACCCCCGACCGTAGTGGCCGTGCAGACCGTGACTTGCGCGCCTCAGTCCCCTCGGCCACCGCGGCCGGCACAAACATTGTAGTATCGTGTTCTGAGAAGAACATGTTATATACCAATTATTCAAACTGTAATTATCGGAAAACTACTCACAGGGAGACGGCGCGACCGTGGGGTCGGGGATGTGTCCGACATTTTGTGTGATGAAAGACGACCCCTAAGCTCTTACGTGGTTAAAATATTAGGACGCTCTACTCGGAAAATCCCGAGAAAAATCGATCCGAAGTTTCTTACGTACCTCATGAGTATAAAATGTTGGTTCATTGCCGAGCCGCCGTCTGGCCTAGATGGTTAGGGCTCGGACTCTTACGCCAGAGGTCTCGGGTTCGATTTCTCCTCCGGCACTTTTTTTTTCTTCTGTTTCATTTTCTTTCTTTTTTTATTTTTTTTATTTTTTTTTATTCCACCAATTATTCAAAAAGTTTCTCAAAGCTGCATTATTTTTAAAACATAATTTTAGCTCAAGAAAGTAAAGTTATTCAATCATTGAAAAATATTTGTGCTCGTTGTTCTATTTCGTTTTGTGGGGTTTAAAGGGGCTTTGTATGGGTTTGTTCAATAATGTAACTAATTTGTTAAAGATAATGTAGGTTTGGGAAACTTTCTGAATAGTTGGTGGAATAACAAAAGAAAATGAAACAGAAGGGGGGAAAAATGTGCCGGAGGAGGAATCGAACCCGAGACCTCTGGCGTAAGAGTCCGAGCACTAACCATCTAGGCCAGACGGCGGCTCGGCTATGGACTAACATTTTACACTCATAAGGCACCTAAGAAACTTCGTATCGATTTTTCTCGGGATTTTACGAGTAGTGCGTCCTAATATTTTAACCACGTGAGATGTTAGGGGTCGTCTTTCATCACGCAAAATGTCGGACACATCCCCGACCCCACGGTCGTGCCGTCTGCTTGTCAGAAGAATAAAGATACGTGTTATTAACCGCAAATAGCACATTTGTAATGGTCATACTATTGGCCGGCCGCGGTGGCCGAGGGGACTGAGGCGTGCAAGTCACGGTCTGCACGGCCACTACGGTCGGGGGTTCGAATCCCCCCTCGGGCATGGATATTTGTGCCGTCCTTAGTATAAGGTAGTTGATAAGTAGTTTGTAAGTTTAGGGACTGATGACTCCGTAGTTAAGTCCCATAACCTTAACAAACATTTGAACGTTCATACTATTGAAAGAAAATCCAAAGTTAATCAAAACTATTAACAGATTTATAAAAACAGCAAATTAACACGACTGATTATTTGTCAAAGCAGACCGTAGATTTTGTAAGAAAACTCAAAATAATAAAGATACGTATTATGTACGACCAATAACTATTTTATAATGACCATATTACTGAGAGAAATACCGATGGTTAATGAAATTAATAATAGGTTAATAAAAGCAGCAAATCAATGCTACTTATTACTGCATTTTATCTTCTGTTTTCCGTACGAAAAATTACAGCCTTATACAACACACGGCATTGCCAGTCTAGTAATATATGTCTGTGGTTCAAAAGTAGCGGAAACATCGTGGACTGTGTTGAAAGTAACAAATCAGTTTCTATGGTGAATTTTACTACATCGGTCAGTGGTTACAAAATTACCTGGGTCGGTAACTGTGAAAGAAGCCACAATTACCTTGCCGAAGGAGCTAACCGAAATTTGAATAATAATTTGTAATGAAATTTTAACACAGTTATGAATTAGATGCCGCACTGGTAGTGTTCCCATCGCCGTGATAATTTATACTAACGGAAGCTCTAAAAACCTGAAGAAGGCGTTTGTAGTTGACTGCCGAGGTGCGTGAAGGTTATCCCTAAACACTTGAGTTTGTCCACTGATTGCAGCGGGGCCACGCTTCCTTCAGGAAGACCCCTGCCAATGTTCATAGCGGCAGACTTGGTCAGATTCATACGGCTGCCCGCAGTAGTTCCATACTTGGTAATCCATTCTATTGCTATCCGCACTTCGTCCCCTGATTGAGCCAAGAACATAAGGTCATCAGCGTATGCGCGACAGATAAAGGACCGGTCCCTCATCTTCATCCCAGACAGTCGACATCGCAGTCCACGTAACAATGGCTCAAGCGCAATGGCAAAAAGAATCATCGATAGCGGACAGCCTTGTCGTACAGATCGCGAAATGGTAACAGTGCCCGCCACACGTCCAGTGATCAGTACACGTGAGGTGGCGCATCGGAGAAGCCGCAGGACGGTGTGTGTAAAGGCGGGAGGAAACGCCATTCTTCGCAGCACTGCTTCAAGAAAGTCATGACTCACCCTATCAAAAGCATGGTCCAGGTCTACGGACACTAAGACACCACGAATGCGGCAAGTCTCGGCCAAGGCTATGATGTCACGATAATCACTTAGTGCTGTCTGGATGCTACTTCTGCCACCGAGGCATGTTTGATCTGTAGATACGACTTGATGCAAGACACGCCGGAGTCTGGAAGCGAGGATCCTCGTAAAAATCTTGAAGTCGCAGTTCAGCATGGTTAACGGCCGATAATGTTGCACTTTTTGTCCCCTGGACTTCTTCGGGACTGGAATGATCAGGCCTTCGACAAAAGCAGGTGGGAGTGGGACGTCAGGTATCGTCAGTTCATTATACATTTCTATCCAGCGAGGAGCCATTATGTCTTGAAAGGCGCGGTAGAACTCCAGCGGGAGGCCATCTGGGCCTGGGGATTTGTTTGTTGCTCCCTTGCGTAGAGCGTCAGCGAGATCATCAGCAGTAATCGTATCTGTAAGGGTCTGCACAGACTCCCCATCAAGAGTATGGAGTCGAGCACTTCTTCCATTGCTATAGCATCCTGATCTACTTCTGCATATAACTGTCGATAGTGGTCCACGAAAGCAGTGGCAATGTCATTCTGAGATGTCAATCGACGACCATCTGGGGTATCAATAGCGTGCACCAGCGCTCTTCTACACCGTTGCTTCTCTCGAATAACGTGATGCATGGAAGGAGGTTCTCCAGCGACTCGATCTTGACATCTCGCACGTATCACTGTTCCCTCAAGACGGCGGCGCATAAGTAAAGTAATCTTCGCCGTAATCCGCTGAATTTCAATCTGTCGTTCAGGAGACGGTGCTTGGCTGGCAAGCTCACGGAGTGCCGTATAGTAAAATTCCATGGTTCTTCGATGCCAACTCATTTTGTCGCGTCCATACTGTACCAACGTGCGACGCAAAGCTGGCTTAGCACATTCGAGCCACCATCGAATTGTTGAAGGATATGCCGTAAGACGTCTCTGGCAGTTGTTCCACGTCGCTTCTACATGCTGTCTGCACTCTGGATCCTTAAGATGTGCAACGTTTAACTTCCAAGTACCTCGACTTCGCCACACCCCCTGCCGTCGAAGAGAAACAGTACAAATGTAGGCGATGTGGTCCGAGAAGGCGGTAGGCCACAGCTCGGCATCAGGTATTGCCGTTGTGAGTCCGCGGGAGACATAGACTCGGTCTAGACGGCTCGCAGAATGGCTGGTGAAAAAAGTGTATCCAGGTCGATCACCATGCTTATGCTCCCATGTGTCTATCAGGTCCAGTTCTTGAATAAGCAATTTAAGTTTTTGGCACGTGGTAAAATGAGGAATTTGGTCCTTTATGGCGAGCACACAGTTGAAGTCTCCTTCAATAACAATGTGATCGTAGTGACCTGCAAACAGTGGAGCTATCTCTTCTGAGTAGAAGTGCGAGCGTTCCCTTCGTTTGTCCGTGCCGGAGGGAGCATAAACGTTGATGATCCGCACACTATGGAATGTCACAGCAAGGCCCCTGCCCGATGGTAAGTAAGCGACGTCATCAACCACAATACCTTCTCTCAGAAGTACGGCCGTCCCACTACCGTTGGAAGAAGATGGCGTTTGATATGTATCATAACCATAAATAACTGGAAATGACTCCAGGCGAACTTCTTGTAGAAGGGCAATATCTAGATCTGACGCCCGCATCATGTCACGGAATAACTGAAACTTTATCTGCGTTTGGATTGTGTTAATGTTGATAGATCCAATTCTGTAAGCCTGCCCTTGTGCCATATTTACAGTGATGCTCATTGTAACACGAAGATCAGGTAGCACATTCTCCCACAAACCCTCATCGATTAGCAAACATTTAGCTTAGTAGCAACATCTGTTGCAACGTCAGATGTGGATGAATTATCTTCAACATCTTCGTGCCATGCTGCGTTGCTTGGACGCTAGTCGTCAGTTGAAGCCCCTGGTGAGTCAACATGCATTGATGTGTCGTCGGTGTACGACTGACGAATGGCTGACTGCTGGTCATCATTTGTAGTAGGAGTTATAGACAGACGCCGTGTCGATTCCGCTTCCGACTGGAGTGGGGCAGGAAGTTCCACTTTAGGGTCTTCTGATGGTAGAAGGTCTTGGGATTCATCATTAGATTGTGATCGGCAGATATCAGACGGAGCAAGCCGACGTTTCTTCCTTCTCTGTGGTGACCGTTGTTTTCGCACGTGTACGTCGGTATCAGACGAAGTCTGGGTATTCTGACTGTCTGGCACGAAGGCGGCGGTAGGCACGACCATAGAGACGGCATCTGTTTCCTCCTTCGGAGACACTTCGTTATCCTTCCTCTCGTGACGTTCAGGAGCCGGCACAGGTGTAGCCTCCATCCTGTCCTCGTTGCCCCGAAGTTCTACCGTGTTTGACACGGTTTCATCAAGTGGTGTCGTCACAGGCTGCTGGCTGGGTTCATTTTGAAGAACCTGTACATACGTCAATGGGAGCGTCGTCGATGCCGATGGGATCTGCTCATCACCAGGTGGTAACTGCGTTATTCTGCGCTGCATACAGCTAGAACGAACGTGACCTTCTTGGCCACAACCGGAGCACGTCTTCGGCTGGCCATCATAAATTATGATGGCACGGCATCCTCCAATATATAGATAAGATGGCACGTGTTTGGTCAATTCAATGCGGACCTGCCGTACCCCATTGAATACCGGATATGTTGTAAATTAATCCCATTTCTCGGCCATGTGGTCAATAACGTTCCCATAAGGGCGCAGCGCAGAAACAACCACGTCTGAAGGTACTTCAAACGGAAGTTCAAACACTCTAATTGTTCGTAGTCCAAGACCTGCTTGTTCGATAGTCACTTCACCGATATGTCCATCTGAGTGACGGAATTTGAGTCCATTTCTATATCTGTTTAGAATCTTCTCACAGACGGCGTCGCTGGTAAGCTTCACATACACTACACTGCTTACTAAAGAGAAGTGGATGCCGATAAGATCGTTACAGTCAATCTTCACTTCTTCTCTAATAAATTGTTCGACTTCAAGTGCCTTCGGTCGTGCATATTCATTCGAAAAACTGATTTTCAATGTTGATTTTCGCCAGGAGTGGGCCATTCTTGTTCTAAGTAAATAACGCAAGCGAAGACGACTGTGCCACGTAAACACACGCGAGCAGCAGACTCGGCGGCGGGACGTAAACAGTCCGTCCGCACCGCTGCACTGCCTGACGCAGACTTGCCACTGAGCTACCCCGACGAGACTCACGATGCCGCCTAACAACTTTACTTCCGCCAGTACCTCGCCTCCTACTTTCCAAACTTCACAGAAACTCTCCTGCGAAACTTGCAAGACTAGAACTCCTGGAAGAAAGGATATGGTGAAGACAAGACTTAGCCACAGCGTAAGTGATGTTTCCAGAATGAGACTTTCACTGTGCAGCGGAGTGTGCGCTGATATGAAACTTCCTGGCAGATTAAAATTGTTTGCCAGAACCGGGACTTGAACCTGGGACCTTTGCCTTTCGCGGGCAAGCTTATTCTAAAGACGGCACAAACATCTATGCCCGAGGGGGGATTCGAATTCCCAACCGCAGCGATCGTGCAGACCGTGACTGACACGCCGCAGACCGTTCGGCCACTACGGCCGGCGAAATGTGACTATAGTTCAATATAGCACAAGGACTTGTAATTCTCGGATACGTTCGGCAGTTCATGCCAATAAAAGTAGCTTTCAGTACTTGTTATTGTTCCAGAGATACTGGGGGTGAACCGTTTACGTGGGACACCTTGTATATTGTGAAAAGAGACAGTCGTATAACATACCTTGGGGCACGTCAGAAATCACTTTCACGTGTGAAGACTTCTTATCGTGGAGAATGACATGCAGGTTTAAGTTAGCCTTTTTATACCTTTTTTAGATGACACTACCGCCATCTTCTTCTGTGCATATCTCTCCCTCAAGACTGAAGTCACTTTAGCGTACGGTACAACGGCGAGCACCTGTAGCGTGAGTGTGCAGAAATGTTAAGTCTAGTGCGCCGAGCACTTACAAGGCTGCTCGCCAGGTCTCATCGGCAGCGGAATGAAAACATCCTCGGCGCGACCGTCCCGGGAACTCATCAAAACCCTGGGAGCTCTTCGGTATCGGTGTTAAATCGCCCTTATGTGGCAACAAATGGGTGGGCATTAGGGCCCCTAAAACGCGTGATTCCCAGAGGTTATTATTACAAGCGTAAAAGGGAGCCCGACCTCGTCCTTTCGTCCGCCCTCCGCGTCATTAGCTTGCCGTTACCCGGCAGCCGGGTAATGAAATTCCTCTGATACGGCGGGGCTGTCATTAAGTTTTTTATGAAAGATATTAGGGAGAGCGGCCGCGGCCACGCAGCCGTATTTCACGTTCTGTGCGGAAACGGCGCCGCAGCCGACCTGTCTGCGACGTTAACAACTTCCGCCCCTCTAATGACGGCCAGGCGATAAACGCCAGCCACCGCTGCCTTATTGATTCCGCCCATTAAATGCAAACACTCCCGTCAACAGACCAATTACCCGGCAGCGCAAAAGACGAGTGGCCTTATCAAAATACGGCGCCGCCATTGTTCCCCCCGGGGGGTGGCGAGGGCCGCCGGCCCATTGTTCTCGGCTGGAGGGCCGGCGCGGCGGAAGAAGGCAAGGTGTTCCACCAGCCTCGTTACACCGCGCAAGTGCCGCCCACGCTCGTTTAAGCACCGAGAGTGCTTTTTCTTTTTTTTTTAAGGGAAGTATTTACGCGTTCGGATGTACTTTGCATTCCACAAACAATAAATTACAAAATAAAAGTAGTGCGGAATAGCCGAGGTGTATAAGGCGCCCTGTTACGAACTTTGCTACCCTTTATAAGATAAGTTGGCCAAGATTATTAGCAAGTTACAAAATAATGAAGAATTTGTAAACATGTTAGTTCAAAATCAAATGTTCAAATGTTTGTAGAGCTTATGGGACTCTACTAACGGGGTCACCAGTCCCTAAACTTACAAACTATTTATGAACTAGCTAAGACTAAGGACGGCACAAATATCCATGCCCGAGGGGGATTCGAACCCCCGACCGTAGTGGCCGTGCAGACCGTGACTGGAGCGCCTCAGTCCCCTCGGCCACAGCGGCCGGCAAAAATGTTAGTCTTAAATATGTAAAATGTACTAATATTTTAATTTGTCTTTAATAATTAATGAAGAAGTTTCAATTATGCTTGCATTTAAGATAAATATTTAAGAAATAGTTCGATAATTTGATTTGTTTTAAAAAGATATTTAACGTAAACAAAAATTTTGCAGTAATTGTCTGCAGTTACGATCTGTGGAATCGATATTTTGAATGGTTTTTCCAGTGGTCACGTGATTTGTGGAGCTCGGTTTTCATTGCCGGAACTCGTTGTCTTCTGGCTGGCGGAGGTCGCCTAGGTAAGGTCCTTTTTTTAGGCGGCAGGGTGCCGCTAAATTTTTCAGTAATTGTTTGCAGTTACGATGTGTCGATCTGTGGGAAGGATATTTTTAATGGTTTTTCCATTGGTCACGTGATTTGTGGATCTGGGTTTTCTTGGCCGAAACTCGCGGTCTTTTGGCTGGCTGAGGTCGCCGAGGTAACGTATTTTTTTCTTCTTTTTTTTTAGGATGCCACTCGAAACTTTTCTTACACGCGGAATCGTTTAAATTATTTCATGCAAGAAATAAATGTTTTGTGACAACGAATCACGTGACCAATCTTATAAACAGCTTGATTATCGAAAACTGTGTTGTGAAAATCTAAGACTGTAATAAATGTGAATATTATGAAAAGTATTTGTGGTGTTGTGTGTTTCATTTCACTGAAACTCATACGCCAATAAAACGATGGGCATAAAAGCAACGTGTGAACAACCGCCCTCTTAATAGGCGAGCCATTGGTAGAGTATTCTTTTTTTATTTTCGGTTGTTTACATGCCGTAAGTTGGGACAGTAGCCATAAGCAAAACACGCTGATGCTACTACTCGGCACGTTGCACGTTCCCGCCGGAGGTTCGAATCATCCTTCGGGTGAGTGTGTGTGTGTGTGCGTGTGTTCTCCACATTGCAAGTTAGTTTAAGTAGTCAGTAAGTTAGGGACTGATGACCATAGTAGGTTGTTCCAATAAGGGTTACAAACATTTGAACGTTTCACACAAAATATAGTTGTCCACACTAACAAACCGACTGGAGAATGGCATCGTGTAACATTTTTCCCGCAACTCCGTTAGGACTCTGAAGTAAAATTTAACTCACGGTCTGCTGCAAGAACAAACCACGTAACTACTCCAACCCACATCACGACGGTATTTTTCCTTGAAGAACATGAATATTTATTACAGACACCAGCAGAATGAGTGGATAAATCCTTAAAGAAGGTAAAATACGTGTCCTTTTATAATGTAACTGCCGCCAACACCTTCTATTCAATCTTCCAAATTATTTAGAGACTCAAAATTAATTGAACTGTTTATTCTTAAATTCCGACCTCTGCAAGTATTATTTACGTAATTTTGACCCTAGATCCCATTCCTAACCTACGAACTACAGGGTGATCAATCCTCAGCGGTCGGCCGCGTTGGCCGAGGGGACAGCGGCGCGCCAATCACGGTGTTCACGGTCACTACGGTCGGGGGTTCGAATCCCCCCTCGGGCATGGACATTTGTGCCGTCCTTAGTGTTAGCTAGTTCATAAGTAGTTTGTAAGTCTAGGGACTGATGACCCCCATAGTTAAGTCCCATAAGCTATACAAACATTTGAACATTTGAATCCTCAGCGGAACCGCCTTTGCGGCGTGCAACTTGCCGGCGATGGCAGCTGCGGTGCCCGCTTAGCGCGCCGCCCGACGTCCGCACTAAATTTAATACGGGTTGGCGCGCGAGTAATTTCTGACATACATAACACAAACACTTAGAATGAAAAGTTCATGACTCAGCTGTATTACGCAAGTAGTTGCTGGAACTGCCTCCCTTCGTTGTTCAAGCATTTCTGACACCTACCGAGGAAGTTGCTTATTACACTCTGTACTTCGCTCAGAAATTGCAGTGGATTCATGACGAATGTTTGGTTTTAGTTCATGTAAAGTGTGGGGATTTGATTTGTACACTTTCCCTTTTAATGCTCCCCACAGATAAAAATCGAGAGAACGAGGGGGCCAGATGTCCTTAGTGATAATTCTTTCACCGAACGGATTACCAATTTACCGTAATGGTAAATTAGATGTATGTGTCGTCGCTGAGTCTTGCTGAAATGTCGCGAAAGCACATTCTCTCCCAATTAATTGGGCAAAAAAAGGGCCTCAATATGTTTTCAACATACCTGTCACCATTAATTGTTTCCTGAAATATACATGGCCTATTATTCTCTCGCCGCTAACAGCGCACCACACACCTATATTTTGATCGTGCAGCAGCTGCTCGTGTATTAAGTTAGGCTTTTCCGAACTCCAGTAACGATTATTTTGCGAATTAACGTACCCAATTAGGTCGAACCACGATTAGTCTGAAAAAAAAGTTAAGTTCGGGTCAATTTCATCGTCATGCACCTTTTTTAGCATCCGTTCACAAAACTGCAAGCTTTTTGCAGGGTCACCCGGTTTGAGTTCTTGTACTGCGGTTATTTTATACGTAAACGAAAAAAACACATTTTTGTGTGTTCTACAAGTTTATTTTATACGGTTGTAACTGCAGTAAATTCTTAGCCGTCTGAGGAGAGCCGTAGGAAATTCCAATCTGCTGAGAAAGGCGTCGAATTCATTTTCTACGAGACCTTTGTAGAAGCTTGTCCAAAGTTATTCAATGCTTCTTCTGTGAGGACTGGACTTCGTTGTTTATATTTCCTGTACAGAAAAGTTCCCGTTTCGCGAGATTTAGCCACCAAACAACGAATCGAACTCCGATTACGAGCCAAGAACATTAGGAAATTCGTCACGAAATAATCTCTGTACCTCGCGCGCTGATTCTTTGCGCACATACGAATCGTAGATGTATACTGTTTGGCGAATAGAATAAGTGCTTTTCACCAAACACTGTCACACAACACACAGTACCGCATCGGTTGAGAAACACGTTCTTCTTTCAGAAGAATGCGACATAAAGAAAGGCTTCCCAGTGGAGAAGGAGAGAGAGGAAAAAAAAAAAAAAAACCTCCCCACCACATCCGCCGGCCGGCCGGCAAAAAAAAAAAAAAAAAAAAAAAAAAAAAAAAAAATATATATATATATATATATATATATATATATATATATATATATATAAAAAGAAAAATAAATAAATATCTGCGCCAGGCGGTTGCTTGCGCTGAAGATAGATCACCCTGTACTTACGAAATTAATTCTGATCTAAAAGTTAAACTTTTATATAAACCTTAACCCCATGGCAGTTTCGCTACACCGTCTGCTGCGATATGACTCTACCCTGGCTGCGGAGGTGTCTATTCAGTGCCAAATCACAGCCGGGTCCGAGCCCTCGGCCTGCAGCGTCATCTGTCTTCATCAGGCTTTTGCGCCGCCGCACAAAAGACTCGTGGATTGCTAATTGCAGCTGACCACAGGCTTGCGCATGCGCAGACGGCGCGGCGCCTGGCGCTGTCCGGTTCATTAATAAAACATCTGCCGGTCGCTGCGCCGAGTCAGCGCCTGGAGCTGGAGGGGCGGCTTGTTAGCTGCCTTTCAGCGCCCCTGCCGGCGATCGCGGCAATTAGCCACGGTGGCCATTCACTCGGCCGACTCGCAGGCCGGTCGCCTCTCGCCGAATGCGCAGCCAAGATATTTTCTCCGCATTGCGAGCGTCCACACAGCGAAACGAGAGCTGAAACCTTTTGTTAATGCTAGGCTGCGGAATCAAATCACGGCGCAGATACGGATCACTGCTACGTGTCGTGCCTGGCTAGCCCAGTTACTAACCGAGCGGAGCGGTGCGTTGCTACGACTGGACTCGCATTCGGGACGAATGCGGTTAAAACTCGCGTCAAGCCATTATGATTTACGAATTCGAGGTATATAAACATTTAGAACGCTTGAGGGCATTGAAGTAAATTCAACGACGAAGTTGGAAATTTGGGCTCCACCGGAATTCGAACCCGGATTTCCCGCTTCGGGTCAGCCGTCGCCTTAAGCAGTTAGTATGGCCAGGCACGCTTCCCTTTCGAACGAAATTCTCATTTTATAGCTCGCTGACAAGGAGACCACATAGGTATCGGATTTCAGAATTTGTTTATACTTATGGTACTTAAATAACAGTCATTCGACACGACTCTAAAAAATTATCCAGAAGTCGACTTTCAAACTTTGCTTTTTAACGTAAGTACGAATAATTTAAAACACTTTCAGCATCTGTCGGTGTAGCTCATGTGGTAGTGTTCTGGCAATACAACCATAGCATCGATGGTTCGAATTGCACCATAACGAATATATATTAAATACTTACATAATTTTAATATTTAATGGATATTTTTACGAAATATGCACGCATTTTTGTATATTCGTAATTTCCTATATTTTATAAAAGGTTTTTAATAATTATGGCTTCAATAAAAAACAGAAGTTACATGTTTTTACAGCATTCGTTTCAATATTAGTTGACGACGGTAGTCTGATTGTTCAGTACGTGAAGAGCTACGACACCGTTTTTGGAAAGTCATCCCCATAAGTACTAATGGCTTTCCAAGCAGCTAACCTGCACAACCATCGTTTTAGGTGACGAAAATGTATTCAGCTCGTCTACATACACATAAACAAAAATTGACACAACACATGGAATTAGAGATCCCAAAATGTTTTATATAACTCAATTCACAGCGGGATTCGAACCATCGACTTTATGGTTACGTGGCCAGAACACTGCCACCTGAGCTACAGCGACAGATGCTGCAAGTTTTTTAATTATTGGTACTTACGTGTATTTGCAAAACTTCAAAGTCGATTTTCTCGAGTATTTTTGAGAGTTGTGTCGAATAGCTTTGACTGATTGTTACTTAACTACTGAACTTCATGTACCATAAATATGAAGAAATTGTAAAATCAGATACCCTTGTGGCTTCTTGAGAGATGGCAGTGAAACGGTCGAAATGTTTCGATAGTAAGAATTCGTAAAATAAGGCCGGTAATGTCGACCAATGGTGTCTGTTCTTTCGGATATGTGCGAGAACAGACAGACACCGTATCAATAATTACATTATGATTTAGGTTTCCCGTGATTTTTCTAAAATCATTCCCGGCAAATATCGGAATGATTCCTTTGGAAGGGCACGTTCAGTTTCCTTCCCAGTACTATCCGTGCGTGTGCTCCGTCTCTAGTGACCACGATGTCGACGGGAAATTAAAGTATTGGTCTTCCTTCCTTCTTCTTCCAGGAAAAATTACGATCTCGATTCCCGGTTATCCACACAGATTTAATCTGTCGACGTTGTAGAGGAATCACATTAACGATGACACTAGATTGCTGAAGAAGTGTTGTCCTGTGGCTAGCAGCATCTTTGTAACAGGTCATTGAGTAAGAGTGGAATGTGCATTCGTTCTTTTAATAACCCTCGGGATCTGGAAAAGCATATACAACAAGGTGGACAAACTTGGCTCTGGGGACGATCCAAAGGTTATGTTGCCCTCCTCCAAACCGAAGAGAGCATGCATTGCAACCAGACGCCCTACTGACGTCGGATCCAACATTCCACCAGAAACTGCCAAATACGTTGTGTATTTAATGTCATACTGATGTCACTTCGATGAAGGCGCATGGTCTTTCATCTTTCACCTCTGCATAATTTTTTTCGTCAGATAGTGTACATTATCTAAAGTGTGCGTCATCTACCGCAGGATACGTTAATACGGAGCGTGTCCACTTCAGACAGCTTCTTTCCGTGATTTACCTAAATAATAATTAAAAAAAATTTAAAAAAAGTTCAAATGTTTGTATAGCTTATGGGACTTAACTACGGGGTCATCAGTCCCTAAACTTACAAACTACTTATGAACTAGCTAACACTAGGGACGGCACAAATATCCATGCCCGAGGGTGGATTCGAACCCCCGACCATAGTGGCCGTGAAGACCGTGACTGGCGCGCCACAGTCCCCTCGGCCACCGCGGCCGGATCCCTAAATCACTCCTGGCAAATGCGGGGACGGTTCCTTTCAAAGGGCACGGCCGATTTGCTTCCGCAGCCTTAGGACGTTAACCCTAAGATCCCTTTCTCCTTCCATTAGTGGGTGGCGACCCATAGTTTTGGAAGCAATTCAATAGATAATAATGTCCGATGCGTTTCTCTGCTGTATGCAGTACGCAGTTTTCTGGAGTCAAAGAAGCCACAGTTATGAGGTAACGAATTGTACGCGGTCGCCAAACACAAATGCTCTCGTTCCTCCCTAATCGAACTCTTGTCCAAGAGGCGTCGCCTTTCATACCACATCAAGTGTCGCTTAACATTAGCCAAGGAAATTTGTTATAATGAGAAGCTACTCTGATTACAGCGCACATGGTTAGCTGAACTGCTGGTGCCACTTTGGAAGTCATAGGTAATACATCCACAAATGATATAGCTTTTTAAAACCACATTTCGCAGTGCTCGGTGGTCTCCGCCCGTCAGTATATGATACCTGTCTCCGATCTTGGTTCAGCTGTGGTTGTTCTTCCCATTTCACAATCAGCAACATTCGACTATGGCACCTGAAAAAGGTTTGTTGTATAGCTTGTGGGACTTAACTACGGGGTCATCAGTCACCAAACTTACAAACTACTTATGAACTAGCTGACACTTCACAAATATCCATGCCCGAGGGGGGTTTCGAACCCCCGACCGTAGTGGCCGTGCAGACCGTGACTGACGCGCCGCAGTCCCCTCGGCCACCGCGGCCGGCAAAGAAGCATGCAAATGTCCCTGATGGATGTATTACCACAGACAAATATATACAGACGGGAAACCTCCGTAAGGGCCCGGTCCCACGCTCATGGGTGCGGGGCGGGGGGGGGGGGGGGTGCTGAAGCAATTCCGTAATATGTCGTATGATGGTGCTGTGGTCAGAAGATCCCTTTAAAACTGGCCAGAGCAGGCGGCAGGTAGCGGCTGTCCCCACCACCACTTCTCCTCAAACGCCGGCACACCGGACACAGCCGTGGTCTCGTGGAAGGCGGCACGAGCTCTTCCCTCAGCCACCCCTCCACGCTACCCTCTGATGTACGAGAGGCACCCTCAGAAGCGCCTCTAGTGTAGTCTACCAGTACTAAGCTGGGGAATTGTCTGACATCTGCTGGCATCTTACGGAACTAAGAGGGGAGCATAGGACAGTGGTTTAGGGGGTGCGGGGGGGTTAAAAAAATGTTCAAATGTTTGTTAAGCTTATGGGACTTAACTACGGGGTCATCAGTCCCTAAACTTACAAACTACTTACGAACTAGGACGGCACAAATATCCATGCCCGAGGGGGGATTCGAACCCCCGACCGTAGTGGCCGTGCTGACCGTGACTGGAGCGCCTCAGTGACCTCGGCCACCGCGGCCGGCTGGGGGGGGGGGTTCTTCTCTGTATATGTTACTCTGTGGTATTACTCAGGTAACATCAAGTCGCTGAACTCTCCGACCACCTCTACTGCTACTATTTCTACGTTGACAATACTGCGCGCTTCGTTTCATACAGGAGCGTCCGGCTGTCGTGACATTTAGCGGCACGTGTGTGCTGCCGCTTTCAACCAGAGAGCGTGTTTATCGGAAGACTCAGCCGCAGTGGGCTTATTGCCCCTATTACAGGACGCGCCGCATCAGTCGGCCAGTGTGTAGCGTCGGTGTGTGACGGGAGCTGGGCGCCGCAACCGCGGACACGGGCGCTGTTGTTGGCCGCTACACTCCACTACACTACACTACACTTCCACTACACTGCAGTGACGAGCGCGGCTGACGGCGCTGCGGCCAGCGGTTGGCCAAACAAGCCGGCCGCGACACGCGCGCCGCATTTGGCTCGGTGGCGAGCGCGCGAACCAGCTGCACAAAGCGCCGGGGCTGCACACGGCGCGAGCCAACTTGTGGTGCGCGGCGGACAGTGCTTCCTGTACCACGATTATTTCTGCCGCCCACTGTAGTGGGACGAAATATTATCCCCTACTACTACCTTTACGTCAGCTCAGTTTCGCAGGTAAAAGAACACGTTTTCATTTGCTGCTGTTAATAATGTTTAGTCTTAATAGTCTGTACTTCATTCTCAAAGGAAATATGTGAGGAGCATCGTTTCAAATCGTATTATATCCAAGAGACTAAATTTTACAGGAGAAGCAAAAAACCGATTACAGGTAACTTGAGGAACATTTCACAAATATTACAATTTTGCAGTCGTTTTATTTGAGGTGTACATCTACGTACGTGTTCAAATCTTCAAAGGTTTGTGAAGCTTAAGTGACTCAACTACGTGGTTATCAGTCCTTAAACTTAAAAAATACTTATGAACTACCTTATACTAAAGACGTCACAAACATCCAGTCCCAACGGTGTTTAGAACCCATGACCGTAGCGGCTGTGCAGACTGTGACAGACGCGCCGCAGACCGCTCGGCCACTGCGGCTGGCCTAGGTACGTAAAAAGTAAATTTCCAGTTGTGCTTTTCAAATTTAAAGGAAATGCGTTGGACTTAATATGCTTTGATCCAATAATTTGTAAAATATACAAATAAAAAAAGATTACCGAGGTAAGTATATAACACAGCATTTATTTTTGTTTCTTTATGGAATAACATTAACTGCCTCAGATTGAAGCTGATGCGCATGTTTGGTTTTCTTTCCTCTCTTTCGGCTTCCCGTTGGATTGTCACCAATAGCAATTTCTTCCTCCATAATCGAAAAACTACTCTCTTACACTAAGTTCACAATATAACAATGATTATTGAATGCGTAGCATTGTTGAAAATAGCGCGGCAGCTGTCAGCCTACCCAACGGAGCAAAGTGACAATCCTGCTTCATGCTGGACACAATATGGTTTGAAACACACGCTACAGTGGACTGAATACTATTTTAAACAACAGCTACTTTACGGACGCAATTTACTCTGTTAGTGAACCCTATTTGTTACATTCTGATTTGACAGTATGAAAGATCGCTATGTAAACTATACAAAAATATATCAAACACAATTTTGTCCACCGGTGGACTTTATACGATTTGAAACGATGCTTCTCATATGTTGTTTTTATGTTTCATGTGCGGTGACAACGGAGCAACCTACGAAAATAGCATCTTCTCTTCTGAAGCCAAAGATGATGTACCTGGCCAAAAATCGTCGCGGGTCGACAGCCACACGCTCAGAGAAAATCCTGTTGGAGTTCCTCCGTTGCCAACCGTCCCAATCATATAAACAAGAAAAATTGAAAAAAAAGTATTGTAATAAAAAGTCTGTTCATGTTTTTTGTTAAAAAATAGTTTGTCTTGATGTTGAGTCCTTACGAGCAAGTTCTAATTGTATGTCATGTATTACGTGGACTTAAAACTTACGAAATAAAACGTAAACTTTTCCTTCTAGTACCAGAGTGTGAAAAATAATTATTGGACTGAATAAGAAGAGAAGATATTTACATATTGAACTGAATTTATATTTTTGGAACTTACAATAGAATTTCTCCGATTTTATACCAGTGTAGGGACTCGTCAATAATTTTATTAACTGGGAAACAGTGAGATCAAGTTTCATGTATCGATATATTTTACGACTGATTCAGTGAGCAACATATGTGATAGTAAAAGATTATCTTAGGAAATCTTCAACAAGATATTTTTTTACAAGAATATTCAACGAATGTGCGTACCATCATGATGGTCGCATCTGTGTTTGGAGACATCGCGGTGAACGGACATTGGAAGCGTGTATTCGTCATCGCCATACTGGCGAGATGGTATGGAGTGCATTGGTTACACGTCTCGATCATCTCTTTTTCGCATCGACTGCACTTTGAACAGTGGTCGTTACATTTCAGATGTGATACGACCCGTGGCTCTACCCTTCATTCGATCCCTGCGAAACCCTACATTTCAACAGGATAATGCACAATCGCAAGTTGCAGGTCCTGTACGGGCCTTTCTGGATACGGAAAATGTTCGACTGCTGCCCTGGCCAGCACATTCACCAGATCTATCACCAATTGAAAACTTCTGGTTAATGGTGACCGAGCAACTGGCTCGTCACGATATGGCAGTCACTACTCATGATGAACCGTTGTATCGTGTTGAAGCTGCATGGGCATCTGTACCTGTTCACGCCATGCAAGCTCTGACTCAATGCCCAGGCATAGCAAGGCCGTTATTACGGTTAGATGTGGTTGTTCCGGTTACTGATTTCTTAGGAATTTTGCAGCCAAATTGCGTGAAAATGTAATCACATGTCAGTTCTAGTATAATATATTTGTCCAGAGAATTCATCTGCATTTCTTCTTGGTGCAGCAATTTTCATGGCCAGTAGTGTATTTATATGTAAACGATTTACTTGAGTACTTACGGGTACGTGTTGGTGTCTTGCAGGAGATCGTCCACGCGCGTCCACATCGGCCAGCCGCTCCTCTGGACTGCGGGCTGTTGCTGCTGACTGACCGCGCCTCTGGTGAGTACCAGAGCTAGCGCCTCCATTTACACCTTGTAGACGAGCAACAAGTGTCGCGGCTAACGCTATTCGCTATTGCTCTCAAAAGCTGCGAGTCTTGTCTCTACATTTTATAACTGAATTTTTCCTTCCTGTGCTGCAGTAAAGCTCTCGTTCAGAAATTTTTGGACACACAGAAATCTATATTCGGTGATTAGTAAAGAAATTTTATCGAGCAAAAAGAACATGACGAAATTGGCGTCACCGACCACGTGACGTCGAGAGGAAGGAGCCTTACCTCACTAGACCTTAGAACAAGTTAGCTTTTAAGATTTGTCTTATACTATTGCAGCTGACTTAAGTTCACTAAGCATTTCTATGACAACTCGTTTTGTTTCGATTGTTCTGTGTGTGACCGCCTGGTTCGGAAACGATCTTCGGAGTGCACCCAAAGATGGCTTGAAATCTTTTCGACGGGAAAGAATCCGACGTCAAGGTATCTCAGACTAGTTATAAATTGAGTATACTAAGTTGCGAGGGAGAATCAACATCACTGATACCAATAGTTTTTGGGAATACTGAAGCACACGATACAACCCGTCGGCTTTGACCTTTGGCCAATGACGTCATACATAAGGCACGACGATATGGCACATAGATATAGCAAATAGCGAAACAAAACACTACTGAGAGAACCATACGAAATATAATACTATAATACCGTGGAGGCATTCTTATTTCCATGTATAATATCTGTTTAATCTACATAATAAATAACCTCGTAAATAAATGATTAAAGTTTCGACGAAAATATTGTTTACGAGTAACATATTATAAACTAGTAACATATACGTAGAAAAAACCTTAATAATTTTCCAGATCTACAGTGTAAATGGTATTGCTGCTCGTTACGTTTGAAGAATAATTAATACTATTACTATCATACTGTTGACAATTTCTTGAATCTTTGTCCGTTCTCAAAATATAAATATCAATTCTATATTACCCGATACATGCTAACATAATTTTCACAAATTAGGGCAGTCATTTAGTTTTACCACTACTAGTCGTTTCGTTTTATTTAAAATAATAATTTCATTATCTGTGAGCATGAATTTATTATAATATAGGAATAGTATATGACTAAGATATGACGTTACTGGTCAAAGCCGACGGGTTGTGTCCTCTGCTTTGGTTGACCCTCGTTCTCGGAGGAAACGTAAATATCATTGCGGACTGGTGATGGTGCACAGTTCATTGAATTTATTCGTCAATCATTCAATGTGGAACTAAATTATGACCCGTTAACCTCGACGAACAGAAACAATACATAAATTGACGCAAGTTTCTCACGTCTCGTTGGTATCTTCAAAGAACTACATACCATACTTTTATGTCACGACCCTTCCTTGACTATGACTACTGGACAAATGTATAGATTTCTTTTATTCCCTTGTCGTTAATGATTACATTACTTATCTAAGTAGCTAGTTAATTCCTCCTTGGATATCTTCTTGATCCGAACTATTTTCCTTTAGGGAAGTCTATTTTTGCTGCCTTCTACATCGGTACTACCCAACGGCCGTGCCACAGTGGATACACCGATTTCCGTTAAGCACTGCAGGGCTTGGCTAGCAATTGGATGGATTACCGTCCGGGTCTGCCGACGCTGTTGTCCATCGGGGTGCACTCAGCCCTTGTGAGGTCAACTGAGGAGCTACTTGGTTGAGAAGTAGTGGCTCCGGTCAGGAAGGCTGACATAACGGCCGGGAGTGAGGGGCGTTGAACACGTCCCCCTCCATACCGCATCCGTTGACGCCTTCGGCCAGAGGATGACACGGCGGCCGGTCAGAACCCAGTGGGCCCCCTGAGGCATGTTGGACGCAGTCTACCGTTTATATCGGTAGGTACTATGGCCATGGTTAGATTTTTCACTGATCACTTAACAAACTTCACCTACTAGCGTCAGCCTGACTTACAGTCAATGGACAAAGGGCGAAACCGCGACACATTGCTATGACCAGCACACTGTAAAAATACCGCTGCCAATAAAAACAATTTCCAGCCATACACAATACATGAATACTGGTCCGCCATCGTTTCCTAAGGAACCGTAACCATTATTTTTACAAAACACTGGATCTTGAAGAAAATGAGAGGTGGATAGCGATGACACACATTGTTCTCCAAAATAGATGGTATCGAGATCTGCTGACTATATTGGCCAGCCCATGTGTCACTCGTGGGACACATAATTACCTTCTTTCAATGGTCCATAGTTCAGGTTTTGTTGCTCTGGCACAACGTCTTCCTGCTACGGGCCTTTGCATCACCGATGATCGTTACTGAAATATCAGCTCGCCCTGATTATCCAGCTGATGGACGTCCTTCCTTGTGTTTCATTTTTTTTCCTACTGCAGGCTTCATGCGTGTGACAACCAGTTTTGTTTTGACATTTGCAACTGTATTCATTATTTTTCGTCAAAATCCTTTTCAACGAATATCGTGACAAGACACACTTTTGTTCAATTTGTGACTTAACCGAAGTAGTTTTGCTGCTGCGGCTGCTAGTAATAATAGTAATAATAATAATACAATCATTAATCTGACAAATTGATAGAATATTACAGTACTTTATTAGGTATTGACCTGTTGGTGTAGGTACGCCGTCTCATTATTACAAACTTTGAACTGACTTGCCCAACCATTTATAGGGGGGCCAATATTTAAAGTAGATCTCGAACCACAGTACAGGTTTTCTTCCACGAAATTTCGAGACATGAAAGAAATGACAATTATAAATCCTACGAGTGGCTGGGGATCGAAGCCACGACTTTTCGATTTGTAAAATGTTCAAATGTTTGTAGAGCTTATGGGACTTAACTGCGGGGTCATCAGTCCCTAAACTTACAAAGTACTTATGAAGTAGCTAATACTAAGTATGGCACAAATATCCATGCCCGAGGGGGGATTCGAACGCCCCGACAGTAGTGGTTCGATTTGTAGTCTGGCAGTTAATCACTCTTGATTTGTAACAAACTGTATTATTTGAATTACGCTACAAAATCAGAACATTATAGGTTGGTTGCATAACGAACACAAAAAGTAAATAACCTCTTAAAACCTAGGAGTTGGATGTTGTGTTATGATTTTAGGTAGAGAATACATGTTTATTAAAAAAAAGTTTAGCAAATAAATGGAATTTTCTAATGAAAATCATCTTCAAAACAATTTGTATAAGAAAAATTAATTAAATATAGGAATCAATACATAAATGTAATAAACCAAAATTAAAATTTGTCGCTCTAAAAGCTGTACTGTCACAGTTAACTGTCATATTTTCTGAGGATTAAGACTGAAACAAGCGTATGTACAAGAACCTGTGTAAAACAGGAAATTGATTTTACTGGAGCAGTCATAATGGACAACAAAAGTATCAAAAAAAAAAAAAAAAATCAGTTGTTTGTAAATCCAAGGGACCTCACTACGTTGGTCATCAGTCCCTAGGCTTACAAACTACTTCATCTAACTTATGCGAACTACAACAATTACACCCATGCCATAGGGAGGACTCGAACCTCCGACGATGAGGCACAACAAAAGTATAAATGCAGCAGCAGCTGCTGTCTGAATTATCCAGTGCCTTGCCTCTGAAGACATCTCGAAATCGTGGCAATTGCGAGACGGGATGGTAAAACAAAGAAATGAACTGGCGATAAGCCAAAAGATCGGCTCCTCCTTCGCCAGTAAGCACAAAATGTACAAATTGACCAGTCAGCCACATTATAGTTCTCTTTTTCGTTGAAACGGCTTGAGATACTTTGTATATTGAACTGAATCAATTTCGTATACTGGATAACTGTCTGCCCCTCGGCCCCCCTCCCCCTCCCCACCAAATAATAAATCATCTAGGCCCTGCTACGCTTACTATATTTATTCTTGTCACTAATCCCAACCTCTGATCTAACGAGGTACAACGACAGAGACTGAAAGGAATTTGGAAGAGGGTCTCTCTCTCTCTCTCTCTCTCTCTCTCTCTCTCTCTCTCTCTCTCTCTCTGTCTGTCCGTGTGTGTGTGTGTGTGTGTGTGTGTGTGTGTGTGTGTGTGTCGTGCACATCGAACAGAGAGCTTTAAACTGCAACGCACGCTATCAAACTGGACAGAAGTACAGTGAAATCAAGCACAAATTTTGGTTGGAACAAAACAGGTGACGGGCGAGGGCAGGGGAATGTACTGCTATGTCTATGTAGACCGCAGTACGTGGTTCAAATGTTTGTAAATCTATGGGAATTATTATTTAGTTATTAGTCCCTAGACTTACAAACTAATGAAACTAACGTAAGGACACCAATGCTCCAAGGAGGTCTCGAACCTCCGACGGCGAACAACGGCGCGCTCCGCAGCAAAGCACCTTAGACCACCCGGCCACTCCAACGCGGCACTGAATGTGGAACTGAGAGTGTACCCAGCAGTATTACGATGAGATATCGCTCAACATCATACTGAATGAAAATGGACAGACCTGACAGCATTCAATAAATAACTCGACAATCAATTAACAACAATTGCCAACATAAAACCCTGGTGGGTGGAGACTTAGCAACAAGATAGAGGGCGCCGTCTGTACAACATACGCTACTGGCCATTAAAATTGCTACACAATGAAGAAATGCAGATGATAAACGGGTATTCATTGGTCAAAAATATAATACTAGATCTGCAACCTTGGTGCATAGATCCTGAGAAATCAGTACCCCGAACAACCATCTCTGGCCGTAATAACGGCCTTGATACTGCTGGATATTGAGTCAAACAGAGCTTGGATGGCGTGTACAGGTATAGATGCCCACGCAGCTTCAAAACGATACCACAGCTCATCAAGAGTAGTGACTGGAGTATTCTGACGAAGCAGTTCAAATCAAATGTTTAAATTTTCGTAGAACATATAGGACTTAACTATGGTGTCATCAGTCCCTAAACTTACAAACTACTTCTGAACTACCTTATACTAAAGACGGCACAAACATCCATGCCGAAAGGGAACTTGCGCAACGTAGCATAGCGCCTCAATGCGCTCGGCCAATTTGCCGCGCCGACGAGGCAGTTGCACGACCACCATTGACCAGACTTTTCAGTTGGTGAGAGATCTGGAGAATGTGCTGGCCAGGACAGCAGTCGAACATTTTCCGTATCCAGAACACCCGTACAGGACCTGCAACATGCGGTCGTGCATTATTCTGAATGAGACAGGACGCATCATAACCGGATGTCTTCGTTCAACTCCCACAAATCATCTGTATCAATTCATGAGCATAGCCCCTCCAGAGATAAGAAGAGCTTCAGAATGCGAAAAGCTTAAACAGGAAACAGATCCTAGGCATCGACTATTTGGTCATAGCCTCCAACCTTCTAGGCATAATTCAAGAAAGAGTTTCCTACAAACAACTAAATATTCTATCGCCTAAAGCATGACGAGAGGAACGGTGGAGAAACTTGGAGCGGGGAAGAGCAGGGAAGAGGCCCAGAGAAGAACCTACAGCAGGTTTCGAACTTCCATATACGATCTGGAAAGCACTGAATAGTCTACGAACGGGAGTATCGCGGTGCAGAGTGAACCTGGAGAAATGGGGCTACACCAGTGCAGGCGAGACCTGCGAATGTGGAGAGCTCCAAGACCCACAGCATCTACCCGTCTGCAGGAAGCTGGATTGAGGATTTATTCGCAGCAAATAAAAACGCCGTTCATGGTGCAGCATATTGGGCTACATGTGGAATATGAATTTTGTAAACCAAGATAGAATTACATCAGCTGTTTTAAATGCTTTCTTGTCCTCTGTTATTTTTCCCTTCACGTTTTTAATATTATTGTATTTAAGTTTCGCTGCCCTTCTGCGCTGGTTTGTATCTTTCTCTTTTATTGTAAGATAATTTTATGAAGTGATGTCTTGGATACGATAAATAAATAAATAATAACATAACAAATGCTATAACATAGAGTTCTAAGAGGAAATGAGGGGGTGGAAACTGACAAGGAGATGAAGAGAGAGGAGGTGAGATGCGGAGAAAAAGTGGAAGGAGAATCGGATGGAGAAAGCGATGGGGGAGGGGAAATTGGGACTGGGAGGATGAGAAAAACAGGGGGAGCGGGGAGGATGGTAAGGGCGAAAATATGGAGGAGGAGGGTACCGAGACCGGACGCCAGGAATAAAGGGTGTAGGATGTATATGGAATGCCATTCTCTGAGAGTTATGAAATTACACGTGTTACGAAGGTGTGCTTTCTCTTGTTTTATTTTTCATTGAATCTGTACAATGCCATAGTAGTTCGTGGCTGGGTACAACTAATATTTAAATAAAATAAAGAACATCCATAAAATTCTGTATATGTATGTAATCTAATATATAAATGTAATGTTTGTTTGTTTGTTCTTCTGTTCGTATTTCTGGCACGGAACTACTGTACATTCGATTGCGATAAACCTTTGTCAACATATTGCTAGCACTTTTGTGAAGGTTGTTGGCATAATTATGTCACTCCACTATATATAGTTCAGGAGACACGATGTCATGAACAATGAGATGCGGGAAAAAACTACCACTTTATTAATGACGTTTAAATTTATTTCTTCTTTCTTACGTAATTTATTCGAAACATTTTACAAATAGTGTTCTTTTATTCCAGTGAATGTAACTGCAAAATTATTTCTCTGTACTAATTACAGTTTATGAGACGTGACGTGATAATCACGGAGACTCGTGGAAAAGTGCCGCATCACGAGCATTCGTATTTTATGCGCTGCCACACCGTTAACCTGACTGCGATTAAATTTTGCACACTTAATCCTCAAAACAAGAACAAAGACACTATCTACGTAAAACTGTAAATGGTGCATAGCACAGGGTACTTCATCCTATTAGTCCAAGCATTCTGTAAAGACGTAATATTAAATTTGCAAACATTATTACTTGAAAACAAAAATATAACCGTGTAGGAAATTAAATTTCATATACGGTTTCTATCTAACGAAACTCGATCCGGGATGGCGAAATTTAGCAAAAAAATTCGTAAAGTTGCAAGAAACAGTTTTTCTTAAGTAAAAACCGATAAGACCATTGGGAAAATGTTAAAATAGAAAATTATAGGCCTCAAGATTAACTATCGTGTAGTATTTTGTAAGTATCGATTGCTTTGCAACTTTTTGTGATATATCAAAGAAACAGTTTACAACTATTAAAAACTAAATTCCTTATAAGTCGCCAACATTATCGTTTCCAAACTTATTATTTGCCGTAAGTACTGCACGAAATAATTTAAAGAAGTAATTTTCGGGAAAAAAAAATTCAGTATTTTTCGAGATATATCGATTATTTTGAGAGAAAAAAAAGCCTTATAGAAAAGTGGCTAGAGTTTCTCTGAGGATCGACCTGTGTTCTTCGTGAAGAGTTATAATATCATGCTATTAATTATAAGTATCAAAAACTTGCACTTTTTGAATCCGTTTTCTTCAAATGACTATTTTTATTTTAATGTTATGAAAGGAAGTGTTAAAGAAATATATTGCCGACATTTTGTCAGATTTTAAAACAAATAATGTTGTTCTACGACGTTACGATATTAATAACTTTTGAACCCACTTCTCCGTAATGCTTGGACAATAAGAAGAGGTGATTGGCAAAGAAAGGGGAAGATGGAGATGATCAGAGAGGGAAACAGCAGGATATTAACAGAGAGAGGGGAGATGAGGAGGTGAAGAGAAAGAGTAAGAGGAGGAAATGGGCAGAGAGAGAGCGGGGTGGCAAGAGAAACTGGGCCTCTGACAAAGGGAAAGGAGAGCTGGCCTAACTTACCACTGGAGAAATATATACCTGAGGGACGCCGGCTTTTCAGCTAGTAGTTAATGACGTGAGGAAGACCGCTCCTCTTGGCATGTAGACGGTAGGTATTTGTAAAATGGCGGCAAATAAAATAAAACATTAAATCACACTGGTATAGTGTGGTAATTGCGGCGCGTCTCAGAAACGCTCGGCGACCTTCAAGGCCGCCCGGATTACTGATTCCCGATATTACGTGCTGCCTGTGACACCATTACTCACACTCGGTCTTTGCTAGGCGGAGCCGAAGAGTAGGTCGTTAAAATATGGAGAGGAGAGCGGGGGGGGGGGGCTCCTTAATTACGTCACACCGGCGGAGTTTACGAGCCGGCGCGTCCTGCGGGGCCTATAGTCGGGAAGCGGCGCCAAAATAAAGATAAACGATGACGGCAATTAATTATTCTCCGATAGCGGCGGCCGAGGCGCCGAATCATTACGGCGATCCATCACCGGGCTGGGCCGCGCGCGCCACTAGAGGTGAGCGGCAGTCTGCCTAGCGCCGCCGTGTGTGCGCGCCGTGTCAGCGCTGCTCATTAAACGCTACCACCACCTTCCGCACCTCCTCACTCCCTCTTTTGCCGATCTTTCTGCCGGTACGCCCATGTAATTTGTAATTTCTCTCTTCCTTTTCTCTGCATCTCTACCCACGTCACAGGGTCTCAAGAACTGTACTATTTCTCAAGACAAAAAGGAATGAAAGATGCCATCTGTCTGTGGGCGCTGAATTTCATCGACGGGAAAAGTTGAAAATTTGTGATGGATTGGCATTCGAATCCGGGTCTCCAGGTTATTTGGGTGTTGCGCTGACCACTGACAAGTAAAACTATGGAAGCGTCACTCTCTGATATTTCTGAAATTTCGATATAATACATGATAAACAAAAATTTTAAGAGGAAAAAGGCTTGAAAAAGACTGCTCCAAAACATATTAATAAGCACTAAAAAGTAAAGAATTGCTTGCTCTTCTACAACTTAATAATCAACTTAGTTTTCTATCCATCAATATGCAGGTACGATCTGTGTGTTTAGCACGCAAGAAGATAGGTAGGTACCTACCCAATTTAAATCTAACTGAATACATACCTATGAATAACAAACTACGATCGTTATAGTTTTTAGAGTTATCCTAATTATAATGAAATGAAAAATATCAGACTACTTAAAAGTTAATCAAGTTATTACGATAATATAATGTACTTTCAATTAAAATAACAATAATTGTAACTACATTATATTATCGTAATTAGTTGACTGAATTTTAAGTACTCTAATGTTTATTATATCATTTTACTTAGGAGAACTCTAACGAATATTTTGATTATTATTTCTTAGTCATAGGTTTGTGTTGAGTTAGATTTGAGGTAAACACATAGATCGTAGATGAGTAGAAAAGTAAGATGCTTATTAAGTTGTAAAAAACACGCATTTTTTTAACTTTTTAGTGCATGTTAATTTGTTTTGGAATAGTTTTTTAAAGTAGGTTTATAGTTAAAAATTTTATTTTTTATTTTTAGTGAATCTGAAGCACACTTAACTAATTTTTCTGAATATGGGGAGACCTACTAAACGTGCTGCTCATATGAGACAGCGCCGTTTTAATGAAACAAACAAAGCCCACCACAGAATTATAATTAAATAAAAGGTTTCAGCTTGGTAGGCGATGTGAGATGTTTACTTTATTAAAATTTATAAGATATCGATTTCATCCCTATGATGGGACATCATCAGTGCGTGCTGTTAAAAACAAGGTAACTTAGTCAGACATTGAAATTAAGATAAAATTACATACACTAAGACTGTTACAATTGTATAATGGAATTACATACCAGAATTGCAAGTCATGTTGACCTATGTGCTCTGCTTAAAACATTTTTTCGTCATGTCATAAATTACATTTAAAAGGTCTTGCCGGTACAAGTCACAAGTATAAAATGAGGTAGCTGTTTACGTACACCTACGCAGCTTAGCCTGTAGATAGCTGGTGCCTGGCGCCCTCTTTGTTTAAAATCAATACCATTGTAACATTTGTTTTTAAAATAAAGTTAAATCATATTAAACGCTTAAGAAGGCACCTCGTTTTTAACAGCACGCACTGATGATGTCCCATCGTAGGGACGAAATCGATATGTTTCGAATTTTAATAAAATAAACATCTCACATCGCCTGAAACAGTTAAGTTAGTGGATTAGGTGTACAGCAGTAGACTGAGTAGACTGAGAGGTGACCCTGGACTGACAGCGCCTTGAGAGCAGCCTGAGCGCCGTCGTGTCACGTCTCACAGAGGTGGCCCCGATCGCGTACCTCAGTGGCTGTCCTCTTGGACACAGCCCGTGTCTCCTAGGCGGCAGCCAGTCAGCTACGTGAACGCGGCCTGCTCTGTGTCACGTGACACGAATGCGCTCAGGGCTGCTCTCAAGGCGGTGTTGTCCAGACCCAGGTCGAACCTAAGCGGCGAGTTAACGCCCGCTTATCTAGCACAGCGCTCAGTCTCAGGGTGGTTTCCACGAATTTGCTCGCTCGTTTATTCAGGTACTAGGCTCATATCAACTCTAAGCCTAATAAGAGAGTTAACTGGATGGTTAACACACGGTGAAGTACGCAGCACTGTCAAATTCAGCGCACGTCTTAAGTTTACCAAAGGGTGTGGTGACTGGAAGGGCAACCGACTTCTTCTTACGTTTCGTTTTTGTCCCACATGCGCCAGGTCTTCGTGGTTAATTTCGGATTTTTGCGTGGTTAATTTAAGAAGTGGCCGGATGCCCTTTGTGGCACCATCCCATCACTCCCCTGGGAGGAAATATATGTCCCCCAAGTCTCTGTGAGAAGGTGCGATCACTTTGACTGAAACGGGTTTTGGGTAACACCCCGGCATTCACCTAGTGGGATATGCAAAACCGCCTAAAAACAGCATCCAGGCTGGCCGGCACACTGACCTACCTCATTAATCCACCGGTGCTGGTACACCCCTTTCCGCCTTCATAACTGAGCCTGCCGTGAAGAGCAACCGGGCCAGATTTGCGGTACTACCAAAGATTTTTACATGGCGAGAGCAATGGGACAGTGCGAAATCAACTTCGTGAGGACAACTGAGAGTCTGCTTGACCGAATAGTAATGGTTCCACGAAAGCCACTATACTGATTATAAATCTGTATGATTTGTAGCCAAGTCAATTAGCAGAGGATGAGAGGGCTGTCAGTCTGGTCCGATTGGTTCATTTAATTTTACAACGCAGCACTTTTCTTATTAATTCGATCTCGATATTTGGTTAGATATGATGCTCTAACGCAATTTCTAACATGCGATGTTTGACGCAGCTCTACTCTGGCTGCTCCCAACTCGTATGCTTCCGAATGGTATAGACGACAGAGGTGGTACAGCCTGGAATTTTCCCTTGGTTGCAGGATTAGACAGAGATCAGCGATCCACGAAATGCGTAAATGAGAAGTTGCGTCTCAGAGGGGAAAAACATTGATCATCGACTCTGTGTGCGAAGTGCTCTCATACGAAAGTGTAAACAGTGCTAGAACTGCTATGTCTTTTGTTGTGCGAGGGGAGGGGAAGGAGGGTGGATCGGGCACACTGGTCAATTAAGGGATCAGTTGAGGCATGTGGATTCTGAAGTATTGTCATCAGCAGAATGAACTACAAGGGTTCGACGTCTACGTAGTGGACACAACAACATTACGGCAACCGAGATAGTGATAATAACAGAAAGATGCTGCAGAAGGGGTTGCTGTTGAATTTTATTTACCACACGAACTAGACAAGCAGTTGGGTTCAGATAGTGTATTGAGCAGGTAGTGCAATGCAACAACAGCGAAACTTACCCTAAGCTATGGCATTGGAAGCCATAGGGAGGTTGGAAGCGGGACAGACACAGAGAGAGGGGGCTGCAGCTATTGGAGTGTCCCAAAGTTTAATATCAAAGACCTGGTCGCGATTTCATACAACAGGCAAGGCTAAGATCATCCACGGGTAACAAGAGATGACCGTTCTCTCTGGTTGACTGTCCGTCGAGACAAGATCTGAAAGCAACTCAGCTGCAACGCACTCTCCAGGTAACGACGAGAAGCGCAATATCAACACAAACAGTCCCGAATTGCCTTTGGGAATGTGGCATCTACGCACGGAGGCCTGTGGTGTGTGTCCCATTTAAACACAATACCGTTTCGACCACAGAAACTGGGCGGAGGAAAATGAGGATTGGAGTCGTAACGAATAGCGCCGTGTTCTGTTCACAGATAAGATTTTGTGTTCAGCCGGACAGCCGTAGTTGCCTCATCTGGAGAAAACGTGAACTGGGAGAAACCCTGCGTATGTGCAGGAGACATCGGCATATCATGGTGGTGGATGAATGGTGCGCAATTGTAAATGGCCGTCCGAATTGATCACACACCACAGCAGGTGGTATCGAGAAATACTTTTCGACTATTATGATACCCCATGGTGCCTTTCTCTAAGTAAATGCCATATAAACCTGAAGTAAAGATTAAAATAGCAAAATACCGTAGTGTATACACACCAATTGCAGTTGTAAGCAATATCTGAACAAAATATGTTACCATATGTTTAGTGTGTCGATAATTGTTTTGAGCAGTGTGTAATTTACCGTTGTTATTTCAATCAGCCATCGTAGCTGCTCTCCTGCCATTGATTGCGTGGTTCGATTCCATCCGGTGGACTGCTATCCAGGCTGAGTGTAGTTTACAAGGCGGTTTTCTACTTTCCACAGAGAATGCTGGCTAGTTCTCCTGCTCCACTTCTTGCTGAGCAACATTTTCTCCGTGTTCTCACACCACATGATATATACTGCACGCAGATATTTTTTATAGACGTCTAATGACTGTCTGGGGGAATAGAAGTCCACGGGGGAACAGCGGGTAGAGGGGGAGTGGGGAGAGACCGCTATCTTGTCGCTGCTGGTTCAGGTTGCCTCGTCGAATTCGGCTCACTTCATCGTGCAGCTATATATCAGCCCAGTCTCCCGAGTGAAGATCGCAACATTCTGACGCTTGCGGGCACTAAACCGTCGAACCGCACCGTGATGTAACCGAAAAGCGCAACCACCGAACGAGGTTTTTAGTGTGCGGTCTCTGGGCGAGGTGCTGTAAGTCTGTTTGGATTTCGCACTCGGCCGACCGCTTTGAGTCCGCGCCGGCGGTGTTTGGTGTTTTACGGGCGGGGCGCGGGGCGTGATCCCCGCAGCTGCCTACATCCTGATATCTCTGTCAGTCCTCGGGGCGGCCGCACGCCGGCGCATTGTGCGGAAACCGAGCGGCGGTTCCCGCTAGCGGTGACAATGCGGCGTCGCCCCCTTGTTGTGATCGACGGACGGCTCACTCCCGAAAGCCCGGCGGAGCAGGCGACCACAGAGGCAAACACCGGAGCCACCTGGCGCCGACAATGGGCGGCGGTATACCTGCCGCGGCCGCGGTCTTCCGCCCCCGGCCCAGTTTCTTGCCGCTGCCTCGGCGTCTTCATTGGGGCGCAGCTCGGCCGCATTCACGCCGCCGCATTCGTGGCCGCAGACCCTCCCCCCGGCCGCCCCCCATCCCCCATCACCGTTGTCGGGCACGATTTGTGATTCGCCGGCTGCGGCCCAGTTGTGCGTGAGTCGCCACCCCTGGGGGAAGCGCAGCCGGTAAGTGGTCCAGTGCCGCGACCGCAACCACAGGCGCCGCGCGCCTGCTGCCTCCGACGATCACTGACCGGAAGTGCCAACCGCCTTGTCCGATCCAGCGATGTGTGCGTGACTTCTCGTGCTCGGTTCATAGTGCTGTGTCGTCTCTTCATAAGATTCACAAGGAATACTGCCATTCCCGGATTCCGTATCAGACAACGAACATCAGTTTCACGTGAAGGTAAGAGCCTTTGATTCACTACGCTTACATCAGTACACCTTCCGAAGACGGCGTTGGTGGCCGAGAGGACTGCGGCGGGCCTGTCACAGTCTGCAACTGTTCAAATGTTTGTAAATCTATCGGACCAAACTGCGTGGTCATCAGTCCGTAGCTTACAAACTACTTAAACCTAGGTAAACTAACCTAAGGACAAACACACACACCCATGCTCCAGGGAGGACTCGAGCCGGCCGCGGTGGCCGAGGGGACTAAGGCGCTCCAGTCACGGTCTGCACGGTCACTACGGTAGGGGGTTCGAATACCCCCTCGGGCATGGATATTTGTGCCGTCCTAGTTCGTAAGTAGTTCATAAGTAGTTTTTAAATTTAGTTAAGTCCCATAGACTATACAAACATTTGAACATTTGGAGGACTCGAACCTCCACGGCGAGCAACCGCGCGCTCCGCAGCGAGACGCTTTAGACCGCTCGGCTACTCCACCGCGGCCACAGTCTGCACGGCCACTACGGTCGAGGGTTCGAATCCCCCCTCGGGCTTGGATGTTTGTGTCGTCTTTACTTTTAGCTAGTTCATAAGTAGTTTGTAAGTTTAGGGACTGATGACTCCGCAGTTAAGTCCATTAAGCTTAAGAAACATTTGAACATCTTCCGAAAGACGAAAACCGAAATTCGTAAACAGTTTTTTACTGTAGTGTTTATATGTTATTGCCTGAAATGGATTTCCTAGCCCGCTTTATATGGCGGCTGAAAAACAGCTGATTCAGTTGCCGATTTAAGTCAGCACAATCGCTGTTTTTCTTTACTTAAACACACAGATTGATTGCTCACTCCGTTGTGCAGGCAGGATTTCGTTCTGGTGAGGGGGAGCTCATTTTTTAAAAATAAAGCCTATTGAACTTATTCATCTGTAACTTATTTTGACACTTTTTACAATTTAACCAAAGTCATTCTCTATTTTATATCCCCAGTACTGCGACCATTGTATGTTATTTTACTGTCCAAGTAACGAAACTCATCTACCACTTCAACGATATCAAAATGTCAGTTTTGACAAAACAACATAAAGCACAGGCTGCCTGATATTGTTTCAAAGAAAATTATCTGTCTCGACAGAGCTAGACTGCCATCATGAGATGTTTAATGTTATAAACAGTTCGGCACACATATGTCAACCATTGCTATTGCGTCATAATAGCAGGATGTTGGGAACATCAAGCTGTAAGGACTAAAGCAAGACCAAAAATGAAATATAAAACGTCTTTTCACTTAATAACACGACGGCGACTGTGCTTACATGTCAGTCCAGTCACCTTTGCGTTGTTAAGTAAAGGGGAATATCTGTAAAAAATAGAAGTTTCTCATATTGACTTGGGGCAAGTTCGTCTATAGAATTATTGCGTAAGACAATAGCCATTATCACTAGAATTTCAAAGGCTGTGGTTTTATGTAATAGCAAAAACTGTTTTCATTTTTGTATTATTTCTACCATTGATATGGTAATGTTCCCAGCATCGTGTTATTGTGACGCAATACCCATGGATAAGACGTAATCATGAATTGTTAAGACTATACAAGATCTGGTGATGAAAGCCTAACAATTTTTTTAGCAACGCATTTAGGTAACGTCTTCCCGACGGTGTCACGTCGCCAGTAAATGAAAAATCATTTCCTGTATGATATCCTCTTGAGAGGGTGGAGGTTGCCAGTGAGGGTAGATGTTGTGCCTAATGATAATTCGTTTATGATTATGAAAAAGGGCTTTAATTTTCATGACCTGAAACGCCTGGAAAATTATCGAAGAAGAATTTTCCGAATTTCGATAAAATGACTTCAGATGAAATAAAACATATTTAAAGAGTTACTTAATGAACGTGAACGATCCACGCTCGTGTGATGGATCTTTATGAAGAAAAAAAAAAGTTCAAATGCCGTTTATCATGATTCATCATACAAAGTGTACGATCCAGGGAAAAATTTTCATAAAGATGCTACCGACATTTCTCATACAACCTGAACGATATGAATTCTGAGGTTGATCGACAGTTCTTTGTTATGCATGATAGCACAGCTTGTGTATGAGCTACCGTGTTGCGGACGATGAACCTTAAACTGTCCTATATATGTGGTTTCTGTTCTTTCGGATTACACTGTAGGGCAATTATTGTTTATTTGTGGCTCACACTGGATGAGTAACACATGTTCCAATGCCATTTAGAAATATTGCTGCTTCTTTGTCGACGATAGATACTTCCAGTATGATGATGGCCTTGTAATTTTCTAGCCGGCCGCAGTGGCCGAGCGGTCTGCGGCACGCTAGTCACAGACGGTACGGGCGCTACGGTCGGGGGTTTGAATCCCCCCTCGGGCATGGATGTTTGTGTCGTCTTTACGATAAGGTAGTTCATAAGTAGTTTGTAAGCTTAACAAACATTTGAACATTTTGTAATTTTCTAAAACATACACTGTTGTTCTTCTTTCCATTTATTGCGGTTATTTTACAGTGTGACCTGTTATGTACTATCAGTTAAAAAACTAAAATTTGACATATTACTGGTACATCCATCGCGATAGAGCGCTTGAATAATTCAAACTGAAATACTGTTCTCCTGTATGGTAAGTACACTCTTTTTCAGTAATGAATATTGATAGACATTCTACAGCGGAATTTTGCAAGGTTTCACCCTAAGCCTTTGTAACAAAAGGAAAATACAGAAAAGATAAAGCTGCATCCCGCGGCGATGTCTTCTGGATTATGCGAGAAAGAAAACGTTGTTGTGTTTAAATCCACTAGGAAAAATGTTGCGATGCATCTGCAGGCATAAGAGACAATTTAATGTTGGAATTATTTATGGCGCGCTCTTGAGATGAACTGAAAGCAAAATAGAAATTTCTTACACGTCAGAGAAAATATACTGTCCTTTCTTTCCCTTTTGTAATATCACTTAATACTGTGGAAAATTCTAGGTACTTTAGAACCTGTTTAAAACTGCTCATGTTTTCAGTTAAAAAGAGTAATGGATAATTGAACAGATCATTCAGCGCAGATGGGAGACACACAAAATTGAAACTGGTGTTTTACCTAATGACCTTTGTCAGCAATTACAGGAGACACGAATTAGAAATACCATGACTGTATTTTTGTTACATAGTAACAGACTTGTCCCTCTAACTTTGGTCCCTTTAGGTTACGGCATTAATACTAAACCTGGGCCTTTGCGATAGTCTTTTGACAGCTCGAAATTTAAATTAAAATAACGGTTTAACCATTCATCTGACACGAAAATTGAATAACCGAATTTGTAGAGGAGGAAATTCTCTATAACATCGCTCTCTTACTTTTAAAAAAATATTTGCATCGTTTCAGAGATGGTGATAACGCCTTTCTTTTTAATTATTCTCACTCCAACTCGTGTATCATTTCCGTATCAGTAACTCTCCCTTATATCGCGATAATACAAAACGAACTGCCCTTCTTCGAACCTTCTCTACATCCTCCATCAGTCCCACATGGTGAGGCTCCCACAGTTCGCAGAATTATTCCAAAATAGGCCATGCAAGAGTAGTGAAGGCAGTTAGCATTTTCCAAGTGCTCTGCCAATGAACGTAGTCTTTGGTTCGCCTTCCCTACAATATTTTCTGTGTGTTCCTTCCAATTTCGTCGCGCGGGAGTAGCCGAGCTGTCTGGAGCGCCAAGTTTCGGATCGAGCGGCCTCCGGCGTCGTACGTTCGAATCCTCCGTAGGGCACGGATGTGTGTGTTGTCCTTAGATTAGTTTAACTTAATCTAATTAGTTTGTAATTCTAGGGACTTATGACCAACGTAGTTTGGTCCCATAGGGTTACAAACATTTGAATATATTCCAATTTCTCTCTGTGGGTAATACGGAACACGGGAAGGTTTTTTTTTTTTTTTTTTTTTTTTTTTTTTTTTTTTTTTTTTTTTTGCATACTACTATAGAGTTGCTATCTGAATCCTCCCCAACTTCGCAATCCCAGCTATCTGCAGATTAAACTGCACGAAATACTTTCATTGAAGCCATTTCAAAGACTCAGCTGTTATGGAGGTTTCTCTCAAACTCCCATATTCCATTGATCCCAACTGATTCAGCTGTTCATTTCCAAATCGAGGTTTCGTTTGTGACCACAATAATCAATGCCCCAGGACAAAGATACGGGTAACGAGACAGAGAGTCGAAGGGGATGGAAAAAATGGACATAAAGTGGGGGAGGAGGAGGTGACAGAGACGGTACGGGGAGACGAGATTGTTAAAAGAGCAGGAGGAGAAGATGGTCGAAGAAAGTGGGAGAAAAAGGCGGGAAGATTAGCGTTTAATGTCCCTCGACAGAGTGGTCGTTATAGAAGGAGCTTATGCCGGATTATTTAGGGAAGGAAATAGACCGAGCCCTTTCAAAGGAAGCGTCCCATCATTTGCTTGGAGTGATTCAGAGATATGAAGGACAACCTAAACCTGAATCTCAGGAAGTGGATTTGAACCAACGTCCTGCCGAATGCGAGTCCAGTGTGAATATGGGAGGTTGAAATGTGCTGAGAGAGGGGAGGGGGGAATTCACATACGTATTTGACAATTCGAAACTCTGCCGCTTTAGTTAGTGTTTTGTACAAGCAGTACTAACAAAATTCATAGTTCTACAACAGGTTCCATTAATATTGAATTTAACTTTAGTTTTCCTGTGAAATATTCAATCATTACTTCACTTAGGAAGCTAAGTGATACTGAAATTATCTGTTAGACTACATCTACATGGGATATTCTGGAAATCACATTTAAGTGCCTGGCAGTATACTATACTATTTATCTCCCATTCCATTCTCGAATAGCGCGTGGGAAGAAAGAACACCTGAATCTCACTGTTCGAGCTCTGATTTCTGGAATTTTATTCTGATAATCATTTCTACCTACGTAAGTGGGAGTCAACAATATATTTTCGCATTCGAAGGAGTTTGTTGGCGATTGGAGTTTCGTAAGTAGCCCACGCCGCAGCGGTAAGCGCCGTTGTTATAATGATTACCACCCCAGATCCTGTATCATTTCCGGTACGCTGTCTCTCCCCTGTATCGTGACAATACAGAACGAGCTGCCTTTCTTTGGACTCTTTCGATGTCCTCCGTCCAACCCACCTGACAAGGATCCCAAATTGGGCATCAATACTTAAAAAAAAAGAAGAAAAAAAAAAAAAAAAAAGGACGGCCAATCTTAGTGTATACAGTCTCTTTAGTAGTAGTTCCGTTGCATCTTTTAAGGTTTCTGCCAATAAAACGCAGTCTCTGGTTCGCCTTTTGTACGACATTATCTACGTGTTCTTTCCAGTTGAAGTCTGAAGTAATAGTAATTCCTAGGTATTTTGTGAAGTTTTCGGCCTTCACTTTTGATGATTTATCTTGTAAATAAATAAATTTGCTTTTTTAGGTATTATCTGACTTGAGCAAACACAACTGGTTTTTATTTTCTCATGTGGACGAATTCACACTTTTCATTATTTAGAGTCAATTGCCAATTTTACACCTTAGTGATATCTTATTTAGATTGTTCTGCAGTTGGTTTACATCTTCAGATGATTTTACTAGACGGCAAATGACGGTGTCATCTGCCAACAACCTAAGAGAGCTCCTTAGATTTTCTCCCAAATCGATTATGTAAATAAGGAACAGCTGAGGATTAATAATACTATCCTGTGGAACGCCCGATATTACGTCTGTTTGTTTTATATAGAAGTTAGCCTTTTACTGTCTAGAAATTAACATTTAATCCAAAAGTGTTGCTCCGTAGTTGTTCTGTTTTAGTTTGGAATGGAGTTTCCATTTTATTGCTATATATTTCCCCAAGAGCAACGGAGACCGTTCGTAAATCACTTTGCTGTCACAGATTAAAGCACTCATAAAAGTGCCGGAGCTTCTATATCGAGAGCGTACAAACAGCACAAAAGCTTTACCCAGCTGGGAAGTACCTTTTTCGACCAAAAAGATAACTTTGTATTTCTTGTAGTTTTTTATGAACTACACAGTTGATTTTAAACGTCCCATTACGTCTTAAATTTATTACAGTGATACCATATATCAGTGATAGCTTTATATTCTGAATACTCTAGCAGTTTGCCCGTGTCTGTGAAATACTGTTTCTGTATTGCGATTCGGTTTTAAGAAGATTATTATTAGCGTTCTGCTCTGAACGTAAGAAGGTTTCAATGACTGTGAAATTTCTGCTCTGCCTAGTACGTTGCTGGTAAAAAAACTGGGCTTATGAGTTTGTATGCTTGGCGGTGCGAGCAAGCTTCGCTGTGGAACGGTTACCAGACTGTCGTGGTAGCAGCACACATCTTGCGCAGCTTCGTTGTTTCGCCGAATATAGGCTCTCTTTTATAACAGGGCGAAACGAGACTCTGTGGTATACGCCCCGCCTCCCCCCATAAAATTTTATCATCTTCGCCGCGAAAATTCGTGATGTTAAGCAGAAAACGCAAAGAGCGGATGCAAACATATTTTCCTCTTTTGTGTTATATATATTTTTATTGTTTCGCTCTGTTTTCTCTCCGGCGTACCTTGCGTGCTCCGCTGAATGACATTGTCCCATATGAGAAGTTTTGAAGTTTCTTACTGTTTTTTTTTTCCTCTTTAACTTTTCTTTACATTTTATACAGGCTTACGAAGGATCTGAAGTGTTTATTGTATTGTATCAATTAATACGTCATTTCTCGTAGACAATTGTTATGAAAATATTGTGATCGAGCTCCGTTTTGCCCCACCACGACTCTTCTACGTCTGTAATGTTGTTTTGATGTTGTTCAAATGTTCAAATGTTTGTAGAGTCTATGGGACTTAAGTACGGGGTCATCAGTCCTAAACTTACAAACTACTTATGAACTAGCATATACATGCCCGAGGGGGATTCGAACCCCCGACCGTGTGGCCGTGCAGACCGTGACTGGAGCGCCTCAGTTCCCTCGGTCACCGCGGTCGGCTTTGATGTTGTTGTTCATGTTGCTGTGGTCGTGACACCCAATCACCTGACCACGTTTGAAGTCAGTGAGTTCCACTGAGCGCTCCATTCTGCTCTGTCATGATGTCAATGACAACTGAGTTTGCTGATGTGTAGTACCTGTCAGAAGGCACCACAATGTACCTAATACTAGAAAGTCTGTATAAGGTGTGTGTGGCAATGCGTGACACTGCTCCTGATTGGCTGAGAGCCCAGGACGCCATGTTTTTACCAGATTTGGCGGGCTTTTACATATGTGTGAATAGCTACAGTATGCGTTTTTGTACCGTGGTTTGTCTTAAAAGCTTCTGACAGCGGTTTCACTGTACAGTTACGTACAGATTGTATTACAAGTCACTGCTCCACCTATGCACGTCTTTTGTCGGTTCTATTTACGTAAATTAACTTCTTGTCCGTCGATCGTTAACGATAACCCTAAGAGTTTGCGACCATTTTTTAGATTAAATGTTGATTTTAAGGGATTTACTGAGTGTAATTAATAATGAGTATTACATAATCATTAAGGACAGTCAAGAGAAATGCATCGTTTTCCTCTGTTGGCTGTAAAAACCGAAGTAAATATTGTTATATGATGCTCGTGTTCGCAAGGAATGAGGAAAGACGCAAACAGTTGGCGGTGAAAAATTAACCTACAAAGCGGGGATCGTAAAGGCGACTTACGGAAAGCAACAAATTATTTCTGCCTGTGTGAAGTAAATGTTTTCTGTTTTCCCCCGCCCATTGAAAGAAAGGCATTGATGAAAATCAGTAATAGAATTACTCCTTGTGAAATTCCCGCGTGGTGTAGTGGTTGCGTATTGACTGCAGAATATTGAGGATGCGAGTTCGTATTCGGTAAGTGATAATTGTTTGAACAGTATTTTCTTGCTTTTTTTTACTTCCTGATTCTCGTTTTTGACGTAACGTACTACAAGATATGATTTAACGTTGCTACGGCACCTCCCCCTTGGCCATGTATTATCGGCTATTCACAATCCTATAATTGTTGCGGGACGTGACGTGAGAAAGAGGGGGCAGGACTATTGACTCATTGTAGCTATTCAGTTACGTATTTCGAGTCTGCTTCTGCTGTTTCAGTAGAGATAGTATCGGTATTTTTCCGTTTTTCTGTGATACTCTGTCCCAAAGTATCTACAGAATGACGTTTTTGGTATTTCCCAGTGCAGGAAAATGTTATAAGATAGACAACGCACTTAAAATGCATTATCGGAGCGGAACGCGATAATTTTGTGCTAATTTCGACGATGGATATTCAAACAGAAAATTATGAAACAGCATTATTTTCTTTGAGATTCATAACATGGAGTATCTCTGTTTCTTATGAATCACCTGCCAACTGTCGACATTACCACAACCTAGTAAAATATGGTATTAACATTCGACAGTCATAGAAACTGTTTCACGATACTTATTTGCTTACAAATTTATTAGGCCTGTATGAACATAGATGAATGGCATTGTTTTAACCAAGTAGTTATTAGTAAGCTAGACGATGTGCTTTGGTGTCATGGGTGGAAGTGATGCCTTATTTCAGTCGTTAAGAGGCTGCATTTCTGCCTGGGTCGCTATATAAGTTCACGTGCTGTGTGTAGTCTGGTAAAAACATGGCGGACACTGGCCGGTTGGTCACACTCTCCTTATACAGGCTCTCTACCTAATACGAAAGATGAATGTTTTTGGGTGTACGGATACTTTTGATCACGTAGTGTATCTACCGCCGTATGTATCTGTGCATATCATTATCCCATAACTTTTGACACCTCAGTATATTACTGAATTGTTCTTCTCGTTGAATCCTACCATCAGAATTGCAGTGTAGTCTCCAAACTGTATCTCTACTGTGCGTTTCTCTCCCACTCTGACACAAGTTTTGAAAATGTCGTTGCAAACAACGCCCCGCGCAGTTTGCTGGTGGGTTTATTGCGGTAGGCGGCGCCTCCTTGCAGACTGTGTTATTCAAATTCGGGTCCGAGCGTTTCGTCGTAAAACGAGTAGCCAGAATTCGCGCAATACATAAAGTGGTGCAAGTGAGCGCATTCGTCATGTTAATGAGGAAGAGATAAGCGAGTCGCCGTCGCGTTCTCATTAGACGTGCTGCGCTCTAATGTAGCAGTCGTACAGGTTTTACGAGGGCGGCACTTTATGGCACTTGTAATGTTGGCGGCCCTGCACGCGCGGGCACGGATTAAGTGCGACGCCGGCGCAAACCAGATTTACTGCGCCGCGTCGCGAAATAAAACAGCCCTATGAGAAGGGGAGGGGGTGGGAGGACACTTGCTGGCTATCCATTGTGGTGGGCAGGGGTCGCGTCTAGCAACAGCCGAACGGCGCCACTGCCGGTATATACGACATATACCAACGGGGACGCACGGTGAGGAGGGGTTTGGAAGGGGGGAGGGGGGCAGGGAGAAGGAGCGGAAACACAGTATAAGGCCGCTTGCTCATTATATGATTTCGCCCGTACAGGAAAAAACCGCAAGGGTTTAAATCGCAGTCGGTTGATTTTCACGCTGAACGATTTTTAAACGTTAAAGAGCATCAGTTTCAGTTCGATGGAAAGTGTGGTCCAGCACAGTTCTTATTATGGATCGGGAATCGGATTATATTTTTGAGATTTGCTACTTTTTTTTTTGCGCCACAAAAGCTCTTAAATGCATTGCTATTTTGAATGTGCGGATAGGCATTCGATACACAATCTTTTCCCGATCTGTTTTTAAGACATAGCTGTTGGCGGCGCTGCAATTGCGAAGTTGTAGATAATCACCAGGAAGTTCACGTCTCTTAAGGGACCGACACACATTTCGATTTATCGTCCGACGAACCAACTGACCAGCCAACCAACCAAATTCCTACAGCCTACACACGTTGCGACTAACTGCACGCAGCAATTGCATTGTTCCCTGTTTTGGTGTCTGGTTGTCGAACTGATTTGTTTTTCGCGTGTGTGGTATGCAGACAACAGACTATCTAAGGCAGGAAGTTGGTCAGGTAGCGCCACACAAGGTACAATTTGTCGGGTGGAGTGGTGATAGTTGTGGGAGGGGGGGTAGGTAATCGGATGTCGGATGATCAGGCCCGACCAAACATCCTACAAGAATGGGTGGTCGGGAAGCGCTTCCACACGTACAAGTTATCGGACCGATTGGTTTCGACAAATCGGAACGTGTTAGACTCTGGCAGTACGGTGGTGGGAGGAGAGAAAGAGGGGCGAGGTGCAGGAGGCCCGTACGGCCATCCTTCCCGAAATGTTTGACCTAATGCGAGATTAGCGTCACTTCCGCCGTTGCCCGGGTGTTTATAGTGTAGGGATGGGCAACCTATACGAAAAGATCGATTTTGTAGGCCATTCTAGATCGAGCCGTTAGGCATATATGCTGGAAAACATCGAAACCAAAAAGGTAGAATCACGGCTATCGATACACCAAAAGCGGAATATAAATAGGTAACAGGATTAATGCAACTTGCTGGCGGATTAAAAATGTGTGCCGGAACAGGGATTCGAACCTGGGAACTTGGCCTTTCGCGGGCAAAGTTCACAGGAGACGTTCTGTGATGTCTGGAAAATAGGAAGCAAGGTACTGGTGGAAGTAAAGCTGTGAGGACGCACCGTGAAGCGTGCCGGGATAGCTCAGTCGGAAGAGCGCTTGCCCGCCTAAGGCAAAGGTCCCAGGTTCGAATTCCGTTTCGGGCATACTGTTTCAATCCACCAGCAAGTTTCATATCAGCACACAATCCGCTGTAGAGTAAAAATATCATTCTGGAATAAGTTTAATATTTCATCGCATCTCTGAACTGATATACAAAATCTCCCATCTAATGTATTTAAAGAATTGATTTGTCTTTTCTTTTTGCATGGGTAATTGGGAAAGGAAAATGTAAGAAAACAGAAGTTTTTGCTCATTTATCTGAAGAAGATTTCAATACTTAATTTATGAACATACTTTCGTTACAAATACGGTCGAGAAATGACAATTGGATTGAAAAATAATGGAATAATCTTCAAGCGGTACACGCAAATGGCGAAAGTGCTGCGTGCACCAGATGCGGCATAACAAAAAATGCATAAAATTATCAGTGCTGAGAAACTCAATATAAGTGGGCATAAAGTATTTCAAAATATGCTAACAAATATATCTGGTTACAAATTGTATAGACGTTATGGTGCAATGAAAAGAAACATCATACCTTAAATAGCGTAAAACCTGCTGGTGTTTCAACAGCTTTTTCTGTCGAGAATCACGAACTGTAGAGCCCAAAAATATTCTTGCCTTCTGAATATTATTCAGTTCAAATGTTTGTAAAGTTGTGGGATCAAATTTCAGTGGTCATCAGTCCCTAGACTTCCAAACTACTTAAACTAACTTACGCTAAAAACAACACACACACACACACACACACACACACACTCACACTCGCCCGAGGGAGGACTCGAACGTCCGACGGAGAACGGCGATGCACTCTGCAGCGAGGCGCCTAGGAGCGCACTGCCACTCCCGCACGGCCATTGTCTATCCGCTGGACTTACGATCAATAAAAGAAATGTAATTTCCCATTTGTCTCAACTATAAGTGGTTTACTTCTCCTTGAACGCAACAAGACACTCTACCTATAGGTACATGTGCTAAAACTTCGTCACTCGATATTCTTCGTCCAAGCACTAGAAGACATTTTACTATAGTTACTATTAGGAAAGGCATATAGATGGTTAGCCTAGTTTTGTAGAATATTGCTTCATTCCGAAAATGTTTTTCTCTCTACACCGAAAAAAATTTTTTTGAAGCACATTAATATGCTTATTCTGTTGGTCTTCGAATTTCGAACAAATTTATGCTGGAACGCTATTGATACCTTTAGCTTTCTAAAGACAGTTGTAAGTCGATGTATTTATTTTCTAGCTCACGTTTCGGAAAGAATTATATGTGTTCAAAATTCAAAAGTTTCTCAAGCTTATGGGACTTAACTGCGGGGTCATCAGTCCCTAAAGTCACAAACTAATTATGAACTAACTTACAGTAAAGACAGCACAAACATCCATGCCCGAAGGGGGGATTCGAACCCCCGACGGGGAAAGGACTCAAGCATCGCAGCGTAGCGCCTCAATGCGCTCGGCCGCTCCGGCGCGGTAAATATATGTGTAATATACGAAAAATATGTAACGTAATACAAGGAATCAAAATACTAATGAACAAAGATCAGTGATTGTTTTGCAACGTGAGTGGTTCCAGACAGTACCACGTTCCGGCTAGCAAAGCAGTTTACTTTCTACGGGTCAGAGATCACTCAGGAGATACCGCCACAAAATGTAAATAGCCTCAAGGCGAGCTGCTGGCGCTTGCCGTAAAGCGATAGAACAGTGCTGAAGCTGTAGCCGCCTCTGTCGCGCAACAGCCCGACCGCTAAGGATCGGACTTTCATTTCATGGCCGATTAATGCTAGGCTTTTACTGCGGGCGCCGTGGGAACAGCCCATAAAGCCGGTTTATCGACAGTAATCTCTGAGCGCGCCGCGCCGGCAGTACAACAAAGTCACCGCTGCCGACAGAACAAAGGCCCTGACCAGACTACTGTCTGTGCGACGTCTCTCGCGTATGCAGCCATATAGTTGCTACTTATCTGCCACACAAAAGTGTGCCCACCATGCGCTACGTCACGGAAGATGCACTACGGATGTCGCACTTCTCGTTCAGATGTTTGCGGCACAATAAATGATAACAATTTAATACGTGGAGCCGTCGTCTATGATTTTACGTGGGCTTTCGAGACCACGTGCTGAGGCAGACATTTTTTAGTGTTAAACTATGCGGAGGGGTGTGCCTTGATTTTAAACTTGCTGGCAGACAAACTTTGAGCCAGACTTGGAATAAAATCTAGATTGTTTTCCTCTCTTATGGACAAACGCTCTTATTATCGTGATTTACGTCCACTTTTCCTCTCAGAGTTCCACAATGAAACGTACTTTTCTAATACTTCATAATGTATAAAGTAACAAAACGTGCTATGGTTGCAGCCTAGTGTTTATGCACAGCCATTTTGAAATAAAAATAATTTAGTTATTGTTTTCCCAATTTTATTGTCATCGACTTTCCTTATACAGTTAATTGAAGCCGCGCGGCAGTTCTGTGGACTAAGTGGCTAAGGCGCCTTGCTGCGGAGATCGCGTCTGCTCTCCGTCGGAGGTTCGAGTCCTCTGACAGTGCTTATATTAGTGGTCAAAGTACACATTCGTTATTTTCATAACATGGATGAATCAGTGTGGTAAAGAACAACGTGAACACATCACTAAACCAATTTCTGAATTGAAATCACTTCAGCATTCAAGAATTCTAATATCAGACACCACAATAATAGAGTTACTGAAGATATAGGGGTATGTCAGTATTAAATCCTGTTTTCGGCAAGCATATTGCAACATTAGCTTATAATTTGGTGCGCTAAATTGATTGTTGATGACAGGGTGAATTGACGATCTCTTCCCACTTCATCAAAATCCCGCAACTGCAGTAGTAGGATTACGATCTACATCTACATCTACATACATACTCCGCAATTCACCGTAAGGTGAGTGTTTTGCCTGTGACGTCAACTGAAACGATGATGCTCCCGTTGGCGTACTATTCAGTAATACTGATGCATTTTTTGGAGACTCGCGTTTCTGAAATTGATCTACAAATACTGTATAGTTCCACAATTCACAGACAGATCTGAAAAACTCAAAAATAGTCTTTTTGCATGTTCCAAGCAATGAGAAATGCGTAAGATGTGGTCGAAACCCTCTCTCAGATACCGAAATCAGATTGCAGTCACTTCATTAGTTTATTTTTGGAGCATTATTATTCTATAAGTTTACTATTACGTATCATACTACGCAACTACAAAGGTGTAAAGTACTGTTATTTACAAATTAGTGAGATGTCATTTACATTTGCGAGAAAAGTTCTTACGATATGAGACGTAAATGATTTGTGTTTGAAGACTTTTTCAAATGTAAAGTACTAATTTAATGTTCGTTGTCAGTTTGAATATTTACATCAGTGGTGACACACTTCCATTTATGATCGATGAATCAGAGAGTTGTGTTACAAAAACGCCTTTTGAGCGCATCTAGTGAATGCAGATATTTGTAATAAAATTTGAAATAATTACTAATTTCGTTATCACTTCGATTCTATTTCACAGTAGCTCATTCTTCTAAGACAGTTGAGAGTAAATGGGTAAAAATAGGAGAGGGTTGGATTTAAACGCGGAAAGCAAAATTTATAATCCTCGACGCTACACAGCAGTTGTAACATTTAATGCCAGAGCAAATAACGATACTTCACAATCACAATTCACAATGCAAAATTCTTTATTTTTCTTCAAAACTTTTTGCACCTAGACCAAAATATTTGTCCTCTTATTTTCAGTCTTTGTTTAGCTTGTAAAGTTCCGATTAACCCTGACAAATTTCTTTCTAACCAACCAGCAAGGAAAAAATGAATAATATGTGGAAAATGACTAGTTGACAAGATTAATTTCCGCATGCAAAATAATTTTAATCTCGACTGTAACAACATAGTTGGACATTTACCATGTAATATTTACACAGGCCACTAATCAGTATTAATATGATAGTGAAATGTGTTTGATAAACAGACTGATCTTACTTGCACACGTTTACGGTGAATGCACAGTCAGTCTATTGATGCAATGAAGCAAGAGTTTGGTTTAAATGTTGGTATATTTTACTTTAAAAGCAGTTTTCACCTTCGGGGTTGGGGTTTGGTTGGGATAGGGGGAATGCAGCCTGGAGCTGCGTGGAACGGGGTGGGGTTCACCTTCATTTCGTTTCGTAAACATCTGAGTTGTTTTCGAAACATTAAGGCATATACCATCAACGCATAAATTTCGGAAGGTTTTTACCATCGTCTTCACAAAATTATTTTCCTTTCTTACATAAGAAGTTGTAAATGCGTTTCCCATCAGAAAAAAAAACTTAATTATACGAAGAAAAAGTACGGAAATATTCTAGCCACTTTCGCTAATAGGTACTACAAACACTCAATGAACTATATTTGATATAGCTTCGTCTTCTTCGTGTCATGTGACGTCACCAGAGATTCACAGAATGACGAAGCGTTTTCTATCACGTGACGTACTCTGGAAATTTAACAATTTTTAAGCTGTGATTTTCAGAAAAATAACAGATGTGTTTTAAGAATGACGTAAAATGCTATTGAAACGTTGCAATCATACAGAATAACAACGATTCGAATCATATTTTTGGCACAGGAAAATAATCTGTTACGCAGCTGAACCTGCCATTCGGGGTCTCCCAGCCATTCATGCCAAACGACTGCACCTCCTTTTTTTTTTTTTTTTTTTTTTTTTTTTTTTTTTTTTTTTTTTTTTTTTTTTACCGATTCGAGGAGTGTCTCGCTGATACTGTAGTCATAGATTACCTTCTTTTTATTTATTTATTTTTTTGTGATGTGTCACTACTTTGTTATACACAACATTGGTAATAAATTAAGGAAACAAGAGCCTCATATTTACAGAATATATGACATCAACTGCCAATGGGCAAAGATGAAAATGTGTACCCAGCTGGGATTCGAACCCGAGTATTCCGCTTTGTAGGTAGTTGCGGTGTCCACTACATCACTGGGGACACAGTGAGCACTGCACCTACAAGGACTACCTTACAAGGCTTCTCGTCAGACACAGATTTCCAGCTTTACCCTGCCCACAGTCTATTCCGAATAGACGCCACGCCAGGGTGTTACAAAAAGGTACGGCCAAACTTTCAGGAAACATTCCTCACACCCAAAGAAAGAAAATATGTTATGTGGACATGTGTCCGGAAACGCTAAATTTCCACGGTAGAGTCATTTTAGTATTTCTCTTTAAATGGAAATTGAAATAATTCGTGCAGCCAATTGTCAAAATGCCCATTGTTCCGTTAGTATGTACTGTACTTCCTCGATTCACCGCATTTGTAAACATTGCACTGACTGCAAAACCACGTTCGTGATGAACACTAACCAGTTGATTGTACGTGCTTACGTGCTTGATGCTAGTACTGTCGTGTCGCATGTCAACACAAGCACTGAATTCAACATTACCTTCCTTAAATTGGGCCAACTGGCGGTGAATCGAGGAAGTACAGTACATACTAACGAAACAACTGGGTATTTTGACAATTGTCTGCATGAATTATTTCAATTTACATTTAAAGAGAAATACTAAAATGAGCTCTAACATGGAAATTAATCGTTTCCGGACACATGTTCACATAACATATTTTCTTTCTTTGTGTGTGAAGAACTTTTCCTGAAAGTTTGGCCGTACCTTTTTGTAACGCCCAGTATATAATATGCCAGTGACGGGCAATGATCCTTTCGTTATTGACGAGGGGTGGGCAAGTTTACTCTTACGGGAATTAGTACGAAGTGACTACGAGTACTGTGGGCAGGGAAAAGGTGGAAATTTGTGGCTGACGGAAAGCGTGCTTAGGTAGTCCTTGCAGGTGCGGTGATCACAGTGTCCCCAATATTGTAGTTGTCAACGCATCTGCCCAGAAAGCGGGACACCCGGGTTCGAATCCCAGCTGGGTACACATTTTCAATTTTGCTCATGAGCAGTTGATGTCATATATTCTGTGAATGTGAAAGAACAGCAATTGCAAGATCAGAAGTGCCGTGTGTTGTTTCGGAATAGACGCGTCATGTATATATAAATAAGAGCCTTTCTATTTTTTTTTAACCGTGTTTTTGGCTTTCACACCGTTGAACCCCAGAGTTATGGAGAAATTCCCCTGTCGCGTTGATTATGCTAGCCACGTGTTGCGGCAATGGACAGCGGCCTGCGGCACGTAGTTTTCTTTTTCGGTAATTTTCCACTGGCTGTGGGTTGGGAGAAAGCGGCGGGGAACCGAGACAGCGCGGCGCGGTGCGGCGGCTCTACTGTGTAGCTAGGCAACGGAGCCAGCGCGGCGCAGCGTGGGCAAACAGGTTCCCAGCGCTCGCAGGCTGCGCAGGGTTCAACACTGCGCTGTCAGTGTGTGTGTGTGGGGGCAGCACACCTGGCGACCTCGGCTGCCGCAGGTCGCGGTCGCCGCTGTGCCGCACCAGCTTACTCGACGCCCCGCGCAGCTTCGCAATCGCGTGTTTACGTTTCGCCGCCGTTCCTCGAATTTCAATTGGAGGTCTTCTGGCAGCGGTTCACCGTACATAACCGGAACAGCGAAGGGCACCAAGTGATTGAAATAAAGGGCAGCCAAATCCAGTTATTAATGTGGCCGTTATTGGCTTGTTGTTTCACTGACTCAGCTGTGGATTTATAGAACTTGATTTTTTTCTTTTTTTTTTCTACTCGAACGTTATAATCGTAAAAAAAAAAAAAAAAAAAAAAAAAAAAAAAAAAAAAAAAAAAAAAAAAAAAAACCCTCGGTCTCTGAAGCAGAGCTATTGAGAAACTCTGCTTATTCCCTGCTTCATTCAGTGTTCTTTGACATTTACATTGCCGTTTAGTGAAACTACGACGGTCATTTCTAAATTACGAACTGATTTGTAATGAGGTAAGCAAACTTTTGTGTGGCATCTTCCGCAGCAGCTGTTAAAATCAATTTAAGATGTTTCCCGTCTTGTACTGACTACAGTTAACTCAATTTTTTCACACCAGACGCTTTCTGCTTCTGTGAATCTGTAAAATGGTAAGAAAGGCCTTTTTTTATGGAGTAGAAACAGTTTTAACTTTTCATGCATGTTGCGTTCTTTTTTTTTAAGTTGGTGTATAATTTATTTACGGTATTAATGTCTCTTCTTTATATTCCATTGCTATTTTTCCTTGTCAGTTGAAGACCTAGATAACACCCGTCGGTTTTGACCCATGACGTCAGCGTGTTTTCTTGCATGACTAGAAACAATGATCGTTTTCCTTCTGTTACGAATGTGACATTACTTTTTACAATACAAACCGATCAATTTACGATCACCCATCCTCCTATCGAGCCTCATGTTTCAATTAAAAAAACACACTGATCACTTGAAACGTTTATCATTGGTAAATTTAAACTGTTTGGGAAAACACGATTCTTCCTTTGTCCGAATTCTCGAGCATTGTTTTGTGTTTCGTATTGTTCCATTCTGAATTCTTTTCCATTTGTATGTCGCCGCCAATGAAGTCATGGGTCAAAGCCGTCTTGTGTTATTCCCGTCTTCAATTATGCCGTTTTTCTTGTCTTGTTTTCTGCGGTTAGTTCATTAGGATTTTTAACTAGCATTTTTTTTTTTTATTATGACTTGATTATATTTCTAAAAATTATGTAATGTGAAATAAATTGGGGCATCAAAGAAAGGTGCTAGATCAAATATGACAATAATTTCGGGTGGCTAAGTGAACTGGTGCAAGTCATTCTACTGGACGCCACTTCGGCGCCTAACATATTCGTAACCTACCCCAGTCGTCCAAGATTGAAAAGGGGATCTATAGATTAACTTGGAATTTAAACCGCGTATCTTTCTGTCGACTCCTGACATTGTTTAGAGGTAAACGCTGGGTTAAACCGCAAAGTAAAAACATTTTTGCTCCGAGAGACTTTCCAACGCTCTCTAACCGATAACTTTGCCTTCCTGTAGATGAATAGCGACAATAATTAGGTACTTACCCCACCTAGATAAAAACATATAACAGTACGGTTATTACTGGATTTAAAAAGTTTCCTATCTTTTAAGTTTCACCAAATCGCACACACTGTCCAAAGTTCATCAAGGTCAGTTGAGTAGCTTCATAGTTCATTGTGGACTAACATCGTTACACGGCATTCTTTTTTTAAGATGTATAATATTATTTTTGCATATGGTGGCTCATTAGAACACTGTAATTGCATGCGTTGTATTTACGTTCTAGATTTCACGACAGACGAAAGGAGCACGAGAAAGTAATGCCTTACAACCAAATATCCGGTATACTGCTCGTAGAATTTGAAATTGTAGAGGATAGATATTTATAAAGGAAACCAGTTTCAGTAAAGGCCACATTTTCGTGGATCCCCCGTTACGGACAGCTGCACGAAACGGTTATTTATAATATAAAGACACGCCACGCCAGCTGCTGCGCGCATCATGATACCACGGGTCGTACTTTACATTCTGTATGAGCCACAGTTTCACACAAATTTTTCTGTGGCTACGATACGCACAGGCACACCCTTACCCTCTTTACGAAAGCACTACGGTCGCTTTGACACGCTATAGGTGTGTCGAACTGGTACCAGGCGGTCGTGTGGAACTCCACAGCTTGCGTAGTAAACAGCAGTCGTCTGACAGTCGATTGTGGGATATCAGCAAACTGAAATGGTGTGTGACAGGACGACAGTGAGTGAATGTCGTGTACTGCCTGTCCCTGACCCCTGTTTTCATTACATCGGTGCAGAGATGCGGATATGGAACGGTGCTCGTAAAATAAACAAACCGGTAAGTGGCAGCATCGTCTGTCTGTTCTTATCAGTGCAGCACCTGCTTTTGCTGGTTTATGCTTCTTACCCAATTACTCCTGTGTTCCTTAGGTGGGTTTTAGGTAATTTCCAAGAATGCTTGAAATCGAAGTATCTCGGTCTGAAACGATTTATATCGAACATGCAAATCTAAATCGATTACGCGAGCGAGCATTTATGTGCGGATGACAAAATGTTAATGTTTACGTACTAATTATCTTGACGAGTAGTATAGTAAAGCAGCGTTGACGTGAATATTTTTACAGCAGAATAGTGACATTTGTTAAAACGTCGAAAGGTATGTGGTAAGTAAGAATACAATAGTCATTTTTGTACCCGTATCTGTTAACAAAAGAGATTGGGTTTAAAAAATATTGCTTGCAGTCGGTCTCGAACCCATTATCTTCGACTGTGAAACTCGGTGCCGTGCTAGAAGGCTTTTACAATTGATGCTTCTCTAATTTATAGTTACAAGATATTTTGACAAATATTACGTGTTTCTGATTATTTTCCAATGCGCCAAAAACAAATACAAAGGGCAGATGCTGCCTTCATGGGGATTTACGCATGCGCAAGGCGAGGTGCGCAGTAGCTCCATTGCCTTGCTTCGGGGCCATTGGTGCGTAACCGCCAGAGCTCGAGTAGCCAGGAGCTGGTGTCTCCACCAGCACCAACGCCAATGTTAAAAGCGGCGTTTCCCCTCGCCCCTCCCTGCTGTGGGAGCGCCCATATGCTGCCTTCAGGGGGTTCAGAAGAGAATTTGAACCTCATCCGCGCAGGCGCACTGCAGTGCTGCGGCCACGGCGGTTTATATTAATCGGCCGCCCTACGACTCGTTTACGTGCCGTCTCCGCGACGTAAAACGTTTCTTATGCGATAAAAATAGTTTGAATGTGAATATAAAATGATCTGATAGAAGAACGACTTTTTATTTCATTTAGTTATATATTTACTTTTTCACGACGAGCTTTTATCTGGGGGTTCGCTGAACCAGTGAACCCACAGCACGCCCGCTACTGAAGATATCGAAATGTTTGTAAAACTAAGTGACCAAACAGCAGCGTCATCAGTTACAAACTACTTAAACTGACAACTTACGCGAAACAATATTCATGCGTCTTCCTCGGTCAGGTGTGCTGCGAATTTCACCTGATTCGGAGCTTCCCTTCACAGTGTTGCGTTTTGGAAGGCCAGCAGAGTAGCCGGAAGGCCACGGACGAAGCTTCTGAGGTGCCGAGAATCGTCCGCTCGAAACGGGAGAAGTTCCGCTGCCGCCCGGTAACCAGTGGTATAGCGGAATTTTCCGGTGGTGGAGGGCGCGTTATTAAATTTCTGTACAAGTGTCGGCGTTTCATTAGTTGCCCGCACGGTCTATTAGCATTCTTGGGAAGAACGGCAAACAATCCGACTTTATTGCCCGGTCGGGTTTTCATTATCACGCCGGCTGAATGGGCCGCCGCGGGCTCCGCGGCCGACGCTCCAAATATTAAATTCCAATTAGGACAAGGGCGGCAGCCAAGGGTGGCCGGGCACCGCAGCCGGCTCTAGGTCAGGGAGGCAGTGGACGATCGAACGGCGGCGCCGCAGGAAATTGAGGGCTTTGGCCAGCCCCGGGCGTCACAGGCGACGATGAGGCACGGCCTGTCTCCGCCGCTGCTCCCAGCTGACTCGGCGGCTTTGTGCGACAGCGCCGCAGGACTTTTGTCATTCGTGGTGGCAGGCGCTCGGCTCTGGGTACTCCGTCCTCAAACTAGGGGAATCAACAGTCGCGCGTCCTACGCTGAACTACTTATAAGTTTTTTCTATTATTATAAAATGCACGAATTTTAACTTGTTATAATTGTAGCAACAACTGTAAGCACTTGTATATATTTATTTTCTGTTGGCTTTTATTTTATTTTTTATTTTAACTCTATTTATCTTAAATACTCAAAATTATGTAACATTAATGAAGTAATGTATAACATGTAAAACTACAAATGTACGTCCTGCTTTATATTAAAAGGTAGCACGATTATAAATGAGAAATCTAATATATAAAGCAGAGTGTCCGTATATTTGTACGTGTTGCATACAAATCTAAAGTTTTCTTCCAATCTTTATAAAATTTTGTACACGTAAGCTTCAATCCATGAGGACGGTCGCCGTAACTGTAAAATCACATACGATACATAATTCACGAGATATGATGTCATAAACAATGAAATGCGCGAAAAACTGCTGCATTTTGCGACAATGCTGCTCATTTTCTCCTAAATCATTGGACCGATTTCAACCAAATTTGGTACACACATTCCATACCGTGTGGTAACAATTTCTGCATCGTTAAGAATCACATATGGCACTTGGTTCAAAAGATATTACGTCATAACCAATAGAAATCGCGGCCTCTCGCGTCGGAGGTTCGAACCCACCCTCGGGCATTGATGTGTGTGTTGTCCTTAGACTAGTTTAACTTAGTTAGTAGTCTTTAAGACTAGGGACTGATGACCGTCTTAGTTTGGTCCCATAGGATTAGAACCAACTTTACGGTCAGACTAAACATACAGTAATATCACTTTGGTTCTTACCATCTAAAGGTTACGTTTTACTGGAAATTGATAGAAATGTATCGCATCTGCTGTTTCCACATTCAGCGTATTGAGAACTTCATGAAACTCTTCAACACACGTCGGCAATTTCAGCAGATTTTTCCGCCTAGCATTATAAATAGATTTATCAAAACTGTCGATATCTCTAATTGTTATTTCTTGCGTATCTTTTCCTTTTAACAGATTGTAAATCAGATTAGATGACTTCTCACAAATGTCTGCCATGGCTTTTCTCTTCATATTACAAATTAGTTTTTCCCCAAGAATTTTCTCGGAAGGCACTTCTGTGTGACTGTGGTCTTCTTGAATGACCACCACCACAGCTCCTCCATACAAATTGTTTTAATAAAGCTTCTGCAACCTTTAATGCTACACGTCCATCGCGCTGCACCACTTTTCAACTATTTGTGAAGTAACTTTTTCCCTCCCGTTCTACTCACTGAATCTTGAAGCGCATCGGGGTTATCTTCACTGTTAAGCAAGATGCCGTAGACTGTCACGCGAGGCTGGAAATGGCTGATAGAGAACGCTGCCACTTGAGCTATACCGATGCTGAGGGCTTTTAATTAATGGTATCTACGCGTACTTGCAAAACTTGAAAGTCGGTTTTCTCGTGAATTTTTTAGAGTTGGTTCGAATAGCTTTGGCTGATTATGATTTAAGTTCTTAACTTTACGTACCATAAAAATAGAGAAATAAGAAAAAAAATCGGTATCGATCTGTTCTCCTTGTCAGATTGTTGTGCAAGGCCTGACCTCAATACCGTCAAGTTATAATGAGTAAAGGCTTATGTACTTCCGTATTTTATAGAAAACTAGCTTAAACCAGCGGCTCCGCTCGCGTGTTGGTTGATTATGATAGATAAGCTATCTTTCAGTAGTGTGCTATGAGACTGATTTTGAACGATGAAATGAAATACAATACCTTCTTTAGAAACAAACATTTTTAATGAACAATATCAGGAAAGTAAGTAGTGTAGATCAAATCACACGTGAAAATACACTTAATATCACAGATCCATCACTTGTAATGCGCGAAACGTCAAATCGTTTTTTTAAAGAGAAGTATCACAAGAATTTTCTTTTTTACTGCTTTATTTATTTATTCTTATATTTCCTTATTAGTATACTTATCCTTACAGAGAAAGAGCTGAAGACATTGTAGCACGCATAGACCAAATATATGGTCTGTGGCATACGTTTCGCTTGTATGTAACCTCCTAGCTATAGAGTCGCAAAAGTCATCGCTGGCCTTCAGTCCGAAGTTTTTTATAATTTGACGACTTTCAACCACCACAACTTCTACCCCCTTATAGCTATCGTTATGGAACTTCTGTGGTGTACAACGGGAGACTTCGGACAACAATTACACACAGACCATTCGTTGGCTTTCTGTAGTTTTCGCAGCAGAGCGAAATATTAACACACACTCACACACACACACACACACACACACATACACGCGCGTAGAATTTTATATACACCGATAACTTTCCATCCCAATATACTCCACCCTTTTATTATTATCAACCCTCAAGCAACAATACAACCATTAAAACCTTTTTCAAAGAGTAATTATTGTTCCGCATTTGGCGTTATATTCTCCGAATTACTAAATATCCATCAGATGGCTATAAAACCGTGCCTAAAACCTTCCTCAGGTATAAATTAGTAACTGTACAAATATTTAAGTCTCTGCGTCTTGTCGTTCGGACGTGATAATCGTACAAGGAACAGACATTCACATTAATATATATATATATATATATATATATATATAGATAAATGGCTATCCGATCGCCATAAAACCGTGCCTGAAGCCTTCCCCGTGTAGACATTAGTAACTATACAAATTTTTAGCTCTTTATGTCTTGTGGTTCAGACGTGATAAAACGTACACCGAACAGACATTCACATTTATAGGTATAGATTTAGAGGTTAATAATATCATTATCAAAACTACGCTAAGTCTGTCGATTTGTAGATTATATATTTTTGAAGGAAACCTTTCAACTATATTTTCAATTCTGTGATTTTCGAACAAAGTTTTCCGTTCGAAATAGATTTGGCAGTGATATATTCGGTCTTTCTTCGTGTTGCTTTTCGAACGGCCAATAGTATAAGTTTCGAGTCGTTGGTTTCCGGACTGGGGTTCCTTACCTGCCCGGGCTACGTTTACACTTCTCCATCACCCACCGTGAAAGTTTGTTACACCATCACAGAATCACCCTGTATGACTCCGCCAGGAAAGCGTGACGTGTTCTGGTAGTGAATTTGATATGAGAGTGAGTGTGGCTGGGTTAGCCCCCTCCCCCGCGGCAGCAGTGCGTTAATTGCGCGTGCCCGTGTGGGTGGATGCAGATGAGACGTGCGTCGGCGCCGAGTGCGGCCGCCTGGCTGATAACATTAGTCGCCGCCGCCGCGGTCGCGCGCCTTTGGCGGAGCCGTTCATTAGGGCGGTACCAGGCAGCGCGCGTCCTTTGAGGCGCGCCGGCTGAAACGGCGCCCAAACGTGGCGTCAGCAATTACTAGGCGCCATCTTATTAGCGACACGTCTGTCTGACGACCGCTGCACCTGCTCTTCTCCGCTCCTGTGCAGATTCTGCGCATCGACCCCGACCAGGCACTTTCATAGTCGCTTTGAGATTAATCGCATTTGGGATAGTGAAGCTAACACCTCTAAAAAGACCTCCCGCACCTAAACTACGGCTAGGCCTCTGAATGTCCGACGGTACCGACCGACCAGCATGTCATCCTCAGCAACTTCATCGTGTGCGGATATGGAGGGAGGTAGGTCCCGCACACCACTCTCCCGGCCGCTGACAGTGACTTTGGAGCCGTTATTGCACGGCCCAGTTTCTCGCTACGTGTTTCAAATGTTTGTATAGCTTATGGGACTTAACTACGGGGTCATCAGTCCCTAAACTTGAAAACTAATTACGAACTAGGTAATACTAAGGACGACACAAATATCCATGCCCGAGGGGGATTCCAACCCCCGACCATAGGGGCCGTGTAGACTGTGACAGACGCGCCGCAGAACGCTCGGCCACCGCGGCCGAGCGCATATTGACTTGGATCTGCATCTACGAGTACACTGACTTACCAAATGTAATGGATGGGGGCCTATTATTGTGTGGGGGACCCATTCTGCAAAGCAATGGCTGCCCTCTTTTTATTATTAAGGTCAGGGACTCATTGTTGTGAGCAGGGAAAATAAAAATTCCCAACATTTCCCTTATGTTGTGTCTCGTGTCGTCTGCCGAAGTGGCCAGCTAGGAACATAGGCTAGATGAGAAGCAAACAAGAAACCACGAGTTAAAAAGATACTTATCACTTATCTTTTGTTATACTGAGACACGGTTACAGCAATCAGAATATTGTAGACATAACTGGGACTGGACATAACTACTGAAGCTCCCCTAGCTTCTCCTAGGCGATTCCATACACACTCTCCCTCCGCTTCTTCTGCCGCCGCCCTTGAATGCTACATGTGCAGAGGGCGCGCTCGCCGTGCGTCAGAAGGCGGGGTCCCGAGGCGCCGTAGCCATTGGTTCCTCGGTTGCGCGGCGTCGAAGCTACCTGTAGTACACGCCGGCGCAGTACGGCCCGCGCGTAGCGCCACCAAACGATGAGCCAGGCGCGTAACTGCGCGTCTTGCAGGAGTCCTTCGGCGACGATACTGCACCTTAAATTCAAAATTAGTATGTACTGACATCCTATATATTAAAAGAATCTACGAAAACTAAAGTCAGTCGGTCAGGCCGTACTATCCGACCGATTTCCTTCATTTTTGTTTTAAACGAAAGGTATTCATTCTCAGATTTGTCATCAAGTACCAGAATTAACTTCTCTCCATCCTTTACTATCATTATTATTATTATTCAAACGCGGTATCCTTCTGTCCTTGAATTAAACATTTTAATTGGTTTCTTTTACGATATCTTCGCTTCTAATTAAGGTACGAACTTCGTTTCGACCTAACAAAGCCTCAGGGTGAGTGACGGAAGGTACTTTCTGTGTGTCAGTACATCTTTCCTCGTTCCATATGGGCAGTGGCGGAGGGGGCGGACCGCCACGGGCCTCCGGTCTTGTGGTCCTCCAAATACCTCGAAAGGAATGTTATTTTATTTTATAATTTTTTTTATTTTACTTTTCTTTTGAGCGCGTTTTGCATCTTGTTCCGCTGGGGCCTCCAAACCTCGAAAGCTATTTTATTTGGACTGTCCCGTGCCTCTGGTCCTGGGGGGCGCATAATAGTTCGAGATCGGGAGTGCTCACTTGCGGCTTTGCCGCGAACTAGTTCGCACTTTTACTTCGTCCGCTCCCACTGACGACTGAGCGGCGTGGTCTTTGCGTGCAAGTGAAGAGGGTAGTTCCCCCACCTAGCTGCATCATGCGCTTGCTGCTTGAGCCGCTAACGATATCACGCAAACCAAAAGAAACAGTTTGTGGATTTCTCGCAGTTAAGTTTAGAGTTATCTCTATATCTTGGCATTATGGATCTATTAGTCAGATATTGCAGAGTGCAGAACACATCAAAACAGAAATGTTGTAGGACTGAACTGTGTAATCTAGCAGGCAGACGCTCACCTCGAAATGACTCATCAGTAGAAGGCAAACACGTGATTTTTAATTCTGCTACGCGTCCTCTCCCTGTTTCCCGTCGGTCTTCGGAAAAGAATCCAACGAACTAAGAAGCGAGATATGTTTGACATGATAGTTCGCGACCGGTAGCGCTCATTTTAGTTCGTCAGCTCTTTCTAGTTCGTCAGCTCTTTCTAGTTCGTCTGCTCTTTCTAGTTCGTCTGCTCTTTTTGGCTTTTGCTACCACTACTAAGAGAGCTCTTTTTTTATGACAGTTTTTTATATAATGAATCAGTGTTGCCAAAGCGTGTGCTATTACCTTATTTTTGGGCAATTTGACATCAAATACTTAGGCTAATAAACCAGTTATTTACACGAATGGGTGATACAATGGTATTCAACTACTTTGCGTACAGAGTACTCGTAATACTTTATTATTAAAATGGATTTCTTGTGGCAGTGATCCATGAAACTGCATCTCAGCTCGAAATGAAGGTAACTGGCAGAAGGGAATCACGCGATTCTGCGCGCTCTCGCGTCATCTCGCTGTTCCCCGTCAGTCTTCGGGAAAGGAGCGGACGAATTAAGGGGCGAGGGATCTGCGAACTAGTTCGCGTAGTTCGCCTGTGGGAACGCTCTTCTGAACTAGTTCGTTCGCGAACTACGCAAGAGTATCCTGCGCCGGCCTTTGCGCAGCACACGGCGCGGCACGCCGCACTCGCACGTGATACAGATTCTCGCGGCGCTGGCGCTGGCGCTGGCGCTGACATATCTGTTTACCCCAGCCCCGCAGCCCTGCGGCGAAACGTTGCCGTGCTGCGCTGCCGCGCGCTCTCCCTCGTTATCCTCGCGAGATGTATTGTTCGATGCTTGTGAAACACGCTCACCATTATTTTCTCCCCCCACCCTCCCCTCCCCTCCTCTCTTTTTCTAACTGGTAGCGTCGGCGTGTCACGCATGTGTAAGCAATTACGACCCAGCCGGAAATCTAGCAGCGTCCCTTGCCCTTTACCGCTTTTGTTTTCGTCCCCGGGCTTGGACGCAGACCAAAAGCCCGTTTATCTGCTTCGTTTCCGTCCGAGCCAGCAGCGATTCGCGCGTATTTCTTCTGTTTCTGTTGCCATCTAGGCGAGGTGCCTTCCGCCCCTCGCTTCTTTTTTGTCCTCCTGCGGTTTACTGTGGTGTCCTCGACGCTGCAGACGACGATGCCCGCCATAATCCTGTGGCTCCTTTTGTGTTTCTCGTACGACGCGTGGAAAAATTACGAGGAATTCGTGCAACTAAACCTCGCGAATACAGTGCGTGGCACACCGGAACCGCCGAAGTGGCGAACGCGTTTCTTCCTCCGTGCACTCTTTACAGTTTTAATTCGATCCACATGTGTAAAAATTGTTGTAGGCGGTTAAGGTACAAGGGTTTCTCTTAATTTAATTAAAGCCCTTTTTACACGACGAACTTGCTTGTCTCAGTTGACTAACAGAGACGAGTGTGTCTACTACAGCGCCCCTGGCGTGCTATTCCCTTACTGTGCCTCGCCTGTTACGAGTACTCGTTTTCGCTTAGACGTAAACACCAAAACTGCAGAGCTGTTTGCTATGTACACTCCTGGCCAGTGGCGTAACTAGGACTTGGCTTTGGGGTGGGGGTGGGGGGGGGGGGAGATAGATCTGCTTGACGAGCAAAATTTTAGTCAGTTTCCAGACAGACTACCATCTACCACTCCCGTTGAAGAAAGTAATTCACTCCCTTCCAATGAAAGCTTATGGTAAAACACCCCAAGTTCCAAATCTTTACCTTTACCAGATTGCTGTTATACGATTTCATTTCTCCCCCCCCCCCCTCTCTCTCTTTTTCTTTTTTCGGGTTCTGGGGGGTTCTATCCCCCTCATCCCCCCATAGTTACGCCACTGCTCCTGGCCATTAAACTTGATACACCACGAAGATTACGTGCTACAGACGCGAAATGTAATCGACAGGAAGAAGATGCTGTGATATGCAAATGATTACCTTATCAGAGTTTTCGCACAAGTTTGGCGACGGTGGAGACACCTACAACGTGCTGACATGAGGAAAGTTTCCAACCGATTTCTCATACACAAACAGCAGTTGACCGGCGTTGCCCGGTGAAGCTTTTTTTTGTGATACCTCGTGTAAGGAGAAGTGCGTGCCATCACGTTTCCGACTTTGATAAAGGTGGGATTTTAGCCTATCGCGATTGCGTTTTCTCGTAACCCGACATTGCTGCTCGCGTTGGTGGCGATCCAATGACTGTTAGTAGAATATATAATCGGTGGGTTTAGGAGGACAATACGGAACGCAGTGCTGGATCCCAACGGCCCGTATCACTAGCAACCGAGATGAAATGCATCTTATCCGCATGGCTGTAACCGATCGTGCAGCAACGTCTCGATCCCTGATTCAACAGATAGGGACGTCTGCAGGACAACAACCATCTGTACGAACAGTTCGACTACGCTTGCAGCAGCATGGACTATCAGCTCGGAGACCATGGCTGCGGTTACCCTTGATGCTGCATCAGACAGGAGCGCTTGCGATAGTGTATGCAACTACGAACCTGGGCGCACGAATGTCAAAACATCATTTTTTTCGGTTGAATCCAGGTTCTGTTTACAGCATCGTGATAGTCGCATCCGTGTTTGGCGACGTCGCGGTGTACGCACATTATTATCGTGTATTCGTCATCGCCATACTGGCGTATCACCCGACGTGATGGTATATGGTGGCATTGGTTAAACGTCTCGGTCACCTCTTGTTCGCATCGACGGCACTTTGAACAGTGGCCGTACATTTCAGACGTGTCACGACCCGTGGCTCTACCCTTTATTCGATCCCTGCTAAACCCTACATTTTAGCAGGATAGTGTACCAGGTCCTGACGTAATAAAATGAATTTGTGAATACGTAAGTTATTAATGCATATACATTCTGTTGAATATTTCAATATTATCTCCAAGACTCTACAATAATTACATTATTAACAAAGATTTTTTCGATCTAGTTTTCAATCTCTTAAACCTCCTCGAATCAGTGATTATATCACTGTTAGCTGGGACCGTAAATTGATTGGTTGGGCGGTAGAACTTTATAATCCCAAACGATTGTAAGAAATGTTATTCTTTACTGGACATGTATTTGATTTTTTGCCTTCGCTCCGGATGGCACTATGTCCGACCTTATATGAGGCAGTATACTTTTGCACTTTTGCACTCACGAGAAACTCGCGTCTCTATTTATAGGAGAGAGTACCTGCGAAAAATATGTAAGCATTGATATACCCACGACGAGAGCATATTTAGTCCGAAAAAATTTTTTCACGCAATTTATATCCTTGCTTACAGATTTTTCATAGATGAGACAAACGAATTTTCTTTGCCCGAAAAAAAAAAAAAATAAATAAATAAAAAAAAAATTAAAAAAAAAAAAAAAACACAACTTTCGTTGCGAAAAATCATATTGTAACATTTTCAGGCTGGGTATTCCTATTAGCCTCAGTTTACGGTGGCTTTTGAAATCTTCTGCTACAGAATAATGATGAAGGTACTGAGATAATAAATAATGAAAAAGTACATAATTCAATGGGAGAGGTAAACAACTCGTGCCATAGCGTAACTAAAATAAAAAATCAATTAATGTATCTACTGAAATATCGAGGAAAAATTATTTTGAAAATGGACGAAAGTGGAAGAATTAAATATTTCGTAGGTCGACTTCAATCTTAACTGCAGTATAAAACGATAAAAAGTCCAGGTTGGATTATTGATGGTATCATGAAAATGACAGTACAGCCTGACTTTGCAATGTTTGATTTTGGCTAATGGCTTTGTTTCATCCAGTGTCCCATTGATATTGTCTTTGTTATTGTTATCAAAAGTTTTACTTCACTAATGAGCCTTTTTATATCGCTTCCTTTCCATAATATTGTATTAACTGCTATCTACTTTTGTTCCATGCTTGTTACACAGGTAGATGCATACTATTTGCTCTTAATCTTTTTATTGCCATTCTTCCCCTCATTTATGTTCAGCATTTTCACTTCAACGATCAAATTGTGCCTTTCCTTACTTCTTTTTTCAGCATTTTCACCTCATCTAGCAAATGGTGCGTTTCCTTTTTTTTATACCATTTTATATAAAAATCGCTGAGTAAGCACTGCTTCCTAGATAATAACCTAACCAGTTATTTATTTCTCTTCACAGCCTTCTGCAATTTTTGTCTGTTTTGAACAACCATTCTTGACACTTCATCTTTAACTTTCTGTCCAGCCCATTCTCCTTCATATCCATATGTTCAAATGTTTGTTAAGCTTGAGGGACTTAACTGCGGGGTCATCAATCCCTAATCTTACAAGCTACTTATCAACTACCTTATACTAAAGACGACACAAACATCCATGCCTGAGGGGGGGGGGGGGGGGAATTCGAACCCCCGACCGTAGCGGTCGTGCAGACTGTTTCTGGCGCGCCGCAGACCGCTCGGCCACTGCAGCCGGCTCCTTGATATCCACATGTGAAAGGGCTGCAATGATTAGCTCTCCCTTCCTTAATTCTCACTTTTCAGTGTCATATGAAAACAAACTCAAAAACAAACTATTTGATCTGTTTTTTCTAGTGCTTCTTGCAAATGAATACTTGATCAGCCATTATCTGACTCGTATTAATTTAGAAATTTTCCCATTCCATTTTTACGTGGTGTGGTACAGTAACCGTGTTCAGATGAATTCTTGAATAACAGAACGTGTTGATTTCAAATATTTTTTATTACAATGACGCGTTTCGCCCGGTTAGGGCATCTTCAGGGACATCTTAAAGATACCTGAAGATGCCCTAACCGGGCGAAACGCGTCATTGTAATAAAAAATATTTGCAATCAAGACGTTCTGTTATTCAAGAATTCATTGGTATTAATTTATGGTTTCATCTCATATCCTTCTACATTAAATAACGTATGTGAAAGATTTTACGTGTTTTTATGTCTCCTGTACAAATCGTCTAGTTGTCTCTTGTTTGCCGGCTGCAGTGGCCGAGGGGACTGAGGCGCTACAGTCCCGGTCTGCACGGCCACTACGGTCGGGGGTTCGAATCCCCCCTCGGGCATGGATATTTGTGCTGTCCTAGTTCGTAAGTAGTTCATAAGTAGTTTGTAAGTTTAGGGACAAATGACCCCGTAGTTAAGTCCCATAAGCTTTACAAAAATTTTAACATTTTTTGTCTCTTGTTTGTTTTGAATCACTACGTGCCTACATTACGGTTTAAATAAGTGTTGTATGCAGTGGGGCATAGTAGGAGAGCGCTCAACCACAACAACCACTCATCAGACATGCCTCGGTAATTTCTGGGTAACCAGATAGCCCTCCAGGAAGCGTCTCGCAGAACACTGCACTCGTACACCGAAACCCACAGCTGAATGAGAGGTCGTCGCGTCCGAGCTTTCCACTGAGCACGACACCCCCGCTGCGCTGTCGTCTCCCGCTTCCGGCGATGCTACCTGCCGCTTCTCCCTCCGTTCAGTTCCGCGGAGTCCCATTCACCTGTAATGCGTAGCTGCTAAAGCGTGAAATTAACCGCAGCGGTGTAAATTCGAGCAATTTGGTGTGACGGAAATACATTTTCCGGCGAATACGTCCTTGATCTCTTCAGCTAACCGCGTCGAATTAGTAGCAGTGGCGCAAATTTAATTACGGGACTGGGAGAATCCGTTGATGGAGTGCGCCGGAAATAATGCGTAATATCGGATAACCAGCAAGCGTATCAGAATCTACACGGATTACTGGGTGCGCATGTTACCACAGATATCGCCATCACATTTAACAATCATGAAGATTTTATTCTTGACGGATGCCTAGCCTGATATAATTGTGCACAGTGTATGATGGCCGCGGTGGAGTAGCCGAGCGGTCTAAAGCGTCTCGCTGCGGAGCGCGCGGTAGCTCGCCGTGGAGGTTCGAGTCCTCCCTGGGGCATGGGTGTGTGTGTTGTCCTTAGGTTAGTTTATCTAGGTTTAAGTAGTTTGTAAGCTACGGACTGATGACCACGCAGTTTGGTCCGATAGATTTACAAACATTTGAACATTTTGAAGTGTATGATGGGTGATCCGAGCGCAGTTACTACTCTGGTCGCTTGAGCTAAGAACTGTAAACAAGATTTGCATTCGATCAAACAATTGTTCAGTGGTGGGCGACCGGCTGTCGCGTGTCACGGATATTTCGGGTACGACAAAATGTCAGAATGGAGAAAGGTTCGCTGGTCGTTCGTCAAGACTGAAGGTGTGAACTGACCACCATCGCCGGCTGGGGTGGCCGAGCGTACTGCGGCGCGCCAGTCACAGTCTGCACGGCCACTACCGTCAGTGGTTCGAATCCCGCCCTCGGGCATGGTTATTTGTGCCGTCCTTAGTAATAGCTAGTTCATAAGTAGTTTGTAAGTTTAGCGACTGATGACCCCGTAGTTAAGTCCCATAAGGTATACAAACATTTGAACATTTTTTTCTTCCATTGCTCAGAATATCAAAAATAATAATCGTGACATGGCCTTTATACAAAAACCAGTGTGATGATTTCTGTGTTGTGATATTTAGTGTAATGGAACAGACACAGTACTTGCAAATTCAGACAGAAGTACTATTTAGCACAAAAAAAAAAAGAACTTGCCAATATTTATTATGTACGTTTTTCCTCTTTGTAGAACCTCAAGATGACTGAAACAGCTGCATAAAATCACACATGGAAACGTCACGATGTATTTATGTAAACAAATACACTAAAAGCGAGAAAAATTCTAGAAATGCCTTGTGCAAATAATAAAACTAAATATCCTAATGGGTGCATTTTTTCAGAATTTAAATCCATGAATAACGGTTATAGGCTATCGACAAACACTGCATTATGATGAACGAAATTAAGTTACGGTGATCTTAAATGACTGTCATTCAGTATATTTGGGACAGATAAGTGTGAAGTTAAGAATAAAATAATTTTGAACTCGGAAACCACTGAAAAGCGAAAGCACACGTACACAACATTTTGCATGTCACTTCATAAAACAGAATCACCACCTTATTAAAGAACGCTAGAACCAATACGAATAATTTGTGGACAGCTAATACACGATTATCTCAAAGTAAAACAAAGTAACTTTAAGAAACGGCGCAATTTCGAATCCAACATATTTTTGAGTTTATAATGTAAACCAAAAATTTCTGATGAAGGATTAAATCATCTTGCGGTTTCCAATAAACTCTGATATCGGACCACAGATTCCGAACTATATCCCGATTGTGATATTTATCGTCTTCTGGGTGCCACAACCTCTTTCTTTTTTTCTCTCACTAAACGTATCAGTTTCTCACTGTCCATATCTACCGTGTGAGAGTATCGGTCGATTTGACCGAAGAAAACAAATCATTTTGAATTTCACCGACTTGTCCGAAGTCTCTACTTTCGGACGATGAGATCGGCTATACTGTGACCTTGCCCATAGTGGAGGACTGATTTGAAACGATCGACCGTCTGCCGCCAATGTCGGTCGCCGGTAAAACCTACCGATTTCGGAGCCACTTTGACCACAGCCTTACAATAGAGTCCCAGAGTTATTGGCCCACTTTAGGTTACGGTAGTAACACTAAAAGTGGGCCTTTACGATCGTCTTTTGACAGCTCGAAATTTAAATGAAAGTAACGGCTTTACTATTCATCTCACACGGAAATTGAATAACCGAGTTTGTAGAGGAGAAAATTTTCTACAACTTTGCTCTCTTATGTTTTTTCCATATCTCGTAGCGCTTCAAAGATATTTGCAAAAATAACGGCGAGTTTGGGATGTATGTATGTGTGTCTGTCTGTCTGTCCGTAACGTGTGCCCACATTTTAAGACGAACCGTTCAACCGATCGGCACCAAATTTTACAGACATGATCGTAGGCCGCCAGAGACCAGAACCTCTGTTTTTCAAATTTTTCGGGCAAAAAATACGGTAGTAATACCAAAAAAACCGTTTGTAATGTAATTGCAAAGGAACGGTTCATCTGACACGAAAATTGAATAACCTAATTGGTGGAGGAGAAAATTCTCTACAACTTAGCTCCCTTACGTTTTTTTCATATCTCGTATCGTTTGAGACATATTTGCAAAAATAACGGAGATTTGACACCCGTCATTGAATTAACGAAAACCAGCCGTTCGGAGTTGTCACGTAACATTCCTCGCCCAGAATTCTCTCTGGCATACGCCATCTTGCGCTGCGTATTTGATGATTTTCTTATTGTAACTGACACGTTGTCGTTTCAAAGCAATGGCGCACTGAAGAATTAACAAAAATACATCGTTCTTTGTACGATAAATGATAATCTAGTGTCTACAAATGCCATACTAGCATCAGTTAACAACAACCATCAATAGTTGATTGATAGCCGTAGCGTAGTGGGCAAGGCGTTGGATTATGACGGTAAAGATCGGTGGTTTGGAACCCACCACTACCTAATTTTTTTTCCCCCTAAAAGGGTTTCAGACACTCTTATTAATTTATTATTTAGGTTATTTCTTTGATCCAAAATGTTTGCATAACTTATAAAACTACAAATCTAGAGTGGGCCGTAAAACACGTTAGTGCGATTTTCCCTACTTTCCACCTTTACGTCTCCCGTACATTGAGGCTGGCCCCCTGGCAGACGGTGGCGCTACGCTTGGCGCGGCTAATGATTTACCTTGCGCAGAGCGCGGCGTCAGCAGGCTACCGGGAGCGCAGCTGGCCGCAGCCGCGTGGAATGCGGCGCGCCGCCTATCGCCTGCACCAGCTCAAATATTTGGCCGCCCCCTCCACGCGGTCGCCACCGCACTGCGCTCGCTAGGCACTGTTTACTCAACAGAGCGCCCAAGTCACACCACGCGGAGGTGGAGGCGCGTTCCTTCAACTGGGCTACCTAGAGTATTTGAAGGCTTCAGACATTTTTGGCAACAATCGAGAAAGTAATTTCAAACATCCATGCAAATAAACACTTCTAGTGAATATCAACAATAATAATTCAGTTACCTGACATCTATATTGCCTCATTATATCAAAGATATTGAATATAAGCATGATGTCACAGGTTTGAATCTCTGTGAGTATTCAGTGCTGTTGCACGACCGGCAGCTCGGCGAGGCCAACGAGAAAGACAGTCCGCGGCGCGCACGTCATGTTACGTAAGAAATACTCCACATTTCCGTAAGCGGCCGACTGCGAACAGCGGGCAAAATGAAGAGTGCCTCGGCGGCCCTTATGGTGGCAAACTTCCGAGCGAACTTCCGAGTTAAGTCGCGAAAGCCGGCCGCGGTGTCCGAGCGTACTGTGGCGCGTCAGTCACAGTCTGCACGGCCACTACGGTCGGGGGTTCGAATTCCCCCTCGGACATGGATATTTGTGCCGTCCTTAGTCTTAAGTAGTTCGTAAGTAGTTTGTAAGCTTAGGGACTGATGACCCCGTAGTTAAGTCCCATAAGTCCTAAAAACATTTTTTTTGTCCATTCGCAGTTGAAGTCATATATTCTGTGAATATGACAGAATAATAACTGCAGGATCAGAAATGACGCATGTTCTTTAGGAATAGACGCCATATGTATATAAATTTTGAAATTACTTTTTCTATATATAATGTTTGAAATACTTCTAATTTTTTGTTGAAAATCTTTTTCAATCCTATTTTATTTAATATATGCTATAAAACTACTATGGATGTTAAGAAGACTTCCATTTATCGAGAAAAAATAAATTAAGGATGTCTGATAGATGTAAGACGGGGACTGATGTTACAGATTTCAACAGCTGAAGTAAATTCGTGGCTATACGAATAAAGTAACAAATATCTTCATTTTTGACTTCAGTGACTGATGGTGCAGTTAATCTTTATTTGTAAAGTTATGCATCACAGAGGTGACATTTTCAGAGGACCGTCGATGCATTTATACTACAAAGGGTACACGTGTCCTGGCCGGCCGGGGCTACTTCAATAACGAACAACACGTAGACCAACCGGCGAACGCAAACACGGGCCGCGCGTCACGAACATTTATGAAGTTCCGTTTGGCTACAGGTGATGCACGTGACATAAATTTTCATTTGTTTACTGGGCGGCGGGCGTGATGGACGCTGGATTAATGGCCCGGTCGTGTCCTGTCACGCGCCCCTCCAAAGAGGCTTTAGAGCACCGGCTGCCCGGGATTCTGGACAAACGGCCGCCGCGGCGGACAAGTGGCAAAATAAATACTGGCGCGACGCCGCGCCACATAGTCGCGGCTTTTATTCCGTGGCCACCTCTCGCTGCTTTCTCTGTGTTCTTCATTTTCGCTTTCTATTAAACTATCGAATTTTCATGCAAATTGCACTTGCTCGGACTATTTACACTGCGGCAAACCGAGAGAACAAAGCACCAGAAAATAGTCTGTAAATTAAAAAGAATTTACGATTTAAGTTTCATTTGGACGTGTTTTATTCTCTTGTTGGTCAGGTTGTGGTTAGTATGGTCAAAGATTTGTGTTCTCCCAGGAACTCCGGGAGTGCGAGGTCGCGAGTTCAGTGTCTTGTAATACTCATCTGAAAGTGTTGTGGCAGCAACTGTGACAGGGCATAGATTAGCTAGTAATAACTCACCCAGCTGCATCATGGGGTCGACAGAAAATGAGTTTGCGAGATGTGATGTGTATCTATTACACTTCACAAACTGGACATCATCGACATGCAAGAAATGTTCGAAAAAAATCACTGTCATGTTTAATTACTATATCCTGTCTTTTTTTAACAATTTGTTATATCAGCCAACCGGTTGCGTAATTTTTAGGTATTTCTTCTAAACTACAGAAGATACAAACATGATTCCAACATTAATTTCCAAGAGAAAAGTTTACAATTTATTGTTAGTAATTATGGTATGCATTCAATATGAGCACCGTGTGTTACACGACAAATGTCAGAACAGTGGCCGCGGTGGAGTAGCCGCTCGGTCTAAAGTGCCTCGCTGCGGAGCGCGCGGTTGCTCGCCGTGGAGGTTCGAGTCCTCCCTGGGGCATGGGTGTGTATGTTTGCCCTTAGGTTAGTTTACCTAGGTTTAAGTAGTTTGTAAGCTACAGACAGATGACAACGCAGTTTGGTCTGATAGATTTACAAACGTTTGAACACTTTTTTGATCAAAACAGTGGCTCATTTCTTGCCACACGCGAATCACTTCGTCTTTTGCTATCGAATTCACATTCAACATTTCGATATCGTAGACCTTCAAGAGTGTCAGCCACAGGAGGGATAAAAACACGGTCTTTTACGTAACCCCACAGATAAAAATCACACGGAGTGAGATCTGGAGACCTGGCGATAAAGTTGATCTTCTGCTCCTGCTCTTCCAATACAACGTCCTGGAATGGTGCTATCCAAGGTACGTCGAACGTGTTTAGAGGCGGGGCACCATAATGCATGAAGATGAAGTCATCTGAATCATCTTCAAGTTGGGGAAATCACCAGTTTTGTAGCATGTCAAGATAGGTTATTCCTGTCACAGTTTTCTCCGTGAAGGAGAAAGGCCCGTAAACTTTGATTACAGATATCGCACAGAAGATGTTCATCTTTGGTGAATCTCTGTCATGTTGAATATCTGCCGGAGGATTTGCAGTTGCCCAAATTCTAACGTTATGGCGATTAACTTTACCAGAAAGATGAAAAGTGCATTCATCGGAAAAAATTAATCGTTGAGAAAAATTGTCCTCTTCCATATCATCTCAATCAGGATGCAAAGCTTGCAATAACTGCCGTTTGTATATCTTCATGTACAGACAATGTTTTAGAACTGACCATACCGTTGGTTGAGGAATGTTAACTTCATTGCTTGCTCGTGATGTGGATTTCTTTGGGTTCCTTTCGTAAAGCGTACGAATACGCTCGACATTCTCCTTCGATGTTTCCGAACGACACTTACAGGTGCTACCATCTCCTACGAATTTTTGATGCCACTCGTAAATTTGCTTATGGCGCGGCGGTTGTTTAGTAAATTGACGGCGAAATGCTCGCTGAACTACGACAATGGGTTCTAGATTTGCTAACTGCAGTACACAGAATGACTTCTCCTGTGGTTTCGCCGCCATTTCACTCCACACAACCAACAACAAACAACAGCGCCAATGCGGCCGTGATTGGGACTTCTACCCAGCCTGTTTAGATTGTAAACTATTCTTAATTCATTAACACTGGAATCATGTTTCTGTCTTTTGTAGTTTGGAAAAATAAATGTTTGAAATTTGTTCTTTCTTTCTGAATAACCCTGTATACATTAATATTTTTATTCGGTGGCCTGAATAATACATTAATACTTGTATAAACGATGTTTTTTTACTGTTTTATATGGGGGTTACAAACAGTTCTGGCACATTCTACTTTAGTATCCTGTAGTGGCTTATTAATATTACTTACAATTTGTTTTGTAGATACTGGTGTGCATGTAAACTACTAGTACTGCATATCGTCCGTTTATAAAGAATCAATAATATTCCTTGTATACAATAAAGACGAGAAAGGTATGGAAAACAATTTAGAGCATGCAAGATTTTTTTTTAAATTTATTTTCTTAGGAATATTTTGGTTTCACGTCCTACTAGTGGCGATGTCATTGTGGATGGTGGACGAGTCATTTTAGTGAAATATAGGCAACTAAATCATTTGCTTTTCTCGAATTAATGTAACCACTGGAAATCTGAATCTGGCTCGAGCCCCATACAACATACGAGCCACTGTCTAGGGCTGCTGCTGCTGCTTTCGTCACTCAGTAATAATACGGAGGTCATCTGATGCGTTATACAACTGGTGGCAATCAGTGTTATAATTATATTGGTGTGAGTTGCGATTAAGCACTTACCTATACTGACGGATTTGTTGATCCCTAGATTTACGAATATAATTTCTAAAACCAGCCGACTTATTTTATCAAAAAAATGTTCAAATGTTTGTATAGCTTATGGGACTTAACTACGGGGTCATCAGTCCCTAAACTTACAAACTACTTATGAACTAGCTAATACTAAGGACGGCACAAATATCCATGCCGGAGGGGGGATTCGAACCCCCGACCGTAGTGGCCGTGCAGACAGTGACAGGAGCGCCTCAGTCCCCTCGGCCACCGCGGCCGGCTTATTTTATCTATATTGTGTCAATATAACGTTGTAACAGGAATTTTCCCTTTTTTTGTTTTCAGATGACATGCTGACAGACAGACTTTCAGACGGACTTGGGGCTGACAGCAACAAAAAGTCACGCAAAATATAAATAAGGTAAGATTTTGTCCACATATTAGTAGCTTGAGAATAATTACAAAAGATTATTGCAGTGGTAAGAAATATACAAGGAGTTTCAAAAAGATTCTTGTATTTTACAAGTGCCCTTGCCATTTACGCTGTTATGTACTACAATAATTTGAGCTATGAAGTGCTTCTCTAATAATTCTTTAGAAGTTATTGAAAGCTTCACGCACTGCCTTTTTGATTTTCATCCGTGTTTCGATCCACAGTTACCTATATTCGCGATACGCTTTGCCTTGTTGGTATTTTGGTGAATACGTAGTCTTAAGAGCTTTAATCATTTTGTTTCTATACCATGGTGATTGTCTAGTACACTGTCTTTCAGAAGGAATTACCATTTAATATATAGAGTAGTTTTTCAACCTTTTTGGAAGTGCAACCCCCGTCCAAATAAAAATAATCTGGCAAAACAACTGTGTGTGCGAGATTTCAAATGCAACACATAATTGAATTCGTTTGTCGGGCCTGGTGGTCATGGGGTAAAATGCTCGACAGGAAACAGAAGGGTCGCAACTTTGTAACCCGATCGGAGCTCGGAATTTTTCAGTTTGCACTTTAACCCATCCTTTACCTCTCAACGATTTGAGGAGTCGCCAGAAACGACACGTGGTTCGGATTCTACGTTAAGTTGTAGGTCCCCTTCTCCCGGTTGGAAAACAGGGGTAGGCTAGGGACTCGCAAGTCACCAGAAGCGTTCAGTTGAAAGACTTGCACCAGGCCAAATTATTTAATGCGCTTCTATTGATGCAACTTTCTTGTAAGAAAAAGTATAGTGTTATACGTTAAAGGATAAATCTATTTACTTATTTTTCGTAATGGAACTTATTATCCTAATTTTATATGTTACATAACGAGGTTGCATTTACGCTACGTAATCTATATCTATAAATGTGATTGTCTGTTTGGTGTACGTTTATCACGTCTGAACCGCAAGACATAAATGGGAAGGCTTTAGGCACGGTTTTATGGTGATCGGATAGCTATTTGCCTATACGGTGTACGCTTATCACGTCCGAATGACAAGACGCAGAGACTTAAATATTTGTACAGTTACTAATTTATACCTGAGGAGGTTTTAGGTACGGTTTTAAAGCGATCTAATAGATATTTAGTAATTTGTAGAATATAACGCGAAATGAGGAACAATAATTACTCTTTGAAAATTGTATTTACTCATTGAAAATGATTTTATTGGTTCCATTGTTGCTTGAGGGTTGATAATGATAAAAGGGTGGAGTATATTGGGGTGGAATGTTATCAGTGCATATAAAATTCTACGTGTGTGTGTTAATATTTAGCGAAAACTACAGAACGCAAACGAATGGTCTGTGTGTAATTGTTGTCTGAAGTCTCCCTTTGTACACCATAGCAGTTCCATGCCGATAGCTATAAGGGGTTGGAAGATATGGTGGTTGAAAGACATAAAAATATTCGGACTGAAGGCCAGCAATGACGTTTGCCATTCTATAGCAAGGAGATTACATACAGCGAAGCGTGATGCCACAGACCATATGTTTGGTCTATGCATGCTACAATGTCTTCAGCTCTTCCTCTGTAAGGATAAGCATACGAATAAGGAAATATAAGGATAAACAAATATAACAGTAAAAACGAAATTTCTTTTAATATATCTCTTAAAAAATCGATTTGACGTTTTGCGCTTTACATAAAGTGATCGATCTGTGATATTATAATATTGATTGGATTCTTCGAAACGAGTGCATTTTTACGTGTGATCTGATCTACCAACACGCGAGCGGAGTCGCGGGTTTAAGCTAGTTTTAATATAAAATAAGTTTTAATTTTCTTTGGGCTACGATTTGTATTAGGAAACCATAATACTCGAACATTCACTGTGCTGGTTATTTTATGATACAACTACATCCCCCCGTTACGGCGACCCCCTGAACAATGCTTTGCGATCCCCCCTTGGGGTCGCGACCCACAGGTTGAGTATTAGTGCTTCTTGCAGTTCTATTATGAGTACACTTTATGCCAATTCATTGAAAACCTCTCCCGAAAATATATCCTGCCCACGCCTATGCCTGTAAGGGATAAGAGTTGCTCTACAGATATCGACAGGCTTACTAGTCTATAGAGCAGGGGATGCAAGGGTCGCGATGTCTTTCTCACCCTCAGTCGCGGCACTCGGCAGTATCACGCGCTGACCGGGCACGGAGGGTGTCATTCTTTTTTCGTGCAATTGGTGTAATCCGCTATTTGGCCGGACTCTGATTTGCAAAATCGGGGTCGGATAATGTTCGGAGGCAGTGTTTGCTTTTAATCAGAGAGATTTATGGGATACGCGTCCGCAAATTTGCTCAGTTGCTTAGGGACCTGGTGGGGTGTGGGGCGGATTGGCGTTGCGTGGAGAGGGTGTGTGGGGGAGGGGGTGGTCCGCCCCCGTGAGCCGCAGCTGGTGCGCCACTGCCGCAGGCGCTGGGGGGGTTGTCCACCCACGCCTTGATTCCCAGCCTAACGGGCTGCACGTGCAGTTTCAGCTGCAGCGTTACACGTGTCTTCCTGACCGAAACATCGGTCTTCTTCCCCGTGTTTTCTAATTGACGTCGTAAGGGAGCTTGTTTACATTCCTTCCCTTCTACACCACTCCCCACTTTACGAAAACGATTCAGCCAGTAAGACTGATGTTCTTCCTCAGATATCGCTTAATTGTGTTCCTTTTATTACACACCAGTGACTGTACATCCTTTCATTTTTTTCAACATAGTTTCCATAGACAGTCAAACTTTTATGATACTACTACACAAGCTTCGAAATCCCTTGGGCGTAAAATTCTGCCTCCTGTGAAAGTGGTAACTGACTGGACCCACGTTCGGCAGGAAGGCGGTCCAAACCCGCCTTTGGCCATCTTGATTTGGGTTTTCCGTGATTTCCCTAAATAAATGAAAGTGAAACTAGCCTGATTGTAATTATTTTGAATAAGACGTGAAACCTGGTCTTTCAAACAAGAATGTGTCACTGGTCGTGTGTGGCGTGACTGTTAGAGATACAATTCACGAACAAATAATATGATGACCCTTTCTATTGAATAAAAAGTTTAAGGTGTGAATTAAAGCATAATTCTGTCCCTAAAATGTAATAAACGCATCTGACATTGAACGTAGTAAAATTACGTGTGATTTTCTTAAGAGAGCAACAGATAACACAGTAAATGAAGGCAAACTATTAATGAGACAATTGTAATTCAAAACGTAATCTGATTGAATTCTGATCTCTTAATAAGTAATATCACCTAAGGTTATTTCAATATTATTTTAGAGTACATAGTATACTAGTGACCAAGCCATACTCAAACAATTCCGCCTCGAGAGCCAAGAAAAGTAAGTGTCTATCCGATAACTGGAATAGTTTGTCAGTTTTGTATGAAATAAAACTTCAATCAGAATATTCAAAAAATGTTATCAATGTTACCAAACCTGGTGATGTGCATTACGCAACTATCACTATACTGCGTCAATTGTATTTAGGTAATTTTCAAATCTGATTATCTGTAGAAGAACACAACTAAATGCAAATCTACCTTTCTTGCGAGATAACTAAGTTTTCTAGTAAGTATTAAGCCTATTAATTAACCTAACAATGTGATCTTTCATCAATACAACAGAACTCTGTATTTATGAATTTCACTTTGGCTACCTATGTGTTACTTTTACTCTCACTAGTTATGCAGATTGTTCTCATTAAGAATTATACTTTCACTAATATTCTTATTAAATTGTAAGTCAATGTCTTGCATTGTCAGAGGGTGATAACACAAGAAAATATTAAACTTCAGAATGATGAAAGGAATGGGAACTGGCCAGTGATTTCAGGTTAAATCAAAACTAGCAACTTTTGTTAACTAACTTCATTAATAAGAAACACTCAACACCTACTACAACAATAATCATACAATACTACAATTACAATAATAAGTACAGAAAATTTACCTTTTTGTTCCAAACAGCGAAATGCGTAATCTCTGCTAGTGATACAATGGTCTCCACACCAGGGCACACTTTCGTACTTCCAAAAATACGTGAGTAGAATATTAATGCAATGTAGTTGCCTAAGCTACCAAAGTAACTTGCAGACTGCGTCTGCTTTAAAAAGGCTTGCCGCGGTGGAGTAGCTGAGCGGTGTAAAGCGTCTCGCTGCGGAGCGCGCGATTGCTCGCCGTGGAGGTTCGAGTCCTCCCTGGGGCATGGGTGTGTGTGTTTGTTCTTAGGTTAGTTTACCTTAGTTTAAGTAGTTTGTAAGCTACGGACTGGTGACCACGCAGTTTGGTCCGATAGATTTACAAACATTTGAACATTTAAAAAGGCTTCACTCTCTCGCCACTTGCAGACTGGCTTGCTCGCTACTACACAGGTCTAAGATAATGCATACTCTCTGGTTTATGGCACAGATTACCAACGTGTGCATATTAACAAGTGCATTCAAAATGAAATCAAATGGAATGTTCGAACGTACAGCTCAAATACCCATAAAATATACCCAAGGCAGAATAACTGATAAAATGCCAATAAAAATATGCCCATGGCAGAATATGTGTCCTCATTTCAAAATCAAATGCTGGAGTTGTTCCTAACAGAGGGCAAGGCCGTATAACGCTACCGGAATAGTTGGAGCAAGCGGTTGCACCTTTTCGCTTTGACCCATGAAGTCATCACATGGCGGAAAATCCGTATTTCAGTCTTAGCCAACTGCAAGTAATCAGTTGATTAGTCTTATTAATCAAATCGCTGGGTTCGTTAAAATTTTACTTCCCGTCCCGGTGGTTTCACCTGATTTGCCAAGATGTTAATATTCTTAGAAATTCGAACAACATAGACTGACTTGGTTGGTATTTCGCAGAGACTATAAAGTAAAAGAATAACTCTGTTCCTGCTGTATGGTTAACAGGTTCTTGATGTACCCTTGTGCAGTCAGTAAAAGTAATAGCCCTCGTAAAATGAACGGTACTAAAGTTGCATGATGCACGGTACTTCCAGCTGCTGACTACATTGAAATTTCTATAACGGTTCTAGTAATGAGATATTTTCTTCATTTTTACATGCTTAATTTGGAATGTATTGAATATCTGTTAAGAGGCAATTCGTTTTAATATAATTTTCTGATATTTTTTATTCAGTGTCACTTCATTTACCATTTAACAAATTCCAAATTAAATTACAGTAATGAAGGGCTATATATATGTTGTGTGACACCAGATAAATAAATCGACTCGCAGCCAGAAGCATCGTTTGCAGGTATGTATTAACAGATATATTAACTTCTGGCACTTTACCACTGAGCCACCAAGCCACACAGTTTGATAGCTTACCAAATATTACAAATTGGGATGTCAGTTAGTTATGCTTTCATGCCATAACATATCATCATGAAATTTACCATTCACGTTGTCAGGGATACTGTTTTCGAGGGATAGAAAAATAACTCTCAGACGATCGTCTGGTATGATTACTCGGCCTACTGAAATGAAAAAATACATCATGCTGTCTGGAGTACTGAACGAAATATTATATCCCTAAAAACATTTATTCCGAGTTATCTTGGGCACATCCACAGAATGGCGAATGAGGCATTACTCCATTTGACTGGTGACCATGAAATTTGGCACCTGTTTTAATGGAGAAGGTTTTTATCTTTCGCTAGCCACCGAATTATTATAATTGACAATAACATTTGTGTCCTAGGGTAAAATTGAATTCCTCCTTCAAATAAAATTAGACACTGTTTCACCCATCTCCAGGAATGTTGTCTGACACATGCATCATTTATATGAAGGGGAAAGGGGGCCGTGGAATGCGAGAAGGGGTGGAGGGGGTGAGCAGGAAGGGGAGAAGAAGACATCGACAGCAGCGGGAAGAAATGATGGGGGACCGATATAAAGCGCGCGTGGACCGGTATGGATTTCTGTATGGGCGCATTATCAATTAGGAATATGACAGTGTTTGTTAGCAATATGCTGGTCGTAGTAAACATTTTGTTGGCGAGGATCGTGCGATATTCATTCACAGTTATCCGACCAGTGAGAGTAGATATAAACAATTGAATACCACGCTATAGATATCCAAATCGTGACGGAACGTCCTCCAAGCTTGACTGTAGTATGGCTGTTTCGGGGTTTTTGACGCATAAAGCCGGTTGTTTGTAGGAAGAAAACATCTACGTAAATCTACATCTTCATAAATACTCCTGTAATCACATTTAAGTGGGGTGTTCATTGAACCGCTTTTTATGATATTTCTCTACCGTTCCATTCTCTAACAACGCCGCGTGAAAAGGAACAGCTGAAACTTTCCTTTTCTGTCTGATTTATTTTATTATTATGATGATAATGTCTCCTGTGTAGGTGGGTGCTAACAAAATGTTCGTATTCGTAAGATGAAATAATTGTATGGCTTTATATTGGTCGGGATATCCCCATAGGGAATGCAAGTATTTTTGATTGATGCCACTTCGGAGACTTGCTTCTCGATGATGATGAAAGTGATAGAGGACAAACACACAACACCCACTCTCGTGCCGGAAATCGAACCCGGGTCCCTTGCCCCGTGGTCAGCGACTTTGGCACTGATCTACGGAGGCGGACGTATTCAGAAGAGAAAGTTGGTGAAAGAAACTTGGCAAATGAATCTCGCCTTTGATTTAATGATTTCTATCTCAACTCGTGCATTATTTCTGTGACACTCTCTGCCCTATATCGCAGTTATACAAAACGAGATGCCCTTCTCTGAACTGTCCTCACTTGGTGGGGATCCCAGTATACGCAGTACAAGTGTAATGGGACGCACGAGTGAAGTGTAGGCAGTTTCTGTAGCAGGACTCTTACATCTTCCAAGTTTTATGCCAAGGAAACGTAGCCTTTGGTTCGCCTTCCATACAATATTTTTCAAGTGTTGCTTCCAACTTAAGTATTTAGTTGAATTTATGGCCTTTATATTTACTGATTTATCGTGTAAATGAAGTTTAAAGGTTTCTTTTAGTGCTCATATACATGACTTCACACTTTTCATTGTTTCGGGTTAATTGTCAACTTTTGCACCATGCAGACATCTTATCCAAATCAGTTTCCTTGTTCTTCTTCATTTTCATCATTTATCGTCCCATACCACATCCTTCTCTGATCAAGTGTCGAGGTTTTCTCATCGTGGCACAACGTTTTTCGCCGTTCTCCGTTTTCTTACGTTATTAAGAGTTTAGCAACAGCAGTCCTTCCGCGAATGTTAAGTCGTCTAGCCTCAATCGTTCTTAATTCGCGTCGGTTGTTGTCAATCAACTACGGGCTTCGGCCGTAATTCTTCAACGCCCGTGACGTTTTACCTTGTTTTGTGTATTCCGTCGTTACCGAAGATGCTTCCGCTGGTGCAACGCTAAACAGTGCAGCCGTTTTCGTCTCAGATGTTCCCACTAACAGCGCACCACCGAGTCTTCCTGTTTGGAAGCCTCAGAGGGCACCCATTTCTCCGATTATTCGTGTTGATCGTCACAGATAAAAAAAGTGTAATATACTGCAAGGTAATGTCGAAACCTTCATAAGTTAATTACGCACTGCGGTTAACATGTATACATTGGTTCCAGCTTACAGCAAGTTGTAATATATTGCAAGGGGTTCCCATTATTATGTCAAATGTTTAACAGCACGAAACTGCTGAGGTTATCGGTCCCCAAACTTGCAGAGCGCACTCACTCACACACACACACACACACACACACACAGATATATACACATTTATTGTTACGTTTCTTCTGAATACATTTATCATACACATTTGTAGTTTAGATTGGCCAAAACACTTAGTGTCCATAAATGACCTTGATACAGACCAGCTGCCCTAGGGTATATAGCTGGTCGTAAGTAGACCAAGTATGATTTGTGTTGTCTTTTACATTTTAATAGCGTTAAGCTTAAATAAATAATGATAGTAACAATTAGATAAGTTAATCGTGAAATTCATGGTGTTACATATTTAGTTATTTATACAATTTTAAATTTACTTCGATTACTATCTATGAATAATGGATATAATAAATTATAAGGAAAAGGAAGGGCAACTTAAAAATTATTATTATTAAGAAGGATAAATAAAAGATAGGAAAGGGTAGGTAAAGTAAAAGTTGTTCGGGAGAGTCTACCAAGGTGGAAGGCCTCGCAATGAACATCGAGCCCTGCCATCATGGAATCCCCTCCATAGGTTGTAGTCATTCATTTCATGTACATTAAGAGCTAAAGGGGGTTTTGACTCTAGGGTTTATAGTGCTTAATTGTTGAGGAATAAGTCATCTTCTGTGCTGGAGTTGTCATCTGTTTCGTTATCCATGTCGCTTGTACTTACACTGCTTGTCTCGTCCCATTTGTCTTGTGTTATGGTATTGGTGTTATGTACGATGTTACGTCTGACCGTTTTTGCGTATTCTTCCCGCTTTAGTGATGAGACCTCATTCGTCTGTTTATATAGCGTGTCCCAGCCATCGTTATCTCTTATCAGTACGTTTAAGTCTTGTGTGATGTTTAACATACAGCGTGTGTGTGTTCTGTATAACTGACAATGCAATACCGTGTGTTCTGGGGACCCAGTATCTCCACAGTTACAGTTTGGATTGTTGCTGAGTCCCATTCGTGTTAGGTGTGTTGGGTACGGGCCATGTCCTGTCAGAAAATGGATCATACCCCGGCTGGGATTGATATGACCCATACTCAGACGTTCCCTTACTTCTGGAAAGAATTCGTATAATCCACGTCCTTTTTCACTATTATTCCATTCCCTTTGCCAGGTGTCCACTCGCCTTTTGAAAAGTTGGCGTCGCTCGGTTATTGCTCTGCCCACTATTTCTTGGAATTTGTCAAGCTTCCCGGCCTTTAGCCAGAACACATGGCAACCCGCGCGCGCTTTTAGGTAGGTTTGAACCTCCGACGGGGTGCGTCTGCGTAGTCCGTAGCATAGCGCCTTAGGCCACGCGGCCATTCCCTGCGAACCATTGTTCTGTCCATGGCCTGTAGACGTCAGGAACGAAAATGCCCTCGCGAAGAGTGACGGCGTGTGTACGCCGCGGCGGCCGGCCCGCTAATTCTGTTAGCTGGCCGTGGCGCTAACGAAAGCTGTTGGCTGTGTGAGCAGTGTACTGACTAGCGCACGCCGCAGTGAAGGCTGCCTGCACACGCGGACCAGCAGACCCAGTCGGAGAACTCTACGGAAACACCGCAACCTGCCGCACACTCGCCGGATGCTGGTTCACGTTTGTCCAGTGTACCAGGGTAAATGTCAAAACATGTTTGCCTCCCCTCTTCTCTCCCCCCTCTCTCTTTTACTTGTCAATAGAATTATTATTTTTTTTCTTAAATGTGTTTACTATGTAATTCGTAAATTGTTCCAGACAACGCCTCCAATAGTATTTATCATCTTCTCTGTTGACGTAGAGGTAGTTCGTACAGCTATATTCCACATTTTGATTTATTTATAGTGTGTTGCTGAATTTCGCGACTACATAAAGTCTGTTTGTCTAATATTTATACTATATAAAGCAGTGTTTTTCAGTCTGTGGGGCATGACCCCCCGGGAGTCGCAGAGTCTTGCTCTGAAGAGTCTCCGTCAGAGGAGCAAGTACTTGCACCATGAAATAACCTGTGGACCACTAATACAAAAACGTATGCTTGAGTGAAATTTACTGTATTGAAATACAGGAGGAATTGACGCATGGTGCAGGGAATGGCAATTGAATCTCAATGTAGACAAGTGTAATGTGCTGCGAATACATGAAAAGAAAGATCCTGTATCATTTAGCTTCACTATAGCAGGTCAGCAACAGGAAGCAATTAATTCCATAAATTATCTGGGAGTAGGCATTATGAGTGATTTAAAATGGAACGACCATATAAAATCAATCGTCGGTAAAGCAGATGCCAGACTTAGATTCATTGGAAGAATCCTAAGGAAATGCAGTCCGAAAACAAAGGAAGTGGGTTGCAGTACACTTCTTCGCCCACATCTTGAATACTGCTCACCGGTGTGGGATCCGAAACAGGTGGGGTTGATAGAGGAAGAAGAGAAGATCCAACGGAGAGCAGCGCGCTTCGATACAGGATCATTTGGTAATCGAGAAAGCGTTACTGAGATGATGGAAGACTCTGCAGGAGAGACGCTCTGTCGCTCGGTACGGGCTTTTGTCGAAGTTTCGAGAACATACCTTTATGAAGGAGTCTAGCAGTATATTGCTTGCTCGTACGTATATCTCGCGAAGAGATCATGAAGATAAAATCAGAGAGATTAGAGCCCACACAGAGGCATACCGATAATCTTTCATTCCGCGAACAATACGTGACTGGAATAGGAGGGAAAACCGATAGTGGTACCCAAGGTACTCTCCGCCACACGCAGTCGGGTGGCTTGCGGAGTATGGATGTAGATGTAGATGCTCCGGTCCAAGCAAATATACGTACTTTTCTGTTGAAAATCATCTAAATATAGGATAACATTTTCAATTCCGAAAAAGGCACCGAAAAAATCGCCCAGGAATTCTAAAGAAATATGTAGCAAAAGAAAAGATTAAATTTGTTTCCTTTGAGACAATGTAGTTTTATTTTGGTTCGTGAATACGTGTGGGGTGGGAGTTCACCAGAATATTTTTATTTGGAAGGGGATCGCATATTCGAAAAGGTTAAAAAAACACTATCGTAAAGAATAAGAACGACAAGTGTAATCATGATATTAGATAGATACAGCCGCCTAATCTTTTCATAGTAGAAATTTGCGGAGACGCGCGAATGCCTCACACCGTTAGCGTCACGGTAAAAAAGTTGGGAGAAAATAAAGACAAGTAGAATGTGCTCCCATAGGTTTCTTCAGAATCAATCCATGCGAGTGTTTAAAAGCGCAAATTAAAAAACTTGATCCGCAGAGCGCTCTTAGGCCAAAAAGAACTGTGTACCTTAATTAGAACCGAAGATGTCATAAAACAAACTGATTGAAATATTTAAATCTTGGACAGATGAGTATGTCGTTTGAGTATAAATAAAGGAAGGCTAGACTTTAAGTGAATTATAATACTTGATGACAAATCTGTGGACCAATACTTTTCATTTACAACAAAAGTAAAGGAAATTGGCGGCATAGTACGGCATTGCCGACAGACTATAGTTCCCATAATTTTTTAATGTATAAAATTTAATATTTAAAGACGTTAACAGTACCAGTGAAAAAATTATTTCCTGAAATAGCAGATATTTGCGATGCCTGTTTCACTGAAATACCGTGCGTCCCTATGTATTTTAACCTTTACCTATCAGCTGAATTTACGTGTTGTGTTACTAACTTCTCCTGTCTACTGATGAAGGTTTCGTAAGTTTGATGTTTCCACTTATTGACTCTTTGCATTTCAAGACATGTATTTGGAATTGCAGGTATAGATCAGCGGTATGATTGATTGGTGACATGTGAAAATTTGTACATGTCTGGGATTCGAATCCGGATTTCCGCTTAACACGAGCAGTCGCGTTAAGCATTACGATATCCATGCACTCCTTCCGGATACTAAAATGTCATGTGTTATACACTTTCCACTGCCCGTGAATGCTGCTACATTCCATTGTGTAGTTCCCACTCAAGGTGGATGGTTGCTTTGAAATGGACTGATCAACAAGGGTCATCGGTCCCTTGTTGCACCACAAGGACATACATTTATTACAAATGTTACGTGCCTCGCTTTAGATTAAATACGATGTGCAGAGTTCGTATTTAACGATGCACGCATTTGTGTTAGTAAGATCGGAAAACCAGGTCATTGCACACCACATCATGTATTATTTACCCGCCTACTTAATGTTTCGTGTCGCCCTCTGACATTATCTTAGAAAGCACTCTGTGCGCGAAAGAAAACCACAAACTGTTTTACGAGCTGCTAAATCTTAAGTACTGTTTGCTCGTGGTCTGCTGAAACAAAATGGTAGCCCCACCGCACTACCTATAACACGTCCGTGAGTTTACGAATGACATTCTTGTAATTTTTTTCAAAATGGTATATATAAAAATAACTTTTTTTTGCTACAAAAAATATAGAATTTCATGGAGATGTTTGATCAAGAATTTGAAACGTTTATAGTAATAACTGTATATTATAGTCTCATACATGTAAGTCAGTGCTTGAACTATATTTTGAAAATCTACAGAAACGCTCGAACAACGAAGATAGGCAGTTCCAGCACCTCCTTGCGTAATACAGGTGAGTCATGAACATTTCTTTCAAAGAGTTTGTGTCATGTATGTCAGAAATTACTTGCGCGCCAACCAGTATTAAATTTAGTGCGGACGTCGGGCTGCCCGCTAAGCGGGCACCGCAGCTGCCATCGCCGGCGAGTCGCACTCCGCAAAGACGGTTGCACTGAGGACTGATCACCCTGTAGTTGATCACCCTGCAGTTATACAAAATAAAGAAATGTTATAAGCAGAGCTTCGATTGCACAGTGGTAGAGTGCCGGACCATTAATCCAAGGGTTGTGGGTTCGATCCCCACTAGGTGCATATGTCACTTTCCACTTCTTTCACCTCTGGCGCCGCGGTGGAGTAGCCGAGCGGTCTAAAGCACCTCGCTGCGGAGCGCGCGGTTGCTCGCCGTGGAGGTTCGAGTCCTCCCTGGGGTATGGGTGTGTGTGTTTGTCCATAGGTTAGTTTACCTAGGTTTAAGTAGTTTCTAAGCTACGGACTGATGACCACGCAGTTTGGTCCGATAGATTTACAGACATTTGTTCACTTCTGGCAGTATTGCTCATGTGAAAAATACCGAGTAGCACCGTGATTCCGAACCCACGTTAAACTGTAGGTCCCCCTATAACTGGCTGGGTAAGTCAGTTCGAATGTAGGCAACGACATACCACCTCCAAACAGGACCATGCCTAGTAAAGCACTGTGGTGTTCCAACCAGTCTTCGTATTGTTGACTGCTTACATTTTTTAATATAGAGACTGTGGTATATCAATAAATTTTTTAATTGTCCTCATTTAAAAAAAGAAAAAAAAGTACAAGTGTCACCCATGAAAACTAGAAGTCTCACATCGAATTAAAGTTGAAATTTCATACTGAAAAAAAAGAAAAAAAGAAAAAAAACGTTTCGCTGAAACAGTGCCGCCAGCTATCTTACAATATTGCGCAGTATATGACCACGTAACAGAAAGATGCTGTCGCGGCCAGCTGAGCGCCACACAGAGAAGTTTGGTTGCGGCAGCAGCACAGAGCAGAAGTTTGAGCGGCCTGGGCGTGCCGGCGACCGCGCCGTGGGCGCCGCACCGGTCGTCCCCATTGTGGCGGCATTCTACAGGCATTCCTGCGTGGGACGCCCAGCCAGCACCAGCCAGTATCATCAAGCAACGCCTGCCGCCGCGCCGGTCCAACACCGAGGAGTAGGGCTGGCGGTTACCGCTCAGACTACCCGTTTTCAGTTATGCCAATTTTACCAATTTCTTTCATCTCCGGTTTCTCAACCAACCGGTTTTTTATTTTTATTACTATTATTTCCAGTAACAACTGTAGAAATAAAAAGCTGAAAATACTACTCCAGTATTTTCTAAGTATTGTCCCACTACAAGGACCAACTACAAAACTGCTTCCCTGGTGCCTATACCTTCCCAATAACTAAATTGTTCTTTGCGTACTAGATGCACAGTATTAATCAGTCTTTTGTATATTATTCTAATTAGAAAATTTGCTGCATTATTGAATATAACAACAGCTTCCCCGCTCCTCTGTACTTGAAATACACTACTGGCCTTTACAATTGCTACACCAAGAAGAACTGCAGATGATAAACAGGTATTCATTGGACAAATATATTGTTCTAGAACTAACATGAGAATACATTTTCACGCAATTTGGGTGCATAAATCCTGAGAAATCAGTACCCAGAACAGCCACCTCTGGCTATAATAACGGCATTCATACAATGGCATTCATACGCCTGGGCATTGACTCAAATAGAGCTTGGGTGGCGTGTACAGGTACATATGCCCATGCAGCTTCAACACGGTACCACACTTCATCAAGAGTAGTGACTGGCGTATTGTGACGAGACAGTTGCTCATTGACCAGGCGTTTTCAATTGGTGAGAGATCTGGAGAATGTGCTGGGCAGGGCAGCAGTCGAACACTTTCCCTATCCAGAAAGGCCCGTACAGGAGCTGCAACATGAGGTCCTGCATTATCCTGCTGAAATGTAGAGTTTCGCAGGGATCGAATGAAGGATACTCCCTATGCCATCACGCCGGGTGATAAGCCAGTATGGTGATGACGAATACACGCTTCCAATGTGCGTCCACTGCGGTGACGCCAAACACGGATGCGACCATCATGATGCTGTAAACAGAACCTGGATTCATCCGAAAAAATACGTTTTGCCATTCGTGCACCCAGGTTCGTCGTTGCGTACACCATCGTAGGCGCTCCTGCCTGTGATGCGGCGTCAAGGGTAACCGCAGCCATGGTCTTCGAGCTGACAGTCCATGCTGCTGCAAACATCTTCGAACTGTTCGTGCAGATGGTTGTTGTCTTGCAGACGTCCCCATCTGTTGACTCAGGGATCGAGACGTGGCTGCACGATCCGTTACAGTCATGCAGATAAGATGCCTGTCATCTACAATGCTAGAGATACGAGGCCGTTGGGATCCAGCAAGGCGCGGCGTTTCGTATTGCTCTCCTGGACCCACCGATTCCATATTCTGCTAACAGTCATTGGATCGCGACCAACGCCTCGGCATCAACGGTGAGACAAATCAGTCTATTCATGGTGTCAGAGTAGATCGAAAACAGTCATCCTATTAAAAAATTGTAAAACATGTTTTGCGAACGTGTGTCTTATTTTCATTCTGAAAAACTGGGACTGGAGATATGGAGTATTAAATTGAGCTGTGCGAGGTCCAATTTTTGGAAAAGATACATATTTGTTCGTAATGAAGATACGTAAGAAAAATTTGCTTTTTGAGGAAAAACTTAATTATATGACAAACACCTGCTATGTAAATGAAGGGCGAGAACATTTATTTAAAGAGAGTCTAATTTGGGTAAAAATTTGTATTGGTTTGAAGTTTAATTTTTGGAAAGGATTTCTTCTAATCTGGTACTAAATTAAGGGCATTGCGAAAAGGAAAGCAAATGATTTGTATCAGATAATGCTTTCTGAAATAAAAAAATTAAAAATAAATACAGAGAAATTAAAAAAAATGTAAACTGTTTAATGAGATGAATAAATATTTTGCGAGCTTTTCAGTAATGCTGTAATTCGTTTACTGCAAATGAGGAATGTTTCTCTAATCTATTTTATTTCTTACTTTTACAGAGATCAGTGCACACTTAACGGACTTTTTTTTCCGATTTGAAACGATGCATTCTATTTTCATTGGTAACTTTGCCTACGGGGACCTCTGTCGACGAAATTTGACTGTAGCATCTTGAGAAGAGGAGCGCACACTTCTCCAGTACTGTTTGTTTAAGGAAATTTTTCTACCGCGGCGCTTCTTGCGAGAGATACGGCCGCCGCTTGCCGACAAGAAGCGATATATAGCGGAGGATCTGGTGCGCAGCATATTCGAGTGGCGCTGGCCTGCAGAAATGCGGAGCACATGGGACCGCGCCGTGATTTAATTTGCGGCCAGAAAACTGCGCTCCGGCTGCGACGGGCGGCCCGCGGCTGACTGGCTGGCTCTGCCGACGAAACCAGATTGATTCGCGAGCTCTTCCTCCTGCATATTGGATAAGACAGCGACCCCACGGCGAGCGAACAGCCCGCTACCTGCTGCAAGCACCGGGCCCCACGCACGCGACGCGACAGCGCTGCGCGTGTTCCCCGCAGAACCTGCACGCTGCCGTGCATCCGAAAACCGGGGTCACACTCTCCGTTGGGACGGTATCTCTCTTGCTTGCTTTAGAGGGGTGTATGTCCCTTGTGCACCCTAAATTTGGGGTTCATTTGATTGTCTGGTTAGAAAAAGTAGTGAAGTGTTGCAGTTTTTTTTTTTTTTTCAATTATGCTGATGGCACGTGCATTGTGCATTCGAACCTTGAAACGGATGTAACAAAATAATTAACTTGAAAAAATATATATACAGGGTGTTACGAAAAGGTATGGCCAAACTTACAGGAAACATTCCTCACACACAAAGAAAATATGTTATGTGGACATGTGTCCGGAAACGCTTAATTTCCAATTGTTTCGTTAGTATGTACTGTACTTCGCCGCGGTGGAGTAGCCGAGCAATCTATAGCGTCTCGCTGCGGCGCGCGCGGTTGCTCGCCGTGGAGGTTCGAGTCCTCCCCGGGACATGGGTGTGTGTGTTTGTCCGTAGGTTAGTTTATCTAGGTTTAAGTAGTTTGTAAGCTACCGACTGATGACCAAGCAGTTTGGTCCGATAGATTTACAAACATTTGAACATCTTTGTACTGTACTTCCTCGATTCACCGCAAGTTGGCCCAATTGAAGGAAGACAGATGTCCACATAATATATTTTCTTTCTTTGTGTTTGAGGAAGGTTTCGTGAAAGTTTGGCCGTACCTTTTTTTAACATCCTGTATATAACTTACGTTGTATATTTGTTTCTTTTAGAATAGCCGGCCACAGTGGCCGAACGGTCTTCGGCGCGCCAGTAACAGTCTGCACGGCTGCTACGGTCGGGTGTTCGAATCCCCCCCCCCCCCTCGGGTGTGGATGTTTGTGTCGTCTTTAGTATAAGGTATTTCATAAGCAGTTTGTAAGTTTAGAGACTGATGACCCCCTCAGTGAAGTCCCTTAAGCTTAATAATCATTAGAACATTTCTTTTAGAATAAAATATAAAGCACTTCAAATAATGTGTTCACTGACGGCAAAAATAACCAACTGACCTTGGAGAATAAGAAGGAGAAGATACCCGGGCTATGAGTGACCCAGCCACGGTTCCAGGTATGCCCAAATATCAGCGGTTCTAGTGTCAACGGAATCGTGTTTAACCAACGCCACCTAGATACAAGGCATGTGCGCTGCCTACCAAGAGTAGTCATAACTCGAGCAAACTATTTGTCTTACGTAGTGATATGATGAGTTTGGGAATACATTCACGTTACATAGTCAGTTTCAGAACGTTCTTAATGTCATTTATGTGATTCTTCGCGCAGATTTTTTCTGGTATGAGACAGAATGCTTAATATGAATCGTCCGATTCCAATATCGGTAAGATATGTTACTAATAGTTCATAAATATCTTATACCAACACTAATTTCTCTTTGAATCGCATAAATAACATTAAGACCATTCTGAAACACACTGTGCAATGTTGCACGTATTAGTAGACTCAGTGAAACGCTACGTAACAGAAATAGTTGCTAACGAAGATACGAGCTTATGGAATATGTTCACAGATTTGTGACTGGCTGGAAGACTTCCTAAGTAATAGAACGCAGTACGTTGTTCTCGACGGCGAGTGTTCATCAGAGACGAGTGTATCGTCAGGCGTGCCCCAGGGGAGTGTGATAGGACCCCTATTATTTTTTATCTATATAAATGATCTGATGGACAGAGTAAGTTGTAATTTGCGGCTGTTTGCTGATGATGCTATGGTGTATGAGAGGGTGTCGTCTGTAACTGACTGTAATAGCATACAGGTTGACTTAGACAAAATTTCTAGTTGGTGCGAAGTTTGGCAGCTAGCTCTCAATGTGGAAAAATGTAAGGTGATGCGCATGAGTAGAAAAAACAGTCCTATAATGTTCGAATACAGCATTAGTAGTGAGCTTCTTGATGGTGTCGCGTCGTTCAAATATCTAGGCGTAACATTGCAGAGCGATATGAAATGGAACGAGCATCTAAGGACAGTTGTGAGTAAGGCGGACAGCCGACTTCGGTTTATTGGGGGAATTTTGGGAAGATGTACTTCACCTGTAAAGGAGACCGCGTATAAAACATTTGTACGACCACGTCTTGAGTATTGCTGAAGTGTTTGGGACCCGCAGCAGATCAGTTTAAAGGAAGACATAGAGGCGGTTCACTGGCGAGCAGCTAGATTTGTTACCGGTAGGTTCGACCAATACGCGAGTGTCACGGAAATGCTCCGGCAACTCAATTAGAGATCGCTGGAAGAAAGACGACGTTCTTTTCGTGAATTTCTGTTAAGTAAATTTAGAGGTCCGGAATTTGGAGCTGAGTGTAGTACGATCTTGCTGCCGCCTACTTACATTTCGCGTAAAGATCACAAAGACAAGATAAGAGAAATTAGGTTTCGTACGGAGGCATATAGGCATTCTTTTTTTCCTCGTTCCATTTGGGAGTGGAATGGGAATGGAAATGCCTAGTAGTGGTACAGTGTACCCTCCGCCACGCACCTTACGGTGAATTGCGGAGTATGTATGTAGATGTAGTTTGCTTGGACTATGACTACTGTTGGTAGGCAGCGCACAGGCCTTGTATCTAGGTGGCGTTGGCTTAACCCGTGCACGGCAGGGCGACATACGCGACAGTCGGCAGGGTTGCAGACGGACCGCGAGCCTCGGCTTTGGATTACTGGACTGGCCAGGCCAGGCCACACCGTGTGCCGGCGGCTAATTAATTGGCCGGCCAGGAGTCGCTCGCCGCCCCCGCGGTCCGCTGCCCGCGCCGCGCGGTCACCGCTGCGCCCGCTCCGCTAATGTGGCTGGCGCGGTCTCACTGTTCGGCCCGCGGGCGGGCTCAGCCGCCAAGCAGGTAACGAACCTGGACCAGCCGCCACGTGCGCGTGTTCGGCCGCCTCTGGCCATCCTACCGAAAGGATTAGTTTAATTAAGGGCAGTCTTCCGGGCCAGGCTCTATACCAACTAGATTCCTCTCAAAAAGGTAAAGCAGTCAACAATCCGAAGATTGGTTTGAACACCACAGTGCTTTACTAGGCATGGTCCTGTTTGGAGGTGGTATGCCGTTGCCTTCCTCCGACCTTCGAACTGACTTACCCAGCCAGTTATAGGGGGACCTACAGTTTAACGTGGGTTCCGAACCACGGTGCTACTCGGTATTTTTCACATGAACAATACTGCCAGAGGTGAAAGAAGTGGAAAGTGACAGATAAAAATCCTCTCAGACTATTTGAATTGAAAGGTACTCTCTGTTGCAAATTATTATATTTATTTCTCTTTAACGCGTTTCGCGCTTTTGGCGCATCATCAAAACACTGTGTTGTTGTTGTTGTGGTCTTCATCAGTCCGCAGACTCGTTTGATGCAGCTCTCCACGCTACCCTGTCCTGTGCAAGTCTCTTCAGCTGAGAATACTTTCGGCAACCTACATCCTTTTGAATCTGCTTACAATATTCGTCCCTCGGTCACCCTCTAGGATTTTTACCCCACTCCTGTGTTACCACAAACTGATTTTGTATTTATGACCCTGTACTCACCTGACCAGATATCCTGTTCATCCTGCCACCGAACTTCATTAACCCTACCATATCTAACTTTAACCTATCTATTTCTCTTTTCAAATTTTCTAGCTTACCTACGCGATTAAGGGTTATAACATTCCACGCTCCGACCCGTAGAATGCCAGTATTGTCTTTCCTGATGACCACATCCTCCTGAGAAGTCCCCGCCCGGAGATCCGAATTTGGGACTATTTTACCTCCGGAATATTTTACCCTAGAGGATGCCATGTTCATACAGTAGAGCTGCATGTCCTCGGGAAAAATAACGGCTGTAGTTTCCCCTTTCAGCCGTTCGCAGTAACTGTGTGGCAAAGCCACATTAGCTGGTGTTACAAGGCCAGCTCAGTCAATCATCCAGACTGTTCCACTGTAACTACTGAAATGGCTGCTGCCCCTCTTCAAGAACCATACGTGTGTCTGGCCTCTCCACAGATACCCCTCTCCACTGTGGTTGCACCTATGGTACGGCTATCTGCATCGTTGAGGCACGCAACTCACCCCACCTCCGCAATGTGTGTGGTTCATGGGGGTGGCAAAACACTGTAACAGAACGGGGAAAATATACAAATATGTCAGTTTCATACCGCGGACCTATCCACTACAATATCAGGAAACAATGAATTGGGGGCGTGAACATACATCAGAAACAGCTCGATGGCTTTAGTTGATGTAAAAGCACACGATGCTCAACATTTTGGACTGGATAAAATAAGAGGATTTAATGAAAAGCATCATCAAGTGTTATAAGAGGAGGGACAAAAAGTTCCTAAACTGGAAGTCAAAGAATTAAAAAAAAAAAAAAAAAAAAAAAAAACAATCGTGAATGGACAGTGGTAAGCAGAGCCAGTGTGGAGATGTATAACTTACCACATCAGCAGCGTTGTGGTGGATAGGTCCGTCAGGTGGCGTGAGAAAACCGCAATATAGCAAACGCCGCAAGGCAGCGCTGATAAACGCTGGCTTCCGTAACTAAGATTTGGGCGGTTAAATTTGAATGATAATATCGATCAACATGGTTGCAAATTATTAAGGGATGGAAGAAATAACAATGGATAGTAGAGATGAAGTATAAAATATTTGTAAATTAGAATGGATGACAATATTTATAATTTATGTTAGTTAAGTAGTATGCTGATGCGATAGCTCCATACTTCGCTATCATACACAACCGATCACTCAGCGAAAGTATCCAAGACATTGACGTAGATTTTGCAGTAGGATTTTGGAACATATACTTTGTTCGAACATTATGAACTACCTCGAAGAGAACGACCTATTAACCAATATTCAACACGGATTCAGAAAGAATCTATCTGGCGAAAGACAGCTTGCCCTTTATTCACATGCCACCGACAAGGGATCTCAAATCGATTCAATATTTTTGGATTTCCGGAAGGCTTTTGACACTGTACCACACAAGCGGCTTCCAACGAAATTGCGTGCTTATGGAATATCGCCACTATTGTGCGATTGGATTCGCGATTACCTATCAGAAAAGGCACAGTTCGTAGTAACTGACGGTAAGTCATCGAATAAAACAGAAGTGATATCTGGCGTTCGACAGGATAGCGTTATAGGCCCCTACTTTTCCTTTTTTTTATAAACGATCTAGGGGACAATCTGAATAGCTCTCTTCAACTGTTCGCAGATGATGCTGTCGTTTATCGGTCAGTGAAGTCAACGAATTAAACAAAATTTCTAAATGGTACGAAAATTGGCAATTAACACTAAATAATATAAAGTGTGAAGTAATACACATAACCACTAAAAGAAATTCGCTGAACTTCAATTACGCGATAAATCAGTGAAACCTTAAAGTCGTAAATTCTACCAAATACCTAGGAGTTACAATTACGAACAACTTGGCCTGGAGAAAACACATAGAAAATATTGTGGGGAAGGCGAACCAAAGGTTACGTGTCATTGGTAGAATGCTTAGAAGATGCATCAGCTCCACCAAAGAGACCGCCTAATCACACTTGTGCGTCCTCTCCTGGAGTACTGTTGCCCAGTGTGGGACCCTCACCTGGTGAGACTGACATTGAGAAGGTTCAGAGAAGGGCAGCTCGTTTTGTTATATCATGTTACCAGGGGGAAAGTGTCACAGAAATGTTGCACGATTTGAGGTGGAAATCATTAAAAGAAAGACGTTATTCGTTGCGGCGAGATCTATTTGCGAAATTTCAATCACCGACATGCTAGCACCTACCTACATAGGGAGACATAACCATCCCAATAAAATAAATCAGATCTAAAACGGAACGGTTTAGGTGTTCTTTCTTCCCGCGCGCTCTTAGAGAGTGGAACGGTAGAGAAAAGTTATGAAAGTGGTTAATGAACCCTCTGCCAGGCACTTCAATGTGGCTTGCAGATTATCTATGTAGATGTTAAATGGGCTATATATATGCCCCGTTTTCTCAGGAACTGTTTAAATATAAATGTGGTGTTTTTATCACATGTTCTCGTATGTTTTGTAACTATATTGCTCTAAAATCACTTTAAAATAACAGCTGAAAAAAAGATTGATTTTTTCTCTAAACACGTAATTTTTGTGTATAAATTTTCACAATTTTAATTTCTTGAATTTTAACTGTTACTACTAAAATAGAGCTACAACATGATTCTACTATCTATGGTATGTGATAAATAAATCATTGATGTAGAGTCAGAAGTTTCTTATAGAAAGGAGCAGATATACTGAAATATGTCATATTGTGAAAAATGCGTTTAAAGAAAGGAAAAAAAAAACTGTAATATACAGCCAACTGATCCTGGATGGTACTCCTTATCTCCTTCATCTTCCTCACCCAGTGCTGCCCTCTTTTTCTTGGAGCTAGTTTCTTTTGAGGTATTGTTTGTTGCAATCTCATCCTTCGTGATTCGCAGTTGGTTCATCACACGTTCAGTGATATTGTAACCTTTATGAATGCCTAGATATTGCAGAAGCTTTAGCCTTCCAGAATAGCCATCGCTGGAAGTAACAGCATCACTTTTGGTTTCGTCATGACGAAAACTATAACAGGAAACACAGAAACTAAAACACGGCTAGTGGATAACCTTCCCCTGTCTCTGACAATCTCCTCCTCCGACAAATTGGGCCCATGATTGATTTCAGTGCAATACGTTGGAATTAAACTTTTTTACAAAATTGTATTGCTTTCCACATTCCTTTATTATTTTTGTTGTATTTTTGTTAGGTGCTGTCTAATTTCTGAATTAATATTTTGAATAAAATACGGTTGACGTAGGTGTTATAGAAGATATTTTCATACTGAATTCTGGACGTGTTTTATTTCGTCCATAAATCCCCATTTGTAAACGTTCTTATACTGGGGAAAAGTCACTGCAAAAGAATCGTATAAAAGTGATTTTCTGTTAAGGAATTGTTAAGTCTTACCGCAGTGTTTATCCTAGAATTCTATAGGCTAGATGCACCGCCAATTGCTATTGCTGAAGAGCCGATTGTAGAGATACAAAATATTTAAATTCAGACCTGACTGTGACGGCAAATCTCATAATAGCGGGGATTGGAAGGTAATGGGATAGCGAGAAGCGGCTACTCTGTAATACAAATCACACACTTGTTAACTCCTTGTAAATTTCACTGTCGAGCTACGTTTCATTACGTGACAATAGTATTACACGATGCAGGGAGGGGATTGCTAATACGAACGGTAACGAAGACTGTATGTGTGTGGGAGTACGGCCGTTACGTTCCGCTTGCGGGATCATATTGGCTGCCCCGCACACAGATTTATTAGACAATTTCGGACCCCTCATGCGGCACACGTCTCCCCCAGCCGACAGTAATAATTCCCCGTACACAACAGCCCCTCTATTTCCGTAAGCCGCGCGGCCGTCCGCCTGTTTTGAATGGGACGGCGATTTACACCGGGTTTAATCATATCATAAATCCCCGGGCTGCCGGCTATACCGCCGACGGGAGCGGTGCGGTCGCGTGGCCGACGTCTCTATACCTGCCGACCATCCGTTTTTGCCCCCTCACTGCGCCCTTTCCGTCTCTAGAATATTTGGTAACTCGTGCATAATTTAAAACCTTTTAACACGCGCTTTATTATGTTAATGAGTTTTAAATTATTTGCGTTTCTAAATGCGCGGGATGGTGGAGGGGGAGGACATCCGATGGGTCGGATTTAACTTGTGTGGAACTAGTTATCGAGTTTGCTAATGAAGAGGACGGCGGCGGGCAGAAGCGACTGGGAACTGTTTTTCTCGCAGACGCCGCCGCCGCCGCCGCTGCCGCCTCCGCCGCGGTGGGTGGAACACGAGTTTTGTTGTTGAGAACTCTGCGCGCTCTGGTGGAAGGGTAGGAGGGGAGGGGAGGGGAGGGGAGGGGAGGGGAGTAGGGGAAGGGTTGGGCCGAGCTGCCTGCCCACCCATCCCGAAATTAGCGCGGCGCCGCGCAACTTCGCAGGCGGCTATTGGTGGGCAGTTGGGCGTGTCCGTTTGACGACAATGTGGCTTTCAATTTGGCGCGGGCGGAAAGGCGGCTGAGCGCGTGACCTTTCAGCCGATTGCGGAGGGCAGCGGCGTCTGTCGCGCACGCTGAATGCGCGCCGTAATTGGCCGGCGGCCAGGGCCAGCGGCTCAGCACGCGGCAGTAACGCGCCGACACCGCCGCTGCTGAGTAGCCGAGCGTACATCCCGACGTCAGCGTCCAGTCTCCAGAGCCGAGCATGGCAAGGATGGGGCCCCTCCACGCCCACACCAACGTGGTGACCATCACAAAAGGTTACCCGGCGTCCACACATTGGTACCAACGCTGGCGCCAACATTGCCCAATATTTCTGAGATAGCGTCCACACATTGGAGCCAATATTCAGTTGAATTCGTCGAGAGCCAACGAAAACATATCTGACGCACAAATCGCGGCCATTGCGGTAACGCTTTTGAGTGTGAATAATTACATTTTGTCATTGTAAACCAAAATGGGAAACATACGTAAAAGATGATGGGGTGTTGTGTCACTTCCTACCGAACATTAATTATGGTACGAAATCATTAATTTTTAAAATATGCTACAAGTAAACGATACACATTATTAAAACTTAGACCTGCTACTTTAAATGATTGAAAATAAAATAAAAAAGAAATATGTGTTTAGGAGGGATGCTATTCTTTTGGTATTACGCTTCGATTTCTTGCTAAAGGAGACAATATTAGAAGCCTACACTTCCCTTTTTAAATAACCATGTAATTGGTATCACTAGTAGTGCTTGAAGTTTGCAAAACGATATTTAAAACTTGACAGGAAATATTAAGTACTATACTGTTAACTTTAAAAATTAAATTCAGTTACGGAGTGTGTCGAAAGCCTAGAAAGTTTTTAATTTCACAGTTCGGGCCTAAGTTTTACTGTGGCATTTCATTTTTTGAGGATACACTTGTAATATTTACAAAAAGATTTCGAAACTTTAAAACGGCGACGAAGAACGAACAAAGAAAGAAACAGTTTCGAGATGAGCAGACGACAAAGACAGAATGAAACGTTGGCACCAATGTGTGGACGACATACCCATATCGGCCCAACGTCCTTTGATGTTTGGTCGAAATACCGACAAGCAACGGAGCCGTACCAACGTTGGCGCCAACGTTGGTTCCAACGCTATTTCACCGATCCACACATTGGACGAACACTGTTGGCGCCAACGTTGGGTCCAATGTGTGAATCCGGCCTTACGTTTCATTGGCAGAACGATTCGATGATGCAACAGTTCCAACAAAGAGACTGCTACATCACACTTGTGCGACCTCTCCTGGAGTACTGTTGCCCAGTGTGGGACCCTCACCAGGTGGGACTGACGGAAGACATTGAGAAGGTTCAGAGAAGGGCAGCCCGTTTTGTTTTATCACGTTACAGGGGGGAAAGGGACACGGAAATGTTGCACGATTTGAGGTGGAAATCATGAAAAGCAAGACGTTATTCATTGCGGCGAGATCTATTTGCGAAATTTCAATCACCGACTTTTACTTCTGAATGTGAAAATATTTTGCTAGCATCCACCTCCACAGGAAGACATGACCATCAAGTCTCCAGAGCCGTGCATGGCAAGGATGGGGCCTCTCCACGCCCACACCAACGTGGTGACCATCACAAAAGTTCTACTGTCACCTCCGTATTTAGGTTAGTTTGCTAAGGTGGATCACGGGATGTGGGAACCGCGATGTTATTCATACGTGTGGGCACGATCACCCATTAATACGGTGCATCTGGAGATAGAATTGGTCGAAAAGTAAAGGTATGTAAGGGCAGAGGAAAAAAAGTGCTAAGGCAAGAGCCAAGGGGGAAAAAAAAACCTCTGCGACAGTGGGTTAGGTATGAAGGGCAGTAGCGGTATGCTATCTGCGACAGATCATGCAAGGTTAGGTAATGTTAGTGATGGGTATTTTCTCAGTACCGTTAACTTTGCTTGGTTCGTCATAAAGAATCAGTCCGTTTGATGCGAGGTTCTGCTGCAGCTGGGCTCCTGTGAAGTCTCCTGGGTTGGTAGAGCCGTGCATACGAAACGTCAGCCTTAAGGGGCAGACTCCACACCTGTTTGGCAGCCAAATAGCATTTGCCAATGATTGGTAAAGGAAGGGAAGGAAGAAGGATAGGAAAGAAAGGATTGACAGTGGCCGCATATGGGCATTGATATTAAGCAATGGCGACAAGTGAAAACGTGAGCCGGACCGGGAATCGAACACGGGTCTCCCGCTTCGAGCCAGCGGTCGCCTTAACCACTTGGCCACCCGTGCTCGTCTCCCGTGCGGCCAACTGTTCTTTCGGACGTCCGAAAGAACAGACACCACACCAATACAATCAGTATTAAACGCGACGACGGCGTTAGCTTCAGTTATTTCACCACAGATGCGTTCATACGTCCGACCTCGCACGGGAACGCGTAATGGCGAGTGTAAGAGGGCATGGTCGATAGGCGCGCTACAAACATAGCGTGAGTCTTGTGAGAATTTGAGACGGACGGGAGGCGAGCACGGGTAGCGAAGTGGTTTAGGCGACCGCTTGCACGAAGCGGGAGACCCGGGTTCGATTCCCGATCAGCCTCACATTTTTACTTGTCGCCATTGCTCAATATCAGTGCCCAAATGCGGCCACTGTCAATCCTTTCTTTCCTATCCTTCTCCCTTCCCTTCCTTTACCAATCATTGGCAAATGCTATTTGGCTGCGAAGCAGGTGTGGTGTCTGTTCTTTCGAACGTCCGAAAGAACAGACACCACACCGATACAATAAAGATTATATATCATACACTCCTGGCCATTAAAATTGCTACATCACAAAGATGACGCGCTAGAGACACGAAATTTAACCGAAAGGAAGAAGATGCTGTGATGTGCAAATGATTAGCTTTTCAGAGCATTCACACAAGCTTGGCGCCAGTGGCGACACCTACGACGTGCTGACATGAGGAAAGTTTCCAACATATTTCTCATACACAAACAGCAGTTGACCGGCATTGCCTGGTGAAACGTTGTGATGCGTCGTGTAAGGAGAAGAAATGCCTACCATCAAGTTTCCGTCTTTGATAAAGGTCGGATTGTAGCCTATCGCGATTGCGGTTTATCGTATCGTGACATTGATGCTCGCGTTGGTCGCGATCCTCTGACTGTTAGCAGAATATGGAATCGGTGGGCTCAGGAGGGCAATACGGAACGGATCCCAACGGTCTTGTATCGCTAGAAGTTGAGATGACAGGCATCTTATCCGCATGGCTGTAACGGATCGTGCAGCCACGTCTCAATCCCTGAGTCAACAGATGGGGACGTCTGCAAGACAACAACCATCTGCAGAAATTTTCGACGACGTTTGCAGCAGCATGGACTATCACCTCGCAGACCATAGCTGCGGTTACCCTTGACGCTGCATCACAGACAGGAGCGCCTGCGATGGTCGACGCAACAACGAACCTGGGTGCAAAAATGATAAACCTAATTTTTTTTTATCAATCCAAGTTCTGTTTACAGCATCATGATGGTCGCATCCGTGTTTGGCAACATCGCGGTGAACGCACATTGGAAGCGCGTGATGGTATGGGGTGCCATTGATTACACGTCTCGGCCACCTCTTGTTTGCATCGACGGCACGTTGAACAGTGACCGTTACTTTTCATATGTGTTACGACCCGTGGCTCTATCCTTCATTCGATCCCTGCGAAACCCTACATTTCGGCAAGATAATGCACGACCGCATGTTGCAGGTCCTGTACGGGCCTTTCATCCTTGTGGATGAAATTATCAAAATGTTCAAATGTTTGTAGAGTTTATGGGACTTCACTACGGGGTCCTCAGTCCCTAAACTTACAAACTACTTATGAACTAGCTTATCCTAAGGACGGCACAAATATCCATGCCCGAGGGGGGATTCGAACCCCCGACCGTAGTGGCCGGGCAGACCGTGATTGGAGAGCCTCAGTCCCCTCGGCCACCGCGGCCGGCGATGAAATTATCGGTCCCTCGTACACTGACAGGTGAGTTATATCGCGCTTTTATAGCCGACAGTTTGGGTGGTCTCCTTGAACATGTGTGTCTACACATGTCCATATGTGGATGCAGCACGATGGTCACCCAGCCCATTCTGCGCATTATGTTGTGGAAGAACTAAACAACAGGTTTGCAGGAAGATGGTTGGGGCGCCATGGTCCTCATTCATGGCCCGCAAGGTCGCCCGATTTAACCCCAGTAGATTTCTTTTTGTGGGAATATCTAAAGGATCGTGTTTATGTCACTGAGCCCACATCCCCAGATCTAAAACGGCGCATCGATTACGCATGTCGCTTCGTCACACCGGCGATGTTACATCTCGTCCGCAGATCCTTTCGACGGTGCATTGCATTATGCATTGAGGATCATTGACACACATTTGAACATCTCATGTAAATCAACTTCCCACCGCCATAACTTCCATCACCCACCACACAGCCATGTATTATGTACAGCGTGTGGTATCTGCCCCTGAAACTTTGAAGGGTTGTAGCTCCCAAACTAACAGTGATAGGAATGTAGTTTTAATTGATTTGGACGCAGCTGGTTTCAACGATTCCAATGCACGATAAAAGAACTATTGTTCCATTTAAAAAATTATATCTTTGTGCTGTAACTCTGTGGAAAATGATACAATAAACTATGTTCAAAGCTCCGCAGAAAGCGTAACATTTCTTGTGTTGACCTACCGCATTAAAATTTCCCGTCACTTATTATTTTATAAGTTACAGAGGCAACCATAGTGAAACACCCTGTATATATAAAACCTACATCAGTTGATAATGTTGAAATATTTATGTGCATTCCTTCAAGATCTAATAATGTCGTTAATTTTTTTATGTAGAAGGCTGTAGATTCCTGTGTTATAAAGGTTAAATTACGAGATTATATTGGTAGCACTTTCGAAATCAGTATCGTATCGTTTCATAGTATAAACACACGTAATTCTGTCAAAGTTCTAACGTTTTTCCGACGATAATTGACAAATCTGCATCTGCCTCTACAGCAACATGGATACTCTGCAAGACACATTGAAGTGCAGGATTCATGATACTTTGTCTACAGTTCCATTCTCTAATTGTTCGTGGAAAAAAAGGAACTCCTAAAATTTTCCGTTTTCGATCCGATTATTCTTATTTTATTCTTATTTTATTTTGATGATTGTGTCTTCCTAAGTAGGTGGGTCATAACAAAACACGTTCGCATTCGGAAGGGAAAGTTGGCCAAAGAAATTTCGCAAATAGATTTCGCCTCAACAAATAACGCCTTTCGTTTAATGATATCCACCCCAATTCGTGCAACATTTCTGTGACACTCCCTCCCCTATATCTGCGATAGTACAAAACGAGCTGCCCTTCTCTGAACTTTGTCGAAATCGTCAGTCAGTCCCACCTGGCGTGGATACCTCAATGCGCAGCAATACTCCCAAAGTAGGACGCACAAGTGTAGTGTGGTTAGTATCCCTAGTACAACTGTTGCATCTTCTAACAAGGAGGCCACATGGGTATCGCATTTTAGAATTCCTCTATGTTTTCGGTACATGAAATTCAGAACTTAAAGAACAATGAGAGAAAGCCATTCGACGGAACTCTAAAAAATGTTCGAGAAAATAGACTTTGAAATTTTGAAAGTACACATAAGTATCAATAACAAAACATTTACAGCATCTGTCGGTGTAGCGCAGGTCGCAGCCTTCTGGCCTTGCAACCGCAGGGTTCATGGTTCGAATCTTGTCGTGACAATTTTTTCATCTTTTTTCGTTGTGTTCGAATACTTAACCAGTTTTAATATCTAATGGTAATTTTTACGAAATATGCACGCTTTTTTATTAGTAATTTTCTATACTTCATAAAAGGTAGTGTACTGAATCATGATGTTTTCAATTAAAAAATAAAATAAAATAAAACGTAAGTTACGTTAAGTTAAATTCTTTTATAGTGTCGACTCCACTGTTAGTTCACCACGGCAGTCTTTGATTTCTCAGTTTGTGAAGAGCTACGAAGCTATTTTCTGGAATGTCATCTTCATGCCTTTCGAAGCAGCTAACTTACTCAACCATCGTTTTAGGGGACGAAAAGGTATTCAGATCGACTACATGCACATAAGCAAAAACTGACACAACACGTGCAATTAGATATCCCAAAATGTTTTATATAATTTAATTTTTAAAATGAAAAAAAAAGTCACATTGGGTTTCGAACCACCGACTCTATGGTTATGATGCTAGAACGCTGACACTTGCGCTACACCGACAGATGCCGTAACTCATTTAGTTATTGCTTACGTTTACTTACAAAATTTCAAAGTCGAGTTTCTTGATAGTTATATATAAAATCAAAAGTCATTTACCCATTTGGTCTCCTTGTTGCTGGCAACACTGCTGTGGAGACACTATGCAGTGTAATCTACTATTTTCGCTGATACGATACGTTGTTGACACGCCTACCTTACGTCACCAGCCTACGAAAAAATCGAGGGAAAGACACTTATTTGTGAGAGAGCGGTCTAACGTAAGTGTCTCTGTTTTCGAAACAGAAACAACGGAGTTGGATCAAGTTTTAAATGCCTGGGCATGCGAAAAATTGTATCACGGTGGGTTCCGCATGAACTGACGGAAATACAGAAAATGGATGCGCTACGAAGTTGCACAAATGCTCTTGGAATGCTATGAGCGCCAGAGAAAGGCTTTCTTAAGCCGTATCGCAGTTCATAAGTTTAGGGAGTGATGACCCCAGAAGCTCTACAAACATTTGAACATTTTTTTGAGAGGGAAGGGTAATTTGGAAGGAGCGTCGCATATTGCAGTCGCGGCCTTCCATCGATACATATGAAACAAGCGATCCTCGCAGTGCTATCGTTGCTTGTTCACTCACAACAATTTAAAAAGTACTTTTGGAAAGCTGGACTCTAGATGTTGATTGGCAGAAGTAGTTTACTATTTCTTACGGATATATCATGATTTTAAAGGATGTGGTTAAGCATGAACCTAAGAGTACAACATAAATTGTTGCGAGGGAGCAGGCAACGATAGAACTGCCATGTTTACGTGTTTCATATATATCGATAGAAGGCGCCGACTGCGAATTGCAACGTTTCTCCAAGTTACCGACGGAAGCACTATTCTGCCAGATATGTTGTAAATCCACAGCAGACAGAGTGAGTCACTCGTTCGTATAAAACGGGGCGGATAGGGATTAACACAGAGATATAAGTTTGACATAGAATAAAGGTGTAGAAGAAAATATTGCACTACGGTCGGGGGTTCGAATCCCCTCTCGGGCATGGATATTTGTGCCGCCCTTAGTATTAGCCAGTTTATAAGTAGTTTGTAAGTTTAGGTATTGATGACCCCGTAGTTGAGTCCCATAAGCTTTACAAACATTTTTGAACAAAATATTGAATGATATGTGAAAGGTAAATATCTATAAATGAGATTGAAATTGATGCAGCACACGTGAAACCTGCATCGTGCCGTTGCAAATGGTAAATTGTAAATGTCACTCTTCAGTCTCTTGCCAGGTAAAGTTTAAAGACTGCACCTAAAGTGAGCGGTGCCAAAGATAATACAAGTAGCCAAGGAACTGACCAGTACTGGCATGAAACGGCTGACGGTAAGACGTTTCACACCTTGCTCAGCTTCTCATCAGGCATTGGTTCTTAATTGGTTGCTGGCAATGTGTGCGGAACTACTTGTTCCCGGCGCGCACGCTACCCAGACGTGTGCGCTGCGGTTCGTGACGAGACAGCCGCGGCCCCCGGCGCTGGCTAGCGCCGTCGCAAAGACACACAACTCACTTAGATCAGCGGCCGCGATACCGGCCGAGGCGTGCCGTGGCGCGGGGCGGCCGCCCAAGTTTGCTTAACTGCACCAAAGGGGCCCAACTCGCGACCAACTTGGCTGGCCGCGCGTGTTGCGGCATTACGTTAGGGCGAGGCGAGGGCGGCGCTAATATCTCGGCCTGCCTTCACTCCGCCAGTTGCCCCCAGGGGGCGGGGGGGGGGAGGGGGCGACGACCTCGCAAGGGCCCCTCCTGAGGCAGCGGAACGCCGCCGTCCGCGCACCTTCCGCTGCTGCCGAATTAGCCCCAGCCGCTCCACGGCGGGCGTGGCACAGTCCACCAGCAAAACAATCGTCCACATTCACTTTCGCCTCTCTTTTTTCAACCTGACCATCATCTTCATCATCAGCAGCACCAAGTAGTCCTCATCAACACATACCTCTTAGTGTTCGTCATAATCAGAGATTAGGGTATCGTCAGGGGCGCCCCAGGTAGGTGTGATAGGACCCCTATTATCGGTAGGAGTCCGCGACTGCAATATGCGACACTTCTCCCAAATAACCCTTCCGTCTCAAAAAATAATCAAATGTTTGTAGAGTTTATGGGACTTAACTACGGGGTCATCACTCTAAACGTACGAACTACTTATGAACTACCTTACACTTAAGACGGCACAAACATCCATGTTCAAGGGAGGATTCGAACCCCCGACGGCGAACTGCCGCGCGCACCGCAACACTGCACTCCAGTACGCACACTGCCGCCGTCTGCTGGAGATACAGCTTGACCAAAGTTGCGTAACTTAAAGAAGGCAAAGAGGTTTCTACCACAGGCTTTTGTCAGTCATATGTCATTAACTTGGTATTAGAAGGGACCCCTCCTGTCACTTCAGTTAGCGACAGGTGGTTCGCTAGCTGGAGTCCAGAATCACGATATATTTACTACAGGAATGGATGTTATTTTCCAATTTTTCTGTGTTTAGCTGGAAACTTCCTTTTCTCCACATGAGACGTCAGGTGGGAAACATATACGTCATCGTCATAATAAGATATTATGGTATCGTCAGGGGTGCCCCAGGGAAGGGTGATAGGACAGCTATTATTTTCTATCTACAGTGGCGGTCATAATAATAGAGCCATCTCTACTGACGAGATTATCTATTAGTTTCCGAAATCTCCACGAGTGCCGTGTTTTCAGTCCCTGTTGGACAACATCAGGGAAGACGTCACTGCTATCTGTCGTGGTGCGAAAGGAAGCGTTTGAGCTAGACGTGCGATAAGACGCATCTCATGGTTCAAAATAATAGAGCCGTTTTTCAGATGTCCCGTTCAAATTGATTCTTTGCAGTTGTTTTGTATGTAAATTGCTGCTCAAAACCCTCCTCACCGTTTGTTGGGTATCAGGAATATCATCAAATGTCTTTCCTTTCAAAGCGAGTTCAAGTCGCGGGACTAGAAATAAGTCTGGAGGATTGAGATTCGGCGAGTATGGAGCTTGTTAAAGTTGAACCACTGGCCTTTTTGGCCAGGAGCTGTTTGACGGTATTGGCTGTGTCCGGTTGAGCGTTGTCGTGGAACTGGAACATCCATCATACTCGGTGGATCTCAATCATCCAGCCTTCCCAGACTTCTTCCTATTCCCTCGTCTTAAAACCCTTTTTTTATTTTTATTTTTGGAAGAAAAAACATTTGACGATACTTCTGACATCCAACGAAATGTGACGAAGCTTTTGAACACCATCCTAAAGGAAGACTTTTTGCAGAGTTCAGGACAGGTATCGCAGCGCTCAGTGGTTGCATAGTAATGGGAGTTAATTATTTCCAAGTTTACAAAGGCAACTGTAAGCTCATAGATCATCTACATTAATATTACAGGACTATTCACCGAACTGTATTGTAAGAGGTTGTATGAAGGTTACAATGCGAATTGCAGGACGATCTGTGTAAAAAAATTTCACACGATTGTAAACCTACTGGACCAAACTGCTTTGGTTATCATTCCGTAGACTTACAAACTACTTAAACTTACTTACGCTAAGGGCAAACACACACACACACACACACACACACACACACACACACACACACACTCACACACAGGTCTGACGGAGGACTCGAACCACTGACGGGGAGACCCGCGCACTCTGCAGAAAGGCGTCTTAGAGTGTATGGTCATTGACGCGCGGCTTGAACGTTTACCAGGTCGTATTAACAGAAGATTCGACGATGGATGGAGCTTCTCATGATGGCGTAGTTAGGTCGCCAACTCAGTGGCGTTCAGCATTCATGTTGTAACCCGAAGGGCGTAGATTCTAAGAGACACGACCAACATATTACTGTGTCCCTTATACAGTAGAAGTCCGATAGTCCGGCATCCAATATTCCGGAACTCTCGATGGTCCGGAAACAGGAGCCAGGGGACTTCTTTTTTCTTTGATGCTGCCGCTACTGGTGCAGTTACGCTGACGTCACGAGTGACTGTTCAGATAGAGGCGGTCCCCTGCTTGACCGGTCACAGCAATGCTGACAACAGTTGGTCAAAGACGCAGACGCCATTGTTGGGATCGGAAGCATTCAGACCTTACTCTGCAGATCTCGGCTGTTACTGTACAGTACAGATGTTCCTTTCATTGTTTGGTTGCCAGCATTTTTCGCAGTTTAACTGTGGCCACGGTCATGTAGTGGTCTGTGGAAGTATTATTAACATCTAATGTTGTCGAAACCCAAACTTTCTTGAAGCTCTAAATCAGGAGTGAAGTCTAAGCACGCAGTTCTGACCATCAGAAACTGAAAATCATCAAACGCATGGAGAAAGCTGAGAACAGAAATATTTTGATAACTGAATTTAATATTATTTCGTCAACGATTTGTGACATAAACAAAAGAATGAACTTTTGAAATTTTCTTCTCAATAGATAACAACTGAAAAATCGGCTTCCAGATTTAAAAAAAAAAAAAAAAAAAAAAAAAACAACGAAACAGGATGTTATTGTACAAATCGTTGAGTGCATTGTGTCACAGCTTCTTTTCGATTATGGCTTAGCTTATGCCAGCAGTAACAGGCACCGCCCAATAGTCTGGCATTTTCGGTAATCCGGCACCAGGTCGGTCCAGAACGTGTCGGATTATCGAACTTTTATTGTACAGCGTCATGCTATGAACTGGACGGCCGTTCCCGCTGAAATTTCGAGCCCGCTCTCGACTATAGGCGTGTGTTTTGTCCTTAGTGTAAGTTAGTTTGCCGCGGTGGAGTAGCCGAGCGGTCTAAGGCGCCTCGCTGCGGAGCGCAGTGTTGCTCGCCGTCGGGGGTTCGAGTCCCCCCTAGGGCATGGGGTGTTTGTGTTGTCCTTAGGTTAGTTTACCTAAGTTTAAATAGTTTGTAAGCTACGGACTGATGACCACGCAGTTTGGTCCGATGGATTTACAAACATTTGAACATTTTAAGTTAGTTTAAGTATTTAGCAAGTCTAGGGACTGATGACGATAGCAGTTTGGTCCAACAGGTTCATACATTTGAATTTTTGACAAGGGTTACTGGAGGGAGTGACGCTGGGAGGACAAATTGTAGGTCACAGACGGAACGAGTTCAGTGACATCTTTAATGACACAAAAGGTATAAGCTGGAAGGGCTCAATAGACCGTCCTTTATAAACCGGATATGTAACGATTTTAACGTCGGAATACAGTATAATTAATTACCCAATTAGTTTTTCAATAAGCTCGTTTCCTGTTCATCAAAAGCTGTATAATTATTTTGGAACGCTGTCACAGTTTAAAAATAGATAGTACTGGCATAGTTAATATTTAATAGCAAATATTTGCATACAGGCGAGGTCAATTTTATAGGCCGCTTTTTTTCGGCGTTCGCCGTGGGCAGCGTGTCGGAACAGAATCGCGGCGAAGAATCGCATTACAATATCGCAAGACTAATCCGGGAAACAATAATCGACTGCGCGTTGGCCAGCCTCGCGTGTGTTGGTAATTATACAAATAGACTAATATTAACGCGGGAGCCGCCATTATTAATGCGTCGGGCCGCGCCGCCATATAGGATTCGGATAATTACGTACGGAAGCGGAACAATTCGGCGCATGGATATTTAATGTAGGGACGAGGGGCCGCGCGAATCTGAAGCAGTCACTGCGCCGTTATAATGAACTTTCTGTATCTGCCCTAACAGCTAATTGCCATGCCAAATTACACTCATTATTCAATGAGCAAAAATATGGCGGCGAGCGGCGGTCCGTGATTAGCAGGCTTAGAGAGGCGCGTTACGGGATTTATGGCACAATTTCCTGTCGCTGTTTATCTGGCCGCTCGCGCACGCCGTCTGATTTACTCGCCAATTTTCGCAGCCGCCGTGCCGGACCGGAGCGTCCAGATTGGTCGTCTCGGCCGTGTACGAGAGTCCGGAGCGGAGGCAGGTCGTGCGTTCGCGCCGCGGCCTCATCCACGGTGACAGGCCATTCTTCCTGCCTCGTTTTCTGTCTCTGGTGAGGCGTGCGCCAATTTCACTGCAAACTAACTGCGACACTCGTATTCTCCTCTGCTGCTCACGACCATTCTTCTGTTACTCCTTGCTTGTTGTTTTTAACGTGTAAGATTAGGCGTACGCTTTATATATTATTATTCATAAATTTATCCTGAAAAACTGGAATTAACTGATGAAATTGTAAATGATATCTTCCAGAAAGTTATTAAGTGGTTCTCTACAGCCGGCCGCGGTGGCCGAGAGGACTGAGGCGCTTCAGTCACGGTCTGCACGGCCACTACGGTCGGGGGTATGGATATTTGTGCCGTCCTTAGTCTTAGCTAGTTCATAAGCAGTTTGTAAGCTTAGGGACTGATGACCCCGTAGTTAAGTCCCATAAGTGCTACAAACATTTTTTTTTTATGTTTTCAGATCTTCTGTAGTTTCTTTGTACCAAGATGTACCCAATTTTGATATACCGGGTGATCAAAAAGTCAGTATAAATTTGAAAACTTAATAAATCGCGGAATAATGTAGATAGAGAGGTAAAAATTGACACACATGCTTGGAATAACATGGGGTTTTATTATATATATATATATATATATATATATATATATATATATATATATATATATATATATATATTAGGCGCGTGTTTCTTGCGCGCGTCGTTTGGTGATGATCGTGTCCTCAGCCGCCACTTTCGTCGTGATTGGCCTTCCAGGTCCCCAGACCTCAGTCCGTGCTATTACTGTCTTTGGGGTTACCTGAAGTCGCAAGTGTATCGTGATCGACCGACTTCTGTAGGGATGCTGAAAGAACAACATCCGACGCCAATGCCTCACCTTAACTCCGGACATGATTTACAGTGCTGTTCACAACATTATTCCTCGACTATAGCTATTGTTGAGGAATGATGGTGAACATATGGAGCTTTTCCTGTAAAGAACATTCTTGCTTTGTGTTAATTTGTTATGCTAATTATTGCTTTTCTGATCAGATGAAGCGCAATCTGTCGGACATTTTTTGAACATTTTTAACGCCATGTAATTCCAAGAATGTGTGTCAATTTTTATCTATATTATTCCGTGATTTATTAAGTTTTTAAATTTATACTGACTTTTTGATCACCCGGTATTTTGAATTCTTAGATCTCTTTCTCTCTTTTTACGTGTTATCACTGCTGAGTACTTCAGTAAGTCAGGACACCGACCGTTGGGAAAGGAAAAATTACAAATTTGGCTAAGTACAGGGGTTACAGAGATGAACCAATACTTACGTATACTGCTAGTCTGCATAGTCTTTACTGATTTGATTCAATCTCTCTCGTATCTGTATCAAAGAGGATTACTTCAGTTAAGAGGGCGGTCATGGAATGAGAGGTTTTCATGATCTGTCGAGCTCCAAACTTTGGACTACGTTGATTAAGTGTCTACCAGTTTTATTTTTACAGCTTAGCTGCTCAGTGTATAACAGTAGAATAAGGCAGTAATCTGTATTTTAACTGATCCGTAATGACCGTTGGAAATAATCAACCACTACAGATTCATTATTAGACTACAGAAAACTGTCAGCTGAAGTATCAGAACAAGATATGATAGAATTCTATTGACTGTAAAATCTTTAGCATATTCTTGATTCAGTGCGTTTAGATCTCAAATGTTCAAGTGTTTGTAAAGCTTATGGGACTTAACTACGGGGTCATCAGTCCCTAAACTTACAAACTACTTATGAACTACTTACGAACTAGGACGGCACAAATATCCATGCCCGAGGGGGGATTCGAACCCCCGACCGTAGAGGCCGTGCAGACCGTGACTGGAGCGCCTCAGTCTCCTCGGCCACCGCGGCCGGCGTTTAGATCTCACCGCAGTCTACACCAAAGGTGTATTGATCAGCAACTACATTTTAGAAAATAAATACCGCGAATATGACGTTCATATGACGCGTTATGACAGTATTATGGACACTCTTGTTATTTGTAACTCGGCTGATACACAGCAACTTAGTTTTTGTATAAACGTAAGTCGAAGTAGTCTCCCACCGAAACTGCCGCTATAGTGTCGTCTTACAGTTGGGTCTTGGTATCAAATAATTCATTAAATTTACAACAAGTATTGGCTGTGACAAAGAAAATTTTCGTCGTGGGTGGGATGAGAGTAGTGTGCGTTTCTAGGCAATACCTGTCACCAGTCTGATGCAAGGTGTCCGTTGTTAGTGTCACTGGCAAATGCCTAACAAGGGGAAGAATGACTGAAAACAGCAGCGACGTTTAAACTCTGAAATTGCTGTTAGACTGCGGAAAATGGCGGTCGAGGGAATTATATTTTAGTGTGCGTGACTGCTATTTTCGTAGCCATTCGTGGGTGGTGCACTTTTTGGCCATTTTTTCACGAGGTTTTTGGGCGTTCAGTGTCTAGTTGAGCGTACATTTTATCCCTTCCATTTTTTATATATATATTTTTTTTAATTTACGCATCCGTTCCCACAGCTCAGTTTCGCTGTCATCGTGGCAGAGGGACCTGTGCAGGTCAAGCGTTTGTCAGCCTCGTTTTAAACGAGTCGTAAGCCTGATCTCATACCTGTCCAAAAGCGACGCTTTGTGCGCGCAAATGCGGTTCCGTGCAAATGGAAGCCGTCACGGTCGACGTTTACATTTCTTCCGCATGTGTACGCCGTCACTGAATAATCTGTTAGTTGACAGTATCTGTATAGAGAACTTCTTTTTTATACGAGCTTTGTAAATGTTATACGTCCATTCATATTAATCCAACATGTGAGAGGCGAATCGTTCTGATATACGTATATTGTAAATATTGTGTGACCTAAATTACAATACCAAACATTAAAAATTTTGAAAGTGTGCTAATTGTATCATATTCCTAAACTTTGTTGACAGTATCTACCACTCATATATAATGAACAAATGAGGCGTCAATAGAACCTTTTCTAAATTGATTTTATTACCTCAGTTCATGCGCTTTACGACTGTAACAAGACGTCACTAACTCTTGGAACTATGCCAAGCCATGAGTAACACTTGTATGTAGCCACATGAGGAGGGAACTACGTAAAATATTGACAGCAGTACTGTAAATTGGTAATATAACATGTGTGCGTAGATGAGATTTAGATGCCCCACATAACGAATGAACGATACATTAGACTTCACACCTTATACTAAGCTTCGGTATTAAACTGTACAGCAATTAATTAGATTTTAGTTTTATGGGGCTCTTGCATCAGATTTAGATACTACCATGTGATCTGTGGGTAAGGTGAAAGATAGATATTTTCGCTTACCCTTACATCCTCGACAATTTTGCTTCACTATCAGACTGATATAGACAATTTTGTGTTACTACAATGGGATTGTAGTTAGACAATTATACGTCACTATCTACCTGTTCGTCTACAATTTTGCATCACTATCGGCTTGAAGAATAAAATTGTTCAACAAGAACATCACGTGAAACGCGTGCCACTATATGCTCGTAAAAATTCGACTCTCTCATCAGTGATACCTTGTTTGCCCTTAACTCAGATTATGAACTCGCTCTCCGTTTGAGCAGCAGATATAGTCAAGATAGGAGCAAACAGATTTTTCCCCCAACCCTACCTTGAATTTGTGTTATTTTTCTGAATATCTTTAGATCACGATAGCGGCACTGTTTTGACCTCAGAGGATATTTGGAAATCTTTTATCTTCAATAGTCCGAGGAAATAAAAAATTACATTTTTGAAACCAAGAAATAAAAACAGATATCCACTGGGAGTACAATACACTGTTCTACATACATTTAGTGAAATCAGAAATAGACTCCACGAAATTTAACTGCATTTCTTTTAATTTTATTACATTCATTATAATTCTGTTTTTGCCCGAATCATAGGAAAACAGCATCAGCTCGAAGTCAAAAGTGGTGACGTAATCATGAATGACAAGGAATCATCGTTTAAGCAGTCTCAAGTAATTTCATGACTTTTACACTATACCGCGAGATTTCAATAATCTCTTTCGTAGTAGTATGTAATCTCAATTTCCCCAAAATCTGACACTTCGTATCTGTGCATTTTGGGCTTTCATATGACTACTATGAATTACATATTTTTCATAACATGTAAGATACAGTCTTGTTTGTTTGCTGTCTAACTAAACTTTCACGAATAATCATCAGTAAGGTTAAGCTCCTCAAGCCCTCATATTTTCGAAACCTGAGCAACAGCTGAGCTTCTGCATCCAAACTTGTTAGTTTTGAGTATGTTTGGAATTAGGTACTACTAGTGTGCTAGATCGGAAAACAATACGGTTTTACGTAAAACACATTGTAGCTGTTATAGGTAAAAATGGTTAATATCTCGCCCATTACTCTTGTCTGGACATGAAGTAGATTCTTTATCATTTTCATTGGTCAAAGATTGAACCACCGTTATAGTACGAACAGTGTGTAATTCTTATGCGTAAAGGAGGGCACTAGTACAAATGATCATTTGTATGATGCGTAATACAGTAGTAGATACCCTGATGATATTTACTGGCTGTCGTTCCAAGAACGTTGGTTTCTCATTTTATAACCCAAAGCGGTCTATAGTGAAGATGAATTTTATGGACATGTCCTTGGTCTGTGAATTGCTTTAAGGGATGATGAATGACGAAAATACGTTGGTCGGACTTGTGAAGTAAAGTTACATCGTTTATTACAATAAATGTCTAAGACTTGCGCACGAACTGAATGTAGCACCCTCTAATTAATTTTTAAGACTCTAAAGAGTTAAATATATTTTCAGTTACAAACATTGGAGGAAGTGTTTACCAGTAACTCCGTCCACAATTACTGTAGCAGCAGTTTCCCTTAATTCATCCTCATGAGATTTCCTCGAATATATTTTATTTAAATCTTTTGTTTCTGAGAAGTGCAATTTCCACTCTTAATTAATCACAGCTTATAGTTTAACAAACAGAAGCGTTTATCTGTTCAGTATCTCATTTCTCTATTATAGAAGGCATATCATAACAGTATTTAATTGTTTCTCCAGAATATTGCGAAATTTATATATCTTTGTGTTTCTGGACTGTAAAAATATTCGTGCCCTGTTTTTTGTCGAGATAGGAAATTAATTCTCTGGAATTAGTTTGTTGCTTTTTAATGAGAACATGCATGGAAAGCTAGATCTAATGGGGGTCATATTTTATCACATCTTCGTAGAGTTTTATCTCTCGCAGGAAGTTGCCTAATCCCGTTTGTACTTGAATTTTGGGAGTGGTAACCACGTTTGTTTAACTCACTCTCGGCCAGGATAGTTTTATAGCAAACCTCAATCTTTTGTCTAACGTATCTACCTGGTTATTGTATTAACTATTTATTACCAAATGATAAGTATCGGCAGCAACGGAGAAAGCAGCTTATGCATGTGTAAGCACTGAGAAACGTGTGTGCAGAGCCGGAGCACTTGGAGACGTCGGCGTTGGCCGCGCCTGTGCTCGTAAGGCGACCTTTTGCCCTGCGCGAGTCGTCTGCAACCCGTTTTCCGGGTTGGGTCGTATTTTCTGCTCGGGAGCAGCGCGTGACAAAGGCACCGATACGATACGGAACGAGATACCGCGCAAGATCTTCTCTGTTCGCGTTAAATTGATGGAAAACATTTGAGCCGAGATTGGAACTAGAGATCCGATCCGATATTGCTTGTGTAAGGCCGAGGCATTGACTCCCTCGTAAGGACAAATGGAAGGAGGCGCCAGGCAGTCCGTACAATAAGACTCTTTACGAAATACTAGTCCTCAGGCACGGCAGCCGGGTAAAGGTTTTAATTTCGTGCCACCACTTCGAATCTCTGTGCGTTAGTTTCGTTATAATACAGTGTCTTTCTTTATCTTTAGTCAATGTCGTTTTGTAATTGAATATATTATTTTTTCCTACCCTGTCTGAAATGTGAAGGAAGTAACGCTGGAAGCTGTTTACCTCTCCACCAATAAGTGAGAGAAGTCGCTACTCTCTCTCCCTGTCCGCCCCCTCCCCCCCGCCCCCCCCCCCCCTCTCTCTCTCTCTTTCTATCTATCTAAAACACACACACACGTTACTATTCTCAGTTACGAAACAAAGTACGTTTAACTTGGTCATGTATAGCTTCTTCATTCGTCATACAGATCACATTCGCATTATTGGTAGTGTCTTGATACCAACGAAATAATTTTTATCGATATTTCCTGCCTGTGCTCGGACGTGTACTTATTCCATTCATGAGATAGTCTGTATCCTTCTTTCCATTCAGACCGTCGCCTCCCGCCTCACACACTCTCCTTTTCACTGTCGTTTTCATGTACTTCATTCATAATAATGTCATATTTCCTAAGTAATTTGCCCACTTATTATTTTGTAGGAAAGTAGAGAGTTTATAAAATGAAAATTAACAAGAGCAAAACAAAGATGATGGAATGCAGTCTTAGAAAATCTGGCGATGCTGAAGAAATTAGATTAGGTAACGAAACGATGAAGGTGGTAGACGAGTTTTGTTACTTGGGTAGTAAAATAACATATGACGGTCGCAGTACAGAGGATATAAAATGCAGAATGGCAGTGGGAAGAAAAGCATTTTTGAAAAAGAGAAATTTACTGACATCGTATATTAATTTAAGTGTAAGGAAGTCTGACCTGCAATTTTCTGAAGGCATTTGTGTGGAGTTTTGCCTTGTACGGGAGTGATACATGGACGATAAACAGTGCGGACAGGAAGAGCATAGGGTCTTTTGAAATGTGGTGCTACAGAAGAATGCTGAAGATAAGGTGGGTAGATCGCGAAACTAATAAAGAGGTACTGAACAGAATTGGTGAGAAAAGGAATTCTTGGTATACTTTGACTAAAAGAAGGGATCGCTTGATAGGTCACATTCTTAGACATCGGGGAATCGTAAATTTAGGATTGGGGTAAAAATCGCAGAAGGAGACCAAGAGACGCATATAGTAAACAGATTCAAATGGATGTGGGTTGTCGTTTTTATGAGGAGATGAAAAGGCTTGCTCAGGATAGAATAGGGTGGACAACTGCATCAAACCGGTCTCCGGAATGAAGAGCATAACAACAACAGGAACGTAGTGTAGAATTGTAGAAAACTTTCTGCCAAAATTGTTGCGATTACAGTAAGAGACAACGACTTAAAAAACCCGAACTTCATGCGAGATAGGGCGGTTTTTCACAAACATTATTGTTTATAATCTCAAAGCCCATAAACTATGTGTTGTACTAAGATTTAATTTCGAAGTTGCTTTCAAATGTATATGTCTATAGTCTTTACAAAAATCTCGCGAATGTAATTATTAATGGAGTAATAAATCAAAAAGTCTTGTCCAATGACGCAGTTTTACTACATGAATAACAAGAAAGTAGTAAGCCTACAACTTTTTCCCTTTCATAATTTTGTTGTGGATCGTCAAGATGCTATGAAACTATAGCTAAATTGTTTTGGAAGTCGATAAGTGCTCTCGTTGTCAAATAATGAATGAATTAAGCCTTGTTTTTCAAGCGTCGCATGATGCGACATTGCTTATGACGTACTGTATATCCTGTACTGTATGCTGTAGGTGGTTTTTTATGCTTACAGCGACTTTTTTCTGATGTTAAAAAACATTTATACTACGTTTCGTTGAAATCGGTCCATTAGTCTTGGACGACTTGTGAAACATTTCCGCCGGCCGCGGTGGCCGAGGGGCCTGCTTCGCGCCAGTCACGGCCTGCACGGCCACTACGGTCGGGGGTTCGAATCCCCCCTCGGGCATGGGTATTTGTGCCGTCCTTAGTGTAGCTAGTTCATAAGTAGTTTGTAAGTTTAGGGACTGATGACCCCGTAGTTAAATCCCATAAGCTATACAAACATTGAAACATTTCCGAATGATGTGGCAGGTTGTCGCAAATTTCAATATTTATGGCGTCGTATCTTCTTGACTGTGTGTCGTAGATGGTTCTTAACCCCACAGCAACTGTAGTCTGATAGACAGAAATATGTGCCCCAAGGTTGTGTGAGATTGGTCCATCAGTTTAGATTACACAATGCAGTACATCCTAAGACAACAACGAGGAAATTTTCCGTAAGGAAAGAAGATCTGAAAAATATTATACACATGTCAGAGAAGCCGATTGTTTACAACTTCAGAAACATTGTACCCTTTGAAACTTCCTGGCAGATTAAAATTGTGTGCCGGAACCGGCACTCGAACCTGGGACCTTTGCCTTTCGCGGGCAAGCGCTTGCCCGCGAAAGGCAAAGGTCCCAGTTTCGAGTCCCGGTTCCGGCACACAATTTTAATCTGCCAGGAAGTTTCATATCAGCGCACACTCCGCTGCAGAGTGAAAGTTTCATTCTGCATTGTACCCTTTATTCAAGATAGAAAGCCTCGCAAATTGAGGAAACTGATCACCAGTGGGAGCTCCAGTGATCTTTCCTAAATCCGCAACTCTCGGTTGTGGCTCGGAGACTGAACACGCGTGATACATACTATGGCTATCGAATCCTCTAATGAGATCAGGCTCTGTCGCGTATTTATTTAGCGAAAACTTTAAACCATCTTCGGCACATTTTGGCGAGGGAAGAAATGGCCTCTTCCTCGATATTACAACGAGCACAAACTAATAGTACGCGGAATGTGGATTGCGCAGCAATAAGAGCTAGTAAGTACGAAAGTTAGCCGTCAAAAAGCTACAGTTTTTCTTACTTTGGGAAATTATACAGCGAAAAAAAAACTTTGCTTTCTTTGTACTTCATTATTCAAACTCTTGTTCTGAAAACAGCTTCAATTTTTTTTTCCGTGGCAAAGTGTACCATAAAAGAGAGACTTTACTGTGTATGTACTTCATCAGTCAGATGTAAATATACGACGTAATCACGCAGACTTTCGTATATTTGTATGTAGCAGATTTCTCATCGTATTACAGCACCTCGATTTGCGTAAAACTGCCTATTTAGGTAACTAATTATACTGCGGGGCGCGCTTCGAGGGTGCGAGAGAAAGGAGCTCATCGAGTAAAACATACCTGTTGTACAAACTCGTCCATAGCCGGCTGGGCGTATTTCTCTTTTTTGTCCGGAATCCACTACGCACTGCTGACGAAGCTTACTCTCTGCAGACCGTTATCGCTTCTCATTTTTTCACTACCGCAATGTAGGTCGAAGTGAGAGTTCTTCTTCCTTTCATACTGAGATTCTATGTTCTGTTTAGAAGAAAAGCAATGCAAACAACAAAAGCAACAATTAGCAATTCCAATGCCTATAAGCTACATATTGCTCACATTATTTGATAGACCGTGTTGCAGCTATCTCTGGGGAACTGATAGTTGCCTACATCTAATCTGTGTAACGAATCATTAAAAGACAATCACTATTTCAAATTTAATTTTCTATTTTACGAGGGGGAATTGGAAAATAAGTTTCCACTGTCGACTGTGGACCAAGTTGTGTGTGAAAGGAAAAAACACAGAATGAGACATTAAAGACATATCTTTATTGTTGTACATAATTTCCACGTACATTGAGACGTATGTCAAATCGCTTTATAAGCATCAGCAAGCCGTCCAGGAAAAAACCAGGGCGTTGCATACGGAAGAAGCGTCATCACCTGTCCGAAAGAAGTTCAGAAGCACCCCGCCTGCACGAAAAGTCCTTCTCGCCGATTTCTGGGACGCCCAAAGAGTTTAGTTGCTGGAATTTTTGGAGGATGCAACCATAAGTGCTGCGCGGTACTGAACACACTGTCGAAATTGAGTGGAGTAGCCGAGCAGTCTAAAGCGTCTCGCTGCGGAGCGCGCGGTTGCTCGCCGTGGAGGTTCGAGTCCTCCCTGGGGCATGGGTGTGTGTGTTGTCCTTAGGTTAGTTTACCTAGGTTTAAGTAGTTTGTAAGCTACGGATTGATGACCACGCAGTTTGGTCCGATAGATTTACAAACATTTGAACATTTCGAAATTGAAACATTAAATTGAATGTGTGTGTGTGTGTGTGTGTGTGTGTGTGTGTGTGTGTGTGGATTGCTTTAGATTCAGGGCAGATAGAACACAACCGCATGTTCAATTTAATAAAATTTTTAAGCAGTGCACTTAGTTTAACCAACTGTTGACTACAACTACATAGACGTTTATTTAATGATGTCCCATATAAATCCAACTAACAACTTTGAGGGAAGTCCCCATAAAACACGGCACCCAACATGAATATTGGGACGTCGCAGTAAGCCATTCCACCTCATGTAAATTAAGATACCTGAAGATGCACCTTCAATGGTACGAAACCGGTTGTAACATAACAAAGGCGTATAAGACAGATAAGGCGGATTACGATAATTCATGGAAAGAAATCCTGGTTTAATCGTCTGTATTACTTTCTAGAATTGCTTAACGAGGCAAAATTTGTTGACATCCACTATTAGTTTAAATCAGTGTTTTTCGACCTGTGGGTCGCACAGACTTGTTCGGGGGTTCGCCGTCACACGAGGCAGTACTCGCACCACGGAACAACCAACCCAGCGCACCTCTGACTACCAAGAGTTCCATAATACAAAAATATAGGCTTAATAAAAGAGAAATGATATTTTGTTAAAATTTTATAATTCCTTGTTTAACATTATGGACTGAACAGAACGTAGATTTGTTTTTGTAATACAGTGTGTTATCCACGAATAAGCGCAAAGTCTGAAAACCTCTTTACAGGATCCATTCTTTACATAAATGTACAAGATGCAATAATTAATTCTAAGAAGTTAAATAAAATATACCCCTTTAAAAATGCAATTCCCTTCATAATCAGTTGACTGGGACTAAAGCTGATATAATTGTGTAGATAGAAAGAATGTACCAGCAGCAGCGTTTAGATTTTTTAAAATAAATTAAGGGACCGGTTTCGGAGCTATATTCGCACCATCTTCACGCCCTCATTGCGTGACTGTCACAAGTAATTGCGCATTAAAAAGGGGTCGCCTTTGACATTGATAATTGTTTGATACCTGCCATGCAAGGACGAAGAAATTTATGGTTACCTGTGTCAACGTCCACCTCTCTTAATTGCGCTATTACTTGGGACAACTACGGAACGGGGACGTGAAGATTGTGCGAATATAGCACCGAAACCGGTCGCTTAATTTATTTAAACAATTGAAACGCATCTGCTGCTACTTTCTTTCAATCTTTAAAAATTACCTATACAGTGGGACCTTTCTCAATCAGCATAATTCGTTTCGGAATCTTGTCTAACATCAAAACACTCGTTATGCAAAATATACATTTATGTTGGAAACCATGTAAAATAATGTCTTCCATTCCGGAAAATACACATTGAAAACAGCGTCCAACAATTTCGAAGAAAGCTATAGCAACAGACAGAACATTACATTCGTTGCCCCTGAGATAAAATACATAGTTTTGTTTGAGTTCGTGTTGATGGGGTACAGGGGGATTGTCAGAATATTTTAACTGGAAGGGGTGTCACCGAAATATTTTAGTCGGAAGGAGTTCACATATTGGAAAAGGTCGAAAATCACTGCCATATGGGAACGCGTGGCTAACAATGAGCTACTTGAGCCATCTCCAGATGCTTTTGCCGGCCGCGGTGGCCGAGGAGACTGAGGTGCTCCAGTCACGGTCTGCAGGGCCACTACGGTCGGGGGTTCGAATTCCCCCTCGGGCATGGATATTTGTGCCGTCCTTAGTTGTAAGTAGTTTGTAAGTTTAGGGACTGATGACCCCGTAGACTCTACAAACATTTGATTTTTTCCAGTTGCTTTTCCTTATATTTACATAAAAATCTATTTACATCCTTCACTGGCACGAGCAATAATTTTCCAAGTCGTCGTTAACTGTCATTAACACACAAACGACAACTGAAACGAAACCATTAATCTGTGACCCCCATAAACGGTGAACGAAACCATTAATCTGTGACCCCCATAAACGGTGAATATGTCGCACATAAACCATCAGTAGAGAGCACTGCGTTCGCCTACAGAATGTGTCAAATTATTGAATTTGTGTTCTGTTACAGATGAAATCTGCTTAAAAGCTGTCGTTATTGTGTAAATATATGATCGGATGGTTTCTTTTTAGCTGATATTTTTAGAGGACGTATTTTAAATGACTCTTAACGATACCCGTTTTCTGAACCTAATATTCCTTTCTTCTGTTCCAGGTGAGTACCCAGAATTGAGTGCCTCTGCACCATGCAAGACTTACCTGGTGAGTTGTATTCAGTTTGTCTTCTCTTTCCATGACGATTTCCAAAGTCCTACATCTCGAAACACTGCAGGTTTTGAGCTTTGCAGTTAAATGTGAAATTTAAAAGCCACTTTCTTACGATATACAGAATTTTCTGTTTATATTCACATTTACATTCGGCACTTAGGATATCCCATTTTGTGAACAGAAAAATGGGAATGTTGTTAAGTCTATACCTGCAGTAAGTAGTATTTAGATGAAAGGGAAACCTGTAAGATGCCAAGGCGAGAGGTAAATAGTTCTATGTCCTGGGTAATCCAGAATCGCTGTCACCGGTTTCTAGAGGTTGTAAAAGAGACTAGCATTGTGCATACCTGCCAACGTTTACGGTTTATCATGAAATTTACCGTTATTGCAACATTTTACTGTTTTACGGATGAACTGATGTTTTACGACTCCGAGGGCAAAAATTTGAAACGTTAATATTTGATAATTACCCCAGAACCGTGCAATCGATTGTTTGTGTGGGTGGAAGGCAAGTTTATTTATTTATTTATTTATTGATTTATTTAGCCTGATCAGATTAGGGCCATCAGGCCCTCTCTTACATCGGACCAGGGTTTTACACATACAATATTTCTTTACATGTGAGTTACCTATAACATAATAATGATTTTTACAGATGAACAGTTAATAACATTATTTATACAGGTTGATTACATGTAAAAGGATGTAAATAAAAGGTAATAACTTAACTCTACATATGTAATAACTTAACTCTAAATAGGATTAATACTAACAGTACCACTGAGACACCTTCTGCTGCTGCTGCTGGTGTAATAATAGAAGTAACAACATTTATATTAGCAGATACAATATTTACTTTTGAATATATCGAGACTGGTTAACGCATGGCGAATTCTGACAGAAGCTGTACCTGGCGAGAGCAATGGCAGTTGAAGAATATCTGGGAGGAGGAATGGATGTGACGTACCTGGACCGTAGGGTAATAAAGACTGGCGTCATTATTGCTTTAGTAGATAATCCATTAACTGTCGTTTGAAGCTGGCAGTGTTATTCAGTTCTCTGATATACTGAGGTAGATTGTTCCAGAGCCTGGTTCCTGCTACTGAAAAGGATTTTGAGAAACTGGCTGAGTGATGGATAGGGACAGAAAGGGTTTTGCTCTGACAGGAACGAGTAGTTCTTTTACGTTGATCAGATAAGAGTGTTAAGGTCGAGGAAAGATATGAGGGACAGTGTACGTTGATAAGAGAGTAGAGGAAACAGAGTGTATGAAAATCTCTGCGCTTGTCAGCACGGAGCCAGGATAGTTGCTTATAAGATGGTGAAATGTGATCAAAGAGACGGATGTTACATATATATCGAACGCAGGCATTCATGATTAGTTCCAGACGTCGTGAGCTTTCCCAAGAGAGACCTTGCAAGATAACATCACCGTAATCAATAATTGGAATTACAAGCGTTTGTATAAGTTTCTTTTTAAGATCGAGAGGAAAAAACTTCTTATATCTCTGTAGGGCATGAAGAGATGCTGATGCCTTCCTACACACTGCGGCTGTGTGCTCAGCCCAATTTAGTTTGTCGTCTATTATCACTCCCAGACTTTTTGCCGAGGGCGAAAAATAGATAGGTGTGTCATTTAATATTAATGGTGGTTGAGATTCGCGGTATTTGTGGTTGATGAGTCTAGGATGACCTACCAGAATCGCTTGTGTTTTACTTGGATTGAGCTTTAATCCTATATTCTGTGCCCACTTTGATAGTGCACATAGGTCAGAATTAAAATTCTCGATTGCTGCCTTCAGGTTTTTTGGTTTTGCACTTAAATACAACTGGAGGTCATCAGCATACATGTGGTATTTACAAAAGGACAAGACCGATGATACGTCATTTACATACAATGAAAAGAGAAGTGGACCTAGCACCGAACCCTGTGGTACGCCTGATAGAACTTTTCTCCACTGTGACTTTTCGGTGCCGGACATGACGCACTGAAGACGCGATGTCAAGTATGAGCGAATCCATTGCACCACGCCTTGAGAGAAATTTAGACTGCTAAGTTTAGCAAGTAAAATATCAAAGTCCACAGTGTCGAAAGCTTTGCTAAAGTCTAAGAAGCACATAATAGTCGCCTCGTGTCTATCCATTGCCTGCTTAAGATCCTCTGTTACTTTTATCAAAGCAGATGTTGTGCTGCGATATTTGCGAAAACCTGATTGGTGTTCGTCAAGAAGTTTATTAGTAGTCAAGTAGCTGGTTAGCTGATCATGTACTATATATTCTAGGGCTTTGGACAGTGCCGGAAGAATGCAGATAGGTCGGTAATCAGAGGGTGCTGTGGCAATGTCCTTTTTTGGCAGTGGCTTAACTAGTCCACGTTTCCACGCATCAGGAAAAACACTTGTGGCTAAGGACTGATTAAATATATCTGTTATGATGGGCAGCAGTGGATCAATAATCAGCTTTATCATTTGGATAGTGATACCATCATCCCCGGTAGATGCTGATGTAATACGCATAATTGCTTTTTTGACTGTATTTCCAGTAACATGCTTAAAACAAAACTTATCATGGTTAGCGTTGTTGATCCTCGTGATATGGTCAATAAGTGTTTGTTTCGTTTGGTGATCGATTGAAGTGGTAGGCGTTGTGAAATAATAATTTAGTTCCTCAATGGAGACAGTGGGTTCGGCTGCAGTTTTTATTTTCCCAATACCAAGACCGCGCAGGTTTTTCCAGAGGACAGCCGGTCTATTTATGTTGTCGGTTAATGAATGGGCGTATCTGAGTTTAGCATTTCTCACAGCCTGGCTGACTCTGTTACGTTTCTGCTTGTACGAGGTGTGATTTTCAGATGTAGGGTGCAGTTTGTATGTCCGATGTGCAGTGTCTCTGAGATTCATGAGCTGTTTTAGTTCATCAGTTAGCCATGGTGCGGGTTTCCTTCTCACTTTTTTGGTTTTGATGGGCGCATATTTATCATACAGCTGGTTAAGTTTATTTGTAATTTTGTGAAGTTTCTCGTTTACATCCGGGAAGGTGTCAGAGGTTGGCTCGAAAATTATTTCTAGTGCATCAGCTGTCAGTTCAGGTAAGTTGATGCGTCTTAAGTCACGGTATGCAGTTAACAGTGGTTTCTTCCTAGGGCATTCTAGCGAGTACGTCATGAAAATTACATCATGGGCAGACATACCAGGCGCAGATGTTTGTGACGTTCGAATTACTCTGTCTGGAAACCTTGTTGCAAATATATCTATTAAAGTGTGACTATCAGCTGTGTGATGGGTGGGTGCAAGCTGAAGTAAGGTTAGATTCGAAGATGTAAGCATACGCTTGAACTTCATACAGGACGGACTGTTGAACAGAAAATTTATGTTAGTGTCACCTGCTATAATTATGTGCTCATAGGTTGATTCGAGGTCTGAGAGGGCAGTTTCGAAGCAGTCCAACGCACCTACCTTCGGAGGTTTATAGAGGACGCATATTAGACACTTTTCTTTGAGAGGTTTTATCTCTATGAACATGTATTCCACTTGTTCAGTTTCATCGTTATTTGACGTGTGCAACACGGTAGGAGATAATTCAGAGCGAATGTAAGCTCCAACGCCGCCTCCGCGTTTGTGCAATCGGTCGTGTCTTAGGAAGACATAGCCGTCTAAATTTACGGAACTGGTGGTAATGCTTGGTTTGAGCCAGGTCTCCGATAGAAGAATTATATGAAGACACAAGTCTTGAAATATATGGCGGAACTCAACTAAATGAGCTTGTAGTGATTGAACATTTGCGTGTGCCACGTGGAGCTGTGTGCGCTCAGTTGTAGCGCGCGCGATGATACCGCTAGTCGGTAGGGCAGCGGCAGCGGGCTGTGGGGTGGCGGCGTCCTTTTCTGCGAACGCAGGACACATTGGAATGTGGCGTGGCTGGGTGGCTAGCGGTCCGGGGGGGTCGGGGGAGGAGTGCAGGACAGCAGAGAGAGAAAGCGGAAGCAGGTCAGGTGGGTTCAGAGACAGGGGAGGGACAGGGAGGCGCTGCAGCCAAGGTCAGCACGGCCTGTTTCCGCCGAGCGGCAGCGAGGCGCCGAGGGGGGGCGGAGGGGGGAGAATCTCGCCAAGCAAAGACAAAATAATCTGCACGGAACAACACTAAGTAAGGATAACAATATCGACAGTGGAGCGAAACAATTGCCAATGATGCGTGAGACCAACGCTATATAAAAGTGAATTTAAACCTAATATGGTACCGTAATTAATAATGTAGGTATGGGATTAATAGTAAAACAGCACTATCCGAAAGTGAACCAGTAAGTGTCACTAAAAATATAATGATAATTTGCTAGAAGAAAGAGAAAAAAAAGTGTAATAACAAATCACACCAATCAAATAATGATAATTTGCTAAAAATAATAAAGAGAAAGCTAACTAATGTAGTATAATAGATATTAATGTACATAAGATTTTCTTTACAAAATCGATATAAAGTGTAGCAAAAGAACAAAAAATAGGAAAGAAAAAAAATAGTAAGCTACACGTAGAAGTAGTGGCGGCAAGTGTTCAAGTGTTTTTATCTCCTAGAGCAGAGGCTTTCGAGTTCATTTGCATTTGTAATTGATATTTTGCCATTGTTCGTCTTCACCATTATTCTGCCGTCACTTGTCCATACATTGTGTAGGCCAAATGTTGCGATTGCACTATTCAAAATTTTTAACCGCTCGGAAGTGAGATCTTCACGTATCGTCAGACCTGATTTTACCAGTTTCTTCTTGGCTCTAAAGATTTCGGATCTCTTCCTGTACGAAACAAACTTCACTATTATGGGCCTATGTTTTGTGGATTCCCCTGTCTTACGTCCTACTCTGTGACTTCTGTCGATGTCGTTAAGGGTCACCTGCACCCCTAGCTTTTCTGTGGCCAGCTTCACTACGATTTCATCGGTGTTTTCACTACTATTTTCTGGAATCCCGAACAGTCGTAGGTTGTTACGTCTCTGATATTGTTCGAGCTCATCCGTTCTCTCGATTAGCTTCTGCTCGAGAGATCGTGCTCTGTCTGCGGTGTCCTCTAGGTTCTTTTTCAGAGCGCATATCTCGCTGGCATTTCTGTCTAGCGTCTGCTGTATTTTGAGCGTCACTGAGGCAGTGACGGCGTCGGTGATGGTCTGGAGCACGGTGGCGAGCGCGCCCTCCGCCTGCAGCGCGGCACTTACCTCGGCCCTGACGAGTGCGGCGATGTCGGCAGTGGCGGGCGGCGCGGCCGCGGTCGCCGGCACCGGCTCGCCTGCTGCCCCCTCGCCGGACTGGCCGTTGGCGGTGCTGCGCGTTGTTCGACGACTTTCCATTTTCAATGCAGTTACACGATCACAGGCACTCCGAAATAGTACAGCGATTCAACACTTGGCACTTAACACACGTTTTGTGACTATTTCAAACAGCCAAACTGCTTAGTAACACCTCCAAATACCAGATAAACTTGCGAGCCTAACTAGCGTGCGTCACTCACTGGCGGCCATCTTGCCATTAATGTCGATACGATAGTGCATAACAAGTTCTATTCTACGATTGTTGCTTTTAAGAGTGTGATGTTTGTGTCGTCATTAGAATTGTATTTAAAGACGAGATAACAGTTCTTCCTTGTGGATCTTAGGTTTAGACAGTCTCTGCACCGCAGACTCGAAGAAGTGGTCATAAATTAGTAGTTGACATTCAGACCTATAACATACTGGTCGACTCCAGGATGCAGAAAAATTGCTTTTCATTTCACAAGTGAGAAAGTACATTTGTACGTAGTACCAGTGAGTACATCAACAAATTTGCAGTCAAGGTTTGATAAAATTGAAGATACGCAGTTTTCATCCATACGTTTTTCCTTGGTAACGTTTCCTATCTTGTTATGCAAGGAAGATGTTCAGATGTTTGTAAATCTATGGGACTTAACTTCTAGGTTATCAGTCCGTAGCTTAGAAACTACCTAAACTAAGGTAAACTAACCTAAGGACAACACAAACACCCATGCCCCAGGACCGGCCGCAGTGGCCGAGCGGTCTGCGGCGTGCCAGTCACGGTCTGCACGGCCGCTGCTGTCGGAGGCTCGAATTCCCCCGCGGGCATGGATGTTTGCGCCATCTTTAGAATAATCTACTTCATAAGTAGTTTGTAAGTTTAGGGACTGATGATCCCGTAGTTAAGTCCAATAAGCTGTACAAACATTTTTGAACATGCCCTAGCGGGGACTCGAATCCCCGATGGCGAACGGCCGCGCGCACCGCAACACGGCGCTCCAGTACGCGCAGTTGATCTGCCGCGGCTGCAAGGAAGAGAATGAAACTACAGATGAGGTGGTGAATGAGCTTCGGAGGCAGTTCACAGCCCTCTATTGCAGTTTACTTGCAAATCCAGGTACTGCAGATGATTTCAGTTGGACACCCATCCGAAAGATTTGTGGAACTGTAGGACTTCTATAGAAATTCGGTTATTGTTAATCAACTACTATCGATACCATTTTATTACTGGATCATAGTATTTTGCTGCTATTTCAGGATTTTCGGTATCCTTTAGAAGAAATCCAAAGTTTATTAGCACCCTTGAAACAGTAAGAAGTGATGCATTAACTATGATGGTTTTATATTCGAACAATACAACAACATGTCGCCTCAAATTGTGGTTTATTATTCATGATAGCAAAACAATACCACAAATACGTGTAGTCATAGTCTCATTTTTTCAGTTTTTATTCGTTTCCGCTACTGCAGCTTTCACCAGATATGAATGACTGCGCAGATCTTAGATACATTTAAGAAAGAAAATATAATACTTTGCCTTTGGAAACTGAGTTTTATTATGGGCTGGGGGGGAGGGTCGCCGGGTATTTTTACTCGGATAGGGGTCACGCTTTCCAGAAGGTTGATAGACATTGGTTTAAATTACGCAGGCTTACGCGGCCAAAGTCAGATGACATAAACGGCCACTGTAACGTTGGCGGAAACATCGGTTATTAAAGTAATAACCCTCTTACATCATGACGCGGCACAAAACTTTTATGTCATTGGTTTAAATGGTAGAAAGTACTTTCTGAAAGCATTTGTATGGAGTGTAGCATTGCATGTGAGTGAAACGTGGAAGTTAAGGAGTTGAAACAAAAAGATGATAGAAGCTTCAGAAATGTGGTGTTACAGACGAAAGATGAAGGTTGTGTATATCACGTAACTAATTATGAGGTGGTCGACAGAATTGGGGAGAAAATGAGTTTCTGCCATATCCTGACTGAGAGAAGGGATAGTTTGTTGGGATACATTCTGAGACATGAAGGATTCGTCGACTTACATTAGAAGGATATGTGTGGGGTGAAAATCATAGAGGGAGACCAAGGGACGAATACAGTAAGCAGATTCCAAAGGATGTAGGTTTCCGTACGTATTCTCAGATGAAGAGACTTGCACAGGATAGGGTAGCATGGAGAGCTGCATCAAACCAGTCTGCGTACTGAAGACCACAACAACAAGAAGCTAATTTTGGGTTTTGGGGAGTAGTGTGTGTTGCAATTTAATTCGAATCTTCTGCATTGTCTGACCGCATCACATTGCTTTTCAAACGTTTTAATCCCCTGTCCCAAGGACTCAAGAAGAATCCCGAAGAAGAACCCATAACTAGAGTGAAATTCCAGATAGACTATTTTTTGAAATAAATTGCAATTTACGATCGGTTATGGCTTCACTGGTCTAGGTTTATATGGAATACCAAAGTGTGGTGAATGAAAATTTGTGCCCGGCCGGGATTCGCATCGGGGATCTTCTGCTTACTAGGCAGACGCGTTAACCACTCCGCCACCGAGGACACAGTGACCAGCGCGACTGCAGAGGACTCTTCCATGCACGTCTCCCGCCACACCCAAATCTCCATTTGCCACGCTGTCCCGGGTTCAAATCCCGGCCGGGCACAAATTTTCATTCGCCACACTTTGGTATTCCATCTAAACCTAGTACAGTGAAGCCATAACCGATGGCAAATTGCAATTTATTTCATTGATTGAACGCTGTAAAGTCGTAAAAAATATATAATTGAAGACTATTTTTATTTCTGAAGAATAGTATAGCGTGGCCTAGTTACTGTGAATATTCTGTCATCAGCTTTCCGCAGGGTAAGAGATTTGCTGTGGCCACGGTTGTAGGTGACTTTACGATATGTAACGATACACTTAAATTTTTTATTTATTTTTTGTTTATCTTTGATCAGCGGTACTTATCGCCTCCGGTTCCCTCTGACTCGCAATGCAGCTAATTTAATTTCGTTCGTCATTTTTTACTCCCAAACAAGCGAGAAGACGGAACCGTGATAGTAGTTTTTACTCACTCTCTTGTCTATGTTCGTTCTGTACGGACGTCTTCCATTCATGTATCTATTCAATATCAGGTATTGTGATGCAAGATGTTGTAAAAATATATTACTTAAATTTAAAATCATCCCCACTCTTTGGTTTTTATTTAAATGAATCCCTCAACGTCAAATACTTGTTTTCTATTGTTTTCAGCTCCTTCGCCTCCGTAATAGTTTAATGCTTAGACGCCATTACAATCTCTTCGCATTGTCTGCAAAATTTCAATCAATCTTCCTTATAAAATACTTTGCTTGATTTTAGAACCTGCAGTCATTTCTTTTGTAATTTCACGAAGTCCGATCATTTTTAAAAAAATTTTTTTATCATTACCAGTAACTTCATGTTCCACCCACGGTCACACAACAATGAAAAGCTAAGTGAACAGTCTGAACATTGATCTACTACGGAAAGTACCTTCAACGTTCATATATTAAATAAAAAAAAGTTATTATTTCCAGCTTCTACAATACGAAGCGCAGGATCCAGCTAGATGCTTTCCGTAAGTCTTATAACGTGCTGTTGCTTGTATGGTGCCCGACTTTAATATGCAACCCGCGGTTTATTTGCTTTAATGTTCATTTTGTGCTGTATTTTAACTAATTTATTTCAAAATTAAAAAAAAAAAAAATCGGTACCGTCAATTCCTTGTCCAAAGAATATAGACGCGGAATCTACTTTAACAATTATGGCATCATACGAAGCAAGGGCAACGTTATAGATAGACCGCAGAGCCCGACCTCCGCCAGCTTTCCGAGTGACGGAGTCGGCGCCGTGTCAGACGCGCGTGTGTGATTACTGGCTGGCGCACGCACTGAGACGGCGCATTCCGCAGCGTAGGCAGAACAAGCAAGCGAGGCGGCGCGTTCTGCTGACGCGGAACCTGCAGCTTTGAGCACCTGCGCGCGTCTCGTTAGCCGCGGAAATTTGATTGCGACTCATTGTGGACACTGCGCGCCGAATGGCGGCGCGATGGCGAACGGCGAAAACCATGCGCGCCGCTGCTGAAAGCGGATTGCGCGCCTCTGTCGGTGGCGAATAGCTTCCTCTGTGCTGCTTCCTGGGAGACAGTTCACCTGCCCGACATATGCGGAGACTGCAGGTTTTGTAGCTCGCATTAAAATTGACTGGCGTTCCATTGACGGAGGGCACACGAGAAGGTTGTGGCTGTTTAATCTTCGCAGTAAAAATGTTCAAATGTTTATTAAGCTTATGGGACTTAACTACGGGGTCATCAGTCCCTAAACTTACAAACTACTTACGAACTAGGACGGCACAAATATCCATGCCCGAGGGGGATTCGAACCCCCGACCGTAGTAGCCGTGCAGACCGTGACTGGAGCGCCTCAGTCTCCTCGGCCACCGCGACCGGCTCTTCGCAGTACTTTCCTGCGGCGTCTTAAATGCGACTTCCTTAACGTATACTGTACAGTGTATATCCCTATAATTCTTCCAACAAATCTGCTTTCCCTTGCCGGCCGCGGTGGCCGAGGTGACTGAGGCGCTCCAGTCACGGTCAGCACGGCCACTACGGTCGGGGGTTCGAATCCCCCCTCGGGCATGGATATTTGTGCCGTCTTTAGTCTTAGCTAGTTCATAAGTAGTTTGTAAGCTTAGGGACTGATGACCCCGTAGTTAAGTCCCATAAGTTGTACAAACATTTGAACAGCATCTGCTTTCCCTTCACGTTTTATAACACAAATTTCGGGTTATCAGCGTATTTCATTTAATTTTGTAATATTACCTGTAGAATGCCATTATGTTGACCATTGTTGATTAAAGTGACATGTTAAGCTCTCCTAGCGCTTGAAAATCATGTAAAAACCGAAACAGGTAGCAGTGGGTCTATAAATAAACAGCTGTGCTCAACATACTCAAATTCTACAAATATATAAATGCTCTTTCAAATCGCATGCTCAAAACTTTCACCACCAATAATGTAATAAGATACTAATCTCTCTGTCATTGGCTTTAAAATACCATTTGAAGCGACTTGCAATTCATTATACCAACAGGGCGATTGTTTCTAAATCTTTCTGTAATTGTGGGTAGGACACAACTGCACTATCAGCCAATTCAAATGTTCAAATGTTTGTATAGCTTATGGGACTTAACTACGGGGTCATCAGCCCCTAAACTTACAAACTACTTACGAACTAGCTAACACTAAGGACGGCACAAATATCCATGCCCGAGGGGTGATTCGAACCCCCGACCGTAGTGGCCGTTCAGACCGTGACTGACGCGCCGCAGTCCCTTCGGCCACCGCGGCCGGCACACCATTTCCACAATTGGTGACATGATAACCTCTGCTGGCGCTTGAAAATGGTGTAAAAATGAAACCGGTATTTGGCCAATAAATAAACAGTTGTGGTCAACGTAATGACATTTTACAAATATATAAATGCTGTTAACCCTCACCTTTTCTCTCCTTCTCACCTTTACGCTTTCTATCCCACATTATAAAATCAGGTTAGGAGAAATTAAAATTCAGTTTTTTCTGTATTAATACACTGCAGTTAACATCGAAATTTGTGTTTTATAATTTTTGGTCGATCTATTGATTTTTTTATGTAATGTATTTGATACACAACACAGACGTTTGTATCGAGGTATTTTACTTCTTGGGCATTATTTTGTTGATAGGGAACACGCCAGATCAATAATGCTAGAAAAATCTTCTCCACAGGACCAAAGACAAGTCACCGCTGGAATAAAATAAAAGGAACCATACTCACGCTCACACTCTCAGCCATGTACAGACGGCAAGGCAAACCCACCTCTTAGATGGGCAGATTAATGCCTCAGAAGTCGGATGCTGTTGTCGTGATAATCATCTTTAATTCTTTTGTTGTCTCTTTAGTATTGGTGTGCAGTTAAATTTTAAAACTGAAGTGTTTGTATAGTCTATGGGACTTAACTACGGGGTCATCAGTCCCTAAACTTACAAACTACTTATGAACTACTTACGAACTAAGACGGCACAAATAACCATGCCCGAGGGGGGATTCGAACCCCCGACCGTAGTGGCCGTGCAGACCGTGACTGGAGCGCCTTAGTCCCCTCGGCCAACGCGGCCGGCCGTTAAATTTTACATACATGATGATTTCACATACAATCAAGGATGGTACTGTCAAAATATTAAATTCTTTCAATTTGATTTTACAGGACTCCTTCGGTGATAGTATTTCCATACATCTGATTACTTTCTTTTGTAGCTTGTGGAGCTTATAAAATCTCTTTCTTCACTTAGGGGTAAAAAAGTATTAGCGTTACTAGGAAATGAGGAAGTGCGAGCGCAAATTTTGTCTCTAACAGAAGTGGTATCCCATGTGATGTGTCGTTCCAAGAGGTACTCTCAAAGACTTCGAGATATCTAGCATATTAAAGATAAAAAAAGGATTAAAAAAGAAATCCGTATTTCGTTTCCTTCAGAGAAAAACAATGTTACTGTATTTTCCACGTATCATTCACCATCCAATATAATGTACGTGTTTTAAAGATGAAACATTTGTTTCCTCATTCAGACATCCGCGTATATACTGTATGCTGTCGTATCTAGGTTACAACACGGCTATTCACACTTTTATTGCAGGGCAGAAACCTTACCCTGTCACAACGTTAAAGTCACAACCTTGGTTTTTTTTTTTTTTTTTTTCTGAGTCGATACTAATGCTTAGAGAAATACTTGTCTGCTTCCAGGAACATTCTTAAAGTTTGAGATAGTAATAAGCTTAATTATCCCGCAACAGACTGCCCGTTCTTTTTTTTTTTTTTTTTTTGGAGTATTGCTGCCCGTTGTGGGATCCTTATCAGGTGGGTATGACGGAGGGCATCGTAAGAGTCCAAAGAAGAGCAGCTCCTTTTGTGTTGTCACGATACAGGGCAGACAGCGTTACGGAAATGATACAGGATCTGGGGTAGGAATCATTACAACAACGCCGCTTATCGCTACGGCGTGGACTACTTACGAAACTGCAATCGCCAACAATCTCCTCCGAATGCGAAAATATATTGTTGACTCCCACTTAAATAGGTAGAAAAGATCATCAGAATAAAATACCAACAATCAGAGCTCGAACGAAGAGCTTCAGTCGTTATTTCTTCCCGCGCGCTATTCGATAATGGAATGGGAGATAAATAGTATAAAGGTGATTTGATGAACCATCTGCCAAGCACTTAAATGTGATTTGCAGAGTATCCCATGTAGATGTAGATGGGAACCATCCCGACACTTGCCTGGAGTGATTTAGGGAAATCACGGAAAACCTACATTTGGATGGTCGGCGGTAGATTTGAACCCTCAAGTCCATTGTGATACCAGTGCGCCACCTCGCTCGGTCGTCTTTAACGAAACCAATCCGAGCGTATGCTCCGTCTCTAAAGCTGTCGACGGAGCCTTAAACCCAAATCTTCCTGCTTTCCTTCTTCCTGTAGTTTTGCACCATTACATGGAAAGATTAAAGCAGCATTTGGCCACGTATCAAAGTCGTAATGGGCTACAGTTACTGGGTTCCGCGAAAGTGCCTGTGTGTGCTGGGCAGTGCAGTTTAGTGGCTCTGGTCGCGCAGAGCCACCAGCTGCTGCCGCCAGGTGCGCTGCCTCCGCCCCCGCCTCTGCCGCCGGTTCGCGAAGAGTGCGCGCGGCCGCAGACATGGAAACCCACTAGCGTGCCACCTGTGACGTCACAGGCAGCCGGCGCGCGCAGTTTTTCGCCGTCTGGCGGCAGCGCGTGACGCGCATGCGCACGGCGCTCAACTTCCAGAGTGGCCGTCGGGGACCTCTGAAGAGTTTTTTGGCAGTCAATACGCTCCGGCCGGCCGATGTTGTGGACCACCGCCGAGTCGCGGACGTGCCTGCCGCTCGTGTACTGGCTCTTTCCGCGGAACTCTGGTGCTTTCTTTTTGTTTACGACGACCTCTGTAAGCCGATGCTGTTTAATGTTTGTATAGTCTATGGGACTTAACTACGGGGTCATCAGTCCCTAAACTTACAAACTACTTATGAACTACTTACGAACTAGGACGGCACAAATATCCATGCCCGAGGGGGGATTCGAACCCCCGACCGTAGTGGTCGTGCAGACCGTGACTGGAGCGCCTCAGTCCCCACGGCCACCGCGGCCGGCCGCCGATGCTGTGATACCGTGTAACATAAGAATACCACGTTTACTATCGCCACAGTAGCTCCTGTTCCAATGAATGTTCTTTCTACTTAGGACTTTCTAAGGGAGTTAATTATGATAAAATTGGTTCCTTTCCATGCTGCCGACAGGTGCAGTGGCACGATACGTAATTGTTTTGAGATTTTTAACTAATCATTTGTTTTGTAGTTAAAGAACGGAATATACTCCAACTCACATTATTATGTGAGTCGCTTGTCGCTTGGGTTCTGAGGACATCCTCAGGTCCTACGAGCGGCTGGCGGAATTGGTGAAGGCTGCTGCCTTCGCACGCGGGGTGCAAGCAGAGCTGTCGATCTGCAGCATTGTTCCCAGGGTTGATCGGGGTCCTTTGGTTTGGAGCCGAGTGGAGGGTCTGAACCAGAGGCTTCGCCGACTCTGTGACAGTCATGGCTGCAGATTTCTGGATCTGCGTTATCGGGTGGGGAATTGTAGGGTGCCCCTAGATAGATCAGGGGTGCACTACACTAAGGAAGCGGCTACTCGGGTAGCAGAGTACTTGTGGAGTGCACATGGGGTTTTTTTTAGGCTAGGCGCTAACTCTGATGAGCACTCGCCTGTCAGCATTCAAACAGCGAATTCAGGCCACGTTCGGAACAAAAATTCGAACATAAAAATATTAGCCGCGAACTTACAGAGTATTAGAAACAAAATTCCCGAATTTGCAGCGCTGCATGGAAGTTATTGCGCTCAGATAGTTTTAGGCACCGAAAGCTGGCTAAATGATGATGTGGAAAGTTCAGAAATATTTAGCGAAGCGTGGAATGTATATCGGAAAGATAGATCTGATACAACCGGAGGAGGAGTGTTCATCGCTGTGGACAAAGATATTGTTTCTACTGAGATCGAGGTTGAAAGTAACTGTGAAGTTATCTGGGCACGTATAACAGGTCTAAAAGAAGTAAAGTTAATAGTTGGTTGTTTTTACCGGCCCCCCAGTGCTGCTGTAGCAGTTTTAGAATCATTCAAGGAAAGTCTACACCAGGTAGTGCATAGGTATCCGAGCCATGCAATATTAGTCGGAGGTGACTTCAACCTTAAGAGTATAGATTGGGACCTCGCTAGTTACATTTCAGGCGGTACAGACAAGCAGTCTTACGAGCTACTTTTGGACACATTCTCCGAAAACTGTCTTGAGCAGTTAAACCGGCAACCCACGCGCAATGGAAATATTCTAGACCTTATAGCCACAAACAGGCCTGACCTTATTAACGATGTCTGTGTAGAGACAGGAATTAGTGATCATGATATCATCATAGCGTCGATGGTGACCAAAGTTCATAAACCAGTCAAGAAGGCTAGGAGCGTGTTTTTGTTGGGAAAAGCCGACAAGCAAATGTTACGATCGCACTTAGAAAATGAATGGGCATCGTTTAATTCTGGGACTATGGATGTAGAGGACTTGTGGACTAAATTTAAATGCATTGTTAATGAAGGGTTAGAGAAATATGTGCCAGTAAAGACGATTAAGGATGGAAAAGATCCACCGTGGTATAATAATAATATTAGAAAGCTGCTGAGAAAGCAAAGGCTGTTGCACTCTCGATTCAAAAAAGAACACGCAAATGATGACAGGCAAAAGTTAGTAGAGATTCGTGCGTCTATAAAAAGATCGATGCGTGAAGCATACAATAATTATCACAGCCATACCTTAGCAAAAGATCTTTCCGAGAACCCGAAAAAATTCTGGTCCTATGTAAAATCGATAAGCGGGTCAAAGCCCACTGTCCAGTCACTAGTTGATCATTCCGGGGCAGTAGTAGAAGAAAGCAAACGGAAAGCTGAAGTTCTAAATTCAACCTTTAAGAAATCTTTCACGCAGGAGGACCGCGCAAATATACCATCATTTGATCAACGTACTAATTCCGAAATGGGGGACATAGCAATAGGTATTTCCGGTGTAGAGAAGCAGCTGAGAGAGCTAAATACGAAAAAGTCTGCTGGTCCGGATGGAATACCAGTTCGGTTTTACAAAGACTATTCTGCGGCATTGGCCCCCTACTTAGCTTGCATTTATAGCGAGTCTTTAATTCAGCGCAAAGTTCCTAGTGATTGGAAAAAAGCGCAGGTGACTCCCGTGTATAAGAAAGGAAAGAGAACTGACCCATACAATTACAGGCCAATATCGTTGACATCGGTTTCATGTAGAATTTTGGAGCATATTCTCAGTTCGAACATAGTAAATTTCCTTGAAACGGAAAAGCTTCTTTCCATGAATCAGCACGGGTTTAGGAAACATCGTTCATGTGAAACTCAGCTTGCCCTTTTCTCACATGACATCTTGCGAGTCATGGACGAAGGGCAACAGGCGGATTGTGTTTTTCTCGACTTCAAAAAGGCGTTCAACACGGTGCCACACTGCAGACTGCTAACGAAGATACGAACTTATGGAATAGGTTCACAGATTTGTGACTGGCTGGAAGACTTCCTAAGTAATAGAACGCAGTACGTTGTTCTCGACGACGAGTGTTCATCAGAGACGAGTGTATCGTCAGGCGTGCCCCAGGGGAGTGTGATAGGACCGCTATTATTTTCTATCTATATAAATGATCTGATGGACAGAGTAAGTTGTAATTTGCGGCTGTTTGCTAATGATGCTGTGGTGTATGGGAGGGTGTCGTCTGTAACTAACTGTAATAGCATACAGGTTGACTTAGACAAAATTTCTAGTTGGTGCGAAGAATGGCAGCTAGCTCTCAATGTAGAAAAATGTAAGGTGATGCGCATGAGTAGAAAAAACAATCCTATAATGTTCGAATACAGCATCAGTAGTGAGCTTCTTGATGCGGTCGCGTCGTTCAAATATCTAGGCGTAACATTGCAGAGCGATATGAAATGGAACGAGCATGTAAGGACAGTTGTGAGTACGGCGGACAGCCGACTTCGGTTTATTGGGAGAATTTTGGGAAGATGTGCTTCACCTGTAAAGGAGATCGCGTATAAAACGCTTGTACGACCACGTCTTGAGTATTGCTCAAGTATTTGGGACCCGCGGCAGATCGGTTTGGGGGAGGACATAGAGGCGGTTCAGAGGCGAGCAGCTAGATTTGTTACCGGTAGGTTCGACCAATGCGCGAGTGTCACGGAAATGCTCCGGCAACTCAATTGGGGATCGCTGGAAGAAAGACGACGTTCTTTTCGTGAATTTCTGTTAAGTAAATTTAGAGGGCCGGAATTTGAAGCTGAGTGTAGTACGATCTTGCTGCCGCCTACTTACATTTCGCGTAAAGATCACAAAGACAAGATAAGAGAAATTAGGGCTCGTACGGAGGCATATAGGCATTCTTTTTTTCCTCGTTCAATTTGGGAGTGGAATAGGAAAGGAAATGCCTAGTAGTGGTACAGTGTACCCTCCGCCACGCACCTTACGGTGAATTGCGGAGTATGTATGTAGATGTATTACTGCGGTATATTTCAGGTTGAATGTATCATGAAATTTAGTGTATCATACCTCTTATACACACTGCTACAGCGACGCTGTCTGTGTTGTTATGAAGTTTATATGCTGAACTGTTAGAATCATTGAATAAGTTGAAGATGTATTTCGTCAGTATGCGTGAGCTAAACTAGCAATGAATATTTGACGTTAGCCAAATGAGTGAAGCGTCAATGCTGTGAGCGGTTACCTGATGCCAATACTCAATATGAAAAATATTCTGGACTTTGTATGGAGGTAATGTCGGCTTGAAAGAAAGTCAATTGAAAATTGGGCCAAATAAAGAAGATAATTTTGATTAATGTACCATTGGTGTTTAAATAAAAGTTTTATTTTATGATGATCATTTATGAGTGCAGTATGGATAGAAGAACCAGGTAGTCTATTCCCGATTTATAAACATGTTTAACAGTTGACTTTCTGTGATTTTACAGTTATATTTGCATGAACTGTTCAGCTTACATGCTGAGACATTTCGGCAGCAACCGGTTGAGAATTTGTTCAAAGAATACAGTCACGATCCGAAAATGTTCTTTTTATTGTGATTGTAGACGCGTACTGCCGTTTTGGGGCATCATATCGTATGAAAGAGATGTGGTTAACGATTATCAGTCAAATCTGTCGAGAATTATATTGGGAAGTATGTCATCTAATGACTAGATGAATTAGTCGCGACTTTTATTTGACCTCTCCAAGACAGGATTCTTCCTAATAAAGTTTTGTTTTAATTCATTTTCATCTACACATTTACTCTGCAAAATCGTATTTAACTTCCTGGCGGAGGGTTTACTGAACCAGCCGGCCGCAGTGGCCGAGAGGTCTGCGGCGCGCTAGTCACAGTCTGCACCGCCGCTACGGTCGGGGGTTCGAATCCCCCTCGGCCATGGATGTCCGTGCCGTTTTTAGTATAAGCTAGTTCATAAGTAGTTTGTAAGTTCAGGGACTGATGACCCCGCAGTTAAGTCCTTCAAGCTTAACAAACATGTGTTTATTGAACCGCTTTCATAATACTTCTCTTCCGTTCCAATCCCTAACAGAGCAAGGGAAAAAGGAACGTCAAAATCTTTTAGTTTTCTACCTCGTTTCTCTTACAATGGTGAACATGTCTCGCTATGTAGGTGGATGATAACAAAATAAGTTCCCCTTCAGAGGAGAAGTTTGGCGAAAGAAATTTCGCAAATAAAACTCGACACAACGAATAATGCTTTTCTTTTAATGATTTCCACCGCCACTGCTGCATAACATCTCTTTATAAGATCTGATGATGCCCCAAAAGGGTGAAAGGCGTCAAAAATATATAAAATTTCCTCAATCGTCACTGTATTCTTTCATTTAATTCAGATGCACTGTGAAGCTTTTGGGGTGCGTGCAAATTTCGACAAAGAGATAGATTTTTCCTGTCAGACATGCCTTTCCTGGTGAACTACACTCGGAGATTTGATATACGAGGGTCGTCTTCAAAGTAAGTTCTATTTATATCCGCGGCAGCGCTACGATCGCAGTTCCGAGTATGCGCGGCAGTTACTCTGACTCAAGGAGAAGACATGTACGCCACTTCTAGATCCATCTAGATCCATGCTGCCGAACTGTGCTTTGAAGTGCTTCTTTATAATGTCAGAGTATTTTAAAAAGCCGTCGCATGTGAAATCAGATCTGTGATTCGTTTTCTAAATAAAGAGAAAGTTAACCAAAGAAACTTTATCGGAAAATCTGCGAGTTTTGCGGACAAAATGCTGTTAGTTATTCAATGGTTAGAAGATGAATCAGACTGTTCAAAGAAGGGCGTGATCAACTGCAAGATGAAGAACGAAGTGTACTCCGTCTGTGGTTACTGATGTACTGGTTGACACAATTGAAGAGAAGATTAAGCACAAGAGTAAGTTTACACTTAGTGCCCTTGCTATGGATGTTCCATGAAATTGTTACTGAAATGCCTGACCTCAAACGGCAAATGTGACCAAATAACTCTTACGGGAATTTCACTGGGACGTGTTTGATTATCGCTCCTAGTGATTTTCATCTGTTCCAACACCTTATATCTGTCCCTGGTGGTTAACACTTCAATGATGATGACGAGCTGAAGGAACATGTTACGAAATGATTGAACACAGAGGCGGAAACTTTCTATGAAGAAGGCATACAAAAACTTGTGCCACGCTATGACAAGTGCCTACAAAATTTCGGAAACAATGTAGAAAAGTTGTTCAACAGTTGTAGATTTTGTTACAATAAATATTTTTTCTATATGTGTACACTTTTGTTTTGTAGGCATACCTCGTACAAAGTCTCAACGAGGGAGAAAGGGAAGAAGTAAGAACAGAGAATCATGGACATTAGAGGCGGAGCTTACGGTATGATTGTTTTGGTGAGGATAAGGAAGGAAATTGCCATTTGTCCGGAATGATTTAGGAAAATTACATGACACCTCAGGGTGGTCGGAGGTGGATTTGAACCACCGTCTACTCGATGGCGATACCAGACTGTTACCACTCCGCCACCTCGCTCGGTAACGAGAGAGAGAGAGAGAGAGAGAGAGAGAGAGAGAGAAATGGAGAGTACACTTAGACAGTGGACATCACCAAGCAGTGCATAATCCGAAGCGCTTCTCTGCGTGGTAGTGATGACACGAAACATAGGAAGGACATGGATAGGAAGAAGAAGCATGTTTATAATGCTCAGTACAGCAAAAATCCAGAAATATCAAGAAAACAGACGATCTTCATCAGCCGCGGTGGAGTAGCCGAGCTGTCTAAAAAGCGTCTGGCTGCGGAGCGCGCGGTTGCTCGCCGTGAAGGTTCGAGTCCTCGCTGGGGCATGGGTGTGTGTGTTTGTCCGTAGGTTAGTTTACCTAGGTTTAAGTAGTTTGTAAGCTACGGACTGATGACCACGCAGTTTGGTCCGATAGATTTACAAACATTTGATTTGATCTTCATCAAAGCAGATATTCTAGATTACGACCCCAGACCGTGCTAAAGGCCTCACATCTATGCGAATGGAAAGATTCGTTGTGTCGGAGATGTGAGGTTGACATGACTGTGAGGGGTCGCAATTTAGAACATCCCCTTTGGAGTCGAAGCTTGTCTGTTTTTGTTTTCAATTCTTGGTTTCTGTTGTGCTAAGCACCATAAACGTGTTTTTCATCCTTTTCGCGCTCTCCCTTTGCTTGTTTTGTGTCAACAGTGCCGCGCGTGACAAGAAAGCTTTCAAACCATGCATAGTCATTGATACTCTAAGGTTTGCAACCGCTGTGCTTAAACACCCTGCATCTCCTCAAGCGAGTGAACAACCTTCCACGTCTGTATAAAAAGAAAAGGCCCTTAAAATAAAATGCCCCCAGGAACATGCCTAATTTTCTAGATTTAAAACTTCAGCATCCCTAGGGCTGGGTTTATAAATTGTAAAGTGAAATAGACAGGTATGCTAATTCGTTTTGTGTCCCAACTTCGACGTCGCTTTTGTGTCCCAGCCTCGTCGTAGGTGTCGGTGGCCGAGTGGAACGGGACCGACACAGGAACAAAGACAGCACGCTGGTGCAGGTACGGAGGGGAGCAGCCAGAAACTATAAACACTCGAGTAAATTAGAAAGAGATATATTTTGCACAGAATGTAACAATACTTAACTTTTACATAGTACTGCAGAATGTTGATACATAGTTGTTAGAGGCCTGCCTAGTGCCTGTACGATAGCAAAGTCTTCACTGGTGCCTATCTGATTACGAAGGTCCTAACTGGTTGCTAACTCAGTCCCAAGTGGCCAGTCCTTCAGTGGTGGCCACGAGCGGAGTTCCAGCAGAGGGCGCTCGTGGCTGTCGTCGTGAGAACGCCGCGCCGTGCGTGCATGGCGGCGCGCGGCGAAAGAGTTTGTGACACTTGCGCGGAGTGACACTTGCGCGGAAAGGGAATTTGTAGACACTTGCGCGGAGACCCGGACGCTGCAGGTAGTGAACAGGGTGTTCCAGAAGTAGGGATACACCACCCCTACTCCTCGCCCTCCAGCCGCTACCTGTGCCGTATTCAGGGAAAGGCCCACCGAGCGAGGTGGAGCAGTAGTAACGGCCCGGAGATATCACAGCCTCATTCAACAGGGAGATAACATGTCATACAAATATCACTCGATTTACAATACAGCACCATGTGAAGAGGAATGTGATGAAATCGGAATTGAGCGCAACTGTTGCTAACTACGATTTCGGATTTACTGCATTTTGAGTCAGAATTCGCATCTATATTCGCATTTATCGCAAATGTGAATTTTTCCTGTCCCTAGTAATACCTCTAAAAATAAACAGCTGATCAAGGCACTAAAAGCAAGGGCAGATCTTTGGGTGTATTACTACAAATAACTAAAACACAGTTTGATCGTGGAATTATATACAATCTCATTATAAAGGTTTTTTGTAGGTGGTTTTGAGCAGCTTTTAAATATGTTAGGAATAGCATTATGAAATATAGACAGCTACACCTTATGTTTATTATGAGATATCGATTTCGGCTAATTTCAGGTCATCTTCAAGTCTCAAACAACAGGTGTTACTTGTGCATTTTTCCAGTGGCACTCATAACCTTTAAGTGTTTACACACGCCGGCCGCGGTGGGCGAGGAGACTAAGGCGCTCCAGTCACGGTCTGCACGGCCACTACGGTCGGGGGTTCTAATCCCCCCTCGGGCATGGATATTTGTGCCGTCCTAGTTCGTAAGTAGTTCATAAGTAGTTTGTAAGTTTAGGGATGATGACCCCGTAGTTAAGTCCCATAGACTATACAAAAATTTGAACATTTACATTTGTTTACACACGAGGTCTAACGTTGTTAATCGCGTTAGCGATGAAACCAGAACCCAGAATCTTTGTGTCTAAATGATACATATATTGGTGTGATGCCTTATTTCGAAAAAACAGACATCACACCAACACATATGTAGCTCTCGGTAAAGTGGTACGGTACGATGTCGTTACGTAGCACAGCACAGCCGACTGGAAACGCAGGAGAAGTGCAAACAACGTTCTCTCCTCAGAGGTATGATTAGGTTCGACGTAGACTTCTACAACATACAGTCTACATGGCGAAGATTACACCAAAAAATTTAACGTTTCGTCTACTTTGGCGATAGCAACCAAATTTTAAAATCGTGTCTACTATGTAATGATGTAGCAACACAAAACGCTTCAAGTCCAAAACTTCACTGATTTTCGAGTTCTGAATTTTTAATATGTTTTTAATGTTATTACAGAAAAAACATATTTGGGACTCTCACTACAATTTTCATATGACAGAATTTGTAGGTACATTCACAAGACATAAGACAACGGTTGTGTGCATTCATCTCATGAGAAATATCAATCATTTGTTTTCAGTGTTTACTTCAAATTTCTCTTTTAAGTTTCTTTAATTATTAGTACTTAAATGTGGTTATGAAATAAATAAATTACGTATATACGTGTAGTCTTATGCGGCCAAACTACTTAGATCATTGGTCGCTAGACTTACACACTACTTAATCTTACTTAAAATAACTTAGGCAAGGTACAAACAGACATGCCCATGTCCGAGGAAGGACTCGAACCTCCGACCGGACCGGTCGCGCAATTTGTAACACAAATTACATGTTTCATAATATTAATGCATGGAAGTATGAAATCAGGTCAAGACTACTTCCTGAAAAAATTTCGACAAAAAAAGTTGGCACTGAGTTTAGAAAAACAAAATTCTGGTATATTGGATTTTAACATTTTATCAAAGAATGAATGTTACTACAAGAGATACAGCCATTCAAATTTACGGGCACCATAACGTTTTCCCTTCCTGAGTGCATAGAAGTATGAAATCACGTCAAGACTACTTCCTGAAAAAATTTCGACAAACAAAGTTGGCACTGAGTTTAGAAAAACAAAATTCTGGTTTATTGGATTTTAACATTTTATCAAAAATTAAATGTTACTACAAGAGATACAGCCATTCAAATTTACGGGCACCATAACGTTTTCCCTTCCTGAGTAAATGAGCTGCTTCTTATAGTTTCAACACCTTTTTCTTGAATGTTCTGAATATAAATCTTCACACAGACTTCTTGAGGAGGAGCGTGATACGGATATCTGATTGTAAACCACTGCCTATTACCTTAGACCTTTTTGACTGTACTGAACAGTATTTCCGCGTATTCCGTAATTTATACAGTTAACAGGCAATGTAATTTATAACCAACTATTGGCTGCCAATTTCGCTTCATTTTTCCTGGAAGTCTTGCAACTTGTTTCTCCCTGTTGGTTTATGCCAAGTTCGGAGTAAAAATGGTTCTATATGACGGTGATGGAAGTGGGGATTTCGTGCCCACGGGTGCGGTTCCTGTGGGGGGATGCTTGTCCACTGTTGGTCGAGCTGATCTCTACGAGATTACGAGAGTAATTCGGGCGTCAGATCCTTGATTGTCGTGAGTGCATTCGGGTTCTCTCGATAATCCATTTTTAGTCCGGGGCAAGTCCCGTAGATAAATTAAATTGGTCCCGGTTCTGACCAAGGTTTTCTGGAGGTTTTCCTTGGTTGTAAGGCATATGCCGGAACTGGTAAGCCCCTCCCACTTATTCCCAATTGGGATTCCCCTTTGCCCCACTATCAGCTTGTCTGATAAGTGGCTGAATAGAACCGCGACTCTTTATGGGCCGGATCTCAAACAGCCCGCTCCACTCCTCGGAGTGGAGAATGAAAGGAATAACGGTGATGGAAAATAGAATTTATCTTTAGCATTTTTCGGTGTGTGACATTCCCTTACACATTCCGTATTTCATATATTTCATAGATGTATTTGTAATTCGAATACAGCCAAATCGTTTTGGGGTCTACGAATAAACGCTTTAAGTATGTAAAATACTCATTGACTTATTATTAACGTTTTTTTAATTGAAGGTTTAAGGTTGCATCTCCTATTAAAAAGCATAGTAGCTATTTTTAAAGAGATGGAAGTTGCGTGATAGTAGGGTTAACTACATAGCGGTCAATTACATCAACGTATCTGTGCAGGATGCCTAATATATTTATTGCTTGTGCAGGTGTCTTGATATGCTTAGTGTTCTGAATAATATGCTTTTAGGAGGTATGACTGTGGAAAGTCATAGTCTTGTAGTAGCAGAGACTAACTCTCAAAAACATTATCACTATTAAAATACCTTTTTGTTTACAGGAGGAACACTCAACGGATTAATATGTAGTTAGAACAAGTCACTATATTGCTCTTCAGCTTGCAAAGGGTTGTGCAATTTCACTGATTTTCGTGTTACGTTCACAGTGTGGAAACTTGACAACAGCAGTGCTAGACTTCTTGGTGGGCCTGTACCCAGGAAAAGCGATTAGCCGCCCCAAGGGACCCGGGTTCCGCGCAAGTGTCACTCCGCGCAAGTGTTCCAACCCCGCGGCGAAAGTAGGTGGCGCGCACTTTGTACTTGTGCGACACCACAATTCGAGCGTCGTTCCTTTCATCATGTTTCATCACACATTCAGTTTCTGTTTGAACCGTCACAAATGGTGTAATATCATTGTTACCTTTGTACGTAGCCGTAATCTAATTCTTTACTGTATAAAGCACTCCCCAATTAATTGAATACTTACTTGAATCAAGAGTGTGAATCAGAAATCCTACCACTCGGTTACAAGATGCAAAGATAACAAATAACTATACAGAATAATAAAATCTGGAAAGTATCTGTAAAGGCTTCCACACCCTTAAAGTCCTCTAAATATTTTCGATTTATTGTTCATACAAGACGAAATCACAATGTCATGTATTGAAGTGAAGCAAAAGAGACATACGACCTGTATACACTACGGCTATTGATAAAATATCGATTCTTTTTCCCAATAATATAGATTCATGTAGTGGTATTCTTTTAACAATACATCTATACCAAATGCCGATTTCCAATACCGATATTTATATTTTGTATAATAATTTTCAGAAATTTTCAGGAAGTAATTGAATTGTTATTTTGAATTTAGTATAACAAATTTTTACTTTCACTGTGTGCAGGTGGTTTTTCTTTTTTAAGCTTTCATCACGTCCAATCTTTCACTATCACACAAAAGAAGTCCGACTGCACTGGGGTCGTGGCGGTTGATTGGAATGGTATTTCTGACTGAAAAAAACAGCTCCCCAGTTGCGTTTAATGAAACCTAGTATCTCTATGACGGAACGGCAAACTTACATGCCTAATTCCAGACATGAGATTATTCGATGGAACACTCGAAAGTTTCTTCTTGCAACTCCTGCAGTGTATAAAATATTTAGAATTTTCCTACAGCAGCCTGCAAAAGGTTTATGGTGACATTAGCCAATGACAAATTAAGAAGATATGATATAAGAGGTTAACTGTAATGAAATATTTCATGACACTGTACCATGTACACAGTTATTAACAAGACAATTGTCGACCAAAGAATTGTAAACAAGCTTTTATCTATAAAAGTCCCATTATTCAATTACAAATTTTCATATCAAATATTTTTCCTTTCATTTCTTGTTGTAAGGGTAACAGGTGGGTTGCTAACTGCCAGTATATAGGATATCTAATAATCAAAATTAAATGTACACCTCTGAAGCCGTAATATATGCGCAATAAACCGATACTCTTATAGGCATGTATATCGATATTTTTCCTTAGTTATATCAATATTTTATTAAATTCTCAAGTACAGATATTAATTCGTTTTAGAATACCTACGTACAGGACAACCTATATTTTAATAATATCAGTAGCTCTAGTCTACACTTAAAATAAATCCTAAAATGTCTTTAAAACGTTAGTGACTAACGGGAAGACCGAGATAAGCAACTATTACAAAAACAGGCGCAGCTGCTAGAATAAATAAATAAATAAACAGATTAATTCATAGTGATTGAATTTCGATTGTAGACAAAAACCAAACTTCACTACCGAATTTAGTAAGCTTTCACGTTGTTCTAATTAGATCCGAGATAAAAGAAGAGGAAATATACTACGTTCCTGGCGCTCTAGTATTTGTGGTTTTGATTCATCTACATATTCACGCTCCTCCAACGTGTGAAAATGCGGACTGTAAGAGAGTTCCTTGGAAGAGGCACACAGACCTTGAAAGCAGACGAAGTTTCTGTCAACGTGTCAAAAGAAGAAGACGGCAAGAAAATTATTCTTCGAGAATCTCTGTATAATTCTTAGTTTAAAAAGTGATTCTTGCCTCCAACTTGAATCTTAATTTGTTTGCAAGACCATTTTATTCCTTGCTGACTGGAACTTCGTAACATTCTTTGTCAGATAAAAAGGCTAAAATTAGTTTTGGAAGTAAAGAAGATTAATTAATTTTCTCTCTTGTGCTAAACGCGCCATCAGATGCATACCAATAAGTTCAACGGCGTTGCGAACAATGCTCTGCCGGAGGAGTAACACTTTCCTCCCTCGCCGAACTGCTCTTCCTTTCTCTTCAAAACTCTGATTAACGGAGATGACATTTTGGATTTTTTTTCTTTTTTTGCGGAACTCCAGTTGGTGAGGTAGGAAAGAGCTACCGTTGCGCTTCACCTCCAGCCTTATGACTTAGTAATCTAGGTGGAGAGAGAGAGGGGGGAGAGAGAGAGAGAGAGAGAGAGAGAGAGAGAAATGCACGGCAGAGAGGGAATGAAGGTGTGCGAGAGTGAATAGAAGATAACGGTACAGTGGGAAGGAAGCTGAAGAAAGGTGCGTTCAAGAAGGTACAGTTCAGTATCAAAAGAGATATAACGTTCACAAGAGCCTGTTAAAGGTTTCTATGATGCCTTCAACTGACACTTTTAATTTGATGTACAAATTTACATATTAGGCGTTAAGAAATTTTCAGGTATATTGCTCGAAAGTAACGTGTTGCTAAATTAAAGTAAAATAACTCCCAGTTTATTTTATGACAATTATATGCACTTATAGGAGCAAAGATGTGTATATCATTGACGAATATAGGTATGCAAAAAAAAAAAAAAAAAAAAAAAAAAAAAAGAGGTTGTCGTTCAGTTTACAGTTGAAATTTATACAAATCATTAGATTGAAATTTTAAGGCATTTTATAGTGGCTATAGTGTTCCCTAAAAATAGTAATACTGAGAGAGGTAATTTACAAATACAGTGACATATGCTGCTGTCTCGTGTAATAAATATCATTAAGTCTTTTCCAAGAGCCTTCGGATGTTAGAGATGGTAGTCCCATTAAAAAAATAAAGAAATAAAATAAAAATTAAAAATAAAAAAGAGAGAGGGGGAGGAAGAGAGAAATAAATATATATACATCCGCCCCGCCCACACATAGTTGCATCAAGAGTTGTGGGCTAAAACTGAGACCAATAACGTAACTTGTGCGTTTTGTCTGTGTATTTCGGTTAATTCTGTCAGTTGTTTTTTTAAATTTTTTATTTCATTTTACGCAAGTGAATATCTGAAGCTATCACCGGAAGATAGTAGAAAAGGGATAAAACAGTTAGGAATCGACAAAGTGAAATCCATATTGCGCGTTAAATTAAAGCCAGGGGACGTATTCAGCGCAGAATCACACACCTATTGATGCTGCAGCTACACAAGTAATTTGTATGCAGAACGCGAAAATGTTGATTACTTCAGAATCGTAGTGAGTGAACGCAGCACATGAAAAACTGTTTACTCTGCCCTTTAGAAACAAACCAACGCACAAATACTTGTTTGCGAACTTCACGCTTTTCAATGGCTGTGTTCTATTATGCAGAACAAATACATGGAACACTCTGTGACTAATGTACAGTGGGGGAAAATAACAGTATAGAAAGCTAACTGCACCGCTTTAAACGAAATAAATTGAGGGTACAGTTTACTTTCTGCAAAATCACAAATTATTTATTTCTCTGTTTTCGCAAACATTTAAGAAACTGTGTGATCTTTCGTGGGTTTCGATTTGTTTATGTCAAATTAGTAAACCACTGTGCAACCAAGACAGATTTATTACAAAATATGCTTTTCTTGCTCTTTACCAAGAGGAGGCAGCCGTGAAGAATATTCACTTTGCGTACCACGAATTCCAATCCTATGAACAAAGTGTGCTGTAACAAACGAATAGGTTGGCAGGAAGTGAATATTGGCTAAGCTGGAGTGGTTACATGACAAATGCAAGACCGTAGGCTAATGTATGAGTAGGGGAAAAACTGATACCGCCTACAGGAAAATAAGAGACGTTTGAGGTATCACTTTGTTTCTGTTACAAAAGAAATGTTACAGCATGAGTTTGGAATCATGATTACACGAATTGAATTGTGTGTTGAACAACAGGGAGGACACTTTTAACGTTTAATGTGAAATATTTGCACTCGTAAGTAAAAGTGAATATTAAGTAAATTAATAACTTGAATATCACTGAGTTTCATTTAGGTATATTCAGTGCGGCATGCGTCACGAACGGCTAACAATCATACGGCACTGCGGAGAAACTTTTTGAACACCCCGTATAAAAGACCTTGATACTTAGGTAAAGCTGTGTAGTATACGAGGGCCGTTAGATACATCTAGTAAAAATAGAAAAAAATCGTTTTAAAGGCGAAAACTCACTTTGTTTCTCGACATAGTCTCCTTGTAAGGTTATACACTCGGTCCTTAGAGGTTCAATTTTTTCAACCCATCGGCAAAGTAAGCTTTCATATTCACAGAATATATGGCATCAACTGCGAATGGGCAAACCTGGAAATGTGTACCCAGCCGGGATTCGAACCCGGGTTTCCTGCATTCTAGGCAGTTGCACCACTGGGGACACAGTGATCACCGCACCTGCAAGTACGCCTCCCGTCAGACACAAATTCCCAGCTTCACCCTGCCTACAGTACTCAAACTCGTAGTTATGAAATTAATTCCCGTAAGACTAAGGGCCATAAACTTGTCCACCCCTCCACACTAACGAAAGGATCATTGCCCAGTGCAATGATCACTGTGGTGTAGTGGTCAGCGCAACTGCCTAGAAAGCAGGAGACCCGGGTTGCAATCCCGGCTGGGTCATATTTACAACTTTACCCATTCGCAGTTGATGCCATATATTCTTTGAATATGAAACAATAACAACTGCAGGATCAGAAGTGACATCTGTTATTTCGGAACAGACGCCACATGTATATATGAAGTAGGCTTTGTCGAACTCTACAAAATAGTCTGTCACTGCAGCGAACAGTTGCCCATTCGACGAAAATTCCTTCCCAGAATCCATTTTTTTTTTAATAAGAAGTCACTTTGAGCCAAGTTTGGTGAATAGGGTGGGTGAGGAACCAATTAGAATTCCAAGTCGAGCACTTTTGCCACTGCGATAGCTGCTCTGTGCGTTGAGGATCGCGCGGCCTCCCTCGTCGGCCGTTCGAATCCTCTTTTAGTATAAGTTAGTTCATAAGTTTACGGACATGACCCCGCAGTTATGTCTCATAAGCTTTACAAACATTTGAACTTTTAGCTGCTGTGTGGGCTGAAGCGTTGTCATGAGACAGCACTTTGTTCCGCGCCGGGACGTTTTTCAATTAATTTCCGTTTCAAACGATCCAGCAGAGCCGCATAATAGGGCCCAGTTGTGGATCTGCCATTTTCCAAATAATCTATCAGGAATATACGCTGGGAATCGCAAAAGACAGTGGACATCACCTTTCCAGCTGACAAAACAGTCAGTGACTTTTTGTGAGTGAGGTAGGCTTAGCATACCTATAAAAATAAGAAACGATGTATAGTAGTCTCACATTTATCTGTAGTTTTTACTGTTAATGTACAAAAGTAACAATCATTCCATTGTTAATTTGACAGACAACACGAATTAAACATCCCACTGATGATGCTGCAACGCCAGCGAAACATGTATGGGAAAAATCAAAAAACATTTGTGTTTGTTCAAGGCGGACCTTACATATAAAGCAAATTTATTTTATATAGTCTTAGCCTTCTTTGGTGCACTCTACCCATTCTTCGTTCATTGATTGGACTGTTATTTGCTCTCTGGAGTGTAATGGTGGATCCAAGTTTCATCCACAGTTATGAATCTGCGCAAAAAGTCCTGTGGATTGCGCTTGAACAGTGTGAGATTCTGAACATAAATGTTCTATAGTTTCCGTTTTTGGTCCAAAGTGAGCAGGCGCGGCACCCTTAGTGCACATAGCTTCTTCATGGCCAGTTTTTCTTGTAGGATGTAATGCGTTCGTTCAGTACAGATGCCTACAATGTTAGCTATCTCGCGAACTTATAATCTTCGATCTTCCATTACCATATCGTGCACCTTATTCTGTGTGGTGACTTCAACGGGCCGACTGGAGCATGCTCCATCTTCCGTGCTTCTCCGAACACATTTAAACTCTACATACAAACGTAAATGATCTTTAGTGTTGGTGCTGAAGCTACATACACCTCATCCAACTCGGATTTGATCAGTGCAGCTGTCCAACCCTTCAAATGCAAATGTTTAATGACCGAGCGAAATTGGTTTTTCGGTCATTTTAAAGATAAGTTACATAGCGCGGCGGCGGATTCCAAACGATATATATCGAAGCGGTTCACATCGAAGCGATAATATCGAACAAGCGAATGTATAGCATGTTTCATTTATGATCTGTACGAAACAATGATCATTTACTTACAAACTATTATGAACTTGCTAATACTAAGGACGGCACAAATATCCATACCCGAGGGGGGATTCGAACCCCCGACCGTAGTGGCCGTGCAGACCATGACTGGCGCGCCCAGTCCCCTCGGCCACCGCGGCCGGCAAATTGCAACAATTTAAGCTGTATTCTTCAGTCCATGCCTAACCACGTCCTTTAAAATAACATTTGTAAAAATCACAACATTGGCTTATTCACGCGCAACTACATAGCTGTACTCTTAGGTTCCTGCTTAACCACATACTTGAAACTCAAGGCATATTCTTATAAATATTTTGAACATTCGCTTGTTTGCTATAAATCGTTTCGATATGAGCGCCTTCGATATGAACCGCTTCGATATAGATCGTTTGGGCGCCGCTGCTGGGCTATGTAACACATCTTCAAAGTTACCGGTTTTGTCCATCCTCAGGAACTAAGTACGCAGTTACCACATCAGCTGGAAGCCAGCAATCAACTAATAGCAGCTGCCGTTCCGAACTTGCAGCAGTATACGTGGAAATATCAGGCTTACCAACAACAGTGCAGGTACTCAAAATACCCCACTCTTTCATACAAATTTACTACACTTATAATACTGTCAACGTATAGGTCTCTAATAATTGTTCTGTGTGTATTTGGATATGTATTCAAGTGGGTAATTACGTATACCAGACAATAAATAAAATGTACAGGAGCAGACCGTGGCAGGCACCTGCAGCAGCAGCAGCAGCCTATGCCCTATAGGGCCCTACACACGATGCGATTTATTGGACCAATTCTTTGGTCACCCGACAAATTGGCCGGCTTTAGGCGCTACTCGACCAACTTTCCTTGTCGGCCGGTTGGTTGTGCCTGACCACCAGATCTCCGATTCCCCCACCACTTCACCCGACAAATTGCACCGTGTGTTGCACTTCCCGACCAACGTCCATGCCTGAGGTCGTCTGCACAGCGTACACTCGAAGACAAAAACAGTTCGACAAACAGACACCACAACAGAGTAGCGCTGCGTGCAGTTGGTCGGAACGTGTGTAGGCTGCTACCAATTGGTTGGAACGTTGAAGCCGGCCGCGGTGGCCGAGGGGACTGAGGCGCTTCAGTCACGGTATACATGGCCACTGCGGTCGGGGGTTCGAATCCCCCCTCGGGCATGGATAATGTGCCGTCCTTAGTGTTAGCTAGTTCATAAGTAATTTGTAAGCTTAGGGACTGATACCCCGTAGTTAAGTCCTATAACTTTTACAAACATTTGAACGTTTTTTTTGGAACGTTGGCCACCTTGTTGGTCGTATGATAAATCGGAGCGTGTGTAGGGGCCTTATAGGTGCGTTGCGAAGTCGGTGACCGGCGCGTTCCTGGGCGCCTCCAGTAAGAATGGCGCTGGCCTCCAGACCGCGCGCTTTGTCCTGGAGCTGGAACCGGTTCCTCGGCAGCTGCCAGTGCCACCGCCGCCGCCGCCTTTGTTCCGGCGCGCGCACCGCTCTGCCTGACGTTTCATTGTGCCAAACAGATTTATGCCGTCCGGGCCCGTACCTGCGCAAACCAAGCCAAAACCACTCAGCGGCGGACAATACCGCGCCACTCGTTAATCACCTGTTTGTCACCGCCCGTTGGCACTATACATTTCCCGATGGCGCAAGTGCTGACAAATCTCGTAACTTTTGCAGTTGCACCAATGACGATAACATGTTCATCGACGCTACATTTTAAATGTTGTAAACGAGGCCTTGGACCGTATTAATAAGGAGCACATGCTACAGAGAAGATTCTCAGACAAAAAGAACGTGATATGAACAGGAAAGTACATGGGCTACGAACAAACATATCTGTATGAACGTTTGGTTACAGGATCTCTACGTACACCTCAATGTGCAGATGGGTGTCGTTTTTCTGCAAAGCTCTGCAACCATGTTCTAGGTAGCACTGTAGATGTAATTTTAGACGCCGTACGTAATGCAGATATCTTAACTATAACTTACGTAATAATCATCGTGCATGTTCTCTAGCGAATTGTCATCAAAAGCCGTGAAAGCCGAGATGACAGTTGCAACTTTAACCTACTTTCCGAAAGACTGTTGGTATTCACTGCCACTGCTTCCATCGCCTCTTCCCGCACTTACCGTAGCACTACCGCTTGCAATGAGTTGTTCGTCATTATCATCCGTATTATCATTATTATGAGTTTGTAACAATAGTATCTAACTTATGCTCATATTTCTGTACCATAACAGATTCGATAAAGCATGCAAATGATTCATCTTCTACACTAATACCATCTTCACGAAGAAGGGTTCTTCGTAACTTCATCTCAACTAATCGCAATACATTAACAGGATTGATTAGCAATCGTTGCCCCATCTGACGCTTCACCACACAAATAACATCACAAAACGCAACTTCGGAGGCACACTGCACCGTCCCTACTGGCGAACCGACAGGTCAAAGTGTAATGCGGCATGCCACTCGCGGAGGCGTTTAACGGACGACTGCAGAGTTTTGCGGATGCGGGAGGATTAGTAGTGCAATAAAGAATCTTTACATTGTCTCTCATACGATTTTGGTGTGTGTGTTTGTTCGAGCCCAAGTACTCTCCTTGTGAGTAAGTTTTCAATTTCGTTAAAAAAAATTTGGAAGCATATCCTCTGAGGAGGAAGTTCATTTTAGCTAGCTCCCCTCCTTCTTGATTAAGTTGTCCGTGAGTCATGTCCGGCACATACCAGGTGTTCAGTCGTGTATTTCTTTAAACTAGCCCAAGCAGGCAAATTATTCAGTGTACAAATATGGAGTAGGCATCTACGTATTCAGGAAGAACTGTACTATATGTTTAGATATTAGTTTGTTGTGTATCATTATATTAGGCCTATTAAGACTAAATATGGACTTTTGCCGCACGGGTGTAATAGCCGAGCGGTCTGGAGCTCCACGTTGCGGATCATGCGACGTCCCGCGTCAGAGGTTCGAATTCTCCCTCGGGCATGGATGTTTGTGTTGTCTTTAGTATAAGGTAGTTCATAAGTAGTTTATAAGTTTAGGGACTGACGATCCCGTAGTTAAGTCGCATTAGCTCTACAAACACTTGAACATTTGAAGTTGCCTCGCCGCCCAGTGTGTACTGCAGATCGCCCACACATGCACTGTGTCGGCTTTTACCAAACCACGGAGGGGGGGGGGGGGGGGGATGGAGTATGCATCTGTACCGCAAGTGGCAACTCTCACGTATTTACTATACTTCTAACATACGTTACGATTACGAAGCCTGAAAACGCATCTTCAATAGGCCAAAGGGGTTTGGGTAGAGTGAACAAGAGCAGTACGGCACAAGAAACAATACTTAAGTACCCGGTATTGCAGCAATATTTATTTTCTGATACAGACTCTGAAGTCCTGGGATGCACTTTATTTGGAATTAACGTCATAACCCCTTATTAATAGATCCTACTGAAACAACATACCATATTATTTTGCAATGTAGCATTTTTACAACTGTAAAAATGCTTTCCAAACAAACGGATAAAACATGCAGCTTAATTCACTTGTTTCTTTTCTGTATCGGTAATGAAAAAACTGCTCTGACATCACTCTCGTTACTGTATAAAATGATTGAAGCATCACACTTGCGATTATTGTGAAGGAAGCTACTCGTCAAAATGATTTTATTTGCACAAAGTTTTTAGTTTAGCGGCAAGACTCCTCAAGCAATCGATAAGTCTTCGTGAGAGCCTTGCGGAAATGCCCCAACAACAGACTCCAGTCGCAGACGCTGTAAGAGAGGCGTTCTGCATCGCCGAGAAGTCCGAGAATTACATTCCGGGAAGAGTCAGACAACATACTGTTCCTCTCTCCCTCCCTTCCGTCTCCCAGCCTCCTCCCATATACGCCTCGCAATCACCACAAAGAAAAGATTTTGACAAACGATTCGGTACAGGGAAGGGAAGATCACCTACATCTACATCTACATGGGATACTCTGTAAATGACATTTATTTGACTAGCAGAGGGTTCATCGAACCACCTTTATACTATTTATCTCCCATTCCATTCTCGAATAGCGCGCGGGAAGAAAGAACACCTGAATCTCTCCGTTCGAGCTCTGATTTCTCGTATTTTATTCTGATGGTCATTTCTACCTATGTAAGTGGGAGTCAACAATATATTTTTGCATTCGGAGGAGAGTGTTGGCGATTGGAGTTTCGTAAATAGCCTACGCCGCAGCGATAAGCGCCGTTGTTGGAATGATTCCCATCCCACATCCTGTATCATTTCCGTAACGCTGTCCTCCCTGTATCGTGATAATACGAAATGAGCTGCCCTTCTCTGGCCTCTTTCGATGTCCTCCGCCAAACTCACCTGATAAGGATCCCACATTGGGCAGCAATACTCCAAGAATGGACGGACAAGCGTAGTGTATGCAGTTTCTTTTGTAGTTCTGTTGCATCTTTTAAGGGTTCTGCCAATAAAACGCAGTTTCTGGTCCGCCTTTCCCACGACATTATCTACGTGTTCTTTCGAGTTTAAGTCTGAAGTAATACTAATTCCTAGGTATTTTGTGGAGTTTACGGCCTTCACTTATGATTGATTTATCTTGTAAACAAAGTTTAATGGATTTCTTTTCGTACTCATGTGGACGACTTCACTCTTCTCATTATTTAAAGTCGATTGCCAATTTTTACACCATAGTGATATCTTATTCAGATCGTTCTGCAGTTGGTTTTGATCTTCAGATGATTTTACTAGACGGTAAATGATGGCGTCATCTGCAAACAACCTAAGAGAGCTACTTAGATTTTTCACTAAATCGTTTATGTAAATAAGAAACAGCAGAGGACCAATAACACTACCCTGTGGAACGCCCTATATATAGTGATTGAAACACCGTCCGCCACAGAAGATGTAAAAGTGAGTGCTGTACTGCGGCTGCTCGTATCGAATGTCGTTCCTCTTTGCTTTCATACGACACTGAACAGCCTCTGCTGACCAGTTATGTGCGAACAACGAGGACGCGCGGCAATTATTACAAACGGAAATTATCCTATGCGAAAAGAAGAGACGCATGTACTCGGCTGGCGCTTTGGCACCAACACTTTGGATTTGTAGTTTGACACGTGCTGTATTACTAATCTCATCTTTGCTACAACATTGAGTTTAATTTATGCAGCCTTGTCACGGACGTGCTGTTGTTCTTATTTCCACTATCACTCCTCGGTAAGGGTGATGAATTGGCTCGAGTGACAGAGTAGGTAGTTGATGGCATTGCTGCTGGTGGCCGTGATTGCTCTTAACAGCCACTTTGTCTCTCCTGCTCTCCACACGTCGCCGCTTGGCACTCTGCCTGTCCGTAGTCTCTTGTACATTTTCCTCCAGCAGCACGTGAAAAGGCCTGCGTATGTCCATCTTCGTGTACGATGGCTAAGAATCTCTGTTGTTCAATTTAAATAAAATAATACTTTTATCCGTGTGTTTTGACTATTGCCCTATCACTTTCTTCAGGCCCCCTGACCAACGCAGAACTGTGATGCATGCAGTTACGACGTGAAGTCAGTATGGGCGGTATTATTCGCATATATACAAGAAAAAAGAGTCAAGCTTTGATTTCCCATCTACCATCATGTGCCATTCATGAACACGTAGCTCGGTATTATTACGAAAGTCGGTCGGTCCTGTGTTTCAAACATATTCTGAGAAGGTCATTATCAAAGTTTTGATTGTTACTGTTGGATATCTTATTGTAATATAAATATATAAAATAAAAACTATTAATTTGCAACTACATGTTGGTGACTAAGAGAGGAGGAGATCGATCCATCCGAGCGTCTCGTCATGGTGGCCCTCCAAATCTCGTTGTAAGAGGAAGTGTAGAGGCCACGCAGGACCTTACCATTTTGAATCAAATTATGAAAATACCGAAATACGTTCATTAAATAAAAGGGAGTCTCAAGTTCGTGGCGCCACACATACGCAAAACATAAACAGAAATGGCTGTGGGTTCTAATGGGCCTTGCCACGGACTGTACGGTCGCTCCCCGTCGGAGATTAGAGTCCTCCCTCGTGCAAGGTTATGTGTGGTGGTGTTAGCATGTTAAGTTAGTTTAACTAATTTGTGGTCTAGAGACTAAAGACCACAGCAGTTCGTTGCCGCAGCTCTACAAACATTTGAACTATAAACAGTTACCTACCCTCTGATCGCCGTATCGGCACAGTGCGCATACACAATGCCCTGCTTGGGCTGCCATGCACAAACAAAGTACACGGCCTCATCACAGACGGAAGCTGAGGTTTCTCAACAGCAAGGCGCTGAGCACGTCGTCAGACTTTGCTCAAGGTCCTCCCCTCTTCTAATCTCAAGTGAGATTTTTCAAAATGCGTATTTTAGAGTAAATAGTTAATAAATATGTGCTTGATTAGGTAGTATTATATTTTTATTTTATTTTATTTTATTTTTTGAAAAAAGAAAAAGGCTAGTTAGGAATAGTATTTAACACAAAAAAAATCGAACAATAAAATACTTCACTACTAGAATTCGTATAACAATATTTATTCAGTCGACGGGGACGCATGTGTGGTCTCAAGAGTCGCTAGTGGATCCAAGATGACCATGATTTTCAATCAAATGATCTGCCGCTTCAAGCTGGCTATAACTCGTTCTCTGTTGCACACTGAATCTTCGACGTTGACAGTCCGTGACGCTACCGCAAAGGACATCCCTTACAAACGCGCGTGAAAATAACACTCGTATGACCGTAGCGGAGCGAACGAACCTGATCTATTCACACAATGTGAGAGGCGCTCGGGTGGACAGCATTTTTGCTGCCGAGCATGTTGGTTCGAATTCCGATAAAAACGTGCTTGTGGTGAAAAAATCTATAGAATAGTTCGTGTATCGTTAGAGAAACAATCTGATGTTTTTATAACTGCGATTAATATTATTGTGAAATATTTTGCCATATTTTAGTTGTGACACATGTATCACTTAATTTATCGGTGTTACCGCGCAATTTTTCATCGTTTCTTGCGGGAAAAAGTACGTCACATCTGCCGAGACCCCCTCTCCGCCGCATGAGATTTGGTGAGATCTGGATCGACTTCCAATTCCCCTAAAAGGCACGTGCAATTAATGAACGCCCCATTGAGTGTTCGGGGAAAAGAATGCGAGACGCGGTGCGTCATAAGCGTCTTCTAATCAAACTGCGTGCTTATGGAATACCGCCATAGCTGTGCGACTGGATTCGTGATTTCCTATCAGAAAGGCCACAATACGTTGTAATTGACGGAAAATCATAGAGTAGAAGTGAAGAGATATCTGGCGTTCCCCAGGGAAGAATTAAAATTCATAATCAATGTATAGGATCTAGAGAGATTAATACAAGTCAAACTTTGACGAAAATAATAGCAAATTGTGAACTTATAAAGTTTGTGATATGAAAGTGTAGTGAATGTAACTATTGATGCCGGCCGCGGTGGCCGAGGTGACTGAGGCGCTCCAGTCACGGTCAGCACGGCCACTACGGTCGGGGGTTCGAATCCCCCCTCGGGCATGGATATTTGTGACGTCCTTAGTATTAAGTAGTTCATAGGTAGTTTGTAAGTTTAGGGACTGATGGCCCCGTAGTCGAGTCCCATAAGCTATACAAACATTTGATTTAACTATTGATTTCAAAATAGAGAATCCATGAACCTTAAAGTCTTAAACATTTATTCGAGTACTTAGTTCTCTAATATTGACTAAGAATATTCTAAAAGTGAAAAATATATCTGTGACGTACATAAGAAATTAATAAATCTGTGAAAGAATATACGAGGTATGTCCACAAAGTAAGTTCCGTTTGGTTACATATAACAAACGTGTACAGATACAGAAAAATATTTATTGTACAAAAATCTACAACTGTTAAACTACTTTTCTACATAACTTCCGAAATTTTGTAGGCTCTAACAGTTTTGGTCAGGAGAAACTTATGGTGAAATTTTACAGAGAATAATTCTATAAAGGAAGGAAGAAAAAAAAAAAAAAAAAAAAAAAAAAAAAAAAAAAAAAAAAAAAAAAAAACACACACACACACACACAAAAACAACAGCATCTTTGTGATGGGCGTCAATGTATCTGAACTACCGGGACTCAATGATTCAAATTTTTATTCTCTGGTTTATTAAATATCAGCCCCTGAGAAACGGATAATCATGCTCAAACCTTACAAAAAGTCTTTAAGTTTAAATGAAATACAGAACCAATATTTACAGTGAAAAATTCAACAAAGATATAAATTTTATTAACTGCGAAGGAGTACCAAGTCTACCAACTTAATTTTCATACTGAGGTGACAAATAGACTTTTTAACCTATACATACAATGCAACTGTGAAAATCAAGACGTAATGTACAGCTTAAAAGTCGCAAGCTAAAGCCAAATATAAAACGAAGTCGACAGAACTGTCGCCCCAGTCACCAAACCAAACCATGTCGCCGCCGAGTCACAAGGCTCGCAGCTTATTTCCTCCGCGGCCTTTTCCTGCAGTGATCCAGTGTTACGTCTGTGAATGAGACGCTAAATTCCGGCGTTGGTTGGTTGGTTGGGTGGTGGCGCCGGCTTTGGGGGTAAGTTGGGGAAACGGCCGCAGAGGGCGCGGTGGTGTAGCGGCGCCGCCCCCGCCCCTACCCCCTGTGGGCGAGGCGAGAGTGCTGATAGCGGCATTGGGCGGCAGAGCCGGCAAAATTGGGGCCCCCGCGGCCCTCACAGCCCATAACTCGGCCCCGCCGCCCACATCCAAATCCGTTCCATTTGTGCGGCCCCGCTAATGCTGCGCCTGCATCAACCTGCCGGCGCCACGCACTGTGGCCGCGGAAAGCCGCCAGCCACACGCCTGCTGCAGACCGATTCCTTTACTAAAAAATCGCACTGACGTGATTTACGGCCCACTTTAGGTTTGTAGTTTTATAAGTTTTTGCAAACATTTTGGACCAAATTAATAATCTAAATAATAAAAAACTTATTAATAAGAGTGTCTGAAACCCTTTTAGGAAAAAAAATTTGGTAGTGGCGGGTTTCGAACCACCGGCCTTTCGCGTCACAGTCCAGCACCTTGCCCACTACGCTATGGCTATAAATCGAAACACGAGTTCTTTAACCTCATACTATTGATGGCCGTTGTTAACTGATGTTAATATGGCATTTGTAGACATTAGATTATCATTTATCGTACGACGAACGATATGTTTTTGTTAATTCCTCAGTGTGTCGTTGCTTTGAAATGACAACGTGTAAGTTCCAATAAGAAAATAATCAAATATGCGAGGAGTGTCACGTGACATCTCCGAACGGGTGGTTTTCGTTAATTCAATGCAGGGTGTCAAATCTCCGTTACTTTTGCAAATATGTCTCAAACGATACGAGATTTGAAAAAAAAACATAAGACAGCAAAGTTGTAGAGAATTTTCTCCTCTACAAATTCAGTTTTCAATTTTCTTTGCAGATAAATAGTTAAGCCGTTATTTTCATTTAAATTTCGAGCTGTCAAAACAAGATCGCAAAGGCCCACTTTTAGTGTTACTACTGTAACCTAAAGTGGGCCAAAAGTGACTCCGCGCGATGACTACCAAGGCATGTTTCTTGTTCTTTCGTTTCGGCCATCTATGGACCACGTTAATTCACATCAGCTTCCATTCTTCCGTTCTTCCTCCTCTTCCAGTATTCTTTCATTCTCATACTTCTTCGCTCTTCTGTCCACGATGATTTCAAATGTTCAAATGTTTTTAAGCTTATGGGACTTAACTACGGCGTCAACAGTCCCTAAACTTACAAACTACTTATCAACTACCTTATACTAAAGACGGCACAAATATCCATGCCCGAGGGGGGGATTCGAACCCCCGACCATAATGGCCGTGCAGACCGTGACTGGAGCGCCTCAGTCTCCTCGGCCACCGCGGCCGGCCACGATGATTTCGTTCTCGGTCTAGTTCTGTCGTCAAATCCTGCAAATGCCTTAATTTTGTCTTTAAAATCGCCCTGTTGTGTATTTCTTGATCCCGTATTCCCATTTCTTCTAGATCTCTTTGTACTTCTTGGATCCACCGTATTTTGCTTTTCTTGTACAACAGGAATTGTGAAATTTGCTGTGTTAACCTCCCCTGGTCCATTCTGCAAAGGAAGGCAGGAAGCCTTAATGAGAGAGTATTATAAGATCTTGTCCACTCCTGAGCTTCCTATCCTGCAAGACCTTCCATCACCGGTAAGCCGGCGGAAATCACGTAAACCACCTCTTAAAACAGCTGTGCAACTACATGAGTGGCTTCTCGCCTAAATCAAACTGGGCAAGAATTTGGGATTCGTTTAACGGAAAAAACAGCATCTGGATAGATGATCCCTCTAAGCAGCTCCAAGGAATGGACCTTCACAGGAGGGAATGGTCTTTGATCAACCGTTTCAGAACTGGTGTTGGTCGCTGTAACTATTGGAAATTCAAATGGGGACAGACAGACGACCAGTCATGTGACTGTGCAGCAGACATACAAACGATGACCCACATAATTACTAATTGCCCATTACGATTATTCTCCGGAGGGATGACCGAACTCCAAATAGTCAGTCAGGAAGCTGTCCAGTGGTTAAAGAAGTTGTACTTGGCTCTGTGACAGCGATATGTTTTATCTTATTAATTAGGCACTAGTATATCTCACTAAAGTATTATATGTAGCTGACATTGTACCATACGATATATTCTGCAAATGTGTCCAAAGAACTAGCACCTTCTTTTCCTAATGATATCGGACATTTTTTCTATTTTGCAATAGAGTTCCTGGTTGGATCGATTTCTAAACTGACAGTCTTCTGTTCTTCGAGGTCCTAATATTCTGCTGAGAATCTTCCGTTTCACCAGTTCTAGCCTCTTGACCACTCCAGTTCTTATTAGGTTGAGTGTTTCTGCCGCATATAAAGCTTCAGGGCGGATCACTGTCTGGTAATGTTTCAGTTTTGTATTGATAGAAATATTCTTCTGATTATAGATGTTCATTGTCAGTTTATATGCTAAATTAATTTTGTTTATTCGTGCTTCCATTGCATCCTTTTCTGTCAGTCCAGTGTCTATCTATTCTCCTAGGTATTTGAATTATTCCACCTTCTGAATAATAAAAGCCGGCCGCAGTGGCCGAGCGTTCTGCGGCGCTCCTGTCACAGTCTGCACGGCCGCTCCGCCGGGGATTCGAATCCCCCCTCGGGCACGAATCGTCTTTCGTTTGTATCGTCTTTAGTATAAGGTAGTTCATAAGTAGTTTGTAAGTTTAGGGACTGATGACCCGACAGTTAAGTTCCTTAAGCTTAACAAACATTCAGCATTTGATGTAATAAAAAGCGGATGTACTGTATTCGAAGGACACATAACTTAAAGGAAGGCATGTCTAATTTACAATTATGAGATTATAAACAGCTATTGTGTTTAGAATTACTATTATTTCTCACATCTTTTGAGTTATTCGTAGGTATCTCTACGCTCAAAATACTGCATTTTTAGAGCTCATTACTGCAGTGCGCACTTTTTTTTTTCCTTTTTGCAGCGAAAAGTATCTGTCCCGAACCAGCTTTATTTATAGTCGCAAAGGACGAAATGACTCCCTTACTACTTACTTCACTAAGGCGGGTTTTTTTTTTCCGCCGAGGCTTTTCGACGAGAACAAAGTTCCCCTCCCTTTTAGAACTGCATTAAGGAGTCCACCCGTATTTTCCATGCCAAAAGAAATGTGTACCTGGATGACGCAAAGCAAAGAGCTGGCGGTCTGCGAGCACTCTCGACATTCCAGACCGCAGACCTCGGGACGACGGACGTGAGTGACGCCGGGCCAGAGGCTGGTGCGCGGCCCGCGGTCGCATTTATGCAAACAAGTAGCGGCCGCGAGGGCCGGCCACACGGACGCTCACACTGAGGCAGTGAGGGACGTGAGCGCAGAGCGGCGGCGCTTTCCATCGGCCGCCCGCGCCGCCGCGGGGCTATCGGCACTGGCTCGCAGGGCCGCCACCTTTGTGCGCCCGAAATCCTGCGGGGGCGCGTCGGCTGCAGCCTTTGTGCCGGCTGTTTGATAACGGGCGCTGACCGCAGCCGCCCCCGCCCCCGCCTTTGTCGCCGGAAGGAGGTGTTAATGACCGCCGCCGCTCACGTCAAAGTGGCCACCTGCACGCCCCGCCCGTTTCCCTCCCCGCTGCCTATTTGTCTCGGAATAATGAGAAAGAGTGCCCCGCAGGGCGGGCTCGTGGCGGGGCGATTCCTCAGGAACGCGGTATACGGTCAGGCAGTATGGGCTGCACGTCCCCCTTTGGCTGTATGGTGCCACCGTAGACTGAAACACAGTTTACATCTGCAACAAAATGAAACTTTCACTCTGCAGCAGAGTGTGCGCTGATATAAAACTTGCTGGCAGATTAAAATTGTGTGCCGGAACCGGGACTAGAACCTGGACCTTTGCCTTTCTAGGGCAAGCGCTCTACCGACTGTGCTATCCCGACACGACTCACGATGCCGCCTCACAACTTTACTTCCGCCAGTACCTCGCCTCCTACTTTCCAAACTTCACAGAAGCTCTCCTGCGAACCATGCAAGACTAGCACTCCTGGAAGAAAGGATATGGTGGAGACATGGCTTAGCCACAGCCAAAGGGATGTTTCCAGAATGAAACTTTCACTCTGCAGCGGTGTGTGCGCCAATATATAACTTCCTGGCAGATTAAAATTGTGTGCCGGAACCTGGACTCGAACCTGGGACCTTTGCCTTTCGCGGGCGAGCGCTCTACCGACTGAGCTGTCCCGACACGACTCATGATGCCGCCTCACGACTTTACTTCCGCCACTACCTCGCCTTCTACTTTCCAAACTTAACAGAAGCTCTTCTGCGAAACTTGCAAGACTAGCTCTCCTGGAAGAAAGGATATGGTGGAGACATGGCATAGCCGCAGCCTAAGGTATGTTTCAAGAATGTTTCATATCAGCGCACACTTCGCTGCAGAGTGAAAGTTTCATTTTGGAAGCATCCCTTAGGCTGTGGCTATGCCATGTCTCCACCATATCCTTTCTTCCAGGAGTGCTAGTCTGGCATGGTTCGCAAAAAAAATGTTCAAATGTTTGTAAATTCTATGGGACTTAACTGCGGGGTTATCAGTCCCTAAACTTACAGTCTACTTATCAACTACCTTATACTAAAGACGGCACAAATATCCATGCCCGAGGGGGGATTCGAACCCCCGACCGCAGTGGCCGTGCAGACCGTGACTGAAGCGCCTCAGTCCCCTCGGCCACCGCGGCCGGCTGGCATGGTTCGCGGGAGAGCTTATGTGAAGTTTGGAAAGTAGGAGGCAAGGTACTGCCGTGAGTAAAGTTGTGATGCGGCATCGTGAGTCGTGTCGGGATAGCACAGTCGATAGTGCGCTTGCCCGCGAAAGGCAAAGGTCCCAGGTTCGAGTCCCGGTACCGGCACACAATTTTAATCTGCCAGGAAGTTTCAAAAGCCGGCCGCGGTGGCCGAGGTGACTGAGGCGCTACAGTCACGGTCAGCACGGCCACTACGGTCGGGGGTTCGAATCCCCCCTCGGGCATGGATATTTGTGCCGTCCTAGTTCGTAAGTAGTTTGTAAGTTTAGGGACTGATGACCCCGTAGTTGAGTCCCATAAGCTTGACAAACATTTGAAGTTTCAAAAATAGCACCACTTGCTCGCCATTCAACTTACGTCACGGATGCTGCATGGGTAAACATCCCCACGAGCTGATTTGAGTAGATTCATAAAATACAGCCTCCAACACGATTATAAGGATTCCGAACCTAAAGCCGTTATAGTTATTTTAGCACACTAACACCAAAGAATTACTAAGAACCTGCAGTTTCAGTAACTGGTTCGGATATTGTAAAAGACAGCAAAATAAATAAAATAATTAAAAGAAGTTTCAGTTGCACATCACACTTAATATGTGTCAAAAATATATAGTTTCATGTAGGCTTGTTGGGTTACATTGACAGCAATTGGGACTTCAGAATAGACTTAATGTTTTATTTGCGAATATGATATCAGAATGATGAGAAAGAGTACCTCACCACACAGGTGTATGTTGGGATGATACCTTAGAAGCGTGATATATAGAGATGAATATGCCTAGCACTTCACAGTTGCGCTGTGTTGTTCCACTTAAGCAAGGTTTACACATGCTATAAAAGTTGTGTGACTTGCCCTCCATTCGACTAACGTCAAGGAAGTGGATTGTGTAAACATGTCAGACTGTGTAGCAGTCATCACGCGGTCCTTTGCAGATAATCAAATCAAACAGCTGCCAACATTATTTCTAAGTTTCCGACTTCGAGTCTGCACTGACTGAAGCTGCTCTATCTTCCTACAAGAAGGTACGCAGGGCTGTGGAATTTGTGGTAGTTATACAGTAGTTCTAGGTGAACGGGACCGGAATCATATCGAACTATCGAAATTCAAAGTTTTTAAAATTTCATTTACATCGGCAGCTTTAATTTTTAAAATTCTTTTCACTATTTACTTCGCGTTATAATGGTGTTGTTCCTTTTTTGTGTTAAGATAGAAAGTACCCGCACTAGTAGTTCTGTTTTATAACGCTCGTATTTATGGGAAACTCGTAATTCGGAGCCGGCCGCGGTGGCCGAGGGGACTGAGGCGCTCCAGTCACGGTCTGCACCGCCACTACGGTCGGGGGTTCGAATCCCCCCTCGGGCATGGATATTTGGTTGTCCTTATTCTTTTAGTCTTAGTTAGTTCATAAGTAGTTTGTAAGTTTAGGAACTGATGACCCCGAAGTTAAGTCACGTAGACTATACAAACATTCGTAGTTCGGAGACTCGAAATATCGAGACTCCACTGTGTCGAGTTCAGTTTTCTTATGCTCTAACTTTAATTTTTCTTTTTTGGGTAGAAAATGTCATAACGAGGAGTAAAGAATCCAGTTAGGAAGTACTTTAATAAAAGTACCGTCGATTCCTCCGATTCCTGTAAATCTGTTCGCCACCCATGTTATCCTCTACTGACTCCTGATTAGGCTTGCACACACTCCAGGTAGCTTAGTACAGGGAGGGAACTTGAAAAATGTGGAAAAAAAAAACTAGTGATTTCATGTATGACGTAAATATACAGAAATATTAACTAAATATCTCAAGTTTTGGTTACCGTTTCGGTTTCCGACGAAACTAGAAGAGTATCCGAATATTCGGTTTCGGTTTCAGCCACAAATCATGTTTCAGTCAGACTAGTGAAAATTCAATGTCGCCTCCAGCCGTTGTGAAATGATGCGAACAACTGACCACTGATTGGGAAGCAACGCCGTCGACACCGATCACAGTGTTCAGGTAAGCGAGGAGCCGATTAGCCGCGGACGTCTCAGTAAGCAGTGCTGTGCTCTGTCTACCGTTCGGTATCGACTGCAGTATCGGAAATTGTTCTCGCGCTTGGTCCCGCGATCACTGTCTCGTGCACACAAAGGCGCCATAAAGAACAAGGGGCGTGTAAAACCAAGCGGAGGCATTGTTTTCTTGCTCGGCAGTGAAAATCCCCACACGGCGCGAACAATGCAACTTTTGTTTCGTTTTCGAAGGGAGGTATGAAATCATCCGCCATACAGCTCAGACTTCGCACCGTGCGATTTCCGTCTTTGGAGCAAGCTAGCTGAAAGAATATTTGTCTGGCTGGAAAGATATTTTTTCAAATATGACGGCCTTTGCACGACGGTTCTGTAATAACACAGTGACCAAGGAGACCCATGAAATTAATGTTCGAATGCTTCGAAAATCTATGGGACTTAACTACTATGGTCATCGGTCTCTAGGCCGACGTAGGCTTGCAATACAAATACCTTTTGCTAATGAATGTTAAAGGAAGGGAAGGAAGAATGGTTTGACAGTGGCCGCAAGTGGGCATTGACATTAAGCAATGGCGACAAGTTAAAATGTGAGCCAGACCGGGAATCGAACCCGGGTCTCCCGCTTCGGGCCAGAGGTCGCCTTAACCACTTGGCCACCCGTGCTCGCCTCCCGTCCGTCTCAAATTCTCACTAGTCGCACGCATTGTCTGTACCGCCCCTGTCGTCCATGCCCTCTTACACTCGCCATTACGGATTCCCGTGCGAGGTCGGACGTATGACAGCATATGCGGTGAAATAACTGAAGCTAATGCCGTCGTCGCGTTTAATACTGGTTGTATAGGTGTGGTATCTGTTCTTTTGGACGTCCGAAAGAACAGACACCACACCTGCTTCGCAGCCAAATAGCATTTACAAATGAATGGTAAAGGAAGGGAAGGAAGAAGGATAGGAAAGAAAGGATTGACAGTGGAGGCGATCACTGATGGCCAAGTGGTTAAGGCGACCGCTGGTCCGAAGCGGGAGACCCGGGTTCGATTCCAGGTCCGGCTCACATTTTCACTTGTCGCCATTGCTTAATATCAATTCCCAATTGGCTTTGGTGTTGCCTGAAGTCGCAAGTGTATCGTGATCGACCGACATCTCTAGGAATGCTGAAAGAAAACTTCCGACGCCAATGCCTCACCATAACTCCGGGCATGCTTTACAGTTCTTTCACAACATTATTCCTCGACTACAGCTATTGTTGAGCAATGACGGTGAAAATATTGCGCATTTCCTGTAAAGAAAATCATCTTTGCTTTGTCTTCGGAAGTCTACACTCAATGCAGGGAAGCAGGTAGAAAGTCAATAAATGTCATAGCATTTTAAATTTCGTTTTGACACGTAAGTCGCCCACGCGGCGTCAACTAAAAAGACTTACACTAATGCGGCCGAACAATCCCGCAAGGGATCTCCCGGCCAAGAAAGACATAAATTTCGTTCAGTGTGTGACCTGCCTGCATGTCAGTAATTTCAAGTTGTAGTTCCTCCAGTGCTGTGTCAACGTCTCAGCGGTGACTAGTTACAACAGCATATTGAATTGAAGCTCACTTTTCTTGAAGTCCTGAAATCTTGTGAATTCAGCCTTCAAACTCTGCAGATGATCCCCAATCTTACCAGAAACACTTTCTGGCATATTTTTACCCTAGTAAAGGGAAATAACGAAAATTACCTTCATTTACTTCCCTTGCAAATAGACCTAGTTTTGATAAGAAAGCTTTTACATGTATCCCGATTTCATGTGACCATACAACTTATCAATAATTGTGTATATGCCCCCAAAAGGCAGTTGACAGTTTCAACGTGGACTCATTAATACGCACTATACCTTGCGGGAATCCAATACAGGCTGCGAGCGTGAAGAACTAATAGGCGGAGGTTACTACCATAGTAGTGTGCTACAAGGTGGGAATATGGGCAGGAAGAGAAGCAACCGCTGGCCCGAAGCATGGTCCAGCACAAATTTTCAACGTCGCCGTTAAATTTATTTCACTGCTTCAAAGAGTCGAGATTTCACAGTGTTTCGAATTCATAAAATTACGGCGGTTCATGTGAACCAGTGGACTCTGTTCTTTCGGATATGTGCGAAAGTACAGAAACGGTATCAATACATGACAACTCTGTCAGCATTGCGTTTGCATATGACCTCTATCCCAAGAGAAATGTTTGCTCGCGCGGGAAAGGAAATCTCCTTACTCGAAATATTTTTAGTTTATGAAACTTCCTGGCAGATTAAAATTGTGTGCCGGAACCGCGACACGAACCTGGGACTTTTGCGTTTCGCGGGCAAGCGCACTACCGACTGTGCTATCCCGACACGACTCACGATGCCGCCTCACAACTTTACTTTCGCCAGTTCATCTTAACTAGTTCCCTAAACAAGTTCAGTAAGAAGATCTATTATTAAATGAATAGTTTCCTGTAAGGAACTACTGTTCCCATCTCTACTAGTCACACAAATGTTTCCGTTAATTACGGCCGAGTGCACCAACCTCGATCAAAAGTTAATCGCGGTCAAGACGGCATTTAACCGTGGTCAACTTAAGTTTCTGGTGCGCCGACACCGATCAAAGTTAAACAAAAGAGTTGATCGCGGTTAAATTTGATCGCGGTTAAATTTGATCGCGGCTGACGCCCGGTTTTGTCGAGATGACCAGGGTTATACGAGTGTACAGTATCAAGATGGCGGCGCGTTTTGATGCTTCAGACGGAATTGACGAAGATTTATTTTACCTCGATCATTTAAATCGGGATCAAAACCGGAATGTAGTGATTGTGGAAAGGGGAAACCCTTTTGGAGATTACAGTGACGAAAAGTTCTAAGAAAGGTTTTGTTTGTCCAAATAAACAGTGTGGTGGTTGTTAAACCAAATCACTGACAGGTTAGAATTTCCTACCGATAGAAATAACCCTATTTCGCCTATGAACAGACTGTTGACTACGTTAAGAGCATATGCAACTGGTGCATTTAACATACATATTGTTGATAACAGTAACATATATCGGACAACTGTCCAAAAAATTATTATTGATGTATCCGACATCATAATTTCGATGTCTGCTCCGTTTATAAGGTTTCTATCAAGAGGAGAAGTGCGCTCTGTTATGGATGGTTTTATGCAACTGGACGAATTTCCCGGTGTTATTTGTACAGTGGATTGTACCCACATAAGAATTCAGTCTCCTGGAGGTCGAAATGCTGAACTTTTCCGCAACAGAAAATCTTACTTTTCATTTAATTGTCAAACAATCAGTGACCACAATTTACTGATAAGAGATACCGTAGCTCGATGGCCTGGCTCTGTGCACCACAGTGTCATATTTCGAAACTGTACTCGCAGAGACCAATTTGAAAACGGAGAGATACAACAAGGACATTTATTGGGAGATAGTGGTTATGCTTGTATATCCCATTTGTTAACGCCACTTTTAAACCCACAGAACGATGCAGAGCGTCGATATAACACATCGCACATTAGAACAAGGAACACTATGGAGAGAAAATATGGATTGTGGAAACGAAGATTTCCCGTTCTATCAGCTGAAATAAAATGCATTCCCCAGAAAGCAATGTCAATAATTGTGAGTAAAGCTCTCTGGCACAACATTGCTAGGAGCTCAAGCAGTGATGAGCCACCTAAAGATCCTGAAATTATCAGACTTTTAAATCAGTTACGTGATGAGAGGGGCCCCAACATCGAAGACAATGAACATGTGCTGCCTGGACAGCAGATGTATCGCGATGACACATTGCCAGGAAGAGCAGTTCGCCGCGCCATAATTAATGAATATTTCCAGTAAGGTAACTATCAAATTCAGAAAAAGTTTTGAATCAAAAATTACGATTACAGTTACGGAACATATCATAAAGTTTTCGTATTATTAAAATATGTTATCTGTATATTTCTGTTACCAGGTGAACATGCGGTGCATGGGAAAATACGCTGTGAACAACAATGACATTTGTGTTGATTTGTTCGAAACAATAAATCATAATTTATGTAATTACATAATCCTGTCTGAGGGTGTTTTTTTAATAATCATTTCTCTTTGCAATATGACTGAATTCGGTAAAATTTTACGACGCTTCTCGCGGGGCTCCAGTGCTTATGTTGGCAACAGATGAACAGTGAAGTGTAGAATTGCTTTAATATTTTTCACAAGCTACAGAGTAAATGTTATTGCTGCTCGTTTCACTAGCAGCAAATTTAATACTGTACGTGTTCTATGTTCGACAGGTTGTTGTATGTACCCCTTGTCCGCCGGCCGCGGTGGCCGAGGAGACTAAGGCGCTCCAGTCACGGTCTGCACGGCCACTACAGTCGGGGATTCGTATTCCCCCCTCGGGCATGGATATTTGTGCCGTCCTAGTTCGTAAGTAGTTCATAAGTAGTTTGTAAGTTTAGGGACTGATGACCCCGTAGTTAAGTCCCATAGACTATAGAAACATTTGAACATTTTTTGTACCCTTGTCCGTTCAGAAAAAAATAATTTTCGTTTTAATTGCAGTTGTCACGAGAAAACATTTATTGGTCATCTGAGTTACCATCATTACCATTGGTGCCAACATAACCACTACAGCCCGGCGAGAAGCGTCGTACAATTTAACCCAGAAGCATTAGCTCCGACTAATTCTAATAGAATATTAACTTCGAATTTGGAAAAATTAGGTGCCCTCTTCTCCACATCTGCAAGACTGCAATTGTATACAAATTACAGTATTTACAATCTTGTACATACAAATCACGTGGTACTGTCGTCATTCACCAAAGATAGTCAAGAATAAACAGGTAGGTAACCTCAACTAACACCTTTGCATGACTTGGGTGCCTTCCATTGCGCTACACGGACTTGATCACGATCAAATGTACGATTGGCTGACGACGGTTTGCTGACCGGTGATTAACGTTGGTGCACCGCAGAGACGTTTTAACCGCGGTTAACTTTTGACCGTGTTCTCGGAACCCTTGATTATCGTGCTTTTTGACCGAGGTTGGTGCACTCGGCCGTTAGAGTGATTCTCATGGTCAGGAGCGAGTAGTGGATCCGCTAGGTCTCGTCACAGGCAATTCAGTCCGCCTGGCCTCACCTAGCGGAAATGAAGGCGGCCCCGTAATGGAGTTGTCGGCGGCCATCCTCGTTTGTTCAGCCTAATGCCTCCGGCGCTTAACCTGACCGCGAGAAAAATAATAATCCGGAATGCGGCATTTCCGCTTTCACCGGCCCAGACCCGTGCCGAGTTACGGAAAAATTTCACCGCGTGTTTCTTAGTAACCGGCGCCCGAATTTCCTATTTAGAGTGGCAGTCGGTAATGTATTACGGTCGTAGGCGACTGGACGTATTATTTCCGTATTTGATGGACCTAAATGGTCCGCTTAGTGCATTTAATTTCCGGAGTGGTGGTCTGCGCTACACGCAAAAGCGTGCGACGTGTTAATGCATAAATGCGATGGTTCGAATGAGAAATAGAGCCAACCTAAGGAAAGGAGAAAATGTTGTTTCCGTGTGGGTTGCCTTGCAGTAAGCGTGTTACTGATGTTTTCTACTTGCTTTCCTGCACTGAGTGTCGACTTCCGAAGACAAAGCAAAGATGATGTTCTTTACAGGAAATGCGCAATAGTTTCACCATCATTCCTCAACAATAGCTGTAGTCGAGGAATAATGTTGTGAAAGCATTATGAAGCATATCCGGACTTAATGGTGAGGCATTGCCGTCGGATGTTTTCTTTTAGCATCCCTCGAGATGTCGGTCGATCACGATACACTTGCGACTTCAGGTAACCCCAAAGCCAATAATCGCACGGACTGAGGTCTGGGGACCTGAGAGGCCAAGCTGAGTGGTGGCTGAGCACACGATCATCACAAAACGACGCGCAAAAGAGATCTTTCATACGTCTAGCAATATGGGGTGGAGCGCCATCCTGCATAAAAATCGTACGTCCCAGCAGGTATTTATCAGCCAGGCTTGGGATGTTGCTATTCTGTAACATATCGGCGTACCTCTCACCTGTCACAGTAGCAGTTACAAAACCAGAATCATGCAGTTCCCTTTTTTATTTTTTTTTTTTTTTTCCTAATAAAGCCCCATCTCATTCCAATCATGTGTGTCAATTTTTACCTCTCTATCAACATTATTCCGTGATTTATTTAGTTTTCAATTTTATACTGACTTTTTGATCACCCGGCATATGATGTCGAAATTTCGAAGCTTTCGTCGCTACAGAACAGGTGCAGTGCTTTCTGCAGAACAGCGGCGTCCACGTCAGTGTGTGCAGTAAGCCTGCTGCATTCCCCATCAGCAGTCACCAATGACCTGTCAACGCAGATGGAAATAGCCTGTCAGGCCGTGTCAGCGGAGCAAACATGCGACGCCTCTTCGATCAAGTGGGCCAAATTATTGAAACTCTTGCAGCAGCTAATGGTGGCTGAAAATACCGTTTCATGGCTCTGTCTTTCGGCTACCAATCAAATATACGGTTTCTTTTTCATAACCCATTTGTGGCGTTTCAATTTTCCACACACAGTGTCATGCGAATAATAAGATGTTCATGTATTTGCAAATCTCTGTGACTGAACTATGCCGATTAGCTTACAAACTACTTAAACTAACATATACTACGAAAAACAAATACAACCGTGCCCGAGGGAGGACTCGAACCACCGACGGGGAGTAGCTGGGTGCCGTGGCACGCTCGGCCACTCCACCACATCTGGGAGGAATATCTTACAAGTATTTTTCTTTTCCTTGCTCTTTACATTCTCTATCAATCAACTTACTTCTTCAAGGGAAAAAATAAACGTCTGTGTTGCAGTTAATAAAATGTATTCATCAACAACGCGTTTCACTCTCGTGGCGCATCTTCAGATGGGATCTGTTAATAATATACAAATGCTGTAACAAAATAAATCTTTAATGTGCTGACGTACGTAGCCTGCACATTTTAAAAAGTAAACAAACTCACTGCCTGACCCGTTTTTATTTATTTTATTATTATTATTATTATTATTATTATTATTATTATTATTTTATATGCCCCGTTTCGTTGTAATATTACATGTTTGAGGGTTAAATTCAGGCTGTTACATCAGGTGTTTTGGCAAAAAGAAACGCAATCTTAATTAAAGAATTTACAAAAGAAGACATTTTAGGTATACGAGATTTATCACTTTACATAAAGAAATCAAACAACTTTAACACAGAAGGAAATCTTTTTGAATTACGTAAGTTGTAGAAGTTAGTAGTGAATTTCTGTACCAAATCAAATTTAATGACAGGCCTTCAAATGTTCAAATGTTTGTAAATCTATCGGACCAAACTGCGTGGTCATCAGTCCGTAGCTTACAAACTACTTAAACCTAGGTAAACTAACCTAAGGACAACACACACACCCATGCCCCGGATACAGGCCATCCTCCTCCTTTATCTTGAAATGGGGGCATCTACTTTTCTTCTTTCGGCTGATTACAAAAACGCAAAATCTTTTTATTTATCTATTTATTTTTTGTAACATTCGAGAAAATCTACTTAGTTTTTTTTTCTTTTTCCTTGTGGTTATTCACAGTCGATAATGAATGCAGTCAGACATCGGTGAAGTGCTTTTCATGTGGTCTCTCACGAGAAACACGCTGCCTAGTACCTCTACGCGTTGAGAAATGAAAGGAGATTCCCATAAGAGTCACAGGCAAGTCGCTCTTGCTATGCGGACATTATGGCATAGGTTTTAGGTTTGGGTTGTTTCACTCATGATTGTTTTATGATAATGCCTACAAAAAATGTTCAAATGTTTGTATAGCTACGGAGTCATCAGTCCCCAAACTTACAAACTACTTATGAACTAGCTTACACTAAGGACGGCAGAAATATCCATGCCCGAGGGGGGATTCGAATCCCTGACCGTAGTGGCCGTGTGGACCGTGACTGACGCGCCTCAGTCCCCTCGGCCACCGCGGACGGCGATAATGCCTACCTCCGCAAACAATTGCACTGCAGCCGTCACCGGATGATTCTGTATCCGCTTTGTTTGTTTTGTGCTCTGCTCATTGCTTCGTTTTCTGTTTCTGAAATGAATGGATAGAATGGTTAGTCAATGTTTCACAGTGCACACGGTGTTGGTTTTCTTGTCTTGTGTTGAATTCAGGTGAAATGATCACTGTGCAGAAGTGAGGGGCCTAACAAACAAGCGGATTGGTGAACTGCGTTACTCAGGTTTAATAGTGCACCTGGTAGTGATTCGTTTATTTTCTGTTATGGTTTATGGTATATTAAATGACCAGTGACCATGATTGAGATAGCTGGAAAAAAGCCAAGTACTCTCAAACTTACAGATCAGAATGGGAACAATCCAGTAACTTAAATGGTTGGTTAGTGAAAAGTAAAAATGGGATACGTTTGCTTATTGCGAATCATGTAGGCGTGCTCTGTAGGCAAAACAGGGCTGGAAAAACGTGCTGAAAGTCGGGCACAAATAATGCTATGACATTTAAATAATGATTTTAATATTGCTGGAGAATGCTCGAATAATCAAACGATGTTATCAGTAGATTATTTATTTTCAACTCACAACATGTTTCGAGCGTAGCCCATCATCTGGTGATCGATATTACATAAATTTAGATTTGATGTATTCAAATTTGTCATATAAAACAGTGTTATTATTTCAACAACAGTCATTTGTCATAAAAATACTGTTGTTATTTTAACAACGGTATTTTATATGACAAATTTGAATACATCAAATCTAAATTTATATAATATCGATCACCAGATGATGGGCTACGCTCGAAACATGTGAATTGAAAATAAATAATCTACTGATAACATCTTTTGATTATTCAAGCAATCTCCAGCAATTTTAAAATCGTTATTTAAATTTTACAATGAAGGTTGCATACCTCTACCAAGACTTTCAGTCTAAAATAAAAATGCTAAGACATTTGTAAGTCAAGGGACTCTAACGTCTTTTGTATGTCTTTCTTCTACATGGAGTAATTACAGAAAAATTATTTTTTCAACATGATAGATAAGTTTTAAGTAAATTATATCCAGGTAAATGTTAGGTAAATTAAAATGTGTCACGGAAATTTTGAAAAAATACTGGATTTTTATTAGTCATCATCCTTGAAATCTCTTCAGCATTGCCATTTGAAATTATATTTTTTTTTTCTCTCTCTTTACGATTCGCGTCGACTTCTTTCCGTTGAACGAGGTTGGCAATACGAGTGTAGAGGAGTGTGAAGGTAAAGGCCCGGAATCAGTATCGGTGCTTCCTATTTCAATTTACTTATTCTGTACACATTCTTTGGATGTTATATGTTTCAACGTCATGATAGAACTACAGAACATGAAGTGTTCAAAGCACAAAATCACTTGACGGGCTACGAGCAGCGTTAACAATATCTATCGTCGGACCAGCTGCATCAATTCCTCGTGGACGGAATCACCTTGGAACCGTGTTTCCCTCTCGATTAATGGATCGCTATGCAGCGTTTGGACAGAAAGAAATTGCATGATATGGCTTCCGCGCCGTTAATAACATCCATCGACCGTGGCAGTGAAAATGCAAAGCGGCCGCCACGAGTCCCTGTGTAATCTCTCATTTATATTTCGGCTGTTGGTCTACTGTAATTCGGGAACAACATCCCGATCGTGCATCCTCAATGCGTTTCTGACATTCGCTATGAAATACAGAGGCAGCGATGAAAAAAAGTGGAGTTAGAAATTCTATCTATGAAACCGGAACGTTATATCGGGCACGTTTCATCGCTTCTGTACTGACAAACGAAATCACGCTATCCAGTTTGCAGGCTTTTATTTTTGTGGCTCAATCAACACGACTGAGGGTTGTCTACAGTCTCATCGAGTGTAATGTGTAAATGTCTTGTCACGAAATGGAACGCAAAAAAACACAGATTTCACTTACGCCTGCGTATCTGCAGCAAAAATAAGTTGGTGCTTTGGTTAGGTGTTTTGTAATGTCGTGCCGTACATATAGCAAGCGAAAAAGTCGTTAGTCACACCAAAGCAGATTATGCACCGACATAATCAGTGTGACCATGACCTAACACTTGCACCGCACATATTGCGGAAACGGAAAGTACGATTGATGTGCGGTTTTCACGGAATGGATTGATATTCAGGGGCTCGTATTTTTAGCCAAAAAACAGATTGAAATATTACCTAGAAAGTGTATTTTTTATGCACACACATAGTTTTTTTTAAAAGGAACAATGGTTGTTTCTATCATGCACTACAACGTTTGACACAAGCTGGGTACAAAACATTTTGAACGACATTTTTATCACGTTTAGTTTGGCAGCTACAACCGTTCAAAGTTTCGGGGGCCGAGGCTATGACAGCGTAGCTAACTGGCCGAGTGGCTAGCCCCTGGGGCACGGCCCACTGTCTCACGACCACCAGCCAGTCAACTATGCTGTCGTAGCCTGCGCCCCCCAAAGCTTTGAATAGTTGTAGCTGCCAAATTAAACGTGATAAAAATGTCATTCAAAATTCTTTGCACACAGCTGGTGTCAAAAATTCCAGTGCATGATAGAAACAACAATTGTTCCTTTTGAAAAATTGTATGTTTGCATAAAAAATACATTTTCTAGGTATTTTTATTAGTTTATTGGCTAACAATACGAACCCCTGACTATCAATCTATTCTGTGAAAACCGCACATCAATCGCACTTTCCGTTTCCGCAATATTTCCGGTGCAAGTGTTAGGTATTCACCCTGTACATCCTAACAGCATAGTTACTGCTACTCCAGCTGAGAGAGCACATATGAGATGATGGATCGTTACTGGGCGCTATCGTAATTGATAAACTTGACTCTTCACTGCAAATATTCATCACAACAGTCACGGAAGCGATGCTAGCCTCCAAGCGGCAGCACTATAGTTACAGAAGAATGGCGGCTGACTCTTTCTCCGCTAGGGGTGCTACTGCCGCCCCAGACTGAAGACGTAAAATTTTACATATATGTTGATAAACATGTTGATCTTATCGCTACCAAATCTCACCGGTTCAGCCTCCAGGCTAACCTGAACATTTCATCAAAATTTCTCCAGTCAGTCTATATGGAACATACGAACATAAGTTTTTATAGATTATATTTCCAGTTTATTTTCGAGTATTAAATCGCTTAGAGGGAAGAGAGCAGCACGTCAACATATGATTCAGTGCTGTCTCTGAACGCGGATTGTGAATATCTTCAAGCAGTAATAGTAGTTCTTTGAATAAACATTTAAACGTAATCTATAACTGGCTACAGCCATGTTTTATTTGAAACACCGTAATGGACAAAACTGTGTATAAATTTATTTTTAACAGCAGTGAAACGAAAAGAGACAAAAGGTACGTAAACTGATTGTTATTTTGAAATTAATAACCGTGAATGTTAATACATTTATCTTACTGTCAGTCAAGACGGTTAATGGGCTCATTGAGACATGCTTGGGTTTGCCTTCCGAAGCATTCTTGTTTCCGAGCGTGAATCTCCTCGTCAGAAGCAAATTGACGAATACGAATTTCTTTTCTTAAGGACACAAAGGGAGAGATCGGTACTGTATTCAGGATGTGTGAGGTTTGGCAAAGAAATAGAAATTCCCATATCGTTGTTACGGAGCCTTGAATTAAATTCAACGGTGAAGTGGAAAACAGATGGCGGACAGGAACTCGAATCTGGATCCTCTGCTTCTCGCAAACAACCGTCAGGGCTACTAGGACACGTTTCCCGTCCGTTCCACGCTGTCGTGCACTGCTAGTGCAGTGCACCCTGTCAGTTTTCTGGTGTGCCTGCTTCCGCTCAGGAATTGTCTACAGCCTATACTGTTTTGCGTGCGGTATCTGTTCTTTCGCACATGTCAGTCACGTAAGACTTAACATATTTCATTTCAACATCATAGTTATTAAGCGAGTTACAAGGAATGACAGTAAAGAAACGACACTTATCACATTACTAATGGACTCTTTGTCGAGGTGTATTGGATTTTTTCAGTCTGCACTTTAACCCATCATTCACTTCTCAACGATGTGAGGAGTCGCCAGAAAAGACACGTGGTTCAGATTCCACGTTAAGCTGTAAGTCCCCTTTCCCCAGTTGGATAACTGGGGTAGGCTGCAAGTCGCCGAAGTGGCGTCCAATTGAAAGACTTGCACCAGGCCAATGCGCCACACGAAATTATTATTAGTGGAAAATCAAAGGTGAAAGAAGGAAGGCACAGTTACAAAATTACGTTTAACAGAATTGTTTTACAGGGGAAGATCTGTGGTTTCGCTTCTCATACGTTGCTCAAATATCCAAATGGCATTAAACGATCGGGTGATGGAGATTCAACTAAAATCGCGAAATAGATATATACCTGAACGGCTATGCCATCCGCGAATTGAGTATGCGAAACAAGTTGCTTGTTCTCCAGCAACGTCTAGCTTAGGTCGCAGGAGGAGCGCAACGTTTCAAGTGATTGGAAAAGTGCAGGATACTTCCGTTTCCAGTATTCGTCGTCGAGCACACATTTACCGGCTCGATAAGTCTGGCTGCCAGGTTTGATATTCGTTTAGCACCACCCAGGGGTTACGTGCAGCTTACGGTGGAAATTGATTGAAATTGGAACACTATTGCCCGTAAGGAACATCAGATCCTCCAAAGACCTCACACAAAACCAGACGGTGTGGAATTAACGAGACGTGCCTGGGGGAAAAAAAGGTCGAATCCGCACAGGCCAGTGGCATCTGTGCTGAAAACCTCTACCGATGGGGAAGGCCTTCATCTCCTCATTGTGACGAAATGAACGCCAAGCTATCCACCACGTTGTAACTAGCTGTGGCAGAAGAGCCTACCAAGGGAACTTGGAAGATTTATGAAATTAATATTTTTGTAAAATTTTGTAAAAATCGTATAATCCACAATTGTTAGTCGCTGTTTATATAAAATGCCATACGCTAAATAAATAAATTACAGGCTAGAGGCTTTTATCGCAGTTTTTGGATAAGTTTAAACCTAGAATATTATGGCATTTATGGAGAAAACTGATGCTCTCGTGTAGGAGTCAACATGGATACCAGGAGACCCATGGGAAAGCGGATGTTGACGACCAAGAAAATACCTACTTCCAGAAGACGATCTACACAAATCCACACTGTTGTCTAAAGGTAGAAATGCGAGTATACTGGAGAGCGTACCAGATGTGTGACAGGACTGATGACTGCCTAGAAAACTGCGCTGAATTTATTGAAAGAGAAAATTCTTTTAAAAGTAACTTCGGGAGACCTGATAAAGAAATTTTCGTAAAGATTCCAGCCAGATTCGTTGACAGAACCTTCAGGGAGTTTCACCCCGGAAGAAGGATACTTAAAACCAATTCAAGAGGCAGCCCTGTGTTATAGGCGCTGTGCAGAACTGAGCAGTTGATTACTGATCGATAATGAGAGATCCAGTCATTGACATAATGTTTTCTTTCTCACATTCTTCGCGAAAAGACCAAGAGACCGAAATCGAGGGTTAGAACTTACACTGAGGCTTGCCGACTATCTGTGTTCCAGCGGACCATTCACGTCAGCACGAAGGAGGGACTGAAGTGATACCCGTACACAAAATACTCCCTGCAAAATAGCTTAAAGAGAATAGCTGTACACGTAGATAAAAAGCTCTAATACCTTAAATCTCTACAGAATGCTAAATTCTGTCCTAAATTTCTTCAATCATTCCATTTATCAAACCGATCAGCTAATTTTCTTTTTGTGACTCATTCAGAACTGCGCCTTAGCAGGATTCATTGCAGTCGTTTCCTGCGCATTTATCTCTACTACAATATTCCCATTTCAAAAAAAATTCTTTGAGTAGAGGTAATTGTGTGTTTCATTTCTGCGTATTAGATATAGATACTGCAATTTCCATATATTAATTTGCTGTGTTAATAGTTCACACGACCTCTTTACTGGCTTTCATTACGGCCTCTATCCTGCTCATTATTGTAGCGGAAATTCGTTACTTTGATGCCCATGAGATAATAATTTACTGCGTGACGCTCCGCTGATTGAAGCTGATCTCGCCGTGGATGCGTCTGATAAACACTTTGATGTTCGTTTAACGATCCTCGTTAACTTTATGAAAAAAATGTAAGATATCGTTGTTGAAGTTGTTTCGGTGTATTGAATGTTGAGAGTGTTTGCGGAAGTTCAGTTAAATAATCATTCTTAGCGGTTTTTAAAGAAGCAGCAACCGATTGCAGTTGAAATGTTTTCATAATAACTGGTTTCGCCAACTTAGTGCCTTTCTTCAGATTATATTGATGCCACCATATGTTAACTGCAAATATGATGAACACAGATATCTATAGAAGGGCTGCAAGTGATCGAAAGCGGTTACAATAAAATCATTTCAATTGCAACCGGGTGCTGCTTCTTCAAAAACCAATCGTAAAAATTTGTTGCAATGGACAAAATTCTGAGTATGACTTGGTTATTCTCATTCTGGCATATCTCAGGTGGTGTGACAAGAATCTTGTTTTGCAAATAGTTAATGGAGCAGCTTAGAAAGTGTTAGTATGATCAGCACAAGAGAAATGTAGAACTGATATTCATTTTGAATGTTCTTTTTAGTGAATATGAATAACAAATATAGACTGTATATATTTTACTAATGTAAAAGTCATATGTTGCATTGTTCACATTTTATGTATTTGTTCTTCTCCTTGGCCGAAATCGATTGCCTAAAATAAATTAAGAAACGAACTAGACACAGCTGCGCAATATGATCATAAAATTTTTAATCTACTAAATCTACTTTTTGTTGGTCTTCGCACTGTGTCACCTGTGAGTAATGCATCGAAATAATCATATTGTGAAAATGCAGCTCGTAGTTGGGACTCAAGCTCGTACAAAACAGTGCAATCCGCGTGAACAGTCGACCGACAGTCTTACTTCGCAGTTCGAGTATGTTGGTAGGCTCTCCTCGACCTGTCGACGTATCTGTAAAGGCATCTTATGATAATATCGTTAGCTCGCATATCTTAGTTCATAAGCATACCAAGGACAAAATGAAACTAAGCAATGAAATATCGAAAGACTGGGTGACATCTAGAATCAGTACTATTTCGAGGTTGCTGCCTCGATATGTGTATGAAGGTTCCAAAAAACTGTATGCTTGCCTGTTGGATGTCTCTTGATAGAAAAAAATTTTCTACCACACTTACATTACAGTAGTTGAAACTAGAAATGAGTTGCATTCACGGACGGTAGAATTTTTTATGCATTTTGTATCACACACACGAGGTAATTGTGTAATATTCTGCAAATTTATTGTTTTTACAAACCGGTTTTCGTCTGTTACGACAACAGCAGGTGAACACTAGAGAGGTATAGTAATGCAGCTTGGAAGTTTAAAGTTTCAAAGAACTTCAGTTCCTGTAAAGATAATATATGTACAGCAACCTAAGATCTTTGATCTTTAAAATCGAAGCTACATTGCTGTATCTCTTTAGTGTTTACTTGATGATGGCGTAACAGCCGAAAAGCGGTTTGTGAAAACAATAAATTTGCAGTCTATTACACAATTATCTCGAGTCTTTGATCCGAAATAGAAATTAATTTTATTTTTGAGAGTGGAGAGCTCTTTTATACGTTATAACACTGCTCACAGGATATCTCCGCAGTAAAATAACGTATTTTCCATTTGAAAAGCTTTCAAAAAGTTAACAAGAGATGGACCGCATTTTATCTAAAGTGAAACCGAATAGAAGTCCATAAAGCGATTCCTGAGATTGGCCTTCAATTACGGAGAGGAAACCATGGCGGTGAACATTAAATCTATTATTCTTTCTTTCTGTTATTCCCTTAGAAAAAAATCATCATCTACATCAAGAATTCGGCATTTTGGTCCCTTCCGTCTCCTCAAAACTCTTCGAATCTCTTCATTGCTCTTTTTTAAAGATATTTTGGTCGATATAGCGGGTAGCTTTACAATTCTATCTGACATACAGTCTGTGTGTTCTTTACATCTGAGCTGATATTATTTAACTGTGGTAATTATGTTTTACACATTGAGTTCAGTACATTAAGCCACATGTCTAAGGAAATTCATCTCTCAAGTTTCTGTTCTCTTTTCCTCCCTCTTTTAAGGGTCCAGTTTTTGTAATCATTGACATCACTGGTAAGCCATAAACTTATAAAACATCAGCACAATATCATTGTGTACTTTTATCTTCATTGTTTTCCATATAGTTCCACAGAAATAGTTAAACAGATCTAACTTGTTCTGGATTTCATTGTTTGCCCCATATGTATTCAGTTGTTCAGTGATCCACTTGTCAATTTCAATCCAGACGTGCGTGGGCTCGTGTTCTAAAAATGTCATTGCTTTTGTCTTTGTAATACAGATATTCAGATTATATCGTTGTAAGGCATTGTCCTTCTGCGTAACAATTACTTGGAAGTCAGCAAAAAAGTCGCGGGACTAATATCTAAATTGTTAATTTTAAAATGTTTTATTTTCTGTAACAAAGTTTATATTACATAGTGTCTAACTTCCTTGTTTTTCTCAGGCATATTATATCTGTTGCCTGCTATTCTTATTTGTATTTTTTGTTAATGCATAGACCGCGTATTGCTTCTAAAAGAGGAGATGCGATCCCTCTACCTCTTAAAATTTCCCACAGTTGTTTAGATTGGATTTATCAAATGCACTTTTGATAATCAGGGAAGTCAAGATATGCGGGAAGGTTAAATTCCTGGCGTTATCTATTAATTGCGTCATGGTAAAGATACAGTTAAAGCATAATCTTCCTTTTCGAAAACCGTGTTGGGCATCAGGTAAAAAAGTCTTACCAGTCGTTTTGTTAGAATTCTAGCAGACAGTTTATAACATAGATTCAGAAGGCTAATACCTATATAATTCTGACAATCATGTATGTTTTCGCCATGTAATTGTGCGCTACTAGGTTATATTCCATTTGAAAAAAAAAAAAAGAACATAAAATTTGTAAATAACAAATTATACACTCCTAATACTAAAAAAATCGGTGCAGATAAACGACCTTCGTATTGGGTATTGACTTGTTTCCGGATTTTAACTGTCAACAAAACGATACGGAACGTTGCATTCCAGCCATACATGGTGACATTTTGCACGGGGAGCGTTGTTTATACATCCATTTCGTTTGGTAAACTGAACACTGCTCTAAAGAGCATTGTTTGCCGATATCGTGAACCGGAAAGCGCTGTTTTGTTTCCGCATTTTTTGTTTTGTTTGGATCCTACGTTAGTATTCAGCCACTCGAACGAGACTCTAAAAAGTTTTGCGTCAGGTTCCTTTGTCCGGCTAAAGCGAAATGTTGTTTTTCACGCGACGTATTACTGGTAATTATCGCAGGAGTAAAACGGTAATTTAATAGCCTTTTGCGTTACTCCCGCCCCCCTCTCCTTGCCATTCCGTTCCCCCAATGTGGAATCGTCTCGCTGCAGAGAACTACGCATCTCGGCGTCGTTACAAACCTGAAACGAGTTTGCCGGTTGTAATGTATTCATTCAGCCGTTTGCCGTGCGTTGGTTTTCTCCTCCACCCTCTCCCTCCCTCCCTCTCCCTCCCTCCCTCCCTCTCTCTCTCTCTCTCTCTTTCTCTCTCTCTCTCTCTCTCTCTTGTTTATTTTTTTCGCCCAGTCGTATTCCGCGCGGCAATCCTCTCGCTCTAGAGCCCGTTAACAGTCTGCTATTGTTATTGAAAACAATTCGGAGCCCGGCCATAAACCCTTCTGTGTACAGCCGTGAATCACTAAAATACATAATGACAATAATTTAAGCTAACATTTGCTCGCGACTGTTTCGCATTTGTTCGTTTGACAAATGAGTCCATTAAGAGTAACGCTGTTATGATTCCCATAAAATTTGTGCGCGCTGCCACGTAATGCGGTTACGATGGACGCAGCACGGCAGCGCGAGGCGGTGCACCGAAACACACTCTAGCGAGCGAATCCGGCCTGCTCCTCACAACCAGCTACCTGCTGTATGCCGTCCATGCTTAAGCCGTCCTCTCACGGGACGTGGAAACGCACGTGGAGGAGGACGTGGTGCCGTTGCAGCGTGGTATTCCACGTTCCACTGCCCTGCGAAGCGTGGAATGAAGGATCCAGCTGGTTAGATGTTTGCTTCGTGGAGTGGAACGCGGCCAATGAAAAGCGACCTGGTTTGCACGTGACAAGCAGAACTTTTCATCCGCCATATTGCGAACGGAACTTCGTATTTCGTGCCTCCTTTCGCTTTAGCGCACGATGTGTAATATTTTTAAAGGAAGGAAGGAATCTTAGGGTTTAACGTCCCGTCGACAGCGTGGTCATTCGAGACGGAGCTTACGCTCGGAATTTTGGGTAAGGAAAGGAGAAGGAAATCGGCCGTGCCCTTTCAAAGGAACCATCCCGACATTTGCCTGGACTAATCTTTTTAAAGCGCCAGAAAATTGAAGTTGAAGAAATTTTGAAAACGCATCATTTTAAGTATGATTTGTTACAATAAATTACCGGAAGCTATATATTCATAGCTTTAAAGAATATCGTACTTAATGTTATAATTTGTATACCGTGAAAGAATATCGTTCCTACGCTACGGTTCAACGCCTTTCTATCAAAGTAGTGTCTTTATGATACTTCGTCATAGATAAATATTACAACAGGTTTTAGGTGCATAGTATATCACAAATATAGCACATTGCCGGCCGCGGTGGCCGAGGAGACTGAGGCGCTTCAGTCACGGTCTGCACGGCCACTACGGTCGGGGGTTCGAATCCCCCCTCGGGCATGGATATTTGTGCCGTCCTAGTTCGTAAGTAGTTCATAAGTAGTTTGTAAGTTTAGGGACAGATGACCCCGTAGTTAAGTTCCATAAGCTGTACAAACATTTGAACATTTGGATATAGCGCATTCTCTCCCGAGGAGAAATAGCGTATTTGGTATCGCGTTGAGCTGCGGAGCAGAAGTTGACAATAACTTGGGATCGCGACCCCATACTTCTGAAATATCTTTATTTATTCCTCTTCTGTTTCTGTTTCCTTCTGTTTCTTTCTGATTAATTTAAGTGTAATATCCGATATTAGTTGTTATTTCTTTTTAAGACGACGGATTAGCGTGATGGTTAGCGTTACGACCTATGGAGGAAAAGAGATGTAAATAACAGGTTTGCATCTACACTCTCCCATATATTTTAACCATTTCGTGTAATTATGGTTAATCGTCTTATTTGTTAATTTAATACAGTTATAATATTCGGTATTCGATGTTATTTATTAGAAACAAGAACGAACTTTGTCCACGACAGAATTTGTTGAGTGTTTCGTTCTAGGCCACAGGATACAAAATTCAATGCAGTACCCTACGTCACTCGGTAACGGCATCTTGCTACTTGGAACGGTTGTCTGAAATGTACAGATTGTGTTCTAAGCCTGTGCCTCTAACCTTCACATTAAAAATCAATCAATAAATAAAAAGTTGCTTTCTTCTGCTTTACTTCAGTGGTTCTATCGAAGTTTTCGGTTTATTATCTCTGATATTAGGGGAATGCTCTAGCTGCAAATATAAATATTCCAGATTAGGGTGAACCGCCCCACTCGTAGCTCCTTGAGATATGGCCTGCCGTACATATTGTGTTTGACTGGTAGGTTTTATCTAAGATGACCACTGTATTTTTAACACGTTTAGATATACTGACTCCTGTTTGTCTCAGCCGGATGTATTTTATTTGATGCATTTTACCATTCAGTTTAAACACCTTTTTATCCATGAAGATGGTAGATATATAAGGTTTTGAGGGTTTTTAAAGATGCATTTTATGAAATATATCACGGTTGTTGTAATTCGCCTCACCAAAGCATTTAAAAAATAAGTCTCTCTTATCTTTTCCAATATGCGACCCCCTTTCAAGTAAAAATATTCTGGCGTCCCAGCTCCCTCCCGCCCTGATTCTCAACAAATCTACATTATCTGAAATAAACAGATTTAATCTTCTGTCTTTTGCTTCGTCTTTCTTTTAAATTGTTAGATAAAGTTTTCTTGTGTATTTTTCGGAATGGAACACATTATCCTATTCTTACATGATTTCCGACAGAAAAAAAAGAAAAAATAGTTTGTTTAACGGCTGTTTCCCATATCAGGCAAGACTCAGAAGCGAATTATGCTCATTAAGAAAGATCCCATAGCACAGACAACTTTTGAAAAAATGGATATTTTTTTCGAATTTTTCAGACTTACTTATTGTATGAATTTCTTTTACCTATCGATTGGGTCCTGAAAAAATTTTTCAGACTTTGTTCTTATTTATCTTTACACACTGTATTATAAAACAACCTATGCTCTAGTCTGTACAATTCGTATTGAATGTTACACCAGGAACTCCGTAATTTTAACATAAAATGAATTTGTCTTAGATATACGTTTTTGTATTACCGAACCCCTAGTTATTTCACGGTACTAGTACTTCCTCGTATGATGGCGACCCTCCGAATAAGACTTTTCGACCCCCGCCCCCCTCTTCCCCTGTGCACTATAACAATTTCAAAGCCGATCAAAAACTAATCGTAGCCACTGGATAGGTTTACAAGTAAGTGAGCGGTAACTGATAATTTCTGACGAACCTAAATGACAGTTCGTGTTGCATTGCGGTCTAGTGCTGGTAAGTGAATCCCTTGAAACCAAATAACACCATTGTCCTCACCTATTCCCAGCTTCCGCGACTACGCAGTTGGCGTACTTCCGCATCAGCCGGTTCAGAAACAAAGGGGGTTAACGAAAACAAGGGGGTGGAGCGGCACTCGCCGAGCGCGAACGTGCGGCCGCGCGCGTGCTCGCTGGACGAGAAAATAAGCTTATCGAGTTCAGTAATTGCCACAACAAATCGCTCCTTTGCCTTCTCGGCCGGTGAACCCGCCATTTGCAGCGTAATGCCAGCATTTTGCTGCCTAATGGCTACTATATAATTCGGCACTTATTATTCTGGTTCGTTTAAATTACGCGCGCGCTGCTCTGGCTGGCTCCCGGGCCCCGCAAATTGGCCGCGCGGGCTGCAACTCTGGCCAAATATTCATGTTCCACCGCCGCCGCGAATTACTCGTCAGGAGCGCCAGCCACTCTTTAATTCGTTATCAACACTCCGTGGAAAAAATGTAGACTGTGCGTTCCCCGCCGCAACGAATATTACGGAAGAAAATAAACGAAACCCTGAACAAAGTGGAGCGTATGAATTTAGACTACATTGTCGGTACGAGGAGCAGCGATGTGTAATGGATATTGTACATGAATAATATAGCAGTCGAGATAGCGAGAAAAATTCTTTATTTGAATGGTTTCGACCTAGAGCGTGACAATTAGTAAACTACACTACTCAGCCGCGTCGGATCAGCTGCGCGCACTGGGTCGCCGTGCTGCGGTGCGCGCGGCCGTTCGCCGTCGGGGGTTAGAATCCCCACCTCGGACATGAGTGTTTGTGTTGTCCTTAGGTTAGTTTCAAATGTTCAAATGTCTGTAAATCTATCGGACCAAACTGCGTGGTCATCAGTCCGTAGCTTACAAACTACTTAAACCTAGGTAAACTAACCTAAGGACAAAGACACACACCCATGCCCCAGGGAGGACTCGAACCTCCACGGCGAGCAAATTCAAATGTTTGTAAAACTTATGGGACTTAACTAAGGGGTCATCAGTCCCTAAGCTTACAAACTACTACCTAAGTCTAAGGACGGCACAAATATCCATGCCCGAGGGGGGATTCAAACCCCCGACCGTAGTGGCCGTGCAGACCGTGACTGGAGCGCCTCAGTCCCCTCGGCCACCGCGGCCGGCCACGGCGAGCAACCGCGCGCTCCGCAGCGAGACGCTTTAGCCCGCTCGGCTACTCCACCGCGGCTAGGTTAGTTTACCTTAGTGTAAGTAGTTTGTAAGCTACGGACTAATAACCTAGCAGTTGAGTCCGATAGATTTACAAACATTTGAACATTTATGAATAAAATTCTTCCGGGTATGAGACCACGTCGTCTATAAACCCAATCGACGTTTCGGCCACTGCTGCAGGCGGCCTTCATAAGGGTTTGTGTCAGATTCGGGGACTATGTCATTTGCCTTCGGGTAACCATAATATTGAAATGCGAATGTTTGTAAATCTAAGGTACTTAACTGCTGTGCTTGTCAGTTCCTAGGCTTACAGAGTACTTTAACTTATGCTAAAGAGACCACACATAACCATGCCCGATGGAGGACTCGAACCTCTGCCGGAGAGCAACTGTGCGCTCCGCAGCAAGGCGCCTTAGACTACATTTACAGACGGCTGCGGAGGAACAGCGGTGATTTTGCGCAGGATCCGCATGTCACTTACATAGGTGGCGGTTCAGTCGCAGTGAGCTTGAGGACCCTGTTCCACTATTCTACGTGCACGACTTAAACGGCTGTTAAAAATTCTCTGTTCCCCCCTGACTATATGGTTTCAGTAAAAGTTATGACGTTGCAGACGACTATCCCCGACGAATACATATGGAGCAGAAATGTTAGTATTTGTTACGCTCTTTTTAGTGAGATGTTCAGTCCATTGGATCTAAGAAATTCTCCAAATCTGCAATAGTAAAGACCAGCTCCATCTGGTATACGGCCTTTCATTCCGGCATCCGCCATTAAGAATTCGAAGTTGGCATTTACTACTCCCATCATAACTAAACTGAAAAAAGGTGTTTGTAATAGGGAGATACAGTGGCAGGTGATTTCTTGATGGTTACATGTTTCCCATCTACTGCACCGAATCCGTGCGGATAATTCCATTGTAGCTCAAACTCTTTTGCCGTTTGTTTCCATTCGTCTGGTGTTACTAATAATCTGTGTTGTAGTCATGGAAATAGACCATGCGGAGCGTCAGATGACTCCGAAAAACCAAACAAGCAAACAAACAGGAAATATTAAACATGGCAAGGCAGCGCCTGCAATGTGTCAAAAGCGACACAATGCACATTGCCAGAGCATGGTCGGTGAAGATAGAAAATATGTTTCCAGAGCAGCAGTTACACGCCAAGAAGGCAATTAATGACGTAATGCATGAGGGTCAACTTGGCAATTTGCGACGTAATTGTGTGCAAATAAGACCAGCACCACCATTACCCACACCTGTTGCATTATGCACTGCGCCGTCGACATCGACAGCAACCATAACTGTATATACCCCAGACCCTTCACAGTTTTTGTCACAATTTACGTAAAATTCTTTGTAATTACAGTTAAAATTCTGCATATGTTACTTTCCAGAATATAATCCTTCAGACCACATATTATGGAGTGGTATGTTTCCATTACTACTATGTGTCCAATACTCTGAGTTGAAACGGCATGCGTGGGAGTAGCCGAGCGGTCTGGAGCGCCACGTTACGGATCGCGTGGCCTCCCGCGTCGGAGGCTCGAATCCTCCCTCTGGCATGGATGTGTATGTTGACCTCAGGATAGTTTAAGTAATCTGTAAGCTAGGGACTAATAACCTAGCAGTTAAATCCCATAGATTTACAAACATTTAAACATTTTTTTTTTTCTTTTTTGAAACGGCGCTTGTAAACTTTAAGCCTTCAAAGGAATGTCCAGTTGCAAGGTACCGCAGAGTAACAGATAAGCGCTGGCTTGGTGGAATAGCGTCTCTCATTAAAGTGTTTTGTTTTCTAATCATGGCAAGAACCATTTCCAGCAATTTAGCGAATGTTGGGCCATCAATACGTAAGAAGGTTATGTTATCTTTCGTTTCTTTCAGCCTAAATTCTCTCAACAAATTTTCGTGAGTGAATCTGTGACGCTCCTTATACCGGTTTTCATTCAGCTTGTTTTATTTTTCGGCTTGCAACTAAGTAAAAGCAGCTACAGCAGTGTCTTCATCGCCCAACATTCTGCACCACAATATTATTGAGCTGTCTAGGAGAGAACGACAATGAAAGGTAAAGCAGTCAACAATCCGAAGATTGGTTTCAACACCACAGTGCTTTACTATGCATGGTCATGTTTGGAGATGGTATGCCGTCCTTCAAACTGACTTACCCAGCCAGTTATAGGGGGACCTACAGTTTAACGTGGGTTCCGAACCACGGTGCTACTCGGTATTTTTCACATTAGCAATACTGCCAGAGGTGAAAGAAGTGGAAAGTGACAGATAAAAATCCTAGGACCTTTTATTATGCACAATATTATTGATGTTGTAGGGGACGCTTAAGAGTATTTATGCTCCATATTTCGCAGATTTTTGGTCACCACATTCACCCATTCTCACGCACATTAATTAATTATGCACCTAAACGTTCCTTATGAATTACAACGTTCGTTGGAGAAAACCGTATGAAAATCCGTTCTGCAGTTTTTACGTTGATCACGGACAAACAGACGCTGAGGGAGGACTTTGTTTCATAATATGTATAGACATACAAATATTAAATTTATAAATATAAATTCTAGGTGCAAGTAAAATAAATTACATTTTACGGCTAAATAAAACGGTGCTTTTGGAAACCCACACCATTTGTGAAACAAGGTCAGAACGTCGTTTGCTGGCCGCGGTGGCCCAGGGGACTGAGGCGCTCCAGTCACGGTCTGCGCGGCCACTAAGGTCGGGGGTTCAAATCCCCCGTCGGGCATGGATATTTGTGCCGTCCTTAGTATTAGTTAGTTGATAAGTAATTTGTAAATTTAGGGACTGATGGCCCCGCAGTTAAGTCCCATAAGCTATACAAACATTTGACCATTTGAACGTCGTTTGAGGAGTAAACATATGGGCCACCATTGGCAGTACTGGGCAGCCCATCATTGATGTGAGTCCCCATTTCCCGATAGAATCACCTGTGTAGGTTAGCTGAAGTGGCGTCCTGTCGCTGAGACTTTTCTAAGCTGTTATACCACGCGGAATAATTACCGTTATCTTTCACGATGGAGAGTGCTATTGTGTGTCCCGCATCTGTTTCCCACTTTAGACGGCTGCAGATTTATTCGTCCCACTCGAATTAAAATAACACTTACCTTTCATGTGTTAGCTTTTGTAGTCGACGATCGATGGAGCGCGCGTAAAGTTCACTTTTCTTACGTCATCGATAACCGATCACGCAGAGTTAGCAAATGCTCTAGTCGGCAGCTATTGTACGAAATATAATCCCCCCCCCCCCCCCCCCCGCTGGCGTAATCTGCTGCCATTGGGGAGCGATGAAAGGGCCGACAATGGCGTACGTCGACTCTGTCAATAATTGTAGCCGGGCGACTTGAACTCAGTCAGTGGGGCCAACACGGCGGAATTAAAGGCAGCGGTGTGAGAGGCGCCGCCGAAAAAGGAGCGGGCGAGCAGCTGGCGGCGCATTGGTGGCGGCCCTGACGGATGGCCGGCCCTGGAGGCTCCAGATAACGGTAAGCCGCTTACCATTCATGGCTCGGCCGGACGGACCACCGCGTGGCCGGCGCCCCCCCCTCCCCCCAATATATATGTATTTCACTGGGGGTCCGAGCGCTTTTTTTGCCGGCGCCCTCCGACCCCGATGGGGCCTATTGGAGGCGGTGAGCTGTATTAGGGGGCGGAGGGCGCTCAATGGCGCGCCCTATAGGTCAGCGACATCAATAACCCCCGCCCGGGAGCGCAGGGTCCGCGGGCCCCGGCTTCTTGCGCTAACGACCATTGTAATTAACGCCTGTTAAACGCGAGGCGGCGCCGACGCGTACGCGGGGGGCGGCGGCGGTCGCGCTGGCCGGGGGGCGGGGGGCGGTTTTGAGCCGATCGAAGAGGCGCGCGTCGGGGGCGGGGGGCGGCGGCCGGCAAAAACACACACGGGCGGATTTACGGGCCGCAGCTGCGAGGGCGCAAGAAGCCCGCCCGCCGCCGTCGCGACAAACAGGAGAGCGCCGCGGGAGGGCACTACTAAAGCCCCTGCCACTGTCTGGACCTCACGTGTTGTTCCTGACGAGGAAGGCTTTTCGAGCGCTGTCCGAATTAAGACTCTTTATCTGCTCTTTCTGCTTCAGGCTTAACACGTTCCGCGAAGTCCATTTCTGAGCGCCGAACTAATTTTTAATCTCGCTGAGTGCAAAAAAATGGGACTTCGCAACTTGGCTGAAATATTGATGTTGTCGTATGAGTTCGAAAACAAGCGACTTGCATTCGTACCTGATGAACATATATATATTATCCAGGGTGAGGCAGGTAAGTCGCTGGCCGCGGTGGCTGAGGGGACTGAGGCGCTCCAGTCACGGTCAGCACGGCTACTACGGTCGGGGGTTCGAATCCCCCCTCGGGCATGGATATTTGTGCCGTCTTTAGTCTTAGCTAGTTCATAAGTACTTTGTAAGCTTACGGACTGTACAAACATTTGAACATTTTGAGCAGGTAAGTCATAACACCCCTTGTATCTTGCTGGTAGAACTTGCGGGTTATAAGGCCGTGGTCCATAAAACTTTCCAGTTTCACCTAACGTTTCGTCCAGCGCTGCGCCGGACATCCTCAGAAGTCTTCTTACTTGCGTTGAGTCTTGCCACGGCCTTATAACCCGGACGTTCTACCAGCAACTATGACATCCGGTCGTGAAAGCCTTCATTGCACCAAATGTTCAAATGTTTGTATAGCTTATGGGACTTAACTACGGGGTCATCAGTCCCTAAACTTACAAACTACTTATGAACTAACTAAGACTAAGGACGGCACAAATATCCATGCCTGGATGCCCCCGACCGTACTGGCCGTACAGACCTCAGTCCCCTCGGCCACCGCGGCCGGCTTCATTGCACCCCTTGTATCTGCCCAACCGTAATATATACAAAGATGCCGTTTGGACAGTGAATTGTAGGGACAGGGGTTACTTGAATACATCACATTTCATTTATTATTATAGAGGGATGAAGCCATCCTTTTTTTAACATTTAACATTTTGGACTTAAGAAGACGTTTTCAAACATATATATATATCATAATATTTTGGCGAATATATATGTTCCTGTATCTTATTCGTCCACCGAAGGGTGTTGTTTGTGTAAGGATGAACTCGCGACGTTTAAGTTTAGAACAGGAAAGCTGGCATTGCACAACGCTGCCTGAAAGGCCGTATACGATACGAGCACATATCTGTGCATCAAAAACTATTTGCTTAAATATTATGATATACGCATATTTTAAAAAGTCTGTTTAAGCCCATCTTGTTACGTTAAGCTAAATTTAACATATGGTTCCATTAAAAATATATATAAATAAAATTAAAAAAATTAAACCCTACAGATGGCCTCATATCTCTGTAATAAAAAAAAATAGCACAAACATGAAATGTGATGTATTTAAGTAGTCCCTGTCCCTACAATTCACTGTCGAAATTACGGTTGGGGCGACACAAGGAGTGTCGTATGACACCAGATATTATCACATGTATCTAGCTATGTTGTCAATGGATATGATAGACGTAAATGTCATTGTACATTTCACAAACATGCTGTTTTGAACTTGCTGACAGCACTGAAGATGGTTTCTTGGACAACCGAAATCGATTTGCCTAAATAAAGCAAAAGATTTTACAGTTAATGCTGTTCCTTTCATTATTGATAATAGTTCATAAGTAGTTTGTAGGTTTAGGGACTGATGACCCCGTATTTGAGGCCCATAAGCTCTACAAACATCTGAACATTTTTGAAAAAAAAAAACAACAACAACAGAAGTCACAATGTGTCTTCTGAGCTACTGATGTTAGTAGATTTACTGGGAGATATGAATCTCATTCTGGAATAATATGAAAATCATATAAAAGTTGGTAACTTACTGTTAGGCTGATAATGAGAATCTGATGCACAGTGGTTTCATTTCATCACAACAAAAGCCTCAGTAGGGAAAAATGGAAGTCGCACACGAGACCGTTGCGTTACTTACGCTGCTGCTGTCCTCTGAAACTGCACACCGCAGCGCCTCCTGTCACAGGTAGACGAAATGCGAGCGAGCGAGATGCATCGCTGCGGCGTAACACTACGGCAGCGAAGCCACAGCCATTTTTCCTTAGGAGCCATTTATTAACGGAGATGCGCACCTCTGACGCGGGCTAAAATATTAACGTGGACTGCGCAAGCGCGCCATGAATCACCCTCAAGTCATTCGTTTTCTCCCGCGGCGCGCTCCTCGCGTTCCAGTGTCGGTTGCCGCTGTTTCCCTCCCTAACGGTCACCGTTGCTGCGCACCCTCAGGGAGAAAAATTGTCACCAGTAATGGCAAACACACACACATGCACACACACACACACACACACACACACACACACACACATATATATATATATATATATATATATATATATATATATATATATATATATACGCGATTACGTTAAGTCTTATCAGTATGGCGCGCAACTTTTTTTTATTAATTTGTACAATATTGTCGAAAGGGACTACAACGATCTTTTATAAGAGATGTTTATGTTAAAAAACAGTCGCAGAAGGTTGTTTCGACCTTATCTTAGGTCATCTTCAGAAACACGTATACAGCCCATGTGGCTGGTGCTGATTAATCCAATGCTGCCGTGGCTGCATACTGTGGCTGCACTCTGGTAACTGCTGACTAGCGACCGAGAAGCCACTAGTTAAATAGAGTGAGAATTATCGTCATCTTGGAATTGTGCCAGTAGCATCCGATGGGAGAAGGCTGTAAAAACTCAGATCTGGAATGAAACTAACTCTCTGTAGGATACTTACTTTAGTGTACGTTACTTCTTTATTGTAATGTGTAAGGTGTCACATGAAACGATTATCAAAAAAAAAATTTTGGGAAAATTAATTTATTTATAAATGTATGAAATGTCTATGTAACATCTGCGTTGCATACAATGTCACCTCTTAGGTCATGAATATTGTGTTATGTGTGTATTCTTTGTAAATATAATATTTCGTTATCAACTGTTTTGTATTATGTATATCATACATATATTAATGTATATTTTGTTTATTATTTCTTCGTAAGTAAATTTATGCCCGTTGTATTTATTTGTGATATTTTGTTTAGTTATGTGAAATATTTAGTTTTAAGTAAGAACCTAAAGATCGATAGTTGTTTGGAACTGATCCTCTCAGACCAAAGATAGTGTTACATGAAACAAGAGACTGTGGCGCTGAGGACTAGTAGCGCGCGCAGCTCAGCACTATCTACCGCTCCGTGACAACAGTCGGACGTACGTCTCGCGTAGTGTTCAAGTTAATTTCAAATAAGATATTATTATAGCAAGTGATAAAAGTGAAACAAAAAATATTTTACAACAAGTGATGGAAGTGAAACCAAGTGATGTATTAAACAAATGGTATGTTCGATCTGCTTGAGGCGGAACTCGTGCATGTAAGTCGTTTCCGTCGTGTCATACGGAACGGGTATGGCGTCGTCGCGGACACTTAAGGTGGCGGAGCAAATACACGGTTCGTGAATATCAGAAACCATGCTGTTGAAAAGCTGTGGAAATAGGAGCAAGAATACTAATCTGTATGAAAAGGGAGATACTGTAATCTGGAGACTGTATTGTAGAGGATCCGTTATTATCTATTATTGTACAATCTCTGTAAAGACAAATGGACATCGCTGGACATGCAGCTGAGATACGTAGCAACTATATATATGCATGTCAGTTTTTTGTAATTAATATAAAATCTTGATGTGTTCACTGAGCTAAGATAAAAGATGAAAAGTTGTGTAATTTTTTAAAAACGAATAGTACCCCGATTCTTGATCTGCATGAGGAAGCTCAATAATTAATTATTGGACAGATTAGTCATTTATTTGAGATCAATGATTTTGAAGTGAAATACTTTTTCAGACCATTTAATTTTAACTGTGAAATTTAGATTAACCTAACCACACATGAACTTTGCATGGCAGACCTGGCAAATGCCATTATTACAATACCTGTTATTGATTAGTATTTGAATTCAGAATGGACTTTGATAACCACTAATATTGACGAAGCATTATTTAAAGATAGACATTATTTCAAATTTTATTAATTACCTAACTTAATGAGTAGACACCCAGTGAAACTGTAGTGTCTGAGTTCAACAATTCTTGCCAACGCCAAAATCTATCTTACCTGATGAATCATTTTCAGTTTACGAATGCAAATATTTTCAAAGTTCTTTTGGGAAAATTGTAAATTTTACGTAATTGAAGTGTTATTTTATGAAATATAAGATCATTGTTCGTACATACTAGCCACGTAAGTGATTTTTATAGCAAGTTATTATTCTAAATTATTGCGTCCAGAAGTGTGCAAATTATAGCACGTCGTAAGCATTGCACATACGCGGTAGTATTATTTTTCAACTATCTGGTGTGTGCATGTCTCCGAAAGGACATTGTGCGGGGCGTAAAGGTGATTGAATGGTTTGCGAAGTTGTCAGATTGGGCCATAGCTTTGTTAAGTAACACTGTTTGCTTTGCTAATTATTCAAAATGTAATTACAAACATTTGATAATTTTTTACTACTTTAACGTAGCTTTACCACGAGATTAAGATAAAGACAAATTACAGTACTAAACAATAAAACACATGATGCACATTTTCTTATCGATTAAAAAATTTATTTAATCACATATGGACTCACACCAAATCTTTTTCTTCTCTTTGTACCCCTTCCTTACAAATGGGATTAATTTTTATTTACGAAACAGTTTGTTGCTGTAAAGATTTGGCATATTTTTAAAGTTTACGTAATTAACAACTATTATCTGTATAGTAAAAAAATAATTAATAAATAAATAATTAATCCCAATACAATAAAGAATAACGTACATTAAAGTAAGTATTCTGCAGGGAGATACCGAACTGTTTTCCAGTACAAAGGATGTAAACCATAGCTGCAGTAATAAATTTAGTTCCTCCCAGTGTATACGCTCTCTATACTTCTGGGAAAACTCTTCGGAATTCCAAAACTCGTTAACGATTGGCTGCATATCCGAAAAGCGGACTTCGCATCGCGACGATTCTCGTGTTTGCTTTATATGCAATTTTACCGCTTGAATGTTGCATCTGTGATCTGTCCGCGACAGACCTGTTGCTCAGAACGTGGAGGCTTTTTCCTGTTCACATACGAAGAGCAGTTCCGCGGAATGAAAAGCGGTCTGCTTTGCAAGCAGCGCCTGATTTGCATACTACCCGCAACTCAAGATCAAAAGCGTCAGCTGCTCCGCGCTATTTCTGTGGGGCTGCCGGTCTCAACTTCGCGGAACTCTATTCGACTGAGAGTCTGTAGGCGGCACAGTCGAATGCTGTTTCTAGGGGCTCACCGCCAGCAGCAGGGAACGACTGCGACGAAGCTGATTTAACATGGGGTTTCAGCGAATACACATAATTTAAATGTTGTGTGCTGTGATACACTGTATATGGTGTAGGAGAGAAAGATACGTATTGAAAATCGTGTCTACAGTGCCTTAGCTATATAAAATAATTTTACGAAAACAAAAAAGATGCAGTGTGAAATAGCGTTCTTAAAAAGACTATGTCCCCACGAAGTTCAGAGACAACACGACATTGTGTGTATGGCAGATGTCAGACTGAGATCCATTGGAAGCCTGCTCAAGAAGTGTAATCCATCAACAAAGGGAACAGCTTCTACAACACTCGACCTCCTGGTAGAGCAGGTATAGAAGATAGAGCAGAACATGACGTTAAAGGTTCGTTTAGTTATGCGTTCTGTATCACGGTATGGGCTGTTCCCAAGGTTAGACAGCGTACGTGTCTAGAAGAATTAACCAATATGTTGATTCATCCTAGGTGTATATCGCGATAGGACATGAGGACAAAATGACAAAAAGATTAGAGCCCACATGGAGACTTTTTCAGACATTTTTCTGCGAACCAAACACATTAGAACAGGAAAAGGAGGTACACAAATTACGCCCCCAACGCTATACTCACCGTAGCGTGGCTTGCGGAGTATAGATATTGCTGCAGACCTACATAGGACAGGCTATCATAGAGAGTTGAACGAAAGCAGCGTTCGAGCTGAAGCCCAGTAACAGTGCCGCATGACATTGTCATAAAAATACCGGTCAGCTTATACAAAATAAACAGTTATCAGAAGTGTGTCACAATTGTCTCTCGTAAAGTAGTGCTAAAAACGTCTTTCATAATTGAAGACTTTATATATATATATATATATATATATATATATATATATATAAGGCTCTGCCATAATAAGTAGCCGCGGTCGAGTGGCCGAAAAGGCGCATTACTGCGGAGTGCGCCGTTGCTCGCCGTCGGAGGTTCGAGTCCTTCCTCGAGCATATGTTGGTGTTTGTGTGTGTGTGTGTGTGTGTGTGTGTGTGTGTGTGTGTGTGTAAGTTTAGAGACTGATGGTCACAGCAGTTTGGTCCAATAGGTTTACAAACATTTGAACATAATAAGCAATATCGAAGTTTTGTCTGAAATGGGCTTTACAAGTGGAGCGTTAATACGTATAAAAAGCGCAAACTGTATCGAATGTAAACGTAGTACCAAATTCAATCAACAGAACTCAGGCTTTGTAACAACCGCTGCTGTTAGCATTGTGAAAGTCTCTTAACCTTTCTCGTCACTGTTACATAAAAATGGCTGAGGGATAGTCATTCCCTTACTCTGAAAGTACCTTCTAATAAGGAGTGTTTCTGAAGATATAAACTACAAGTTTATTGTATTATGTCAAACCTTAAGTTGCGACAGAGACATCGCTCTTTGAGGAAAAAAAAGTTACGAAAGTATTGTTTCAAAAGATGTAAAGGCCATGCTAACATTAGTCAAGACCAGTAAAGTATTTGTTCTTCATTAACATTAATACGTCTCGTTTCGATTTCAAGACAGCAGCAGATTGTATGTACTACATATAATACAAAACTAAACATTTCCAAGGTAGAGTGGTTACGGTTGGACAAACTTAAGCTTTTTGCATTTCAAACTTTGAGAAGTTTAAATGAAAGTGAGTGCTGGAGTGCGATCACTATTTGGGGGGGCAGGGAGGAGGAGGGGGGAAGGTGTACAAGTACAGGACGTCAAGATGATGCAACTATCTGCCCTGGAGTTACTAGACAAGTATCCGAAGAAAAGAAGAAAGATATGACTGAAGTGGTACAGTACCTAACAAATGGAGGCCAATTTACTCCTAAGCAAGCGTTACACAACTACCTTCCGTTGTAGTAATTAAAAAAATAAATAAATAACCCTTTTTTATTCCATTCATTTGTCCTCTTTACTATGACATTTACAGCTATTAATTTCTATTTCACTTTCAGTAAATTATTCATGCTGCTACAATACGTCTGTAATTTCGGTTGGAAATGCGATCATTAGCATGCTAAATTTTGTAATTAAACATCTTCATACTCCAATTATCACCATTAATTACATAGTAATCGTAAAACATGTTTTTCTCAAGTTCAAGATTTTGGCCCATAGAGCCTTTACTGCCCAAAGTCTTCAGTTGCCAAACTCTTCGTATATGAAACAGCGTACTCTCGCGGGGACCAAAGAGAATGGAATAAGAATGCAGAGGAAATAAGCGTTACCTATCTCTTAGTAGTATCTTTGAAACAACTACGAAAATTTAGTCTGTCTGTCGCAATCGAGCACCAAATAAAGGGGAGAAGGGGCCCGAGCGGTGTTGTAACAAAGAGCAGAGTTTGCGTTCCTATCTCCCAGACGGCGTGGCATTTCCGAGTGAAACGCGGCGTGTCTTAGCTCCGTGTCCCGCCGTGGCGCTAATATCTGGCGGGGGCGTTCTTTATCTTTATGGCTGGTTCCCGGAACGCCTGGGGGAGGTTACGTCACTTCCGGCTGCCAGCCCGTCCCGCGCCCCTGGCGACCTGTCGACGCGCTTAATTCAATTGCCTGCCGCCGCCGGCGCTGCCTGCGCAAGTGCCAAGAAACTCTGCGCACTGTCAGACGAGTCTCTGCGACTTACCGGGTCGCGGGGCGAATTAATATTATTGCTGCACCTGTATTCCACAATGCGTAGAGGATGTTTCCGAGAGAAACATAATCCACTGGTAATTTAGTCTCCTGAAGACATGGTTGTAAATTACTAACATGAATTATTTACAGAAGAATGGAAAATCATGTGACGGCGTACCTCGGGGAAGAGCAGTTTGTATTGGGAGAAATTTAGGAGTATGTGAGGCAATACTTACGACTTTTCTTAGAGGATAAGTTAAGGAAAGGCAAACATACATTTTCGTCTTTTGCAGATTTGGTGATTGCTTTCGACAGTTTTGACTGCACTAGATTCATTCAAATGCTGAAGTTATCTGGGTAAAATCTGTACAACATACAGTAAAACCAGACAGCAGTTAGGAAGGGTATGAAATGGAAGCATTGGTTGGGAAGGGAATAAGACAGGGATGTAGCCTATCCCCAGTGTTATCCAATCTGTACGTTGAGCAAGCTCTGAGGGAAAGTATTTCCTTCTTCAAATTACTCCTTAAAGTTCAGGATGAAGAATCAGAACTTTGCGGTTTGCCGATGACATTTTAATGCTGTCACACACAACAGAGGACCCGGGAAGAGCAATTGACAAACTTGAAAGGAGAGCAAAACAAGGGTAATGGAACCTAGTCTAAAAAATCAGGTGATGCTGCAAGAATTAGTTTAGGTAACGAGACAATAAATTTCGTTGATGAGTTTTGTTTCTTGGCTGCAAAAACAGTGAGCGATGGTCGCAATACATATGATATAAAATGAAGAATAGCAAGGGCCGATTCCTGTCGGAGGTTGGAATCCTCCCTCGGACATATATGTTTATGCTGTCTTTAGTACACGTTAGTTTGTAAGGAGTTTGTAAGTTTAGGGACTGATGAACCCGCAGTTAAGTTCCATAATTTGAACAAGAATAGCAATGGAAAGGAAATTGATTTTGAGAAAAGGGGAATTTGTGATAATGGAATATTGAAGTTTTTTGGTGTCTCTTGGGCCTGCAGCACCATATGTCATTTCAAGACATTATGTAACAGAATTTACAAATGCTGTTTTAATTACTACGATAGGACCTATTTCGCCATAAGTGTCATCTTAAGGTAATCTGTGAAAATTTGAGACTCTAGTTACACATCTACTTTCATGAGTTTCGTAATTATAGTTTATTTCTAAATATTCATACGTCAGAGGGTCGTGATATCCATAGATATCTTTGGTTTTTCTTGATGTGAATCTATTTGGTTGCCGCGGCAGAAAAGCCGTGCGCTCGACCGTTCGCCTCCGGGGGATAGAGTCCTCGCTTGGGCATGGGTGTTTGTGTTGTCCTTAGTTACTTTAAGCCTAGGGATTGACGATCAACCTAGTCAAGTCCCTCAGATTTACAAACATTTGACATTTTCGGTTTGGTTGTTCTTAAGGTTTATGAGAGCAATATTGGTTCTCAAAAATTTTTTGACAAGTTTGAAATCTCCCCGACAGGTAACCAGCGATATAATATGTTTACGTGTTGTCTGTTTATACTTTCGATAATCTTTGCTTTTTGAGTAATTGAATGTATGATCTTGTATGTGTCGGAAAATTTTCTGACCTTTTTTTAGCCGAATCGTTATTGACATGTGTAATCTTAGTAACGTAAATTTTAGTTACCTTTGCTACTGAAATCTTTATTGTCCACATGACAGTGCCTGAGCATTTCGCAAAACTTCAGTAAATAATTATTTGAGAAGTATATAGGATATATATGAGTTGCGCTCGACCTTTAGAGCTCCTTTTCTCGGAATTTCCTGGTCAGTTCGCTTTAAACTTTTATGAGTGGACACCCTTGACGTACACTACTGACGCGTGAAGTCTCACCCGAAACTGGAATTTCCGACACCGGAAGGAGCCCTTCTCGCCTCCTCACCTTCACCCTTCAAGTTCAGGTTTTCGACTTTTCTGCCCACGTAATACTCCTCTCTCCTCTGCACATGCCAATACCGTCTTAGCGTACAAAAAAAAAAAAAAAAAAAAAATACCATTACGTTGTACAATTTGCAGGAAGAGTTTGTCATATTTTATCGAAATTTCGATTTTGAAATAAGTTATATGCGAAGATGATAATCAGTCTTTTGAAGGTTTTTGTGACAGAAGTGCGTAGTCGCTGTGTTTCTAAAAGTAGGTGCTGGCTGCCACGTCGCTAGCTCGCGGTATGCGCACTTTTTAGCGCTAGAGCGTGCTCGCACGTGATTTGGTATCTAGGTCGGCGTGCTTCCAGTCGATATGGCTTCACGCCTAATCACGAGGCATCGCGCAAACTGCACGGTCTGGCGCGCTGCTCCTTGCCACGGGTGAAGGGGCCAGTTGCGCCCTGCTGCTGCCCGAGCCAGCGACCACATGCACCGAGTGCGGGCTCCGTTTCACCAGCTGAGGAGGGGGGGGGGGGCGCCGTCACAGGAGGATGTAGTCCTACTGTAAAACAACCAGCCCGGTACATGTCTGAATACAAAGGGCTCTTTAATACAGAAACACAGGCCTTGGTATAATTAAATTTATTTGAAAAGTAAGTAATTCCTTGTTACTATTGTTTATCAGTTGAATCGAACTTAGATTGTTTAACAATACAGTGTGTTAACGATAAATACACTACTGGCCATTAAAATTGCTACACCAAGAAGAAATGCAGATGATAAACGGGTATTCATAGGACAAATATATTATACTAGAACTTACATGTGATTGAATTTTCACGCAGTTTGGGTGCACAGATCCTGAGAAATCAGTACCGATAACAACCACTTCTGGCCGTAATAACGGCCTTGATACTCCTGGGCGTGCAGTAAAACGGAGCTTGGATGGCGTGTAAAGGTACAGACACCCATGCAGCTTTAACACGATACCACAGTTCATAAAGAGTAGTGACTGGCGTATTGTGACGAGCCAGTTGCTCGGCCACCATTGAACAGGCGTTTTCAATTGGTGAGAGATCTGTAGAATGTGCTGGCCAGAAAAGCCCGTACAGGACCTGCAACATGCCGTCGTGCATTATCCTGCTGAAACGTAGGATTTCGCATGGATCGAATGACGGGTAAAGCCACGGGTCGTAATACATCTGCAATGTAACGGCCACTGTTTAAAGTGCCGTCGATGCGAACAAGAGGTGATCGAGACGTGCAACCAAAGGCACCCCATACAATCACGCGGGGTGATTCGCCAGTATGGCGATGACGAATACACGTTTCCAATGTGCGTTCACCGCGATGTCTCCAAACACGGATGCGACCATAATGATGCGGTCGAACCTCGGATTTTTTTTTTTTTTTTTTTTTTTTTTTTTTGTGGCGTAAAGTCAGCGCCACACGCCCGACGTAAGAGAACGATCGTGGAGAAGGCAGCGATCGACCAAAAGCCAATCACAAGCAGGGCCGCGCATCCTGGAGGGAGTAGCCGAAGATGCACACTCTCTAAAAGCGGCCATATCTAGGGCGACATACGTCTCGACGCTCGTCAGTTACTGTTCAGGAATACGACAGTTACTAATCATAACTCGGACAGCTACGAATACAGAACAAGAAAAGAACGAATTTAGCAGTAACTAGGTCACAGCGCAGCTAGCAGCTTACGGACGCCGCCGTAAGAAGAAAGAAGAAACAGACGTATGTTCTTGAGTATTATCAGTTTCAGTGCATAAAACTTGTATTATTAATCTGAATAGTTGTTACAGTTTACTTCGATGCTTGTACCAGTACCTTTATTGACGACTAGACAGGGACGAGGTCACAAAATTTTCAGTCGGCGTTTTTAAGCCATCCTTCACCTCTCAGCGATGTGAAGAGTCATCAGAAACGACACGTGGTTCGGATTCCACGTTAAGCTGTAGGTCCTCTTTCGCCGGTTGGATAACTGGGGTAGGCTAGGGACACGCAAGTCGCCAAAGTCGCGTCCAATTGAAAGACTAGCACCAGGCGAATGAGCTACACGAAATTATTTACCTACTCATTTGCACAGACCTACGGAAATGATACAGGATCTGGGATGGGAATCATTACAACAACGGCGCTTATCGCTACGGCGAAACTCCAATCGCCAACATTCTCCTCCGAATGCGAGAATATATTGTTGACTCCCACTTACATAGGTAGAAATGATCATCAGAATAAAATACGAGAAATCAGAGCTCGAACAGAGAGATTCAGGTGTTCTTTCTTCCCGCGCGCTTTTCTAGAATGGAATGGGAGATAAATAGTATAAGGATGCCAGAATGAAACTTTTACTCTGCAGCGGAGTGTGCGCTGATATGAAACTTCCTGGCAGATTAAAATTGTGTGCCGGAACCGGGACTCGAAACTGGGACATTTGCCATATAGAGTTAGCCAGGCCCCGCGGAGTGTGTCGTACGGCTGCAAAGACGGTGCCGGCGTGGGAATCGACGGCCACGCGGCGCCGAAGCAGACGAATGGCTGCGGATTGGTGGGCGGTATCGGACGAGTAAGCCGCGGCTGGTGCCCGCTGTCGGCCTTGTTAGGGCGGATTTGTCGGCGGCGAGACAATAACGCGTCTGATTTAGTGGCGCGCGTGAGGGCGGCTTTAATTGGCGAGGAGGCCGTGTCTCAGCGGGATTACCCCCCATTAGCAGGCGCGGTACGTCCGCAAAACACCGACGTCGCGTCCGATCGCCGCCGTTAATAACGGCGTTGCTCTGATCTACGGCTCCCAGCAGCTCCGAGCAGCGTGCCACAGTGGTCGCACAGTGTAGGCCCGTCAGAAATACGAAAGAAGGGTTGTACACTAGCCTTGTGTAGTTCGCGAGCGAACTAGTTCGGAAGAGCGCTCCCACAAGCGAACTACGCGAACTAGTTCGTAGATCTCTCGCCTCTAAGTTCGTTCGCTCCTTTTCCGAAGACTGACGGGGAACAGCGAGATGACGCGAGAGCGCGCAGAATCACGTGATTCCCTTCTGCCAGTTGACGTCATTTCGAGCTGAGATGCAGCTCAGCTGTAGTTTTAGTAGCGAGCCAAAACGAGCGGACGAACTAAAAAGAGCGACCTACTTCGCGGCCAAGATGCGAACTAAAAGCAGAGCTACCGTTCGCGAACTAAGAGATGCGCGATAGGTCGCGAACTAAGAGATGCGCGATAGGTCGCGAACTAAGAGATGCGCGATAGGTCGCGAACTAAGAGTTGTGCGATAGGTCGCGAACTAAGAGTTGCGCGATAGGTCGCGAACTAAAAGATGTGCGATAGGTCGCGGACTAAGAGATGCGCTACAGGTCGCGAACTGAGAGATGCGCGACAGGTCGCGAACTGAGAGATGCGCGACAGGTCGCGAACTGAGAGATGCGCGACAGGTCGCGAATTAGGAGATGCGCGACAGGTCGCGAACTAGGAGATGCGCGATAGGTCGCGAACTAGGAGATGCGCGATAGGTCGCGAACTAGGAGATGCGCGATAGGTCGCGAACTAGGAGATGCGCGATAGGTCGCAAACTAGGAGATGCGCGATAGGTCGCGAACAGAATTAAAAATCACGTGTTTGCCTTCTGCTGATGAGAGCCATTTCGAGGTTAGCGTCTGCTTGCTAGATTACATAGTTCAGTGCTACAAAATTTCTGCATTGAAGTATTCTGCACTCTGCAATATCTGACTAATAAATTCCATAATGCCAAGATATAGAGATAAATCTAAGCTTACACGCGAGAAATTATCTGTTTCTTTTGGTTTGCTTGATATCGTTAGCGGCTCAAGCAGCAAGCGCATTGAAGCAGCTAGGTGGGGGAACTTGTCCCTCCACCTGCATGCGCAGACCACGCCGCTCAGCCGTCACTGGGAGCGGACGAACTAACAGAACGAACTACTTCGCGGCAGATCGCGATCGCGAACTATTATGCGCAAGTCTATAGTACATACTGAAGAGACAAATATGTTGTAGGGCACCGTAAGCACGCACAAGTGCCGCCACACTGATTGGACCAAAATCTGAAGTAATGCTGGAGAGAATTATCCTTGAGGGCTGTCCATAAATCCATGATGTTACAAGGGGTGGAGATATCTTCCGAACTACAATTTGCAACGGATCCACATGTTCACTTGTTCGTAAAGCTATCGGACCAAAGTGCGTGGTCATCAGTCCGTAGCTTACAAACTACTTGAACCTAGGTAAACTAAACGAAGGACAACACAGACACCTCCATGCCTTTGGGAGGATTTTAACCTCCGACGGCGAGCAACCGCAGCGAGGTGTCTTAGACCGCTCGGCTACTCCACCGTGGCAGCAACGGATCCAAGATAGTCTCAATAATGTTCATTTCTGGAGAGGTTGGTGGCAGGCGGAGGTGTTGAAACTCAGGAGTGTGTTTCTGAAGCAACTCGGTGTCAATTCCTGACGTGTAGGGTGTCGCATTGTCCTGCTGGAATTGCCCAAGTCCGTCGGTATCCACAGTGGACGTAAATGGATGCAGGTGACCAGTGAGGATGCGTACGTACGTGTCACCTGTCAAAGCCGAATCTAAACATTTCAAGGGTCCGATATCGCTTCAAATGCACACGACCCACACCAGCTTAAACTGTCTCCTGCTGACAAGCACGGTTTATGGATCTATGACTATCCCCATACCCTATATTCGTCCACCCACTCGATACAACTGGAACGATACTCATCAAACTCAACCGACCGATATTGGTCGACAGACCCAGGCGAAGCTTCAAGCCTTGTGTCGCGCAGTCACCAAGGCCGTACGACTGGGCCTTCGGCTCCGAAAGTCCATATCGATCATGTTTTGTGGAATGGTTCGCAGCATGGCTCTTGTTGATGGCCCAGCACTGAAATCCGCAGTAGTTTGCGGAATAGTGCACTTCTCTCTCGTCGAGTGATTATCTTCAGACGTTGTTGATCCCTTTCTTCAATAAACTGAAATCTCAGGTTTGCCCAAGATCGCTTCTAAATCCTGTCAATGTTCCGTTTCTTCAGACCTGCCCTCAACGGATGTTGCACATACTACTATTAACATAATTCCACGATCTTGCATAGTTGCATACAGTGAGATTGCGTCATCCTAATTGTAAATTGTAGCCACGAAAACCAGCATGTCAAGTATAAAATGAGGCAAATATGTAATACAAACCGTTTACTGCTGATGTTACTTCATACTTGTCTATTTAACATTACAATGGCGACACCTTATGTGAAAGTCCTATGACAGGGAACGGGTCATAATTAAAGATTTGAAAGAGAACTTGAAGAAACCTAATTTTTCGTACTATTGGAAATAGTGTTAGGCCGCAAAGCAAAAATCGAATCAATATTTATTAAAATTTGTAGACCATCACCAACGGGTATCAAGTGATCGTTTCAGTCGTAGCTGATGTCATGAGAGTTGGCTAAAACACTTAGTTTCGCGTTACATTTCGTGTTATCGTTTTCGCACAATTTTCTTGTCCTTACCCACAGTCACACTTAAAGTTACTCATTTCTACAGGCTGTAGAGGGAACTCAGTAGAACCTTTTGAAGATGGCGCGTGGCCGAAATTGCCAGGTATTTAATTAACTATGAATGGTGGAGACAGACATGAAAGTAAATTATAGTTTTTGAGCCTAAGCCACTGACAGGACGTAAACGAATAATATTTTTTCTACTTGTCGTTATCTAGCTACGACTTTAAAAATTACATGGTACTTCTGTATGTAAAAGTGCCTCAGGAATTTTGAAAAGATCATTGTATTGCCCAAAGGAAACGTAATTTTGCAATTATTGTTTGCTGAAAGTTGTCAGCACTATGTGGGGCAAGACCATCAGTTCAGTATCCTGACATTTTGTTATAATTTAAATGCAACGGAACCGGACGTGCGCCTTTGACGTTACAGCTAAATAATTTCTCAGTAGTATTAGGTGAAAATTTGGCTTGAAAGTGACAAATGTCAAGTAACTGCATCTCTTGTTCTCAGTACTGGAATATATAATTCAGGTAATAAGCTAAAATAAACAATACTTCAACACATCTTATAAAAGAAAAGCATCAGAATGTTATTTGTTGGTCTGATCTTTTAGATTTCACATGTGGTTTATGTAAGATTTACAATAAGTTGATTAAATGCAGTGGAGATGTAAGAGTAATCAAATGTGGGTCCACGTTTTACACTTAGTTTGCTTACTCGGGTTTACACATCCATTATGTGGAAATTACACGTAGCAGTAAGCATATCGTTCTTCAGAAACTATCAAGGTCAACAATAAATAATAAATTACTTGTATCTAGGCTGCGAACTGCCTATATAGCACTGTTACTTAGTAAGTATTTGATATCTGTATTTATCAGATATTTGTAGCAGCCGCTTTTTTGTGACAGATTGATAGTTTTTCACCAGTGATGTGCAAAAGCAAATAAAAAAAGTGTTGACGGTGGTTTCGGAGCAGTAGAACAAGTGTGGTATTGACTGTGGTGGGAAATTATAAATTCATAGCAATTACCAAGAAATACAATTTCGTAACGAAACATATGTGACATTTCTGTTTTGAATCGTTAAATATTCGTAACCGCTAAACCTACAACAGGACTAAACTATGAATTATGGACGATTTGTCAAATAGCTACTTCTGACGACGGTAGCGGCGGCTGATAGACGGCGAAAGTGACGGAAATAAATACCCGCTGCTCCAGCTGAGACATCGACCATTTTTCTTGTTTGTCAGGAGGGTCAGTTTCGCAACTGGTTGCTTACCGTCAGGTTCTGCAAGGAAACTAGCTGACCTTGTTGCCAGACTGACGGGGAAGCACTGCGGATACTGGGAACGATACGAGGATATGAGCAACTACTCCGTGGCTTACACTTCTCGTCCAATTGTTTCCTCATTTTTGTTTTGTATAGTTTAACGCAATCAGTAGAGTTGATACATTAGCCAACTCCCTATATCAGCTTCACCTTTTACAAACTTTCTGTAAATGAGTCGTGTCAATATTTCACAAACATGACGGAACTGATAGTTCGATGGTACTTCAGATGTCCCCATCTTACATGCTTTCCGAATGGCCGTTGTTCATATTCGTTCGTATAGGAGGAAGCGCTTGATATTAACAACGTATAGATATCAGAAACTTCCTCCAAAACTACAAAAGCTATAAAGATAGCTTTTGGGTTTCCTTAACCTATATTTCAAAGTTATTCATTCTGTACATAGAGGAAGCTGTGAAGAAATTAAAGTTCAGGATATAGAAATATACAGTCCACGGCTTGCCGATGATATAGTAATTCTGTTAGAGACAGCTAAAGATCTGGAAGAGCAATGGAACGAAATGAACAGTGTCATGAAAACAGAGTATAAGATGAACATTAACACAAGAAACACAGGGGTTACTGAATGTACTCTAAGAAAAGCAGGCATGCTGGATTAGGCAGCGAGGCGATAAAAGTTGTAGAGGAGTTTTCTCATTTCTATAGTACAATATTATACCCGAAGTAGAGAAGATAAAACATGCAGGTACTGTATGGAAAGAAAAGCATTTCTGAAGATTTTTTTTTACCTCGAATATTAAGTGTTCAGAATTCTGAAGACATTTGTCTGGAGTGTAGCATTGTACAGGAGTGGAACGCGGACGACAAGGAGTTCAGGCAGACACATGATAGTAGCTTTTGAAATGTGAAGTTACAAATGAATGCCGAGGATGGAATTGGTAGATGGCGTAACTAATGAGGAAGTGCTGAATGAGAGTAAGTAGAAAAAATTCTGGCATGTCTAGACTGAAGGAGGTCAATTGGAAGAAATTCTGAGGCATAAAGTCATCGTGAATTAAAACTTTAAAGGAGGGAAGGGAGGAATGAAACTGCGTTTAACGTCCCGTCGACGGCGTGGTCATTACTGACGGAGCTCATGTTCGTAGTTTTGGGTTAGAATGAGGAAGGCACTTTCAAAGGAACCATCGCGGCATTTGCCTAAAGAAATTTAGGATAATGGCGGGAAACGTGAATCTCGACAGCTGCAGGTGGATTTGAAGCTCCGTTTCACCGAATGCAAGTTCAGTGTGTTACACCTGCGCCACCCATCTCGTTATCGTTAAATTAGGATTGGGGGGGGGGGGGAGACCGAAAGAAGGATACTGTAAGCACGTTCAAAGGTATGTAGGTTGACGTTCTTATTGAAAGAGGCTTGCACAGTTTATAATTTGAGCTACACGTGGCTAAGCTATGTATTCACATTATCCACTCATCCAGCAGTGCAAGTCCAGCAGGGTTCGCATGTGAGGTTAGGAAGGCAGGAGGCGTGGACTGGCTGAATTAAGGCCGCGTTCAGACATTCGGGAATAGAGCGGTTTGAAAATTCAAATGGTTGTAAATCTTATGGGACTTAACTACGGGGTCATCAGCCCCTAAAATTACAAACTACTTATGAACTAGCTTACACTAAGGACGGCACAAATATCCATGCCCGAGGGGGGATTCGAACCCCCGACCGTAGTGGCCGTGCAGACCGTGACTGGAGCGCCTCAGTCCCCTCGGCCACCGCGGCCGGCCGAGCGGTTTGAACCGCAAAATGACGGCCTGTGTCTTCAGACAGGCGCTGTCCGCCCGCAGTTAGTAAGCGGTTGTGGTTCGCATTGCGTAGCGGGAATTGACAGTGTCGAAGGAAAAAAATATTGTGTTTACTCTGGTTAGAAAGAGACCGAGAGTAAGGAAAAGGCAATACTGCGTGCATCCTATACTAATTGATCGGCTCGTACATGGCCAATTCGTAACGTTGTATCCTATATTAAGAATGTATGGAGAAAAATTTTTTGACTGTTTGAGAATGTCAATAAATTCTTTTGACGAGCTACTTCAATTTGTCAGGTAAGATATTTCAAGTCCTGAAACATACATGACACAAAAATATGATTCTATTTAAATTAATTTTTGTTCAATAAACAACTACTTTTCTAATTAACTTTTTTTTTCCAAACCTAGCTTCATCTTTTCCAAATGTATCCACCAATTCTTGCCAAGCTTGGCTTTTGGCAGTTTTGTTATAATATTCGTCGCTATGAAGATCTCATAATGTATGTCGTTTCACCAATAAATAATTCACTATCGAGTAGATCCATTGCAAGCTTGTGGCACTGAGGCGTCCGAACCGCGCGGTGCCCGCAACCAAACTAAACGCTCCTACAGGATTCCACAGAAACAGAAACGCTCAGCCATCTGGAGTGCCCCCACACCCAATCACCTAACACCTAATCTCCCTTCACTCCCCCTCCCAAAAACCTCATCAACGTACCAGATCACGACGTTCTAATGGCTCAAATAACCAATACCAAGTAAAAAACTGTATATGAAAATTCAGTAAATTGTAAATATTGTACATATCTAAATCTTGGTTTGTTAAATTCATCCGTTAAAATTTTAAGCTCAAGGCAACCTCTAGTACACAGAAGTGTCAAAAGTGTTCCATCATATGAAAAATACTTTAAAAATTGTATCCAGTTAGTTTAAGTAAGTATATAAGTTTTAGATGTCAGTTACGATTGTACCAATAAAATTATGTTCAAAATGTTCAAATGTTTGTAAATCTATAGGACCAAACTTCGTGGTCATCAGTTCGTAGCTTACAAACTACTCGAACTAAGGTAAACTAACCTACGAATAACACACACACACACACACACACACACACACACACACACACACACACACACACAAGCCCAAGGGAGGACTCGAACCCCCGACGGCGAGCAACCGCGCGCTCCGCAGCAAGGCGCCTTAGATTCAAAATGTTCAAATTCAAATGATCAAATTTTTTTTCTTTTTTTTATGGGACTTAACTACGGAGTTATCAGTCCCTAAGCTTACAAACTACTTATGAACTAGCTAACACTAAGGACGGCACAAATATCCATGCCCGAGGGCGGATTCGAACCCCCGACCGTAATGGTCGTGCAGACCGTGACTGGAGCGCCTCAGTCCCCTTTCAAATGTTTGTATAGCTTATGGGACTTAACTACGGAGTCATCAGTCCCTAAACTTACAAACTACTTATGAACTAACTAACACAAAGGACGGTCTGAGGGGGGGGGGGGGATTCGAACCACCGACCGTAGTGACCGTGTAGACCGTGACTGGAGCGCCTCAGTCCTCTCGGCCACCGCGGACGGCAGGTGCCTTAGACCGCTCGGCTACTCCACCGCGGCATAAAATTATGTAAATTAAATTAATAATGTGTATCCCTATGGCACCAGTGAGCAATGCTCTCAAGGTGCCCGCCCGTCACCCTTCAGTGTGGAAATGAAAAATAAAAGCCATTTGGAGTTCCCACATGGTGCACTTTCGTGTCTCAGCTACATGTTCCATACATTTGGACGAATTCGGCGATGACGAGTAGGCGTCCTCTCCTTGTGAGTAATACGCATGGCATGTTGTACACCAAGCGATGTCGAGAACAGAATGACGAGTTCGGTGCTATTGCATTTCAGCGGGCCCTAGTGAGGTAGTCTAAAAGCCGTACCCCGTCGAACGAGCAGGGTCGTTCAGAACGTTCGAAATTAGAGTCTCCGGGGCAGGTGCGTAGTTGTCGGAACGCGCGGCAGAGCGCGCAGCGGGTAATGAGGCATGGCCAGGTGGGGCACTCGCGCACAATCGCGCTAATGGCCGCCAGCAAGGCGCCATCGATCCCGCGGCAAGAATTAATTAAAAGACTCGGTGCGCACGCGAGCGGTTACGGCCGAGTGGCCCGCTTTAATTACTTCATTGCTATTGTTATTTGCTCTCGGCGAAAAATCCGCAAAGAGAGCGCCGAGAGGGGCGCGCCGACTCAGCTCGGCCGCTCTCGATTTCCTCACTGCCTCGGCTGAACTGCTGCAGTACGAACACAAAAAAGCCTTCACCTTTTCCCCGTTACCGTACAGGTAGATCGTGCTGTTTTCAATGTGCTTTTTGTTGCCGGATGACAGTGTGTTAACTTGTACCAGCTGGCGACCTCTAAAATTAGACCAAAATATGCGGGATAGTGTATGGTGAGAATTGACAATTGTGAATCAGGTAATGCTTAATATCCGATGACTTTCAGAAGAATATTACACTCAAAGACATAACAAAAAGGACGGCACAGCATGAAGGAATTATCTGGGACGGAAATCAGTAGATGTTTAAGATAACTGCTATGCAAAGTTATACATTTCATATTCAAATGTACCGCGAATTTGAGACCAGTTTCAAGCAAGTCAGGCATGGGTCATTTATCTTTGGTTGCAGGCTTATTTTTCGATGGCAGTACTATCGATATTGGAGACGGTGATAGTATTGTTGCCGGGAAGTAAGGTTGTGATCATTGAGAGTGTAGACTAGAGATGCCAACTTAGCCATTTTATGGCTAGATCTGGCCATTTTGAAGTGGCGTCTAGCCACTGTTATTGAAAAAAAGCTACTACTGGCATTTGTAGCCATTTTTGCGATATTATATAGCCATTTCTAGTAATTTTTATTATTCGATAATTTTCACAACAAAAATGCAAAACTCTGAAGTTTTTATCATGAATAGAAATGTATTTATTGATTTATTATTTTTAACTTTCATCCAAAGTACGACAAATAAAACACCACTGTATCGAAACAGTGATACCTGGAAGTTTCGAGAAAATGAAACAGTTTCGCATATCGATTCATTGTTTTGAAACATACAAACAATGCCCAACACTATGTAGTTGCACTTTCTTGGAAACGCTGTACAAGTTACAATAGTGTGGTGTGAAGTTCCTCTTTTTTAACGTGTGTTAACATTGAGTGTTGGAAGAATACCGTGTGCTTTACCAGTGTTTTGTGACTGTGATAGTTAATTATCTAGCCATGCCGAAACCGCAGTATACACAAACTTACAGGAAGGAATGGGAAAATATGTCTGACTTCAAGGAATGGGTACAGCCAGTTTCAACAGACAAAACGAAAGCATTTAGCAAGTTTTTCAAACCTGAAATAAGGGCAAAATTGTATGATTTAAAGCATCATTTAAATTCTAAAAAACACATTTCAGTATGTGCTCGATTTAGCAGCAGGCGTCAAACAAAAATCAGTTTTAAACGATTTGAGGAAAACACTAGTAGTAGAAAGGCCGAAGCAAGATTAGCTTTGTACATTGCAACACATTCCGCAATAATGAATATTGATCATCTGTCACAGGTATGCAATAACACATTTTCTTTGAGTGACAATAAACCAGCTGATCTTCGTCTGCATCGGACAAAATGTAAGGGAATAATTACGAATATACTTGCACCCCACTTCACTGATCTGTTAGTGAGAGATATAGGCGAACAAAAAATTCAGTCGTATTATAGATGAATCGACAGATATTTCAGTGTCCAAATTATTAGCAGTTGCGCTGCGATATTACAGCACACAAATGAACGAAATCGTTTCCACATTTTTGGGCATTGTTGAACTAGAAAAATGTGACCTGCAAGTATAGTTTCAGGAATAAAACAACTTTTGCTGAACCTGAAATTTGATCCAAAAAAAGAAAATGAGGATGAGGACGATGATAATTATTTTTGCTAGGTGAGTGTTTTTCACATTTTAATTTTTATGCATAAAACATATAAATTATAATTTAGCCATTTCTGGCCACTTTTGTTGGACTGTTTTGCCATTTTCTCTGACTGATAGTTGGCAACAGTGGTGTAGACTTTGCTAGACGCGCGGATGAGATTGCAGAAGCGTGGGGACCGTGGTTGTATGCAGTTGTCGTTCCGGCGGCATAGCCGAGGAGATGAGATTTTGACACTTCCCTCTGTCCTGCACTTTCTCCCGTAGATCTTCCAGGTTGGCACTCGTTGTTTCTGTGATGCCATCGATCCACCTCATCCTCTGCCGTCCTCTTCTTCTAGTGCCTTCGATCTTCCCCCTGCATTAATGTTTTCTCCAGTGAGGCATGTCTTCGCATTATGTGTCCAAAGTAGGTCAGCTTCTGTTTTAATATTAGACCTTCCAGAGAGCAGTCTGGTTTTATTTGCTCTAAATGTTAGTTCTTTTTGCCGTCCGTGGAATCCTAAGAATTTTCCTCAAGCACCACAATTCATATTTACAAGTTGAAACAACCAATGCAGACAATCTACAATCTCGCGAAGCAGCGGGAATTAAGCTAGTCTTCTAATATATAAAGCAGATTGTCCGTATATTTGTACGTGTTGCATACAAATCTACAGTTTTCTTGCCATCTTTATGAAATTTTGTACATGTTAGCTTCAATCCATGAGAACGGTCGCTGTAAGTGTAAGAATCACATACGATATATAATTCACGAGATATGACGTAATAAACAATGAGATGCTCGAAAAACTGCTGCATTTTGCGACAATGCTGCTCATTTTCTCCTAAACCATTGGACCGATTTCAACCAATTTGGTATACACATTCCTTACTGTGAGGTAACAATTGCTGCTTGGTTAAGAATCACATACGGCACATGGTTCAAAAGATATTACGTCATAACCAATAGAAATCGTAAAAAATGCCATATAATGCGGCGAGACTTTCGAAATGCACTGTATGAGAAAGACAGTACTTAGCGACTTGCAACAAACTTTAAACATAATTTCAAACCTTTATTAAATTTTTCTCGCTGTCAACCATAGTAAAATGATGAAAAGAAAAAAGTTTCTCGCTTACTACTTTTCCGCTGTTTATGGAGTAAAACTACGGCATTCGGTATGACGTTACAATTTATAATGTGTACACTACAAACTGTATCCACAGGGAATTTTACAGACTGTATACAAACATATAGTTGAATGTAACCTCTAAATTGTATCACAGTACGATACGTAGTTCATGAGTTATGAGCACATAAACAGTAACGTTCCGCTGTTTATGTACTAAAACTACGGGATTCGGTATGACGTTACAATTTATAATTTCTACACTACAAATTGCAGCCGCAGGAAATTTTGCAGACAGTATACACGTACATAATTGAATGTACCTTTTAAATTGTATCACAGCACTACACATAGTTCACGAAATACGAGCACATAAACAGTAACATTCAAGGAAAAACGTCCTATCACGCACCAAATTTTAATCTATTACTTTTTTTACCACTAATTCTATTCCCAAGAGCTTTTACAGATATACAGCCATCATACAAATGAATAGATATCTGAAAAATGGCAGGAATAAATAAATAAATTTATTAATAAGGAACAGTTTAGAATGCACTAATTTATTTCATTCAACTAGTTTGTCTTATTTAGACCATCTTCAGGAATTTTGAAATGTTCAAATGGTTGTAAAGCTTATGGGACTTAACTATGGGGTCATCAGTCCCTAAACTTACAAACTACTTATGAACTACTTAAGAACTAGGACGGCACAAATATCCATGCCCGAGGGGGGATTCGAACCCCCGACCGTAGTGGCCGTGCAGACCGTGACTGAAGCGCCTCAGTCCCCTCGGCCACCTCGGCCGGCCAGGAATTTTGACTCCATCGATGTTGTGGAACGGGTAGGTAGATGGGAGCCTTCCAGTGCGTCACTGCTCAAACGCACTGGAAGGCTCCCAGCTACCTGCCAGCTCCACAACATCGATGGAGACAAAATTCCTAAAGATGGTCTAAATAAGCCTGAAACTAGTTGAATGAAATAAATTAGTGCATTCTAGAGTGTTCTTTATTAATAAATTTAAATAGAGTGCTGTTGACCCAAAATTAGAGAAACGAAAATGTTTCCAAAAATATGAAATAAATAAATACCCGGACAACGCCGGGTTTTCAGCTAGTATAACATAAAATAAATAAATATTTGGCTATACTGGGTTTTTAATATCAAGAAATCGATATAACCAAAGAAATAATGTCTCCGAAATGTACGTTTCCGTTGTTCTATCGACAGTGGAAACTGCCACGTGAATGAGCCTGCGGTGGCGTTGTGTAGCCGTGCCGTGGCCGCGGCTGCGACGTTGTATTACAGCTGCCGACAGGCCCTCATTGACGATTCCCGCTGCCCCCTGCCCGGTAACCCGAGCGAGCGGCCGTTTTTGTGGCGGTCTTCCCTGAAACGTAATACGCCGGCAGCAAGAAGGGCGTGGCGACGGCCTGTGATCTAGTGTTACACATAATTAAACAGGCCGCACCGCAGCATTAATTGTACACTCGCTCACGCACAGGCGGCGCTGGCGGGCGTCTCTCTAATTAAATAGTTGCCTGCGACGCCAAGATAGTGCTGCTGCGTCTCACCTCTGTAATTACCTGTCTGTCTGCCTTCTTGTGTTGCAGGTGGGCCTAGGTGAGTGAGTGCTGCCGCTTACACGCAGATATGCGCCAGGGCTTATGAAAAGGTAAGGGGCAGCTCGCTAATTACCCGTGAATTAGCTAATAAGCTTGCTGTTTGAGCTATCGGTACATCGAGAAAATCTCTTCTGCAGCAGAATTGTGTATACGAGGGTCGTTCCGAAAGTAATGCCTCCTAACTAGAGGACATAAATCAGTCACAAAAGCACGGCTAAAAAGAGCAATATTTAAACTACACACTTTCATTCTCTCACATAACCGCCACCATTTCGTAATGAACTTTTGCTAAAGATGGATCTTCTAACGATGTCCTTACTTCCACCCTAAACTGTCCGCGAGGTGGATTCTTTGGCCGCGGCGGAGCGGCCGAGCGCATTGAGGCGCTCTGCTACGATGTGAGAGGCTGTTCCCCGTCGGGGGTTCGAATCCCCCCTCGGCCATGGATGTTTGTGCTGTCTTTAGGATAAGTTAGTTCAAAAGTAGTATGTAACTTTAGCGACTGATGACCCTGCAGTTAAGTCCCATAAGCTTTAAAAACAGATGATTTTGGATACTTCGAAACTCTGCAACCGAATGGCGGTACTTGGCTAATCGCCGGGCAAGGCTCTACAGTGTGCTTCCGCAATTCAAAACTAGTCCCTGTAGCCAACCTTACAGGTGGGGGAGAGGAACCGTTGGAGGAGCATCGCCCCTGTGGACGGCAATGTGTCTCGAACACTCAGGTTGGAAGACCTGTTTGGGGCACAGGACAAAGCTGGTATGCCTCCCCCACGACGTGACTGCCGCTTGCTTTCAAATTTAACAGCTATTTACTGCTACAGGAAATTATTTTGGGCAATTTCTACAATAACCAAACAGGTAATGCAGAAATTACTCCGACCCGCCGGCCGCGGTGGCCGCGGGGACTGAGGCGCTCCAGTCACGGTCTGCACGGCCACTACGGTCGGGGGTTTGAATCCCCCCTCGGGCATGGATATTTGTGCCGTCCTTAGGATAAGGTAGTTCGTAAGTAGTTTGTAAGTTTAGGGACTGATAACCCCGTAGTTAAGTCCCATAAAGCTTAACAAACATTTGAATTTACTCTGACCCCTCCATTCGATTCCATTCGATTGTCCTCCACGTAAGCAGTCATTCTGCGATATACATCTAGGTTCATGGAAATTAATAAAATGGTCTAAATTAATTTATGTGTGTTACAACGGCGTGGCAGAGGCCCGAGACTGAAGAGGAGTGGGAAACCTGAGGGAGACGGGATTCTACAGGGTGATCAATCCTCAGCGCAACCGCCTTTGTGGCGGGTTGGCGCGCAAGTTATTTCTGTCATGCACAACACAAACACAAATAAAAGTTTATTTACTCACCTGTATTACGCAAGGAGGTGCTGAAACAGCCTCCATCCTTGTTCGAGCATTTCTGAGACCTGCTGAGGGAGTTGCTCATTACAGTCTTAAGTTGCCTTTCAGAAATTGCAGTGATTTCATGACGAATGTTTGGTTTTAGTTCATCTAAAGTGTCGGGATTTGATTTGTACTATTTCTCTTTAAATGCTCCCCACAGATAAAAATATCACGGGGTTAAATCGGGAGAACGATGGGGCCAAATGTTCTTAGTTATAAATTTTTCACTGAATACATTACCGCCGGCCGCGGTCACGAGGGGACTGAGGCGCTTGTCACTGTCTGCACGGCCACTACGGTCGGGGGTTCGAATCCCCCTTAGGGCATGGATATTTGTGACGTTCTTAGTGTAAGCTAGTTCGTAAGTAGTTTGTAAGTTTAGGGACTGATGACCCCGAAGTTAAGTCCCATAAGCTTAACAAACATTTGACAAACTTCTTCAGCAGGTGTCAGAAAAGCTCGAACAACGAAGGGAGGCTGTTCCAGCACCTTGCGTAATACAGGCGAGTAAATAAACTTTTATTTCTAAATGTTTGTGTTTTGTATGAAAAAACTTGCTCGGCAACCCGTGTTAAATTTAGTGCGGGCGCCGAGCGGCCCGCTAAGCGCGCACCGCAGCTGCCGTCGCCGGCGAGTCGCACACCGCAAAGGCGGTTGCGCTGAGGATTGATCACCCTGTATTTTACGGGAGACGTAGAGGGTACGGAAGTGCTGCAGGAAGAGAATGGCAGGGTGTGCTCCTGCCGAAATATGGGCCGAATCCGAGTTTGATATCTAGCCGTAAGGTTTTGAATACGCCATACACCAGGAGAGATTAACAATCACACAGATTCCGACGTATAATGTTTGGTGTTGAATGCAGAGGAAGCCGGCCCCAGCAGCTGCGGTGGCCCCCGCTCTATTTGGCGGTGTTTGCTGACTGGTGGAGGCGCACGCAGAGCCACTGGCTGTGGCTGTGGCGACACCACACAGGCGCGGCTGGGCTGCGGCCGTATTTACCGGACGCCGGCAAACAGAGGGCGATCGACATACATTGTGCCCGTGGTGGGCCCGCGCGGCCACATATCACGGCGCGTGACGTCGCTGGATTGTGTCCAGACCGTATATTTGTTCGGCGCCGCCTCTCCAGACATAAATCATTTCCGGCGCACAGCTTAGTCGCCGCTGCCCGTTACCCGCCGCGCCGCGCTGTATTGCTTTCTTATATTGCGATCCCTCCCTCCCCTCCCCAGGGAACCTGCCCGTGTGACACACGTGCATTCCCGTGCCGTCGCGGCTCGCGTTATATTTCTCCTGTGCAGGTAATGAGATGCTAGACGTGAACAGCACGACACTACAATCTTGTATGCGATGTTTTTAAATCCACCTCTTTTATGGCCACTGTCAGTGATGACATTGATATCTACACAGTTATTAACACAGTTATACACGTTATATTACATCTGAACAAAACTTGGCCGCTTACAATGCGTTCACCGATGTCCGATAAAGATCGTGTTCCGTGCAGGTGGTTGGACACGATGACATTGAAGCATATGTTTCATATGCAAATTATTGATGAAGGAGGGGAAGGAAGGAGGATTACGAAGGAAAGGATTGACAGTGGCTTCATTAGAGCATTGAAACCATGGTGAAAATGTAAGCCGGGCCTGGAATCGAACCTGATCTCCCGCTTCGGGCCAGTGGTCGCCTTGACCACTTCGCTACCTGTGCTCCCCCCCCCCCCCCCCCGTCCGTCCATCTTCAACTTCCACCAGCCGCGCGCTATGGCTTCAGCGCCCATATCGGCCATGCCCTCTTACACTCGCTATTACGGATTCCGTGCGAGGTCGAACGTATAACTGCATATGCGGTGAAAGAAGTGAGGTTGACACCGTCTTCGCGTTTAAATACTTATTATATTGGTCAATATAATATGTTCCATGTCTGGTTCAAATGTTTGTAAATCTATCGGACCAAATTGCATGCTCATCAGTCCGTAGCTTACAAACTACTTAAACCTAGGTAAACTAACCTAAGGACAAACACACACACCCATGCCCCAGGGAGGACTCGAACCTCCACGGCGAGCAAACGCGCGCTCTGCATCGAGACGCTTTAGACCGCTCGGCTACTCCACCGCGGCTCCATGTCTGGTCTTCTGCACACTAAGCACTTCATGGTATCTTCCTCAGCGTAGCCCCGTCTTGTTAGAACAACTCTGAATCTGCCTACTCCGGATCTCAACCTATTCAAGGACTTCCTTGTCAGCCATCCATTGTCGTGACCAGGTAGCAAAGTTTCAGATACTCTTTTCCACCCAGATGGTAAAGAGGCCTTAGCTTTCCACAATTGCAATCTGGCTTTTTCATCTGTGGTTCTAAGTTTTGTTGATGTTTCCTAATTTTTGTTGTGTTCTCGTTTGAATATGTTTTTAAGCGGGGAGTAGGCATGAGGAGCGCTAGGAAATGGAACGGAGATATTAAATGAGTCTACATTTACAAACAAACTCCGCAATCCACCAAAAAAGTGCGAGGGGGAGGGTACTCGGTAGCACTAGTAGTTACATGCTTTCCCGTTTCACTCCCATATAGAACGAGGGGGAAAACCATTACTTGTATGCATCCGTACGAGCCCTAATCTCTCTGATTATTATCATTGTGGTCTTTACGCGAAATGTAGGTGGGCGGCAGTAAAAGCGTTTTGCAGTGCATGTCAAATTCCGGCCCTTTAAATTTCTTCAACAGCACCTTCCAGACATGAATCCCGTCGACCATTTATGGAACATAATCGACAGGTCAGTTCCCTTCATATCTTTTTCTCTGAACTTCTATTAGTCCACGTTTCAATCCCATACAGTGCTACACTGTAAAATGCTTGCAGAATATTGGATGTCAATAAATTTTGCTTCTTCAGAAACGCTTTTCTTCCCATAGCCATTCTGCATTTTATATATTATTTGGTCGTCAGAAGTTATCTTGCTACCCAAATAACAAAAACTCAGCTTCTTCTTTTATCGGATCATTACCTAATCTAATTCCTTCAGCATTGCCTGATTTTCTGAATCAAATGTTTGGTAAGCTTATGGGACTTAACTACGGGGTCATCAGTCCCTAAACTTACAAACTACTTATGAACTACCCTATACTAAAGACGGCACAAATATCCATGCCCGTGGGGGGATTCGAACCCCCGACCGTAGGATTTTCTGACTCTACATTTCATTACCTTTGTTTTACTCTTATTAATGTTCATCTTATACCTTCCTTTCAAGACACTATCCATTTCATTTAATTGCTCTTCCACGTGCTTTGCTGTATGTGACAGAATAACTATGTTATCCGTAAACTGCAAGGTTTTTATTCCCTCTCCTTGCAGTTCCCTCTCTAAGCGTATCTTGCATTCCTTCACAGCTTGCTCAATGTGCAGATTGAACAACATTGGTAAGAGGCTAAGACCATGTCTTCTCCCTTCCCAACCAGTGCGACCCTCTCATGCCGTTCGACTGTAATAATTACTGTCGGCTTTTTATACAACTCTTACCCCTGCTTCCTTCAGTATTTGAAAGAGTGTATTCCAGTCAACATTTCTCCAGATCCACAAATGTTAAAAACGTAGGTTTACATTTCCTTAGCCTATCTTCTAAGATAAGTCGCAATGTGAGTATTGCCTCTCGTGTTCCTACATATCTCCTAAATGCAAGTTGATCTTCCCCAAGGTCGGATTCCACCAGTTTTTCCTTTCGTCTGTTAATAATTCGTGTTAGTATTTTGCAACCATGACTTATTATACTGATAGTTCTAAGTATTTTATCCATTCAGCAACTGATCAGATTGCAAATTAATGAAATGCAGCAACCAGTTGCTTGTGGTTATTTATTTTTAACTTTAACGACCGGTTTCTGGCGCTTGAGTGCCCTTCTTCTGGTCTCTATACAGACAAACAAGTGCATTGGTATACAATAAGGCTATAGAACGTATAAAAGTCGATTACAGAAATTTGAAGCAGTTTCGAACCAAATAGATTGTAATAAAGATAAGTTCGAAACTGTCTGTATAGAGACCAGAAGAAGGGCACTCAAGCGCCAGAAACCTGTCGTTAAAGTTAAAAATAAATAACCACAAGAAACTGGTTGCTGCATTTCATTAATTTATACTGGTAGTTCTACAATTTTCACATTTGTCTTTACTTTCCTTCTTCGATGTACACTATCGTAAATATTTTGTGGTAACAGTATGGTTATCGCAATTCATCGGAAAAAGTAGAAGCTGGCTCTTTTACGCGGCTCCACTGTTGCAGCAAGCTACTTGAGCTCGTCCGCAGTGCGCTATGTCCCTCTGCTCCCTCAGGTTGCAGAAGGCAGCGCGCGTGGTCAAGGTGGCGGCCTCTCGCAGCTGAGCTGCCTTTGCGACCCGCGGCAGAGGCGGTGTCTTGTCCGCGGCGCGGCCGCTTTGATTTCACGCGCCGTTGGCCGCCAAGTTATCCGGACCGGCCAGGGCGCCTGCTCGCCCTCTCGCCCCCTCACAACCCCCTCCACCACCGCTTGATTACGAGCCAAGCGAGGGGCGCGCCGGCCTTGACCTTCGTTAGGATGCCATCCGGCCGGCCGCTTTGTGGATCGCCGGATATCGCCCCAAACTCAAGTGCTGCGCCCGCTCCTCAGACGTCTGCCACTTGGCTCTCCTCTCTGCAGCTGAATCTAGGGGTATCCGCAAGTACCTGTGGGCTATCGCTAGACGGTTACACTCACACTGGAAAAACATACCGATAATAATAATATTAATAAAATAATTTAAAAAAACTTACCAGTCGAATGAAAACAAAAACGTGCGTCTCTGTTGCAGTGAATAAAATTTGATTTCGCAGTGACGTGTTTCGCGGTCGTGGCGCATCTTCAAGTTAGATCTGGAAATGGCCGAAGTAAGGAAGATATTAAATGCAGAAGGGCTATGGGAACAAAAGCGTTTCTGCAGAAGCGAAATTTGTTGACATTCAATATTAGTTTAAATGTTAGGAAGTCCTGTCTGAAAGCATTTGTCTGGAATGTTGTAAAGTATGGGAGTGAAACGTGGGCAATAAGGAGTTCAGACAAAAGATGATAGAAGCTTTCGAAATGTGGTGCTACAGACGAATGATTAGGGGGTAGAGCACTTAACGAATGAGGAAGTGCTCAACAGAATTGGGGAGAAAAGGAGTTTCTGCCATATCCTGACAAAGAGAAGGGATAGGTTGCTGGGACATATTCTGAGTCATCAAGGATTAGAAGGAAGTGTATAGGGTAAAAATTGAAGAGGCAGACCGAGGGACGAATACAGTAAGCAAATTCAAAAGCATGTAGGTTGCCGTTGGTATTCTCAAATGAAGAGCTTGCATAGGACACGCTATAGTGGAGAGTTGCATCAAACCAGTCTGCGGGCTGAAGACGACAACAACAACAACAACAAATGATATACAATTGTTTTACAAAGGCATCCTCATTAAGGTAGCGTACCTTGCTAGCACCGTTTTTAACGTAATTAAATTCGAAACACACAAATCACAGGAATGACCTGAGTGGAAAGTGAAACCGGAAAATTTAAAAGCCAGAAGTAGTTATACCAATGAGGTTGATAAAATAGCTTAAGAAAGGAGTTACCATTTCCGTGCCACATCATGCCATGGTAAGTCCATTTCCTAACTTTGTCTTTTCTCGATTTTACCACATTCATTATTATAACTACATTTCGCTTTTCAGTTTTTCGGTTTCACTTCCCAGTCAGGTCATTCCAGTGATGCACGTGTTTCGAATTTACTTACTTTACGAACCGTGCTAGTTAGCTACGCATCTGTAATAGTTCCTTTGTAAAAGCAGTTGTATATTACTTACAAATTCAATCTAAAGATTCTTCTCGAGTGTGAAACGCGTCATTGAAAAATATAATTTTATTAATTTCAACAGAGACACACCTTTTTGTTTTCATTGAACTGTAACTACTGTTGCTGTATCAGGCGATGGAGTGAAGGAGCGTGTACTTACTAGTCGATTAATTCATGCTTCACCACCCAGCCCGGAAAACAAACATCCGAAGAATAAGGAGGCGGCAGTAAAGAGTGAAAAAGCGGCAGGCACAAGTGCCTAAACCGTGAAGTGCAGCAAACGATTACTCAATAGACCATGACTCTGAGATTTAAACTCAGTTTTCAGGCTTTCCGTATACACAAAGGTAAAAAAAATGCATTGGGTAGCAATATTAGATTTAGTTTTTTCGGGGAAAAATTAACAACCAGATATATTTTGTTTCCTTCTTTTTTTACCGGTTTTATCCACTTTATAGCCCGTCTTCAGATAAATGGTTGTATCCTGGTGAGTTTAATCTTCCACAGCAACATACATCCGAAGAAGGACATAAACAACCCTAAACACTTAATATAAGGGAAAATAAGTGCGACTGGTTGCTTTATTACGAAAAAAATCCTAGTTGCTGAAATCGACAGATACTGGCTAGGGATATGTACAGATATTGGCGGGTGCGGCATTGTCACATGGTACAAATGGGTGATGCTTTGCTGGAGCTGTCGTTTGTACTCCAGTGATTCAGGTGTAAAGATTTCTGAAGTTACAGACTTTGAATGCGGATTGATATTTCTTGATAGAGGTATGGGACATTGTCTTCCAGAAATCATTGTGGCACTAAACCCTCTGAGATCCTCAGAGTCAAAAGTACGTCAAAATTTACCACGAAACGTCTGTTCCAAGGCAACAGACATTGTTGATTGTCCGCAGCTACATATACATGAAATTAAATAATAAAATATTTATTCGTAATTTTCGAATTCTGCCTACTTTAGCTGCATTTATAAAGCTGGTCTACTATTTTGAGAAAAATTAAACTTTATGTAATACTAATGAACAGTCCTTTTCTCTATTTAAATAATGTTATATTAGTAAGGAATTGGCTTCAGATGGTCATTTTTTAGTTAAAGAAGTATCTCACGTTAAGATACAGTACCCCACAAACGTTGAATGAAAAAAGTAAGAGCATATGTTCTATCTGACCAATCGTGTGATTGGATTGAGGATTTCCTAGATAACAGAATGCAGTACGTCATTCTCAATGGAGAGAAGTCTTCCAAAGTAAGAGTGATGTCAGGTGTGCCACAGGGGAGTGTCGTGGGTTCGTTGCTGTTCACGATATATATATATATATATATATATATATATATATATATATATATATGACCTTGCGGGTAACATCGGAAGTTCACTGAGGCTTTTTGCGGATGGTGCTGTTGTATATAGAGAGCTTGTAACACTGGGAAATTGTATTGAAATGCAGGAGGATCTGCATCGGATTGACGCATGGTGCAGGCAATGACAATTGAATCTCAATGTAGACAAGTGTAATGCGCTGCGAAAACATAGAAAGAAAGATCTTGTATCTCTTAGCTACATCATATCAGGTCAGCAATTCCATAAATTATCTGGGAGTGGGCATTAGGAGTTATTTAAAATGGAACGACCATATAAAGTCAATCGTCGGTAAAGCAGATTCCAGACTTAGATTCATTGGAAGAATCCTTGGAAGAATCCTAAGGAAAAGCAGTCCGAATACAAAGGGGTTTATAGAGGAAGTAGAAAAGATCCAACGGAGAGCAGCGCGCTTCGTTACAGGATCATTTGGTAATCGTGAAAGCGTTATGGAGATGATCGATAAACTCCATTGGAAGACTCTGCAGGAGAGGCGCTCTGTCGCTCGGTACGGGCTTTTGTCGAAGTTTCGAGAACATACCTTTATCGAGGTGTCTAGCAGTATATTGCTCCCTCCTACGCTCCAGTCAAGGTCTGCACGGCCACTATGGTCGGGGGCTCGAATCCCCCCTCGGGCATGGATATTTGTGCCGTCCTTAGTCTTAGCTAGTTCATAAGTTAGAAATGAAATGTTTGTATAGCTTATGGGACTTAACTACGGGGTCATCAGTCCCTAAACTTACAAACTACTTATGAACTAGGACGGCACAAATATCCATGCCCGAGGAGTTCATAAGTAGTTTGTAATCTCAGGTACTGATGACCCCGTAGTTAAGTCCCATAAGTTCTACAAACATTTGAACCGATAGTGGTACTCAAGGTGCCCTCCGCCACACACCATCGGGTGGCTTGCGGAGTATGCATGTAGATGCAGATGTAGAAGATGTATGTGGTTTGGAAGGGAAGGCTATCGGCCATTGAGGAAGCAACAAGGTACAGAACTGGTGGGGAGCGTGTGTTTCGGAGGGACAGAAGCAGTGATGGATGCGGTAAAAGGAACAGTGAAAAGTAGCAAGCTATACAGAGCTAGATAGAGGGTTGCACACACTGTAGGGCAGTGTGCAGATGTTATGAAACCCGCCTCCACACACATGTACAAAAACAACTATTCATTCGGATTTATAAAATATACTGTACGAGAAGGGAACAGGTAGAAAATAAAAATAATAAAAACGCTTCGCCGTTTGCCGGAGAACAGCTCGAGTTCGCTTTATGATGCGGGGAAGAGCCTTTATGCCCGGTGCCGGTGAGGCTTGCGCGTTTCGCCGTCTGCGCGTTTTATTCGTTCCCCATTTTGGAGCGCAGTTACGCACCCTTTTGTACGGCCGGGAATAACAGAGTCGCATTCGGCAGGAGGCGTGGGCAGCGCGAACTGCGGGCGGAAGTGAGGCCTGGGTGCGGGCAGGCGCCGTTCGCCACTTGCCGGCCGCCTTGTGTCATCAGGGCCGTTGCATCACAACCCGCCCCGGCGCTCATAACTCTCCTCGTGGCCAAGGCCGTCCTTTCTTTGCTCGCCTGAGAGAGAGAGAGCGGGCCAGCGTGTGCTTTAATCCCCTTTTCCGGCCGTTCCTTTTTTTTCACTTTTTTTTATTTCTAACTCCCTGCGTCTCTCCTTCCAGCCCACCTTTTTTTATTTCCCCCTTTTCTGCCCGCTGCCTAAGCCCTCTTTGGCTTGTCGTTCCACGGCCTGGGAACTAGCGAATGAATCTAATTATCCACTTACTGGGCTCCCTCACTATTCTACGAAGACAAATTACTCTCGTACCCTGTTCACGTCATTCGCAGCAATTTCGTTAAGTGGAAGAAATTGTTTCTTCAGTTTCATAATACGGTCAGAAACGCTTTCTGTTTGCTTGCCGGGAATTGTATTAAAGCGGCGCGGCTCCGTTTCGGACTGCAGAGAGGGAACCTGCCGGTGGTGTTCGTTTAGCGCTGAACCTTACCGGGGTGTGCGATCGTCGTCAAAAGATTTATTAATGACTCGCGCAAGAAGAGGGACGGGCACCTAAAACGAGCAGAACTCGGAACATAGAGAGTACTTTGATTTGGTCGATATATTGCTCGTTTATGTTTAACATGGTCAGCTTTTCTGTCTTAAGAAGATTCCAGACAATTTACATAGGTTAATCTATAACCATTCAGCTCCGGAGACGTTTAGTAAATATGCCAATCATTTTTTACGGGTAACTCCCATGATATCCGTGTTTGCAGTAAAAAATTCTGGAAAGGTCCGCCTAATGATAAACAAATATTTACTTTTAACTATTTTTTGCCATTATAGCATCAAAAGTCATCGCAGATCTCCGGTCCGAAATATATAAGCTGACGATTTTCAACCACTATATGTTCCATCCTATTATAGCTATCGACACGGAACTGCTATCGTGTACAACGGGAGACCTTGTACTACAAGAAGACATAGAGATTATTCGTCTCCATTCTGTAGTTTTTCCGAAAGAGCAGAATATTGACACCCACACGTAGAATTTTATACATGTCGGTAAGTTTCAACTCGCATTTCTTCCACCCTCTTATCGTTATCAACCCTCTACCACCATAGTGCACAGTGGGAGAGTGATACCTCCTACCACATACAAACTATTCATTTGCAATGTATACTTATGTCTGCAGAGTGGAATACACACACAATATGTATGAGAGAGAGAGACCACAACTAGCCGAGTGAAGTTAAGATAATCTCCCACAGTCAGTTCAATGTTGATTCTTTAGTCATACTCATTTCATATTGGAAAACATGTATCAGAGATGACGTTGCATGTTGCGTCTCCTTGACTCAGCCAACACCACCTACAGACCAGGCCTCGGCCGCCAGCTGAATGGCTGGACTCTGGGGCACACCCTCTGCCTCGTAGCGTACAGCCAGTAAAGTGGCTACCTGGTCAGTATGTCGTACTACAGGTTGTTGTGAGACCTTGTCTGTAGGTGGTGGTGATTCACGCAGCGCTTTTCGTTGTTCTGCCGGCCCTCGCGTCCAAGCATTACTGACTGTTAATGCAATGTTGTGTTGTGATCGAACTAGTGTTCTGGGGGGGGGGGGGGGAAGCTATGGAGCTCCAGTCTTTCCACCAGGGCTAAACTTCCATCTACTTCCCCATCTGTCGTTTTAAAGAGAAAGAAGTCTTCTTAATTCACTGTTACACGAAGTAAATGTTCAATATCCCCCATTCTTTTAACTATTTTTGAAGTCGGGTGCCCTGCGGTGGAGTAGCCGAGCGGTCTAAAGCGTCTCGCTGCGGAGCGCGTGGTTGCTCGCCGTGGAGGTTTGAGTCCTCCCTGGGGCATGGGTGTGTGTGTTTGTCCTTAGGTTAGTTTACCTACGTTTAAGTAGTTTGTAAGCTACGGACTGATGGCCACGCAGTTTGGTCCGACAGATTTACAGACATTTGAACATTTTTGAAGTCGGGTGCTGTTTGGGTCGCGAAGAAACTAATCCTTCACCCCCGGATCGAAATCCTGTCCTCGTTATTGGATCGGAACGATGAGGTATGTGTCATGTAGCAGTATATACTATCGGCGTGAGGCAAGTTTCAGAAGATTCCGTCGAAATTTCTGGAAGATTATGAAGATTTCGGCCGATTCACTCGAAGTTTGCTGAGGATTTGGAAACTTTCGGAAGCGGAGCAGGTGGCAACAGGAGGCGCGCAGGAAGCGGTGAGCAATGGCCCGTGCCGGCAACTGCGCAGTCTGGCCCTCATTAAGATATGGCGGCCGCGGCCGCGGCCGCCGTCATTTAGGTAAAACCCGCGGCCGAGCAGTGCGCATGCGCCGCACCTAGGGCCACCTTGCCGGCCTCCCCCGGCGCGCGGGCTGGTCTCTTTGTAGCGCCCACCTTTGTTCGGCCGTCATCAGGGTTATTAAACACGCCCGCCGCCTGATACCTCGCCTCCCCGCCATCAGCGTAATCATGCGCGAAACCGAACGCTACTTGCCGCGTCCCCTCTCTCCCCGCTACGCCCCCGCTACCGTCTTATACTCCGATGTTGTTGACGCTGAAGCATGGCAACGTAAAACATGTAAACCTACCGAAAAGTGTAATATAATTCGTCGAAACTTTAACAGCTCAGAACATTATTTTTCGGTCTCTAACATGTCATTCTGCACTTACATCAATGGTATGGAGACTTTCCGATCTTGCAAAATCTGTTCGGGGTGAGCTTTTGCTTGCTATTAGTATCCAAGACGTTTTAAGGCGCACTATCCAGAAAATTCAGAGAAAATGGGCTCTACAGTTCAAGTGCAACTCATATATCGTATTTTCTAGTCAATACCAGAAATACAGCAAAAAGGCGAAATAGCTTAGGCAGCAGCCTGCTTGAATGTAGTACAGGTGCTCAGGGTGCGATTTTACCTGTGGGAGATATTTATTTTCATTTGTTTTAAAAATTTTGAAGTGTGTGGGGTAAAAACCACAGAGGAAGACCAAGAGATGGGTACAGTAAGCAGATTGAGACAGATGTGGGTTGCCGTTCTTATGTGGAGATGAAGAGGCTTGCTCAGGATAGGGTATTGTTGAGAGCTGCATCAAACAAATCTCCGGACTGAAGACCACAACAACAAAAACAATTAAAAATTGTAACAATTTCAAAATAAAATTAATGATAAAATATTATCAATTTGATCATAACTTTATTCCTTCTTTGAAATGACAGTTGCATATAATCACAATTTTGACATTACCTGGCATTGCAGGATGGAGGCGATTTGCATTGATTAATTATCTTCAAAAGGAAAACGTCAAGATAAGATCGCACGCAGTATGTGCCATCATCATCTGATCGTATGTGCCATCATCATCTGATCGTATAAATTCTATAATGTGGTTATGATTTTTGTAGTTTTTTTTTTTTTTTTTTTTTTTTTTTTTTTTTTTTTTTTTTTTTTTTTTTGTAATGGAGGTTAAACAGAAAGTTCTACATTGGTCTTAGTGACAATATGAAATATACAATTTACATTATGAACAGATCTTACGGGCACAATATACACTAGGTATATTAGGAACAGCTCTTACAAGCATTAATATTTTGATTAAGTGCAATGTTGGAATTCGTGTTTAACCACCATTAAAAAAGAAAACGAAAAAAAAAAAAAAATAAAAACGCATCATAAAATTTAAATTGATACCACTAGGTGATGATGGCATAGCCCATCGAAACCAGTCGTCCATAAATTAATCATACAGCGATCTTGGCGTTTTGCTCTTGTAAATAATTAATTATAATTTTAATTACAATATTCATTGGAGTCCTGGGCATGAGTTCGTTCATTAGCATGCAATACACTCTCATTCTTCGACCCTTCTTATTAACCAAAGACACATCTAATTTTAATGCTTTTTCTCTGTTGTGTCGTAATAAAGACTGCCACAGCTCCTGCGACCACCGACAGTGTGAGCTTTATAAGTTGAATATTATCAGCTATGACATATATCCAAATGTAAGCAATTCGCATATGCAAACTGTATTACGGCCGAATTTACCCAGAGAGACTGTTGTCTGGTAATCAAACGTGTGGACGGAAGTTTATCGTATAACCGCATCCAAGCCTGTATGGTCACACGTTATTAGTACGGAGCTAGTACGCTTGGAGCGCTACAGCAGACCATAATATTTGGTGTAAACTTTTGACCGTCGTGTAAACTGGACATAAGATGGAGCGTGCGTCAACAGTGTGTGCTTCGATGCAGCGGCCACTGTGTGAGGACCAAGTGCTAGACTTCGCAGAACAGTGCCTCAAGACTTGAATATGGATTGACACAAATTATCACAGACTGCCAACATAACTTTGAAGTCTTCGTCGATGTTCGGACCTTAACTTTATCGGCCTGATTGTACTTCTCCGACGCCAAAATTTGAGTCTTCATTCGTTTTATAATAAATTTCTCATATCTTACTAAGGTTGTGAGGTCTATCTGTTAAAGTGTTCCTACATCGCGTTGCCAATAACATCTCCCACTGGCAACAAGTAGAATGCCCTTTGCAGATCTCAGATTTTTTTTATCTCCTTCCCAAACTTCTCCTTGCTTGCACTTCCTGCTTGCCCACATGAAAGTTGAATAAATTTGCATAGGCCGTACAACCTTGTCTCATTCCCTTTTGAACTACGACTTCCCTTTAAAACTATAACTGAAATCTAGGTGTCGGTGATTTTCCGCTTGCCGCGTTTTACCCCTGCTTCCTTTAGATTTGTCACAGTGAAAATATTCCGGGTCGCTACAGCACTGGACGAGTGTGCACCAGCTGCTCGACTACCTAGTATCGCAAGGGTTGCTTTTTTTTTTTTTTTTTTTTTTTTTTTTTTTTTTTTTTTTTTTTTTTTAAATTCGCGCTTAATCTGCAAACGTGTCCGAACGGGCAAATTACCATTGCGATTTTATTAATTTAATTAATGGATATCAGAGGGCGAACGGTGACACGATAAAAACAAATGAAGCTTCTCTTAATTTTCTGAACGTTTTATGACGAGTAACTAATCAGTTAGTTATAAATATAAATTTCGATATAACGCCTTTTAATGTAGAATATCGTTTTGCAAAGACCATTTTATACTCTCGTCAGTGCACTGACAAATCACTGATCAGTCGTAATAACACAGACTATCATACAATCGGGACTGATGACCCCGTAGTTAACTCTCATAAGCTGTACAAACATTGTTATACAATCATGACACTTCCGCAGGTTTTCGTCACACACTACGACAGTAGCGCTCCATGCGGCCGGCAAGCTTTATTTCTGAATACGGTATTGGATGAATGCTAATAGTATCGTTTACATCGATTTTAACATAATTTTTACAGTATGGAACGTATGTAGTGTCATAAAATAAGTAATAACTTAAAAATAGCTCTTTCTAGTTTCCTAAGATCCCTGAAAAGGTACGAAACGGTACATCACAGCACAGATTGTTTACAATTATCTTGTAAAAAATGTTCAAATGTTTGTAGAGCTTATGGGACTAAACAACGGGGTCATCGGTCCCTAAACTTACAAACTACTTATGAACTACCTAATACTAAGGACGGCACAAATATCCATGCCTGAGTGGGGGATTCGAACCCCCGACCGTAGTGGCCGTGCAGACCGTGACTGACGCGCCTCAGTCCCCTCGGCCACCGCGGCTGGCAATTATCTTGTAACCTACATGCTTTTACAGAATACTTTAATTTTCTGTTGAAAAATGCAAAATGGCTATTAAACACCAGAAGACCTGTCCTTTGGCAGAAAGACGTCGCTTTTATACTCAATAACATTAAGGTTTCTTCACTAAAATTCCAATAAAATTGATGAGGGTCGAACGTATGAGATGAATATAGAGTGCAATAGCTACAGTATTTAACATACCGCTGTGGAATAGCTGTACGCATTGAGACGCCGTGCTGCGGTACACACGGCCGTTCGCCGTCGGGGGTTCGAGTCCCCTCTCGGGCATGGGTGTATGTGTTCCCTTAGCTTAGTTTCACTTAGCCGCTCGGGAGTAGCCGAGCGGTCTAGAGCGCCACGTTGCAGATCGCGCGGCCTCCCGTGCCGGAGGTTCGAATCCTCTCTCGGGGATCGATGTTTGTGTTGTCTTTAGTACAAGTTAGTTCATAAGTAGTTTGTAAGTTTAGGGACTGATGACCCCGCATTTAAGTCCCATAAGCTTAACAAACATTTGAACCAAATCAGCCACCACAACTGTAGCTGAAGGAAAAACCTCTCAGGCGCGGCAAGGAAACGGAAAAAGTAATCAAACTGTTTTCAACAAAGAAGAAACCATTTCCACAATTTTTGCGACAGCGGAACCACAGATTCTTCATGTCATTGTTTTCATCAGCCAAAGTAATCACACTGAAAAGAATATGCGCTTATAAGGAAGACGAGTGAAGCCTAAAATGTGCGAATCATTAGACTCCATACTGAATTGATACTTGTCAGAAAACTCTTTGTCATAGTAAGAACAGACCACAATATAAATTTATATTTCTTTATGTTTATATTCTAGTTACTTTCAGCGAAATAAGCTGCAAACATACACATATTCGTAAGTGTTGGTTAATGACGATGTTCTTCATTATAATACTGAATAGTTAAGTTCGATAGTTTTTAAATTAATTTTCCTACTATATATGTCTCTTGATATGTTACTAATGCTTGTAATGGAAAAATTATCTAACTCTATCGTTAATTACGTACACAAATAATTACAAACATCACTCATTTCGCGGCTTGTCCACCACTAGGAGCGCTATTGTCGTTGCAGCTGTCAGTTGGCGACAACTTTCGCAGCCGTGTGTGTCGCGACTGTATATGTTAGACTGTGGCAATACTATGGCCACCGAAGTAGTATCGATGATGATTTCGTGTGACATTTATGGCCGTTAGACGCCAACTGGGATCGTTTTCGGCCTACCTGGTGCTTGTCTTCTTAGCGGAAGCCACTTGGACGACTTTGCGTGTCAACGATGATGAAATGATGACAACACAAACCCAGTCCCTGAGCGCAGGAAATCTCCGCCCCCTCCGGGAATCGAACTCGGTCCCCCTGCGTGGCAACCAACACGCCGTCCATTTTTTTTTTTTTTTTTTTTTTTTTTTTTTTTTTTTTTTTTTTTTTTAAAGACTACGGAGGCGAACGCAGTATCGATGTAAACTCGTCAATTCGATAGCAGCGTCAACTGTCGAGGAATCACTCCTAATAAGACTCACATACACTGTACAATGGAAAGGTGCGCGATCTATATGAGATTGGCCGAGGCCAGATAGTGATGGCCCGAAGGCTCGGTAAGAGCATTTGAGTAACCAGGCGACTTTTCTAGTGTTCGAGGAGTGCTGTAGTGAGCGTGTTTTACAAGTGACGAAACCGAGGTGAACCACGTCTACATGTAGAAGAGCCGCGCGGTCTAAGGCGTCATGTCACTAATTGCGCGAACCCTCGCGTGAGACGTTTGAGTCCTCACTTGTGTATAGGAGTGAGTGTGTGTGTGTGTGTGTGTGTGTGTGTGTGTGTTGTCTTTAGCGTAAGTTTAAGTTTACGCAAATAATTGTATATGAAGGAGAACCACAGCTGTATATTTATTTCAAGTCTTGGAGACCTGCACAACCGGTTTCGCAACAAATTGCAGTTGCATCGTCAGGTGTTTTGAATCGTTTTTACATATGACTTTTGTGTTGGCTAGCGGGGATTAATTGCTTAGGTCCGTCGCTTGATTTTCTCCCTCAGGTCATCGGAGACAAAATGACTTGCCCATTCGGTTCGTGTCACGTCGATAAAATTACTAAAAAGCCAGCCTTGTCCGTTTCTATGTAGTTTGGCTGGTTTGTCACTTGGACGGGTCAATAACAACTTGGCCATCGATAATATCCGTCTAAATGACAAACCAGTCAAACTACTCAAAAACAGACAAGGCCGGCTTTTTAATAATTCCTAATAATTTTATCCACATGACACGAACCGAATGGTAAAGTCATTTTACCTCTGATGACCTGAGGAAGAAAAGCAAGCGATGGATCTAACCAATTAATCCCCGTTAGCCTACATAAAAGTCATACGTTAAAACAATTCAATCTATCTGGTTTGATAGTCGCACTAACATCCATGATGAAGAACGAACTGGCCGAAGCAGTTGTGCCACGAACGGATGTATTGGTGAAGGAGAATTGCCATTTCTGAGCGCTTGGAAGAAAGGGGTGTCAGTACATTCGCAGGAGGCTGCAACGCTCTCTTCGCATTAGCAAGTCGTACTCGAGGCTCCGGTTTTGACGAACAGTACACGCGAGGTTGGAATGTGCATGTCCGTCACATCTCGCAATGGTTTCTGAACGCCACTAACCTTGCGTCTTCAGAAGTGTGGCCGAAAAGCTGCTGTGGGTGCACTGATCGCTGGCTGGTACATAATCTGTGGATTAGGCTCTAACGGTGATAATTAGGTTCAAATTTTTGTAGAGCTTATGAGACTTAACTACGGGGTCATCAGTCCCTAAACTTACAAACTGCTTATGAACTAGCTAGTACTAAGGACGAAACAAATCTCCATGCCCGAGGGGGGATTCGAACCTCCGACCGTAGTTGATAATTAGGCAATCCTTGTCTGTACACCTTATGGTAAAGAGCACACTTTAAATAAGTTCAAGGATGCCGTTATACCCTATTATTATACCTATATTCAAGTATTACAAGGCAGTGACGCGGTATAAGATAAGTTATAATCTCTGTAGAAATTATATTGAAACATAGCAAAAAGGACTTGGTGTTGTTCAGAGGTAGTCTGTAGTAAAAGTCCTAATTTCGTAATAATAATAATAATAATAATAATAATAATAATAATAATAACTCAACGTACTCTGCAGACCTTCTTTATATCTGTGAAAATGTTGTGGCATTTAACCTTTTCATAAACTACTGCAAGTTAATGTCTCCTCCATTTAATTTTGCGCAGCAATTAAAGCTTTCGTTTAGATAAATACACTTTAAACGAAACCCGTTTACAAAATTCGAAAGTGGAGACGAGTTTTATTTATTATGAAAACACAACTAGACATTATCTGTTAGCATAACGGGCGTAACCTTTCAGTTATTTTAAAAATTGCTATAACTGATCTCCTTTCCATGGAGGGTAATGCACGATGGAGCAGTGTAACAGTGAAAGCATAAAACAAGTTAGCTACTAAAACAATCAGACTTTTGCAGACAGCAGTCGATTGTAGTAACCGTAACTTTTTTAAAGTTTAGGCTGCAACACGGATTGCACAGAGCGCTCCTGTCTGCCACTCGGGTTTAGTTTGCGGGCTGCGCTTAACTGGCCACATGAGAAATACTTTTCCCTTAACTGTTCATCGGCCCCGTACCTTTTGCGGTCTCGGAACAAGCCACGCGGAAGACAGTTTAGAAGTTGGGTTCCGCTTCGTGAGGAGATTTACTTCAATGAACTGGGCAAGTTAGGTCGGTCAGGCGAAGTTCATTTCGTTCTTTCGGCTACCGTTGGGGCAGCGTCTTCGAGCACGTTTGACTCCAGAAACTGCTGCCTTATCGACGCTGTCGACAGCGTTTAAGTGTTAGTGCGGAGCCGCAGGAAAACTGTAAGTAGGCATTTCAAAATAATTGAGTAAGTTAGGGACGTAGAATGTCAGGTGTGCATTGTCCACTAACATCATTACTAAACTGTTAATTTGAAGGCAACGTCGCACCTGTTATTAAAGCGACGGCGCCATCTTACTTCACCAAACATCAAGAAGTTCAGTTACGGCACTACTACGATGTAATTATAAGTGCAAAAATCCTTGAGTTACTCTTTATTCAAATGTTCAAATGTTTGTAAAGCTTATAGGACTTAACTGCGGGGTCAACAGTCCCTAAACTTAAAAACTACTCATGAAATAATTTATACTAAAGACAACACAAACATCCATACCCGAGGGAGGATTCGAACCTCCGACGCGGGAGGCTGCGCGATCCGCAACGTGGCGCTCCAGACCGCTCTGCTACTCCCGCGCGGCACTCTTTTTTTACTCATTATGTTTTGATAATGATTCGTGTTGGTTTAGTGTTTAGTGGTGTTTCTGTACTTAGTAATCTGTTACGTCACTATCAACTTGAGCTTTTTTCGAATAATATTCTCGTTACAAAATGGTGTTCGGTGATCTTGACCTTACATACCTGTAAAATGTAAACTTTCACGGCCGGAATGGTCAAAATTACTAAAAATTTCCGGGCAATTATGCCGTGGCCTAGTGGATTTATTGTCGAAACCCAACGTTTCGTCACCGACTGCGGAGAACATTCTCAAGGGGGATCGTAGCACTTTCAATGTCCGATACACACCCTGGCTCGCTACTGACTGAAGCCAAACTCCGTTTTCGAGGGCTCGCGCGCAGAGGTGTGACGTCAGATGTCAAACAGTTTGACATCTGATGTCACACCTCTGCGCGCGAGCCCTCGAAAACGGAGTTTGCCGGCCGCGGTGGCCGAGGAGACTGAGGCGCTCCAGTCACGGTCTGCACGGCCACTGCGGTCGAGGGTTCGAATCCCCCCTCGGGCATGGATATTTGTGCCGTCCTAGTTCGTAAGTAGTTCATAAGTAGTTTGTAAGTTTAGGGACTGATGACCCCGTAGTTAAGTCCCATAAACTATACAACCATTTGAACATTTTTTGTTTTGTTTTTGAAAACGGAGTTTGGCTTCAGTCAGTAGCGAGCCAGGGTGTGTATCGGATATTGAAAGTGCTACGATCCCCCTTGAGAATGTCCTCCGCAGTCGGAGACGAAACGTTGGGTTTCGACAATAAATCCACTAGACCACGGCATAATAGCCCGGAAATTTTTAGTAATTCTTACAGAACTACACTCAGATTTCAAAACTGTCTGTTCATATCACAAATCTACAATTTTCTTCTTATTTTACCCCTGAGCCTTTTCGCATGTCATTTGGGGTAGTTATTGTCACTATTGGTTTTGGCATGTTAAGAGTAAAACGAGTTGGTACCCGTCCTGCCGCCACTTCCTGAGAGGAAACAGCTGTTCACAAATGTGTGCAAATAATTATGTTTGTGGACGTTCTTAAATATTTGCGAATAGTTTATTGAAGAGGGACTTGGGTACCAGCCCGGTATTCACCTAGTGGGTTGTGGGAAACCGCCTAAAAACCACATACAGGCTGGCCCGTACATTGTCTCACGACTTTAATCTGGCGGGCAGATTCGAACCGGGACTTCGTGCCTCCATGTCCCGACATGGTTGGCTATGCGCTCGGGTTAGATCACGTTTCTACGTTGCCTGTGTCGAATTCAGTTGGTTTACAATATTAATTCAAATTTAGAAATTGTGTAGACCAACAAAGCTTACAACATAATTTCGTTTCAGAAAATTGTGGTACCAGTAGTACCATACACGAAGTTGGACACGTTTTCCTGAAGTGGTATTGTGGTCTCGGGATTCAGTAATAGGCGTCTTTACCAGTCTGGCACTGTGTGTTTACAACCAAATAGGCAATGTAGGCTTACCATCGGGAATCTAAATTTTTCTTTTCTGTTGTAGAGGGTACACAAGTTACGGCTGTTCCACAAACATAGACATGTACGAAAGTAGAAACTAATAACCAGTTTACTGCTAGTTTTGGCAACGGCGTTTGTTTAGCAGTGTGTTTTTTCGGATCACATATTTGAAATTTCTAGAAAAATTTCATGCGTTGTCTCTGTTCATTTCTTTTCACAACTTTCTTATTTATTGGATGTGCTTGAACCTTGTCCGATCACACAATACTAATATGTTTCCAACTTGGAAGTCTCCATACAGCTCACAGTTGGCAGCAGTGAATTTTGCTGCTCCTGGACTCACAAACTCTCTTACCTGTGATGTGGTAGCTGTACGATCAGCTACTGCTGCAGTTGCTATACGACGAACCTGGCGGTCGTCTGTGCTACGTAGACGTCCAGAACCGAGTCTACGGCTTTTAGAATGTTCACGTGACCACTGCAGACAGTATCGTAGCACGCCCAAAATGTGTGTTAATTCTCCGAAAGAACCATCTCACAACTCTGAAGGGTACAATTTGACTCCATGGGGCTGAAGGAAGCACTGATACGTCTCCGTGGCAAAGCAGGCGTTTGCATCGTATGTTATCACACTGACCCCTATCTTCTTAAAAAAAAAAAAAAAAAAAAAGTTTGTAATTCTTATGGGACCAAACTACGTTGGTCATCAGTCCATAGACTCACAAACTACTTAAACTAAGTTAAATAAACCTAAGGACAACGCGGACATCCATGCCCGAGGGAGGATTCGAACCTCCGACGCGGGAGGCCGCGCGATCCGTAACGTGGCGTTCGAGAAAGCTCGGCTACTCCCGCGCTGCTTTTCTTCTTCATCTAATATATAAAGCAGAGTGTTCGTATGTTTGTACGTGTTGCATACAAATCTACAGTTTTGTTTCAATCTTTATGAAATTTTGTACACGTAAGCTTCAATCCATGAGGACGGTCGCCGTAAGTGTAAGAATCACATACGATATAATATAGTTCACGAGATATGACGTCATAAACAATGAGATGCGCGAAAAACTGCTGCATTTTGCGAAAATGCTGCTCATTTTCTCCTAAACCATTGGACCGATTTCAACCAAATTTGGTACACATACTCCTCACCGTGAGTTAACAATTGCTGTAGGGGTAAGAATCACATACGACAAATGGTTCAGGAGTTATAGCGTCATGAACGATAGAAGTTGCAACAAACTGCCACATAATGCGTCGAAACTTTATAAATACAATATTATGAGAATAACAGTACTTAGCGATTTGCAACAAACTTTAAACAGAGTTTCGAACATTTACTGCATTTTTTCTTGCTGACAGCCACACCAAAAAGAAAAGAAAAATTTTCTCGCTTACTGCTTTTCCGTTGTTCATAGAGCAAAACTATGGCATTTTTTATGAGTTACAATTTATAATTTCTACACTACATATTGTACTCGCAGGAAACTTTACAGATACTATACACACATACTGTACTTTCGAAATTGTATCACAGTACGACACGTAGTTCATGAGATATGAGGACGTAAGCAGTAACGTTGATGGAAAACCGTCCCATCATGCATCTACTTTTATTCTATTACTTCTTTACTACTAACTGTATTCGCAACAGATTTTACCGATTTACAAATAAATATGTACCTGCGAAAGTTTACATTTGCACAACATATAATTTAATAAATATGAGCTAATATATACTGCAATGGGTAGAAACCTTTGACATTTTGCACCTCGTTTTAACGTATTTACGTATTTACTGCTAAGATACTCCCGCATTCCAGTCAGCTTAAGGAAATTTCTGAACGGTGACAGTGTTGTTGACAAATTAGAACCAACTTTGAACTGTGAAGCGCATACAGCTGCAGGCGAAAGCAATAGACTTCTAGAGCTACAAGTGAAGGGGCGAATGAAACAGTGTATTTCCAACGAGTACCCTTTATTTGCGATAGATCTACCTTTTACCTAGAAGAGACTGCAGTTTCCAGTGAGACTTGCATTTTCTATTACGATTAATGAATCAAACGGGAATCTGCTAAATAGTACATAGTGGATTTGGCGTTTCCATGTTACCTGCTCAGGGATGGGTACATCAAACAATTTATTCATGTTGGATCCTGTACTACGAATAATAAATCGCACGGCAATCTGTTAAATACTGCGGAATGGATTTGTCGTTTCCATGTTTCTCACACGGACAACTTTGTTAATTGGTCAGGAATGGGCTCATCAAAGAATTTATTCATACTGAATCCCGGACATGTAATATTACTATGTAATGGGGCATGTTAAATAATAAATAAATAAATAAAAAGGAACAAAAAATAATGGCCGGCCGCGGTGGCCAAGGAGACTGAGGCGCTCCAGTCACGATCTGCACGGCCACTATGGTCGGGGGTTCGAATCCCCCCTCGGGCATGGATATTTGTGCCGCCCTTAGTCTTAGTTAGTTCATAATTAGTTCGTAAGTTTAGGGACTGATGACCCCGTAGTTAAGTCTCATAAACTCTACAAACATTTGAACAATTTGAACGTAGTCAATAATTAATAATTTTGAATAACTTAATATAACTCCCTAACAAGGCTTATATTTTGCTTATCTATGTGATTCTTTGATGCTCATGTCGTAAAATCTTTGACTTGACTTTTGTTTATAGTAACCTTTGTACCTGATGTTGGCGTAACAGCCGAAAACTAGTTTGTACTAAAAAATAAATATTGTGGAATTTTGCAACATTGTCGTGTTTTTATTAGTGATAATGTATCAAATATTCTACGAAGAACCAGCTGAACATTCTATCAAAGAAAATAATGTTTATATTCAAGTTTTGAATTAAATGAATGTATGACTGTTACATTTTGTATCTTGATTACGGCATTTGTTTGGATACTGCGCTTATAATTTTGTAGATTATGCAAGATGGCCCTATTCCTTATATATTTCCGGCCACAGTGGCCTAGCTGTCTGCGGCGCGCCAGTCACAGTCTGCACGGCCGCTACGGTCGGGGTTTCGAATCCCCCCTCGGGCATGGATATTTGTGTCGTCTTTGTACTAAAGTAGTTAATAAGTAATTTGTAAGTTTAGGGACTGATGCCCCCCCCCCAGTTAAGTTCCTTAAGTTTAACAAACATTTGAACATTTGATTTTTCTTATATATTCTGCCATACATATAACATGTTCTTAGCAAAGAGGAAAGAGAGAGAAGGGATACGAAATGTACTAGCTCAAGGCTGCATCAACACCGTCTGAAGAGAAGGCATGCGCGCTGCCGTTGCCACGTCACGCAGAGTAGGTCGCGATCGCGTAGCTCATTGGCTGGTCGATGGGGCACGGCCCACCGCCTCGCATCGGCCAGCCAGTGAGCTACGCGATCGCGAGCTACTCTGCGTGACGTGGCACGGAAGCGCGCAGGCATTCTCTTCAGACGACGTTGGCTGCATTAAATAAATAAATAAATAAATACCCGGGTAACGCCGTGTTTTCAGCTAGTTGCTTAATAAAAGGCAGCCTCAGATGGCGCACCAGCAGATACGTCACTACGCTGTCTGTTGACGGATGACGTTGAAACCATTATCAGTAGATTTATTATGCCGCAGGTGACATCTGCCATCATTGGATGACAATCGATGTCATTCTTTCAGGTGTACTAGTTTCTTTTCCAGCAGTATATTATTACGTCTTTTGAACTTCAGCGAGTTTGGCTTAGATGCTATAACGTTGCCCTTGCTTCGTATGATGCCATAATTGTTAAAGTAGATTCCGCGATTATATTTTGCACAAGGAATTGATGGTACCTAATTCTTGAATTTGAAATAATTTAATTAAAGTACAGCACAAAATGAACATTAAAGCAAATAAACCGCTGGTTGCATATTAAAGTCAGGCATAAATGTTCAAATGTTTGTAGAACTTATGGGACTTAACTACGGGGTCATCAGTCCCTAAGCTTACAAACTACTTATGAACTAGAATGAAACTTCACTCTGCAGCGGAGTGTGCGCTGATATGTAACTTCCTGGCAGATTAAAATTGTGTGCCGGAACCGGGACTCGAACCTGGGACCTTTGCCTTTCGCGGGCTTAGACTAAGGACGGCACAAATATCCATGCCTGAGGGGGGATTCGGACCCCGACCGTAGTGGCCGTGCAGACCGTGACTGGAGCGCCTTAGTCCCCTCGGCCACCGTGGCCGGGAAAGTCAGGCAACAGCTCGTTATAAGACTTACGGAAAGCATCTAGCTGGATCCTGCACTTCGTATTGTAGAAGCTGGAAATGATAACTTTTACTTATTTAATACGTGAACGTTGGAGATACTTTCCGTTGGAGATCAATGTTCAGACTGTTCACTTCGCTTTTTATTGTTGTGTGACCGTGGGTGGAACATGAAGTTACTGGTAATCATTGAATAATAAAATAAATAAATAAATAAATAAAAAATGATCGGACTTCATGAAATTACAAAAGAAATGACTGCAGGTTCTAAAATCAAGCAAAGTATAGTATAAGGATGATTGATTGAATAAAATTTTGCAGACGATGCGAAGCGATTGTAATGGCGTCTGAACAATAAACTACTACGGATGCGAAGGAGCTGAAAACATTAAGAAATTAAATATTTCACGTGGAGGAGTTTGATTTAAATGAAAACCAAGGAGAGGGAATGCTTTTAAATATAATAATATATTTTCAGCGACAGCTTGCTTTATTCTTACTTACCTGAGTGGATACAGGTATGAAAGACGTGTTGTCACATCGGATACAGACCAGAGAGTGAGTAAATCTACTATCACGGTTCCGTCTTCTCGCTTGTTCGGAAGTAAAAAATGACGAACGAAATTAGTTGCATTGCGAGCAGAGGGAACCGGAAGGCGATAAGCATCGCTGATCAAAGATAAACAACAACAACAAAACATTAGTGTATCGTTACAAGGCTATCCTTAATCAGTGGACTGCTACTGCTGGAAGCACATCGAATGTAGCTGACACCGTACAACCTCTTTACTGCAATTCACGGTCAATTAATTCACCGCCATACCTACTTCACGTATCGGGAGAGGGACGGATTATCAATGTACGCCATAAGACGCGTCCGCGGGGCCTCTGTACAGCTACCTCCAGCAGGCCGTGGGACTGCTGCCCTAGTACCAGAGTTCCGATATTCTGCAGCAGCTTTGCCGATTTAAGCACCATCCAGTTATCTGCGTATCGCTGTAAAAACGCTATAAGCTGGGCGCTGTTAAATTTAATGCATTATTAAGAGGTTATATTTGGAGTGTAAAAGTAGCAGTTACTTTTTACGAGGCTCGCAGTGTTCCCGGTAAGTCGCAGTTATCGCGCCGTATAGAAGCGCCGCCCGCGCACGGTCGCCGGCGCCAGGTTGGCCGCGCGCTTCTCGCTCCGATCACGTCCCGACACCGTTTATCGACTCTTTCATTACTGAAAAAAGAGGCAGAGTAAAATTAGAAAGGGAAAAAGTAGTGTGCGCTGCCTCTGAAACACTGAATCTTTTCTTCCCTTTATGGAACCTCCCACCTTTGTATTCAACAGCTTCATTTTCTAGTCCACTTCCACCGACCACTCGCCCAATCACGGAAAACAGGGTAACATATGAATAGTTACCTCGCTGAAGTAACTAATCGCAGCAGATTTGAAGGCAAAATTGAAAACGTCTTCAGTGAGATTTTGCTCGCCTTACTGACGCGAGAGCGAACTGTTAACATAATGTTACAGTGCAGATACTTATGTATGTAATCCGTCTATGCAACTGTATGATACAAGTTTAATTTTTCTATAGGCATTTCACCTTTATTCAGTGGCCTGTAATATATACATGATTGTTTTACCATTTTTTTCTTTAACCTATATCTATAAATGTGAACGTCTGTTCAGTGTACGCTTATCACGGCCGGCCGCGGTGGCCGAGGGAACTGAGGCGCTCCAGTCACGGTCTGCACGGCCACTACGGTCGGGGGTTCGAATCCCCCCTCGGGCATGGATATTTGTGGCGTCCTTAGTCTTAGCTAGTTCATAAGTAGTTTGTAAGCTTAGGGACTGATGACCCCGTAGTTAAGTCCCATAAGTTCTACAAACATTTGAACATTTTTGAGCTTATCACGTCCGAACGACAAGACGCAGAGACGTAAATATTTGTACAGTTACTAATTTATACCTGAGGAAGGTTTTAGGCACGGTTTTATAGCGATCTGATACATATTTAGTAATTTGAAGAATATAACGCGAAATGCGGAACAATAATTACTCTTTGAAAATTATATTTACTCTATGAAAATGGTTTTATTGGTTGCATTGTTGCTTGAGGATTGATAATGATAAAAGGGTGGAGTATATTGGGATGGAATGTTATCGGTGTATATAAAATTCTACATGTGTGTTAATATTTCGCTCTGCAGCGAAAACTACAGAACGCAAACGAATGGTCTGTGTGTAATTGTTGTTGTGAAGTCTCCCGTTGTACACTATAGCAGTTCCATGCCGATAGCTATAAGTGGGTGGAAGATATGGTGGTTGAAAGTCGTCAAATTACAAAAACAATTCTGACTGAAGGCCAGCGATGACGTTTCCGACTCCATAGCAACGAGGTTACATACACCGAAAGGTTATGCCACAGACCATATCTTTGGTCTATGCGTGCTACAATGTCTTCAGCTCTTTTCTCTGTAAGGATAAGCATATGAATAAGGAAATCTCAGAATAAATAAATAAAGCAGTAAAAAAGAAATTTCTTTTAATACATATCTTTTAAAAAAATCGATTTGACGTTTCGTGCACTATCATAATCAACCAACACGCGAGCGGAGTCGTGGGTTTAAGCTAGTATAACATATGATGGTCGCAGTAGAGAGGATAAAAATGCAGAATGGCAATGGGTAGAAAAGTGTTATTGAAATAGGGTCATTTGCTAATATCCAATATTAATTTAAGTGTAAGAAAGTCTTTTCTGAAGGCATTTGTGTCGAGTGTTGCCTTGTATGTCGAGTGTTGCCTTGTATGGGACTGAAACATGGACGATTAAATGTGCGGACTCGAAGAGGATGTAGGCTTTTGAAATGTGGTGCTACAGAAGAATTAGGTGGGTAGATCACGTAACTAATGAAGTTGAACTGAACAGAATTGTGGAGCAAGAGTTTTTGGCACATCTTGACTAAAGGGTTGATTGGTAGGACACATTCTTAGACATCAAGGATTCATAAATTTAGCAATGGAATGAAGTGCGTGGGGGAGAAATCGCACAGGGAGACCAAGAGACGAATATAGTAAGCAGATTCAGATGGATGTCCGTTGCCGTTCCTATGAGCCAAAGCCGTACGACGCAATTCTCAAAAATTCTCGAAAATTCAACTTTTAAGGTTTGCAGCTACACGTAAGTATCAATAATTAAATCATTTGTTTCATGTGTCGGCGTAGCTCAGGTGGTGGCGTTCTGGCTGTGCAGCCATAGGGTCGATTGTTCGAATCCTGTCGTGACAGTTTCTTTTTTCCGTTGTGTTCGTTAATAATTATGGTTTCAATAAAAAATACATGTTACATTTTTTCACAATATTGGATTCATTATTAGTTGAGGACGGTAGTCTTTGATTATTCAGTATGTGGAGAGCTACGACGCTGCTCTTGCAATCTCCATAATTAGTAATGGCTTTTCAAGCAGCTAACCTACTCATCCATCGTTTAAGATGATGAGGTTTTCAGCTCGTTTTCATACACATAAAAAAAATTGGAGACAACACGTGGAGTTAGAGATCCGAAAGTATTTTATATAAATGAATTTAAAAACGAAAGAAAAAGTCATGACATCTGGTCCTCATAGTATGGACGGAGATATGTATTCAGGTGAAGTCCTTGTGAGGAGTGCTATTTGCGCTCTCACCCATTTCCAATTATATAACTGTATCAACAAGATTACATCGTTGGCATAGATCTGTTTGATTTACACCGATTCCACAGAGTCGTTCGTTGGTGGGAATTATATTATTGGCGGCTTTGTACCAAGCTGTTATTACGTCCGAGGAGTGCCCTTTTAGATTAATATTTCGCCATCCCAGTCGTCATTTCTAGACTTATCTTCTATATTATTCCTTCTTTCACATATGTTTCTTTCTTTCATAATAGGTCTCGCTGTCAGATGTCTTGACCGCGAAAGTGCCTGTTGCGTCAGGCTGTGCAAACCGTTATGCCGGTGGCTGCATCTCCTGTCGGGGATGCCATGTTGACCGTGACGATCGGCCGTTGGCCGCGCTGCGTCGAAGTGCTTCCAGCCTGCGACTGACTCAGTTTTTCGATAATAATAATAACAATTGTTGTCGGCGACTAGCACTGTCCGGGCGGTAGGTGACTGCCCAGCCGTGGCTGACTCACTCTGTCTCTCTGCCGAACCTGTGTTTCTCGCTTGTATTTATACGACGAAGTTGACCCCGTCGGCCTGTTTTTCAAAAGTGTGGCACAGCTGATCGTTGATACACGTGACCAGTTTCCTAGTTCCGTTCGTGTACGCCCCAGTCACTTGTTCCTTTAACCCTTAAACGGAAATATAGGTCGATAGTTGTGTGTCCCAGCCTCGTCGCCGCTTTTGTGTCTCGTTTCTGTCGTAGGTGTCGGTGGCCGAGTAGAAAGACCGACACAGGAATAAAGGATGCAAGCTTGTGCAGGTAGGAGGTGACCAGCCAGTGGGACAGCAGAAACTAGAAACACTAAATTAGAACGAGATATATATTTCTTAGAGACTTAGTAATACTCATCTTTTACATAGCTCAGTACTGCAGAATGCTGATACATAGTTGAGCTAGAGGCCTACCTAGTGCCTATTCGATAGCCAAGTCTTTACTGGTGCCTATCTGATTCCGAAGTGTTAACTGGTATCTCAGTACCAAGTGAACGATGTCGTTCAGTGGTGGCCACGAGCGGTGTTGTAGCAGAGGGCGCTCGTGGCTGACGTCGTAAGAACGCCGCGCCGTGCGTGCATGGCGGCGAGCGGCGAAAGTAGGTGGCGCGCACTTTAGACTTGAGCGACACCACAGATAGTACATTATTAGAAACATCCGGTCTGACAGACCGGATTTTTCCTCCTCAATATTTTTTCATATATTTATAATTTTTTATAATTTATTAATGTGTATAGGATAATATTTTGTGGATTTCAAATGAACATCAAATTGAGTATTAAATAAGTTTTATTTGTTCAAAATTAACGACGTTATTGTTATTATTGGTTCCACTGATTTCCATACTAAATGTTTTTTGTTCTTTTTCCCAACATAAATATCTGGCATTCCGTCTTGTTCTTCACGTGTATTGTCATTAATTACTTCCTGTTAATCTTCCAATAGATTGTAATAATCGTCATCATCATCATCATCTTCATCACTACTGTCTTTTACTCTCAGCCTGTTACCACCGTTTTTTCTTCTCTCATCGTCTTCTCTTGCGTCGGTAATCGTAACGTCAGAATCGGCATCTGAGTAATCATTTTCCATCTCGGATTCATCACCACTCTCCTGCAACCACTGTGAAAGTTTTTTTCTCAAAATTGGGATCACTACATCGTATCCTCTCATTTCTTGCGCCTCTGGCAGGTTTACGATTGCCTACTGAAGCGTTATCCGTCATGACGTCTTCCAAACATACAAGAGAAAGCATATCACACAAGAAAAGACGTAATAGAAAAAATAAAATGAACGTAATACGAAACATCCGGTCTAACAAACCGAGCCATTGCAAACGTAATCTGAAACATCCGGTCCGACAGACCTACACGTTTTATAAAATCAATGCTTACCTGACAGCCAGTAGCCACAAACTGGACTACAATGCTTCTCCCACGTATATTATTTAATAATGTGAAGATACTGTGGAGGGGATGGTCGCAAGCCGAACAGTGTTGCCATAGGTCACATTTAGAAAACCCTAACGGTCTCTCAGACCGGTGTTCCTGTCTAAGGGTTAAGCAAAACAGCTGTCTGGCTGTTACGCAGTACGCCGCCCTCGCCGACCCACTTGCATCAGAAGAAACTCCGCTGAGCCGCTCCACTTTATTTGCTGAAATCATAAACGTGCTTGTCCAGCTCTACTTTAAATCACACGCCCGCTTTCAACACAGCACCGCTTCCATGTTCAACTTCTGCGTCAAAGTTCACTCGGCGCTTGCCAACTTTTTCCAATTAATGTCTGTATTCTCCCTGCCTCCGACAGCCTCCTTGTGAGACTTGTTGTTGTTATGGTCTTCAGTCCGGAGACTGGTTTGATGCAGCTCTCCACCCTACTCTATCCTGAGCAAGCCTTTTCATCTCCTCATAAGAACGGCAACCCACATCCACTTGAATCTGCTTACTATACTCGTCTCTTGGTCTCCCTCTGCGATTTTTACCCCACACACTTCACTCCAATGATAAATTTACGATTCCTCGATGTCTAAGAATGTGTCCTACCAAGCGATCCCTTTTTTTGGCCAGGGCATGCCAAAAATTCCTTTTCTAACCAGTTCTGTTCAGTACCTCTTCATTAGTTATGCGATCTACCCACCTAATCTTCAGCATTCTTCTGTAGCACCACATTTCAAAAGCCTCTATTCTCTTCCTGTCTGCACTGCTTATCGTCCATGTTTCACTCCCGTACAAGGCGAGAGTTAAGAAGAAATAAAGTTAGAATCTAAAGGAAGAAGTTACGGGAAAATGATGGTCAGGACAGTGTGGGCGTCCAGTTGATAGCCGCCTGAGGAGCGATTTACTGAAAGAAGAAGAAGAAGCAGCAGCAGCAGCGGAAGTTTATCAACGCTGTGTACTGCACAGACAGAGCGGCTCCGCCTCGGTGGCCGGCAGGTCATTTCACGTGACGGCCCGGTCCCCCCACCCCTTCTCCCGTCTGACATCTCCTCTGTCGGACGATGTCAGATAGGGACGGCCGATACTTTCACGCCTCGCGGCGCATTCTCGTCAAGTGGCGGCAGATCCCTGGGGATGTGGGGGCGTGTCGCGCGGGAAGGAGGAGGGGGGTGAGATGTCAAGGCTGGGACCGGAGGGAGGAAAAAGGACAAAGGCTGCAGGCGCCGCCTGAGGAATTGCTCGAATTAGTTTTTTTGGTCGGCGCTGTCAGTCAGCCCGGGGCGCTTGTCCGCTTTGATTCCCGGCCAGAATCCGCTGGAAATTGGACTGGGAGCGGTCGCCATCTGTAACCGTCTCGTTTGCACGGCTTCCAGGCGCCCAGGCGCTCGGACCGCCGCGCCGCGCCGACTCGATCTTCCTCCCGACACTGCCGACTGGCTGCGCACCTCGCCGCCGCCTCCTCTTTCAAGGAGACTCTCGATTTGTTTACGTAGGTTCTGAAGCAGTGTTTCTATACGGATTCTCGTATGTGTTATAAATAACTAACTGAAAACCCGGTGTTATTTATTTATTCTTGCCATTTTCCAGGTATAAATTCATTTGTATAAGGGCTATATGTTTGTATATTCTCTTTGGAATACAATTAGTAGTAAAGAAGTAACAGATTAATACTTGGTGCGTGATGGGGTGGTTTCCCATTAACGTTACTATTTATGTGCTGCCAGCCGCGGTGGCCGAGGAGACTAAGGCGCTCCAGTCACGGTCTGCACGGCCACTACGGTCGGGGGTTCGAATCCCCCCTCGGGCATGGATATTTGTGCCGTCCTAGTTCGTAAGTTTAGGGACTGATGACCCCGTAGTTAAGTCCCACTGACTATACAAACATTTGAACATTTGATTTATGTGCTCATATCTAATGAACTACGCGTCGTACTGCGATACAATTTAGAAGTTACATTCAACTATATGTTTGTATACAGTCTGTAACATTTCCTGTGGCTACAGTTTGTAGTGTACAAATTATAAATTGTAACGTCATACCGAATGCCGTAGTTTTACTCCAAAAACAGCGGAAAAGTAGTAAGCGAGAAACGTCTTTCCTTTCATCATTTTGCTGTGGATGTCAGCAAGAAAAAGTTTAATAAAGGTTTGAAATTAGGTTTAAAGTTTGTTGCAAGTCGCTAAGTACTCTCATTCTCATATAGCGTATTTAAAAAGTCTCGCCGCATTATTTGGCAGTTGTTTTTGCGATTCCTATTGTTTATGACGTTATAACTAGTGAACCATGTGCCGTATGTGATTCTTAACCATGCAGCAATTGTTAACTCACGGTAAGGAATGTGTGTACCAAATTCGGTGGAAATCGGTCCAATGGTTTAGGAGAAAATGAGCAGCATTGTCGCAAAATGCAGCAGTTTTATGCGCATCTCATTGTTTATGACGTCATATCTCATATGTGATTCTTACACTTACGGCCACCGTCTTCATAGATTGAAACTTACGTGTACAAAATTTCGTAAAGATTGGAACAAAACTGTAGATTTGTATGCAACACGTACAAATATACGGACACTCTGCTTTATATATTAGATACATCTCCCGAAATAGAAATTAGTAGCGAAAGTACCCTTTTATGGCAAGTGTTACCAACAAAGAAAATAAATTGACATCGTTTTGTTCCGGTACAACGGATGTAGAGGAATTGTGGACTAAATTTAAAAGCATTAGAGAAATATGTCCATATAAACTCGATGAAGGATGGAAAAGATTCATCGTGGTATAAAAATGTTAGAAAACTACAGAGAAAGCAAAGGTTGTTGCTCTCTCAGTTCAAAAAAGAACACGCAAATGATGAGAGGTAAAAGTTAGGAGATTCATCGTCGTACTTCACTTTTGAAGTTGGTACCGTAATGAAGAAACACTTCCGTTGAAAGACGTATTTTTCCTTTATTACGAGATAAAGTTACTTTATCGTGGGGCACTGTTTCTTTCTCACGTCGAAAGTGTTTATCGATCTCCGCACAACTTGTTCATGAAATCACCTAAATCTAATACCTTTTTCTCTTTATTCCGCTTTTTCTTGGTGTAGAGAAACCATCAGGACAACTAATTTTTTCTCTCTCTCTTTATTTTTTTTATTGTCCGAAGTGAAACACCAGTAGCATCCTGCGCTCTTTCAAGGACACTTTTAGTAGGATTTTTATCTCCTTTTTTCCTCTTCCGGCATAAATTTAATTGCACTGAAATTTCTTGTGCTATGCAGAACTGTTCCTGCACCTCTAGCGCTTGTAGACTGCGCTGCCCCGCCGTTTATAGCGGTGCGCTCACTCGTTGTGCACTGGCCGGCAGGCGGAAGTGGACTGACGCGGACTCCACTTCAGAACGAAGGAAAGAACTCGCCCGGCGCTTCGGACGAAAACTAGTCTCTGCGCATCATCCGTATCCTGCGCGGACTCTACAAGGTACCCACTGTCACGCAGCTTCCTGTGGACTGCGGAGTATATGCGTTCACGTACAGGGGCGACGGAAGCGCCATCACGCTGGTTGACGGTAACAGGGTTTGAGGGTGGGGGGCGAATGGCCGGCGAGTGTCTGTGTCGCTACCAATTAGGCACACTGATGGCTGTCACTGCTCCTTAGTTCCGTCACCTGCTACTGCCGTCGTTTGTCGCCCTTGATTACTTAACAGGTTAAAGTGGTCCGACATCTCAGCTGCGCGCACATCTCACAAGGGGTCACTGACGATCAGCGGAGGGAAACAGTCACGGTGCTGCTTGCTTTCCACTGACTGAGAGCAGTGCTCACACTAGTGACGTCATTTTCCCATATTTTAATCTTACACCTTCGCTTTTATGCAATTTACGAACACACACCCATGCCCTAGGGAGGACTCAAACATCCGAAGGCGAGCAACCGCGCGTTCCGCAGCGAGGCGCCTTAGACCGCTCGGCTACTCCACCGCGGCCCACAAATGTCTTCCCAGTGCTTCTCTCAGCCATCCTTGCTCCCGTACGTCCGCTGCTACCTTCTCTTTCCATCTCAGTTTCGGTCTTCTCCTTCATCTTCTGATTTATAGGTCTTCAAACCCACATATTAGTCCCCTATTCTCTGCACATGTCCATACCATCGTAGCCTACTTTCTTGAATCTTCTTCCCTATGAGCTCCACTGTCACATTTTCCCTGATGTACGCACTCCTTTCGTGTCACCCAGCGCATCCACCTTAACATTATCATTTCTGTCACTTACATATTTTTCTCTTGTTGTCTCGTTTCTCTAGTTTTTGTACCGTACAGCATCGTAGGCCTCACCACAGAGTTGTAAAGCTTTCCTTTCATTCTACAGCTAACCTTCTTATCACACAGTACTCCATTTCATCCTGTGCTGTATTTCGGCCTCTTGTCATCCATCACTTTGCATGCAAGAGCCCAGGTATTTAAATTTCTTGACCAGCCTAAGTTGTTCTTGCAGGTTAATACATAGATCTTTGGCATCCTTTGTACACATATAGTCTGTTTTCACCCTGCTAATTCTCATTTCCTCTAAAGCTTTTCTCCACTGTTCAAGCGTGTCTTGAAGTGCCTCCTGGGTGGGTTCACAGATTACAACAGCATCGGCAAACAGCATGCTCCAAGATGCCTCTGTTTTCATGTCTTTGACTGACTAGTACATCCATGACAAGATCAAAGAGATATGGGCTGAGAGCAGATCCCTGATGTAGTCCTACTCTCACTGGACATGCCTTTGTTGCACCTGCACTGCTCCTGACTTGTGTCATTGCACCTTCATGGCATAACACTCAAAATTGGTGTGCACCCCGCTTCGTTAAGACCGTCTGAGGAGCTGCTAGAAGCAGTAACACTATGAGGTCATGTTTAGTATTTTTTGTGTTGTTTTGTCTTTTATGGGTAATCAAGTCCTTCTCCCTGCGAACCTGTATTAAATTCTTTATTGACTGGAATACTTACGTTTTTCTTACTCCTGAATTGATTGAAGATTGTGGTGTGTTGATTTTTAGCATGTAATACAAGTGGTATTTCAAATCCGCACACCCAATTAACGTCCTATTTCTGTGTTACATGTTATTTGCCGGTGGGTCCCCACTATCTTGTAGGTATATGGTAGATTATTCTCTACGTTCATTTTATAAACTCAGAATCCTTACGTTTAATGCAAGAACAACACAGAAAAAATTACAGGTGTGTATAGTTCGGTATAGTTCGTTTATTATTTCAAGTTAAAGAGCAACATTAATTGTGTTCACTTAGGAGTTCATTCATTTGGTTCATCTGCCTTGCTGCAAGATTTAACTACATAGCCCTTCATAGTTCTATCTTTTGTTGTTGTCTTCATCCTTTGGCACCCTCCTTGTGGCCTTGTGGCCTGATGATCCAGCATCTGGTATCTTTTTCCGCCCTTCCCCCTCTTTCCCGGAACGAAACCTTCAATAGCCTCTTCTAGAAGGCAATCTCGTCTCCGATTCTGGCCTAACAAATTTAGTTTTCTTCTTCTTTCGAATAACCCATTTGGAGGGTGCGATGAATCAACTTTGGCTACTCTTCATTGTATTAGATTTCCTTAGTTTCCAAATTTCCTTCATTCTTTTAGAGTGTTGTACCCTTTCTTCTTGTGTCCACTTCCGTCTAGTTGTTTTCTTTCTCTCCTGAAATTCTGCCTTTTGAACTGCCTTTCTGAAATGAGTTCTGTTTTCTATTGTGTCTACTGTAATTCCAGCGTTTTCCGTGTGCTTTTCAGTCTCTATGAATCACGCGGGCTTGTATTTGTAGCTATTGACTAATGTGAATATCCGCTCGGTCAGTCTGTTGTTATCCATTCTGAATACATGTCCAAGAAACTGTGGTCTTATCTTCCTCATTACGAGTTAGTTTCTCAGTTTTCAAGTTCAACTCTCTGTTTGGTCTTAACCTGCATTCAGCATTATCCTTTCATTTAGTTCCCAGTATTTTTCTTAAAATTCTTCTTTTAACCTTCTCGAGTTTCTGAAGATCTCCATTTCTTGTTGTTTGTTTTTCTGCCGCATACAGAGCTTCAGGTCTGACCACTGTTTGGCAGTGTCTTAATTTCGTGTTCCAGGACAAGGATTTTTTCTTATAAACGTTTTTGGTCACATGAAACAAATGTTTGTACATCTATTGGACCAAACTGCGTGGTCATCAGTCCATAGCTTACAAACTTCTTAAACCTAGGTAAACTAACGTAAGGACAACACGCACACCCATGCCCCAGGGAGGACTCGAACCTTCACGGCGAGCAACCGCGCGCTCCGCAGCGAGACGCTTTAGACAGCTCGGCTACTCCACCGCGGCATATGAAACATTCTTTCCATTTTGTGCTCTCTAGTTTGTATAGATGTCTTTTCTTTCGCATTGTATGTGATCCACTCTCCTAGGTATTTAAAGGGATCTGTTTTGTGTATTGTATTGTTGCTAACTGAAATATTTTGAGGAACATCACAGATGTTTGTCATGAGGGTTTTTTTATTTATTTTTTTCCCAAAAGATATTTGTAGTCCTACTTGGGCTGCTTGTTTCTGCAGTTGTCTTATTTGTTCCTGCGCATTATCTAGCAAATCAGTAATCAATACCATATCATCTGCGAAGGCTAAACAGTCGACAGTGATTTAGTTTTCTACTCTATAACGTCAGCAGGATCCTCTGTTCATCACCAAATCTATCAGTTTTATTTATTTATTTATTTTTTATTTCTGACTTTATCTACACCAAATCCACTTTTCATAAGGTTCAATTCTCCTCTCACCTTGTTTTCTCAAAGTCCACGTCTCAGTTCCATACAAAGCCACTTCCCATATTAGGCATTTCACCAGTCAATTCCTTATTTAAATCACTTGTTAGGAGTCTTCTCTGAAATGCCTCTTTCGCCAGAGCCATTCTCACTTTGTCTTCTCAGCAATCAATATCTTCCTTAATCCAACTTTCCAAGTACTTGAATGTTTTGACCTGTTCTATAATTTCTAACCCCAACCTAATTTTCTCTTTTCATTTCTTTAAACATATGACCACATTTTTTGTTTCTTTAAAATTATTTTTCATTCCATATGCTGCACGTGCTTGATTCAGGTAATTAAAATTTCGAGTGATGTTCTCTTGATTTTCTACGAGGATGCCATATCATTTGCAATTATGGATCAATTTTCCACTCACTTATCATCACTCCTCATGTCCCGACCAAACACCTTTCAGTATTTCCTCCAGATTAATGTTAAATGAAATAGATGGGAAACAACAGCCCTTCCAGACACCTCTTCCAATCTTGCTGCCTGCTGAGGTCCCGTTACCTAGTCATACCCGTGATTTACGATTTGGGTACAGATTTTCAATCTTATCAACTAGGAGGTGGAGTAATATTAAATCTTAAATTCCTGAGTGTCCATTAGGTGTAGCCAACCCTAAACCAGAGTAATATTTTTTCAGCAACTCTCTGCATTGTGACTGATTCCATACAGTCCTTCCATCACTCCTCATCTGTTTTTGGGTACACACTAATCTCGGTCTTCCCCTACAGTTTATGCCCATTGCGGCATGCTTTCAAGGTATTTCTACAATTGGCGGACAACCTGGTAAACAGTGACGGATTTCATCTTGGCAGTGCTTGGAAGCCGCTCGCTCATCTCACGCCTCTGTTCGGAAAGAATTTCTGCGTCTTCACATCCTTCACATGTTATCACCTTCAATGAATAAGTATTCATTTATGAGCATTGTGGATTCCAAGCAGTCCCGTTGTATTTGTACTCTGCGCTTATATATTTATCTTTGAGTGATATATCTACGACTAGTGCAGCAGCCGGCCGCGGTGGCCGAGGGGACTGAGGCGCTTCAGTCACGGTCTGCACGGCCATTACAGTCGGGGGTTCGAATCCTCCCTCGGGCATGGGTATTTGTGCCTTCCTTAGGATACGCTAGTTGATAAGTAGTTTGTAAGTTTAGGGACTGATGACCCCGTAGTTAAGTCCCATAAGCTATACAAACATTTGATTTGAACTAGTGCAGCTGTTACGACTGTGATATCTTCGAAGCATGCTCATTCTAATTCTCATTAGCTTCGTATCGCGTGATTTACATATAAATAGTCACGCGCAGGCGCTGAGAACTCAGTAATCGACTCTTCTTGAAGATGGCTATGAGGTTTGCAATCGAAATATTGGATGATAAATGTTGCTGTCCCGGGTGCAATCCCGAAAGATGATGGAATATTATATCCGCCGTGAAAACTTCAAGAATCACAAGGCGGACTCTTTCGCCCAAATGACTTTTTCCCATTACACCACAGCTCAGATGGTAATGCTTTGACACCACGTTTTCCGGTAATTTCCATCACTGATGAATGGTTTTCTAAATCCAGCTCGACCTGCACTTCTCTGCCTAAGAAGTACTCTGATAATACATTGGTAGACGTATTTAGACGAGAAAAGAAATCAAGTACCTGCCTGTGTTGTTCAGTTCTTTCTTACAATGTAGCGGTGATGCGCCCACAGCAAAAAAAAAAAAAAAAAAAAAAGTGTATATATATATATATATATATATATATATATATATATATATATATATATATATATATATATTAAGTGGCAATGTGGGTTCTAGCACTTACAGATTTTTACCGGATGAAGTGACATTCATGAAAATAAATTTCCTTGTTGTCTATAGGGACACGCATAGCCAAAAACCTCGGAGAAGTATCACGATAGATGTTTTCGCAGCAGTAGTTTTAACTTATACGTGTTACTTATTACTACAAAGTTGTACAGTCTTAATATCAGTTTTCCTTAAATGATTATTCAGTTGTCTGAATTCATAACGATGTTTTATCAATACATATTTGCTGTGTACGGCAATAAGTTGTTATATTGGTTGTATCACTCTGAATCAAACGTTGACTGATGACAATGATTTAGTATATAATTTTATTCTGACGTTTTTGCTTCATTCCTAATTACAGGATCTGTTGTAAAAAACATTAATTTCGCTGTCACTTGCTTACAGCAAAACGAAGTGTTCGACAGGAAACTACACAGTAGATATGTTTTTATAATTGATATATGCAAGATTTTCTACAACGTTGGGGTGTAAGGCTTTGCTTCGAGGAAATAGAGGGAGCTCCCTCATCTCCGTCGAATTATGGCAACAGCAGTTCCTGGTAGCTCTTGCAATATTTTTGTTGGGAATTTGTGAAGTGCAATTTCTTGGCGCCGTAATTTATGCAAATCTCTTTTGATAATGTGATGCTATCTTATTTGCATTTCGTGACTGTTAAAGCGGCAGGCATCTTGGAGGGAATCCTCTTACAGTTGAAATAGTAGCTCGTTTAATGTTTGCGCAAGTTGAGCTTCCTCGTCTGTGGGTTTATCCATCTACTACTAGTTGAGAACTAGTCAGAGCTTGAATATGGGGCCTTTTACTTTTTTGCGAAGTATTTGATGCGCTGATTTGTAATGAAAGGGGAGAGGTCCGTGGCATTTTGATATTTAGTCTCGAATGGCATTCATGCATTGTATGGCAATCGCGATTTAGATTTTTGGTACACGCAGTTAACAACAAGGCGATGATTACACCACAGTTACCTTGTATGCATTTTCTAAAATGAAGTATAGTGTTGATAATTGTGCTGTATCTCACTGTTCTCATTTCCTGCTATTCTCTGTGGTTATAACGCTTCCCCAAACTTATAATGCCTCTCAGCATCATATTTAATACATCTTTAATTTAGTTGATGAAAGCGTTTTGTCGAAAAATTATTATTTCAGTAGAAAATTTAAAATTAAAATAAAATTTCGTAAATCGTGATAATTATTCTATATCGGATAATTATAATTTTAATTTCTATTTCAACTTCAATTTATGACTTTTCTACATCGATGTTATGTTATTTCACGGCGATTATAATCTCATCACCCATCTCTCTCTCTTTCTCTATTCATTCATTTCACTTGACATAATGCCTTCAGACCATTTATTACGTCTAGGTAGACTTTCGTAGGGAGTAATAATTACAATTTGAATCCTACGCGAACAGTTAGTGGCAGTATGGGTTAGTAATAATATTAATAATTACAGTAATAATAATATATCTACAGTAATAATTAATTGCGATTTAGGATACGTCAGTCGCATCTAACGGAAACGTATGGCTGTAGAGAGAATCGACATGGAAAAGATGTTGAACGTAAAGATGAGTGAAAAACAAGATTAAGAAGCTTAGCTGGGTAGAAGAAAAGAGAAACTGAATCTATTAGAAGAGTTGATGATAAGAAACAAATTGTTAATCAGCTCTCAAATGAAAATTGGTTTTGTGTAGGACAAAGGTTGCAAGGTAATTTATCCCATATTCGTTTGGCCGAAATAGAAGAGATACTGATATCAAGAAAAAATACGTAAAAATAGCGTAAATAACGTGATCATTCGCTCCAAGATCCAGATGTAAATAATATTCACAATTCTTATATGTAGCTAATACTATAGTGGTACGATATATTGTTATACTCATTAATTTCTGCGCACAGGTACGCTTGTTAATGTCAAAACGCCGAAGCGAGTTTGTCGTATTATTTTAAAAAAATGAAAAAAAAAAAAAATAGCAGGAAAACCTGGAACAACATTAAACACCTGTCGTAATTCTTAACTCTTTGAGATGAGCATTACCAGATATTGAACTTACGATCTCACTCTCAAGGATTTCCTTTTGAAGTAATTTATCCATTTCAGAAAGTGTTCAGGTTATAAATTAATAAAATTCAGCAACCAGTTGCTCGTGATTATTTATTTTAGACGACCGGTTTCGGGCGCTTGAGTGCCCTTCTTCTGGTCTTTATACAGACAAACAAGTGGATTGGTATACAGTAAAGGCTATAATACGTAATGGGGATAGATTGAGAAGTAATTCTCATACAACGAGTAAGTTAAGGATGTTGGTTATAAGTTTTAAAATGCGTGAACTAGTGTGCAAAGAAATGTGAATGGTTACAGTAATATTAACCCAGTGTTACAATTGGTACATCTAGTCAGACAACTGAAGAGAGTTAAACAGTCAACTTGCTAGAAATATACCAAAGAGGACAATCCTGTAGAGCTGATCACGGTACTTTAAGACACAGTAAGAGTAAGCGGTGGCTGGTTTTCTAAAAATAAACAAGTCACTATCATAATGGTAGGAGAGGAGGGAATAGTTACCAGAAATTACATCTGGTATATGTATCCAAATAGTTATGGGGTGGAAGGGGGTCAGAGTGGTAGAAAGTAATTGATGACTGAGGTGCCATTTAATACGAGGGTTGTCCACATAGTAACTTCCGTTTCTATTTTTGTCCGCGGCAGCGCTACTATCGCAGTTCCGAGCATGCGCGGCAGTTACTGGACTCAAGGAGAAGACATGTACGCCATTTTCAGATCACTGCTGCCGACGTGTGCTTTGTAGTGCTTCTTTATGATGCCAGCCGTAATTGAAAATACCGCCGCGTGTGAATTCAGATATGTGATTCGTTTTCTAAATGCAAAGGAAGTTAAACCAAAGCAAATTCATCGGCAAATGTGCGATATTTATGGACAAAATGCTATAAGTGATTCAATGGTTAGGATATGGGTCAGACTGTTCAATGAAGGACGTGATGAAGTCCACAATGAAGAACGAAGTGGATGCCTGTCTGTGGTTACTGATCAACTGGTTCACCCACTGGAAGAGAAGATTAAGCACAACCGTAAGTTTACACTTAGTGCCCTTGATATGGAAGTTTCGCAAATGTCACTAATTCATGAAATTGTTACTGAAAAACTGAAAAATTTCGAAATCGTACGTGAATTTCCCTGGGACGAGTTTGACCGAGTGAGGTGGCTCAGTGGTGACACACTGGACTCGCATTCGGAAAGACGGTGGTTTAAATCCACCTCCGGCCATCTAGATTTAGGTTTTCTGTGATTTTCCTAAATCACTCCAGGCAAATGTCGGGGTGATTCCTTTGATAGGGCACGGTTGACGTCTTTCCACATCCTTACCCAAACACTCCGAGTGTAAGCTCCTTCTCTAATGACCACACTGTAGACGGGACGTTAAACTCCAAGCTTCTTTCCTTTTTTATGCGAGTTTGATCATCCTTCGTACAGCACGGACCTCGCTCCTACCGACTTTCATCTCTTCTTACACCTAAAATTTGTGCTTGGTGGTCAACACTTGAACGATGATGACCACATGGTTGAATACACAGGCGGTAACCTTCTATGACGAAGGCATACAAAAACGTTTGTCATGCTATGACAAGTCTCTAAAAATTTATGACGGTATGCAGAAAAGTAGTTTAATAGTTGACATGTTGAGTAAACGGGTTTACTGCCGGATTTTTGTGTCGCTCTGTCACAATATTTCGGCCGCGTAACTCGCTGCCTTCTTCAGGTGCTACCTGAGACTGACTTCTTGGAGGATCGTGTACGGTGTTTATGCCCAGAAGGAGCTGGGCGCTTTGTTTGTCCCAATCTGCTTACTGGTCTTTGGCCGATGGTATGAAGGTACAACAACTCCTGGAAGACACTGCATACTGCCGGCCGCGGTGGCCGAGGGGACTGAGGCGCTTCAGTGACGGTCTGCACGGCCACTACGGTCGGGGGCTCGAATGCCCCCCTCGGGCATGAATATTTGTGCCGTCCTTAGTATTAGCTAGTCCGTAAGTAGTGTAAGTTTAGGGACTGATGACCCCGCAGTTATGTCCCATAAGCTATACAAACATTTGGACATTTTGAACACTGCATGCTAGTAGCACCAGGTGGGCGCGGACCGCGAACAAAGCGCCCCGCTCCTTCTGGGCATAAATACTGGACAAAACCATTCAAAAAGGCAGTCTCAGGCAGCATCTGAAGAAGGCAGCGAGTTACGTGGCCGAAATATTGTGCCAAACATCCGGCAGTAAACCCGTTTACTTTACATGTCAAGTGTTCGATGGGAAAGCCTCAAGAGATACTGTTTAATCGTTGCAGATTAAAAAAAAAATATGTTTGTATAGCTTTTGGGACTAAACTACGGGGTAATCAGTCCCTAAACTTACAAACTACTTATGAACTAGCTAACACTAAGGACGGCACAAATATCCATGCCCGAGGGGGGATTCGAACCCCCGACTGTAGTGGCCGTGCAGACCGTGACTAGAGCGCTTCAGTCCCCTCGGCCACCACGGCCGGCCGTTGCAGATTTGCGCACGTCTCTTTTATATAACCAAAGGGAACTGACTTGGTGGAAGAGGATATTAAGCACAACCGTAAGTTTACACTTAGTGCCCTTGATATGAAAGTTCCTCGTAACATCGCTTCAGATGATGATAAATATTTAATCAGCAGTAACCAGTCTCCTGCAACCGATGCCTAGTGCTCCAACTCGGGCACTAGGAAGTATTTTCGCGCCAAGGAGTATGAAGACGCACTTTCCGGAGTCTGTAGGCTGGAGTAGTACGTCGACTAGGTGTTTTGCGGCTTCCGCCATCGATAATTCACGCCTGCAGTCAAGAAGCCTGCGGAAAGTTGGCCGAGTGGAGGAGACGCCGTAGCGGGAGAAGACACACGCACACACGCGCGCACACACGGGACAGCGACGATCGCTTCTTGCCGGACGAGGAGCCAATTATCGGGGACAAGGGCGGCGGATGTAGCGGCAGCGGCTAGAGATAAGGCCGGGGGCCAGGATCTCGCCCGCCCCATTAAGGACATGACTCACGGCCAGCCATTCTGCACTGCCTCGCCACCGGGGGCCTCCGGTAGCAGGACGAGCCGCCGGGGCGTCACAGTCTTCCATCACTAAACTCATCAGATTATGAGAACCTTCGTATTTTCACGTCATTTATCTCGGTCTAACCTCGTAGGCTTTCCCGGCGTGACAAATCTTCCAAGTCTCTGCGGGTTTTCTGCCGGATAATAAAATCGAACTGATTCAATGTTTCAACGGTACAGCTGTCCGCCATCTTCAGGAAACTCTGAATACTGGTGCAAGATCTTTCTTTGTGTTTTATACCAGTACACTGGCAGGCTGCCAGCAGCACTATAGGCTGCTCTTCAGTCGAGAGTAATTAAAAGACATATAGGCGTTGAGAATTAAAATACATAACAGGAGATAAAACAACGGAGATACAATAACATAGACAAGGCGACAGTTTGGAGTACATTACAATAGACAGATGATTTAAACCACATTTAGTTAGTTAAAAATGATAAGCCACGGTGACCTTAAAAAAAAAAAGTAACATGTAGGACAACAATAACACAGGACGGCGAGTACACAGAGACACTAATTAAAACACACGGTGCGACGCTTGTCTGATTGCGTTGGACGCAGTTAAAAAACGTACACTTCACTGGATCACTGCACACAACACTTGACGTAGCACTGTTAAAACTGTCGGTCCAGGATCCCGAGAGGTGGGGGGGGGGGGGGCGCGGGGGAGATGAAAAACGGCGGGGAAGGAGGAGGAGCCGTAGGGACTCCAGGGCGGGGAGGGGGTAGCCAAGCGGGGGAGTAGGAAGGGGAGGGGGGAGAGGGGGCACTTTGTCTATGGGTGGGGGATCAGAGCTGGTAGGACGGGTATATGTCAGGACGGAGGACGTCATCAGGGAGGGGGAGGCGGCGGAAATTACCCTGGGAAAGGACATGGAGGGTGTGGAGATGAAGTGAAGGGGGTATAACGTGGTAGAGGCGCGGCACAGGCCCAGGGTTGGTGAGGATGGGGTGGGCCATGGGGTTGCGGGAGTCTATTTTACGGGTGGTATAGAGGATACGGATATGCTGGAGGTATTCAAGGAGGTGGGGAAACGGGATCAGGTCATACAGGATACGCGTGGGGGAAGGGAGCCGGATGCGGTAGGCGAGGCGGAGGGCGTGGTGCTCGGGGACTTGAAGGGTTTTGTAATAGGATGCCAGCCGGCCGCGGTGGCCGAGGTGACTGAGGCGCTCCAGTCACGGTCAGCACGGCCACTACGGTCGGGGGTTCGAATCCCCCCTCGGGCATGGATATTTGTGCCGTCCTAGTTCATAAGTAGTTCATAAGTAGTTTGTAAGTTTAGGGACTGATGACCCCGTAGTTAAGTCCCATAAGCTTAACAAACATTTTTGTAATAGGATGTGGGAGCGGAAATCCAGGCAGGGTGGAAGCTGCAAAGGACAGGACGCATGAGGGTGCGGTAGGTGTAGAGGATGGTGGAGGGGCTGAGACCCCATGTCCGGCCGGTGAGGAGATTGAGGAGGTTAAGGCGGGAGAGGGCATTCTGTCGAACAGTGCGGAGGTGGGGGGTCCAGGAAAGGTTACGGACGAGGGTTAGGCCAAGGTACTTCAGGGTTGGGGGTGTGGCGGGTAGGGTGGTTGTGGAGGTGCAAGATCGAAGTACCGCGTCCTATATAGGCGTCGGTCGCGTGCCCAGCGCATGCGCCGGCCGTCACAGTTGCTACCTCCTAGACGGGGCTAGTGGAACAGGGCACAACGATATATCGCACCTAACATTAATCAGTCCCAGGTGCTGGAATCCCGGTCGAACATTGCAGTTTGATATTATTTAATAATTGATTCCACGTTCTACTGAGAGGAAACCCCATGTCTCTTATTTATTGGATTGTCCGTCACCCTGATTTCAATGGCTTCTCTGTAGACACTGTTCCAGAAACCGGAGGTATTGGTTACTATGCGGGTTTCATCATATATCATCTTGTGTCCTTCCGTTAAACAGTGTTAAAATGCGCCATGTGTTTTCTTTTACCGTGTATAGTACGTCTAATAACTGGAAATGATTATGCATACCGGTGACGACTTTAATTCTTTGGCGTTTAATCGTTGTAGATAACTCATCATTCCATACAGCTCATGGAGATGTCACATGTAGGCTGTGGGTTAATTGATACCGCGAATACAAACCTCTGCTAACAGTACTAGACGTTCGGGCATTAAGCGGCCGCAGTGAAGCGGGCTGAGTGAGGAACAACCTGAGGAGACTGTAAGAGCGTAGTATGTGAATAATGGCCCAAATTTTCACGTGATATCGATTTCTGGGGTTGTGATCTAGCTCATGTAGTTTTTTCTCAAGAAAATATGAGGTCGAGTTCCCTTGTCAGTGGCAGTGAGGACGACGTGAAAACGGCAGTGAACTCTTGGTTATCGTAGTAGGCGGCATGCTTTTATGAAGAGGGTATTTTAAAATTAATTGAGCTGTGATGTCTGAACAAACTTTTGCAAAAAATAACATATGTAGTTTTTGAAAATAAATTTACTATTTTGAACTAACCTTTCGTTTTGTACTTATGTTGAAACTGACCTTACTAATAAAAAAACACTGATCGTATATCAGAGTTTTGTTTGACAATGCACAACGTTCGGTATTAACCTGACAGTGCGACAACTGGATTTACATCTACATTTACATGGGATACTCTGCTAATCACATTCAAGTGCCTGGCAAAGGGTTCATCGAACCACCTTTATGCAATTTATCTCCCATTCCATTCTCGAATAGCGCGCGGAAAGAAAGAACACCTGAATCTCTCCATTCGAGCTCGGATTTCTCGTATTTTATTCTGATGGTCATTTCTGCCTATGTAAGTGCGAGTGAACAATATATTTCTGCATTCGGAGGCTGATGTTGGCGATTGGATTTTCGTAAGTAGCCCACGCCGCAGCGATAAGCGCCGTTGTTGTAATGATTCCCATCCCAGATCCTGTATCGTGACAATACGAAACGAGCTGCCCTCCTCTGGACTCTTTCGGTGTCTTCCGTCAAACCCACCTGATAAGAATCCCACACTGGGCAATACTCCAAAAATGGACGGACAAGCGTAGTGTATACAGTTCCTTTTGTTGTTCTGTTGCATGTTTTAAGGGTTCTGGCAGTAGAAAGCAGTCTCTGGTTCGCCTTTCCCACGACATTATGGGTTGCTGTACGGCAGCAAGTGTGTGGATGAGGAGAGAGCAGAGGCCGTGAGCTGCGCGGTGTGAACAGCCGGCAGGCGCAGGTCGCGGCGCTGACGCGCGCTGTTGACGCTGCGGCCGGCGGCTGTTTGTGTTTGCCCCCCCCCCCCCCCCCCCCCGCCCCCGCACACAGGCGCCGCAGGCTGGCCGCCGCGCCGGTCAGCAGTGGCGCGCCACTGCCCGCCTGTGTCAACACCTACTTACGCCGGCCGGTGACGACACCTCCGCCGTGCCAGCCTCCCCGGACGGACCTGGCCGGCTGTTTTCGTCGGCGCCAACCCCCTCACTGACCACGCGAATCTGTCACCGCCACCACCGTGATGGTGGTTAATGAGCTTTGTTTGCGGTGAACACTGTTTGCTAAACAGTGTACTGGGAAATATTTGCTTCGTGACGCGCGCTAAATTGGCCGGTACGGCAGCGTCTGCGGATATCTAACATTTACACTCTCCTTGCAATGTAGTAAATCTCTGTTCAAAGGATCAGGTGTAAGCGGTTAATACCCTGGCCACTTTAAAATAGACGCGTGATTGACATCAGATTTTTTGCCCCTTTCTGTGCACGTTATTGTTAAGCTTGAGTCCATAACGGGACAAAGCTCAATCCTAGAGAATTACCTTTAACAGGTCATGTTCTTTACAGAGTGAAGCACCTAACACTTGCACCGCAAATATTTGGGAAACGGAAAGTGCCTTTGATGTGCGAGTTTCGCGGAATGGATAGGTAGTCAAGGACTCGTATTGTTACTCAAAAAAACAGATTGTAAAAATACCTAGAAAGTGTGTGTTTTATGCAAACATACAGTTTTTCAAATGGAACAATGGTAGTTACTATCATGCACAGGAAGTTTTAACACACTTTCTAGGTATTTTTACAATCTGTTTATTTGCTAACAATACGAGTCCTTGACTACCTATCCATTCTGTGAAACTAGCACATCAATCTCACTTTCCGTTTCCGTAATATTTGCGGTCCAAGTGTTAGGTGATTCACCCTGTATCCATTACCCAGTGTACCATCAAACCTACGATTCCTTAAACCAGTGTTTTTCAACCTTTTTGAATCCACAAGCCCCTTCGCGAGTAAGGATGTACGGCGACCCTCCAGGCCCGTAACAAATCAATGTCAGCAATCCAAAATTCACACTATCTAATTTTGATTCTTAGAAGTATCTAAAATCTTCGCAATCATTCACGTAGTAGCGGTAGCGGAAACGAATAGAAATGAAAGAAAAGACTTTATGACTACAAGTATTAGGTGTCATGAATAATTAATCGCAACGTTTAATTTGTGGCGATTTGTTATGTACGGGTATGAAACCATCAGAGCCGATACATCACTCCTTAAGATTTCTACGACACACATATACTTAGGATTTCTTTAAATCGATACTGAAAACCCTCAACAAGCAGGAAACAACTACGATCCAGTAATAAAATGGTATTGTTATTAGTTAAGTAAAGATAATACTGCATTGAAAACTTCTTACCACCTACAAACTGTTATGATACAGTAGTAAAAATGTATTGTTATGAATTGATTAAAAATAATATTAAGTCATTGATTGTTTTTCTGACACAAAAATACTTGAATATGTTTCATACATAGAAGATTGCGATCATTGTAAATAACTGTAGCAGTACTTAACAGACCCTGTTAAGTCACTTAATTAACAAGTCATCATGAGGTGGAAAAATGGCTTCATTTTTTGCTTTCGGTAGGTCCATCATGAGAAATGAAAAGTGCCATAGGTACATCTTCTTTCTGTAACACTTTTGATGTTTGATTAAGGGCCACAGGAAACGTATCACAAGAAAGCCATTTTAGCACCTATGTGTGACTTGCTAATTAAGCGACTTCCACGAAACCCTGACATTTCTGTGTGGCACTTCTGCCATAGTAGCTATACGTCCTAAAACGTAGATTTCCCATCGAACGTGATGGTACAGCATCCTCGTAAGACCACGACCCTCCCGAGCAAGACAAGCGAAAACACTGCCTTAAACAATCGTATTCCTCTCTATTGAAAGGTTTCAAACGTCTGAGTAGCTTACAAAGGATTTAAGGGGGGGAACCACATTAGGAGGCTGTTTATTGATTTTGTGGGATTTGTTTTGGGTGGGAAGAAGTAATGAGCATTTGATCACATTCTGACATTTCATTTATAATTCTGTTTCTTGAATTTATGTGAATAATTTCAGCCACATATAACAACGTCACGCTGAAGACCACAGCACTCACACAACATAGAAATAGCTGTAACTCTACACTGAATTAAAATCATATGGCACTTTTGTTTCAATCTTAACACATTGTAAAATAGTAACTATTCTTCCTGAAACACCTGGTATACAGTATAGTGAAGCAGACGGCACATGATCAATCAATGTTTGCAAATCTATCGGACCAAACTGCGTGGTCATCAATCCGTAGCTTACAAACTAGTTAATCTAAGTTAAACTAACCTAATGACAAACACAAACACCCATGCCCCAGGGAGGACTCGAAATTCCGACGGTGAGCAACCGTGCGCACCGCAACGAGATGCTTTAGACCGCTCGGCTATTCCACCGCGGTAGACGGCACATGGATTCCGTGCTGTGCACGCCGTATGTCCCTTGTATTTTATACTTGACTAATGAATATTGTACATCCAGAGTTTATTCTAATACCCTTCAGTTGCAGATGATGGAGAAGTTTGCCCCTTTTCTTTGTAATCTGACGATTACGCACATGGACGAAACGAGTCCTTACAAATGAATCGAACTAAATATCTGCAAGAGTAGACCACTTTTTTTTAAAGATAAGATGGTAATTTTTTTTTTATTAAAATGTATGTCATGACTAGTTTCGTCTCCATCGTGTCAAGCCATTGTATCTTTTTTCAGTGATCTTTAGAGGGCCGGGTGGCTGAAAATAGTCGCAACGTAAGAAACAGAAAAAAAATTACAATCTTGACTGTAAGGATATCTGTGAGAATGACAACAAGGATTATTCTAACTTTAGCTGAGTACTTTCAAGCGCGCTGTTTCTCGCTGTCGGAGGTTCGAGTCCTCCCTGGGGCAAGGGGGTGTGTGTTGTCCTTAGGTTAGTTTTCCTTAGTTTAAGTAGTTTGTAAGCTACGGACTGATAACCACGCAGTTTGATCCGATAGATTTACAAACATCTGAACATTTTAGTAGTTTCAACAGGTACCGACAGGGAGGCGTTAATCTTTGTTTGCGTAACGGGCGCAGGGAAACCGGTTCCGAACAGAGGCAGCAGCAGAGCCCGCGGAGCTGGCGTCGGTGCGGCTGTCGGCTAATTGTTTGGAATATTTTGAGAAACAATACGGCGCGCCGCCGAGCCGGAAGTGGGCGTGGCGTCGGCGCTGGCGCAACAACAACAACGCCGCTAGCCGGCTGTTTGCGGCCGATATTTACCCTGCTAGCGGCGCAAACACTGCGCCGCGTCTTGCGGGCCAGTTGGCACCGACACGAGGGCCGTATCGCCGCGGGAAAGACCCGTCTAGAGTTTCTGTGCAAAAGGTGTTCAGGTACAGCGACACTCACCGCTGTGGAGTTTGTTACCTTTTGAAAGTTGGAGCGACACTAGCGCCTATAGCCAAGTGAGACTCACTGGCGTCGCATGGATGTTTGCTTTCTTCCCCATCTTTATGAAATATTTAACGTCTTTCACTATCTCCAAGCATTGACATAAACCAGAAGAAATGTATGATTCCTCGATTCTCAAATAAAAGTGAATGTGACTGCAACTTTAAAATCCAATGTTAGCTACAACATATTTAAGACATTGAGTAGAACTGCTGCCTACCACATTGACACCGAAAAACTATAAACATACGCATATACATTCGTTATCAGCACTGACCTGTACCTTCAAGATCAAAAGGGATCGTAAACTACTGTGTTCAAGTCATTAGCGCCTGACAAACAACTTCCAAATGATGATATTGAAATCATCATTTTAATACTTTGATTACACTAAGTTCACGTAAATGTAAATATATGAATAACATAGCGTACTTTTCAGAAGTTGCGCCTCGGTTGGACAGTGGTAGAGGGCCAGACTACAAATCCAAAGGTCGGGGTTCGATCCCCGCCAGGTTCTGGGATTTTTATCTTTCACTTTCCACTTCTTTCACCTCTAGCAGTATCGCTCATGTGAAAATACCAAGTAGCACCGTGGTTCGGAATCCACGTTAAACTGTGGGTCCCCCTATAACTGGCTGGGTAAGTCAGTTCGAAGGTCGGAGGAAGGCAACGGCATACCACCTCCAAAGAAGGACCATGCGTAGTAAATCACTCTGGTGTTCAAACAAATCTACGGATTTTTGACTGCTTCACCTTTTTTTACTTTTCAGAAAATCTATCAGTGAAACAGTTTCACAACATAGCAATGCCAGCACCAGAAGGAAGCAAGAAACATTAAGGGACTAGCAATAGGAGTGAATTGAGTACATACCAAATAAATGAGCATCCTAAATGTGCAAACTTCTTAAGGCTCTTATTTGATTTCTTATTATGGGACACTAAGTCTTGGTTCAGAAACTTAATACTGTAAAATAGCCTGATTTTGACAGTCTTATTAACAGCAATTTAGCTTCATCACAGCATCTTGCAGGAAAATTTGAAACCCCCCTTCACATATAAGGCACCACAGTTTCTTTTGTAAGCTTCACTACAAATAATCAAGTTTCCAAAATTGTCTTGATAGTTCTTCAAGTGATAATACAATTTATCATTTGAATTTAAGTCGTAGCTATCGTCCACAAGCGAAGTCCTGCACTTAAGACAATTTTGTCAGTTCCCCGCAGTAACAACCACTTCAGAAAAAATGTCAACAAGAACAGCTGGATATGGCACTCGCCGCAGCGGAGCGGCCTAGCACATTGAGGCGCTATGCTACGATGCGCGAGGCCGTTCCTTGTCGGCCGTTCGAATCTTTCCTCGGACATGGAAGTTTGTGCTGTCTTTAGTATAAGTTAGTTCATAAGTAGTTTGTAAGATTAGTGACTGATGACCCCGTGGTTAAGTCCCATAAGCTTTACAAACATTTGGACATATTGCGCTCATATAAACCGCACCGGACTGAATAGTATATCTGGCGAGCCGTTTGGGGCGGTATTAGCCCGCTGGGTAACAAAATTGAGGGGTAGTGTCGCAAGTGTGTATATTAGACTGTGGTACAGCTGAGCTCCTGTCGCGCTCTGGCGTAAATGTGAGGAAACTCTTACCGGTTTGGAGCTACCGTAATTATGCAAGAACGGACATGAATATTGAGCTAGTGCAGCGATTTCAAACTGTTTCAACTTTGCTGATTACCTACGTTCCAAAAGACGCTGAGAGGCCTAATAGCCGCTGTGGAATGGCCGAGCGGTCTAAGGCGCCTTACTGCGGAGCGCCGGTTCTTCGCCGTCGGAGGTTCGACTTCTCCCTCTGTTCTTTTATCAGTTTAGTTTAAGCTTAGGGACTGATAACCAGAGTAGTTCTATTGATTCACAAACATTTTTAAACATATTTTTCTATCCAATGGGCCCGCAGCTCAGATATATCTCTAAGAGACAAATTATAATTATACCAGTATGCAGCTTTAAAGTTTTTGTTATGGATCCATTTCGGCACAAATAGCCATCGTCAGACACTTTCCGAAATACACAAATTTTTTATATAATAATCATCGTTTTGTTATACGAGGTATGTCCACAAAGTAAATTCCGTTTGGTTGTAAAAAACAAACGTGTACAGATACAGAAAAAATATTTATTGTAAAAAATATAAACTATTAAACTACTTTTCTACATAGCTTCCGAAATTTTGCAGGCATTTGTCATAGCGTGGCAGAAGCCTTTGTATGCCTTCTTCGTAGAAGGTTACCGCCTGTGTATTCAACCATGTGGTAACATGTTCTTTCAGCTCGTCTTCATCGCTGAAGTGATGACCACCATGGACAGATTTTAGGTGTAAGAAGAAAGTCGCTAGAAGCGAGACTGTACGGAAGATGATCAAACACGGGCGGCAACGTGAAGGGAAGAGGAAGACTCCTTTAATCTCCTGTTACACCTAAAATCTGTCCTGGTGGTCAACACTTTAACGATGATGAGCTGAAAGAACATGTTTGCCACATGGTTGAATACACTGGCGGCAACCTTCTATGAAGAAGGCACAAACAAATCTTGTACCATGCTGTGAGACAAGTGCCTACAAAATTTCGGAAGTTATGTAGAAAAGTAGTTGAACAGTTGCAGATTTTTATACAATAAATATTTTTTCTGTATCTGTTCACGTTTGGTTTATATAACGAAACGGAACTTTAACAATGACGTGAAATTTTATGTCACACTTATGTAATACTACACTTCATATAATTATACCAGTATGCTGCTTTATTGTTAAATAAACAGCAAGATATTGTCGAAGAATGTCACATGGTCGTAAGTAAAAAAGTATATCGAAAAAACGGGCCGAAATTAAAAGTATATATAAACAAAACGATGAATGTTATATAAAAAACTTTGTGTATTTCTCAGATTGCCTGACGAAGGCTGTGCCGAAATAGATCCATAGCAACATTATAATAAAAATTTTTAAAGCAGCATACTGGTATAATTATATGATTTAAACATATTTTGTGGCCTAATAAGTAAACATAAAAATAGGATACTTATACAAATGAAAATGAAAATCGGCACACCCTCATAGATGGTCTATAGGTGTGCGTATCGGTAGTCCAAGTACTAGTAATCGGTTGGCAACAGTTCGTATTGAACTAACTTATATGCACAAAACCCAGCAAAATTTGTATTTGTTACTGATAATTTCGTCTCTTAATTTCTGTACCGAAAAGGATGGAAGCACCGGATAGCATGCGTGTGACGTATTTCGCGATCTCCCTTCTCACTGCTGAACGTTCAGACGCTAGTTGAGAGTTTCTGACACACACGATGTTGCCCTGCTCATTTTGAATGCTTCACCAACGTGCGGTTTGCACGTCGTGCTATCAGGAACTCGACACGTCGACCGTACACTTTTAGATACTCGCTCCGTGTGCCGACGGTTTCAGGTTGGAGCTGGGACACACACACAGAGTTTAGAAATGCAGGTGGTTATCTTGAACCGGATGCTCTGGCTGTGGTGGCGGGGCCAGCCCAGTGTGTGTTTTGGCGGGCAGCCAGTACAGCCACCCTGCCGTCAGGTGGACACACCCTCCCCCCCCCCCCCCCGGGTTGCCTCGCGATTGCTTCATTAGCCGCGGCGCTGCCGGCCGCAAACTGCATTACCCTCCACCACCCAGACTCCGCCACCGCCACCAGCTCGTCCGTCTCGCCATTCAATCGTCCGCCGACACTCGCGGAAGTGCGGTCGCCGTGAGGCAACCAGAACCCAGCTGCCGAGTTAATCACATCCAATGTTTCGTACGTGCATTGTGTGAGTTCAGTGATCCACCAAACTTGTACGGAAATTGTTTTAGCTATTGTTTTTTTTAAAGTCCCTGTAGACCAGGCTACCAACGGCCTCTGTGCAGCCGAGAGTATCTATAAAAACTGGCAAGAAGACAGAACATGATTAAAACGGCGAGGAAAATGATGGTTAAAAAAAGTTTACATGGAGTGAAACATTAACTAAAAAAAACATAAAAACCACATGGACCATAAACTATGCAACATATTCAGATTAAACGGATTTAGAAAATATCGTTCATGCGAAACACAACAAGTTTTTTATTCACACGAAGTGATGGGTGCTATCGCCAAGAGTTCGCAAATCGATTCCGTATTTCTTGATTTCCAGAAGGCTTTGGACACCGTACCTCACAATCGGCTTTTAATCAAATTACATGGTTATGGTATATCACTCCAAATTTGCGACTCGATGGTGATTTCCTGTCAGAGAGAACACAGTTTGTAGTAATCGATGGTCAGGCATCGACTAAAACAGAGGTGATATCGGGCGTTCCACAGGGCAGTGTTATTGGTCCTCTGCTGTTCCTTATTTACATAAACGATTTTGGGGAATATATAAGTAGCTCTCTTAGATTGTTTGCAGATGACGCCGTCGTTTACCGTCTAGTAAAATCATCTGAAGATAAAAACCAACTGCAGAACGACCTGAATATGATAGTATGTTGTAAAAATTGGCAATTGACTCTAAATAATGAGAAGTGTGAAGTCGTCCGCATGAGTACGAAAAGAAATCTGTTAAACTATGTCTACAAGATCAATTAACCAAAAGTGAAGGCCGTAAACTTCCCAAAATACCTAGGAATTGCTATTACGTCAGACTTAAACTGAAAAAAAAAAAAAAACACGTAGATAATGTCGTGGGAAAGGCGAACCAGAGTCTGCGTTTTATTGGCAGAACCCTTAAAAGATGCAACTGAACTACAAAATAAACTGCATACACTACGCTTGTCCGTTCTCATTTGGAGTATTGCTGCTCAGTGTGGGATTCTTATCAGGTTGGTTTGGCGGAGGACATCGAAAGAGACGAAAGAAGGGCAGCTCGTTTCGTATTGTCACGATACAGGGGAGACAGCGTTACGGAAATGATACAGGATTTCGGATGGGAATCATTACAACAACGGCGCTTACCGCTGCGGCGTGGGCTACTTACGAAACTCCAATCGCCAACATTCTTCTCCGTGTGGTGTCGCACAAGTATGAATTGCGCGCCACGTACTTTCGTCGCGCGCCGCCATGCACGCACGGCGCGGCGTTCTTACGACGTCGGCCACGAGCGCCCTCTGCTGCAACTCCGCTCGTGGCCACTTGGGAATCAGATAGACACCAGTTAAGACTTGGCTATCGGACAGGCACTAGGACTCATCAGTAGGCAGGCCTCTATCTACTTCAACTATGTATCAGCATTCTGCAGTAATGAACTTTGTAAAAGTTAAGTATTAGAACGTTTCTACGAAATATATATCTTGTTCTAATTTAGCCTAGTGTTTCTAGTTTCTGCTGTCCCACTGGCTGGTCACCTCCGTACCTGCACACGCGTGCATCTTATTTTCCTGTGTCGGTCTCTTTCTACTCGGCCACCGACACCTACCAAAACCGGCGGAAATGACACAAAGAATTGGCGACGAGGATGGGATACAAAACTCCGAATGCGAAAATATATTGTTGACTCCCACTGACATAGGTAGAAATCATCATTAGAATAAAATACGAGAAATCAGAGCTCGAACGGAGAGATTCAGGTGTTCTTCTTCCCGCGCGCTATTCGAGAATGGAATAGGAGATAAATAGTATAAAGGTGGTTCGATGAACCCTGTACCAGGCAGTTAAATGTGATTTGCAGAGTAACCCATGTAGATGTAGATAACAATGTCACGGTGGCTAAAATACATTAAAGTGAGTCTCTAAAATCCGGACGGCAACACTGACGACACTGTTGAAAACGCATGACGACAGCACTTGTTCTGCCTGATCAGCAGTTGTGAGTAAAATGTAAGAGACAATATGACACAGAACACTAGACGCCGCACACGATTAAAAATATTAGGCAGGCTTAGCAGGGGAAACCAGGGAGGCGCGGGAACGAGGGCTTGAGGATGGGATAAGCGAACCGGGAGGGGGGCGGGGAAGAAGTAATGGAGGGGAATGAGAGGGCACGTCGTGAAGGGGGAAGTAGCAGGGCTGGTAGGAGGGATAGATGTCAGGACGGAGGGCGTCATCCGGCAGGGGGAAGTGGCGAAAGTTACCTTCGGACAAGATGTGGAGAGAGTGGAGGCGTAGGGAAAGAGGGATATATTGGAGTGGAAGAGGCCTGTGATACAAGAGGAGGGGGGCAGGAGACCACTGTGTGTGTGTGTGTGTGTGTGTGAGAGAGAGAGAGAGAGAGAGAGAGAGAGAGAGAGAGAGAGTGTGTATGTGTGAGTGAGTGAAAAAAAGAGGCATCAGAGGCGACACGTAACGCATAATGCGCTGTCTTAAAGCTATGGCAGCCATGGCTGCGGCTATCGCTGCTTTATCGACTTGGTGGGAATATCTACTAGTTCTATCATCTCTGCCCTCTGCCCGCCCCCCTCTCTCTCTTTCTGTTTTACACACAGACGTAGTAGCTAAAGAGTATGGCTCGTAATATGGAGAGTGTTCATATGAAGAGGTACGAAACACCGTAACATACAAACCGACTGAAATAGGAATATGGTGTTTTGGAATAACGTAGTACCACACCTATGGACGCGAACCATTCGTCGTCAACTCCCCCTAAAAATACAAGGCTGTGTCCTCAGCAGGCAAGGCAATGCTCACCGTCTTTTTCGACGTCAGAGGCCCGATACTCGTGATTATTCTTGGAACGCTGAAAAACCATTAACAGTGACATGTACTGTGAGATCTCCGTATACTACGCAACTCAAGAGAGCTAACGGCCTGGGCTGCTAATGGAGGGAGTGATTCTGCTCTAAAACGCTCGTTCACACGTCTGCAGGGTCATACAAAGTGTACTAGCCCCCCTCCCCTCCTTTCCTATCCTTCCCCTCCCCATCGGGGGACTGATAACCTCCGTAGTTTAGTCCCCTTATCCCAACCACACAACCCAATCCCAACCCAACAAAGTGTACTTGCCAACTTCAAGTGGGAGCAGCTTGAGCATCCTCCATAAAGACCGGACATGTCGCCATATGACTTTCATCTGTGTTATATGCTTAAAAAATAAATAAAATAAAAATAAAAATCCCAAAGAGAAGCGCTTCGAAACGGACGAACACAGTAGAAGTAGAAGTCTGGGTTTTGTCACAGCCGCAGGAATTCTGGGAACAAGGCCCCTTCGGGTCGTTAAACAGTGGTATAGTTGTGCACATGTCTCTGGTGATTTCTTTTGAATACAGTTCAACCGTGTCGTATGTAATGCAGATTAGAGTAAGGGCCTTTTACTCCGGCGTAGTATATCTTGAGTTACGTATTGGGAAGACGTTACAAACGTATCTCGTAATGGAATCCAAAGCAGCACTTTAGAGATGTAAGCACGAGTCCAGCGGTGATACCTAATACCCATACCTCCAGCTACACTTGCACTTTCAGCTCCCTCACGGACACCACACTGCATCAGAAATCTCGTGCTCTGTCGTGGAAAAAACGAAGATGCGATAGAAAACGTAGCTGATCAGACATAGCTTTCGGTACGAAGGGTACGTATCTTGAGCTGCGATACCTGCTACTTTCGGCGACGTCTTTCGAAGACTTAGTCGATGTATGCTACGCCAGGTTGAAGTGACTAAGACTATACTTTGTCTGCAGCCGCAGAACGTAAATGACGACTTTACGGTAAAAGCACACGATCACACTAAGAAAATAGTGTAGAATCCAACCTGAGCACATTTCTAACACTGGCGCGATTCGATAAAAAATGTTACCATTGCCAAAGTATTTGTAAGCCTGTAACAATAAGCGGACGAAAATTAATTGACAATTGTGTTAATTCTGGAAACCGCAGAAAAAATACGAAATGGACGGAAGTCCGTAATTCCCTACAGTGTGAAGAGAAAATGAGAAAAAAAAAGGATGCCCAGAAATACACGGCAAAAAAGGGCTTTGTGGATTTTTAAGCTTAATTCTCTGGTTTGAAATGCTTCCGTAATCTGGAAATGACTGCAGCCGTGTCAAAGATTACTGCGGGGAATTAAATTCCGGCCTGCGAGGTGCTGCATCAATAATTAAAAAGCTATTAACCAGTAATACGGAACATGCCGCCGACATCGGTGTTCGCCCTCGACGGGGGCGCCCGGCCCGCGGTTTTAAGGCCGAAATCTGCGGGATTCAATCTCGACAAAAAGCAGACGAGGCCAGGTGTAGGTGAAGGGTTGGGGTCCGAGGCGAACCGACGGTGGCGCCTCCAGGGCCAATCCGCCGACCGCGAAACTAATTTCCGCCGGCAAGATCCACGGCCTCCGCCCGAACAAAAATGATGATTAAGGCTTATCGAGGGAGCGGTGATTGCGAAAAACGCCTCGGCCCGCGGCCGACGCGCCAGGTGGAGGCACGGTTGCCCGTTGGCCGCCGCGACCGGTAAACGCCGCCATGATGCCGTTTGATCGGTGGCTGATCGAACCTGCGGTTTCGGCGTCTGTTACCACTGCCACAGGACGCAGGCGGTGTAATCCGATAAAACGGCGTGACTGAACGTTCACAGCGAAGGTATTGCGGGTTAAAACGAATTTGTACATGTCAGCCATCGAAGATTGAAACGAAGTAATTTGTTTTGTGGATTTGTGCTGAAAGCTTGCAACAGGAGCCGAACCTCTTTAACGAACAACTATTTCTGCCGAGATCTTTTTTCGAAACAGGCGAAATTTTCTGCTGTTGCAAACACTCGTGATACTGACAGGGTATTATTAGTGTATAAGGCACCATGTGAGGACAAGCAGACTTATTTTTTCTGTTATTTCGGTTTGTCTCGCTACCATAAAAAATGGCCCACTTAGTAATTCCACAATCCTGTTTTTGTTTTTTCCGACGCGCCAAAAATGTGATGCAATTAAGTGTGAAATTTTTTCATCACTGTACCAAGAATAGTACATTGTTAGCATACTTAGCACTTTTATTATTTACTGAGATGTAATGCAGTTATCGTAAATATTTCAAGATGCTAAATCACTTTATGAAAGGTGACAAAGTATGGAATAGATTCTTCTTACTGCTTGGGGTTTAGACAGATTCAGATATCGTTCTAGATGATGTTTCAACTGTGGAGATTTGTAGTTCCTAAAATAGCTAGTTCAAGTTAACTATTCCGGGAAAATGCTATAATTCACTTCAGTTCACATTGGCGAACTACAGTTCTTTTACCTCTCACGCTAATCTCCACACTCTTGATACTTGGTAAATCCCACATCATGGAACTAAGCGTCTTTAGTTCGGAATTCTTGATGGCTTCACGGTCTGCACGGCCACTACGGTCGGGGGTTCGAATCCCCCCTCGGGCATGGATATTTGTTCCGTCCTTAGTGTTAGCTATTTCATAAGTAGTTTGTAATTTTAGGGACTGATGACCCCGTACTTAAGTCCCATAAGCTATAGAAACATTTGAACATTTCTTGATGGCTAACTGCGTCAGACTAGAAGATTAAAATAGTTCCATTACTTAAGATAATGAACTAGTTCCGAACTGTGTGAACTACAGTGGCTCGGAAGACTGGAACTCCTTCACGTCAGTCGAATATTTGTAATCTCATTATATGAAAGGGATAAACTACGTCGCTATTGCGGTAGGTTTTTTAGCTAGAGCTATGAAAATTGGTAAAGGGCGTCTCGAACACAAATAAATAAATGAAACACGTTTAAGAATAAACGTAAATTCAACTTGTAAGGGGGTGAAGTCAAGTGGATGAAAGTATTTTTTTAATAAATACGTTAATAAATTTAATAATAAGAACTATTATTATTATACAGTATTGTGCGTAGTGGCACGTCCGTGTCTTCGTACGGAGAATTTATGATGCCAATGTTCCTGTCTTCAGCTTCTTTCTTTAATCTGATGTAGCTGATTCCATATTTCAGGACATCCAGGTGTTGAACTCGTCTCCTTCCTCGTCGTGCAGTTTAGTTTATGTTCCCCTCGATGACGTCATGTATAGAGCCCCTGGTGGCTAAGTTGCCCTCTCTCCTACTCTTCTCAGTCATCTCCTATTCTTCTCGTCATCTTTAACCCGATCTGTCCACTTGATTTTGTCTATTCTCCTCCAGCAACACATTTCAAAACTTTCCAAGGAATTTTTCTCCTTTTTTCTTAAAGTCCATGTCTCGGCTCCGTACAGAGGCTTTGGTGATGGGCATCCTTTGCAGGAAGCTTCCCAAATACTTGAACTGCTTCACATTCTCCAGTACTCGATTCTCGACTGTTATCCTCAAGAGTTTCTCCCGTTTTGATATCCGCTTCACTTTAATTTGTCGATGTTGATTTGCATACCATGTTTGCTACCAGTTTCCACCAGACGATTCATCATGTGTTGCAGTTGTCTTTGGTTTTTCGCGAGCACTGCCAGGTCGTCTGCATACCTGATAGCGTTGATGAGGCGCCCTCCTATCCTCAAGTTCCCGCACTCTTTCAACGCTTCTCGCGCCAGCCATTCACCATACAAATTGAAGAGACTTGCTCATAGACAACATCCTTGTCTGACTCCCCTTTATGTTTGCATGCTGTTTGTTTCTGCGTAATTCAATTGCACCTTCATCCTCTTTGTCCCTGGTACAAGTTCAGAATTATTTTCCGGTCTCTCCAGTTGATTCGTATCTCCTTAAGGATGTTCATCAAATTAGTCCAGTGTTCTCTGTCGAAGGCCTTCTGACAGTCCATTAAACAAGCGCAAACTTCTTCTTTAACAGCCAAAACTCTCTCCGACAATATCAACAACATTCCGATGGCGTCTCTGGTTCCTTTTCCTGTAAAGAACTACTAGGCATTTTTAAAACTACATTAATGTAAACTAGAATTTTATGTTTCCGCCTGGAAATACGTAAATACATACGCTTGCTTGCTTTTTTTAAATGTAAATTCAGCCACTTAGAGGGGGGAGGGGTGATATTTCTCATCATCGCTTAGATATATCTGTAAACATTCGTAGTGACAAGTGAAACACTGTTAAAGTTTATTGCAAGTTACCATTTACAGTGCACCAAAGGCTGACTTGCGGTTTATAAAACCCCTCCCTGAAAACATTAATACAGTATGCGAAGTTTCTAATAATTAGTAAAACGGTGTCAGTCTCTTGTAAGGTACCTCGTGGTTTGATGTTAAAGTGTTTAAAATTTATCCAAGATAGGAATAAAACGGTAGGTATGTGTTCAAGTCCGTAAGTAAAGTAACCTTATCCGTCCACTTTACGAAATTTTATATAGGCAGTAACGTTCCTTTTGTCTTTAAGAGTGCAAAGTTTCATCAAGGTCGGAATATAACTGTAGATTGGAATATAACTGTAAATTTTGTCGTAGTCAGTAAGTGAAGTACTCTCTGTCATGCATAATACGAAATTTTATAGAAGCCGTGACCTTTCTCCTGTTTTCATGGTGAAGACTGCAAAATTTCTTCAAGATCGAAATAAAACTGTAGATTTGTTTGAATTACAAATCAGCAATCAATCACACAAAGGGACACCCTTATTTATAAATAAGAAAGATAAGATTACTAGTAGGCACTTCAATTCACGTGTTCACCGATTAACATCATGGCGCATCAAAAAAGTAGCCTCTCTTTCTTCCTACGGCCTGCAGCTCTGTAATAGTTGTGAGTAGCGGGTAGTGTTTCTAGGGAATAAAAGGCGTCTGATTTTAGATTATTTTTTGAAAAAAACTTTGGATTTTCGCTACCCTCTTTTCCCCTGGGCAGCCCCCGTATTAATCCCCGAAAACTCGCACCCTTAATCCCGTGTATAGCATTTTCTGACTCTCAAAAAACAGTTTGTAATATACTTAATATGTCTAAATAAGTATTTCTAGTCGCGTTTATAAGAAAACACACATATTTTACTATTTAAAATTGATAAAATGCCGATTGTTTTGAAATTACTGTGAGCAAAATACAGCACGAGTGCTCGCGGGTTGATTAAAAGATCGCCCCCAAAAATGAAAAATCTTCTTAAAAAACAAACTTATCAAATCGGCCAAGCCATTTCTGAGTTTTTGCGAAACTAACGAACACCTCTCATTTATATGTACAGGCTAAGGAACTTAAAACTGGTTTTCGGAATACTGGAATATTTGGAAAAATACAAATCGCATCATTCTTCATATACAGGGTGTCCCATTTATACTGACCATCCGAAATATCTCTGGAACAACAACAGATATTGTAAAATGACTTTCACCGGTTTGATTGTAAGGCAGGAGCTCATGAATGTACATATTTTGAAACAATCGAAAACGAAAGCACGTGTTTTTTTTTAACACAAACTTATGTGTTTTTAAATAGACACCCTATATTATTTCATCAGCAATGTATAGCATGACAGATCACATAAACAATGGCGGTGATTGCGTCGCAATACGCCAGTTACATCCCGAGACATTGCGAGGCGAAGTTGAGGCTTGAAATATGCGAAACGCGCGGCTAGCGCACGTCCTGAGCTGCATAAGTCTCAGGACGTGCGCTAGCCTCAAGCCTCAACTTCGCCTCGCAACGTCTCGGGATGTAACTGGCGTATTGCGATGCAGTCACCGCCTTTGTTTGTGATTTGTTCAAATGTTTGTAAATCTATCGGATCAAACTGCGTGGTCATCAGTCCGTAGCTTACAAACTACTTAAACCTAGGTGAATTAACCTAAGGACAACACACACACACACACACACACACACACACACACACGCTCCAGGGTGGACTCGAATCTCCGACGGCGAGCAACCGCGCGCTCCACAGCGAGGCGCCTTAGACCGCTCGGCTACTCCACCGCGGCTATGTGATTTCTCGTGCTATACATTGCTGCTGGAATAAAATAGGGTGTCCATTTAGAGACACATAAGTTTATGTTAAACATATATGCTTTCGTTTTAGATTGTTTCAAACTATTTACATTCATGAGCTCTTTCGTTACATTGATTTATTATTATACTGGTTTTACAATGTCAGTACATTTTTCCAGCACCTATATTAGATTACTTTAAGTTACGAATTATTATTCTCCACTCTTCTCTGTCCTACCATATGTCCTCAGGAATATTGTTCTTCCTCATTGCTAACTGAACTTCCTTCATCCATGTCGTTGGTGGTCGTCCCTTTTTTCTTCTTCCGTTCGGTGTCCAGTCGAGTATTTATGTTCGAAGCCTTTCTTGTCCCATTCTTCTGACGTGTCTATACAATTTTAGATGTTTGTGTTCGATGAATTCAATAATTGAGTTTTTACACTTCTTTTTTCTCTGATTACTTGATTTCTTATTCTTTCTCTTCTTAATATTCTTGATGAACGTCTCCAGAAATCCATTTCTGTAGCTAATAATTTTGATTTCAGTTGCCATTTCGTTGCCCACACTTCTGAACCATATGTAATAATGCCCCGAACTATTGTTTTATGAATCCTTATTTTGTTATCTATAGTTGTGTGTTTGTCCCAGAGAATTCCATTCAACAAAGAAAATGTCGTCTTTCCTGCATTAATTCTTGATCTAATTTCTTTTTCCTGTTTCTCATCATTTGCAATTTTCACTCTTAAATATTTATATTCCTCTGTAGTTGTTATTGTTCCCATCCCTTCTTCTAATATTAAGTCTTCATTTATTCCACCGATTACCATGTATTTCGTTTTATTCATGTTGACATTTAGACCTGCTTTTTTATATTCCTGAATCAGCTTCCTAGTTATATATATGTCCTCATAGTCTTGGGCTATAATCAGTTGGTCATCTGCAAATTGCAGTGAATATATTGTTCTGTCATTTATTGGTATTCCCATATTTTGACATTTTTGGCCCGCTTTAGGTTACGGTAGTAACACTAAAAGTGGGCCTTTGCGATCGTCTTTTGACAGCTCGAAATTTAAATGTAAATAACGACTTAATCATGCATCTGACACGAAAAATGAATAATCGAATTTGTAGAGGAGAAAATTCTCTACAACTTTGTTCCCATATGTTTTTTTCATATCTCGTATCGTTTGAGAGATATTTGCAAAAATAACGGAGTTTTGACACCTTTCATTGAATTACCGAAAAAACAACCGTTCGCAGACATTCCTCGCCCAGAACTCTCTGTGGCATACGCCATCTTGCGTTGCGTATTTGATGATTTTCTTATTGTAACACGTTGTCATTTCAAAGCAATGGCGCAGTGAAGAATTAACAAAAACACATCGTCCTTCGTACGATAAATGATAATCTAGTGTCTACAAATTCCATATTAGCATCAGTTAACAACGGCTATCAATAGTATAAGATTAGAGAACAGAACTTGTAACTCTCAGCTGTAGCGTAGTGGGCAATGCGTTTGGCTGTGACGCTGGAGGTCAGTGGTCCGAAAACCGCTGCTCCCTAATTTTTTTTCCTAAAAGGGTTTCAGACGCTCTTGTTAATTAATTTTTTATTGTTTAGATTATTATTTTGGTCCAAAATATTTGCAAAAACTTATAAAACTACAAATCTAAAATGGGCCGTAATACACGTCAGTGCGATTTTTTCTTCCAATTCTGTAAGGTTACTTCTGTATATATTTTATACAATGTAGGTGACATGCTACATCCTTACATCGTTACATTGATACCGGTGATAATCGTTTTACAATAGCTGTTGTTGTTCGAGATATATTTTGGGTGATTAAGATAAATGGGACACCCAGTATATAGACAGATATCTGAGGTGAGCCTGAGTTGGGGCGCAGGGCTGGACGCCAGGTGCGACCGCAGCGCCTGCCTCGGCGCTTCCACTGGAGGTCCTCTGACCGCAGCCGGTCTGACTGCTGACTTCTGACTGCTGACTGCTGACTGCTGACCGGACTTCCGGCGCTGGCCGCCGCCCAGGAGCCGCCGCCGTCCTCGGTAATTCCTCGTGGCTCAATCAATTCGAATGCGCGCTCTCGCGTTCAATCTTAGCTCAAATGGGTTTTTCCAGCAATTAAACGCAGGAAATGGCATCGGCGCCGGCGCCGTCCTGCCCCTGCCCCCACCCCTTTCCTCGTTCCGTTTTCGATCGTCGCCACTGCCTTACTTCGTGACGTTCTCCTTAATCCTAGCACCGAGGAAGGGACGCAGATAACGCTTCATTTATGACTCCATCTGTTAATATACTCACGTACTCAACTAGTCACCTGGAATTGTCTGAAAGGTATTCAGAATCATTTAAAAACTGAAAAACTAGCTGGGTGCTGTTATTTCTCGACAACAAAGCGACAACTTTTGTCGTTAGTTAATTACTCTTTAACGTGTTCCATTTAGATTAGATTAGATTAATACTTATTCCATAGGTCATATATACGTCATTTCGTGGCGGTTGCTCGCCGCCGGAGGTTCGAGTCCTCCCTGGGGCACGGGTGTGTGTATTTGTCCTGAGGTAAGTTTAACTTGGTTTAAGTATTTTGTAAGCTACGGACTGATGACCACGCAGTTTGGTCCGATAGATTTACAAACATACGGCATTCGGTAATGATGTGAAACGTGTCAGTTTAGGAAATGTTGTCTACACTTGACAATCAATTTTTTAAGGATTTTTTATTACACTTTTTTATGTTTTATCTAAAAATTCATCTACATTGTAGAAGGAGTTGCCATTCAGAAATTTCTTTAATGTCTTTTTAAATACTAGTTGGCTATCTGTCAGACTTTTGATGCTACTTGGTAAGTGACCAAAGACTTTTGTGGCAGCATAATTCACCCCTTTCTGAGCCAAAGTTAGATTTAACCTTGAATAATCAATATCAACCTTTCTTCTAGTGTTGTAGCTATGCACACTGCTATTACTTTTGAGTTGGGTCGGATTGTTAATTACAAATTTCATGAGTGAATATATATATATAATGGGAAGCTACAATGAAGATCCCTAGATCACTAAATAAATGTCTGCAGGATGCTCTTGGCTCCAGCAATTATTCTGATTACACGGTTTTGTGCAATGAATAGCTTTTTACTCAATGTTGAATTACCCCAGAACAACTTAGTCATCTGAATAATAGCTGAAAACCTGGCGAGGTAGACGACGTAATAACCATACTGAAAACGAAAAGAAAGTCCATCTTCTTCTTTTAAAATTTATTCTGATGTTTAAATAATTGGGAATTCAATATCGTATAAAGGAGCGGTCCCAAAAATGTAAACACGTTCCGCATCATAGGTGGAACTTGGAGATATGGTTGCTTGTAAATGGAAGGATCACTATCTGCGTAATTTATATTCAGTCCTAATGAAGATTCGGGGACTTGCGGGGTTACAGAAAAACCAAGTGCTTTAGTTATTTTGTATATTACATACCTATCAGCCTAGTCTATTGCAATTACTAGCGCCGTGGCTCTTTGTATGCAGTCAGAGGCGGAGCGAGCGCTCTCGGCTTTCGGTTGCTACTGTGCGCTCCGTATTCACAGGCGGGATGATGGCGCGGCTTAGACGGCTCAGTAACAGGTATGAAACTCTCGTCTCCGGAGCCGCGGCTCGGCGTCAGCTTATCGGACACGCGAGCTGCGAGGCGGCCCGCCTCTGTACAGCACTGCCGCGCCGCTGAGCGTCCAATCACGTACTCTATGGACGCCGAGCCTTGATAGCAAGTGCGGCGTGTCAAGCCCTAAGTGTAGCTTACTTCCTCCAATCATCGCAAGTTAAAACATTATATTCCTTTTTTTGCGTTAAATGAAAGAACTAACGGCCGGTTGCGAAATACGAGGCGTGCGTTTTTAAGTAAGTACCGTTTTCAAATTAAAAAGAGACGTGCTAAGGTATCTCAATAATTTTAATTTTTACATGAAAGCCTGTACCTTATTCTACATTTTTACATAATTTCCTTCAATACTGAGGCACTTGTCATAACGACGTACCAGTTTTTGAATACCCTCCTCATAGACGTCTGCCGCCTGACTTGTTAACTACTGCATCACAACTGTTCTGACTTCGTCAGGGAAACATTAGGAAAGTCACTCCGCAAGGAGGAAATCGTAAAGCGTCTCTTTCCTCTAACCTTATTGTCGTCGGTGGTCGTCCGTCCGTAGCTTACAAACTACTTAAACCTAGGTAAACTAACCTACGGACAAACACACACACCCCCATGCCCCAGGGATGACTCGAACCTCCACGGCGAGCAACTGCAGCGAGGTACTTTAGACCGCTCGGCTACTCCACCGCGGCTATTTGACTCAGATGGAAATCCTATTAACTGATATTTTAGCTTCTAATCTGTCTTCTCTAAGCATAAATGAATTCTACTGATGCACAGTTTTCGGCTGGTCAGTTTAAATTTTCTGTTTACCAACGAATTGATATCGGCGTGCTTTTTGAATGTGATGTTCCCCAAACTCGTTAGGCAACAGAGTACTTCGATTGTTTCACTATCTTTGTTGTGAGTAAGCGCTACTTGGTGACCATGCATTCTGCCGTGGAAATTTGTGAGCTTTGACGTTGCTCTGTTCCCCTTGCTATACAGAAGGACCCTCAGAAGCGTTGTAAGCTCTGCGCCTGCCGGATGCCCGATGCTACCCACATGGCACGTGTGTTGTGCGGGAAGGTCTGTCCAGGTTAACCCCCCTTTTTTTTCTTTTTTAGGACAAACTTAACATTCATGTCCAAGATGGGATTCGAAACCAAACCTCGGAAAGAGCGGCTTCGGGAACTGTTGCATGGCGCCTCGACTGCTTGCCGGCCGCCCCTGTTGAACGAGGGTAGAACAATACTAATTTCTTGCTCGCCGCTGTGGCAGCACCGTCGTGTTTACGCCGGAGGCACAGAGAAAGTGGAAGCAGTCTGGCTTACACGCCAGTATTCTTATGAGTGGAGCGCTGCCAGCCTGTTACGCGTTGTGCGTTTTAACCACAACTAATTTTGAAGAAGACGAAATCTAATTGGGAAATTCGAATGCAATGTTCGATACTGCGATTATGTGTTAAGCCTGAAGCAATTTTGGTAAGCCTTTCAATGACAGTTGCCGAGAGTTTTATTCTTCCTGCTTTATGGAAAAAATAGTTGAACATTTACTACGGTTAAACACTACAATTACTAGAAGTATTCCGAATGGGTAAATATGCTGCGAGTAATTATAAGGAATAAAGACATTGGTAGTAAGCGTGGCATAAGTTGAGTTTCGATGTATTTTTCAAAATTTTTGCTAACCGCTTCTGAGTGATAGTCGGACGTTTTGGTTTTTGAGGCATGAAATACCTGTTTGCGCCTGCATGAACAACAATTAAATTCTGACGGCACTTTTGTTTGACAATACTACTCGCACACTATCACTTTGCCAACATTTATTTACTCTTTACTGTTTTCCGTTGAATACATTATCTGTTCACAACCATTGAAATATATTTATTTACGTCATCTGTAAGTTCTTGCCGCGCGGGATTAGTCGAGCTGTCTAAGGCGCTGCAGTCATGGACTGTGCGGCTGGTGCCGGCGGAGGTTCGGGTCTTGCTTCGGGCATGGGTGTGTGTGTGTGTTTGTCCTTTGAATAATTTAGGTTGAGTAGTGTGACAGCTTAGGGACTGATGACCTTAGCAGTTAAGTCCCATAAGATTTCGCACACATTTGAACATTTTTGTAAATTACCAAGGCTTATTAAAATGAGCTAGATTTCTTCAATCAGGTTTGACTCCATTTTTGAGATGGTGCCCCGCGACTGTTTTGTACAAATCAGTACAGAATGTCACCAATCAGTCGCAATTTTAGTTTTAATTTTCCAGCTCTACGTAGATTTCGGGGACAGTGTGGCTATTCTCATGACGGTTCCTAGGTAGACCTGAAAAGTAAAAACAGAAATTGCGATTGATTGCAGGTACTTCCCACAGATCTGTTTAGATAAAATTCCACAAACGTTCCGTAAAAAAAAGGGGGGGGGGGCGGCAATCAGCAGCTCGCACGGGGCGGCACTTTGGCTTGCGCCGGCCCTGCACCAGGGTGTAACCGACCCTGTGGACATACTGTACGTGGGTTAATATCGTTCTCTCCTCAGCACTACCAGTTTCTGGCGAGATTTTTTCAAGTGCACGTTTAAAAAATGTTCAAATGTTTGTAAAGCTTATGGGACTTAACTACGGGATCATCAGTCCCTAAACTTACAAACTACTTATGAACTACTTACGAACTAGGACGGCGCAAATAACCATGCCCGAGGGGGGATTCGAACCCCCGACCGTAGAGGCCGTGCTGACCGTGACTGGAGCGCCTCAGTCACCTCGGCCACAGCGGCCTGCAGTGCACGTTTAAACGGAGTCCAGCTTCCTAGGACTACGGTGAAAGTGCCGAAAAATTACGTTTCAAAGAACGATTACTTACGTCCTGAATAAATTGCGAACACAACGAAAAACAGACGCAGTAAGAAGAGATCCATTCATTTTAGAATCATTGTTTACTTAAAATAAGATCTTTGTTATTTTTGCACGTAGCTCCCTTCTCGTGGAAAGATTAATGCACAATATAAAGCTGTGTGACCCACAACTCGCATAATAATAAGTACTTTGTCGTTTCCAAAAATTTATTCACAGTTTCCGTTAAGGTTCGTTACTTCCCATGTAGTTGAATATCCCCAGCGTAATAATTTATTTTCCCTAAAGAGATTTGACAGAAAACTGGAAAAAAGAAAACTGCACAGCCCAATAAAGATACGGTGTTGCTGTCACTGTCCATTTCCTACTTTTACTTCCTTTGCCGGCCGCGGTGGCCGAGTGGTCTGCGGCGCGCCAGTCATAGTCTACACGGCCACTACGGTCGGGGTTCTATCCCCCATCGGGCATGGATATTTGTGCCGTCCTTAGTATTAGCTAGTTCATAAGTAGTTTGTAAGTTCAGGGGCTGATGACCCCATAGTTAAGTTCCATAAGCTCTAAAAACATTTGAACATTTGAATTTTACTTTCTTTAGCCTGCATTGCACATCTGATAATTAGTGGTTGGATTAATGTTGACAATGCAATTAATATATTGATTTACTTTTCATCCAATTCTTAAACAGTGACCAAAAAAGAAACGTTTATATCAGTTTGCTTCTGCTTAATACGACTAGTATTGTGCTCTTCCTTCTATGACAACTGAAATAGTCACCAGAGCAGACATGCAGTTTTCGTAAGTGAATTCTCAATATATTTCGAAACGGATGACAAATAATAATAATAATAATAAAACACACAAACGGTGTGCATAATATCGAATTTTAGGGAGGTGTCGTACGCCTATATTAGAGTGACTGTAGAAATATTTCTTTGAAACGAAAAATTTTTTGTATATAAAAACTTACTTTGAGGTAAGAAATAAATTTGACAGAAATTAAACTTACTCTATCTAAAAACGATTAATAAGTACCAACTCTGTGTTTTCACAATATTCCTTTGGTAGCAAAAGGGAAACCTTTGATATATGCTAAGTATATATTCTGTATTATTAATATGAATATAAAACCTACCCTTCTGACCGAACAGTCTGAAGTATTACTATCTACAAATAAACTTTTTTAGAAGTTTTTGCAAGAAATATTTTATTCACATACAAATTATCTTGGCTGTCAGTGAATACTAAAAATCGGAAATATGAATACAAAGAAACAGGATGATAAATCATTTCGTGTTTGATAGCAGCCTCATTAATCATGGGAAAATGCCAGATTAATAATGTTCAAAATGGTGAAAAAGAAATAAAGAAAACATAGTATTTTGCAAAGCACGTGCAACGCTAAATCTGCGATTCAGGAATATTTGGATGCGATCACTGCCAGATATGCAGTAGAGTATTGTAAGATATCCTATGTGCCGTTTGTTGCGGACGACTATGATGATATGCGGTAAGAATACCTTCTGGCAATAACTTCTATGGTAACAGAGGCAGCAGCAGAAAGCAGTAATCAATAATAAAAACTTGTTAATCTTTAGGAAGCGTGGTATTATTCTTCATACTTGTAACTGAGAGACGTTTCGATGCTTCGATTGGGATCTTCTTCAGGATTTCACCGGCATAACGTAACTCTGGACTATTGTCGAAATTTTACAGAAAACTTTTCTTCTTTGCTTCACCAGGAGAAGCAAATATCTGGGTTCCCCGGCCACCTTGGATTGATGCTTACTTCGATAATGAATGGAAATGGGAAGCCTGTATCCGTGCACGAATGTGTTCATTCCTCTGGGGCAGTGTTTATCAACTTGTAGGTCTCAAACAAAAATGTTAAAATGTTTGTAAATCCATCGGGCCAAACTGCGTGGTCATCAGTCCCTTGCTTAAAAACTACTTAAACTAAGGTAAACTAACCTAAGGATAACACACACACCCCCCATGCCCCAGGGAGGACTCGAACCTCCGACGGCGAGCAACCGCGCGCTCTGCAGCGAGACGCTTTAGACAGCTCGGCTACTCCACCGCGGCGGGTCTCAACCTACAGGGGGTGTAGCGCAAAGTCTTGTTCGGTGTGTGTGTGTGGGGGGGGGGGGGGGGGGTGGAGCGAGGGGGGGGGGGAGAGGCGCCGTTATCGAAGTAGCTGCACCATAAAACAACCAGCCAAGAGCATGCCTGAATACTAGGGGTTACGTAATGGAAAAATATAGGACTTATGAAAGTTAAATGTACTTTATATAAAAGTTCAAATGTGAATGTTTGTAAATTTATGGGACTTAACTACTGTGCTTGTCTGTCCCCAGGCTTACAAACTACTTATACTAAGTTAAAGTAACCAAAAGACAACACACATACCAATGGCCGAGGGACGAATCGATCTTCTGACGGCGAGCAACCGCGCCCTTTGCAGCAATGCGCCTTAGAGTGCTCGACCACTCCACCACGGCTTATGAAAATAACTTGATTTCTTATTGATCATCAAATCTCAGTTGAGTAGGACAAAGATTGTTTTAGAAGTACATCGTGTTGACGATGAATAGACTAATGGCCAGAAAACTGTTTTCATTGACTAGATTATGGCTACATTTAAGTAATTGGAAGAAATTGGATTGTTTACAAATCGACTATACAGTGGGACTTGGTCAAAGAGTACAATTTCCTTATGAGCTTTACCTGCTGTGCGAAACCTCGTCTGTAACATATATTTCTCTGTCAGAATTGATGTAATAATTGGATGTGTTTCATTCAGAAGAACTGACAAATTTACCCCTTAATGAACTTTTTAAAATTGTTTTTAACAAGGTGTTTCAACAGAAGAAAGTTAAATTAGTTGCGTTTGAAGTTGCAGGCACAGTTGTTCCGATTCGCGGAGTGGGTGGGGTTCGCCAAAATATTTTTATTTGGAAGAGGATCGCGTAATCAAAACGGTTGAATCCTGAAGATTGGAGCAAAATTACTCACGGTAAAGACTCAGATTTTCCTAACTCCCCTCTCTTTCCCTGTGGCTAGCGGGGCTAGAACTGAGCCGCGGTTTTTCCTTGCCTGTTATAAGAGGGGACTACACGGAGTCTTATAGTAACATTTCGATTTTGTAGTGCAGTACGTTATAAAACTGTAAATGACATTGAGACTTGTTGAGGTAGAATTGCGAACATTGAATGATGTTTAATCCACTTCGATGTTGTTGTGCTAAGCGTAATTAAGGCTTTGAAAATAATTCTACTTCAGTATTGTTCAAAAGACTTTGATTTAACTTAGGAACGATTTGGTTCCTTTAATTATTCACAGAAACAACTGTCATTAAAAATGGCAGCAGATTAATTTAAGGCATTGAGGCGCTATGCTACGATGCGCGAGGCCGTATCCCGTCGGGGGTTCGAATCCCCCCTCGGGCATGGATGTTTGTGTTGTCTTGGGAGTATAAGGTTGTTCACAAGTAGTTTGTAAGTTAAGGGAGTGATGACCCCGCAGTCAAGTCCCTTAAGCTTCACTAACATTTGAACATTTGAATGTAAGGCAGATTACATTAATCTGTCCCTCCGGGAAAATAATGCGATGTTTGCTACTGAGCTATATCATGACTTTAACTTCAATACTGCGAACACGTTCGTTATACTGCAGACGGGCTGATAGCTTTTAAGCTATGCAGTTAAGAGTCCGTGTTAACCTATTTTTTATTATTATTTTTTCTCTATTATATCTCCTTGCAAAATTTGGAAAGCAAAGAGCTTGCAGTAGAGATTATTTTAACAGTGTAATAGATAAAGATGTGATTATAGCGTCACTGGTTGACATTCCCGTAGAGATGTTGCTTGTTCCTCTGTAAAAGTCGTCCAATTTGTGGCGCTTATTTCCTATCAACCCCTATAAAAAGTTTGGTGTGTGCTTAATGGAGGGATCGGCACATAAGGAGAATATCGGCCGGTTCCCACCAAGACAGATCAGGATTACATTCCTCTGCTCTCCCCCAACCTCTCCCCGTCACCATCCTTGTGTAGTGGGACGGGCGAACACATGTCTTTAATTGGGTAAGAGGCTGCCTGAAAACTGTTAATTCCCTTTTTGAGAAATTAAGGTTCTTCTTTATAACAACTTAGCAGTTGGTTATGGCAGGCCTACAAACTTTAACCGTGGATAGACTTCGTTTCCGATGTACCGCCCACTAACACACGAAAAATATTATTAAGTTCTTCCTCTCTAAGAAGTTCTCACATTTAAATAGGATTTTAGTTTCATTCAAGACTTAGGTTCATGTGCCAAGAGCCAGGAGTCACAAATAATTTCATAAAGTTTTTACCTTCAAGAGATTCCACCAAGTAAAATTCACGTAAGTTATTGCAAAAGTTTCTAAAGTTGGTTACCCTTCAATTTAAATAACCAACGATGACATCTAATTAAACTTTCATATTTTCGTCGTTCACAAAAACGTACAGTCCCATTAAAGTAAGTTAATATTCGAGAAAATTTCTAAAATGTACTCTTCATAGAAATAACTGTGGTAACTAATATTCATTTCCATTTAAACCTTTTACATAGTTCAATAAGATTCATTCTTCGTAATACATTTTAACCATCTTTCACATTTATTAATATAACAAGATCTGTACAGCTTGACTTGACAAATCGGAACTAACTCATTTTTCAAAGAATTTTTTCCATAACTTTTTACAAACAGAAACCTAATAATTTATTCTATTTTTAGTAAATGTCTTCTTCGATCACGACGCAACAACGGGCTGCAGTTTCACTTTACGCCGCATGGCCGTCGACTCGCAACGTTTGGTGGTCAGCGATCACATCTTTGGTTCCGGCGTGTAGGACTCTGCTGACCGCGTTGTAAGGCTCGCAAAAGAGACATGGAACAGAAAAACAAACTTTCAAGTACACAATTTATAAAAATTAATAACATGATCAGAAACATTTAATGAAACAAATTATCAATTTTAACGCTTACCTGACAAACTAAGCTTATAGAGTGGCTTCTGACGGGATGTAGCTCCTTGTCCCACTACACTTGCTCCTACTCAGTGCCCCTCTACAGAAATGAAAAAAAAAAAAAAGAAAAAAATAACCATAATCCTGGATGAGTTACGGCCATCCCATGCAAGCCACCCGAGCAGGAAGCAGCGCCACGAAAGAGAAATTATGGAGCCACTCCATGATATTTTGTATGCGTATCTCTCCTTTTGATGCTCCTAAAAAAAAAAAAAAAAAAAAAAAAAAAATATTTTCTCCGTCCTCTGGCGTGATTAATTTCATTAATTTGCTCTCGTGCGTGCGCGACCCCTCTCTCTCTGGTGTGTGCGTGCGCGTACGCCGGCGCGTGCAAAGCGTGTGTGTGCGTATACGTGTGTGTGTGTCCGCACACGAGGGAGGGGGCGCCGCCGCCACGCCCACTGCGTAGCGTATTAACAAATTAAAGGGGCGACACTCTTTTTTGACGAAGTGACTCGGGCCTCAGAGGGCGAGCCTCTCGCGGCCGCCGGCCGGCCGGTCCATGAATATGCATTTCCGTTTCGCATAATCGACAACAATAACATGCAAATTCGGTGGTTTACCGGGCCGCGGCCGGGGGCAGCAGCAGCGCCGGCCCGGCTCAGCGCCGCTACGAATGCATATTCAGATGCCTTTACCTTTGTTGTGATGGTAATGCGGATTCGGCGGCGCTGTTTAATGTTTTCCAGATCTGGCGCTTCCTATAAACACGCATTCATATTCAAAGCGGCCGCTTCCTTCCTGCCTTGCTCGGCGGCTGCTCCCGCGTAACCTCGCCCCCGCCCCCGCGCCCGCCCCCGCTGTATCCCTTTCGGTGGCGTGGCGAAGTAACGCCGCGAGACGTGACGCCGGCGGAGTGGGGTGGGCGCCTTCTGATTTCCCAAGACGTGAGTGAGGAGGCAGGAGACGCGCAGATTGCGGCCCCGGTTTAGGGATTCCGGGCGGCGGGACAGCTACTTACCGCGGCCCATCAGACGCTTCTGCCGTGGGACTAGGAGCAGACTCGCTCTCTCTGCTACCTGCGGGCCGCCTCCCAGAGCACGGCTACACAGTGCCTCGCAAACGGGAACAGCCACATGCTGCATATGCGATGCTTGCTGACTGCTTTAACCCTCTGTTTGGCAACGTTGCTCTCGAGCAACATCGATATTGCGCACGGTTTCCTGTAACGTGTGGGCCGTGCCGGCGCCATAACCCGGAGCGCAGTCCTATCGATCTTGTAAAAAGATATAAAATAGCCAAGATCGCTTATCATCAATTTTTATTAACGACGACCGGTTTCACTGAACTATGTCAGCATCATCAGGTCAAATAAAATATTTTACAAGGCCATAATCTTGTAATGTCAATCAGTTGTTATATAACAATTTACAGTGCATAGGTGCACTATGTCATTATAATAAAACATAATTATCACAGTGAGTGACTCACTGTGATAATTATGTTTTATTATAATGACGTAGTGACTCACTGTGATAATTATGTTTTATTATAATGACATAGTGCACCTATGCACTGTAAATTGTTATATAACAACTGATTGACATTACAAGATTATGGCCTTGTAAAATATTTTATTTGACCTGATGATGCTGACATAGTTCAGTGAAACCGGTCGTCGTTATTAAAAATTGATGATAAGCGATCTTGACTTTTTATATCTTTTTACAATATTATAAGTGGATCGCCTCCTATAACGTAAACCAACCCTATCGATCTTATTGGCCCACTTTAGGTTACGGTGGTAACACTAAAAGTGGGCCTTTGCGATCGTCCTTTAACAGCTCGAAATTTAAATGAAAATAGCAACTTAACTATACACCTGACACGAAAATGGAATAACCGAATTTGTAGAGGAGAAAATTCTCTACAACTTTGCTCTAATATCTTTTTTTCATATCTCGTAGCGTTTCGAAGATATTTGCAAAAACAACGGCGATTTTGGGATGTCTGTCTGTCCGTCTGTCCGTAACGTGTTCCCTGTTTTTCAGACGAACCGTTAAACCGATCAGCAGCAAATTTTACAGACGTAATTGTAGGCCGCCAGAGACCTGAACCCCCCTTTTTCAAATTTTCCAGACAAAAAATACGGTAGTAATACAAAAAAAGCCGTTTGTAATATAATTGTAATTGCAGATGAACCACTCATCTGACACGAAAATTGAATAACCTAATTGGTAGAGGAGAAAATTCTCTACATCTTAGCTCCCTTATGTTTTTTTCATATCTCGTATCGTTTGAGACATTTGCAAAACTAACGGAGATTTGACACCCTCCATTGAATTAACGAAAACCAGCCGTTCGGAGATGTCACGTGACATTCCTCGCCCGGAACTCTCGCTGACATACGCCATCTTGCGTTGCGTATTTGATGATTTTCTTATTGTAACTTACACGTTCTCATTTCAAAGTAATGACGCACTGAAGAATTAACAAAAACACATGGTTCTTCGTACGATAAATGATAATCTAGTGTCTACAAAAGCATCAGTTAACAACGGCTATCAATAGTATGACATTAAAGGACTCATCTTTTGATTGATATCCGTAGCGAAGTGAGCAAGGCGTTGGACTATGATGGTAAAGGTCGATGGTTCGGAACCCGCCACTTCCTATTTTTTTTCCTAAAAGGGTTTCACACACTCTTATTAATTAATTTTTTATTATTTTGGTCCAAAATGTTTGCAAAAACTTATAAAACTGCAAATCTAAAGTGGGCCGTAAAACACGTCAGTGCCTTTTTTTTCCGTCGGCGGCGCACCCGATTGCGGTTTGCGCTTGTATACCGGCGGCTGTCTTTGCTGCCTGCGAGAGGGCTTTATGAGCGGGGAAGTGTAAGGAGAGGTCAGTGGGTCGGCAGCCGGAAAGTGGTGTGTATTCGACGGAGGTACTCCAACGGCCATGGGCTGGGCGTGCTGACTGATTGATTACCGAGTGGTGTGTCACTTGCCGGGCGATCGGTGTCACAGTGTGTGTTCGATGTGACGACGGCGGCCTGATGTACACTTGAGCCTCCCAGGATCCACCTGTTTCTCCGGAGTCTTCAACTTGTATTAAAACAATCACTCGGTGAATACTAGACAGATGTCGAATCTACATTTGCATCACACCACCTTGACACTTGTACAGAAAGGTGTACAGTATTCTGAAGCATCCATTTTCAATAAGCTGCCACGAGAAATAAAGAATCTTAGCACTAACCCACACGCTTTCAAATCTAAATTGAAGAGTTACCTCATGGCTCACCCCTTTTATTCTGTCGAGCAACTCCTAGAAAAGTTAAAGAATTAAGCTAATTCATTTTTTTCTTTATTGATTCTTTTCACTTTGTCTTAAGATTATTGTGTGCATAGGACTAATAAAAAATTTTCTATTACCATTCTTGTGTAAAAATTCATGTACTGACTTGTTCCATGACCATGGAGTCTCACTCCTCAATTGGGTACTATGGAACAGAAAACCATAATAAATAAATAAAATTCCATCACCGAGTAGTCTATCCAGGCGCCCAGATACGTCGTGTACAACCGTTATTGGACTTTGGGGTTAAGTAGTTGCTTCGCTTGGCATTGTTACCAATTTGCGTTAGTTGGCGTCTTTCACTTCGGGCTCTCCATATACTTGCCTGTCCCATTTCTCCCCTCCTTATCTAACCTGGTCGCCCAAGACTCCTTTCAAGTGACCATACTGATGACGATCTCAGTGTGGACGGCAGATCAATACAGGATGCTGTGAAACAGTACTCCAGCCCTCAAACCATCCTCCCCACCCGGCTGCGAGTGGTGGCTTACTCCTGTCATCCAGCGACTTGGAAGCTGGTTGTCGATGATGGTTTGAGGGCTGGAGTACTGCTTCACAGCATCTGCTGTCCGAACTGAGATCGTCATCAATATGGTCACTTGTGAGGAGACTTCGACGACCAGGTTGGCTAAGGAGGGGCGAAGTTTCATCTTTGGATGGCCAAGGATGCTTGAAACCAACATTAAAGCCCTCAAATACAGCGATGCCTCGTTGCCTTATGCGAAAATTTTCGAATTAATTTGAATCTTTAGAAGACACTGCAAGCGTAAGTTACTGGTGTACTAGTTTCTCTTTTAGTGCCATAACGATACATTCTCCTGATATTTAAAAAAGTGCTTAGAGAGAGAGAGAGAGAGAGAGAGAGAGAGAGAGAGAGAGAGAGAGACAGAGAAAGCCTTCAATGCCTTATTATGCGAAAGTGTTAGCGAATTCTTGTCTGGGACACTTCAGATGGTTCTATGATTATTGGGAAAACGAAGCCGGCAGTCTTCTGTTGAATGGAGAACCAGTCTGGAAGAAGAAAGGAACATTATCTCTTTCACCAGTGAATGATGTACAATGTACTTGTCTGATTATGTTCAAAAGGAAAATATCAAGGTTTAATCTTCACGGTTATTTGACTGGAAACTGAGGGATTTATTCTGCACCTTGTCACAAAAATGGTATGTTTTCAGTCGTTTCACATAGAATAGTTCAAAATACTGTAATTTATACAGCCGTTGGAACAACACTATATCATTGATATTGTAGCGCCCATGCGCTATTTTGGTCAATATTCAGGCGAGAAATTATATTTTGAAAAAAAAAAAAAAAAAAAAAAAAAGTTCACAAGGACCAACAAGGACTCTAACCTCTGACGAGATTGTTCGTGCATTCGCTGACGTGGCGCCAAAAATCGCACGGCTATTCCTGCAGGGGGCGCCAAGAGTTACAGTTGGGACTGTTTAGTTACAGTTGACACTGTTTCAGACTCAGCCGTGGGCTCCTCTTGTAGACTACTGATCCGACAGTCCAGTAACTGCTCTGTACAGGGACAAAGTAAACATGCATCTGTGGTAGTGGCTCGTAGCCACATTTCCTGTGGATGTGGCAGATGTACGGACGACAAGAGCTGTGCACGTCTGCTATCGCGAGCTCAGCGGCTGCTGGGAGCACGGAACGCCGCCCTGCACCTGGAACAAGTGTCGGTGTGCGCGACCTCCTCACCTCGGCGGCTCTTCTGTAATGGGGGCGGCGAAATGCACTTGTCGTGTTCCTCCGCTAATGGTGCCAGCTGCATGCCGCGGAAACACCGCGCCGCCGAGAGCTTCCCACGGTTGCGGATGCTGCCATCAGGAGGCGCCTCTTGCAATAAAGACCAAACACCTTTATTCCACCCTACTTTCGTCATAAAACCTCGGCATACCCTTCCTGCTGCCAGTCATCCGACATGGACGCCTCTTACAACAGTTGCGTATCACTTGTTTCATTGCTGTGGCGAGCCAAGCCGAGTTGAATGGATGTACAAGAGTAAGAGGAATACTTTGTGTTGAACTATCAAACCGGACGGCTCTTTGTAATTTATAAATTTGGGTTTTCGTATACATCCTTCCCCTCCCCCGCCCTAGCCTATCTCCTCTTCCCTCTCCACTTGTCCAAGACTTTTTGCCCAAGGTCCTCCTTCTGCTCTTTTTCTCTCTCACCTGCTGTGCCCATCCCCTCATTATGCCTATTTTGTTCGCCTCCTGCCTCTCTCTCCTCTTACACATACCTCTCTTTTATCTCTCTCTCCCCATCTCCCTCCCTCCCCCCTCTCTCTATCTCTGTCTGTCTGTCTCTCCCCCTCTCTCTCTATAAACTGTGTGTGTGCCGGCCGCAGTGGACGAGCGGTCTTCGGCGCGCTAGTTACAGTCCTCACGGCCGCTACGGTCGGGGGTTCGAATCCCCTCTCAGGCATGGATGTTTGTGTCGTCTTTAGTATAAGGTAGTTCATAAGTAGTTTGTAAGTTTAGGGAGTGATGACCCCGCATTTAAGTCACTTAAGCTTAAAACGTTTGAACATTTTGTGTGTGTGTCAGTTTTTTTTTTTTTTTTTTTAAAGAAAAATTGTAGGCCATGTCTGTCTGAATGTTTATTAGTGGCTCCTATAAAAATTTCACGTAAATCGGCGAAGAACGTTTCGGTAACAACGTATCCATGTTAATTACTTATCATTCTACACAACAAAAACATATAGGCTATATCTGTTCATATTTTTGTTATTATAAAAAAATTGCAGTAAGTAAAGTTTTTGAAATTTTCGGTAACAATGTTTTCGTTTACGTATTGCATGTGAATTTATAAAATTTAACAAATCATAGTGTATCTTCGCAATTATAGTATTCTGAGGAAATTGGAAGTAAATATGTCAATAAATTTACGACATTTTTGGAACTGTGTTTTCATATATTACAAATATATTTTTATATAGTGTGCGAATGAAAAATGGGCACACCATTACCCTACATAGCCTTGTAAAATTGTCGAATATTGGGCAAGAAAGTCTTGGAATTTTTGCAGAAACCTCTCCCCTTTACTACTACTACTACTACTACTACTACAACACACACACACACATATATATACATTCATTTTAAGTTCAATTATGGTATTGTGTAAGTATTATATTTATATCGGTTAAGAATTTTTCGAGATTTTCACTAACAGCGTTTCTTCTTTATATATAACAACTTTATTTGTACACTTCTAAGAAAAATATGTAGCTCATATCCGTCCAAATATTTATTAGATCATCGTGTAAGAATTTCGTAAATTTTCAAAACTTTTTTGAGATTTTTGTTCACTACGTAAAACAACAGTTGGACATTATGTAGTAGGTAGGAATAGATTACGGAATCAACTGAACGAGCAATCATGTAGTGAGTCGCCTTTGGGAATAATAAACTTTTATCCGTATTCGAGTGATTGAAGTTGCGTAATTTGTAAATGTATTGACATTGAAAATGCTGATAAATTTACACCGAAGCAACTGGCCATACAAATATATGCTGCAGATTATGGCGCTTTGCCGAAGTTTCTATAAGATCTTCCTGTCTTCTAGAGGTATATATGTAGTCACTGTTTAATCAACAGCTCTGTTTTGAAACGTTATTCCTTCTGAGCTACGTTAGGCCTGGCCATATCAACAATTTTAATTATTTGTTCTTTATTAGCTGTTCACACCCATGGCCACTCTTCATTCCGCTAGATACTCTCTATGAGGTCGTTCCAATTGAAGTTCAGAAAGAACACGGTCTCTTTAGGCATTGTATTAATGATTTTAGTTTGTGCTGTGCGTGTGAATATTAATTTTTCTTCGTAAGGGACGAAACTACTGAGTTCTTCGGTCACTAGACATAGACATTAATTCAACTAACTGAAAGTAACTTATGCTAAGGGAAACACACACACCCATGCCCAAGGGAGGACTTGAACGTCTGGTGAGAGCGGCCGCGCAGTCCGTGACATCATTCCTCAGACCTTGCCGCCATTCTCTCTCGGCTTTGTGAAATTGCATAAAGGAAATGTTCATTGTGCCATACATATTTTGCCTATCATGTTGACTCAACCCAATCGTTGATCTTATAGTCAAGAGACAGTTATGAGTGACACACTTTATTGTTTATTAAGTATCTATCACTTAAACTAAGTAATGAATACTCAGTAGGTATTTGTGACTCGGTATCTTGGCAACCGAGGCAGACTGCCATGTGGAGGATCTAGGTACGATTTCCGGTACTGCCACGGATGTTTTCCTATGCGGGAGGACTGGTACCGTGTTCACTCAGTCTCGTGGGGCTTTCTTACGAGCCATCCTGACCGAACTGTAGCGGTTCCAAGTCAAGAAATACGATGACGACGACGGGGAAAATGGTGCGCTGACAACATGCTCCTTCATACCGCACACAGTGATGTCATTGTAAGTTACACGGAGGTTGGTCGGGACCGGTTAGTCCGTCTGGAGACAGAACTTGTAACTTTTCCTTACATATGTATAACTCCCAGCTCACAGTAAGTAGGGAAAGAAAACATCTGTATGGAACAGCAAAGGGCCAGGACGAGATGAGTATGCAACTTAGAAAAGGGGGAAGTGTCTATAACTGTGCGTTGTTTTCGAAATAAGTCTATTTTTCGGTACTAGTTTCATATTTTTCCAACCTTTACGCGGATTCTCGTGTAGTTTCTTTCGCAACGATTTTAATCTATTGGGGCTGCACAGGATGTTTGCCATTATTTTCAGAGGTGGAACAAAGGTACTCCGTGCAGTTGGCGCATGTGAAATATCTGGTCGTTTAGAGCTGATTTACAGGTCTGAATAACTTTAATACTGTCGACATACCACATAAAATATAAGCCGAGTAATGTTATATTTAAATTTTTTTTCTACCGTGACCTGTGCTGTGCTGTAATACAGTCGAGCTTCGGCAATTACGTCGCGCTAAATCAAGAGCTAAAAAAGAATTGTGGCTTAATATAGCTCAGCGGTATGATTCATTGCTTCGCATGTGAGCACGTTAATTAGATTTAGGGATGCATGGTACTGCAGGGCGAAACTGTTGAATCTTTGTGCCGATGCTCGAAAAACCCTGTGCTCATGCGCGCGAAGACTCGTTTTATGTTCATTCATTTTGTAACACGTCACTCGCAAAGAGTTCCGTAAACCAATGGTAGAAGCTCACTTTTGTTCCTGGTTAAAATTTGGTATTGTGGAATTAACGCCCTTCATTGCGCTTCAACCATGCGGTTTCGACCATTTTTTATCCCTCCAGTCAATCCATTCTTACGTACGGATAGGTAGTGATTAACCTTCGTGTTTGCAAGATTTGTCTCTGATTCACAACGTGTTCCCAAGGTGTGATATTTTTCCTGTATGCCGATTGCACTGTAGATCACTAAACTCAGTTTGTTTCGCCGAAAACGCCACGGTTGTGGGAACGATTCTGACAAACTCGTAAATATTCACGGAATGTATGACATTACATGCAGGTGGACAAAGTTGAAAACGTGAACCATGCCGGGATTCGAACCCGGGTCTCCTGGTTTCTTGGTAGTTGCGATGACTCCTACACCCCTGGGAACACAACGATCACCACACCTGCACGGAATTACTGAAGCACGTCTCCCGTCAGGTACAAAGTCTCAACTTCACTCCTGCCCACTAGAACTCAAACTCGTTGTTATTGTAAACTAATTCCCGTAAGTGTAAGGGCCTAGGAATGCCTCCACACTGAAGAAAGGGTCATTGTCCCTCGTCGGCAATTATGTAAGTTACATTAATATGATGTCTGTTCTTTCGGAAATGTCTGAAAGAACGGACACCACATATATACGAAAACGTAAATGACCACAAGAAAGTGAATCTGTGATATACGATACCAGATTTGACACAAATGTATATATCAGTGAACGATTACAATGTTATTTTGTTGCTTTAGCAGTGCAACAAAATCACAATCATTTTCCTTATATAAAATTTGTTAATACATTTTCTCGCTACCTTCTGCTGATAATTGTGGTATTTTAAATACACGTTACTCATTGGATAGCACTGTACGGGAGGACCTGTACTTAAATAGCAATATGTCTTTACAATCACATTTTTTTTTATATAGTCCTAAACATGTTTTCAAATAAGTTTGCGCTCGCCGGCCGCGGTGGCCGAGGGGACTGAGGCTCTCCAGTCACGGTCTGCACGGCCACTACGGTCGGGGGTTCGAATCCCCCCTCGGGCATGGATATTTGTGCCGTGTTTAGTCTTAGCTAGTTCATAAGTAGTTTGTAAGTTTAGGGACTGATGACCCCGTACTTAAGTCCCATAAGCTATACAAAGATTTTAACATTTTGAAGTTTGCGCTCAATTTGAAACTTTCACTGCCGGACGTCACCCTGTCAGTTCCAGTGTTCCAGGCTCCACCCCCTCCATTCAGAAAATGCATGGCGACCGGGTGACGTCTCGCACCGTCTCCTTTATAGGCGATTCGCATTTGGAAGAACGGCGGTTCAAACCCGATTCCGGTCATACAGAAATGTTTTCCTTGATTTCCCTGAATCATTCCAGGCGAATGACGGGATGGTTCCTTTCGAAGGGGATGGCCGAGCAGTGCGGGGAAAACTGTGCGGTCTGCAACGTGACGTTACGAATCATGAGGTCATCTGTGACCTAGATTCGAGTAACTTTGGGCATAGGCGTATGTGTTGTCTTTAGTGTAGGTAGATTATAAGCCTACGGACCGATACAACATTATCACGACAGATTTCCTTCCCTATTAAAAATACCATCGTGTCCTCTGTCTCTAGTGACCACGCTGTCGACGGGACGTTAAACTGTAAGCTTGCTTCCTTCCTTCTTTCTTTCTTTCTTGGCGCCCACCACTGTGGAAAGTTCCCTTGGCAGCTTAGACGCGGGATTTTCTCGAAAGACGACTAAGAGCGCGTCCACGTGTCAATTTCCTGCATTCCCGTGTGGCCAAGGAATCTGAGTGGCTACTAAAGCTGCAGCTTAGCAGCTAGTTCGTCTGTTTGTAACAGCAGCGCCTTGTAGCTAAAAGTGTCATGTCCTGGACGGCGTTCCTCAACCGACAGTCAGAATAAAAGGGACTCCTTTTTCAGAGCTCAGCTCAGGTCATGTAAGCTGCCATGTGCGTTACAGGAAAAGAGTGCGGCTTAACTAGAAGGAAAGTCCATAGTGCTGTGCTGCGTTCATAGGGAGTCACTGTAAGTAGCTTACTCAGTTCGTGAGAAATTTGACGCTAACAAAGTTTTATTGTTTCGAAACGATCTGTTTTTAATCAGTTGTCATATATCTCACGTGAAAGACAGTTTACTTGTATCTCTTGTGATAATTTCTTTTTCTTTGTATAGATTGTTTACTAACGTTGTAGGATCCATCCGTCGCAGCATGGCAATTTTAAACATTTTAATTTTAATTCTGTGGCGGGATACCTCTTCTGCCACCAGAGGAGCCAATTGTTCTAAGAGAGATTAGCCATTCGAGCATAATTAAAAATCACACTTTATTTCATTTATTTATTTGCTCTTGTGGGTTTTAACTCATTGTGACCATCTACAAAACACAGTGGGAATGTACATACAATTATATAAACAGAAACAGAAGTACATTTGACAAAATGGGAGAGTGAACACTTTAAGCGAACACTGGTGTTAGTCATTCAAAAAAATGTTCAAATGTTTGTAGAGCTTATGGGACTTAACTACGGGGTCATCAGTCCCTAAACTTACAAACTACTTATGAACTAGCTAAAACTAAGGAGGGCACAAATATCCATGACCGAGGGGGATTCGAACCCCCGACCGTAGTGGCCGTGCAGACCGTGACTGAAGCGCCGCAGTCTCCTCGGCCACCGCGGCCTGCTGTTAGTCATTGGAGTTATTTCTAAAGCATTTTCACATCTTCACAAAGAAAATCTTATAATGTATTACCAACATATTTAATAATGATAGATTGAGTTCAGTGGTCTTAATAAACTTAATTATGACTTTATCCAGACGAATATGTTTTGTAAAGTAAAGAGAAGAAGCTGACTGAAGAAGGGGAATCCCATCTCCACCAGTGTCTGCAGGACGTTCAAACTTCCACGGTCAAATTTGGGACACCTGAATAGGATGTGGTTGACATCGGCTTCCGTTGCAAGATCACACTCACATGCCGCCGAATCGTATACATCGATGTAGAGGTTGTGGATAAGAGGCGTGATTAAAACGAAGCCGAATGATAGTTGCAATCGCGGATTTATCCAGATGAGTCCTCATAAACCACGGCTGTCTAGAAATCCGAGGTTGTAGCACTGCGTAAGAAGTGCCTTTCATTTGTTGGGAAAGTTTGTGAGGTGCGACTTTCATCTTTCCGGTAAGCTCGAAACGGTTCTCAGTGGACAACGATATCGAAACGATGAGGAGGTGAAAGCGGCAGTCTCCATGTAGTTACAAAACGTTGGAGGAAATTTCTATGCAACCGTACCGAGAAATGGTTACAGTCTCTTGCAGACTACGTGGAAAAGTGAGCTTACATTGTATGTTGTCATAGCCGTGTTGCTTTTGTAAAGGTGGTTTAATAAATAGTGCGCCTCGGTTGTACAGTGGTAGAGTGCCAGACGACAAATGCAAAGGTCGCGGGTTTGATCCCCGACAGGTTCTAGGATTTTTACCTGTCACTTTCCACTTCTTTCACCTCTGGTAATATTGCTCATGTGAAAAATACCGAGTAGCACCGTGGTTCTGAACCCACGTTAATCGGTAGGTCCCCCTATAACTGGCTGGGTAAGTCAGTTCAAAGGTCGGAGGAAGGCAACGGCATACCACCTCCAAACAGGACCATGCCTAGTAAAGCACTGTGGTGTTCAAAGCAATCTTCGGATTGTTGACTGCTTTACCTTTTTAATGTGGAAGTGCAACTTACTTTCTAATCTGCCCTTGTACGTGGTGTAGCCCCCAACAAACTGTAAAATAATAGTCTTTCGGAACAATAATGTGTATACCTGGGTCGCGAAATTTTTTTTTTTTTGAAGATTGTGGGGGCCTTGAAGTGCAAAAATAAAAACTACTAATGTGTTTGGGGAAAACCATTTTTATTTTTCGACATAGTCTCCTTTTAGACTTACACACTTCGTCTAACGGTGTTATAATTTGTTGATCCCTTACGAATAATACGAATTATCCAATCCTGCGAAATAGCTATTAGTTTCTGCAATAACCTCCTTGTTTGAATGAAATCTTCATTCCGCCAACCCTTTCTTGAAATTGGGGAACAAATAGTAGTCCGTGGGAGCCACGTCTGAAGAATAGGAGGGATGTGATACGAGTTGGAATCTTATTTCCAATAATTTTGCGACCACAACTGCTGAGATGTGTGCTGGTGCGTTGTCGCGATGGAAAAATGACTTTTTTGTGGGACAGTCGCCGGCGTTTTTCTTGCAGCTCTGTTTTCAAACGATCCAATGATGAATAATATGTATCTGTCATAGTTGTACCCTGTTCCAGATAGTCGATGTGGATTATCCCTTGCGAATCCCAAAAGACCGTCGCCATAACCTTTCTGGGCGAAGGACCGATCTTCGCCTTGTTTGGTGCAGATTCTCTCTTGGTAACCCACTGTTGAGATTGTTGTTTTATCTGACGATTACAGTAATGTATCCATGTTTCACCCACAGTGACGAAACGACGCTTGAACTTCTGCGGATTCTTCCTGAACAGCTGCAAACCTGCACATGACTCCATTTTGGTCAAGCATGAGAAATGGCGGCACCCATCTTGCGGCGGATAGCTTTCTCATGTGCAAATGTTTATCAAAAATATTATGTGCCCGTTCATTCGAGATGCCCACAGCACTATCAATCTCACACACCTTAACTTTTCTGTCATCCATCACCATATCAGGGATTTTATCAATGATGTCTGGAGTCGTAAACTCCACAGGGGGTCCAGAACGTTTAATGTCACTTGTGCCCATATGGCCACTCCGAAAACTTTGAAACTCGTTATAAATTGTTCTAATCGAAAGTGAAGACTCACCATAAAGTTTATCAAGCTTCTCTTTAGTCTCGTTAGGCGTTTTGCTTTTCATAAAGTGATGTTGAATCACCACACGAAACTCTTTTTCGTCCATTCTTTGATAATCACTCGACTTTCTTGATGAATGCCAGACACAAAGAAATAGACCAATTTGGCTGAAACTTGGTGTGCGTTCTTCCCAAAGATGCTACTATCTAAGCATGTCCTCGAAAGCGCCGCTGGTGCTATCTCTCGGACTTCGTAAACACTGAACATTACCCGATTGTTCAACTAATTTTGACTCTGAAGTTTATTAACTGACATGGAATTTGCAGGTATTATATCTTCTGTGTTGTAAGGCCGTGTTCTTTGAATCTTGCTGCTTCCTGACGTTTCGTCCGATGCTGCGTCGGACTTCGTCGGAGGTTGTCCGTCTGTTGAGTCTTGCCGACTGATGGGTCGGGGGTCTGAGAGCTTCTTAAATACCGTCTAAAAGGGGGCGTGGCTAAGATCCAAGTGATAAGGAGAGATGATCCTTGTCAAAGATAAAGCTATACAATCGAACCATGTCAAAGATAAAAACAGTCCCGATTCTGCAGAGCCACAGTCCATATAATGATAAATTCAATCGAAAAGAAGACACTATGAAACTCAACTATATATGGACTGTGGTTCTGCAGAATCGATAACTGTTTTTATTTGACGTGGTTCGGTTGTATAGCTTTATCTTTGACAAGGTGATCTCTGCTTATCACGCTGATCTTAGCCACGCCCCCTTTTAGGCGGTATTTAAGAAGCTCTCTGACCCCCGACCCGTCAGTCGGCAAGACTCAAAAGACAGACAACCTCCGAAGAAGTCCGATGCAGCATCGGACGAAACGTCAGGAAGCAGCCTTACAACCCAGAAGATATAATACCTACAATGTCAACCGGTCGTGAAAGCATTCATTCTATTGACAGATTGAATTTTAGGATTTTGATTATTCAGGCTATAAGATAGAGACACCAGATACTTTTTTCTTCTGTTTTATTATTCTTTCACACGATTTGCCAGCGTGCGTGGTGTAACCCCCACGAACTTCAAATTAGTAGTGTTTTAGACCTATGTACTTCGGTCCCGATTTTTTTTTTCCTTATAGATTGTGGGGCCCTCTATAAGAAAACCGTTGGGAGCTTTAGATGATGGCAGATATGCGCGTTGGCTGTAGTGTCGGACTTAATCGCTTGCTGGCGGTGGAGCCGTTGCGTGGAGGTCGTTGGCTCACGCTGCTAGTGTGAGCGGCAATAGCGATAGCGGCAAAGCCGGTCCGCGCGCCGCGGCGGCTGGTGGCAGACTGCCTGGGTTCGTCGGCTCCCCGCGTGCGCTCTCTGGCGCGGCTCCCACCCTGCCGTTCCGCAAATTCCTGAAATCGCGGCCCGGGATCAAGGTGTTGCCTAAATGACGCAATTTCCATAGCAATTTCCTGAAACCTTGCTGTTAATCGGTTTAGGGGGCATTAAGGCGAGCAGCAGGCGGCAACGTTTTGATATGATAAGTCCGTCTTCCACGCGGGCTTAGCGGGAATTAATCTCGACTGGCTAACTACCTCTTCTGCCTCAAACCTCGCCGGCGTAACAAGGGCCGAAGTTTTAAGTGGGAACGTTTTAGGGTCTGTCCCAAAAATTTCGCCTGCCGTTCCTCTGCTGGAAAGGTGCCGCGGCGCTCTGCTAGCTAGGGGGGAGCGGGAGTGCTGCCATTTTGTGACAGATGCAACAGCACCGCTTCTGATGCTCCTCATCGCAACACTTGCCGGTAAATTTATATAATGGCCCGAGACATTAAATGCTTCGTGAAATTCTATCAGAGCGAGGCACACGCTTACTCGATGGAGAATTTGCTTTCTCATCTTATGAATATTTATAAAGCTTTACTAGCGTCTATGTAATTTCTTTTCATCACTTTAATAACTTATTTGATCATTCAAATATTAAAAACGAGGAAAATAATACAATATTTTCCCCGGAGAACTTACGTGTTACTAACCGTATTCGGAAAGTAATTTAATTTTATTTATTTTGTAACTTTTGTAATTGTAATTTTCTGTAACAAGTTCAAAGTTTCATCCTCAGATGGGTAACACTGCTTGCAACCTCTCGTATACCGTGATGTTCTATTTTCTTTTCCTAAATGTTTCACTGTGCTCTAAATCTTTATCAAACACTTATTATAAGAGGAAAAGTGCTTATGAATCGCTAAGAGAAAGCCTTGAAGAATAGTCATTATGTAAAAGTGTGTAAAGTTCTTAACTGGGGCAATGAAAATTGGTTGATCGTTACTGTGTGGAGGAGACCTGTTAGGCCTCTGTAGAATGGACAACCAGTCCAGAAGATGAAGGCAAAAGATAAACAAAACTTCATAACGTATGCCTGTGAATGATGTACGATATGTCTTTTTTGATCACACAGATAATGCGACCAAAGGAAAATGTTGTCTTTGTTTTCACAGCTAATTGATAGTAAAACGAAGAATTTGTGCGATATTTCCGTGCTTTGTGCGAGAGGAGAAATGAACTTTCTTCGTACTTTCATACGAAATAGTGCAAAATGCTCAAAAAAAATGTTCAAATGTTTGTAAAGCTTATGGGACTTAACTACGGGGTCATCAGTCCCTAAACTTACAAACTACTTATGAACTACTTACGAACTAGGACGGCACAAATATCCATGCCCGAGGGGGAATTCGAACCCCCGACCGTAGTGGCCGTTCAGACCGTGACTGAAGCGCCTCAGTCCCCTCGGCCACCGCGGCCGAGTGCAAAATGCAAAAAATTTTACAGCCACAAGACCAAACTAGTAACGTACCCAAGCGCCATTTTTGATCAATGTTCCTTAAGAGCAAGAATCTAAATTACAAAAAAATTACATGTAATATTTCACATGGTCATACAAGCGTAGTTTAACGTAATGTACTTTCTCTGCAAGATTTCTATGTGTGAGCAAGAAGGATTTAAATGCAGGCCATATGTAACTGCATTATTCATGGTAAGAAAGGGTTAATGCATGACATGAGGTTTTCTTAGTACACTCCAGACATTATAAATACTGAATTCCGTAACGATTTAAGAAATTGAATGTGCCAGGCATGCTGTACCAACCATTCGACATTCAGTGTCGGGAATTTTTTCTCCTGAAACACCGCAGTACGCGTGACAGTGCGGCGTTTTCCTTTATTGATAAGTTTAAATCCCCAGCACGTGCAGGCTATTTATTCAGTTAAGAGTTGTACATTCAGTGTAAATTAGAGACATCTGTATCTGTAAATGTGAATGTCTGTTCGGTGTACGTTTATCACGTGTGAACCACAAGACATAAAGACCTAAAAATTTTTACAGTTACTGTCTACCCGGGGAAGGCTTTAGGCACGATTTTATAGCGATCGGATAGCTATTTATCTATATATATTAATGTGAACGTCTGTTCGGTGTACGCTTATTACGTCCGAACGCAGAGACTTAAATATTTATACAGTTACTAATTTATACCTGAGGTAGGTTTGAGGCACGGTTTTATAGCGATCTGATAGATATTTAGTAATTTGAAGAATATAACGCGAAATGCGGAACAATAATTACTCTTTGAAAATATTTATTCTTTAAAAATGGTATTATTGGTTGCATTGTTGCTTGAGGGTTGATAATGATAAAAGGGTGGAGTATATTTGGATGGAAAGTTATGGGTGTATATATAATTCTAAGTGTGTGCGTGTTAATATTTCGCTCTGCAGCGAAAACTACAGAATTTAAACGAATGGTCTGTGTGTAATTGTTTTTCGAATTCTCCTGTTGTACACCATGGCAGTTACGTGCCGATAGCTGTAAGTGAGGTGGAAGATATGGTGGTCGAAAGTCGTCAAATTATGAAAAAATTTCGGACTGAAGGCCAGCGATAACGTTTGCGACTCTTTAGCAAGGAGTTTACGTACAGCGAAACGTGATGCCACAGACCACAGACCATTGTCTTCAGCTCTTTCTCTATAAGAATAAGCATACGAATAAGGAATATAAGAACAAATAAATAAAGCAGTAAAAAAGAAATTTCTTTTAATACAGACATACAGCACTTATGCAAATGAATACATACCTGCAGAACTATACAATTGTACAACAATTTTGATTACTAATTTCTTTGTTTGGATACTTACAATTTTGTACATTATGCGAGACAGCGTTATTTCTTATTTATTCCCCGATAATTATAGCATGTTTTCAGAAAAAAGGAGATGGACAGAGAGAGAAAGGATAGCAGAAGTACTAACTCAAAGCAGTTATAAATAAATAAATACCCTAGCAAAGCCGGGTATACAATAAATATAAGGAGAGAAAAGGGAAAACATAGCGATAAAATCGGATACCGTAAATGGAAGTTTAAAAACACATATGTTTGAATATTTATAATTGTAAGTATCATTAAAAAGTCGCTGATAGGGACATATAGTATAGACGTTTTGGAATATACAATAACAACAAGAAATTGGAGAAACATATATAGATGGACGGAGAATGTTCATGGAGGTTTAAAACGTACAAATCGTAGAGGGCAATGACACACACAGTTAAATAGGCAGCGGCGGCTCAGTTTTCCCCACGATGCAGTATGCTGCAGCATTTTCACCGGCACCACTTCACTGTAGCTGTAGCGGGAGCGTGGGGGGAGGGGATCGGATGTTGGAGGGAGGCTGCCGAGAAGCGAGGGCGCCGCCACTACTCTCGGAATGTTATGGGAAAGCGGAGGCGCGCCAGGTAACGCAGAGAAAATATCTTTTTCTGTGCCGATAGGCAAGGGGAGGCACCGAGAAATGCAAAATCTCGAGGGTGGAGGCGGCAGGCGAGGGGACTGAATGGGAGTCGAGGCTACAGCTCTGGCAGTCCAACTGTGTATGCAATTCCACCGTCATTTGTATCTGTGCATATAGCTATAACATGACCTAATATATGTACTATCGCGGTTGGAGCACGCAGCAATTATATATAGCTACTACCTGTGAGAACTGGCATTGCCGGGGTATACATTTTTCCATTCTTATATTTCCAGTCTTACATTTCCTCATGCACCCACTCCTGTTCCTACCGCTCTTTCTGTCCACCTCCTCCCCACTTTCTCAGTACTCATTCCCTGCGCCACTTTCTTCCATCTGCTCTCTGCTTATCCTAGTTCGTCTATCCCTTTGTCCCCTCTCACCCTCCATATCTTCTGCCTATTCTCTATGCTCAGCCATGTAACATCTGCACATGTAAGTCACGGCTGTATTCTATACACTTTTTGTACACTTTATCTCTTGCCCATCTCTTCGTCTATTTATCTCATCCTCACCCCTCCTTTGTATCTTCTCAGTCTCTCTCGCCCCATTCGTCTACTCCCGCTTTCCTCCCTCTCTGCGTCTCCTACTCCCACAGTATCTACTATTCTTCTCCTCGTCAATGTCTCACGTTTCCTCTCCATCTCTTCTCACATGTCTCTTCCTATCCACTCTGTTTGCCCATCTCCTCCTCCTCCTACTCCCCCTATGTTTCTGTTCCATCTAGTCTATATCTCTCTTTTCCTTTATCTCTCTATCTGCTAATCCCCATCTCTCAAAGCCCATCTCATACACTCCACAAATCTGTGTTTTCTACATCATCTCATTTCCCTCATTCTGTCCTCCTCCTTGTTTTTCCATCTTCACATTGCCCCTTTGTCCATCCCTCCCTCCCCCTCTCTTTCTCTCCCTCTTTCTATAACCATTATCTCCTTCACCACAACCTCTCACACTAATCTCCCTCTGCCCTATATCTCTCCTCCCCTCGCTTTGGCCATTTCTTCATACCCCCTATCTCCTTCTCTATTTTCATCTCCAGCTGCTCCCTCTTTATCTGTCCACCTCCTGTCCATCTTATCCTCTTTAGTCTCTCTGTCGATCTCGTCCGCCATTTCTCTCGCTGTTTTTTGCCGCTGACATTAAGACTGCCATGGGGAGCTGGTCGATAAGGCAGTCTGATATTGTTCGCACACAACACAGTAGTTGTGCAGATCAGCGTACATGGTAGGGACTGAGAAACTCGTTTTTGCCCTATCTCCACTCGTGTGGGATCTAGGAGGATATGGATATGATGCAGTATGTGTACCGGATTTGACTGAAATAGATCCAGTAAATTCGGAGGACGATGCGCAATGCACATGCATACAGAAAACTGTGTACAACGACGAAACGAAGGACGGTAGCAGGACGCGTATCGGGCGGCCGTCGCTTTGGCGTCGCGCGGGTCCTCGGGCAAGCAGCGACCTGGAAGTCGGCAGCGCCCTCGGCTGAAGAGGCGGCGGCTCTCGCTGCCCGCCCACTAGCGCGGCACTCGAGAGGCCGCCTGCCGCGCTGCCACTGGAGGCCGTGACAGCTGGCCGCACAGTGGCGCTAATGAAATGGCCGCCTCCAGGCTGCAGGGCGCGCTCTTGCCTGGCAGATTGATTGCCCGGCCTCTGATTGATTGCGACGGGCGCCGCTAATCGATGGGCAGGGGAGGGGGCCGCTGTTTATGTCTGCCGCCGCGTCATTTGCGGAGGCATTCACCTGCCTGCGCGGGCTCCGCTAGTTGCCTCTGCCGGCCACGTTGACCCTCTCGTGCACCAATTATCAGCCAGACAAAGAACCAAATTTCTGATACCTTATTAAGACCTTTCTTGAGCAGAATTTATCATAATTTATCTAAGGAAATAGTTTAATAGGGAAGTATCCTCAAATGAGGACAATGAGTACGAAAACTGCTACATTTGACACGGGACATCTATTAATAATATCAAGGAATACATGAAGAGTCTACACTACTTTGTATTTTTCGTACAATGAAATTGTTTCAGGCACTGAGGGCACAGAGCTAGTTTACACTTTTTTTCCGTCAGCAGCCCCGACCATGACACCTCTTGGTATTGGGATCACCTAACTTGGCTGATCAGTGTTACACCCCATCAAAGCGTAATTCGTTGGTTACCGAATGACACGCTTCCTTTATTTTATTTTAGTTTAATTCTTTTTAGTTCGATGTACAGAGAACGATGTGGTGAAGGCCTGCCTCTATTCTTTCTTGTAATCTCTACTTACCGTTACTTTAGCCCAACAAATACTGCCGTCTAGGAGACATTCTAGCAATCATTATTAGTCGTCTATGAGGTACCTGTGCTTTTACGGTCACCTCAGATGTAAAATTGCACACCACACTTCAGTTTTCACGTCTTGAAGAGGTTGTTGATGTAACTCATGTGGATTTCCTGAGCTCCAACGCCGATTTACATAGCCTGATAAATGCAGCCACCCTTAATCAGAAACATAAAGCTTGTCAGGATCAACTTCCCCATCGTGCTAAGACTGTAGTAGCCAGTTACAGTAACGACATCGAGCAACAGTATCTGAGTTCGTCAGTTGATGCACTGCCGTTATTTTGTACAGCTTCAAATTCAGTTTGTGTACTGCTCTGTGAGCTGATGCTCTTGACACACCCGTCTGAAGTGCCAAACGGCGAAGAGATTTTCTCGGGCTTTTTTCCAAGGCCTCCCCTATCTCGTCTAATTTATTTTCGGTTAGAACACTATCTCCTCTAGGCCTTCGTTCGTCTAACACAGATCCACTAGATTCACTAATCCGCGTATCGTGGATTCATTGGAAACATGCACACCGGGAAATTTCCGTATGAATTATAGTCGACATTCCACATACGATTCTGTTTTTGCATAGTTCAGCACAAGAAACACTCGTTGATCCTTCGTGTATACCAAACTGAAAGGTAACTCAACAGCAAACTCAAAACAAAGCACCCGAACACTCTGTCACGCAGTACAGAACACAAGAGCACGCTGTTTCTACCTGACGACAATAGGGCGGGACTTGGCGCTGTTGCCAAGTGCCCCAGAACATGCATAGCGGCGACCGGCAGGCAGAGCGGCAGCAGCCGGCAAGCGCGCCGCGCAACTCGCGGATCTCTCCCAGGCGTCTTTCGTGAGACACCCTGAAGAAAGAAATTTTAAGTGTCTCTTTCTTCACTACTTAGTATTCTGAAGAATTTATACTAATGTATTGTGAATAATGCCATTTCATAATATATAATGCATTACAAAAGAATATTCATGTATTATAAATTGCGGTTCGATTATTCAAAAAATGATCAAATGTATGTAAATCTATCGCACTCAACTGCTTGGTCATTAGTCCATAGCTTACAGATTCCTTAAAATGAGGTAAACTAATCTAAGGACAAAAAAAAGCATGCCTGAGATGAGGACTCGAACCCCCGATGGCGAACGGCCGCATGCACCGCAGCACGGCGCCCCAGTGCGCATGGCTCATCCACCGCGGAAGTTGGGTGATTAATTACTTTCTTTTGTATTTCTTAAAATGATACTTATAACGTATGTAGTTGTATTTATTTCGAAAGTTTCTGTTGGTGGGGTGACACCACCGAGAACAGCCCCGGGTGCCACTGGGAAGGAGTGAAGCATTTATTTCGAATTACTATGCTTATTCAGTAAATGTGAAGCTATGCCGAGTTCGCTACTCAAAAATATTAAAATGATCGTTAGACCTTGAGCGCAAGTAATGATTTTTTTTTTAATAAGCTCTCGAAATGTTAAACTTTTTTCTGAAGAAGGTTTACGTTGTTTAAACCGATTATTAAAATTATTTACGAGAGAACAAAGCCCAAAATCCTTTACATATTAAATACTGTGTATCGGTCTGAATGTGGTATAATATGCCAAATAATCAGAATAAATGCAACCAGTTGACTTGTACGAATAATACGTACTCTATCCTGATGAGTCACAGACTGGTAAGATAGTAATAGAGAAAAGGCAGATGCAAGTACATATGTATAAAATATAATAATAGTATTACACACACTGTAAAGCAGAATGGAATTAGAAGTAAAATGAATTGTTATAAATTGTAATAGTAAATGGTACTTAGCTGTGATGAGGTAATTTAACTCATTCGCGCAGTAGACTACGCTTGCGTAAAGAATCTAAACAACTGCAAGACCTATCGTTCATGTTAGTTAAACAGATTGACAATAGATGGCATCTTTTACATTTTATATCTGTCGCGCAAACTAAGTTGATAGTCCGCAACCGTAAATACATGTCCCAGTTACGATCGCTCGCTGGGTATCAACTTAGATTCTACAAACAGTGCAATTTTTTTTTTCAAAATACGTTTTTTTTCTGAAACTAATAATGTTGAACTGTCTATGCATTTTTCGTTATTAGTGGAGAATGAGACCTTGAAAATGTTACCTAAATCATTAATTTTGGGTAACTAATAACGGAGATAAACCGTAACAAAAAAAATTACAAATAAAAAAATTAAAGATAAATAAATAAAATTAAAAAACACAAATGAGAAATAATGTAAATGATTGTTATTGGAATCTTGGCGATGTATTACCTTGTACAAAATTTTAGCAGTACTTGACAAGCAGTAAGCTGCTGACTCTTGCATGCAGACACGGCAAGTATAGCCTGCTCCCTTTTTTCCTGGAATATCGGTTGGGGCGTTGTAGACAGAGGTGCGGGGTGAAAACCGGCAGCAGTGTGGGGTGCGGCCGCCCGCGGCGCTCTCCGCGGGGGTTCCCCGCAGGGGGTGCGCCCGCTCTGGGAGCCACCCTCGCGGGCCGCCCAGGAAATTTCAATGCCAAACCGAATTATTTTTCGGGGGCTCGCAATCCTAGCATTACGCTCGCCGGAGGCAGGAAATGAATCGAACTGCCGCGGGAGGGGTGGCGGCCGTAATTCGGCAGATGGCGGGTGCGTCCTCGCCCCACCCCCTGCATTTTATGAGGGCCGCGCGCGGTTATTGTCGGCGGTTTGCTGCGGTCCGGCGCAATTGCGCAAATCCGCCGCGCGACAAGTAAATAAACGCAGCGCGGCTTAGCGACCTCCGCTGAATAAACAGCTCTCGCCGCTTACGGGATAACGGAAATGATTGTATCGAAACGCGCGTTTTTTGGTGCCGCGTGTGTAGCGCGTGTCAGGGATTCCTAGTCCGGCCCTCTCTGAATGCTAACAATGGGCGCTGTGTGTGTGTGTGTGTGTGTAACCGCAGGTATGACTGCTGGCGTTTCGCTAACGTTGCTTTCTGTAGACAGGGAATGAAATTTTAATGAAATTTTTGTATTAATTGAAAGAATGAAGTAGCAGTTGCGAAAATGCGTTTGTATTATTTACTAGCAAACCCAGCAACGCTTCGCAGTAGCTAATGTGTATGAGACATGTACCCTATTCCTATCCCTTCCTCCTTCCTCTAGTTCCTCATCGCCTTCTCCCCCATCGTCTTCATTACCTTCTCACCACTCCCTCTTATCCCACACCATATACATATAATCTCTGTTTCTATATCACCCCCTCCCTTGATAAATCCATTTCATTCCCCCATTATCGCCTCCTCCCCCTCTCTGTGATATTATTTATTGTTATTGCAATCGGGATACTGATTGGAAACAGAGGTCAACTGGAAGAGAGACATTTCGAGCTGCTCTATCTGTGAGGTTAGTAGATTCAATGGTCGTACTTTTAATGGTTTCATTGTACGACCAGGTGTGATTATAAATTTAGGCACAAAACAACTTTCCTGTTTTATATTAAAAATGACTGGGAAAAGGAAAACAAAACAGCACAGCTTAGCATGTTTTACAATTGGTAGAATTGAAATGCTTTTACAATATGTTCACATCTTCTTGAGAGTTTTTGAATTGAAAAGAGAATAATTGTAGCATGATCATCATAAGGGATAGCTCTTGAGAATGTATGTCTCGATTTACCTCCAAGCGCTGCGTACGATATTACGACGCCACAATGGAGGCATCAAAAAATATAAACTACTGCCTGTACTCACTTTGTTCGCAAACACTCAAAAATACCAAGAACTTACATCAATTCTGTTTACGCAACGCTCCAATGATATGATCACCATGGAGGTAACAATAATACGGTTGTCTTGTAAAGAAACAACTTTTCATGTTAAATCTGTCGGGCTGCTTTAATCTTGTGTACATAGACTTGTCGCTCGGTTTAGAGAGGATTTTGCACTATAATGGTGAAAGGTAATTTTTACGACGCTGTTGCACCCGTCTGGAGACGTATTTTAAATTTTTCTAAAATTCTGATATTTTTCGGTAGATTTTCCAAAAATTTTCGTTAATAAAAATCTTGTTCTGAAATTACGAACAGAACAAAGAAAACATCAACCAAGTCTGTGAAGCCATTCTCAAGTGATGCGCTTTCATACATGAGGCAATTACTTTTTATTAATGTAGAAGATGACGCATTTCGTCCGTGTGGATTATCATCAGGTCTAGTTTTGCGAGTGTCTGATGTGTGCAGCACGTTTAGTTTCCTTGAATGACGGAAATCTTTGTTTTACGTTGAGATGATCTAGTGAAGCCCTAAAAGGACGAAACACGCCATAAATCATGGAAGCATTTTTCGCAAGCATTACTGCATTCTTGAAACAACTGGTTGCTGCTCCAGGAGTCGATATGGAACCAATGTTCGTATTATTCTTTTTAAAGTAGTTACGATTGGACATTTAGCGAGCTGGACTGCTTCCATCTGAATTACGTCAGTTGGAGGCTATCATCGTCCTGTGGAAAGTGTGATGCGGGATGAGACAGAATTCTCTCGCAGATAACAATGCATTTGATAATTTTAAATTTATCCTCGGTGGATAATTTTGCATTGGGTAATGGTGAAAGAAAAATATTAGTGGTTCATATAATCGTTTATAATTAGTCAGCTCGATCCCCTACGTGCTAATGCACAACAGAAACGATTTTAATCACCCACACAAAATAACATTTATTCCCTTCAGGGAGCCGTGAGATATGGTGGACTTTTAAGAAATTGGCTACGTTCAAGTCTGAGGCGGGCCCCACCGCATCCGCCGCAATGTCCTCAAAATATGTAACGAAATATTAATACCAGCAGGCAGGAGTGTTAACTGAAAATAGCTCACAGTCCTACTGTTTATTCTTTCCTTATTATGTGTCGATTTTTCTGACAACTATGTGCGCCTTGTTGCACAGTGGTAGAGTGCCAGACTACAAATCCAAAGGTCGCGGGTTCGGTCCCCACCATATCCTAGGATTTTTATCTGTCACTTTCCACTTCTTTCACCTCTGGCAGTATTGCTCATGTGAAAAATACCGAGTAGCACCGTGGTTCGGAACCCATGTTAAACCGTAGGTCTCCCCCCCCCCCCCTCTAACTGGTTGGGTAAGTCAGTTCGGCGGAGGAAGGCAACGGCATACCACCTCCAAATAGGACCGTGTCTAGTAAATCACTGTGGTGTTCAAACCAATCTTCGGATTTACTGCTTTAAGTTTTACTCATAAACACGAATGTTTCAGTCCTTCACTCGACTCCAGAGTATCTAAAGGCACCAACTCACGAAAACCAAAAACAAAGTTTATCACAGGAAATGTTTCGAAGTCCAGCAATGCCACTTTAGCTGAAAATTACAAGTCCCGTAAGCGAAAATTTTCTAATTCCAGCTCTGCAAATCAGCTGAAAGTCACAAGTCCCACACTGGGTATAAAGTTTAAGTTCCACAAACGCTGTTCGAAACACACACACACACACGCACACACACACACACGTCGTCGCGCTCTGAACAGCGCAAATATGGTGTTCAAAACCAAAATGGCTGGGCCCTTGAATACCCTTGTATCAATGCTCTAAGAGTCATCATGCTCTAGGCAATACAAAATACTCTTCTTTACAATTGAATGATAAAAGATATATATGAGTAAAACAAAAATTTTCCTCTTAATTGACGGTACGGGTCGCTCAAACGTCTGGCAGACATCCTGAACGGCTGCTCCAGTTCACACTGACGCCTTCGGTTTCTAGCGACAACTGGAGCCGAGACTCATTTTTACAAAAAGGTGGTGTTGCGCAAGGATAGCGATGTTGCCCTCGTATGCGCTGACGGAACCATGCTTCAAATACTAATTATTTTGTACATGTTGTGTGAATATGAACTGCCTATATATAGTCTTTCAAGGTCCTTTTTGGCACACTTTAAATTACGGTAGTAACACTAAAAGTGGGCCTTTGCGACCGTTTTCTGACAGCTCGAAATTTAAATGAAAATAACGGCTTAACCATTCATCTGACACGAAAACTGAATAATCGACTTTGTAGAGGAGAAAATTCTCTACAACTTTGCTCTTTTATGTTTTTTTTTTCATATCTCGTATCGTTTGAGATATATTTGCAAAAATAACGGCGATTTGACACCGTCCATTGATTTTACGAAAACCAGCCGTTCGCAGATGACACGTGACGTTCCACGCCCAGAACTCTCTCTGGCATACGCCATCTTGCGTTGCGTGTTTAATGATTTTCTTATTATAACTTACACGTTATTTCAAAGCAACGGCGCACTGAAGAATTAACAAAAACACGTCGCTCTTCGCACGATAAATGATAATCTAGTGTCTCAAAATGCCATATTAGCATCAGTTAACAACTGCCATCAATAGTAAGAAAATAAAGTACGAATTTCGTAACTGTTCGCTGTAGTGTAGTGGGCAGCGTGTTGGATTGTGATGCACATGGTCCGTGGTTCGAGACCCGCCACTCCCAAATATTTTTTCTCATTTTTGCTAAGAGCGTTACGTATTGGGTGCATAGATATTATCACAATAGTAGAGTTGTAATCATATCACTATAATTTTTTATTATTTACATTATAATTTTTGTTCGACATCTTTGCAAAAAATGATAAAACTACTAATTTAAAGTGAGCAGTAAAACACGTTAGTCCGATTTTTTTCCTGAACATGAGTGTGTTAAGGGGAATGTGTACTCCAGTTACATCTCCATAAATTCCCTACACTCTATGCTCCACGTGCTGTAACCGAAAAAATGTTGTCACAGTTGCGGAAAGAAAAAGGACAGCATACGCCGTTTCGTGACTGTGTCGGCACATCGGCACTTGTCTCACTGCAGACAGACTGCTCTCTTAAGAGACCGTCCCTCGCACTCTGCAGCGCGCGCACACACACGCACAGTGGCTGGAGTGAGGTGCCAGAGAGGGAAGAATCTCTCCTTTTGATGCTCGGCCGACGTCGCAACGCATTAAAACTGCGGGCCCGGATCGCATTCACGCGGCCGGCGCGCCGTTTGATCTTTGGAAATTAGTCTCGGATGGAATAGCCCCGCCGCTACAGGCCTCCTCTCCCTCCCCACGCCACCCCGCCGCGCTCGCACGCAAACCCCTAGGCGTCTTCGCCGTCCGAAGCGTTAATTATGCACAATGTCGTGCGTGTTCCTTTCTTCCGTTTCGCCCTCGTCCGAGCCATCAATACCGGCGAACCGCTATCTACGGCGCCCTTTGTCCTTCCCTCTTTCCACCTCGTTCCTTCCCTCGCCTGCTCCACTGTGTTCATTCTCCTGGGACCCGGTGTCGCCCCGTTCGTTTCGGCCTCCCCGTACCTTTCCTCCTCAGGACAGGCAGCCCGGCGGCAGCGGCTGGGTATCTTGAGCGTGCTGCAGCCTGGCGGTCATTATTCCACGTTTCTGCCGCTGCGGACACAGAGTTGCCAGGTTTTTCTATTGCTCTGTCGCCCAATTTTAAACAAAAAGTAGCCAAAATATCGCCATCTTCACAACAATAAAATGCCAAAATATAACCATCTTTACATCAGTAAAAATAGACAAATATTGCAACTTTTAATCTGTTAACATTATTATGCTATGATAATTATGGCATGTTACTCGATAATAATAATCCTGAAATTCAGGGAGTAAGCCGGTTACTGAGTAAAAGGTAACACAAACTGTGGCACTCTCACATTCACAGACATCAGACCGAACTTTCCAAGGAAACTCATACAGAAACATTTATCTGAGTCCATCCAAGAACTGAACCCAGACACACCACCAAATGACAATGAGGTCAGTCAAAATATTGACACATTGTAAATATAATAGAGACAGTCCGGAAATTCAGTTACATTTAACTATCATATTTATTAATTTCATAACTTATAAAAATTACAACACAAAACTGTTCAAGAATCATTCTATCAAGGGATGTTCTCATGCATAGGTTCGATTACCAATCACTTTCATCTTCTTAAAAACAAATACTTACAGATGTTAAATAGAGTTATTGAATCTTTCAAACATTTCTTGAATACACACAAAATTATTACAACATTTTGAAGTGAGGTAATTTATAATAATGCACTAAGCATTTCATACTTTGAGGTGAGATGGACTTTAATTCGTAATAATGGGTCATTACACATTGAAAAATCAACCATGAGAACGACTGGGAAATCACCGCGTGTTCTCCATCGACATTTATGCTCTGTAAATCATTGTTAACTACTGTGAAGTGCGTAGCAAAGGGCTCGCTTCACAGTAACAGTTGTTACGAATTTCTGTTGTGTTGTCGTATGGAACGCGGAAAAAGATACTCCTTAAATGCCTCCTTGCATGTTGTAATTTATATAATCTTATCCTCATGTTCTCAGCTGACGCCATACATACGGTGTTGTAGTATACTTCGAGATATCATTTAAAGCCTCTTCTCTAACCATCGTAAGTAGGGTACATGAGGTAGTTTACGTCTATCTTCAAGAGTTTGTAAGTTGAGTTTGTTCACATTTCTGTGACACTCTCCCACACATCCATGATACTTGAAAACATTTGTGCTAACTTGTGTAGGTTGATTACATTTACCCAGCATTCTACCGAAGTTTAACCGGTATCATTGACGTAATGTCTAAAGAGTGATTGCTTTACATTCGTTGTATTTGAAGTTAAATAAAATAGCCATTAAGTCGCCAACCAATTCCTTTAATAGCCAAATTTAATCGCCAGTCACCAGACTGCTGAAATGGCTACTATTATAAGAAAAAGACAGCCAAGAATGCGAAAAATCGCCAAATCTGGCAGCCCTGTGCGGACACGCCACCGCTGCGCTGCACTTAGCGTCCCAGTTTTGCGCGGTCTCCCCCCCCCCCCCCCCCCCACACACACACACAGAGCACAGAGCGCTGTTTACGGCCGCTGGTAATTCATTTTGCGTGTCCCACCGGAAACGTGTGCGCGGTCGCGCCGCCCAGCTGCAGACAGGACTCTGGCGTCGTGCCTCTTTAAGGTTTCCTAGGGAGAAAACAGTGGAGCGGCGAGTCAAGTTGCGCTGCTTCTAAACATTCAGGCAGTCCAATGGGGCGACACGTAGTGCAGCGGCAAGCAGCGCTGCTTGCAGCAGCGAGACGCTTAACTCTCCGCTCGAGAAGAGTGAAAACATTGTGGAGCGGCGAGTAAAGATGGCAGCGACACTGTACATCTACATCGATACTCTGCAAATCACATTTAAGTGCCTAGCAGAGGGTTCATTAACCACTTTAATAACTTTTCCCTACCTTTCCATTCTCTAATAGCGCGCGGGAAGAAAGAACACCTAAATCGTTCCGTTTTCGATCTGATTACTCTTATTTTATTGGGATGGTCATGTCTCCCTAAGTAGGTGGGTGCCAGCAAAATATTTTCACATTCAGAAGTAAAAGTCGGTGATCGAAACTTCGCAGACAGATCACGCCGCAATGAATGTCGTCTTTCTTTTAATGATTTCCACCCCAATTCGTGCAACATTTCCGTGACGCTTTCCCCCCGTAACGTGATAGAACATAACGAGCTTCCCTTCTCTGAACCTTCTCAATGTCTTCCGTCAGTCCCACCTGGTGAGGGTCCCACAAGGGGCAACAGAACTCCAAGAGAGGACGCACAAGTGTGATGTAGGCAGTCTCTTTGGTGGAGCTGGTGCATCTTCGAAGCGTTATGCCAATGAAACGTAACCTTTGGTTGGCCTTCCCCACAATATTTTCTGTGTGTTCTCTCCAGTCTAAGTTGTTCGTAATTGTAACTCCTAAGTATTAGGTAGAATTTACGACCTTAAGGTTTGACTGATGAATCGCGTAATTGAAGTTCAGCGGATTTCTTTTAGTAGTCATGTGTATTACTTCACACTTTTCTTTATTTAGTCTCAATTGCCAATTTTCGCACCATGTAGAAATTTTGTCTAAATCGCTTTGCAGTTGCTTTTGATCCTCGGTTGACTTCACTAACCGATAAACGACAGCATCATCCGCGAAGAGTCTAAGGGAGCTATTCAGATTGTCTCCTAAATCGTTTATAAACACAAGGAAGAGTAGGTAACCTATAACACTTTCCTGGGGAACGCCAGATATCACTTATGTTTTACTCGATGACTTACCGTCAATTACAACGAACTGTGTTCTTTCTGATAGGAAATCGTGAATCCAATCACACAATTGAGGAGATATTCCATAAGCTCGTAATTACATGCGCATAGTAGTCGTGTGTAATTCTCGAAGGAACTAGTTCGGAAGAGCGCTCCCACGGGAGAACTACGCGAACTAGTTCCCAGATCCCTCGCCTATTAGTTCGTCCGCTCCTTTTCCGAAGACTGACGGGTAACAGCGAGAGGACGCGAGAGCGCGCAGAATCTCGTGACTCCCTTCTGCCAGTTGCCGTTATTTCGAGTTGAGATGCAGCTCAACTGTAGTTTTAGTAGCGGTAGCAGAAGACAAAACGAGCGGACGAACTAAAAAGAGCGACCTACTTCGCGGAAGAGCTGCGAACTAAAAGGAGAACTACCGGTCGCGAACTAAAATATGCACGATAGGTCGCGAACTAAAATATGCACGATAGGTCGCGAACTAAAAGATGCGCGATAGGTTGCGAACAGAATTAAAAATTACGTGTTTCCCTTCTACTGATGAAAGCCATTTCGAGGTTAGCGTCTGCCTGTTAGATTACATAGTTTACTGCTACAAAATTTCTGATTTGAAGTATTCTGCACTCTGCAATATCTGACTAATAAATTCCATAAGGCCAAGATGTAGAGGTAACTAAAATTAAACACGAGAAATTATCCACAAACTGTTTCTTTTGGTTTGCGTGATATCGTTAGCGGCTCAAGCAGCAATCGCATGAAGCAGCTAGGTGGGGGAACTTCTCCCTCCACCTGCATGCGCAGACCACACCGCTCAGCCGTCGCTGGGAGCGGAAGAACTAAAATGACGAACCAGTTCGCGGCTCTGCCGCGAACTTAAGTGAGTACTCCCGATTGCGAACTATTATGCGCAAGTCTAGCAGCGAGGCTCGCTGCGTGAGTAAGGGAAATGTCTTCGAGCAGCGAAGATGATGGGTGTACGAGTATAGTGCACTTAAAGTGGAATCGGTTTTAGGGATGAGGAATCGTTTTCCGCCCTGTAAATCACGAACGTAAACAATTCGACGAATATCACAATTTGTTCCACTTGTACATTGTCGTCCATCTTAAGTTACACGCTAAATCAGTAAAATATGTAAATTCAACTAAATAGTTAGGAATTACATTTACGAACAACTTAAATTGGAAAGAAAACACAGAAAACGTAGGGAAGGCGAACTAAAGGCTATGTGTCATTAGCAAAACACTCAGCAGTTGTAGTAAAGAAACTGCCTACACTACTGCGTTTTATTTGAGTAGTGGGATCCACACCGAGTGGGACTGACGGATGATAGGCCTAGAGAGAAAGGAGAGGAACAAGTAGCTTTTGTATTATCGCGATACACGGGAGAGAGTGTCACAGAAATGACGCACTGGTTGGGATGGAAAGCCTTAACCCTTTGTGGCCCACGGATCCAAATTGAGTTGAGAAACAATTTTATTTCGTATAATTACATTACAAACGATATATATATAATACTAATATATTAAATGAGAAAAGTACTAGAGTGTTTACAAATTATTTTACAACCTATGGCTACTTAGTGAAACCACTGGTCGATTACATAAAGTTATGCGAGACATGGATCAAAATAAGCCCATAACCTTTGCTAACTTAGCAGAACTATGCAAACTCATGAGATAATAAAGTGGAAGACAATATGTGTAACCTCACGATCCTCAGCAACACACCGACACACACTTCGCAGATGAATGTTTTTGTTACTTTCCTGTGAAAACGAATTACCCAAGCCGGCAGCGAGTTGAATATCTTGACGACAGAGGGTAGTATACTCCAGTGCTAAAAAATGTTCAAATGTTTGTTTAGTGTATGGGACTTAACTACGGGGTCATCAGTCCCTAAACTTACAAACTACTTATGAAGTACTTACGAACTAGGACGGCACAAATATCCATGCTCGAGGGGGGGATTCGAACCCCCGACCGTAGTGGCCGTGCAGACCGTGACTGGAGCGCCTCAGTCTCCTCGGCCACCGCGGCCGGCTACTCCAGCGCCGTGGTGGTTTTACTGAGCAGCCACTGAGCCTCCTTTGAGACATTAAATTGAAGGTGGTGTCAGTGTGAAACCAGCTGAACGCAAAGGGTTAAAAGAAAAGCCTTATCCGTAGGAGCGAGATCTATTTGCGAAATGTCTGTCGCCAACTTTCTGTTCCGAATGCGAACATTTTTTTGTTATCAGTATCACTCGTCTATAAAGGGACACCTCATCATCGTAATAAAATAAATCAGATCGGAAACGGAAACAATCATGTGTCGCTTTTTCTCGTGCGATATTAGAGAATGGAACTGTACAGAAATATCGTAAATGCGTTTCGATGAACCCTCTGCCATGCACCTAATGTGAATAGCGGAGTAGAGTATTGATGTCTATCTTGAAGCTCGTCGCACCAGATATGCAATCGAATTGCGTCATCTTTGTAAAGCAGCCAATTAAAGCAGAAGCGAAAGTAGTTTTTACTTTAAGACATATTTTCTCCAACTGCACCAGTAGAGGGAGTGGTAGGACAGGGTTGAGCTGTGAGAAGCTTCTGCCCCCTCGTAAAATCAATTTTATTTTTAATTTTAAACAAAATTTTGAACTCCTATTAAAGCCAAAGTAATAACAATTTTATTCAAGTAGCAGTTTCCAAAAGGTTAAGTTTATATTCAATCCACACAATTAACCGTTAAATCCTTTGTGTTAATTAAGAAACATCTTTAAAACTGTACCATAGCACCTTCCTGCTGTACAATACGGTCTTTAATATAAGAAAACCAACTGAACCAACTAGGCAAGTACTTTCATTAAGCCGGCCGCGGTGGCCGAGGGGACTGAGGCGCTCTAGTCTCGGTCTGCACGGCCACTACGGTCGAGGGTTCGAACCCCCCCTCGGGCATGGATATTTGTGACGTCCTTAATATTAGTTAGTTCATAAGTAGTTTGTAAGTTTAGGGACTGATGACCCCGCAGTTAAGTCCCTTAAGCTTAACAAACATTTGATGCCTAAAGATAAGGTTACCAGATTCTGCAACATTATCAGTCGAGTATAAAATTTTTAATGCATGTAACTTACAGTGTGCGGACCAATTTCAAATAATATCCAGAAACAATATCAGCCACGAGCATTTATTGTAAACACCAAAGCAATACAATCAGTAGTGGACTCGCAATTTGAAGACAGCTACAGAGCCAAGGACCCATTTAAATGACGCAACGTATACAGTGACAGTTAAATTAACTCCAATACGACCGCATAACCACAACAGACTAGCGTCGCACCTTTTGACCAGTGAGCCTCTTTCAAGCTACTCTTAATAGCACTGTAACAACTACAACCAACTAAACTCATGTGTAGGACTCTAACTACAGTACTCTCATACCGGCGAACTTCGCTGTCTACAAAATTCCTTTAATAGAAAGACCACAGTCAAATAGACTTGTGGCAGCCTGCGTCCGGCGATATAGACCTCGGGTAGTGTCTTCTTCCGGGCAACTCCTGCCGATGTAGTCCGTGACGGCGTGCATTCGGCCGTTCCCCCTCGGTAGCTCCAAAACTGCCGGCTGTCCACTCTGCTTCCAAACACCAGGCTCCGCCTCGGGCTTGGTCTCCTCACCTCCACGTCTGGTGGTGGCAGTTCCTTCGCGGTGCGCCACTGCGGCGCCCCCAAGGAGGTCCCACGGACGGCCTATGGCGCGGCTTTCAGCCATCCGCGACACCGTGACTCCCATAACGGCACATCAATGTGCTAGCATCTCGGTAACATCATATTGACGTTCAAGCTCCTGTGGTATGCGTCAGCTTTAACAAAAGTTCTTCTGAAATTGGATCGCTCTTCCGGGAACAAAACATTGCATTTCTTCTTTTAATTACCTTTATTTGTTTATTTCTTGTTATTACATCTTCAGGAATTCTTGTTTTTCCAGGTTTTCCTTGGGACCCATTAAAATAAGTTAATAATAATGATAGAATAATATAAATTAGCTATACCTGAACATGTAATAACAAGAAATAAGTAAAAACGTATAGAGCAGAGGTCGGCAAGTAATCTTTGATGCGGTCCGGATACTTTTGAAAATTTTTATCGAGGTCTAGAAGTAAAATCACATATTACTTATCATTTTTTATTTTAATTTTCAGCCTCAAACTAATATGAAATATAACAGATCTGAAATAAGAATATATAATTAACCAGTAAAACTTAATTATTTGGTAGTTACTTATTTTTATTTTCACCTAGAAAAAGTATTAAATAAAATGTGTAGTCAAACCTGTATTGAAAAATCCAGTAACAGGTCATACATTAAACTTACTATTCCTTTGCTTAATTTTCACTAAAATTATGAAATGCAATGAACTATTCGTTCTTGTTTAAAAAAAATAAATGCAAGAAATTACATTTGCGGTCTTCAGCAACTTTCTTAAAGTTAGGTTGACGTGCGAAGCAGCTTACGTGAAAGTGTCTCCAAGGTGGGCTGCCGTTAATCTTCAGCGATACTTTTTCTTCAACAAATTAATTTTTTAAATAAAATATGATAAATATATGTGGAGCCAAACATAGTAGAAAGATAGATGGCTTATGTTTTGCAACTTTCATATTATTTTATCCATTATTATTGGTTAGAGAACACCGCGGCTGTATCCGTAATAATACTGTAGTAAATAAATACTGCAACCAGCCTCAAGATCTTGTCTATTTTCTACAGTATTATTTTAATATTTTCCGGGACATGTTCACTCAACAATTCTTCAGCGGATTCATTCAGTCCATTATCTCCATTTGGAGTAAAGGCTTTGAAAGGTGAAACAAATTCACAGCCCCATCCGTCCGTTCAGCTGCTGCAGAAACCTCAAAAGTTGATTGTAAGAGAACAAAAGTGGTGTTTAAATGGATATGCCCTGACCGTTTAAGTGTACGTTTCAGAGATTGTAAGAGTATCAAGTGTATTTATAAAATTTCCTTGTTCGTTAGATAGAGTTCTTTCGCTGCATTGCCGCGGAGGAGTAGCCGAGCGGTCTAATGCGCCTCACTGCGGAGCGCGCGGTTGCTCGCCGTCGGAGGTTCGAGTCTTCCCTGGGGCATGGGTGTCTGTGTGTGTGTGTGTGTGTGTGTGTGTGTGTGTGTGTGTGTGTTGTCATTAGGTTAGTTTACTAGGCTTAAGTAGTTTGTAAGCTACGGACTGATGACTACGCAGTTTAGTCCGATAGATTTACCAACGTTTAAACATTTTCGCTGCATTCTTGAGTACTGGGGTTTTATGCGGATCACTGGCCACCCGGTTCCGTTTTGCCACCGCTCGTCAGCGTACTATGCAGCGTCGCACATCATTACAATCGTTTATATAATCTACCTATAATTATCATTAAGGGTTATAATTATACAGCAGATGGCTGTAAAATTCTAGAAAAATTATAACAGTAGCTCTCAAACTTTTTTTAAAAAATTATTTGAGTATGTAACTTAAACTTTGAAAATATTTTTGGAGGTCCAGTTTTTGGCCTTCCTTGATCCGACAGTTGCCGACCGCTGGTATAGAAGATGCTGCAACTGCGATGAAACATGTTTGGGTAATAAAAAAGAAGAAATTCCGCTGGGCTCTGGACTCGCCGCTCCACTATGTTTTCACGCTAGGTGTCCCCCGTTCATTTCATTGTTCCCGTTCCCTCCCTGCTCGGGCGCCGCGTGCGTCAGGCAGCCGTGCTTGCTCTCCCGGCGGCTGCGGCTGGGGACCTTGCGCGTGCTGCAGGCCGGCGGTCATTATTCCGCGTTTCTGCCGTTGCGGTCACCGCACTGCAGCCGGCGCCCCACTTGGCGCGGCCACACTCACAGAGCGCTGGTAATTCATTTTGCGCGTCCCACCGGAAACGTGTGCGCGGTCGCCCAGCTGCAGCGAGAGCGGCGTCGCCGCCTCCTTAAGGCTTCCAACTCGGCGAGCAGCAATTTGCGAGTCTCGGCCGGAAACCACCTCGCAGCGAGAGGCGGCGCCGCTCGCCAACTTTTGTTTGGGAGCGCTGCTGCTGCTGCTCAAAGTTTGCCTGCCCCTCTGCGGGCGATAACTCGCAACTTAAATACGGGCGACACTGAGGCCGCCGCCAAGTTTAGCTGTCTTGCGGCGCGCCAGACACTGTCTGTGTGTGTGTGTGTGTGTGTGTGTGTGTGTGTGTGTGTGTGTGTGTTTCTTTAATGGTTCATTACAACTGTGAAAGTGCAAGTGATGGACGAGAGGGTAATGTACTTGCTCAATGAAACGTTATGCTGCGTGTCTGCTTCCAACTGTTTCCGTAAATGGTTTCAAAGTGTGCTTCTTGCTGCCTGTCTTGAAGTGTACAAGTAA